>CM057455.1:233290833-236012500 GCA_016271365.2 Neoceratodus forsteri
ATGGCAAGGTGGTACAGGTCAGGACAGGCAGTACCACCACAATGTACTATATATTAACAAGCAGGAGGAACACTGTCCAGCCCTTTGTGCACAGAAGCAGTTAAGGTGTGGAGTCTGGTCTACTAACTTCAGGCTTCGCTGATAGCGCATCTGCCAGGGAAGAATAATACCCTGGCAGATGCCCTGAGTCGAATCATCCAGGATCATCACGAATGGTCTCTCAACAGGCAGGTGTTGGTGGTGGCATTCAAGAGATGGGGCACCCTGGACATTGATTTCTTTGGGTCCCACGACAACCACCAACTGCTAAAGTCTTGTTGCAGACCACCAGCAAGGCACAATACCCCTGCATGCCTTTGTGTTGGACTGGTCAGGAAGAAGCTCTATGCATTCTCTTCCTTTCTGTTGATTCTCAGTCTCCTGATTAAACTCGGATCTCAGCCAGCATCAATGATTTTGATAGCTCCAGATTGAGCCAGGCAGCTGTGGTACTCTCTGCTGCTCTTCAAGTCTGTGGCTCCATCAATACACCTCCCACGGAGGCACAACCTGTTGACCTCCTCTCAGGGAAGATCCTGTACCGAACCTCGGGTCTGTCAGATTCGAGGCATGGCTGTTGAGGACCTAGATTATGCAGGCTTGCAGCTCTCTGAGAGTGTCCAGGAAGCCTTCACTAAGAAGACTTATGCTTTTCTTTTTTTTTTATCTTATCCTTATTTTTGTGCCTCTGTGGCACTACTGGCGGGCATCCAGCCGCGCCCCCATTGTCCCGGAGAGCAGCGGGCTTACTCAGATGATGGTCCGCGCGCAGCCACCCCAACCCACCGGAGGGTCTCCCTCACCTCTCTGCATTGGCCTGGACCGGACCCTCCAGCACGATTTCACGACAGTCCTCTGGGTCAAGGGAGCACGGCCATCAAGCTTCTAGGTTGCGCCCAGCCTTTTTCTCCATGTTTTCCTGGAGCTGGCAGTGCATGACATACTACGTGTACACAGACATCTTGCCGTGCTCCTCCTGCTTGGCTGCTGTGTTGCCCTGGTTGTCACCAGGGGCTGCTCCAGCACAATGTGTTCCCCAAACCCACCCCATAGGGAGGAGAGCAGTCCTGGGACACTCAATCCACCCTCTTCCTGCCAACCCGAGTCCGTTCTCGAACCCGGGTCGCCAGTGTGGTGCGAGGTGTGGCATCCAGCGCCTCAACCCTCCGTGCCACCGGACCGCCAGTAGACATTTGCTTCTAAGTGGAAGAGGTTTCTGTATGGTGTTCTACTAATGATGTAGTGCATCACAGGCAAGGGTGCCTTGCTGGACTACCCATTTGCATTCCTTTGGTTTGCAACCCTGTACTCTGAAGGTTCATCTGGCTTCAGTTTTAGCTTATGTTTCAGTTGGCAAGGGTATCTCCATAGCATCCAATCCCATTTTCAAGACATTTTCAAAGGTTTAGTCACTTGCACCCTCCTCACAGGGAGTCGGTGCAAGCATAAGATCTTAATGTATGTATCGCTAGCTCATGGAACCCCCATTTGAGCTCACGGTCTCAGATCACCTGAAATATGTGACCTGGAAAACAGTTTTCCTGGTGGCCATTACCTCTATAGAAGGATTAGTGAGCTTCAGGCCTTGTGCATAGAACAGAACTGTATCTCCTGCCATAGAGACAATGTGGTGCTTAAAACTAACAGGAAGTTCCTTCCTAAAGTAGTTTCTGACTTCTGCTTGAATCAGTCCATAACCTTGCTAGTCTTTTTCACTAAGCACTCTAGCTCACGTGAATGTAGGCTTCATAGCTTGCATGTCAAGAAGGCTTTGAGCTACTATGCGACTCGCTCCAAGGACCACAGGCAGGACAGACAGCAACTGTTCCTGGCTTATGAGCATGTGTGGAAAAGGAAGACCATCATCTAAAAGCACCATCTCTCACTGGATAGTTCAATGTATCCAATTCTGTTATTCAAAAGCGGCCCATTCCACAAGAGGTACAGCTGTTATCTTAGCAGCTGCCAGGGATATCTCAGTACTGGAATCTACAAAGCAGCTACATGGAGAATAGTACACACTTCACAAAGCAGTACTGCTTGGACACTTAGTCCAGAGGTGATGCCAGGTTTGGCACAGCAGTTCTGTAGAGTCTATTTCAAAATAGGTTCTGTGCCTACCTCAAAGGTACTGCTTCGTAGTTTGCAAGAGTTATGATATTGAAGAATTCCTGAGGTTAGAAGAAAAATTACTCACCTTAGTTATCTTGTTTCTTCCAAGGTATTCTTCAATATTATTAACTGTCCTACCCTGCCTTCCTTCCAGAACCAGTGGCCTCTGCATCTCAAGCTGGATATCTATATGGAAGGGTGTCTCACCCGCTGTGTCACATTTTGAACCATGTTGGTGTTGTTTTTCTCTCTTCAGGTCATATCTTACAGCTTTTGGGGACCTCTAAAGGAGGTTTGTTGTTGTTGTTATTATTCATATTTGTATTATCCTACTGTTTTTGCTGAAGGGTTATTAGTACAAATTTGATAGGTTAGATTGGGAGGGCCTTTTCCTTGCAGGCTCCAATGAATCTGAAGCATTATAGAACACAATAGTTGTTAGGACAGCATTTGAATGGTGGCATGAGCCAATGATGTGTGCCATCATTTACATACATTCTATTCTCTGGGCAGTTCGGCTCTACAGGCCGAGTACAAGAGTTAAGAATATTGAAGAAAGCTTGGAAGAAACAAGATTACTAAGGTGAGTAATTTTTCTTCTTTGCCCACCTAGTCTTCACATTTTCCCTGCCTAGAGTATTACCTCAAATCCTATTTGATCTAGGTCCATTATCTTCCCCCATTCTTTTCCCATTAAGATTCCCTTTTGCCTGTCCTGTACATTCTTGAACCCTACCACTGTTTTTGCCCCACCTCTTCTGCTGGAAGGCTGGTCCAGTAATCCACCACTCTTTCTGTGAATGAGTACTTCCTCCTGTCCAACCTGAATTTACCCCCCCCCAAAGCTTCATATCATCTCCCATTGTTCTTGAGCACCATTTTTCTGAAAAGTACTTCCATCCTGTACCATATTTACCCCCATAAGGTATTTAAAGCGCCTCGGTCATATCCCCTATTCTTCCAACCTCTAATGTATACATATTAAGGTTCTTGAGCCTCTCTTCATAGGGCTTCCGATGCACACCCTGCAACATTTTAGTTGCTCTCCCTGACCGCCTCCACTCTGTTTCCTTCCTGAGATATCTCCAGAAGTGGACATGGTACACTAGGTGTGACCTCACCAATGATTTTTACAGAAACAACACCCCTCCTCTTTCTTTCTTTTTATTTAGTATGCCTTTTTCGGTGGGGCCTCCCATCAAGCTCTGCCCTGGTCATGGCCCCTGGACTCCCACCTAACATCACTGCTGGTACTCTTCCGGGCACTCCTGGCCCTCGAGGGCGGGCTGCAACACTAGTTCCCCTTTTTCCAGCACCCGCATGAGAACCAGTATCTGTTTGGGAGAGCAGCGATGGAGGCTAATTGAAGCCTGGGGAGGGCTTCATAGAGACGGAGGCCCCACACATTTTTTCTCTGTGTACATGGGGGCGGGAACGCAGTGACAACCAGCGCCCATCCTGCCCCTCCGAGCACTGTCTGATGCTGGTAGCTAGGGTGCCCTGGCCTCCGCCAGGGGTCCCTCAACGCTGGACATTTCCCAGCCCCCAGAGAAGGAGAGCAGTCCAAAGGACGCTCAGTCCATCTCCCGGCTGGCCCTCTGATGACCTGGGTCCATTCACGAACTTCGGATCACAAGCTGAAATCCAACCACTGTGCCAAGGGGCCGGCACCTCTCCCTCTTTCTGCCAGTGATACCTTCTCTATGCACCCCAGCATCCCACTAACCCTCCCAGCTGCCTTCTTACACTGCCTGCCCACCTTTAGGTCATCCAGTCTGATTACCCCAATCTCTTTCTTGTTTGTTGGTTGTCAGTGCCATGCCACCCATTTTGTATTCTCGCCCTGGGTTTCCTTGCCCTAAGTGCATTATTTTGCACTTTCTCAATTGAAACCAGTTGTCATACCCTTGACCACTCCTCTAGTTTTCTCAGGTCACTGCTTATCTTGTCCATCCTATTGCAGATTTTGGTGTCATCCTTAAATAAGCTGACCTTCTTCCAGCTCTTCTGCAGTGTCACTTTCAAAGATGTTAAGGAGGACTGCTTCTAGCACTGATCCCTGAGGCACCCGCTGGTCACCCTCCTTCCTTGGAGTGAACTCTGTTTACCTTAACCCTCTGCTGCCTGTCCCCAACCAATGTCTTACCAGTTTTAGCTAACCACCTTTGGACCCACCCTCAGCTACTCTTCTATGTGGAATGGTGTCGAAAGCTTTACTGAAAATATAGATAGGCTGTCCACCACTCCACCCTGATCTAGTTCCTTGGTCACTCAGTCAAATGTATCAGATTAGTTTGACATGACCCTTCGGGCATTGTAAGCCTTTTGAATTCAAGATGTTCCAAAATTTCGCTCCTTCAGCAATGATTCCATAAACTTTTCCACTGCTGACATTAGGCTGACTGGCCTGTAATTGCCAGCCTCTTCCTGCTACCACGCTTGTGTAGTGGTTACATCTGCCTCCTCCGTAATCACTCCCATTTCTAAAAGCTGTTAAATAGGACTGTCAGAGGTGCAGCCTGTGCCTCTGTGAGCTCCCTCAATACTCTTGGGTGCACCATATCTGGCTCCATCGCTTTGCTTTCATATTAGCAAGTCCCTTTAAGAATCTTATATGTGAGAATGGACTAGTGTTCACTTCCCTGCCTCCAGTGCTCCTATTACCTTGTTCTTTTCTTCCTCTGTGAACACTAAACAAAAGTATTCATTCAGTATGTCTACCTTTTCCTGATCCCTTCTGCATAGTTCTCCTTTCCCTTTTACTTTACAATCCCACCCTGGTCTTCCCTTTGGCTTACATGCCCCAAAAATGTCTTGTCCCCTTTGTTACCATTTGGGCTGTTCTCTCTAGTTTGCGCCTTTGCTTTCTTTACTGCTGTCTCTGCTTCCCTTTGTTTCCCATAACAAACCTCTCTGTCCTCCTCCTCTGCTTCCTATACCTTCTGAATGCAACCCTTTCTGCTTTTACCTTTTTGCTGCCTCTTTCAAATTCCATAGTGTTCCCTTTTCCTCTTGCTTTTGCTCAGTTGCTTGATGCATAGGTTTTGTTGCCCTCCTTAGGGCCACTTTTCTGTTCCCCACCCCATCCAGGTCATCTTTTGCTGCTAGGTCATTTGTGAGGCATTCACCCATCTTTATAAAATCTCTGCCCTCCTGAAGTCCAGGACCCTCACCCTTGAGTGGTTCGATTCCGCAGCTGTCCTTGTACTGAACCACAGTATACAGTGATTAGTGATCCTTAGATGGCCTCTCACCTTGACATCAACTACACTTTCCTGTTAGTGAGTACCTGGTCCAGTATTGCACCATCACGAGTAGAATCTCTGACTAGTTGCCTGAAGAATGCCCCTGCAGGAGTCCTGGTTGTCCCTGCTCCTAGATGAAGCAAATGCTGTAGGCTGCAGTCTACATCTGTCAGACTAAAGTCTCCCACCAGCAGCATCTCCCTTTAGGGACGTGGATATGTGCTATAACCCACGACAGACCATGGGTGTATCTGGCAGTAATGCACACCCCAGGTGTGTTGTGAGGCATGAGGTCTGCCCGAAGACTTTAACTACGGGAAGTGCATTAATGCCCCCAGTACTCTAATGGCTAGAGGATTATTGCACTATAAAATGGTATGTTTTGTAAGTATTTAAACTAATCAAACATTTTAAAATTGTTCAGAATTGTATTTTCTTTTGTGCACTTTGTCAGTCCACCTTAAAAAGTAGGTTGGGGAGGTTTCGCCTAGCTTTGGCTCATTGTTGCCAGTCGTGTGTGGGCGGGTTTTGGGGAAAAACATGGCTGTCATATTTCTCGCTTAGCGAGAGAGTTTACTCTGAACTGTCGGTAGTAAGTATTTGAAACATCTGGCATCAGATCCTCAAATGTCATTCTGTGCATTTTCTTGTGCTTGCTCCATCTTTTCACATTCCCTCACTTCACCTGCTGTTGGCAATGGTGGTGGTTAAAACAAGAGAATGTGAAGGCAATGATTTTTATATTTTGGCATTCAGCTGTCGAGGCACAGGTCAGGAAGCATAAGAAAACCAGGAGCAGTTGTAGAATTCACCAAAATATTTATTTACACTAGCAGCAACATGAAAAAATAAGTTTGTTCAGTGTAATTATTTACAAAAGCAAAATAAAATAGAGAACATCCATCAGAGTTTTCTTTCGATCTCTGTGCCCTTTTTTTCTTTCTAAGCAATTGTAGCTTATCTCTCTTATAAGTCCTTCCAACTCCATTCTTAACAAGCATCCTTTTCTTGTAAGTATTGGGCAGGTGCAGCTAGAACACAATGTCCCAGAACTGAGACCCCTTTTCCACAGCTCTTCTGCAAAAGGCTTAAAAATTAGCACTCAGGTAACCTCCTGAGTTCCCAGTAGCTTTTTGCAATCATCTCAAAATACAGTTCTATACATTTCAACAGTAACACTATATATTTTCTAAACAAAAGGATCTCAATATTAGTTACATTTCCATACGGTGATTTGCATATATTTTTATGCAAGTGAGAAAAAAGAAAACAGCAAGGGAAAACTGAGAGACAGTGAGAGGAAAGAATTGTGAGACTGTCGGGTGATCAAATTCTAGGTCTCAAGGAAAATTTGGCTTGCAACCAGACAGACAAAAGACAGAAAAGGGAGAATAAAACATATCCTTGCATTTAAACACTTTCTCCTTAACAACTGGGACAGGGCCCTGTTCTACCCTGCCACATCAGCTTTATGTGCCAGCTGAAAAGATCCTCATGCCAACTGTTTGTCTACCAGGCATTAATGAATGGTCAGCTGACATGTTCTGACCAGTGGCATGTCAGCATTTGATCTTTCATTAATGCCCATTTTATAAGGTTCACTTATCCACACGATGACAGTTCTTTCTTAAGAGCTGATTCACTGCAACATCCTTACGCAAAGCCCCTCCCACAACCTGGGTGGTATATCCTTGGCTCTGCCTCATGAAGTCAGAGCTTCTCTTCCGCTAGAAGAGTTAAGTCTCCTCCTTCACAGCTCCGGCGTTGTAGGGCCTATTACGTGCTCGCTGGCAACGTAATTTTCTCCTACCGCATTTTGTATAGTCCTCCATTCAGCTCTTGGTGTCCAAATGAAAATATGGAATACAAGGAAGCGGAAGCCACTGCTGGATTCCAGCAGTAAGTCACGTGACAGAATAAAATGTCGTGGGCGGGCCTACACGTGTCGTGCCTGTACTGCCTGGGAACAAAACATGATGTTGCTGGCTGTGGTCTCTGCCAGACAGTGCTCCCATCCTGCTTGAAGATGGACTCGCCTTCTCCTTGGTTGGCTGAAAGAGACCCTAAATTGCATTCTAAGTGTTGGTTGCAAGATTGGCCTCCGTGCGGTGGGCCTGTGGTCCAGCTGGCAGCTATGGAAGAGGCAGTAGCGAAAACCATGTTGGGTACCTCATGGGCCGCCGCCTGCTCTGGCTGAGAACATTGGAGCATCCTTATCGAGGAAGTTCTGTGAAATGTGCCAGATGTTCAAGGCCTTGGGAGAGCTCTGCTCAGCACAGGAAGAAACACAAGAGCAAGAAACACTACCATCGGTTGTGGGACCAGAAGAGATCACGCTTCTCCTGTTCCTTGACTCTCCTTACCACTTGATGGTTGTCCGAGCACTATGCTTTGGCTGAGCCACAGTTGGGTGTGGGTCATGTGCTCCACAGCTCCCCTGTTGTACTTGCCGACCTGGTCACTGATTGATTAGGCAATTGAGATTTTCTCAGGGAGGAAGTAGAGTGATCAGTATTCCCGGCCATCCCGATTCAAGACCAGCTTCCGGCAGTCATGCAGTTAAAACTGGTGCAAGGATTTTCACCACACCTCTGGCTGCATCTCCTCAACATTGACCCCAGGGTTGATGATCGAGGTCGAGTTCAGGTCAAGGGGCTCCTCAAGTTCTCAATCCTGCTCTACCAGATGGTGTCGCTGTTGATGCTCCTTGTCCTTTTCATCTTCAGATGAGAGAGGCTCCATTGGCGGATGTGGTGGCACTACAAGGAGCTCCTCTGGCAGCAGTGGACCTTGGCAGGTCATGTAGGGCTGTCCTCAACCCCTATGGTCAACTGGTCAGTGCCTGTCAAGCCAAGTCAGTCCACCCCAAACTTTTGTCTCCGACATGCGTCTGTCAACCTGTGGAACAACCAGCACAGCAGCCCATGTGGGGGCTGCTTGATATTCCTGTTGTTGTGCCGGTTTGTCGGGCCAGTTATCTATGGGGAATTACCTGCTGTGAGTCCACAGTGGTCCATGAAACAAACAGCTTAAGGGCTGTCTTTGAAGATCCTTGATGACTCGATAGTTCATCCATGCACTCATCAAAGATACATGCATTCGACTGGGAATCTGTCGAGAGCTGATTACTGACCACGGCTGGTGTCTTTTGTGGCACTCTCCATCTCGTGTCAGAGTCCATAAACATTCTTTTGGAGCCAGTTCAGAAGAGGACTAAATACGCTTTCACTGACATCCAGGATAAGGACAGATCTCTGGGTTTGCCTTTCCAGTATAGGAGCAGTATAGCATAGTGGTTAAGATCATTGAGCTGCAAACCCAGAGACCTGGGTTTGAATCCCACAGCCTCACTTGCATACTGTGTGGCCCTGAGCAAGTCACTTAACTTCCTTGTGCTCCAGGGTCGCACCTAGAAACAAGCTTCAGCTTAGTGTGCCTTTCCTGGTTAAACAATTTCATCTTTTCACCATGGCTGAGGCCATTCTTGAACCTGCTTTGGAGCTGTGTCAGCATTCAGCCTCCTGCCTGGCACCCTTGGCCTGTATGGTCTGCAAATATGTGATCCACGTTGACTCTTTGTAGAGTTTCTCTGACCACCCTTGGTGAGGGTCTGGTCTTTGATTCTGTTTTGTAGAGAGTCTGGCAGTACTGGGGATGTGGACAAGACCCCCAACAAGAAATCGAAGAATCTTGACCACGTGGCTAAGAAAGTTTGTGCACGCGTCTTCCTTTTGTGTCCGCCAGGTGAACTATGCCTTGATGATGGCTCACTTCAGTCAGTCCCTGCTGGGAGTGCTCAATACAGTCCTCTCTTACCTGAGTGATGACAGGCAGCTCCGGTAAAGGTCATCCAAGATCATGGTCAAGCGCTGGCGTAACACAAGCTCCAGATGGCCTTAGACATTGACGACTCTTGCTCATGTGCAATGGTTGCAGCTGTCGTGATTCATTGCAGTGTCTGACTGAGGATCTCCTCCTTCATTATGAACACTCAGCAGAAGTTGGCCGATCTCCTTCCTGAGCACCAACCTCTTTGGCCCCAGGGTGGATGGACATCTCATGAGAATCAGGAAGTACAGTGCCACCTTGGATTCTCTGGCTTCATCCCAGATGGACCCTAAAGGCCAAAAGCAGAAGGAGGCCCAGCCGATGTCCCTTTCCTGGGCACCAGCCTCTTTGGGCCTAGGGTGGATGGACATCTCACGAGGATTGGGAAATACAGTGCCAGCCTGGATTCTGTGACTTCATCCCAGAAGGACCCGAAAGACCAAGAGCAGAAGAAGATGGCACCCCAAGACAAATTTCTCTGTCCTGGGGACCAAAAGGCAGGGGTAGAGGAAGTGGTGCCCTCCGTGACCCGTGTGCCTCTAAAGCTGCCCAGTGGCAGGCGGGGTGGTATGGTCATCTCCCGCCTTACCAGTCCCTGACACTGCTGCAGGTGGTGATGGTGGTGGTGGGGGTTAGGTTTGCTAATTCTGGGCTCACTGGTCCATCATTACTATGGACAAGTGAGTTCTAAGTGGTAGGCAGAAGGTTCTCTTGATTTCAACATACTAAAATGCCAGCAGAATAGGCCTAACGGTCTTCGCTTCGCTCGCTTGGTCAGCCCCACCCTGGGAGCTGACCTTGCTGCCCCTCGCCTTTCTCCGGCTTCTCCCGTCCCAGTTCCAGATATTCTCGCTGCACTGGATTTTACTTCCAGAACCCTTGCCCTGTACCTGTCCCACCCTCTTGAACCCTCCACTGTCTCTGCCTCCACCAGCCCCCTAGGCAGCGATTCCATGGCTCCACCACCCTCTCAGTGAAGTAGCACCTCCTCCTTTCTCCCCTGAATCTTCCCTCCTCCAGCTTCCACCCATGCCCTCTAGTTGCCCCTCCTCCTTCCTTGAAGCACCCTGACTGCTTCTCCCCTATTTACCCCTTCATGTACCTGAAGACCCTATTATGTCTCCCGTCTCTTTCTCTTCCAGTGTGTAACATTTAGCTCTTCGAGCTCTCCCTGAGGTCCTGTCCCCCAAACCCAAATCATTTTGGTTGCCCTCCTCTGCACCCTCTCCAGGAGTTTAATGTCCCTCTTTAAGTGGCGGCCTCCAAAACTGCACGCAGTACTAGAGTGTGGCCTCACCAAGCAGTTATACAGAGCGAGTATCACTTCCCTCCTTCTGGAGGTGATCCCCTAGCGATGCATCCCAGCATCCTTCTGCCTTACCGATCCCATGCTCCAAAGAAGTCCTTGGTGTTAAAGGATATGCTCTCCGCCCTCGAGGATGTTGATCAGTTTCTCACTAAAGGAGCTATAGTCCGTGTCTCAGACATCCTTGCAAGTTAGGGGTGCTATTCAGATACTTCCTTGTCCAGAAATGTATTGGAGGGGAGCTGGTACCCCATACTGGAACTTCATGATTCTGAACCAGTTCCTATGGAATTGCAGGTTCAGGGCAGGGTATGTAGTTCTGCTCCTGAACTTCCAGGACATGTTCTTCCACATCCCAGTCTGTCTCTCCCATGGGCAGTACTTCCAGTTCACGGAGAGGTGCTTTATCAGTTCCGGGTCATGCCATTCGGCCCCTCCTCAGTGCCCAGGGTCTTCATGAAGTATGTTGCAGTGGTGGCAGCCTTCCTGCGGTACCAGGGTGTCAGAGTTTGTCCCTACCTGGATGACTGGCTGACAAGCCGGGCCGTCCAGAAATGCAGTGGAGCAGTCCAGGGACCTGGCTCTCTAGACCTGCAGAGATTTGCCCTCGTGATCAAGCCAGCCAAGTCTGAACTGATCCCTTTACAGGTGATTAATTTAATTGGGGCAAAACTAGACTCCCTACAGGTCAAGGCCCACCTCCCCACGGACAGGGCATCGGATCTTTCCTTCTTTGCCCAAGCATTACTGGTTGGGTACTTATGCCCTGCCTGGGACTTCCTAAGGCTGCTGGGTACATGGCATCTTACACCATCCTAGTCAGGGGCTTGCTGGTGGATGTGGCTCCTGCTGCGAAGTTGGGCCATCACTGGTCCCAGTGCCTAGGAGACCTGGACCAGCTGGTCACAGTGACCCAACCAATGTGGGATGCCATCCAGTGGTGGCTGATACTATAACATCTGGAGGAAGAAGTCCTGATTGTCTGCTCAGAACTGACCGTCACTCTCATGATAGATGTGTCTGTGGTGGGTGGGAGCACACTTGGAGGGACGATAGGACTTATGGGTTCTTGTTACCCATGTGTCCAGTCATCACATCAACCTGCTGGTGCTCCATGCAGTGCAGCTGTGACCGTCGGAATTTTCTCCTGTAGTCAGGGGTCAGGTCGTTCAGGTTCAGATGGACAACACTGCAACCATGTTTCACCTGAACAGGGTGATATATACTCCCTTCCCCTGTGTCTGGAGGCACTCACACATGGACCCTCTTATGCAGCCTGGCCGCTGATGTTCTGGCGATTCATGTTGTGGGGAGAACAATCAGCTGGTAGATGCTCTGAGCCAGGAAGAAGAGACATTGCATGATTATTCTGAATCAGGAGGTGGTGAACCACCTTTTCTCCCGTTGGCTTCACCCTTGGTGGACCTGTTTGCCTCCTGGGAGAACGCAAACAGAGGCTGTTCTAGGGACATGGATATGTTGTTCATCCACACTGTCTGGCAGGTATCCTTGCCGCTTTATATCTTACGGAAGGTCTTCAAGCTGGCTCCTCCCACCCACCGGGTGGTAAAACTCGGCTCCGCCCATGGCGCCAGATCTTCCTTACCGCTTGGAGCTCAGGTTCCTCTAACGCTCCGTGATAAGACTGGTTCCTAATTCTTGAATTTTCGAAATTAAAGTTTTTGCTAAAGACTTGGTCTTCTCTCCCGTGGCTGCGATGGACAAATCGACTCGGTTTCCGGAGATGCCCTTGCGGGCAGAAGATGTCCCTGACGGATCCGCACTCCATGTGTGTCTACTGTCTAGGCCTGGAGCGCGACCCGCGGGCAGCCCTGCGACCTGTGCTCATTTTCGGCCTCGTCCTCGAGACCGTGCTGCCCGTTTACAACTGGGGCGTCCGAGCGATTTCCTCGGTGAAGTCAAAGAGGCCCAGTCGGCGTGTCCGTGCGGCGTGTGGCTCATGGATCAGCTTCTCAGCAGATGATCGCCTCAAGAGGAGGCGGCGAGGCCGCTTCACCTCGGCGTGCATTTGTCCCGCCTCTCTGGGTGCCTCTTATTCAGCTTCTTTAAGGAGCTTTGTTTGACCTCTCTACTAAAGGTGAGGACCAACTTCTTCTGGACCGCTTCTCGGTCCAAAAGAGAGACAAGGGTAAGTCTCACCGTTGGCGCTCTTGGGAGCGGGAAAGATCCCTCTCCCGGTTGTCAGCCGTCGACTTGATGCGACTGCTCGACCGACCACTGGTCTCCACGGTGTCCCCGTCAGGCCAGTTGACCGAGACTCCGATCGACGCGGTCAAGATTTTCTCGACCGTTGGACGGGTTGTCGGCAGGAGAAGCCGAATCCTCTCTCCCTGTTCCCCGGTGGGAGTTGAGGACCCGTTGGTTCGTTTGTGCCTCCGGTTCGGAGCCGTCGTTGAACCCTCCCAACCGAGGGGAGTGCCGTTCCCCACGACACCTCCCGCACCGTCCTCGGAAAACCGAGGTTCTCGGTCTCGGACTTCTTCACGGTCCAGCCGATCCGCCGTCATAGGCGGTCTCGGTCTCGGCACGCGGCAAGCTTTAGCGCCGCCCGCTCGTCCTCTTCCTCCTCCCGGTTGAGGAAGCCGACGCAAGTTGCGTCGAAGATATGAGAGGTTCGTGTGGCAACAGCTCCTTCTGATCGGGGAATAAGCCCGCCGCTGCCTTCCTGGCCATTAGTGGCTGTCACGGAGTGGCGAAACAACCCTCCTTTATCCGAGGAGCCTGTTCCCAGGCCGTTGTTCGCCAAACCAGCTGCCCTACTGATTCTGGTGGAACCTCCGCCTCCACAGCCGTTAGTTGGGGCTCCAACCAAAATTCTCGGTCGGCTCAGGGACTGCCCCATAGGCTGTCTGTCACCCTCACTCCCGATCGACCTCGGCAGGTGGAGGGTGGCTCAGGGCGAGGCAGGTCTTTGAGGACTCTTCCGAGTCCGAAGGCGATTCCTTCCTTTCTCCAAGCGAATGGACTTGGAGTCCTCAGGAGGACAGTCGGTGGACGATAGCCCTCGTCCTTCCTGGGATTGCTTGCTCATCTCTGAGTCCACCGGGATGAAGCTCAACCCGCTTCTAAGCGGGCCAGGTATCCCCTCATGGAGATTCTGGACCGAGGGATTCCCACGGAGGCCTTTCCGGTGGCTGAGGCCATAGTGGGCCCGGCCTTGGAGCTCTGGCAGCGCCCTGCTTCCTGCCCTGCGCCTTTGGCCAGGATGGCCAGGAAGTATCCGGTCCCTACCGGTTCCTTGTCCGTTTTGGAACACCCCTCGGCCGAGGGGTTAGTTACCGACAGCGTTTTCCGGCGTGCCGGGAACGCTAGGGATGTGGACAAACCTCCGACAAGGAGTCCAAGAAATTGGACTATGTCGGCAAAGTCTACACTCGTCCTCCCTCGGCCTTCGCCAGGCCAGTTCGGCCGTCCTCATGGCACATTTCTCTCATGCCCTGTTGGGCTCCCTGGATGAGGTTATCCCTCATCTTCCCGCTGGATCTGCAGACCCGCGGGTCAGGCAGAGTGTGGACCAGGGCAGGGCAGTGGCCAAACAGCAGCTCCAGACTGCTTTAGACATTGGGGACTCATGTGCCAGGTCTGTGGCGGCCAGAGTGGCTATGCGCCCGCTGGCTTGGCTGGAGGATATCCACCTTCACTTTGGATACCCAGCACAAGTTGGCGGATGTCCCTTTGGGGACTGACCTCTTCGGCCCTGGGGTGGAAGGTCACCTGCAGAGGATCGAGAAGTCCAGTGCTACCTTGGACTCTGTCTCTTCCGCTCAGAAGGACAAAGGCCGCAAACCACAGCCTAAGCCCTTTAGTGGAGTCCCTGCGCCCACGGCGCGTCCAGCAACAGCTCAGGGCTAGGCAGGCTCGGGCTTGGCATCCCAAACCCAAGCCCAGGGCTTCCTCCAACAGGAAGCAGGGAGGAAGGCCCAGGAGGTCCCTCGGCCGGTCCCTCCTCCAAGCCTGCCCAGTGACGGGCTGAGGGGTGTCGCCCCAACACCGCACTTCACCCCAGGTCTCCGCTGGGGAACGGCTCCGCACTTCCTTTCCGCCTGGTCTGTTATTACCACGGACAGGTGGGTGCTGGAGGTGGGAAAGGCCTGCCTCTAGAATTCGAGCAGGCCCCGCCTTCAGAGCCGTCGCACCTCGGGTCCGGAGTTCACTGTCGGCTCGCCGAGCCGACATCGCCCTCCTCCAAAGGAGCTGATCAGGAGGTGGCGGACCCTCCTCAGACCCGGGTTGTGTCCAGGTACTTCTGGTTCCGAACGGACGGGGCTGGCGCCCATTCTCACTCACACGACCTAAACAAGTTCCTAAGGTCTCGAACCTTCAGGATGGTCACTCTGGCTCAGATAATACCATCCCTGGAACACGCGCCTGGTTCTGCTCTCTGGACCTGCAGGATGCGCTTTCACGTCCCTATCCGTCCGTCCACATCGGAGATTCCTTCGCTTTTGAGCGGAGGGATCCTTTCGATTCCGAGCCATGCCCTTCGGCCTGTCTCCAGCTCCCAGGGTCTTCACCAAATGCATAGCAGTGGTGACAGCTTTCCTCGGGCGCCAAGGGGTCCGGTGTGGCCTTACCTGGACGATTGGTTGATAGCAGCCCTCCAGACAGGAGGTGGAGCGGTCCAGAGATCTGGGCCTCCAGGTTTGCTCTCAAATCGTCCTTCTCATCAACCAGACCAAGTCGGAACTCGAGCCAAGCAGGTGATTCTTTCATCGGGCAGAGCTTGACTCTCTTCGAGCCAGAGCACGGCTCCGGCGGACAGGGCCGAGGTTCTTACCTCCTTTTCCCAATCATTTCTGGTTGGGCAATCGCACCCTGCCCGGGACTTCCTGGCCTCCTGGGTCTCATGGCGGCCTGTACCAGCGTGTCCAGGGCATGCTGGCACATGCGCCCCTTCAGTGGGGACTGGCCAGCCAGTGGTCACAACGCTGCGATCCATTGGACCAGCTAGTGACGGTGACCCAGGGGATGTGGAACGCTCTGGTGGTGGACCGTTCCAGTTCATCTGCAGGAGGGCATCCCGTTTGTCCGCCCGAGCCGGCGGTCTATCGACCGATGCCTCTCTGATGGGTTGGGGTGCCCATCTGGGGGAACACGGGCGCCGCGCCTCTGGTCCCCGGAGTCCCGATGCACATCAACCTGCTGGAGCTCCGAGCGTCCGCCTAGCTCTCACCGCCTTTGCTCCGCTTTCTCCGGGTCAAGTGGTCCGAGTCCAGACGGACAATACCACGACCATGTACTACCTAAACGCCAGGGCGGGGCGCGCTCCATGCTTCTATGCAAGGAAGCTCTCCGCATTTGGTCCCTGTGCGCAGCTTGGAGGCGGATCTCCTAGCCATTCATGTGGCAGGAGCTCCAACACCCTGGCCGATGCCCTGAGCCGGATAGGGGCTGCATCCCACAGTGGTCTCTCCTGCGGAGGTAGTACAAGATTTGTTCTCCCATTGGGGCACACCTCAGGTGGACCTGTTTGCCTCAGGGAGAATGCGGCTGAGGCTGTTACATGCCCCCTCAGCAGGGCTCGCTGCGGGGATGCCTCTCGAGGCCGTGGACCGGCTCTTTCTACGCCTTCCCCATTTCTGTTGATACACAAGGTGCTTCTCAAAGCAAGGAGGGACAAGGCGCAGGTGATTCTGGTAGCCCCAGACTGACCCCGCCAGTTCTGGTACCCAGATCTCCTCAGCCTCAGCTCCAGGCTCCCGAGGCAGCTTCCAGCTCGCCCGGACCTGCTCTCAGTCAATCAGGGAAGGTGTTCCATCCGGACCTTCAATCCCTGCACCTGACGCCTGGTTCCTGAGCGGCTAGAGTTCCAGGCCTTGGGTCTTTCCGGACGAGGTCCTCAATGTAGTTGAGGCGTCCCGTAAGAGCTCAATCAGGAAATGCTATGCCTTCAAATGGAAGAGATTTTCCATTTGGTGTCAGGCAAGGGCTTGGACCCTTCCTCATGTTCTTTGGCAAGCATCTTGGACTATTTATGGTCCTTTCAGTCAAGAGGCTTAGGTAGGCGACCCTAAGGGTGCACCTGGCAGCCATCTCTGCGTACTGGAGTGCGGGCAGGGGAGCAGTCGGTGGCGCAGGAGAAGGTGGTCTGGTGCATTTTCAAAGGCCTTGATCATATTCCCCGATGAGAACTTCCACCTCCGTGATTTACTACTGGTCATTGGCAAAGCTCATGGGCAAGCCATTCGAACCAATGCATAGGTGTGAACTCTCTCACCTGTCATGGAAGACCGCCTTCTTGGTGGCTATCACGCCAGCCAGAGGGATGGGAGAACTCCAGGCACTCTGCATCGAGTCTCCTTACCTGGTCTTCCACAGGGACAAGGTTGTCCTGCGCCCCCACCCGAAATTCCTTCCGAAGGTGGTGTCGAGTTTCAACTTAACCAGGTGTTGACTCTGCGGTGTTTTACCCCAGTCACACCTCGGAGGCTCATACAGGCTCCATACTTTGACCTTTAGAAGGGCGCCTGCCATTATAAGGGAGCGCATGGTGAAATTGGAGAGGTTCGCCAGCTGTTTGTCACCTACGCTGAAGCCGCACCTGGCAGACCTGCAGCCAAGCGGACGATAAGCAGGTGGGTCACCTCCTGCATAGATCTCAGCTATAAGTTGGCGGGCATGGAGCCTCCCAGAGGGATAAGAGCCCATGCTACTCCGCCATACTGCTGCATCGGTGGCTGCTTCCAGGGACGTCCCTATCCAGGATATCTGCAGGGCTGCTACCTGGAAGTCAGCACACACCTTCATCACCCATTACCACATCGACCTTGAGTCACGCCGGATGCTGGTTTTGGGGCCCTGTCCTCCAGTCTCTATTCCCTAAGTAGGGGTGTGCCTTGCCTCCTCCTCCCGGAGAACTGCTAGGAGTCTGCCAGACAGTGTGGATGAACAACATATCCATGTCCTAGAAATACAGGTTACTCACCTGTAACAGGAGTTCTAAGAGAATGGTATATATTGTTCATCCAATATTCCTACGACCTCCCGGCCCGGCACAACCTGAGCTTCCAGTGGGCCAGATCTGGCGCTATGGGGGCGGAGCCGAGAGTTTTACCACTCGGTGGGGTGGGAGGAGCCAGCTTGAAGACCTTCCGCAAGATTTAAAGCGGCAAGGATACCTGCCAGACAGTGTGGATGAACAACATATACCATTCCTAGAACTCCTGTTACAGGTGAGTAACAAGTATTTTGTACCTGCCCCACGCTCCAGGACACTGGGGACGGGGAGCCTTCATGAGGCCCTGAACCCCATACCTCACTGCACCTTGCTTCCTTTCCCTGATCCACAAAGTACTGGTCAAGGTCAGGAAGGACAAGGCGGATGATCTTGATAGCTCCTGACAGGTCTAGGTAGTTCTGGTTCCCCGATTTCCTCAGCCTCAGCAACTGGTCTCCACGGCAACTGCCTCACTACCTGGATCTACTGACCAGACTTCAGTGTATGGGACAGTTCTACACCCAGACCTTCAGTCCTGGCACCCTGTGGCCTGGTTCTGGAGGTGCTAGAGTTCCAGGCCTTGGATTCTCTGAGGATGTCCTTCTTGTGATGGTGGCCTTCAGGAAAGAGTAGGCTTATAACTTGGTAGTGGTATACCATCAGAGATTTTCCATTTGATGTCTGGGCAAGGAGGCTGATCCCTTGATTGCCCTATTGCTAACATCCTGGACTACCTCTGGTCCCTTTCCCAACTAGGACTGCAAGTGACATCCTTAAGGTGCACCTGTCTGCCATCTATGCTTGCTGGCCCGCTGCTGGTGTGCAGACGGTGGCCCAGGAGAACGTGTTTGAGTGCTTTTTCAAGAGTCTTGACCACTTGTCCGCTCCTGTGCGTGAACCACCTCCAGCATAGGACTTCTGCTGGTCTTGGCTATGCTCATGGGCAAGCCTTTCCAGTCAGTGCATAGGTGTGAGTTGTCCCACCTGTTGTGGAAGACAGCCTTCCTGGTGGCAGTTACATCTGCCAGAAAGACTGGGAGAACTCAGGTTCTCTTGGTGGACTCTCCTATCTGGTTTTCCACAGGGACAGTCATCCTTCGCCCCAGCCCAAGTTCCTCCTAAAGGCGGTATCGGAGTTTCACCTAGCCAGGTGATTAACTTACCGATATGTTTTTCCAGCCCTTCTTTGGAGGTGGACTGCTTTCTTCATACCCTGGGCCTCATGGAGAGCACTGTCATACTATGTAGAGCATATAGAAACATAGACTTTGATGGGGAGATATGGACTGCTTGGCCCACCTAGTCTGTCCATTTCCTACTTACTGGATAAGCTGCAGATCCTAGTTAACTAACAGCCTATTTCTTCCTACCCCTCACAAGAATTGCCTTATGTCTGTCCCATGCATTCTTGAAGTCCCCCATTGTTTTTGACCCCACAACCTCCCTCACGAAGGCCGTTCCATGCGACCACCACCCTCTCCTTGAAAAAATACTTCTAGAGCATGGATATGTTATTCATCCACACTTCTTGGCATGTCCCTTTCCTTTTAAATCTTGCGGAAGCCTTCAAGATGGCTCCTCCCACCCACTCTGGTGGTATAAACCTCAGCTCCGCCCCATGATGCCAGATCTTCCTTTCCGCTGGAAGATACAGGATCTTACTTGAGATACAGCTTTTGGCCGCAGGTTGCACCATTAGGACTGAAGCTGGCAGGCTCAGGATCCCACGGAAATTTTCTAGCTAGCAGTCTTCAGCGGGACCGCCTCCCACGCCGGTCCCACCCCGACGCCAGACATAGTACATAAGGAGGCGTCCCTCACAACTCTGCAGTTCTTTTCCTGCCATCATATCGCAAGTATCGCCTCGTCCTTTTTCTAGTGTGTGACAACTGCTAGAGCTACGACGATTTCGCCTTCCTTCACAACTCTGGATTCATCTGATGTCCTCTCCAAATATTTCTCTGGAGGGTCACCAATCGAAGTGTGATCATGCAAACAGATCCCCTTCAAGGATCCACATTCGGCCTGTGTGCGCTGCCTAGGCCCGGAACATGACACCAAGGCCTGCTCCTTCTGCCAGGGCTTCAACAGCTGCACCAGGATCCGCTGCCAGAAGGTTCTTCAAGTGTTTCTCTTAGAGGAGAAACTGAAAACCATGGACAAGGAACTTTCCTTCAGGGGGAGTGCCGGGTAAAACCCACAAGCACCGAGAAACACAGGGAGAAGGAAAGGCCCCAGGTCCTCTGTGAGGCCTCGGATTACCGAAGCTCTCTGTGATCGGACCGCCTCCTCCAGGGCTCAATCACAACCTCCCGGTTCAGGTCAGATCCTCCAGGCTCCTCTTCTCTGCAGCCCCTGAAGACTTCCAGGCAGTCGGCATCTTCCACTCCATCTAAGTCCTCGTCAAAGTCTGGGAGCGCCACAAATCATCTTCTTCGCCAAGGGACTCTGACGCCAGGTCGTTTCAGCCTCTGCGTGGGTCGGACCTGGTTCCTCGCAGAAGACCAAGGACCTGACGTCCTTCAAATGGACATCAGACCCGAGTCTGCCAAGCATCACCGGCGCTTCCAGGAGCCGGACACTGAAACACCCATCGCCGCCAGGCATTTGCCTCCGAGGGCGTTGGCCAGGGGACCGGCGTCGGCTACCCCAGAGGAGGACTGCACCACCATCGCGGCTGAAGCCAGTCGGAAGGACTCGTCATCGGAGGATACCATAGAATCTTCCCGGACTGGGAGACCCCGGGCACCAACGCCGACCTCGGTGACAGGCCACTGGCGCAGGGCCCGTCTGTCAAGCATGAACTTGGCAGAGGTAAAGAAGCTCTTACCTTCTGGTGGGACACCATCAGAAAAGATGTGTTGCCACACGCCTCCTCCTCCTACTCTGACTCCACCTCCTCCTACTCCTTCACCGCCACGCCTCCTCTGCCCAAGGGCCTGTAGGATGGTCGCCAACCCCAAGGAGCAAACACCACCTCTCGGGCAGATCCTCAGACAGGAGAAGACCTCCTCCAGACCCACCTCAGGGCCACCCAGTCCTAAGAGACCCAGACGACGCTGGTACACCCCATCTGGGAGGATTCTAGATCTGACACCTCAGGGTGCTCCAGATCTCCTTCCATCAGCATTCCCTCTCCGGACCCACACGACCTACCTAGGTCTCCTCTGGATGATCCCTCTTCGCGGAGCTCATGAGGCACATCCAGGAGAATATGGGTGGGATGCTGAAGAGCTCTCGACTCGAGAGACAACGCCTTGCCCGCTACCTTCAGCAAAAGACCCAAAGCCTGTGGTAGTGCCGCCTTAGTGAATACCTTTGTGGACATCACCAAGGCTGCCTGAAATGTCCGCATTCCACTCCAGCAGTGCCGAAGAAGGCTGACCACCTATACAAGGCCCTTAGGGAGGACCAGTATGTGGCGAACCATCTTCTGGCCGACTCCTGAGTCATCACTGCTGCATGACCGGTTGCAAAGACCTCAGCATTTGAGCACACAGCCACCAGACCAGGAATCAAGCAATTGGATGTCCTGGGTGCGCATCGCACACGGCTGCAACTTGTGCCGCCAGGTCACTGAATTACTCACATGGTTCAATTCCAGAACGCACTGTGGGAACAGGGACAGGACCTGGTCGAGAAGATGCCCGTGTTACCAAAAGGAGGAGCTCTTGAACCTCCTCCACACGGGTTCGGATGTGGGGACTCAGGTGCTCAGAGCCGATATGATTCTGGACTCTTCAGCCAGAGCTGCAGCCTCAGGCATGTGTCTCCGGAGATGCTCTTGGCTCCGTGTCTCCGGTTTTACCCTGGACGTCCAGAAGAACATCTTACAGGTCCCTTACAACGGCAAGGTCCTATATGGTGAAGCCTCCAAAAGGTGATCACCAAACTTCAGGACGAGGGAAGGCAGTCAGATCTGTACAGGCCATGTACAGGTCTCAGCCCAGTTCCTTTCATAGGAACCAGAACCGCTTTCGTGACTGGCTACAAAGACAACAGCCACTGCCCGCCAACAGCAGAGGGGCACTTTCACCCGCAAAGCCCAGGCCATGTCATCCCCAGGCAGAGGCCAACGATTTGCAAAGTCAGCACAGCCTGCCGGATCGAACTCTGCCACAGCATGACTACTTCCCGCCCCCGGATCAACGGAACAGAAAGTCAGGGGTCGATTGCACGCCACTTGCCAGGGTGGCAGTCGATCACCACCGACAGATGGGTTCTGCAATTGGTCAAAATGGCCACTATATAGAATTTGTAGGCAGTCCACCCACAAGACCTCCCCTGTTTCCTAATATTTGTCAGGAAGCCCTGCTCATACAGCAGGAGGTGCTCGCTTCTGGAAAAAGAGTCCTTAGAGCATGTTCTGGAGAACCAGAGAGGACTAGGGTACTATTCTCACTTCTTCCTGGTTCCAAAGAAAACAGGGACCTCCATCCAATACTGGACCTCAGCGACCTCAACCTGTCAGTCGTTTACAAACGCCCGCATGGTGACCTTTCCGGCCTAATTCCCATGCTGAAGCGAGACACTTTCTGGCATCTTGGACACGCGAGGACACCTACCTGCACATTCCCACTGCTTAAGCGCACCGGAGGTTTCAGAGCTGCCATTATCAGTTCCGAGCTCTTCCCTTTGGGCTGTCATCGCACCTCACGCTTTCACGGTTGGCGGCTGTCGAGCGAGCGCTTCTGAGGAGACAAGGCCACTACGTGTTCCCATACCTGGACGACTGGCTCCTCATGGCACCCTACAGGGAGGCACTGATGTCGGCCATTCACTGCACCCAGTCCCTTTTCAATCACTGGGTATTCTCATCAACTATGAGAAGTCACTCCTGGTGCCATCCCAGAAACTGCAGTTTATAGGAGAAGTTCTGGACACCGCCAGAGGGAAAGCTTTTCTTCCCTCGACAGAGCAGAACACATCAGATCCTCATCAGGGACCTGTTGGAGAAGATCGTCTGCCAGATCGGGTCTCGCCTGCTCGGACATGGCTGTGGCCATTGCAACAGTCCGCTGGCACGCCTCCACATGCGGTAACCCAGTGGATGCTAAGGGTGCAACGGGATCAAATGCAAGATCATCTGCAGAATAGTTCAATCACGAATGCCGTGATTCGGGATTGGCAATGGAGGCTAGACCTGGGAACCTCCGTGGGGGTCCCTTCATAGCGCCGCCTCTGACTGTGACACTCTCCACAGATGCCTCAGGGTTTGATGGGAGCACACCTGGACGGTGTTCAGTCTCAGGGCCTTTGACAGCCCAGGAGTCTCATCTCCACATCAGCATTTTGGAAATGAGGGCAGTCCTTTACGCCTGTAAGCCTTCCAGTCGGAGATCCCACCGGTACATTCCTGTTACAGATACCGCGTGATGTGTTACCTCAACAAACAAGAGGCACTCACTCCTACCTGCTTTGCAGGAGGCCATGAGAGTGTGTGAGTGGATATTGCAACACGGCACAAACCTAATTGCAGTACACGCTCGGGAGTGGACAACACCGTCACAGACAGTCTGAGTCGCTCTCAGGCCAGAGTCCACTAGTGGGAACTTCTACAGGAGGCAGAGGATCAGTTTCACAGATGGGGCACCCAGAGTTAGACCTTTCACGTCCCCATCCAACACAAAACTGCCCAATTTTTGCTCGCTAGATCCAGGGCTGGTGCTTTCTGGCGAGACGTTAGACTGTCCCGAAAAGCTGGTTTTGGACTACCTGCTTTCCTTTTCCATTCGGACTGGCTTAATCCTCTATTAAAGTGCACCTCTGTGCAATTTCTGCTTACCATGCCCCAGTAGGCCATCGGAAGGGTGGCCCAGCTGGCAACTACCGTGCCTTTTTAGGGAAGTCCTCCACCTTAGGCCGCCCATCAAGGATCCAATTCCTCCTTAGGACTTGCCTTCGTCCTGAGCAGCTTACGCTCACCTTTGAACCAGCCAGCGGATTGCAGCTACATTTTCTCTTGAAAACGTTATTTTAGTTGTTGTTACTTTGGCAGAAGGATCTCGAAATTGCATGCTCTTATGTGCAAAGAGCCTTATTTGGTTTTCCATTAGACAGGGTATCCCTAAGGACAAACCCAAAGTTTCTGTCTAAGGTGTTTTCAGCCCTCACGCTTAACCAGTATATTGATTTACCAGTGTATTTCCAAGGTACACTAATCGAGGAGAGGCCCTTCTGCACTCCTCGACGTGCATCGGTGCCTCAGATACTATCTGACCAGAACCAAACAGTTTCGAAAGGCGGACCAACTTTTCGGCTCCTTTGCTCACAGGATGAAAGGAGCTCCTGTCTTCAAATAGTCATTCTCGAGGTGGCTCATCCAGTGCATCACTTTCTGTTATGACAAGCGAATAAACCCTTACCGGGCGTGGTCAAGGGTCATTCCACAAGAGGGGTGGCTACTTTTCTGGCTCTCCACCTCAGCTATTTGCACTGCAGCTACTTGAGCTCTGTGCATACCTTTATCAGACATTACAGTCTGGGCATTGCATTGAGGCGAAGAGCAGGGTTCGGTCTAGCCGTCCTTCAGGAACCTGTCCTAGGACACGAGTAATAGTGCGAGATCTCTGCGTTCCTCTTCCCAGTGGTGCAAGACTGCCATTATTGCTTGGAAATCAGTCCTAATGGTGATTAATGCAAGAGCTGTATCTCAAGTACAGTTACGTAAGAACTTACTGTAATAGTAGATCTTTTGAGAACAGCTCTTGCAGCAGGTACTCTTCCAGCGCACTATCCCCTTTTGGAGGTAGGTCAGAGTCAAGCACCCATCTTAGGGGATGGGTCATTCCTATTTATTAGTCTTTGCCATCTGGTGGCAGATCCTTGGTCTCCTCTTCTGATGTCATCCAGCGGCCGGGAGTCTCCGCAGGAGAACTGAGGAATGTGGGGACTGCCTCCCTATGTACTATGCCTGACATCGGAGGCGGTCCCGCTGAAGACTGCAAGCTAGAAAATTTCCATGGGGTCCTGATGCCTGCCGACTTCAGTCTTAATGGTGTAACCTGCTGCAAGAGCTGTTCTCAAAGATCTACTGTTACGGTAAGTTCTTGCATAACTGTACTTTCCTCGTGCTTCACAGCAATTCCAGCCCTGGATTCTAAGTGTCAGTTTTACGCATCTTACCGTAAAACTCGTTTGAGTTACTGACTCAATAGTAGCGCATCGGACATGGAGGATAAACCTGCTCCCAGGTTTAGCCTGTCTCCTGCAGCCAGAAGATGTTGCGACTGATCTCCACCCAACATGCGTCTACTGCCTAGGTGTTGGACAAATAACATCTCCACCTGCACGTTTGTCCCAGCGTCCTGGACGACCGTTTAGAGTGCCTAAAGGTGGAGAGACGGAAAAATGAACCGCTTGTGAAATCGAAGGAGGCAGGTGGGCGGTTTCTGTGGCTGTGGGATCTGCCGAGCAGTTGGAGCAAATGAAGGCTTTAGAAGGAAGCGGCTCAAGCTTTGGCTGACCGGAGTTTGTTCCTCTGGTTTTCGGTTCACCTTCGGCTCCTTCAAGGATTTGTGCCAGTCTTCTCTCACCAGGGGTGAGGCGCCTCGGCTCGCACTCCTCCCGCCTCTTGAAGAGGATAAGGACCAAGTATTCGACCAAACAAAGACGTTTTGGTACCAGAAAGGTCTGAGTCCCAGGAACACGCGGTTTCGACCTTGGTCGAGATCGCATCCTCGGCCGTCCGGGCTTTACGGATCTTCCATCTCACGAAGAGGTCGAGGAATTGACCACCCAGTTGAGATTTCTCTTGACTTAATCGACCCTATTTTGCCAACTCCAGTTGGCGATTCTTTGGAAAGGACCCCAGTCCTTGTCTTTCCCGATGAGGCGACCCAGCCCACTGGTGTCACCATTGAGGACATGGTTCCGGACCCTTGGTTTTCACCTAACCTGGTGTCTGCCGATTGACCGAGTTGGCCAGCCCGATCTCGATCGAGGTCCAGAACCCTTTGGTCGGACAACCGAAGAAGAGTCATAAGCACTCTAAAAGAGGCTTCGCCGCAGATCCTCATCCTCCTCAGGCGACGAGAGGCTTGATGGAAACTCTGTTGGCGCTTTGAGGATCTTATGTGGCAACAACTAATTTTGACCGGGTAGAAGCTGGTTCCGCCGTCCACCACGGCTATCACTTGGCTACCGCCTCCTGGGCCGACACTGACCCTCCAGAATCAAGCCTTCGGTTTCCCCATCATGGGCTGGTCCGTATTCGTTAGGCCATCTCAACTCTCCACCATTCTGGTGGAACCACTGCCTAAGCAGCCTCAGGGATGGGGCTCCCTCGGAAGAGGACCAGAGTGACACCGACTTCCTCGGCGCCAGTCTGTTATACGCTTAACCCTGACCGTCCCCGGTGGATCGAGGGGACCTTCATGGAGACCGTTGTACCATGACTCGGACTCGGATGTCACAGGACTGCACTTCCATCCTGGGGATGATGAGCTCCGTGGCAGGTTTAGAAGAGGGTCCTTCCTTTTCTGGGCATTCTCTGCCTGATATCCGATTCTACTGGAATGCCCTGGAGTCCATTCAGAAAAGGCGAAGTACCCCTTATGGACATCCTAAAAGGGGATACTGACGGAGGCTTCCAGTGGCACAAGCTCATCACAGCCCGACACTGAGCTCTGGCAGCCCAGCTCCTGGCCAGCACTGTCTGCCCACATGGTTGCAACTATGCAGTACCCATGGGGTCCCTGCTGGGATTCACAGAACACCCTCGGCCGAGAGCCTGGTGACCGCTTCTGTGTTTAGACATACTGGTAGCTCGGCTGACATGGACCGACCTCCGGACAAGGAGCCCAAAAATATGGACCACTCTGGAGCAAGGTCTGTGCGCCTCTTCCTTAAGCCTTCATCAGACCAGTTTAGCTGTCATTATGGCACATTTCTCTCATGCCCTTCTCAGGTCATTAGATGAAGTCCTCCTCAGTTGCCGGCAGACATGCTGACCACGGTCAAACAAGTCAGTGATCAGGGCCGTGCTGTTGCAAAACAGCAGCTCCAGACGGCCCTAGACATCGAGGATTCATGTGCCCGCCTCCTTAGCAGCTGCAGTGGCCACACACCGCAGGGCCTCGCTGAGGCTATTCTCCTTCCTGGCAGATACCCAGCACAAGTTAGCTGACGTCCCTTTCTTGGTCCTGACCTGTGCGGTCCAGGAGTGGCCGGTCAGCTTCAGCGTATCGAGCAGTCCAGTGCCACCTTGATGCTACTCTCTGCAAAAGGTTCTTCGGTAAGAACCAGCAGAAAAGAAAGAAGAAGAAGAAGCCATTTCGGCATTTTTCTCATGCGGTCAGACAGCCTCCTATCAAGGAGGCCAACAGCAGCAGACTCAAGCTTGGCGCCCGCTGCCCAAGCAAGGCCCTCAACAGCCCCATAAAGGAGGCTGAGGCGCAGGTCCAGGACCCGCCGCCTCCTCTAAGGCTGCTCAATGACTGGTCGGGGTTGCCACCACTACACCTGTTACGCCAGCTCTGGGTCCTCCTGTGGGGGGGGCTCGCCACTTTCATTCTGCCTGGTACGACATCACTTCAGACAGGTGGGTTCTCAAGTGGTCAGTCAGGGACTGCCTGTAGAGTTCGAGCAGTACCCTCCCAGCCGAGCCCACGCCCTCGGGAGAAAGGATCTCAGCTTGCACTCATTCGGCTCTTCGGGACGACATAGCTCAGCTCCTCCACAAGAAGGTGGTAGCTCCAATGCTGGATCCTCCTACAGACCCAGGCTTCGTGTCCAGGTACCTCCTGGTTCCGGCGGACTGGGGGTTGGCGCTATCCTAGATCTCCACGACCTGAATAAATATCTCAGGTCCCGCACCTTCCAGATGGTAACTCTGACCCAGATCATACCACCCCTGGAGCGAAACATATGGTTCTGTTCACTGGATCTACAGGACACATTTTTCACGTCCCAATCCGTCCGTCCATTAGCGGTTCCTCTGCTTCAGGGTCGAAGGGACCCTGTATGAGTTCGAGCCATGCTGTTCGGCCTGCCATCGGCTCCACGGGTCTTCACAGTGCATTGCATTGGTGGCAGCTCATCTTCGCATCGAGGAGTACGAATCTACCCTTATCTCGACAATTGGCTCTGGCAGGTTCCTCCTTCAGGAAGTGTAGAGGTCCAGGGATCTGCTCTCCAAACCTGCTCCCAATTCGGCCTCCTGATCAATGAGACCAAGTCAGAACTCGTGCCTGCTCAGGTGACTGGCTTCATCGGGCAGAGCTCAACTCTTGTCAAGCCAGAGCTAAGCTCTGGCAGACATGGTGGAGGTTCTCTCCTCCTTTGCCCAGTCATTTCTGGTTGGCGCTTACACTCTGCCTGGGACTTTCTGAGCCTTCTGGATTACATGGCGGCGTGCACCTCAGTGGTCCGTTGGGCCAGGTGGCACATCCCCCCTCTAATGGGAGCTGGCCCCAGTGGACTCAGCACCACGGTCATTTTGACCAGCTGATCACTGTAACCCAGAAGATGTAGGATGCTCTCCAGTGGTGGACCGCCCCATAACAGTTGCATGAATGCATCCGGTTGTCTGCCCTGAGCTGACGGCCATCCTCACGACCGATGCGCCACTCATGGGCTGGGGAGCCCACATGGGGAACAACAGGGCCCACAGGTTCGGAACCCCAAGAGTCCCAATACTACTTCAACCTGTTGCAGCTCAGAGCAGTCAGACTGGCACTGTCTGCTTTTGCCCTTCAGCTCTGGGGTCAAGTGGTTCAAGTCCAGATGCAGAATACCACGAAGATGTACTACCTCAACAAACAGGGTGGCACACACCCGTTTCTTTACAGAGGCGCTCGCATCTGGACCTCGTCAGCCTTGTGGAGGCGGATTTCCTAGCCATCCATGTGGCAGAAGCCTCAAACCATCTGTTGGGTGCTCTCAGCCGCTTAGGTGAGACATCCACAAGTGTTCTCTCCATCCAGAGGTGGCGTAAGCCTGTTTTCCCACTGGGGCAAACCTCTGGTGGACCTGTTTGGCTCTCAGGGAAAACACCAAGCTAAGGCTATTTCATGCCGCCCGCCTCAGCAGGGCTCGCTGCAGGAGATGCCTTCTGAGGCCATGGACCTCAGGCCTCGTCTATGCCTTCCCTCCATTTCCCTTGCTCCACAAGGTGCTCCTCAAGGTGAGGAGGGACAAGGCGAAGGTGATCCTGTAGCCCAGACTGGCTGCACAAGTTCTGGTATCCAGATCGCCTCAGCTGCAGGCCCTTAGAGCGCTCCAGCACACCCGGACCTGATATCTCTCAATCAGTGGAAGGTATACCATCCGACCTTCAATCCCTGCACCTCACAGCCTGGTTCCCAAGTGTCTAGAGTTCCAAGCTTTGGGTCTTTCTGAGGATGTTCTCTTTGTGGTGGAGGCATCCAGAAAGGAATCAACCAGGAAATGTTATGATTTCAAATGGAAAAGGTTTTCCATTTGGTGTCAGGGCAAAGGCCTGGATCCTCTGTCCTGTCCGTGGCTAACATTGTCGACTTCCTTTGGTCTTCGTCCAGTGGGGGTCTTCGGTCATCGACCTTAGTGTGCACCTGGCAGTCATCTCTGCTTACCGGGCGTGGGCTGGTCAGCCGATGTTGGCACAGGAGGTGGTGGCTGGGTGCTTTTGAAAGGCGTGGATCACATATCACCTCCAGTCCGTGAACCTTCACCCGTGGGATCTACTGCTGGCATTGGCAAAGCTCATGGGCAAGTCATTTCAACCAATGCACTGTGCTTCTGCCGAAACTTGTTGTGGAAGACAGCCTTCCTGGTGGCTGTCATGTCTGCCAGAAGGACAGGAGCTCCAGGTGCTTTCGTGGACCCCTTATCTGGTCTTCCACAGGGACATGGCTGTCCTATGCCCCCACCTGAAATTCCTTTTGAAGGTGGTGTCAGAGTTTCACCTTAACCAGGTGTTAACTCTGGTGGTGTAATACCCTAATTACACCTTGGAGACTGTGTACAGGCGCCATACTTTGTACCTGAGATGTTCTCTTCTCCTGTTATGAGGAGTGGACGGCAGAAATTTAGGAGAGGTTTGCCAGCTGTTTGTCACCACGCTGAAGCCACTTCTGCAGACTGCAGCTAAATGGACTATTGCAAGGTGGAATACATCTTGCATTAGTCTGTGTGTTATGAGTTGGCGGGCATGGAGCCTCCCAGAGGATAAGAGCTAATTTTAACCGCCATACTGTTGCATCTGTGGCTGCTTCCAGGGACATCCTCATCCAGGAAATCTGTCGGGCTGCTACCTGAAGTCAGCGAACACCTTCAGTACCATTACTTAATATCGACGCTGAGTCACGCCGAATGCTGGTTTTGGGTCCTCAGTTTTCCAATCTCTGTTCCCTAAGTAGGGGTGTGTGGCCTCCTCCTCCCGGAGAACTGCTAGGACTCTGCCAAAGAGTGTGGATGAACAACATGTACACAACGTGAAAACAGGTTACTCACCTGTAACAGTAGATCTTCTAGGAATGGTCTCTTGCAGTAAGTCATTACTTGTGAGGTTCCCAGCAGGTGGCGCTATCACACAGCAGTTTCTTCAAGCAGTCTCCTCACCAGGGACCACCCACACGTCCTCACTTCCTGGATGTTGCATATAAAGTGGGTGGTCCCTGGCAATCCCATTCATTTTCCCTCCGGCTTCAGCTCCGCAGAGCAGCTAGAACAATCTTCTGTAAGCAAGTCTCTAAGAGAAATGGATCTTCATCTTTACAACTTGGGTGCCTGGGCTTTATACATGGCACCATTATTTCCTCTGCTATGAGGACAAAAAAACTTTAATTCTTCCTGTTGATAGGACATTCATTTCCCATCGATGGAGGCTTCTGAGGTAATTCCCCACAGACGGGAGCATTCATTCCCCGTCATCAAAGGTTTTAATGTGTTTCCCGTTGACGGACACCATTCTCCATCGATGGATGCCTCCTACATACTTCTCATCAATGGGATGTTCATTCCCCGCTGACGGGGCCTGTATGCTATTTTCCCGTTGATGGGACGTTCATTCCCCGTCGATGAAGGCCTCCTACATACTTCTTATAGATAGGATGTTCATTCCCCTACGGATTATACACTATTTTCCTGTCGATGGGATGTTTATTCCTCGTAGAAGGAGGCTCACATACTTCTTCTCGACGGGACATTCATTCCCTACGTACTTAGTCCTCCCACGCATTTCTGATCGATGGGTTGTTCATTCCATGTAGCGAAGCTTCTACACTGTTTCATCGACGGGACATTTATTCACAGTCGCCGACAGCCTCACACATACTTCTCATCGACGGGACGCCATTCCCCATTGACGGAGGCCTCATATGCGCTCTCTCCCGTCGACGGACTGCCTTCCCCATCGAGCATAGCCCATGAATTCCACTGTGGGACTGTCTTTCCTCGTCAACGGACCTGCATTGTACAACCTTCCTATCAATAGAAGTATCAATATCATCGGACAGAGCATCTAATTTTGCTCCGAATCATATTCCGACGCTGACGAGGCAAGTTTTTTATCATTAAATCATACTTTCAAGCCATTTCTCCATCAATGGAGATTATTATTTGACATCCACCTCAAGGGCCCAACAACTTGATGATAAAGGCGCCTCACTGCTTCCTACTATATACCCATGAGGATCCCTCCCACGTATTCCGAGTCGCATCTTATGATGTATGGGCAAAACCAACCCCATAAATTTAAAAATGAGGTTCAACTTTCCAGGGCCACCTACACCCTAGTGATTACATTTTACATGGAGAATATTGCTCAAATATTCTGAATACTCTGACATGGCACCGACATTAAGCATGCTCCTTCTCACTATTCTTTCAAAAAGCACTATTTTCTTACTTGAACTCTCCTGGTGTCTGCAATTGCCCTAATTCCCTCTGGTTTCTTCTGCTCACTTCATGTCTGACAATGCTAACTAGTGATACTGATGTTCTGTATATTTGCTTGGCTGGCTTGTTGTTACCCACTCGACATAGGTGTTTTCTTATCTGTACCCTTGTTTGACCTCCGTGCATGGTGGTCCTGTGTTTTATAGCTGTACCTGTCTCTTCGTCTGTAATATTGTCTCCTTTATTGTTGTACACTTCTGGGTTGTGCTTGAAAATAGGCAGGTCTTTTGCCTAACGCACTTACCTGGTTACCAAAAGCTAATAAGTAAATAAATAAATGTGGACCATATGCTGCATACCAGCATAATTTGAGCATTCATTACCTCCTTAGCCTGGAAAATGATATTTGATACCTATACTGCATCATAGATACTACTATGTAATGTCAGGCCTAACTGCCTTGTACACAGCATAAAAGGGCTTAACACCTGTGTTCAGGTGATAAACTATCTGGCATTTGAAAACTTACAAGCCTCAGACAAACTACTAAAGAGGTGTTTTTCCATAAACAAAGGTACATTACTACTTCTGAGCCTTCCGGCCTTTCATTCAGTGCCCAATATTCAGCTAATATTCTTCAACTGAAACTACCTCTGCCTGGAAGCTGCAATACTGAACATAGGATTTGCAAGAAAGCGAGTTGCGCTCACAACAGAGGAGGTGAACCTTACAATTGTCTTTGGTTTGTAGCAGATATTCTGCAGGTGGAGCTACTTCTAACTGAAAGGTGAAATAAGGAACTTAGAATTATCAGGAAAAGACCGTCTTTCAAGCAACAGAGGAGGTGGATCTAGCTTACGTTTGTTACAATTCTAAAGATTTTCAGTGCAGAAAGAGTTTAAACCCTGGGCTAAGAATTTGTCATAAATCCTGAAATAAGTGCAGGTACAGGTTGTGTATTTGATCCAGACAGTGCCCTAGGGGTGGAAACTGTTTTTTCTGTTTATCTGTGTGTGCCTTATAAGGCCAGCCCAGACTTTGTCAGGAAGTGCTTACATCATAGCTACTTATCAGCCAATAGCTTTGGTAACAGACCTAAGAACAGTAGTATTATAAACAAGTGTTTTATAGCAAACTCATCAGAACAGCTAATATTCTTCAACCGAAACTACCTCTGCCTGGAAGCTGCAATACTGAACATAGGATTTGCAAGAAAGCGAGTTGTGCTCACAACAGAGGGAGTGAACCTTACAATTGTCTTTTGTTTGTAGCAGATATTCTGCAGGTGGAGCTACTTCTAACTGAAAGGTGAAATAAGAGACTTAGAATTATCAGGAAAGACCGTCTTTCAAGCAACAGGGAGGTGGATCTAGCTTTACGTTTGTTACAATTCTTAAGATTTTCAGTACAGGAAGAGTTTAAAGCACAGCTGACTTATTTTGGGGCTGACTGCTTTCAGAGCACAAACCACCAGGCTGTTTGGGGGCTGGGAGGTTTACCTGTGTCTGACTTGGATGTCTTGATTTTTCTCTGTTTGATTAGCAGGGTATTTTCTCTGTCAAATTGTTGTGTAGGGCATCTTGCTGACAGGAAGGCACTCCATCGCAGCGTGGGTCAGAGCTCTTAGCTGATTGTTTTGTGAGGGCACAGTTTAGGCCCAACCTTCCACCCTCACCCCACCACCCTGAAATAGTTCCTTTATACCTGGGGTTCTGACATTATTTCCTCAAAGTGCAAGGTGCATATCACGTCATATCCTCTCTAGCACACTGCACTGACAATATAAGCATACACATTGTATAATATATATATATTTCTATATAACCAATCACACACACAAATACAAACAAAAAAGTAGATAAACATGTGGGAGTAGTGCAATGTAATGGCTGTGGGGCAGCAGTCTTCGAGTCTTTCTGGAGGCTGAGATGCTGCCTATTTGCAGACACGCTCTCTGCCCTGAGGAGGAAGTTGCCGTCTTCAGGCCACACTGGACAGTAGTAAGGAACTTTCCCCAAGGCCACATTGGACGGTAGGAAGGAACCTCCCCATCCAGGGAGCACCAGAGCCACCACCACTACCTCAGAGGTTGCGAAGAAAGCACAGCAGTTGGACCACAGTGGGCTCAGAGAGGGTGAGGATGGTGGAACAGAGGCACACCCAGTCAGTTGTTCCTCCACAATCCATACACCATTCTGAGGGAGCATAGCTCCCTATTGATGCACCCGAGAGGAGACTAAGGAGGCTGAGGACAACTGTCACAGGGAGGCCTACAGGAAGGCAAGAGGACACCACAAGGAAAGGAAGCAGCTCCTGGTGGGGACTCAATTATTAGGGGATAGAACTGGGGAGCAGGGAAAACTGAAGTAAGGTGCTGCCTGGTGCCATGGCTTGGAGGACAGAAGCTCATCCTCAGGATCACGAGAACAGCTGCAGGAGTCTGAGCTGGACGTCATTGTCCACCTAGGGACAAATGCTTGGCTCAACATGAGATTAGAGCAGTGCAGAAGGACTTTGTATAATTGGGGAGGGCCTAAGACAAGTAGCACACACAGCATCCTTCTCAGAGGTGCTGCCTGTCAGTGGCATGAGTGAGGCGAGGTACTTTGCACCGCAGTTTAATAAATGGTTGAAAAAATGGTGTGAGTACAGGGGTTTGGCTTCATTGGGGACTGGGTTTCCACCTGGAGGACACCAGCTATACTGGAGGATGGTCTGCATCTGTCCAGGAAGGGAACAAGTCTTTTGAGCAATCGGTTGAAATGCTTCATTGGCAAGCTTTAAACTAATCAAGGGGAGGCACTGATAAGCAGCAGGAAAATCCCAGCCTCCCTACAAAACAGGGTACTAAATGAGAAAAGACTGAGGTAGAAAGGTCAGTGGGGGATGCTGCAACAGAAGGTAAAGCCATCAAAAATGGAGAGCAATGAGTACCAATGCCCATAGTCTGAGTAACAAGCTTCCTGAATTAGTGGCCTTGATGGAGGAGGAACATCTGGATATTGTGGCAGTCACAGAAACATGGTACACACAAACCAATGATCAGATGTAAACATACCAGGATACACTATCTACAGGAGGGACAGGGAGGGTAAAAGAGGAGGAGGAGTAGTTTCATTACATAAGGGAAGAAATCAAAGCAACAGAACAAAAGGGAAAACAGGAGGAGAAGATGCACTGTGGGTAAATTTGAGACCGCAATGGCACCACAATCCGCACAGGGGTTAGAGCACAGACCCTTCTCAGGGGAGGAAATGGACAAGGAAATGATAGAAAGTACGCTTAGAATGGCAGAAAAAGGAAATATTGCTGATGGGTGATCTGAATATGCCAGATGTTAGCTGGAGTGCAGTTGCAGCAGCCACTTGAAGAGTGGGGTTATTCTAGATGCCCTACAGGGGCATGCCTTGACAACTAGTATTGGAGCCCACTCGAGAGGGAGCAATCTTAGACCTGGTTCTCTCAAATGGAGATGAAGAGAGGATCACAGATGTAAGTGGGTAGCCATCTGGGAACTAGCGACCATCGAACAGTATGGTTCACAATAAACACAGCAATAGAGTCCAAGCCATACAAAGGCAGAAGTACTGGACTTTAGGAGGCTGACTTTGCCAAAATGGTGAGTGCCTAAGGAATGCACTAGCAAATGGGCAGGAAGGAGGGTGGAAGAACAATGGGGAATATAAAAACTGCCATCACAGAGGTAACAAGCCTTTGTGTGAAGCAAATTAACAAAAGAAACGATGTAAGAAACCACTGTGGTTCTCAAAGGAAGTGGCAGTGAAGGTTCAAGAGAAAAGAAAGCATTCAGGAAGTACAAGGAATCGGAAGGAGCAGGACAGAGAACTGTATCAGTTAAAGCAAAGGAAGCTGGGAAGGCAGTCAGAACAGCAAAGGCTCAAACTGAAGAAAAGATAGCCAACTCAGTTAAGAAGGGGGATAAAACCTTTTATAGGTACATCAGGGAACGAAGGAAGACCAAGGAGGATAGTGAGGCTTAATAAAGGGAGGGAGGGTGGCAGAGGTGACTGTGAAAAGGCAGAGATACTAAACAAATATTTTTGCTCAGTATTTACAAAGGAAGAGGGGAGGTACCTAAAACAAACAGTAGAAACACTCTGGATACAGAAGTTGATACCATCCCATTTACAGAAGAAAAGGTTGTGAAAGAACTCTTAAAACTGAAGGTGGACAAAGCAATGGAGCCTGATGGGATTCATCCCAGAATTCTAAAGAACTAAGGGTAGAACTAGTGACAGCACTGTCTACCCTCTTTAACAAATCATGGGAGGATGGGGTGGTACCCGAGGACTGGAGGAGGGCAGATGTGATTCCCCTTCACAAAGTGGGAGCAAGGTAGAAGCAGGAAACTACAGACCTGTTAGTTTAACCTCAGTGATAGGAAAAATGATGGAATCACTTCTGAAGGAAAGAATTGTTTGGTATCTAGAGGCCAGAGGGGCACAGGACCCAAGCCAGCATGGATTCACAGCGGGAAGGTCATACCAGACAAATCTGATAGATTTCCTTTGACTGGGTGACCAAAGTAGTAGATCAAGAGAGGCGGTGGACATGGCCTACCTAGACTTTAGCAAGGCATTTGACACAGTCCCACACAAAGATTAATATGCAAGTTAGCCAGCCTGGAAGTGGGTCCCAAGGTGACAGCCTGGGTAAAAGAATTGGCTGGAGAATAGGACACAGAGAATAATAGTAAATGGAGTCCACTCTGAAGAAAGGGGGTTATTAGTGGGCACCTGCAGGGTTCAGTATTAGGACCGGTCCTCTTCAGTGTCTTTATAAGCTACATTGCAGAGGGACTGGAAGGAAAAGTATGTCTCTTTGCAGATGACACAAAGATCTGCAACAGAGTTGATGCACAAGGTAGGGTGAAAAGGATGAGAAGGAACTTGGCAAGGTTAGAGGAATGGTCAAATGTATGTCAGCTTAGATTCAGTGCTAAGAAGTGCAAAGTAATGCACCTGGGAAACAAAACCCAGGGAAGAGTACACAATGGGGGTGAGATACTAACAGCAAAAAGGAAAGGGACCGGGGTAATTATATCAGATGACCTAAAGGTGGGCAAGCAATGTGAGAGGGCAGCAAGGAGAGCTGGGGGATACTGGGATGCATAGGGAGGCATCACTAGTAGAAAACAGGAAGTTATTATCCCTCTGTACAGACAGCTGGTGAGACCCCATCTGGAGTACTGAGTGCAGTTCTGGAGTCCCACTCTCCGCAAAGACATAGACAGGATGAAAGCTGTCCAGAGGAGGGCAGCTCAAATGGTCAGGGTCTGCACGGAAGATATATGAAGGAGACTTAAGGAGCTTAATATGTATAGCCTTGAGGAAAGGAGGGAATGGGGGACATGATAGAAACTTTCAAGTACCTCAAGAGAATCAACAAAGTCCAAGAGGTAGCATCTTTCAAGAAAAGAGTGTGCAAGAACAAGGGGCACAATTTGAAGATGGGGGGGGAGGCTCAGAGGTAATTTAAGGAAGTGTTTTTCACAGAGAGGGTTGTGGATGCATGGAGCGGCCTTCCGGAGGAGAGTTGTGGAGTCAAAAACAGTGGTGGAATTCAAGCATGCATGGGACAGTCATAAGGCAATTCTAGGGGTGGAGGTAGGAAGAAGTAGGCTGCTGGTTAACTAGGATCTGCAGCTTATCCATTAGGTAGGGAAATGTGCAGACTGGGTGGCCAAGCGGTCCTTATCTGCCGTCAAATTCTATGTTTCTATGTTTCACTTCTGTGATTTCACATATCTAAAAAACCCTACCCTCTCTATAGGGCTCTAGTGTACATATGGGTTATTCTGCCTTTATATTCAAAAACATAAATAAAGAGGCTTACGAGGAGGTGCATGTCCCTAAAGGTGGACAGTTTTAGTGGATATCAAGGACGCGTTCAGACCATCACATCTGGATAACACTGCATCATATAAACACCTGGTCTCCTACCCCACCCAGGACCATATTACAAGGAGATGTATGTCCTTAACACAGGACATTTTCAAGTGGAGACCAAGTGTGGGTCCTTAAACCATCACATCTGGATCTGGCTACCTCTAACGATACCTTTGGTGGTGAAGACTAACTCCAGGGCTTATTAAATCCTTAAATACAAATAACAGATGCAACAGAAAATCCCAAAGTATATATAAAGCATGTGGATTAAACCCACTGCAGTAGTCTTGCCTTGAACGTTACCAGAATTGTTACTCGGATGTCTGTTTATATGACAGGAAAATGAAGGCAACACCGTCCCAGTTTTCATGTAAAGCATCTGAAATATAACTAAGATTTCCTAGAATACCATATCATTATTCTGGATGGGATTCTCTTTTATTGCTTCTATATCACTAAAGGTCACTGAACTATTAAATGACAAATAAGAGAACTGGTCCATATATGACCTTCACAAGTATGGCATTTCAAGCTTAATGCTAAGGAACCCCTTGTAAATGAGATTAGTAACACAGGGTAACATGGCAGACATTTCCTGATATGTTCCTAAACATCTTTTAACTGACTTCTAAAATCCCAAATAGGTACATTTGCATCATTTATGACTACATGGCAAATATTTTGTTTTCCATGAGGACTATTACATAACAATCCTAAATGAATACATTTTATCATTCATGACCACGTAGCAGACAGTCGACACAAGCTAGTAATTAACATATCGTTCCTAAATGGATACACTCACATCAATTGTAACAATTTAACAAACATTGTCTGAGGCTTCCTAACAAGCTACACAGTAACACGTAAGCATTAATCCACAGCGAAGGTGGCAACCTATGGGAGTTAATGCATGGTTGGGACAGTTCTGGCCCGATGCCGCATTCCAGTGCCTACAACGGACCAACCATGCATTAACTCCCCATTAGATGCCACCTTCGGAGCGGATTAATGCGCTTGTAACATGGTCTAGAGATGGATGTATATCTCCTATATAGGTTTCTGGTGAATACAATACACAATCACACTAATAAAGTTTCTCACTTAGTTTTACTGTTACTTTGAAAATTCTGAATGAACCTCCCTTTCATACAGATGTTTTTTTTCTTTTTATACTAGTACAATTATACATTTCTTAATGATTGGGATACATTTTATAGATGTCTTAGTGACTGCTCATTTGATATTCTTGCTAGGCTGACATGATGTTGCTCGTTTTCTAGTTACGCCATCTATCTATCGCTCTCATTTGCATACATAAATCGTGGTTTACTTGCTGTGGCTCTATTGTTTGGGTACTCACACTTCCTTTCTAAGCTTCAGTTCGTTTCTGTAGTCAGATTTCTCCACTCTGTCTGCTGTGTTCTGCGTGTGAGAGTTTGCTCCTGGATAATTACAATCAACAGTCCCATAGACTGTGAAACTGTTAAACTGAAATCGTTTCCGGATGTTACGCTGTGCTGCTTCGCTGTTCGGTCTGTTTGATCCTGTCTGCCTTAGTACTTCTGGTCCACGTTGCTGCATTCTCTCTGTCTCACGTGCTCTGTGGTCACTACTTTGCAATATTTCAATTTCTGGCTCTTTCTCCCTCTGACATCAGTATCTGGTCGTCCTCAACCCTAAACGTCCTTCGCATTTTCTCCATATCTAACTTTTCCACTTCCTCGTTCTACCTTTCACCTAGTCCCTCTCTGATATTTCTCCACTGCTCCTCTACTGTATATACTTAACTATTTACAAACTTGATGACTTCTGTTCTTCTCTTCTCTTCTCATATTTGCACACTGCTGTTTTCCTCCCATGACTTCTTTATGTATTTCACAAGCAACACGCATTATTGTCTCATAATGCCATGTTGCGCGTGTACCACCAACTATTACTCCTGTTGGCTTTCTTTCCTCGACTGCTAATGTTTTTGCCATGTTACAATTCTAAATGCATACATTTGTATCATTAGGGTTTCCTTTTAGACCCTGGGCTCATACTACTATTTACTCAGAAGAGCCCTATACAGTTTCACCAAATTACTTGCTGAAAACCTCAGCTAATTATCCATTTCTATCATTTATGTATCAAAACCTGATAACCAAATTATTCCTAAGGACATGTTATACTTAAAAAAAAAAATAAATAAAAAAGCGATTACTCTGACCCATTTCTACCATAGGATCTGACTTTTCCTGGGCTAGAAGCCACTGGGACTTAACGATCGCTCCCATTATACGGATGAATCTGTTACATGACTTACTGCTATAACAGATACAATATACCCTCAGTGGGTCTTGATCGGAATAACTCCTCAGGAGAAAACTACTACCAGTCAATCTGACTTATGTTACCAATAATTCTTAACACGACATTATAATGCGGTGACCTGGTGCAATATCAAACCTTTACCAGGCAACATAACTTAGATACTGCCTGTAGACAACTATGGTCATTCGACCACACTGCTCTATAAGACACAGTGCCATAGCTGGCCTCTCCACTGGCATATAACTGCTTTAGAATCTTCCAGAAGTAATGACTTACCACAGAGACCATTCTGTAGAAGATAGTTCATTATGTAAGACTTTAACATAACAGTAGATCTTACTTGAGAGGGCTCTTGCAGTAGGTAATACATATAGGACTAGCTTCGACGGCATGGACCTGAAATATTTCTAGCTAGCAGTCTCTGGCGAGGACCGCCTCTACATCAGGTGACGGTGTCAGGAGGCGTCGGTATAAAGGGCGGTCCTGGGCGCCAGCTTTCCAATTCTTTCCGCCATTAGCTTGTGCAGCGCTGCGAGAAAAGTTGGTGTAAATCAGCCCTACCTTCATCAGTTTTACGAAAAACTCTTTATTTTCGACTAACGTCAGTACTAAGCGTCAGTGTATGTCATCCCCTACACCTCTGAGCACAGAATAAATGTGATTTGTGCGGCCCTACTACCGCTGGGGCGGCCCTCCCTGTGCCTGTTCTGCCTAGGCCCCGATCACCTGGTGAAGTGCCATCACTGCCTCAGTTTAATGCAGCTACCGGAAAAGGCGGCAGCAATCCTGGAAGCCCACATTCTAAAGAAGAAAATGAGTTCTATGGAAGGAGCTCAAAAAACTGAGGCAGGTGTCCACTTCCCCAAAGGACATCTGAAGGAGAAGGAGGCACCGGGACAAGGGCTCCTCCACCATGTCTCCCTCGGGAGTCGCTGGGGCGCAGGTAACATCCCCTCCAGGGATCGCTCTCGGCAGCCGCCTCGGAGGCTTCTGAGGCGTCTGCCCGCCTGTCTGGCTCGCGCTCGGGCCTGCAGGACGCCTCTGGGCAGTTGGAGGCCTCTGTTCCTGGTTCAGCCGCAGGCTCGGGGCCTACCACTGTGGGGACTCCGGTAAGCAGGCGTCGGCTCCTCTGGCGTCTGCCGGAGAGGGCGGTAAGGCGTCCGACCCTCTGGGGTGACGTGCGGCCTCCTCTCCACTGGACCAGGCTGATCACTCTATTTGGCCTGCCTCTGGTGGCAGCTCTCATAAGTCGGACGTCGGCTCCTCCGGCGCCCGCCGAGGCTCGCCACTAAGCCTCGCGTCGGCTCGTCAGCGTCCGGCGGCGAAGGAACGGCGATGGGCCTCCCAAAGTCCGTCGTTCCGGGTTTCCGCAGCCTTCGCTGCCGTCTGAGAACCAGAGTCTCCCAGCCTGACCCCAGGACTTTCCCCTCCGTTCCCGGGCGAAGCTGGAGACCTTTTGCCTCTGTAAGTCCTTCCTCCACCTGGGTGCCAGACCTGACATCGACTCCCTGGATGCTGGCTCTGGCGCGGCCCCTCAGCGTCGGCACCTCCGGCGCCAGGGCATCTACCGTCGGCCCTGGCGTGCGCGCCACAGACTCTGGGAGGTATTCTGCTCCCCACCAGACCCCCCGCCCTCCGAGCTCTCAACTATGGACCTACCGTGAGGGTCTCCAGCCGGGCCGTCTGCTCCGGCAGCCCCCGGCTCCCGGGTATCCTCCGTCTTATTCGGCCTGGTGTGCCGGGAGCGCAGTATCCGGCACCACAGTACCCGTCGCCACAATTCCTAACACCAGGCTACCCACAGCCGGGTTTGGGATCAGCTCCACTCGATTATAACCTGTATCCTTATCCCCACCTCTTCCTCCTCCACAGCCCTCGCGGCCGCTGGTGGACCTGCAGAGACTCTGGCCTCCTGGTGGGCTGAGCCAAGGCTCGGCTCACCAAAGGGTGAGCCGCCTTCAGTGGCAGTGCCATCTCAGGTTCCGGTGCGCCTGAGGCGGCACACTCCCTCACCACCTCCGGACTCCAGGGTTCTTCCGTCTGGATCAGAGAAGGGCAGGCACGCTTTTCGGGGGACTTCCCAAGGGTCCGTTCCTCCACAGGTCGGGAAGGGAGTCTTTCTTTTCTTCATCCTGCTCTTAGCTCTGGGACTCCTTGGACTCTTCTGTGGCTGCTCCGAGAGAGACAACAGCCTCGCTCTCCGTCGAAGCCCAGGCCAAGGACTCCTCCGAAGTCCCTTCCGGAGGATCCTTCTTTACAGAGTTGCTTAGGAAAATCTAGGCGGTTCATCAGTGGCACTCCTGGAGACCAGATCCTCAGCGTCTGAAACTCGCTGAACATCTGGATCTGCCCGTGACAGCTCCTACCTTGGTGCCACCCTGGATGGAGCCTTCATGCCGACCTTGTTACCACAATATGGAAACAGCCGTCGCCCTTAGTCCCACTTCCTAGGAAGTCGAAACTGCATATCAGGCTCCAGAGGATGTTGATTTCCTGGATTCTCACCCTCGTGCCGACTCGCTTGTGATTAGCGCGCTCACGGCGGTCAGCGAACCCTAAACATCTTAGCTCGTTACCTTCTGATAAGAGAATCTAGCCTTCTGGACCAGTATGGGAGAAAGATTTATACTTCCTCCACACTGGGGATCAGGGCCCTGAACTATGTCAGCCACATGGGGACTACCAAGGCCATCCTGGCTCAGGCGGAAGCCAACTAAACTCCTTGCCTGACTCCCAAGTCAAGCAGGGTTGGCTGATCTCTTCACTCTGCTCGTTCGGCCAGTCGACACATGCTTTCGTGTGACATACGATGCAGTGGACTCTGCTGGTGAGCTCAGCTTTCACTATAGGCCTACGGGTCATGCGGCTCCAGCGTGTCAGGTTTGGTCCGGAGGTGCAATCTGCTTTCCAGGATGCACCCTTCCGGGGTCTGTGCTTTCGGGGTGATGTCAAGGACATCATTACCGATTGAAAGGGCGCTCTGAAGTCAGTTGATTCCGTAGCACCATCCCCATCAGCAGCAGCTATCCCTACCATGACGGAATCGTGGCCGAAACCCCAAGGCGGGCCACAAATTCACAGGGCCCCGCAGCTGCCAGGCCCCCGCCAAGAAAAGCAGCGGTGTGCTTCAGCTGCGGCGCTGCCCACACCACCTGACTCCTTTCCTCTCCCACTGCCTCCGGACTCCCGGAGGAGCAGTGGGAGGAGGTTTCCCTCCACCTTCCGGGATGGGAGAGGATAACCACAGAATTCTAGGGACATGGATATGTTGTTCATCCACTCTCTGGCAGGTATCCTTGCCACTTTAATTCTTGCCGGAAGGTCTTCAAGCTGGCTCCTCCCACCCACCGGGTGGTAAACTCGGCTCCACCCCATGATGCCAGATCTTCCTTACTGCTTGGAAGCTCAGGTTCCCTCCTTAGCGCTCTGCATTTTAGACTGGATCCTAACTCTTGATTCGTCGAAGTGGTTTTGAAGTTTTCTAAACTTGGTCTTCTTCTTCCCTCATGGCTACGTGGATGAAATCTGTTCCGGCTTCGGAGGTGCCCTTGCGGGCAGAAAATGTCCAGGACGGATCCACGCAGTCACGTCGTCTACTGCTGAGCCTAGATCACGACCCGCGAGGCTTGCGAGTTGTGCCGCTCTTTCTCGATAGCGTTATGGATGATCGTGCTGCCGTTTGAGCTCGGGCACCCGGAAACTTTTCCGCTGGTGAAATCTAAAAGAGACTCATTGGGCGGTGTCCGCGGCGGCTGGTTCGGCTGAGCAGCTCGAGCAGATGATTGCCCTCGAGGGGAGGCGCCAGGCCTCATCTTCCTTCTCCTCGGCCGCGGCATTTATCCCGCTCTCTCCGAGTTCCTTGTATTCAGCCGTTCAGGGCTTTGTCAGTCCTTTCCACGAAAGGAGAGGGCCTTTGGGGCATTCTTCCGGCCCAAGAAAAAGAGTGAAGGGTAAGTCCCACCGTCGGCGTTCGTGGCAGCGGAGAGGTCCCTTCTCGGGCAGCCGACTGTTGACTTGGTCGTGGTTGCGGCTGGGGCGCTGGCTTCACAGTGCCCCGTCAGGCCAGCCTGCGAGACTCCCATCGGCAGTCGAGATTTTCTCGATCCGTTAGGCGGGCTGTCGACTGGAGAAGCCGACAACCCTACTTCACTGGTCCCCGGTGGATACCGAGATCTGCCTGCTCCCGGGACCGCGGTCCCTGGTTAAAGTTCGAGCCGAGGAAGGCGGGTGTCCCGCCCTTCCCAGATCCACCCTTGGTCCCCGGTCTCGGACCTCTTCTCGGTCCAGCTGTTCCCGCACCGGCGGTCTCAATCTTATTGCAGTAAGGCGGCGCCACTCTTCCTCGTCCTCCTCCTCGGGTGAAGAGGCTGCGCGCGCAAATTGGCTTGGCCTTCGAGGATCTTATGTGGCAGCAGTTGCTGTTATCCGGGCCTAAGCCGACCCGGCCAAGACCTCAGCCATCAAGTGGCTGTCGCCTGAACGCGAAGCAACCACTCGTTCCTGTTGAGTTGCCCGCTCCAGGACTGGTTGCTAAGCGAGCTCAGCTGGTCCACTGATTGTGGTGGAACCTCTGCCTCCACAACCGAAGTGGGGCACCGACCAAGAATTCTCAGTCGGGTCATGGCCTGCCCCACAGGTTGTCGGTCACCCTCACTCCCGACTGTCCTCGGCAGGTGGAGGGTGGCTCAGGGCCGAGGCAACTCTTTTCAGACTGTTGGAATCCGGCAGATTCCTCCCTGTTCTCCAGGCAGTGCGATCTGAGTCCTCGGGGCCACTCAGTGGGCGATAGCCCATCGTCCTTCTTGGGTCTGCTTGACTCATCTCGAGTCCACGGGATGCAGCTCGAGCCGTGTCCAAGCAGGCCAGTATCCCCTGCGGAGATTTTTGGACCGAGGATTCTCCCACAGAGGCCTTTCCGGTGGCTGAGGCCATTGTCGCCCAGCCTGGAGCTGGCAGCGGCCTGCTTCCTGTCCTCGCCCTCGGCCAGGATGGCCAGGAAGTATCCGGTCCCCTGGCTCTTTGCCCGGTTTCTGGGAACACCCTCTGCCGAGGGTTAGTCACCGACAGCGTTTTCCGGCATTCGGTAATGCTTGGGATGTGGACAAGCCCCCGACAAAGAGTCCAAAAAGCTGGACTTTGCGGGGCGCAGGTGTCACGCTGCATCCTCCTCGGCCTCCGACAGGCCGGCTCGGTTGTGCTGATGGCACACTTCTCCTATCCCTCATGGGCTCCCTGGATGAGGTTGTTCCTCATCTCCCGCCTGACCTGCAGACCACGGTCCCCCGAGTGCGGACCAGGGTAAATAAGGCGGTGGCGAACAGCAGCTCAGACTACTCTGGACATAGGTGACTCCTGTGCCAGGACAGTAGCGGCAGCGGTGGCTATCTTGACCTTGGTAATTTAAAGAAGTATTTTTCACAGAGAGGGTTGTGGATGCATGGAGCAGCCTTCCAGAGGAGGTTTGGAGTCAAAAACAGTGGTGGAATTCAAGCATACATGGGACAGTCATAAGGCAATTCTAGGGGTGGGGCTAGGAAGAAGTAGGCTGCTGGTTAACTAGGATCTGCAGCTTATCCATTAGGTAGGGAAATGGGCAGACTGGGTGGGCCAAGCGGTCCTTATCTGCTGTCAAAATCTATGTTTCTATGGCGTGGCTGAGGATATCCATCTTCACGGCAGATACCCAGCATAGGTTGGCGGAGCGTTCTCTTCTTGGGACTGACCTCTTCAGCCCTGGGTGGAGGGACACCTCCAGCGGATCGAGAAGTCCAATGCCACTCTGGACTCGGTCACCTCCGCCCAGAGGGATAAAGGCCGCCGTCAGCAGCAGAAGTCCTTTCGTCCTTCGGTCCCTGCTTCTCAACCGGCCTAGCAGCACCAGCAACAGGGCCAGCAGGCTCGGCTTGGCGTCTCTCAAACCCAAACCGGCGGCTTCCTCCAACAGGAAGCAAGGGGTAAAGGCCGGGAGGTCCTTTGGCGGTTCTTCCTTCAAGCCTGCCCAGTGGCCGGGTTGAGGTGCCGCCCCATCGTCCTCCCCAGGCTCCCCCATGGAGATGGCTCCACCACTTCCTTTCCGTCTGGTCGTTATCACCACGGACGTTGGGTGTTGGAGGTGGTAGGAAAAGGCCTGCCTCTAGATTTGGGCAGGTTCCGCCTTTTGAGCCATCGCCTCGAGGCCACGAAATCCGCAATCTCGCTGTCGGCCCGCCGGGCCGATATTGCCCTGCTGCTCGAAAAAGAGGTAATCAGGAAGGTGGCGGACCTTCCTCCAGACCGGGTTTGTGTCCAGGTACTTCCTGGTCCCTAAATGGACGGGGCTGGCTTCCCATTCTCGACCTGCATGACCTGAACAAGTTCCTAGGTCTTGGATCTTCAGGATGGTCACTCTGGCTCAGATAATCCCATCCTTGGAGCAGGCATGTGGTTCTGCTCCCTGGACCTCCAGGAGCGTTCTTTCACGTCTCAATCCGTCCGTCCCATCAGAGGTTCCACGCTTCAGAGCAGAAGGATCCCTATACAAGTTCGGACCATGCCCTTGACCTCTCCCTAGCTCCCAGGGTCTTCACCAAATGCATGGCAGTGGTGACAGCATTCCAGCGGCGCGAGAGTGCAGGTGTACCCACCTGGATGATTGGCTGATAGCAGCCCTCCAGTCTGGAGGTAAAGCGGTCCAGAGATCTGCCCTCAGGTTTGCTCTCAGGTTGGCCTCCTCATCAAGCGAGGCCAAGTTGGAACTCGTGCCAAAGCAGGTGATTCTGTTCATCGAGGGCAGAGCTCTACTCTCTGCAAGCCAGAGCACGGCTCCCGGCAGACAGGGCCAAGGTTCTTTCCTCCTTTGCCCAATCATTTCTGGTTGGGCAATTGCGCCTCTTCGGGACTTCCTGCGCCTCCTGGGCCTCATGGTGGCCTGCACCAGCGTGGTCCGTTGGGCCCGTTGATGCGTCGTCCCCTTCAATAAGGGACTGGCCAGCCAATGGTCCAACGCCGTGATCCGTTGGACACCCCATGACAGTGACCAGGAGATGTGAAGCGCTGTCAATGGTGGATCGTTCAGCCCATCTGCAGGAGGGTATCCTGTTCGTCTACACCCGAGCGGTCTCTCTCTTGACCGACGCATCTCTGATGGGTTGGGGTGCCCATCTGGGGAACACGAGCGCATGCCTCTGGTCCCCTCGGGAGTCCGATGCCACATCAACCTGCTGGAGCTCAGGCGGTCCATCTAGCTCTCACCACCTTAGCTCCGTTTCTCACGGGGTCAAGTGGTTCAGGTCAGGCGGACCCACACCGCGACCGTGTACTGTCTGAACCGCCAGGGCGGGCCAGCGCTCCATGCTGCTATGCAAGGATGCTCTCCATTTGGTCCCTAGTGCGCAGCCGGGCGGATCTCCTAGCCATTCACGTGGCAGGGCCTCCAACACCTGGCTGATGCCCTAAGCGGATAGGGGCTGCGTCTCACAAGTGGTCTCTCCTGCGGAGGTAGTACAAGATCTGTTCTCCCACTGGGACACGCCTCAGGTGGACCTGTTTGCCTCAGGAGAATGCGAAGCTGAGTCTGTTCCATGCCGCCCCACCTCAGCAGGGCTTGCTGCGGGGATGCCTTCTCGAGGCCGTGGACCCCGGGCCTCTTCTCGCCTTTCCCCATTTCCCTTGATCCACAAGTGCTTCTCAAGGCGAGGAGGACCAAGGCGCAGGTGATTCTGGTAGCCCCAGACTGGCCCGCCAGTTCTGGTATCCAGATCTCCTCAGCCTCAGCTCCAGGCTCCCAGGCGGCTTCCAGCCTGCCGGACCTGATCTCAGTCAATCAGGGAAGGTATTCCATCTGGACCTTCAATCCCTGCCCGGCGGCCTGGTTCCTGAGTGGCTAGAGTTCCAGGCCTTGGGTCTTTCCGGCGAGGTCCTCAGCATCGTTGGGCGTCCCATAGAAGTCGACCAGGAATGCTATGCCTTCAAATGGAAGAGGTTTTCCATTTGGTGTCAGAAAGGCTTGGACCCTTCCAACTGCCCTTGGCAAGCATTCTGGACTACCTGTGGTCCCTTTCTTAGCTAGGGCTTGGTCGATGACCCTTAAGGTGCACCTGGCAGCCATCTCTGCTTACGGCGTGGGCGGCAAGCAGTCGGTGGCACAGGAGAAGGTGGTGGGCGCTTTTCAAGGCCTTGACCACATTTCCTCAGTCGAGAGCCTCCACCTCCGTGGGATCTACTGCTGGTATTGGCCCAACTCATGGGCAAGCCATTGAACCAATGCAGAGGTGTGATCTTTCACACCTGTCGTGAAGTCCGCCTTCTTGGTGGCTATCACGTCAAGCCAGAAGGATGGGAGAGCTCCAGGCGCTTTCCATCGAGCCTCCCTACCTGGTCTTCCACAGGGACAAGGTTGTCCTGCATCCCACCGAAATTCCTTCCGAAGGTGGTGTCGGAGTTTCACCTTAACCAGGTGTTGACTCTGCCAGTGTTCTACCTCAATCACACCTGGAGGCCGAGTATAGGCTCCATACTTTGGACCCTAGGCGACAGCTCGCTTACTATAAGGGCCGGATGGCTGAAGTTAGGAGAGGTTCGCCAGCTGTTTGTCACCCTACGCTGAAGCCGCACCTGGCAGACCTGCAGCAAAGCGGACGATAGGCAGGTGGATCACCTCCTGCATAGAGCTCTGCTATAGGTTGGCGGGCATGGAGCCTCCCAGAGGATAAGAGCTCATTCTACCTGCCATACCGCTGCATCGGTAGCTGCTTCCAGGGACGTCCCTATCCAGGATATCTGCAGGGCTGCTACCTGGAAGTCGGCACATCTTTATTACCGCTACCACATCGACCTCGAGTCACGCCGGGATGCTGGTTTTGGGGCCTCAGTTCTCCGTCTCTCTTCCAGAAGTAAATATCGATTCTTCTTGCCTCCCTCCTCCCAGAGAACTGCTAGGAGTCTGCCAGAGAGTGTGGATGAACAACATATCCATGTCCTAGAAATACAGGTTACTCACCTGTAACAGAAGTTCTAAGAATGGTATATGTTGTTCATCCTACATTTCCGACCTCCCGACTGACGCTGGCCTGAGCTTCCAGCGGGCAGATCTGTGCGTCATGGGTGAGCCGAGGTTTACCACCTGGGTGGGTGGGAGGAGCCAGCTTGAAGACCTTCTGGCAAGAATTAAAGCGGCAAGGATACCTGCCAGAGAATGTGGATGAACAACATATATCATTCCTAGAACTCCTGTTACAGGTGAGTAACCTGTATTTCTTGGGTGCTCCAGCTCATAGCAGAAGGACACTCCATAGAGTTTCTTCAGAAATCACCCCGCCACCCCCTCTGAAGTCGTCATTCACAGGAACATCTTCCCTTGGTCCAGGAGGAAATCTCTGCTCTTCTGCTGAAGCAAGCGATAGAGCCTGTCCCCTTCATCTACAGGGGAGGGTTACTATTCCCATTTCTTCCTAGTCCAAAGAGACAGGAGATCTCAGACCAATTTTGGATCTCAGTTCCCTGAATCTTTACGTACAAAGGTTCAGGATGCTGTCTTTGCAGAGCCTTCTGCCCTCCTCGGCGGGTCAATGGCTTTGTGCTCTGGATATGCAGGATGCTTAACTGCACATTCCCATTCGCCCATCTCACCATAAATACCTTCGTTTTGCATTCAGGGGACCACTACCAGTTCAAGGCACTCCTGTTTGGTCTATCCTCAGCCCCAGTATTTACCAAATGCCTGGCAGTGGTGGCGGCGTCGTACCAAGGAGTACAGGTTTTCCCTTACCTGGACGTCTGGCTCCTAAGCGGCCTTGTCCAGGGAGGAACTCCTGCGTTCCTCTCCCTTACCCAGCAGGTTTTGCTTGCCTGGGTATTACATTAGCCATTCCAAGTCTCATCTGGACCCATCCCAGAGGCTACAGTTTATTGGGGCGATCCTCGAACGACCATGGGCAAGGCCTTCCTGCCTCCGGACAGGGTGACCACCCTTCAGACCGTCGTCTGTTATCCGACCACAGGATGGTCTCTGCGAGATCGGTCCTTCGCCTCTCGGGCTCGTGGCGGCTGCTCTCCCGGCGGTACCTCGCTCGACTCACATGATGATCTCTCAGTGGACTCTCGCTCTCAGTGGGATCAGCTAGTGGATGACCTAGATCACTCAGTTCTGATCTCCTCTCCGATGATGCAAGACTTGCAATGGTGGATGGTTCGAGAGAACCTTTTCAGGGAGTTCTTTCTTTCATCCTCCCCTCCCAGACTCTAGCCACAGGCGCCTCAGGCGAGGTTGGGAGCCCATCTAGGCCCTCATCGGACCCAGGGCTCCTGGTCCAAGCTAGAACAAGCTCTCCACATCAGTGTGCTCGAGCTTGGGCAGTGTTATCACGCTCTCAAGCCTTCACTAATACATCCTTCCTGGCCACCTAGTCGTCAGGCGGACAACATGTGGTGTGGTAAATCAACAAGCAGGAGGGACTCGGTCCTACCCTCTATGCAGGGAGGCTATGAGGGTTTGAGATTGGGCACACAACCACGACCTTCACCTCATGACAATTCACGTTCGGAGTCGACAACACCCTGGCAGACAAGCTAAGTCGCTTCTGCTCTGACTCACAGTGGGAACTGGACCAAGGGGTCCTAGACAACATCTTCCAGCTTTGGGAACACCACAGGTCGACCTGTTCACATTCCCCTAAGCATAAAACTTCCATCTTCTGCTCGCTTGGTCCAGAGCGAGGCGCTTTTGGAGCAACGCTCTGTCTCTAGACTGGAAGGACAGATTCGCCTATGCCCTTCCAATTCCACTTATCCCATGAGTCTTGCAGAAACTAGCTTCAGAAGGAGAGAGAATGATTCTGATCGCTCCTTTCTAGCCCAGACAAATCTGGTTCTCTCTTCTACAACAATATTCAGAGGATCCTCCTCTTCCTCTTCCTCTATCGAGGTTTGTTGACCCAGGATAAGGGGAACCTGATCCATCCAGGCCTCAAATCCCTTCAACTGCATGCATGGCTCCTGCAGACCTAGCCCAATCCCGTTTGGAGTGTCTCCCAAAGTGGCGGAGATTTTAGTGGAGCCAGAAAACCCTCCACCAGATCCACTTATGCCATGAAGTGGAAAAGATTTACTATTTTGGCGCTTCCAAGAACATAGAACCTTTCTCCTGTTCAGCGGGCTTCTGCTGGAGTATCTCACGTCATCTGTTTGACCTGGGTCTCAGCCATTCCTCTCTGAAAGGTACATGGCGGCCATTTCGGCCTATCATGTTCCCTTTGCAGACAAGGCTTTTGCTCAACTTGAAGTCTCAGACCTTTCTCAGAGGGGTCCTCAATCTGAGGCCCCCATCCAGCTCCTGCTCCCCTTGGGACTTGAACTTTGTTCTTGAGAAACTACTCTTCCTCACTTGAACCTGCAGCTTCTGCGGTTTGAAGTTCCTTTACATGAAGCGCTCTTCCTGGTGGCCATTAGCCAGCTCGAGAAGAAGTCTCGAGCTCAGGCCCTGATGTGTAAAATCTCCCACTTGATTTTTCACAAGGAACGAGTTGCTCTTGCACTTAATCCTAATTTTCTTCCCAAAGTAGTAGCAGAGTCTACCTTAAATCAGTCCATAGAGTTACCTGCCTTTTTACGCAGTACTCTAATCAAGGGAGTATTTACTCCATACTATGGATGTTCACGGATTCTGAGATACTGCACCAACAGGACGATGGATTCAGAACGACTGATCAGTTGTTCATCTCTTTGCTCACAAAAGGAAGGCAATGCTGTTTCAAGTAATACCTGTCTTAAGTGGTTGGCTCATTGCATCACTTTCTGTTATAACAAATACAACAAGACCCTCCGGGTCAAGTCAGAAACCACTCCACAAGAGGAGTAGCTGCCTCTGCGGCTTGTTTCAAGAATGTTTCTGCGACAGACATCTGTGCTGCCGCCACTTGGACTTCTGTCCATACCTTCCGAAACACTACAGTTTGGATGTTGCCTTTCACGTAGAGCAGGCCTTGGGCTGGCTGTCTTGCAAGGCCTCCTATCTTGAGACTTGCACAACCAGAACTACCTTTTGGAGTAGTTTCCTCCTCCGGTGCCTTTCTTTGTTCCAGACTGCTTGGGATTCAGTCCTATATGTAATTACCTACTGCAAGAGCCCTCTCAGTAAGATAGTACAGATTCGTAGAACTTGCTGTAACAGTAGATGCGTCGAGAGAGCTGCAATGAAACCACTATCACCCTCCATCCCCTAGGCTTTTCAGCTCCTTTTCCATTGAGGAAATATCCGCTCCTCTCTTGTCCGGCCTCTTTTGGCCTCTGGCGAGAAAGAACTGGAAAGTGGGCATCCGGGACCGCCCCTTTATACCGACATCGGTCACCTGGCGTGGGGCAGTCCTCGCCAAGGACTGCTAGCTATAAATTTTTCCATGGGGTCCTGTCGCCTGCCGGCATCAGTCCTATATGTAATTACCTACGCAGAGCCTCTCTAGAGATCTACTATTACGGTCATTTCTTACGTAACTGTACTATCTTCCAGGAATGTCTCTTGCAGTAATATTCCACCCTCCGTCCCCTGCAATTGCATAACAGAGAAAACACAAACATTGGGTTGGGATTCACTGGTACCTTGGTCCTCTCATTCTGAGCTGAACCCGGCGGAGGCAGGGATTGCCAGGGACCACCCACTTTTATGCAACATCCAGAAAGTGAGGTCGTGTGGTGGTCCCTGGTGAGGAGACAGCTGGAAGAAGCTGACGTGTGATAGCGCCACCTGCTGGGAACTCCCAAAAGTAATGACTTACTGCAAGAGACATTTCTGGAAGATCTACTGTTACGGTAAAGTCTTATGTAACAAACTTTCTAGGAGTGGTTATATTTGTTCATCACACGGACCCACCCGACCTCCCTGCTGCGGACGCTGGCACCTGGCTTCCAGAGGCTACAGTCTGGCATCATAGAGCCGAACCGAGGGTTATACCACCCGGGTGGGTGGGAGGAGCCAGCTGAAGACTTCTGGCAGTCCTTAAAGGGAAAGGGACATGCCAAAGAGTGGGATGAACAACATATACCACCCTAAACTAGTGTTACAGGTGAGTAACCTGTTTTGTGATTGTCGTTACTTTGACTCTGAGTATCTCCGAGCTATAGGCTCTCATGTGTAAAGAGCCCTATTTAGTGTTCCACAGGGCCGGATGTCCTTGTGGACCAATCCTAATTTCTTACCAAGGTAGTGTCCTAACTGTCTCTGAACCAGGACATACACCTTCTGGTTTATTATCCGAACACTCAAACCGGGTGAGGCTCTCCTTCACACGTTAGATGTTAGTCATATCCTGCAATATTATCTTTCTGGAACACGGGACCTCAGGTGCTCCAACCAGCTTTTTGTTTCTTTTGCCCCAGAATCCGTGGGGCACCTTTGTCAAAAACACATTCCAAATGGCTGGTAAATGCGTTTCCTTTTGTTATCAGAAATGACAAACTTTTACTGGCTCGGTGAAGGTCACTCCATGAAGGGAGTAAGCGGCATCATTCGCCACTTCAAGTAACGTATCTCGGCAGCCATATGTGCAGCTGCCATCTGGAACTATGCGTTCATTGGACATTACAGTGCAGACACGCCTCCTGATGCAGCAGACTTCAGACTTGCTATCCTGCAAGGACTGCTCTCTTGAGTATCGTCCTCTTCCTTTTCCTCTGCTTCTTCCACCCTGTTTTTGTTCTGGGTCTCTTTACTGCTTGGGACTCTGTTTTACTGGTGTTACCTGCTCCAAGAGCTGACTCTCAGTAAGATAGTACAGTTATATAGAACTTACTGTAACAGTAGATCTTGAGAGAAGCTCTTGCAACAGTGCTGCTTCCCACCCACCTTCCCCTTTGAGGATTCTGTCTGCATTCTTATTTCAGCAAGTTGTTTTACCCTATGTGGAACTGACATCGGTTCTCTGTTGCAGATCAACTTCCATCCACGATGCTGGAGTCTCTGGCGTGAGAACTGAGGGATGCTGGGGACTGCCCTCCCTTTATAGTGTGCATGTTGTCGGGGGGTCCCCGCTCTGTCATGTTGGTTAAAAGTTTTCCGTGGGGTCCTGGTGCTTACCGGCTTCCAGTGCTAGCTGCTGCAAGAGCTTCTCTCAGAGATCTACTGTTATGGTAAGTTTTATATAACTGTACTTTTTAGTTGCAGTTACTTCTGCTTGGAGGATTTCGAGCTTGAAGCTCTGATGTGTAAAGAGCCTTATTGGGTTTCCACAAAACAGGGGTATCTTTCGAACAAATCCTAAGTTTCTTCCCAAAGTGGTGTCCAACTTCACCCTCAATCAGGACATTCACTTACCTGTGTATTATCCAGAGTATTCTAGTCAGGGTAGCTCTTCTGCATACTGTGGATGTTCATAGGGTGCTCGTTATTACATTGATTGCACTTGGTCCTCAAGAAAATCTGACCAGTTGTTCATTTCCATTTCCCTAAGGTCTCTTGGGGTGCCAGTTGCTAAGCAGACACTATCAAGTGGCTAGTGAGCTGCATTACTTTTTGTACAACAAGTATGACAGACCCTTACGGGCTCGGTTAAGGGTTTACTCTACCGTGGTTGCCTTAATTTGCATCCCTTAGGAAGATTTCTGCAGCAGACATCTGCACTGCAGCTACTTGGAGCTCAGTGCATACTTCGTAGCACTACAGCCTAGACATTGCTTCTTGGCGGAGAGCTGGCTTTGGCCTAGCAGTCCTCCAAGGGCTCCTCTCTTGAATGCTCCGCTGTTTTCATTCCACCTCCTTCTTACCTGGGTCTATTCTGTACTACTTGGTACTCCATCCTAACGAGGTGTAGCCTGCTTCAAGAGCTCCAACTTGAAGTAAAATAGTACAGTTATGTAAGAACTTACTGTAACATATTAACTGGCATTCAGTATGGACAGGCCTATACACATATCTCACCCAGGACCGATACAGGCTTCGCAATACTGTATTTTAAACAACATGTATTATACTCCCATCAAACTGGCTCAAATGAAGAGGCTTCCTCCAACACGTGCTCTAGGTGTAACAAGGAGGAAGGCTAACTCCTTCATATATTGTGGTCGTGTGAAAAAATATCCCCTTGTGAAACAAATTGAATCTGCTCTAGACCCACTGCTGGGACTGCAGGGCCTCTTCTCCCCACCATATGTATTCTGGGTGATTATTCTGGAATTCTGGTGAAGGAGAGAAGATTTCTTATAGCTCTAATTTCAATGGCGGTCAAAAAGCTAGTGCTTAGACACTGGATGGATCAAGTCACCATTTCTTATATGGAATGGTTGCATGAAATATCATTTGCACTCCGTCTTGAATATTTAATTTGAGTGTACGCCATCACCATTCATCTTTTAATAAAAATGGGAAATTATATGCCCTCTGTTTATCTTGACAGGATGTCTTGGTGGGTTCACGACCTCTTATCCTTCTAAATTTTACTTTATCGGTTATTATTTAGTCCTCTTTTTAGTTTTGTGGTAATAAGTTATAGGAAAGTGCACCCTGGGGCGGGGTAGCTTTTTGATTTTGTTTCTCAAGGTAGTGTTGCTATTATTTTCTCCGAGGCTCATTTCTCCGTCATCAATATGCTTATAGCCTATTATGCAGTATGAGCTGTTATTAATGTATGTATTTCTGTATGATTTTGTGATGGGTTATACTTAATAAAGTATGTCAAATTTAAAAAAAAAAAAAAGAACTTACCATAACAGTAGATCTTAGAAGAGCTCTTGCAGCAGTCACTGCTTTCCCTCCCTCCTTCCCCTGGTCTTTATCTTCCTTTGTTTGGGAAATTTGAACCTCCTCAGTTTTCCATCTCTTTCTGTATGCCAGGGTGTCCGGTGGGAGAACTGAGGTGTGGCTAGGGAACCACCCCTTTATACGATTTGCTAACGTCGGAGGCAGGACAACATCAGGGCGGTCCCACTGGGTACTGCTAGCTAAATTTTAATGTGACGTCCTAGTGCCTGGCTGCATCATCCTAATGGTGTAGCCTGCTGCAAACTCTTCTCATAGATCTACTGTTAAAAGTAAGTTCTCATGTGACTGTACTTTATGGCACATTGATGTAGCAATGTGGTAAGGTTACTACATTTTATCCAAGCAGAATTCATCCGCTGTGTTGTAGAAGATATGACCACATCAACAGCCTTTCTACCATGTTGATTTGGAAGATAGGGTGCTACACTGATGGGTCTTCTCTTTTGTTTTAGGGCCATCCCATCAGCCCAAGGGATTACTGTGGGTGGACTCCACTGCATGAGGCCTGTAACCATGGACACCTGGGTAAGGCATATCAATTAATGCTAGACGGTTGTTACCATCAATGAAAAGCAATGAAAACTTGGCTTCACCATAGAAAACATTGTCCACTGTTCTTGGACCATTACCATTAGTGCAGGGTGAGAAAGGTAACATGCTTTCACAGTTGAGAGAGAGGGCAAAGTTGGGATGCATTATAAAGGCAGTATGGAGCAGTTCAAGGAAAAGATCTTCCTCCTACTCATGGCCTACATCAGCTCTGGTTACTGCTATAGAAAAGCACTGAAGAGAGGTTGAAGGGGTCCTTCATAGGGCCAGGAAGGTGGTCAGGGGCTTAGGGAGCAAGAGATACAAAGAAAGATTGGACAACATGTTTAGCTTAGGAAGAGAATGCAGTGGAGGGACATGATTGCTTCCTGAACACCAAAGAGTTAGACATAGTGGGTACACACAATTATTCTAAGTGTTGAGTGAAAGCAGAACTAGAGTGCATAAACATTGTACTGGGGTTGGGGAAAGGGTCAGGAAAACAACTATCTGGCAGATGCTCTCAGCTGGTTTGGGGAGATGGCGCACAGGTGGTCCAAGCGTCAGGAGGTGGTAAGGAATCGCTCTGGTGGATCTGTTTGCCTTGTGGCAGAACAGAAAGCTGAGGATTTTCTGTGCCCCAAATCTGGAAAACTGCTTGTGGATGTCTTCATGAGGCCCTGGACTGAGCTTTTTGCATAACCAAGCTGCCTGACCCTTGGTTCACAAGGTTGTGATCAAGCCCTGGAGGGACAAGGTGTGGGTGATTCTGATAGCTCAGACTTGCCCAGGCAGTTTTGGTATCCAGATCTCCTTAGCCTCAGCAGCAGGCCTCTGTGAAGGTTGTATCTGTGCCCTGACCTGCTGACCAGACAACAGGGTAGTGTTCTGTATCTAAACCTTCAATCCCTGCACCTTTGAACCTGGTTCTTGAATTACAAGGTTACAGGCTTTGGACCTTTCATGTTGTGGAGGCAGCCTGTAAGGAGTAGACTCATAAATACTCTGCATTTAAGTGGAAAAGGTTCTTGATTTAGTGCCAGGGTAGGAGCTTGATCCCTTACCTACCTAATGGTTTGCTTCCTCCACTGATCCCTGACTCAGTCAGGACTGTGCTGACGACCCTTAAGTTGCACCTGTCAGCCAGGCTGGTATACCGATGGCTCAGGAGAGGTGGTTGAGTACTTTTCAAAGAACAAAATTAGAAAAACTGCACTTGGCACTAATTGTCATTATTACTTAGCAATTTAGCAAAATGCAAACGAAACACGGAGTCCTAACTGTGAGCCAAATTACTCAAGTCTTCCAAAAAGAGTGGCAACAGATCCCTGTCACTTTGATTCTCATGACAGGCCTTTTTAAAGGCCTGTAACACTGTCCCCTCTGGTTTGCATACCTCTACCTCTGTGGGACCTACTGTTGGTGCTGGCAGTGCTCATGGGTAATCCGTTTGAGCCTGTGCACAAATGCATGATGTCGCTTTTGTTGTGGAAGACTGCATTATTGGTGGCCATAACATCAGCCAGAGGGATCACTGAGCTCCAGGCACTCTTGGTGGAGTCTCCTATCTGGTCTTCCTCAAGGACAAAATTGTCCTTCACCCACTTGAAGTTATTCCTGAAGGTAGTATAGGAGTATCACCCTATCCATGTGCTAAGCGTTCTGGTATATTACACTAACCCGACCTCTGAAGCTGATACATGAGCTCATACTCTTGGCCTGTGAAGGACACTCTCTCACTATAAATTGCACACCTGGAGCTGAGGACAAGTCTTGACAGTTATAGCAACATACACTGAAGCTGTGCCTGGCAGACCGGCAGCAAAGCCGCATTTACTTGCTGCTGCCTCATCCTGTATCGACATCTGGATAGGTTGGCTGTTGGGGAGTGCCCAAGGGGTTTAGGCTCATTCACCAGACATATCATTGCCTCAGTGGCTGCTTTCAGGATATCCCCACTGTGGAGATAATGCAGGGCTACAGCCTAGAGTAAAGCTCACACCTTCATCTCCCATTACAACATTGACGTAATGAGTCATTGGGATGCTGCTTTTTGAACTTCTGTCCTCTAGTCTGTGTTTGCCAAATAGGAGTATGTGACTTGCCTCCTTTTCTGAGAGGATTGCTAGGAGTCAACTAGAGTCTGGGCAGTGAGCTGGATCTATGTTTTAGAAATAAAGATAACTCACCTGTAACTCTAGATCTTCAAAGGTATCTCCTCCATTGGGCCACACCTTTGAAGCTGTATAGCCTCGACATTAGGATGACTCAGAAACTTTCTAGCCTGGGCTGCTCAGGATAACACAATGTCAACAGCCTGTAATCGTAGGTGCCTCATTGTTGCTTTGTTTTGTCTTCCTCCATCGCCCGCTCTTCAGACCTGCAAAACAAACATTATTGTTTGTATGATTTAACAAGGCACTCTTATGTGTAGACCCCATGCTTGTCTCGGTGACTGGCTGATTTTGTTAAATTTTATCAGAAGTGTCTTAAGGAGTATCTTACTTGAGATCACGGCTCCTGCAGCAGGTTACACCATAAGGACTAAAGCCTCAGGCTGCAGGATCCCAGAAAACGTCTAGCTAACTATACCCAGCAGGGAACCGCCCCCGATGTCAGACTTCACATAAAAGGGGTGGTCCCCTGCATCCCTCAGTTCGCTTCCTGCCATCGACTCACAAGCATCAGCTCCATGGAAGCCTTCAAGCTAATGAGCGATGCCAGAACTTTGTTTTCTGAATGAATTCCTTGAAAAATACTTGAACCCTTATGCTTCGTCCCGACCCCTCAATCGAAGATACACCTCTAAGTGTGCGACGGCAAGCAGATACCGCTCAAAGATAAACATACAGCCTGCGGCATATTAGGCCCTGACTCGACACCAACGCTTGCACCATCTGCCAGCACTTTAACAGTCGCTTGAGTATTCAGCATGAAGGCCCTTCAAAGTTTTCTTTAGAAGAAAAGTTAAAAAGGATGAAAAAGCTTCATCCTCCGAGGGAATCGTTTAATAGGTTGGGAAAATACAAAGAAAAGAGGAGGGAGAGAGGGAGAGATCTCAAGCGCGCCTCGGACTCCCGGACTAGCTCTGGCTCGAACCACTCAAACAGGTCCCCATTGCGGGCAAAGTCTCAGCCTCCACTGGTCAAGGCCTGGACCTCGGGTGGGTCAGGCACTTCTTCCTCCTTACAGCCTTTAAAAATCAGTCCTAAAGACAACTGACCGTCAGGCTACTCCACCGGTCTGAGGCCTCAGATAAGCACGAGCAGCCATCCAAGTCTGCTGCCAAAGTAGGCCCCAACTCCCAGGACCTGCATAGAGACACTGACCAGAGATTGGTCACCCAGCCTCGAAGGGCTCGAGGCGCCTCCTCGATGAACAACCGAGCTGGCGTCACTGAAGCGCATGTCCAACCTCAAGAGGCCATCTGACTCGTCGACCGCTAAGCACCCTGAGGACGCCGGGGCACGTCAGAAGAAGAGGCAGTTGAAGGGGCCAAGCAGGCTTCTGACAACCAGACATCGGGTGATTTGGAGGACCCAGGGTTACCGCAGGATCCGGCCCTGATCAGTCTACCTCTGGGGCACCGGTATTCGATCCTCCGGCAGGGAAGCCCCTGAGCTGGGACAGTCGGGCCTGAACATTGAAGAGGTGAAAGAATTATTCACCTTTTGGTGGGACACCATCAGAAAGGACGCCCCCAGCCCCAATGGAGACCCCCACCATAGGGCTCCGACTTCCTGAACCTCCCCTAAAGAGGATACCCTCCGCCTAGGGCAGGTCTTGGGAAAAGAAGGCAGGAAACCAGAAGAGGCATCACTCTAGACCCCTTCACGGTCACCCAGCACACAGGCACAAGAAACCCCAAAGAAGATCCGCTCTTCTTCAGGTGAGGACTCCACGGGACACCTTGAATACGTCCAGATCTCCTTCTCCCTTCAGTGTCCTGTTGCCCAACCCCAGTGGTGTGCCCAGGTCGCCCCGGATGTTCCCTCTTTTATGGACATAATGAGGCACATCCAGGAAAATATAGGGTATAACAACAAGGAGCTGGACCCCGAGAGGCAACGCTTGGCCAGGTACCTTCACAGAAAGACCCAAAGCCTGTGGTGGTTCCACCTTTGGTAGATACCTTCCAGGACACCACCAAGGCAGCCTTGAAGTGCCCGTATTCCCGCCTGTGGTCCCTAAGAAGGCAGACCGCCTATAGTCCAGGGTCAGTGACTCAGTAGGTATGCAGCTCGCCTCTGAGGCGGAGATCAGAGGGCTGTGGGTTCAGTTTCCACATCTGGCGCTTGGGTTAATGTCCAGTACTGACACTGTAGTGCAGCATGAAAGGGTGCTGCACTTCTGGAATGCCGTCTTTTGGATGGGACGTTAAACCAAGGTCCCATCTGCCTGGATTGGTGGTAGTTCAGGTGGATGTTAAAGATCCTGGCACTTATCGAAAGAGTAGGGAGTTTTAATTGAAAAAAAAAAGAAAAGTATCTCAAATAAGCGTACAATAAACACAATTTCACTCCCACAATATCACATTACATACAAAATCATATTCAAACAAAATTATCTTCAATACTCATTTAAATTTGATAAATGCAAAAACCCTTTCCACCATTTGGTAACTCCGGAAGCAAACTTTTTTTTCCTGCAAATAAATCCTCGATAGTTCATTGGCAACCAGACTGACATAACAATCATATAACATGTGACGTTGATAGATCACCCATTGGCACCGGGCCTGCCATAAATAATACCGTATGCTACAAAAAATAACAATAAAGTGCTGTCCCAATAAGAAGATAAAACCGGGGATAAATCCCAAGGACCAACATATCATATGATGGATTCATGAGCCAATTAAAACTCCACGTTTTTGCTAAATGAGCCATAAACCCTTAACATAAGAACAATCAAGGAAAAAATGCTCCATAGATTCTTCAAATTAATACAGTCAGGATAGGGACAATTCCTTTCTTCCTTAGCTTTATACTTAGCATTTCTCCGAACGTTTAAACGCCATAAACTATAAGCCACTGTGTGTCCCATTGTGTAACCGGCAATCTAGAATTATTAAGCTGGGCAATAACCCTGCAATTAAAAGCAGCTGGACAGTTTTAAAACAAGGCTCCTGAGGATAAAGTGATCGAACAATTAACTGATATAATGACTTGTGTATTCTTTAAAACCATATCTTTAGTAATTTGCCATTTAAACAATTTTGTACTGCTGGTTTAAAATACTCAGGAATGATAACACGTGGATTCAATTTAGGGGCCCAAAAACCCATTCCTAAAGTAGCTACCCAAGATTGCAACCACCCATCCTTTACAAATCGCTTCTTCATGATGTAATCCAGATCTAAGAGTAGTCCTTATAAACAGGGAATGCATAAACACAACAGGATCTAACATGCCCAAACCTCCCGAGGTTTTATTCAGATAAGTATATTGCCGTTTAACTGGGTTTAGCCTATTTCCCATAACATCTGAAAAATAAACTATATAACTTTGTTTCAAGCATTAAAGGAAGGGGATAAATCATAGCTACATATTGTAAGCAAGGAAGAATAAATTGTTTCAAAACATGAATCCGTTTAAACTTTGAGAACTTCCACTGTTTCCATCTATTGATTTTAGTTTCCACTTTCCTAAGAGCTAATTCCCAATTTAACTGAGGCAAATTCTGAGGCCCAAACAGGAGCCCCAATATTTTCAAAGGTGTACAAGAAACCCAAATCCCATTTTGATAGACATCAGATAAACCCAGTACTCAATAAATAACCCACGTGTCTTCATCAAATTCAATTTTGCATTGGAAACTACCACAAAACGTGAAAAAGGTCCAAAAAAATGAAACTGAGTATAATCAGAAAAATACTACTAAATCATCAGCATACGCTTGGACAAAAAAGGAGGTAAATTCCAACCTGCACCCCGCCAACACTGAGATTATTGTACTATAAGTCGTGAAAAGTGGATCCAGGGAGAAACTGTACAACAGGGACTTAAAGGACACCCTTGCCTAACCCAGTATGTAAACTAAACCCTTCCAACTGTCCCATGAAGAAAGGGTAAACAGTAGTATGCTCATAGAGAGAGAGACCAAAACTTGTATTATCCATTCAGGAACTTCATATTTTGCCAAAACTGAAAAGAAAAGGAAGATGAACCCTATCAAAGGCCTTTTCTAAATCCACTGAGAGCATGCAACCTTCTATATTCTGTGATGAAAAAATTCTATAGTATCTCTTACAATCATTAATGCTGACTGAATCTTCCTATCAGAGTTCCACAAAATTGATATGGGGATAACACTAGTTTAGCATACTGCCTAAGCCTATTATTTAAAATGATTGTAAACAACTTATAATCCAGTATTTAAAAGAGTGATTGGCCTCCAATTTTAATATCATTCCTATCTCTGACTTAAATAAATGCAATAATAATCCATCAGTAAAAGAAGGAAACACAGCCTTGGTGTCAAAAAAAATTTCAACAACAAGAAAAGACACTGACTAAATTCCTCAAGGAAGGTTTTATAGAGGTGATGGGTAAACCATCCAACCCTGGTGAAACATTAAGTTTAAGTGAGTGAATAGCTACCACTATTTCCTCAAGTGTAATTGGGCCTAGTAATGAAGAAATTTCAGCAGTTTAGGGGTAAACCCACATCCTCAAAAAATTGTCAATGTCCAGCATGTTGATTGGTATTTCAGATTCTAAAGCCTGAAAATGCTGTTTAATAACTGCCCTACGATGTGGCACAGTGGTTGCTTTAGAGCCCTCAGGAGTCATGAGAAAATCAATAGTAGAGGAATCCCTTAACGCTTTACAGGCCTCAAAGCATCCCCAATAGGTGCCTTCTGAGTTCCATTAGTAAATATAGCTTGCAATGTTTTAGCCCTATCATACTGGAAACCTTCATGGAAGTTTTAAGTACCTTTATTTGAGCTGAATAATCAAATTTGGAAACATAAGAAATGGAAATTAACCATTGCAATTGCTGTCTTAAAGATAAATACTTCATAAAGTTTAAATCTTTAGTGACCACCCTTGATATTTAAACCAGTTCTGTAATATAGATTTAGTATCCATCCACCATGCCCTAATATTTAAATATAAAAAACACTGATAGTCTAGCTTGCAATAGCATTTTACCCCACACTTAGTCTGGGGAGAATCTAGAGTGGAGACATTTAATCTCCACCTACCTTGTCTAACTTGACCTAAATGCCCTGAATCAAATAAACTAACCAATAATAAATGATCTGAAAATTCTAAAGGTTTCATTTGAAAATCCTGTACTGAAAGTGATGAAGAAACAAACATATAATCAATAAGAGAATGCAGTTTACCCTTGAAAAGGAGAAAACCGGGCCTTTGAGTGAAAAGTTAGACAATTAATGAGTCCTGCAGTTTTAATTATAGAAGCTAAAGCATGAGAATCACAATAAGTTTTTTGTCTGTTGTGCCAAACCCCTAAGGCTGCAATTAAAATCCTCCCCATAGGATAGGCAATGATGTGCACAAATAAGGTTGTACTGCCTTCATACACTGCACCCTATCAGCTTTAGTTTGGGGATTATAGATATTAATAAACTTATAGCAAATACCATGCCATTTACCATCAATCAATAAAACTCTTCCAGGAATAAGATCAACTAATTTTAACAAAAGAAAATTATAAGAAGAAAAAAATTCAACACCATCCGCACTATCTGTGCAAAAGACCAATAGGAGGGTCCCAGGCCAGTCTTTTAAAAGTATAAAGCTGTTCTATAGAGAACATCCATGTCTCTTGTAGATAACACACCTCAATCTGTGAATCATGCAAATATTGAAAAGCGTTGCCTTTAATACATCTTAAAAGGCAATGTGTGTTTAGTGAACCCCAAGACAACTTCATGACAGTAAACTTTTATTTTTTCCTTTTTCTTTTTCTTCCTTTGTAATTATCTACAGGTAGTGAAGAGGAGGAAATGAGGATTTCTGGGAATTTGAATCCCCAACCTCCATATCTGTATCACCCCAAGGTGCAAACAACGCTGCATAAGAGTTAGTAGATTCAATAGGGACGGAAACAGGGAGATTTAACCTGTGAATGCCTAGAAGATCTCCGCCTCTGCAAGGGAGGAGGGACTGAAATTTACTACTACAGAATCAGAATAATTAACTGGCACCATCTCATGAGGTACTACTGAAGCCATGTCCATTTCTGACTTGGTAGCCACCTGAGAAAAGTTATCCATATGTTGACCTTCAGATGTGAGGAAATCAGTATCGAGGAGGGATTATCTCGGGTACTTTGTACTAATATCTCAGAAGATGGGGGATGAAAAGGGAGGGGGTAAGTACCAAATCTTGTGCCTTTTGAATCAGCTGCTTAGGGCTTATACAAGATTCTTTATTTTTAGCTGCCCATGAACAATCCCGAAAGACATGGCCATACTCCTCACACATAATCGTAACGCATGCGACATTAGCACATTGCACAGTGCAATGACCCACTCCCCACAGTTATCACACCTGGGCCGATCACACACACACACACTAGATAAGTGAGTTAGTGAACCACACCTATAGCAGCCTGAGGCTGACCACCATAAAACAAACTCCCGATCTCTTCCTAACAAAAAGGAATTAGGTATATGCTCTATACCAGAATCTGACTGATGAAGCTTAACTTTATATTTCCACCCTCCTGTCCAAAAATACTGCATCCAGAATAGGTTCAGCTCACTTAACACTTCACTTTTTGTGAAAGCCAGAAAGTAATATCTTCCACATGGACCCCTCATTCGAAACATCACTGTTACAAATTTTATCAAGGGTTTAGTTAAAGGTATAACCAAAAGGGGGTCCATGTGGAGAAAACTTGACCTGACCATACCTTTCCCAAAATAGGTCTAACAGATGAGATGACCAAAACTGATATCAAATTATCTTCTCTTGAAATATTAATAAAATCATAAACATCTTTAGGAGAAAATGCAAAGAATCCTTAATCAAAGTTTTCCAACATAATGTCTTTCAGGTCTGGAATCCAAACCCCTTTATATCGAATCCGAACAGCATGTCTCGTGAGCTGCTTCCTTTTGATAGTTGAAAAAGTTCAGACATTAGAGGTTTAGTTTGAGATGGTTTAGAGGCCTCTAAACTTGAGAGTCAGAAGGCAAATCAGTAGTCACAGCGTTGGTTTGCAGTGTATGAGGTGAGAGGGCGCTATTAGAGGTGGTGGCAAAGCAGCTTGATGTAAGGTACGCAGAACCTGGTTTCCACATAGGTGAATTTTGAGTTAGTCTGAAATCAGAATCCCACTCTGGGTCTGGCGTCCAAGTGCCAGACGGAGCCTGCTTCCATCCAGCCCCAATTAAGGCCCTCCCTGTCGCCCAGGGCCCTTCAACATGGTCTGAAGGAAGAACTTGCCTGGTATCTAGATGAACAGATTTTGTTTGAACATTCCACCCAGCACCACTAAGCTTATCCTTAAATGAAAATTCAGTGACACCTAATTGAGGTGACAGTTTAGTTTGATATATAGTTCTGGGCAGATCATCCGATTTCTTGATGATAGGTTGTTTAAAACAAACCCAGCAGTTTTACTAAGCGGGGTGGTAATAGGAGAGGAAAAACAAAGGATACTCAGGAGAAAGTGTTTTTACTGTCATACTTGGTTTTTCCTGCCCTTCCACAATCAGCTTCAGGCACTTGTCAGAACTGACATTAGAACTGCCAGCCGATAAAGCCTTTTTAGAAGGAGGCACCAGCTTTGAAGACATACTTATTAATGGAGAAACATCCTTGTAGAATGAGAAGTATGCGTTAAGGTTGTAGGTCTGAAAGGCTCCTGCCTTTCTGAAAGCGGCTGTAGGCACTCATCCAGATCAGTGATATTACTGCCAGCCGATCGAGCTGTACTCCCTAGTACAGGTGCTTTAGTCTCAAGAGGGTTTTGTGTAATTGTAGATAAAACATCCGCTTCCCCTTTATCCTTCAAAGGTATTACTTGGGATACGCTCTGTACACTAGGTTTCTCAAAATGTAAAGCAGGGGATTCAGAAGCAGGGTTTATTATTTTATCGACTGTAGAACGAACAACAATACAGGTTGAAACTGACTCACCGAGCCTTGTAGACGGAGCAACCTAGTGTGTCTCAGCTGAAGCGCTGTCCTGAACACTCTCACTAATGACAGGCGCATCGCAGGAATCTGCAGCTCTGCAGAAGCTGCAATAGAGGAGCGAAAAATCGTCCTTCATCATTTTCAAGCTCCTTATCTTCACAAACTTTAGCTATGGCTAAAGGGACATTTGCATCCAAATGACGCGCCGTGGGAATTCATCGTCCGATACCGTCTCAGTCAACAACAAACGGCACTCCTCCTACAAAGGCACAGCGGGAGATGAGGCAAACTCTCCCGCTGCAGGAACGTCTCTCCCTCCGATGACCTCAACTAGTGGCCATCTCACAGACAGCCTGTCTCCCTACTGGCCACCCAACAGCAGCAGAGTAGGGGAATTTCCTCGTGTCCTGTCCAAATTTCCCTCATTCACTAAAAATACCACCAACAGCTTAATCTGGTTCAAGGTCAGTTGGCATTCATCTGTATCCTTCCCGGGTGGTGCCTGAAAATAGGCAGGATTTGTCTAGTGCACTACCCGGTCAACAAAAACTAAATAAATAAATAGGGCACTGTCAGAGGACCTGTATTTCGGCAGCAACCGTGGCAGATTCTTTGTAGTAACTGCCACGTGTGACAGATTCCAACAGCCTCAGCACCTGAGCACACAACCACCAGACCAGGAGTCTAAACAATTAGACTCCATGGGAAGGCGATGTATGTGGTTGCTACATGCTCCCTCAGGTCCTTGAACTACCTCACCCACATAGTGCAATTTCAGAATGCACTGCGGGATCAGGGCCTGACCTCCTGAAAGATTTCCCAGATGGGACAAGAAGGAGGAGCTACTTAACCTCCTCAGAACAGGCTCAGACGTTGGGACACAAGTCCTCAGGGCTGCTTACGACTCAGCAGACTCTCATGGCCAGAGGAGCGGTGGCAGGTGTCTGCCTCCGGAGGCACTCCTGGTTGAGGGTCTCTGGTTTTACACGGATGTCCAAAAGGCATCCTGGATGTGCCATATAACAGTTCTGTTCTCTTGGAGAAGAATGGAAAAGGTCATTACCAGGTTGCAAGATGCTGGTAAGGCCATAAGGACAGTACAGGCTATGCACAAGCCAAGACCAGGCCCCTTCGGAAGGGCCAAAATTGTTTTCTTGGCAGACCGGAAGGCAGCAACCCCAGTCTGGTCGACAGCCCAGAGGCAACTTCATCCGTAAGAACAAACCAAAATATTCGGAAGCCAAGGTCAGCGCAACCAAAGTCTAACCAGCCTTCGGTCAAAATCTCACCACAGCATGACTCCTTTCAGACCCTGTCCCACCTCTGGATCAAAGGGAGGAAAGGGTCGGAGTGGCTTTGCTACCATCTCCCAGGATGGCAGAGGATTACCTCCACCAGTGGGTCCCACAACCCATCGGTCAAGGACACTATAGAGTTTCTCAAGCCCACCAACAAGGCCTGCTCTACGCCCACTACTCGGCAACACGCCTTGCTCATTTAACAGGAAATCTCTGCCTCCTGGTAAAGGACGCTATAGAAATAGTCCCATGGAACCAGTGAAAAGAGATATTACTCCTACTTCTTTCAGGTCCCAAAGAAGACAGGGAATCTGCACCTGATTCTGGATCTCGCGACCTCAACACTTGGGTTGTGCAAGCGCTTCTGTATGGTCACTCTTCTGGGCCTTATCTCCATGCTCAGGCAGGACACATGGCTGGCGTCATTGGACATGCAGGGACGCATATCTCCATCTTCCCATCGCTCAACCGCACCGGAGGTTCCTGTGGTTCGAGTTCCTGGGGTGCCACTACCAGTTCCGGGCACCCGGTTTGGCCTCTCATCGGCATCACGGGTCTTCACCAAATGCCTAGCGGCAGTGGCAGTGCCCCTCAGAAGGCAAGACCACTATGTGCTCCCATATCTAGGTGACTGGCTCCTCATGGCCCGTCTGCGAGGAACTGATCAGGGCAATCATGGATACTTGCTCCCTATTCGGGTCGCTGGGTATCACCATCAACAAGCAAGTCGCCCTTGGTTCCTCCCAAAGACTACAATTCATAGGCGCGGTCCCCTGATACTCGCCAAGGAAGAGTTTTTCTGCCAGAGGGCAGGGCGGATCGCATATGGACCCTAATCTGGTCCATCACCGAGGAAGCAGGTTCCCTGAACCATGCTGTGCCTCCTGGGCACATGGCGGCGACCATTGCCACAGTTCCCGCCCGCCTCCATATAAGGATCACCCAGTGGACGCCGGAGCACAGTGAGACCAATGTCAAAATCACCTCAATCACATTGTCAGAGTGCCAAACTCAGTCATTCAAGACCTGCAATGGTGGCTTATTCTGGAGTGCTCCGCTCCATCTCTAACACTCACCATGAATGCGTCAGGGTCCGGGTTGGGAGCTCACCTAAAAGGGCAGGACACAGGCAACTGGTCCCACTGGAATCACATCTCCACATCAGTGTCTTAGAGATGCGGGCGGTCCTGCACGCACTACAGGCCTTTGCATTCAGAAATTCCATTGGACCACTTGCTAGTCCAGACGGGCAACATCTCAGTGGTGTATTACATCAGCCAGCAGGGGCCACTCACGCCTATCAATGCTGTAGGGAGGCAAGAGAGTTTGGGATTGGGTCCTGCAGCACGGCGACATGATCGCAGCAGTTCATGTTCCCAGTGTCTGCAACACAGTAGCAGACCTGTTGAGCAGGTCTCGGTCCAGCTCATGAGGGAATCCTGCAGCCAGTCACAGAAGCTCTGTTCCTTAAATGGGGACGCCAGACCTAGATCTGTCGTGATAAAAGAAGAAGCCTAAGAAACAGGCTTTCCAATGCTGGTCCTTTCTAGCCATAGCCTCCCTTGCAGCAGCCTCAACAGGAGCAATACCAGGACTGGCATCTAGAACCCACGCTCGTGGCCAGGGTTCTTAGAAAGGTGGGTAGGGGTGGTAGTGGTATCCCTCTGGCTGCAGTGGTTGGTGCGCTCAAAAAGCTGCATGGTGACGAGTTGGGGAATGCCATCCCTCCACTTGTCTTGTCCCAGTCTGCACTTCTGGTCGGGATCGACCGAGTCAGTTCTTGTCACATTGGTCTGCTATGACAGTGAGTATTAGAAGTGGTAGGTGGAGGGCTGCCTCTGGACTTCGGGTCTCCTGCCTTACCAGCCTCGGCGCACTTGGGAGGTGTTGCAGGACACGCTGTGTGGTGGGACATTGCTCAGCTCCTTGCAAAGGAACCATAGCCTGTGTCCTGGTCAGTCAGGGTTACGGTCCAGGTACTTCCTGATTCTGAAGCGGACGGGGTGGGGGCTGTCACCCCATACTGGATCTGTGCAATCTGAATCGATTCCTCTGAAGCACAAGTTCTGGATGGCAGCTCTGAATCTGATCATTCCATCTCTGGAGCAAAACATGGGATTTTGCTCTCTGGTACCCCAGGATGCATTCTTCCACATCCCAGTCAGTCTCTCCCAGTGCTGGTACCTCCATTTCTGAGCAGATGGGGTCCTGTACCAGTTCCATGTCGTGCCCTTCGGTCTCCCTCAACAGCCAGGGTCTTCACCAAGTGCATTGCAATGATGGTAGCATTCCTGATGCGCCAAGGCATCGGGGTGTGTTGTTGCCTGGGCAACTGGCTGATAGCTGGACCATCCCAAGAGACTGTACAAAGGTCCAGAGATCTGGCTGTCTAGGCCTGCTGGTCAATCTGGACAAGTCCATGCTGGTACCATCACAGATGATCGTGTTCATCGGGGCAGAATTAGACTCCTTGCAGGCCATGCCTGCCTTCCTGCAGACCAGGCATTGGATCTTACCTCCTTTGTCTGATATCAGGTTGGGCTCTTGTACCCTGCCTAGGATTTCCAGTGGCGCTTGGGTACATGGTGTCTTAACCCAGCATGGTCCATTGGGACACTCAAGGACGCGCCATCAACAGTGAGAGTTGGGCTCTTAGTGGACCCAGTGCCTGGTCCACTTGGACCAGCCGGTTATGTGATCCAGCAGATGTGGGTGCCATCTGGTGGTAGCTGATCCATCTGGAGGAAGGAGTCTTGTTTTTCCACCTAGAACCCACCATCATGGATACATGTCTGGTGCAGTGGGGAGTAGATCTGGGAGACAACAGAGTGGACGTGTTCTGGTCAACCTGTGAGTCCTGTCACCACATCAGCCTGCTGGAGCTCCGTGGAGTGCGAATAGCTCTGACGGCATTCACTCCTCTAGTCGGGTGAGATCATGCAGGGCTATACAGACACCACCACCACCATGTTCCACCTAATCATGCAGGGTGGGGACACTTCCTTCCCTTGTAATGGGAGGCCGCGCACCTGGACCCTCATGCACAGCCTGGGTGCAGATCTCCTAGTGATCCACGTCACGGGAGTTCACAATAGCTGGCAGATGCTCTCAATTGGGTAGGAGAGACATTGCACAAGTAGTCCCTGAATCAGGTGGTGGTGAACCACCTGTTCTCCTGTGGGGCACTTCTCTTTTGGTTCTGTTTGCCACCTGGAGAACACCAGACTGAGGCTGTTTTGTACCCGCCCGCACCCCCCAAGTCCAGGACACTGTTCTGCCTCCCACAAAGGTTTTATTCTGCCTGGCAGGTCCTGGGTGGCTTAGCACAGCCCCCTCGTGAGGGTTGTCCCTTACCTCCCTCGAGTTGTAGGCTGGTACCCCTGCTGATTTCCCACTGTGGCAGAGAGGAAGAGTCCTCACCCCATCCCTCCCCAGCAGATAAAACCAGTGTGACCCTGGAGTGGCAAGGCGGACCGCCAGGACATGGGCAGGATCACAAAGCCCAAGTCTCCATTTTTCTATTTTTTCCTCAACCTCTGCCATGGTGTCATGTCGGTATCTTCCCGTGAGGTGTGCCCGCCCTGCAGATCCGCGTCTCACCCATTCTAGGCACTTGCGCATGATTACCATTGGACCTCCATCTGTTGACAGTCATGGGCTGAGATATCATTTCCACCTGGAGAGTAAAGCAGTCCTTGGGATGCTCTTATCTTCTCCCACTCTGCCAGCCATGCTTGATCCCAAACATGAGTCACTGATGTGGCAGGAGGAGGTAAGCCGTTCAACACCTTAGCCCTCCATGCCACCAGACCGTGTCTGGGACACTGTTGGGGTTGCCATCATGTGGCGCCTGAACCCTATGCCTCATGTACGCCTTCCCACCCTTCCCCTTGATCCACATGGTGGTGGTCAAGGCCTGGAAGGACAATGCACAGATGGTCCTGATAGCTCCAGACTGGCCATGGCAGTTCTGGTACATGGATTTCCTCAGCCTCAGCAGCAGACCTCCCTGGTGACTGCCTCTTTGCCCAGATCTGCTGACCAGACAACAAGGGACTGTCCTGCACCCAGATTTGGGATCCTTACACCTCTCGGCCTTGGTTCTTGTGCGGCTAGAGTTCCAGGCCTTGGGTCTCTCAGATGATGTGCTGCACGTTGTGGAGACCTCCCAAAGGAGTTGACTCGCCAGTTCTATGCATTTAAATGGAAGAGGGTTTCCATGGTGCCAGTGAAAGGAGCTTGACCACTTGCCTGCCTTGTGGCAAAAATCATGGAGTACGTCTGGTCCCTCTATCAGTTGGGACTGTGAGCGATGATCTTTAGGTGCACCTGGCAGCCAAATCGCTTACTGGGCACAGGCTGGTAAGCTAATGGTTGCCCAAAGATGGTGGTCAGGCACTTTTCAAGGCCTAGACCACCTGTCCCCTCCAGTGTGTGAACCGCCACCATCATGGGACATACTACTGATGCTGGCTATGCTCCTGGGTAAGCCATTGGAGCCTATGCACAGGTGTGAGCTGACTCAACTTTTGTGGAAGATGGCCTTCTTGGTGGCCGCCCTGTTAATAGAAGGATTAGTGCGCTCCAGGCACTATCAGAGGAGTCTCCATATCTGGTCTTCAAGGACAGCATCACCCTTTGCTCACACGAAGCTCCTCATGAGGTAGTAGGCAATTAACTTACTGGTATACTTTACCAACCCATCTTCGGAGGCTGACCTTAGGTTCCATACTGTGGATGTGCAGAGTGCACTCTCCTATTATAGCGCGCACAGCTGGAGTTGAGGTGGGCTCACCAGCTGTTTGTGAACTAGCTCAAACCACGCCAAGCAGACCGTCAACAAAGCGGTGATTGCCAGGTGGATCACATCCTGCATTGATCTCTGCTATAGGTTGGCTGGTAGGCAGCCTCCTGCAGCGCTAGCACTCATTCCACCAAGCAATATCACTGACTTAGTGGCTGCTTCCAGGGATATCCCTATCCAGGAACAATGCAGTGCTGCTGCCTGGAAGTTACACTCCATTTCCCACTACGTCGACCTTGACTCTTGTTGGGATGCTGCTTTTGGGACCTTGGTTCTCCAGTCTCTGTTCACCAACTAGCGGTGCATGCCTTGCCCCTCCTCCCCAGAACTGCTAGGAGTCTGCCAATGTGTGAGAGTAAATTGTATCCACGCTCTCTAACTGTAGTTCTGCGAATGGTGTGCAGTTCACATCTGCACCACCCAGCCTCCTTGGTAGTTGGCATACTGATCCCTGCTTCCAGCGTAAAGATCTGACGTGGAGGAGGGATATACATTCAGTGGTGGGGGGCCCATCTTCAAGACAGCCCATAAACAAGCACTTTTGGTGGAACTACCTATGTGTGGATGTGAACTGTATACCACTCCTACAGCTGTGGTTACAGGTGAGTAACCTGTTTTTGTGGGATTACGGTTGTGTGGGTGGGAGAGAATGGGAGAAAGCAGACTTTGCACTATAATGTATAGCTAGATGGTAAAGAAGATGAACCAGATTTTCTGAGGTCACTTTTGACTGGTCATTATTTGTCTTCTTTCAGATGTTGTGCAGTTTCTGCTGGATAATGGTGCAAATATTAATGATCCTGGGGCCTGGCTGTGATGGTATCACTCCTCTTCATGATGCCCTCGCCTGTGGCAACCGAGTGGCAGAACTTCTTATAGGACGTGGAGCTTCTGTAGCATAAAAATTCAAGGTGAGATTTCAGTATGCTGTTGACTGTCTGTATTGAGACTTTTACAACCCAGCACAGCATACTTATTTCATCCCTGCTTATTTGGGGGTAGCAGCATGTACCTGGATTCAGTTCAGTAGGCCAGGCCGTTGGCACTGTGGTAGGTAGGGTCACCGCTAGTAGCACTGACAACCTGGGTTGGAATGAGCCCAGGTGTTGGAGGGTCGGCTGGGGAAGGAGGATTGAGCGTCCAACTAACTGCTTTCCGAGGATGGAGGGTCACTGTTCATGGCAACTGTGTGATTCCTAGCAATGGTCAGGTTTTCATCGCCAGGGACCATAGTGACTGCAGGGACTGGCAGGTGGCGTGACGTCACCCAGATGCCATTGCACATGTGATCCATTGGGGAATACATTAGCCAGGAACCCCTCTTGGCCATGCTGTGACACACCGGGAGCCTCTGCAACCCAAAGGACAATTCCTCAGGCTGCAGATTAGCATCTTGTCACCCCCACCCCGATGTGAGTTATATCCCCAGCCGAGCAGCAGTGCATATATAGAGTAAACAAAACAAACAGAAAAGATTTGATTCACTATCCATACATAGGAAGACTTCCACTTCACTTTTTGACCCATTTCTGTACCCTCACTGCTGGCTTCCTCCTTTGTGGTCACAATTTGTCATGATGCAGAAAAGCAGCTGGGCTTCAAGATGTGATTTTGTGCTTGTATTCAATTTCCATGACTGAAGGACATGATGCCTTCATTAGGGATGTCAAGGTATGAGAATTTGACGGTATGCTCCTTATCAGAGACTAATCTGGTTCTAGGAAGTTCAGGGAGGCAGTGAGGGCTAAGGGCCTTCATTGACTACAATGAGAGAGGGGATGAGGATTGGAGCAAATGCCAGGTATAGATGGAGGCCAATAAGGCAGTCAGGGACACAGAAGTGACACAGAGCTGCATATTGTGGGAGGAGGATCAAATGAGGGAGAAAAAGCTGATCATCAGGTCACACCTATGGAACTTGGCTTTCAGGCACTAGGATCACATGGAAGCTTTCCTACAGCAATCTAGCAGGGGCTGCCCATGTTGATGTCGGGCTCCAAAATCACAGCCCTATATAAGCGTGGTGGCCCAAGCCTTCCTCGGGTTCTTTCGTACATCGACACCAAGACATGGACTCTGCAGGAGCTTGCTCTCAGTCGATCAACACAATTTTAATTACCTTTTCGTTTGTTACAGTTTTCAAGTCACTTTATTTTGAAGTGATTTATTTTGTGTATCGAGAACTACTCCATCATTGCAGAAAGAATATTTTTTTTGACTGACAACCACGAGCTTTGTGTGGGCAGTCTCGGGCTTAACCATAATGCTGTTGCCTGTGAGCTTTGCCTGAAGTTCAACCTCACTACCGGCGGCGCTGCAAGAAAGCCTGCAGCATCTCCTCATGGAGCAGCAGGCAGCTAGTGGAGAGCAGGGTCTTCCAGGGCTCATCCTCCCAGTCGCTGGCATCCTCTTCAGGCTCCCAGGCCACCAAGGCCCAGGACAGGTCCTTGAGAAACATTCTCATTGGCATAAGGACCATTCTCTTCTCTGCCCCTCCCCAAACTGCGATCCCAGTCCCTTTTGGATTGTTCCTTTTCTTCTCCTGGGATCGCGCAGCCGAATGCTTTGGCATCGACACCCTCCATGCAGGCCTTTGCTCCTGTCAGGCCCTCCCATGGTGGAGAGTTCTCCCAGCCTTCCTAGGGCTGTGGAGGGCCGAGCGGCCCCAGCCCTACTGACGTAACCTCATGAACTGCGAGGTTCCACAGGCGCTGGGCCCCACTGCCTCTGCTGCGGCTAGTGGTGGTTCGTGAAGCCGGGCTCCTTGCCCTTTCGATACCTGTGTCATTGGTTGATCTTGCTTTGAGTGGGAGCTCTTGCAGCAGGCTATAACCATTAGGGTCCAGCGCTTGCGAGCCTCAGGACCCACCGGAAAAACCTTAGCTAGCAGTAACCAGCAAGGATTTTCCCTGACGTCGGCTCCACCCCAGCGCCTGTCATGAGTACATAAGGGGCGGACCCTGCTCCACCCTCAGTTCTTCCCACCGCGACCCGCCCACGTTGGGAAGATCTTTCTATCAAAGCAGTTTCCAGCAAAATTGGATTTTTCTTGAATTCAACTATTGTTCTTCTTTTTCGACTTCAGTGCGGCGTATGTCGTCTCAGTCGTCGGTATCCTCCTCCGGACTGAAGAGGAACAAGTGCAATTGTGGCTGCCAGATACCATCCAAAGACGGCCACTCAAAGTGTGTCTTTCCCTGGAGTTCAGACCACGATGAGCTTGACCTGCAGCGCTGTAGAGGCTTCACCAGCGGGGCCGAGAATTCAATGCCTGAGGCCTAAAAGCCTACCTCTTAGAAAAACAAATGGATGACCTGCACACCTGGCGACAAGGGTAAACACGGGACAAGCCCTGTAAGCGTTTCTGGGACAAGGACCATAGTCAATCCCATCATTGGTCCCGTCCCACCCTCCAAAAGCCTCTTCTGGCTCAGGAGAACACGAAAGGACCTCAAAAACAGAGCCTTCCCGCCAAAAAACAACACACGGTCAAGGCGAGACCATCTGGCGTAAGCGCGCAAGGTGGCACCGCTTCACGTGACCATAGCCTCTTTGGTACAAGCCTGCCCTCCCTAAGAGCGCCTTACCCCGCCCAGCTTCAGACAAGTCGCCGGGTATTGCAGACCCCAGGACACCGCCTCCGGGCGAAACAGACGCCGGTGGCGGCTCCTTCTGTGGAAGACACTCCTGTGGAAGGGGCCCCGCTAGCGTTCTGGCGATCCCCAGATATTCCACTCTGCAGGGCTTTTGGGGACTCCCACTCATCCCTCCAGATTCTCCGACTTCTTGGGTCCCTTCCGGAACAGCAGCCACTGTGTTTAGCAAAGAGCAGCTGCAAGAGCTCTTCTCCTTTTGGTGGAGACTCTACCTGAAGCGGACCCGACCAGCTGGACAACATTGAACTTCGAGGGCCTTCGCTCCTTCTCCAAAGAAGACCTCCGGCGACCACTGCCTCGCCTGCCTCAAGCCTGCTCCCAGTCTGAGGACTACTGTCGGCACCCTTCTCGATCGGGCAGCCATCGCCTGTCCCGGTCTCAGCCCAGGAGCCGATCCCGCTCTCCCAGGTGGCCCGCTCCCGATGCTGGTCCCCAGGCCGGCGTCAGTCATTGCTCCCCCGTCGGTCCTGTAGCCGTCGCCGGTCCTCGGACTGGCGTCGGTCCGGTAGCCACCGACGCTTAGTGGGGGAGTCCTAGGATGCAGCACAGGCTATTCTAGGCCCAGTAGCAGGTTGTGTTGTCCTTCTTCTGCTTCCTCATCCTCGCGGGGTTGGGGTTCCCGAGGAGAAGGACCAACCTGCTTGCCTCCTGACGATCCGACCTTTATGGATGTCATGAGGCACATGCAGGCCTCCAATGAATGGGAGACGGAGGACCTGGATCCGAATGCCGTTGACTGGCTCGTTGCCTGAGGCAAAAGGAGCTCAAGCCTCTGGTGGTGCCACCTTTAGTGGGCACCTTCCAAGATCTCACCAGGATAACTTGGAAGCATCCAGCCTCAGTCCTGGCTGTTCCGAAGAAGTCAGATAGGCTGTATAGAGCCCGAGGATGAGCCTTTCCTGGCAGAACCCCTCAGGCGGACTCATCGGCCATTACGGCTGCTCACGACAAGTCTAAGCAGCCTAAGCACCCACGCCCCAGCCTCCTGACACAGAATCTCACTACTTCAACCAGGTGGGCAAGATGGTCTACTCTGCCTCCACTTGCTCCATTAGATCCTTAACTTCCTCACACATATGGTCCAGTACCAGAATGCATTGTGGGAGAGAGGGCAGGAGCTAGCCAATGCCTTGCCAGACTCCACACAAAGATGGAGCTTTTGGACATATAATCGGGCTTGGGCGTGGCACGCATGTTCTCGTGCCTCGTGCCACATTGCGAGATATAGCGACCAGAGTGGCAGTGTCAGGTATCTGCCTCCGGCGCCATGCCTGGTTAGAAGTCTCAGGTTTTCACCAGGATTTGCAGTCCGGAATCTGTGACCTCCCATTCTAGAGGTTCCGTCCTTTTTGTATATGAGACAGTCTCTTGTCTCGGGAGTCGAGCAAATCTATCTGGTCCGTCAGGCAGATGTACAGAGGGGACCAAGAGCGTGGAGACGATGACAATTTTGTAAGCCCTCAGGTCCGTGGGAACCAACAGAGCCATAGAGGTGGCTTCAAAGGAAAGCCAGCAACCTGGAGGCACTCCTTCGAGGCCCCAAGTCCTCCCAAGCCTCTGCCCACTCCCGCGCACGCTAAATGACTCCTCCTGACCCCCGGAGGAGGTTCCAGGAGGCAGTAGTGGGTCACTTCTCCCTTCATCTGAAGGGTCAGAGCTCTATTACAGCGGACCAGTGAGTCCTAGACATTATAAGGAGGGACATATGCTGGAGTTCACCGAGATTCCCCAGACACTCCACCAAGGTCCTCAAGATATCCTCCTTCTACATACCCCTTGTAGAAGGAAAGATTCTGGCCCTCTTGCGAAAAAGGGCAATAGAACAAGATCTTCCCTTGTCAATCTTCACCATTCATTACTTCCTGGGTGTAAGCGGAGGCGCGCACCCGTCACGGAGCTTTTTTTAAAAAACTTTGCTAACGGGCACCGCCTCGAGAGTGACGCCATGCGTGAGGGGCGCCATTAGTAGCGACCGACTCCTCCTCCAACTCAGTTCTGTTTCCCCGCCCGTCGAGGCAGCACCTGCTCGCGTGTGAGCGTCCTTAACTGCGTGGTAGTGTACCGACTCCTGGTTTTTCTTCGCTTTTCGGCGCGATCGGTAAGACTGTTCCTTTTTCTATCTAACAGCGCCGGGTGTGTTTCCTACTGTGTTTTAGTCTTGTTAATTTCGCATTATGTCCGGTTCGAGAGCTAAGCGCTTTTCTAAGGCGGACGCGCCACTATGCGTCGGTGCTCCTGTGGCTGGCATTTCTCCGTCTCGGACTGGCATAGCGTTTGCCTCGTTGCCTGGGACCCAACCATGATATGGATTAGATGCGACGCCTGTTTCTCGATGGACGCCGGCGTCCTCGAAATTCGCAGCGTTTAAGCTCGGCAAGGCCCGCCGACCTTGAGGGCGGCGTCCCTTCTGGGATTCTCGGGCAAGGTCGTTAGGCCTTCCCGGGTCCCCTCCGGGCCTATATGGTCCGAGGAGAGGTCTCCTTGTCTATTCTTGCGAGAGGGCCTCTTCTGCGGTGTTGGGGGGTCGTGGTCCCTCCCGGGGCAGCAGACCGCCTCGGCAGTCACCTCTTGGTGCAGGCTCCCCATCGAGGCCCTCGACTTTTGGCCTGGCTCGGCGGACCCTGACACCGCCTTTGACGTTTCGGATCCCGCACCGTTCGCGGTGCTGGTGATCAGGCGGCGCCGCTTTGGATCGGCACCGTTAGCGCGGTGATGGCGGCGCCGTTGGCAGTGCGCTTTGAGCCTCAGCGCCGATGGACATGGCGGTGCCGTCGCGGTGCGCCTCGCCTCCGACGCCGTGGCGCGTGGGCCTTGTCCTTCCTCCAGGCGGTGCCGGCTCTGCCGCCTGCTGGGGGTGTGAATTAGGCCTGGCTGCTACCGCGTGGGGGTAGCCATCACCCTTGGTACCTGGGCCGTTCGTGCCTCGGGGACCCTGGGTGGCAACATCTTATTTCTCCAGAAAATTATTTACTCTAAGATTCTTGGGCCATCTCGTGGATTTGCATTGGCGATCAAACTGCACAACTATATCTTGCCATCCTCGGGCGAGATACCTCTGGGGTTTAGCCTGGCTCAGGCTATTCAGTTTTGATCCTGCAATCCCGTGCTCCAGCTGTTGCACCCTAGAATCAAAACCCCTCCCCTTCTCTAATTCTTGCCTTGCAGAAGCGGAGGAGCAGGCACGTCTGTTTTTCTTTTTCTAAAAAGAGAGGAAAAAATGCTGAGGAACTCTCTCCGACTGCTATAGGCATTCTTGGTATTGAGGTCATGCTCCTAGCCTGCAAATGATTACCTGTAAAAAAAAAAAAAAAAAAAGGAAAACAAACAGGAAGGGAGATGAGAGGCAGGCAACCCTTCTGTGAGATTTTGATGATTGTTTTTTCCTTTCAAGTGTCCTCCTGGACAGTTTTACAGAAGAGCAGTGCTGACCATAACCAATCCCAGCCAGCCTAAGCCTCTGGCCTGCCCTAGCGAGTCCGTCTGAGTCCCACTTCTATGCTTAAAAACGCCTGAAAGGCTTACATTTTCCATTTCTAAACCCCTGAGCAGCGCCTCATGCTGCCTGGGTTTATTCTTCCCTCTCGGTGTCCTCCGTTAAAGGCCTTCGCGCCAGGAGCCGGAAGGGGTATCAACAACAATGGCATGTTGAAGATGAGGACTATGCCCTCCTGAGTCTGTCTAGCGGGTTTGGTGAACCTTCTCTTCAGCTCTATCTCCGGATTCTTGCTTCCCTGTTAGTCGAGCCTTCAGCTATAAGCTAACTATGCTGTTGGGCATTCTGGTCCCTTCAACATCCCATCTCTCTCTTCTTTCTTCTTCATCTTTCTCATTTCCTTCCTTTTCTCTCCTCCTAGAGTCGCCCAGGTAAGGAGCCCTGCAGTCCCTAGGTTGGGATACTCTTATCTCCTCTGTCCTTCCTCCATCGGCTTATTCTTTTCAGTTCATTCTTCCTTGCTTTGCTATCCCTTGGCTATCTTGCCTCGCTATCTCTATTCTCTGCTGTCTTTTGCCTCTCCGGCTCACAGAACTGAGTTGGAGGAGGAGTCGGTCGCTACTAACGGCCGCCCCTCGCGCATAATGCATGGCGTCCTCTCGAGGCAGTGCCGTTAGCCAAAGCTTAAAAAAAAGCCTTCGCGGACGGTGCGTGCCTCCGGTTTACACCCAGGAAGTAATGAATGGTGAAGATACAAGAGAAGATCAAGAATTACGGTAGGTACATAATTTTCATTTCCTGAGCGGCAGCAGGAAAGGGATATTACTCCCATTTTTCCTAGTGCCAAAAAAGACACAAGATCTTTGGCCTGTCCTGGACCTCAGCTCCTTAAACAACTTTATAGAGTACCGAAGGTTCAGGATGGTGACCCTTCCAGGTCTTATTCCTCTGCTGCACCAGGAAACTGGCTTGCTCCTAGACATGCAAGATCGTACATGCACATCAGGGTCTTTCCTCACTGGAAGTTCCTGAGGTTCCACTTCTAGGGTGGCATTATCAGTTTCGAGTTCTTCCGTTCGGCCTCTCCTCTGCTCTCAGTCTTCACCAAATGATTGGCAGTGGTGGCTGCGGTTCTAAGCGCCAGAGGCATTACGTCTTTCCTTACCTCAGTGATCGGCTGCTTATGCCCTGCCAAGGACGCGCCGGCCTTCTCCAGGTTCCTCGGAGACACTTATACTCTGTTCCAAGAGGTGGGGATCACCCTGAACCTTCCAAAGTCTTCCCCGAGCCCAGCCAAAGAATCGTTTTATAGGGGCTGGTCTGGACTTGGTCCAGGGCATGGCTTTCTACCCAGAGAGGGGGCGCCGCCTGAAGAAGATAGTCGAGTTGGTCCCAGTAACTCCCCAGGTCCAGGCCAGGACCTTCTCAGACCCTGGGACACATGGCAGCCATCCTGTCACTCCTTTGGCCCACCTCCATGAAAATCCCACAATGGATGCTCAGGGTGCAGTGGGATCATGGCTCAGGCAGAGCCAGACCGCATGGTCAGAGTCTGAGAGCCGGTCAGAGGACACTACTTTGATGGCTGGACCTCTTCAATCTAGAGAGAGGGTCCCTTTCATCAGGAGCCCCAAATCAGACCCTAATGACTGATGCATCAGATTTGGGATGGGTGGGCACACCTAGAGGCCTGCCAAATGCAAGAGATCTGGACCCCAGAGGAGTGCGACTCCACATCAATGTCCTGGAGATGCAAGCGGTCCTCAGTGCGCTGCATGCCTTCCAAGAGGACCTTGTCCCAGGCTTTCTCCTAGTTCAGATGGACAACATGGCAGTCATCTTTACATCAACAAGTAAGGGGGAACGACCTTACCCCCTATGCAGGGAGGCGATGAGAGTCTGGTACTGGGCGCTGGAGTCACATCTCTGTCCGCAGTGCACATTCCAGGCATCCTAAATGACTTGGCAGACAGCCTAAGCAAGTCTCAGTCAAAGGCGCATGGTAGGAGTTACTACAGTCTGTAGCAGGCGAGGCTCTTGACACATGGGTTGATCCAGAGCTAGACCTCTTTGAGATCACGCAGCGCCCGAACTGCCAATTTTCTTCTCGTAAGGCTCTGCCTGAGTGCTTTCTGGCCAGGCATTGTCCCTTTGTTGGGCAGGGAGGTTCTCACGCCTTCCTCCCTTGCCTTCATTCAGAGTAGCACTGTTGAAGTTACAAGTGCGTGAGGCTCAGATGATTCTAATCGCCCATTGTGGCCTTGGCAGATTTGGTCCCACTACTTAAGTGGTTGTCCTTGGAACCTCCAGTTCCGCTGCCAATATGCTTACATAGAAACATAGAATTTGAAGACACATAAGTACCGCTTGGCCCACCTAGTCTGCCCATTTCCTACCTAATGGATAAGCTGCAGATCCTAGTTAACCCACAGCCTACTTCCTCCTTCCCCACCCCTAGAATTACCTTATGACTCTCCTATCATTCTTGAATTCCACCATTGTTTTTGACTCCACAACCTCCTCAGGAAGGCTGTTCCATGCATCTACAACCCTCTCTGTGAAAAAATACTTCCTCACATTACTTCTGGCCGTCCCCTCTATCTTCAAATTGTGCCCCTTGTTCTTGCACACCTCTTTGTCTGAAAGATGCTACCCTCTTGGACTTTGTCGATTCCCTTGAGGTACTTGAAGTTTCTATCATGTCCCCTCACCCTCCTTTCCTTGAAGGTATACATATTAAGCTCCTTAGTCTCTCTTCATATGTCTTCCGGTGCAGACCCTGCACCATTTTAGTTGCCCTCCTCTGACTGCCTCCATCCTGTCTGTCTTTGTGGAGATGGGGTCTCCAGAACTGCAGATAGTACTCCAGATGGGGTCTCACCAGCTGTCTGTACAGAGGGATAATAACTTCCTGTTTTCTACTAGTGATGCCTCTCCTATGCATCCCAGTATCCCCCAGCCCCTTACTGCCCTCCTCACATTGCTTGCCCACCTTTAGGTCATCTGATATGACTACCTCCAGGTCCCTTTCCATTGTTTTTGTTGTTAGTATCTCACCCCCATTGTGTACTCTTCCCCTGGGTTTTTGTTTCCCAGGTGCATTACTTTGCACTTCTTAGCATTGAATCTAAGCTGCCATACATTTGACCATTCTTCCAACCTTGCCAAGTCCCTTCTCATCCTTTCCACTCCACCTTGTGTATCAACTGTGTTGCAGATCTTTGTGTAGTCTGCAAAGAGATATACTTTTCCTTCCAGACCCCTGCAATATCACTTATAAAGACATTGAAGAGGACTGGTTCTAGTACTGAACCCTGCGATACCCACTAGTGACACCCCTTTCTTCGAGTGGACTCTGTTTACTATTACCCTCCGTGTCCTGTTCTCTAGCAATTCTTTACCCAGGCTACCATCTTGGGACCTACTCCCAGGCTGGCTAACTTGTATATTAATCTTTTGTCTGAGACTGTGTCAAATGCCTTGCTAAAGTCTAGGTAGGCCATATCAACAGCCTTTCCCTGATCTACTGCTTTGGTCACCCAGTCAAAGAAATCTATTAGATATGTCTGACATGACCTTCCGCTGTGAATCCATGCTGCCTTGGGTCCTGTGCCCCTCTGTCCTCTAGGTACTCAACAGTTCTTTCCTTCAGAAGTGATTGCATCATTTTCCCTATCACTAAGGTTAAACTAACAAGTCTGTAGTTTCCTGCTTCTGCCCTGCTCCCACTTTTGTGAAGTGGATCACATCTGCCCTCCTCCAGTCTTAGGTACCACCCCATCCTGCCATGATTTGTTAAAGAGGTAGTCAGTGGTGTCACTAGTTCTACCCTTAGTTCTTTTAGAATTCTGGATGAATCCTATCAGGCCCCATTGCTTTGTCGAGCCTTCAGTTTTAAAGAGTTCTTTCAGAACTCTTATGTGAGCTAGGCAGTTTCAACTCCATATTCAGAGTGTTTCTATTGTTTGGTTTAGGTACCTCCCTCTTCATTTGTGAATACTGAGCAAAATACTTGTTTAGAATCTCTGCCTTTCTGCGTCACCCTCTGATCAAACCCCGCCCCATTAAGCCTCACTATCCCTCCCTTGGTCTTCCTTCGCTCCTCTGATGTACCTGTAAAAGGTTTCATCCCCCTTCTTAACTGAGTTGGCTGTCTTTTCCTCAGTTTGGGCCTTTGCTGTTCTGACTGCCTTCCCAGCTTCCTTTACTTTAACTGATACAATTCTCTGTCCTGCTCCTTCTGTGATTCCTTGTACTTCCTGAATGCTTTCATTTCTCTTGAACCTTCACTGCCCCTCTTTTGAGAACCATAGTGGTTCCTTACATCGTTTGTTTTGTTTATTTGCTTCACACAAAGGCTTGTTACCTCTGTGATTGCAGTTTTATTATTCCCCATTGTTCTTCCACCCTCCTTCCTGCCCATTTGCTAGTGCATTCCTTAGGCACTCACCCATTTTGGCAAAGTCAGCCCTCCTAAAGTCTAGTGCCTTTGCCTTTGTATGGCTTCAGTCTACTGCTGTGTTTATTGTGAACCATACTGTTCGATTGTCGCTAGTTCCCAGATGGCTACCCACTTACATCTGTGATCCTCTCTTCATCTCCATTTGAGAGGACCACATCTAAGATTGCTCCCTCTTGAGTGGGTTCCAATACTAGTTGTCTAAGGCATGCCCCTGTAGGGCATCTAGAATGACCCCACTCTTAGAAATGGCTGCTGAAATGCATTCCAGTTAACATCTGCATATTCAGATCCCCCATCAACAATATCTCCTTTTCTGCCATTCTAAGAATACCTTCCATCACTTCCTTGTCCATTTCCTCCACCTGAGATGGGGTCTGTATACAACCCTGTCTGGGACTGTGGTGCCATTGCCTGTCTCCAAATTGACCCACTGTGCTTCCTCTCCTTCCTGTTTACCCTTTTGTTCTGTTGCTTTGATTCCTTCCCTTATGTAAAGAGCTATCCTCCTCCTCTTTTACCCTCCCGTCCCACCTGTAGATGGTGTATCCTGGTGTGTTTACATGCCAGTCATGGTTCTCATGTACCATGTTTCTGTGACTGCCCACGATATCCAGATGTTCCTCTTCCATCAAGGCCACTAGTTCAGGAAGCTTTTACCCAGACTACGGGCATTGGTACTCATTACTCTCCACTGTTTGATGGCTTTACCTCTTGTAGCACCATCCTGTCCTCATTGACTTTGCTTTCTCCATTTACCCTGTCCTGCTCCTACTGACCTTTCTACCTTGGACTTTACCTCATGTAGTACCCTGTTTTGTGAGAGGAGGCTGAGAATTCCCTGCTGCTTATCAGTGCTCCCCCTTGGCTAGTTTAAAAGCTTGCCAATGAAGCATTTAAACAGATTGTCAGAAGACGTGGTTCCTTCATGGACAGATGCAGACCATCCTGCCAGTATATGCTGGTATCCCTCCAGGTGGAACCCCAGTCCCCAGTGAAGCCAAATCCTGTGCTCCTCGCATTTTTCCAACCATTCATTGAATCACATGGTGTGGAGTACCTCGCCCTCACCATGCCATAAACAAGCAGGACCTCTGAGAAGGATACTGTGTGCTACTTGCCTTTGGCCTCTCCCCAACTCCACAAACTCCTCCTGCATTGCTCTAATTTCATGTTGAGCCAAGTCATTTGTCCCTAGGTGGACAATAACGCCCAGCTCTGTCTCCCATGCAGCTGTTCTCGTGATCCTGAGGATGCGCTTCCTGTCCCTCCAAGCCATGGCACCAGGCAGGCACCTTACTTCACTTTCCCTGCTCCCCACAGTCCCTACCCCTTAATAATTGAGTCCCCCACCAGGAACTGCTTCCTTTCCCTGTGGTGTCCTCTGCCTCCTTCCTGGGGCCTCCCTTGCGACAGTTGTCCACAAACCTCCTTAGTCTCCTCTGCAGGTGCATCCATGGGGGAATATGCTCCACTAGAATGGTGTATAGATTGTGGAGTAGTACAAGTGACTGGGTGTGCCTCTATTCCACCACCCTCACCTCCCTGAGGCCACTGTGGTCCAGCCAGTCGCTTTCTTGGCAATCTCTGGAGCAGTGGTTGTAGCCCTGGTGCACGCTGGGTGGGGGTGGGGGTTCCCTACTACTGTCCAGTGTGGCCTGAAGGCGGCAGTCTCCTCCGCAGAGCAGAGGTTGCCTGCAAATGGGCAGCATCGCAGCCTCCAGAAAGACTCCCAGAAGACTGCTGCCCCACAGCCAGTGCATTGCAGTTGCTGTCTCAGAATTGGGGCATGCTGGTCCTCCAGATCTCAGGTGTTTGCAACTTCATGCTTGGCTCCTGCAGACATAGCAAAATCAAGGTATGGGTCTCCCAAGAGGTGGTGCACGTCCTCATCTACGTGAAAGCCCTTTACTCGCTCTACTTATGCTATAGAAGTGGGCGTTTCTGCTTATGGGCATTGTCTCACCACTGTCTGGACCCCTTATCTGTTCGGTGAACTCAGCGTTGCAGTATCTTCTCTCCATACCAACAAGGTTTGAGCTACTCTTGATAAAGGTGCACATGTGGGCTATTTCTGCATCATATGTCCTCTTGAGGATAGAACCTTAGCCCAACTGGGCGTGGCCCGCACCTTTTCAGGGGTATTCTGCATATTAGACCTCCCATTAGGATCTGGCCCTCCCTGGGACCGCCCGTTTGTGTTGGAAAAGCTCACTCCCGCCCCCCTTTGAGCGGCGCCCTAATTGTGAGCTGCGTTACCGTTCGTGGATGGTTTGTTTTTAGTTGGTGTTACCTCAGCTCAAAGAGTTTGAGCTCAGACTCTGATGTGTAAAGAGCCTTATTTGGTTTCACAGGAAAGGGTTTCCCTTTAAACAAATCCTAAGTTCCTTCCCAAACTGGTCTCGGAGTTGACCCTCAAGCAGTTGGTTGACCTTCAAGTTTATTTTCTTCGCTTCAATGGGAGAGTTCTTCACCACTGGACGTTCACAGGGTGATTAGGTACTACCTCAACATAGCTACACACCGTAAATTAGACAACTGTTTGTGGCATACGCCCCACAACACTTGGGCAAACGATGTCTAAACAGACCATTTCTAAGTGGCTTGGCTTGTCCACTGCATTGTGTTTTGCTATGAAAAGCACAACAAACCCCTTCTGTGCCGGTTAGGGGTCACTCCACCAGGAAGTCTCTGCTTCCTTTGCCACCTTGAAGAATGTCTCTAAGAGACATCTGTGCACTGCGTTGTGAAGCACTATAGCCTGGGTATTGCATCCAGGCGCCGTGCAGTTTTGGCTTGGCAGTCCTTCATGGACTCCTGTCCTGACTTGCTGTGTTGTCAGCTTTACCATGCTTCCTCCTCCGGGGTAAAGGCACTTCCTTGGCACAGGATTGCTTGGGATTCAATCTAATGGTTTTAGCCTACACAGGCTCACTTAGTAAGATAGTACAATACATAAGAACTTACTGTAACAGTAGATCTTGAGAGAGCTCTTGCAGCAGGCGCTGCTTTCCTGCCCTCCATCCCTGGGTGAGGTGTTCAGCATATCATCCACAGGCTTCGCTTCTTTCTCTCGTTAAGGCCTGTTCGTGGGTCTTGGTGGGGGAACTGGGGTGGGTGGGGTCTGCCTGTACCCCGTGACTGGCGCGTCGGGGGTGGAGCCGGCTCAAGCGGTCCCTGCAGGATACTGCTAGCTAAGATTTTTTCTGGTGGGTCCTAGTGCCAAGGCATTAGTCCCATTAGTTATAGCTACTGCAAGAGCTCCTCTCTAAGATCTACTGTTACGGTTCCCTACTCTGCTGTCAACCTCAGTGCAGTTCTTGCTTCTTAAAACCTTGCCCTCATCCAGAACAGTTTGTTCCGCAGCCTGGGCCTTCGCGTCCTTGCTGTCCGGGCGCTGCTTTGTGTCAACACCAGATTGGCCTATCTGCCCCGCACCCCTAGAGAGCTGTTGGTGCACCAGCCATCAGTCCCTGCTGCACAACAGGCCAACTTAGATGAGGAATATCACTCTGCCATCCTCCCTGATGAAGATGTGGAGGCTGCCTCCAGTGAGAGTCTTCTCTTTCCAGGAGTGAGGCCTCTGTCAAACACACTCCAGGTCCCCTGTAGGACCCCTCCTTCTTTAATATTATGAAACCGCTCTCTTCCACTGTGGGGTTCCAGACTGAGGAGGAGGAGGATGTCACAGCAAGAAACCTGGTGGATTCTTGCAGATCCCAGAATCTCCACCCAGTTATTCCTCCTCCTCTGCTTCCAGCACTGCAGGATGCTGCGGTGCTGCCTGGCATGAGCCCAGTCTGGTACCTGCCATGCCCAGAAAGGCTGAGCTTTACCAGGTACCCTTGAGTCAGCCTTTCTATATAGCCAAGCTGAATATCGACTCTGTGATAATCAAGGCAGCTTGCCGAAAGGTCCAGGGTACCCAAGCACCTTAGCTGCCTCCCTTGACCAAGAATTTAGGAGACATGACCTTTGAGGGCAAGAGGACTTTTGCCTTGGCTGCTTTGAGCTTCAAAATTGCCAGCTGCTTTTCTCATATGATCAAGTACCAGAATACCCTCTGGAGGAAGGGTAAGGCTTTTGCTCAGGCCCTTTCTGAGGGTTCCCAGAGACAGGAGCTTCTCAAAATTCTTCAGGCTTTGGAAGATGTTAGTAAGCATGTCCTCAGAGCCACCTATGATATAGCTGATACTACAGCCAGGGTAGCTGCCACTGGCATTTGCCTTAGAAGGCAGTCCTGGTTTAGAGTCATAGAATTTGTTGTTGATGTCCTGCAGAAGGTGTTGAATGCCCTTTCGTGGATCACAAACTTGTTGGTCCTGATGTGCAGGATATTATAAATGACCTTGAGGCCTCTTGTCAAGGCTATTAGGTTTGTTCACTTCCTTATCATACCTAGCCTAGCAGCAGACCAAGGCCCTCCTTTCAGTAAGGTCTCTCACACATCTGGCAAACAGAATCAAGCTCCAGGGCAAGCACAGAGCCAGTTCTGCCTGCATGCCCACTCCTCCACCGGTCCCTCTGCTAAGCACTCGGGGTCCACTGGTTCCACCTCAGCCCGACTCCTTGCCAGACCCCCTCCTCTTGTTCCAAGCCAGGAGGTGGTGGTCAGAGGTGATTCTCCTCCATCTGTCCCAGTGAAGAACCATTACCACAGATGTTTGGATCCTGCAGATAATCAAACAGGGCTATGCTCTAGAACAGAACAGCATCCAGATGTTCTACGATTCCCACCACTTACCTTCTGGACAACACAGTGATGCTCTGGAATCGGTGTTCACCTTGCTGTGCAAAGGACCATAGAGCCAGTGCCCTGGTGTCAAAGGAACATAGGGTTTTACTTTCGGTTCTTAGTGGTTCCCAAAAGAACTGAGGACGTGAGACCCATTCTGGACCTCAGAGTGCTGACTCTTTACATCCAGTACAAAATGTTCTGTATGGTAACTCTACATGGGAGGCAGTATAAGCGCAGTGGTTTAAGGCTCTGAGCTGCAATTCTGGTGACATCCAGCAAGCGAGACCTGGGTTTGAATCCCACAGCTTCCACTTACATACTGTGTGACCCTGAGCAAGTCACTTAACTTCCCTGTGCTCCCAGGTCGTGTAAAAAACTTTCAGCAGTGTGCTACTCCTGGTTAAACAATTTAAAAAAAACATGCCTTTCTTCTCTGCTTAAGCAGGCGACTAACTGCTCCCTGGACATGCAGGATGCCAATCTGCATATCATGGTTGCCCCCCTCACTGGCGGTACCTGCGGTTCCTCTTCCAGGGAGCATTACCAGTTCAGAATGTTGCCCTTTGGCTTATCCTCTGTGCCACGGATATTTACCAAGTGCTTAGCAGGTGTAGCAGCAACCGTCCGGCACAAAGGCCTTTGTGTGTTCCTATACTTGGACGACTGGTTGCGAAAAGTCCCATCCAGGGAACTTCTGTTGCTGACTCTAGAACGTACCTTGCAGTTGTTCCAGTCCTTGGACATCACTGTCAATTTGCCCAAGTCTGTGCTAACGCTGTCCCAGCAGCAGCAGCACATAAGGGCAGTTCTTGACTCTTCTTAGGGCAAGGCCTTCCTACTACAAGACAGGTTGGGCTGCCTGATATGATAGCTCAGGCCCAGGCTGTGGCTGAGTGCCGGTGTGTCCCAGCCAGGCAGTTCTTCAAGCTTCTGGGTTTGATGGCTGCGGCCATTGTTAGTTTCTTTGGCCAGGTTGCATTGAGGATCCCGCAGTGGACTTTCAGGATTCAGTGGGATCAACGTTCCAACAATCTGGATCAGCTAGTCCTTGTCTACTCCCAGTTCACAAGGTGCTTCAGTGGTGGATGGACCCAGACAATCTCTTAAAGGGTCCCTTTCTTTACCACCCCTCACCAAATCCTCACCACGGATGCTTGGGTTTGGGTTGGGGAGCACATCAAGGCCCTTATCAGACTGGGGGACTTGGTCCCAGTGGGAGACCTGCCTCCACATAAACATTCTAGAGGGCAGTTCTGTATGTCTTCAGAACCATCTCCTCCAGGCCCACTGTTTGTGCAGTCGAACAACCTTAGTGTTGTCTATTACATCAACAAGCAGGGGACCCATTCCTTAACCTTTTGCCAGGAGGTGATGAGAGTGTGGTACTGGGCTCTAGAGAATGGTCAGTCATCCATGTGCCACTACTTAAAATGCCTTAGCGGACAGCCTCAGCTGGTCACAGTCCAGAATGCATGAGTGGGAACTGCTGACCTCAGTTGTAGAAGACCTGTTTGACAGGTGGGGTTGTCCAGAGTTGGATCTTTTGCATTCCCACACAATGTAAAACTGCTGCATTTCTGTAGCTAGATCCAAGGCCTGAGTTTTCTGGTGAGACACATCCTCTCCTGAAAGGGAGGTTTCTGTACACCTTCCCACTCCTTCTCTGATTCAGAGGGTGCTCATCAAGCTACAGATGGAGGGGCCACCTAATTCTGCTGGCTCCATTCTGGCCTTGTCAGATATGGTTTCCATTACTGCAGCAGTTGTCTGTGGTACCTCCAGTTCCCCTGCCCTCTAACAGTAACTGTTAACTCAGGAACAAGGAACTCTGGTCCATCCAGACCTCATGTCCCTCCATCTGCATGCCTGGCTCCTTAAGACATAGCCATTGCATGGTTCGGGGTGTCTCTGAAAGTGATTGATGTCCTGGTGGCTGCCAGGAAACTTTCCAACAGGGCCACTTACCGATGAAGTGGAAGTGCTTTGCTATATGGGCTGCTTCCCATCACCTGGACACTTTCACCTGTCCAGTGAACCAGGTTGTAGAGTATCTCCTGTCCTTGTCTGATGCAGGACTCCAGTACTCCTCTATTAAGGTGCACCTGTCTGCTATGTCAGTCTTCCATGTACCCATCGATGACCGTGCAATAGCCCAGCTGGATGTGGCCTTAGTTTTCTGAGAGAGACATTCTCTGCTTGGCGCCTTCTATCCGGAATCCAGTCCCGTCTTGGACCTGAATTTTGTTCTAGAGAAACTGACTTTGCTTCATTTTGAGCCAGCCTTGTCTGGTTAGCTGCACTTTCTGTCGTTGAAAGCATTATGTTTAGTTGCTATTACTTCTGCTTGAAGGATTTCAGAGCTATAGGCTCTCATGTGTGAGCAGCCTTATTTGATTTTCAACAAAGACAGGATGTCTTTGCGTTCCAATCCTAGGTTTCTTTTCAAGGTGGTATCTGGTTTACTTTAAATCAATCTATCCATCTGCCAGTGTATTATCCAGAGCATGCCAATGCAGGAAGCATTGCTCCATGTCGTCGAGGCACAGGTCAGGAAGCATAGGAAAACCAGGAGCAGTTGTAGAATTCACAAAAGTATTTTATTTGTACTAGCAGTAACAAAAAAAGAAACTTGTTTTATACAGCTATTCACAAAGGCAGAATCAACTAGTGAAGATCTATCAGAGTTTTCCTTCGATCTCTGTGTGTCCAACTTGCAAGCAATTGCAGCTCTGTTTTATAAGTCCTTCCAACCTCCCATTCTTAACGAGCATCTTCCAAAGTGATCTTCAAGAGAGGCTCTTGCAGTAGATATTACATATAGGACTAAGCCACCAGGCGTCAGGACCTAACGGAAAAATTTCTAGCTAGCAGTCTGGTGTGGGACACGCCCCATGTAAGGTGATCGACATCAGTATAAAGGGGCAGTCCCCCACGCCCGCCTTCCAGTTCTTTCCGCCAGAGGCCAGAAGAGGCATTATAAGAGAAAGGATATGCCCCATAGAAGAAAAGAAGAAACTTCAGGATGGAGGGAGGAAAGTAATATCTACTGCAAGAGCCTCTAAGATCTACTGTTATGGTAAGTTCTTACGTAACTGTACTGTCTTACTTCAAGAGGGCTTTTAGAGGTATTCTCATGTAGGACTGAGTCCCAAGCAGTCTGGAACAAACAGAATACGGAGGAGGATTTGTCATCCACAATGACAGAAAAGGGCTGAGCAGAGCTCAAGATAGGAGTACCTGCAGAACAGCCAACCCAAAGCTCTGCTGTTGCTGAGAGGCAATGTCCAAACTGTAATGCTTCATGAAGTTATGGACAGCAGTCAAGTTGCTGCTAAACAGATTTCTGCTGCTGACACATTTCTGAAACAAGCAGCAGAGGCAGTTACCCTCAGTGGAGTGACCTCTGACCTGACCTGGCTGGGTTTTGTGATACTTGTCATAACAGAAAGTGGTACAATTAAGCTAACCACTTAGAGAGGCATTGTTGGAAACAGCATTGCCTTCTCTTTCGTGTCTGAAAAGAAATGAAAAGCTGATCTGTTTTCTGAGATCCTTAGTCCTATTAGTGTAGTGTCACAAGCACTCCTCAGGTCAGGCCCTCTGCTCCACAGTGCCAACCTCATAGTGCAATAGTGTGAACAGGTAACAGACAGGGTAACCCTCCTGTGTGCTTTGGGTCCGAATCGCCTTTAGCCTCGAGTTCTGCAGGGATTCAAACTGTGAACCTTAAGCTAGCATACCCAGGTGTACAGGCTCAGATAATATTCTATTTGGGGAGTGTAATATATCTTGCCTAAGAGCACCTAACCAGGTATCCAAAATTAACTCTCTTTAACTGTGTAAGAGACCTAGGTATTTCTTACCTTTTTTACATAAGCTCAGTGACACAATCAAGCTTTTCAGCAGCTATGAGACTTGAACACAGGTACCTCACATGCAAAAAGAAACTAAGGCACCCAGGCAGTGTTTCAAAGAAAAGGTTGTTTACTAAAATATGATAAAAACAGATAAAACTAGATACAATTAAACACAGAACAATATATCATACATCTTACAATCATATGCAAAACAAGAAGGAAGTTACAGAACAAACACTCCTACCACATATACTTAATTATTTTCTATCTAAGTATTACCTTGTAAGTGCTATTTAAGTTAGAGACTACGGTCCTTGTTTTTCCGGATGAGGAGATCAAACCGCTGGTGTCCCCATCAAGAAAACTGTTCCGGACCTCGGTTTCACTGACACCAGTGTCTCCCGATCGGGTCGACTCTCGGTCTCGATTGAGGTCCAGAACCCCTTTGGCGAAAAAAAGAGTCATAAACACACTAAGAAGAGGTGTTGCCACAGATCTTCATCCTCCTTGACGAGGAGAGGCATGGAAACTCCGTCGATGCTATGAGGATCTCATGTGGCAACAGCTGATTTTTGTCCGGCAGAAGCCAGCCCTGCCGCCACCCCGGCCATCACTTGGCTTCCGCCTCCCTAGGCCGATGCCTACCCTCTGGAACTGAAGTCTTTGGTCTCCCGCCTGTAGGGCTGGCCTGTACCCAGTTCGGCCTGTCTCGGTCTCTCCACCGATTTTGGTGGAACCACCGCCTAAGCAGCCTGGGAGGAGCTCCCTCAAAGAGGACTGTAGAGACACCAGGCTTCCTCGATGTCTGTCACAGTGGATTCCCAGTTACCCTCGGTGTATCGAGGGAGACCTAGGCGGGAGGCTGTTGTATCCCGACTCTTCGGACTCAAGCATCCACGGATTTCCTCCCATCCTGGGGATGATGAGTCGTCTATGGCAGGTTTGGAGGAAGGCTCTTCCCTCTTTCAGAGCTTTCTCCACCTGATCTCTAAATCCACGGAATGCCCCATGAGTCCATCCAGAAGAGGCGGAGTACCCCTTACGGATATTCTCAAGGGGGATACCCGGCAGGCCTTTCCAGTGGCTAAAGCCATTGTTGGCCCGGCCCTTGAGCTTTGACAGCGCCCAGCTTCCTGCCCAGCATGATCCGCCCGCATGGCCCATAGTACACAGTGCCCATGGGTCCCTGGTGGGGTTCACAGAACATCCTTGACAGAGAGCCTGGTGACGCTTCTGTGTTCAGGCGTACTGGTAGCTCAACCGTACCGACCTACCTTGGGACAAGGAGTCCAAAATATGGACCATTCTGCTCATAAGGTCTATGTGGCCTCTTCCTTAGGCCTTCGTCAGGCCAGCTCGGCTGTTATAATGGCACACTCTCTCATGCCCTCCTTGGGTCATTAGGCAAATCCTCCCTCATCTCTTGGCGGACATGCAGACCATAGTGAAGCAAGTCCATGATCAGGGCCGTGCTCTTGCAAAACAGCAGCTCCAGATGGCCCTGGACATCTGGGATTCTTGTTCTTGCTCTTTAACCAGCCACAATGGCTACTCGCCGCGGGGCTTGGCTGAGGCTTTCCTCCTTCCGGCGATACTCGGCACAAGTTAGCTGCGTGCCCTTCCTAGGCACCGACCTGTTCGGTCCAGGGTGGCTGGTCACCTTCAGCGCATAGAGCAGTCCATTGCCACTTTGGATGCTACTTCAGTGAAGGTTCTTCGGGCAAGAACCAGCAGAAGCGTAAGAAGCCGCCTTTTCGGCACTCTTCCCCTGCGGTCAGGCAACTCTCCTATCAAGGAGGCCAGCAGCAGCAGGCTCAAGCTTGGCCCAAGGCCCAAGCAGGGTCCCAACAGCTCCGTAAATGAGGCCCAGGTGCAGGTCCAGGAGCCTCCTCCTCCTCTAAGCCTGCTCAGTGATGGGTTGGGGTTGCCACTTTTACACTCGTCACACCAGCTCTGGGTCCTCCCGTGGAGGGCCGGCTCCATCACTTTCTTTCTGCCTGGTCCGATATATCCTCGGACAGGTGGGTTCTCGAAGTGGTCTGTCAGGGACTGACTCTAGAGTTCGAGCAGTACCCTCCCAGCCGAGCCGCACTCCTCGGGAGGAAAGGATCTCAGCTTGCACCAGTTAGCTCTCCGGGCGACAAGCTCAGCTCCTCCATAAGGAGGCGGTAGCTCCAGTGCGGATCCTCCTACAGACCCAGGCGTCGTGTCCAGGTACTTCCTGGTGCCCAAGCGGACGGGGTTGGTGCCCATCCCAGACCTCCACACCTGAATCAATATCTCAGGTCTCGCACCTTCCGGATGGTAACTCTGAACCAGATCATACTATCCCTGGGCGAAACATGTGGTTCTGTTAGCTGGATCTGCAGGATGCATTCTTTCACGTCTAATCTGTCCGTCCCATCAGCGGTTCCTCCGCTTCAGGGTCGAGGGACCTATGCGAGTTCCAAGCCATGCCATTTGGCCTGTCATGGCCCATGGGTCTTCACGAAGTGCATTGCGTGTGACAGCCATCTTCGGCATCGAGGAGTAAAATTTACCTTATCTTGACGATTGGCTCTTGGCAGGTTCCTCCCTTCAGGAGGTGGACAGGTACAGGGATCTGGTCCTCCAACCTGCCTTAGCTCGGCCTCCTGATCAGCGAGGCCAGAGTCGGAACCGTGCCCTCTCAGGTGATGGGCTTCATTGGGCAGAGCTCCGACTTTGTCAAAGCCAGAGCGCCCGGCTCCTGGCGGACAAGGCGGAGGTTCTTTCCTCCTTTGCCCGATCATTTCTAGTCGGGCACCGCCTGCCGGACTCTTTCTGTGCCTTCTGGGTTACATGGCGGCATGCACCTCAGTGGTCTGTTGGGCCAGGTGGCACATGCGCCCCTCCAATGGGAGCTGGCCGCCCAGTGGACTCAGCGCCACGGTCATTTCGACCAGCTGATCACTGTAACCCAGAAGATGTGGGATGCTCTCCAATGGTGGACCGCCCAGAATCATTGACAGGAAGGGATCCCGTTTGTCTGACCGAGCAGACAGTGGTCCTTCACGACCGATGCTTCTCTCATGGCCTGGGGAGCCCACATGGGGACAACAGAGCCACTGATTCTGGACCCCAAGGAGTCCCGATGCCACATCAACCTGTTGGAGTTCAGAGCAGTCAGACTGGTGCTGTCAGCTTTCACTCCTCAGCTCCGAGGTCAAGTGGTTTCAAGTCCAGATGGACAATACCACGACCATGTACTACCTCAACAAACAAGGTGGCACACACTCCCATCTGCTGTGCAAGGGCGCTCGGCATCTGGACTTTCGTAAGCTGGTTGGAGGTGGATCTCCTAGCCATCCATGTGGCAGGAGTCTCGAACCAGTGGCGGATGTTCTCAACCGTCTAGCCCAGACATCCCGCAGTGGTCTCTCCATCCAGAGGTAGCTTACAGTCTGTTCTTCCGTTGGGGCAAACCGTTGGTGGACCTGTTTGCCTCCAGGAAAACACCAAGCTGAGGCTGTTTCATGCCCGCCCCCTCAGCAGGGCTCGCTGCAGGAGGATGCCTTCTCAAGGCCGTGGACCCCAGGCCTCCTATATGCCTTCCCTTCATTTCCCTTGATCCATAAGGTGTTACTCAAGGTGAGGAGGGACAAGGTGAAGGTGATCCTGGTAGCCCCAGATTGGCTGCGCCAGTTCTGGTTCCCAGATCTCCTCAGCCTCAGCTGCAGGCTCCCGGAGTGGCTTTGTACACACCCAGACCTGATATCATTGAACCAGGGAAGGTATTCCATCCGGACCTTCAATCCCTGCACCTCACAGCCTGGTATCTGCGGCTAGAGTTCCAGGCTCTGGGTCTTTCAGAGGATGTCTACACCGTGGTGGAGGTATCTCGTAAGGAATCGACCAGGAAATGTTATGCCTTCAAATGGAGAAGGTTTTCCATTTGGTGCCAGGGTAAGGATCTGGACCCCTTATTCTGCTTCGTGGCTAACATTCTGGGCGATCTTTGGCCTCTCTCCAAAGGGGTCTACAGTCTTGACCCTTAGGGTTCATCTGGCAGCCATTTCTGCTTACGGGTGTGGGTCTGTCAGCCGTCAGTGGCGCAGGGAGACAGTGGTCGGTGCTTCTTCAAGGCCTGTATCACATATCCCTCCAGTGCGTGTACCTCCACCTCCGTGGGATCTGTTGCTGGTTTTGGCAAAGCTCATGGGCAAGCCATTCGAACCCATGCACAAGTGTGAGCTCTCACATTTGTCATGGAAGACTGCCTTCTTGGTGGCTATCCGTCAGCCAGAAGGACAGGGAAGCTCAGAGCGCTTTGGTGGACTCCTTATCTGGTCTTTCACAGGGACAAAGTTGTTCTGCTTCACCGAAATTCCTTCCAAGGTGGTATCAGAGTTTCACCTTAACCAGGTGCTGACTCTGCCAGTATACTACCTTAACTACTCCCGGACACAGTACAGGCTCCATACTCTGGAACTGAGATGTGCTCTCTCCTATTATAAGGAGAGAATGGCAGAAATTAGTGGAAGGTTAGCCAGCTGTTTGTCACCTACACTGAAGCCACTTCTGGCAGACCTGCAGCCAAATGGACCATTGCAAGGTCGATTACATCATGCATAGGTCTGTGCTATGAGTTGGCGGGCAGGAGCCTCCCAGAGGATAAGAGTTCATTCTACCCGCCATACTGCTGCATGGTAGCTGCTTCCAGGGACATCCCTATCCAGGAAATTTGTCAGGTTGTTACCTGGAAGTCAGCATACACTTTCATTTCCCACTACCACATCGACCTTGAGTCACGCCGAATGCTGGTTTGGTGCCTCGGTTCTCCAATCTCTCTTTCCTCAGCAGGGGTGTAAGCCTTGCCTCCCTCTTCCCGGAGAACTGCTTGGAGTCTGCCAAAAGTATGGATAAACAACATAGCCACTCCTAGAACAGGTTACTCACCTGTAACAGTAGATCTTATCTGTGTCAATCTTCACCATTCATCACTGTTGGGTATCTGCGGAGTCAGGATCCCAAGGAGCTTTTTTTTTAAAGATAGGCGGAGCGACACACTGCGTGAGCTCTCATGGAGTTGGCCTTTAGGCTGTGTCGACTCCGCCTGCCTGCCAGTTCTTCGTCTCCGCCGTAGAGGTCACCTCATGGGATGCTGAAAGAAGATTGAGGCCTGCTTCGCAGTTTTCTCCGTTATGATTTTTTCGGTGCGAAGTCCGTTGGTTTCTCCTGCGGTTCTGTGTTGCCATACTCGGCGTCGTTCAGTAAGATCTTTCCATTATTATATTTTTCTGTGGCGTTGAGTCTGTTTTGGTGTTTTCCTGTAGGTCATGTCTCGGTCGGAGGGCAAGAAATTTTCTGAGCCAATTATTGACCCCGCGGCGGTGCCCATGCAGCGAAGTTTTCCGTCACCGACCAACGCGACACGGTGTCTTTCGTGTCTTGGCCGCTTCACGCATGAATTACGTGCGATGCCTGTTTCTCCATGGACCGGCTCGGTCCTCGAACAGCAGCGCATGGACAGTGGGGTGAGCTCTGCTGACTTTTGGGGGTTGGAGTGCGCGTTCGTTGGGCCAAGCCATGCTCGCCTTTCTTCCGGGTTCCCTCCTGGTTCTATCTCGGACCGAGGAGGAGGGATCCTCGGCTTGTACCTAGCCGTTGCTGAGACTTCTTCCGTGGTGCAGGAGGCCGTCCTGCTCCTTCCAGGGGCAGGCGGGAGGTGCCGCCATGGCAGTCGCCTCTCGGGGGTGAAGGCTCCCCTGGTGGCCGGACCTGTGGGTGCAAGGCCCGTTGAGCGCCGTTAATGAACCTCGGCGCGTTTGCGGTGCCGTGGGTCCCGACCAGTCGTCGTCGATGCCCGACTTATGGCGGCCTCTGGAGCGTTCGCCCAGCGCCCGACACTGCCAGCGGCGCTGTGGGAGATGCTACGGTGCCATCATTTCCATGTCTCGCCTCGGCGCCGTCCTCAGTGCTGAGGTTGAGCATGGCGCCTTGTCCTCTAGAGCCAGCACCGTGGGGACCTTCAGATTCCTCTGCTTGCGCCATGTCCGTCCTTGGGCACGCCTTGGCACCACTCGCGATGTCGAGGAGCCAGGCGGCACTGTCTTCTGTAGCGATGGTGCCGTCCGGGCTGTCGGCGCCGTCTCCGCCCACTTAGGCGCCATAGGACGGATAAGCGCCATGACTGATCCTGGCTCTGACCTCTTGTTCGGTCTGAGGCGCACTCCTGCTTGATTCGCTCGTGGGAGCTGCGGGGGCGCTGGCACCGGCTTGGACTCAGCTTTGGTCTCTGGGCCTGTTGGCAAGGATGGCACTGCCCGCCCTCCCACGGTTTGGCACAGGGCCTCGGACTCTACCTCCTCAGAGGCGGAATCCAGCTCTGACTCAGGCGTGCAGTCTGACCCTTTGGGGTTGGCTGTTGAGGTGGGTAGCCCAGTAGTCTCCTCGACAAGCCGGAATCAGCCCCCTTCTGAGGTGGGGTCGGTGGCTGCCGAGACTAGGGTCAGGGTGCTGACCAGCAGGCAGTGGTGCAGGCCACCATAGCTCTGCAGCCTGGTTTTGGCAGTTTCACTGACCCCTCAGTAGTGGTACTCCCACCAGTGGTGTGCCTAGATCGCCCAACTTTGGGGCCGATCAGAGCACCTACAGGAGGGAGGGTACTGTGCCCTGGATAGCCCCTTAGGAGCTGCCCAGAGATGCCAGCTACTTAGGCTGGCCCTCTCGAGGAGGAGGCTCTTTGGGACTCCGAGGGGGATGGGGGGTGTGGGGTGACACGTTGGCCTTTTCCGGGTCCACCGGGCTCTGGGAGAAGCTGTAGTGCAGATCTCAGCTCTTCCTCCTCGGTCTCTTTGAGAGAGTCCCAGTTCTTTTGAAGTGGGGACCGTCCTTCTGGACCTATGGCCCTGGTTGCCTCACAGGGGGATTCTTCTGGGGCGCAGCCAGGCAGTACTGATATGGTTGTTCAGCTGTGGGGGTCTTCGGGACACCTTCTTCCATGGGTGCCCACAGTCCTTCTTAGCCCAGGCGGAGGTCAGCCGACATCTCTTCTCGGCTCTGTCCCCATCCCTCTGCCACACTCTCCTGTGCTTCCAGGCATCCTGGGTCCTAGCGGGCCTCTCCGCTGGGAGCAGTTCAGGCGGTGGCTGCTCGGTTCCTGCTTACGTTAGGGCGATGGATAGCCAGGTTTTCAACCTCCCCTGTGCAGCCACCGCTGAAGAGCCAGTGACCTCCAGCATGAGTATCAGCGATTCCTCGTGAGAATGTTGGAGAACTTGCACCTTACTCCTTCCATACCAGCAATCCTGAGCACTCTGCGCGTGCCTTTCTAGGCGATTTTGGCAAGGCCACCCTTGTGGTGCCGCCCTGGCCGGCTCCCTTTCTGCAGGCGTCGTTGCGTTCCTGGCAGAGGCCCTTCTCCGGAGTTCCTGCCCTAAGGGATCTCAGCCAGAGGTATTGCGCACCCTCGAGTCTCAGGTTCCATGCCTCATCTACAGTCTGGATTGGCGCAGTTGGATAGTCCTGATGGGCTTGCGCCCTTCACTGTAACCGCCCCCAAATCAAGACTCCTCGGTTTGACTTCTGGGTTAGGAGGACTTTCTACCGACGCGGTTACTTCTTTCTGTTTCTGCACATCAGGCCCACTGTGCAGCCTATGACAGGTTCTTGTGGTCCAGGCTGGGTCAGCTCCTAGCCTCGTTGCCTGACACGGAGCAAACCAGACAAGCCATTCGCGCACTCTCTTGCGTGGGCTGGCGCTAGCAAGGCACCAGCGAGGCATCCTATGATGCCAACGAGGTAGCTACCAGGGTCGTAGGGACAGCGATCTGCAATAGGCGGACGGCATGGCTGCATCTTTCCCGGTTGTCACCTCGGCCGGCGTGGGGTGATTAACTCCGCTCACCAGGAACCTATCTCTTCTCCCGCAGGCGAGACAGGCGCTTGTTGGGGCAACTTTCCTTCCACCTCCGGGGACTCTGTCTTTCTCTCTCTCCCCATTCCGGGCCTCTCCAGGCCCTGAAGGTTCCCACAGTGTGTCACCCACAGAGGGCTAAGGGATTTTTATCCCTTAGGGTGTAAAAAACCCCTTGAGGGGGCTCAATACTCACCCAACAGTGATGAATGGTGAAGATTGACACAGATAAGATAGAGAAAATTACATACCTACCGTAATTATGATCTTTCTGTGTATCTTCACCATTCATCACAATCCCACCCTCCATCTCCCTGGGGCCTCAGTCTCTGGGTGCCCCTCCCTCTCTGTGCCCTCCCTCCCCTCTCCCTCCTTAGGGTGGGGGTAAAACAGGGGCACACAGGGGATAATGTTTCAGGGAGAGTGGACAGCTCGAGGGCACTCCTTCTCCAGTGCCTTGGCTCCACCCGTATGGGGTGGGAGTTGGCAGTTGCCCTCCTTTCTCTCCTCCCTGTTTTTGTCCAACCTATTTCTCCTTGGAAAAAAAAATTCCCTTTTTCACAAAAATCTTTCCTTAAGAGGTGTTGAATCTCTGTACCTTGTCCTTCTTCCAGAATAGCCAACTCTGCTTATCTGGGTGTTTGCCAACTATTCCGTGCCTTGAATTCTGGCAGAAAGCCTTTGCTACTCCTTGCGGTTCCTATAGAATCTGGAGATGGACCAGGGTCTGGGATGTGTTAACCTTCTCCCTCTCTTCCTAAATTCTTTACCACCCTACCTCCCTCTTCCAGAGATTGGGGCCCCTCCCAATCCCTTTAGTTTCCAACTCTTCTCTTTTCTGTCCTCTCAATCATTATTTCTCCTTTTAATTCACACATCTTTTCCTTTTCTGTCCCTTGGACTTCTTGTCCCACCCTCCACTCCCTTCCTCTTACCTCTCTGGTGACTCAGAACTGGCAGGCAGGCGAGGTCAACACAGCCTACTCGACCAACCCGTGAGCCACACTTGGTCGTTGGCCTCGGTGGCGCCGGTGAGTAGGTCGGTCTACCTACCTTTAAAGAAAGGTCCTCATGTCCTGACCTTCTGCAGATACCCAACAGTGATGAATGGTGAAGATATACAGAAAGATCATAATTATGGTAGGTATGCAATTTTCATTTCTAGGAGTGGTATATGTTGTTCATCCACATGCACCCACCGACCTCCCGACTTTAGGCAGCACAACCTTGCTGTCAGCGGCTAAGATCTGGCATCATGGGGCGGAGCCAGGTATTTACCACCGGTGGGTGGGAGGAGTCAGCTGAAGACTTTCCGGAAAGATTTAAAGGGAAAGGGACATGCCAAGAAGTGTGGATGAACAACATATACCACTCCTATAACTACTGTTACAGGTGAGTAACCTGTTCTTTCAGCTCGATGCCATGCTCATGGTTATGGTAAACATGATACTGGGTATGGGCTTTTTTTTCATATTGGATAGAAATAAAGACCATGGCTGGGATGGTGTCTGAGCCAATTAAATTAGTGAACTGTGTTTGTAATTGAAGTATCTGTAATCAGTGTGTCCTTCACAGCTGATTCAGAACTGTTTCCCACTCAGGAGTCCCCCAATCTCTAACCCTTGCTGTCTGGCCTGTGGCAGAAAAACCATTATGTTGATTCGTTGCAACCATTGTGTTTGCCTTTCAGTGGGACCCCTCGGGATAGTCTGCAGGAGTGGATCACAATGTATGGAAAACATCTGGATGAGGAGACCCAGCAGAGGTGCAGGAAAACAGAGATGCTACTCAAGGCGGCAGAAGCTGGCAAAGGTGAGTGCCAACCAGGTGCTTGTGTTGCTAATGGAGTTCTGCAAGGGTCAGAATAGGATCTTTGCTGTTAATCATTTATATTAAAAAAAAAAACCCAATTGTGGTAATAATTTTATATCGTAGCCAGCATTTTGGAAATCTGCCTTTATTTGTAGCCGTTATGCACATCCCTGCTACCAGTGCCATGCTGAGCAGTAAACCGTGCTCTCTCTCCTCTCCCAGCAAATGAGGTGTGTAGCATTTAAGGATCTTCCCAGTGTCGATCTTCACCATTCATCAGTGGTGGGTGTCAGCCGTGAGCTTTTTTTTTTTTTTTAAGGGGAGGGCGGCAAGACCCGGCGCCGCAGCGGGCGTTTGTGGGTTAGCCAGCAACAACTGTTGGCTCCTCCTCTACTTCAGTTCAGCACACCTGTTTGAGACCACCTCACAACTGTTTTGTAGTTTTCTTCTGCGTTAGCAACCTAGTCTTCAGCGCCTTTCCACCTCGAGTTGGAGCCCTGTTTCCTGGCCCCATTCCTCTCTGCTTTGCCTCGGTTCTGTTGTCCAAGTTACTAGACACCGTTTCTGGAATCCGGTAAGACCTTTCCAGTATTTTTTTACTTGAGGGCATAGAGTCTGCACTGTGTTAGTAATTTTAGTTTTCGCTCCCATCCTATCCGGTTTAGTGGACAAAAGCACTCTTCTCGTCGGGCCAGCCTCCAATGCATCTGTGTCCCAGTGGCTGGCATTTTTCCGTGTGCGGATCAGCATGATGTTTGCCTTACCTGCCTTGGACCTCAGCATGACAGATCATTGTAATGCCTGCTTCTCTATGGACCACTGCATTCTTGAATACTGCGGTTTAAGTCGCCAGGCTCCGCCCGACTTTTGAGGTGGTGTCACTCTCATCTGTCCAAGTGTAGGTCTCTTCGCCTTTTATCCAGGTCCCTCCCTGGGCCTATAAGGTCCAGTGAGGGCCTCCTCCTCTTCTTCCAGCCTTGCCATGGAGGAGACCTCTAACTCAGTTCCAGAGAACTGGTTCTACCTGGGGCAAGGGCGGGAGCACCACCCTGGCAGTCACCTCCTCAGGGGTGCAGGCTCCCCGTTGTCTGGGCCCGATGCAGGGTGTTCTCGGTGCTGTGAGGATACTGGGCCTACCATTGGTGCCACTTACAAGCGCCGTGGCGGGAGAGCCTGGGGTCACCAGGGTGGAGATCTTTGATCTCCTCCTCTCCAGAGTCAGATGATTGAGAGGCCGATCCGGACTGGCGACCTGACTTCGTCTGAGTCTGTAGACTCACCAGGGCTGGAGACCCTTTAGCCTTCCGGGTGTCCTCTCCTGTGCTCCGCTGACTATGGTCCTGGCGACAGTGGGAGCATGGCGCAGGATACGGTCCTGGGGATGAAGGTGTGGTGTCTGGGCGTTGGGGGTCGGCTGCCGCCCCTTCCTGATGCTAGGACGGACGCCCTTCTCTGTGGCTCTCCTTGGGGGGCTGTGGAATTCAGGGGATATGAAGGAGATCTTCCTCTGAGTCGGCGAGGTTGAGGAGATGGGGTGAGGGCGCGAGGCGTTCCTCTGTAGTCCTTCAGAGCTTGGGGAGGAGCCTGGCGCTAGCCCAAGTTCTCTTCCCGTCTCCTTCGTGGCAGTCCTTGTTGGGTGGGATTGAGGTTCACCCTTTTGGACTCATGCAGCCCTGGTCCCCCATAGGGATTCTTCCTCCACTGGGCTCAGTCCAGTCCCTTTGGCTGCTTCAGCAGCCGTTGACAAACAGACCTGCCGATCCCTGGTCATCCGGGATCACCTGTTGGGTTTCCTAACCCTGGCAGGCGCTTCACTTGCTATGATGAGTTTTTCTCCCTTGCCTCCACGTCCAGCCTTTTTCCTCCCAGGCCATTTGGATCCTTTGGAATCTTTGACCTGGAAACAGTTCAGATCCCAGGCTGCGGTTCCCCACTATGTAAGGGCTATGGAGCGAGCAGGTCTTCGCCTGTCTCCCCACCGCAGCCAGAGTCTGAAAATAATCCGATTCTCAGGCCTCATCGTCTTTGTCCATTGAGAAGAGGAGACCTCTGTCCACTTGTCCTCTGGCGCTGGTCAGACACAGTATCAGCTGCTTTCCGCGAGGCTAGTCGAGGACCTGCATTTCTTATATTGCTCAATGCAATACCGAGCTTAACAATGCAAACCTTCTTAGGCGGTACAGTGCGAACCACTTGGTGGTCCTGTTCTGGCCTATTCCTTTCCAGGAGGTGTCGTTACAGTGCCTGACAGCTTCCATCTGCTGCTGCTCCAGCTCCGTTGGACTGCCAGCGTTGGTACTACACACCCAGAGGTCTTCAGGTTCATTGCCGCATCCCATGCGGACTGATGTGACTGGACACCCCTACTGGGCATAGACATCCGGTCTGCGATTGACATCCAGATCCGAACTCTGTGAGTTTGACCGCCTGGGGTGGAGAGTCTTCTCAGTGCAGATGCTTCTTTGCATTGCATCACATAAGGTGCACCACTCTGCCTATAACAGACACTTGTGGGTGATGCTGGGTTAGGTACTGGCATCGCTGCCTGATTCTGAGGCAACCAGGCAGGCCACGGCCTCTCCATGATAGGCCTGGAGTTATCAAGGCACCAGACAAAGGGCATCTTATGACACCAATGAGGTCGCTTCAAGGATTGTGGGGACAGTGATCTGCATCAGGTGGATGGCGTGGCTTCGCCTATCTCAGTTATCACCCCTGGCCTGGCATGGGGTGATTGCCTCCATGTTCCGGGGCCTGCCTTTTTTCCTGCAGGCGAGGCAGGGAATTGCAGGCGCCTCCTTCCCTCAGGGAATGGGGACCCTGCCTCGTCTGTCCAGTCTCAGGCCTAACTGGTCTGTAATGGATCTCCTCCTCCCGTGTTTTCCTCCACGGAGAAAGTTGAAGGCGTTAGTTTCGCAGGGAAGTGCTGAACCCCTTCCGGGGGCTCGGTATTCACCACAGTGATGATGGTGAAGATTGACACTGGGAGAGATAGAAAATTCATGTACCTACTGTAATTCTTGATCTTCCACTGTATCTTCACCATTCATCACTGAATCCTGCCCACCTTCCCTCAGAAGGCCTCAGTCCCTGGGCAGTCCTCCACCTTGCTGGCTCTCCTTGCTAGGTCCTATGGGATACTCCTTCATTCCTGCAGCCTTGGGCCCATTTCTCCCTAAATTGGAGGTGGGGTCTCTTTTGGGAGGAGAGCCAGTAGGGCCTTGTCTTTTGGGGGACTCTAGCGGGCTAATTCTCAATGTACCGGTCCCTTGGATTAGGGGTGCAGGACTCCCCTTTTTATACTTCCCTCCATCTCTTTCTTGTACCATTTCAATCTCCCTCCACCTCGGGAGGGAGGTGTTAACTAGTGGAGACCTCCTCCCCTGAACCCTGTGAGTCCCCCCTTGTGGGGGGGTGATCTCTCCAGGGAATTCCTCCCTGCTTATCGGGGGGCTTCTGATCACCCTTCTAGAAGAGGAGTTGGTGCTGCTGGTTGCAGTCAAAGCAACTAACAATTGCTGGCTGCTTACTTGGAAGCATTCTTGTCTCCTCCTGAGCTGTTATTCGGTCTTGTCGTGTCCCCCCTTCCCTTTCTCTCTATCTTCCTTTCTTCTCTCCTTTCCTGTTTTCTCTGGCCGTCCAGGGACTGAGCCTTGTGTCATGTCTGCCAGATCCTTCTCCTCCTCTGGCCGGCCTACTGCTTTTCACTTTATATCTTTTCCTTTTGCTATCACCCGATTCCTTGCCCCATCCTCATTTTTTTATTTTTTATTTTTGTAATTATTTATGCTCTCTTGCTGCAGTGGCCCTCTCATTCTGGGGAGCCCCAGCCCCATCACCCTGGCATCCACCAACGCGCGCTAGTGCTCCCAGGGCTTACCCCCACCCTGGTGCGGTTGGCGGAGGGGCCTCCTCTTCGAGACTGGATCCAGTGTTTGCACCGTGGCTGGCCAGGTGTGGTGCCTGTGAGTTCCTGTCATCCACTGGGGCTTTCCGCTGTTTTCTTATGCCCCCTACGAATCACGCGGTATGCACGCTCTTGTGCACACCATGTCAGCGTCTGCCCGTTCTCACCCACACTGTAGTGGCACGGGCCCCAGCCTCCACCAGGGATCAGGCATGCACCTGCTGCTGATCCCCCGAGATGGAGAGCTGTCTGGCCGGACGCTCGATCCATCTCCATCCCTGCCAACCCGGTGGACCATGCTCATTCCTGAACACTGGTCGCCGGCGTGGCCTAGCAAGGCGCTTACGCTTCAGCGCCACTGGCTGGCTTCCTCTTCCGCATCCAGAACTGAGGCAGAGGAGGAGGAGCCAATGGCTGTTACTGGCCAACCCAGATGCCACGCCGTGTGTCTGCGGCACCATTGCCCTGGCTCCTCCCTCCTCCCCTTGGGGAAGGAAAAAAGCTCCTGTGGGTGCTGCACCACGTCCCACCAGTGATGAATGGTGAAAATACACTGGAAGATCAAGAATTATGGTAGGTACATCATTTTATTTGTAGCTACTCTAAAGCTACAAGTGTTGCAGGAACTTTTTGTTAGGTGCCATCTTTATGCTCCCCTTCATGCTGGCTCTGCCCCTGCAGTGACCTCCATAACCGTGTCCCATTAACCCCACCACTTTCTCCTATAGGGGGCAGAGATGGTCAACAAGTCACCAAGGGTGTAGGTGGCTGCGTTGGACCCGAGCATGCCAGATTTGTTCCTCTTGTTTCCCCCGTTCTGTTCTTCCTTTCCAAGGCGCTATCTGGTGTCAGGTACATGAATGCCGCTGGGTGTCTGTCACCACTCCCTTTGGCAGCATAGCTGCTGCACTGCCACGGTGTCTCCCATGTGGCAGTAGTAACCTTTCTTTCTCAGTGGAGGACAGCATACTCTGGGATGCTTGATTCTCCTTTCCCCAGCTAGTGTTCTTATGCTGCGGGCTTTGGACACGAACCTGGGTCACCAGTGGTGACAGGCCGTTCACAAGAACTTTTAAATGTCTTCATGAGCTAGTATATGGTCTGACAGTAGCTAGCTGTTACTGTTTTGAAATACTGTATCTTCTTCAAGGGTATCTGCTCCATGGAGCCATAGTATATTGAGCTAGAACCGGCAGGCACTAGCACTTCACAGGAATTTCTCCTTGGCTGGGCCACCACCCTTATGCTGTCTGGACTTAACATCTTGTGGCTTCAGCTATATAAGGTAGTCTGTGACTCTGGCCCCCTGTGCCTTTAGTTCTTTTTCTCCTCTCTGTCGAGTATAGATGTTTGGTCTCTCTCAGGTGTTCCTCTGATTTTTATTTTTATTTTTCACTTCTCCTAATGTACGCACTCTTACGGTCTTATCAACAGATCCTTGGGTTGCTGATATATTTTCTGAGGCCACATACTAGCCCCACTGAGGAATGGCAACATTGGCTAGACTTCTGGCATGACCTCCTGTTCTACCATCAAAGAATGGAGGAATTCCGTGGCACTACTTCTCAGTTCAGATGCTGCATAGTCCTAAGGTTGTCTGGTGCAAAGTATAACATTGCTTGATAGACTGTTTACTGTTTTAGAACGTTGCTATCTTCTGCCTAATGTATGTCACCTGGGGCATCTGTGCCCTCTCTACCCAGCTTGTGGCCGCTGCCAGCTGGTCATGTGCACCAAATGAAATTTCTAGGATCGTGTATATGTTGTTCATCCACACTTCTTGGCATGTTCCTTTACGCTTTAGGATCATCGGAAGGTCTTCAAGCTGGCTCCTCCACAGACCCGGTGGTATATCCTCTGCTCCGCCCATGACACCAGATCTTCCTTTCGATGGAAGATTCAGGTTGCCTCCTTCGTGCTCCCACATTTTGTAGGCCCTGGCTTCAATAGCTTTGGTTATTCGAAAATTCGTCTGGTTTGCATGAGCGATCGCGACTCTTTATCTTCGATTATGGAAGACAAGTCTTTCCCGGATTTCACGGTGTTTGTGTGCCAGAAGATGTCGTGCACTGATCCACACACCACGTGCATCTGTTGCTTGGGTGTCGACCATGACACCTCGGGAATGCGATTTTGTCTTGCATTTCACCCTAACGCCTCGACAACCATCTCGCGCGCCTGGAAGTTGGGAGGCCAGAAAATGGAACCTCCGGTGAAATCAAAGGAGGCTTGGTAGGGGTTTCTGCAGCCATGGGATCCGCGAGCAATTGGAATGCATGCAAGTCATCGAGAAGGAAGCAGCTCATGCTTGGGAATCTTCCTCTCGGAGCTTCTTCCTTCCGCTGAACCTGGGTTCCACTTTCTTGGGTTCTTTCAAGAGTTGTGCCAATCTCTCCCGACTAAGGGAGAGGGTCCTGTAACACGCCTCCTCTCGGTCATGTAAGTGGGAAAAGGACCTGGGATTGTCTTCATCTCGCCAAGACGTTCTTGGGATCGGGAGAGATCTCGGTCCCAGGAACCGGCAGTCTTGACTTGGTCGAAATTGCCTCCTTGCCACTGGCTTCTTGGCTTTGCCATTGGGCAGTTGACTGAAGTGTCGATCGAGGTTGACATCACCATCGATCCGATCGACCCATTATCGCCGACTCTGGTCGACGATTCTCTCAATTGGACTCCGGTCCTTTCTTTCCCCGATGAGACCCAGCCTGCTGAGAATCCCTCAAGGAAGTGGTCCCCGATCCTGGAAATCACCGGTCCGCCAGTGTCTCCCGGCGCGAGATCGGCCTGTCCAATCTCGATTGAGGTCCAGGACCCCTCGACCGACAGGAAGAGCCACAAGCTCTCGAAAAGAGGTGACACCATTGGTCGTCCTCGTCCTCCTCCGATGAGGAGAGGCTCGGCAAAACTCCAGCGCTATGAGTACCTCATGTGGCAACAGCTGATTTTGACTGGTCACATGCTGACCCTGGTTTCTGCCCGGCCATTACTTGGCTTTTGCTTACTCCCAGGCCAAATCCGAATCCTTTGGAACCAATTAAGTCTGTTCCCCACGCAGAGCCGCGAACCTCCGTTCGGCCTAAACTGGTCTGTACACCTATAGAGGTGGAACCACCGCCCAACAACCTGTGGAAGGGCTCCTTCTAAGGAAGCTAGACCAGACACTGGGCTTCCCCAGCGTCTTTCGGTCACCATCACCCGGACCGCCCTCGGCGAGTAGAAGGTGACCTGGGCGGTTGAACATTGTATCCAGATTCCTCGGATTCGGACGAGACCGCCTACATTCTCATCCTGGGGATGATGAATCGGCTGGTGGGATAGAGAAGGAGGAAGGTCCTTCTCATTTCAGGGCATAGTAGTCTCATCTCTGAGTCTACAGGGATGCCCCTGGAACCTATCCAGAAAAGGCGGATGCCCTCTCACAGACATCCTCAAGAGAGGGATACCCGGCGAGGCCTTTCCTGTGGCCAAGGCCATAGTTGGCCGACCTTAGAAGTTTGGAGCGCTCTGTGTCTGGTGCAGCTCCATCTGCCCACATGGCCCGCAAGTATGTGGTACCCATGGGGTCCCTTGCAAGGTTGAACAGAGCACGCTAGGCCGAAAGCCTGGTGACTGCCTCTCTGTTCAGGCGTACTGGCAGTTCTGCCAACACTGATCAACCTCCGAGAAGGAATCTAAAACTTGGATCATTCAGCTCGGAAGGTCTATGCAGCCTCGTCTTTAGGCCTCCATCAGGCAAGTTCAGCCGTCACCATGGCACACTTCTCCCATGCCTTCTTGGGGTCTTTGGATGAAGTCCTCCCACATCTCACTCCGGACATACAGACCATGGTCAAACAAGTCTGGGACCAGGGCTGGGCTGTTGGCAAACTGCAGCTTCAGACAGCCCTGGGCATTGGAGATTCTTGTGCCCGGCTCAATGGCAGCTGCAGTTGCCTCTCACCGAAGGGCTTGGCTGAGACTCTCCTCTTTTCCGGCAGATACTCGGCACAAACTAGCTGATGTGCCTTTCCTGGGCACCGATCTCTTTGGCCCAGGTGTGGCTGGTCACCTTCAGTGTATTGAGCAGTCCAGTGCCACCTTGGACGCCACTTCTGCTAAAGGTTCTTTGAGAAGAAGCAGCAGAAGAAGAAGCCTTTCAGCAGTCTTCCCTGTGGCCCAACAACGCTCCTTTCAAGGAGGCAGCAGCAGCAGTAGGCTCAAGCTTGGCGCCCTTGGCCCAAGCCCGGCCCTCCCAGGTCCGTAAGGGAGGTCGAGGTTCAGATCCTGGATCCTCCTTCTCCAGGTCTGCTCAGTAGGCGGGGCTGCCACCCTCTCCTGTCACACCAGCTCTGGGTCCTCCGTAGGGCCGCTCCGCCACTTCCTTTCCGCCTGGTCCGCTATCACCACAGACAAGTGAGTCTAGAATTGAGCAGTACCTTCCAAGCTGAGCCCATGCCCCACGGGAGGAAAGAGTATCTGCTCACACTCAGTCGGCTCTCCGAGACAACATTGCTCAGCTCCTCCTCAAGAAGACAGTAGCTTCAGTGGCGGATTCTCCAGCAGACCCAGGCTTTGTCTCCAGGTACTTCCTGGTGCCCAAGCGGACTGGGCTGGTGCCCACTCTAGATCTCCATGACCTGAATCAGTATCTCAGGTCATGCACCTTTGGATGGTCACTCTGTCCCAGATCATATCATCCTTGGAGCGAAACATGTGATGCTGTTCACTGGATCTGCAGGATGCATTCTTTTATGTCCCAATCCATCCGTCTCATTGGTGGTTCCTCTGCTTCAGAGCCAAAGGGACCCTATCGAGTTCAAGCCATGCCTGTTTGGCCTGTCATCACACGGGTCTTCACCAAATGCATTGCAATAGTGGCAGCCTATCTCAGGCATCGGGGTTCAGAATTTACCCTACCTTGGCGATTGGCTCTTGGTAGGTCCCACCCGACAAGAGGTGGAGAGGTCCAGGATCTGGCCCTCCAGACCTGCTCCCAAGCTTGGCCTCCTGATCAGCGAGGCCAGGTTGGAACTGTGCCTTCCCAGGTGATGTGCTTCATCAGGGCAGAGCTAGACTCTCGTCAATCTAGAGCTCGGCTCCTGGCAGACAGGCGGAGTTCTCTCCTCCTTTGCCCAATAATTTCTGGTTGGGCAATTGCACCCTGCCGGGACTTTCTGCACCTTCTGGGTTACATGGCGGTGTGTACCTCAGTGGTCCGTTGGGCCTGGTTGCTGTCGCCCCCCTCAATGGGAGCTGGTTGCCCAATGGACTCAGCGCCACGGTCACTTCGTCCAGCTGATCACTGTAACCCAGAAGATGTGGGACGGCTCTCAGTGGTGGACGCCCCAGACTGATTGCAGGAAGGGATCCCATTTGTCTGCCCGAACCGGCGGCTGTTCTACGACTGATACCTCTTTCATGGGCTGGGGAGCCCACATGGGGGACAGAAAGGTCCACAGGTTCTGAACTCCCAAGGAGTTCCGATGCCACATCAATCTATTGGAGCTCAGAAAGTCAGACTGGTACTGTCAGCTTTCACTCCTCAGCTCCGAGTCAAGTGGTTCAAGTCAGGCAGACAATACCACGACCATATACTACCTCAACAAACAGGGTGGCACACTCCCGTCTGCTTTACAGAGGCGCTCCACATCTGGACACTCTGTGAGCCGTTTGGAGGCAGATCTCCTAGCCATCCAAGTGGCAGGGGCCTCCAACCATCTGATGGATGCTCTCAGCCGCTAGGCAAGACATCCCACGAGTGGTCTCTCCATCCAGAGGTAGCTTACAGCCTGTTCTCACTGGGGCAAACCCGATTGTGACCTGTTTGCCTCCAGGGAAAACACCAAGCTGAGGCTGTTTAGTGCCTGTCCCCTCAGCAGGGCCCACTACAGGGGATGCCATCGCCGCCGTGGACCCCAGGCCTCTTCACGCTTTCCTCCATTTCCCTTGATCCACAGAGTGCTCCTCAAGGTGAGGAGGGACAAGCGAAGGTGATCCTGGTAGCCCCAGAGTGGCGCGCCAGTTCTGGTATCAGATCTCCTCAGCCTCAGCTGCAGGCCCCTGGGTGGCTTTGCACATGCCCGGACCTGATCTCCCTCAATCAGAGGAAGTTCTACCATCCTGACCTTCAATCCCTGCCTCACAGCTTGGTTCCTGGTGGCTAGAGTTCCAGGCTTTGGGTCTTTGAAGATGTCCTCACTGTGGTGGAGGCATCCAGAAAAGAATCGACCAGGAGATGTTATGCCTACAAATGGAAAAGATTTTCCATTTGGTGTCAGAACAGGGTCTAGACCCTCTGTCCTGAACAGTGGCTAACATTCTGACTACTTTTGGTCTCTGTCCAAGCGGGTCTTGGTCATCGACCCTTAGGGTGCACCTGGCAGCCATCTCTGCTTACTGGGAGCGGGCCGTTCAGCCGATGGTAAGCGCAGGAGACAGTGGTTGGGTGCTTCTTCAAAGGCCTAGATCACATATCCCCTCCGGTGCATGAACCTCCACCTCCATGAGATCTTCTGCTGGTACTGGCAAAGCTCATGGGCAAACCATCTGAACCAGTGCACAAGTGTGCCTTGTCATACTTGCCATGGAAGATGGACTTCCTGGTGGCTGTCACATCTGCCAGAAGGACAGGGAGCTCAGACTCTTCGGTGGACTCCCTTATCTGGTCTTCCACAGGGACAAGGTTGTCCTGTGCCCCACCAGAAATTCCTTCAAGGTGGTGTCAGAGTTTCACCTTAACCAGGTGTTAACTCTGCCGGTGTACTACCAGTTATACCTCGGAGGCAGAGTACAGGCTTCATACTTTGGACCTGAGACGTGCTGTCTCCTATTATAAGAGAGAATGGTGGAAATTCAGGAGAGGTTCAGCCAGCTGTTTATCACCTACGCTGAAGCTGCTTCTGGTAGACCTGCAGCAAAATGGACTATTGCATTGTTGATTACTTCATGCATCAGTCTGTGCTATGAGTTGGCGGGCAAGGATCCTCCCAGAGGGATAAGTGCTTGTTCTACTTGCCATACCGCTGCATCGGTGGCTACTCCAGGACATCCCTAGCCAGGAAATCTGTCAGGCTGCTACCTGGAAGTCAGCAAACACCTTCATTGCTACATCGACCTTGAGTCACACGGGATGCTGGTTTTGGGGCCTCAGTTCTCCAACCTCTGTTCCCTAAGGAGGACGTGTGCCTTGCCTCTTTCCTCCGGAGAACTGCTGGGAGTCTGCCAAAGTGTGGATGAATAACATATCCACGATCCCAGAAAGTAGGTTACTCACCTGTAACAGTAGTTCTAGGAGTGGTATATGTTGTGTCCACACGGACTCCCTCGACCTCCCGGCTCGGATGCACAACAGCTGGCTTCAGCAGGTTAAGATCTGGCATCATGGGGCGGAGCCAGGTTATACCACCCAGGTGGGTGGGAGGAGCCAACGAAGACTTCCGGCAAGATTTAAAGTGGAAGGGGCGTGCCAAAGAGTGTTGATGAACAACATATACCAGTCCTAGAACTACTGTTACAGGAGAGTAACCTTTTGTGTCCACCTCCCATCCCCTTGGCCTTTATCATTGGCCATTACCTACCCATTCCTTTGTAAATACCAAACAAAGTATTTGTTCAATATGTCTGCTTTTTGGTGGTCCTCATCTATACAAACTCCTCCTTCCCTTTTAGCCTTACTATCCCTCCCTCGTCTTTCTCTCTTCACTTCGTATACCAGTTGTAAATCTCTATAGAAGGAAGGAAGGAAGGACCATAGCTAATGGAGTCCTGTATTCTGGCCTGAAGGGTGTGGTATTTAGAATATAATAGAACTGGGTTTTATTTAGCTTCTTTTATGCACACTGTATCCCAGATCATTTTACAGAGAAAAGCATCATTTAGAGGCTGGTCCCAATCTGCATTTTGTGTGCAAAAAACAGGTTGTAAGTTGTTCCACGTCTAAATATTTGGCTTTATTTTTGATACTTCACTTTCTTTAAACCTTGCAGTGCTGCTATGACCAGGATGGACTGAGGCTGCCTGCACGCCTAAAGTGAGAGAGATTGCTTGTTCCTACTTGATCATGAGCAGTTATTTGTCAAGCTATGTTGCCACTCTTAGATTATGGCTATGTGGTATACAGCCATGCTTTCCAAATGATGTTTTGAAACCCTTTACTATTTTGTATACTTGCGTTTTATGTTTTTTGTGGACTGTGACTTGTTTGACTACCACTGCTGCTTGTCTAGATTGGAGTGTCTCTTTAGTGAGGCTCGCTGGGACTAAACTAACATTAACTTTATTCAGTTATCAGTTGTGCAGTACATTGAGTGTGTTCTTGGTTCCAAGGCAGAGAAATTGATAAGAGGATAACTCTATACACAGTATTTTATACTTAACTACCAACGTTACAACATTGTAGGGGTGCATCAACAATTAGATTTGTAACATTAATAGTATTCAAAATGGCCGTATGTAGCATTACCATGGACTTTTAAACTGAAATATGATGACCAGTAAGTGTCCTTTTTTTTTTTTGAACTCTGTTTGTAGCTCCACTGGTGGAGAACTCTCCAGCATCCACTGACCACCGGCGCCACTTCCTGTGTGAAGCACCCTACTCCTCGCCCGAACCACTCTGGCAGACCCCCTGCTCTAAACCCTCCGAGGTAGAGTCGCCCTATCCTCCCAGGGTGCTCTATCTATAATCTAATTTGCCAGGTGGTGGTGGGGGGCTTCGAGGAGAAGGTGGCGGCCTTGGAGTGTGACTGCCGGGGCCCCTGGTGCCTTGGCGTATCCCCTATCGATGAGGATTTTCTACTTAGTTACTCCCTCCCTCCCCTGCGGTAGCATGACTTTGCAAGGCAATGACATCGCAGCTCCGCTCAGCACACGCCCGTGCCGCCACCGCCACGCCACTGCCAGAGGTCACCCATGAGCGGGCGCCTCCCTGAACCCTCCCATGAAGAGAGAGCAGTCCATTGGACGCTCGATCTTTCCCTCCTGCCGACCCCGATAACCGGGCTCATTCCGAACCGGGTTGCCGGCGTGGCATGGTGTGGCGTCCAGCACCTCAATCCTTGGCACCACCGGGCGGGCTACCAGTAAGTGTCCTGGCGTGAAACACTGAGAAGTGTCATATTTCATTACGAGGGGAACATCGATTCGATTGCCAGTTTGCCTAAGCAAGTGTACCTGGTAGACACCCTCCCTCTGAAATTACAGAGGCTGCTGCGGAACAGGGTGAACTGGCTTAGCGTGAGCAGAAAGCTATATAAGCGCTACTCAAAACACAGCCATACAGTCACGGCTATGTTGCCCACACAACCTTCATTCATGGGGACAAAATGTCCTGAAAAGTCTCATAAGGATGAACCCCTGCACCCCTACATCTGACTACATTAGTAAATCATCAGAACCACCCTGTTAAACAAATACAGCCAACATTTAATTACTGGATTAAACAGCAGTTTTAAGTAAAATAGTGGAGAGAAATGAGGGCTTTACCAGCCTGGCATTGCTGAAATTCACTGATTAGCAAAATATAAGTCCATAAAATATCCATCTGACTTTCTTTGACTCTGGCTCCCCACACTGTTGACATTCTTCTATTTTATTCATTTTCTTGCCTATTTCCCCAGGATCATTATAAATGAACACCGTACCCAGATAAGAGGTACAGTTTTGCCGTCAAGAAGGGTGTGAGATTCCTATTTATTTATTTTTTTTATAGTTCAGTCCTGACTGAGTCAAATGCCTTTCTTCTCTGCTGAGTAGTGTAAGAAATGTCAGTCAAGTAGAACAGTCTGGTGCCATCTTCAAGTATGAGCTGACACTTTTGTACTTTCAAGATGGTGTCCTTCATGTAATGGTCCCACTGTGAGTATCAGGATAGTCTTGGGACCATCGAGTCTGCTTCCCTCCTTCATGGGGAATTCCTGTATACTTGGAAGAGTAGCCCTTCCTCCAGCAGGTCTTGGAAAGGCTTTGAAGTCTGTATTCTCGCCTCACTTGCTACTTTCAGACCTCCTTTTTAGGGCTATGGGCGGAGCCTACAGCCCTTCTGTCATCAACTTAAAATGGCTTTTCTTAGAACTTCCATTTTAGACATTTTCATGTATTCTCCACAGCTGCAAAGTAGTGCACTCCCCCCTCTGATTTGTGCTATTTGTTGCTCTATGTTAAAAGGCATCTGGGGGTGCTACTGTATTGTACCCAGAACTTCTCAGGATAGTAACAAAAAACTTTTTAAACTGCTGTTTCTATTATCTGTCCAGCTCAGTCAAACACCTAGGGACTCGTTTCTTCTTGTTTTTTGTGAAAATTAGTCATCTGTAGACTCGGTGTCAGATTTCATACTGTGGAATGCAGATTGCTAGCTGCCTGACATTCCTTATCCACGGCACAGAATGCAGGTAAGGCGTGGACTAGGCATGTGGGTTAAAGAGCTTGTGTATTACCTAAAACTAATATTAGATTTTAAAAGCAGTCAACCACTACCTTTAATATGTGAGGTACTTTATATTTTCCCTTTGTTTGTTTAATTAAAAGATTGTTTACCTGATGTTAATATGTGTGATGTGTGGAACAGCACTCTATGTGGCAGCTGACATAGCTAGCTATACTGCTCCCACTACATCACCAGCATTGTGACCTCACTGCTACCTAGGAACAACAACTGGTGACTGCCAGGTCATTCATGTGACTTCACTGAAAGATGCAAAAATCAAAGGGTGAGACAGGCATACTCACTGTACACATTTGTGTACAGTTTTGTTGAACGCCTGTCACAAATCATATGCCTTTCTGTTAACATTTTCATTCTAATCTGTAATATTTGGGTTGGAGTAGGCCACTGAAGAGTATCTCTGTTTAAACTTCTGTTGTTTAGGACACAGATACATGTATGACCTCTTTAGAGATTACAGGAATCATCTGACAACAATCTGACTTGTTTGGAAGGGGTGCTATTGGGAAAGGATGTGTACATTTTTAATTAGGAGGGTGTAACTGTTGGAGATTGTGTACAAAGCGAAATTTCTGGCTACACCTGCAAAAAATAACATGCACACTGGCCTCTGAGACTGGAAGATCAGAAGGCTGTGGGTTCTATCCCCACACTAGGCATGTGGGTTAAAGTGTTGTGTACTGCCTAAAACTAATATTAGATTTTAAAAGCAGGCAGCCATTACTTTTTATATTTGAGGTGCTTCATCTTTTCCCTTTGTTTAATTAGAAGATTGTTTACCTGATGTTAATATGTGAGATGTGGAGGCAGCTGACATAGCTAGCTATACTGCTCACCACATCACCAGCATCGTGACCTCACTGGGCTGTGACATCACTGCTATTTAGGTACAGCAGTTCAGTGACTGCCAGGTCATTCACATGTGCTTTCACTATCAGTGAAATCGCAATGCTGATGATGTAGTGGGGCAGAGCTAGATATGTCAGCTGCTATGCTAAGAGCTGTTCCACACATCTACCACAACATTATGGCATGGAAGACTCTCTGAAGGGCAAAGGTAAAGAAAGGTACTTCAGAAATAAAATTTTATAACCGACTACTTCTTAAAATTTATATGTTCCTGTCCACCTGGTTTGGCTTCACTAGCTCTTTAAATCCCAATACTGACACTGTACTGCAGCATGGGGGAGGGGGTTGCTCCTGTCTTTTCTGTCTGCCTGTTCAAGTGGATGTTAAAGATCCTATGGCACTTCAAAAAAGCAGGGAGTTTTTATTGAAGAAACACAACAAATCATTACAATTTATACATAGTGAAAACCTATTACCCAACATCAACAAATGTATTAATGCAAGAACTATAGCAATATTTACATAATAATCAAATGCACCAAATTCTATTCTCCAAACCTCATATTCTTATTTTTCTCCTCTCTCCATCTCTTCACCCACCACCCTTTCTGTAATTATCATGCTAAATATTCTATACAGGTACCACCTTAATACACCAAACATCAACATCACAAAAACAAACTCCTTTTTATTTGCTGCATTCCCTTCCCACCTCCCTGACTTTCTTTTACCCCTTTCCTTATTTGTAACTCAGTTAACATTCCTCTTACATTTATTATTTTTTTTCCTTTTGGTTCCCTCCTATGGTCTACAATATTTCGTTCTCATTTTTGTACATTTTTCCTTTCTACTTCTATTTACATTGTCAGAGGAGATCCCCGGAAAAAGCGAGGCACGGACAACTGATAGTGGCTGTTGACTGGCAATTCATTTATTATACATATCGCACAATGTTTTCATTTTACTTTTGCTTACATTTACAACATTCCTTCATTTTTCAAAGTTATCCATTTTACATTCAACATACAGTCAAATCTTTACATTTGTCCAATCACTTATTTCAATATTTTGTCCATTTTCTGTTGTCTTCTTGGGGTCTGGATGTTTAAAGCCCGATACCCTTGCTCCTCTTTTTCTTGAAACTGTCTGTTGTCCTTGTCTTCTTAACTGTCTGTTGTCCTTAGTCTTCCTGGGGTCTCATCCATATTTTACAAAGTATGTGAAATCTTTCTACCACATCTGAACTTTTTCCCAGGAATGATTTCTACAATCCTTCCTTTATACTTCATTTTTGCTTGAATGCACAGTTTTCCTAACCCAACATACATCATTTCCTTTTTGTTGCAATAGCAACTGGCAGCGACTTTGCCACATATGATATTTAATGCTTGCAAATATAGCATGTAACGTAGTCCAATGGTAATGATTGATCAATTTTGGAAATAATACTAATACTAATACCAGGTTTTTATAACTAATTTGCTTCATCCATGGCATCTTCCACTCTTTTCCAAAAAGCACCCACATTCCTTTGGCATAATCACAATTAAACAAAAAAAGTTCCTGAGTTTCAGTATCCATTCCACAAACTGGATATAAACAGCTTTGTTTTCCTACAGCTTTTGCTTATGGTTACCTTACTTACCCTATTTTTCCATAAGTCATCAACCATTGTACATCCCTCATTTTGTTAGGGACTCTCGGATTATTCAGCATTTTATATACTAGCTTATTTTCTGGTGCAGATCCACCTTTAAACTCAGGCTCCCCTATCCTGTTATCTGCCACTAGCTTATCATACAGTCCCTTCCACGTATAGTTCTGCATTTGAGTCCTAGTTATTCCCATTTAGTGAATTTCTTAAAAGTTGGTTTCAAAAATGTGGTATTCTCTTTATATTGAAATCTTTCAGTAATTCATTTCTCCACCCCTTTACTCAAGTCCCTAACACATTCTTACCCACTGACCTATTTTATTGTTCTTTTCCTCAAACATTTTACTAAAGTTGTTGTACTAATACAGCGGAAAAAAACCCATAGGATTTATCATACCCAGCCCCTCCCCGGTTTTGTTTTTATATGTTTTCCACTTTTCTAGGTTCAGCCTAGTGCCCCATAATAATGGGAAGAAAAGGCCCAAAATTCTAGTTTCAGTGCTGTTCGTAAGGAACAAACTCCCTCACTACAAAAACATGGTAGTAAATACTGTTTTATCACAAAAACCCATTTATTTTTGGACATATTCCATGACTTCCATCTGGCTACCTTTCTTTCTCCATTCTCCAATGCCTCAGTCCATTTTACCAATGCCATATCTCCTTCCCCACTGAACCCTCACATTCTCCTCCTTTCTGCTGAAATTATTATTCCATTATGTGAACATGCAAACATCTGAAATTTGCCAGCAGATAAAGGCCTAGAGGTCTATCAGGTCTGCTCGAATGTGCAGCTAGCACCCTATTCTGCAGCTGCCCTCCCTTCCACCCTTCTCCTTCATTAACCCTCCCTTGTCCTGTCCCATCCCCTTTGAAGCAGTCCACTGTTCTACTGGATACCACTTCTGCAGGTAACGCATTCCACCCAGCCACCACCCTCTCTGTAAAAAAAAAAAAAAAAAAAAGTGTCTCCTCATCTCCCTCCTGAGCCTTCCTCCTCCAGTCTCATAACATGGGCCCTGGTGTCCCTCCCTCCTTACTTTGAACAGCCCCTCTGTACCCGTCTTGTTTATTCCTTTCATGTACTTAACGGTTTCAATCATGTCCCCTGTCCCTCCTCTCCTCCAGTGAGTACATGTTCATCTCCCTCAACCTCCTCTCGTATGATAAGTCCCCAGCCCTTGATCATCTTTGTCGCCCCTGCGCTGCACCTCCAGTAACTTAATGTCCCTCTTCAGATACGGGCGCCAGTACTGCACGCAGTACCCAGGTGCAGTCTAACTAATGACCTATACAGTGGGAGAATCACCTCCTCCCTCATCGAGGTTATACTTCTTGCAATACAACCCAGCATTTTGTTGGCCTTTGCAGCTGCCTTCCTACATTGTGCCGAGTTGTTCATTGACCCTGTAATGAGCACCCCAGATCCTTCTCCTCCTCTGTCTGGGCTAGCTGCACTCCCTCCAGCTGGTAACTCCTCCTTGGGTTCTTCATCCCAAAATGCAGCACCTTGCACTTTTGGCATTAAACCCCAGTTGCCAGGTGTCTGACCAGGTTTCAAGCTTTGCCAGATCATCCTACAACCCCTGCCATCCCCTAGGTCATCCACCACTGCCCCTACCTTGGTATCATAAGCAAAAGACTGATCTTGCTCTTGATGTCCCATGCTATGTCTGCAGTGAATATCCCAAACAACACTGGTCCCAACACGAGCCCTGTGGAACACCGCACGTTACTACCCTTGGGTGCGAGAGCTCCCGCCACCACCCCTCTGTTGCCTTCCTGAAGCCAGTTTCCTACCCATCTCACCAGCTTTGCACCCGCCCTGTGCCTACTAACTTACTTCCCAGCCTTCCATGCAGCACTGAGTCGAATGCCTTACTGAAGTCCAGATATGGGCATCCACTGCATGGCCCCTGTCCAGTTGCCTAGTTACTCAGTCATAGAACTCCACCAGGTTGGTTTGGCAGGATCTTCCCGTATGAAGCCATGCTGTCTGCTGTCTTGTAGTCCTTTGGCCTCTAGGGAGGCCACCAGCCTCTCCTTCAGGATAGTCTCCATTAGCTTACCCACGATGGATGTGAGCTAACTGGTCTGTAGTTTCGGTTCATCCTTGGGGCCACTCTTGTGGAGGGCACCACATGAGCCATCCTCCAGTCCTGGGTACACACCCAATGTAGTGAGGCATTAAATAGGTCTGCCAAAGGTCATGCAAGGACCTCTGCCAGCTCCTTCAGTACCCTAGGGTGGATGCCATCTGGGCCTGGCGCCTTGTCTACCCTCAGTGTCTTCAAACCCTCCCAAACTCTGCCCTCCATGATTTCCCATCTGTTACCCTTCTCCCCCGTTTATGCCATTTCTCCCCTTGGGTGTCACCCCTCTTCTCTTTAGTAAATACTGAGCAGAGTACTCATTTAGTGCTTCTGCCTTATCGCACCCTTGCTTCCACCCAACTCCCACCTTTCTAATCCTTACTATGTGGTCCTTACAGCTCCTTTTCTCCCTGATGTACTTAAAAGTTCTTCTCCCCTTCTTAATGCCTTGTGCCAGCCTGAGTTCCATAGATGCTTGGCTCCCCTTACTGCCCTTGTCAACCCCTTGATTCTGTCAAGTACTCCTCTGTCCTCCCCCTCCCTGTTTCTTGTACTTCCTAAAAGCAGCTCTTTTCTCCTTACCTTTTCCATGACCTCCTTGCTCAACCAGATCGGTTTCTTAGCCCTAGCCTTCTTGCTCTGGGACTTGCAGCAGATTTTGGTTGTCTCCACTGTTCCCAGCTTTTATGAGCTCCCACCTCTGGTTAGTGTCCATACTAGATTGAATTCTGGCCAGGTACCCTTTTATCACTTCCCCATCCTCCCAAAGTCGGCCTCATGAAGTTCCAGCACTCTTGTGCCAGATTCCCTCCTTCCTTGCCCATATCCAGTGTGAGCCATACTGAGCGGTGGTCACTCCTGACAGCGGTTCCTCCACTGTAAGTTCTCTCACAAAGTCCCCATTTGCCAGCACAAGGTTAAGGTATTATCTAACCTGGTTGGTTCAGTGACCATCTGCAGCAGGAAGCTGTCCTGGAAGGCATCCAGCAGTACCTGCTCCCGGTTGTTGGGTACTCCAGTCCATTCCTGGCATGGTGAAGTCCCCACAATCACCACACTACCCTTCTTGCAGGTCCTCCTGATCTGTCCCGCTAGTTCCCTGTCTAACTCCTCCATCTGAGATGGCAGCCTGTACACCACTCCCATTCTAAGAATCCTATTTTGGAATCCTGGATTTGCATCCAAAGTGACTCCATTACCCTCCTCCCCTTCCTCCCTTACACACTTCAGTCCTTCCTTAGCATAGTGCCACCTCCTCCTTTTCCAATCACCCTGTCCCTGAAATAACCTGTACCCTGGTACAGACAGGTCCCAATCATTGTATTGGTAGCCCATGTTTCTGTGATGGCTGCAATGTCGCTCTCCTTCTGCCATGAGCACCTGTAACTCTGCAGTTTTCCTCCCAAGGCTCCTTGCATTAAGGGTAACCACCTTCCACCCCCCCATCCTGCCCTCCTTTACTAGCATCACCAATAGTAGTTGCCATTTGTCCTCTGTCACTGTTATGGGGGTAAGCTCTATGGTTTCCCAACCTGTGGTCTCTGCATATCTCTTGCCCAATTGCCACCACCACTCCTAGTTTAAATTCTCAACTTCCTCTGTGTACTCCTCCATCCTCTGTTTCAACACTTTCTTTCCTCCTCACTCAAGTGTAGTCTGTCCTTGGCATAGAGACTACTGTCCTCCCAGGTCCCTCCCCACCACCCACAACAGCCCATACCCTTTACCATAACACCAGGTTCTTAGTCATCTGTTAAATTCCTCTATTCTCAGCTTTCTTGTTGTGCTTGCCTTGGGCACTGGAAGTATCTCTGAAAAAGTTACTGATCTTCCTGCCCCTCACATAATTGTGCTAGTTCCTCAAACCTCCTCTGGACTATATCTACTGTCTTGTCAGCCAGGTCATTCATCCCAAGATGTATAATTAAATGAGGCTTGTCCCTACCCTTTCTAGCATATTTCAGAACAGTTCTTAACCTGCTGTCCAGGTCTACCCAGCCACATTCCTTCCTTTTGGTTACGTTTATCGCTGCTCCTAATATTTGTAGTATTTACCTATTTCCTCCATTATTCTTGGAATTCTGGTATGTGATGACAGAAAATATTCAAATCATCCTCATAAGCTGATACCGTTATCCTATCTCCACTCTGATCTCCCTTAATCTCTTCTTCCCCCATTTATTTTCCTTATCACCCGGATCAAGTATAATAGTGGGCTTAGTGGACATCCTGACTTACCCACCTTTGTATTGATATTTCTTTCCCTATGTTACCCCCTAATTCTGCTCTTACTGTAGCATTTTGTACAAATATTTTATCCAATTACAAACGCTCTGGAAACCATACCTTTCTAATACTTGCATCAAAAAACATGATTTACTTTATCAGATGCTTTACTTTGGTCTGTTTTAATAAACATCCCTCATTTCCCTGTTTTTGGCCGTATTCTATTATGTCTCGTGTTTCTTGGATATTTTGGATATTTTGCCCTGGAATAACACAAGTCTGTGCTTGATCAATTAAGTCTTCACGACATTTCTTAGCCTTTTCTGGAGGACCGGGTCAAAATTTTAAAATCTGTATTTAAAATACTTACAGGCCTCTAGTTACCCAAGATCTTCCTGGACATAAGTCTCCACCACTCATTCACACTAGTGGGATTGGCGCGGAGGCACTAAGACCCATCGGGAGCAAACTTTGCTGGAGGTCGGTAGCGGAGAGCGCCCCTTGGTTTCCTGGCGCGCGAACGCTGACAGCCATGATGACCATCTCGTGACGACCCTCCACCGCCTCAGTTCCTTTTTCCGCCCGTCAGTGCGCTTCGAGTGGCGGCGTCGCTCGCCTGTCGAGTCAAACTTCAAACTAGCGCATAGTTTTCAGTTTGTTTTTGTAACATTATCACGATAGTAGTATCGCTTTAGTTTTATTCTATTTTCGTAAAATTTTTCTAATATTTAAATTTAACTTACTTGAAGAAGTCTCGGCCTACTGGACGAATCGACCATGAGCAAGTCAGGTGACGGTAGGGAGACTTAGTATGAAGCTATTCAGTCAACCGGGCTGGTCGGTCAGCCTCCTTCTCCTCAGCGGGGTTCCGACTACGGTCAGTCCGATGCCGGGGATGGGCGGTCCCCCGCCGGCATAAAAATAAGCGGTGCGCATTCGGGCGCGTTAGCCTCGAAACTCTTCTTGACCACAGGTCAAAAAGCATCACTCCAGGTCGCCCTCTGGTATGTCTGCGGCGTCGACGGTCGGTTGCTCGTTGCTAGTTGCGGTCTCCTTCTTGAATGCCAACTTCCGATAATCGTCGTCCTCGGCCTCCAGGCCCTCCGCCTACAGGTAGGGCTCCAGATGAGCAGTTTCATCAGTGGGCGCTCTTATGGGCGATAGGCTCGGAGGTTGGTTCTTCTGCCTGGCTCGGTTACCTCGGGCCCTCAGGGCTCCTCCGGCGATCAGGTAGGGCGGTTGGACCTTCCTGGTCGCTGGCGCCTTCTTCGGTGCTAGCGACTCCGTGCTTAGGTGTTCCCCCTCACATGGCTGCGGCGCGGGGGCCTCACCCGATGCCCTTATCTCCTGAGTATTTTTCCTTCTCTTGTTTTCCAGGTTTCCAGGGCTTTTCGGCGCCTTCTGCAGGGTCTGTGGCGATGTCGGCGCCGTTTTGAGCCGAGACTTGCTGGCGCCGTTGCGTGACGCCCGGCGTGTGCCTCCGGCGCCATTGAGTGGCGCCAGCGTGATCTCACTGGCGCGCCGTGGGACTCGATGAATCGAGGCGCCACCGTTAGCAGCATCGTCTGCGATGCCGTTAGCGGCGTCGTCATGGCCACGCCGTTAGCGCGCGTGCTGTGGCGTCGTCCGCCTAGCGCGCCGCCCGGCGTTGTGAGGCAGCGTGCCTCTCCACGCGCCGTCGCCCTCCTCGGATGCCGTTTCGGCCCGTTTTGCCGTCTCGGCGCCCGGCAGCCGCCAGGGGACTCTCCTTGTTTTCTGCCATTTCCTCCTCTCTAATTTTCACTCCTTTCCTGTCCAAACAGTCCTTTCTGGACCATCAGGAGATGATGTTGAGCCTGACCCAGACCTTCGGTTGGGTGATGAAGTGGAGAAACAGTATCTTTCTTTGCTACAGAGCCTGTGGTGAGGACCTGTCCTTTAAGTCTCTGTTGAAGAACCTGGGATCCACTCTTCTCTCCAGACTACAGACATCGATCCTGGGAAGATATTAAGACTCCAGTATCTTCGTACTTGAGAGATCCCTCAGTTTGACTCCTCCGATTCAGCCTTCCTTGAGGCCGTTGTCTCAAATGGTATGGAACCAACCCTGCTCTTATTCCTCAGTGGCTAAAATCCATTGATAAGAAGTATTCAGCTCCCAAGGATCGTCCCATTTTGGCATCCCAAGCCTTTGCGGATCCTATTGTAGTCCTGGCAGAGAATGACAAGGTCGTTCTTCCTCAAACTACTACAGCTCGACCTATTAACAAAGTCTCGTAAGATTGATACATTAGGTAAGAGGTCTTTGCTGCCTCCACTCTAGTATGCGTGTTGCCAGTTATCAGGCTATTTTTCTCAGTATGAGTATATCCTGTGGCACTCTATGAAAAGAATGGTTGAAGCTCTTCCAGATTCGATTCCAAGTCAGAGCTTCTTCTGACCGTTATTAGAGGTATTGAGTCCAATAACCAACAGGTCAAAGCCGCCATGGCGCTTTCGACACTGCTTCTCGCTCACCAGCAGCCAGAGTTGTACTGGGCGCCATTCCTGGCTGCGTGCTTCTGGCTTCACGAATGATGCTCAGCAGCAGGTGATGGCGCTGCCTTTTGATAGCTCCTTTCTTTTTGGCCCTCAGGTGGAGCAAGCCTTAGAGGCCACTCAGAAGACTAGATCGGCCATTAAGTTGGCCAGACCTCCGCCTGCCCCCTCTCGGGGGCAGCTGTGAACAGGCGTCAGTTTCATAGTCGTCAGTCCTTCGAGAGCAGAGCAGGGAAGCTTCCATAAGCCAACCTGCCCAACCTCAAAGAAGCAGCGCAGAAAAGCGCAGGGACCTAAAAGCTCCCAGCGCTACCTTATGATCGTTAGCCCAAGTTCCATCCTCTGCCGGTGGAACTTTTCTCCTCAGTGGGAAGTGCGTCTGATGTACTTCTACAACCAGTGGAAGTCCATAACCTCAGACAAATGGGTTCTTGGATAATTCGCGAGGTTATTCTCTCAATTTCTTAGAACCCCGAATTGTCCTCCATACGACAGCCAGGTTGTGGCCTCTCAATCAGATCTCCTCACAGCGGAGATCCAGGGCCTTCTGAACAACAGGGCAATAGAACTGGTGCCCCGCATCTGCGAAACACAGGGTTCACTCCCATTACTTTCTGGTTCCAAAGAAATCTGGGGGGATGCGCCCCATTGACCTCAGAAAGTTAAACAAATTCCTCCCCAGGAGAAATTCAAGATGATTTCCCTAAGTGCCCTGTTACCCTTGCTGCATCACCGACTGGCTGGCCTCTCTGGATATGCAGGATGCTTCCAGCATATCCCGTCCACCGACCCACATGCAAATTCCTCAGGTTTGTAGCTTTGGGTCAGCATTATCAGTTCAGAGTCCTGCCCTTTGGGCTATCCTCGGCGCCGTGAGTTTTACAAAGTGTTGTGCAGTTCTGTGGCGCATCTCAAGAAAGTCGGACTCAGTGTTTCCCTACCTGGACGATTGGCTTCTAGCAAGCCCTTCCGACCGAGGACTTTGGAAACCGTTGCAAGCGACTACCGTCTTCTCACGTCCATGGGAGTTCTGCTGAATTTGAAAAAATCTCAGCTGCAACCCTCCCAGAGGCTCCCTTTTCATAAGGAGCTTCTAGGACACCTCTTCAGCGAAGGCTTTCCTTCCAGAGGACAGAAGACTGACATCCTTCGTATGGCCCGTTACATCAGGGAGAACAATCAGTTTACAGCTCTCTCGATACAGCGCATGTTGGAGTCTCATGGCGTCCTCGGTCTTCACTGTCCCTCTGGCCCGACTGCACATGAGAACCCAATGGATGCTCTCCACTCCAGTGGTCCCGACCTCTCACCCCAGTCTTATCCCATCAAGTGTGAGCCCTTGAGGTCTCTCACCTGGTGGTCTCAAGAAACAATCTCCTGGAAGGATTCCCTTTGCTCCCCGGATCATCAGATCTCCATCACCACAGATGCATCGCTAATGGGATGGGAGCTCACTGTCTCTCCCTCCACACTCAGGTGTATGGACTCAGTTGAAACTCATCTCCCATAAATGTCCTGGAGATGAGGCGGTCCCCTATGCAATCCGAGCTCTGAAGGATGTCCTTTGTCACAAGAACATTCTCCTTCAAGCGGACAACAAAGCAGTGATGTATTACATCAACAAGCAAGGCGGTGCTCATTCTTATCCCTTTGCAGGGAAGCAATGAGGGTGTGGGAGTGGTGCTTGGGCACAAGTCTCTGATTCAGCGGTTTATCTGCCAGGTATACAAAGCGACCTAGCAGATCACCTCAGCAGAACGGAGGCAGACCCTCACCAGTGGTCTCTCGATCCAGCCATAGCTTCGGTCCCTGTTCAAAGGAGTGGGGACTCAGACCTGGACCTTTTGCATCCCCACTCAGCATAAAACTGCCTCTCTTCTGCTCCAGAAATCCAGGGCCTGGCATTTTCTGTCAGGATGCGTTCAGGCTGCGGTGGACAAAAGGCTTTCTTCACGCCTTTCCACCACTTCCTCTAATCCAGAGAGTACTCCTCAAGTTCGAGTCTCAGGGGACCAAGATGATTCTCATTGCTCCTTCCTGGCCTCAGCAACTATGGTTTCCTCTACTCAACAGTATGTTGGCAGCCTCTCCGAGACCACTTCCTTTGCAAATCAGTCTTCTGACTCAGGGTTCGTTGTTCCATCCCAACCTGAAATCACTTCACCTTCATGCTTGGCTCCTGAAGAGATAGAAGTGAATCGGTTCAACGTCTCTCTGTGAGTCTCAGACATCCTTCTGGCTGCTGGAAGCCAGCCACCCAGCTGTCGCTTCAAATGGGCGTTTTCTCTCTGGTATGCAAATCCTCTTGGAATCCCTTTTCCTGTCCTCTGGCAAGGTTCTGGAGTATCTTTTGGACCTATCAAACTTGGGTCTTCAGTACTCCACAGTTAAAGTTCACTAGTGCCATCTCCAGCGTTCCATGGGCAGGTTTCTTCCTTAACTCTGGCTCAGTTACCTATGGTGAAAGAGATTTCTTAAGGATTCTCCATGCCAGACCCCCTGTTAGCGTCCAGTTGCAGCCTGGGACATTAACCTGGTGCTGGACATGCTCACTCGGAAGCCTTTGAACCCTTAGCTACCTGTGAGCTAAAATTTCTTACCTGGAAGACTGCCTTCCTGGTGGCCATTACCTCAGCCGCAGGGTCTCTGAGATACATGCACTGGTTCACGGACCCTCCGTGATACGTATTCCATAAGGACAAGGTAGTTCTCCGTACTCATCAAATTTCTTCCCAAGGTTGTGTCAGAATTCCATCTGAACCAACCTTTGGTACTCCAGCTTACCTCGCTAATTTCCAAAATGAAGGGAGCAGGCTCTTCATTCCTTGGATGTTAAGAGAGCCTTGCGGTTCTATTTAGATAGAACCAAGGATGTCATGAAGACTCAGCAACTGTTCGTTTCTTTCAGCGACACCGGCTGGGTCAACCTGTCGCTATTAGATGTATCTCTTCATGGTTAGTGGCATGCCTTTGTCATTGCTATTCCATGGCTCAGAATTAAATTAGAAGGTAGAGTGTCGCTCTCACTCTACTAGGTGATCATGACATCCTAGCGGAAGTCACTTCCAATTGCAGATATGCCATGCGCTACCTGGAGCTCAGTGCATACTTTCGTTAAGCACTATGCACTGGATGTTCATGCCAGGCGACATTCCGCATTCAGCAGAACTATCTTAATGAGGCTTCTATCTTGAACCGTGAGCTCTGGCTTTCCTGCCGCCCTTTTGGGGATTATCAACGGTACTCTCCCACTAGTGTGAATGGTGGTGGAGACTTATGTCCAGGAAGATAGGAAAAGTGCGTACCTACCCGTAATTCTTGATCTTCTTGGGCGGTCTCCACCACTCGTCCTGCCTTCCCTCCATCCCGAGCTCACACCTTGTTGGTCTTCACTCCTCAAATCTTTAGGCCGTGAGGACTTCTTTGCTGACCCTTCTTACAGGTCATAGGACTATCTTATGTCCGTTTTTAATGTTAGGTTTACCCTTCGTTAGTTGCGGCTGCACCTCCTTGGTAAAAGGTACTGAGGCGGTTGGAGGTGCGTCGCCGAGATGGTCATTACCGCTCGAGCCGCTGCTTGTGGCGCCGTGTCTCATGGCGCCGTCTCTACAGCGCTGACCCTCCAGCAAAGTTTGCTCGATGGGTCTGAGTGCCTCAGGCGCCAATCCCACTAGTGTGAATGGTGGTGGAGACTCGTCCAAGAAGATCAAAATTACGGTAGATGCGTAATTTTCCTTTGTGTGTCCCCATTTGTAAATAGAAAATCACAAGTTCTGCTGAAAATTAGTCTGGATCTGTTGTTTTCATAGATGTTATTATAAATTCTAGCTAAAAAGCAGCCATAAATATAGGAAAAGCTTTATAAAATTAATTTGATATCCCATCCTCCCAGGGACTACCCCATTTTCAACTGCTTTATCACCTTGTATACTTCAATTCTGTAATTTCATTTCTAAGCATGTTACCCTTGCTCATATCCATTTCTGATATTTGCACCCTAGTAAATATTTAATTTCTCATTTAGGTCCTTGCTACTTACGTGTCCATTAAATGTTTTCAACTATTAAGCGTATCCCTCCATAGAATTAACTATATTTCCCTCATTATCCCTCAAACTGGTTATTGTAGATCGATTCTTTTTCTTTTAAGGCTTCATGGATCAGCAAAGGGTGTTTTCTGTGTTCCAAAACTAAGCTTAGTTAGCGTGTCACCACCCTGTAATATTGCACTTTCTTCATTTGCCTCTTCACATTTTCTATCTGTCTGTCAAATCTTCTCTACTAGTATGAGACTTCATATAGCCGTAATAATTGGTTCCTCCACCTAGATACTCCAAAAGTTTTTCCTACCATAATTCTTCATCCACTCACTCACTTCTTTTTAGATCTTGCCACCAAGTGATTAAATCCTCGTACAAATAAATATAACTCCGAGGCCCTATTCACAAAAAGCTTCCCCATTTCTAGTTTCACTGAACCTTGTAATAAACTAGTCGTAATCATCTTCCATCTTTTCTTTGCTTGTTCCACCCTGTGTCTGTATTTCCAAAGTTTTAACCACCAGGTGATATGAAAAGAACTAGGGATTGCCTCTATTTTCAAGATATCAATTCTATTTGTTACAAAAATGTACATGGATACATAGACACGTCGGCAGATGAGGCCATGGCCCACCCTAATCTTGCCCATTTGAATTTGTAACTTCAGTTTATGTTTTCCTAGAACTCTGTTGCCTTACCCTGACCTCCAGAATCCCTTTATGTCTATCCCATACATTCTTAAATCCGTAATTGTTTCAGCCCCACCACTTCCTCAGGCAGGGTGTTCCACTTGTCCACCACCCATTCTGTGAAGAAATTCTTCCTCACATTTCCTCTGAATTGTCCTCCCTCCAACTTCATCCCATGCCTTCTAGTCCTGGAACATCTTTTTCGCTTAAAAAATATATTCTTGCACCATGTTCCTCCCTGTAAGATACTTTGTCTCTATCATGTCCCTCTCTCCTCCTCTCCTCCAGGGAGTACATATTCAATTCCTTCAACCTGTCCTCATAGGGCTTGTGATGCAATCCATATACTATCTTTGTTGCCCTCCTCTGAACCTTCTCTAGCCTGTCTGTCCTTATGTAGATAAGGTCTCCAGAACTATCGCTGTACTCCAGGTGGGGCCCCACTAGTGTCTTGTATAATGGAATCATGACCTCCCTTTTCCTGCTGGTGATGCCCCTGCCTATGCATCCCAGCATCCTATTTGCTTTACCTGCTGCCTTGTCACACTGTTCCCCTACCTTGAGGTCATCAGAGATGATAACCCATAAGATCACTTTCCTGCTTGGTGCATGTTATATCCTCACCCCCAACTGATATATTGTGCCAGGGTTTTGTGCCCTATGCATTATCTTGCACTTCTTTGCATTAATTTCAACTGCCAAACCCCTGACCATTCTTCAAGTTTCTGCAGATCCTTCTTATTCTGTCTACACCCTCTATTGTGTCTACTCTTTTACAGAGCTTTGTATCATCAGCGAACAGTGAAATTCTGCCTTCTAGGTCCTGCGCAGTGTCAGTGATGAAGATGTTGAATAGGACTGGTCCCAGCACTGATCCTTGTGGTACCCGCTGGTCACTCTTCCCTCTATGGAGTGACAGCCATTTACCACCACCCTCTGTGTCCTGCTGCCCAGCCAGTTACCTACCCACCACATTACTGTCCTGCCCACACACATTCCCTAGTTTGTGTAATAGTCTCCTTTGTTGCACAGTGTCAAAGGCCTTGCTGAAGTCCATATAGGCCATGTCCTGCCCTCCCTGATCCACTTCCCTACTCACCCAGTCAAAAAATTCAATGAGGTTGGTCTGACGCTGACCTCCCCTGATGAAACCATGCTGACTTGGATCCTGCAGTCCACTGACAACCAGATGTTCCACCAATCTCTCCTTCAGTAGTGCTTCCATGATCTTCCCCACTACCGAGGGTGAGACTGACTGGTCTGTAGTTCCCTGCTTCCTCTTTGTTCCCACTTTTGTATAAGGGACTACATGGCCTGTCCTCAGTCTTTGGGTACCTCCCTGTTTCCAGTGATCGGCTAAACAGGAAGCCAGAGGTTCAGCCACCACCTCTCTGAGTTCTTTCAGGACCCTGGGGTGCACCCATCTGGCCCCATTGCTTTTCAACTCTTATTACTTCCAGTTCCTTTAGGACCCTTTCCGTGTAAAGAGACTTGTGTCCATTTCTGCACCATTCTCACTCCCTTGTACTCCCTTCAGACCCATTACCTCCTCTTCCTCAGTAAAGACTGAGCAGAAATACCGGTTCATTATGTCAGCTTTACTGTTGTCATCCTCCACGGCCCCATCCTTCCACTTCCGTCCACTATCCCTCCCTTTGTCTTTCTTTTCCTTATGTACCTGTAAAGGTTTTGTCCCTCTACCCACTGATTTTGCAATGTGTTCTTCTGTCTGAGCTTTGGTTTCCCTTCCTACTGACCTCCTTTGCTTCTGGTACTTCTCCTATCCCCTTCTGCCTGTGTCTTTTTGTATTGCCCCTGAATGCAGTCTTTTTGGCTTTCACTTTCTTTGCTACCTCTTTGGAAAACCATAATAGCCGCCTCTTCCTTTTCTCTTGCTAACCTTAACTTAATGCATAATTCTGTTGCTCATCTAATCCTCGTTTTAAATACTGCCCACTGTTCCTCAACCCTTGATTCCTGCCCCATTCCCTAATGCCTCTTCAGGTATCTCCCCATTTTCCCAAAGTCTGCCCCCTAAAATTCAGGATCGTGTTTTGTGTGGTTTGGTTCTGCTCCTTCTGTGATTTCAGAACCACAATGACTGTGTCACTGTTCCCCAGGTGCTCCCCACTGTTACCCCATCACACTGTCCCTGTTTGTGAGCACAAGGTCCAGTATTGCCTTCTGCTGAGTTGGTTCCATGACCAGTTGCTTGAGGAAGGCACCTGAAGGGTCCAGGATAAATCTGCTCCTAGTTGATGCTGCTGCTGGGATGCTCCAGTCACGTCTGGAATATTGAAGTCTCCAACCAGTACTACCTCACCCTTGTCTGCCATCCTTTGGATGGCTAGCATCAACTCCCTATCTGTTTCTTCCTCCTGGGCTGGTAGTCTATAGACCACACCTGTGGGATAGCTGGCCCCATTTTCCTTCAAGCTTAACCCACAGTATCTCTCCCCCATTTTGTTCCTCCTGGATCTCTGTGGCCCTTATGTCATTCTTCACATACAGTGTCACTCCTCCTCTCTTCTACCTGCCCGGTCTCTTCTGAACATGTTGTAGCCAGGAATGGCCATTTCAAACAACATGGAGTCTTGCTATATTATGACTGATGCAGTTTGTCCACCATTAGAACTGCTCCGGAGGTGAAGAGTTAACTTCCATGCAGTTCATGGAACTTAGGTAGCGAGCTCGGTTAGAAACTCTGTCAGGTAATTTCAAACCCGAAAACCGTCAATTCTTTACTCCGCCTCACTGAACAGTCCCTCGGAGAATTCCTCCTGCTGTAAGTTCATTTTCTCTCGGTTTAAAGTGTTTTCTCGGTTAAATTCCAACGCGATATTCATTATTTTAACACGCAAACCCGATCGCTTCAAGCTCTGTCTATGGTATTGTAAGTAATAGATAGGTTTTCTGTGTGGAACTTGTAAATGTTTTATCGGTTGGTTTGAACTGATCAGATTGCATTTAAACTTAATTCTGAAGCGTTTTAAGGCTTGTTAGAGTGCGGTTCCGGTTCTTATCGGTTCTAAAAGCGGTTTCATTACGTTTTCCACGACCAGTGACACGGTTGGGAACCGATAAGGGTGTCTTGCCTGGCACTGCCAACAAAGGCAAGGATTTTGGTTAGGCTGGCATTATGTCAGAGCAAAGAAAAACCGGGCCCACTGGGTTTCCAACACTGTAGTGTCTGTTGGGAAGCCTTTGCTGAGGCTGACTCACACACCAGATGTGTTTATTGTCTGTGGTTTGACCACCTCAATGCAGACTGCCAGATTTGCAAGAATTTCCTGCAGCTACCCTAGATAAGAGAGTTGGTAGGCTCAGGGAGCGAGAGACAAAAAGTCCGCTGACCGGATGGCCAGCCACCCGAGACGGAGGTGCCCTCTGACCAGGGCCAGACTTCCTCAGGCAAGCGTAAACTGACTCTGAGGAGCCAGTTCCAGCAAAGAGAACTAGAAAGTCAGCAGGTGTGGGTCCAAATCTCTTCTCCAACTACTGCAGAGATAGCCAGGGCAATACAGATTGTCCAGTCACTTTCCCCAGTTCCTCCAGACCGCCACTATCTGGCAAAGGTCTGTTAGGTCGGTTCCACGGTTCAAGAATATGATATAGAGGTTTATGAACCAGGAGGGGAGGATGATTATGATCAGTGTGAATGTGACTTTGAAAGTCTGGATGTGCTCGATGAACTGGACATCTCCCCAGACAGACCTTAGGTGAATCTCCCCTAGGCTTGCTGGTCCCCTTCTCATTTCTGTTTTATAAAAGTTGCTGAAACCCTCCAGCTTCCTTTAGAGGCTTTGGATGAGCAGGAGGCCTGACTTTGTAGAGATGATGGATATCCAGAGTCCAGGAGATTGTCTATCCTTTACATAAATCTTTTGAAACAAACAATAAAATTTTAAAGCTCTCCAATTCTGTGCCTCCTGTGGATAAAAGATGGACAGGAGGTCACACTTTGTCGGGTCCTGATACAGAATTTCTTTCACAGCAATGCAGTCATCTTGGGGTAGTTCAGGCTGCAGCCTGTGATAAACTAATATTCCCTGGCTTCACATCCTCCTGACAAGGACTCAGGAAGATTGATGCCATGGCCAAAAAACAATACATGGCAGCGTCTTTGGGACTCAGACAAGCAAACTATATGGCTTATGTTGCGAGATACCAAAATCTAGATGGGACACTGTCATGGCCTTAGCCAAACAGGCCCTGGCCAGCTTGCAAAGCAACTGGAGCAGGTGGCTGCTGATGATATTGAGGCATCTAAGGTGCAGTTCCATGCTGCAGTGGATTCTAATGATGTATCCTCTAGAGTCATCGCTACATCTGTGGCTTTTTAGGTAGATTGGCTTGGCTCAGGTGTACTACTTTTGTCTGGATGCCAGTCTAAGGCTATGGATTTTCCTGTGGTGGGAAATTCTCTGTTTGGGAGCAGACAGAAATTGTATGAAAGAAAGATGGATGAATATAGAACCACTTCTAGGAGTGCACAAGCCAAGATGGCAAGCCACTCCTCAGAGGCAGCCCGAGGGGTAGGGGCAGGCCTTTTCACAGGCCTTTTTACCAGACCCAGGCCTCCTCTTCAGCCTATGTTCAGAGGGGTTCTTCCAGAGGGAGGCAGGCAGGTACAAGCAGACCTGCTCCAGCCCTCAGCCTAAAGCCCCTGCCAAACAGGCACCCTGATGGGATGCCAGAAGTCGACTCTCCATTACCTGTAGGGGGCAGGCTGGCTTACTTAGTCCAGGACTGGGAGTCCTTAACATCAAAGTGGGTCCTGGAAGTAGTGAGCCAGGGTCTGGTTCTCAGCTTCAAAAATTTCAAAGATGAGAATCGGATCCTTTCCACCTGCAAACCCTTTAGAGACTCTTGCTGCTTTGGAAACAGAAGTCAGCCCTCCTGGCTCTCAGAGCTATAGAAAGGGTTCTCCCTACACCAGAGACAGGGTCTGTACTCCAGGTACTTCCTTACCCCCAAAAAGACAGGACAGTGGCAGCCCATCCTGGACCTAAGATATCTGAACAAGCACCTTTTAAAACCAAAATTCAAAATGGTGACTCTGGGAATGATTTTACCCTCCTAAGGCCAGGGTACTGGCTAGCTTCCCTGGACCTCAGGATGCCTACTTCCATGTTCTTATCAGAAGCTCCCATCGAAAGTACCTCAGATTGAACTGCCCTCAGGCCATTATCAGTTCAGAGCAATGCCTCGGCCTTACCTCTGCCCCAGGGTATTCACAAAATGTCTGGCAGTAGCAGTTTCTCATCTAAGAAGGCAAAAGATTGCCATCTTTCCCTACCTGGATGACTGACTCATTGTGGGTCCAGTCTCCAGACTGAGTCAAATCACACCTGCAAGTTGCCAGCAGCTGCTTGCTCTCTGGGCTTTCTTCTCCAATCTTCCAAAGTCAGTTCTGGAACCTGTCCAGGTACTCACCTTTATAGGTGCAGACTGGACACAAAGCAGGCCAGAGCCTTCCTTCCCTAGAAAGGAGTACGGACCTTGGTGGCCCTGGCCTCGTCCCTTCCTCTGCAGGTCTCTCGACCAGCAGGCATTTCCTGCAGCTCCTAGGACACATGGCTGCTTCCACAGCTGTAGTGCAAGGAGCAAGATTTCAGATGAGGGACATTCAGTTCCATTTGAGAGCCTTCTGGTCTCAAAGAAGAGATTCCTATCAAGTTAATCCCAGTGACTGAACCCTGATCCAGGCCCTCCAGTGGTGGCAGGATCAGAGCAGTCTGAGACAAGGGGTGCCCTTCATCCCTCTATCCCACTCCTACGACCCTTACTACAGATCGTCCCTCTTGGGATGGGGCTCACATGGGCGACCTCTCCACAGGGGTTATGGTCCCCTCAGGAATCTCTGCTCCACATCAATCTGTTGGAACTCAGAGCTGTTTTCTAGCACTTCAGGTTTTTCTGCATCTGTTCAGAACAAGGTGGTACAGGTCAGAACAGACAACACCACTACAATGTGGTACATCAACAAACAAGGGGGCACTCGGTCTTGACCTTGTGTGCAGGCGATGAAGTTGTGGTCTCTGGCTTAGTCCTGAACACTTCCCTCATAGCAGTTCACCTCCCAGGCAAGGACAATGTCCTGGCAGATGCTCTCAGCAGGATTTCCCAGGGCCATCACGAATGGTCACTGGATCCCCTAGTACTGGGGATAGTTTTGCCAGATGGGGCACTCCTCAGATAGATCTTTTTGCAGCCCAGACAATCATCAACTTCCAGTTTTTTTTGGAGCCCCAGTGTTGGGCTCAGTCCCCTGGATGCCTTTCTCCTCGATTGGGAAGGAAGTTCTCTATGCCTTCCCCCTTCTCTCCTGTTCAAGGTGCTAGTCAAAATCAGGTCTCAGCCCTGCAAGATGATCCTGATTGCTCCAGACTGGGCCAGGCAGCCTAGTACCACTCCTTCTGTCCTTAGCAGTCCATCTTCCCCTGTGTCTCCCCAGGATCCACAATCTGTTAACCTGTGCTCCGGGAGAGTCTGGTATCCAATCTCAAATCCCTCAACCTGAAGGCCTGGCTCTTGAGGAGTTAGTTTGCTGATCTACAACTTTCTCAGCGTGTTCTCAAAATCTTGAAAGCTTCTAGGAAGCCTTCCACCAGGGCTACCTATAACTCCAAGTGGAAAAAGGTTTTCCATATGGTGTTCTGGGAAGCATATTTCCCGGAATCTGCTGATTTACCCACTGTTTTGGACTATATGGTCCATCTTAATTCTTTGGGACTGAGACCAGCTACCCTGAAAGTGCATTTGGCAGCTGTCTCTGCTTTCATTTCAACAGGAAGCCCTCTTCTCTTTCTGCTCACCCTGTATTTTCAAGTTTTTTAAGGATTGCTTCATACCAATCCTCCATTCAGGGACCCTGCCCTGCCTGGGATCTTAATGTTTGCATTGCTCAGCTGATGCAACCCCTTTGAACCTCTGTCTTGACAGAGCTTAAGTATTTGACTTGGAAAACTGTATTTCTAGTAGCCATCACTTCTGCAAGCCATAAGTAGGTTACAGGCTTTATCAGTGGAGACTGACTTTATTTCCTTTCACAGGGATAAGGTAGTCCTCAGGACTAACAGAGTTTTGCCTAAGGTGGTTTCGGTTCCACCTTAACCAGTCTATTTCACTTCCAGTGTTCTTCACTGACCATTCCTCCTCTGGTGAGAGGAGGCTGCACAACAGATGTTAGGGGCCCTAAGTTACTACATAGGACGTGCCAAGGGTCTCAGGTTTGACTCCTCAACTATTTCTCACTTATGGTGAGGTTGGGAAAGAGACCTGCCACTAAGAGATCCACTGCCAGGTGGATTGTCTCTTGTATCCAATTTTGCTATCAAAAACTGGGTAAGGTTACCCCTTCAGGCCTGAGGCTCACTCTCCAGAGGTACAGCTGCATCTCTAGCTGCTGCCAGAGACATCCCTATCTTAGAGATATGTCAAGCAGCTACTTGGAAAACAGTACACACTTTCACCAAGCATTACTCCTGGATATCCAGGCCAGGAGGATGCTCGGTTTGCACAACCGTGGCTCAGAGCCTGTTCCTAAGTAGGTTCTGTCCCTCCTCCATGGAGGTACTGCTGTGTAGTCTGCATCAGTCATAATATAGCAAGACTTCATGTTGTTTGAAGAAAAATTACTCACGTTAGTAATGTTGTTTCTTCTAATGAAGTCTTGCTATGTGTTAATCTCCACAGCCTGCCCCTCTCAGAACTTCTACTTTGGGTATGGGTGGGCAGTCCACTGTTGGCACTTATTGATGCCCTTTTATGTTTCCACCCCTTCTTGTTGGGGTGTTTGGGTGTTGTGTTTATTTATTTTATCTTATTTTTCTGGTCCCTTACTTGAGTCTTGGTGTTGGGACCAGGAAAATGTGTGAATATTTTAGTAGCCAGTTGGCTGGGTGTAGGTTGCAGCTTCACACAGAGCCTTAGTGAGTTTTGCTCGGTGAATCTGGCGGTTTGGGTTTGAATTACTCTGACAGAGCTTTCCTAACTGACTCGCTCTAAGTCCATGCACTGCTTGAAGTTAACTCTTTCACCTCGGAGCAGTTGTAATGGTGGGACAAACGCATCAGTCATAATAAGCAAGACTCCATTGGAAGAAACAACATTACTAAGGTGAGTAATTTTTCTTCCCAGTCATGGTTATCATTACACCAGGTTTCTGTGATGGCCACAATGTCCAGGTCTGACTGCACCATAACAGCCTCCAGATCTTCCATTTTGTTGCTAAGGCTCCTGGCATTGCACATGGCTTTCCATGATTTGACCTCCCTAGACTGTTTAGCTGTTCTTCTCCAGCCCCTTCCCTGATTGTCCTTTATCCTGGTTCTCCTTGCTGTCTGCCCTTCTGCTGAGTTTTGCCTTTTCTGCCTATCCACCTCTTGGGCTAATCTCCATCTTTTTACACTCGTTGTTGAGATATCCACAACTCCGGTTCACTGGTTCCACTGCTAGCTGTGGGGGTGAGCAAGTAGGTACCTTCCTTGCTGGTCTCCCCCCAGCTGGCTAGTTTAAATGCTTGTCAATGTAGCATTTAAACTTATCATTGGTGCTTGTATTCCGTCCAGAATTGATGCAGGCCATCAGGCTTGAACAAACCTCCATCCCTCAGGTGGGTCCCCAGTCACCAATGAATCCAGACCCTTCCTCACAGCACTAGTTCTTCAACCGTGAGTTAAAGTTCCTGGTGCATGCACCCTATACTCTCCATGCCTCTATGAGGTAGTACTTCTGAGCGTGACAGAAGTAGCTACTTGCTTGAGACCCTCCCAATTTCCTAAACTCTTCCTGAACTTCCTTTGGCTCTCCATTTGCCAGGTCATTAGTACCTAGGTGGATAATAACATCCAGGTCACCCTCCTGTCTTGCCTTCCCAGCAATCCCAGGATCTTCCTTCCATCCCTCCATGCCGTGGCACCTGGTGAGCACCTCACCTCCCTGTCCTCCCCACCCCTCCTGTGTTCCAAGCTGGATCCCTCTTATGATGGAGTCCCCCACCAGGATTTGCTTCCTCCTCCGCTGGGTCCACTGCTCTCCCGCTGAGGTCACCTCCTTGGCTAACCTCCACATCCTTTCCTTCCACTTCTCTGGGTACCTCTATTTGGTTGCCCCATTTGCCAGTGTGGCATATGAGTTCTTGAGTGGAATAGAGTCTGGGATGTGCCTCTGCATGACCGTCTTAACCCAACCTGGGCCCACTGTCATCCAAGTGCTCCTCGTTCTCTGCATCCTTTGAGGCAGCGGCATTGAGCTGGGTGGTCTCTGGATAGGGTGATGGTACTCCTGACCCAGTTTACTTCTGCTCTGAGTCTGGCTACCTCATCCCGCGGTCCAGAGATGCATGCAGATAGGGCAGCACCTCAGAGTCTAGAAGGTCTGCCTGACTATGGCTGCCTCAGCTACTGCATTGCACCACTCCTACATTATACTGCAGTTATACTGCTGTTCCCCTACTTGTCTGTTACTGAAGCTCTCCTAGTTTCCTTTTTATTTACTGTCCTAAAATCCTGTCACTGATCCTCAGATACATTTCTTTAAAAAAGAAAATAATGAGTCAAAACATCATCGTGCTGAGGGTGGGCTTCTTCCCTATGCCCCTCCTACTCCACACCCCTACTATCCCCTGTGTTTAGCTCCTGTCAATCAGATTTAACAGGGCATATAATTAAGAGTTGGGGGTGAAAATTTGCAGCAATTAAAGACAGCAAAGAAATACACCACCACTACGTTTTAAATTTTCAACAGCCCAAAAACAATTCTAAGTAAAGACAGCAAAAGTTAGTGTCACTAAATGCCCACAATCTAAGTTTAATAACCAAAATAACAGTTACCAGTTACTGTAAAGCACTGAAATGAATATCCATCCCCTTCTGGCTTCTTCTGAGAAAACAAAATCACTTGCTACCTCAACTCTGACTAAGCCCCACCTCCAGTTATCACGAGGCTGAGGTCAGAGGCCAGACAATTAGCACCCCTCACCCAGTACAGGGCAAGTCAGACAAGCCAAGACTAAATTTGCAGCAACAAAGACAGCAAAGAAATACACCACCACTCGTTTTAAATTTTCAACAACCAAAAACAATTCTAAGTAAAGACAGCAAAGAAATTAGTGTCACTAAATGCCCACGATCTAAGTTTAATAACCAAAATAGCAATTACCAGTTACTGTAAAGCACTGAAATGAATATGTTTCTTCCTTCTTCTGAGAACACCATATAATCAGTTTTCAAGGAAACTTTACCCTTGAATAAGTAGACTTCACTGTGGGTATTGCTGTAATAAAATCTCTTTTAAATCTGCTGCCTTAACCATTCTCTGCAGTGCTAATGAATCACCGTAATTTTTTCCCTGATTTTTTTTCTTTTACATGAAACATAGAATTTGACGAGATAAGGACCGCTTGGCCCACCCAGTCTGCCCATTTCCTACTACTGGATAAGCTGCAGATCCTAGTTAACCAGCAGCCTACTTCTTCCTACCCCACCCTAGAATGGCCTTATGACTGTCCCATGCATGCTTGAATTCCACCACTGTTTTTGACTCCACAACCTCCTCCAGAAGGCCGTTCCATGCATCCACAACCCTCTCTGTGAAAAATACTTCCTTAAATTACCTCTGAGCCGCCCCCATCTTCAAATTGTGCCCCTTGTTCTTGCACACCTCTTTTTTTGAAGAATGCTACCCTCTTGAACTTTGTTGATTCCCTTGAGGTGCCAAACATTCGATCATGTCCCCTCTCCTCCTTTCCTCGAGGCTATACATATTAAGCTCCTTTAGTCTCTCTTCATATGTCTTAGCGGTTACAGACCCTGCACTATTTTAGTTGCCCTCTTCTGGACAGCTTCCATCCTGTCTATGTCTTTGCGGAGGTTGGGTCTCCAGAACTGCACGCATATTCCAGATGGGGTCTGACCGGCTGTCTGTACAGAGGGATAATAACTTCCTGTTTTCTACTAGTGATGCCTCCCTATGCACTCCAGTATCCCCAGCCCTCCTTGCTGCCCTCTCACATTGCTTGCCCACCTTTAGGTCATCTGATATGACACCCCCATGTCCCTTTCCATTCTTGTTGTTGTTAGTATCTCACCCCCATTGTGTACTCTTTCCCTGGGTTTTGTTTCCCAGGTGCATTACCTTGCACTTCTTAGCATTGAATCTAAGCTGCCATACATTTGACCATTCCTCTAACCTTGCCAAGTCCCTTCTCATCCTTTCCACCCCACCTTGTGCATCAACTCTGTTGCAGATCTTTGTGTCATCTGCAAAGAGACATACTTTTCCTTCCAGTCCCTCTGCAATGTAGCTATAAAGACATTGAAGAGGACCAGTCCTAATACTGAACCCTGCGGTCCCCACTAGTAACCCCTTTCTTCTGAGTGGACTCCATTTACTGTTACTCTCTGTGTCCTATTCTCAAGCCAATTCTTTACTCAGGCTGTTATCTTGGGACCCACTCCCAGGCTGGCTAACTCTTGTATATTAATCTTTTGTGTGGGACTGTGTCAAATGCCTTGCTAAAGTCTAGGTAGGCCATGTCACAGCCTCCCTGATCTACTACTTGGTCACCCAGTCAAAAAAACCTTATCAGATTAGTCTGGCATGACCTTCCCGCTGTGAATCCATGCTGCCAGGGTCTTGTGCCCTCTGGCCTCTAGATACTCGACAATTCTTTCCTTCAGAAGTGATTCATCATTTTCCCTATCACTGAGGTTAAACTAACAGGTCTGTAGTTTCCTGCTTCTGCCTTGCTCCCACTTTTGTGAAGGGAATCACATCTGCCCTCCTCAGTCCTCTGGTACCACCCCATCCTCCCATGATTTGTTAGAGGGTAGTCAGCGGTGTCACCAGTTCTACCCTTAGTTCTTTTAGAATTCTGGGATGAATCCCATCAGGCCCCATTGCTTTGTCCACCTTCAGTTTTAAGAGTTCTTTCATAACCCTTTCTTCTGTAAATGGGCTGGTATCAACTTCTGTATCCAGAGTGTTTCTACTGTTTGTTTAGGTACCTCCCCTCTTCATTTGTAAATACTGAGCAGAAATATTTGTTTAGTATCTCTGCCTTTTCACAGTCTCCCTCTCCCCCCTCCCTCCCTTTATTAAGCCTCACTATCCCTCCCTTGGTCTTCTTTTGCTCCCTGATGTACCTATAAAGGTTTTATCCCCTTCTTAACTGAGTTGACTATCTTTTCCTCGGTTTGGGCCTTTGCTGTTCTGACTGCCTTCCCAGCTTCCTTTGCTTTAACGAGTACAGTTCTCTGTCCTGCTCCTTCTACGATTCCTTGTACTTCCTGAATCGTTCTTTTCTCTTGAACCGTCACTGCCACTTCCTTTGAGAACCATAGTGGTTTCTTACATCGTTTTGTTTTGTTTAGTTGCTTCACAGAAAGGCTCGTTACCTCTGTGATGGCAGTTTTATTATTCCCCATTGTTCTTCCACCGGCTCCTTCCTGCCCATTTGCTAGTGCATTCCTTAGGCACTCACCCATTCGACAAAGTCAGCCCTCCTAAAGTCCAGTACTTTTGCCTTTGTGTGGCTCGACTCTGTTGCTGTGTTTATTGTGAACTCATACTGTTCGATGGTCACTAGTTCCCAGATGGCTACCCATTTCTACATCTGTGATCCTCTCTCCATCTCCATTTGAGAGAACCAGGTCTAAGATTGCTCCTCTCAGTGGGCTCCAGTACTAGTTGTCTAAGGCATGCCCCTGTAGGGCATCTAGAATAACCCACTCTTTGAAGTGGCTGCTGCAACTGCACTCCAGTTAACATCTGGCATATTCAGATCACCCATCAGCAATATCTTCCTTTTTCTGCCATTCTAAGTATACTTTCTATCATTTCCTTGTCCATTTCTTCCCCTGAGAAGGGAGTCTGTATCTAACCCCTGTGCGGATTGTGGTGCCATTGCCTGTCTCCAAATTTACCCACAGTGCTTCTTCTCCTCCCTGTTTACCCCTTTGTTCTATTGCTTTTATTCCTTCCCTTATGTAAGAACTCCTCCTCCTCCTCTTTTACCCTCCCTGTCCCTCCTGTAGATAGTGTATCCTGGTATGTTTCGTCCCAGTCATGGTTTTGTGTGTACTGTTTCTGTGACTGACACGATATCAGATGTTCCTTCTCTATCAAAGCCACTAATTCAAAGCTTGTTACCCAGACTACGGGCATTGGTACTCATTGCTCTCCATTTTTGATGGCTTTACCTTCTGTTGCAGCATCCTCCACTGACCTTTCTACCTCGGTCTTTTTCTCATTTAGTACCCTGTTTTGTAGGGAGAGGCTGGTATTTTCCTGCTGCTTATCAGTGCCTCCCCTTTCATTTCTGGCTGTGAGACAAAAATGGCTGTACAAGCTCAAACTGCTGAACTCCTCAGATTTTATCTTTGATGCATATAGCACCATGAATCTGCTAGGCTGACCATACCATCGCGTCTACCACCAAGGCCCTTCCTGGTTGCAAATCCACTAATTTCTGAAACTTCAGCCCATACCCTGAAAACGGAATTCTACCTCATCCGCCCTTTCTGCACCATAGAACCAATATGATGGTCCCCATACCCATTCTCTTTGTACTTGTGACACCAAAGACATTGAATTTAACCACATCTCTTGTACAAAGATCACCTCACAAGCCAGTCCCTGTAATTCCTTCCTTACAATCTCTTTTCCTTCCATTTAAAATACTGCAGACTTTTGCAGAGGCTAAGGCAAATAATGCTATATTACAGGAAGTTTTATTAGAATTCAGTTATTTCTAGCACCAACATTTCCCTTTCAAATAAGTTTCCTTCTTTTTTTCTTTTTCGTGCTACTTTGTGTGGTTTATTTCCTCCATATTCTGATGTTCCAAATGCACTGATGATGTTGCATCTGAGTCCACTTCTGTGACCGAACCCTCATCCTTCTTGTTTTCCAGTATTTCAAAGAATTTACTAGCTTATTGTCATGAGACATTTCTTTAGCTGATTCTTCTCTCTTGCTCCTGCCCTCTAACTGGACCCTCTGGAGGAGGGGATTACAGTAATCTCCTCCCGTTGTCTTCTTCCACCAGCTCTTGTGAGTGTGCCACCAAGGCGTCAGCTACAAACTCCTTCTCTTCCTTATTTTGGTTAAGTGCTCTCTCTGTTACCTTTCCTTGTAGGCTCAATTTGCTTCTCCCTGTGGGACGAATAAGGGGCTCTTATGGAAGGGGAGCCTGTTGGGGAGGGCCTGTTTTGGGAGGGCACGATGAGTGGGAGTCTCCTATGCCCTGCTTCCTTCTTTCTGCTTGCCTCCTGGTTTCTCTCTTGGTCTCCCTTGTTGTGCTTTATTGATATGATATTTTGGGTTTACACTGCAGGTGTTATTTCTTGCCGTAAGGGCAGTTCTGATATAGGTGACCATATTCTTCATAAAGGTTGCACCTCACATGGTTGCAGCATTGTGAATTGCCATGACCACTCTCACAACATAAGCCACATCTAACAATATCACATACATTTGATAGATGCAATCTAGACCCACACCTGTAGCAGGTTTTGACTGGCCAGGGAGAATACCACGCCTATCCCTCTCCAAGTAAAAGCTGTTTGGGATGTGTCCAATCCCTTCGTTTGTTCATGTAACTTTACTAGAATTTCCATCCTCCTGTCCACAGGCACTCTGAATCTGTTATTGTTTCTGGTGGGCCAAGCACCTCACACCTCTGCTCAAGCCATTTATTTATGTCCCCCACATGCACACACAAGGGGTAAGGCTATCAAAAGTGGAGGATGATGAGTACCAATGCCTTAGTCTGTGTAACAAGCTCCATGAACTAGTGTCCCTGATGGAAGAGGTTGCCTGGATATTGTGGCAGTCACAGAAACATGGTACACAGAGAACCATGACTGGGATGTCAACATACCAGGATACACAATCTACAGGAGGGACATGGAGGGTAAAGAGGAGGAGGAGTAGCTCTCTATGTAAAGGAAGGGATCAAAGCAACAGAACTAAAAGTAAACAGGGAGCAGATGAGGCACTCTGGGTCATCCTGGGGACAGGAAATGGCACCACAATCCTCATGGGGTTGTATACAGACCCCATCTCAGAGGAGGAATGGACAAGAAATGATAGAAGGCTTTCTTAGAATGGCAGAAAAAGGGAGATATTGTTGATAGGGGACCTGAATTTGCCAGATGTTAACTGGAGCACCTTGCTGCAGGCACATCCAAGAGCAGAGTCATTCTTGGTGCCCTACAGGGGGCATGCCTCAGACAGCTAGTATTGGAACCCACTCGGAGGGAGCAATCTTAGACCTGGTACTCTCAAATGGGGACGGAGAAAGAATCTCAGATTTAGAAGTGGGTAGCCATCTGGGAACAAGCGAGCACCAAACAGTGTGGTTCACGATAAACACAGCCATACAGTCAAGCCATACAAAAGCAAGAGTATTGGACTTTAGGAGGGCTGACTTTGGGAAATGAGAGAGTGCCTCAGAAAAGCACTAGCAAACAGGCAAGAAGGAGGGTGGAGGAACAATGGGAGTAATCAAAACAGCCATCACAGAGGCAACAAGCTCTTGTGTAAAGCAAATCAATAAACACACAAGGAAAACCTGATGGTTCTCAAAAGAGGTGGCAGGGAAAGTTAGAGAAAAGGATAGCATTCAGGAAATATAAGGAAACACAGAAGAGCAGGACAGAGAACTTTATTAGTTAAAGGAGAAAGAGGCTGGGAAGGCAGTCAGAATAGCAAAGGCCCAAACCGAGGAAAGGATAGCCAATTCTGTTAAGAAGGGGATAAGACCTTTATAGGTACATTAGGGAGCCAAGAAAGACCAAAGGAGGGATTCTGAGGCTTAATAAAGGGAGGGAATGTGGGTAGAGGGTGACAGTGAAAAGCAGGGATACTGAGCGAACATTTCTGCTCAGTGTTCACAAGAAGAGGAGGGGAGGTACCTGAACCAAACAAGAGAAGCACACTGAAGACGGGGGCTCGATACCAGTCCATTTACAGAAGAAGGGTTCTGAAAGAACTAATAAAATTGAAGGTGGACAAAGCAATGGTGCCTGATGGGATTCACCAAATTCTAAAAGAACTAAGGTAGAACTAGTGACACCGCTGACTACTCTCTTTAACAAATCATGGGAGGATGGGGTGGTACCCGAGGACTGGAGGAGGGAAGATGTGATTCCTCTTCACAAGAGTGGTAGCAGGACAGAGGCAGGAAACTACAGACCAGTTAGTTTGACCTCAGTGGTAGGTAAAATGATGAAATCACTTCTGACGAGAAGAATTGTTGAGTACCTAGAGGCCAGTGGGGCACAGGACCCAGGCAGCATGGATTCACGATGGGAAGGTCGTGTCGGACAGAATCTAATAGATTTCTTTGACTGGGTGACCAAAGTAGTAGACCAGGGAGGGGCTGTGGACATGGCCTACCTAGATTTTAGCAAGGCATTTGATACAGTCCACACAAAAGATTAATACACAAGTTAGCCAGCGTTGGAGTGGGTCCCAAGGTGGTAGCCTGGATAAAAATTGGCTAGACAACAGGACGCAAAAGGTAGTAGTAAATGAAGTATACAGTGAAGAAAGGAGGGTTACTAGCGGGTATCGCGAGGGTTCAGTACTGGGACCGGTCCCTTTTAATGTCTTTATAAGTGACATTGCAGAGGAACTGGAAGGAAAAGTATGTCTCTTGGAGCGACACAAAGATCTGCAACAGGTTGATACAAGATGGAGTGGAAAGGATGAGAAGGGACTTGGCAAGGTTGGAGGAATGGTCAAATGTATGGCAGCTCAGATTCAATGTAAAGAAGTGCAAGGTAATGCACATGGAAACAAACACCCAGGGAATCATACACAATGGGGGGTGAGATACTGACAACAGTAAAATGGAAAGGGACCTGGGGTATAATTATATTAGATGACCTAAAGGTGAGGCAATGTGAGAAGGCAGTAAGGAAGGCTGGGGATTCTGGGATACATAGGAAGAGGCATCAATAGTAGAAAACAGGAAGTTCTTATCCCTCTGTACAGACAGTTGGTAGAGACCCCATCTGGAGTACTGTGTGCAGTTCTGGAGATCCCATCAAGAAGACATAGACAGAGTGGAAGCTGACCAGAGGAGGGCAACCAAAATGACATATGAAGAAAGACTAAAGGAGCTTAACATGTATACCCTGAGGAAAGAAGAGAGGGACATGATAGAAACTTTCAAGTACCTCAAGGGAATCAACAAAGTCCAAGAGGGTAGCATCTTTCAGAAAAAGTGATGTGCAAGAACAAGGGGCACAATTTGAAGATAGAGGGGACGGCTCAGAGGTAATTTAAGGAAGTATTTTTTCACAGAGAGGGTTGTGGATGCATGGAACAGCCTCCTAAGGAGTTTGTGGAGTCAAGAACAGTGGGGAATTCAAGAATGCATGGGACAGGCATAAGGCAGTCCCAGTGGGGTAGGAGGAAGTAAGCTGTTGGTTAACTAGGATCTGCAGCTTATCTGTTAGGTAGGAAAATGGGCAGACTAAGTGGGCCAAGCGGTCCTTATCTGCCGTCAAATTCTATGTTTCTATTCATTTTGAAAAGAGGACCGTAGTAATTTTAATTTTGGTTTACATCAAAGGTACAGCCAAAAATTAACCCATGAAGGTGAATATTTCATCAAAGAATATTTGTCAGAATCTGTCTAAGCCCCTTAAGGACCGAAAACTAATGTCAAAACATCCTCCTCAGACACATGAATAAGTGCATAAATCTCTGTAGATATAAATTTCATGAAATTCTTCAACAGGATTCTTCCAACATACACTCTGTCTGCGAAGACCTCCATCCCGCTTTGTACCTCAGATGTACAGCAAATCTCTTTTGGGGGTGATTCAATATAACTTGCTCTAGGCGGGAGGTCTGCCCTGCCTCTATCCCTGGGGTCGGTGTGCATTTTTCCTCTGGTCCTTATCCTTGGGTCTATTTCTAAGAACCTCAGAGTATGATTTTGATTTGTTTCCAGTCACTGGCTGGGGATGTTGGAGGTGTCATTCTCTAATAATTCACTTAATCGCCCCTCCGATACTTTTTTGTCTATCATTTCTTTTCCTGGTGTTGGTCATATTTGTCTCCTGATCACCTTGCTTCTCCCCTCCTTCCATCTGATTCCAAGGCACATTACTTCCTATTGGCCTTGTAACCCACGATCTGTGTTTTCAGAAGCGTTAGATTGTACATTACCATTGCAAGGTGAGGGTCCATACATGTTCTGGTTCTCAATGGTCGTCCGTAATTGCTTCCACCCTGTTCTCGGAAGAGGAGGATGCGGACCATTCTTTCACTCCATTTCTTCCATTCAGACAGGCCAATGCATGCATCATAGCCTGTCTTGCTGTCAGCTTTGGTACAGCGCTTCCTTTTCCCCCTGGTTCTTCCGGATCCGTCCATCCCTGCTTCTGCTAGTTCCTGGGTCTGGACTAGCTCTCCAATTCTGATCAAGTCTCCGCTCTTCCATTCTTCTCTCATCATCATCTTCTTCCAGCAGTTTCTGTACCGATAAATGTTTTCTTCAGGATATGCTCCAGGTGAGCTGAGGCTTTCATTTTATCCACCTCCGACATAGCGTTAAGGTTCATGATGGTCTCTCCCTACCTCCATATCTAAGTCGATCAATTCCGCTTGACTTATCCTCCGACTCCTCTGTTGCTGGAGCAGATTCAAATCTCTCCTCCTCATCATGGGGAATTTCCATGGTATCCTGGCCAAATTTCCCATTCACTAAAATACCACCAACTGCTTAATCTGGTTCAAGTAAAGATTTATGCCATGTACAGTTTCAGTTGGTTACCATCTTACCCCCATCCACCCACCCATGAAAAAGGACTTCTAGTCTTAATGGGCCTATCCGTTAACAAAATTCATCAATAAATAAATTCCCCTATTATGCATTATGGATCCATATATAACCGAATCATCTCAAAGGCCATCTTGACATATACACTTTAATACCTAACAGCAAATCAGAGCCCTTTTCCTGATAAAAGGCTTCCAACATGTTACATTTAAATCAACAACAAAGTCACAAATAAGGGTAGGTAAGCCTAGGGGATGTTAGGCTGTATTAGTAGGGGTATCACAAGTCAGAAGGGGAGGTAATAATCCTCTTTACAAGACACTGGTTAGGCCCCATCTGGGTACTGCATGCAGTACTGGAGGCCACACCTTCACAAGGACATTAACCAAACTGAGGCAGTCCAGAGGCGGGCAACCAAAATGGTGCAGGGATTGCATCAGAAAACATATGAGGAGGACAGATTAATGGAGCTCAATATGTATACCCTAGAGCAAAGGAGGAGAGAGGTGATATGACGAAACATTTAAACACCTTAAGGGCATTAACAAGGTGAAAGAGCCTAACATGTTTAAATATAAGAAAATAGCAGGACAAGGGAACACAGCATGAAATTAGAGGAGGACGATTATGAGGTAATGTGAGGAAGTTCTTTTTCACAGAAAGGGTGGTGGACGCATGGAATAGCCTACTCAGGAAGTGGTGGATATGAACACAGTGCAGGGCTTCAGACAGGCTTGGGATAGGCATAAGGGAGCAATCCAGATGAGTATGAATAGATAGGCCATTGACAGAGCAAATGCCGATGGCACATTCATAAGGTAGAAAGAAATAGGCAGACTGGTTGGGCTTCATGGTCCTTATCTGCCATCAGCTTCTATGTTTCTGTGAACTAGTGGCTTATGGAAAAATCCACAGGGATATATACAGGAAAATGCAGGTAAAATAAGGGCTTATTACAGGAGAATGGTTATTCTAGGATTGTGGCTATGTTGTTCTTCCATTCTCTTAGTATGTCCCTTTCCCTTTAAAAATCGCTGGAAGTCTTCAAGCTGGCTCCTCCCACCCACCGGGTGGTATAACCTCGGCTCCGCCACATGACGCCAGATCTTTCTTTCCCGCTGGAAGATTCGGGTTGCCTCCTTTGTGCTCCTGCATTTGTAGGCCCTGGTTTCTTCCAAATTTTGTCTAGTTCGCCAGATCTTCCTCTCTGCTGGAAGATTCGGTTGCCCTCCTTTGTGCTCTTGCATTTGCAGGCCCTGGCTTCTTCGAAACTTTGCCTAATTCACATTAGCGAATGTGACTCTTCAACTCTGATTAATGAAGATAGTCTTTCCTGATTTTGCCGATGTTCATGCGACCAGAAAATATTGCAGACTGATCCCACACGCGTGTGTTTACTGCTTGGGTGTCGGCCATGACCTCTTGAAGTCGACTTCTGCCTTGCATTTCACCCTAATGTCCTCGATGACCATCTCACACGCCTCTGGTGAAATCCAAGGAGGCTTGGTGGGCAGTTCCGTGGCCTTGGGATCTGGCAAACAATTGGAAGCATGCAAGCCTTTGAGGAGGAAGCGGCCGGGCATGGCATCTTCCTTTGGAACTTCTTCGTTCCTCTCAACCTGGGCTCCACCTTCTCTGGTTCTTTGTGAGAGTTGTGCCAGTCTCTCTCAGCTAAGGGGAGGTGCCTGCGGCATTGCACTCCTCTCGGTCCCGTAAGCGGAAAAGGACCCAGGATCTGCCTTCATCTCGGCGAAGACGTTCTTGTGATCAGAAGATCTTGGTCCCAGGAACCGCAGTCTCGACTTAGTTGAAATCACCCTTCATTGCTGGCTTCTCCAGCCTTCTTGTCTGGCCAGTTGACCGAGACGGCCGATCACTTGAGGTCGGGTTATTTATTAACCCATTGTCATGACTCTGGTTGTCGACTCTCTTAATCGTACTCTGGTCCTTTCTTTTGCTGGCGAGGAGACCCTGCCTGCGGGGAATCCCATCGAGGAAGTGGTCCCGTCCCCAGGAAGACTCTGGTCTTGCCAGTTTCTCCTGATCGACCGATCGGCCTGCCCAATTTTGGTCGAGGTCTGGGACCCTCTCGAATGACAGGCCAAGGAGAGCCATAAGCGCTCTAGGAAGCGATGCCATCTGAGGGCTTGACGGAAACTCCGGTGCTCAGGACCTCCTGTGGCAAGTGCCAATTCTGTCTGAGCATAAGCCGACCCCAGCTCCATCCCGGCCATTACCTGGCTGTGCCGCAGTTGGGCTGACTCCATTGGTGGCGATCAAGTTGGTACCCCTGCCTGCAGAGCTGGCAAAACCTCCGGTTCGGCTTTTACCGGTCTCTCCACCGATCCTGGTTGAGCCACCACCCAAGCAGCCTGTAGGAGGGCTCCTTCAGGCGAGATCGACCAAACACTGGGCTTCCCGGTGCCTCTCGGTCACTGTCACCCTGGACTGCCCTCGCAGTTTGAAGGTGACCTTGGTGGTCAACCGCTGTATTCGGATTTCTCTGATTTGGATGATACTGGCCTGTATTCTCATCCTGGGATGATGAATCTGCTGGTGGGATTGAGACAGAGGAAGGTCCTTCTTCCTTTCGGGGCATTCTTCGCTTCATCTCTGAGTCCACAGGATGCCCCTGGAACCTGTCCAGAAAAGGCAGAGTACCCTCTCACAGACATCCTCAAGAGAGGGATACCCCGAGGAGGCTTTCTGTGGCCAAGGCCATCTTTGGTCCGCCCTAGAACTTTGGTAACACCCTCCCTCTTGCCCAGCTCAGTCTGCCCCCATGGCCCACAAGTATGCAGTGCCTATGGGGTCCCTTTATGGTGTTCACAGAACAGAACACCCTTCGGCTGAGAACCTGGTAACCGCTTCTGTGTTCAGGCGGTACTGGCTGTTCTGTTGACACGGACCGACCTCTCGAAAAGTATGCAAAGTCTTGCATCATTCGTTCGAAGGTCTGTGCTGCCTCTTCATTAGGGCCTTCGCGGGCAAGTTCAGCTGTCATGGCACACTTTTCCAAACAGCAGCTTCAGACAGTCATGGACCTTGGGATTGTTGTGCCCGCTTGATGGCTGCCGAAGTGCTTCGCCGCAGGGGTTTTGCTGAGACTTCTCCGCTTTTTCTGGCAGATACTCAGCACAAAGTAGCTGATGTGCCTTTCTTGAGCACCGACCTTTTCGTCCCAAGTGTGGCAGGTCACCTTCAGCGCATTGAGCAGTCCAGTGCCACCTTTGATGCTACTTCTGCTAAGGTCTTTCAGTAGAAACAGCAGAAGAAGCCTTTTCAGCACTCTTCCCTGTGGCCCAGCAACCCTCCTTTCAAGAAGGGCAGCAGCAGCAGGCTAATGCTTGGTGCCCCAGGCCCAAGCCAGACCCTCCCAGTCCCATAAAGGAAGGAGAGTTCAGGTCCTGGATCCTCCTCCTCCAAGCCTGTTCAGTGGCGAGGCGGGGGCTGCCACCCCCTCTCCTGTCACGCCAGCTCCAGGTCCTCCCGTGAGGCCGGCTCCGCACTTCCTTTTCTCCTGGTTCGCTATCACTACGGACAGGTGGGTTCTGGAAGTGGTCGGTCAAGGGACTACCACTGGAATTCGAGCAGTACCCTTCAAGCCGAGCCTGCACCCCTCAGGAGTAAAGAGTATCAGTCCATACTCAGTCCTGCTCCAAGATGACATCATTCAGCTCCTTCTCAAGGAGGCAGTATCGCCAGTGGTGGATTCTCTAGCAGACCCAGGCTTTGTCTCCAGGTACTTCCTGGTGCCCAAGCAGATGGGTGGCTGGTGCCCCATTCTAGATCTCCACAACCTGAATCAGTATCTCAGGTCATGCACCTTTCAGATAGTCACTCTTTGCCAGATCATGCCATCCTTGGAGTGAAACATGTGGTTCTGTTCACTGGATCTGCAGGACGCATTCTTTCACGTCCCCATCCGTCTGTCTCATTGGTGGATCCTCTGCTTCAGAGGCAATGGACCCTGTCGAGGTTACGAGCCATGCGCGTTCAGCCTGTCATCAGCCCCATGGTTCTTCACCAAATGCATCGCAGTAGTAGAAGCCCATCGAGGGGGGCAGAATTTACCCCTACCTCAACGATTGGCTCTGGCAGGTCCCACCCTGCAGGAGGTGGAGAGGTCCAGGACCTGACCCTCCACACCTGCTCCCAACTCAGCCTACTGATCAGGCAGGTCAGGTCGTGAACTTGTGCCTTTCCAGATCATTTACATCATGGTCGTTTCAATCAGCTGATCACTGTAACCCAGAAGATGTGGGATGCTCTCCAATGGTGGACCGCCCCACACTGGTTGCAGGAACTGATCCTGTTTGTCCGTCCCGAGCTGATGGCCGCCCTCATGACCGATACCTCTCTCATGGACTGGGAGCTCACATGGGGACAAAGGGCATGTGTTCTGGACCCCCGAGGAGTCCCAATACCACATCAACCTGTTGAGCTCAGAGCAGTCAGACTGGCACTGTTAGCCTTCACTCCTCAGCTCCGGGGTCAAGAGGTTCAAGTCCAGACAGACAATACCACCTACCTCACTGCATCACCTCAACAAACAGGGGCGCATGCACTCCTGTCTGCTTTGCAGAGGGGCTCCACATCTGGGCCTTTGTCATCTGTTTGAGGTGGATCCCCTAGCCATCCATGTGGCAGGAGGTCAAACCATCTGGCGGATGCTCTCAGCCGCTTAGGCGAGATATCACACGAGTGGTCTCTCCATCCAGAGGTAGCTTACAGCCTGTTCTCCCTTGGGGCAAACTGATGGTGGACCTGTTTGCCTCAGGGACAACACCTAGCTGAGGCTGTTTCATGCCCCCCACAGGGCTCGCTGCAGGGATACCTTCTCGGGGCCATGGACCCCAGGCCTCTCTCATGCCCTCCATTTCCCTTGATCCACAAGCTGCTCCTCAAGGGAGGAGGGACAAGGCAAAGGTGATCTTGGTAGCCCCAGCCTGGCGCGCCAGTTCTGGTATCCAGGTCTCCTCAGCTCAGCTGCAGGCCCCTGGAGCGGCTCCCGCACGCCCAGACCTGATCTTTCTCAATCAGGGAAGGTATACCATCCGTACCTTCAATCCCTGCACCTCACAGCCTGGTTCCTGACGGCTAGAGTTCCAGGCTTTGGGTCTTTCGAGGATGTCCGCATCGTGGTGGAGGCATCCAGAAAGGAATTGACCAGGAATATAATAGCCTTCAAATGGAAAAGGTTTTCCATTTGGTGTCAGGGTAAGGGCCTGGACCTTTGTCCTGTCCAGTGGCTAACATTCTCGATTATCTTTGGTCTTTGTCCAAGGTGGGGTCTTTGGTCGTCCGGCCAAAGGGTGCACCTGGCAGCCGTCTCTCTTACCCTCGTGGGCGGTCAGCCGACATTGGCACAGGAGACAGTGGTCAGGCACTTTTTCAAAGGCCTGGATCACATATCTCCTCCGGTGCATGAACCTCCACCTCCATGGGATCTACTGCTGGTACTGGCAAAGCTCATGGGCAAGCCATTTGAACCATTGCACCAGTGTGCTGTTGTCACACTTTCGTGGAAGACGGCCTTCTTGGTAGCTGTCACGCCTGCCAGAAGGACAGGGGAGCTCCAGGTGCTTTGGTGGACTCCCCTTATCTGGTCTTCCACAGGGACAGGGGTGTCCTTCACCCCCACCTGAAATTCCTTCCGAAGGTGGTATCAGAGTTTCACCTTAATCAGGTGTTAACTCTGCCTGTATACTCTCCTACTTACACCTTGGAGGCTGAGTACAGGTTCCATACTCTGGACCTGAGGCAGGCCCTCCTGTTACAAGGAGACGGTGAAAATGCGAGGAGAAGTTTGCCAGCTGTTTGTCCTCGCTGAAGCCACTTCTGGCAGACCTGCAGCAAATGGACTATTGCAAGATGGATCACGCCTTGCATAAGTCTGTGCTATGAGTTGGCGGGCATGGAGTCTCCCAGAGGATGAGAGCTTATTCTACCCGCCATACCGCTGCATCGGTGGCTGCTTCCAGGGACATGCCTATGCAGGAATCTGTTGGGTTGCTACCTGCAAGTCAGCAAACACCTTCATTACCCATTACCACTCGACCGTGAGTCACCCGGGTGCTAGTTTTCGGGCCTCAGTTCTCTAATCTCTATTTCCCAAGTGAGTATCAGTGGGGTGTGGCCTTCCTCCTCCTCCTGGAGAACTGCTAGAGTCTGCCAAATAGTGTGATTGAACAACATATCCACGATCCTAGAAAAATGGGTTACTCACTTGTAACAGTAGATCTTACCTCAGAGGGCTCTTGCGGTAGATAATTACATATAGGACTGATGCGCAGGCGGCAGGACTACGGAAAAATTTCTAGCTAGCAGTCCTGGCGAGGACCTATCTCAGGTGACCGCGTCAGGCAGCGTCAAGTATAAAGGGCGGTCCTGGACCTCGCCTTCCAGTTCTTTCCCGCTGTTAGCTCGTGCAGAGCCTTGTGGAAAGTTCGTGCTTAGTCAGCCCTACCCTTCATCGTTTTTCTGCGAAAAAATCTTATTTTTGAATTAACGTCAGTGTATGGCATCCCTACACCTTCCGAGCACAAGAACAAGTGTGACAGCGGCTCCCAACTGTCGCACAATGACGGCCACTCCCTGTGCCTGTTCTGCCTAGGCCCGGATCATCCAGTTGAGAAGTGCCAGCATTGCCTTAACTTTAACGCGCTACCCGGAAAAGACGGCAGCAATCCTGGAGGCCCATATCCTCAAAAAGAAAATGAGCTCGATGGAGAAGGAGCTTAAAAGCTAAGGCAGGCGCCTACTCTCGAAGGCCTACTCAAGAAAAGGACAAGGACAGCTTCAAGAAGACACCAGAATAAAGGACTGTTGTGTGACTGAACTTCTCTGCTGGGACTACAGTAGAAGAACTTTTGTACTTGGACCTTTAATTTAGGGTAAAAAAAACTAACATATAAAAAAAAAAAAAAAGTGTGTATTTGTCTGGTTTAACTGAACTGAATGGGTATCCGAACAGTTATTTAGGTGTAAATTTCAGGTGATTGAAAGGACTTAACTGTTGTGGGGTTTAAATTACTTGTAGAAAGATCTAGTAAGTAGGGAGTGGCTTAGCTAGAAGGAAGCTACATTTAAAGACTGCCTTAGAAATATTCTGCTAATAGCTTGGCAGAAGACACCAGGAGAAAGGACTGCTGTGTGACTGAACTTCTGCTGGGACTATATTGCCTCCTTCCTCCCTTCACCCTCCCACCCAAAGCTAGTTCTATTTTATAGGCACAGGATTTGACTGACAACAGGAACTTCCTGTTTGGGAGCAGGAAGTGAGTGATCACAGAACCAACAAGACCCACCATCCTAGAAGGGCAAGAGTAGCTCTCCGCCCCTCTAGCTGCTGGAGGTCTGCCTCTGAGCAAGTAACTGGTCTACTGAGAAATATAGGATATTCTTGTCTCAGAACAGGACAATCAGGAGCTTAAAGGGAACACAGGCAGAAAGTAAGGAGAGAGAAAAAACAGAGGAAAGACTAAGGATTGCAAACAGTTTAGGGGCCAGAAATAAGACATGATTGGAGTGGTGCAGTGCAGTGGCTGTGGAGCAGCAGTCTTCCGGAGACGTTCTGGAGGATGTGGTGTTGTCCCATCTGCAGGCACCTCTCTGGGCTGAGGGAGGAGGTTGCTCATCTACAGGCTGAGTTGGCCAGGATTTGTGGGACCTTCTCTTCCATCCAGGGACCACCAGTGCCTCTGCCGTTGCCTCAGAGGTTGCTAAGAAAGAGGAGCGTTGGACCACAGTGGGCTCAGGGAGGGTGAGGGTGGTGGAACAGAGGCGCTTCCCTCCAGTTGTACCTCTCCACAATTCCTATGCCATTCTGGCAAAGTGTGGTTCCTCTATGGAGGCACCCGTAGTGGAGACCAAGGAGGATGCTGGGAACTCCATAAAGGAGACCCACAGGAGGGTGGCAGGGGACCCTGCAGGGAAGGAAACAACTCCTGGTGGGGACTCCTTTGTTAGGAAGGTAGAACTGGGGAGGAAGGGAGAGGGAGGGAGGTGAGGTGCCTGCCTGGTGCCATGGCTTGAGGGACAGGGGCGAATCCTCAGGATTGCTGGAGCAGCTGCACAGGGAGGGAGCTGGATGTCATTGTCCACCTAGGGACAAATGACTTGGCTAGGAGAGGGATTAGAGAAGTGCAGGAAGAGTTTATGGAATTGGGGAGGGCCTTAGTCAAGTAGCATGCACGGTAACCTTCTCGGAGGTGCTGCCCATCTATGGCATAGGAGAGGCTAGGGTGTTCCGCACCATGGGATTCAATCAGTGGTTGAAAACTGGTGTCGAGCTCAGGGATTTGGCTTCATTGGGGACTGGGGGCCCACTGGAGTGATGCAAGCCTATATTGGCATGATGGGCTGCATCTGTCCGGAGGGAACCAGGATCCTAGGGTGATAGGTTTAAATGCTTCATTGGCAAGCTTTAAACTAGCCAAGGGGGAGGCACTGAAAGGAGCAGGGAAATCCCAGCCCCCAAAATAATCACGGTAGTAAGTATGGCAAACACCAACATAGAGGTGTCGATAGAGAGAAGGGCAGGGTTAAATGGAGAAAGTGACAAAGGCAAGAAGGACAGGGATAGGGCAAAAGGGAGTAAGGCCATCAGGAAATGGAGGGTAATGAGTACCAATGCCGTAGTCTGGGCAACAAGCTCCCTGAGCTGGTGGCCTTGACGGAAGAGGGATGCCTGGATATCGTAGCAGTGCAGAAACATGGTACACAGAGAACCATGACTGGATGTTAACATACCAGGTACATAACCTACAGGAGAGACAGGCAGGGAGAAGAGGTGGAGGAGTAGCTCTTATGTAAAGGAAGGATAAAACAACTGAACAACAGAGTAAACAGGGAGGAGAGGAGGCACTGTGGGTCACCTTGGAGACTGGAAAGGCACCACAGTCCGCACAGGGGTTGTGTACAGACCCCCATGTCAGGGGAGGAATGGACAAGGATATGATAGAAGGCATTCTTAGAATGGCAGAGAAAGGGAGATACTGTTGATGGGAGACCTGAATATGCCAGATGTTAACTGGAGCACATTTGCTGCAGCCACATCCAAGAGCAGGGCCATTATTGATGCCCTACGGGTGGCAGGCATTAGACAGCTAGTTTCAGAACCCACTCGTGAGGGAGCAATCTTAGACCTCATACTCTCAAACGGGGGCAGTGAGAGGATCTCAGATCTAGAAGTGGGTTGCCATCTGGGGACAAGTGACCATCAAACAGTGTGGTTCACATTAAACTCAGCTACAGAGTCAAGCCATACAAAAAGTGAGGGTACTGGACTTTAGGAGGGCTGACTTTGGCAAGATGGAGAGTGCTCAGGAAAAGCACTAGCAAACAGGCTAGAAGGAGGTGTGGAGCAACAATGGGGAATCATCAAAACTGCCATCACAGAGGCAACAAACCTTTGTGAAGCAAATAAACAAATCAAAACGAAGAAAAAGCCACTATGGTTCTCAAAAGAGGTGGCTGTGAAAGTCAGGAAGAAAAGATAGCATTCCGGAAGTATAAAGAAACACAGAAGGAGCAGGACAGAGAGCTGTACCAGTTAAGGCAGAAGGAAGCAGGGAGGGAAGTCAGAATAGCAAAAGCCCAAACTGAGGAAAAGATCGCCAACTCAGTTAAGAATGGGGATAAAACCTTTTATAGGTACATCAGCGAGCGAGAAAGACAAAGGGAGGGATAGTGAGGCTGAATAGAATGAACGGTGGGTGGGCAGAGGGGACAGTGAAAAGCAGGAATACTGAGCGAATATTTCTGCTCAGTATTCACAAAAGAGGAGAGTGGCCTAATCCAATTAACAGAAGCATCTTGATAGGGGTCGATCCCAGTCCTTTCACAGAAGAAAGGGTTCTGCAAGAACTCCTAAAACTGAAGGTGGACAAAGCAATGGGTCCTGATGGAATTCACCCCAGAATTCTAAAAGAATTAAGGGAGGAACTAGTGAAACCACTGGCTACTCTTTTTAATAAATCATGGGAGGATGGTGTGGTACCAAGACTGGAGGAAGACGGATGTGATTCCCTTCACAAAAGTGGGACCAAGACAGAGGCAGGAAACTACAGACCTGTCAATCTGACCTCTGGTAGGGAAAGTGATGGGAGTCACTCTGAAGAAAAGAATAGTTGAGCACCTAGAGGCCAGTGAGCACAGGACCCAAGGCAGCATGGGTTCACAGCGGAAGGTCATGTCAGATGAATCTAATAGATTTCTTTGACTGGGTGACCAAAGTAGTAGACCAGGAGGCTGTGGACATGGCCTACCTAGACTTTAGCAAGGCATTTGACACAGTCCCACACAAAGATTAATAGTCAAATTAACCAGCCTGGGAGTGGGTCCCAGGGTAGTAGCCTGGGTAAAACATTGGCTGCACAACAGGATACAGAAGGTAATTGTAATGGAGTCCACTCTAAAGAAAGAAGGGTTACTAGTGGGGTACCACAGGGTTCAGTATTGGTCCAGTCCTTTTAATGTCTTCATCAGTGACATTGCAGAGGGACTGGAAGGAAAAATATGCCTTTTGCAGATGACACAAAGATCTGCAACAGGGTTGATACACAAGGAGGCATGGAAAGGATGAAAGGGACTTGGCAAGGTTGGAGGAATGGTCAGAAGTATGGCAGCTAGGATTCAATGCAAAGAAGTGCAATAATGCACCTGGGAAACAAGAACCAGGGGAAGAATACACAATGGGTGGGAGGTAGTAACAACAACAAAAGGAAAGGGACCTGGGGTTAATCATATCAGATGACCTTAAGGTTAGCAATCAATGTGAGAAGGCAGTAGGGAGGGCTGGGGTATACTGGGATGTATAGGAAAGGCATCAGCAGCAGAAAACAGGAAGTTGTTATCCCTCTGTACAGACAGTTGGTGAGACCCCATCTGGAGTACTGTGTCCAGTTCTGGAGACCTCATCTCCATAAGGACATAGACAGGATAGAGGTAGTCCAGAGGAGGCAACTAAAATGGTGCAGGGTCTGCAAGAGAAGCCATATGAGGAGAGACTAAAGGAGCTTAATATGTATACCCTTGAGGAAAGAAGGAGAGGGGGATGATAGAAACTTTTAAGTACCTCAGTGGAATCAACAAAGTCCAAGAGGGTAGCATCTTTCAGAAAAGAGACTTACAAGAACAAGGGGACACAATTTAAAGATAGGAGGGCGGTTCAGGGCAATGTGAGGTATTATTTCACAGAGAGGGTAGTGGATGCATGGAACAGCCTTCCTGAGGAGGTTTGTGGGGTCTAAAACTGTGGAGATTTCAAGAATGCATGGATAGACATAAGGCATTCTTGTGGGGGGAAGAAATAGGCTGTTGGTTAACAGGATCTGCGGCTCATCCTGTAGGTAGAAATGGGCAGACTAGATGGGCCTAGCGGTCCTCATATCGCTGTCATAGTCTATGTTTCTATGACAGGCACCAGGACAAAGGCTCCTGCACCGCTGCCTCCCTCGGGAGTCATGGGCACTCAGGTAACATCTCTCCGGGGACCGCCCATCGACGGTCACCGGAGGTTTCTGAGGCGCGGCGCCCACCCGTCTGGCTCGGGCTGCGGGCGCCCGGGCTATTGGAGGCCTCACCCTGGTTCAACCGTAGACTTGCGGCCTACCTCAGCGGGCGACTCCAGTTGGCAGGCGTCAGCTCCTCTGGCGTCTGCCCGGAGAGGGCAGTAAGACATCCGACCCACGCACAGCCCCTTTCCCACGGACCAGGCCGACCCTTCCTCTCGACCTGCCTCCGTGAAGGCCTCGTAAGTCAGGCGTCGGCCCCTCCGGTATCTGCCGAGAGCTCGCCTCGCCTCGCGTCGGCTTGTCAACGTCCAGCGGTAGTGAACCGGCAACCGGACCCGTCGTGTCCGCCGTTCCCGGTTCACGCAGCTTCGCTACAGTGTCTGGGGAAGCAAAGTCCCCCATCCGATCCAGGGACTTTTGCCCCACGCCCTGGTGCAGTTGGGGTTCTTTGCATCCGTCGGTCCCTCCTCCATCTGGTGTAGCCGGACCCAATGTCTGCTCCCTGGACACCGGCTCGCGCGGCCCTCTGGCGTCAGTACCCTGACGTCAGGGCCTCTGCCTTAGCCCCGGCGTCGGCCTTACTGACACAGGAAGTTTCTTCTCCACGTGGGCCCTCCTGGGCTCTGTTTCCGGACCCACCTGCGAGGTGTCTGGCGGGCCGTCTGCTGAGGCACCCCGGCTCCCGGGTACCGCTGTCTTATTCGACACGGTGTACCCGGGAGCGTCATATCGACACCGCAGTACCAAATGCTGGGCTTTCCGCGCCACTAAACTCGGCGTCTCTGTACCCGCGCCAGGTTATCCGCAGCTGGGTTTCGGATACGCTCCTTATGGGTTTCCCCTATTCTTATCCCCCACCTCCTCCTCGCCCCTCGTGGCCACCGGTGGACCTGCAGGAGTCTCTGGCGTCTCTGGTGGGCTGAGGCCAAGGCTCAGCTCACCAAGGAGGTCGAGAGCCACCTTCCGCAACAGTGCCATCTCAGGCTCCTGTCGCCCCAGGCGCACCTCCCTCCCATCTCTGGATTCCAGGGTTCTTGCGTCTGGATCCAGGGAGGGGGCAGGACATAGCGTTCATGGGTGCTCCAAGGGACCCATTCCTCCCCGAGTCGGTAAGGGAGTCTTATTCTTCTTCTCCTCCTCTTCACTCTCGGATTCCTCGGACTCTTCCGACGGATGCTCCAAGAGACGACGAAGCCCCGCCTCCTTGAAGACCCGGCCGACTCCTCCCAAGTCCTCGAGGATCCTTCTTTATGGAGTTGCTTAGAAAATCCAGGAGGATCATCAGTGGCACTCTAAGGAACCAGTCCTCAGCGACTGAAACTTGCTGAACATCTGGATCTGCCCGTGAGCTGCTACATCAATGCCACCTGGATGAGCCTCACGACCTTGTCACCACGATATGGAAATAGCGATGGGCGTGGCCCCACTTCCAAGGAAGTCTAACAGACTATATCAGGCTCCAGAGGGTGTTGACTTCCTAGATTCTCACCCTCGTGTCGACTTGGTCGTGATTAGCGCCGCATGGCGGTCGGTCGCACCAAAAGCATCTTAGCTCGTCCCTCCTGATAAGGAATCTCGCTTTCTGGACTAGCACGAAGAAAGATTTATGCTTCCTCCACACTGGGGATTCGGCCCTGAACTACGTCAGGCACATGGGGACCACCAGAAGGCCGTCCTTACTCAGATGGAAGCCAAGCTGGACTCCTTGCCTGACTCCTAAGTCAAACAGGGGTTGGCTGACCTCGTCCGGCTCTGCTCGTTCGGCCAGTCGCCACATCGTCGGCGACATATGGCGCAGTGGGCACTGCGGGCAGAGCTCCGCTTTTGCCGTGGGTCTACAGCGTCATGCCTGGTTCCGCGTGTCAGGGTTGGTCCCGGAGGTGCAATCTGCTATTCAGGAGGCATCTTTCCAAGGGTGGTGCTTTTGGAGGTGCTGTCAAGGATATCATCACGATTTGCGGGAGAAGGGACAGCTCTGAAATCAGTGGATTCCATGTACCGTCCCCATCAACGCAGCGCTGTCCCTTCCATGAGCGGAATCGTCCAAAGTGGCTAAACCACAGGGAAGGTAATACGCAAGCGTTGGGCCCCCGCGGCTCCCAAGCCCCTCTGCCCAAAGCAGCAGGTGCTTCAGCTGCGGCGCTGCCTCACACCACCTGACTCTTTCCCTCTCCCACCGCCCGGACTTCCCAGAGGAACTGGTAGAGGGAGGTTTCTCTCCACCTTCCGGATGGGAGAGATAACCACGGATACTTGGGTGCTCCAGCTTATAGCGAATGACACTCCATAGAGTTTCTTCAGAAACCAGCCCGCCACCCCCTCTGAAGTCATCGTATTCAGGGAACACCTTCCTTTGGTCCAGGAAGAAATCTCTGCTCTTCTCATGAAGCAAGCACAGAGCCGTTCCCCTTCATCTTCAGGGACAGGGTGCTATTCCCATTTCTTCCTGGTCCCAAAGAAGGCGGGGATCTCAGACCGATTCTAGATCTCAGTTTCCTGAATCTTTATGTATGGTACAAAATCATACATTGCAAGTACCTTCGTTTTGCGTTTCAGGGACCACTATCAATTCAAGCGCTCCTTTGGTCTATCCTCAGCCCCCCGGTATTTACCAAATGCCTGGCAGTGGTGGCGGCTCACCCGTGCGTACCATGGGAGTACAGTGTTCCTTACCTGGACGACTGGCTCCTGGCAGCCTCGTCCCAGGAGGAACTCCAGCGCTTCTCTCCTCACCCAGCAGGTTTTTACTTGCCTGGGTATTACCATCAACCATTCCAAGTGTCATCTGGACACTTACCAGAGCTACAGTTCATCGGGGTTATCCTTGTTACGACTGTGAGCAAGGCCTTCCTGCCTCTGGACAGGCGGCTCTCTTCAGACCCAGATTTCTCTGCTATCAGACGCATGGGAGGGTCTCGGCGAGTCGATCCTCCATACTCTCGGGCTCATGGGCCGCTATTCTGACGGTCCCTCGAGCTCGACTCCACATGAGGATCTCAGTGGACCCTTCACTCTCAGTGGGATCAACTAGTGGGCGACCTAGATCAATTAGTTCTGATCTCATCGCCCGATGGTGTGAGACTTGCAATGGTGGATGGTTCGAGAGAACCTGTTTCTAGGGACATGGATATGTTGTTCAATCCACACTTATTGGCAGGTTCCTTGCCGCTTTAAATCTTGCGGAAGGTCTTCAAGCTGGCTCCTCCACCGGGTGGTAAAACCTCGGCTCGCCCATGATGTCAGATCTTCCTTACTGCTTGGAAGCTCAGGTTCCCTCCTTAGCCTTGCGTTTTAGACTGGATCCTAACTCTTCGGTTCGTTCTAAATTGGTTTTGAAGTTTTCTAAATCTCGTCTTCATCTTCCCTCGTGGCTGCGATGGACAGATCTATTCCTCGCTTTCGGAGGTGCCCTTGCAGGCAGAAAATGTCCAGGACAGATCCGCACTCACGTCGTCTACTACTAGGCCTAGATCACGACCCGCGGAGCCTGTGGTTATACCGCTTTTTCGGCCAGCGTCACGGGTGATGTCGCTGCCGGTTGATGCTCGACCCCAGAAGCGTTCCACGGTAAAATCAAAAGAGGCTCGTTGGGCAGTGTCCGCGGCAGCTGGCTCAGCTGAACAGCTCGAGCATATGATCGCCTTCGAGGAGGAGGCGCCAGGCTGCATCTTTCTCCTCCTCGGCCGTGGCATTTATCCCGCTCTCTCTGAGTTCCTCGATTATGCGGCCGTTCAAGAAGCTTTGTCAGTCCTTTTCCACGAAGAGAGGGGCCATCAGGACTTTCTTCGGCCCAGAAGGGTCAAGGTAAGTCCCACCATCGGCGTTACGTGGGGCCGGAAAGTTCCCTTCCCCAGACAGCCGACCCGACTTCAGTCGAAGTTGCGGCTAAGGCCGCTGGCTTCACGGTGTCCCTGTCAGGCCAGCCTCGCCGACACTCCCGTCGACACAGTCGAGATTTTTCTCGATCCGTTAGATGGGCTGTCGACTGTAAAGCCGACAACCCACCTTCACGGTTCCCCGTGGAGACGAGGATCTGCCTGCGCCTTGGTCGCGGTCCCGGTTAAAGTGCCGAGCCGAGGAAGGCGGGTGTCCCTGCCCTTCCGGCCCACCCTCGGTCCCCTAGGGTCTCGGTCTCGGACTTCATCTCGTCAAGGCGTTCCCGCCGACATCGGGTGATCCTCGGTCTCGAGACCGGCAAGCGGCGACCGCTCCTCCCGTCCCTCTTCCTCGGATGAGGGAGACTTCGCGTAAATACGTCAGTGCTATGAGGAGCCTGTGTGGCAGCAGTTGCTGTTGTCCGGTCTAAGCCGACTCCGGTCCAGACCCGCCATCAAGTGGCTGTCGCCTGAATGACGAGGCAACCACTCGCCCCAGTCGAGTTGCCTTTCAGGGCTGGTTGCTCGGCCAAACCAACTGCTCCACCGATTGTGGTGGAACCTCCGGCCCACAACCGAAGTCTGGGGCACCGACCAAGGATTCTTGGTCAAGTCATGGCCTGCCCCACAGGTTGTCGGTCACTCTCACTCCCGACCGTCCTCGGCAGGTAGAGGATGGCTCAGGGCCGAGGCAGCTCTTCGCAGACTCTTCTGAATCTGATGATGATTCATCCCTGTTCTCCAGGCAGGTTGACCTGAGTCCTCCGGAGCCAGCCATTGGACGATAGCCCATCATCCTTCTTGAGTCTGCTTCGACTCATCTCGGAGTCCACGGGGATGCAGCTGGAGCCCGTGTTCAAAGGGCCTGGTATCCTGACGGAGATACTGGACTGAGGGGATTCCCACGGAGGCCTTTCGGTGGCTGAGGCCATTGTCAGCCCAGCCTTGGAGCTTTGGCAGTGGCCTGCTTCCCGTCCCGCCCTCGGCCGGGATGGCCAGGAAGTATCGCGGTCCCTACCGCTCTTTGCCAGGTTTCGGAGCACCCTCTGCCGAGGGGTTAGTCACCGACAGCATTTTCCGGTGTTCGATGCTCGGGATGTGGATAAGCCCCCGACAAAGAGTCCAAAAGCTGGACTTTTCGGGCGCAAGGTGTATGCTGCATCTCCCTCGGCCTCCGACAGGCCAGCTCGGCCGTGCTGATGGCACACTTCTCCCACGCCTCTTGGGCTCCTGGACGAGGTTGTCCCTCATCTCCCGAATGACCTGCAGACCACAGTCCGCCAGGTTTGGGACCAGGGTAAGGCGGTGGCGAAGCAGCAGCTTCAGACTGCTCTGGACATAGGTGATTCCTGTGCCAGGTCAGTAGTGACCGCTGTGGCCATGCGCTCGCAGGGTGTGGCTGAGGATATCCACCTTCATGGCGGATACCAGCACAAGATGGCGGACGTCCCTTCTTGGGACTGACCTCTTTGGCCCTGGGTGGAGGACACTCCAGCGGATCGAAAGTCCAATGCCACCCTGGACTCTGTCACCTCCGCCCAGAGGGACAGATGACGCCATCAGCAACAGCAGAAGTCCTTTCGTCCTTTTGCCCCTGCATCTCGACTGGCCCAACAGCACCAGCAACAGGGCCAGCAGGCTCACGCCAAGGCCCCAAACCCAAGCCGCAGCTTTCTCAACAGGAAGCAAGGAGGTAAGCCCAGGAGGTCCGTCGGCTGGTTCTTCCTCCAAGCCTGCCCAGTGACAGGTTGAGGGTGCCGCCCCAGCCTCGCCACTCCCTGGGTTCCCCGTGGGGACGGCTCCGCCACTTCCTTTCCGCCTGGTCCACTATCACCACGGACCGCTGGGTGTTGGAGGCGTGTAGGAAAAGGCCTGCCTGTGAGTTCGAGCAGGCTCCACCCTTCGAGCCGTCGCCCCTCGGAGAGCCACAGGATCGCAGCCTCGGCTGTCGGCCTTGAGCCGATATGCCTGCTCCTTGAAAAAGAGATGATCAGGAAGGTGGTGGATCCTCCTCCAGACCGGGGTTTGTGTCCAGGTATTTCCTGGTCCCAAAACAGACGGGGCTGGGCTGGGGCTGGCACCACATTCTCAACCTGAACAGGTTCCTAAGGTCTCGGACCTTCTGGATGGTTACTCTGGCTCAGATAATCCCATCCTTGGAGCGAGGTGTGTGGTTCTGTTCCCTGGACCTTCAGGATGTGTTCTTTCACGTCCCAATCCGTCCGTCTCATCAGAGATTCCTCCGCTTCAGGCGGAGGATCCCTTACAGTTCGGGCCATGCCCTTGGGCTCTCCCTAGCTCCCAGGGTCTTCACCAAATGCATGGCAGTGGTGACAGCATTCTGTGGCGCCAAAGGGTCTGGGGTACCCCTACCTGGACGACTGGCTGATTGCAACCCTCCAGAGTGGGAGGCGGAGCGGTCCAGAGATCTGGCCCTCCAGGTTTGCTCTCAAATTGGCCTCCCCATCAACGAGGCCAAGTCAGAACTCGTGCAGGCAGGAGATTCTCTTTATCGGGCAGAGCTCGACTCTCTCGAGCCAGAGCTCTGCTCCCCCGGACAGGGCGAGGTTCTTTCCTCCTTGCCCAATACTTCTGGTTGGCAGTCGCCTCGCCGGGACTTCTGGGCCTCATGGCAGCCTGCACCAGCGTGGTCCATTGGGCCTGTTGGCATGCGTCCCTTCAATGGGGACTGGCCAGCCAGTGGTCACAGCGCTTGCGATCCATTGACCAGCCCATGACAGTGACCCAGGAGATGTGGAATGCTCCAGTGGTGGATCGTTCCGCACATCTGCAGGAGGGCATCCCGTTCGTCCCTCTGCGGCCGGTCTCTCTGTCGACCGATGCATCTCTGATGGGTTGGGGTGCCCATCTGGGGGAGCACAGGCGCACGGCCCTGGTCCCCTCAGGAGTCCCGATGCCATATCAACTTGCTGGAGCTCCGAGCGTCCGCCTAGCTCTCACCGCCTTCGCTCCGCTTCTCGTGGTCATGTGGTTCAGGTCCAGACGGACAATACCACGACCATGTACTATCTGAACCGCCAGGGCGGCCGCGCTCCATGCTGTTATGCAAGGAAGCTCTCCGTATGGTCCCTCGTCTGCGCAGCCTGGAGCGGATCTCCTAGCCATTCATGTGGCGGGAGCCTCTAACACCCTGGCCAATGCCCTAAGCTGGATAGGGGCTGCGTTTCACAGTGGTCTCTCCTGCCGGAGGTAGTACAAGATCTGTTCTCCCACTGGGGCATGCCTAAGGTGGACCTGTTTGCCTCCAGGAGAATACGGCTGGGGCTGTTCCATGCCCGCCCCTTCAGCAGGGCTCGCTGCAGGGATGCCTTCTGGTCGGACCCCGGCCTTTTCTATGCCTTCCTCCATTTCTCTTGATCCCCAAGGTGCTTCTCAAGGTGAGGAGGGACAAGGCAGGTGATTCTGATAGCCCCAGACTGGTCCCGCCAGTTCTGGTATCCAGATCTCCTCAGCCTCAGCTCCAGGCTCCGAGGCGGCTTCCAGCCCGCCGGACCTGATCTCAGTCAACCGGGAAGGTATTCCATCCGGACCTTCAATCCCTGCATCTGACGGCCTGGTTATTGAGCTGCCAGAGTTCCAGGCTCTGGGTCTTTCCGATGAGGTCCTCAACGTTGTTGAGGCATCCGTGAAGATCGACCAGGAAATGCTACGCCTTCAAATGGAAGAGATTCTCCATTTGATGTCAGGGGAAGGGCTTGGTCCCTTCTGCCTGTCCTTTGGCAAGCATTCTGGACTACCTGTGGTCCCTTTCTCTGCAAGAGCTTGTCAACAACCCATAAGGTGCACCTGGCAGCCATCTCTCGCTTACGGGCGCGGGCTGGGAAGCAGTGGGTGGTGCTGGAGAAGGTGGTCGGCGCTTTTCAAAGGCCTTGACCACATTTCCCCTCAGTCGAGAACATCCACCTCCGTGGGATCTACTGCTGGTATTGGCCAAGCTCATGGGCAAGCCATTCAAACCGATGCACAGGTGTGATATTTCCACCTGTCATGGAATACCGCCTTCTTGGTGGCTATCACATCAGCTAGAAGGATGGGAGAGCTCCAGGCGCTTTCCATCGAGTCTCCTTATCTTGTCTTCCACAGGGACAAGGTTGTCCTCGCCCCCACCAAATTCCTTCTGAAGGTGGTGTCGAGTTTCACCTTAACCAGGTGTTAACTCTGCGGTGTTCTACCCCAGTCACACCTGGAGGCGAATATAGGCTTCATACTTTGCCCCTAGATGAGGCGCTCGCTTATTATAAGGAGTGCAGCTGAAGTTCGAGGAGAGGTTCGCCAGCTGTTTGTCACCTATGCTGAAGCCGCACCTGGCAGACCTGCAGCCAAGTGGACTATAAGCAGGTGGGTCACCTCCTGCATAGAGCTCTGCTATAGGTTGGCGGGCATGGAGCCTCCCAGAGGATAAGAGCTCATTCTACCCGCCATACCGCTGCTTCGGTGGCTGCTTCCAGGGATGTCCCTCCAGGATATCTGCAGGGCTGCTACCTGGAAGTCGGCACATACCTTTATTACCACTACCACATCGACCTTGAGTCACGCCGGGATGCTGGTTTTGGGGCCTCAGTTCTCAGTCTCTATTTCCCAAGTAAGTATCGGGGTGTGCACCTTGCCTTCCTCCTCCCGGAGAACTGCTAGGAGTCTGCCAATAAGTGTGGATTGAACAACATATCCATGTCCTAGAAATACAGGTTACTCACTGTAACAGGAGTTCTAGGAATGGTATATGTTGTTCATCCATACGACCACTCCGACCTCCCAAGCTGGGACAAGACACCTGGCTTCCAGCGGGTTAGATCTGGCGCCATGGGGCGGAGCCGAGAGTTTACCATCCGAGTGGGTGGAGGAGCCAGCTTGAAGGCCTTCCTGCAAGATTTAAAGCGGCAAGGAACCTGCCAATAAGTGTGGATGAACAACATATACCATTCCTAGAACTCCTGTTACAGGTGAGTAACCTGTGTTTGGGGGGTTCCTTTCTTTCATCCTCCCCTCCCAGACTCTGACTACAGGCGCGCTCAGGCGAGGTTGGGGAGCCCATCTAGGCCCTCATCGGACTTAGGGTTCCTGGTCCAGGCTAGAACAAGCTCTCCACATCAATGTGCTCGAGCCTGGCTGTGTTGTACACTCTCCAAGCCCTTCACCACCACGTCCTTCCTCGCCACCTAGCTGTCCAGGACGGACAACATGTGTGTAGTGTGGTACATCACCAAACAGGGAGGAACTCTGTCCTACCCTCTTTGCAGGGAGGCAATGAGGGTTTGGCATTGGGCAACACAACACGACCTTCACCTAACGGCAATTCATGTTCCAGGAGTCGACTACACTCTGGCAGACAAGCTAAGCCGCTTCTGCTCTGGCTCACAAGTGGAACTGGACCAAGGGGTACTAGACGTTATCTTTCAGCTTTGGGAGACTCCACAGGTAGACCTGTTCGCCTCCCCCAAACGCAAAACTTCCCACCGTTTTCTCGTCGTTCCAGGCGAGGCGCTTCTGGGCGACACTCTGTCCCTAGACTGGAAGGACAGATTAGTCTATGCTTTTCCTCAATTCCTCTGATCCCACGAGTCTTGCACGAACTAGCCTCAGAAGGAGCGAGAATGATTCTGATCAGCCTTTCTGGCCCAGGCAAATCTGGTTCTCTCTTCTACAACAATATTCAGAGGATCCTCCTCTTCCTCTATCTCGAGGTTTGTTGACCCAGGATCAGGGACCCTGGTCCATCCAGGCCTCAAATCCTTCAACTACATGCATGGCTCCTGCAGACCTAGCCCAATCCCATTTTGGTGTGTCTCCAAAAGTGGTGGAGATTTTAGTGGAGGCTAGAAAGCTCTCCACCAGTTCCACTTATGCCATGAAGTGGAAGAGATTCTCTATTTGGGCAGCCTCCAGGAACGTGAGCCTTTCTCCTGTTCAGCGGGTTGTGTGCTGGAGTATTTACGTCATCTCTTGACCTGGGTCTCAGCCATTCCTCCTTGAAGGTTCACATGGTAGCTATCTCATCCTGTCATGTTCCTTAGCAGATAAAGCTTTCGCTCAACTGGAGGTCTCTTAAGACCTTTCTCAGAGGGTCCCTCCATCTGAGGCCCCCATCCATACTCCTGCTCCCGTGGGACTTGAATTTTGTCTCCTAGAAACTTACTCTTTCTCCCTTCAACCTGCAGCTTCTGCAGATTTGAAGTTTCTGTCGTGGAAGACGCTTCTTCTTGGTGGCCATTACTTGGCTCTAAGAATCTCTGAGCTCCAGGCCCTGATGTGTAAAGTTCCCTACTTGATTTTGCACAAGGGAGCGAGTTGCTCTTCATACGAATCCAAGTTTCTACCTAAAGTAGTAGAAGAGTCTACCTTAAATCAGTCCATAGAGCTACCTGCCTTTTTATAGCAGTACTCTAACCAGGAATATTTACTTCATACTATGGATGTTCACGGATTCTGAGATATTACACCAATAGGACGAAGGATCTCAGAAAGACTGATCAGTTGTTCGTCTCTTTTGCTCACAAAGGGAAGGCAATGCTGTTTCCAAGCAATGCCCGCTCTAAGTGGTTGGCTCATTGCATTACGTAAGAACTTACCGTGACAGTAGATCTTGAGGAGGCTCTTGCAGTAGGTAATACCTTCCGCCCTCCATCCCCCTAGGCTTTTCCAGCTCCTTTTCCATTTAGAAATATCCACTCCTCTCTCGTCCGGCTCTTTTTTGGCCTGTGGTGGGAAAAGAACTGGAAGGCGGCGTCCGGGACCGCACCTTTATACGTGACGCTGCCTGACGCCTGACGGGGCAGTCCCTCGCCAGGGACTGCTAGCTAGAAATTTTCCAGGTCCTGCCGCGCCAGTCCTATATGTATTACCTACTGCAAGAGCCTCTCTCAAGATCTACTGTTACGGTAAGTTCTTACGTACTGTACTTTCTAGGAGAGGTATATGTTGTTCATCCACAGACCCACCCATCCTTACCAGCTACGGATGCACAAACCTGTCTTCCAGCGGGCTAAGATCATGCGTCATGGGTGGAGCCAAGGGTTATACCACCTGGGTGGGTGGGAGAAGCCAGCTTGAAGACTTAAGGCAGTCCTTAAAGGGATAGGGGACATGCCAAATAGTGTGGATGAACAGCATATACCACTCCTAGAACTACTCTTACAGGTGAGTAACCTGTTTTTATTCCCCACTGGAGGCCTTAATGATTGTCCTGCCCATGCCAGACAAACCGGCAGATAGGATAACCTGCTACCACCCATCTCCTCATGAAGTATGACATGAAAATTTTTGCAAATATTCTTTCCTTCAGGATCATAAAGGTGTGGGATGGTCTGATCGGGCTAGAGCAAGTGGGCTTCATGAGGGTAGGCAGTCGGTTGACCATCTGAGGAAGCTGGCACACGTCTCCTCTGCGTCTGGGCATGCGACAGCACTCATGGCACTGGTCTCACTAGACACAGAGAAGGCGTTCGACCAGGTCCGGTGGGATTTCATGTTTCTGGTTCTTGAGAAATTTGGTTTTCCTGCCTAGTTTATCAGCTGGATAAAGTTTTATACTCTGGTCTTCCACAGGGACAGGGTGTCCTTACCGCCCTCCCTGGGCCAAAGATAAAGTATATTGTAATGGTGTGCTTTCCAAAGGTATTTTCTCCTCAGGTACTCGCAGGAATGTCCCCTGTACCTCTGTTATTCAACTTATATATGGAACCTCTTGTACATCTTTTGAAAATATCCCCTTGATATGTGGTGTCCCAGTGGAGGCCTTTGATCTCAGAATCTTGATGTATGCAGATGATATTCTGCTTCACTTATCAATTCACATTCCTCCATGCCAGAGGTGCTCCGTCTCATCACGGAGTTTGGGAAGTTCTCAGGTAACAAACTTAATGTTGGAAAAACACTGTTCTAGGAGCGTGGATATGTTCTTCATGCACACTCTTTGGCATGTCCCCTTCCGCTGTGAATCAGACCGGAAGTCTTCAAGCTGGCTCCTCCCACCCACCGGGTGGTATATATCTTAGCTCCGCCCCATGACGCTAGATCTTCCTTTCCGCTGGAAGATTCAGAGTTTACCTCCCTACGTGCTCACACATCTTGTAGGCCTAACTCAAACCTTCGGTTATTCTGAAAATTCATATTGTTTTGCGTTGATCGCAAGTTTGCGTGCTTCGATCATGGAAGACAAGTCTTCTGGATTTTGTTGGTGCCCTTGTGACCAGAAAATGTCGACACCGATCCTCACACCGCGTAAGTCTATTGCCTCGTGCCACTCATGACACCTCTTAATGCGACATATTTGTCTTGCTTTTCATCCCAGCGCCCTGGACCACCGCCTCGCATGCCTGAAGCTGGGGAGGCTGGAGAAGAGGGACCCTCTGGTGAAATCCAAGGAGACTCAATGGGCGGTTTCACGGCTACGGGTTCCACCGAGCAATTGGACGCATGACAAGCATTCGAGGAGGAAGCGGCTCGAGTTGCAGTGACTTTCGGAGCTGCTTCATTCTGCTCAACCTTGGCTCCACCTTCTCAGGTTCCTTCCGGGAGTTGTGCCAATCTCTCCTGACCAAGGAGAAGCGCCTGTGGGCTTGCACTCCTCTCGATCCGTGGCGGGAGAATGATCCGGGATCATCTTCATCTCGACAGAGACATTCTTGGGAGCGGGCGAGATCTCGATCCCAGGAACCCTCGGTCGAGATTGCTTCTTCCAGCTGGCTTTTCGGTTGCCTGGTCAGTCGACCAATTATCCTTCAATGTCGAAATCATGATCAATCTGATATTGCCAACCCTGGTTGACAATTCCCTCCATCAAACCCCTAATCTGGTATTCCCAGATGACGAGACTCATCCTGCTGGGACTCCTGCGAAGAAGTGGTCCCTGATCCCAGGAAATCACCGGTCCTGCTGGTGTCTCCGAGCAACCGAGTCGGCCCGCCCAATCTTGATTTGAGTCTCAGACCCCTCGACCGTAGGCCGAGGAATAGCTGTCAGCAGCTCTATAAAGGCTGACGCCATCAGTCGTCCTCATCCTCCTTGGATGAGGAGGCTCGACCCCTCGTGGACCTCGTGGCAGCAACTGGTTTTGACTGGGCACAACCCGACTCCGGCTTTCAGCGTATTACCTGGCTTTTTGCCTCCCTGGGCGAAGGCCGACTCCTTCAGAGCTGATTAAATCGGTTCCTCAGCCCACGGAGCCGGCAAAACCACCAGTTGGGCCCAAACGGTCTCTCCTCCAACTGTGGTGGAACCACCGCCCAAACAGCCTGTGGAAGGGCTCCTTCCAAGGAAGACAGACCAGACACCGGGCTCCCCGGTGATTGTCGATCATAGCCACCCTGACTGCCCTCGGCGAGTAGAAGGTGACTTGGGTGGTAGGCCATTATATTGATTCCTCAGATTCGGATGTCACCGACTTGCATTGTCATCCAGGTGGTGATGAATCAACGTTGACTTAGAGATGGAGGAAGGTCCTCATCTTTTCAAGGGATTCTTCACCTTACCTCCACAGGTATGCCCTGGAGCCAATCCAGAAAAGGCATAGTACACTCTTATGGACATCCTTAAGAGAGGATTCGCCGATGGAGGCCTTTCCTGTGACTGAGGCTATCGTTGGCCCGGACCTAGAACTTTAGCAGTCGCTGCCTCTTGTCCAGCTCCATGTGCCCACATGGCCGCTAAGTCTGCAACGATACCCATGGGGTCCCTGGCAGGGTTCACAGAGCACCCTTTGGCCAAGAGCCTGGTGACCGCCTCTGTGTTCAGGCGTACTGGCAGATCTTGCTCGATGGGGCTCTCACGGTAGGTATTCACATATAGGTTGACCACTTGCGTGTGTCAAGACCCCCGCGGAAAAATTTCTAGCTAGCAGTCTCTGGCGGACCGCCCCATGTCAGGTGACCGCATCTGAGGACGTCAGTATAAAGGCGGTGCCTACAGCCACCTTCCAGTTTCTTTCCTTCCGTCGGCTTGTGAAAGTTCCTCAAGGTAGAATCAATGCTCATCTTTCGTCGGTCCATTATTTTACAAACTTTTAGACCTATTTTCTCTGGGTTTTACATTCATCTCACGAGCCCACTGTGTATGTCATCCCGACACCCTCCGAATCGCATAAAATAAGTGCAACTCGTGTGGTTCCCAACTTCCACATAAGGACGGCAACTCCTTGTGCCTTTTCTGTCTGGGCCCAGACCACCCCATGGAGAAGTGCCAGCACTGCCAGAAATTCTTTTTTTTTTTTTTTTTTCATTTTAGTCTTTGGTAACTGGGTAAGGCCCACTAGGCACAAGTGCCTGTTTTCAGGGGCAACCTGGGAGCATTAGGCGTTAAGTGACTTGTTCAGAGTCGCACAGTATGCAAGTTGAGGTTGTGAGAATCAAACTCAGGTCTGGTTTGCTGGATGTATCAAGCTCATTCACATCTCGTTCCTCTAGCCTCGAGGCTATTCTGCCAGCCCAATTTAACTCTGCTACCCATAAAGAAGGCAGTAGTCCCTAGAAGCCCACTTTCTAAAGAAGAAAATGGCCTCCATGGGAAAAACTAAAGAAACTCAGGCAGGCATCCACTTCCCCAAGTTCAAAGAAAAGCACGACAAGGAGAAGCACTGGGGCGGAAACAGCTTCCACAGCAGCCGTGACTTGGCCAGAGTCGTGGCACTTAAGGTAACATCCCTTTGGGGATTGCTTCATGACGGTCGTCTTGGTGGTGAGAAGAAGGTGTTCCCCTCCTGTCTGGCTCAGGCTGGGCCTTTTGGGAGCCTGGGCAAAGGAGGCCTCCGCCTCCCATGAAGGCCTCTTCACCATGCGGCCTTCGGTCAGAGCCGTCCCAGTAAGTCGGATGTCGGTTCCACCGATGTCCACCCGGACAAGGCTGCTAAGCTGCTTTCCCTTTGGGGAGGACCCAGCCAAATCTCCGCTTGACAAGGCCGCGTCTCCAACACGACCTTTCTCTGCAGGGAGTCTGATAAGTCAGACGTCTGCTCCTCTGACGCCTGCCTGGAATTCGGCTGATAAGTCGGACACGGTTCCACCAGCGCCCGCCTTCTGACCAAGAAGCCTGCGCGGACCCTATGGAACAGCGTGATGCCCCAGGCTCTCCACAGCGTGCCAAGTTGCCTTCTGAGGTCCCAGCGTCTCCTCAGCTGACCCTCGGGATTATAATCCTTCTTCGGTCGTCCAAGAGGATGCAGAACACTGCCATCAAGGAACCTTCCTTCGGGGCCGATACCCGTGACACTGGACCCTCAGGCGCGGTTCCAACGCTGGCATACCTGATGCCATCTGGCGCCCCCTTACCCGTCCAGGTCCTTTGGACCCTGTCGAAGGCGTACCCACGCCGAGCCCGACACCCACGGGCAAGACACACCCCGCCTGGCCTGCCAGGCCCTCTGTCTGCCACTGCAATATCTGATACATACCACGCCGCATATCTGGCGGCACAGTACCCGATATCCCAATACCCGATGCTGGGCTGCTCTGCCGTCAGGTTATGGACCTCCTCCTACGGATATCCTCAATATCCATTATCCCCCCTCCTTCACCTCCACAGCCCCTCCCCAGCGGACCTGGAAGTAGACACTGGCCTCCTGGTGGGCTGAGGCGAAACTCAGCTCACTAGGGAGGTCTAGAGTCATTTGACAGCGGGATCCTGTCGAGATCCCCTATGTTGGAGGGAGACTCCCTCCCTTCCTGACACCAGAGGAGAACCCTCTGGCGCCAACGAGGGAGGATACGCACCCAGGGATCTCCCCAAAGGGTCCGCCCCTCCACCTCATAGGGAGGAGTCTTTCTCATCATCAGACACGCCTGACTCTGACTCAGAGATGGGACGCCTGTTCTCGTGAGACCAGCCACGTACTCCAGATCGCCCCAGGCCAAGGACCCCTCCAAATCTCCTCCAGAGGATCCCTCCTTTCTAGAGTTATTGAGGAAAATCCATCAGTGGCAATCACTGGAGCCAGACCTGCAGTGCAAGAAACCCGCTGCTCATCTGGATCTCCCTGAAACTGCTCCTACGCTGATTCCATCCTGGCTAGAGCCTCACAGGATCTTGTTTCCACCATTTGTAAACAACCTTCTCGTTAGCCCCCTTCTGAGGAAGCGGACAGGCTATACCAGGTTCCTGAGGTGTAGATTTCCTTAACCTACACCCCAAGGTGGACCGATTCGTCATCAGCGCGCTCACGGCCACTCTGCAAATCCCAAACACCTCAGCTTGTCTCCGCCTGATAAGAAATCCGGCTTCTGGACCAATGCAGGAAGAAGATCTATTCCTCTTCTACCCTTGGTATTAGGACCCTGAATTATGTGGCACATATGGGAAATTTCCAGAAGGTCATCCTTCGTCGGTGGAATCCAAATTAGACTCCTTCCTGAGTCTCAGACTAAGCAGGCGGATCTTGTCCGTTCTGCTCGTTTCGACCAGTCGGCACATGCTTGTGCTATTTACGGCAGTGGACACAGCTGGAAGGAGCTCGGCTTCGCCATAGGCCTATGGCATCATGCCTGGCTCACGTGTCAGGTTTGGTCCCTGAAGTGCAATCTGCCATCCAGGATGCCCTGCAGGGGTTCGGTGTTGTTCGGGTGAGACGCCAAGGACATAATTACCGAACTGCAAGAGAAGGGCACTGCACTCAATTATGTCAGCTCTATGTACAGGCCCCCTCAAGGGCAGTGGCGGACAAACACTACAGGGCAAACAGGCCAACAAACGCCGGGCCCTCCAGCACCAAGACTCCCCAGCAAAAGCTGTGGGAGCTCGGCTGTAGCACTGCCCCACACCTCCTGACTCCCGTTTTCCATTGCCTCTGGAGGATCCAGAGGAACTGGTAGGGGAGATTCTGCTTCCATCTGCCAGGTTGGGAGAGGATTATATCAGATGCTTGGGTGCTCCAGTTGATATCAGCAGGGCACTCAATAGAGTTTTACAGAACCCCCCAAGTCGTCTTACTCCTGCAACATCTTTCTCTGGTCCTAGAGGAAATCATCTCTCTTCTTTGAGAAGGTGGCGATAGAACCAGTCCCCAACCATCTTTGGGGGACAGGTTACTATTCCCATTTCTTCTTAGTTCCAAAGAAGGCAGGAGATCTGAGGCCTATCTTAGACCTCAGCTTCCTGAACATGTTCATGGGTACAAATGCTTCAGAATGCTCTCTTTGCACGCCTTGACCACTTCTTGGCAGGGACAGTGGCTATGCGCTTTGGACATGCAGGATGCTACCTGCATATCCTATATTTGCTCACTGCAAATTCCTTCATTTTGCTTTCAGGGACCACTACTAATTCAAGGTCCTCCCATTTGGTCTTTCCTCAGCCCTCCGGTATTTACCAAATGCCTGTCTGTGGTAGTAGCACCTGTGTACCCAGGAGTTCAGGTATTCCTGTACTTGGACGATTGGCTCCTGGTGGCCCGTCCAGGGAGAATTCATGAACTCTCTTTCCCTTACCTGCAGGTTTTCACCAGCCTGGGTATCACCATCAACCAGGCCAAATCCAATTTGGTCCCTTGCCAATGCCTTCAATTTATAGGGTGATTCTGGACACGATCATCGGCAAAGCCTTTTTGCCTCTGGACAGGGTAGACACCCTTCAGACTCAGGCCCATCTTCTGTCCAGTCACAGGAGGGTCGAGCCAGGTCAGTCCTCGGCGCCTCGGGCTAATGGCGGCTGCCATTCCGACAGTCCCACTCACTGGGCTCCATATGAGGATCTCTCAGTCGATGCTTCAGTGGCAATGGGACCAGACCTTGGACAATCTAGGCCAAGAGGTACTAATTTCGATCCCTTGATCAGGGACTTGCATTGGTGGATGGCTCAGGAGAACCTATGCCTGGGAGTTCATTTCAGTATTGAACCCCTCCCAGGCGCTGACGACAGATCGTCAGGAGAAGGCTGGGCGCCATCTAGGGTCTCACAGGGCTCAGGGCAGATGGTCCACGTTCGAACAAAGTCTGCACATAAATGTGCTCGAACTGAGAGCAGTCCTTTATGCTCTTCAGGCTCTACACTCCTCATCCTCCCGGTCTTCTCCTCATACAATCAGACATGTGCGTAGTCTGGTATCTCAACAAGCAGGGAGGAACACGTTGCTACCCTCTATGCAGTGATGAAAGTCTGGTATTGGCCCAGCATCACCTTCACTTGACCGTGGTTCACGTTCTGGGAGTGGAAAACACACTGGTGGACTGACTCAGTTGGTCCTCAGCCTGGTCCCATGAATGGGAATTGGATCAAGAGGTCGTAACGACATCTTTCAGCAGTAGGGAATACCTCAGATAGACCTCTTAGCCTCTCCCCAAAATGTAGAACTTTTCCCTTCTGCTCGCTCACTCCAGGGCGAGACATTTTTAGCGGGACTCTTTGTCTCTCACTTGGAGGGACAGATTAGTTATGCTTCCTCCCATTTCCTTAATTCCGAGGATCCTGAGCAAACTGAGGTTGGAGGAGCCCAATAATTCTCATCGCTCTGTTCTGGCCCAGGCAAGTTTGGTTCTCTCTTCTACAACAGTTTTCAGAGGAACTTTCACTTCCTCTTCCTCTGTCGCAACAATTGTTGATCCAGGATCAGGAGACCCTTGTTCATCTAGGTCTCAAATCCCTTCATTTACATGCGTGGCTTCTGCAGGCGTAGCAAAAGCCGCTTTTGGAGTTCTCCTTTCGTAGTGGACATCTTGGTAGAGGCCAGAAAGCCTTCCACCAGGTCCACCTCGCCAAAGGAGTAAACGATTTTCTATTTGTGCTAGCTTCGAAGACCTCAAACCTTTTTATCATGCCGGTCAGTAAAGTCCTGGACTACATGCTCCTCTTCAATCTGGCTCTCAAACATTCCTCGTTAGGACCACATGGCCACTATCTCAGCCTACCATATTCCCTTTGGAGATAGGGACTTTTGCTCAGGTGGAAGTCTCCAAGACTTCCCTCAGGGGTTCTCCATTTGAGACCCCTCATCCGCAATCCTGCCCCTCCTTGGGACTTGAATTTTATTCTGGAGAAGCTTACCCTGCCTCCTTTGAGCCGGCAGCTACAGTCGATTTAAAGTTCCTTTCTTGGAAAACTATCTTCCTAGTGACCATTACTTATGCTCGACGTATTTCGAGCTTTAGGCCTTGATGTGTAAAATCCATATTTGATTTTCACAAGGAGCGTGTAACTCTGCACCAACCCTAAGTTTCTCACTAAGGTGGTGGCTGAATCTACACTAAATCAATCCATTGAGCTACCCACTTTCTTTACACAACACTCCAATCAGGGAATACCTCTGCATACTTTGATGTTCACAGAATACTGAGATACTACACCACTAGGACTAAGGATCTCAGGAAAACTGATCAGCTTTTTGTCTCTTTTGCTTACAAAGGAAGGCAGTGCTGTCACTAAGCAATGCCTATCGAAATGGTTGGCTCATTGTATCACTTTCTGTTATGACAAGTTACAACAAGACCCCTGCGGGTCAGGTCAGAGATCACTCCACCAGGGAGTAGCTGCCTCTGCAACTTGTTTCAAGAATGTGTCAGTGGCAGACATCTGTGTAGTCTAACTTGGACTTCTGTCCATACCTTTATGAACGCTACAGTTTGGACATTGCCTCGTGAGAGCAGGCTTCAGGTTGGCTGTTCTTCAAGGTTTCCTTTGTGAGGGACCTGTTCAGCCTGAGGTTCCATAATATGGATGACAGTCCTCCTCCCGACTGTTTTTCCTTGTTCCAGACTGCTTGGGACTCAGTCCTGTAGTGAATACCTACTGCAAGAGCCCTCTCGGTAAGATAGTACAGTTACGTAAGAACTTACCACAACAGTAGATCTTCAAGAGAGGCTCTTGCAGGTTTGCCTCCCACCTCCATCCCCTAAGCTTTTTAGCTCCATTTCCATGGGGAAAATATCCTCTTCTCTCTCTCGTCTTGCCTCTTTGCCCCTTGGCGAAAGAACTGGAAGGTGGGCGTGGGTGGACCGCCCTTTATACCGGCGTCGGTCACCTGGCGTGGTGTGGTTCCCTGCCAGCACGCTTGCTAGAAATTTTTCCGGGGGTCCTGACGCCTGGTGGGTCAGTCCTATATGTGAATACCTACTGCAAGAATGTCTCAAGATCTACTGTTACAGTAAGTTCTTATGTAACTGTACTTCAGACAACATGAAATCTTGCTTGATCAACAGCTTAATCTGATTCAAGGTCAGTTGGCATTCATCTGTATCCTCTCCCTGGGTCGTTCCTGAAAATAGGCAAGATTTGTCTAGTGAACTTACCCGTCAACAAAAACTAAATAAATAAATAAAATAAATAAGTATTCTGACATATGCAGTTAGCCCCAGCACTTGAACTGCTCCAAGAAGAAAGGGTTAACTCTATGCTGGAGCTTGGTTTCAAACCTCTGTCTCCAGCACTTCAAAGTGTAACCATCTGATTCTTTACTCCGCCTAACTGAATAGTTGCTTCGAGATTGCTCCTTCTGCACAGTCGGTTCAGTTTAGAATCCCAGTTTAATCATAGATTTTGTCGCTTATTCAGCTTCAGATCCCTGTCTGCGTACAGTCAAGTGTTGTAGGTAGTGGATTATAGGGTAAAATTATTGTGTTTTTCTGTAGAAATTGTAAAAACCTGTGGATCGGTCTGGTTAGGAACCAATTGTGTTAGGGTTTTTCTTATTCTTTCTGTAGTGTGAGGTACCGGTTCCTATCAGTTTCAAAAACGTGATTTTACACATTTTTCATGACCAGTAACACGGTTGGGAATCGATAGGGGGTCTTACTTGGCTAAATAGCTGTAAAGGGTAAGTTGTAGCCTGGCCATGTCTGAGAAACCCAAGAAAAAACCAGGCCCACTGGGTTTCAACACTGTGGTGAGTGTAGGGATGCCTTGCTAAGGCAGACTCTCACGCCATTTGTGTTTATTGTCTGGGTTTGACCACCTCGATTCAGACTGCCAAATTTGCAGAAATTTCCGAAGGCCATCCTGGAAAAGAGGTTGGATAGGCTCGGGAAAAGGAGGCTGAGAAGTCCGTAACCGGATGGCCAGCCTGGTTGGTTTCTACCGAACCTGAGGGAGTGCCCACTGACCTGGGCGATACTCCCTTGGGCAAGAGGAGATCCTTCTCCGAGGGGTCGCTCATCAAGTAGGAAATCTGCTGGTTCGGATCCAGAACTGCATCATCCAACACGTCAAGAAACAGCCAGGCAATAAGTATTGTGGATTGCTCCGTCCGGTTCAGTCCCATCCAGCACCTCGCGATTGCCCTGGTTCCGGATAAATTTTATGAACCGGAGTGGGAAGGGGAGGAAGAACAAGATGATGATGACGACGAGGATAATGGTGATGAAGGTCTGATGAGCCCATCGAACGACATCTCCCTAGACAGGCCTTCTAATGTTTCCTCCTAGGCTTTCTGAGTCCCAGTCCCACTATTTGTTCTACAAGAAAGTGGCTGATACCCTCCAGCTTCCTTTGGTTAAAGCTGTTGAGGAACAAAAGGAGCCTGATTTTATGGAAATGATGGACATCCCAGAGTCCGAGAGATTGTCCATTCTCCTCCATAAATCCTTTGGGAAACAGACACAGAAAATTCTTCAAACACCCAAATTCTTTACGTCCTGTAGATAAAGAATGGACAGGAGGTATGTGCTTTCAGGCTCAGGGGTTCTTGTTCCACCAATGCAGCCATGTTGGGGCAGTGCAGGCTGCATCCTGTGACAAGAGCTAACACACCTTTGGTTCACCCCCGATAAGACTCTAGGAAGGTGGATGCTATGGCCAGAACAGTACTAGCATCCTCCTTGGGACTCAGACAGGCGAAATTATATGGCCTACACAGCCAGATACCAGAAGTCTCTAGATGGGATACTGTTCTGGAGCTGGCGAAACAGGCCTCCCAGCTAGCTGAGGAGCTGGAGGAGGTGGCTGCTGATGGGATTGAGGCATCCAAAATTCAGTTTCATGCTGCTGTGGACTTGAATGATGCGGCAGGCCTTTTACCATGCGGAGGCCTCCTCCTCCTCCTTTTCTACAGAGGGGTTCTTCAGAGGAGAGGTAGAAGGGGATGAACAGGGCTGCATCCTCCTCTCAGTCCAAGGCTCCTGCCAAGCAGACACCCTGATGTGTCTGCCCAGGTCACTCCCAATTCCAGTAGGAGGCAAGCTGGCTACTACTTCCAGGCCTGGAAGTCTGTTACCTCAGACAGGTGGGTCCTAGAGGTAGTAAGTCAGGGATTGGCCTCAGTTTTGCAAAGTTCCAAAAATTGAGGGCCAAGTCCTTTCCACCTGCAAATCTTTCCAAGACCACTGCTTTAGAAGCAGATGTTTCTTCTCTGCTAACCCTCAGAGCTGTAGAGAGTTCCTACTCAACACAGGGGCAAGGGTCTGTATTCCAGATATTTCCTTACCCCAAAAATGACGGAGTGGCGACCCATCCTAGACCTAAGATACCTAAACAAGCACATCTTAAAACCAAAATTCAAAATGTTGACTCTGGGAGTAATTCTTCCTTTCTAAGGCCAGGGATTGGCTAGCTTCCCGGACCTCAAGGATCTTACTTTCACATCCCAGTCAGGTGCTCCCACAGAAAATACCTCAGGTTCGAATTGCCTTCAGGCCATTATCAGTTCAGAGCAATGCCCTTCAGCCTAACATTGGCTCCAAGGGTGTTCACAAAATGCCTAGCAGTAGTAGTGGCCTTTGTCAGGAGACAGAGGATCTCCATCTTCCCATACCTGGACGACTGGCTCATCATGGGGCAGTCTCCAGAGCAAGTCAAGTCAGACCTACAAGTTACACAACAGTTGCTCTCTTCTCTAGTTTTTTTTTTCTCAATCTGCCAAAGTCAGTTCTCGAACCAGTACAACTCCTCACTTTCATAGGGGTAGAGTTGGATACTGTGCAGGCAAAGGCTTTTTCCTTGGCAAGGGTGAAGGCCCTTACAGATCTTGCCTTCTCTTTCCGCCTTCTGGTGTCTCGACCAGCAAGACATTTTCTTCAGTTCCTGGGCCACATGGCAGCTTCCACAGCGGTGGTACAGGGAACCAGATTTCAAATGAGGGGTATTCAGTTCCATCTGAAGTCCTTTTGGTCTCAGAAAAAGATCCTCTAACCAAATTAATTCCAGTGACTTAGACTCTGGTCCAAGCTCTCCAATGGTGGCTGGATCAGGACAATCTCAGACAAGGAGTCCCATTCATCAGTCAGACTCATTCAGTGGTACTAACCACAGATGCCTCTCTCCTGGGCTGGGGGAGCCCACCTGGGAGCCTCACAGCACAAGGTGTTTGGTCTTCTCAGGAGTCTCTACTTCATATCAATCTTCTGGAACTCAGGCAGTGTTCTGGCTCTCCAAGCTTTCTTGGACTCAGTGAGGAACAAAGTGGTTCAGGTCAGGGCAGACAACACCACCACCATGTGGTACATCAACATGGAGGGAGGCACGCGGCTCAGGCCTTGGCATGAAGCCATGAAATTATGGTCTCTGACTTATGCCTTGCAGTCATCCCTAGTAGCAGTCCATCTACCAGGGAAGGACAATGTGCTACAGATGCCCTGAGCAGGATCTCTCAGGGCCATCACGAATGGGCCCTAGACCCTTCATATTGAAAGTAGTCTTCTCCAGGTGGGGCACCCAGAGCTAGCTCTCTTTGCAGCCACAGACAATCATGAACTTCCTTTCTTCTGTTGCAGACCTCCAGTCATGGGCGAGTTCCCTGGATGCTCTGGATTTGGGGGCAAATACCTTTATCCCTTTCCTCCTTTTCCCCTGTTATTCAAGGTCCTGGTCAAGATCAGGTCACAACTGTGCAGGATGATCCTGATTGTACCAGACTGGGCCAGACAGCATTGGTATCCCCTGTTGATGTCCCTAGCAGTCCATCTTCCCCTATCTCTTCCCAAGAGGCACAACCTGTTAACCTCCTCTCTGGGAAGAATCTGGTACCCCAACCTTCAGTCTCTCAACCTCAAGGCTTGGCTCTTGAAGAGTTAGAGTATGCAGATCTATACCTGTCTCGGGTGCTGGATATTCTCAAAACCTCCCACCAGAAAAACTTATAATTCCAAATGGAAGAGATTCAGCATTTGGTGTTCCAATAAAGATGTCTTACTGGATACTGCTGATCTGGCTACAGTTCTTTATTACTTGGTTCATCTTAATGGCCTAGGCCTCAGGCCAGCCAATTTGAAAGTTATACTAAAATGCCAGCAGAATAGGCCTAACGGTCTTTCGTGTCTGCTCGTTTGGTCAGCCCCCACCCTGGTGCTGACCTTGCTGTCCCTCGCCTTCTCTGGCTTCTCCCTTCCAGTTCGGATATTCTTGCTGCATTGGATTTTGCTTCCTGAACCCTTCCCCTGTACCTGTCCCACCCCTCTTGAACCCTCCACTGTCTCTTCAGTCTCAGTTCATTTACCTGCTGTATCTGCATTCCTGTCAGCAGGGAAGGCTCCTCTCTGGCATCTCATCCTGTCTTCTGTAAATTCTTTAAAGGTTTGATTCATACCAACCCTCCCTTTAGGGACTCTACCCCTGCTTGGGATCTTAATGTTTGCATTGCTTAGCTCATGCAACCCCCTTTTGAGCCCTTGGCTTCAGCTGAACTCAAGTATTTGACTTGGAAAACTGTGTTCCTGGTAGCTATCACTTCTGCCAGGCATATAAGTGAATTACAAGCTCTGTCAGTGGAGCCAGATTTTTCTCGTTCCATATAGATAAGGTGGTCCTTAGAACCAATAGGAGGTTCTTACTCAAAGGTGGTCTCAGATTTTCATCTGAACCAGTCCATGTCTCTTCCTGTGTTCTTCAGTGATCATTCTTTTCAGGAGAAAGAAGATTACATAGTTTGGATGTTAAGAGGCACTTGGCTACTACTTTGAGCATACTAAGAACCTTAGGTATGAATGTCCCCAATTGTTTCTCACTTATGGTGAAGTGGGAAAAGATAAGCCTGCTACTAAGAGAACTATTGCCAGGTGGATTGTCTCTTGTATTCAATTCTGCTATGAAAAGCTAGGCAAAATACCCCCTCAGGCCTGAGGGCTCATTCGAACTAGAAGTACAGCTGCTTCCTGACTGCTGCCAGGATATACCTTTACTAGAGATATGCAAAGCAGTCACCTGGAAAACTGTCCATGCTTTCACCAAACATTACTCTCTGGATATCCAGGCTGGGAGTGATGCTCAGTTTGGAACAGCAGTACTGCAGAGTCTATTCTCAAAATAGATTCCATACCCTCTCCATGGCGGTACTGCTTGGTAGTCTCGCATATTTCAGAATACAGCAAGACTTCATGTTTGTAGAAAAATTACTCACCGTAGTAATTGTGTTTCTTCTAATGGAGTCTTACATGTATTCTGACCTCCCTCCTTGCCTCCTCTCAGAACCTGTTTTTGGGAAGTGGGCTGGTAGGTACAGTGTTGCACCTTGAGGTACTTAGTACTCCTCCTTTCTAGAAGGGAGTGGGTTATTGATATGTTGTTTTGGTAGCTATATATTGATTTAGCTACCTGGTTATTATTTGGGTTCTCGACTTGTCTTTTGGGGAACCAAAGTGTGTTGCTGTTGGCTATGTTCTTTTACAATTTCCACTTTAAAGAAGTGTAGTTAGTTAGTAATAGCTCATAAGAATCTGATGGATCTTACTTGAAACAGCTCTTGCAGCAGGTTACACCATTAGGACTGGCAGGCAGGCGTCAGGACCTACAGTTTCTTCTAGCTAGCTATTCATGAGGACGCCCGGCGTCAGGCATAGTACATGAGGCGGTCCTGCAGATTCCCAGTTCTTTTTCCCCGTCGATTGCATGTCTCGACCTTCGCTTGTTTCTAGCGCATACACTGTTAAGTTCTTCCTTCGGAAAAAGTTTGTTTTTCAGCTCTTTTGCTGTCTGATGTCCTCTCCAACCTCCATTGAAGGCCATCCTTCAAAGTGCGCTTGTGGGAAGCCATCGTTTAAGGATCCGCATTCGGCCTCGTCCGGTGCCTGGGCCTGACCACTCACCGGTCCTGCTCTTTTTGCCAGGGGTTCAACAGCCGGACCGGATCCGTCGCCAGAAGGCCCTTCAGGCGTTCCTGCTCGAAGAAAAAATCAGGGCCATGGGCGCAGCCTCAAGGGAATCCTCCGAGAAGGCCCGAGACACCCGAGAAGCACAGGGAGAGAGTTAGATCCAAGTCCCGTCTAGGGCTCTCCACTCCTGTAGCTCCGGCTCCCGGTCCGACCGCCTCCTTCCGGCCTGTTCTCAGCCTCCCGCAGCAGTGAAGACCCCTTCAGGCTCCTCTTCTGTCTCACAGGCCAAGACCTCCAGGCCTTCCTCATCTTCCTTTTCTAAGGCCCTGGCTGGGTCGGGACCGTCATCACCATAAGTCTGGTTCCGCCGTTCCGAACCTGAGCGTCAGGTCTGCCTCCTTGCCTCCTCCTCCCCAGAGGAAGACCAAAAGCTTACCTCCTTAAAGAAGTCGCCAGACCCAGCGCCGCCCGTCCGATGCGGCACTTCACCATAGGTCCCAGGAACTGCCGACTGCCAGACGCCCATCGCCGCCGTCAGGCCTACATCCTCTTGGTCGCCGGTTTGGGGACCCGACGTCCATACCCATACCTGGAGAGGGACCCCGACGCCTCCCACTGATGTCGGGTCAGTAAGACGATTACGGAGGAGAGCTGACCCAGCCCGAGGACCAGATCGGGTGAACCCGTCCTGTCACACTCCCCAGGAGCCCTCTCCAGAACCTGAGACTCAGGGAGCGACGCTGAACCAGACGACCGGCCATCGGTGCCTGGTCCGTCGTCGGGCCTCTCCATATCTGAGGTCAAGGAGTTGTTTACTACTGGTGGGACACCATAAAAGGCGTGGTTCCCACTCCACTCCTCCTCCTCCTCCTCCACCTCGACCCCTCCGGCCCTGTGCCCCCTTCCCGTCCGGGCGGCAGGCGGTGCACCTTCCCCAGGATCCTCCTAGGGGAGACCAGACAAAGGAGACCTCCGTCCAGTTCTTCTTCAGGGTCACCCAGCCCTAAGAGACCCAGAAGACGCTGCCGTTCCTTCTCAGGAGGACACGGATCGGAATTTTCGGAAGGATCCAGATCCCTCTCCGATCCACATCCCTTCTCCGGACCCACGTGAGCTTCCTAGATGTCCTCCGGATGACCCATCGTTCTCAGAGATCATGAGGCATATCAAGAGAACAGGGCTGGGATGCGGAAGAGTTGGACCCGGAGACTATGCCTCGCCAGGTATCTTCGGCAGAAAGAGCCTAAGCCTGTGGTGGTACCACCCTTGGTGGACACTTTCATGGATGTCACCAAGGCAGCGTGGAAGTGTCCACACTCGCTTCCTGGCGATGCGAAGAAAGCTGACTGCCTGTACAAGGCCCCAAGGAGGACCAGTATCTGGCTTCACATCCTCTGGCCGACTCTCTGGTCATCACAGCCTTTCATGACCGGTCCCAGAGACCGCAACATTTGAGCACCCTGCCACCGACCGGAGTCCAAGCAGCTGGAGCGTGGGCAGGCGCACGACAAGCTCTGCCATTTGTGCCATCAGGTCCCTGAACTACTTAACCCACATGGTACAGTTCCAAAATGCCTCAGGGAGCAGGGACTGATCAGGCGAACAAACTGCCGGACGGTGAGCAGAAGGAGGAGATGTTGCAACTCCTCTGTACGGGTTCGGACGTGGGAACCCAGGTGCTACGAGTCGCGCGATGATTCCTGGACTCCTCGGCCAGAGCAGCAGTTGGCGGATGCCTCGAGACACTTCATGGCTCCGTGGTCTCCGGATTCACCCCGACGCCCAGAAGAACATCCTGGACGCCCTTGACGGAGAGTTCTTTTGGTGAACCCTCTGAGAAGGTCCTCACCAAACTCCAAGAGGCCGGGAAGTGAGGTCGGTCCAGGTCAATATCCGACCCAGGCTTAGTTCCTTCGCAGGAACCAAAGCCGTTTCCATGGCGGATGCAGAGACAGCAGTCCCCAAGACCAGACTGACAACAGAGGGGCTCCGTTTCCGCAGAGCCCAGGGAAAGCTGCTCACGGGTCGAGTCAGTGCCCAGCTGTTTGCCATCAGCCTGCATGGGCCCTCCGCCGCACAGCATGACTCCTTTCCAGCCCCCGCCTCAGGATCAACGGGACATCAAGGTCGGGGTCGATATGGACTGCCTGCCAGGGTGGCAGCCCATAACCACTGGACAGGTGGGTCCTTCAGGTGGTCGTAAAGAGGCCACTTTATAGAATTCGCAGACAGGCCACCCCGAGGCCTCCTCTGCTCTCCTGCTACTCGGGTCAGCACAAATTGCTTATCAGGCAAGAAACACTCGCGCCCTGCAGAAGGGAGCGTGAGTATGTTCCAGAGAACCAGACAGGATCCGGATACTATTCCCACTTTTTCTGGTTTCAAGAAATAGGGACCCTCCGTCCAATTAGACCTCAGCGACCCAAATATATCGGGTCGCTTCATAAACGTAGACAGACATGGTGACCTTCAGGGTCTCATTACATGCTAAAGCAGGACGCCTTAGCTGCCCTTAGACATGCAGGACGCCTACCTGCATATCCTCAGGCTCAAGCGCACAGGAGGTTCCTGCGCTTCGAAGCTCGCCACCTTTCAGTTCCGAGCTCTTCCGTCTCGACTGTCATCGCCCCCAGGGTCTTTACCATGCATGGCAGTCGGGCAGTGTCTTTAGGAGACAGGGCCACTATGTGTTCCTGTACTTGGATGATTGGTTTCATGGCCGCCCAGAGAGGCGCACTACTGGCGCATCCAGCACCCAGGCTCTGTTTTCAGTCCCTGGGCATCCTAATCAATTATGAGAAGTCTTCCTCATACCATCACAGAAGCTGCAGTTCATAGGGCTAGTTCTGGACACCGTCTGCTGGTAAAGATTTTTCCCACTAAAGAGCGGAACGCATCAGATCCTCATCAGGGACCTCGGTGAAGAAGACGGCTCCTGCCAGCTGGTCCTTCGCTTGTTTCGGACACATGGCTGCGGCTATTCCAACTGGCCCTTTAGCAAGGCTCACATGCGGGTAACTCAGTGGATGCTCAAGGTGCAGTGGGACCAGGTAAGACCACATGCAGTAGCTGGTCAGAATCACTAATGCCGTGATTCGAGATTGGCAGTGGTGGCTAGACTAGGAACACTCTTGGCGGTGTTCCGCTCACGCCTATCCCCGGAGGTGATTCTTTCCACAGACGCCTCAGGGCTGGGGTGGGAGCACACCTGAATGGGGTGAGGTCCCAGGGCACGTGACCTCAAGAAGCTCATCTCCACATCAACATTCTGGAGATGAGGCGGTCTTACGCCTCTGCAGGCCTTTCAGTCAGAGATCTTCCTAATACTCTTATAAGCTTCAAACAGACAACACGGTGGTGATGTATTACTCTACAAGCAAGGAAGCCTTTATTCTTACCCCCTTTGCAGGGAAGTGCTTAAGGAGGTGGGATTGGTAATCCAACACGGCGCGAGCTGATTGCAGTTCACGCCTCCCGGAGTGGACAACACAATCGCAGACGCCTGAGTTGTTCCCAGGCCTAGGTCCATCGAGTGGGAACTTCTTCACAAGTCGAGTAGTGATCTGTTTCTTCGATGGGGACCCAGAACTGGACTTATTCGCTTCCATCCAAAGCAAAACTGCCCAATTTTTTGCTCGCTAGATCCAGGGCTCTGGTGTTTTTAAGTAGACGTGTTGTCCCTCTCCTGGGCGGGACAGATTCCTCACTTTTCCCTCCCTTCCCGCTGATCCAGAGAGTCTTTCTCAAACCGCGCAGGGAGCATGCAACAATGATCCTGATAGCCCCATTCTGGCCCAGACAGATCTGGTTCCCCTGCTAACGCAGCCATCTCGGGAACTCCAATCCTGCTGTTTTCAGCTCCATCTCTTGTCTCAGGAAGAAGGTTCTAGTCCACCCGACTTTTCGCCACTGAACCTGCATGTATCTCTAGAGACATAGCCATTTTGGCGCCACGGGTCTCACCAAGGTGGCGGAAGTTCTTTCCGTAGCCATGAATCCGGCAACGTCTATGCATGTACGCCATGAAATGGCGCCGATTTTGCATGTGGTCGCAAGCACGCGGCTTTTCCTCTAGGATGTCCGGTGAAAGCGGTTCTGGAATACCTGCTTTCCTATTCCATTCGGGTCTCGCTTACTCCTCTATTAAAGTGGACCTCTAGGCATTTCTGCATGCCACTTCGTGACAGCGCACAGTGGCACAGCTTGATGCCTCTCGAGATTTCCTGAGAGGTGTTACACCTAGGCCACCCATTAAGGATCCAGTTCCTCCATGGGACTTATCTTTGTCCTGGAACAACTCACGCTTCCCACCTTTGAACCCTGCTGCAGATTGTGAGCTATGCTTTTCTGTCGCGGAAAATGTTATTTTGGTTGCTGTCATAGCAAGAAGAGTTTCGAGGCTTCCACGCCTTATGTGTAAGGAGCCTTATTTAATTTTCCACCAGTACAGAGTATCTCTGAGGACCTAATCCTAAGTTTTTGCCTAAAGGTGGTCTCTGCCTCACTCTCAACCAGGACATCGATTTACCTGTGTATTTTCCTAAACATTCCAATAGAGGAGAGGCATTGCTTCACACCCTGGATGTTCACCGCTGTCTAAGGTATTACCTGAACAGAACTAAACAGCTTTGCAAGTCGGAGCAACTATTCGCTTCCTTTGCTGAGAGGATGCTGGGCCAACCAGCCTCAAAACAGTCGCTTTCGCTGGCTTGTCCAGTGTATCTCATTCTGTTACGACAGTAAATAGAAGCCCCTCCGGTACAGTCCGGGGCCATTCAACAAGGGGTGGCTACCTGTTTGCAGCACTTCGTAACATCTCCACCTCTGCCATTTGTGCCGCAGCAACTTGGAGCTCTGTGCACACTTCATCAGGCACTATAGCCTGGATATTGCATCACGGCGGAGAGCCGGTTTCGCCTGGCCATGCTACATGGTCTCCTGTCCTAGAGTCAGGACCTGCCAAAGATCTTTCCTAGTTTCCTCCTCCCAGTATGCTTACAGGCGCTATTGCTTGGAAATCAGTCCTATTGAGTAACTTGCTGCAAGAGCTGTTTCTCAGTAAGATAGTACAGTTACGTAAGAACTTACGTAACGGTAGATCTTCGAGAACAGCTCTTGCAGCAAGTACCTTCCCACCCACCATTCCCCTTGAGGAGGTATGGCTTATCGAGCCTAGGGCAGGCTTCGCCTCTTGGTCTTTTTGATGATGGATCCTCGGTCTCCCATTCTGATGTCATTCTGCGGCGGGAGTCTCCAGTGGAGAACTGGGGAATTAGCGGGACCGCCTCTTATGTACCTCGCCTGACGTCCGCGCGGGACCTGCGTCAGGAGAGGTCCCCGCTGAAGATAGCTAGCTAGAAGAATTCGTGGGGTCCTGATGCCTGCCGCTACAGTCCTAATGGTGTAACCTGCTGCAAGAGCTGTTCTCAAGATCTACTGTTACGGTAAGTTCTTATGTAACTGTACTTTTACACTTTGAAGTGCCGCAGACAGAGGTATGAAACCAAGCTCGAGCTCAACATTCTATGCTCCTGCATAGAGTTAACTCTTCCTCTCTGGATCAGTTCAGGTGCTGAGGCTAACTGCATATGTCAGAATACAGCAAGACTCTATTAGAAAAACACAATTACCAAGGTGAGTAATTTTTCTTTCTGCCGACACTGACCGACCTCCTGATAAGGAGTCCTAACTTCTGGACCATTCAGCTAAGAAAGTCTTTAGTGCTCTCCTTGGGCCTTCATCAGGCAAGTTGGCTGTTGTCATGGCACACTTCTGTCAAACCCTTTTAGGGTCTCTGGATGAAGTCCCACACATCTCCCTCGCTGACATGCAGACCACGGTCAGCTAACGTGCGGAATCAGGGCCAGTCTGTCGCCAAACAGTGCTTCAGACAGCCCTGATATCGGGAATTTTGTGCTCGCTTGATGGCTGCCGTAGTTCATCTCGTCACATGGCTTGGCTGAGGCTCTCCTCCTTTCATGGATACCCAGCACAAACTAGCTGACTTGCCCTTCCTCGGATTGACTTGTTTGGACCAGAAGTGGCCGGTCACCTTCAGTGCATTGAGCAGTCCAGTGCTAGCTTGGATGCTACTGCCAAGGGTTCTTCAGGCAAGAATCTGCAGAAGAAAAGAAGCCTTTCAGCATTCTTCCCTGTGGCTCAGCAGTCCTCCTTCCAAGGTGGACAGCAGCAGGCTCAAGCTTGGTGCCCCGGCCCCAACAAGCCCATAAAGGAGGCAGAGGTTCAGGTCCTGGAGCAGCCTCCTCCATGCCTGCTCAGTGACGGAGCTGGGACTGTCAACATCTCTCCCATCACCTCAGCTATGGGTCCTCCTGGGGCCAGCTCTGCCACTTCCTTTCTGCCTGGTCCGCTGTCACTCGGACAGGTGGGTTCTCAAGTGGTTGATTAGGGACTGCCTCTGAATTCGAGCAGTACCCTCCAAGCTGAGCCCTTGCCCTCAGGAGGAAAGAGTATCCGCCGACCCAGTCGGCTCTCCGAGATGACATCGCCAGCTCCTCCTCAAGGAGGCAGTAGATCCAGTGGTGGATCCTCCACCAGACCCAGGTTTTGTCTCCAGGTACTTCCTGGTGCCCCATTCTAGATCTACACGACCTGAATCAGTATCCCAGGGCACGCACCTTTTGATGGTCTCTCTGTCCCAGATTGTACCATTCTTGGAGCGAAATATGTGGTTCTGTTCACTGGATCTGCAGGATGCGTTCTTTCACGTCCCAATCGTCCTGTCCCATCAGTGGTTCCTCCACTTCAGGGTCGAAGGGACCCTGTATGAGCTCAGAGCCATGCCGTTCGCCTGTCATCGCCCCCACGGGTTCACCAAATGCATTGCAGTGGTGGCGCCCATCTCGGAGGGGGGTCAGGATTTATTCTACTTCGACGATAGACTCCTAGCAGGATCCACTTAACAGGGGTGGAGAGGTCAAGGGCCTGGCCTCCAGACCTGCTCTCAACTCAGCCTCCTGATCAACAAGGCCAGTTTGAACTCATGCCTCTCAGGCGATGGAATTCATCAGGCAGAGCTCGACTCCTGTCAAGCCAGAGCTCGGCTCCCGCAGACAGGGCGGGTTTTTCCTCCTTGCCCAATAATTTCTGGTTGGGCGATTGTGCCCTGCCTGGGACTTTGCATCTTCTGGTTACATGGCAGCTTGCAGCCCAGTGTCCATTGGGCCTGTTGCACATGCGCCTCCAATGGGAGCTGGCCACCTAGTAGACTTATCACCATGGTCATTTCGACCAGCTGATCACTGTAACCAGAAGATGTGGGACATTCTCTAATGGTGGACCCGCCCAGACCGGTTGCAGGTACAGATCCCATTTGTCCGCCGAGCCGACGGTGCCTCACGACCGATGCCTCTCTCATGGGCAGGAGGCCCACATAGGGGACAAAGGGGTTCACGGGCTCTGACCCCTATGAGTCCCGATGCCACATTGACCAGGTTGGAGCTCTGAGCAGTCAGACTAGTACTGTCAGCTGCCTCAGCTCTGGGGTCCAGACGGACAATACCACCACCATGTACTACCTCAACAAACATGGCGGCACGCACGTCCATCTGCTGTGCAGGGAGCCGCCCACATCCGTACTCTCGTGAACTGATTAGAGGCAGATCTCCCAGCCATCCATGTGGCAGGAGCCTCAAACCATCTGGCGGATGCTCTCAGCTGCTTAGGCCAGACATCCAATGAGTAGTCTTTCTATCCAGAGGTAGCTTACAGCCTGTTCTCCCACTGGAGCAAACCAATGGTGGGCCTGTTTGCCTCCAGGAAAACACCTAGCTGAGGCTGTTTCATGCCTGCCCCCACCCCCAGCAGGACTCGGCTGCAGGGGATGCTCTTCGAGGCCGTGGACCCTGGCATCTTCTACACCTTCCCTCCTTTCTCTTGATCCACAAGATGCTCCTCAAGGTGAGGAGGGACATGGTGAAGGTGACGCTGGTAGCCCCAGACTGGCCGCGCCAGTTCTAGTATCCAGATCTCCTCAGCCTCAGCTGCAGGCATCCGGAGGGGCTTCCAGCATGCCGGACCTGATATGACTCAGTCAGGGAAGGTATTCCATCTGGACCTTCAATCCCTGCACCTCACGGCCTGGTACCTGAGTGGTTGCAGTTCCAGGCTTTGGTCTTTCCAAGATGTCTACACCATGGTGGAGGCATCCAGAAAGGAATCGACCAGGAAATGTCATGCCTTCAAATGGAAAAGGTGTCAGGACAAGGGCCTGACTCTCTATCCTGCCTGGTGGCTAACATTTCGACTACCTTGGTCTCTCTCCAAAAGGGGTCTTGAGTCATCGACTTTATGGTGCACCCGGCAGCCATCTCTGCTTACGGGCACGGGCCGGTCAGCCGACGGTGGTGCGGAGACAGTGGTCGGGCGCTTCAAAGGCCTGGATCACATATCACTTCCAGTCGGAACCTCCACCTCGTGGGATCTGTTGCTGGTAATGGCAAAGCTCATGAGCAAGCTATTCGAACCAATGCACAAGTGTGCCTTGTCACACTTGTCGTGGAAGATGGCCTTCCTGGTGGCTATAACGCCTGCCAGAAGGACAAGGGAGCTCCAGGCGCTTCGTGGACTCCCTTATCTGGTCTTCCACAGGGACAAGGTTGTCCTGTGCCCCCAACCGAAATTCCTTCCAAGGTGGTGTCAGAGTTTCACCTTAACCAGGTGTTGACCCTATTGGTATACTACCCTAATTACACCTCTGAGGCCCAGTATAGGCTCCATACTTTGGGCCTGAGACAAGCTCTCTTATTATAAGGAGAGGACATGGAAATTTGGGAGAGATCCGCCAGCTGTTTGTCACCTATGCTGAAGCCACTTCTGGCAGACCTGCAGCCAAATGGACTATTGCAAGATGGATCACATCATTCACTCCATCTGCCACGAAAGTTGCGGGCAAGGAGCCTCCCAGAGGGATAAAAGCTCATTCTACCCATCATACTGTTGCATCGGTGGCTGCTTCCAGGATATCCCTATCCAGGAAATCTGTCGGGCTGCTACCTGGAAGTCAGCAAACACCTTTATCACCCATTACCACATTGACCTTGAGTCATACCGGATGCTGGTTTTGGGGCTTCAGTCCTCCAATCTCTGTTTCCTAAGTAGGAGGTGTGCGCTTGCCTTCCTCCTCCTAGAGAACTGCTAGAGTCTGCTAAAGAGTGTGGATGAACAACATTTCCACGCTCCTAGAAAAACAGGTTACTCACCTGTAACAGTAGTTCTAGAGTGGTATATGTTCTTCATCTACATGGACCCACCCGACCTCCCAGGCTGCGGACGCACAACACCTGGCTTGCAGCGATCTAAGATCTGGCATCATGGGGCGGGGCCAAGTATAGACCACCCAGGTGGGTGGAAGGAGCCACTTGAAGACTTCTGGTTAGATTTAAAGCGAAGGGACATGCCAAAGAGTGTGGTGAACAACATATACCACTTCTAGAACTACTGTTACAGGTGAGTAACCTGTTTTATGCCCTTGATCCCATAACCATCCCTGCCGACTATGCCTATTTAGAGTTAACCTGGGTAACTAGTGTACCTCGGCATCTTCCTGTGTCGGGAGTCAAGCGCTAATGAAGGGCTTAACCTACAAAAACTTGTAGACTCTATTAAGCTTGATCTGGAAAGATGGAATCTCCTGTCCTTCTCCTTGCAGGCGTGCATTAGTGTAGTTAAAATGAATCTGCCCCGGTGTATTCTGTCCCTGAACACGTTAAACATTTTCCTTCCCACAGTTGGTTTCAACGTCTCTACTCAATTGTATTAAACTTAATTTGGAAAGGTAAAAACCTTGCAGGGCTTACTCTAAGCTAGTGGCCCCAAAACACTTGGGTGGACTTAAGCTCCCCAACTTCAACTACTACCTAGCCAGTCACCTTTCCAAATATGCTAGGTGGCAGCAACATCCTTGGAGCCATGTTATATCACAGTTTGGCTACAAATTGAATTGCAAAAGTTCCACTTGCTAGGTGCTTCCCATCTGATCTCCTTTTATACTTCCTAGTGTCACAGAGTGCCTCTGTGAAGGGTCAGGAACCCTCTGAATTATCCCTTCTAATTGCTTTCCAAGCATATACTCGATTGGTATAAATGTTCTGCTGGCTGTGACCAAAAAGGTGCTGCGCTTTTGCATTGCCGCACAGTCACGCTGTATATTCAGCTGAGCTTAAGTTCCTGTATATTAAGTGCTTTGGTTGGTTTAGTTCAACAAGTAGTTGCCATCCAGGGGCAAGGATTAAATTAAAAGGAAAACGGGTGTAGTGTTTTGTGCAGAACATCTGGTTGGAGTATAAGTAAATATATTAGGGTTATTAAATATATTAGGTCCTTAAATATCCAAATGAGGGAAGTTACTAGCTGAGCCTTAAGCTTGTTTAAACTTTACATCCTAGCATTTTAAAAATCAAATAGGTGATGGATTTATTAACAAAAGGGTTACTAAAATCAAAACGCCTCTGGGTCTTTATTAGTTGTTCCAGAAGGGTATAAAAAGATATGCATTAGATTGGGTTTGTAAGAATTCTCCCTCCCACTTCTTGGATTGAAAAGTAAAGTTAAGGCTGACTGCTTTAAATGAAAAGAAACATGTATTTTGTTTATTGTTGTATTTTGGAAATGGTTTAAAGAAGTAGGAATGATTTGAGAGGGAATGAATAAAATATCATGATGGGGTTGTGAAAAACAACCCTCCGTGAAATCCCTTGCAGGGCGCTGCTTAAACATTCGGTTTAAGCCTGGTTTTGTTTCCTGCTGCACCTTTGAGGGCTTGCTTGTGCCCTGTAAAGTTTAAAATATTAGAGGACCTCCTGGTTTTCTCCCGTCCCTCATTCTGTCCTCCTTACAAGAGCTCTTAGAAAATACGGCGCTCCTGTAAAAAAATTGTAGGTGAGCTCCTGCAATATCATGTATACGAGCAGCTGTTTTCTGCTCGAATGTAAGACAGTCGTGAAGGCATTTAGCCTTCTAGTGTTATATAAATGCAATATAGTCTTTTAGAAAATACTGAGGATAGGTCTACATACTCCTCCGAGATGAATTCTCTACTTTGGTGCTATTTCTGAGTCTATCACGAAACAAGGGGTTTTAGCATCTTCAGGCATTTCAAAGCCCCAACTCCATTCGCTTCCGCTGCAGCTCTCTCTTAAGAGCCGCCAGCCATTTTCTTAGTTATTTTATGCTGTGCAAGAAGGGTGGTGCTTGCTGGTATTAGAGAATGTATTCAAACTCCACAAAAGACTGTAATTCACTTTTTGCATGAAATTAGGTTATGTTACTTATGAGACGTTTAGCTGTATTATATAAAATAAAACTGTTGTCGATAAAGATACGTTGTTAGAAATAAAGTATTAGGGAGGGTTAAATGTCACCTGACCCCGCAGTGTATAAAAAGTCAACATTGAGCATGTGTATTTAGATTGCTTTTGAGCTGGAGGTAAACCCAAGGCTAGGATAAAGTGCTCTAAGGATTAGAAAAGTGACTATTTTTGTGCTGATTTGAAGATTTAGTCTGTCGGAATAGTCTGTTGTGTTAAATTTGTCCTGCTGCAAATATCTATAAAAGAAAGACAAAATAAAATTTTAACTTTAAAAGAACTAGTGAAGAGTCACGCTACCTGATTTGCCCATGTGCGCCTGCCTACCACACCCAGCAAGCTGCCCATGTGCCTTAACTCTGTACTACACATTTCTAAGGGCACATGCCCAACTGTGTAGGGCCATGCAGTATAATAATGTACTGGATACCTCCCAGCCACTCTGTAGGAACTTGAACTTTCAGATAGGAGGATCAATGTTGTCCCTGTTAGTTTTCGGAGCTGGTTGGCTAAATGGCCCCTGACCCCTTGGCAGGGGACAGATCTTAATAGCAATGAGTTATTGGCTCACTTGCATTTACCGCCAAGAGGTATCTTCAGAGTGTTTCAGTTATGGCACCTACTAATTGCCTAGTTCGGACGGGTAACTGGTCTACAGATCAGGGGGGTTTCTATCCCAGGCTATATCCCTAGCGTCACAACCACATGCAGTTTCTCAGTTAGTTTCCTTTTGTTTGAACGCGATTTGCCCAGGTGCATCAGGCTAATCCAAGTACTGGGTATCCTGTTTCCCCAATTCCTCTATCAGTTAGGATGACCTGTGGTTAAATATGTACCGCTTTGTGTCAAATGATAGGCTGCCTCTCCATAATTTACATATTGCACATCCTATATCTTACCCCATGCCATTTGAACAAGATGGTAGGCTTCCACCAGCCAACGCGCAAGATGTGGTGGGCAGAAGGGAACCTTCTTCACATTCTCTGGGAATGTCCCAAAGTAACACCTGTCTGGCAGAAGATCAAACTAGACTTAGACCCCTACTAGAGCTGCAAGAATACTTCAGACCTAAAATTTGTATACTGGGCAATGTGACAGACATTCCTGTTAAGGAGAGGAGATTCCATATTCTGCTAATTTCTCTACAGTTAAGACATTGGTACTGTGCCATTGGCTTGTCCAAGAGATTGTCTCCTTTACAGAGTGGCTGAATGAAATATTGTTCAACCTTAGCGTGGAAAATGATTGCCAGCTTCGAAATCTGCTCCCAAACTATTCCAGAAAGTGGGGTAAGCTGGAGGCCCTACTTACTATCCAGTCCCCCACCTAAGAGGGTGGGGGATTGTGCCAGGGTCTGATTGTCCTTAAACTAAGGGGTAATCAGAATTGCTACTATCTTGTGAGGGCATATTGAGGGTCCATTAGTTGGTCAGGTCTGAGTGTTTATGGTACTTTTCTCGCTTTACTCTTTGATCCTTGTCTCCAGGGGAGGCAGGTAGTTGTGCAGGGGAGGTGGGGGAGGGAGGGAGGGTGTTATTTAAAATGTATTGTTTTATAATGTATTATCCTGAGTAGTACATAGCCAGCCTTGAGTGGGTCCCAAGGTGGTAGCCTGATTAAACAGTGGCTGGACAACAGGATGCAGAGGGTAATAGTAAAAATCCACTCTGAAGAAAGGGGAGTTACTACTGGGGTACTGCAGGGTTCAGTACTGGGACCGGTCCTCTTTAATGTCTCTATAAGTGACATTGTGGAGGGACTGGAAGGAAAAGTATGTCTCTTTGCAGACGACACAAAGATCTGCAACAGGGTTGATATACAAGGTGGGGTGGAAAGGATGAGAAGGGACTTTGCAAGATTGGAGGAATGGTCAAATGTATGGCAGCTTAGATTCAGCATAAAGAAGTGCAAGTAATGCACCTGGGAAACAAAACCCAGGGAAGAGTACACAGTGGGGGTGAGATACTAACAACAAAATGGAAAGGGACCTGGGGTAGTCATATCAGGCGACCTAAAGGTGGGCAAGCAATGTGAGAAGGCAGTAAGGAGGGCTGTCGGGATACTGGGATGCACAGGAGAGGCATCACTAGTAGAAAACAGGAAGTTGTTATCCCTCTGTGCAGACAGTTTTTAGTAAAAGATTACAAAAAGCTGGAATGTTCTTCCAAGTAAATTTAGATATAAAAATATTAAGGCATCTTCCTCCAGGTTTTAAAAGGGTACTTGAATTCTCTGTTGAGATCTTGCATATGTTTTAAATGAGTGATTGTAATTACTAAATGTGTTATGTATGTGTGTTTTGTATTATCTATATGTATACCATGCTTATACGTTTATCATTTTGTAAAGATCACCATTGTAACTGAGCTTGCTCTATGGTTTAATCTATAATAAACAAACAGTTGGTAAGACCCGTCTGGATTACTGCATGCAGTTCTGGAGACCTCATCTCATGAAGGACATAGACAGGATAGAGGCTGTCCAGAGGAGGGCAACTAAAATGGTGCAGGGTCTGCACCAGAAGCTGTCTGAAGAGAGACTAAAGGGGCTTATATGTATACCCTCGAGGAAAGGAGGGAGAGGGGGACATGGTAGAAACTTTCAGGTACCTCAAGGCAATCAACAAAGTCCAAGAGGGTAGCATCTTTCAGAAAAGAGATGTGCCAAAACAAGGGGAACACTTTGAAGATAGAGGGAGGATGACTCAGAGGTAATGTGGAGGAAGTATTTTTTTCAAGGAGAGGATGTGGATGCATGGAATGGCCTTCTGAGGAGGTCGTGAGTCAAAACAGTGGGGATTCAAGAACCATGGGACAACATAAGGCAATTCTGTAGTGGGGGTAGGAGGAAGTAGGCTGTTGGTTAACTAGGATCTGCAGCTTATCCATTAGGTAGGGAAATGGGCAGACTAGGTGGGCAGTGGTCCTTATCTGTCATCATATTCTCTTTCTATGTGAGGGCTCATTGGTTCTCCCAAAGAGTCGTATCTGCTTGGAATAACCTACCTGGAGCGTAGTGACATACAGAACATTGGATTTTTCAAATCGGCATAGATAATTATACGGGTTGATTTAAAAAAAAAAAGTATATGGCCATATTGGCTGACATTTGCTCCATACTATGAAAAAAAGATGACTACATTCTAAGGTTCAAAATAGCACTGTGAACCTGACAAGGGATGGGAGTGAGCAAATAAGAAAAAAAGATATATGACTATATATACACACACACACACACTCAGTGACTGTAAGGCACAGCTTAGAAAGCACCTATAAATCAAATTAAAGGATATTGTAATATCTTATGTACTGATGTTGACCCTCGCCCTGGTGACTGTCGGAAAAGGCAGCACTAGGACTGTTTTCCTGGCTGCCGCCACTAACGCCGTAAAACCCAGGACCTCAAGCCGCCTCCTGGTCCCGCTCCATGGACCCCGACCCAAGATTCGGACCGGCCCCGAGCGCACCATCGGAAAAGGTGGTGCCCGTGCCGTTTCCTGGCCACTGCCACTACCTCGAACCCAGGACCTCAAGCTGCCCCCCTGGTCTTGCTCTGTGGACCCTGACCCACCGTACCAGCCCGCACCCTTGAGCGGCACTCTCAGAAAAGGTGGTGCTTTTGGCCGTTTTCCTGGCCGCCGCCACCTCCCTGAAACCCAGGACCTCAAGCCACCCTCCTGGTCCTGCTCCGTGGACCCTGACCCAAGGTACTACAGCTGACACTTTCTTATCTAGCTGGTGGCTGCATCACTCGGACTGGGCGCTTTTTCCTGGTGACTGCCGATTGGTCCTCAGGCAGCAGCGACTTCCGATCGTGTGCCTCTCTGCCCTGTCTTTCCGGGCTAAAACCTGGGCTCCTGGACTTATCTCTGGTTTTAGTTCTAACAATAATTTTACCCCTACTGTACTCTATTTTTGCAGTCTTTTACTGTAATTGCTAGCCGCTTTGTATGTCTCAATTATTTGTAATTAAGTTCTGTCCAGCACTGTATCTGTGTGAATGCCCAGTACGGCACACTGTGTTAGCTTTGTCTCCTAAGTACTGCTGACTGCTTTTGTAATTAAGTTCTGTCCAGAATAGCTTCTCGCTATTTCTCATACTCTTTCTCTCTCTGCTTCCCCACCCCAGCACTGAAATTGCTGCTAATCTGTTGCTCTCTCCTGACTGATCTGACCCTACCCACCCCTCGTGTATCCAGCCTGTTACCTGTTCCGTCCCACAGTCATTTCCGTCTTATTTGTCCCCTCAAACCCCACCTTACCTTTTATCACTATTCGCTGTCTTATTGTTTCAATCCTAGCACCTCCACCCCTGCTGACGGTCTGCCGCCACCTCTGCCATTACAGTCCCTGTATCTAACTCCGATTTTCTCCTCTCTCTCTCTCTCTCTCTCTCTCTCTCTCTCTCTATCACAGATTGGACCGGCCCCGCGCCTCAGGCTGATGCTGTCGGAAAGGCGGCACTTTTCGGCTGTTTTCCTGGCCATCACTACTGCGTTTAAACCAGGACCTCAAGCCCATCCTGGTCCTGCCCGTGGACCCTGACCCAAGGTACTATCGCTGACATTTTCTTATCTAGCTGAGTGGCTGCATCACCTCGGATTGGAGTGCCTTTTTTCTGATGACTGCTGATTGGTCCTCAGAGCAGCGCCGGCTTCTGATTGGTGTACCTCTGCCCTGTCTTTCCCAGGCTCCTGGACTTATTTTACCTCTGGTTTTCTTCCTCCTCCCCACCCGCCCAGGCCTCCTTTAAATACTCTACTTGTCGCCTACCTCCTCTCAACTACACCCACTGGCTCTCTCACTCCTCTCTCCCTGCACATCACTCTGTGGCTTGCTCTGTACTTTATAGTTATCCTACTCTCCTTCCAGTTTAACCCTGATTCGCTCCAGTGCTGCCCATTCCATTTGTCTGTTCTTATACTCCACTAGACCTACTACTCTTAATCGGACACAATATTAAACTCTAATATCGAAGCATTTCCGTAATTCTTTGTCCTCTGTCACTGGAAGTTGCCTCCACTAAACTTAACCACGGTTGGTATGTTATCCATACCCCTATAGCTACATAAGCTACCTCTCTCACCCTTCTTCTTATCAACCTAGCAGTCCTCCCCATCCCCAAAAACTCTTCATACTCCTTTGCTAGTTATAGTCTGGTGACTATTATTAATTTTGCTTCCATACTGCCCATGGCTCCATTTTCCTCCTTTTCGGCCCATAGGTCTCCATCCTCTGCCTTCTTCGGACAACCTCTCTAATCTTGCTCTGCCAAAGCCTGTAAACTAGTGACCACTCTTTTATATCCTTCCTCTTTGTCTGCCCTCACTGTCTTCTACTTCCCTACCTCCATTCCGGCCCACTGCCTCTACTCTGCCACTCCGCCTGGCCTGCTAGTTTGGGGCCAAAATGAATAAACTGTGGATGACATTCTTCCTCACAGTTACTCTGCTTCTGCTACATCTGTCCGTCAAAATGCCTCTCCTTTAGTATCCATTCTCCCCACTATAAACAAAATTAGTTTGTTTTCTCAAATCTTCTTGTGGTGCCTGCCTTATGTTGTGATCCTCCCTTTACTCCCTAATAAGACATGGGTCCTCCTGGTTGTCTATGCTGCAACCTCAGCTTCCGACAAGCTCGTGCCTTGTCATTTTTCTCTCACCGTAGCTGGTACCTCCTCTTGCTAGCCATTCTGCTGTCTGGAGATATACAACCAAATACAGGGCCTATTACTGCAGTAGCTGCCTCTATTCCAGATGCCAAGGTCTCCTCTTTACACACCATAACATTAGGAGCCTTGTGCGAAACTTCGCTGAACTAGAATCGTGGGCCACCCTCTATAAGTTAGACATAATATGCCTCACTGAAACCTGGCTTAAGCCATCCGCCCTTGACTCTTTATACTCACTTCCTTCATATAATCTCCTGAGAAAAGACAGGCCCTTTTGAAATGGGTTGGCCGGAACAGCTTTATATTACAAGTCTCACCTCCAGCTCTTCTTAATTAACTCATCTCCCTTGCATCACTGTGAGGAGGACTATCATGCCATCCTCACCCTTGGCACAAAAAGCTACATATTGTCTGTGCCACAATCCCCACATGGCCTAAAAGGACTCGATGAGCTCCTTGACCAAACCCTCGCTTTCTGGAAATAGTGAAGTTCTTTGCTAGGAGATATTAACATTAACTGGCTGGGAGGCTCACAGGTGACTGCCCTGTCTAAACTTCAAAGTTTCAACCTCCACCAGCTTATTTCAGCCTGCTAGAACTGCTCTTCATTCTAATACCAGCACCCTACTGGACTGGATTGTGACGAACCACCCTATGAACATCGTGGATGTAGGCATCCTTCCTGATGCCATCTCTGACCACTCCTCACTTTCTGCATGTGGGGCAAAGGTAGGCCTGAACCCAAAGCCCCGTTTCATTACCTTACGAAATTATGCGAATTTTGACCCCAGGCCTTCCTGACTGGCGTTGCTGGCACTGACTGGACCGCTCTCTATAGCTCTTCGGATGCACAGTCTGCCCTAGATATCTTCTGTCCACCTTCTTGACACTGCAAGAAACCCACAGTCTTCTAGTGACCAGAAGAGTTAGAAATAGACAGTCCCGCTGGCTGAAATGTGATCCTCTCTAAATTTCGTCTGAGGGACAAAGTTGGTTTCAGTTTAAGAAATCTGGCCTACCAGAAGATTTACTTACCTAGGGAACTTAGAAATGCTTGTAAAAGACATTAAGCAAGCAAAGAGCTCCTACCGTAAGGCTCTGCTAACTGACTCCCAGGGTGACTCCAAAAATTCTGGGTCCATGTTAGGCAATTCCTAAGCTCAAGTCAGTCCACCACGCCTAATAACATGACTCTAAATGGTATCCACTGTAACAGTCCCTCACTATTGCAAACTTCTTTAACATGCAATTTGCTGACCTCACTCAATACACCTCCACTTTCCCTCAGTCTCAGATCCTTTCCTCAAGCAAACCCTGCTAGGCCCATATTCCACTTCAAATCAGTACACAGGCATGAGGTTCTCAGACTTCTTTGAAACATCTCTGAGTACGCAGCTGTGGGGTCTGATAACTTGGAGCTAAAGCTCCTAAAATTAACTGCCCCATGCATAGCACCCCCTTGCAAGGATTTTCACCCTCTCTTTGTGTCAGGTCTCCGTCCGGACATCTGGAAAATTTACCTGTACACAAAAATGGTGATCTGCTTAACCCTCTAACTACAGACTTATTGCCATACTATCTGCACTCAGCAAAATTCTAGAGAAACTGGTTGCCTCCACACTACTGACTTTCTTCTGAAAATTACCTCCTTAACTGATGCTCAACATGGCTGCTGGAAAGGACACAGTACTACTACTACTACTGCCCTGCTCAAACTCCGTCTGACACCCTGGCAGCTATGGATTCTGGTTGGCTTATGGGTGCCATTTTCATAGACATGACCAAGGCATTTGATCTCGTAGACCACTCCATTCTCATTGCCACTCTCATCTCTCATCAAATGTTGTGACCTAGTTTAATTGCTACCTGACGAATAGGTCTCAATATGTGAAATTCAACTCTGCCTTCTCTGACAAGGTCACCATCAGTATCGGTGTACCTTAAGGGTCCATCTTGGGTCCACTACTTTTTTCAATTTTGATAAACAATATCACCTCCAGTCTCTAAAGACCTCCTCTACTGTATGCAGATGACATCGTACTGTATATCAGTTCACACAGTATAGAGGACATAAACTCTTGACTCTCCACTGATTTTTCAGCTTGTCCAACAGTGGCTTGGTAATCACAGACTTATCCTAAACAATACCAAGACCAAGCTATGCTGTTTGGGTCCAAGCTCAAACACTCCCAAGATCACTTCAATGTCTCCTCTTTGACGGCTGTTCAGTTGGGGTGGTAAACTCCTTCAAATATTTAGGGGTCACCCTGACCCGTCACTGAGTTTTGACCTTATTCAATCTACCTGTAAGCTGGTCAACTCTAAACTAGGCATCACCTACTGTGCGAGCTATGCACTCACCCCCTCAGCGGGCTGGCTATTGCCTGTGGGATATTACTCCCCTCACTTACTTATGGGGTTGTGCACTACGTCTCTGCTTGCATCTCAAGTCTACAAAGTGGGATGTTACCGATAATAATATCTGTAACTCCTCCCTTCTCCCCCAGCTGAAACATCATTGTCTCCCACTCAGATCTGGGCTGGCTTCCCCTCCCAAGAGCTAGGTACTATGCTCTCAGATCCATTACCGATAACATCATCAGCTCCCGTACACCTAAACCCTCTCTAGTCTCTTTCTACACCCAGAAACCAATTATGCCTTCGCTCTGCTGACCAGGCCCCTGTTCTAATCCCTAGACACCGCACTTCCAAAGGTGGTCACACCTTTGCCTGCCGAGCTCCCCATTTCTGGAACACACTCCCACTAACCCTACGCCAATCTGCTTCCCGTGTCTCCTTCAAAAAAGGAACTACGCCACTGTCTCTTCTCCTCCTATGTCTGCTGCTGCTGCTTTAAACCACCCTAGCCCTCACTTTCCCTCTTCTGGCCCCTCTCCTCTGTTTGTCCTTTGACCCTGGGTTCCACTGCAACAGGGAGCAGTTTTTCCTTTTCTTCCCTGCCCACTACCAACCTGTCTCCTACCTGATTACTACCTGCTCTCTACTCTTTGCTCTTCCTTGTACTCACTGCTCAGTCTCTAAAATTGATCTAATTGTATTTTTGATACATGCTGAACCTAAATGATGTATTGTTCTTGTCAGCTTTTCCGCTGTTAATTCACTCAAATGCTTACTTGTCATTTGTAGAATTGTACTACATGTTTTAAGTAAGTTTGTCTCTGTCCCCCCGGGTCATGCCTGAAAATGGTCTTGTTGGCTAGTGCACCTACCCAGTTAGCAAAAACTAAATAAATAAAAATAAATGATGGCTGGAAATTGGCATTTAGGGAGAACATTGTTCATTGCATTGGTCCTGTAATGGATTCATCTGAAAATGTGTGCCTCTAGACTGACTCATTTAGATGTAGCATGTTGTGTTCACAAGTGCCCAATGGTTGAGATTGACAGGACCTCCTTTGTTTTCTTCTTGACAGTGCCTTAGGATAGTTTCATTGTGATGGAGTGATGTGTTTATGATTGCTTTGTGGCTGTAATATTCACAGGAATCTTCTCCCATTTTCTCTTTGACAGTGCCACAGGTTCCGCAGCCTGTCTCAGACTTCCAGGACAGCGAACTGTTCGATGCTGAACATTCCAACCCTTCACTCCAAAGCGTTCCCTTTCTAGCACTTCTGACCAATGTGCATCAGAGCATGAAGCCAGGAGGCTCCGGCATCATAGTGGGCAGTTGCCTGGTTTTGCCCAGAGCTCTACCATTAGGCCAGTGAACCCAGAGGACTAGTCAGTCAAGACCCTCTTACCCAAACAGTCTTGAGATGGGAGGTTTGGCGAGTGTCTGTCAGACTCTAGTACCCAGTTATCAGGGAACAATAGGACAGATCACCTGGGAATCGATGAAGAAAATTATCAGAAGAGTATGATGAACCCATGACACCACTGAGACCAGTCAAGAAAGCGGCACAGGATATGTGTGAGGCCAAAGGTCACCCACTGGCACAGAAGATGAAGATGTCGATAGCCTGCTTCCTGTGGCAGATGTGAATGCAGGTTCAGATAACGAACATGACGATTTCAGCTTAGAATTATTGCTGAGGGAAGAGGAAATGGACTTGAGTCTTCCAAATGCTGGGAAGGCAGCCTATCAGCACGTGATTCGTAATTTAGGTAGTGCTAAATCTAGACTTATGTCTCAGACCTTGGCTGAACCTCGACTGCAGCGCCATCGACCCAGAGCAATTATGCCCTTATTCCAGCAGATGAGTATGTAGCAGATGATTGGCTAGAAGATGATCTTGGGGTGACTCAACCAAAAAGAGGGCAAGAGAAATTCTCAGGGTAAGGTCGCCAACAGAGAAGAGGCAGTAATACAGGACAATGATGACAATGACACTTTTGTTGTTCCTGACAGGACTGCTGCTCCAAGTGCCTCCAGCAGAGTGCTGTCTTTAAAGAAAAAGAACCCGAGGCAGATGAGGATGACCCAGATAGTAGACAGGGCTGTGGTTGGAAGGACTAAGCCAGTTCCCAGATTTCTAAACCTCAGCTAACTCCTCCATCCCGTGACCGAGACTAGCAGAGTAACCAGCGTAGCATCTAATCCAGCGCCAGTGACATCACTAGTGAGTATAAAGCACTTTACTGTTGTGATGCAGTATTAGTCACTGCTAAGCAGTTGGAGCACAGATTGTAATGAAAGACATGTTACCTAACTAGAAGTGAACCCTAGCCCTGGAATATCCTCCTGGTGCTTTGCCACTATCATCAGGATAAAATGGCAGTAGCCTGAGTTTCCCCACAATTTTTCTCTGATTGCAAATACTTCAACTATGAACAAATGAGGCAGTAATTAGTTACTGTAAATGGAATCGAGAGAGAAAGGTGACTGTGGAAACCTCAGGCTGCTGCCATGTGAGCCTGATAGCTCAGTGGTAGAGTACCGACCCTGTACCTAAGGGGACCCAAAAAGAAAAACAAAACTTGATTACAAAATTGCAGTGAGAAGGAAATAGTGCAACTTATCTAGGAACCGAACCCAGGCCCTGGGAATACTGCCCTAGTATTGTTCCAGTGAGCTGTCAGGCTCACATGGCAGAAGCTTGAGGTTCTCACCATCACTGTCTTTCTCTGATTGCATATCCTACATCTAGGCACAGTTCTGAGGTGGTAGTTAGTGGTACAGTATTAATCACTGCAAAGCCATTGGAACACAAATTGTAATGAGAACAAAATAATGTGACCTTACTGGGATTGAATCTCGGTCCCTGAGATCCTGTACCAGTGCTCTCTCACTGAGCTGTCAAACTCGCATGGCAGCAGACTCCGTTCCCACAGTCTCCTTTCTCTTGTCTCTGGTTGCAAAAGTTCCCAGTTAAGTCACATTATTTCTTTTTCATTGCAGTTTTATTGTTTTCTAATCAAGTTCTTTTGGATCCTCTTTGCCTCAGGTGTGAACAGCGATCTCCCAGTCCCACCCTTATTGACTCGTGTCATGTTTCCTCCATACCTTTCCACCCATGGTGGTGTCATCGGGTTGGTTGAATACCCTCACTCGGTTAACCCAGATCTGGTGCAGAGGTGAGTCGGCCAGTTAGGACCTGAAAATATTAGATCTTACTTCAGAGGGCTCTTGCAGTGAGGTAATTACATATAGGACTGGCCCCGGCAGGACCCCACGGAAAATTTCTAGCTAGTGGTCCCTGGCGAGGATCGCCCCCATGTCAGGTGACCAGCGTCAGGAGGCGTCGGTATAAGCGGCAGTCCACAGTACCGCCTTCCCGTTCTTGGCTCGTGCACGCCTCGCAGAAAAGTTTGTGCTTCATCAGCCTATCTTTGTCGGTTGTTTACGAAATAATTGCTTTTTCGACTAACGTCAGTACCATCGTCCAGTGTATATGAGTCCCTACACCCTCCAAGCACAAAAATAAGTGCGATTAGGTACATGCTACCAGGAATGACCATTCCTGTGCCTGTTCTGCCTGGGCCCGATCACCGGTCGAGAAGTGCCAGCACTGCCTCAGCTTCAACGCAGCTATCCAGAAAAGGGCAGCAATCCTGGAAGCCCATATTCTGAAGAAAAGATGAGCTCAATGGAGAAGGAGCTCAAAAAACTGAGGCAGGCGTCCACTTCCTGAAGGCCATCGGAAGAAGAAAGATAAAGAGAGGCACGGGACAGGGCTCCTCTACCACATCTCCCTTAGGACCCCGCTTGGACACAGGTAATGTCCCCTCAGAACCGCTCCTCGGCGGCCACCTTGAGAGGTTTCAAGGGCGTCGGCCCTCCCGTCTGGCTCGCGTTCAGGCCTTATAGAGCCTCCGGGCAATTGGGCCTCCGCCCCGGTTCGGCCGCAGGCTCGCGGCTTACCAGTGTGGGCGACTCCAGTAAGTCGGCGTCGGCTCCTCCAACGTCCGCGTGGAAGAGCCAGTAACGCCACGACCCTTCAGGATGGCGTCACGGCCTCACTCCTCCGGACCAGGCCGATCCTTCTACTTGGCCTGCCTTGGTGATGGCTTCCATAAGCGGACGCTGGCTCCTGGGGTGCCGCGGAGCTAGCCCTTGAGCCATGCGTCGGCTGGTCGACGTCCGGCGGCGAAGGAACCGACGATGGATCCCCACATCTGTCATCTCCGGTTCCCCGCAGCCTTCGCTACCGTCTGGGGACCCAAGTACCCCCAGCCCGACTCGAGGATTTATCCCCAACCAGGCGGCTGAGAGCTTCCTCCTCCATCAGACTGTCCTCCGTTTGGTGTGCGGATCTGGCGTCGGCTTCTCCGGCGCCTGTTCTACTGACTCCGGAGACATCCTGCTTCCGTTGGGCCCTCTGGGCCTCCAATGAACCTGCCATTGAGGCCACGGCGGGCCGTCTGCTCCGGCAGCTCCCGGCTCCGGGTACCCTCCGATCTTATCCGATGCCGGCGTACCGGGACCAGTATCCGGCGCAGCTACCCGGGCCGGGCTATCCGCAGCCGGGTATGGATACGCTCCATACAGGTATAACCCGTATCCTTATCCCCCACCTCCTCCTCCTCCTCCTCCAACGACCCCAGCCGCCAGTGGACCTGCAGGAGACTCTGGCCTCCTGGTGGGCTGAGGCCAGGCTCAGCTCACCAAAGAGGTCAAGAGCCACCTTCCGGCACGGTGCCGTCTCAGGTTCCTGTCGTCCGGCGGCACACTCCATCACCACCTCCTGGCTCCAGGGCTCTTCCGTCTGGGTCCAGAGGCAGGACCACGCTTCCCGGGGCTTCCCAGGGTCTGTTCCTCCTGGGTCGGGAAAGGAGTCTTTCTCCTCTTCTTCCACCTCTTCACCCTCGGACTCCTCAGATTCTTCCAGCGGTTGCTCCGAGGAGACGACGAGCCATGCTCTCCGTCGAAGCCCAGGCCAAGGACTCCTCCGAAGTCTCCTCCAGAAGATCCTTCTTTACGGAGTTGCTTAGGAAAATCCAGGAGGTTCATCAGTGGCACTCCTTGGAACCAGATCCTCAGTGTCTGAAACTCGCTAAACATCTGGATCTGCCCATGACAGCCCCTACCTTGGTGCCACCCTGGATAGGCCTCCACGCCCGACCTCGTTACCACCATATGGAAACAGCCGTCGGCTTTAGCCTCACTTCTAGGAAGTCGAACAGGCTATATCAGGCTCCAGGGTGTTGATTTCCTGGATTCTCACCCTCGTGCCGACTCAGTCGTGCTTTAGCGCCGCTCACGGCCAGTCTGCCAGCCAAAACACCTCAGCTCGTCAACACCTGATAAGGAATCCCACCTTCTGGACCAGTATGGGAGGAAGATCTACTTCCTCCATGCTGCGACTCAGGAGCCCTGAATTATGTCGGCCATATGGGGACTTCAGAAGGCCATTCTGACCCAGGTGGAAGCCAAATTGGACTCCTGCCTGACTCCCAAGTCAAGCAGGAATTGGCTGATCTTGTCCGCTCTGCTACCGTTCGGCCAGTCGACACATGCCCATGCGACATACGATGCAGTGGACACTGCTGGACGGAGCTCAGTTTTCGCTGTAGGCCTACGGCATCATGCTTGGCTCCGGCGTGTCAGGGTTGGTCCCGGAGGTGCAATCTGCTATCCAGGAAGCACCCTTCCGGGGTCGGTGCTCGGGGTGATGTCAAGGACATCATCACCCGATTTGAAGAAGGGGACAGCACTGAAGTCGGTTGATTCCATGTATCGTCCCCATCAGCAGCAGCGCTGCCCTTTCGCGAACAGATTCAGCCAAAGGCGAAACCCCAGGAAGGCGGGCCATAAAATGCCGGGCCCCCGCCCAAAAAGCAGCAGGTGCTTCAGCTGCGGCGCTGCCCACACCACTTGACTCCTCCCTCTCCCACAGCCTCCGGACTGCCCGGAGGAACGGTAGAGACGGAGGTTTTCCCTCCACCTTCCGGGCTGGGAAGGATAACAACAGATTCTTAGGTGCTCCAGCTCATGCGCAGGAATGATAGTTTCTTCAGAAACCACCTTGCCACACCCCTTGAAGTCGCCGTGTTCAAGGGAACATCTCTCTTGGTCCAGGAGGAAATTTCAGCTGTACTACTGAAACAAGCAATAGAACCCGCCCCTTCATCTGCAAGGGACGGGTTACTATTCCATTTCTTCCTGGTCCCAAAGAAGACAAGAAATCTCAGATCAATTCTGGATCTCAGTTCCCTGAATATTTTCGTAGAATACAAAAGGTTCAGGATGCTCTCTTGCAGAGCCTTCTGCCCCTCTTCCAGCGGGTCAATGGCTGTGTGCTCTGGATATGCAGGATGCTTACCTGCACATCTCCATTCGCCCTTCCACACCCAAATGCCTTCGTTTTGCTTTCCAGGACCACTACCAATTCAAGGCGCTCCCGTTTGGTCTATTCTCGGCTCCGAGTATTTGCAAATGCCTGGCAGTGGTGGCGGCTCACCTGCGTACCAGGGAGTGCAGGTTTCCCGTACCTGGATGATTGGCTCCTGGCGGCCTTGTTCAGGGAGGAACTCCTGCGCTGCCTCTCCCTTACTCAGCAGGTTTTGCCTGCCTGGGTATTACCATCAACCATTCCAAGTCTCATCTGGTCCCATCTCATAGACTACAGTTCACTGAGGTGATCCTCGATATGACCACGGGCAAGGCCTTCCTGCCTCCGGACATGGCGTCCACCCTCCAGACCCAAATAAGTCTGCTGTCCGACCCGGGAGGTCTCTGCAGGTTGGTCCTTCACTTTCTCGGGCTCATGCGGCTGCTGTCCCGACAGTTCCTTCTTATTTCGACTCACATGAGAATTTCTCAGTGGACTCTCGCTCCCAATGGGATCAGTTAGTGGGCTGACCTAGATCACCCAGTTCTGGTCTCCTCACCGATGCTTGAGACTTGCAATGGTGGATGGTTCGAGAAGCTGTTTGGGGGTTCCTTTCTTTCGTTCCCCCAGAGACTCTAACCACAGGCGCCTCCAGGCGAAGGTTGGGAGCCATCTAGAGGCCCTCCTTCGGACCCAGGGCTCCTGGTCCAAGCTCGAACAAGCTCTCCACATCAGTGTGCTCGAGACTGCGCAGTGTTATCAGCTCTCCATGCCCTTCACCAGTACATCCTTCCCAGCCACTAGCTGTCCAGATGGACAACATGTGCGTGGTTTGGTACATCAACAAACCGGGAGGGAGTCAGTCCTACCCTCTTTGCAGGAGGCAATGAGGGTTTGGATTAGGCAACACAACACGACCTTCACCTCACAGCAATTCACGTTCCGAGTTGACAACACCCTGGCAGACAAGCTAAGTTGCTCTTCTGCTCTGACTCACAGTGGGAACTGGACCAAGGGTCCTAGACAGTATCTTCCGACTTTGGGGAACACTACAGGTCGACCTGTTAGCATCCTCTAAGCATAAAACTTCCCATCTTCTGCTCGCTCGTTCCAGGCGAGGCACTTTGGAAGCGACGCTCTGTCTCTAGACTGGAAGGACAGATTTGTCTATGCCTTTCCCCGATTCCACTTATCCCAGAGTCTTGCAAGCTAGCTTCAGAAAGAGCACGAATGATTCTGATCGCTCCTTTCTGGCCCAGGCAAGTTTGGTTCTCTCTCTTCTACAACAATACTCAGAGGATCTCCTCTTCCTCTTCCTCTATCTCAAGTTTACTGACCCACGATCAGGGACCCTGGTCCATCCAGGTCTCAAATCCCTTCAACTGCATGCATGGCTCCTGCAATTTCAACTCAATCCCGTTTTGGGTGTCTTCCCAAGTGGCGGAGGAGATTTTGGTGGAAACCAGAAAATCCTCCACCAGATCCACTTTCGCCATGAAGTGGAAAAGATTCACTATCTGGGCCGCTTCAGGGCAGCGGAGACCCTTTTCCTGCTCAGCGGGGCTTCTGCTCGATATCTATGTCATCTGTTCAACCTGGGTCTCAGTCACTCTTCTCTGAATGTACACATGGTGGCCATCTTGGCCTATCATGTTGCCTTTATGGAGACAAAACTTTCGCTCAATTGGAGGTCTGTAAGACCTTTCTTAGAGGGTCCTCCATCTGAGGCCCCCATCCGTCTCCTGCTCTCCCTTGGGACTTGAACTTTGTACTAGAAATTTACTCTCCTCCTTGAACCTGCAGCTTCTGGAGTTTGAAGTTCCTTTAATGGAAGACTCTCTTCCTGGTGGCCATTACTTCTGCTCTGAGAATTTCTGAGCTCCAGGCCCTAATATGTAAAATCCCATACTTGATTTTCTCCAAGGAGCGTGTTGCTCTTAGCACTAATCCTAAGTTTCTTCCTAAAGTAGTAGAGTCTACTCTAAATCAGTCCATAGAGTTACCTGCCTTTTCTCGCATGTACTCTAATCAAGGGAATATTTACTCCATACTATGGATGTTCATCGATTCTGAGATATTACACCAACAGGATGAAGGATCTCAGAAAGACTGATCAATTGTTCATCTCTTTTGCTCATAAAGGGAAGGCAATGCCTGTCTAAGAGGTGGGCTCATTGCATCACTTTCTGTTATGACAAATACAACAAGACCTCCCGGGTCAGGTGAAACCACTCCACAAGAGGAGTAGCTGCCTCAGCGGCTTGTTTCAAGAATGTGTCTCGACAGACATCATGCTGCCGCCACCTGGACTTCCGTTCATCACCTTTACTAAACACTACAGTTTGGATGTTGCCTCTGCAGTGAGAGCAGGCTTCGGACTAGCTGTTCTGCAAGGCCTCCTATCTTGAGGCTTGGCAGCTAGAGACTGCTTCTTGGAGTAGTTTTCCTTCTCCCGTGCCTTTCTTTGTTCCAGACTGCTTGGGATTTGAGTCCTATATGTAATTAACTACTGCAGAGCCCTCTCAGTAAGATAGTACAGTTACGTAAGAACTTACCATAACAGTAGATCTTCGAGAGAGGCTCTTGCAGGTAATGCCTTCCTGCCCTCCATCCCCCTAGGCTTTTCAGCTCCTTTTCCAGTGATGGAAATATCCGCTCCTCTCTCGTCTGGACCTTTCTGGCCTGTGGCGGGAAAAAACTGGAAGGCAGGCGTCAGGGACGCCCTTTATACCGGCGTCTCCTGGCATGGTCATCTGACGTAGGGCAGTCCCTCGCCAGGGACTGCTAGCTAGAAATTTTCCGTTAGGGTCGTGCCGCCTGCCAGCGTCAGTCCTATATGTAATTGCCTACTGCAAGAGCCTCTCTCGAAGATCTACTGTTACGGTAAGTTCTTACGTAACTGTACTTTCCTAGATCTCACAAGAAAATTTGGTTGTAACCAAATCGAGAAGAGACAGAAAAGGAGAGGATAGAAAAGACCATTGCATTTAAACTGTTTCTGCATAACAAATGGGGCAGGGCCTCATTCAGTCCTGTTACACCCTGGACCCTCCTGGTCCAATCAGACAATACTTGTGTGGTATTCTACATCAACATGCAGGGGCATGAAGCACAAGCTTTGTGCCCAGGAAGCGTGAAAGTTTGGAATGAGGCTCTGGCTTTCCACTTTCATCTTGTGGCAGTCCATGTTCCCAGAGACCAAACATTGTTCCAGATCGCTGAGCCATCCACTCAGGACCATGGTGGACATTGGCAATGGATGTCCTCGACATATTCCAGCTGTGGGGCACTCTGGACATCAATCTGTCCGCCTCTCCGGACAATCTACAGACTACCTCAGTACTGCTTGATTATTCCGACTCACTTGGCACTCTCTGGGCGCCCTGTCCCTCTCCTGGCATGGGTGCTTCTTAATGCATTCCCACCATCCCCTTCATACAGCGAGTACTATTCAAACTCCAGCTGGAGGCGGGTTTATAGTTCTTATCATCCCATTTTGACCGTGACAGATATGGTTCCCCTCCTCCAGCAACTGTCAGTCACAGATCCCTCCTATTCCTCTCTGATCCGATCTGCTCACGCAAGCACGGAACCCTTCTTCACCCCATTCTCAGGTCCCTTCATCTACATACTTGACTCCTGAGGCGCCTTTATAGCCCGGCACAGCGTCTCTGCCTCTGTGGCTGCGATTGGCTGGCCTCCAGGAAAGTGTTTATCAGAAAGACACATCGTCAAATGAAACATTCTGCCATCTAGACTGCCAACAGGGTCTTGGAACCCTACTCCTGCCCATAGAACTACCATTCTGAACTACCTTTCCACCCTCTCCAGTCAGGGTTTAGCTATTCTTCCATGAGTGTCCATTTAGCCACTATCTCGACCTTCCATGAACCCATCAGGGACCAGCAGGTTGCCCACATGGACCTGGCCAGGATGTTTCTCAAGGGTATTCTGCATCTCGAACCCCCAATCCAGAATCCGGTTCTGGCCTGGGACCTCAGTTTTATGCTGGAAAAACTGGCGTTTTCAGCTTTCAAACCGACTGTGACATGCGTTTCCTGATCTGGAAGGCCCTGTTCCTGGTAGCTATCACATCGGCCAGGTGCATCTCAGAACTTAAAAGAGCTCAAGTGCCATGAGCCTTACCTTGTCTTTCATAAAGACAGAGTTTTGCTTGCACCAGTCCCAAGTTCCTTCTGGAGTAGTTTGAATTCACTCTGAACCAGTCCTTTAAGCTTGCCTGTCTTGTACCTGGCTCATGCTAACCGGGTGAATCCCTTCTCCACACTCTGGATGTGCATCAGTCCTGCATTATTACCTTGCTGCACTAAGTCCTCTCACAAATCACAGCAACTATTCATTGCTTTCGCTCCTGGTAGGGAGGGACACCCTGTCACTAAGCAGACCTTATCCACCTGGTTGGCCCACTGTATCACCACCTACTGCTACACTGAAGACCACAAACCTCTCCCCAGTGCTGTGCACATCAATTCTACCAGGGCTCTGTCTACCTCTTCTACCTGCTTCAGGGCATCTGTTACTGATATCGGCAATGCCACCACTTCATCTACCATCCATGCATTTATTAGACACTATAGTCTTAACTTGGCTACCACTTTAGGTGCCATGCCCCTTTGGCTGCACCATCCTCCAGAGCCTCCTGTCTTAACCTCCCTTTTAGTTTGACTTCTTGGGAATCTTCCCAAGTGTATGACCTGCTGCAAAAGATGCCCTTGAAGAAGATCGTACAGATCTTGCTTGAGAGGTTCCTTCAGTAGGTCATTACATATAGGACTAATGCCACCTGGCGTCTGGCCTCATGACAGACTTTTCTAGCAATACTTGATAGGGGACTGCTCACTAATGTCACGTGACCACGCCACGTGATCGTAGAGTAGTGGCGGTCCCCACGCCCGCCCACCAGTTCTTCTAGGATCGTGGATATGTTGTTCATCCACACTTGTTGGCATGTCCCTTTCCTTTAAGAATCACCAGAAGTCTTCAAGCTGGCTCCTCCACCCACTCGGGTGGTATAATCTTCGGCTCCCCCCCATCACACCAGATCTTCCTTTCCGCTGGAAGATGCAGGTTGCCTGTCTAGGTGCTCTCGCATTTCGTTGAGCCCTGGCTTCAAAACCTTCGATTATTCGAAAATTGCGTCTAGTTCGTATTCGTGACTGTTTACCCTTGATTATGGAAGATAAGTCTTCCCTGATTTCATTGGTGCCCTGCAGCCAGAAGATGTGCGCACAGATGCCACACACCACGTGCATGTACTGTCTTGGTGTCTACCATGACTCCTTGAAGTGCGATCTTTGCCTCGCCTTCCATCCTAACATTCTAGAGACCGTCTCGCACATCTGAAGCTGTGGAGGCGGAGAAACGAAACCCTCCAGTGAAATCAGGAGGCTCGGTGGGCGGTTTCAGCGGCTGCAGGATCCCCGAGCAATTGGAACGCATACAGCGTTCAAAGATGAAGCGGCTCGGGCTGCAGAGACCACGGGAGCTTCTTCGTTCCACTCATCCTGGGCTCCACATTCTCTGGTTCCTTCGAGAGGTGTGCGATCTCTCCGACTAAGGGAAGAGTCCTGCAAACGCCTTTTCGTCTCGGTCCGTAGCGGAGAAGGACCCAGACCATCTTTTCTTGGCGGAGGCGGCTCTTGGGATCGGGAGAGATCTTGGTCCCAGGAACCGGCGGTCAAGACCTTGGTGAGGTGCCTCCTCGGCTGCTTGCTTTTCGGACTTGCCGTCAGGCCAGCCCGGCCGAGGTTTAGTTGACGGCGTGGAAACTGTCATCGATCCTATCGACCCTTTGTTGCCGGCTCCGGTCAGCGATTCTTTGGAGAGGACTCCAGTTCGTTTCCCGATGAAGAGACCCAGCCTGCTGGGTTCCCATCGAGTGGTCCGGACACTGGGAAGTCACCAGCTCTGCGGTGTCTGTAGCGACAATCGGCCTGGCCGATCTCGATCAAGGTCTAGGACCCCTCGACAGACAGGCCGAGGAAGAGCCATAAGCACTCTAAAAGAGACAGCATCATTAGTCATCCTTGTCCTCCTCGGATGAGAGAGGCTCGGCGGAGACTGCTTGGCTCTGAGGGACCTCATGTGGCAACTTCTGATTTGTCGAGCACAAGTCGAGCTGCGGCTTCCACCTCCCATTACTTGGCTCGCCTCTAGGCCTAAGCTGGTTCCTTCGAGCCGATCAAATCGGGTTCCTTGCCTGTGGAGCCGGCCTGGTCGGCCAAACCGGGCCTTTCCACCAATAGTGGTGGAACCACCCCTAAGCAGCCTGTGGGAGGGGCTCCTCGAAGGAGGATAGGCCAGACACTGGGCTCCCCGGCGTCTGTCAGTCACAGTCACAGTCACCCGGACTGCCCCTTGCGGGTTGAGGTGACCTGGGCGGTCGACCGTTATACCGGGTTCTTCAGATTCTGATGTTTACCACCCTGCATTCAGACAACATGAAGTCTTGCTGTATTCTGACATATGCAGTTAGGTCCTGCCTTTCAACTGCCCCAGAGAACAAGAGTTAAACTTTCAATGGCCAGCATGGAATGTTCACCACGAGCTCGGTTGAAGCCCTGTTTGCTGCTGTTTAAACTGCAACTGTCAGATTCTTTACTCCGCCTCACTGAACAGTCGCTCCAGAGATTTCTCCTGTTGCTCAGTTCAAAGTCAGTTGAAGTGTCGTTTTTGGTCGGTTTCTACCGGTGCTGTTACCGCTTAGTGGTTCAAGTCTCTGTCTGTGGTACCGTGAGTACTAGATAGGTTTTGTTTTAGTTTCTGTGTCGAACTTGTAAATTGTGGATCGGTTCGGCTGAATCGATCAGTTTGAGGTTAAAAGCATGCTTAATTTAGAGTGCGGTAACTGGTCCGTATCGGTTCTAAAGAAAAGCGGATTTTTATTACGTTTTTTCCAAGACCCGTGTTACGGTCAGGAACCGATGAAGTCTTGCCTGGCGGATTGCGAAAAAGGGTAAGTTTTGGATCGGATTGGCCATGTCTGAGAAATCCAAGAAAAAACTGGGCCCACTGGGTTTCAACACTGCAGTGTGTGGGGGAAGTCTTTGCCGGGTATTCCCACCACCTGTGTTTATTGTCTGAGGTTTGACCACCTCGATTCAGACTGCCAAATTTGCAAGAATTTTCCAAATCTACCCTGGAAAGAGATTAGGTAGACAGAGGAAGGGAGGCTGAGAAGTCCTCTGACCGGATGGCCAGCCTGGTTCAGTTCCGACGAACCAGAAGGGTGCCCCTCTGACCAGAGGCGATACTTCTTCGGGCAAAGGAGAGCGATTCTGAGGAATCGGTTCTGGTGAAAGAAAGAAGAAAAGATAAATCGTCCAGTTGGACCCTGAAATTCATAGTCCGACCGCCGATGAGATAGCCAAAGCGATAATGATAGTGCAATCGCTTATTTGGTCCGGACCGAACCGGCATCATCTGGCAGGGGTTCGGTTGCCCGGTCTGAGTTATACTTTGGAAGAATTTTATGAACTGGAGGAGAGGAAGGAGAGTATGAGGATGATGATGGTGATTATGAAAGTCTGGATGTGCCTGTTGACCGGACATTTCCCCAGACAGACCTTCAGGTGTTTCTCCTAGGCTTTCTGAGTCCCCTTCACACTACATGTTTTACAAAAGTGGCTGAGACCCTCCAGCTTCCTGTGGAGGAAGCAGTAGAGGATCAGGAGGAGCCTGATTTTGTTGAGATGATGGACATCCCAGAGTCCAGGAGACTGTCTATTCCCTCATAAATCCTTTGGAAAACAGACACATAAAATTCGTAAGTCTCCTAATTCTATACCTCCTGTGGACAGACAGATGGACAAAAGGTACACTCTCTCAAGCTCAGACAAGGAGTTCCTTTTCCAGCAATGCAGCCATGTTGGGGTAGTGCAGGCTGCTGCCTGTGATAAGGCAAATATCCCTTGGCATCACACACCCCAGACAAGGACTCCAGGAAGATTGATGCCATGGCAAAGAAACAATACATGGCAGCATCTTGGACTCAGGCAGGCTAACTATATGGCCTATACAGCTACATACCAGAAGTCCATGTGGGACACTGTGCTGGCTCTGGCTAAACAGGCCCTGACCAGCTTGCCAAGGAGCTGGAGCAAGTGGCTGCAGATGGGATTGAGGCATCTAAAGTACAGTTTCATGCTGCTGTTGACTCCAATGATGTTTCATCAAGAGTCATGGCTACATCTGTGGCTCTTCGAGGATGGCTTGGCTCAGATGTACTAGCCTCTCACAGGATGCCCAAGCTAAGGCCATGGATTTTCCTGTAATTGGTAATTCTCTGTTTGGGGAGCAGACGGAGAACTACATGAAAAGATGGATGAGTGCAGGACCACTTACAGGAGTGCTCAGGCCAAAGAAAGGCAAGCAACTCCTCAAAGGCAGCAGTCCAGGGCAGGCCTTTCCAAAGGCCTTTTACCAAGCTCAGGCGCCTCTTCTTTTTCACAGAGGGGTTTCTTTAGAGGGCGCAGAAGGGGATGAGCAGGCCTGCATCACCCCTCAGCCTAAAGCCCCTGCCAAGCAGACACCCTGATGGGTCTGCCGGGCCGATTCTCCCATACCAGTAGGGGCAGGCTGGCTTACTTTGTAGGACTGAAGTCTCTAACATCAGACTAGTGGGTCCTGGAAGTAGTAAGCTGGGGACTGGTTCTCAGCTCAAAAAATTTCCCAAGATGAGAACCAGATCCTTTCCACCTGCTAATCTCTCAGAGGCCCTTGCCCTAGAGGAAGAGGTTTCTTCTCTCCTAGCTCTCAGAGCTATAGAGAGGTTCCCAACCTATACAAGGGCAAAGGATTGTACTCCAGGTACTTTCAACCCCAAAAGACAGGAGGATGGTGGCCCATCCTGGACCTAAGATATCTGAACAAACATCTTTTAAAGCCAAAGTTCAAAATGGTGACTCTGGGAATTATCCTTCCCTCTCTGAGGCCAGGGGACTTGCTACCCTCCCTGGACCTCAAAGGTGCCTACTTTCACATTCCCATCAGGTGCTCCCACAGAATGTACCTCCAGGTTGAAGTTGCCCTCAGGCCACTATCAATTCAGAGCAATGCCCTTTGGCCTAACATCAGCCCAAGGGTTTTCACAAGTGTGTGTGGCAGTAGTGGTTGCTTTCCTAAGGAGAAAAAGATCTCCATCTACCCATACTTGGACGACTTGCTCATAGTAGGTCAGTCTCCAGACCCAGTCAAGTCACATTTGCAAGTGACCCAACAAGTGCTCACTTCCTTAAGGATTCCTTCTCAATCTTCCAAAGTCAGTTCTCGAACCAGTACAGCTCCTCACCTTCATAGGTGCAGAGCTGAATACAGTAAAGGCAAGAGCCTTCCTTCCCTGGAAAGGGCAAGGACCCTCATGGAACTGGCCTCTTCATTCCTCTTGAGATGTCTCGACCAGCAAGGCATTTCCTTCAGCTTCTGGGCTACATGGCAGCTTCCACAGCAGTGTCCAGGGCAAGATTCCAGATGAGGACATTCAGTTCCACTTAAGAGCCTTCTGGTCCCAAAGAAAGGATTCCGTTACCAAACTAGTCCCAGTGACTCGAACCCTAATCCAAGCCTTGCAGTGGTGGCAGGATCAGGACAATTTGAGACAAGGGGTTCCTTTTGTCACTCAGTCTCATTCAGTGATACTCACCACAGATGCTTCCCTGCTGGGCTGGGAACCCATTTGGGGATCTTACCACCCAAGGACTGTGGTCACCTCAGGAATCTCTGTCACATCAATCTCTTGGAACTCCGAGCAGTGTTTCTGGCACTGCAAGCCTTTTCAAATCTATACAGAACAAGGTGGTACAGGTCAGAACAGACAACACCACCACCATGTGGTACATCAACAAACAGGAGGCACTTGGTCTCGGCCTTGTGCACAGAAGCAATGAAGTTGTGGTCCCTGGCCTATTCCTGCAAACCTCTCTGACAGCAATTCACCTCCCAGGAAGGACTATGTCTAGCAGATGCACTGAGAGAATATCCCAGGCCATCAGCAGGTGGGCCCTAGATCCTCTAGTTTTGAAAGTGATTTTCTGGAGATGGGGCACTCCAGAGATAGTTCTTTTGCAGCCCCAGACAATCACCAACTTCCTCTCTTTTGTTGCAGACCCCAAGTCTTGGGCTCAGTCCCTTGGATGCTCTGATTCTGAACTGGAAGGACATTTCTGTGCTTTCCCCCTTCCTCTCCTGTTCAAAGTGTTAGTCAAGATAAATTCACAACCATGCAAAGTGATACTGATTGCTCCAGACTGCCCTGGTATCCCTTTTGCTGTCCCTAGCAGTCCACCTTCCCTGTCTCTTCCAGGAATTACAACCAGTTGACATCCTCTCAGGAGGATTTGGTACCGAATCTCGGTCTCTCAATCTCAAGGCATTGCTCTTGAAGAGTTAGAGTTGCAGATCTGCATCTTTCCCAAGGGTTCTGGATATCCTTAAGGCTTCGAAAGCCTTCCACCAAAGACTTACAACTCAAATGGAAAAGATTCAGCATTTGGTGTTCTAAGAAGAATATTTCTCCAGACTCTGCTGAGTTGCCTATGGTTCTGGACTATATGGTCCATCTTAATGGCCTAGCCTCAGACCAGCTACCCTTAAAGTACACTTGGCAGCTGTTTCTGCTTTCTTGTCAGTAGGCAAGCCTTCCTCTCTATCATCCCATCCTGTGTTTTGTAAGTTTCCCCCTTTGGGTTCACTTCACACCAGTCCCCCTTTAGGATCCTGCTCCTGCTTGGGACCTTAATGTTTGCATTGCTCAGCTTATGCAACCACCTTTGAGCCTTTGTCCTCTGCAGAGCTTAAGTACTTGACTTGGAAAACTGTGTTTTGGTAGCCATTACTTCTGCCAGGTGTATCAGTGAGTTGCAAGCCCTGTCAGTGGAATCTGATTTCATCTCTTTCCATAGAGATGAAGTGGTCCTAGAACTAACAGAAAGTTCTTACCTAAAGTGGTTTCAGATTTCCATCTCAACCAGTCTGTATCTCCGTTTTCTTCACTGACCATTCCTCCTCTGGAGAGGAGGCTACACAGCTTGGATGTTAAAGAGCTCTTAGCTACTACATAGAGCGTACCAAGGGTCACAGGTTTGAATCCCATAGTTGCTTCTTACGTCTACGGAGAAGTTGGTGAGGTAAACCTGCCACTAAGAGATCTGTTGCCAGGTGGATTGTTTCTTGTATACAATTCTGCTTTGAAAACTGGGTAGAACTCCGCCCTCAGGCCTGAGGGCTCATTCCACTAGAGGTACAGCTGCTTCCTGGCTGCTGCCATGGGATATTCCTCTCTTAGAAATTTGTCAAGCAGCCACCTGGAAAACAGTCCATAATTTCACCAAGCATTACTCTCTGGATATCCAAGCTAGGAGTGATGTCGGTTTAACACAACAGTACTTCAGAGCCTGTTTCAAAGTAGGTTCTGTCCCTCCTCCATGGAGGTACTGCTTGTAGTCTCATATGTCAGAATACAGCAAGACTTCATGTTTGAAGTAAAATTGCTCACCTTAGTAATGTTGTTTCTTCTAATGGAGTCTTGCTGTATTCTGACCCCCGCCTCCCTCTCAGAACCTAGATTTTGGGATGTGGGTGAGCAGGAGCAGTGTTGGCACCCTAGGGTGTCCTTTTTCACCCTCTTTTAGTTTGGGTGAGTGGTTGTGTTTTGCATGTGTTTTGTTTTGGTTTCCTGACTTGAGTCTTCCTTTTGAAACAAAACTCTTTTCTGTAGATATAGCTGTCAGTTGGCTAGTATGAGTTTTACAGTTTCCACACAGAACTTCTAGTGAGTATTGCTCATAAATATCTGACTGTTGCAGTTTAAACAACAGCAGACAGGGGCTTCAACCGAGCTCGTGCTGAACATTCCATGCTGGCCATGGATAGTTTAACTCTTTGTTCTCCGGGGCAGTTGAAAGGCAGTACCTAACTGCATATGTCAGAATACAGCAAGACTCCATTAGAAGAAACAACATTACTAAGGTGAGTAATTTTACTTCCCATCCTGTGGATGATGAATTGCCAGTGGAATTGATACGGAGGAAGGTCCTTGTCTTTTCAGGGCAATTCTCCACCTCATCTCTGAGTCACAGGGATGCCCTGGAACCAATCCAGAAAAGGCAGAGTACCCTGTCACGGACATCCTCAAGAGAGGATACCCGACGGAGGGCTTTCCAGTGGCCGAGGCTATTGTTGGCCCAGTCCTAGAACTCTGGCGTCCTGCCTCTTGTCAGCACCATCTACCCGGATGCCCATAGTATCACGGCGCCCATGGGGTCCCTTGAGGTTCACAGAGCACCCTTTGGCCGAGAGTCTGGTGACTGCTTCTGTGTTCAGGCATACTGGCAGTTCTGCCAACACTGACCGACCTACCAGGAAAGAGTCCAAGCTATTGGGCCATTTTCAGCCAGGAAGGTCTATCGGCTTCCTCCTTGGGCCTTTGTCAGGCAAGTTCAGCCATCATCCTGTACGTTTCTCCCATGCCCTCTTGGGGTCTTTGGACAAAGTCTCTCTCACATCTCCTCGCGGACATGCAGGCCACGGTGAAGCAGGTCCGGAACCAGGGCCACCGCTGTCACAAGCAGCAACTCGCCGACCCTGGATATTGGGGACTGTTGTGCTCGTTCATTGGTAGCTGCAGGGCTTGGCTGAGGCTCTACTCCTTCCCTGCGGATACTCAGCACAAACTGGCTGATGTGCCTCTCCTAGAGACCGACCTGTTCAGCCCAGGACTAGCCGACCACCTCAAGCGTATTGAGCAGTCCAGTGCCACCTTGGATGCTGCTTCTTCCAGGTTCCTCGGGAAGAACCAGCAGAAGAAAAAAGAAAGCCCTTTCAGCACTCTTCCCCTGTGGTGAAGCAGCTGTCCTCCTTTCAGGGTGGACAGCAGCAACAGCAGCGGCAGGCTCAAGCTTGGCACCCGGCCCAAGCCCAGGCCCTCCCAGGCTCGTGGCAGGCTGAGGATCAGGTTCTGGATGATCCTCCTCCAAACCTGCTCAGTGGCCGGGCTGGGGTTGCCTTCCCATCTCCGTCACGTCAGCTCTAGGTCCTTCCATGAGAGGTGGCTCCGCCATTCCTTTCCGCCTGGTCTGATGTTACCACAGACAGGTGGGTTCTTAAGTGGTCGGCCAGAGACTGCCTCTGGAATTCAAGCAGTATCCTCCAAGCCGAGCCGCGCCTCTCGGGAGGAAAGAGTGTCCGTCCAGGCAAGTCGGCTCTTCAAGACGACATTGCTCAGCTCCTCTTCAGTGAGGCAGTAGCCCCAGTGGTGGCTCCTCCAGCAGACCCAGGCTTTGTCTCCAGTTACTTCCTGGTGCCCAAGCAGACAGGGAGCTGGTGCCCATTCTAGATCTCCACGACTTGAATCAGTATCTCAGGTCACGCACCTTCCGGATGGTCATCTGTCCAAAATCATACCATCCTTGGCGTGAAACATGTGGTTCTGTTCACTGGATCTGCAGGAGCGCATTCTTTCACATCCCAATCCATCCGTCTCATTAACGGTTCCTCTGCTTCAAAGCGAAGGGACCTTGTATGAGTTCTGAGCCATGCCGTTCAGCCTGTCATCGGCACCACTGGTCTTCACTAAATGCATTGCAGTGGTGGCAGCCCATCTGGTGGGGAGAGTTCAGAATATACACCGACCTCAACGATTGGCTCTAGCAGGTACCACCCAACAGGAGGTGGAGAGGTCCAGGGACCTGGCCTCCAGACCTTCTCCGACTCGGCCTCCTCATCATGAGACCAAGTCTGAACTTGTGCCATCCCAGGTGATGTGCTTCATTGGAGCAGAGCTCGACTCTTGTCAAGCCAGAGCTCAGCTCCCAGCAGACAAGGCGGAAGTTCTCTCCTCTTTGCCCAATCATTTCTGGTTGGTCAATTGAGCCCTGCTCTGGACTTTCTGTGCCTTCTGGGTTGCGGCGTGCACCTCAGTGGTCCGTTGGGCCCGGTTGCACTGTCGCCCCCTCCAATGGGGCTGGCCGCCCAGTGGACAGCACCAGGTCATTTCGACCAGCTGATCACTGTAACACTGAAGATGTGGGGCGTTTTCCAGTGGTGGACCGCCCCAGCCTGGTTGCAGGAAGGGATCGTTTGTCTGCCCCCAAGCCGACAGCCATCCTTCGACCAATGCCTCTCTCATGGGTTGGGTGCCCACATCGAGGACACAGGGCCCATGGGTTCTGGACCTCTGAGGAGTCCTGATGCCATATCAACCTGTTGGAGCTCAGAGCAGTCAGACTAACACTGTCAGCTTTCGGCTCCTCAGCTCTGGGGTCAAGTGGTTTGAAGTCAGGCGGACATACCACTACCATGTCCTACCTCAACAAACAGGGCAGCATGCACTCCCATCTGCTTTGCAGAGAGGTGCTCGCATCTGGATACTCGTGAGCCGTTTGGAGCAGACTGCTAGCCATCTGTGGCAGGAGCATCTGGCAGATGCTCTCAGCCACTTAGGCGAGACATCCACAGTGGTCTCTCCTTCAGAGGTAGCTACAACCTGTTCTCCCTCGGGGTAAACACTGGTGGACCTGTTTGCTTTCAGGGAAAACACCAAGCTGAGGCTGTTTCATGCCCACCCACCTCAGCTGAGCTCGCTGCAGAGGAATGCCTTCTCGAGGCCATGGAACACAGGCCTCCTCTGTGCCTTTCCCCATTTCCCTTGTTCCACAAGGTGTTACTCAATGTGAGGAGGGACAAGGACGAAGGTGGTCCTAGTGTAGCCTCAGACTGGCCACGCCAGTTCTGGTATCCAGATCTCCTCAGCCCCCGGCGGCTCCCAGGATGCCTGGACCTGATCTCTCTCAGTCAGGAAAGGTATACCATCCGGACCTTCAATCCCTGCACCTCACAGCCTGGTTCCTGAGTGGCTAGAGTTCCAGGCTTTCAGTCTTTCCGAGGATGTCCTCACCATGGTGGAGGCATCCAGAAAGGAATCGACCAGGAAATGTTATGCCTTCAAATGGAAAAGGTTTTCATTTGGTGTCAGGACAAGGGCCTGGACCCTCTGTCCTGTCCAGTGGCTATCATTCTTTACTACCTTTGGTCTTTGTCCAAAGGGGTCTTCGGTCATCGACCTTAGGGTGCATCTGACAGCCATCTCTGCTTACGGGCAGGGGCCAGTCAGCTGATGTTGGTGCAGGAGACAGTGGTTGGGCACTTTTCAAAGGCCTAGATCACATATCCCCCAGTCGTGAACCTCCACCTCTGTGGGATTTACTGCTGGTACTGGCAAAGCTCATGGGCAAGCCATTCGAACCAATGCATAAGTGTGCTTTGTCACACTTGTCGTGGGGGCGGCCTTCCTGGTGGCTGTCACGTCTGCCAGAAGGACAGGGATCCTCCAGGTGCTTTTGGTGGACTCCTCTTATCTGGTCTTCCACAGGGACAAGGTTTTCCTATGCCCCCACCGGAAATTCCTTCTGAAGGTGGTGTCAGAGATCTTACTTAGAGATACAGCTCTTGCAGCAGGTAACACCATTAGGACTGAAGCCGGCAGGCGGCAGGACCCCAGAATTCTTCTAGCTAGCTAACTTCAGCAGGGACCACCCCGACGTGGGGTCCCGCCTCCGGCGTCAGGCGTAGTACACATAAGGGCTGGTCCGCCAGATTCCCCAGTTCCTTTCCTGCCGGTCGACTTGCATGTGTCACCCTTCGGATCGTTATATAGCGGCGACGCATGGTTAAGTTCTTCCTTCGGAAAAAGTTTTTCAGCTCAGTTGCTGTCTGATGTCCTCTCCAACCTCCGCTGAAGGCCATCCTCAAAGTGCGCCTGTGGGAAGCAAATCCCGTTCAGGATCCGCATTCGGCCTGCGTCCAGTGCCTAGACCCAGACCACGACACCGATCCTGTATTTTCTGCCAAGGGTTCAACAGCGGACCGGATCCGTCATAGAAGGCTCTGCAGGCGTTCCTGCTCGAGAGAGAGTTAAGGCCATGGACACCCAAGGGAGTTCTGCTGAGAAAGCCCGGAAACACTCCGAGAAGCATAGGGAGAAGGCTCCATCCAAGTCCCTGTCTAGGGCCTCCGACTCCGTAGTTCCGCACGCTCCCCGGAGTGGACAACACAACGAGAGACGGCCTGAGTCGCCCCAGGCCAGAGTCCACGAGTGGGAACTTCTTCAGGCTCTAGAGGATCTGTTTCTTCGATGGGGCACTCCAGAACTGGACTTATTCATTTCCCATCCAATGCAAAACTGCCCAATTTTTGCTCGCTTGATCCAGGCCTGGTGTTTTCTGGCGAGACGTTGTCCCTCTCCTGGCCGGACAGATTCTCTACGCTTTCCTCTTCCCTTCCGGCCCGTTCAGCCTTCCTCCACTGCGGTGAAGAAACCTTTGGGCTCCTCTTCCTCCTCACAGGCCAAGACCTCCAGGCCTCTTCGGCCTTCTTCTTCAAAGCCTCTGGTTAGGTCTGGGGACCATCATCGTCACCACAAGTCGGGTTCCCGCCATTCAGGACCCGGCGTCAGGTCTGCCTCCTGCCTCCTCCTCCTCCCCAGCGGAAGACCGAGGAGCTTACCTCGCTTAAAGCCGTCGGACTCGGCGTCGGCCCGTCCGATGTCGGCCACTCATCACAGGTCCCAGGAGCTGTCGATCGGCCAGACGCCTGCCGCCGGTCAGGCCTCGCCTCTCGGGTCGCGGCAGGGCCGGGAGACCAAAACCCAGTCCAGAAGAGGATCTCGGCGCGCCTCCCACCGGGCGCCAGTCAGGAGACTATCACGGAGGAGGAATTGACGAGCCTGAGGACCAGACGGGCGAACCCGGTCCTGTCAAGCCTCACAGGAACCCTCCCCGCAACCTGAGGCCCTGAGGAGCCGACGCCGAACCCGCGACCGACCACCGCGCCCGGTCCGTCGTCAGGCCTTTCCTTTTCTGTGGATGGAGCTCTTTACCTACTGGTGGGATACCATTAAAAGGGCGTGGTTCCCAAACCACCTCCTCTACCTCCTCCGCCACCTCGTCCCTCTGGCCCCTGGGCCTCCCTCCCATCCGGGGCAGCAGGCAGTACCTCTCCCCAGGAGCCTCGACCTCCAGGGAAGACCAGATAAAGGAGACCTCCGTCCAGATCCTCTTCAGGGTCACCCAGTCCTAAGAGACCCAGAAGGCGGCCGTCTCGCTCTCGACGGAGGATACAGGATCGGAGTCCTCGGTAGGATCCAGATCTCTCTCTCCTTCCGCCTCCTCTCCGGCCCACGTGAGCTTTCTAGATCTCCTCCGGATGACCCATCGTTCTCGAAATCATGAGACATATCCAAGAGAACATGGGCTGGGATGCAGAAGAGTTAGACCCGAGAGACTATGCCTTGCTAGATATCTTCGCAGAAGGATCCCAAGCCTGTGGTGGTACCACCCTTGGTGGACACTTTGTGACGTCACCAAGGCAGCTGGAAGTGCCCACACCGCCTCCCGTCCATGCCGAAGAAAGCTGACCGCCTGTACAAGGCTCCTAAGGAGGACCAGTACTTGGCTCAACATCCTCTGGCCGAGACTCTGGTCATAACAGCCTCTCATGACCGGTCCCAGAGACCGCAACATTTGAGCACCCTGCCACCGACCCGAGTCCAAATAGCTGGACGCCATGGGCAGGCGACGATGCTTCCACTACCTGCACCATCAGATCCCTGAAGTAATTGACCCACATGGTGCAGTTCCAAAATGCTTTAGGAACAGGGACTGGATCTGGCGGAGAAATTGCCAGAAGGTGAGCAGAAGGAGGATGTTGCAGCTCCTCCGGACGGGTTCGGACGTGGGAACTCAGGTGCTGCGAGCAGCGTGTGATTCTGCAGACTCCTCGGCCAGAGCGGCAGCTTCGAGAGGCTCCGGAGACACTCATGGCTTCGTGTCTCCGGATTTACCGACGCCCAGAAGAACATCATTGACGCTCTTCAAGGAGAAGTTCTCTTGTGCACCCTCTGAGAAGGTTCTCACCAAGCTCCAAGAGGCCGGGAAGGCGGTGAGGTCGGTCCAGGCAATGTGCCGAGCAAAGCTTAGTTCCTTCGTAGAACCAAAGTCCTTTCGTGGACGGACACAGAGACAACAGTCCCACACCGGTCCACAACAGAGGCTCCGGTTCCTGCAGAGCCCAGGGAAGACAGCCCACGGGCAGAAGTCAGCGCCCAGCTAAGCTGGCTCAGCCTGCGGCTCCCTCCGCCCACACAGCCTGACTCCTTCCGGCCCCGCCCCTCAGGATCAACGGGATATCAAGGTCAGGGGTCATATTGAATTACCTGCCAGGATGGCAGTCCATAACCACCGACAGGTGGGTTCTTCAGTTGGTCAAAAAGGCCACTTTATAGAATTTGCAGACAAGCCACCCTTGAGGCTTCCTCTGCTCTCCGTTACTCGGGTCAGCACAAATTGCTTATCAGGCAAGAAATACTCACGCTCCTGCAGAAGGGAGCGTGGAGTATGTTCCAGAGAACTAGATAGATTCGGATACTATTCCCACTTCTTTCTGGTTCCCAAGAAAACAGGGACCTCAGTCCAATCTTGGACCTCAGCGACCTAACTCGTTGGTGCGCCTACAAACGATTCGCATGGTGACCCTTCCGGCCTCATTCCCATGCTGAAGCAGGGCGCCTTTTAGCATCTCTAGACATGCAGGACGCCTACCTGCACATTCCTGTGGCTCAAGCGCACAGGAGGTTCCTGTGCTTCAAGTTCCTCAGCTACCATTTTCAGTTCCGGCCCTTCCGTTCAGACTGTCATCGCCCCCAGGGTCTTTACCAAATGCATGGCAGTCATGGCAGTGTCCTTAAGGAGACAGAGGCACTGTGTTCACGTACTTGGACGATTGGCTTCTCATGGCGCCTCCAGAGGCGTTGTTGCTGGCTATTCAGAGCACTGACTTGTTCCAGTCTCTGGGCATTATAATCAACTTCTGAGAAGTCTCTCCTCATTACCGTCACAGAAGCTGCAGTTCATAGCGCAGTTCTGGACCTGCTCGGGAAAGCATTTCTCCCAGACGACAGAGCGAATGCATCGGATCCCTCATCAGGGATCTCTCGGCGAAGAAGACTGTCCTGCCAGGCTGGTCCTTCATCTGCTCGGACACATGGCTGCGGCCATTCCGACCGTCCCTTTGGCAAGGCTCACATGCGGGTAACTCAGTGGATGCTCAAGGTGCAGTGGGACCAAAGGCAAGACCACATGCAGCATCCGGTCAGAATCACAAATGCGTGATTCGAGACTGGCAATGGTGGCTAGACCCAGGGACACTTTCTACAGGTGTCCGTTTACAAGCGCCGTCCCGGAGATAATCCTCTCCACAGGCGCCTGCTGGGGTGGGAATGCACTTGAACGGGATGAGGTCCCAGGAACATGGACCCTCAGGAAGCCCACCTCCACATCAACGTGCTGGAGATGAGGGCGGTCCCTATGCCCTGCAGGCCTTTCAGTCAGAAATCCCGCTGCACTCTTCTGCTTCAGACAGACAACACGGTGGTGATGTATTACCTCAACAAACAAGGAGCACACTCTTACTCCCTTTGCAGGAAGCCATGAGAGTGTGGGATTGGTATTCGACACGGCGAACCTGATCCTGTTCCCCATGGGATTTACTCTTTGTCCTGGAACAACCTGCCTCCCCTTTTGAACCTGCTGATGATTGCGAAGCCATGCTTCCTGTCATGGAAAACGTTATTATTGTTGCTGTTACGCCAGCAAGGAGAATTTCTGAGCTTCACGCTCTCATGTGTAAGGAACCTTATTTGATTTTCCACCAGGACAGAGTGTCCCTGAGGACTAATCCTAAGTTCTTGCCTAAGGTGGTTTCTGCACTCACTCTCAATCAGGACATTGACCTGCCTGTATATTTCCCTAAAATATAAAGAGGAGAAGCGCTGCTCCACACTCCTGGATGTTCACCGCTGTCTTAGGTATTACCTGAGCAGGACTAAACAGCTTTGCAAGTCGGAGCAACTCTTCGTTTCCTTCGCTGAGAGGATGATGGGCCAACCAGTATCGAAGCAGTCCCTTTCTTGCTTACAAGCGTGTATTGCTTGGAAATCAGTCCCAATGGTGTTACCTACTGCAAGAGCTGTATCTCTAAGAGATAGTACAGTTACGTAAGAACTTACGTAACAGTAGATCTTCGAGAACAGCTCTTGCAGCAGGTACTTCCCACCACCTTCCCCTTGGAGGACGCATGGCTTACCGAGTCTTGAGCAGGGAGCTTACGCCCTTTTGTCTTCTGATGGTGATCCTAGTCTCCCATTCTGATGTCGTCCCTGCGGCGGAAGTCTCCGGCGGAGAACTGGGGGTCTGGGACGCCCCTTATGTACCTAAAGCCTGACAGCCGGAGGCGGGACCGACGCGGGGCGGTCCCGCTGAAGTTGGCTAGCTAGAAGAATTTCGTGGGGTCCTGCCGCCGGGCTTCAGTCCTAATGGTGTTACCTGCTGCAAGAGCTGTTCTCGAAGATCTACTGTTACAGTAAGTTCTTACGTAACTGTAATTTTCACCTTAACCTGGTGTTAACTCTGCTGGTATATTACCCCAATTACACCTTGAGGCCGAATACAGGCTCCATACCCTGGCCCTGAGATGAGCTCTCTACTATTACAAGGAGAGGACGGCAGAAATTCTGGGAGGTTCGCCTATTGTTTATCACCCATCGCTAAAGCGCTTTGTGGCAGACCAGCAAAATTGGACTATTGCAAGGCTGGATTACAACTTGCATAAGTCTGTGCTATGAGTTGGCGGGCATGGAGCCTCTCAGAGGGAGAAGAACTCATTCTACCCACCATACCGCTGCATCGCTGGCTGCTTCAGGGACATCCCTATGCTGGAAATCTGCCAGGCTGCTACCTGGATGTCAGCAAACAACTTCATTTCCCATTACCACATCGACCTTGAGTCATGCTGGGATGCTGGTTTTGGGGCCTCAGTTCTCCAATCTCTGTTTCCCAAGTAGGGGTGGGCCTTGCCTCCTCCCTCCTCCCAGAGAACTGCTAGGAGTCTGCCAAAGAGTGTGGATGAACAACATATCCACGATCCTAGAACAGGTTACTCACCTGTAACAGTAGGTCTTCCACAGAATGGTCTCTTGCAGTAAGTCATTACTTCTGGGAGTTCCCAGCAGGTGTCGCTGTCACACGGCAGCTTCTTCCAGAGTCTCCACACAGGAACCAACCACATGACCTCACTTCCCTGGGCTGTGCGTAAAAAGTAGATGGTTCCTGGCTGTCTCTGTTCATTTCTCCCGCTGCTTCAGCCTTTACAGCAGATCGAACAGTCTTCATATGCAAGTCTCCGAAGAGAACTGAACTTTCATCATTAGACCTTGGGATGTCTGGGCTTTATACGGCACTGTTTTACCTCCTCTCACCAGAGACTTGATTTGGTAACCTGAAAACAAATGGTTGCAAACATCATGGAGGATATAAGAAGCTTTCTTACTTCCGTTGATGGGACGTTTATTCCTCATCGACGGAGGCTTCAGGATAATTCCATAGACGAGACGTCTCAGTCCCGTCAACAGAGACTCTTCAACCATTTCCGCTACTGACGCCCATTCCCTCACAGCGGAGGCCTTCTACATATTCTCATCGACAAGGAGTACATTCTCGCCGACGGAGGCCTCTCTACTTGTTTCTCATCGATGGGACATCCTTTCCCCATTGACGGAGGGCTTCTACATATGTCTCGTCCGATGGACATTCATTCCCCATCGGCGGAGGTTTTTTATCATATTTCTTGTCGACGGGCAAAGTTCATTCCCCGTCGGCGAGACTTTCCACATATTTCCTTGACGGCAGTCTTCCTGTCGACGGCCTGCCTCCCCTGACGGAGCATCTGGATTTTACAGTCTCATCGATGGGGCACACCTCTTCAATGGAGACTCTTATAATACCTTCCTGTCGGCAGGACTGCCTCCTCCATCCACGGGCACTTGTATTCTTACTCTCCCCAACATGACTGCCTACTCCGATGAGGCACATGTCTTTCATACTCAACGGGTTAACCTCCCTCATCGACAGTGCCCATATATTCCACTATGGGGCTGCTTTCTGTAGTGGAACCTGCATCATAATCCTGCTATTAATAAGAGTGCTTATACTGTCAATGGAGCATCTCTTTTATACTCCCCATCAATGGACCACATTCCGCTCGACGAGGCAGGTTTTTATCATGGAATCATACCTTCAAGTTATTTCTCCATCAACGGAGATTATTATTTCAACGTCCACCACTCCGGGAGGGGGCTCAGAACTGAGCGACAAAAGATGCCTTATTTTCTATTGCATATACCCATGGGACACCTTCTACATATTATGAGGTCACACTCATGCATGAAGAGCAAACTAATGCATTTAAAAGAAATCCTCGTTAAAGGAGTGTATGATTATATTGCTAGGAGGCATCGTTCATAACGCCTACTACCGTCAAGGACCAACAATCGTGATGGGCTCACAGGCTAAACTTATTGATCTTCTATCTTACAGATACCTACTATTGAGCATGTTATTCATAACATTTCATGATATTTGGGCTCAACTATACATTAGAACCACATAAAGCGACATCGGCTCGACTTTCCAGGGAACTACTTAATATCCCTGATGATTCCAATTTTCATGGCGAATATTACCCAGATTCTCCGAATACTTGGATACTGAATTATATAGACCATATGCCTTATACCGCATAATCTGGGATTTTACACCTCCTCCACCTGACAACGAACATATCATTCCTATATTATGTTACAGGCATTACTATATGACATCAGATCTAGCTCTTAAATAAACTATACAAAAAAAAAAAAGAACCAAGAAGGTGTATGTCTTTAATAATGAACAATTTTAGCGGCGACCAATACGGGTTACTTAGACTATCACATCTGGATCCCCTGCATCATATAATGCCCTTTCATGGTGGACATTGTCTCCAGTCTCAACCAGGGCTGACGACAGACATTAAATACAAATAACAGAGGCAACTTTTTAAATGGGAACACTAAAACCCAAATCTATTCACAGGGTGCTGGATCAACCCCACTTCACAATCTCATATTTAATCTCTTGCCTTGATGTTGATGTGCGTCATGCCTACCCGCCATCCGACCATTACTCGATATCTGTTTACCCAACAGAATAAATAAAGGGATCACCATACTAGCTTTTCGTGTAAAATACCTGGACTGGGGAACATTCATTAAGACCACGTCCTGACCCTGGAGCGGACTGTCTCTTATCATTCCTATATCACTAAAGCTCAAGGGTCCTCATGAAGAGATTAGGCCCATAATAGACTCGATTAATCTGGCATTATAGGCTATAACAACACTTAATAGCCATTACAGACACACAAATGCTCAAATCCGACTTCAAACACAGCGGAGAAACCTTAAAATACCACATCCTGAGAAGTCTGCGTTCCCCTAGTACACGCTTATGGACTCCCTTGTAAATGAGATTACTAATACAGGATAAAATAGCAGAAACTCCTTACTGATTTTAAAAGCTTTTAACCCTAAACTGGGTACATTTACATCATTTGACTACATAGCAGAAATGTCTTGCTGACTCTACTAAGGGCTACTAAGTAACAATACTAAATGGATACATTGTTTCATTTATGACTAGCAAATATCTCTGCTGTTCCCTGATAGCTACTTAAGTAGCCTATACATTCCAAAATGGATACATTTACATAATTTATAACAATTTAGCAGACATTTCTTCAAGGCTGCCCTGATAAGCTACAAAGGAGCACTCCTAAATGGACACATTTGTATCATTTGGGGGTTCCTTTTCAACTTTCAGCTCAGTATGCCCTATACAATTTCAACAAATTAGTCACTGAATACCTCAGCAAATTGTTCATTTCTATCAGAAATTGGATAAACCAGAATATCCCCAGAGACATATTGTAATTATAACCTCTTACTCAGACCTTATTCACCATAGTTTCTGTCTTTTTTTCAACTTCCATATCCTAAACTATAAACCACTGGGACATACCGTCACTCCATTATACAGCTGAATCTGTCACATGACTTATTACTGTACTAGATACAATATATCTTGATCGGGTCTTGATCAGCCTAGTTCCTCAGGAGAACGACTACCAGCTAATTTGGCTTGTTTCAGCAATGATTTTATCACCGACATTATAATGCAGTTGCCTTACCAGGCAATATACTGGGATACTGCCTTTAGAACATTACGGGTCATCTGACCAGCACCACTCTATAAGGCACAGTGCCATAGCTGGCCTCCCCACTGGCATATAACTGCTTGGGAATCTCCCAGAAGTAATGACTTGCTGCAAGAGACATTCCCAGAAGATGTATTGTTATGGTAGGTCTTTGCGTAACTGATCTTTTTAGGAGTAGTATATATTGTTCATCCACACGGACCCACCCAACCTCCCCGGCTGTGGACGCAAAACCTGGCTTCCAGCGTGCTAAGATGTGGCATCATGGGGTGGAGCCAGGGTTATACCACCCGGGTGGGTGGGAGGAGCCAGCTTGAAGACTTCCAGGGATTCTTAAGGAAAGGAACATGCCAAAGAGTGTGGATGAACATATACCACTCTTAGAACTACTGTTACAGGTGAGTAACCTGTTCTTCTTCGATCACATGCGTGCTTCGGTCCCTAAATTATGTGGCCTATATGGTGTCGAACCAGAAAGCTACCTTGACTAGGCTGGAGACCCGAGTCCAAGTTATGGACTAGTCGAGCCTCAAGGAGGAGTCGCCAGGGATCTCCACCTCTCACGCAGTTAACTGTAGGCATACTGTGTGGGCTACATACGAGTCCATCGACTCTGTTGCCCACACCTCGGTGATGGGCATCGGCTTAAGACGGGACGCCTGGCTTCACATTTCTGGCCTCGCAAATGAGGTGCAGTCTGCTATTCATGATGCCCCTTCAAGCTCGGTGCATTTTGGTGGCGATACCAAAGACATCATCACTGACCTCCAGGATAGAGGCCTCACCCTGAGGTCAGTGCGGTCCATGTACCATCCTCGACTCAACAGCAGCAGCCTTGGAAAAGGGACCTGAGGCAGAGGAAGCAAGCCCTGGCTCGATGCCAGGGAAACGCAAGGCTACGGGTTCTGCCACCTCCTACCTCCAAGAATCAGAGACACTCAGGAGGTCCTCCTCCTGAACGCCCGCCACCTCCTGACTCTCTAGCCCCACCATCTCCTCAGCCTCACGGCGAGGAGCCAGTGGGGCGGAGGTTCACTTGCCATGCGCAGGACCGGCAGGACGAACCTCCAATGCATGGGTCCTGCAACTGGTATCTGCTGGACACACTATAGAGTTTCTGGAGATCCCATCAGACTCTCTGCCAAAAGGTCTTCCTACCCAGGATCAGGCTCTTCTCGCTCGAGAAGAAATTCAAAGCCTCTTGCTCAAGGAGGCAATGAGCACATTCCTCCGCGCAAAGACGTAAGGGGTTTTACTCCCATTTTTTCCTGGTTCCAAAAGACGGAGACTTGAGACCCATACTTGGCTTGAGCAGTCTCAAACTGTTCGTCTAGTACAAAGTTCCGGATGCTGGCGCCTCAAGAGCCTTCTCCCACTTCTTCTGGAGAACCCTTGGCTGTGCACTCTGGACATGCAGGATGCTTACCTGCACATCCCAATCTTTCCCAGCCACCGCCCGATTCCTGCGGTTCCTATTCCAGGGAGCACTTCCAGATCTTCCCATGTTGATCTTTACCATTCATTACTGCTGGGTGTGTTCGAAGCTGCAACTGCTACGGGAATTTTTTTTTTTTTTTGAGGAGGAGTCTGCACCATGGCGCCCGCCTACGAGCAACGCATCACATGGTATGTGAGGTGGTTGCTAGGCGCCACAGACCTCCTCCATCCCAGTTGTTTCTCCCGCTGTTGAGGCTGCACCTGCTCGCATGAGAAGTTTTCTAGTGCCCCATTAGGCCTAGTTAGTTTTCAAAGCCGCTTTCAGTTGCACTCTCTGCATCCCAGTTCGATTCTCCACGTTGCTGACGCCCGTAAGACCGCTTTCATTTATTTTAGATGGCACTGGGAGCTTTTCTGTGTTTAAAGTCGCTTTCGCATCATGTCTGGTTCGGGAGCCAAGCTTTAAAGTTGAAAGGGCTGTGCCCCCACGCGGCCGGGTGTTCCTGTGGCCAGCATTTCTCCGTGACTAACCAGCATGATGTCTGCCTTCGGTGCCTGGGGCTCCAACCATGATATAGACAGATGCGACTTTGTTTCTCGATGGACCGCTGTGTTCTTGAAATCAGCGCATTCAAAGTCTCAATTTGGTAACAACTTCAGAGGCTCATTTAGCGTGGTAACAATGAAATCTTGGGGCAGGGTATTGAGGGTACCTGTGGCAGCACTACGCAGAATATCATCGCTTTAGTCTTCTTGGCATTAAGCAGAAGCTTTGCCTTTATAAGATTATGCTCGAGTTCGAAAGACCGCTTGAAGCACTCCGCTGACTTCAGAAAGCGATGTCGGAGGTATACAGCATGGTATCATCCGTGAAAAAGTGCAGATTGGACATAGATATATTTGAATCAAGATCATTAATATATAATGAGAACAAAATGGGGCCTAGGATGGATCCTTGGGGACACCTCTAACAACTGGCAAGGCAGCAGAAAAACAGCCTCTGCTTTTTACTTTTGGGATCTCCCAGTTAAGTAACTAGAGAACCACTGAGTAGTATGGTATGTGGCACCCAAATTTGCAAGACAATTGACTAGTAGATTGTGATCACAGTATCAAAAGCTTTGCTTAGATCCAAAAGACTGCTCCGTTACCTTCTTTGCATCTGTTCTCTTCTCATGCGATGTTGTGCACTTCGTCATCGAGCACATCATGCCTGCCATAACAGTTGCGATCGTGCTGGCTCAGGTACTGGCGTCGATGCCTGATACTGTGCAATTTCAGCAGGCCATTGCCTTCTCCACTATAGGCCTGGAAGTGGCAGGGCACCAAGCAGGGGCATCTTACAACACCAGTGAGGTGGCTTCCTGGCTTGCAGGGACAGCGATCTGTCATCAGGGCGGACAGCATGGCTTCATCTATCAAGGTTGTCACCCCTGGCCCGTGTAGGGTGATTCGCCCACCTACCGAGGATCTGCCTCTTTCCACCAGGGCTAGGAGGCTGCTGCGAGCCTCCTTTATCCCATCGCCTTCAGGGACACCTCTAGCTCTTCTCGGCCTTAGGCTTCCAGTCTAGTATGACTGGGTCTCTCCTTCCTGTTTCTCACCAACAGGAGGCTGAGGGTCTTGTTCTCTCAGGGCTATGTTAGTCCCCTCGGGGCTATATCATCAATAGTAATGAATGGTGAAGATTGACAAGGGAAGATATAAAATTGTGTACCTACCCATAATTCCTGATCTTGTCTTGTATCTTCACCATTCATTACTGAATCCCGCCCACCTTCCCCTCATGGGCTTCCTTCTAGGCGCCCTCCGCCTGCTTGTTCTCCTCCTCTCCCTCCTCCTTTCATGGCCTTTGGGCCCTAATCCCTAGCCTTCAGGTCTTCCGCTCTGCAGAAGAAGATATCATAAGCCTGGAGAGGGAGGAGAGCAGTAGAGCTTCATCTTTCTCCTGAGGAACTCTTTCTGATTACCCTTGAAGGTGTCCTTCTGGCACCTTTTTCTCAGACCAAGTTAGTTCAATCACCAGTTAACAGGAAAAGTTCTTGAATGGTCCTGTTCCTTTGGTTCTCGAACCTTGCTGGTATCTCTGGATCTTGTCATGTGTTCACCAGTCTGGTGCTAGTCAAATTCTTGTAGCTCATCTTCAAAAAAAAAAAAAATTGCCTTTTGGAACTGGTGATCTGATCTTTGGCCTCTGCCTCTCAGGGAGTCGGAATGAGTTTCCTTCTCTATCTCTGTCCACCTCCCAAGGGGTGCCCCCATAGTGCTTCAAATCCCCTTCTCCCCTCCCCACCATTATTAACACATGGCAATGTGCTAAGCGGGTCCTTTTTCCGTTCCCTAGTTAGAGCTCTCCCTGTGGAACAGATTGTTTGCCTTGGCTAATCTGTGAGCTCAGCTTGAGTGATGGGTTTCAGGATGGCGGTAAGTGTAGGAAATCTGCCTTTTGTGTATCAAGCTGTGCAAAAGATTGGTCGAACCTTTTAGGTCAGTTTTGTTTGAAGGGAATCTTGCTTCCTTGCTCCTTTGGTTCGAAATAAGCTTTTAAGCCAATTTAACTCAATTTGGCAGAATTTTCCTCCTCCCAACATCCCCTCTCTTCTTCTTCTTCCTCCTCCTCCCCTTATCTGTTCCTCCTTGGAGTCGCTCTAGGAGTGAGGCCTCTGGTCCCTTAGGGTAGGGTTCTCCTCTTTCCTGTCCTCCATCGGCTTATTCCTTTTCAGTTTTTCTTTCCTTTACTATCCCTTGGCTCTCTTGCCTTGCTTATTCTTCTATTCGCCTCTCCAGTTTACAGAACTGGGATGAAGGAGAGGAGTCTGTGGTGCCTCACGACAGCCCTCGTGCACCACGTAGTGGTCACTCTGTGGGCAGTGACTCCCTCCTCAAAAATAAAAACTCCTGTAGCGGATGCGCTTCCGGCTTACACCCAGCATTAATGAATTGTGAAGATACAAGGGACGATCAGGAATTACTGTAGGTGCGCAATTTTTATTTTCAGGCCCTCCCCTTTGGCCTGTCTTGGCACTTCTGGTGTTTACCAATTGCCTGGCAGTGGTGGCGGCTTTCCTCAGCCACCAGGGTATTACAGTTTTCCCCTACCTGGACGATTGACTGATTTCGCACCCCTCAGGGTTTCCTTACTGGAGGCTCTGTCCTTTACTCTGGACCTTTTGGCAAACTGGGGATTACTGTCACTATTTTTAAATCATCCATGATACTGTCCCAGAAACTTCAATTCATTGGGCGGTTCTGGATACGGTCCAATGGAGAGCCTTCCTTCCTCCAGACAGGGTGGAGACACTGGTCCGTTAGGCTTCCTTAGTGGCTTGGCCCAGGACCATCCCGCCAGGGAGGTCATTTGACTTCTTGACCTGATGGCAGCCTCCATCACCACAGTTCCCTTGCGAGGCTACATGAGAGTTGATCAGTGGTCCTTGTGGGTGCAGTGGGATCAACTCCTGACTCACCTGGACCATCCGGTCCTGGTGTTGTCAGCAGTTCAGAAAGAATTGCTGTGGTGGAGGGATCCCTGCAACTTTCCTTGGATCTTCCTTTCAGGAGCCGGCTCCTCTGCATCCCTGACTTGGATGCATCAAACATGGGATGGGAGCACACCAAGGGGAGCACCAGCACAAGGGCTGTGGTCCAACTTGGAAGCATTGTTACACATCAGTGTTCTGGAGATGAGGCGTTTTGGACACCTTACAGGCCTTTCAGACCGTCCTTCCAAGGGATCACTGCTTGTCCAGATGTACAGTATGTCAGTAGTTTGGTACCTCAACAAACAAGGAGGAACTTGCCGTTGCCCTTTGCAAGGAGGCGATGCGGGTGTAGAACTGGGCAGTCCAGCAAAATCTGGCCTTAGTGGCCATGCATGTTCCAGGCGTTCAGAATGTCCCGGACAGTCTCAGCAGGTCTCTGACCCTAAGTCACGAATGGGAACTAAATCAGGAAGTAGCAGAGTCTCTCTTCCTAAAGTGTGGGTGTCTGGAGCCTGACCTCTTCGCCCCAACTCCAACATAAAACTTTCCAGTTTTACTCACTGCTCCAGGGCATAGTGCTTTTTGGCACAACACGCTATCTCTCTTGGACAGGGAAATTTTTGTACGCCTTCCTCTTTCCCATTCTTCAGAGGTTCTCCTCAAGTTGCAAGCAGAGAAGGTGAGGATGATTCTCATCGCCCCTCTCTGTCCGAGATGGATTTGGTTCCCACTGCTGCAACATCTAGCGAGAGAACCACCGGTTCCACTTCCAGTGACTCACGACCTCTTGACCCTGGATCATGGTCATCTTGTTCATCCGGGGCTCAAGACACTGCATCTTCACGCATGGTTTCTCGCTGGGTCTCTTCTCGAGTCACTCAAGTCCTAGTATCCTAGTAGAGGTTGGAAACCCTCTACTTGTTCCACTGTGCCCTGAAGTGGAAACGTTTCCATTTGTGGAGTTCAAGGATTGGAACCCATTTTCTTGTTCTGTCCGTAAGTCATGGAATATCTCCTCCATCTTTCAGACTCTGGTCTGTCGTATTCTTCTTTGGAAGTCCACCTTTCGGCAATTTGGCATACCACAAGCTGGTGGTTGGTAAACCCGTGGCTCAGTTGGAAGTCTGAAAACCTTTCTGGGGGATCCTCCATCTGAAATCCCCACCGCAGCCCTATACCCCTTGGGATTTGAACTTTGTGTTGGAGAAACTTACTCTCCCTCCATTTGAACCAGCGATGAGCTGTGATTTATGCATCCTCTCTTGGAAGATGTTATTTTGGTTGCTGTTACTTCAGCTCAAGTATTTCAGAGCTTCAGGCTCTAGTATGTAAGAGCCTTATCTTATTTTCCACAAGGACTGGGTGGTCCTCAGGTGAAATCCTAAGTTCTAGGACATGGATATGTTGTTCATCCACACTCATTGGCAGTATCCCTGCCGCTTTAAATCTTGCCGGAAGGTCTTCAAGCTTGCTCCTCCCACCCACCCGGTGGTATAACTCTCGGCTCCGCCTCATGACGCCAGATCTTCCTTACCGCTTGGAAGCTCAGGTTCCTCCTTAACGCTCTGCGTTTCGACTGGTTCCTATTTCTCCGTTTGCAGTTTAAAAATAAAAATTTGCAAAAGACTTAGGTCTTGATCCCTCAGGCTGCGATGGACAAATCGACTCCCGATTCGGAGATGCCCATGCGGGCAGAAGATGTCTCGGACGGATCCACACTCCACGTGTCTACTGCCTCAGCCTTGAGCACCACCCCGAGGCTTCATGCACTGGTGCTCATCTTTCTCGCCCACCCCCTCGAAGACCGTACGGCTCGATTGCACCGGGCTCCCCGAGAAGCGTTTCCTCCCGTGAAGTCCAAGGAGGTCTGGTTGGCGGTGTCCGCGCGGCGGGTAGCTGGGATCAGTCTAGCGGATGGTCGCCCTCGAGAGGAGGCGGCGCGGGTCAGATCTTCCTCGCCGCGCATTTATCCCGCTTCTGGGTTCTTCCTACACGGTTTTTAAGGAGCTTTGTCTGTCCCTCTCCACTAAAGGAGAAGGGCTGCGTCTGCTGGACCTTATTCTCGGTCCAAAAGAGGGACAAGGGTAGTCCTCCGCCGACGCTTTGGGAGCGGAAAGGTCCTTCTCCTCGGCCGCGTCCGTCGGCTTCGCCCACTGTCGGCTTCCGCCACTGGCCTCACGGTGTCCCCGGCCAGGTCAGTTGGACCGGAGACTCCACTGATGAAGTCGAGATTTTCTCGACCCATTGGACGGGCTGTCGCCTTTAGCAGCCGAGATTCCCTCTCCTGTTCCCCGGGAGGAGTTGAGGATCCCGTGGGTTTCGCTGTGCCTCCGTCTGGAGCCTCTGATGGACCTTCCGGAGCTAAGGGAGTGCTGGTTCCGCCGACACCTCTCGTGACCGACCCCTCGGAAATTCGGGACTCTCGGTCTCGGGTTCCTGACCTCTTCGCGTCCAGCTGCTCCCACCGTCATTACAGGGCGGTCTCGACCGGCATGCTGGTAAGCTGCCACCTCGCCCTCCTCCTCGGATGAGGGGAGGCTTGCCAAGAATTACGCCGACGGGCATCAGTGACCTATGTTGCAACAGCTCTTCCTGGCCGGAATAAGCCGACCGCGCCTTCCGCCATTAAGTGGTTGTCACCGAACGGCTGTCATACAACCCTCGACTCTGTCCCGAGGAGTTTATACCCAGGCCGGCTGTTCGCCAAAACTAGCTGCTCAATCATTCGTGGAACCTCCGCCCACAGCCACCACTGGGGCTCCGACCAAGATTCTCGGCTCATCTGGCGCTTACTCCCATCGCTGTCAGTTACCCTCACCCCTACCATCTCCCTCGGCAGGTGAAGGGTGGCTCAGGCCAGAGGCAGCTCTTCGAGGACCTTCCGAGTCCGAAGATGATTCTCCTTCTTCTCCAAGCGACTGACCCTGAGTCTTCAGGAGGTCAGTCAATGGACGATAGCCCGTCGTCTTCCTAGGACTGCTTCGCTCATCTCGAGTCTACCGGATGAAGCTCGAACCTGCTTCCAACGGGCTAGGTATCCCTCACGGAGATTCTGGACCAGAGGGATTCTCTGACGGAGGCCTTCCCGTGGCCGAGGCTACAGTGGGTCCGGCATCAAACTTGCAGCGCCTGCTTCCTGCCCTGCGCCCGGCCAGGATGCAATAGGAAGTATGTCCCAATGTCTTGTCCGTTGAACACCCCTGCTGAGGGTGTTGCCATCGATAGGCCGCGCCACGGCAACGCCAGGATGTGGACAAACCTCCTGACAAGGAGTCCAAGAAATTGACCACGCCGGGCGAAAAAGTCTACGCTAAGGCCCTCTCTCGGCCTTCGCCAGGCCAGTTCGCGCCCTCATGGCACATTTTTCTCATGCCCTGTTGGGCTCCCTGGATGAGGTCATCCTCATCTCCCCGCCGATCTGCAGACTACGTTAAGCAGGTGCGGGACCAGGCAGGGCAGTGGCCAAACAGCAGCTCCAGACTGCTTTGGATATAGGGACTCATGCTGCCAGATCGGTGGCGGCCGCGAGTGGCTATGCGTCGGCTGGCTTGGCTGAGGATATCCACCTTACTCTGGATACCCAGCACAAGTTGGCGGATGTTCTCCTTTGGGACTGACCTCTTCGCCCTGGGGTGGAAGGTCACCTGCAGAGGATCGAGTCCAATGCCACCTTGGACTCGGGTCTCTTCCGCTCAGAAGACAAAGGCCGCAAACCACAGCCTAAGCCCTTCGTCCTTCTGTGCCCCGGCGCCCGCCCAGCAACGCCAGGGCCAGCAGGCTCGGCCTGGCATCCCAAACCCAAGCCGGCTTCCTCTAACAGGAGGCAGGAGGAAAGGGCCCAGGAGGTCCCTCGGCCGTCCCTCCTCCAAGCTCTGCCCAGTGACGGGCTGAGGGTGTCGCCCATCCCCGCCACCTACTCCCTGGGTCCCCCTGCTGGGACGCCCGCACTTCTCCTGCTCCACCTGGTCCGCTGTTACCACGGACAGGTGGGTCTTGGAGGTGGTGGGAAGAGGCTGCCTCTGGAATTCGAGCAGGCACCACCCTTCAGAGCCGCCGCCTCGGGGGCTTCGGGATCCCCAGCTTCACTGGCTGTGCTCGCTGAGCCGACATCACCTCCTCCCTCCAGAAGGAGGTGGTAGAGAGGTGGTGGACCCTCCTTCAGACCCAGGGTTTGAGTCCAGGTACTTCCTGGTTCCAACGGACGGGGCTGGCGCCCATTCTCGACTCACACGACTCAAACAAGTTCCTAAGGTCTCGAACCTTCAGGATGGTCACTCTGGCTCCAGATAATACCATCCTTGGAACGCTGCGGTGGTTCTGCTTCCTCTGGACTTGAGGAGGACGTTTCTCACGTCCCTATCCGTCTGCCTCACCAGAGATTCCTTCGCCCGAGCGGAAGGATCTCTTCGAGTTCCAAGCCATGCCCTTCGGCTTGTCTCCAGCTCCCAGGGTCTTCACCAAATGCATGGCAGTGGTGACAGCATTCCTGGGCGCCGAGGGGTCCGGTGTGTACCTTACCTGGACGACTGGCTGATAGCAGCCCTCCAGGAAGGAGGCGGAGTGGTCCAGAGATCTGGCCTCCAGGTCTGCTCTCCTCAACTGGGCCTCCTTATCAACGAGGCCAAGTCGGAACTCGAGCCAAGCAGGTGATTCTATTCATCGGGCGCAGCCTCGATCTCTTCGAGCCAGAGCTGCCCCGCGGACAGGGCCGAGGTTCTTTCCTCCTTTGCCCGATCATTTCTGGTTGGGCATTGCGCCTCTGCCCGGACTTCCCGCTCCTGGGTCTCATGGCGCCTGTACCAGCGTGGTCCGCTGGGCCTGCTAAACATGCGCCCCTTCAGTGGGACTGGCCAGCCAGTGGTCACAACGCTGCGATCCCTTGACCAGCTTAGTGCCGTGACAGGGGATGTGGAACGCCTCCAGTGGTGGACTGTTCCAGATCATTTGCAGGAGGGCATCCGTTGCTCGCCCCGCCGCCGACGGTCTCTCTGCACCGATGCCTCTCTGATGGGTTGGGGTGCCCATCTGGGGAACACTGGCTCATGGCCCTGGTCCCACGGGAGTCCGATGCCACATCAACCTGTTGGAGCTCCGAGCGGTCCGCCTTAGCTCTCACCGCTTTTGCCGCTCCTCCGGGGTCAAGTGGTCGCAGTCCAGACGGACAATACCACGACTATGTATTTATCTAAACCGCCAGGGCGGGACGCGGCCCATGCTTCTATGCAAGAAGCCTCCGCATTTGGTCACTGCGGCGCAGCCTGGAGGCGGATCTCCTAGCTATTCACGTGGCAGGAGCCTCCAACACCCTGGCCGATGCCCTGAGCCGGATAGGGGCTGCATCCCACAGTGGTCTCTCCTGCCGGAGGTAGTACAGCATCTGTTCTCCCTTTGGGGCACACCTCAGGTGGACCTGTTTGCCTCCATGGAGAACGCAGGCTGAGTCTGTTCCATGCCCGCCCCTCAGCAGGGCTCGCAGGGGATGCCTTCGAGGCAATGGACCCGGCCTCTTTACGCCTTTTCCCCATTTCCTTGATCCACAAGGTGCTTCTCAAGGCGAGGGAGGGACAAGGCGCAGGTGATTCTGATAGCCCAGACTGGCCCCGCCAGTTCTGGTACCCAGATTCCTCAGTCTCAGCTCCAGGACTCGCGGCAGCTTCCAGCTCGCCGGACCTGCTCTCAGTCAATCAGGGAAGGTGTTCCATCCGGACCTTCAATCCTGCACCTGACGGCCTGGTTCCTGGAGCTAGAGTTCCAGGCCTTGGGTCTTTCGACGAGGTCCTCAATGTAGTTGAGGCGTCTCTAAGGAGTTCCACTAGAAAATGTTATGCCTTCAAATGGAAAAGGTTTTCCATTTGGTGTCAGGACAAGGGCTTGGACCCTTCCTCCTGTTCCTTGGCAAGCATCTTGGACTATTTATGGTCCCTTTCTAGTCAAGGGCTTAAATCGATGACCGTAAGGGTGCACCTGTGAGGCTATCTCTGCTTACCGGGCGCGGCCGGAAGCAGTCGGTGGCGCAGGAGAAGGTGGTCTGGCGCTTTTCAAAGGCCTTGATCACATTTCCCCTCCAGTGCGGGAACCCCCACCTCCGTGGATCTACTGCTGGTATTGGCAAAGCTCATGGCAAGCTTATTCGAACCTATGCACAGTGTGCTCTTCTCACCTGTCGTGGAAGACCGCTTCTGGTGGCTATCACTGCCAGCCAGAAGGATGGGAGAGCTCCAGGCGCTCCATCGAGTCTCCTTACCTGGTCTTCCACAGGGACAGAAGTTGTCTCGCGCCCACCGAAATTCCTTCCGAAGGTGGTGTCGGAGTTTCACTTAACCAGGTGTTGATCTGCGGTGTTCTACCCCAATCACACCCTCGAGGTCAATATAGGCTCCATACTCTGACCCTAGAAGGGGTCATTATTATGAAGGAGCGCACGGCTGAAATTGGGAGAGGTTCGCCAGCTGTTTGTCACCTATGCTGAAGTCAGATCTGGCAGACCTGCAGCAAGTGACGATAAGCAGGTGGGTAACCTCCTGCATAGATCTCGTTATAAGTTGGCGGGCATGGAGCCTCCCAGAGGATAAGAGCTCATTCTACCCGCCATACTGCTGCAACGGTGGCTGCTTCCAGGGACGCCCTATCCAGGAAATCTGCAGGGCTGCTACCTGGAAGTCAGCAAACACCTTCATTACCCATTACCACATCGACCTTGAGTCACGCCGGGATGCTGGTTTTGGGGCCTCGGTTCTCCAGTCTCTTTCCCAAGTAAGTATGGGGTGTGTCTTGCCTCCTCCTCCCGGAGAACTGCTAGAGTCTGCCAATGAGTGGGATGAACAACATATCCATGTCCCTAGAAATACAGGTTACTCACCTGTAACAGGAGTTCTAGGAATGGTATATGTTGTTCATCCACACGACCTCCGACCTCCCGGCTCCGACGCACAACCTGAGCTTCTCAGCGGGCCAGATCTGGCCATGGGCGGAGCCGAGAGTTATACCACCGGGTGGGTGGGAGGAGCAAGCTTGAAGACCTTCCGCAAGATTTAAAGCGGCAAGGATACTGCCAATGAGTGTGGATGAACAACATATACCATTCCTAGAACTCCTGTTACAGGTGAGTAACCTGTATTTTTACCCAAGGTGGTGTGGAGTCACACTGAATCAATCAGTGAAGCTTCCAGTTTTCTTTTCATCCTGCGAACAGAAGTAAGGCACTCCTGCACACCATGGACATCCATCCGATCCTTCGTTGTTACACACACCGAACAAAAGATATCCATAGCTGCGATCAGCCTTTTGGTTCCATGGAATCTCAGGTTGGCGGGCAAAGCTGTTTTAAGCAGTACCTTTCCAATTGGTTAGGTAAATGTATTCGCTACTGTTACCAAAAATATGACAAACCTCTGCTGGTCCTATCAGAGGTCACTCTACTAAGGGTATGGCTGCTTCCGCTGCTTTTTTTCCAGAACGCTTCAGTGAGCTGATATCTGCACTGCAGCAACTTGGAGTTCTGTCCATACTCTTACCAAACACTACAGTGTGGACATTGCTTCTAGGCGGAAGGCAGGTTTTGGCCTAGTTGTTCTGCCAGGCCTTGTGGCCTAGGCTGGGTCCATTCTAGTTCCCATTTTGTTGGAGTTAGTTTCTTCCTCCTTCCTTGTTTTCTCAGTCTCTCCTCCAAGGACTGCTGATTCAGTCCTGTATGTAATGACCTAATGAAGGAACACTGTTGAAGTAAGATAGTACAGTTACGTAGGGAACATACCGTAACAGTAGATCTTACTTCGAGAGGGCTCCTTGCAGTAGGTAATTACATATAGGACTGATGCTGGCGGGCGGCAGGACCCCACGGAAAATTTCTAGCTAGCAGTCTCTGATGGGAATGGCCCCTACATCAGGTGGCCGACGCCATGCGACGTTAGTATAAAGGGCGGTCCCCACGCCCGCCTCCAGTTCATTCCTGCCATTAGCTCGTGTCAGTGGTCTCGAGAAAGTTCAGTGCTCGTCAGCTCTGTTGTCGGTAGTTTTACCATCATTTTTCGATCCCCCAAATTAAATTCAGTCTTTTGTGGTGTATGTTGTCCCCTACACCCTTCAAGCACAAGAATAAGTGCAACTGCGTGCGATGCCCAACTCCCACACAAGGACGGCCATTCCCAGTGCCTCTTCTGTCTGGGCCCGGACCATCAGGTGGAGAAGTGCCAGCACTGCCTTAAATTCAACGCCACCACCCGCAGACGGAGATAGCAGTCACTGGAGGCCCATATCCTCAAGAAGAAAATGTCCTCCATGGAGAAGGAGTTGAAAAAGCTCCAGCAGGCATCCACTTCCAAGGCCATCGTAAAAGGACAAGGAGAAGCACCGGGACTGGGGCTCCTCATCCACGTGACTTCTGCTGGAGTTGCCGTGCTCAGGTAACATCCCTTCGGGGACGGCGCTCCAGGGCGGCCGTCTTGGAAGCTTCAAGGTGGCGTTGGCCCGTCTGGCTCGTGCTTGGGCACCTCCGGGCTGTGGACCTCCGCTCCTGGTAAGGCTACTCACTGTGCTGCCCACCGGTTCGAGCGGATCCGTAAGCCAGATGTCAGCTCTGACGCCTGCACGGAGACGGTCGATAAGTCGCTTGACCTTCGGCGGCGCGATAGCCCCTCTCCTGCCCGACCAGGCCACTGTCCCTTCAGCGACCTGTCTCGGGCGATAGGTCCATTAAGTCAGACGTCAGCTCTTCCGGACGTCCGCCCGGACTCTGCTGATGAGTTGGACGCCTGCTTGCCCGACGCCAGACCTCTTATGTCCGCTGTTTCAGCTCCCCCAGCCTTCGCTGCTTTCTCGGGGACCCTGGGTCTCCTCAGCCTCACTCCGGGATTTTTCACCTCCATCCCTGGTGATGCCGAGGTTCCTGCTGCACCCCATCAGGCCTTCCTCCTACTGGGCCGACGACCTGATGTCTGTTCCCAGGACGCCAGCCCCGATGCTGGGCGACATCCCTCTCCCAGATGCTGCTCCCATGCCAGGCCCTCTGCCCACTGGGTCTTCTGCTCCAGGCCCGCCTATTGGGCCTCCTGCCAGGCCGTCTGCTCCATCAGACCCCCGATACCCTGGTATCCGAACCTGTCATATCAGGCGCTATCCTACCTGGGTCTGCAGTATCCGGCGCCCAGTACCTGGCGCCATCCTATCCGACACCGGTACGGTGCCTCTCACCTGACTGGGTTACCTGCTGTCGGGTTTCAGATACTCCTGTACGGGTACACTCACCATCCGTATCCCCTTCCTCTTCCTTCACCACCCCCTCAGCTGCCAGTGGATTTGAAGGAGGCTCTAGCCTCCTGGTGGACTGAGGCCAAGGCTCAGCTCACCAGAGAGTGGAGAGTCGTCTCCCGGCAGCTGCCAACTCCGGTTCCCATACGCCCAAGACAAGGACTCCTCCCACCCTCCGATACTAGAGGCGAGCCCTCGGTTCCCACGGCAGGGCAGGATACACTTCCTCGAGGTCTTCCCAAGGGGTCCATTCTTCCCCGTGCGGGAGGGGAGTCTTCCTCTTCCTCCCTCGGACGACTCAGATGGTTGTTCCGACCGCGACAACAAGCCCCGCCTCCGGATAAACCCAAGCAGGACTTCTCTGAAGTCTCCTCCGAGGATCCTTCCTCACGGAGTTGCGCAAAAAATCCAGGAGTTCACGAGTGGCGCCCTTGAGCTGGATCACAGTGTAAAAGCTCACTGCGACCTGGATCTGCCAGAGACCGCTCCGACCTTGGTGCCACTCTGGATTGATCCTCATGCCGATCTTGTTTCCACTATTTGGAAGCAACCATTGGCAATAGCTCCTCTTCCCGGAAGTTGGACAGACTATATCAGGCTCCCGAGGGTGTGGATTCCCTTAATTCCACCCTTGCGCTGACTCTGTCGTGATCAGTGCGCTCCGCGATTCGGTCAGCTAACCCGAAGCATCTGAGCTCGTCTCCACCCGATAAAGAATCTCATCTTCTGGACCAGTATGGCAAGAAGGTCTTCCTTCTTCCTCTGGGGATTCGGGCCCTGAATTATGTCAGCCGTATGGATTACCAGAAAGCGATTCTAAGTGAGGTGGCACATCAGAGTTGGGACTCCGTTCCTGACTCGCAGGGAAACAGGAAGTGGCTGGTCTTGTCCGTTTCCACATTCGGCCAGTCGCCACATTCTTCGTGCGCCGTATGATGCAGTGGACACTGCTGGTAGGAGCTCGGCTTGCGTGGGTTTACGCGGCATGCCTGGCTCTGTGTGTCAGGGTGGTCCCGGAAGTACAGTCCGCTATTCAGGATGCGCCTTTCCGAGGTTCGGTGCTGTTCAGGGGTGATGTCATCACCGATCTGCAGGAGAAGGGGACTGCACTAAAGTCTGTAGACTCCATGTACAAACCCCCTCAGCCACAGTGCCGTCCCTTTCACAGGCGGAATCAGCAAAGGCGAAGCCACAGGAAAGTGGGACAATAAATGCCGGGCCCCACCGGCTGCCAAGCCCCCCCCTAAAAGCAGCGGAGTTTCAGCCACGGCGCTGCCTCACACCACTTGACTCTTTTCCTCTCCTCAGCCTCTGGGGTCTCCAGAGGAACTGGTAGGAGGAGGTTCTCCCTCCATCTTCCAGGTTGGGAGAGATAACTCAGGCAGCTTGGTGCTCTAGCTGATTGCAGAGAGCACTCCAATAAGTTTCTTCAGAAACCCCTCGAACCCCAGGTCGTCAGACTCCCAGGAGCATCTTCTTCTAGTTCAGGAGGAAATTTCCGCTCTTCGTGAAGGAGGCCATAGAACCCGTTCTCTTCCCCTTAGGGTACAGGGTACCCTATTCATGTCTTCCTGGTCCCAAAGAAGTCAGGAAGGCGTGAGGCTGATTCTAGACCTCAGCTCCTGAGCGTGTTCATGGAGTACAAGGCGTTCAGGATGCTCTTCTTCAGAGACTGTTGCCCTTCTTCGCCGGGATTGTGGTTGTGCACTCAGGATATGCAGGATGCCCACCTGCATATCCCTATCTGCCCTTCCCACCGCAAATCTTCATTTTGCCTTTCAGGGGACCACTACCAGTTCAGGGCCCTCCCATTTGGTCTTTCCTCAGTGCCTCGAGGTTCACCAAATGCCTTTCGGTGGTAGTGACTACCTGCGCCCAGGGGTACAAGTTTTCCGCACCTGGACGATTGGCTCTGGCAGCCCCATCCAGGGCGGAGCTGCTGCACTTCCTTTCCCTTATGCGACAGGTTTTCGCCTGCCTGCATTGCCATCAACCACCAAGTCCCACTTGGTCCCGTCCCCAGAGGCTTCAGTTCATCGGGCGATCCAGACACGACCTCCGGCATGGCTTTCTTGCTGCTGGACAGAGTCGGCCACACTCCAGGCTCAGGTCAGCCTGTTGTCTGGCCGTAGGTGGGTCAGAGCAAGGTCGGTCCTTCCTCCCTCGGGCTCATGGGCTGGCGATTCCCGACAGTCCTCGCGCTCGCCCCACATGAGAATTTCTCAGTGGATGCTTCAGTCTCAGTGGGACCAGCTGGTAGATGACTTAGATCAGCTTCTACTGATATCCTCCCTATGACCTGGGACTTGCAGTGGTGGATGGTTCAGGAGAACCTTTGCCAGGAGTTCCCTTCTGTCTTCCTCCCCTACCAGGCGTTGACCACAGGCGCCTCGGGCGGGGTTAGGGAGCCCATCTTGGGCCTCACAGGACCCAGGGCTCCTGGTCCAGCTCGAGAAATCCCTTCACATCAATGTGCTCGAGCTTGGGCCATGCTGCACGTTCTCCACGCTCTGCATCTGCATCTCCTTTCTGGACATTTGGTTGTACAGACACACAATATGTGTGTGACATCAAAAGTAGGGAGGAACTCGTTCTTACCCTTTTGATGGGAGGCGATGTGAGTTTGGGATTGGGCAGTGCAGCACAACCTTCACCTCACGGCAATTCCGTCCGAGGTCGAGAACACATTAGCGAGCCGGTCTCAGTCGGTCATCTGCTCACGCTCACAGTGGGAACTAGATCAGGGGTCGTAGACTACATCTTCCTGGAGTGAGAACACCACAGGTAGACCTGTTGCATCCCCTCAAAGCACCAAAACTTCCCATTTTCTGCTCGCTGCCAGGTATGCATATTTTGAGAGACGCCTGTCTCTAGACTGGAAGGGCAGATTCATCTATGCTTTCCCTCCCGATCCCTTTGATTCTGAGGGTCTTACAGAAACTCACTTCAGAAGGAGCTCGAATTATTCTGATCGCCTCCTTTCTGGCCCAGGCAAATTTGGTTCTCTCTTCTGCAACAGTACTCAGAGGAACCTCCTCTTCCTCTAGTCGCAACTTTTACTGACCCAGGATCAGGGGACCCTCGTCCATCCAGGCCTCAAATCCTTTCAGTTGCACGTGTGGCTTCTGTAGGCGTAGCTCAAGCCCGATGTGGGGTCCCCGAATAGCTGAGATTCTAGTGGAGGCGGAAAACCCTTCACTAGATCTACTTATGCCATGAAATGGAAACGATTCACTATCTGGGCCGCCTCCAAGGTTTTGAGCCCTTCTCGTGCTCTCTGGGCGGCTGCTGAATTATTTATGGCATCTCTTCTACCTGGGTCTCAGTCATTCTTCCTTGAAGGTCCACATGGCAGCCATTTCTGGCCACCATGTCCCTTTGCTGACGGACTTTGCTCAGCTGGAGGTCTCTTAGACCTTCCTTAGAGGGTCCTCCATCTGAGACCCCTATCTGGTTTCCTGCTTCTACTTGGGATCTGAATTTTATTCTTGAGAAGCGTACTCTGCTGCCTTCGAGGCGCAGCTTCAGCAGACCTGAAGTTCCTCTCATGGAAGACTCTCTTCCTCATGGCCATTACTTCTGCTTGAAGGATTTCCGAGCTCAGGCCCTTATGTGCAAAATCCCATATCTGATTTTCACAAGGAGCGTGTGGCTCTGCGTATCAACCCTAAATGTCTTCCCAAGGTGGTAGCAGAATCTACATTGAATCAATCCATGGAGTTGCCTGCTTTTTTACGCAGCACTCCAATCAGGGGAGTACCTTCTGTATACCCTGGATGTTCACCTGATTCTGAGATACTACACTAATCGGACAAAGGATCTCAGAAAGACTGGCCAACTGTTTGTCTCTCTTGCTCATAAAGATAAGGCAATGCTGTTTCCAAGCAATGCCTATCTAAATGGTTGGCTCACTGTATCACTTTCTGTTATGAAAGTACAACAAGACCCTGCCGGGTCAGGTCAGAAGCCACTCCACTACAGGGTTGCTGCCTCTGTGGCTTGTTTCAAGAATGTGTCTCGGCTGACATCTGTGGACTTGTCCATACCTTTACAAAGCATTGCAGTTTGGACATTGCCTCTCGCCATAGAGCAGGCTCGGGCTGGCTGTTCTGCAAGGTCTCCTTTCCTAAGACCTTCACAGCCAGAGGTCTACTCCTGAGTAGCTTTCCTCCTCCCGTTTGCTTCTCCTTGTTCCAGACAGCTCATGACTCAGTCCATATGATACCTACTGCAAGAGCCCTCTCGGTAAGATAGTACAGTTACGTAGAACTTACGTAACAGTAGATCTTTGAGAGGCTCTTCCAATGAAGTAATACCTTCCATCCTCCATCCCTAAGCTTTTTCAGCTCCTTTCCGGGATAGAAATATCCGCTTCTCCTGCCCTCGCCTTTTGGCCTTGGCGGAAACAACTGAAGGCGGATGCGGGGGACCGCCTTTATACTGATGTCACATGACGCCAGCCACCTGGTCCCTGCCAGAGACTGTTAGCTAGAAATTTTTCCGTGGGGTTCTGCCACCTGCCAAGCGTCAGTCCTTGATGTAATTACCTACTGCCAAGAGCCTCTCTCAGAGATCTACTGCTCGGTAAGTTCTTACGTAACTGTACTATGTTAGAGAGGTTCCTTCAATAAAGCCATATTTTTCCTCTCTTTCCCTTTTATACTCAGGGACTCAATCCTGTTTACTTCTGCTGTCAGGCCTCTTCCAGGCTCTGGCAGAAGAACTGGAGGGAGGTGTAGGGACTGCCCACTACGCGGTCACGCTGGCGTCGGTCATGTGACAGGTGGTGATCCCCCCTTCAGATATTGCTAGAAAAGCCTGCCGTGCAGCCCAGACACCAGGTGGCACTAGTCCTATATGTAATGACCTACTGAAGGAACTTCTCTAAGATTTACTATTCGCAGCTAAGTTCGTATGTAACTGTACTTTTCATAATTAACGTAATAGATCTTTGAGAGGTCTCTTGCAGCAGGTTACCTTTGCCTCCCTCCTTCCCCCTCCTTCTCTGGGATAGCCATCTTCTGCTTCTGCACTTATTGTCCTACTGGGCGTACTCAGGCCTCCTCGCTGTCCTGCTCCACAAGCTGGTCGCCAGTCAGAAAATGAGGCCACTGGCGGCATGCGTATTTATACATATGTATAGACTGATGTCATCATAGGCGCTCTCAGTCAGCACTGCTGGTGAGAAACTACCATGACAAGAGCACTCGCTGGCGTACACCCAAGTGTATGCCCTGCAAGAGATCCTCTCAAAGATCTGCCGTTACGTAGAAGTATGAAACTGTATTTTCTCATGAGATCTAGGACTTGATCACACTCTTGCAGTTCTCCACCCATCGGTATCCCTCTACCTTCACTTGCTGTTTCTGTCTTTTCTACCCCCTTGCATATCTGTGGTTATAAAAATAAATGTGAATCTCTGTGTGAAACTGTGAGTGATACTGGGATCCTTTGTTTGAAACTGTATTTAGTTATAATGCTGAAATAATTGTGAAACGCTATTTGGAATTTAGGGGTTCCCCTGAGATGTAGTTTGAAGTTCCTTCAGGCTTGTTTGCAAACTTTTGCAGAGTTGTTAGCAGTGGGCCAGCTTAGGACACTGTTCTATTTGCAAGCTTGCATCTGCAAAGAAACTGACAAGAACATTTTATGAGAAACAGGATGTCTCTTAGCAAGTTTCCAGGCAAAGACTTATAAAAGAGCAGCAATACTTTTGCTAGAGAGAGAGACTGAGGGATTGAAACTTGGAATTAGAGATACCCTCTGATGAAGGACTTTCTTATCCCTGTTTGTATGGTCTTTATAAATACTTCTACTGAAAAAATGTATTTTTATTTTACTGTTATTGATGAGAGTAAAAAGCTACTTAAATTTTACAACTGCTCCTGGTCTTCCAGTTCTTCCGGACCTGTGCCTTGTTGACAGTTACAGCTTTTAAATCTGCAGTTTGTTTGAAGACTATGCTGTTTTCTTTCATTTTAAAGAATAGATTGTTCTAGGATCGGAATATGTTACACTTTAAATCTCACGGAAGTCTTCAAGCTGGCTCCTCCCACCCACCTGGGTGTTATATACCTCGGCTCTGTATCATGATGCCAGATCTTCCTTTCGCTGGAAGGTTCAGGTTGCCTCACTTGTGCTCACGCATTTTAGTAGACCCTTGCTTTCAAACCTTTGGTTTTACTGAAACTCGCATTGTTTGCGTAGCGATCATCAAGTTTGCAGCTTCGATCACTGAAGATAAATCTTCCCCAGATTTCATCTTTGCCCATGTGGCCAGAAGATGTTGTGTACCGATCCCCACACTGTGTGTGTCTATTGCCTCCTTGTGACCACACCTCAAGATTGCAATCTGTGTCTGGCTTTTCATCCTAATGTCCTCGACGACTGTCTCGTATGCCTGAAACTGGGGAGGCTGGAGAAGAGGAACCCTCCGTGCAATCCAAAGAGGCTCGGTGGGCGGTTTCCATGGAACCAAGAGCAATTAGAATGCATGCAAGTGTTTGAGGAGGAAGTGGCTCATGCTGAGGAGACTTCTTGGAGCTTTTTGTTCCACTTAACCTGGGTTCCACCTTCTCGGGTTCCTTTGGAGTTGTGCCAATCTCTCCTGACCAAGGAGAGGTGCCTGTGGGCTCACTCCTCTCGATCCCATAAGCAGGAGAAGGATCCGGGTGCATCTTAGTCTCGGCGGAGGCGTGCCAGGGAGCGGAGAGATCTCGATCCCAGGAACATGCATTCGACTTCAGTCGAGATTGCTTCTTCGGCTGCTGGTTTTTCGGACTTGGTGTCAAGCCAGCCGACCAGGGTTTGGTTGACGATGTGGAAATAGTCGCCGATTCTCGACCTGTGACTCGGTCTTCGTTTTCCCCGATGAGGGAGACCCAGCCTGCTGGAGTTCCCTTCGAGGAAGCGGTCCCGGACCATAGGAAGTCACCGCTCCACCGGTGTCTCCTCGTCATGTATCAAGTCGGCCTGGCCAATCTCGATCGAGGTCTAGGACTCCCTCAACCAACAGGCCAAGGAACAGCCATATCGCTGTAAAAGAGGCGCCATCGGTTGTCCTCATCCTCCTCGGATGAGGAGAGTCTCTGACGGAAACTCCGGCACTACTAGGACCTCATGTGGCAACAGCTAATTTTCACTGGGCACAAGCCTACTCCAGCTTCTACACGGCCATTACTTGGCTTTCACCTCCTAGGCCAAAGCCAACTCCTTGGAGCCGATTAAATTGGTTCTTCAGCCCGTGGAGCCGACAAAACCACCTGCTTGGCCCAAAACGGTCTCTCCACCATTTGTGGTGGAACCACTGCCATAACAGCCTGTGGGAGGGCTTCTTCTAAGGAAGACAGACCAGACACGGGCTCCCTGGCGATGTCGATCACGGTCACCTGGACCGCCGGCGAGCTCTGTGACTTGGGTGGTCGGCAATCGTATCCGGATTCCTTGACTGGATGTCACGGACTTGCATTCGCATCCAGGTAATGATGAATCGACCGCTGGCCTAGAGACGGAGGAAGGTCCTCATCTTTTCAAGGGATCCTTTGCCTCATCTCTCAATCTACAGGGATGCCCTGGAGCCAATCCAGAAAAAGGCTTAGTGCCCTCATACGGACATCCTTAAGAGGGATACCCCGGCAGAGGCCTTTCCTGTGGCTGAGGCCATTGTTGGCCTGACCTCGAACTTTGGCAGCATCCTGCCTCTTGTCCAGCTCCATCTGCCCGCAGCATGCAGTGCCCATGGGATCCCAAGCGGGTTCACAGAGTACCCTTGCACGAGGCCTGGTGAATGCCTCAGTGTTCAGGCGTACTGGCAGTTCTGCTGATACAGACCCGACCTCCTGATAAAGAGTCCAAGCTTCTGGACCATTCAGCGAGGAAGGTCTGCTGCTTCCTCTTTGGGCCTCGACAGGCAAGTTTGGCGCCATCATGGCACACTTCTGTCACGCCCTCTAGGGTCGCTAGATGAAGTCCTCCCACATCTCCCCGCAGACATGCAGACCATGGTCAAGGAGGTCCGGGATCGGGATGAGCAGTTGCTAAACAGCAGCTTCTGATGGCCCTGGACATTGGGGATTGTTGTGCTCGCTCGATGGCTGCCGCAGTTGCCTCTCGTCGCAGGCTTGGCTGAGGCTCTTCTCCTTTCTAGTGGATAACCAGCACAAACTAGCTGACATGCCCTTCCTCTGGACCGACTTGTTCGGCCCAGGAGTGGCTGGTCAGCTTCAGTGCATTGAGCAGTCCAATGCCACCTGGACGCTACTTCTGCCAAGAGTTCTTCTGGCAAGAACCAGCAGAGGAAAAGAAGCCTTTCGGCATTCTTCCCTGTGGCTCAGCAGTCCTCCTTTCAAGGTGGACAGCAGCACCAGCATCAGCAGCAGACTTAAGCTTGGCGCCCTTGGCCCAAGCCTGGAACCCAGCAGGCCCGTAAGGAGGCCGAGGTTCAGGTCTTGGAGCCTCCTTCTCCTCCAAGCCTGTTCAGTGACAGGACGGGGCTGTCAACCCCTCTTCCGTCACCTCAGCTCTGGGTCCTCCTGTGGGGATCGGCTCTGCCACTTCCTTTCTGCCTGGTCCATTGTCACCCGGACAGGTGGGTTCTCAAGTAGTTAGTCAGGGACTGCCTCTGGAATTTGAGCAGTACCCTCCAAGCCGAGCCCGCCCCCTCGGTAGGAAAGAGTATCTGCTCAGACTCAGTCAGCTCTCCTAGACAACATCCTCAGCTCCTCCTCAAGGAGGCAGTAGCTCCAGTGGCAGATCTTCCAGCAGACCCAGGCTTTGTCTCCATGTACTCCTGGTGCCCAAGCGGATGGGGAGCTGGTGACCCATTCTGGATTTGCACGACCTGAATCAATATCTCCAGGTCATGCACCCTTTGGATGGTCACTCTGTCCCATATCATACTATCCTTGGAGCTAAATATGTGGTTCTCTTCACTGGATCTGCAGGACACGTTCTTTCACGTCCCAATCCGTCTGTCCCATCGGTGGTTCCTCCTCTTCAGGGTAGAAGGATCCTGTCGAGTTCCGAGCCATGCCGTTCGGCCTTTCATCAGCCCCACGGGTCTTCACCAAATGCATTGCAGTGGTGGCGGCCCATCTGACGTTGAGGGGTCAGGATTTATCCTTGCCTCGACAATTGGCTCCTAGCAGGTTCCACCCAACAGGAGGTGGAGGTCCAGGGACCTGGCCTCCAGACCTGCTCTCAACCCGCCTCCTGATCAACAAGGCCAGGTCAGAACTCATGCCTTCTTAGGTGATAGGCTTCTTGGGGCAGAGCTCGACTTTTGTCAAGCCAGAGCTTGGCTCGGAGGACAGGGCAGAGGTTCTTTCCTCCTTGCCCAATCATTTCTGGTTGGGCAGTTGCGCCTGCCCAGGACGTTCTGCACCTTCTGGTTACATGGCATCGCAGCACCTCAGTAGTCCATTGGGCCCGCTGCATGTGCCCCTCCAGTGGAGCTGGCCACCCAGTAGACAGCACCAACGGTCATTTCTCGACCAGCTGATTACTGTAACCCAGAAGATGTGGGGCGCTCTCCATTGGTGGACCGCCCCAGACCAATTGCTGGAAGGGATCTGGCCTGTCTGCTCCGAGCCGACAGTCGTAATCACAATCGATGCCTCTCTCATGGGCTGGGAGCCCACATGGGGACGAAGGGCCCACGGGCTCTGGACCCCGAGGAGTCCGATGCCACATCAACCTGTTGGAGCTCAGAGCAGTCAGACTGGCACTGTCAGATTTCCTCCTCAGCTCAGCTCAGGTCAAGTGGTTCAAGTCCAGAGCGGACAATACCACAACCATGTACTGCCTCGACAAACAGGGCAGCATGCACTCCCATCCGCTGTGCGGGAGCGCCCCACACCTGGACCCTCGTAGGCCGATCAGAGGTGGATCTCAAGCCATCCATGTGGCAGGAGCCTCGAACCATCTGGCGGATGCTCTCAGCCGCTTAGACCAGACATCCCACGAGTGGTCTCTCCATCCAGAGGTAGCTTACAGCCTGTTCTCCCTCTGGGGCAAACCGATGGTGGACCTGTTTTCCTCCAGGAAAACACCAAGCTGAGTTGTTTCATCCCGTCCCCCTCAGCAGGGCTCGCTGCAGGGGATGCCCTCTCGGGCCGTGGACCCCAGGTCTCTTCTACACCTTCCCTCCATTTCTCTTGCTCCACAAGGTGCTTTTCAAAGCGTGGAGGGGCAAGGCGAAGAGTGATACTGGTTGCCCCAGACTGGCCACGCCAGTTCTGGTATCCAGATCTCCTCAGCCTCAGCTGCAGGCACCGGGCGGCTTCCGCACGCCTGGACCTGATATCACTCAACCAGGGAAGGTATTCCATCTGGACCTTCAATCCCTGCACCTTACAGCCTGGTACCTGAGCAGCTAGAGTTCCAGGCTTTGGGTCTTCAAAGATGTCTATACCGTGGTGGGGGCATCCAGAAGGAATCGACCAGGAGATGTTATGCCTTCAAATGGAAAAGGTTTTCCATTTGTTGTCAGGAGCAAGAGACCTGGACCCTCTGTCCTGTCCGTGGCTAACATTCTCGAATACCTTGGTCTCTCTCTCTCCCAAAGGGGTCTACAGTCATTGACCCTTAGAGTGCACCTTGCAGCCATGTTGCTTACCGAAGACACGACACGGTCAGCTGCAGCGCGAGGAGACGGTGGTCGGTGCTTTTCAAGGTCTGGATCACATACTCCCTCCGGTGCGTGAACCTCCACCTCCATGTTATCTACTACTGGTACTGGCAAAGCTCATGGGCAAGCCATTCGAACCGATGCACAAGTGTGCCTTGTCACGGTTGTCATGAAGACTGCCTTCCTGGTGACTACCACGTCTGCCAGAAGGACAGGGCACTCCAGGCACTTTCAGTGGACTCCTCTTATCTGGTCTTCCACAGGGCAAGGTTGTCCTCGTCCCCACCGAAATTCCTTCCAAGGTGGTGTCAGAGTTTCACCTTAACCAGGTGTTAATGCTGCCAGTATATTACCCTAATTACACCTTGGAGGGCAGTACAGGCTCCATACTTTGGACCGAGATGTGTGCTCTCTCCTATAAGGAGAGGGCGGCGGAAATTCAGCGAATAGTTCGCCAGCTGTTTGTCATCTATGCTGAAGCCACTTCTGGCAGACCTGTGGAAAATGGACCATTGCAAGATGGATTGCATCATGCATAGGTCTGTGCTACAAGTTGGCAAGCAGGGGATAAGAGCTCATTCTACCCGCCATACTGCTGCATCGTGGCTGCTTCCAGGGACATCCCTATGCAGGAAATCTGCGGACTACTACTTGGAAGTCAGCAAACACCTTCATCGCCCACTACCACATCGACCTTGAGTCACGCTGGGATGCTGGGTTTTGGGGCCTCAGTTCTCCAATCTCTGTTCCCTAAGTAGGGGGTGTGCGTGCCTCCCTCCTCGCAGAGAACTGCTAGGAGTCTGCCAAAGTGTGTTGATGAACAACATATCCATGATCCTAGAAGAGGTTACTCACCTGCACAGTAGTTCTAGGAGGGTATATGTTGTTCATCCCCTGAACCACCGACCTCCCGGCTGCGGGCAGCACAACACCTGGCTTCCTGGGGCTAAGATCTTGTGTCATAGGGCACAGCCAAGGTATATACCAACCGAGTGGGTGGGAGGAGCCAGCTTGAAGAAGTCCGGTGAGATTTAAAGTGGAAGGCGACATGCCAAAGAGTGTGGATGAACAACATATACCACTCCTAGAACTACTATTACAGGTGAGTAACCTGTTCTTACTTAAGTTGGGTGTGTATCAGTCCGGTTTTGTATCCTGTAATAAAAAGATCAAGTTGAAACTCGTGTCCTGGTGATTTATTTCAATCATTAATTGTGATGGTGAGCTGCACAGCGACCACCATAATAGCTGTAGCTGGAACCTGGGGGCCTGACCTGACGAAATGCGGTTTGCAGCCCTGAGTCACAGTGACATCACTTACAGTAAGCCTACTTGAGAGTTCACGCTGCTGTACAGTAATGCAGTTTTGCTTTTTACAGACAGACTACGTTGATGTGGAAGTCTAAGAATTCAGCTGTTCCCACAAAGCAGCTCACAATGTCACTTGCAAGGAAGAGCTGTTGCAGAGGCAGCTTATCTCTGACAGACATCTGCCTGCAGAGTAACCATTGATCGGAACTCGTGTTTCATATTGTTTTACAGAAAACACTGCAGGCACAGTATTTTTTTGTTATGAAATATTCCTCCTACCTATCCCTCTACCCTTACGCCCACCGTGTACAGTGAGTTTACTGTTTTGTTAAAAGTGCAGTATTAGATCCGTGTTAGAGTCTGCAGAGAGAGCAGTTCAAGTGTATTTTCCTCCCACCTGACTCTCTAAATAAATATTCTAAAGATGTCCTGCCTATGCAGTTTGTCATGAGCCCTTTCTGCACTATGGTGACTGCAGGATTTGCGCAAGAGGCGTGGTAGAGGTTAAGTAAAAGTACCTCCTCACGTCTTTTCAGATTGCTTTTCCCCATTCAGTAGAGGTCATAACAGATTCTGTAGCACTACTTTACTGCTCATTAGTCATTTAGGACCCCCACTCATCAGAGCTCTCGTAGCCATTCTCAAATGCCAGTTTGGGGTTAGAACAAAGAGTAGGGAGAAAAGGCTTCAAAACACATCTAAGAAGTTTCAAGTAGCACAAAAATGATCAATATTGGAAAAAAATGGATTCTGCAATAGGACAGTCATCGTGCAGCATACTAAATCACTGAGCAAATGCTATTTGAAACTTCTGAGATGTGTTGTAAAACTTTCCCTACTTTTTGTTCTGACCCTGACGTGATATTGTGAATAGGTATAAGAACTTTGATGGGTGGGGGTCCTAACTGATCGTCAAGTGGGGAGGTAGTGCTACCAGATCTGTTGCACTAACTGAATGGGGAAAAGAGTCTTAAAAGACGGAGTACTTAACCTCTGCTACGCCTCTTGTGAAATCTGCTGTCCCTGTAGGGGAAAATCGGACTCATGACAAATTGCATGGGCAGCACACTGTGTGAATATTTGTTTAGAGAAAGGTTGGTGAGAAGAAACCACACTTGAACTACTCTCCATGCAGACTCTAACACCGCTACCTAACACTGCACTTTTTAACAAAACAGTAAACCCACTTCAATGTAAGAAAAGTGGATGTGGATAGGTGGGAGGAAATATTTCACAACAAAACAAAGTGCCCGTGGTGTTTTCTGTAAAACAATGTGAAAACATGAGTTAAAACACTGATTGCTCTGTGGCAAAACATCTATCGAGATCAGCTGTCCATTTTGTGGGAACAGCTGAATTCTCTGCAGTCCATATGGACACGAGTCTGTCTGTAAGTAAGGCAACCACAGTACTGTCCAGCGCACGGCTAATGAGCCAGCTTAATATAAGTGACGCCACTGTGACTCAGGTTTAAAAGTGCACCTCGTCAGGTTTTTCCCCATCAGGGTCCAGCTTTCACTGTTATCATGGTCACTGTGTGGCTCACCATCACAACTAATGACTGATATAACCACTCAGGATGCAAAACAATCTTGGTCTTTTTATTGTTACAGGATACAAAACCGGACTGATACACACCCAATTTAAGTAATAACCTGCTCTTTCAGTGCTGTACTAGGCATTGTGATGTCATCAACATTGTGAAAGTTACTCGGATTGGTTCAGTATTCCACTAAAAATATCCATTGTGGCAGTTGTAACAACAATATATTTGTTTTATATGTTACTGCCCTTGATGTCACTAGCTATCTTTTTATCTTGTCATTTTACCCCTCTCCTAGTATGTGTCACTTTCCCCCTCTCCTGGTATGTGTTTATATTTTAAAATGGAAGGATGTTTCTTTTTGATGCCAGAGTGTATTTACTGTTTTTTTTGTTTTTTACCCCTTGTCTCCACAGCTTCCAGTTCAACCCACCCTCTGGTAATGACCCCTGCTGTACCTCCACCAATACGAGTTCGGGTCAGAGTTCAAGACAACATCTTTCTCATCCCTGTACCTCACAGGTGAGGCCCAGCAATAATTCATGTTGCCACACAACTCCTGAAAATGCACGCTTATGGGTCAGATTGGCTAGGCTGTAGCCATGAGCAAGTTCCGTGTGTCAAGGTCTATACTGCATCCCTAGATAAAGAAATTTCAGTATAAAATAGGAGCTGCCGCAGACGTGTGGTGATGGTTATTGTTTGTATGTCACTGTCACTTTATGCGTTAAGAACAGCACGGCCTAGCACCAGCACCTGAACCGATTTATTTATTCTGTTTGATAACCGGGTAGGCCCACTGAGCCCGGAGGTCCTTTTTTTCAGGGCGACCCAGAATTAGTTACAGAGAGAAGGCAAAAAGCACAGTGTACAAGGCACTTAATACATACAAGTTGTCATGGGGCAGTGTGGTGTACTGACCATGAGGTTACAGTCTGGTCAATCCCACGCATGAGTAGATAAGTTCAGTGGAAGACACAGACAACAACAAGCAGAGAATTTGTACAAGCACCTAGTTTGCTGAGAATTCATAAGCGGGGTTATACTTAGTAGAAAGGAGCTAGTCAGAGTTGGGGAGGCCGTTGAATAGACTGTGAGAAACAATTGCCCAGGAGCATGAGCTGCAGAGTTTTGGTGCTCAGTTGCAGGAGCAGGCACTGGCATTGATTAAGTGGTGTGAGCCTGGAGCAGGAGAAATTCCATGGGAGGCGTCCTGAGCGTGGGAAGGAGCTTATTCACAGCTCAGGGGCAGCAAAGCAAAGGATTTACTGCCGGCCTTTATCCGCACCCTGGGTTCTTCCAGGAGGTTTTGTCCTGACATGCGAAGATGCCTTCCTGAGCACTTAGGGACAAGAAGACAAGCAAAGCTGCCGGGGATGGACGGAAGAGCATGCGCGTTAATACAAGGGGCACTGCAGGCAGCAATCGAGGATGGCCAGTTTGGGAAGCCAGGGCATCACAGTGGTGATGCCTCATGTGGGACCAAGAGGCAAAGCGGGCTATCTTATTGTAGAGAACTTGCAGCCTATTAAGCTCCTGGTTTGCCATTCCCTGTATAAGAGGAAGCAAAGGTCATGGTAGGGAGCAGGATGTTGCTGGCAATGGTTATCCTGGCCTCAGGGATCAACTAGTCGTCCAGGTGGTAGAGCAGGCCTGGTTTGCGATGCACCGTTTTGGTTACCTGGTCAATGTGATTCTTCAGGGTAAAGCCCTGATCCAGCGTTAAGCCCAGGTATTTGAGGGAGTTCACCACCTCGATGCAGCTGCCAGATGAGGAGGCCAGAGGGAGTAGGGGCTTCTGTTTTGGTCCAGAGATCTAGGACCAAATAGCATAGCCTTGGTTTTGTTTGTGTTTAAGACCAACCCGTTATCCGTTAGCCAGGCTTCCAGCTTAGCAAAGTCCGCTTGAAGTTCGGCCCAAGGTCAGCTGGGTTGTTCGGATCTCTAAATCGCAGCATCATCTGCATACTGGACCACTGAGCTGTCCCGCAGTGACTACTTAAGTCATTGACAAATAGTGTGAAGAGGAGGGGCCCAGTATGGAACCTTGAGTACCTCCTCACTCAGGGAGTGGTTCAGATGTTACACCATTCCACTTAACTTGCTGAGAGCGGCCAGACAGGTAGCTGTCAAGCCAGGTTATGGAGTGCTGGTTAAGGCCAATCTTATCCAGCTTGGTTAAAATACAGTTACCTAAGAACTTACCGTAACAGTAGATCTTTGAGAGAGGCTCTTGCAGTAGGTAATTACATATAGGACTGACCAGCAGGCATCAGGACCCCACAGAAAAATTTCTAGCTAGCAGTCTGTGGCAGGGAACCACCCCACGCCAGGTGACCGACGTCCAGATAAAGGGGCGGTCCCCGCGTCTGCTTCCAGTTCTTTACCACCAAGGGCCAAAAAGACAAGATGAGAGAGAAGGATATTTCCTTCCTGGAAAAGGATCTGAAAAAGCTAAGGGGATGGAGGACGGAAGGTAATTACCTATTGTTAGCCTCTCCAAGATCTACTGTTACGGTAAATTCTTACGTAACTGTACTATCTTACTCGAGAGGGCTCTTGCATTAGGTAATTACATATAGGACTGAATCCCAAGCAGTCTGGAAAAAGGAAAAGCACTCTGGAGGAGGAAAATGATCCAACTAAGGGTACCTCCGGCTGAGCGGGTCTTAAGAAAGAAGACCTTGAGTACAGCCAACCTGAAGCCTGCTCTATATAGAGTCAATATCCAAACTGTAGTGTTTCAGAAAGATATGGACAGAAGTCCAAGTTGTGGCTGCACAGATGTCTGCCGCTGACACATTCTTGAAACAAGCCGCAGAGGCAGTTACTCCTCTGGTAGAGTGACCTCTGACTTGACCCAGCAGGGTCCTGTTGTACTTTCGTGACAGAAAGTGATACAATGAGCCAACCATTTAGATAGGCATTGTTTGGAAACTGCATTGCCCTCTCTTTTGTGAGCAAAAGAGACAAAAACTGATCAGATTTTCTGAGATCCTTAGTCCTAGTGGTATAGTATCTCAGTATTCTATGAACATCCAAAGTATGCAAGAGGTACTCCCCTTGATTGGAGCATTGCATAAAGAAAGCAGGTAGCTCAATGGATTGATTCAGCATAGAATCCACTACCACCTTAGGGAGAAACTTAGGGTTGGTGCACAGAGCCACGTTCCTTGTGAAAAATCAAATACGAATTTTGCACATCAAGGCCTGAAGCTTCGAAAATCCATCGAGCTGAAGTAACGGCCACTAGGAAGAGTGTCTTCCAAGAGAGGAACTTCAAATCTGCTGAGGCTGCTGGCTCAAGGGAGGCAGAGTAAGCTTCTTGAGAACAAGTTCAGATCCCAAGGAGGAGCTGGAATGTGGATGGGAGGGCCTCAAATGAGAACTCCTCTGAGGAAAGTCTTGAGACTTCCAAATGAGCGAAAGTCCTTTCTCCAAAGGGACATGGTAGGCCGAAATCGCTGCCATGTGGACTTTCATTGAGGATTGGCTGAGACCCAGGTCAAAGAGATGACGCATGTAGCCCTGTACTCTTTCAGCTGGGCAAGAGAAAGGCTCAAAGTCTTTGGTGAGGCCCAAATCGAAAATCGTTTCACTTCATTGGCATAGATGGACCTAGTAGAAGGCTTTCTGGCCTCACAAGAATATCTGCTATGGCGAGAAACCCGAACCGGGCTTGAGCTACGTCTACAGGAGCCATGCATGCAACTGAAGGGATTTGAGACCTGGATGAACAAGGGTCCCTGATACTGGGTCAGCAAGTGTTGTGACAGAGGAAGAGGAAGCGGAGGTTCCTCTGAAAGTGTTGCAGAAGAGAGAACCAGACTTGCGGGGTCAGAATGGTGCGATAAGAATTATCGGGCTCCTTCTGTTCTGAGCTTGTGCAATACCCTCAGAATTAAGGGGTGGAGGAAGGCATAGATGAATCTGTCCCTCCAGTCGAGACAGTGTGTCCTGGCAGAGAATGCCTCGCCCCTGGAGCGAGCGAGCAGAAGGCGGGAAGTTTTATGCTTTTGATGAGACGAAGCAGGTCTACCTGAGGGGTTCCCCAGAGCAGGAAGATGTCGTCTACTACCTCTTGATCCAGTTCCCATTCGTGGGTTCTGGCTGAAGACCAACTGGGTGGTCTGCCAGTGTGTTTTCTACTCCCAGAATATGAAATGCCGTCAGGTGAATGTTGTGCTGAACAGCCCAACTCCAAGCTCTCATTGCTTCCCTGCACAGAGGGTAGGAGCAGTTCCTCCCTGCTTGTTGATGTACCAGACTACACATGTTGTCCTTCTGGATGGTTAGATGACCAGGAAGAATGGAGGATTGCAGAGCCTGGAGAGCATACAGGGCTGACTCTGAGTTCGAGCACATTTATGTGTAAAGTCTGCTTGAGTCTGAACCAGGTGTCCTGAGTCCTGTGAGACCCTAGATGGTCTCCCCAGCCCTCTCCTGAGGCATCTGTTGTCAATGTCTGGGAGGGGTTCGATAGTGAAGTGAACTCCCCAGCAAAGGTTCTCGTGCACTATCCACCATTGCAAGTCCCTGACCATGGGATGGAGACTAGAACCTCCTGGTCTAGGTGTGTCCAGAGTTTGGTCCCATTGAGACCGAAGCGTCCCATTGAGAGATCCTCATATGGAGCCGAGCGAGAGACTGTCTGATAGCAGCCGCCATGAGCCCAAGGCTGCTAAGGACTGACTTGGCACCGACCCTTCTGCGACTGGACAACAGACATGCTTGAGTCTGGAGGGTGTCCATCCTGTCCTGAGGCAAAAGGCCTTGCCGATGGTCGTGTCCAGGATCGCCCGATAAACTGGAGTCTGGCTAGGGACCAGACGGGACTTGGCCTGGTTGATGGTAATACTCAGGCTGGTGAAAACCTGCAGGATAAGGAAAGAGTAGCATAAGTTCCTCCCTGGGCCGGGGCCGCCCGAGGAGCCAGTGCGTCCAGATACTGGGAATACCTGCACTCCCTAGGTACGCAGGTGGGCCGCTACCACAGAGAGGTATCTGGTAAACACTAGGAGCCGAGAAAGACCAAATGAGAGGGCCTTGAATTGGTAGTGGTCCCCTGAAGAAAACTGAAGGAATTTATGGTGGGAAGGGTGGATGGGGATGTGCAGGTAGGCATTCTGCATATCCAAAGCGCACAGCCACTGTCCCTACCGAAGAAGCGCAGAAGGCTTTCAAGGAGAGCATTCTGAAGCGTTTGTACTCCACTTAACATGTTCAGGGAACTGAGGGTTTAAAATAGGCCTCACGTCTCCCATCTTCTTTGGAACTAGGAAGAAATGGGAATAGTAACCTGTCCCCAAAGATGGTTGGGGACTGGTTCTATAGCTACTTGCAAGAAGGGAGGAAATTTCTTCCAGGACCAGAGGAAGATGTTCCGGAGTAAGAGCGACTTGGGGTAGTCTTCGGAGCGGTTTCTGAAGAAACTCAATTGAGTGTCCTGCTGCTGTCAGTTGGAGCACCCAAGCATCTGATGTAATCAACATAGTGGCGATAGAACAGTCTTCAACCATCTTTGGGGACCGGTCCTCTTCAGTGTCTTTATAAGCGACATTGCAGAGGACTGGAAGAAAATTATGTCTCTTTGCAGATGACACAAAGATCTGCAACAGAGTTGATGCACGAGGTGGGGTGGAAAGGATGAGAAGGGACTTGGCAAGGTTAGAGGAATGGTCAAATGTATGGCAGCTTAGATTCAATGCTAAGAAGTGCAGGTAATGCACCTGGGAAACAAAACCCAGGGGAAGAGTACACAATGGGGGTGAGATATTAACAACAACAAAATGGAAAGGGACCTGGGGTAATCATATCAGATGACCTAAAGGTGGGCAAGCAATGTGAGAGGGCAGCAAGGAGGGCTGGGGGATACTGGGATGCACAGGGAGGCGTCACCAGTAGAAAACAAGAGTTATTATCCCTCTGTACAGACAGCTGGTGAGACCCCATCTGGAGTACTGCGTGCAGTTCTGGAGACCCAATCTCCGCAAAGACATAGACAGGATGGAAGCTGTCCAGAGGAGGGCAACTAAAATGGTGCAGGGTCTGCACCGGAAGACATATGAAGAGAGACTTAGGAGCTTAATATGTATAGCCTCGAGGAAAGGAGGGAGAGGGGGGACATGATAGAAACTTTCAAGTACCTCAAGGGAATCAACAAAGTCCAAGAGGGTAGCATCTTTCAAAAAGAGGTGTGCAAGAACAAGGGGCACAATTTGAAGATAGAAGGGCGGCTCAGAGGTAATTTAAGGAAGTATTTTTCACGAGAGGGTTGTGGATGTATGGACGGCCTTCCAGAGGAGGTTGTGGAATCAAAAACTGGTGGAATTCAAGCATGCATGGGACAGTCATAAGGCAATTCTAGGGGTGAGGTAGGAAGAAGTAGGCTGCTGGTTAACTAGGATCTGCAGCTTATCCATCAGGTAGGGAAATGGGCAGATCGGTGGGCCAAGCGTTCTTATCTGCGTCAAATTCTATGTTTTATGTTAAGAGTCAACATACTTGTGCTTCGCTAAGTATGTTGACTCTTATGCTGTAAACCTAAAATTGTTCTGTCTGTCCTCAATGTGACGAGGTACCTTTGGAAATGAACCTCTGGCTCAAAGGTTGTTAACTGATATACAAATAAATAAATAAATAATCCTCTCCCAACCCAGTAGATGGAAGGAGAACCTCCCTCCTACTGGTTCCTCTGGAGTGTCCAGAGGCCGTGGGAGAGGGGAGGAGTCAGGAGGTGTGGATCAGCGCGGCAGCCAAGGCTCCTGCTGCTTTTTGGGCAGGGAGTCTTGGTTGCTGGAGGGCCCGACCCTTGTTGGCCCGCTTGCCCTGTGGTTTAGCTTTTGGTTTAGAAGGTCCACGAAAGGGCAACGCTGTCCCTGAGGGGGCCTGTACAGAGAGTCCATGGACTTGAGTGCAATACCCTTCTCCTGCAGGTTGGTGATGATGTCCTTGACATCGCTGCCGAACAGCACCAAACCCCTGAAGGGTGCATCCTGAATGGCGGATTGCACTTCAGGGGCCAATCCTGACACCTGGAGCCAGGCATGACGCAGAAACCCATGGCAAAAGCCAAACTCTGTCCAGCTGCATCCACTGCACCGCAGGTGGCAGGAAGCATTTGCAGACTGGCCGAACGAGCAGAGTGGACGAGGTCAGCCACTTCCTGTTTGGTCTGGGACTCAGGAAGGAGTCCAGTTTTAATTCCACCTGACTCAGGATAGTCTTCTGGTAGTCCCCATATGCGACATAGTTCAGGGCCCTAATACCCAGGGTAGAAGAAGCGTACACCTTCTTTCCATACTGGTCCAGAAGCCGGGACTCCTTGTCAGGTGGAGACGAGCTGAGATGTTTGGGGTTGGCAGAACAGACGTGAGCTGCGCTAACCATGACCGAGTCCGCCTTGGGGTGTACATTCAAAGAATCTCTCCTCAGGAGCCTGATATAGCCGATCTAGAGGGCTAGCAGATAGTTGCTTCCAAATAGTGGAAACAAGATTCGTGTGAGGCTCAATCCAGGGTGGAATCATCAATGTCGAGTGGTCTCTGCAGATCCAAGTGGGCAGTGAGCTTCTTACACTGTGGATCTGGCTGCAGAGATTTCCATTGATGAACTTCCTGGATCTTTCTCAGTAACTCCAAAGGAAGGATCCTCCGGAGGAGACTTTGGAGGAGTTCTTGGCCTTGGGCGATCTCTGAGTCTGAGGCTCGTCATCAGGCTCGGAGCATCCCCCTGAGTCAGAGGTCTCAGACGTGAAGGAGGAAGACTCCTTCCGGACGCAGGGGTGGAACGGTCCCTTTGGGAAGCCCTCTGGGAAGCATATCCTCCCCACCCCTGGCACCTGAGAGTTCACCTCTGGTGTCGGGTAAGGGCAGGGAGTCTCCGTCTCCGGTGCAGGGGATCCTGTGCAGGGTCCGCGCGGAGGCGGCTCTTCTCCCTAGTGAGCTGAGCCTTGGCCTCAGCCCACCAGGCAGCCAGAGTCTCCTTCAAGTCCACGGTGGCTACAGTGAGGCGGTGGAGGAGGAGGAGGATACAGATACTGAGGGTATCCGTAAAGGCAGTATCTGTAACCCGGCAATGGAAAGCCCAGCGTCGGGTGTTGAGCGCGGGTACTACGGCGTTGGATAAAATGGTGCGGATACTGTGGTACGGGTAGGCAGCACCGGATTAAGCGGTGTCGGATACCCGGTGCCAGGGCTCTGATGGAGCAGAAGGCCCTGGGAAAGGCCCAGCAGGCGGGCCAGGTAAAGGTGGCCCTGCGGGTGTCGGGCCTGGCGTTGGAGCGGCATCGGCAGAGGGACATTGGCTGGCGTCGGGTAGGCCAGCGTCCGAGGATCTGGCGTCAGGGGTCGGCCCTGTAGGAGGGAGCCTGATGTCAGCGTACCAAGCTCCTCCGTGTCGACCAGGGATGGAGGGTTAAAATCTCCAGGGTCCAGCAGAGGAAGCCGGGAGCCTCGGAAGGCAACGGCCAGCGTTGTGGTGAGCCTGAGACGGTGGACGGGTCCAGGGGTCCAACATAGGCTCTTTCACCGGCAGTCATTGAGGGGCTGACGTCCGGCTTGTCAGCAGGATCTGGGCGGGCGCTCTGAGGAGCCGCGCCTGACTTTTCAGAACTCTGACCTGACGCAGGTAGCACTGGGGATGCGACCTTGGTGGGCGGGCACCCTCCCAAAGGAACCGGGCGTCTTATCGATCTGTCCGGGCGGACGTGAGTAGCACTAGCGTCTGACTTAGCGGATCCCGCCGACTCCAGAGGGTCAGGTGGGCAGCGGCCTTCCGGGAGCAGAAGCCTTTGCCCGGAGGCACCTGGGGACCTGAGCGCAAGCCCGAGCGGGAGAGGCTACACTGCCTTGGGTGTTGCCAACACAGTCGTCGAGAGCTGTCCCCAGAGAGGACATTACCTCAAGAACCGCCGACTCCAGCCGGAGTCGCAGAGGCCAAGTAAGTCGACTCCGGTGCTTGTCCTTCTTTTCTTATGGCCTTCAGGGAAGTGGAAGCCTGCCTTAACTTCTTCAACTCCTTCTCCATGGAAGTCATCCTTTCTTGAGAACATGGGCCTCAGGGACTGCTTTCTCTGTTTCAGTGGCTGAATTGAACTGTTGACAGTGCTGGCACTTCTCCACAGGGTGGTCGGGCCTAAGCAGAAGAGGCACAGGGAGTGTCCGTCCTTATGCAGCAGTTGGGAACTGCAGTCGCACTTATTTTATGCAATTTGGAAGGTGGGGGACAACATAGCATGACGCTTTTGAAGCAAAAATCGAGAAAAACAGGCCAAAAGTACAGTAAAACTGACCGACGGAAGACTGACGAGCGATGGAACTCTACTGCAGTAACTTTCACAAGTCGACGGTGGGAAAGAACTGGAAGGCGGCGTGGGGACCGCCCCTTTATACTGACGCCGGTCACCTTAGGTGGGCGATCCTCTCGGCTGAGACTGCTAGCTAGAAATTTTTCCGTGGGGTCCTAACGCCTGCTGGGTCAGTCCCATTTATAATTACCTACTGCAAGAGCCTTCTCAAGTAAGAGCAGGAGTTTGTGGTCTACTAGGTTGAAGGCCTTGGACAGATCAATAAAAACAGCACCTGTGGGGGTTCCTTGTCCATTACTCCTAGTACATCTACCGTGACATTTTATGAGGGCTGAGTTGATTCCATGATTTTGCCTGAAGCCATGTTGTGAGGGTACTAGCAACTGGTTTGTCTCAAGGTAGTCACAGAGTTGGCTGTAGACTAACCTTTCCTGTATCTTAGCAAGAGTGCAGAGCAGGAGATTGGCCTGTAGTTGCCAGTGGGCCCCTGGGCCTCTCTTGTGGATGGGAAATGCATAAGCCTTCCAAGTATTGGGCACAGCTCTTTCAAGCAGGGATTTGTTGATGAGCCATGGAAAGGTTTGTGTGATGGCGGAGCTGCAGCCCTTAGCAGCCTTGGGTTGATGCCGTTGGGACCACCAGTGCCTTTGGCTTTGATGATCTTAAGGGGGCATTTCCTTAGCCTTGACTAACCTCAGGTGGAAAAGTGGCCATGTGGGGCAAGGTGTCTCGGAGCTCAGGGGCTCAGAGGTTGAGAGGGGAGACTAGTCTTACAGGCATCAAAGTTAGTGACGTGCTGATTAAAGGCTGAGGCAATTTCATGGCTGTCGCTAATCATATGGCCATTGACCTCTATGGGGCCTGGTGGAGATTTGCCTTTGCCTTTGAGTAGGTCATTGATGTGAGACCAGAAAGACTTAGGATCAGCTAGTTTGGTTTGTTGGAGGTGTTTAACATACTCCCTTTAGCAGTCTTAGTGACTCGCTTGCACTGGTTCCTGAGGGTCTGTAACTGTGTAATGACTTTTCAACATAAATTTATCTGTATGTTAACCAATAATTAAGCATTATAATTGTTAAATAAGAGGAGGTTCTAGTGCCAATTTTCCATTGTCCCCTGTAGAAGCCTCGTTTCAGGAGGTGAAATATAGGGGTGGAGGTCTGGCCGCCTGCTCTGCATCTGCTTTTCAGCTGTTGGTGTAAGTTGCTATACCATTTCAGTAATTGTCAAAATAAATTACATTTCTAAAAGCTTGGATTCAGTTCACTATCCGCACTCTGGCAGTTCTGCTGGAGACAGCCAAGCCATCGGAACATCTTCAAGCTAAGCTTCTTCCACCACCTGGGTGGTATATACTCCAACTCTGCCCCATGATGTCAGATCTTTCCACTGGAAGGGCAGATCTCCTCCTTCGCAACTCTAGATGTGTGTAGGATTTTTCTTATTCGAGTGCTTTTCTTTGGCAAGTTTCAAATTAAAAACTTCTTGTTACTCCTGAGTTTTCAATTTTGCTCCATCGACGACGATCACCATGGAATGGCAGAAGCTCAGCTTCATATTCTTCATTCAGTACAGGTAAAAGATGTCAGTCTTGAACTGACATGACAATGTCTATATCTGTTGCCTGGGAGATGGATACGATATCAAGAATTGCTCCAAATGTCTCTTCATGCTGCCCTTATCCATCAACAAACAGAAGGCTCGATTCCTCTTAGATATGCCCAGGGACCACAAACTAGACTTGGCTTTGGCCAGGCTGGCAGTGTAGCACGTGGTCCTGGAAGAGAACAGCGGCTGGGGTGGGTACCTCATCTGTCTTGGTGCTGCTCTTAGCGGGTCAACATTGGAGGGTCTTTTACAGATGAGTTCGTGAATGTATCTGGCCTCCAGGCCTTTGGGGAAAGCCCATCACTAAAAACACAAGAAGTGCCACCATAGCAGCTCATGGGACTGGGAAGGATTAAGCTCCTCCTGCTCAACCGACCTCTCTACTTTGGTTGAGCTCCTTTGGTCGAGGTTCCACAGTATCCCCATTGGACCTCTCAGCATTGACTCTGGTTGATCAGCCTGTTGAGAGAATAACCAGTTGACCTGCTATTGAAGGAGGTTGATGAGGAGTCATCAATTTTCTCAAGCCCTGGTTTTCCCAGTCCTCACCCAGGAGGAAATGGCTTGGTTGGTAACCCTGGTACCCCTGCAGAGCCACCTCTGACATCAGTGGTCATTTCTAAGAGGCCCCTAATGGTCTTGCTGCTGAAGCATGTCTGCTTGGCCCTGGTGCACACACACCACCGACAACCCTCGGGTTGATGGTGGCGTTGTTCACTCTCTTGATGTCGCTCGACCAGTAAGTATGGGTCTCAGTGTTAGTCGATTTCCTCATCACCTGGACGAGGATTGCCATCAGCATTGCCTGCATAGGCATTTGAAGACCTCATGTGGCAACAGTGATTTATTGAGAGGTGAGACAAGGCTCTGCTCCAGGACTGACAGTCCCTTGCCCTCCTCAGGTTGTTCCCTGACCACATCCCAGCAGACAGGGGTGTTTTCTTCTTCTCTACTGGTGGCGGTGCCTCCTTCACCTCAGCCCAGGTTTGAGGCTCCCACCAAAGAATTAGCCCTGCGACTGGCCTTTCTGTGGCTGCCTCTAGTGGAAATCACCCAGGAAAATACAACACTAGTCCATGGTGAGAAAAGACCCATTGTGATTTTCGAGAGTCATTAGACTCGGACTGTGAATCCTAGATGACCTTGAGTAGGTCCCAGCTGTTCGATCAGGATTCTTCAGGCAGTCATTCAGCTTCTTCTGGCTCCACTTCCTTTGGAGTTTTGCTCTGCTTGATGTCTGACCTCATGGAGTTACAGTGGAGCTGGTTCAAGCGTGGGCTAAATACCCATTCACTGATATCATTGATCGGGACAATTCCCCTGGTTCCCTTTCCCATTGGCTGAGGTCATTTTGGGACTGGCTCTGGAGCTTTGGCTGCACCCAGCATCCTGCATGGCACTCCCACACAAATGATCCATAAGTCTGTGATCGCTGTGATGCCCTTTCTGGGGTTTTGGACCACCTCTCTGCGGAGGGCCTGGTCTCAGACTCTGCCTTTTATAAATCCAGAGGCCAAGGGCACATGGCTAAGCCACCCTGTAAGGAGTCAAGAAGCTGGACTGTGCGGCCAGAAAGGTCTACATGGCCTCCTCGCTTGGTCACCCGCAGGCCAGCTACACTATCCTGATGGCAGTGTCAGAGGCTCAGTAGATAGCATGGTCGCTTCTGGGACTGGGTAATCGTGGGTTCTAGCCCACACCCATTACTTAGGTTAATACCCATAACTGACACTAGTGCAGTACTAGGGGTGCTGTACTGTTGAGGTGCTGTTCTTTGGATGAGACATTAAACTGAGGTCCCTTTTGCACATCTCTGATCACTGTCCAGATGGAAGTAAAAGATTCAGTGGTACTTATCGAAGAGCAGCAGAGGAATTAAAAAAAAAATCAGTATACAACAAAAATGTCATAGCAAGTGACCCAGCAGCAAGAAATAAATGAAATAAAAAAAAAAAGAATGTAATAAAACAAAATTAAAGTAACAACCTCCCCTCCCTCCCCACCATAGTCTATCTCAAACTTTATCTGGGGAAAAAAAACACAGCCAGGCAAAAGAAAAAGGAAAAGAAATCAGTTTTACTCCTAGTAACAAACAAAACAAATAAAAAGTGGGGGAAAAGAAACACAAGAGGAAAATTCAGGATGTATTCCTCCAGAAAGGATTGCAACAAACTCATGGGAAGTGACCTCCTTCTTTACATACCTGCAAGGACTGAGAGACAAAGGATAATGAATAGACAACTGTGTTATAGAGATTTTATAGGTATCTGTCATCAGGTTACTGTATTAACGTAGACATCGATGACGAGAATCCACATGGAAGGTTTTCAGCAGTACAACTGGGGCCGCCCACACTGTTGACATCAGCGATAGCCACCAACCCTATATAGGCGTGGCGGCCCGCTCCCTCCTCAGTTCTTTCCACCATCGACTTGCTTGCAGGAGTCTCTCGGAAGCTTAAATGCGATATTTGCGCCTTTTGTCCACAATCTTTTCTCTATACTTACCTAAATCTCTTTTTAAGAGATTTTTCTTTATATTTATGTTGAGAGTTAGTCCTTCCTCTTCTCTTTTCTGTCGCTGCCACTGCCACTCTTGAAAGATTGCCTCTACAGGCGAACACTCAATTTGTGTCGCTGTTTTGGGCCCTGACCCAACGCCTCCGACTGTGAGCTCTGCCAGAAGTTTAACCAAACAACCCTCAGGCGACACAAGAAGTCTCTCAAAAATTCATGAAACAGGTAGCCAGCTCCTGGCAGGAGTCCTCAGGGCCTCGGCCACCCAGTCACCGCCCAGCCCTTCTAGCTCACAGGCATCCAAGGCCTGAGTCATGTCCTGGGGGTTCATAAAAGACTGGGATCGACCCCCAAAAGCAACGATCCCGTTCCCAGTCCTCTCCTTGGGGTGCTGTTCGTCAGCTCGGCCACTCCATGAAGAGACCAGCTGTCCCATGTCTGTGCTTTTCAGACCCATACCCCGACAGCACCTCTGTCGACACAGGGTGCCCAGCCATCGACCTCTGGGTGGTTGGTCCATCAAGACCTGCCCCTTCTCCCTCCAGGGCTACAGGCTCATGGAGTTCCCAGAAGACAGCCAGAGGATCATTGAAACATGGCCCCACCCCCCACACCGTCGACATCCACTATTGACCTAAACAAAGTGGTTGTAAAGTTCACGAATGTACTCGTTCAGCAACTTGGTGTCTTGAACAGGCCCATACTGCGCCACCAACTGCAGCCGTCATCGACCCAGGAGACTCTCCATAGGCCCGCTGGTGAATCCGAAGCAGACCTAGATGAAGAGGTCGGCGTCGGGGAGGAGTACCATCCTGATCTCATTCTCCCTGATGATGTGGAGGAGGAGATACTTTCCTGGACAAGTTCACTGCCTCTTCAGTCAGGGAGGACTCTGTAAGCATACTCCAATGTCCCCTCCTGAGGATGCCACATTTTTAATGTGATTTAACACTTGTCTTCCACCATGGGCTTCCAGATTGAGGAAGAGGATGTCACCAGAAAAGACCTGGTGGATTTCCTGGAGATCCAGAGTCTTCCCATAAGATTGTGCATCCAGCATTGAAGAATGCAACCACACCAGCCTAGTACAGACCAAACATGGTGCCAGCCATGCCATGCAGAGTCGACAAACTTTACTGCACCCTCAGGGTCTTCCTTACTTTGCTGCCCAGGCCAAAACAGACTCGTTTATCATCAAGGCAGCTCATGACAGAGCTAAGGTGCCTAAACACCTTACTTCTGGGGACGTGGATATGATGTTCTATTCACACTTCTGGCAGTTGCCTTTCCCTTTAAGACTTCACTGGAAATGTCCTCTCTCCCACCTGGGTGGTGACTCCCTTAGCTCCGCCCCATGGCGTCAGATCTTGCTTTCTGCTGGAAGAAGCAGGTTCTATCCTTACTTCCAAATTTCAGTTTAGAGTTTGTCTTCAGCTTAACACTTGATCGCAACCACGATGGATGACAAGTCCCTCAGGGTTCCGCTGGTGCCCTTGCAGGCGGAAGATGTCCCAAACAGACCTGCACTCCACGTGCATCTACTGCCTAGAGCGAAGAAACACGATCCGAAACCTGCGGCTTGTGTTGCTAGTTTCACCTGACCATTCATGTGGACTGCTTGCGCGAACTTAAGTTAAGCTACCCAGGCCAACGGAACCGCCCGGTCAAGTCAGAGGATGCCTGTTGGGTGGTCTCCATGCTGTGGGGTCCACTGAACAGCTTGCGGCATTTGAGGAGGAGGAGACAATCCAGGCCGCAGCTCACTCCTCCAGCTTCTGCCTTGTCGCTCCAGCTGGGCTTGGCTTTCACGGGATCCTTCAAGGAATTGTCAGTCCCGGCTGGCCCTCAGTCAGGGACCATCTAGGCTGAAATCGAAATCCAAGAAAGAATCTTAAAAGAAAGGACTTGCTGTCATTATTGGGATCAGGAGCTCTCTGTCCGAGCTTCTGATTCCTTCTCTGGATCAGACTGGTTGAATCATAGCGCCGCTCCACGGCAACCCTCAGTACGTAGACGCTGGCTTTAGAAATCCAGCTGAGATTTTTCTTGAACCAACCGACCAGTTGTCTACTGAAGAGGCCGACACTTCTTTGTTCAGGACTTCTGTCCTGATTTGGACTATTGGAGGATGGATCAGTCGATCATCCGCCCCTCTGGTCTCTGACCAAGATCCGAAGGAGCCTCAGTAGCTAACTCCCTCGAGACCGCCCCCAGCGGTGAGGCCCTATTCCATGGGTCGGGTGGCTCTAGCCAACATCTGCACTTCCGCTCTTGACACCATGGAAGTGGCGCCACCACTACTCTGTCCTCCTCGGGTGAGGAGAGGCTTCAAGCGCAGATTATGTCAACACTATGAGGGACCTCATGTGGCAGCAACTGGTGTTCACCAGTATGAAGCTGGCTCTGGTTTCACACCAGCCATCTCTTGGCTTTCACCCGACATGCCGGCGCCTTCTCCGCCTAAGGGTGACAAGGCAGTCCACCTTGGCTGACCCCAGGCGTCTCCACAATTCCCATGGGCCACTGCCTAAACAGCCAACATCCAGCGCTCCGACTAAGGAGTCTCAGAGAGGTCAGTGGGGACTCCATTGGCAGACCACTTTTCAATGACTCTTCAGAGTCCAAGGTTCCTCCTTGCACTCCCATCCGGTCGGCGAAGAGTGGTGGGGGATCTGCGACTGAAGAAGGCCTTCCTTTATGGGTCTTCTTTGGCTGATCTCTGGAGTCCACGGATCTTAAAATAGAGCCTGTCCAGAAACTAGCCTGTTACCTGCTGACCGAGATCCTCGATGGGGGATTCTCCTCGGAGGCCTTCCTGGTGGCAGTCCATTCTTGGCCCTGCCCTGGAGCTCTGTCAGGGCCCTCTTCCCAGATGGTCTGCAAGTATGCTGAACCTACTGGTTCCGTGTCGAGATTCACTGAACACCCCTTGGCTGGGTACTGGTGGCTCATTCAGTGTTCAGGGCCTCGGGCAATACTGGGGACATCGACAAGCCGCCTGACAGAGTCCAAAAAATTGAACCATGCCTGCTAAGGTCGTCTATGCTGCCTCCCTCGCTGGTATTCACCAGGTGAGCTCTGCCTTCCTTATGGCCCTCTTCTCCCATGCCCTGCTGGGCACCCTGGATGGAGATGCTTCCTATCTGCCAACAGACTTCCAGACCACAGTCAAGCAGGTCTGGGACCAGGCCACGTGTAGTAAAGCAACAGCTGCAGACTGCCATGGACATTGGGGACTCCCTGTGCTCGCTCTGTAGTGGACTCGGTGGCCATGCGCTGCAGGGCTTGGCTGCAGATCTTGGCCTTCACGGCAGACACTCAGCACAAGCTGGCATATGTTCCCTTCCTGGGCACTGACCTGTTAGGCCAGGGTTTGAGGCCACCTCACCCAGCGAGAAATCCAATGCTACTTTGGACTCTGTGGCATCTGCCCAAAGGGCCCCAAGGACTCTAAGCAGCAGCAGAAAAGGAAGCCATTTCGGTCCACCTCTACTCATGTGGTCAAACCAGCCCGGCCCCAGGCTGGTCAGCGAGCCAAAGGCCTGGCGACTTTGGCAAAGGTCTGTGGCCGAGGTCATCCGTAAGCCTGGTGAGAGAGACTCTGGCAGCTCCTCAGCAAGACCCTCCTCCAAGCCTGCCCAGTGACAGGATGAGGGTGCCTCCCTCATTCCCGTCATGCCTCCCTGGGTTCTCCCGTGGGGGCCAGGTCCATCACTTCCTTTCCACCTGGTCTGCTGTCACCACGGACGGGGTGGGTCCACGGAGTAGTGGGACAGGGCCTGCCTCTGGAATTTAAGCATTACCTTCTTGCCAAGCCCTTGCAGGGAGACTTGGTATCCACAGACATTCTGTCAGCTCTCAGAGACTCCATCTCCCAGCTCCTCCATGAGGGAGATGGTATTTCCTATCGCGGATCCTCCAGAACACCAAGGGTTTGTCTCCAGGTACTTCCTGGTGCGAAGTAGGTTGGGGACTGGCACCCCATTATAGTTGCATGGCCTGAACAAGTTTCTCAAGTTGCACCTTCAGGATGGTAACTCTGTCTCAGATTATACCATCTCGGGGCAGAACATGTGGATCTTATCTCAGTCAGTCTTCACCATTCATCACTGGTGGGTTCTGGCCGAGGATCAGGACCCAGAGACATTTTTAAATTATTAGTTTGTTTTGTTTTGTAAGGGAAGGGTCGGCGCGGTGACTGCGCGCCCTCGAGGCCGATGCACTGCGTGGCGCTCATGGGCTGGCCAGTAACCGCGCGAACCCTCCTCCATCCCAGTTCTGCTTCTCCTGCCGCGAGTGAGCATGACCTCATGTGTGGAGCGTGAAGTTCCTCTACGCCTTTGGCCTATTCCATCGCGTAGTCCGGCTCCTAGTTCTGCAAAGCTGCGATCTTCCTGGACATAAGTCTCACCACTCATTCACACTAGTGGGATTGGCGCCGGAGGCACTAAGACCCATCGAGGGGAGCAAACTTTTGCTGGAGGGTCGGTAGTGACACGTTCAGCGGTAATGACCATCTCGTGACTGACCCTCCAACCGCCTCAGTTCCTTTTTCCCGCTGTCGAGTGCGCTCCAGTGGCGAGTGCTCGCCTGTCGGAGTCAAACTTCAAACTAGCGCATAGTTTTCAGTTTGTTTTTGTAACATTATCACGATAGTAGTATCGCTTAGTTTTATTCTATTTTACGTAAAATTTTTCTAATATTTAAATTTAACTTACTTGAAGTCTCGGCCTACTGGACGGAGTCGACCATAGGCAGGTCAGGTGACGGTAGGGAGACTTGTAGAAAACTGTTCAGTCAGCGGGCTGGGTCGGTCAGCCTCCTTCTCCTCAGCGGGTTCCACTACGGTCAGTCCGATGCCCGGGGATGGGCGGTCCCCGCCGGCATAAAATAAGCGGTCGCATTCGGCCGTTGACCCTCGCTCTTCTTACATTACTGGTCAAAAGAAGGCATCACTCGAAATTCGCCCTCTGGTATGTCTTGGCGTCGACGGTCGGTTATCGTTGCTGGTTGCGGTCTCCTTCTTGAATTAGCCAACTTCCGATGTCGTCGTCCTCGACATCGAGCCCCTCCCGCTATAGGTAGGGCTCCAGATGAGCAGTTTCATCAGTGAGCGCTCTTATGGGCGATGGGCTCGGAGGTTGGTTCTTCTGCCTGGCTCGGTTTACCTGGAGCCCTCGGGCTCCTCGGCCGATCAGGTAGAGGCGGTTGGACCTTCCTGAGTCATGTGGCGCCTTCTTCCGGTGCTAAGCGACTCCGTGCTGGTGTTTCCCCCCCTCACATGGCTGCGGCGCGGGGGCCTCACCGATGCCCTTATCTCCTGGTTTTCCTTCTCTTGCTTTCCAGGTTCCCGGGGCTTTTCGGCGCCTTCTGCAGGGTCTGTGGCGGGGCGTTTGTGAGCCAGCGTGCCTCTTGAGCGCGTCGCCCCTCCTCGGTGCAATCTTCAGCCCGTTTGCCGTCTCGGCGCGGCAGCCCTAGGGACTCTCCTTGTTTTCTGCCATTTCCTCCTCTCTAATTTTCCTCCTTTCCTGTCCAAACAGTCCTTTCTGGACCATCAGGAGATGATGTTGAGCCTGACCCAGACCTTGGTTGGGTGATGAAGTGGAGAAACAGGATCTTTCTTTGCTACAGAGCCTGTGGTGGGACCTGTCCTTTAAGTCTGTTGAAGAACCTGGGATCACTCTTTCTCTCCAGACTACAGACACCGATCCTGGGAAGATATTAAGACTCCAGTATCTTCATGCTTGAGATCCCTCTGGTTTGACTCCTCGATTCAGCCTTCCTCGAGGCAGCTGTCTCAAATGGTATAGAATAACCCTGCTCTTATTCCCTCAGTGGCTAAATCCATTGATAAGAGTATTCAGCTCCAAGGATCGTCCATTTGGCATCCCAAGCCTTTGTGGATCCTATTGTAGTCCTGGCAGAGAGAATGACAAGATGCGTTCTTCCTCAAACTACTACAGCTAGACCTATTAACAAAGTCTAGTAAGATTGATACATTAGGTAGAGAGTCTTTGCTGCCTCCACTCTAAGTATCGTGTTACCAGTTATCAAGGCTATTTTTCTCAGTATGGTATATCCTGTGGCACTCTATGAAAAGAATGGTTGAAGCTCTTCCAGATTCAGTTCAAGTCAGAGCTTCTTCTGACCGTTATTAGAGGTATTGAGTCCAATAACCAACAGGTCAAAGCACGCCATGGGCCGCCTTTACGCCTGTCTCGCTCAGCAGCAGCAGGATTGTACTCGGCGCCATTTCCTGGCTCGTCTTCTGGCTTCACGAATGATGCTCAGCAGCAGGTGATGTAGCTGCCTTTTGATGGCTTCTTTCTTTTTGGCCCTCAGGTGGAGCAAGCCTTAGAGGCCACTCAGAAGACTAGATCGGCCATTAAGTTGGCCAGACCTCCGCCTGCCCCTCTGAGGAGGCATGTGAACAAACGTCAGTTTCATAGTACGTCAGTCATTTCGACGAGAGGCAGAGCGGGGAAGCTTCCACAAAAGCCAACCTGCCCAACCTCAAAAGAAGAGCACGCAGAAAGCGCAGGGACCTAAAGCTCCAAGCGCTACCTTATGAAGTCGTTGGCTAGATTCCATCCACTCTGCCGAGGTGGAACTTTCTCCTCGGTGGGAGGTGAAGTCTGATGTACTTCTACAACCAGTGGAAGTCCATAACCTCAGACAAATGGGTCCTTCGGATAATTCGCGAGGGTTATTCTCTCTCAATTTCTTGGAACCCCAGAATTGTCCTCCATCGACAACCCAGGTTGTCGGCCTCTCAATCAGACCTCCTCACGCGGAGATCCAGGGCCTTCTGAACAACAGGGCAATAGAACTGGTGCCCCGCATCTCCGAAACACAGGGTTCTAGGGACATGGATATGTTGTTCATCCACACTCATTGGCAGTATCCTTGCGCTTTAAATCTTGCGGAAGGTCTTCAAGCTTGCTCCTCCCACCACCGGGTGGTATAACTCGGCTCCGCCCATGGCCGTAGATCTTCCTTACCGCTTGAGCTCAGGTTCCCTCCTTAGCGCTCTCGTTTGTGACTGGTTCCTATTTCTCCGTTGTGGTTTAAAAATAATATTTTGCAAACTTCAGTCTTGATCCCTCAGCGGCTCGCGATGGACATCGACTCCAGTTTCGGAGATGCCCATGCGGGCAGAAGATGTCTCGGACGGATCCACACTCACGTGTGTCTACTGCTTAGGCCTTGAGCACGACCCGCAGGCTTGCGACCTGTGCTCATCTTTCTCGGCCTCGTCACCGAAGACCGTGCTGCCCGATTGCAACTGGGCGTCCGAGCGTTCCCTCGGTGAAGTCAAAGGAGGCCGGTTGGCGGTGTCCGCGGCGGCCGAGGCTCGGCGGATCAGCTCGGCGGATGGTCGCCCCCGAAGAGGCGGCGCGGGCGTATCTTCCTCGACGCGGCATTTATCCAGCTCTCTCTGGGTTCTTCCTACACGGCTTCCTTTAAGGAGCTTTGTCTGTCCCTCTCCACTAAAGGAAGAGCCTCGTCTGCTGGACCTTTTCTCGGTCCAAAAGAGGACAAGGTAGAATCCCTCCGTCGGCGCTCTTAGAGGCGGGAAAGAGTCCCTCTCCCGGGCCGTCGACCGTCGGCTTGATCGACCGCTCGGGCTTGACCACTGGCCTCACGGTGTCCCGTCAGGTCAGTTGACCGAGACTCCCACTGATGAAGTCGAGATTTTCTCGACCCATTGAGGCAGGCTGTCGCCTTTAGCAGCCGAGATTCCCTCCCGGTTCCCGGGAGGAGTTGAGATCCCGTGGGCTCGCCTGTGCCTCCGGTTCGGGCCCTCGGATGGACCTTCCGAGCGAAGGAGTCGGTTCCGGCGCACCTCCTCACCGACCCGGAAATTCGGGACTCTGGTCTGATCTCGGACCTCTTGCGGTCAACCGTTCCCACCGTCATAAGCGGTCTCGGTCTCGGCACATGATGGCGGCGTCGCGCTCGTCGTCCTCCTCCTCCGGATGAGGGAGGCGGGCGTAAGTACGTGGACCACGAGACCTTATGTTGCAACAGCTCCTCCTGGCGGGGAATAAGCCGACTCGGCGCCTCCCAGCCATTAATAACTGTCACGGGCAGCCGACACAACCCTCGACTTGCCGAGGCCTATACCCAGGCGGTTGTTGCCCAAAACCAGCTGCTCCACCGATTGCGGTGGAACCTCCGCCTCCAGCCACAAGTGGGGCTCCGACCAAGATTCTCGGTCGGCTAAGGGTTTCCACCATCGGCTGTCAGTTACCCTCACTCCCGACCGACCTCGGCGGGTGAAGGGTGGCTCAGGCCAGAGGCAGCTCTTCGAGGACTCTTCCGAGTCCGAAGATGATTCCTCCTTCTTCTCCAAGCGACTGGACTTGGAGTCTTCAGGAAGTCAGCCAATGGGCGATAGCCCGTCGTCCTTCCTAGGACTGCTTGGCTCATCTCGGAGTCTACGGGATGGGCTCGAACCCGTTCCAAGCGGGCCCAGAGTATCCTCACGAATTCTGGACGAGGTTACTCCGACGGAGGCCTTTCCGGTGGCCGTGGCCATGTGGGTCCAGCACTGGAACTTTGGCAGCGCCCTGCTTCCTGCCCTGCGCCCGGCCAGGATGGCCAGGAAGTATCACGGTCCCCTACGGTTCCTTGTCGGTTTTTGGATACCCTCTGCTGAGGGGTTGGTTACCGACAGCGTTTTTCGTGGCGCCGGCTAGCGCCAGGATGTGGACAAACCTCCTGACAAGAGTCAAGAATTGGACTATGTCGGGCGAAAAGTCTCGCTCGTCCTCTCGGCCTTCGTCAGGCCAGTTCGGCCGTCCTCATGGCACATTTTCTCATGCCCTGTTGGGCTCCTGGATGAGTCATCCCTCATCTTCGCCCGATCTGCAGACTACGGTTAAGCAGGTGCGGGACCAGGGAACAGGGCAGTGGCCAAACAGCAGCTCCAGACTGCTTTGGATGTAGGGACTCATGCCCAGATCGGTGGCGGCGCGGTGGCTATCGTCGGCAGGCTTGGCTGAGGATATCCACCTTTCGCCCGGATACCCAGCACAAGTTGGCGGATGTTCCTTTTGGGGACTGACCTCTTGACCCTGGGGTGGAAGGTCACCTGCAGAGGATCGAGAGTCCAATGCCACCTTGGACTCGGTCTCTTCCGCTCCAGAAGGACAAAGCCCGCAAACCACAGCCTAAGCCCTTTCGTCCTTCTGTGCCCCAGTAGCCCTGACCCAGCAACGTCAGGGCCAGCAGGCTCGACCTTGGCATCCCAAACCCAAACCGCCGGCTTCCTCTAACAGGAGGCAGGAGGAAAGGGCCCAGGAGGTCCCTCGGCGGTCCCTCCTCCAAGCCTGCCCAGTGACGGGCTGAGGTGTCGCCCCATCCCGTCACCTACCCCTAGGTCCCCGTGGAGGACGGCTCCAGCACTTCCGTTCCGCCTGGTCGCTGTTACCACGGACAGGTGGGTCTTGGAGGTTGGGAAGAGGCCTGCCTCTGAATTCGAGCAGGCACCACCCTTCAGAGCCGTGGCCCTCGGGAAACCGAGATCCCAGCCTCACTGGCGGCTCGTCGAGCGATCATCTCTCCTCCTCCAGAAGGAGGTGGTAAAGAAGGTGGTGGACCCTCCTTCCAGACCCAGGGTTTGTGTCCAGGTACTTCCTGGTTCGAAGCAGACCGGGGGCTGGCGCCCCATTCTAAACCTACGACCTAAACAAGTTCCTAAGGTCTCCGAACCTTCAGGATGGTCACTCTGGCTCAATAATACCATCCTTGGGCAGCGTGTGGTTCTGCTCTCTGGACTTGCAGGGCCGTTTTTCACGTCCCTATCCGTCCGTCTCACCAGAGATTCCTTCGCTTCCGGCGGAAGGATCTCTCTTGAGATTCAAGCCATGCCCTTGACATCTCCAGCTCCCAGGGTCTTCACCAAATGCATGGCAGTGGTGACAGCATTCCTCTGCGCCGAGGTCGGGTGTACCCTTACCTGGACGACTGGCTGATAGCAGCTCCCTCCAGGAAGGAGGCGGAGTGGTCAGAGATCTGGCCCTCCAGGTCTGCTCTCAACTGGGCCTCCTTGTCAAGGCCAAGTCAGACTCGAGCGAAGCAGGTGATTTTATTCATCGGGCGCAGCTCCGACTCTCTTGAGCCAGGCTGGCTCAGTCGGACAGGGCCGAGGTTCTTTCCTCCTTTGCCCGATCATTTCTGGTTGGGCAATTGCGCCCTGCCGGGACTTCCTGCGCCTCCTGGGTCTCATGGCGGCCTGTACCAGCGTGGTCCCGTTGGGCCGCTGGAACATCATCCCCTTCAGTGAGGACTGGCCAGCCCAGTGGTCTGGCCTTTCGATCCCTTGGACCAGCTTGTGTCGGTGACACAGGGGATGTGGAATGCTCTCCAGTGGTGGACCGTTCCAGATCAATTGCAGGAGGCATCCGTTCGTCCGCCCGAGCCAGACGGTCTCTCTGTCGACCGATGCCTCTCTGATGGGTTAGGTGCCCATCTGGGGAACACCGGGCTCATGGCCTCTGGTCCCCTTGGAGTCCCGATGCCACATCAACCTGCTGGAGCTCAGGCGGTCGCCTAGCTCTCACCGCCTTTGCTCCGTTCCTCCGGTCAAGTGGTCCGAGTCAGGCGGACAATACCCACGACCATGTACTATCTAAACCGCCAGGCGGGGCCGCGCTCCATGCTTCTATGCAAGGCTCTCGCATTTGGTCACTGTCGTCGCAGCCTGGAGGCGGATCTCTAGCCATTCACGTGGCAGGAGCCTCCAACACCTGGCGATGCCTGAGGCGGATAGGGGCTGCATCCACAGTGGTCTCTCCTGCGGAGGTAGTACAGCATCTGTTCTCCCTTTGGGCACACCTCAGGTGGACCTGTTTGCCTCCACGGAGGAAGCGAGCTGAGTCTGTTCCATGCCGCCCCTCAGCAGGGGCTCGCTGCAGGGATGCCTTCTCGGGCAATGGACCCCGGGCCTCTTTTACGCCTTTCCCCATTTCCCTTGATCCACAGAGTTGCTTCTCAAGGCGAGGAGGGACAAGGCGGGTGATTCTGATAGCCCCAGACTGGCCTCGCCAGTTCTGGTACCAGATCTCCTCAGTCTCAGCTCCAGGACTCCGGCAGCTTCAGCTCGCCCGGACCTGCTCTCAGTCAATCAGGGGAAGGTGTTCCATCGGACCTTCAATCCCTGCACCTGACGGCCTGGTTCCTGGCGGCTAGAGTTCCAGGCTTTGGGTCTTTCGGCAGGTCCTCAATGTAGTTAGGCGTCCGTGAGAGTCGACCAGAAAATGCTATGCCTTCAAATGGAAAGGTTTTCCATTTGGTGTCAGAACAAGGGCTTGGACCCTTCCTCCTGTTCATTGGCAAGCATCTTGGACTATTTATGGTCCCTTTCTAGTCAAGGGCTTAGGTCGGCGACCCTAAGGGTGCACCTGGCAGCCATCTCTGCTTGCGAGCGCGGGCGGGAAGCAGTCGATGGCGCAGGAGAAGGTGGTCTGGCGCTTTTCAAGGCATGATCACATTCCCTCCAGTCTAGGAACCCCCACCTCCGTGGGATCTACTGCTGGTACTGGCAAAGCTCATGGGCAAGCCATTCGAACCTATGACAGGTGTGCTCTCTCTCACCTGTCGTGGAGACCGCCTTCTTGGTGGCTATCACGTCAGCCAGAAGGATGGGAGAGCTCAGGCGCTTTCCGTCAGTCTCTTACCTGGTCTTCCACAGGGACAAGGTTGTCCTGCGCCCCACCCGAAATTCCTTCGAAGGTGGTGTAGAGTTTCACCTTAACCAGGTGTTGACTCTGCGGTGTTCTACCCCAATCACACCTCGGGCCGAATATAGGCTCCATACTCTGGATCCTAGAAAGCTACACTTATTATAAGGGCGCCGCGGCTGAAATTCGAGAGGTTAGCCAGCTGTTTGTCACCTACAGCTGAAGCCGCATCTGGCAGACCTGCAGCCAAGCGGACGATAAGCAGGTGGGTAACCTCCTGCATAGATCTCTGCTATAAGTTAGCGGGCATGGAGCCTCCCAGAGGATGAGCTCATTCTACCGCCATACTGCTGTGCAGTGGCTGCTTCAGGGGCGTCCCTATCCAGGAAATCTGCAGGGCTGCTACCTGGAAGTCAGCAAACACCTTCATTACCCACTACCACATCGACCTTGAGTCACGCGGGATGCTGGTTTGGGGCCTCGGTTCTCAGTCTCTCTTTCCCAAGTAAGTATATGGGGTGTCGTCTTGCCTCCCTCCTCCCGGAGAACTGCTAGAGGTCTGCCAATGAGTGTGGATGAACAACATATCCATGTCCTAGAAATACAGGTTACTCACCTGTAACAGGAGTTCTAGGAATGGTATATGTTGTTCATCCCAAAACCCACCGACCCCGACTGACGCACAACCTGAGCTCCAGCGGGCCCAGATCTGGCGTCATGGGCGGGCCGAGGTTATACCACCGGGTGGGTGGGAGGAGCAAGCTTGAAGACCTTCCGGCCAGTTTAAGCGGCAAAGGATACTGCCAATGAGTGGATGAACAACATATACCATTCCTAGAACTCCTGTTACAGGTGAGTAACCTGTATTTCTACTCCATTACTTTCTGGTTCCAAAAGAAATCTGGGGATCGCTTCATTCTAGACCTCAGAAAGTTAAACAAATTCCTCCCCAGGGAGAATTCAAGATGATTTCCCTAGGTACCCTGTTACCTTGCTGCATCAACACGACTGGCTGGCCTCTCTGGATATGCAGGATGCTTACCAGCATATCCCGTCCACCGACCACATAAATTCCTCAGGTTTGTAGCTTTGGGTCAGCATTATCAGTTCAAGTCCTGCCCTTTGGGCTATCCTCGGCCTTGAGTTTTACAAAGTGTTGTGCAGTTCTCGTGGCGCATCTCAGAAGTCGGACTCCGAGTGTTTCCCTACCTGGACGATTGGCTTCTAGCAAGCCCCTTCGGCCAAGGGACTTTGGAAGCCGTGCAAGCGACTTCTCGTCTTCTCACGTCCATGGGAGTTCTGCTGAATTTGAAAAATCTCAACTGCAACCTCCCAGGCTCCTTTTCATAGGGGCGCTTCTAGACACCTCTTCAGCGAGCTTTCCTTCAGAGGACAGAAGACTCATCCTTCGTGTGGCCCGTTACATCAGGGAGAACCAATCGGTTACAGCTCTCTCGATGCAACGCATGTTAGGTCTCATGGCGTCCTCGGTCTTCACTGTCCCTCTGGCCCGACTGCACAAGAACCACCCAATGGATGCTCTCCACTCAGTGGTCCCGACCTCTCACCCCAGTCTTATCCCATCAAGGTGGCGGGCCCCTTGAAGGTCTCTCACCTGGTGGTCTCAAGAGACAATCTCCTGGAAGGATTCCCTTTGCTCCCCGGATCATCAGATCTCCATCACCACAGATCGTCGCTAATGGGATGGGAGCTCACTGTCTCTCCTCACACTCAAGGTGTATGGACTCAGTTGAAACTCATCTCCACATAAATGTCCTGGAGATGAGAGGCGGTCCTCTATGCAATCCGAGCTCTGAAGGATGTCCTTTGTCACAAGAACATTTCTCCTTCAAGCGGACAACAAAGCAGTGATGTATTACATCAACAAGCAAGCGGTGCTCATTCTTATCCCTTTGCAGGAAGCAATGAGGGTGTGGGAATGGTGCTTGGAGCACAAGTCTCTGATTCAAGCGGTTTATCTCCAGGTATACAAAGCGACCCTAGCAGATCACCTCAGCAGAACGGAGGCAGACCCTCACAGTGGTCTCTCGATCCAGCCGTAGCTCGGTCCCTGTTCAAGAGTGGGGACTCCAGACCTGGACCTTTTGCATCCCACTCAGCATAAACTGCCTCTCTTCTGCTCCAGAAATCAGGGCCTGGCATTTTCTGTCAGGATGCGTTCAGGCTGCGGTGGACCAAGCAGCTTTCTTTCACTTTCCACCACTTCCTCTAATCCAGAAGTACTCCTCAAGTTGAGTCTAGGGACCAAGATGATTCTCATTGCTCCTTCCTGGCCTCGGCAACTATGGTTCCTCTACTCAACAGTATGTTGGCAGCCTCTCGAGACCACTTCCTTTGCAAATCAGTCTTCTGACTCAGGGTTCGTTGGTCCATCCCAACCTGAAATCACTTCACCTTCATGCTTGGCTCCTGAAGAGATAGAAGTGAATGGTTCAACGTCTCTCGTAGAGTCTCAGACATCCTTCTGGCTGCTCGGAAGCCAGCCACCAACGTCGCTTCCAAATGGAGCGTTTTCTCTCTGGTGTGCAAAATCCTCTTGGAATCCCTTTTCCTGTCCTCCTGGCAAGGTTCTGGAGTATCTTTTGGACCTATCAAACTTAGGTCTTCAGTACTCCACAGTTAAAGTTCACCTTAGTGCCATCTCAGCGTTCCATGAGCGGTTTCTTCCTTAACTCTGGCTCAGTTACCTATAGTGAAGAGATTTCTTAAGGATTCTCCATACAGACCCCTGTTAAGCGTCCAGTTGCAGCCTGGGACATTAACCTGGTGCTGGACATGCTCACTCGGAAGCCTTCGAGCCCTTAGCTACCTGTGAGCTAAAATTTCTTACCTGGAAGACTGCCTTCCTGGTGGCCATTACCTCAGCCACATGGGTCTCTCGAGATACATGCCCTGGTTACGGACCCTCCGTATACTGTATTCCATAAGGACAAGGTAGTTCTCCAGTACTCATCCTAAATTTCTTCCCAAGGTTGTGTCAAATTCCATCTGAACCAACCTCTGGTACTTCCGCTTACTTAGCTAATTTCCAAAATGAAGGAGCAGCTCTTCATTCCTTGGATGTTAAAGGAGCCTTGCAGTTCTATTTAGATAGAACCAAGGATGTTCATAAGACTCAGCAACTGTTCGTTTCTTTCAGCGACACCGGCTGGGTCAACCTGTCGCTATTAGATGTATCTCTTCATGGTTGAGTGGCATGCTCGTCATTGCTATTCCATGGCTCCAAGTTAAATTAGAAGGTAAAGTATGCGCTCTCACTCTACTAGAGTGATCATGACATCCCTAAGCGGAATGCCAATGTTCAAGTGAGATATATGCAGCGCCGCTACCTGGAGCTCAGTGCATACTTTCGTTAAGCACTATGCACTGGATGTTCATGCCAGGCGACATTCCGCGTCGGCAGAACTATCCTTAATGGGCTTCTATCTTAAGCAGCGTGAGCTGTGGCTCTCCTGCCGCCCTTTTGAGGATTATCCAGCTTAGTACTGTCCCACTAGTGTGAATGAGTGGTGGAGACTTATGTCAGGAAGATAGGAAAATACGTACCTACCGTAATTCTTGATCTTCTTGGACGAGTCTCCACCACTCATCTCCCTCCATCCCAGGTTCACCGCTGTGTTGGTCTTCACTCCCTCAAATCTTTAGGCCGTGAGGACTTCTTTGCTGACCCTTCTTACACGGGTCATACGGACTATCTTATGTCCGTTTTTAATGTTAGGTTTACCCTTTACGTTGATGCGCTGCACCGCCTTGGTAAAAAGGTACTGAGGCGGTTGGAGAATTCGTCGCCGAGATGGTCATTACCGCTCGAGCCGCTGCTTTCATGATGCCGTGTCTCATGGCGCCGTCTCTCGCCGACCCTCCAGCAAAGTTGCTCCCTATGGGTCTTAGTGCCTCCGGCCCAATCCACTAGTGTAGATGAGTGGTGGAGACTCGTCCAAGAAGATCAAAAATTACGGTGAGTGCAGTAATTTTCCTTTCTCGGCGCCATTGACTGGTAAGATCTTCCTTTATTTTGATGGCTGAGTACTGTCTTTGGTGGTTGTTTTTCTGTCGGGTCATGTCTCGGTCTGGAGGACAAAAAAAAGACTTCTAAGGTGGGCTGGCCTCCAGTCTTGGCCGGTGTCGCTGTGGCTGGCTTTACTCAATCTCAGACCAGCATGACAGTGCTTAACCTGCTTAGGCCCAAACCATGATATGGACTGTTGTGATGCCTGTTTCTCCATGGATCGTCAAGTTCTGGAAGTATACGCGTTTAAAGTCTGGTGTACACTGGCGACTTTCGGTGGACAGGCCGCACCAGGGGTGCCAAATGCAGGTCTCTTGACCATTCTTCGGGTCCCCTCCGGTTCTATATGGACTGTGGAGGAGGGCTGCTTCTTCAAGCCTCACGGAAGCCCCTTTTACAGTGCAGGAGGCCGGTCTGATTCCTCTGGGAGTCTGGATGGAGGCACCGTTCTGGCAGTCATCTCCTTGGAGACAAAGGCTTCCCGGCGTCGTGGCCTGGGTCTTCCAAGCCCAGCCCGCTGGTTTCCTCTGCACAGCGTGTCGGGCCACCTCGGATCCTGGTGCTGCATGCAGTGCTGGGGATTAGGGCAGCACTGTGGGCAGTGTGGGGCCAGTTGCGACACGCCTCAGATCCCGGCCACGTGCGCTGCGTCGGTGTTTGGGGTGGCACTGTGGGCGATGCGGGGCCGCCTCACGGTGCCGCTTGTGGTGCCAGGAGTGGAAGAGTCAGTGAGGTAGTCTGGATCAGTGCCTCCTCCGGGGAGGAGGATGATTGAGGCGGATCCGGACTGGCTTCCGGATTCTTCAGACTTCTCTTTGCCTAGCATGTCTGCCTTGGTTCAACCCCTCCTTCAGATCTGATGGTTTCTACGGCACTGGTGTCTGAGCTGCTTGCGGCGTAAGCGGTCTTCCAGTGCCGCACTCTGCCTACAGGGTCCTCTGGGCAGGTGGAACTTCTGATCTTGGGGCAGGTGAACTCCCTGCTTTGGGTGCCCAGGCTGGGCCCACTTCTGGGCCTGCTACGGCGTCTGGGGCTGGGAGGGTGCTCTCTCATCTGTGCCTCTCTGGAGTCGACACGTGGGGTTGAGTTACCTCGGTTAACCCTGAGGCGGTCCTCTCTGAGTCTGAGGGGTTGAGGGACAGTGTCAGGGCAGCGTCCTTCCCTTGTAGCCCGCAGGGGTTCGGGTAAGAGTCGTGGCTGGCCTGTCTTCTCCCTGAGGTCTCCCTGGGAGGATCTCATCTTGGGGCTGGGGCCACCCTTCTGGACCCGTCGGCCCCAGTCGACTCACAGGGGAATCTCTTTTAGGGCTCAGTCCTGACCGTTCCAGTCTGGTTGAATGGCGCTGACTGCTTCAACAGATGTATCCTCCGAGCTGTAGGTTCACCTGTTCGGTCCCCAGCCCTGGCAGAGGTTGCCCTCTTCCTTGGAGGTGTTTGGCCCCTCTGCCAATCCCTCCCTCTCTCCCAGGCCACTCTGATCCTGTGGGACCCTTGACCTGGGAACAGTTCAGAGCTACTGCTACTCTATTCCCTGTATGTGAGGTCCATGGAGACGACGGTGTTTCACCAATATTCCTAGACATAAAGTCTCCACCACTCATTTACATTGATGGGAGTATGCCGGGCGCTAGGACCCTTGGAAGCAAACTTTTCAGGAGGGGCCAGTGCCGAGATGGGCCGCGGTAGCACCACGAGCCAGCAGTGTGGTAAAGACTATCTTGGGGTCGACCCTCCAACCGCCTCAGTTCCTTTTTCCCCACTGTCAGTGCGCTTCAGTGATGGCGTGCTTGCCTGCCGGTAGTCAAACTTCAAACTAGCAGCTTAGTTTTCAGTTTTATTATTTTATATTTTATGACAATAAGTACCGATTATATTTTAATAAATTTCTTACTTGTACAAGAAAGAGTCTTCAGTCCTCCATTGACAGAGTGGCCACAAGTGGGGCGGTGGCGGAAGGGAGAAGTGGTATAGCTGTTTAGTCAGCTGGGCTGGGTCTGGTCACTTGCGCCCTCTCGGGCAGGGGGCTGACTGGACGTTCCAGTGCTGGGGGTGGGGTGGGCGGTCCCTTGAAAGCATAAAAGAAATAGTCCCATTCACAGGCTGTTAGGCCTAGAGTTGTTCTTCTGCCACGGTGAAGAAGAAACAACATCACTCAGTGCGCCCTCTGGTACATCTGCCGTGAGCGGTCAGTTGCTAGGGTCAGGGTCTGGTCTCCTCTCCTTTCAGTCACGGTTTCTGTCTCTGGTAGCCAGCCTCTTTGACACCAAGCTCCTCTCCGCCTACTGGAAGGGCTTCCGATGAACAGTTTCACCATTGGGCCACTCTTATGGAGCAGTGGGCTCGGCGGTTGTCCCGACTGCCCGATCCGGCCAGTCCGTCACGGGGCCTTGGGCCTGTGGTTTTGGAGCGGCAGGCAGAGGCGATTGAACTTCCTAGTTGTGTGGCGCCTTCTTGAGGTGCCGTCTACTCCGCACTCGGTGTCTGTCCCCTCTCATGGCTGCGGCACGGGGTCCACCCGATGCCTTTATCTCCTGCTGTTTTCATCCTTTACCTTCAAATCGCGGTTCTCAGACTTCTGTGGCGGTGCTGTTGACTGCGGTGCCGACTTCTCGGGCCGAGGTCTTTTGCGGTGCGGCATGCTGCATACCCTGTCGGCACCGTCCATGGCACGGGGCTGGCGTCGGCACCACGCGTCGCGATGGCGCGCTACCCGACTGCATCTTCTTCAGCGCGGGGGTGGTGTCGGCACCATGTGTGGTGTCACGCAATACTCGGTCGTCTTCGCGCGACACCATTTTCTATATCAGTGTCTCTGTTCTCGGCACCATTTTCTTGGCGACGCCGAGGGATGTATCGTGTGCCATCTAGTTTTCAGAGGTTTTTGACTGATTCTTTCTCCTTCTCCTCTTCCTCCTCCTGGTTTTCATCCCGTTCTTGTCTATACAGTCGCCCTTGGACTGTCAGGAGATGATTTTGAGCCCGATTGGATCTTCAGCTGGGTGATGATGTTGCCGATTCTGCCCTGGGGGCAGGGATCAATCCTCCTGCAGAGCCTGTTGTTGAAGATCTTTCCTTTAAGTCTGTGCTCAAGAATTTAAATTCCTCTTTCTCTCCAGTCACGAAATCGATCCTGGGAAGCTCCCCGTCTCAATATTTACATGTTCGGAAATCTCTATGGATTTTACCCTCGGTACAGCCCTCTTCGAGACTCTTTCCCAGATGGTGTGGAAGAGTCTGGCGCTTATACCTTCTGTGGCCAAGTCCATGGACAGGAAATATGCCCTCCCAAAGATCGCCCATATTGGCCTCTACAAGCCTTTGCTGATGCCATTGTGGTCCTGGCAGAGAATGATAAGGCTGTCCTCCTCGAAATCTACAGCCGTCCTATAAACAAAAATCTATGATGAGACACCCCATTGCCAGCAACCAGGGCTATTTTCTCAGTATGAGTATGTTCTTTGGCATTCACTCAAAGCAACAGTAGAAGCTCTGCCGGTCAGAGGTTAACTCAGAGCTACTACAGACCATAACTAGGTATCGAGTCCAATAACCAACAAATTAAAGCTGCAGTGGGCGCTTTCAATACTGCTGTCCGAGGTGGCGGCTGGCATTGCACCCATCGCCACTCCTGGCTCGTACTTGAGCTTTATGAATGGCCGCCCAACAGAAAGTCATGCCTTGCTTTCAGCGGTATGTATCTGTTTGGGCCTCAGGTGGAACAAGCACTAGAGGCCACACAGAAGACTAGGTTTGCTATTAAGACAGCTAGACCTCCGCCTGCTCCCTCTGGAGGAGGTGGGAACAAGCGACAGTTTCACAACCGTCAGTCCTTTCATGGCAGAGGCAGAGAGTTTTAACAGAAACCAGACCTCTCAGCACCAAAAGGCACAAGGGCCAAAAGTGCCCAGTGCCACCTTCTGAGTTTCGGCTAAGTCCCACCTCAGCTGCCTGGGGAGATGCTTTCTCGACAGTGGGAGGGCGTCTGACTCAGTTCTACGACCAGTGAAATCTATAACATCAGACAAATGGGTCCTCAGGATAATCCACGAGGTACTCTCTCAATCTGTCGGAAACCCCCAGATCATCCTCCCAGCGACAGCCCAGGCTGTCTGCGGCACAATCAGACCTTCTTGCTTCCAGGTACAAGGTCTTGTGAACAACAGGGCAGCAGAAGTAGTTCTGCTGGATCCCGAAACACAGGTTTCTATTCCCATTGCTTTCTGGTTCCAAAGAAACTGGCGGCATGTGCCTATTCTGGATCTTAGAAAGTTAAACAAATTCCTGCACAAGGAAAGTTCAAGATGATATCACTCAGTACCCTGCTGCCCTTGATTCATCAATACGGTTTGCTAGCCTCCCTGGACATGCAGGGCAGCCTACCAGCACATTCTCACACCCAAATCACCACAAATACCTAAGGTTCGTGGCGTTGGGTCAACACTATAAATTCAGAGTCCTGCCCTTTAGGCTATCCTCAGCGCCTCGAGTTTTTCAAAGTGTTGTGCAGCTCTCACATCGCATCTAAGGAAAATTGGAATCCAAGTGTTCCCGTATCTGGAGGACTGGCTTCTAGCAAGCTCCTCCAGGCAAGAAGACTCTGGAGCCGTGGCCACAGCTTCAGACTTTCTCACATCCATGGGAGTCCTGCTGAACCTCAAAGTCACAGTTGCAGCCCTTCCAGAAGTTCCTTTTCATAGGAATCCTTCTGGACACTTCCTGTGTGAAACCTTTTCTTCCAGGAGGACAGAGGGGATATCTTACAGATGGCCAGCTTCATCAGAGAACACAGCTCAGTGCAGGCTCTCTCAATGCAGCGAATGCTGGGTCTCATGGCATCCTCGGTGTTCACTGTACCTCTGGCTAGTCTCCACATGAGAACCTCTCAGTGGATACTCAGTACTCAGTGGTCCCCAACCACTTACCCTCAGTCCTTTCTCATCAAGCTGACGGAACCCTGAAGAGGTCACTCACCTGGTGGTCTCAGGAGGACAAACTTCTGGAAAGATATCCTTGCCCCTCTGGATCATCAGATCTCCATTACCACGGATCGTCCCTGATGGGTTGGGGGCTCACTGCGGGATCTCCACCCAGAGTACGTGGACTGAGGGCCAGTCTCAACTTCACATAAGCGTCCTGGAAATGAGGCCATCCTCTATGCAGTCCAAGCTTTGAAGGACATACTCTGTCACAAGAACATTCTCCTTCAAACAGACAACAAGGCAATGATGTATTATATCAACAAACAGGGAGGTGCACTCTTACCCATTATACAGGAAGCAGTTAGAGTGTGGAAATGGTGCCTGGAGCACAAGGCTCTGATTCAGGCAGTTTACTGCCAGGAGTACAAAGCAGCTGGCAGATTGTCTCAGCAGAACAGAGTCAGATCCTCATGAGTGATCTCGACTTGACTGTTGTTCAGTCACTCTTCAAAGAGTGTGGAACTCGGACCTGGACCTTTTGCGTCCCCACTCAACACAAAACTGCCTCTCTTCTGCTCAGAAATCCGGGACCTGGCGTTTTGTCAGGATGCATTCAGGCTGCGGTGGACAAAACACTTTCAATACGCATTTCCTCCTCTTCCTGCAAATTCAGAGGTGCTGCTCAAACTGGAGGCACAAGGAGGGCAGAATGATTCTCGTTGCCCTTTCTGGCCTTGTCAGATCTGGTTTCCCTAATCAACAGATTATCAAAATCCCTCGAAGCGCTTCCCCTTCAGGCGAACCTTCTGACCCAGGGCCCAGTAGTCCATCCCAATCTGAGATCCCTTCACCTCACGCTTGGCTCCTGAGTAGATAGAGGTGAATAGGTTTAATGTTTCTCGTAGGGTTTCTGATATCCTTTTGGCTACACACAAGCTAGCCACCAGAAGACCTACACAGCTAAATGGAAGTGTTTCTCTATCTTGTGTGCAAAATCCTCTTGGAATCCTTTTTCCTGCCACCTGATAAAGTGTTGGAGTATCTCTTAGACCTCTCAAACACAGGTCTGCAATAATCCACAGTCAAAGTTCATCTTTGTGCAATTTCAGCATATCCGAGCCAGTACTGTCCCGTTGCTGGCTCAGCTGCCTATAGTTAAGAGGCTTCTTAAAGGATTCTGCATACCAAACCACCTCTTAGGCGTCAGTTGCAGCCAGGGACATTAACCTTGTGCTAAACATGCTCACTCGTAAACCTTTGAGCCTCTAGCTACTTGAGTTGAAATTTCTCACTTGGAAAAGCAGCTTTCCTGGTGGCCATCACTTCTGCTAAGTAGAATCTGAAAACACACCTTGGTGCATGAACCCCAGTATATTATATTTCACAAGGACAAAGTAGTTCTTAGGACTCATCCTAAGTTCCTGCCTAAGGTTGTCTCAGACTTCCATCAAAATCAACCTTTACGTCCTTCTACCTACTTTGCAAACTTCCAGAATGAAGGAGAGTGTACCATTCATTCCCTAGACATAAAAGGAGCCTTCTAGGGCGTGATATGTTCATCCACACTCGTTGGCATATCCCCTTCAACTTTAAATCTTGCGGACGTCTTCAAGCTGACTCCTTCCACCCACGGGGTGGTATATATCTCTACTCCGCCCGTGGCGCCAGATCTTCCTTTCCGCTGAAAGGTCCAGATTCCTCCCTCGTGCTCACACATTTGAGGCTTTGGCTTTCAAAACTTCAGTTTACGAAATTAAAATCGTTCGAGTTAGCGGTCGCCTTATCGCATCTTCGATCATGGAGAGAAATCTTCCCAATTTGCCAGTGTCCTTGCGGCCAAAAATGTTGTGCATCGATCCCCACTTCACGTCGTCTACTGCCTCGGTGTTGGCCATGACACCTTGTCCTGCAGCTTCTGCTTGGCCTTCCATCCGATGTCCTGGGCGACAGCATTCGCGTTTGAAACTGGGGGAGCCGGAGAAGAGGAACCCTCAGTGAAGTCCAAGGAGGCTAGGTGGGCGATTTCCGCGGCTCGGGTTCACCAAGCAATTGGAAAGTATGCAGGCGTTCGAGGAAGAAGCGGCTTATGCTGCAGACTCTCTAAACTTCTTCGTTCCTCAACCTGGGCTCCACCTTCTTGGGCTCCTTCAGGAGTTGTGCAGTCTCTTCCCACCTGGGGAGGCGCCCCACTCTACTCCTTCCAATCCTGTAAGCGGAGAAGGAACCAAGCAAGTCTTCGTCTCGTAGGGCTCTTGGGACCGAGAGGTCTCACTCTCAGGAGCATCTGGTCTCGACCTCAGTCGAGATTGCTTCTTTGGCTGCAGGCTTCAGGACCCTCCGCCGGGCCAGCCGGCCGAGGATTGGGCCGATGAGGTTGAGGATTGCTATTGACCCATTGTCACCGACCCCGGTCAACAACTCTTTGGATAGGACTCCGGTCCTTGTCTTCCCCGATGAGAGCCCAGCCGCTGGTGTGCCCATCGAGGACCGATTCCGGAACCCAGGTTTCACCGGTCCGCTGGTGTCTTCCGGCGGCCGAGTCAGCCCGCCCGATCTCGGTCGAGGTCTAGAACCTCCTCGACCAACAGGCAGAGGAAGAGACATAAGCGCTCTAAGAAGAGGCGACGCCATCGGTCGTCCTCGTCCTCCTCGGATGAGGAGGGCTCCGGCTGAAACTCCCGTCAGTGCTCGAGGACCCGTGGCAACAGCTGATCTTGTCCGGGCACAAGCCTCCGGCTCCTTCCCCGGCCATTACTTGGCTTTTGCGCCTCCCTAGAGCGGGGGAAACCGACCCTTCTGGAGCTGAAATCTTGGTTCCCCGCGCGGGAGACCGGCAAATCCACCTCTTCGGCCTAAACGGCCTCTCCACCCATTGTGGTGGAACAGTCACCCTAAGCAGCCTGTGGGAGGGGCTCCTTGAAAGACAGACTGGACACTGGGCTTCCCGGTGTTTATCGGTCACTCACCCTGACCGCCCTCGGCGTGTCAAGGATGATTTAGGCGGCAGGCCGCTGTATTCCGACTCCTCAGATTTGGATGTCACGGGCTTCACTCTTATCCTGGGGATGATGAGTGAGCCATTGGCCAAGGGATGGAGGAAGGCCCTTCCTCCTTCAAGAGATCCTTAAACTTCATCTCTGAGTCATGATGATGCCCTGGAACCCATCCAGAAAAGGTGGAGTACCCTCTTATGGACATCCTTAAAGGGGATACCCTGACGGAGACCTTTCCTGTGGCCGAGGCCATTGTTGGTCGGCACTTTCGAACTCTAGCAGCGTCCTGCCTCTTGTCCAGCGCCATCTGCCGCATGGCCCGCAAATGCTGCGGTTCCCATGGTCCCTTGCTGGGTTTTCAGAGCTTCCTTGACCGATAGCCTGGTGACCACCTCTGTGTTCAGGCATACTGGCAGTTCTGCCGACACTGACCGACCTCCGATAAAGAGTCCAAGCTCTTGGACCATTTTGCGAGGAAGGTCTATCGTCTTCCACCTTGGGCCTTCATCAGGCAAGTTCTGCCGTCATCATGGCATACTTCTGTCATGCCCTCCCTCAGGTCATTAGGACGAAGTCCTCCACATCTCCCGGACTTGCAGACCACGGTCAAGCAGGTTCGAGACCAGGAGCAAGCTGTTGGCAAACAGCAGCTCAGACAGCCCTGGACATTGGGGATTCTTATGCCATTCGATGGATGCCACAGTTGCCTCTACGCGCGGGGGCTTGGCTGAGAGCTCTCCTCCTTCCGGCAGATACTCAGCACAAATTAGCTGATGTAACCTTCCTTGGGACTGACTTGTTCAGCGAGGAGTGGCTAGCCACCTTCAGCGCGCATAGAACAGTCCAGTCCACCTTGGACACTACTACTGCCAAGGCTTCTTTGGACAAAACCAGCAGAAGAAGAAGAAGCCTTTTGGCATTCTTCCCCTCGCCTAGCAGTCCTCCTTCAAGGGACAGCAGCACCAGCATCAGCAGCAGGCCCAAGCCTGGACCCAACAGGCCTGCAAGGGAGGCGAGGCTCAGATCCTGGGCCTTCTCCTCCTCCAAGCCTGCTCAGTGACGAGGTGGTGGCTGCCACCCCTTCTCCCGTCACATCAGCTCTGGGTCCTTATGTGGGGGCGGCTCTGCCACTTCCTTTCTGCCTGGTCCGCTGTCGCCCCGGACAGGTGGGTTCTCGAGTGGTCAGTCAGAAACTGCCTCTAGAGTTCGAGCAGTACCCTCCCAGCGAGCCTCGCCCTTGGGAGGCGGATATCCGCTCGCCTGCAGTCGGCTCTTCGAGACAATGTTGCTCAGCTTCTCCTCAAGGAGGCAATAGCTCCAGTGACAGATCCTCCAGCAGGCGCGGGCTTTCTCTCAGGTATTTCCTTGTGTCCATCTGCGGGGGGCGACTGGTGCCCCATTCTAGATCTCCAAGACCTGAATCAATATCTCAGGTCTCTCACCTTTCGGATGGTGACTCTGTCCCAGGGTCCTCAGCAGCCCCATAAAGAGGCGAGGCTCAGATCCTGGAGCCTTCTCCTCCTCCTCTAAGCTTGCTCAGTGATGGGTTGGGGTTGCCACCCCAATACCTGTCACACCAGCTCTGGGCCCTCCCGTGGGGAGTCGGCTCCGCCACTTCCTTTCCGCCTGGTCCGCTATCGCCGGACAGGTGGGTTCTCAGTGGTCGGTCAGGGACCTGCCTCACAAATTGACAGTACCCTTCCAGCGAGCCCATGCTCTTGGGGAGGGCAGTTTCTGCATGACCCAGTCGGCTGTTACGTGATGGCGTGAGCTCAGCTCCTCCGCAAGGAGGCATGTAGCTCCAGTGCAGATCCTCCAACAGACCCAGGCTTTTTGTCTCCAGGTACTTCCTGGTGCCCAGCGGATGGGGGTTGGCGCCCCATTTTAGATCTCACGACCTGAATCAATACCTCAGGTCCCCGCTTTCGGATGGTCACTGTAGACAGATCATACCATCTTGGAGGCGAACATGTGGTTCTGTTCACTGGATCTACAGGGCGCGTTCTTTCATGTCCCAATCCATCCATCCCATCAGCGGTTCCTCCACTTCAGGGTTGATGGGACCCTGATCGAGTTCGAGCCATGCCGTTCAGCCTGTCATTGGCCCCACGGGTCTTCACCAAATGCATTCGGTAATGGTGGCCACCTTCGGCGTCAAGAGTCAGGAATCTACCCTTATCTCGACGATTGCCTCTTGGCAGGTTCCACCCAACAGGAGGTGGAGGTACAGGGATCTGGCCCTCAAACTTGCTCCCAACTCGGCCTCCTGATCAACAAGGCCAAGTCGGACTGCGTGCCTTCTTAGGTGATGGGCTTCATTTTGGTCAAACCAGGTCCAGATTCTCTCCTCCCTGCCTAATCATTTTGGTTGGGCATTGCGCCTGCCCTGGACTTTCTCGCCTTCTGGGTTACATGGCGGTGTGCACCTCGGTGGTCCGATGGGCCCTGTGGCACATCGCCCCTCTAATGGGAACTGGCGCCCAGTCGACTCAGCGACACGGTCATTTCAGACCAGCTGATCACTGTAACCCAGAAGATGTGGGACACTCTCAATGGTGAGCCACCGGACCCAGTTGCAGGAAGGATCCCATTTGTCCGCCCGAGCGACGGTCGTCCTTATGAGCGATACCTCTGTCATGGGCACAAGGGGCCCACATGGACAACAACAGGGCCCCGCGGTTCTGGACCCCAGGTCGATGCCACATCAACCTGTTGGAACTCAGAGCAGTCAGACTGGCACTGTCAGCTTCGATCCTCAGCTCTGGGGTCAAGTGGTTCAAGTCCCAGGCGGACAGTACCCACGACCGTGTACTACTTCAACAACAGGAGCGGCACACTCCTACATCTGCTGTGCAAGGGCGCTCCGCATCTGGACCCTCGTAAGCTGGTTGGAGGCGGATCTCCTGGCCATCCATGTGGCAGAGTCTCGAACCAGCTGTCGGATGCTCTCAGTTGCATAGACCAGACATCCCACAGTGGTCTCTCCATCCAGAAGGTAGCTTACAGCCTGTTCTCCTGTTGGAGCAAACCGATGGTGGACCTGTTTTGCCTCCAGGGAAAACAACAAGCTGAGGCTGTATCATGCCGCCCCCCGCAGCAGGGCTGGGTATTTCCTGGTCCCAAAGCGGACGTGGGGCCGGCACCTATTCTAGACCTGCGACCTGAACAGGTTCCTAAGGTCTCAAACCTTGGGATGGTCACTCTGGCTCAGATCATTTCATCCTTGGAATGAGGCATGTAGTTCTGTTCTCTGGACCTCCAGGATGCATTCTTTCACGTCCCAATCCGTTCGTCTTATCAGTGATTCCTCCGCTTCAGGCGGAGGGGTCCCTTCAGTTCCAGGCCATGCCCTTCGGCCTCTGTCCGGCTCCCAGGGTCTTCACCAAATGCATGGCAGTGGTGACAGCATTCCTGCGGCGCGAAGAGTCCGGTGTACCCTTACCTGGACGACTGGCTGATTGCAGCCCCTCCAGGCGGAGGTGGAGCGGTCCAGGTATCTGGCCCTCCAGATCTGCGCTCAGATTGGCCTCCTCATCAACAAGGCCAAATTGGAACTTCGTGCCAACATAGGTGATTCAGTTCATCGGGCAGAGCTTGACTCTCTTGAGCCAGAGCACAGCTCCCGGTGGACAGGGCGAGTTCTTTCCTCCTTTGCCCAATCATTTCTGGTTGGGCAATTGCTCCTGCCGGGACTTCCTCGCCTCCTGGGCCTCATGGCGGCCTGCACCAGCGTGGTCCATTGGGCCCGTTGGCTGTGCATCCCTACAATGGGAACTGGCCGGCCAATGGTCTGGCGCTCCGGTCCTCTGGACCAGCCAGTGGCAGTGACCCAGGAGATGTGGAGCGCTCTCCAGTGGTGGATTGTTCCAGCTCATCTGCAGGAGGGCATCCCGTTTATCCCTGAGCCGACAGTCACTCTTGTCTACTGACGCCTCTCTGATGGGTTGGGGTGCCCATCTGGGGAGCACAGAGCGCACGGCCTCTGGTCCCTCAGGAGTCTCGATGCCACATCAACCTGCTGGAGCTTGGCACCGGTCTGACCTAGCCCTCATCGCCTTCGCTTCGTTTGCGGGGTCTAGTGGTCCAGGTCAGGCAGGACAATACCATGACCATGTACTACCTAAAACTGCCAGGCGGGACGTGCTCTTGCCCTGTGCAAGGAAGCCTCCCCTTGGTCCCTCTTGAGCAGTCTGGAGGTGGATCTCCAGTCTAGTAGATCAGGGAGGGGCTGTGGACATGCCTACCTAGACTTTAGCAAGGCATTTGACTCAGTCCACACAAAAGATTAATATACAAGTTAGCCAGCCTGGGGTGGGTCCCAAGATGATAGCCTGGGTAAAGAATGGCTGGAGAATAGGACACAGAGGGTAATAGTAACTGGAGTCCACTCTGAAGAAAGAGGGGTTACTAGTGGGATGCCAGGGTTCAGTATTAGGACCGGTTCTCTTCAATGTCTTTATAAGCGACATTGCAGAGGACTGGAAGAAAAGTATGTCTCTTTGCAGATGACACAAAGATCTGCAACAGAGTTGATGCACAAGATGGGGTGGAAAGGATGAGAAGGGACTTGGCAAGGTTAGAGGAATGGTCAAATGTATGGCAGCTTAGAGTTAATGCTAAGAAGCAGTGTAATGCACCTGGGAAACAAAACCCAGGGAAGAGTACACAATGGGGGTGAGATACTAACAACAACAAAATGGAAAGGGACCTGGGGTAGTTGTATCAGATGACTTAAAGGTGGGCAAGCAATGTGAGAGGGCAGCAAGGAGGGCTGGGGGATACTGGGATGCATAGGAGGCATCACCAGTAGAAAACAGGAAGTTGTTATCCTCTGTACAGACAGCTGGTGAGACCCCATCTGAGAGTACTGTGTGCAGTTCTGGAGACCCAATCTCCCAAGGACATGGACAAGATGGAAGCTGTTCAGAGGAGGGCAACTAAAATTGTCTTTTCTCGTTTTGTACCTGAATGTATTCGTCTGAACCAATTACTGTATTAATGTACCTGTTGTACCCTTTTGTACTCTCCCGGTCGACTCCTGAAAATAGGCATAAAACTTGTCTAGTGTACTTACCGGTAAACAAAAACTAAATAAAATAAATAAAATGGTGCAGGGTCTGCACGGAAGACATATGGGGAGAGACTAAAGGAGCTTAATGTGTATAGCCTCGGGAGAGGAGGAAGAGGGGACATGATAGAAACTTTCAAGTACCTCAAGGGAATCAACAAAGTGCAAGAGGTAGCATCTTTCAAAAAAGGTGTGCAAGAACAAAGGGTACAATTTGAAGATAGAGGAAGGCCAGCTCAGAGGTAATGTAAGGAAGTATTTTTCACAGAGAGGGTTGTGGATGCATGGCAGGCCTTCCGGAGGAGTTGTGGAGTCAAAACAGTGGTTGAATTCAAGCATGCATGGGACAGCCATAAGGCAATTCTAGGGGTGGGGGTAGAAAGTAGGCTGCTGGTTAACTAGGATCTGCAGCTTATCCATTAGGTAGGAAATGGGCAGACTGGTGGGCCAAGTGGTCCTTATCTGCCATCAAATTCTATGTTCTATGTTTCTGTGTAGCCATCCATGTGGCAGGAGCCTCCAACACTCTGGACGATGCCCTAAGCCAGATAGGGGCTGCATCTCACAGGTGGTATCTCTTGCGAGGTGGTACACAATCTGTTCTCCCACTGGGACACACCTCAAGTGGACCTGTTTGCCTCCAGGGAGAATCTTGGCTGAGACTGTTTCACGCCACTTCTCAGCAGGGCTCACTGTGGGGATGCCTTCTCGAGACTGTGGACCCCGGGGCCTCTACACCTTTCTCCCGCTTCCCTTGATCCACAAGGTGCTTCTCAAGGCGAGGAGGGACAAGGTGCAGGTGATTCTTGTATCCCCAGACTGACCCTCGCCAGTTCTGGTATCCAGATCTCCTCAGCCTCAGCTCCAGGCTCCCAAGGCTGCTTCCAGCCTGCCATGGACTCAGTCAATCAGGGGAAGGTAATCCACCCAGACCTTCAATCCCTGCACTTGATGGCCTGGTTCCTGAGCTGCTAGAGTTCCAGGCCTTGGGTCTTTCCCGACGAGGTCCTCAGCTGTTGAGGCATCCCGTAGAGTCGACCAGAAAATGCTATGCCTTCAAATGGAAGAGATTCTCCATTTGGTGTCAGGATAAGGGTTGGACCATTCCTCCTGTTCCTTGGCCAGCATTCTGGACTACCTGTGGTCCCTTTCTCAGCTAGGGCTTTGGTCGTGACCCTTAAGGTGCACCTGGCAGCCATCTCCTGCTTACCGGGCGGAAGCAGTTGGCGCAGGAGAAGGTAGTGGCTTTTCAAAGGCCTTGATCACATATCCCTCTGGCCTGAGAACCTTCACTCCGTGGGATCTACTGCTGGTATTGGCTAAACTCATGGGCAAGCCATTGAGACCAATGCACAGTGTGACATCTCTCACCTGTCGTGGAAGACCGCCTTCTTGGTGGTTATCACGTTAGCCAGAAGGATGGGAGAGCTCCAGGCACTTTCCATCGAGTCTCCCTATCTGGTCTTTCACAGGGACAAGGTTGACTTGTGCCCCACCAAAATTCCTTCCAAGGTGGTGTCGGAGTTTCACCTTAACCAGGTGTTGACTCTGCGGTGTTCTACCCCAGTCACACCTCGGAGGCCGAATATAGGCTCCATACTTTGGACCCTAGAAGGCGCTCTCTTACTATAAGAAAAGGACGGCTGAAGTTCAGGGAGAGGTTCGCCAGCTGTTTGTCACCTACGCTGAAGCCGCACCTGGCAGACCTGCAGCCAAGCAGGCGATAGGCAGGTGGGTCACCTCCTGCAGAGATCTCTGCTATAGGTTGGCGGCATGAAGCCTCCCAAAGGGATAAGAGCTCATTCTACCTGTCATACCACTGCTTCGGTGGCTGCTTCCAGGGATGTCCCTATCCAGGAAATCTGCAGGGCTGCTATCTGAAAGTCAGCACACACCTTCATTACCCATTACCACATCGACCTTGAGTCACACCGGGATGCTGGTTTTGGGACCTCAGTTCTCAGTCCTTGTTTCCTAAATAGGGGTGTACGCCCTTCACACAACCCACCACATCCTCCCTGGCTCGACACACAACCTGGCTTCCAGCGGGCTAGATCTGGTGTCATGGGGTGGAGCCAAGAGATTTGTCACCCGGTGGGTGGAGGAGCCAGCTTGAAGACCTTCCAGCAAGATTTAAAGCGCAAAGAACCTGCTAGTAAGTGGATGAACAACATATACCATTCCTAGAACTCTTGTTACAGGTGAGTAACCTGTATTTACTTACCATAGTAATCTTGTTTTCCAGGGTATTCTTTTATATTTCTAAGTCTCCCATCCTGCCTCCTTCCAGAACCAAGGTCTCTGCACTGCTTGCTGATTACACAAACATGGAAGCCAGGAAGATCTTGTCTTACAAATCTGATCTCTTTCTTTGAGCCAGTGAGTGCAGCACTGGACAGAGGAATTGCAGTGGATGTGATATACTTGGATTTTGCAAAAGCGTTCGAGGTATCACATAAAATACTAATTGAACTTCTTTACCAAAGCACATTACAACCAAAAATAGTCAAATGGGTATCAGCATGGCTGAAGAATAGAAAACAGAGTATCAATAAAAGGTATCAGTCAGAATGGGAGGATGTGAGAGTGGGGTCCCCAGGGTTCTGTGCTGGGCCCAACATTATTTAATATATTAGTAACATCTTTAAATACTAAGAAAATGCATGGTTAAGTAAGTACGCAGTCGACTGTGAACTGGGGCGGGGGGTCTGGTACAAAAACAAGATGATGGAAAACTCCAGGAAAATCTGGACAAACTATGTGGATGGGCAAACAGAATAAAATGATGTATAACGTAACAGAATGTAAGGTCATGCATTTTGGCTGTGCAAACCCGCTTTGTTCATATACAGTGGATAATAAGGTTTACAAAACCACAACAGAAGAAAGAGATTTGGGAATAATAACAACAAATCAACTGTCTACTGATGTTCATACAGGAATGATGGTTAAAAAAGTCACAAGATTTTGGGAAGCGCACCTATTTAATATCAAAAGCAGAAGAAGATGTCATTATATACTAGCCTAGTACGTCCACATTTAGAATATTGTTCACAGTTTTCAGCAGCAAACACAGTCAAAAGTTAAAAAAAAAAAAAAAAGGTATAGAGGAAGATAAAAAAAATTAAGGGTCTAAAACAATATAGTTATAAAGCTAGGTTAACACATCTTGGAATTTACTCCACTAAATAAGATCACACAGGTATAGACTAAAGGGAGACGCAAGGAAAACCAAGAAAATATCCGTTACTTTACACAGAGGATTATAAGTGCTTGGAACTCACTACCTAATGTAGTGGAAAGTAAAAGTATAGAACTATTCAAGCATAGATCAGATCAGTATATGGGTGAAAAAATATTTGTTCCACGAAAGTAATTAATGGTGTGCAGTTCAATAAAGAGCTCTGTATACATCTATGAATCTATGGAGAGCCAAACACTGGATAGATTATTTAAACCCTTATGGGTAAAGTTTTTCTTTTCCTCCTTTTTCTCTGGTGATTCTGACAGTAAGGGTGGGTTATGATATTAGCTGTAGTTGTTGTTCACAATAGTGTAGTCTTTACTATAGGTAGATTGGTGTAATAGTAACATTTCCTTTCAGACTTCTCATAAATCTAATACGTTATTGGAACGTGGCAGCCGAAGATAAGGTCATAGTTTGAATAAGTGGCATGGGCCAATGATAGGTTCTGTCATTTGCATACATTCTAATTCTCCAGACAGTTCTACTTAGGAGGCTGACTGCATAGAGTTATGAATTTAGAAGTATACCCTGAAGAAACAAGATTACTATGGTAAGTAATTTTTTCTTATGCACCTCGTGCAGTTTTCTTTCCTGCTTTAGTTCCTGTGCAGCATTCTTGTTGATGCTGTTAGAGGTTAGTTTTTCGCAACCTCTAGGTCGTGGTATTTTTTTGTTTTTGATAGTCTGTTTTGTCTGTGTTGGCAGCAAGAACCTCTGTATTTTGTGAAATTTACACTTTTGAATTAATCCTGGTTTTATATAACCCTCCTTCCTGAAGTAACTAGCTTTAAAAAATAAACTCCGTTTTGTAATGCAGGGACTGTGAGGGAGACAAATGGAACAGCCAATAAACACTAGATGCATACACACAGCCATAGATGTTCACAGGGCATACTATAAAGCCTGAGGTGGGAAAGCTAAAAGGGATGTGAGGAAGTACTTCACAGAAATGTGGCGGACGCATGAAAGAGTGGTAGGGCGAAGACAGTGGGGAGCTTCAGATATGCATGGGCTATGCACACGTGCGTAATAAATATGGGATATGCAGCGGTTCAGTGTATGATAATGCATTTATCTTGTACAGATCTTACTTGAGATACAGCTCTTGCAGCAGGTTACACCATTAGGACTGAAGCTGGCAGGCGTCAGGACCCCACAGAAATTTTCTAGCTAGCGGTCTTCAGCAGGACCACCTCTGCGTCGGTCCCGCCCCGGCGTCAGGTGTAGTACATAAGGAGGCAGTCCCTCCATAATCCTCAGTTCTTTTCCTGCCGTCGACATCGTAAGTATCGGCCTCTCGGTCCTTCTTCTAGCGTGCAACGACCTTTAGAGCTACGATGATTTCGTCTTCCTTCACGACTTTGGATTCAACTGATGTCTCTCCAAATACTTCTCTGGAGGGTCACCAATCAGAGTGTGCCTGCGGCAAACAGATCCCTTCAAGGATCCACACTCTGTCTGGCGGTGCTGCCTAGGCCCGGAACACGACACTAAGGCCTGCTCCTTTGCCAGGGCTTCAACAGTCGCATTCAGGATCTGCCGCCAGAAGGCTCTTCAAGCGTTTCTCTTAGAGGAGAAACTGAAAACCATGGACAAAGAACCTTCCTCCAGGGGGGGAGTCGCGTAGAAACCACAAGCACTGGATAAACACCGAAAAGGAAAGGCCCAGGTCTCCCAAGTAGGGCCTCGAATCAAGCTCCGCTCGCGATCGGACCGGCTTCCTTCCAGGGCTCAATCGTAACCTCCCCGGTTCAGGTCAGATCCTCCAGCGGTTCCTCTTCTTGCAGCCCCTGAAAACTTCCAGGCCGCGCATCTTCCACTCCATCTAAGGCCTCGCCAAAGTCGGGAGCTATAAATCTTCTTCCATGGCCGGGACTCCAACGCCAGGTCGGTTTCCCAGCTTCCGCGTGGGTGGGATCGGTTCCTCATAAGACCAAGGACCTGGCGTCCCCTCAAACGAACATCAGACCCGACGCCGCCAAGCATCACCGGCGTTCCCAGGAACCGGCGACACTTAAACACCTGCGCCGCCAGGCATTCGCCCGAGGGCATCAGCCAGGGGACCAACGTCAGCTACCCCAGAGAAGAGGACCGATGATCGCCGCTGGCTGACGCCAGTCGAAAGGACTCATCAGAGGAGGATACCACACAGCCTGGGGACCAGGTAGGTGACACTGTAGATGCGGGCTCCCACGGGAACCTTCCCGGTGGGAGACTCCGGAGACCCGATCCAGCGACAGGGCACCGGGCATGAACTTGGCAGAGGTAAAGAGCTCTTTACCTTCCGGTGGGACACCATCAGAAAAGATGTGGTAGCCACCAGTCCTCCTCTCTGACTCCACCTCCTCCTCCTGCTCCTTCACCGCCACGCCCTCCTCCGCCTAAGGGGCCGTGAGGGACGGTCGCCAACCCCAAGGAGCAAACACCACCTCCTCGGGCAGATCCTCAGACAGGAGAAGACCTCCCTCCAGATCCACCTCAGGGTCACCCAGTCCCAAGAGACCCAGATGGCCGAACACCCCGTCCTGGGAGGATTCTAGATCGACACCTCATGGTGCTCCAGATTCCCTTCTCCCATTAGCATTCCCTCTCCGGACCCACACGACCTACCTAGGTCTCCTCCGGATGATCCCTCTTTCACAGAGATCATGAGGCACATCCAGGAGAATATGGGGTGGAATGCTGAAGAGCTCGACCCGAGACATCGCCTTGCCACTACCTTTGGCAGAAAGACCCGAGCTGTGGTGGTGCGCCGCGAATGCCTTTGCGGACATCACCAAGGCTGCCTGATAACGTCGCATTCCACCCCAGCAGTGCGAAGAAGGCTGGCCGCCTATACGAGGCCCTAGGGAGGACCAGTATCTGGCAAACCATCCTCTGGCTGACTCCTGGTCATCACTGCTTGCATGACCGGCGCAAAGACCTCAGCATTTGAGCACACAGCCACCGGACCAGAAATCCAAGCAATTGATGTCCTGGGTAGGGCAGGTATGCGGCTGCGACTTGCGCCATCAGGTCACTGAATTACCTCACCCACATGGTTCAATTCCAGAATGCACTGTGGGAACAGGGACATGACCTGGTTGAAGATGCCCGATGGCGACCAAAGGAGGAGCTTTTGAACCTCCTCCGCCTTTGAGGTTCGGATGGGGACCCAGGTGCTCAGAGCGCATATGATTCTTCGGACTCTTCAGCCAGAGCTGCAGCCTCAGGCGTGTGTCTCCGGAGACACTCTTGGCTCCGTGTCTCCAGTTTTACCCCGGACGTTCAGAAGAACATCTTAGACGTCCCTTATAATGGTGAGGTCCTATTTGGTGAAGCCTCCGAATGTAATCACCAAACTTCAGGATGCAGGAAGGCAGTCAGTTCTGTACAGGCCATATACAGATCTCGGCCTAGTTCCTTTCATAGGAACCAGAGCGGCTTCATGACGACTACAAAGGCAGCCACATTCCGGCCAACAGCAGAGGGCACTTTCACCCATAAAGCCCGGCCAAGTCATCCCAGGCAGAGGCCAACGATTTGCAAAGTCGGCACAGCCTGCGGATCGAACGCTGCCACAGCATGACTCCTTCCGGCCCCTGCCCTCCTCAGGATCAATGGGAAAAGAAAGTCTGGGGTGCATCATACGCCACTTGCCAGGGTGGCAGTCGATTACCACGGACAGGTGGGTTCTGCAACTGGTCTAAAAAGGCCACTATATAGACTTCAGAGGCAGTCCACCTACAAGACCTCCCCTGCTTTCCGATATTCGGTCAGCATGCCCTGCTCATGCAGCAGGAAGTGCTCGCACTTCTGGAAAAAGAAGACTTAGAGCATGTTCCAGAGAACCAGAGAGGACTAGGGTACTATTCTCACTTCTTCCTGGTTCCAAAGAAAACAGGGATCTCCGTCCAATACTGGACCTCAGCGACCTCAACCTGTCGAGAGTTACAAACGCTTCGCATGGTGACCCTTCCAGGCCTAATTCCCATGCTGAAGCGAGGTGCCTTCCTGGCGTCTTTGGAGATCAAGGCGCTACCTGCATATTCCGATTGCTCAAGCGCACGGAGGTTCCTGCGCTTCGCGTTAGAGCTGCCATTATCAGTTCCAGCTCTTCCCTTCAGGCTGTCATCGGCACCTCGGCGATTTACAAAGTGCATGGCGGTCGTAGCGGCATCTCTGGAGACAAGGCCACTACGTGTTCCCATACCTGGACAACTGGCTTCTCATGGCATCCTCCAGGAGGTACTGATAACAGCCATTCACTGCACCCAGTCCCTTTTTCAATCACTGGGTATTCTCATCAACTATGAGAAGTCACTTTGGTGCCGTCCCAGAAACTGCAGTTTATAGGAGCAGTTCTGGACACCGTCAGAGGAAAGCCTTTCTTCTCTCGGACAGAGCGGAACACATCAGATCCCTCATCAGAGACCTGTCGGTGAAGAAGACCGCCCGCCAGGTCGGTCCTTCGCCTGCCGGACATGGCTGCGGCCATTGCAACAGTCCTGCTGGCACGCCTCACATGCGGGTAACCCAGTGGATGCTAAGGGTGCAATGGGACCAAAGGCAAGACCATCTAGCAGCCAATCCGAATCACGAAAAGCCGTGGATTCAGGATTGGCAATAGTGGCTGAATCTGGGAACCCTCCTGGGGTTCCTTCATAGCGCCTGCCTCCGACTGCAACACTCTCCACAGACGCCTCAGGGCTTGGGTGGGAGCACACCTGGACGGTGTTCGGTCTCAGGACCTTGGACAGTCCAGGAGTCTCATCTCCACATCAGCATTTTGGAAATGAGGGCAGTCCTTTACACTCTCCAAGCCTTCCAGTCAGAGATTCCCGGGTACACTCCTGTTACAAACAGACAATACTGCGGTGATGTATTACCTCAACAAACAAGGAGGCACTCACTCCTACCCACTTTGCAGGAGGCCATGAGAGTTTGGGAGTGGATATTGCAACACAGCACAAACCTAATTGCAGTACACATCCCGGGAGTGGACAGCACCGCAGACAGTCTGAGCCGCTCTCAGGCAAGAGTCCACGAGTGGGAACTTCTACAGGAGGTGGCAGAGGATCTGTTTCACAGATGGGGCACTCCAGAGTTAGACCTCTTCGCGTCCCATCCAGCGCAAAACTGCCCAATTTTTGCTTTCTAGATCCAGCGCCTGGTGTTTTCTGGCGAGACGCGTTGTCCCACTCCTGGGCGGGCAGATTCCTCTATGCCTTCCCTTCTTTCCCGCTGATCCAGAGGGTTCTCTTAAAACTGCGCAGGAGCAAGCGACTTCATTTTGATCGCACTTTCTGGCCCAGACAAATTTGGTTCCCTTCTGCACCAGCTATCCTGGGAACCTCCAGTTCTGTTGCCAATCAGCTCCCATCTATTGTCTCAGGAGGCGGGTTCATTGGTCCACCCAGACTTACATTCATTGAACTCACGCTTGGCTCCTAGAGACATAGCCATGATGCGATACGGGGTCTCGCAAGAAGTGGCAGATGTACTCTTGCCGCCAGAAAACCGGCAACCACATAGCGTCGCCATGAAATGGCGTAGATTCTGTTTTGTGCCCAGGCGCGCAGTTTTCGCCATTAGACTGTCCCAAAAAAGCTGGTTCTGGACTACCTGCTTTCCCTTTTCCACTCCAGACTGGCTTACTCCTCGATTAAAGTGCACCTTTGTGCAGTTTCTACTACCATGCCCGAGTAGGCCATCGGACGGTGGCCCAGCTGGACACTACTCATGCCTTCTTAAGGGAGTCCTCCACTTTAGGCTGCCCATCTAGGATCCAGTTCCTCCTTGGGACTTACCCTGCATCCTGGGCAGCTTACGCTGCAACCTTTAGACCAGCCGCGGATTGCGAACTCGTTTTCTCTCTTGGAAAGCGTTATTTTTAGTGCTATTACTCGTGAGAAGGATCTCGAATTACTTGCTTTTATGTGCAAAGAGCCTTATTTGGTTTTCCAGCAGGACTGGTATCCCTAAGGACAAACCCAAAGTTTTTGCCTAAGGTGGTTTCAGTCCTCGCCTTAACCAGGATATTGATTTACCAGTGTATTTCCCAAGGTACACTAATCGAGGAGAAGCCTTCTGCACTCCTCGATGTGCATCGGTGCCTCAGATACTATCTGACCAGAACCAAACAGTTTCAAAGGCAGACCAACTTTTCGTCTCTTTGCTCTCAGGATGAAAGGAGCTCCTGTCTCAAACAGTCACTCTCAAGGTGGCTCATCCAGTGCATCACTTTCTGTTATGACAAGCGCAATAAACCCTTATCGGGCGCAGTCAAGGGTCATTCCACAAGAGGGTGGCTACTTCTTTGGCATTAAAGAACGCCTCCACCTCAGCTATTTGCTGCAGCTACTTGGAGCCCTGTATACCTTTATCAGGCATTACAGTCTGACATTGCATCGAGGCGAAGAGCAGGGTTCAGTCTAGCCGTCCTTCAGGGACTTCTGTCCTAGGCTCGAGTAATATTGGGATCTCTGCCTTTCCTTCTCTAGTGGCGCATGATTGCCACTATTGCTTGAAATCAGTCTAATGGTGTAACCTGCTGCTAGAGCTGTATCTCGAGTAAGATAGTACAGTTATGTAAGAACTTACACGTAACAGTGGATCTTGAGAACAGCTCTTGCAGCAGGTACCTTCCCGCCCACCATCCCCTTCTTTTGGAGGTAGGTCGTAGTCAAGCACCCATCTTAAGGGATGGGATGTTCCTGTTCTGTAGTCTTGGCCAACTGGTGGCGGATCCTCAATCTCCTCTTCTGATGTCATCCAGCGGCCAGGAGTCTCTGGCGGAGAACTGAGGATTATAGGGGACCGCCTCTTATGTACTACTCCTGGCGTCAGGGTGGGACTGACATCGAGGCGGTCCCGCTGAAGACTGCTAGCTAGAAAATTTCCGTGGCGTCCGATGCCTGCCGGCTTCAGTCCTAATGGTGTAACCTGCTGCAAGATCTGTTCTCGAAGATCTACTGTTACTGTATGGTTCTTACGTAACTGTACTTTTCAGTGACCTCAAGTAACCTCACGAGTGCCAAGGCATGAGGTGAGAGTTAATGAGAGGTCACTGAAACTGTACAAAATAAATGCATTATCACACACTGAACCGCTGCATATTCCATTTATGCAACAGGTTTAGATATTGTGTGAACATTTTGATTTTGGTAGGTGTAAATAATTTGTCAAAAAGGGAAAGGAAGATTCAATTTTATGCTGTTTTTGCTAATTATAAAAAAACCAAAATGGTATCTATAAATGAAGCACCACTCATTTTGTAGATATTTTTGAGCTGAACATTTTTCGTGCTCACAGTACCATGCTATCATTTTTTTTTTAAAGTTATCATATTTGTTTGTCAAAAAGTGAACAAAAATTACGTTTTCTTCTGTTTTCTTGTTAATCATATACAATATACAGGGTTTATATAAATGAAACATTATTCATTGTGTAGATAATTTTGTGCTGAACAATTTTAGTGCTCACAGTACCATATTATCTTTTGTTTTCAAGTTATTCACATTTAAATATGGTTAGTACTGCTTCTGAGGCCAAACATTCTAAATGACTTCTGAAGAGAACTGTATAGATAAATGAGCTACTGATGTAGTTACTGTATGGATAAATGGGTGATGATGTAGTTACTATGTGGATAAATAAATTTATCCATATAGTAGCACAGATAAATGGATTTATCAGTGCAGATTTATTCAGACACCTGTTGCATAAATAGAGGTAAGGGAGGAGGGAGAGACACCTGTGACCAGAGTCCAGGGTGTAGTGCAGGCAGGGAAAAAGGATAGACTAGAAGGGCCTAGTTGTCTTTTCTGTTGACACTTTCTATGTTTCTTAGTAAACCCACTTTATTGAGAGTGTAGACAGAGTTTGCCTGGGCAAAGAATTTTTTTTTTTTGCAGTTAATCTTTTATTTAAGTATTTAAAGATAAGCAACAAGTATGCCCTGTAACAATACTATATAAGGTTATATAAATAATAAACTAAGTAGCTAACATCTAACGGCAAATAATTTTTGAAAAGAGGTTTTCTCACCTTGTGAGAAGGAAGGAGCTTGGTCTTTATAAAGTAAGCGATGTGATCTTCTTGAGAATATTTCTTTAATCAGGCCACACCTTTGGACCATACAGCAACCAGGCACTAGGACCACACAGAAACTTTGCAAGCTGCCAGCCATGGGGCTGCCCACCTTTATTTATGCAGGCTTTTGGAGATTGAATTTTATATGTATGTTATTTTAATGAAATGTATACGGTATGACATACTGTGCAGTTTTGTGCGGCGCCCAGAGCCTTTGGGATTAGGCGTCTTTTTAAATAAAATTGACATTGACAATGTCAGATGGCATAGTCTACATAAACATGGGCAGGCCTCCTCCTCAGTTCTTGTCTGCCCTGTGGAGGTATGTCATAACCCTGCTAGTACAATGTGTGTGTGCCCTGTAGTGGGGTTGAGAGCCTGCCTGTAAACTGTACCTGCCCTTCAGTGGGGTCTGGAACCCTGGCTGTGCACGGTCTGTCCTTCAGTGGGGTCTGGAACCTTGGCTGTGCACCGTGTCTACCCTGTGCGGGTCCAGAGTCCTGGCTGTGTACGTGTCTGCCTTGGTGTAGCTGGAGCCTTGGCTGTATAATGTCCTTCTAGGGACATGGATCGTTGTTCATCCACACTGTCTGGCAGGTATCCTTGCCGCTTTAAATCTTGCCGGAAGGTCTTCGTTGGCTCCTCCCACCCACCCGGTGGTAAAACTCTTGCTCCGCCCATGACGCCAGATCTTCCTTACCGCTTGGAAACTCAGGTTCCCTCCTTAGCGCTCTGCGTATAAGACTGGTTCCTAATTCTTGGTTTTGCAATTTAAAGTTTTGCATTTCTAGACTTGGTCTTCTATCCCTCGCTCTACGATGGACCGTCGACTCGGTTTCGGAGATGCCTTGCGGGCAGAAGATGTCTCGGACGGATCCGCACTCCACATGTGTCTACTGTTTAGGCCTTGAGCACGACCCTCAGGCTTGCGACCTGTGGTCTTCCTTCTCGACCTCGTCCTCGAAGCCGTGCTGCCCATTTACAACTGGGCGTCCTGATAAGCGTTTTCCTCCGGTGAAGTCAAAAGAGGCCCTGCCTATGTTTCCTGCATAAGGGCTCAAGGATCAGCTAGAGCAGATGATCGCCTCAAGAGGAGTGCGCGGGCTGCATCTTCCTCAGCTGCGGCATTTATCCTCTCTCCTGGGTTCCTCTTATACAGCTTCCTTTAGGAGCTTTGTCTGTCCCTCTCCACTAAGGGAGAGGGACCAACATCTGCTGGACCTTCTTCTCGGTCCAAAAAAGACAAGGGTAAGTCCCTCCGCTGACGCTCTTGGGAGCGGGAAGGTCCCTCTCCCCAGTTGTCGGCCATCGACTTCGGTCGTCGTTGACTCGGCACTGGTCTCACAGTGTCCCGTCAGGTCAGTTGACCGAGACTCCCGTCGTCGCGGTCGAGATTTTCTCGACCCGTTGGGCGGGTTGTCGCCAGGCGGCGAAAATCCTCTCTCCCGGTTCCCCGGTGTGAGTTGAGGATCCCGTGGGCTTGCCAGTGCCTCGGTTCCGGGCCCTCGGGTGAACCCTCCGAGCCGAGGGAGAGCTGCCCCGTCCCCTCCCGCGTGACCGTCCTCGGAAAAGCCAGGTTCTCGGACTTCTTCGCGGTCCAGCCGATCCGCCATCATGGCGGTCTCGGCACGTGGCCAGCGGCGCGCCTCGCCCTCCTCCTCGGACGAGGGAGGCTTCGAGGTTATGTCGACGATACGAGGACCTCATGTGGCAACAGCTCTTCTGACTGGGAACAAGCCGACGCTGCCGCCCCTGCCATTAAATGGTTGTCATCGACCGGCCGAAACAACCCTCGACTTACCGAGGAGCCTGTTCCCAGGCCAGTTGTTCGGCCAAAACCAGCTGCCCCACCGATTCAGGTGGAACCTCCGCCCCACAGCCGTTATTTGGGGCTCTGACCAAGAATTCTCGGTCGGCTCAGGGCCTGCCCTATAGGCTGTCTGTTACCTCACTCCCGATCGACCTCGGCAGGTGGAGGGTGGCTCAGGCCCGAGACAGCTCTTTGCGGACTCTTCCGAGTCCGACGGCGATTCCTCCCTTTTCTCCAGGCGAGTAGACTTGGAGTCCTCTGGAGGTCAGTCGATGGGCGATAGCCCTCGTCCTATCTGGGATTGCTTTGGCTCATCTCGGAGTCCACCGGGATGAAGCTCGAACCTGTGTCTAAGCGGGCCAGGTATCCCCTCACGGAGATGCTGGACCGAGGGATTCCCTCACGGAGGCCTTTCCGGTGGCCGAGGGCCATAGTGGGCCCGGCCTTGGAGCTCTGGCAGTGCCCTGCTTCCTGTCCTGCGCCCTTGGCCAGGAAGTATGTGGTCCCTACCGTTCTTTGTCCGTTTTTCGAACACCCTCAGCCGAGGGGCTAGTTACCGACAGCGCTTTCTGCGCCGGGACGCTTAGGGCGTGGACAAACCTCCCGACAAGGAATCCAAGAAATTGGACTATGCCGGGCGCAAAGTCTCGCTGGCCCTCCCTCGGCCTCGCCAGGCCAGTTCGGCCGTACTCATGGCACATTTCTCTCATGCCCTGTTGGGCTCCCTGGACGAGGTAGTTCCTCATCTTCCGGCGGACCTGCAGACCACGGTTAGGCAGGTGCGGGACCAGGGCAGGGCAGTGGCCAAACAGCAGCTTCAGACTGCTCTGGACATTGGAGACTCATGTGCCAGGTCAGTGCTGACGCAGTGGCTATGCGCCCGTCGGGCATGGCTGAGGATATCCACCTTCACCGGATACCCAGCACAAGTTGGCGGATGTCCCCTCCTGCGGACTGACCTCTTGACCCTGGGGTGGAAGGTCACCTGCAGAGGATCGAGAAGTCAATGCTACCTTGGACTCGGGTCTCATCCGCACAGAAGGACAAAGGCTGCAGACCACAGCCTAAGCCCTTTCGTCCCTCTCGCCCGCGGCACGTCCGGCCCAGCAACGTCAGGGCCAGCAGGATTGAGCTTGCATCCCAAACCCAGCCTCGGCTTCCTCCTCCAGGAAGCAGGGAGGTAAAGGCCCTGGAGGTCCCTCGGCCGGTCCTTCCTCCAAGCCTGCCCAGTGACGGGTTGAGGGTGTCGCTCCCAACCCCGCCGCTCACTCCCAGGTGCCCCCGTGAGGGGCGGCCGCCACTTTCTTTCCGCCTGGTCCGTTATCACCACAGACCGGTGGGTGTTGGAGGTGGTGGGAAAGGGCCTGCCTCTGGAGTTGGAGCAGGCCCCACCCTTCAGAGCCGCTGCACCTCGGGGGCCTCGGGTCCAGGCTCGCTGTTGGCTCGCCGAGCCGACATCGCTTCCTCCTCGAGAAGGAGGTGATCAGAGAGGTGGCGGACCCTCCCTCAGCCCCGGGTTCGTGTCCAGGTACTTCCTGGTTCCGAATGGACGGGGCTGGCGCCCATTCTCGACCTACACGACTCTAAACAAGTTCCTAAGGTCTCGAAACTTCAGGATGGTCACCTAGCTCAGATAATACCATCCTTGGAACACGGCGTGTGTTTCTGCTCTCTGGACCTGCAGGACGCGTTCTTTCACGTCCCTATCCGTCCGTCACATCAGAGGTTCCTTCGCCGGCGGAAGGATCCCTTTCGAGTTCAAGCCATGCCCTTCGGCTTATCTCCAGCTCCCGGGTCTTCACCAAATGCATGGCAGTGGTGACAGCATTCCTCGGGCGCCGAGGGGTCCGGTTTACCCTTACCTGGACGATTGGTGATGATAGCCCTCCAGACAGGAGGTGGAGCAGTCCAGAGATCTGGCCCTCCAGGTTTGCTCTCAGGTCGGCCTCCTCATCAACGAGGCCAAGTCGGAACTCGAGTCAAAGCAGGTGATTCTTTTCATCAGGGCAGAGCTCGACTCTCTCGAGCCAGAGCACGGCTCGGCGGACAGGGCCAGTCGAAAGGACTCATCAGAGGAGGATACCACACAGCCTGGGGACCAGGTAGGTGACACTGTAGATGCCGGGCTCCCACGGGAACCTTCCCGGAGTGGAGACTCCCGGAGACCCGATCCCGCGACAGGGCACCGGGCATGAACTTGGCAGAGGTAAAGAGCTCTTACCTTCCGTGGGACACCATCAGAAAAGATGTGGTCGCCACACGTCCTCCTCCTCTGACTCCACCTCCTCCTCCTACTCCTTCACCGCCTCACGCCCTCCTCCGCCTAAGGGCCCGTGGGACGGTCGCCAACCCCAAGGAGCAAACACCACCTCCTCGGGCAGATCCTCAGACAGGAGAAGACCTCCTCCAGATCCACCTCAGGGTCACCCAGTCCCAAGAGACCCAGATGACACGGTACACCCGTCTGGGAGGATTCTAGATCTGACACCTCATGGTGCTCCAGATTCTTCTCCCATTAGCATTCCCTCTCCGGACCCCCACACGACCTACCTAGGTCTCCTCCGGATGATCCCTCTTTCACAGAGATCATGAGGCACATCCAGGAGAATATGGGGTGGAATGCTGAAGAGCTCGACCCCAGAGACATCGCCTTGCCCGCCACCTTTGGCAGAAAGACCAAGCCTGGTAGTGCCGCCCCTGGTGGATACCTTTAGGACATCACCAAGGCTGCCTGATAACGTCCGCATTCCACCCCAGCAGTGCGAAGAAGGCTGACCGCCTATACAAGGCCCCTAGGGGGACCAGTATCTGGCAAACCATCCTCTGGCTGACTCCTGGTCATCACTGCTTCGCATGACCGTCGCAAAGACCTCAGCATTTGAGCACACAGCCACCGACCAGAAATCCAAGCAATTGATGTCCTGGGTAGAGCAGGTATGCGGCTGCGACTTCTGCGCCATCAGGTCACTGAATTACCTCACCCACATGGTTCAATTCCAGAATGCACTGTGGGAACAGGGACATGACCTGGTTGAGAAGATGCCCGATGGCGACCAAAAGGAGGAGCTTTTGAACCTCCTCCGCACGGGTTCGGATGGGGACCCAGGTGCTCAGAGCCGCATATGATTCTGCTGGACTCTTCAGCCAGAGCTGCAGCCTCAGGCGTGTCTCCGGAGACACTCTTGGCTCCGTGTCTCCAAGTTTTACCCCGGACGTCAGAAGAACATCTTAGACGCCCCTTATAATGGTGAGGTCCTATTTTGTGAAGCCTCCGGAATGTAATCACCAAACTTCAGGATGCAGGGAAGGCAGTCAGTTCTGTACAGGCCATATACAGATCTCGGCCTAGTTCCTTTCATAGGAACCAGAGCCGCTTCATGGCCGGCTACAAAGGCAACAGCCACATTCCGCCAACAGCAGAGGGGCACTTTCACCCGCAGCCCGGCCAAGTCATCCCCAGGCAGAGCCAACGATTTGCAAAGTCGGCACAGCCTGCGGATCGAGCAGCTGCCACAGCATGACTCCTTCCGGCCCCTGCCCTCCTCAGGATCAATGGGAAAAGAAAGTCTGGGGTGCGCCATGCGCCACTTGCCAGGGTGGCAGTCGATTACCACGGACAGGTGGGTTCTGCAACTGGTCTAAAAGGCCACTATATAGACTCGTGGGCGGTCCACCTGCAAGACCTCCCCTGCTTTCCATATTCGGGTCAGCATGCCCTGCTCATGCAGCAGGAAGTGCTCGCACTTCTGGAAAAGAAGACTTAGAGCATGTTCCAGAGAACCAGAGGACTAGGTACTATTCTCACTTCTTCCTGGTTCCAAAGAAAACAGGGATCTCCGTCCAATACTGGACCTCAGCGACCTCAACCTGTCGATAGTTACAAATCGCTTCCGCATGGTGACCCTTCAGGCCTAATTCCCATGCTGAAGCGGGGTGCCTTCCTGGCGTCTTTGGAGATCAAGGGCGCCTACCTGCACTATTCCGATTGCTCAAGCGCACGAGGTTCCTGCGCTTGGCGTTAGAGCTGCCATTATCAGTTCCGAGCTCTTCCCTTCAGGCTGTCATCGGCACCTCGGCGTATTTACAAAGTGCATGGCGGTCGTAGCGGCATCTCTGAGGAGACAAGGCCACTACGTGTTCCCATACCTGGACAACTGGCTTCTCATGGCATCCTCCAGGGAGGTACTGATAACAGCCATTCACTGCACCCAGTCCCTTTTCAATCACTGGGTATTCTCATCAACTATGAGAAGTCACTTGGTGCCGTCCCAGAAACTGCAGTTTATAGGAGCAGTTCTGGACACCGTCAGAGGAAAGCCTTTCTTCTCTCGGACAGAGCGGAACACATCAGATCCCTCATCAGAGACCTGTCGGTGAAGAAGACCGTCCGGCCAGGTCGGTCCTTCGCCCTGCCGGACATGGCTGCGGCCATTGCAACCGATCCAGCTATTGCGTCTCCCTGTCACGGGTAACCCGGTGGATGCTAAGGGTGCAATGGGACCAAAGGCAAGACCATCTGCAGCAGCCAATCCGAATCACGGCCGTGATTCAGGATTGGCAATAGTGGCTGAACTGGGAACCTCTCGGGGTTCCTTCATAGCGCTGCCTCCGACTGCAACACTCTCCACAGACGCCCAGGGCTTGGGTGGGGAGCACACCTGGACGGTGTTCGGTCTCAGGACCTTTGACAGTCCAGGAGTCTCATCTCCACATCAGCATTTTGGAAATGAGGGCAGTCCTTTACACTCTCCAAGCCTTCCAGTCAGAGATTCCATGGGTACACTCCTGTTACAAACAGACAATACTGCGGTGATGTATTACCTCAACAAACAAGGAGGCCTCACTCCTACCCACTTTGCAGGAGGCCATGAGAGTTTGGGAGTGGATATTGCAACACAGCACAAACCTAATTGCAGTACACATCCGGGAGTGGACAGCACCGCAGAACAGTCTGAGCCGCTCTCAGGCAAGAGTCCACAGTGGGAACTTCTACAGGAGGTGGCAGAGGATCTGTTTCACAGATGGGGCACTCCAGAGTTAGACCTCTTGGCGTCCCATCCAGCGCCAAAACTGCCCAATTTTTGCTTTCTAGATCCAGCGCCTGGTGTTTTCTGGCGAGGCAGCGTTGTCCACTCCTGGGCGGGCAGATTCCTCTATGCCTTCCCTTCTTTCCCGCTGATCCAGAGGGTTCTCTTAAAACTGCGCAGGGAGCAAGCGACTCTCATTTTGATCGCGCCTTTCTGGCCCAGACAAATTTGGTTCCTCTTCTGCACCAGCTATCCTGGGAACCTCCAGTTCTGTTGCCAATCAGCTCCCATCTATTGTCTCAGGAGGCGGGTTCATTGGTCCACCCAGACTTACATTCATTGAATCTACACGCTTGGCTCCTAGAGACATAGCCATGATGCGATACGGGTCTCGCAAGAAGTGGCAGATGTTCTTTGCAGCCAGAAACCGCAACCCATAGCGAACGACGCCATGAAATGGCGTAGATTCTGTTTGTGTGCCCAGGCGCCGCAGTTTTTCGCCATTAGACTGTCCCAAAAGCTGGTTCTGGACTACCTGCTTCCCTTTCCACTCAGACTGGCTTTACCTCGATTAAAGTGCACCTTTGTGCAGTTTCTACTACCATGCCCGAGTAGGCCATCGGACGGTGGCCCAGCTGGACACTACTCATGCCTTCTTAAGGGAGTCCTCCACTTTAGGCTGCCCATCTAGGATCCAGTTCCTCCTTGGGACTTCCCTGCATCCTGGGCAGCTTACGCTGCAACCTTTTGAACCAGCCGCGGATTGCGAACTCGTTTTCTCTCTTGGAAAGCGTTATTTTTAGTGCTGTTACTTCAGCAGAAGGATCTCGAATTACTTGCTTTTATGTGCAAAGAGCCTTATTTGGTTTTCCAGCAGGACTGGTATCCCTAAGGACAAACCCAAAGTTTTTGCCTAAGGTGGTTTCAGTCCTCGCCCTTAACCAGGATATTGATTTACCAGTGTATTTCCCAAGGTACACTAATCGAGGAGAAGCCCTTCTGCACTCCTCGATGTGCATCGGTGCCTCAGATACTATCTGACCAGAACCAAACAGTTTGAGGCAGACCAACTTTTCGTCTCTTTGCTCAGGATGAAAGGAGCTCCTGTCTCAAACAGTCACTCTCAAGGTGGCTCATCAGTGCATCACTTTCTGTTATGACAAGCGCAATAAACCCTTATCGGGCGCAGTCAAGGTCATTCCACAAGAGGGTGGCTACTTCTTTGCGGCATTAAAGACGTCTCCACCTCAGCTATTTGCTGCAGCTACTTGGAGCCCTGTGCATACCTTTATCAGGCATTACAGTCTGGACATTGCATCGAGGCGAAGAGCAGGGTTCAGTCTAGCCGTCCTTCAGGGACTTCTGTCCTAGGCTCGAGTAATATTGGGATCTCTGCCTTTCCTTCTCCTAGTGGCGCATGATTGCCACATTGTTGAAATCAGTCCTAATGGTGTAACCTGCTGCTAGAGCTGTATCTCGAGTAAGATAGTACAGTTATGTAAGAACTTACCGTAACAGTGGATCTTGAGAACAGCTCTTGCAGCAGATATCCTCCCCACCATCCTTCTTTTGAGGTAGGTCGTAGTCAAGCACCCATCTTAAGGGATGGGATGTTCCTGTTCTGTAGTCTTGGCCAACTGGTGGCGGATCCTCAATCTCCTCTTCTGATGTCATCCAGCGGCCAGGAGTCTCTGGCGGAAGAACTGAGGATTATAGGGGACGCCTCTTATGTACTACTCTGCGTCAGGGGTGGGACTGACATAGGCGGTCCCGCTGAAGACTGCTTGCTAGAAAATTTCCGTGGCGTCCGATGCCTGCCGGCTTCAGTCCTAATGGTGTAACCTGCTGCAAGATCTGTTCTCGAAGATCTACTGTTACGGTAAGTTCTTACGTAACTGTACTTTTCAGTGACCTCAAGTAACCTCACAGTGCGAAGGCATGGTAGGAGATTCTGAGTCACTAAACTGTACAAAAATAAATGCATTATCACACACTGAACCGCTGCATATTCCATTTATGCAACAGGTTTAGATATTGTGTGAACATTTTGATTTTGGTAGGTGTAAATAATTTGTCAAAAAGGAAAGGAAGATTCAATTTTATGCTGTTTTTGCTAATTATAAAAAAAAAAACAAAATGGTATCTATAAATGAAGCACCACTCATTTTGTAGATATTTTTGAGCTGAACATTTTTCGTGCTCACAGTACCATGCTATCATTTTTGTTTTAAAGTTATTCATATTTGTTTGTCAAAAGTGAACAAAAAATTACGTTTTCTTCTGTTTTCTTGTTAATCATATACAATATACAGGGTTTATATAAATGAAACATTATTCATTGTGTAGATAATTTTGTGCTGAACAATTTTAGTGCTCACAGTACCATATTATCTTTTTGTTTTCAAGTTATTCACATTTAAATATGGTTAGTACTGCTTCTGAGGCCAAACATTCTAAATGACTTCTGAAGAGAACTGTATAGATAAATGAGCTACTGATGTAGTTACTGTATGGATAAATGGGTGATGATGTAGTTACTATGTGGATAAATAAATTTATCCATATAGTAGCACAGATAAATGGATTTATCAGTGCAGATTTATTCAGACACCTGTTGCATAAATAGAGGTAAGGGAGGAGGGAGAGACACCTGTGACCAGAGTCCAGGGTGTAGTGCAGGCAGGAAAAAGGATAGACTAGAAGGGCCTAGTTGTCTTTTCTGTTGACACTTTCTATGTTTCTTACGTAAACCCACTTTATTGAGAGTGTAGACAGAGTTTGCCTGGGCAAAGAATTTTTTTTTTTGCAGTTAATCTTTTTATTTAAGTATTTAAAGATAAGCAACAAGTATGCCCTGTAACAATACTATATAAGGTTATATAAATAATAAACTAAGTAGCTAACATCTAACGGCAAATAATTTTTGAAAAGAGGTTTTCTCACCTTGTGAGAAGGAAGGAGCTTAGTCTTTATAAAGTAAGCGATGTGTGATCTTCTTGAGAATATTTCTTTAATCAGGCCACACCTTTGGACCATACAGCAACCAGGCACTAGGACCACACAGAAACTTTTGCAAGCTGCCAGCCATGGGGCTGCCCACCTTTTATTTATGCAGGCTTTTGGAGATTGAATTTTATATGTATGTTATTTTAATGAAATGTATACGGTATGACATACTGTGCAGTTTTGCGGCGCCCAGAGCCTTTGGGATTAGGCGTCTTTTTAAATAAAATTGACATTGACAATGTCAGATGGCATAGTCTACATAAACATGGGCAGGCCTCCTCTCCTCAGTTCTTGTCTGCCCTGTGGAGGTATGTCATAACCCTGCTAGTACAATGTGTGTGTGCCCTGTAGTGGGGTTGAGAGCCTGCCTGTAAACTGTACCTGCCCTTCAGTGGGGTCTGGAACCCTGGCTGCACGGTCTGTCCTTCAGTGGGGTCTGGAACCTTGGCTGTGCACCGTGTCTACCCTGTGGCGGGGTCCAGAGTCCTGGCTGTGTACGGTGTCTGCCTTGCGGTGTAGCTGGAGCCTTGGCTGTATAATGTCCCTTCTAGGGACATGGATCGTTGTTCATCCACACTGTCTGGCAGGTATCCTTGCCTTTAAATCTTGCGGAAGGTCTTCAAGCTGGCTCCTCCCACCCACCGGGTGGTAAAACTCTTAGCTCCGCCCATGGCGCAGATCTTCCTTACCGCTTGGAAACTCAGGTTCCCTCCTTAACGCTCTGCGTATAAGACTGGTTCCTAATTCTTGGTTTGCGAATTTAAAGTTTTGCATTTCTAGACTTGGTCTTCTATCCCTCGCTGACTACGATGGACAAATCGACTCGGTTTTCGGAGATGCCCTTGCGGGCAGAAGATGTCTCGGACGGATCCGCACTCCACATGTGTCTACTGTTTAGGCCTTGAGCGACCCTCAGGCTTGCGACCTGTGGTCTTCCTTCTCGACCTCGTCCTCGAAGCCGTGCTGCCCATTTACAACTGGGCGTCCTGATAAGCGTTTTCCTCCGGTGAAGTCAAAGAGGCCGGTCGGCGGTTTCCGTGGCGGGCGTCGGCGGATCAGCTAGAGCAGATGATAGCCCTCGAAGAGGAGCGGCGTGGGCGCATCTTCCTCAGCTCGCGGCATTTATCCTCTCTCCTGGGTTCCTCTTATACAGCTTCCTTTAAGAGCTTTGTCTGTCCCTCTCCACTAAGGGAGAGGGACCAACGTCTGCTGGACCTTCTTCTCGGTCAAAAAAGACAAGGTAAGTCCCTCCGTCGGCCTCTTGGGGCGGGAAGGTCCCTCTCCCGAGTTGTCGGCCATCGACTTGATCGATCGTTCGACTTCGCCACTGGTCTCACAGTGTCCCGTCAGGTCAGTTGACCGAGACTCCCGTCGGCGCGGTCAGATTTTTTCTCGACCCGTTGGGCGGGTTTAGCCATAAGCGAAAAATCCTCTCCCGGTTCCCCGGTGTGAGTTGAGGATCCCGTGGGCTTGCCAGTGCCTCGGTTCCGGGCCCTCGGGTGAACCCTCCGAGCGAGGGCAGGTTCCCCGTCCCCTCCCGCTTTGCGTCCTCGGAAAAGCGAGGTTCTCGGACTTCTTCGCGGTCCAGCCCGATCCGCCATCATGGCGGTCTGGCAGTGGCCAGCGCCGCGCTCGTCCTCCTCCTCGGACGAGGGAGGCTTCGATGTAGGTTATGTCGGCGATACGAGGGACCTCATGTGGCAACAGCTCTTCTGACCGGGAACAAGCCGGCGCGTCGCCCCCGCCATTAAATAGCTGTCACGGACCGGCGAAACAACCCTCGACTTACCGAGGGCCTGTTCCCAGGCCAGTTGTTCGGCCAAAACCAGCCTGCCCCACCGATTCAGGTGGAACCTCCGCCTCCACAGCCGTTATTTGGGGCTCTGACCAGAATTCTCGGTCGGCTCAGGGCCTGCCCTATAGGCTGTCTGTTACCCTCACTCCCGATCGACCTCGGCAGGTGGAGGGTGGCTCAGGCCGAGACAGCTCTTTGCGGACTCTTCCGAGTCCGGCGATTCCTCCCTTTTCTCCAGGCGAGTAGACTTGGAGTCCTCTGGAGGTCAGTCGATGGACGATAGCCCTTCGTCCTATCTGGGATTGCTTTGGCTCATCTCGGAGTCCACGGGATGAAGCTCGAACCTGTGTCTAAGCGGGCCAGGTATCCCCTCACGGAGATGCTGGACCGAGGATTCCCCCTCGGAGGCCTTTCCGGTGGCCGAGGCCATAGTGGGCCCGGCCTTGGAGCTCTGGCAGTGCCCTGCTTCCTGTCCTGCGCCCTTGGCCAGGAAGTATGTGGTCCCCTACGGTTCTTTGTCAGTTTTGGAACACCCCTCAGCCGAGGGAGCTAGTTACCGACAGCGTTTCTGGCGCGCCGGGAGCGCTAGGGGCGTCGGACAAACCTCCCGACAAGGAATCCAAGAATTGGACTATGCGGCGCCAAAGTCACGCTCGTCCTCCCTCGGCCTCGTCAGGCCAGTTCGGCCGTACTCATGGCACATTTCTCTCATGCCCTGTTGGGCTCCTGGGCCGAGTAGTTCCTCATCTTCGGCGGACCTGCAGACCACGGTTAGGCAGGTGCGGGACCAGGCAGGGCAGTGGCCAAACAGCAGCTTCAGACTGCTCTGGACATTGGAGACTCATGTGCCAGGTCAGTGTGACCGCGCAGTGGCTATGCGCCGTCGGGCATGGCTGAGGATATCCACCTTCACTCGGATACCCAGCACAAGTTGGCGGATGTCCCCTTCCTGCGGACTGACCTCTTGACCCTGGGGTGGAAGGTCACCTGCAGAGGATCGAGAAGTCAATGCTACCTTGGACTCGGGTCTCATCCGCACAGAAGGACAAAGGCTGCAGACCACAGCCTAAGCCCTTTCGTCCCTCTGCGCCGCACGTCCGCCCAACAACGTCAGGGCCAGCAGGATTGAGCTTGGCATCCCAAACCCAAGCCCTCGGCTTCCTCCTCCAGGAAGCGGGAGGTAAAGGCCCTGGAGGTCCCTCGGCGGTCCTTCCTCCAAGCCTGCCCAGTGACGGGTTGAGGGTTGTCGCTCCCAACCCGTCGCCTCACCCCAGGTGCCCCGTGAAGGCGGCTACCACTTTCTTTCCGCCTGGTCCGTTATCACCACAGACCGGTGGGTGTTGGAGTGGTGGAAGGGCCTGCCTCTGAGTTGGAGCAGGCCCACCCTTCAGAGCCGTGCACCTCGGGGGCCTCGGGGTCCAAGCCTCGCTGTTGGCTCGCCGAGCCGACATCGCTCTCCTCCTCGAGAAGGAGGTGATCAGAGAGGTGGCGGACCCTCCCTCACCCCAGGTTCGTGTCCAGGTACTTCCTGGTTCCGAAATGGACGGGGCTGGCGCCCATTCTCGACCTACGGCCTAAACAAGTTCCTAAGGTCTCGAAACTTCAGGATGGTCACTCTAGCTCAGATAATACCATCCTTGGAACCGCGTGTGTTTCTGCTCTCTGGACCTGCAGGACGCGTTCTTTCACGTCCCTATCCGTCCGTCACATCAGAGGTTCCTCGCTTTCGGCGGAAGGATCCTTTCGAGTTCAAGCCATGCCCTTCGGCTTATCTCCAGCTCCCGGGTCTTCACCAAATGCATGGCAGTGGTGACAGCATTCCTCTTGGCGCCGAGGGTCGGGTTTACCCTTACCTGGACGATTGGCTGATGATAGCCCCCTCAGACAGGAGGTGGAGCAGTCCAGAGATCTGGCCCTCCAGGTTTGCTCTCAGGTCGGCCTCCTCATCAACGAGGCCAAGTCGGAACTCAAGTCAAAGCAGGTGATTCTTTTCATCAGGGCAGAGCTCGACTCTCTTCGAGGCAGAGCACGGCTCCCGGCGGACAGGGCCGAGGTTCTTTCCTCCTTTGCCCAATCATTTCTGGTTGGGCAATCGCGCCCTGCCCGGGACTTCCTGGGTTTCATGGCGGCCTGTACCAGTGTGGTCCGTTGGGCCGGCTGGAACATGCGCCCCTTCAGTGGGGCTGGCTGATAGTGGTCCCAACGCGATCCATTGACCAGCTAGTGACAGTGACCCCAGGGATGTGGAACGCTTCCAGTGGTGGACCGCTCCAGTTCATCTACAGGAGGGCATCCTGTTTGTCCACCCCGAGCCGACGGTCTCTCTATCGACCGATGCCTCTCTGATGGGTTGGGGTGCCCATCTGGGAACACCGAGCGCACGGCCTCTGGTCCCCGCGGAGTCCCGATGCCACATCAACCTGCTGGAGCTCCGGCGGTCCGCCTAGCTCTCACCGCCTTTTGCTCCGTTTCTTCGAGGTCAAGTGGTTCGGTCAGACGGACAATTCCAAGACCATGTACTATCTAAACCGCCAGGGCGGACGCGCTCCATGCTTCTATGCAAGGAAGCTCTCCGCATCTGGTCACTCGTGTGCAGCCTGGAGGCGGATCTCCTAGCCATTCATGTGGCAGGAGCCTCCAACACCCTGGCCGATGCCCTAAGCCGGATAGGGGCTGTGTCCCATGAGTGGTCTCTCCTGCCGGAGGTAGTACAAGATCTATTCTCCCATTGGGGCACACCTCAGGTGGACCTGTTTGCCTCCAGGGAGAATGCAGGCTGAGGCTGTTCCATGCCTGCCCCTCAGCAGGGCTCGCTGCAGGGGATGCCTTCTCGAGGCCGTGGGCCCGGGCCTCTTCTCGCCTTTCCCCGTTTCCCTTGATGCACAAGGTACTTCTCTCAAGCAAGGAGGGACAAGGCGCAGGTGATTCTGATAGCCCCAGACTGGCCCGCCAGTGCTGGTACCCAGATCTCCTCAGCCTCAGCTCCAGGCTCCCAGGCAGCTTCCAGCTTGCCCGGACCTGCTCTCAGTCAATCAGGGAAGGTGTTCCATCCGGACCTTCAATCCCTGCACCTGGCGGCCTGGTTCCTGAGCGGCTAGAGTTCCAGGCCTTAGGTCTTTCCGGCGAGGTCCTCAACGTAGTTGAGGCATCCCGTAAGGAGTCGACCAGAAAATGCTCGCCTTCAAATGGAAGAGATTTTCCATTTGGTGCCAGAGCAAGGCCTTGACCCTTCCTCCTGTTCCTTGGCGAGCATATTGGACTACCTTTGGTCCCTTTCTCAGCATGGGCTTAGGTCGGCGACCCTTAAGGTGCACCTGGCAGCCATCTCTGCTTGCAGGCGCGGGCGGGAAGCAGTCGATGTAGCGCAGGAGAAGGTGGTCTGGCGCTTTTTCAAAGGCCTTGATCACATTCCCTCGTGCAGAACCTCCGCCCCGTGGGATCTACTGCTGGTACTGGCAAAGCTCATGGGCAAGCCATTCGAACCAATGCACAGGTGTGAACTCTCACCTGTTGTGGAAGACCGCCTTCTTGGTGGCTATCCGTCAGCCAGAAGGATGGGAGAGCTCCAGGCGCTCTGCATAGAGTCTCTACCTGGTCTTCCACAGGGACAAGGTTGTTCTGCGCGCCCCCCAAAATTCCTTCCGAAGGTGGTGTCAGAGTTTCACCTTAACCAGGTGTTGACTCTGCCGGTGTTCTACCCCAATCACACCTTGAGGTCAATAGGCTCCATACTCTGGACCCTAGAAGGGCGCGCTACTATAAGGAGCGCATGGCTGAATTCGGGAGAGGTTCACCAGCTGTTTGTCACCTACGCTGAAGCCGCACCTGGCAGACTTGCAGCCAAGCGGACGATAGGCAGGTGGGTCACCTCCTGCATAGATCTCTGCTATAAGTTGGCGGGCATGGAGCCTCCCAGAGGGATAAGAGCTCATTCTGCCCGCCATACTGCTGCATCGGTGGCTGCTTCCAGGGACGTCCCTATCCAGAAATCTGCAGGGCTGCTACCTGGAAGTCAGCACACACCTTCATCACCCATTACCACATTGACCTTGAGTCACGCCGGGATGCTGGTTTTGGGGCCTCGGTTCTCCAGTCTTTATTTCCCAAGTAAGTATCGGGGTGTGTGTGCGCCTTGCCTCCTCCTCCCAGAGAACTGCTAGGAGTCTGCCAATAAGTGTGGATGAACAACATATCCATGTCCCTAAATACAGGTTACTCACCTGTAACAGGAGTTCTAGGAATGGTATATGTTGTTCATCCTACACTCCCGACCTCCCGGCTTGACGCACAGCCTGAGCTTCCAGCGGGCCAGATCTGGCGCATGGGGCGGGCTGAGGTTTTACCACCGGGTGGGTGGGAGGAGCCAGCTGAAGACCTTCCGGCAAGATTTAAAGTGGCAGGAACCTGCCAATAGTGTGGATGAACAACATACCATTCCTAGAACTTCCTGTTACAGGTGAGTAACCTGTATTTACTCACCTGTAACAGGAGTTCTAGGAATGGTATATGTTGTTCATCCACACGACCTCCCGGCTCGACGCACAACCTGAGCTTTCAGTGGGCCAGATCTGGCGCCATGGGGCGAGCCGAGTTTTACCACCCGGTGGGTGGGAGGAGCCAGCTTGAAGACCTTCCGCAAGATTTAAAGTGGCAAGGATACCTGCCAGACAGTGTGGATAAACAACATATACCATTCCTAGAACTCCTGTTACAGGTGAGTAACCTGTATTTCCCTGCAGTGTAGTCTGGAGCCCTTGCTGTGCACTCGTCTGCCATTTGGTGGGGGTCTGTCGCCTGGCTTTGCAGTTTATCTGCCATACGGTGGGGTCTGGAGCCCTAGCTGTATAATGTGTCTGTGCAGTGGTAGGGTCCAAGCCCTAGTTGTGCACCGTCTGCCCATTGGTGGGGTCTGGAGCCCTGCTTACGTACGGTTCTGCCCTGTGGTGTAGTCTGGACCCCTGACTATGCACTGTCTGCCCTGTGGAGGTGTTTCATAGCCCTACCTGTACAGTGTGTGTGCGCCCTGTGTTGGTGTCCTGAGCCCTGACTATATACTGTGTCAGCCCTTCAGTGTGGTCTGGAGCCCTGGCTTTGCACTGTCTGCACTTTGATGGGTTCTCAAACCCTGGCTGTGCACCGTGTCTGCCCTGTGGTGGGGTCCAAAGCCTTGACTGTATATGTTGTCTGGGCACCTGTTATATAGCATGTGCTTCACCTGCTGCACCACAGTTGCATGTTTGCAGTTTGTTAAATAAATAACTTTTTCACTTCTATCTGGATTTCTGTGGTGTGTAGTGACCATCCATCAGTTGATCTTATCTGTGTCAGTTTTCACCATTCATACATATGAATTTTCGGCCGGAGGCTAGGACCCATGAAGACTTTTTTTTTTTTTTTGGTAGGTGAAGCCGGCACTCTCGGTGCTGCCCTCGAGGCCGACATTCTATGTGGCACTCACGGGTTGAGCGTTAGGCACCATCGACTCCGCCTGCCTGCCAGTTCTTCATCTCCCACCGTCGAGGTTACCTCATGGGAAGCTTCTCTCTGAAAAACTGAGTTCGGTCTACTTATAGCTCGTTCAGTAACACTGTTTTCAACGTCAGTTCCTCCTGCGGTTCTGCTAGCCAGTCGGCGTTGCCAGTAAGACCTTTCAATTTTTTCTCTTCCAGCGATGGGAGTCTTGTTTGTTTTCTTTCTGAAAGTTATGTCTAGGTGGAGGCAAGATGACTCGAAGACGGGTCAGCCCCCATGCGGCCGGTGCCCATGTCGTCACCGACCAGCATGACCGTTGCCTTTCATGTCTTGGCCCTCTTCACGACATGGATTCGTGCGGACGCCTGCTTCGTCGAGGTTGAGCTCTGCCGTGTCCAGTTCTGGAGCTGTTCACGCGGCGAACGAAGGAGCATGGTGCCGTGAGAGATTCAGAAGGTGCTGTCGTCGGCGCCATCTGCTCTCGGCGCTGTTCGCCAGTGCCGTGGTCGGCGCTGAAAGTGCTGTCTGAGCCATCCTCGGTGCAGTCTCTGCCCTCTGAGCCTCTTGATGGTGCCGTGGGCGCGACTGCGCCATGACAGATTCCAGTCTGAGACTGTTGTCCAGGCTGGAGCCGTCTCTTCTTCAGCCACCATTCGCGGTGCTGGGAGGGTCCTGGCACCCGCTCGGGTGCAGTCTCCATTTCTGGCAACCTGTTTGGCAAGGGATGGCGGCGCCACCCTACGGTTTGACACAGGGCCTCAGCCTGCACCTGAGGAGGAGTCTGACTCTGAGTCAGACAGAGCTATCTGTCTCCTTGAAACTAGTTGCTAGTGTGGGTAGCCTAGTGGTGTCCTCGACAGACCCGGGTCAGCCCCCTCTGAGGGCGGCGACGCTTCCGGAGCTGGGGTCAGGGGCTCGGACCAGCGGGCAGTGGTGCAGGCCATCATTGCACTGCAGCCGGTCTTGGAGGTTTTGCTGACCCTCAGTGGTGGTACCCCCTCAGGTGGTGTGCCTGGACCACCCAGCTTTGGGGCCGACCGAGCACCTACTAGAGGAGGGTACTGTGCCTTGGATAGCTCCTTCGGTGCTGATCAGGACTATCAGTTACCTAGGCTGACCATCTTGAGGAGGAGGGCACTCTCGGTTCCGAGGGGTCGAGGGCAGGGGTCTGCACGAGGCCTTTTCAGGACCCACCCAGGTTCTGGAAGAAGCCGCAGTGTGGATCTCTGCTCTTCCCCTTCGCTGTCTTTGAGAGAGCCCCATTCTTTTGAGGTAGGGGACCGTCCTTCTGGACCCTTACAGCCCCGGTCACCTCACAGGGGATTCTTCTGGGCGCAGCTAAGGCAGTTCAAAATGGTTGTTCAGCTGTCTGCTATGGAGTCTCCGGAGCACCTTCATCATCTGGCGCCCTGGTCCCCTCCCTAGCCCAGGCGGAGGTCAGCGCTCTTCTTCTTGGCTCTGTCCCCATCCATCTGCTGCACTCCCAGGCATTCTTGGTCCTAGTGGGCTCTCTCCTGGGAGCAGTTTAGGGCCGTGGCTGCTAATTTCCCCACTTATATCAGGGCGATGGACAGACGGGTTTTCAACCCCCAGCAGCCACCCTCTGAACAGTTGAGGTCCTCCAACTCCTCATCCCCTCTTCTGGGGAGAGGAGCCTTCTGTCCACATCTCGCCAGCCGCTGATCTTGTGGAGCACCAGCGAGTCCTCGTGAGGATGTTGGAGGACCTGCATCTCTCCTTTCCTCAGAGCAATCCGAGCACTCGGTGCATGCCTTTTGGGCGACTTCAGTGAGGACACCCTTGTGGTGCCCCCCCAGCCTGCTTCCTTTAGGGAGGTGTTGTTGCTTCTGGCAGAGTCCCCCGCCGGGATCTTTGCCAGTGGTATTGCTCCCATCCACCCCCTGGAGTCTCCAGGTTAATGACTCATCCACATTCTGGATTGACCCAGCTGGACACTCCCGATGGGCTCGCACCTTCACCATGACCGCCCCAGATCAAGACTCCTCGGATTTTGACTTCTGGTATAGGAGGACTATCTACTCCCCATAGTTGCTGCTTTCTATTTCTGCACATCAGACACTATGCAGCCTATGATAGGTTCTTGTGTTCCAGGCTAGGTCAGCTCCTAGCCTCTATGCCTGACACGGAGCAAACCAGACAAGCCATTGCTCTCTCTGCACATGGCCTGGAACTAGCAAGGCACTCAAGCAGCGCCGATGAGCGCCAATGGGAGGTAGCTACCAGGTCGAGGGACAGTGATCTTCACTAGGTGGACAGCATGGCTGCGTCTTTCCTTGTTGTCACCCTTGGCCCGGCGTGGGGTGGTTAGCTCCGCGCACCAGAGAACCTACAGTATCTGTTTTCCGTAGGGTGAGATGACGTTTGTTGCGGCAATCTTCCTTCCCCTCCGGGGGTCCCAGTCTCACTCTCCCCACTCTCAGGCCTCCAGGCCCAGAAGGTTCTCCCTCTTAGTCGCCACCCACTGAGAGCTAAGGGAGCTTGTCCTTAGCGTTTGAAAGCCCTTCTGGGGCTCGGCATCATCTATAGGTGATGAATGGTGTAGATTGACACAGATAAGATATGAAATTACGCATCTATCGTGAATTGTGATCTTTCTATGCATCTTCACCATTCATCACAGCCCCACTCGCCATTCCACTGGGGCCTCAGTCTCTGGATCCACCTCCCTCTCTGTGCCTGTTCTTGCCCCCTTCCCTGTCTTGGGGGTGATCTGGGGCACAGTGTGGGATGGTATGTCTGGGGAGGGGAGTGGTCAGGATGGAGCGCACTCCTCTTCAGTGCTCTGCTCCACTCCTTCAGAGTGAGAGAGTAGCTGCCCTCCATCCTCACTTCCTTCTTTCTCTTTCCAAATTTTAGTTTTCTTGTCCTCTGGACAAGTCTTTAAGCTCTTTTATCCCAACTAAAAATTCTCATTGTTTCTTATGAGAGGGCAGAATCTCTATTCCTGTCCTCTAAAAATAGCTGTTTGCTGCCTTAAAGGAGTTTCTTTGCCAGTGATTCTGTGCCTTGAATTCTGGCAATTATGCCTTGGCTACTCCTTGCAGTTCCTATACAATCTAGAGACAGAACAGAATCCAATGTGTTCTGTTTTTCTGTCCCCTCTCATGTCAAACATTTATATCCCAATATTTCCTAATCTTCCCTAACTCCTACCCTTTTCTGTTTTCCAGAGATTGGGCCCCTTCCCAATCTCCTAGCTTTCGTTTCTCTCTCTTGCTCTGTCCTCTCAGTCGCTTATTTCTCCTTTGATTTTGTATCTTTTCCTTTTCTGTCCCTTGGACTCTTGTCCACCCTCCCAGCCCTCTTTTCCTCACCTCCAGTGACTCAGAACTGGCAGGCAGGCGGAGTTGTGGCGCCTAATGGCCAACCATAAGCTCACATAGAGCGTCTGCCTCGAGGCCCGGCGCCCGGGCGCGTTAGCTCACCACCAAAAAAAAAAACTCCCGGGTCCTAGCCTCCAGCCCAAGTACCCATGTGTGATGAATGGTGAAGATACACAGAAAGGTCACAATTACAGTCGTGCGTCATTTTCATTTTGGACTTTCAAGTTGACCAATCCACAGCTGCAGCTGAACCCTGCACCACATGAGCACACTGCAAACCTTGCCCCAGGATTCTGTGTATGGTGTTTACCCTGCAGTGTAGTCTGGAGCCCTGACTCGCACTATGTGTGCCCTACTGAGAGGGTTCAGAACCCTGCCTGTGCACAATATCTACCCTGCGGTGGGTTCGTAGCCCTGGCTGTACACTGTGTCTGTCCTTCAGTGGGGTCTGAAGTCCTTGCTCTGGACTGTGTCTGCCCGTGGTGGGTCTAGATCCCTGGCTGTGTACGGTGTCTGCCCTATGGTGGGGACTGAATACATGCTGTGCACTGTCTGCCCGCCAGCGTGGTCCAGTGCCCTGTGTCTGCCATAGATTTCCAGAGCCAAGATGTTTTACTGCCTGCCCTGTGTGTGATCTGGATCCCTCTGCTGTGCAGCCTGTCTGCTTTGCAATGGGGCCTGCTGCACTAGTTGTGTACCATGTCTGCCCTGTGATGGGGTCTGGACAGGAACCCTGTCCAATCACTGTGTTTGTCCTACAGTGGGGTCCAAGGGGCCTGGCTGTGCTCTATGTCTGCCATTCTTTGGGGTTTGGAGCCCTGGCTCTGCATGTTTCTGCCCTGTGGTGGGATCCAGCACCCTGGCTATATATATGGTGTGTGTGGGTGTGTAGTCTGGAGCCCTGGCTGTTCACCATGTCGCCCTGTGCAGGGTTGAGAATCCTGCCTGTGCTAGTGTATCTACCCTGCTGTAGGGTCCGAGCCTTAGCTGTGCACTGTCCACCATTCTGTGGGGTCCAGAGCCCTGGCTGTGCATGTGCATGTGTCTGATCTGAGGTGGGGTCTGGAGCCCTGGTAGTGCAACATTTCTGCCCTGTGGTGTAGTCTGGAGCAAAACAATAAAAGATGCAGTCGTGCTGCAGTGAATTCCGTGTTGGTGCAGTTAGTTGGGGCAGCTTACCCTAAAGCTAGTTATAGGGTTCCAAAACTGACACTTTGCTGTGCACATTGTTTTGGTATGTTGAGTCAGATACTGGCAGTTAAAGCTGTTAGTAGCGTATACTTTTTCTGTGTGGTTGTTTTCTACAGAGTGCATTTAATTTTGGAACCTTAGTATAGTCTGGAGCCCTGGCTGTGCTCCAGGCCTGCTCTTTGATGGGGTTCGAGCCCTGACTGTGGTGGAGTCTGGAGCCTTGGCTGTGCATGATATCTGCCCTGTGGTGGGGTCCAGAGCCCTGGCTGTTAGGGGTATGTGTAGAGCATGTATACTGTAGAATTACAGTTGCAGAGTGCAAGTTAGGTACAGTACAAGTGAGCTATATTGGTGGGGTCTAAGCTCTGTAATTGTTGGGTTGGAGTTCATATCACAAAGCCACCTTGGGACGGTAGACAGTCATGATGTAACAGATGCCATTGCCCAAATATAAATGGACCCTTCATTTCAGTATTGAGGTGCACTAGCAAAGCTGTTGGGGAATTCTGCTGTGAAAGGTGAAGTAATTACTGACTCTCTCTGCACTAAGACTGTGAAAATGTCTGGTAGGTGAGGACTACTTATGCAGTGCCTTTCTTTTTGTCTTTCAGTGATAGCGAATCCCTTACTATGTCCTGGCTAGCTGAACAGGCTTCCCAGCGCTATTACCAGACATGTGGGCTGCTTCGCGGATCACGCTGAAGAAGGAGGGAGCACTACTTTCTCCACAGGACCTCATCCTACACGTGCTGCAGAGCAACGAGGAGGTGAGCAGATACTGCCACTTGAGCAATCCTAGCAGGCACTAGAGGACACAGGGAACGGTTCTGTATCACTACATGTCATTAGGGAGAGTTAATACATATGGGTAATGTGCAGCCCTTACCAAAGGATTGACTGATTTGATTGATTTCAAAAGTTTCACCAAGAAAAACATATTGAGCTGGTAACAGCTTCTTTTAAGAGTGAATATACAGTTCACTATCCACACTTTGGTGGTTTACGTGGAGCAGGTTGTTCTAGGGATGTGGATATGGTGTACTATCCACACTCCCAGCAGATCTCCCTTTAAATCTGAGGTCTTCAAGCTGGCTTCTCCCACCCACCCAGGTGGAATCTTCCTCAGCACTACCCTGTGACGCCAGATCTTCCTTTCCACTGGAAGCATCAGGTCCCTCCATTGCAGCTCCACGCCAGGTGTAGGCCCTGACTTTTTCAAATGCTTTCAAACTTTGGTCTTCAAGCAATACCCATACCATTTCCGGAGATATGGATCAAGAGGACCCAAAACGGTCGTGGCTTCAAGCGTGTGCTACCTGTGGGCAGAAGACCCATACCAACTTGCACTTCGATGTGCATCTGCTGCCTGGGGTCCAGTATGACCCACAGGCCTACTTCCACCTCTGACGCCGCCTTTCAACCCTCCACCTTGAGGACCATTATGCGACCTCCTTTGTGCTGCCGGACCAATAGGAACCCAGTTAAATCAAAGGATGTCCATAAGGTGGTTACAGTGGCAGCTGGCTCTGCCACCTTCGAGGAAATGGTGGCTCAGGCCTTTCAAGTGGTTCACCCACCCTGGTTCCAGTGGGCTTGAGCGCCTCATTCACCGAGGCATTCTGGGACCTATGCCAGTCCCTGCCTACCCTCTGGGAGGGCCATTCCTGGGGCTTCAAATCCTCTCGGAATAAACCCATAAAGTCCTGTCATGGTCTTGGGATCGGAGGAGAACCCATTCCTCCCGTTCCCACTCTTTGCCAGCACTTCCTCTCAGGTTTAGGCTTCTAGCCCCGAGAACCCCTATCTGTTTGCCGGTCAAGATTCATCTTGACCTAGTTGACCTGCTGTCACTGGACTAAGGGAGGAATCTCTCTCTCTCTCTCCCAGAAGTCCAGTCCTCTCCCAGGAAGATCCAGTTCAGCATGCCGAGCCTGCTGCCTCCCTCGGGAGCCCAAGCCTTCAAGGGTTTCAGGTGTTCTTTGCCTTGCCCTACTTCTCCTCCCTGTTGACTGGCACATCATCAGTCGAGGTCCTGTATCTGTCAGCTGAGGTCAAGGAACTCTTGACGTCCCATGGGTCCCATTCTTGACCCTCAGCAAAAGGCTGTTGATACTCCTCCTTGTCTTAGGGTGGGATTGTGTCTGCCGTAAAATGAAGCGCCAGTATTAGGAGTTTCTCTAGCAGCAGTGGCTTTTCAGCCAAGGTTGTGTGCCACAGTGTACTCTGGGGCTTCCTTGGCCACCAGTGCTGTGGTCTGAGCTGGTTCCTCTGGTCAAGCTAATGCCCTCCTCCCAATCCATTTGGGTGGAACCTCCACAGCCTTGGGAGGAGCTCCTGCCAAGACTGTGTGCACTGCCACCAGGTTTCCCAGCTGGCTGTCAGTAAAAATCACCCAAACCAATTAGCCCTGCATTGTCAGCATGGACACAGGTGCACGGGCAGTGTTTGAGAGAGTCCTCAGACTCTGAGGACTCCTGCATGCACTCCAGTCGGACCCTGGGCTTTGACCAGGCGTCGGGAGGATCTCTCCATGGAACAAGGGCCTGCCTCCTTGGGGTCCTGCTCATTTGATTTCTGAGTCAATGGGGATCCGCTGGAACCAGTCCAAAAGCTGGCCAAGTATCCATTTACAGAGATCCTGGATGGGACAACTCCGCTGGGGTCACCTTCCCTGTAGCGACGGCCATCTTTGGCCCTCTGCGGAGCTGTGGCAGCGACCAGCCTGGCGTTGTCTGCCCATATGGTTCATAAGTATGCAGTGCCTACTAGATCTCTGCTGGGGTTCACTGACCACCCTTCAGGCTAAGGGCTGGTCTGCAACTCTGTCTTTGGCACACGCACAACTTTGGGGACGTTATAAATCTCCTGACAAGGAGTCTCAGAAATTAGACCATGTGGCCAAAAGGTCTATGCTACCTCATCCCTGGGCCTTCAGCAGGCCATTTCAGCTGTTATGATTGCCTACTTTGCCCATGCTCTCTTGGGCATGCTGGACTAGATTATCCCTGGCTCCAGCCAGTCTGCAGTTGCCAGTCAAGTTGGTTTTGCGACCAAGGATGCGTGCCATAGCAAAAGCTCCCAAGCGGCCCTGGACATTGGCAATTCTTGGCACCAGGCCCATGCCAGCGACAGTGGCTATTCGTTGCAGGGCGTGGCTGAGAATTTCAACTTTTACAGCTGACGCCAGCACAAGTTGGCAAATGTCCTTTTTAAGCAATCCGACTTGTTTGGGCTTGGCATAGACCAACATCTTACTTGTATAGAGAAATCCAGTACCACCCTAGACTGCATCCGTCCTCTCAGAAGGGCATCAAGGGCCAGGAGCAGTGGAAGAAGCCCTTTCAGTTTCGGCCCTACTCCATGCCTCAAGTCAGACTACTGGCAGCCCCAGCAGGCAAAAGCAGGCCTGACTGCCGAAGCCAGCTTTCTCTGGTGCTACAAAGTCGGTGGGGGTGAAATGGCCGTCTGTTCCCACAGCCACCTCAAGCCTGTCTAGTGACTGGCCAGGGTGTAATTCTCCTATCCAGCCCGAGTTCTCCATTGGGGATTTCGCTCATCACTTTGGACAAGTAGGTGCTTGAAGTGGTGGGTCAAGGACTTCCTGTGGAGTTCGAGGCTCTCCATCCAGCCAAGCCTGTGCTCCACTGGAGGATATGGTGTCCATGGACATGTTGTCCATCGCACAGCTCCTCAAGAAGGAAGCAGTGGTCCGTGTCCGGACACCACGGCTGGTCCAGGATTAGTCTCCAGATACTTTCCATTACTAAAACAGATGGGTTTGGCACCCCATACTGGATCTCACAACCTCAACAGATATCTAAGGCTGCACAAAGTTTGGATGATCACTCTGAATTAGATCATTCTGTCCCTGGGACAGGACATGTGGTTCTGCTCACTGGACCTTTAGGACACCTTCTTTCATGTCCCCATCCATCCCACTGGCGGTTCCGTTCAGAAGGGATCCTGTACGAGTTGCAGGCCATGCCGTTCGCCTGTCCTCTGTCCCCATGGTCTTCAAGTGCATAGCAGTGGTGGCAGCCTTCCTGTGGTGCCGGGGTGTCTGGGTGTACCCATACTTGGATGACTGGCTGATTGCTGGTTCCTCCAGAGCAGAGGTGGAGCGTCCAGAGATCTGACTCTTCAAATCTGCTCAGCCTTGGGCCTCCTGGTCGACGCAGAGCCCAAGTCAAAACTTGCTCTCTCCCAGGTAATCAGCTTCATTGGGACAGTGCTAGATCCACTGGCCACGGCCCAACTCCCAGCGGACCTGGGCAGAGGATCTTACCTCTTTGCCCTGTCATTTCGGGTTGGGCAATTGCGCCCTGCCCAGGACTTCTACGCCTGCTGTGGTACATGGTAGCTTGCACCAGCTTGGTCCAGTGGGCAAGCTGGAGGATGCAACCCTGCAATATGGACTGGCCGGGCAGTGGTCTCAGCGCCTCGGTCACCTCAAGCAGCCGGTCACAGTGACACAGCTGATGGCAGGAGACCAACTGTCCGGTCTGGGTTCCAACCAGACCCATGTGACAGCTTCTCTGCCCGACTCCTAGGGCACTCGACTAGTGACCTCTGGGTCGTCAGTCCCTCTTCCGTCGACAATGGGCTCATTGTAGAAGACTGTTCCTTTGAGACCTGCCCTTTCTTCTCCAAGGGCTACTTGCTCGTTGGGCCTGCAGGCTTGGTCGTCTGCCTCTGTACCGTCGTCGACTTCTCCTGTGATGACGTTGGACTTGAACGAGTTCTTGTCCATTTCTCCAGCGTGCTGGTTCAGCAATTGCTACTTTTAACCAGCCATCGATGACTGCTTTGTCATCAACGCCTGTTTGTAGGCCCAGGAACCTTCCCGGAGCCGGCGTTGTGTGACACCATGGCCAACCCAGAAGAAGAGGTTTACATCAATCAGGAGCATCATCCTGACTTCATCCTTCCAGAGGAGGAGGAGGAAGAGTTTCTCACCTCAGACAAAGCCACTGCCTCTTCAGTTAGTGAGGACTCTCTCAAGCACCCCAAGTCTCCCCTGAGGATGCTACTTTTCAATCTCATGAGGCAACTGTCTTCCACTATGGGATTTCAGACAGAGGAGGAGGCTGCCACCAGAAAGGATCTGGTGGACTACTTGAGATTCCTGAATCTCCCCAAGATTATCCCTCCTATGCTTCCTGCCCTTAAGGATGTTACTGCAGCACCCTGGCACAGACCAGACATTGTGCCAACTATGCCCGCTGGGTGGATGGACAAACTTTATAGTGCCCCTCAGGGCCTTCCGTATTTTGCTGCCCAGGCCGCAACTGACTCTGTGGTCATTAAGGCAGCACATGATAGGTCTAAGGTGCCTAAACAACTTGCCCCCCCGACAAGGAGTCCCATAGAGTTGACCTTTGGGGAAAAGGGTTTATACCTCCTGTACCCTAGGTTTGAGAATTGATAACTACCTGTCACATGTCACATGGCAAAATTCCAGAATAACAACTGGAGAAAGGCAACCCTGCTGCTCAATCCCTTCCAGACGGCACCCAGAAGCAGGAGTTGCTTCAGTGCCTCCAAACTGCTGAGGATGTTAGAGACATCTTCTGCGGGTCATTTGTGATTTGTCCGATGCTGTTGCCAGACTGGTTGCCACTGGCATATGCCTTCATAAGGCTCATGGCTCGGTGTCTGGGTTTGCAGCTGATGTGCAAAACAAAGTGCTTAATGCCCTTGTTAATGGCACGAGTTTTTGGCCCAGATATCCAGGACCTCATAAATGATTTGCAGAACTTTGGTATGGCCCTTAAGTCTGTCCACTCCTTCTACCACACTCAGCCATGTGGCAGAGGACGGTCTATTTTTCAGAGACCAATAGACCAGGTTCAGGCCCCCATATCCAGGGAAAATGTAGAGCCACTCCTGTTTGCCACTCCTTCAAATTCTGGATTAGTGGCCAAGTGTCCAGAACTGAAGGACCAGCTTCTACATCTGGCCCCACCTCAGCAAAACTCCTTGCCAACCCCTCCTCTGCTCCAGGCCCAGGAGGAGGTGGTGGTGGAGGGCAGTTCTCCCTCCATCTGAATCAGTGGAGAGCCATAACTTCAAATGATTGGATCCTGCAGATTATAGAGAGTGGCCATACCCTGGGCGCATCCAGCAGCCTCCAGATACATCCTCCACCCTAAAACTGTCCCTGGGCAAATCTGCCTTTTCTCCGGGAGGAAGTACAGTCTCTTCTGTGCAAGCAAGCGATAGAACTGGTGCCCAGGCAGCAAGAAACCAGGAATTCAAGGTTCTTTCTGGTCCCCAGAAAGATCGGAGATTGAGACCCATCTTAGACTGAAGGGTCTCAACCTCTTCGTCCAGTACAAACAGTTCGGATGGTAACTTTGACTGGCCTTTTGCCCCTCCTAAAGGTTGAGGACTGGCTCTGCTCACTGGACATGAAGAGCGCTTACCTGCACATTGCGGTCTTTCCTCCTCACAGGAGGCTTCACGCTTGCCTTTCAGAGAGAACACTACCAGCTGCGGACCTGCAAGGAAAACAGTATAACTGGAGGAACTAGCCTGCATTTTTATTATAAAACTAAAACACAAGTGAAAACTTTTATTGTGTGCACTGTATGTAGTGGAGCCCTGTCATTTGACCAGGAAGAGAGGGGTGTAGTCTCCAAGAGCTGGGAGAACTACTGACACTGCTGTTATTTTAAAACACAAGTTGGAGCTTTTAATTCCTCTTGTGTGCCTTACGCAATATAAGATGGGCGACACACAGCAGTTTAAACACAAAACCACCAAATTTTGCAACTTTTGTTGCGAGGGTCCAGTGACCCCTTGTAGTTTTACTTCCGGTGACATCAAGCTGATAGCTCCGGCCCTGCAGTGGGCAGGGAAAGCGTGGGCAGAGCCAAGCCGCATGTCAGCTGTGTCCACTGGGTACCAGGGCACAATCATCTGCTAAAACTAAGAAACATATTAGTAAGTACATCTGATAAAGTATTGTGCAAAACAGTTGCCATTATGTCACAAACTAAGGGAAGGAGAGGTAGCAAAACCAAAGGGTTTGCATTAAATGTAAAATGTTTACTGATGAACCAGCATGTAAAGAGTTTGTGTGTGAAAACTGTACATTAGCACTTTAAAGAAGGAAATTGAAATATTAATGCAAGGATTAGAGACTCATAAAGAAATTGCCATATTGGAAAATTTATACATGTGGCTGCCCAGGATATCATAACAGTTGAAGCTCCATTTCTAACTGCCACAGACAAGAGGCTGTTGGAACAGGAACAGTCAAATTGTGGTGGTGGTGGGGGCACTCAGTCTTCAGACAATATACTGTGGGAACAACTGAAGTGTCATACAAAAACACACTATATCAGTTTAAATAAGAAACTACCCATCTTACTTGAGACACAGCTCTTGCAGCAGGTTACACCATTAGGACTGAAGCGGCAGGCATCAGGACCCACGGAAAAATTCTAGCTAGCTATCTTCAGCGGGGACCATCCTCCGGCGTCGGTCCGCCTCCGGCGTCAGGCGTAGTACATAAGGCGGTCCGCCCGATTCCCCAGTTCTCTCCGCCCGTCGACTTGCTTGTCTCGACCCTTCGTTCAGTCTCTAGCAGCGACGCGTGGTTGTTTTTCCTATGGAAATTCATTCTCTGCAATCAAGTTTTTCGCTGATGTCCTCTGCACCTCCGGTCACTCCTCAAGTGTGCCTGTGGGAAGCAGATCCCCTTCAAGGACCCTCACTGCCTCGTCCGGTGCCTAGGCCCAGACCACGACACCTGGTCCTGCTCCTTTTGCCAGGGGTTTAATAGCAGAACCCGGATCCGTCGCCAGAAGGCCCTTCAGGCATTTTGCTGGAAGAAAACTCAAGACCAGGTCTTCCAAGGGGACTCTTCAGAAGGCCCACAAGCACGCTGAGAAACATAGGGAGAAGGCCCTTCCAGGTCCCGTCTAGGGCCTCAGACTCGCGCAGCTCTGGTTCCAGGTCCAGCCGCTCCCTTCTCGGGCCAGCTCTCAGCCTCCCCTGCTGCGGTCAAGAAGTCTTCATCCTCTTCTCAGGCCAAGACTTCCAGACCTTCCTCGTCCCTCAAGGCCCTGGTCAAGTCTGGGGATCACCACCATCACCATAAGTCGGGTTCCCGCCTTTCTGAACCCGACGTCAGATCGGCTTCCTTGCCTCCTCGCCAAGACTAAGGAGCTTACCTCTCTGAAGAGGCCACAGGACCCGGCGGTGATGCGCCCGTCGTCGTCCTCTTGCCACAGATCCCTGGAGCCACGTCGCCAGACGACCATCGCCCGGCCAGGCTAACGCATCATCGGACGCGGTAGGGGACCGCGCCCGCCCTATGAGAAGAGGACCCCGACGCCTCCGACCGGCGCCAGTCAGGAGACCATCACCGAGGAGGAGTTGACTCAGCCCGAGGACCAGGCAGGCGACCCGGCCCTGTCGAGACGCCAGGGAACCTCGCCATTACCCGAGCCCTTGCGGAGCCAACGCTGGGACCCGGCGACCGTCCACGGCGCCCGGACCATCGTCGCGGGCTTTCCATGGTAGAAGTGAAGGAGCTGTTCACTTACTGGTGGGACACCATAAAGAAGGACATGGTTCCCACTCCACCTCCTCCTCTTCCTCCTACACCGATTACTCTACTCTTTCGGTTCCTCGCCCCCCTCTCCATCGGGTCGGCAGGCAGCCTACCTCCTCCCTGGGAGCACAGAACACCTCCAAGGGAGATCAGACAAACGGAGACCTCCGTCCAAATCCTCTTCCAGGTCACCCAGCCCTAAGAGACCCAGAAGACGCCGGCGATCGCCTTGACGGAGGACACGGGATCAGAGTTCTCAACATCCAGATCCCCATCTCCCTCTCCATCCCTTCTCCGGATCCACGAGAGATGCCAAAGTCTCCTCCGGATAACCCTTCGTTTTAGGATATTATGAGACACATCCAAGAGAACATGGGATGGGATGCGGAAGAGCTAGACCTCAAAGGCTACGCTTGCAAAGTATCTTCGGAAAGGACCCCAAGCCTGTGGTGGTGCCACCCTTGGTAGACACTTTCGTGGACGCTCACCAGGCAGCGTGGAAGCGCCCACATTCTCTCCCAGCGATGCCAAGAAAGCTGATTGCGTGTACAAGGCCCCAGGGAACACCAGTACTTGACTCAGCATCCTCAGGCCGACTCTCTGGTCATAACAGCCTCACATGACCGGTCCCAGAGACCGCAACATCTGAGCACCTGCCACCGGACCCAGAGTCCAAACAGCTGGACGCTATGGGCAGGCTGCGTATGCTTCCGCTACCTGCGCCATCAGATCCCTGGATTATTTGACCCACATGGTGCAGTTCAAAATGCCTTGTGGGAACAGGGTCTGGATGCGGCTGAGAAACTGCGGAAGGTGAGCAGAAGGAATGCTTCAGCTCAGCCGTGCGGGTTTGGACGGGAACTCAAGTGCTACGAGCAGCAGATGACTCCATGACTCCTCGGCCCGAGCAGCAGCTTCAGGCGAGGCATCCGGAGACGCTCTTGGTTACGCGTCTCGGTTTTACCCCGACGCCCAGAAGAATATCATGGACGCCCCATTCGAGGGAGAAGTCTTGTTTGGTAAGCCCTCAGAGAAGATTATTACCAAACTCCAAGAGGCCGGTAAGCGGTGAGGTGGTTCAGGCCATGTACCAACCCAAGCTTAGTTCCATTCATGGGAACCAAAGCCGATTTTGTGGACGGACGCAGAGGCAACAGTCCCACCCGCTCTCCACAACAGAGGGGCTCCGGCTTCATGAGCCCAGAGAAACAACCCACGGCCGTAGCAGCGTACTTTAAACCCGGTCCAGCCAGCGGGACCCTCAGCCGCCACAGCCTGACTCCTTTCCGGCCCCCGCCTCAGGATCAACGGGAAATCATGGCTCCAGGGTCGGATTATGAACTTCCTGCCAGGATGGCAGGCTATAACCACCGACAGGTGGGTTCTTCAGTTGGTCGGAAAAGGCCACTTTATAGAATTCGCAGAAAAGCCACCTCGAGGCCTCCTTTGCTCTCCCGGTACCGGTTCAGCACAAGTCACTGATCTGGCAAGAAATACTCACGCTCTTGCAAAAGGGAGCGTGAAGTGCGTCCCAGAGAACCAGAGAGACAAGGATACTATTCCCACTTCTTCCTGGTTCTAAAGAAAACAGGGACCTCCGTCCGATCCTGGACCTCAGCGACCTCAACGTGTCGGTCGCCTACAAGAGATTCCATGGTGACTCTTCCGGATCTCATTCCCATGCTGAAACAAGATGCCTTCTTAGCGTCTCTAGACATGCAGGACGATACCTGCACATCCCTATAGCTCAGGCACACAAGAGGTTCCTGCGCTTGAGTTTCTCGACCACGACCTTCAGTTCCGAGCCCTTCCATTCGGGCTGTCATCTGTACCCAGGGTCTTTACCAAATGCATGGCAGTCGTGGCAGCGCCTCTAAGGAGACAGGGCCATTATATGTTCCCATACCTGGACGATTGGCATCTCATGGCGCCTCAGAGGCGTTATTCTGGACGATCCAGAGCACCCAGGACCTGTTCCGATCTCTGGCATCCTAACCAACCACGAGAAGTCTCTCCTGGTACCGTCAGAAGCTGCAATTTATAGGCGCGGTACTGGACACCGTTCAGGGAAGAGCATTTCTTCCAGACGACAGAGCGGAGCGCATCAGATCCCTCATCAGGGAGTTTTTGTCGAACAAGACCGTCCCTGCCAGGTCGGTCCTTCGCTTCTTCGGCCACATGGCTGCGGCCATTCCTACTGTCCCTTCTGCAAGGCTCCACATGCGGGTAACTCAGTGGATGCTCAAGGTGCAATGGGATCAAGGCAAGACCACATGCAGCATCGGTCAGAATCACGAGCACCGTGATTTGAGACTGGCAGTGGTGGCTAGACCCAGGGTCACTCTCACGGGCGCCCAGTTTATAGCGCCGTCCCGGAGGTAATCCTCACCACAGGCGCCTCAGGTCTTGGGTGGGAGCACACCTGGACGGGGTGAAGTCCCAGGGTACGTGGACCCCTCTGGAGGCTCATCTCCATATCAATGTCCTAGAGATGAGGGCGGTCCTTTATGCCCTGCAGGCCTTTCAGTCAGAAATCCGCCGAGTACTCTCCTGCTTCAGACAGACAATACGGCGGTGATGTATTACCTCAACAAACAAGGAGGCGCACACTCCCCCTTTGCAGGGAGGCCATGAGGGTGTGGGATTGGGTAATCCGACACAGCGCGAATCTGATCACAGTACATGTTCCCGGGTGGACAACACGATTGCAGATGGCCTGAGTCGCTCCCAGGCCAGAGTCCACGAGTGGGAACTTCTTCAAGAGGTAGCAGAGGATCTGTTTCTTCGATGGGAACTCCAGAGCTGGACTTGTTCGCATCCCCATCCAATGCAAACTGCCCAATTTTTGCTCGCTAGATCCAGGGCCTGGTGTTTTCTGGCGAGACGCTGTGTCCCTCTTCTGGGCGGACAGATTCCTCTACGCTTTCTCTCCCTCCCTTCCCGCTGATCCAGAGAGTTCTTCTCAAACTGCGCGAGGAGCAAGCAACCATGATCCTTGTGGCCCCTTTTGGCCCAGACAGATATGGTTCCCTTTACTGATCCAACTATCCTGGGAACCTCCGCTCCTGCTACTGCTCAGCTCCCATCTCTTGTCTCAGGAGGAAGGTTCACTGGTCCACCGGACTTAAGCTCACTGAACCTGATGCATGGCTCCTAGAGACATAGCCATCTTGCATCACGGGTCTCGCAAGAGGTTGCGGAAGTTCATTCTGCAGCCAGAAAGCCGACAACGTGAGACGTATGCCATGAAATGGCGCCGTTTTGTTTATAGGTCGCAAAGCATGCGACTTTTCCCTTTAGGTTGCCCGGTGAGAGCGGTGTTGGACTACCTGCTCTCCCTTTCCGCTCGGGTCTAGCCTACTCCTCTATCAGGCACCTCTGTGCCATCTCTGCCTACCACCTTCCGTGGGTCATCGACAGTGGCACAATTAGACACCTCTCGGAATTCTTGAGAGGTGTTACATCTTAGGCCACCCATTAAGGACCCAGTGCCTCCATGGGATTTGCTCTTTGTCCTGGAACAACTCACTTCTCCCCTTGAACCTGCGCGGATTGCGAGCTGCATTTTCTGTCGTGGAAAACGCTGTTTTGGTTGCTGTTACTTCAGCGAGAAGAGTTTCTGAGCTTCATGCCTCATGTGCAAAGAGCCTTATTTAGTTTTCAACCGGATAGAGTATCCCTGAGGACGAATCCTAAATTTTTGCCTAAGGTGGTATCTACACTCGCTCTCAATCAGGATATTGACCTGCTGGTCTACTTCGAATTACTCTAATAGAGAAGGCACTGCTCCACACCCTGGATGTTCACCACAGCTTGAGGTATTACCTCAACAGAACTAAACAACCCGTAGTTCAGAGCAACTTTTCATTTCCTTTTCTGAAAGGGTGATGGGCCAACCAGTATCCAAACAGTCCCTGTCTCGCTGGCTTGTCCAGTGTATTTCATACTGTTATGATATCAAACAAAGCCCTCCCGGGATCAGTCCGGGGTCATTCCACTAGGGTGTGGCCACCTCCTTTGCAACACTCCGAACGTCTCCACCTCTGCCATATGTGCTGCAGCCACTTGGAGCTCTGTGCATACATTTATCAGGCATTATAGCCTTGACATCGCCTCGGCGAAGAGCCAAGCCGCTCAGGCGGTGCTACAGGGTCTCCTGTCCTAGATTCAGGACCTGGAATGTAATTCCTAGTTTCCTCCTCCCAGAATGTTGGCAGCGTTACTGCTTGGGAATCAGTCCTAATGGTGTAACCTGCTGCAAGAGCTGTGTCTCAAGTAAGATAGTACAGTTATGTAAGAACTTACCGTAACAGTAGATCTTCGAGAACAGCTCTTGCAGAAGGTACCCCTCCCACCTTCCCTTGGAGGAGGCATGGCTAGGCCTTTACTATCAGGGATTTTCCCTTTGTCTTCTGATGGTGGATCCTCGGTCTCCCATTTCGATGTCAGCCTGCAGCCGAAGTCTCCGCGAGAGAACTGGGGGAATCATGCGGGACCGCCCCTAATGTACTACGTCTGATGTCGGAGGGCGGGACCAACGTCGGGGCGGTCCCACTGAAGATAGCTAGCTAGAATTTTTCCGTGGGGTCCTGATGCCTGCCGGCTTCAGTCCTAATGGTGTAACCTGCTTCAAGAGCTGATCTTCCTGGACACAAGTCTCCACCACTCATTCACACTAGTGGGATTGGCGCGGAGGCACTAAGACCCATCGGAGCAAACTTTTGCTGGAGGGTCGGCGCGAGAGCGCGCCCCGCGGACATCAGGCGCCCATGAGCAGCGGCTTTCAAGCGTAATGACCATCTCGGCGACGACCTCCAACCGCCTCAGATCCTTTTTCCGCCCGTCGAGTGCGCTTCAGTGACGACGCCGTCACTATCGGGAGTCAAACTTCAAACTAGCGCATAGTTTTCAGTTTGTTTTTGTAACATTATCACAATAGTAGTATAGCTTAGTTTTATTCTATTTTTAGAAAATTTTCTAATATTTAAATTTAACTTACTTGAAGAAGTCTCGCCTACTGAACGAGCGACCATGAGCAGGTCAGGTGACGGTAGGGAGACTTCGTATGAAAGCTGTTCAGTCAGCTGGGCTAGAGTCCGGTCAGCCTCCTTCTCCTCAGCGGGGTTCCGACTACGGTCAGTCCGATGCCGGGGATGCGTGGTCCCCAGCGGCATAAAAATAAACAGTGCGCATTCGGCACCGTTCGGCCTCGAGCTCTTCTGCCCACAGGTCAAAAGAGAGGCATCACTCAGGTCGCCCTCTGAAGTATGTCTCGCGTCCGACGGTCGGTTATCGTTGCTGATTGCCGGTCTCCTTCTTGGAGTCGCCAACTTCTCCGATAATCGTCGTCCTCCGACATCGGAGCCCCTCCCGCCCTATAGGTAGGGCTCCAGATGAGCAGTTTCATCAGTGGGCCGCTCTTATGGAGCGATAGGCTCGGAGGTTGGTTCTTCTGCCTGCTCGGTTACCGGAGCCTCGGGCTCCTCCGGCGATCAGGTAGGGCGTTGACCTTCCTAGTCGCATGGCGCCTTCTTGAGGTGCTAGCGACTCCGTGCTGAGTGTTTCCCCTCACATGGTTGCTGGCAAGAGGCCTCACCGATACCCTTATCTCCTGGTATTTTCCTTCTCTTGTTTCCAGAGTTCCAGAGGCTTTTCGGCCTTCTGCAGGGTCTGTGGCCGTCAGGCGCGTTTCCAGCGCGGGCTTCTTGGCGCGTTGGCGGCACCAGCGTGGTCTCTCGGCGCCGTTGGTGGCGCGCGTTATCACCATGGCGCGCCCGGTGGTACCCGTTGGATCGGCGGCGCCGTTCGGCGTCGTCTGCGATGCAATCCGCAGCGTCGTCAGTAAGCGCCGTTAGCGCGCCATGCGCCGTCGTCCAGCAGCGCCGCCCGAAATTGCGGGCAGCATCACCCCTCGAGCGCCCGTCGCGCCCCTCCCTAGAATCACCGTCTTCAGCCCGTTTACCCGTCGGCGCCCGGCAACCAGAGACTCTCCTTGCTTTTGCCATTTCCTCCTCTCCATTTTCACCCCTTTCCTGTCCAAACAGTCGCTTTCTGGACCATCAGAGATGATGTTGACCCCTGGCCCAGACCTTCGGTTGGGTGATGGAAGTGGAGAAACAGGATCTCTTGCTACCAGAGCCTGTAATTAGAGGACCTGTCCTTCAGTCTCTGTTAGAACCTAGGATCCTCTTTCTCTCCAGACTACAGACACCGATCCTGGGAAATATTAAGACTCCAGTATCTTCGGCTTGAGTCCCTGAATTTGACTCTCCGATTCAGCCTTCCCCGAGAGCTGCCTCAAATGGTATGGAATAACCTACTCTTATTCCCTCAGTGGCCAAATCCATTGATAAAGTATTCAGCTCCAAGGATCGTCCCATTTGGCATCCCAAGCCTTTCGCCGGATCCTATTGTAGTCCTGGCGAAATGACAAGGTCATTCTTCTCAAACTACTACAGCTCGACTATTAACAAAGGTCACCGTAAGATTGATACATTAGGAAGAGAGTCTTTGCTGCCTCCACTCTAAGTACTCGTGTTGCAGTTATCAAGGCTATTTTCTCCCAGTACAGAGTATATCCTAACGGCACTCTATGAAAAAGAATGGTTGAAGCTCTTCCAGATTGGATTCAGTCAAGGCTTCTTCTGACGGTAGTAGAAGGTATTGGGTCAGCCAACAGGTCAAAGCCGCCATGGGCACTTTCGACACTGCTTCTCGCTCAACGCCAGCGAGGATTTGTACTCGGCGCCATTCTGACTCACAGCAGCGTACTGGCTTCCGAATGATGCTCAGCGGCAGGTGATGGCTTTTGATAGCTCCTTTCTTTTGGCCCTCCAGGTGGGCAAGCCTTAGAGGCCACTCAGAAGACTAGATCGGCCATTAAGTTGGCCAGACCTCCGCCTGCCCCCTCTCGGGGCATGAACAGGCGTCAGTTTCATAGTACGTCAGTCCTTTCGAGGCAGAGGCAGGAAGCTTCCATAAAACCAACCTGCCCAACTCTCAAGAGCGCAGCGAAGCGCGGGACCTAAAGCTCCCAAGCGCTACCCACTAAGTCGTTAGCCCAAGTTCCATCCACTCTGCCCGGGTGGAACTTTCTCCTCCGGTGGGAGGTAAGTCTGATGTACTTCTACAACCAGTGAGTCATAAAACCTCAGACAAATAGGTTCCTCGGATAATTAGCGAGGTTACTCTCTCAATTTCTTGGAACCCCAGATATCCTCCATACGACAACCCAGGTTGCCGGCCTCAATCAGATCTCTCACCGCGGAGATCCAGGGCCTTCTGAAGGGCAATAGAACTGGTGCCCCGCATCTCACGAAACACAGGGTTACTCAGTACTTTCTGGTTCAAAGAAATCTGGGGGATCGCCCCATTCTAGACCTCAAGAAAGTTAAACAAATTCCTCCCAAGGAGGAATTCAGATGATTTCCTAGGTGCCCTGTTACCCTTGCTGCATCAACCGCGACTGGCTGGCCTCTCTGGATATGGGATGCACAAGCATATCCCGTCACCGACCCACATAAATTCCTCAGGTTTGTAGCTTTGGGTCAGCATTATCAGTTCAAGTCCTGCCCTTTGGGCTATCCTCGGCTACATGATTTTTACAAAGTGTTGTGCAGTTCTCGCGGGCGCATCTCAGGAAAGTCGGACTCCAGTGTTTCCCCTACCTGAATGATTGGCTTCTAGCAAGTCCTTCCGGCCAAGGGACTTTGGAAGCGTGCAAGCGACTTCTCGTCTTCTCACGTCCATGGGGTTCTGGTTGGGGAAAAATCTCAACTACAGACTCCAGAGGCTCCTTTTCATAAGGAACTTCTGACACCTCTTCAAGAGGCTTTCCTTCAGAGGACAGGGAGCCGACATCCTTACATTAGCCCGTTACATCAGGAGAACCAATGAGTTACAGCTCTCTCGATACAGACGCATGTTGGATCTCATAGCGTCCTCGTCTTCACTGTCCCTGGCCGACTGCATGAGAACCGCAGTGGATGCTCTCCACTCAGTGGTCCCGACCTCTCACCCCCAGTCTTATCCCATCAAGGTGGCGGGCCCTTGAAGGTCTCTCACCTGGTGGTCTCAAAGAGCAATCTCTGGAAGGTTCCCCTTTGCTCCCGGATCATCAGATCTCCATCCCACAGATGCATCGCTAATGGGATGGGAGCTCACTGTCTCTCCCTCACACTCAAGGTGTATGGACTCAGTTGAAACTCATCTCCACATAAATGTCCTGGAGATGAGGCGGTCCTCTATGCAATCCGAGCTCTGAGGATGTCCTTTGTCACAAGACATTCTCCTTCAAGCGGACAACAAAGCAGTGATGTATTACATCCAACAAGCAAGCGAGTGCTCATTCTTATCCTTTGGGGAAGCAATGAGGGTGTGGGAGTGGTGCTTGGGCACAAGTCTCTGATTCAGCGGTTTATCTGCCAGGTATACAAAGCACGACCACAGATCACCTCAACAGAGCAGGCAGACCCTCACGAGTGGTCTCTCGATCAGCGTAGCTCGGTCCCTGTTCAAGTGGGGACTCAGACCTGGACCTTTTTGCATCCCTCAGCATAAAACTGCCTCTCTTCTGCTCCAGAAATCCAGGGCCTGGCATTTCCTGTCAGGATGCGTTCAGGCTGCGGTGGACAAAGCGCTTTCTTTCCTTTCCACCACTTCCTCTAATCCAGAGTACTCCTCAAATTCAGTCTCAGGGGACCAGATGAGTTCTCATTGCTCCTTCCTGGCCTCGGCAACTATAGTTTCCTCTATAACAGTATGTTGGCAGCCTCTCGAGACCACTTCCTTTGCAAATCAGTCTTCTGACTCAGGGTTCGTTGGTCCATCCAACCTGAAATCACTTCACCTTCATGTTGGCTCCTGAAGAGATAGAAGTGAAATCGGTTCAACGTCTCTCGTAGAGTCTCAGACATCCTTCTAGCTGCTGGAAGCTAGCCACCAGCAATACTTCCAAATGGAAGCGTTTTTCTCTCTAATTATACAAAATCTCTTGGAATCCCTTTTCCTGTCCTCCTGCTTGGTTCTGGAGTATCTTTTGGACCTATCAAACAGGTCTTCAATACCCACAGTTAAAGTTACCTTAAGTGCCATCTCAAGCGTTCCATGAGCCAGTTTCTTCCTTAACTCTGGCTCATTGCCTGATAAGTGAAGAGATTTCTTAAGGGATTCTCCATACCAGACCCTGTTAGCGTCCAGTTGCAGCCTGGGACATTAACCTGGTGCTGGACATGCTCACTCGAAGCCTTCGAACCCTTAGCTACCTGTGAGCTAAAATTTCTTACCTGGAAGACTGCCTTCCTGGCCATTACACTCAGCCACAGGGGTCTCCCAGGAATACATGCACGGTCACGGACCCTCCATACTGTATTCCATAAGGACAAGGTAGTTCTCCGTGCTCATCGTAAATTCTTCCCAAAGGTTGTGTCAGAATTCCATCTGAACCAACCTCTGGTACTTTCGCTTACTTAGCTAATTTCCAAAATGAAGGAGCAGACTCTTCATTCCTTGGATATTAAGAGCCTTGCGGTTCTATTTAGATAGAACCAAGGATGTTATAAGACTCAGCAACTGTTCGTTTCTTTCAAGCGACACCCAGCTGGGTCAACCTGTAAGCTATTAGATGTATCTCTTCATGGTTAGTGGCATGCCTTCGTCATTGCTATTCCATGGCTCAAGTTAAATTAGAAGGTGAGTGTCGCTCACTCTACTAGAAGCGGTCGTGCATCCCTAAGCGAAATTAGCAATGTTCCAATTGCAGATATATACCAGCGCTACCTGGAGCTCAGTGCATACTTCGTTAAGCACTATGCACTGGATGATTCATGCCAAGCGACATTCCGCATTGGCAGAACTATCCTTAATGGGCTTCTATCTTAGGCGCGTGAGCTCTGGCTTTCCTGCCACCGCTTTGGGGATTATCAACGGTACTCTCCCACTAGTGTGAATGAGTGGTGGAGACTTATGTCCGGGAAGATAGGAAAAGTACACCTACCGTAATTCCTGATCTTCTTGGGCGAGTCTCCACCACTCATTCACACGCCCACCCTCCATCCCCGAGCTCACCGCTGTATTGGTCTTCCTCCCTCAAATCTTTAGGCCGTGAGGACTTCTTTGCTGACCCTTCTTACGGGTCATACGGACTATCTTATCCGTTTTTTTTAATGTTGGGTTTACCTTTTCGTTGGATGCGCTGCACCTCCTTGGTAAAAAGTACTGAGGCGGTTGGAGGTCGTCGCCGAGATGGTCATTACACGCTCGACCGCTGCTGCTGGCGCGCGTATCTCGAGCGCGTCTCTCGTCTCGACCCTCCAGCAAAGTTTGCTCGATGGGTCTTAGTGCCTCCGGCGCCAATCCCACTAGTGTGAATGGTGGTGGAGACTCGTCCAAGAAGATCCAAGAATTACGGTAGATACGTAATTTTCCTTTCTCGAAGATCTACTGTTACGTAAGTTCTCACGTAACTGTACTTTACCACTTCAAAATAAGTTTGAATGTTTAAGAAATAGGCTGTTGGTTAACTAGGATCCATGTGCCTATCCTGTAGGTAGGAAACAAGCAGACTAGATGGGCCAGCGGTTGTTCCATTCGTCAAAGTCTATGTTTCTATCCACATGACCCTGAGGACAGATCCATAACAACTCTCAATTACTCGTGAGCATTAAGTCAGACCCTGTAACTGATCAGGACACATTACCAGCCAATGAGATCTTGACCCAGGACATACAGTATTAGTTATAGAACTATAATTAGGGAGTAGACTCTAGTATGTGAAGGCAGGAAAGCTAGTACCGCTGTTAGTACCCTGCTTGGAGCTAAAGTGGGAGACGGTCTCGATTTATTAGAGGACTTTGGAAAATACTGCGAAACCCTTGGTTGTTATGCACATAGGTACCAGTGATATTAACAAAACTAGTTCAGAATGTATCCCAGACTAAAATAGCGATATAACAAAAAGAATCAGAGAAAACTGAGGGAAATCATCATCTCTGGTGTACTACCAACACACGGATACCTTGAATATAAAAAAGGGCAATTAAATCTATCAACAGCTGGTTAAGAACTTTTATAGAATTAATTTTGGTTTATAGGCAATTATTTACTTTTGTAACAAGTTTCTATTTAAATCAGATGGTCTTCACCTCAGTCTAGCAGGTTCCAGGATTCTGGGCAGGAAACTGAACAAAGTCATTGACTTTAATTTAAACTGGCACGGGGGCAGCTAATGTTGGAAACTATCCAACTACAATTATGGGAATTACAACAACATGGAACAGGATTGGAGGACTGTGCTTATTAATGCAAGAAGTTTAGTAAATAAATTTAATGAATTAAAAATTTTCTGGTATCCAAAACACACACATAGCTTGTTTTACAGAAACTTGGTGGGATAATGATGATTCATGGGAGAAACTATTCTAAGTTTATAACCTATACCACAAATCTAGAGCTTATAGGAAGGGGGTAGCAGTATATTCACAATTCTATAAGAGTGTACAAATACCCCAGGATGACCTTTGACTTGGAAACTATTTGGATCAAGTTATTACCATCAGCTGGCCCCAAAATAATAACTGGGCTGTTCTGTAGACCACCTTCCATTACCCTGATAAGAACCTTGCCTTCTTAAAGCTACTTAATAACTTAGACCCTGCAGATAACTTATTAGTGTTGGGAGACTTTAACTCCCTAACATCGGCAGAAATTAATAAAGTGGGTAATAAAACTGAGAAATGTACTTGGATGCATTAGACCAGTTGGGCCTGGAACAAAGGTACATATGATAAAACCAGAGGGACAATACTAAACCTTGTATTAACTAGTATGGGGACTCATTAAATGTGGTAGAGATTTCCCCCTTTGGGTAACAGCGATCATTCTAAGGTTTTATTTAAACTAAAAGGGCTGGAATTGCCTTTTAATTTGGATTCACTTTCAAATTAGGAGGCACGAAACTAAATTGTAACAACAAACTTTACTCAGCTGGAAGGATTTAGCTCCATGGGACTGGTTTAAGGACCTTAACAGAAATGATAAGAGGTATGTAGCATACATAAACCCCAAAGCACATAAAACAAAACAATATGGGCAACAAAAACAATTAACCTGGTGCTGAATAAAAATATCAAGCATTTAATAAATAAAAAGATAGGTTATTCAAAAATACAAAAGAGCAAAACAGCAAAAACTACCAAGCATATATGAAATGTGCTAAACAAGTTAGAGCATCTATAAACAAGCATTTGTCAATGCTGAATGTTTGCTTGCTGGCATTGGCATTGGTAGTGTAGAAGTTACAGAGCTGCATAATAGGAATGGCAGCAAGTATTGAACTAAGCCAACCCCACCACCACCCTGCAGAGTGACAGGCATTGGGGTGTGCCTTTGGGTCATCAGGCATAACGACCACGCCATTTCACCACACCCTACTCTGCAGACACTGACAAGTGTCACGTGTGCCTTGGAGTCTTGGTTCTTGCGCGCACCCCATTCATCAGGAAATACGGTGATGGGTGCGTATAGGAGAATGGGGTAATGTTTGGGCCAGAAGAGTCCGAGGCACACCTTGATGCCTCTCACTGGCTGCAGGGTGTGGGTGGGGTGGAATGGTATGAGCATTACAGGCAAGAATCCCAAGTCACACCCCTGATGCCTGTCATTCTACAGGGTGGGGCGTTATGGTCGGAAAACCGTAATGCCTCAGGCATTCGCTATATTATTCCCAAATTTTCAACATGGTTTTTGTGACCCCCACCTCATGAACAGTGGCAATATCAGTTTGTTAGCCGAAACTGCTTTTGCATAGTGACTTTGGCATTTGGCACCACTGGTGCAAAACACATTCCGAACAGGATGTGAAAATGACAGCGGTACTGTCTCATGGGGAGGTGTAAAAATGGCAATGTTGAAAATCTGTGTGAAAATCTTAAAAAAAACTGGTGAAGTCACGAAAGGTATAGAAACTGTGCAACGAAATCCGTGAATGTAACTAGTTTGGGGATTTTTTTACAGCAGATTGTTAACACAGGCATTTTGGGACCTCCGATCATGAACAGTGTCAGTGTGATTTTCTTTATCTGTCCCGAACAATGATTTCCCACAGCGACCACGCATTTCAGCGTTGAAAGTGTGAAACACATTTCGCCATGTTGTGGAAAATGACAGCCGCACTGTTCATAAGGAGGTGTGAAAAATGCCACTGGTGAAAATCTGACTGAAAATATTACAAATTCATGAACTTACGAGGGTGCGTGGAAACCGCATAATGCTCACTTGTAATACAGTCATTTTATGGAGTTTGTCACCAGATTTTCAACATAGCCATTTTAAGACCTCTGCTCATGACCAGTGTCACTGTGATTTTCTTACTGTCCCAAACATTGTTTTCGCACACCAACTGTACCATGCCGCGCGCTACTTAAGCGGAAACAAATTTTGGGCGAGATGTGAAACGTGGTAGCTGTACTGCTCATAAGGAAGTGCGGTAAAATGGCACTGTCGAAAATCTGTTGTGCAAATTTTACAAATTCGCAAACTTGCCAGCATCGTGAGGAACTGTGCAACGTCGCCCTAAAACAGTCATTTTTGGGAATTTTTTCACCAAATTTTCAAGATAGCCATTTTAACACCTCTGCTCATGACCAGTGTCACTGTGATTTTCTTAATTTGTCCCATACATTGATTTCAAGATAACCGACTGCGCCATTGTGCGCTACATGGGCGGAAACACGCTTTGGGTGAGATGTGAAAAATGACAGCTGTACTGCTCATAAGAAGGTGTGGTAAAATGGCAATGTTGAAAATCTGGAGCGAAACTATTGAAATTCGCAAACTTACGAGCGCTGTAGGAAATCGCATAGCGCGCGCTCAGTAAAACAGTATTTTTGGATTTTTCACAAATTTTCAAAATAGGCTTCTTGAGAGCCCACCTTATGAACACTGGCAGTGTCGTCTTAATCGGGTCCCGAAGGTGATTTCGGTGAGTGACTGCAAAATCACCCTTCAGGCCCGAATAACGCCATGACAGTGACAGCATTCATGGAAGGGGTCCCAAAACCCATGTTGAAAATTTGGTGCAAAATTCAAAAATGCCCGAGATATGCAGCAAAGTTGAAAAACCTATCTATTACATTATACAGCTTACGGCATTTCCTCAGTTCACGGTCGGCTTTGAAGAGTGCAGACGTATTCGGTCCACAAAGATCGTCGCACGGACTCCAGAAGTAAGTATGGGATGAGGGGGTGTAGGGAGGCAGGAAAGCAGGGTGGGTGCGAGTGGGGGCAGGGAGACTCAGGGACCATTTTTAATTTACGGGTTTTTTGTTTTTAATTATTAAGACGCCGCGGGACGCTGCCTAACTGGCTGGGCCCCAGCGTGGCAGCTGGAAAGGTTGTTTGGGGGGCTGGAGCCGGCGGGGATTGGGCACCCCAGTCGGGCATACTGAGATGGTGCCACGCTGGGGTGGGGCCCCAAGCGCGGCAGCTGTAACACTGTTTTGGGGGCTGGAGCCGATGGGGATTGGGCACCCCGTCATGTATATGGACGTGTGCCACGCTGGGGTGGGCTCCCAGCGTGGCACCAGGAAACTTTTAGGGGTGGGGCGTGGGGCCGACAGGGCATTGGGCACCCGGTCGGCTATACTGTATGTGCGCAGAAGGATCAGCACACAATATGCGTGGCGTGTTGGGGGAGCCTGCTCTTGAAGGAGCTCTCCTTCAACTGTATGCCACTGCATTTTCAGCTGCCATAGACAGCTGGAGCAGTGATTGATGCGCATGACTGTGCCTGCAAACACACTGACTGAATTGGAAGAGGCTGACACACCTGTGGAAAACTCGGATGATGGCACTATGTTTCTTGCACATGCTTGCAAGCAAATATAAAAAGGAAGAGCTCAGCAGGAAATTACCCTGGCCACTAAGATTAAGGACAATAAAATCCTTTTTCATATATAAATGGTATGAAGAGCAACATAACAACGCTAAGATCTTATAAAACTCCACGGGTGAATTGGCAAATGAGAAAGAGACTGTGAACATCCAAAACAACTACTTTTGTTCAGTGGCGATCCCCTCCCCCACAATATACGATGAATTAGCACCTATCCCGGAGAAAATTGTAATAAAACCAGAGTAGGTTAGGACCAGACTGAATAAATTGGATATCAACAAATCCCAGGACCTGACAACATTCACCCCAGAATTTTACAAGAACTGACAGACCCACTGACACTTCCACTTAATTACTTATTCCAAACATCTCTCGTAAAAGTAAGTCCCTCAAGATTGGAAAGATGCTATAGTAGTGTCACTCCATAAAAAGGGCTCTAGGTCCGGAGCCAGCTAATCCATGCCTATAAGCCTAACATCATTAATGGGTAAAATTATGGAAGGATTTTGAAAACTATTATTGTGGATTACCTACCAGAAATCAACTTGATAGACCCCGCACAGCATGGGCTCACTAAATCTAGGTCATGCCAGACAAATGTACTTACTTTTACGAAAAAGCTCATTCTGAGCTGGATGTGGGTAATGCTGTGGATGTGGTTTTCATGGACTTTGCCAAAGCGTTTGAAAATGACACCATGTGGAACTGATAGAATTACTAGCAAAGGCGTGAATAAATAGAAACGTCTTAAGATGGGTAACTGTATGGTTGACTAGGAGGAAGCAGAGTCTCGTGGTTAAAGGCATGATGTCAGACTGGTCAGCAATCACAAGGGAAAGTGAGGATTGGTGTTGGGACCCTGTCTCTTTAATATATATATTTCTACTTTGAAATTTAGTAATCCTAACATGGATTTCTAAGTTTGTTGTTGATTGTAGGTTAGGTACAACTGATGCCCTTTCTCTTCAGCAGGCTGTAGATGAAATCTATTTGTGGACCAAATCTAGTAAACTAGAGCTCAGCATCTCTAAATGTAAAATCATGCATCTAGGCCTTCACAATAACAACTATACGTACAATATAGGAAACTACAGTTTAACTGAAACTAGCAAGAGAGAGATTTGGAGTAAAAGTAACTACCAGCCTAAAGTTCAGTATGCATTGCAAGGAGCAGGTTAAAAAAGCCAATCAAAACTTAAATTGCATTTTAGGCATATTTCCAGCAGAAGCAGCAGAATCTATATATTTCCTGGCACAATATATCAGTTGGGGGTGAGGATATAGCATGCACTAAGCAGGAAAGGGATCTTGGAGTTATCATCTCTGATGACCTCAAGGCAGGAAACAGTGTGACAAGGCAGCAGGTAAAGCAAATAGGATGCTGGGATGCATAGGCAGGGCATCACCAGCAGGAAAAGGAGGTCATAATTCCACTATACAAGACACTAGTGAGGCCGCACCTGGAGTACACTGTGCAGTTCTGGAGACCTTACCTACGTATGGACATAGACAGGGTAGAGAAGGTTCAGAGGAGGGCAACAAAGATGGTGCATGGATTGCATCACAAGTCCTATGAGGACAGGTTGAAGGCACTGAACATGTACTCCCTGGAGGAGAGGAGGGAGAGGGATATGATAGAGGCATACAAGTATCTTACAGGAGGAACAGGGTGCAGGAATGCACTATTTTAAGCGAAAAAGATGTTCCAGGACTAGAGGGCATGGGATGAAGTTGGAGGGAGGACGATTCAGAGGAAACGTGAGGAAGAATTTCTTCACAGAACGGGTGGTGGACAAGTGGAACACCCTGCCAGAGGAAGTGGTGGGGGCTGAAACAATCATGGGATTTAAGAATGCATGGAGATAGACATAAAGGAATTTTGGAGGTCAGGGGTAAGGCAGCAGACTTCCTGGAAAACATAAACTGAACTTACAAACTTAAATGGGCAGACTGGGTGGGCCATAGGCCCTTATCTGCCGACACTGTCTATGTATCTATGTATGTAAGCCAGAATGTCCTTATGCCATTGTATGGAGCTCTGAGGAGACCACACCTGAATATTGTGTCCAGGTGTTGTCTCCCAAGAAAGGGAGGATTTGGTGAGAATTGAGCTAGCACAGTAGCGCCACTAAATCTGTGACTGAGCTAAAAATGTATCATATGAAAAGAGATTGGAAAAACTTAACTTAAATTTCTTGCATTATAGAAGATTAAGGGGCGATCTATGTATGATGTTCAAAATAGCTCAGGATACACCACTAAGGGAAGATCTTGGAATATCTTTCAGACTAGGATGGGTTAGCGCCAGAAGACATAACATGCAATTAGATTTGCCAAAATGGAATACGAATTTAAGGAAACACTGGTTTACGATCAGGATGGTTACTGTCTGGAATAGTTTACCAACAACTTTGGTTGAAAGTACAAGTGTGGAGATGTTTAAGACTAGACTTGATATCTTTAGTCACGATAAAACTACTGTATTTAGATAATATAGGACTGGCAAGCATTATGGGCATAAGTCCCTCAGCTTGAAATTACTTATGAAACATGAGATTCAAAGTGTTGCTCTTTGGCTTATCCTCTGCGCGCATCTTTGCCAAATGCTCAGCAGCGGTAGCAACAGCCCTCAAAAGGGGGGTCTGTCACGCTTCCCTTACCTGGATGACTGGCTTCTCAAGGCCTCGTCCGGGCATAGCTGTTGCTGACTCTGTAGCGTACCCTCCAGCTCTTTCTGTTTCTGGACATCACGGTCAATCTGCCCAAGTCTGTTCTAGTACCATCCCATAGACTACAATACATTGGGATGGTTCTGGGCTCGAGCAGGGAAGGCCTTCTTGCCGCAAAATGGCAGAATGCCTCGTAGCTGAAGCTCAGGAAGTCTCTCAGAGTTGGTACATTCCTGCCAGACTGTACCTCAGGCTGCTGGGCCTAATGGCTGCAACCATCCCCACCATTCCACTAGCCAGGCTCCACATGCGTGCCCTTCAATGGACCCTCAGGTGCAGTGGCACCAGTGTGTTGATGAGCTGGACCACCTAGTCCTGGTCACCTCCCAGTATGCAAAGCATTGCACTGGTGGATGGACCCCTCGAATCTTCTTAAAGGGATCCCTTCAAATTTCCTCCTGGCATCAGATCCTAACCATGGATGCTTTGGGTCTGGGCTGGGGCACCTGGGTCCCTTTCAAACCCAGGGCTCCTGATCCCAGTGGGAGGCTGCCCTGCATATCAATGTCCTGAGATGAGGCGTTGTCACGCCATGCAAGTGTTTCAGGAGCACCTAGCCCCAGGCTAACTGCTGGTGCAGTTGGACAATCTGAGTGTAGTCTACTTCATCAACAAGCAGGGTGGGACTCACTCCCTACCCCTATGCAGGCAGGCAATGCGTGTATGATATTGGGCACTGGAGCCCAGTCTGACATTCTCTGCAGTCCACATGCCAGGCATCCTAAATACTTTGGCGGATAGCTTCAGCAGGACTCAGTCCAGCATTCACGAATGAGCTTCTCTCATCCATAGCAGAAAGATGTGTTCGACAGATGGGGTGCGTCAGAGTTGGACTTTTTGCGTTCCCTCTAAGCATAAAACTGCCCAAGATTGTGATTGCTAGATTCAGGGCCTGGAGTTTTCTGGTGAGATGCGTTGTCCCTTTCTTGGAGCGGGAGATTTCTGTACGCATTCCGTCTGTTTCCAGTAATACAGAGAGTGCTGATCAAGCTGCAAGTGGAGGGGCCACCATGATCCTGGTAGCCCCATTCTGACCTTGCCAGGTATGGTTCCCTCTACTTCAGCAGCTAGCGGAGGAACCTCCAGGCCCTCTGCCCTTTGCAGGAATCTGCTGACCCAGGATCAGGGGACCCTGGTCCATCCCAACCTAAGGTCCCTCCATCTGCATGCATGGCCTGAAGACACAGCCATTGCCAGGTTTGGGGTCTCTAATCGGTAGTGGATGTCCTAGTGGCCTCCCACAAGTTTTCCACCTGTGCCACTTATGCCACAAAGTGGAAGCGGTTTGTCATTTGTGCTGCCAGGCATTCCTAGACCTTTCACCTGTCCTGTGAAGCATGTCCTAGACTACCTGATTTCTTTGTCGGACTTAGACCTCCAATATTCCTCCCTCAGGTTCCACCTTTGGCTGTTTTGCTTTTCATGAGCCTGTGGGTGACCACATGATTGTGCATCTGGATGGCTCTAGTACCTTATTAAGCGGCATCTTGCATCTAAAACCCCAATCCATTTCCCTGTCCCAGCTTGGGACTTAAATTTTGATTTGGAAAAGTCGACCCTGTCTCCTTTTGAACTAATCGCAACTTACGATTTGCATTTTCTCTAGGAAAGTGCTCTTTTAGTTGCAATTACTTCTGCTTGAAAATTTCAGAGCTTCAGGCCGCCTGGCTACGACGAGCCTTATTTTGATTTTCGGAAAGACAGGGTATCTTTGTGCAGAAATCCCAAGTTCTTACTTCAAGAGGGCTCTTGCAGTAGGTAGTTACTTTGAGGACTGCGCCTCTGGCATCAGAACCACATGGAAAGCTTTAGCTAGCAGTATCTTATGGGAACCACCCACCCGACATCCCATGACAGACATTAGCATGACCCTATGTAGTGGCGGTCCCCACACCTACCTTCCAGATCTTACTCGACACAGCTCTTGCAGCAGGTTACACCATTAGGAACCAGCCGCCAGGCACCAGGACCCCGGAAAAATTCTAGGTAGCTAACTAGCAGGGGACCATGTTGACGTCCGATCCAGCCTCCGGCGTCAGGCGTGGTACAAAGGAGGCGGTCCCAGATTCCCCGATTCTTTTCCCGTCCGACTTAGCTACCTGACCCCTCCGGTTACCAGTCTAGCGACGCGTGAATAGTTCTTTTTCTAACAAAATTTTCAAAATCTTCAGACCTCTTCAAGCAAGATCTTGATGTCATCACCAACCGGGCCATCCTTGAAGTGCGCTTGTGGAAAGCAGATCCCGTTCAAGGACCCCCACACGGCCTGCGTCGGTGCCTAGGCCCAGACCACGATACCCGGCCTGTCCTCCTTGCCAAGGATTCAACAGCCGTACCAGGATCCGGCGTCAGAGGGCTTTGCAGGCGTTTCTTCTGGAGGAACAACTGAAGACCATGTCCTCCAAGGGGAAAGCTCCAGGGTCCACAAGCAGCGGAGAGAGAGAAGGGAGAAGGCCCTTCCAGGTCCCTTCTAGGGGTTCGAGTCCGTAGCTCGGTTCGAAATCTCCCGGCTGCAATCAAGAAACCTTCATCTCAGGAGAAATCCGCCAGGCCTTCCTCCCCTTCCAGGGCCTTGGCCAAGTCCGAGAGCAACACCATCACCACCGCAGTCGGGTTCCCGCTCCTCGGTACCCGGCGTCAGGTCTTCGTCGGTGCCTCCACGCCAAGGCGTTGGAGCTCACGCCTTTAAAAGGCCTGTAGCCCAGGCGCCCGGCTTCGACAGCCGTCAGCGTGCGCCCTTCTTCCCTGGAGCCGCCGTCGGCCCGGCGGCAACGCCGGCCATTACATCCCAGTGGGCGGCGCGGTAGGGGCCCGGCGCCGCCCCTCCTGAAAGAAGAAGGCCCTGTTGCCTCCGACCGACATCGGTCAGGAGCTTCTATCGGAGGAGGACCTAGAGCAGCCCGAGGACCAGGCAGGCGACCCGGTCCCGTAAGGGTACTCCCAGGGATCCTCGCCATTACCAGAGCCCCTGTGGAGCCGACACGGAGACCCGGCGACCGCCCGGCGCACCGGGCGTCGCCGGGCCTCTCTCTAGTGGAGGTGAAAGATCTGTTCACCTACTGGTGGGATACCATTAAAAAGACATGGTTCCCCCTCCTCCTCTACTCCTCCTCCTCCTCCTCCTCCTACTCCGGTTCCTGCCCCCCTCGCCGCCGGGGTCGGCAGGCCGTGTTCCTCCTCCCGGGAGCCTAGAGCCCCTCCCAGGGGAGCCTGATAAGCGGAGACCTCCGTGAAATCCTCTTCTGGATCACCCAGCCCCAAGAGATCCAGGAGACGCCGACGTCGCCTTCAACGGAGGACACGGGATCAGACTACTCCACCTCTAGATCCCCATCTCCACTCTCCATCCCTTCTCCGGACCCACGTGAGATGCCTAGATCTCCTCCGGATGATCCCTCGTTCCTTGATATTATGAGACATATACAAGAGAACATGGGATGGGATGCTGAAGACTTAGACCCGAAGAGTGCGACTGCCAAATATCTTCGGCAAAGGGACCCCAAGCCTGTGGTGGTACCACCTTGGTTGACACTTTCGTGGGCGTCACCAAGGCTGCGTGGAAAGCGTCCACACTCGCTCGGCGAGACCGAAGAAAGCTGATCGCTTGTACAAGGCTCCTAAGGACGACCAGTACTTGACGCAGCATCCTCAGGCCGATTCTCTGGTCATCACAGCCTCACATGACCGGTCACAGAGGCCACAACATTTGAGCACCCTGCCACGGACCCAGAGTCCAAACAACTGGGCGCATGGGTAGGCGCTGCGTATGCTTCCGCTACCTACGCCATCAGATCCCTGAACTATTTAACCCACATGGTTCAGTTCCAGAGCTTTGTGGGAACAGGGTCTGGAAGCGGCTGAAAAGATGCCCAAGGTGAGCAGAAGGAGGAGATGCTTCAGCTCCTCCGTGCGAGGTTCAGGCGTGGGGACCCAAGTGCTAAGAGCAGCGTATGACTCCGCGGACTCATCGGCCCGAGCAGCAGCTTCTGGCGTTTGCCTCCGGAGACACTCTTGGTTGCAGCGTCTCGGTTTTACCCCAGACGTCCAAAAAGAACATCTTGGGCGCCCCTTTTGAGGAGAAGTATTGTTTGGTAATCCTACAGAAAAGATCCTTACCAAACTCCAAGAGGCGGGAAGGCGGTAAGGTCGGTTCAGGCATGTATCCGATCTAAGCTTGGTTCCTTCGAGGAACCAAAGCGGTTGCTGTGCCGACATAGAGGCAACAGACCCACTCCGCTGCACCTCAGAGGGCTCTGGTTTCGTAGAGCCCAGGGCAAACACCCGCCAGCCGAGGCCAGCGTTCTCCTAGGCAGGCCCAGCCAGCGGGTCCATCTGCCGCCACAGCCTGACTCCTTGCGGCCCCCGCCCCTCAGGATCAACGAGGTTTATAGTGGGGTCGCATTGCAACTTCCTGCGGGATGGCAGGCCATTACCACCGACAGGTGGGTTCTTCAGTTGGTCAGTCTAGGCCACTTTATAGAATCTCAGGAAAGCCACCCTCGAGGCCTCCTTTGCTCTCCCGGTATCAGGGTCAGCACAAAGCCTTGATCTGGCAAGAAGTACTGCGCTACTACGAAGGGAGGCGATAGAGTACGTCCCAGAGAACCAGAGAGGACTAGGATACTATTCCCACTTCTTCCTGGTTCCCAAGAAAACAGGGGACCTCCGTCCAATCTTGGACCTCAGCGACCTCAATGTGTCGGTCACTTACAAGAGATTCCGCATGGTGACCCTTCCAGGTCTTATCCCCATGCTCAAACAGGACGCCTTTTAGCGTCTCTAGACATGCAGGATGCCTACCTGCACATCCCTAGGCTCAGGCGCACAGGAGGTTCCTGCGCTTGAGTTTCTCGACCACCACCTTCAGTTCGAGCCCTTCCTTTCGGACTGTCTTCCGCACCGAGGGTCTTTACCAAGTGCATGGCAGTCGTGGCAGCGTCTCTGAGGAGACAGGGCCACTCGTGTTCCCATACCTGGACGACTGGCTTCTCATGGCCGCCTCCAGAAGACGTTGCTTCTTGCAATCAAGAGCACCCAGGATCTGTTCCGATCCTGGGCATCCTCATAAATTACGAAGTCTCTCCTGGTACCGTCGCGGAAACTGCAGTTCATAGGAGCAGTTCTGGACACTGTTGAGGAAGAGCCTTTCTTCCGGCCGACAGAGCGGGCGCATCAGATCCCCTCATAAGGGACCTATCACTAAGCAAGGTTGTACCTGCCAGGTCGGTCCTTTGCTTGCTCAGACACATGGCTGCGGCCATTCCTACTGTCCCTTCGCAAGACTCCACATGCGCATTACTCAGTGGATGTTCAAAGTGCAATGGGACCAAAGGCAAGACCACTTGCAGCATCCGGTCAGACTCACGAATTCAGTGATTCAAGACTGGCAGTGGTGGCTAACCCAGGTCGCTCTCATTAGGCGTCCTGTTCATTGCGCCGTCCCGGAGGTCACCCTCACCACAGACGCTTCCGGTCTTGGGTGGGGCACACCTGGACAGGGTAAAGTCCCAGAATACGTGGACCCAGATGGAAGCTCACCTTCACATCAACGTGCTGGAAATGAGAGCGGTCCTCTATGCCCTGCAGGCCTTTCAGTCAGTTATCCCACCGTGTACTCTTCTACTTCAGACAGACAACACGGCCCGGTGATATATTACCTCCAACAAACAAAGAGGCGCACACTCTTACCTTTGCGGGAAGCCATGAGGAGTGTGGGATTGGGTAATCAGACGCGGCGAATCTGATCACTGTGCACGCCTCAAGTGGACAACACGGTTGCAGACGGCCTGAGTCGCTCAGGCCAGAGTCCACGAATGGGAACTCCTTCAGGAGGTAGCAGAGGATCTGTTTCTTCGATGGGGAACTCCAGATCTAGACTTGTTCGCCTCCCCATCCAGCATAAAACTGCCCAATTTTTGCTCGCTAGATCCAGGGCCTGGTGTTTTCTGGCGAGGCAGCGTTATCCTCTCCTGGGCCAACAGATTCCTCTCGCTTTCCCTCCTTCCCATTGATCCAGAGAGTTCTTCTCAAACTGCGCAGGGAGCACGCAATAATGATCCTAGTGGCCCCATTTGGCCCAGACAGATTTGGTTCCTTTGTTGATTCAACTATCTCGGAACCCCGCTCCCGTGCCGCTCAGCTCCCACTTACTGTCTCAGGAGAAGGGTTCACTTGTCCACCCGACCTCGTTCCTTGAACCTGCATGCTTGGCTCCTAGAGACATAGCCATTTTGCGTCCACGGGGTCTCGCAAGAGGTTGCAGAAGTCCTTCGCAGCCAGAAAGTCGAGCAACGCGATGCGACGTGACGCCATGAAATGGCGCTGTTTGTGTATGGTCGCGAGCACGCGACCTTCCCTTTAGGTTGTCCTGTGGGAGTAATATTAGAATATTTGCTCTCCTCTTTCATTCGGGTCTAGCCTACTCCTCTATTAAAGTGCACCTCTTTGCCATTTCGGCTTACCACCTCCCGTGGGAAATCGTACAGTGGCTCAGGTGGACGCCTCAGGAATTTCTTAGGAGTGTTGCACCTAGGCCTCCTATTAGAGACCCTGTGCCTCCATGGGATTTGCTTTTTGTCCTTGAACAGCTCACGCTCCCCCTTTGAACCTGCCGCGGATTGCGAACTCCGTTTTCTGTCGTGGAAAACGTTGTTTTTAATTGCTGTTACCTCGGCAAGAAGAATTTCTGAACTTCACGCCTCATGTGCAAAGAGCCTTATTTAGTTTTCCACCGACAGAGTATCCCTGAGGACGAACCCTAAATTCTTGCCTAAGGTGGTTTCTTCACTCACTCTGAACCAGGATATCGACCTCCGGTCTACTTCCGAACTACTCTAATAGAGGAGGCTCTGCTCCATACCCTGGATGTTCACCGCAGCCTGAGGTTTTACCTCAACAGAACTCAGTCCTTCGTAGTTCTGAGCAGCTTTTCATTTCCTTCTCTGAGAGAATGATGGGCCAATCAGTATCCAAACAGTCCCTTTCTGCTGGCTTGTCCAGTGTATTTTCACTGTTATGGTATCAAACAAAAGCCCTCCAGTACAGTCCGGGTCATTCCACTAGAGGGTGGCTGCTTCCTTTGCAGCGCTCAAAAATGTTTCCACTTCTGCTATATGCGCTGCAGCCACTTGGAGTTCTGTGCATACCTTTATCAGGCATTATAGCCTGGACATACTCTCGTGCGAAGGGCTGGTTTTGTTTGGCCGTGCTTCAGGGTCTCCTGTCCTAGGTTCAGGACCTGGTTTTATCCTTTAATTCCTCCTCCCGGATTTTCTGACAGCGTTACTGCTTAGGAATCAGTCCTAATGGTGTAACCTGCTGCAGAGCTGTGTCTCGGTAAGATAGTACAGTTACGTAAGAACTTACCGTAACAGTAGATCTTCGAGAACAGCTCTTGCAGCAGGTACCTTCCCGCCCACCTTCCCCTTGGAGGAAGCATGGCTCAGTCTTTCTGAGCAAGAATTGTTATCTTTCTTTGTCTTCTGGCCCATGAATCCTAGGTCTCCCATTTTGATGTCAGCCCTGCGGCAAGAAGTCTCAGCGGGAGAACTGGGGAATCTGGGCAGGACCACCCCCTTTTGTACCACGCCTGGCGCGGCCGGAGGCGGGACCGGCGTCGGGCGGTCCCGCTGAGATTAGCTAACTAGAATTTTTCCGTGGGGTCCTGGCGCCTGGCGGCCCGGTCCTAATGGTGTAACCTGCTGCAAGAGCTGTTCTCGAAGATCTACTGTTACGGTAAGTTCTTACGTAACTGTACTTTCTTTCCTGATGCGACCTGTGCAGTGCGCAGAACTTTGAAATATCTGCTTTGGACTAAGGAGTCCAGAAAGTCAAAAGCAGTTTGTTTCTTTCACACCAGGTAGAGAGGGCACTTCAGTTTCTCAGCACTGTTTATCCAAATGGTTAGCAAATTGCATTGTGTTCTGCTACAAGCACGCCCAATGAACTGCCTCATGCTGTTAAAGCTCATTTCACCAGAGGCATGGCTACCTCAGTGGCTTGTTTCAAAGGGGTCTCAGCTGCTGACATATGCACTGCTGCCATCTGCAGTATAGTCCATACTTTCACCAAGCATTACAGTCTGGATATTGCCTCAAGGGCCCATGCAGGTTTTGCAGGGCTGTGTTACAAGGACTCCTGTTTCCTTTCCTCACTGCTTGGTATTCGTTCCTGTGGAGTAACCTGATGGCAGAAGTACCGCTGTAGAAGATAGAACAGTTACATAAGAACTTACCATAACAGTAGATCTTAGAGGGATCTCAGTCATCTGGTATGATTTCCCTCCACTGTCCCCCTTCTTGGGGCTCCTGTTCAAGACCTTACTATCTGCTGTTTCCATCATATCTATTTAGAGCTGGGTCCCTCTGTCTCTCCTCGTTTCCCCAGGGTGTGAGCCTTGTTCCTTATCGTCTCCAGAGGAAAGAACTGGAAGAAGGGTGGGCTACACAAGCCTATATAGGGATAGGGTTGGTAATATCGATGGTGTGGGCGGCCCCAGTTGTAATGCTGAAAATCTTCCATGTGGCTTCCCTTCACCGACTGTGAAGGTTCTTATAGTGTAATCTGACTACTTGTATACTCTCAAAGATCTACTGTTACGTAAATTCTTATGTAACTGTTCTTTCTCCCAGTGGGGCACTCCCAGGTCGACCTGTTTACCTCTCAGGAGAGCGTGAAGCTCAGGCTGTTTTGTACCTGCCCCTCAATGCAGGACACTGCTGAGAGATGCCTTTGTGAGGCCCTGGACCCCAGGCCTCATTTGTGCCTTTCCCTGATCCACAGGATGTTGCTTAAGGTGTGGAGGGACAAGAACTGCATGATCTTCCTAGACATAAGTCTCCACCACTCATTCACACTAGTGGGATCTGCGCCGGAGGCACTAGGACCCATCGAGGCAAACTTTTGCTGGAGGTCGGTGCGAGGAAGATGGCGCCCGCGAGCATGGCGCGCGGACGGTGGCTCGTAGCGGTAATGACTATCTCGCGACGACCCTCCAACCGCCTCAGTTCCTTTTCTCCGCCGTCAGTGCGCTTCAGTGACAACGTCGCGCTCGCTCTGTCGAGTCAAACTTCAAACTAGCGCATAGTTTTCAGTTTATTTTTTTGTAATATTATCTCGATAGTAGTATCGCTTAATTTTATTCTATTTCATTATATTTCCATTATATTTTAAAATTTAACTTATAGTAGAAGTCTCGGCCTACTGGGCGGAGTCGACCATGAGCAGGTCAGGTGACGGTAGGGAGACTTCATATAAAGCTGTTCAGTCAGTCGGGCTGGGCCCGATCAGCCCCTTCTCCTCAGCGGGGTTCCGACAACGGTCAGTCCGATGCCGGGGGATGGCGGTCCCCGCCGGCGCATAAAAATAAGCGGTCGCATTTCGGCACCGTTCGGCCTCGAAGCTCTTCTTCGACCCACGGGTCAAAGAGAAGGCATCACTAGAGGTCACCCTCTGATACGTCTGCTGTCGGCGGTTGAAGTTATCGTAGCTAGTTGCGGTCTCCTCCTTGGTCGCCCAACTTCCGGTTTCCGCCTCTTCGACGCCGGAGCCCCACCCGCCTATAGGTAAGGCTCCAGATGAGCAGTTTCATCAGTGGGCGCTCTTATGGAAGCGATAGGCTCGGAGGTTGGTTCTTCTGCCTGGCTCGGTTGCCCGAGCCGACGGGCTCGTCGAGGCGATCAGGTAGGGCGGTTGGACCTTCCTAGTCGCGGCGCCTCCTTCAGTGCCAGCGACTCAGGCTAGGTGTCCCCACATGGCTGCGGCGCGAGGGCCACACTGATGCCCTTATCTCCTGTGCTTTTCCCTTCTCTTGCTTTCCAGGTTCCAGGGGTGTCCTCGGCGCCTTCCGCGGGGTCTCTCGCTTGTCGGTGCCGAACCTTGCCAGGCGCCGTCTCTGGCGCCGCTGCCGTTCTTAATGGCGCCCGTGTCTTTGTGCGCCGCCCGGTGGTGCCGGCAGCGGTGCAGCGTGCTTCTTGACGCCGTGCGCCTCCGGTGGCGCCGTTTTCGACTCCTTTCGCCTCCCGGCGCCGGGAGCCCTCAGGGACTCTCCTTTCTATCTGTTCTTTCCTCCTCTCCTATTTTCACTCCTTTCCTGTCAAACAGTCCTTCCTGGACTATCAGGAGATGATGTTGAGCCTGACCCAGACCTTGAGTTGGGTGGCGAAGTGGAGGAAACAGGATCTTTCACTGCCACAGAGCTGCTGTGGTCGAGGACCTGTCCTTTAAGTCTCTGTTGAAGAACCTGAGATCCACTCTTTCTCTCCAGACTACAGACATCGATCCTGGGAAAATATTAAGACTCCAGTATCTTCATGCTTTGGAGATCCCTCCGGTTTGACTTCTCTGATTCAACCTTCCTTGAGGCGCTGTCTCAAATGGTATGGAATAATCCTGCTCTTATTCCCTCAGTGGCTAAATCCATTGATAAGAAATATTCAGCTCCCAAGGATTGTCCCATTTTGGCATCCCAAACCTGCGGATCCTATTGTAGTCCTGGCAGAGAATGACAAGGTCGTTCTTCCTCAAGCTACTACAGCTCGACCTATTAACAAAGAGTCTCATAAAATTGATACATTAGGTAAAAGTCTTTGCTGCCTCCACTTTAAGTATCGTATTGCCAGCTATCAAGGCTATTTTCTCAGTATGAGTATATCCTGTGGCACTCTATGAAGCAGAATGGTTGAAGCTCTTCCAGATTCCGACTCCAAGTCAGAGCTTCTTCTAACCGTTACCAGAGGTATTGAGTCAATAACCAACAGGTCAAAGCCGCCATGGGCGGCTTTCGACACTGCTTCTCGTTCAGCAGCCGCGGGTGTTTGTACTCGACACCATTCCTGGCTGCGTGCTTCGACTACCGAATGATGCTCAGCAGCAGGTAATGGCGTTGCCCTTTGATGGCTCGTGATCTTTCGGGTTCTCTCAGGTAGAGCAAGCCCTAGAGGCCCTCAGAAGACTAGGTCGGCCATTAAGTTGGCTAGACCTCCGCCTGCCCCTCTCGGGGGCATGTAGATAACGTCAGCTTCATAGTCGTCAGTCCTTTCGAGGCAGAGGCAGAGGAAGCTTCCATAAAAGCCAACCTGCCCAACCTCAAAGAAGCACAGCAGAAAGCGCGGGGCCTAAAGCCCCCAGCACTACCGTATGAATTGCCGCCCAAGTTCCATCCACACTGCCGGGTGGAACTTTCTCCTCCGGTGGGAGGTCGTCTGATGTACTTCTACAACCAGTGGAAGTCCATAACCTCGGACAAATGGGTCCTTCGGATAATTGGAGTTATTCTCTCAATTTTTGGAAACCCCGAATTGTCCTCCCAAACAACAACCCAGGTTGTCGACCTCTCAGTCAGACCTCCTCACCGCGAGATCCAGGGCCTTCTAAACAACAGGGCAGTAGAACTGGTGCCCCGCATCAAGCGAAACACAGGGTTCTCCCCATTACTTTCTGGTTCCAAAGAAATCTGGGGATGCTCCCATTCTAGACCTCAGAAAGTTAAACAAATTCCTCCCAGGGAAATTCAAAATGATTTCCTAGGTACCCTGTTACCTGCTACATCAACCACGACTGGCTGGCCTCCCTGGATATGCAGGGCGACTTACCAGCATATCCCATCCACGACCATCGCAAATTCCTGAGGTTTGTGGCTCTGGGTCAGCATTATCAGTTCAGAGTCGTGCCTTTTGGGCTATCCTCGGCGCGCGAGTTTTTACAAAGTGTTGTGCAGTTCTGCAGGCGCATCTCAGGAAGCTCGACTCCAGTGTTTCCCTACCTGGACGATTGGCTCCTAGCAAGCCCTTCCAGCCAAGGGACTCTGGAAGCCGTTCGAACGGCCTCTCACTTCTACGTCCATGGGAGTACTGCTGAATCTGAAGAAGTCACAACTGCAGCCCTCCCAGAGGCTCCTTTTCATAGGGACTCTTCTGGACACCTCTTCCACGAGGCCTTCCTTCCAGAGGACAGAAGACTCGACATCCTTCAGATGGCCCGTTACATCGGGGAGAACCCGATCGGTCACAGCCTCTCGATGCAGCGTATGTTGGGTCTCATGGCGTCCTCAGTGTTCACTGTACCCCTAGCTCGATTACACATGAGGACCACCCAATGGATGCTCTCCAGCTCAGTGGTCACCAACCCTCACCCCCAGTCTTATCCCATCAAGGTGATGGAGCCCCTCTGAAGGTCTCTCACCTGGTGGTCTCAAGAGCAATCTCCTGGAAGGATTCCCCTTTGCTCCTCTTGGATCATCAGATCTCCCATCACCACAGGCGCGCGCCGCTAATGGGATGGGAGCTCACTGTCGCTCTCTCCACACTCAAGGTGTATGGACTCAGCTCGAAGCTCAGCTCCACATAAATGTCCTGGAGATGAGAGCAGTCCTCTATACGATCCGGCGTTGAAGGATATTCTTTGTCATAACAACATTCTCCTTCAAGCGGACAACAAAGCTGTGATGTATTACATCAACAAGCAAGGCGGTGCTCATTCTTATCCCTTTGCAGGAAGCAATGAGAGTGTGGGAGTGGTGCTTGGAGCACAAGTCTCTAATTCAGCGGTATATCTGCCAGGTGTACAAAAGCGACTTGGCAGATCACCTCAACAGAACGGAGGCAGACCCTCACAGTGGTCTCTCGATCCAGCCGTAGCTCGGTCACTGTTCAAGAGTGGGGACTCCAGACCTGGACCTTTGCATCCCCACTCAGCATAAAACTGCCTCTCTTCTGCTCCAGAAATCCAGGGCCTGGCATTTTCTGTCAGGGTGCGTTCAGACTGCGGTGGACAAAGCGCATTCTTACGCCTTTCCACCGCTTCCTCTAATTCGAGAGTACTCCTCAAATTCGAGTCTCAGGGGACCAAGATGATTCTCATTGCTCCCTCCTGGCCTCGGCAACTATGGTTTCTCTACTCAACAGTATGTTGGCAGCCTCTCGAGACCACTTCCCTTGCAAATCAATCTTTTGACTCAGGGTTCGTTGGTCCATCCAACCTGAGGTCACTTCACCTTCATGCTTGGCTCCTGAAGAGGTAGAAGTGATCGGTTCAACGTCTCGTAGAGTCTCAGACATCCTTTTGGCTGCTCGGAAGCCAGCTATCCGAAAAACTTACGCTTCTAAGTGGAAACGTTTTCTCTCTGGTGTGCAAAAGTCCTCTTGGAATCCTTTTTCCTGTCCTCCAGACAAGGTTCTGGAGTACCTTTTGGACCTATCAAACTCAGGTCTCCAGTACTCCCGGTTAAGTTCACCTTAGTGCCATTTCAGCGTACCATGAGCGGTTTCTTCCTTGTCTCTGGCTCAGTTACCTATGGTGAGAGAGATTTCTTAAGGAATTCTGCATACCAGACCCCTGTTAGACGTCCGGTCGCAGCCTGGGACATTAACCTTGTGCTAGACATGCTCACTTGGAAGCCTTTGAACCCCTAGCTACCTGTGAGCTGAAATTTCTTACCTGGAAGACCCTTCCTAGTGGCCATTACCTCAGCCCGCAGGGTCTCTGAGATACATGCCCTGGTTACGGACCCTCCTATACTGTGTTCCATAAGGACAGAGTAGTTCTTCGTACTCATCCTAAATTTCTTCCCAAGGTTGTGTCAGAATTCCATCTAAACCAACCTCTGGTGCTTCCCTCTTACTTCATAAACTTCCAAAATGAAGGAGAGCAGTATCTTCATTCCTTGGATGTTAAGAAACCTTATGATTCTATTTAGATAGAACCAAGAATTTTACAAGACTCAGCAATTGTTTGTTTCCTTCAGCGAGACCCAGCTGGGTCAGCCTGTCGCTATCAGATGCATCTCATCATGGTTAGTGGCATGTCTTGACATTGCTATTCCATGGCACAGGTTAAATTAGAAGGTAGAGTTTACGCTAACTCTACTAGAGCGTTCGTGGCATCCCTAGCGGAAATTCGCAATGTTCCAATTGCAGATATCTGCAATGCCGCCACCTGGAGCTCAGTGCATACCTTCATTAAGCATTATGCACTGGATGTTCATACCAGGCGTCATTCCGCCTTGACAGAACTTATTCTTAATGGACTTCTGTCCTAGGCGTGTGAGCTCTGGCTCCCCTGCCACCCCTTTTGGGGATTATCAGCTTAGTACTCTCCACTAGTGTGAATGAGTGGTGGAGACTTATGTCCAGGAAGATATGAAAATTACGTTACCTACCGTAATTCTTGATCTTCTTGGACGAGTCTCCACCACTCATTCTACCGCCCTCCTCCATCCCGAGCTCACGCTGTGTTGGTCTTCACTCCCTCAGATCTTTAGGCCGTGAAGACTTTTTGCTGACCCTTCTTGCAGGTCGTCCGGACTATCTTATGTCCGTTTTTTAAGGTTAGGTTCTCTTTACGTTAGTTGCGCTGCACCTCCTTGGTAAAAAGGTACTGAGGCGGTTGGAGGTGGTCGCCGAGATAGTCATTCCGCATGAGCCACGCTCGGCGCCATGCTCAGCCCGCGCCATCTCGCGCCGACCACTCCAGCAAAAGTTTGCTCCCGATGGGTCCTAGTGCCTCCAGCGAGATCCCACTAGTGTGAATGAGTGGTGGAGACTTCGTCCAAGAAGATCAAGAATTACGGTAGGTAATGCATTTTCATATCCTGGTGGTTCTGGACTGACTGCGTTGATTCTGGTACCCTGATCTCCTATGCTTCAGCAGCAGGCCTCTGTGGCATCTGCCTTTCCACCCAGACCTGCTCTCTTGCACTCAGGGAGGGTCCTCCACCCGGACCTTCAGTCCTTACACCTGGACGACCTGGTGATACGGATGGCAAGGGGCACCCTAAGTTTGAGAAATCACCAAATATAACTAAAACCAAAACAGGTAAAATGCAAAGAAAAGGCAGAATGGGAGTAAGGACAAGAGGGGTATATAGGAAAGACACGGGGATAGAAAAGGAGACAGTAAAATTGGAAGGCCATGTGCACAAATGCCCGCAGTCTGAAACAAAATCCAGACATAGTAGCTGATGAAGCTTGAGGCAGACCTGGATATTGTCGTTGCCGAGACATGGTTCTTGGAGAACCATGACTGGGATGTGACAATACCAGGTTGCACTCTATTCAGGAGGGACAGGGTCGGTAAAAGGGAGGAGGAGTAGCTGTCTATGTCAGGGAAGGAATTAAGGCTACTGAAGTACAGGGAATGCAGGGAGGCGGAGGCACTGTGGATCATCTGAAGATGGGAAATGGCACTGCCATTCACACTGGTGTGATCTACAGACCTCCCCCACAAAGGGAAGAGCCGGACAGGATACTTGTAGAAGCCATCCACAGAATGACAGCTAAAGGGAGGTACTGCTGGTAGGAGATGTCAATCTGCCAGATGTGGATTGGCACAACCAGGCTGCAGCCTCAGCCAGGAACAAGGCGTCAGGGAACCGCTGCAGGGGGCTGTACCTAAAACAGCTAGTGACAGAGCCCGCAGAGGAGTGATTTTTGGACCTGGTACCAACAGGATAAAGTTAAGAACAGCTACTGCACTCAAACCATAAAAGACTTGACAGAGGTCCACAGTAACCACTATACCAGCTGCTCCATTTAGTGGCTACTGTAGACCTCTGTCAGGTTCTGTTGTTATTCACAATAAATTTTCTTGTTATTCAAAGTGTCAAGTCTTTTATGGTCCTAGTGCAGTAGCTGTTCGTGACTTTGTTGCTTAAACAGGGATGGCTGCCACAGAGCTACTGCTCCAACCCACAACCACGCTGTTCACAGCACTGGTCTCTTTGAACTAGATACTCACCAACAGGGACAGAATTACAGATGTAAAGTGGTCAGCCACCTGGGATCAAGCGATCACAGTATGGTGTGGTTCAGTCTGAGAACAGCAGAAGCATCAAACCACATGAAAGCAAGGTCCTGGATTTCAAGCAGGCCAACTTTGCAAAGATGGGGAATGTCTTAGGAAATGGCTGGCAGAAAGGGAGAAACGAGGGGATTTGAGGAAGAAAAAGAAAACTTAAGCGGAAGAAGACAGGGAAGTGTATCTAGAAAACAGAGGGAGACAGGAGCACAAAGGCTCAAACAGAAGAAAAAAATAGTCCAGGCAATAACAAAAAGGAACAAGAACTTTTCAGGTATGTTAATGAAAAAAAAAAGGCTAAGAGTGGGATTGTGAGACTAAAAAGGAAGGAGGAAAGTGTGCAGAGGAGGATCAAGAAAAGCAGAAATCCTGAACAAGTATTTTGTTCAGTATTCACAGAAGAAGGTGGAGGAGGGACCAAAGTTAGCGACGGTACCATGAAGCCCCACTGGGAGGGAGGTTGGTACCAGTCCATTTAAGGAAGAGAGTCTTAAAGGAAGTCACTAATCTGAAAGTGGACAAGCCAGTTGTATCTAGACAGGATACATCCCAGGGTATTAAGAGAACTCAGCGGGGTGCTGGCACACAGTGACAGCCCTGTTCAACAGTTTGCTGGAAACAGGTGTGGTATCGAAGGGCTGGGAGAGGGCGAATGTAGTCCCTCTCCAGAAAAGTGGGAGCAGGAGGAGGCTGGCTGTTACAGGCCAGTCAGCCCGACCTCGGGTGGGGAAACTAATGGCATCACTACTAAAGAAAGGTTTGTGATGTATGTTGAATCCAACAGAGCACAGGAACTGAGGCAGCATGGATTCACAGTGGGAAGATCTTGTCAAACAAATCTGATAGATGTCTTTGACTGGGTGACCAGGGAGGTGGATCAGGGAGGGTGGTGGATATGACCTACCTGGATTTCAGCAAGACCTTACACTGTCCCACATAGGAGGCTAGTAAACAAGCTGGGCAGCCTGGGAGTGGGTCCCAGGGTGGTAAACTGGGTCAGAAAATTGGCTAAGCAATAGGAGACAGAAGGTGGTGGTGAACAGAGTTCAATCCAAGAGGGGGTGACCAGCGGGTTCCACAGGAATCAGTCCTCTTTAATGTCTTCATAGCGACATTGCAGAGGGGCTGGAAGGTAAGGTGTGTCTCTGCAGACAACACGAAGATCTGCAACAGGACTGACTCTCCAAGAGGGGTAGAAAATGAGATGGGTCCTAAGCAAGCTTGAGGTGGTCAGAGTGTGGCAGCCAAGATTCAATGCAAAGAAATGCAAGATCATGCACTTGGGGCACAGAAATGCAGGGAGGAGTACATGATGGGGAGGTACTGACAGCCACCAAACAGGAAAAGGACCTGATAATAATCATATCTGATTATCTAAAGGTTACTAAACAATGTGAAAAGGCTGTGAGGAGAGCCAGTGGAATGCTGGGTTGCACAGGCAGAGGTATCTCCAGCAGAAGGAAGGAGGTGGTGATGCCACTGTATAGAACACTGGTGAGACCTCATCTAGAGTACTGTGTCAGATCTTATCTGTGTCAGTCTTCACCATTCATCACCTTTGGGTATAGTGGCGGTCACGGGCCCAGCAAGGAAGCTTTGGGGGGTGGGCAGTCTTGACGTACCATCTGCACCGCCCTCGGAGCCGACTCATTGCGTGGTGCTCACAGGTTCGCCATTAGGTGTCGTCGACCCCATTCTCCTGCCATAGAGGTCGCACCTCGTGGAAGCTCTGCTAAGTAAGTGGCCTGCTATCTGTTTTGAAGCCTTTGGCTCCGTTTCTCTCCTGTCCAGTCCATCGACTCCATAGTATTTCAATTCTTATAATTTCCTGTCGGTTCAGCTGTCCACCTCCACTCGACGTCTCCTGGTAGGACTGTTCCTTTTCTTTTATCTAGCAACATCAAGTCTTGTTTTGGTTGATCTTCCTGTACTAAGTCTCCATCACTCATTCACACTAGTGGGATAGTGCGGAGGAGCTCGGACCAAGCAGGAGCCAAAAATTTTCTGAAGGTTCGGTAGCTGAGGTGAACCACTCAAATGCAGCACACATAAGACTGACTTCGGCGCCTACATAGGCTATCTCGGCATCGACCCTCCAACCGCCTCAGTTCCTTTTCTCCCACCGTCGAGTGTTCTTGGATGTCGATGTCGCCAGCCTGTCGGAGTCAAAGTTTTCGCTTCATATGACAACAGCTTTTAGTGTTTATTTAACTATTTAGTAGTAATTTCTTATTTTACAAACAAGAAAGAAGATTATGAAGAAAAGAAATTCTTTCCTGCCATCGAAGGAGTCGCCTTAGACGGTAGCGGTGATGGTAGGAAGACTTTGTTTGAAAGTTGTTATGGCAGAGGGCCTATGCCTGGTCCACCCATTGAGTACGTCTGCACGAGGATTGTTCGTTGGAAGGCGATAGGTCTGAACCGACTTTAGTGGGTTCCCTTGGCCCCGCTGCTATGACCGCATTCTCGACTCGGACTCCATCTCTGTGCTCGTTGGAGTTCCAGTGAGCAGTTTCACCTCTGGGCCGCTCCTGTGGAGTAGGGGTTTGACTTTCCTTGTTTCCTGGCTGTGTTCCTGTTTTCGGGACCTCCAGGCCTCGGAGCCATTGGACCAGAGCTGGGGCAGTTGGATCAGAATGAGCACGGTGCCCTCTTGGTGCCTTCGCCATCGTGTCCACCCTGGTGCCTACCCCTCTTCCTTTTCCATGCTGGGGCGGCACGGCACCACCTTTCCTTCTCCCCATCACCTCCATTGACTTTTCCATGGTGTTTTCCTGGCGCCATGCCTGATGGCTAGTGGCGCCATAGATACTAGTTTGGCAGCCGGTGCGTGGCGGCGGTCGCTGATGTTGGTCGGCGACGTGCTCATTGCCGTGGGCTCTGTGCAGCGCCATGGGTGCTGTCATTGTTGCCAGTGCCGCTGGGCGGTGCGTGGGTGTCTCACAGTGCCGCGGATGCGCTGGTACTCATGGGTGTTGCGGTCACCCGCTGGTGGCACTTGGCACCCGGTGGCACCTGGAACCTGCGGGTGGCATGGGTGCCATGGTGCCATTGGTGCCCTCGAGTGCCATGGGCGTCGGAGGTGCCCTTGCATGCCGTTGGTGCCAAGGATACCTGCAGGTTCGCCGTGGGTGCCCTGGGGTGTCTCCCAGGTTGGCATAGATACTGCTTGGTGCCCTCCTGTGCCACGAGTGCGCTGGAGCCCCAGGGGTGCCAATTGGTGCTGTCTGCAGAACTAGGAAAGATCTCTGTTTCGGACCTCTTCTTCCACAGGACTTGTGGCAGGATGTTTCATGAATGAAGTCCTGTTCTGCGGATAATTTTTCCATACATCTTAGTGGGTGGCGGTCTGCATCGGTCTTGTCATCCAGCGGTTTTCCGCCGATGGGACTCTTCTATTCTGCCAGCGGAATCTCTCATTCCGCTCAGCACTTCTCAGCTCCTACATGGTGCCAAGCTCCTTGACACCCTTCCTGGTGGCGGAGTCTCTAGTGGCTCTGACCTAGACCTCTCTTTGGGGTCCTTCTGCGGTAGAAGGGCATCTAGATGAGTCTCCTGTCCTTCTGGTCCATGATACAGCGGATGACTCATTTTATATACTGAAGGACACGCCCTGTCTATCATCAGAGTCCGTGATGGAAACACTTTTCAGTAGTTCCTCAGTAATGGCATTCACCATAGTGTTCAGACTACATCTGTGGACCATACATCTCTGCGTCTAGACTCTTTCAGTCGTCAAGACAATTACATTCTGGAACATTCTAATTCAATGGTCGGAGCCGCACAGACTCTTCCGCTCCTTTGACGAGGGTATACAGCCCCTTCTGATGCTGCCCTCTGGTGGCTGCTGCACAGGTGGTTAACATCTGTCTAGCTATTATTATTAGTCCAGTCAAGGGTTCAGTTATGGATCCTCCGGCTCCTCCAGTTCCTCAGAGGGATGACATCCTTGTCATTTCTGTATCAGGCAATCCTGCGAAATAGCAGTCTGCAACCTTGTCAGGCTCGGACTAATGATTTAAAAAAAAAAAAAAAGTGGTTAGAATTATCACAGTACAGGGCCTAGCTGGAATTTCCCGATACCACACTTTGGATCTGGTCAGGTTCAGCCTCAACCCTAGGGCAGTCATCTCTAAACTTGGGTAAAGAGTGCCTGATTTCTTCTACCCCTAGGGCAGTCCGATCCAGCGGTGGTATAGCTCACCTCTTTTCTCTAGAGATTTCTCTTATTCGAGTTATTTCCAAAACCTAGGCATCTAACAGTCGGTTAGTCCCTCCTTTTTTTTTAATCAGGCTTTCTTCTCTTGATCAGAGCCTCGCAGCAACAAGTGACTCTTCAGCAAGTCGAACTTAGATTCCTTCTTCCATGCTTGCTTCAGCTTAACAGACGACATGCTCCTTTCTTGACCATAGGTCAAGTAGGTCTTTCTTAGAATAACTTCTCAAATATTCACACCTTCAGTTCCTCGCACTGGTTTCAGTGCCAGTGCTTACTAAAGCTATCGTCTCCGACTGCGGGATGGAGGCGGTGATGTTTGTTTTTCAACAAAGCAAACTAGAGTCCTTCCTACTCCTTCAGGAGGCCAGAGTAAGTAGCGCCTCACCGCATTGAGCCACTTCTGCTGCTATTCGGTCACTTCAACGAATGGGTTAGCCCTAACTTGGTCCTGCTGTGTCCCCCTCAACACACATCTGCCTCTATTTGCCTTACTAATCCAGCCCCGTTTTTTCAGGTGGACACATCCTCCTGTACACTTTTTCCTTTCTTCCTTGAGTTCAGAGACTGCTACTACAGTTATACACACAAGGGCAGGATGATTCCTTTTGGAATATGCAGTGACTAGGATTTGATTCTACTAGACCACCACAAGAGCCTTCTAGTTGTGCTTCGCCTTCCATCAGGAAGGTTTCAGTGACTAAGTGAAAACCATTCTCCTTGATGGGCTAACTCCACCTGGACCTTCTTTTGCTCACCAAGTAAGGGGTTCAAGTGCTCCTGGACTTGTTGTTGCAGGTCAGCCATACTTGGTAGTGGGGGTTCCGTCTCCGCTTCGGTCTACCCTGAACCTGTAGACTTTACCTCCGGCTCTTGCAGTTCCTGAGGTCCCTCTACATTAGATTAGTACATGTCTTTGACACTATTAGATCTTACTGGTGGGAGCTCTTGCAGCAGGCTATAACAGTTAGGACTATGCCGCGGGCACTAGGACCCTCGAGCTTCTCAGCCAGCAGTACCAAGCAGGGACCACCCCGGCGTCAGCCCTGGTACAAAGGGTGGCGGACCCAGCTCCACCTCAGTTCTTTTCCGCTGTGTCCCGTGCACAGAGAAGAGCCTCCTTCCTCAGCTTGCCAGGAACAGCGAAACTGACTTTATATATCGTTTTTGTACCGTTTTGACGGTTTTTCCAGTGTTTACGACGGATGTTTCGCCGTCCGTCTCTCCAGAGATTCACCAGAACAAGTGCGATTGCGGATGGCAGATCTTCGCAAAGAGCGGGCACAAGCGTTGCTTCTTCTGCCTGGTGTACCATGATACGCAGCCTGCTCAAGCCTGCCAGGCGTTCACCAGCCGGACCGGATCCAACGTCTTAAGACCCTGAAGGCATTTCTACTCGAAAAACAGATGGATCTGCACACTTCAGAGGAGAAGCATGAGGAGAAAACCAAGTGCCACGGGAAAGACCGCAGTAGGTCCGACACGGTCCCAGTCGCGGTCCCATTCTCACTCGCGGGCCTCTCCAAAAGGCCCGTGTCCCCGGAGCTCAGGTGGCGTCCAAAAGTCGTCTCAGGCCAAGGCGGCCCATCGGGAGAAGCTGGCTAAGCCGAAGGTAACCCGCTAAGGGTCACCACCAAGACCTTGGAGGTGAAAGCTTCAGCCCACCTCCCAAGGCACGGCGCCCGCCTGCTAAAGCGGCCCCTGGAGCGAAGGACTCTCCGGCGCTCCCCGAGACACCCCGTCATCAGTCCCTCCTCCGGCGCTGGCTGTAGGGGCTAAGGGTTGAGGCGAGACCGCGGATCAACCAACGTTCCTGTCCCCAAGTGCGTCCTCCCCCTGGGCTCAAGAGGCTTCCCTTCACATGCCGACATTCCGGATATTCCCTTTCTGGGCGGCGGCAAGTTTTCTCAGTATGAGCTGCAGGAGTTGTTCTCCTGCTGGTTGAGAGGCAGGTCAGGAGCGGACCCCCACCCCGTCGCTGGCCCAGACACGGTACCGGACCCAGCGGGCAAACCACAGCCTGGAGGTGAGCCTTCCCGAAGTCCCCAGAGTGGCCGCCTACACCTTCATCCAGGGGCTTTGTTCCGCGCCGATCCAAAGACCACTGCCGACGCTCAAAAGACTTCAGAGACCGTCGCCTAGTCTAGGTCTGCACTTCCAGCCCTAGTCATTCCCTAGGCGAGGCGCTCCGGCGTCGGTCTTTGCTCCGTCGCTGGTCTTGGACCCGTCAGTCCCAGCTACCGACAACAGAGGAGTCTGGTCATAAGGAGAGATCTAACTATTCCAGACCTAGTAGTCTATCTTCCTCTTCTTCATCGACATTTTCTTCCTCTCTCGGCGTCTGGCGGTCCCGGAAGAAGGACCAGCCTCGCTCACCTCAGGCGATCCAACCTTTATGGGCGTCATGAGGCATATCCAGGCCTCAATGAGTGGGAAATGGAGGACTGGGATCTGGACAGCTGAAGGTTGGCCAAATACCTGAGGCAAAGGAGCGAAACCATTGGTGGTCCTTCCTTTAGTGGACCCTTTCAGGACCTGACTCTGACTACCTGTAAGCGTCCGGCCTCCATCCCGCTGTTCTTAAGAAATCGGACAGGCTGTATAAGGCCCGAGGGCAGAAGCCTTTTTAGCAGAGAACCCTGAGGCGGACTGTTCAGTCATCGTGCTGCCCATGACAAGTCTAGGCAGCAAGCATATAGCTCACAGCCTCCCTATCCGGTCTCGGTATTTGGACCAGGTGGGTAAGAAAGTTTATTCTGCCTCTACCTGCTCCATCCGGTCCCTTAACTTCTTGCGCATGTGGTCCTGTACCAGAATGCTCTGTGGAGAGGGACAAGAGCTACTGAGAGCCATGCCAGATTCTGAGCAGAAGACTGAGCTTCTGGACATTGTTAAATCGGGCTCCGGCGTGGGTTCTCATGTCCTGAGAGCCTCATGCGACACTGCAGATACGGCAGCCAGGGCAGCCGCTTCCGGGAGTGTGCCTTGCGCCATGCCTCCTTGAGTTAGGTTTTCACCAGGATCTGCAGTCTGGTATCAGGGATTTGCCATTCAGGGTACCATGTTGTTTGAGCAAGAGAGGAAGATTTGACTTCTCGTCTCAGAAGTCAAGCAAGTCCATCTGGTTGGTCCGCCAAATGTACATGACAGCCAGCAGCAGAGCAGCCATTTATGCAGCCCTCAGATGGCCAAGGTGGACAAGCCCATGGTAATCAGCAGGGTCAGAGGTGGCTTCGTGGGAAAGCCAGTAACCAGCAACCTGGAGGTGCTCTAACGTGGGCCCAAGTCCTCCCAGGCCTCTCTGCCTACACCGGCTCAGCCCAATGACTCCCTTCCGTCCCCCTCTTCCAAAGGAGACTCCGGGAGACTGTTGAGGCCGCTTCTCCCTTCATCTCGAAGGGTGGAGGTCGATAACTGCAGGACAATGGGTCCTGGACATTATCAGGAGAGGGCACACGCTAGAGTTCACGGAATTCCTTCCAGATACTCCACCAAAGTACTCCGACATCCTCCTTCTCACATCCCACTGATAGAGCGGAGAAATTAGGACCCTCTTGCAAAAAAGGCAATAGAGCTAGTCCTTGCATCAGCGGGGAAAGGATTTTATTCCACTTCTTCCTGGTTCCAAAAAGACACAGGATCTTAGTCCCATTCCTTACCTCAGCTCTCAATCTCTTTATCGAGTACAAAAGGTTCAGGATGGTGACCCTTCCAGAGTCTACTCCCCTGCTGCACCAAGGAGACTGGCTCTGCTCCTAGACATGCAAGATGCATATATGCATATCGGGCTTCCCTCCACGAAGTTCCAAGAGGAGCACTACCAATTCCGAGTTCTTCTGTTTGGCCTCTCCTTCGCTCATGATCTTTACAAAATGCTTGGCAGTGGTGGCTGCGGCTCTAAGGCGCCTGGGCGCCTACGTTTTCCCTTACCTCGATGATTGGCTGCTTACAGCCCTGTCCAGGTCAAGCCTACTTCACCTCCCAGACACCTTTACTCTGTTCAAGAGCTGGGGATCACCCTGAACCTTCAGAAATTGTCCCTGAGCCCAGTCAAAGACTCGTCTTCTTTGGGCGGTCCTGGATTCTATCCATGGCATGGCTTTCCTACCCCGGACAGGCGATCGCCTGCAAGAGATTGCGGATGGATCTCAGTAACTCCTCAAGTTCCAGCACGGAACTTCCTCAGGCTACTGGGGTACATGGCGGCGGCCATTCCAGTCACTCCTCTGTCCTGCCTCCATATGCGGGTCCCACAGTAGATGCTCAGGGTACAGTGGGACCAGGGCTACAACGATCTAGACTTTCTGGTCAGGATCACCGAGCCAGTCAGGAGAACTTTGCTTTGGTGGATAGACCCCGGAATTTGGAGAAGGGGTCAGGTTTCATCTGGGCCACCAGGTCAGACCCTTAAGACAGATGCATCGGATCTGGGATGGGGGCGCACCTGGGTGCTCATCAAGCATAAGGGTTTGGACACCCAAGGAGCGATCTTTCCATATCAGTGTATTGGAGATGCAAGCGGTTCTCTATGCCTTACAGGCTTTTCAAGAGGACCTGGTGCCAGGCTGTCTTCTAATTCAAACAGACAATATGGCGTTCGTCTTCTACATTAACAAGCAAGGGTGTACTTATTATTATCCCTTTGCAGGGGCGATGGGAATCTGGCGCTGGGCGGCACATTCTGTCTGTCCGCGGTGCGTTCCAGGCATCCTGAACAATCTGGCCGACAGCTAAGCAGGTCTCGTTCCAGGCGCACTGAGTGGGAGCTGTTACAGTCCATAGCAGATAAGCTCTTCAACAAGTGGGGTCACCCAGAGCTGGACCGCTTTGCGTCATCATGCAATGCCAAACTGCCAATATCTTCCTGGACTAAGTCTCCACCACTCATTCAGACTAGTGGGATAGCGCTGGAGGCACTAGGACCAAGCAGAAGCCAAAAATTTTCTGAAGGGTCGGTGCCGGTAGAGAGACTAGCATCTTGTGACACCACAAGACTGACTCGGCGCCTGTGTGAGCTATCTGGCGTCGACCCTCCAACCGCCTCAGTTCCTTTTCTCCGCCGTTGAGTGCGCTTGGATGTCGACATCAGCTCGCCTGCGAGTCAAAGTTTTGTGTCTCGACAACAGCTTTTAGTGCTTTGCTTCATTTAACTGTTTAATTTAACTATTTAGTAGAATTTTCTTGTTTACAAACAAGAAAAGAAGATTATGAAAAAAGAAATTCTTTCCTGCTATCAACGAGTCGTCCTTAGGCGGTAGCTGTGACGTTAGGAAGATTTTGTTTGAAAGTTGTTATGGCAGAGGGCTGTGCCTGATCCGCCACTCTTTAGTAATATGGGAGGTCTGACTATGGACGATCATGTGCTCGGGGGGGTCAGGGAAGCCGCGAATCTGGCAGTGCCGGGGATCGGCTCCGCTTAGCCTCAAGCTCTTCTTCCTCGTTTGGGAAGAAGAATCGGGGTCGTTCGAGGTTGCCGATTGATGCGTCTACATGAGGTATTCGTTGGAAGGCGATGGGCCTGAACCAACTTTCATGGGTTCCCCTTGGCCCGCTGCTAACGACGCATTCTCGACTCAGACTCCATCTCTGTCCTCATTGGAGTTCCGGTGAGCAGTTTCACCTCTGTGCCACTCCTGTGGAGCAGGGTTTGACTTTCCTTTTTTCCTGGCTGTGTTCCTGTTTTGGGGCCTCCGAGCCTCGGAGCCATTGGACTGGAGCCAGGTCAATTGGATCAGAATGAGCGTGGTGCCCTTTTGGTGCCTTCGCCATCGTGTCGACCCTCGCCCCACCCCCTTCCTTTTCCATGCTGGGGCCGGCACGGCACCACCTTCTCCCTTCTCCCAACTTCTCCATTGGCTTTTCCATGGTGTTTTCCTGGCCCCATGTCCGATGCCTTGTGGCACCGGAGTCAGCGCCATGGCCACTGGTTGGGCCTTGGTGCACGTGCTGGTGTTTGGGTCGGCGCCAATGGGCTCTGTGGCGCTTGAGGTGCTGTCATTGTTGCCTTCGTTGCGGCGGTGCTGTGGATGTCTCCACGGTGCCACGGATGCCTGCGGTGCTTGTGGGTTTTGCGGGCACCCGTGGTGATGAAACCCTGGGCTCAGCGAGGTGGCGCCCGAAACACAGGTGCTGCCTGGTATCTGGCGGGTGGTGCCTGGCACCCTGGTGTCATGGGTACCATGAGTCCATGGGTGCCCTCAGGTGCCATTGCTGCATGGGTTTCTTGGGTGCTGTGGGCGTCGGTGGTGCCCTTGCGTGCCATTGGTGCCGAGGATACATGCAGGTTCCGCCGTGGGTGCCCTCGGGTGTCTCCCAGGTTGGCATAGGTACTGCTTGGTGTCCTCCTGTGCCATGAGATGGCTGGTGCCACAGGGGTGCCAGCTGGTGCTGTCCGACAGAACTAGGAAAGATCTCCGTTTGCGGACCTCTTCTTCTGCAGGACTTCTGGCAGGATGTTTCTGCAGAATGAAGTCCTGTTCTGTGGATTATTTTTCTCACGTCTTAGTGGGTGGCGGTCTGCATTGGGTCTTGTGTCAGCCAGCGGTTTCCGCTGATGGGACTCTTCTGTTCTGTTCTGCCAGCGGAATCTTTCATTCTGCTCAGCACTTTCTCAGCTCCCTCACGTGGTGCCAAGCTCCTCGACCCCCTTCCTGGTGGCGGAGTCTCTAGTGGCTCTGACCTAGACCTCTCTTTGGGGTCCTTCTGCGGTAGAGGGCATCTAGTTGAGTCTCTCCCTGTCCTTCTGGTCAGTGATACAGCAAATGACTCATTTTATATACTGAAGGACACGCCTCTCTATCATCAGAGTCCGTGATGGAAGCTCTTTCAGTAGTTCCTCATTAATGGGGTCCACCATAGTGTTCAGACTGGATCTGTGGACCATTCACCTCTGTGTCTAGACTCTTTAGGTCGTCAAGACAATTACACTCTGTGGAACATTCTAATTCAATGGTCAGGAGCGCACAGACTGTTCCGCTCCTTTGATAGGGTATACAGCCCTCTTTTGATGCTGCCCTTTTGGTGGCTGCTTCAGCACAGGTGGTTAACATCTGTTCAGCTGTTATTGTTAGTCTCGTCAAGAGTTCAAGTTATGGATCCTCAGGCTCCTCCTGTTCCTCAGAGGGATGACATCCTTGTCATTTCTATATTAAGCAATCTTACGAAATAGCAGCCTGCAACTTTGTCAGGCTTGGACTAATGATAATAAAAAAGGGGGGTAAAATTATCACAGTACAGGGCCTAGCTGGAATTTCCCAATACCACACTTTGGATCTGGTCAGGTTCCGCCTGAACCCTGAAGCGATCGTCTCTAACTGCGTATAAGAGTACTTGATTTCTTCTACCCCTGGGCAGTCTGATCCAGCGGTGGTATAGCTCACTCTTTTCTCTAGAGATTTCTCTTATTCCGAGACATTTCCAAAACCTAGGCATCTAGCCAGTCGGTTAGTCCCTCCTTTTTATTTAATCAGGCTTTCTTCTCTTGATCAGAGCCTTGCAGCAACAGAAACTACTCTTCAGCAAGTCGAACTTAGATTCCTACTTCATGCTTGCTTCAACAACAGGCGACATGCTCCTTCCTCGACCATAGGTCAGGTAGGTCTTTTCTGAGATAGCTTCTCAAATATTCACACCTTCAGTTCCTGCGCACTGGTTCCGTGCCAGTAGCATCGCAACTATCCTCTCCAACTGCGTGGCGGAGCTGTGATGTTTGTTTTTTCAACAAAGCAAACCAGAGTCCTTCCTACCCTTCAGGGAGGCTGGAGTAAGTAGTGTCTCCCCACATTGAGCCACTTCTGCCGCTATTCGGTCATTTCAACAAATGGGTTAGCCCTAACTTGGTCCTGCTGTGTCCTCTCCTCGACATCTGCCTCTATTGCCTTACAAATCCAGCCCCGTTTTTTCTGTCGAAATGTTTTTTCCCGCAGTGGACACGTCCTCCTGTACACTTTTTTTCCTTTCTTCCCTGAGTTCAGAGACTGCTTCTACAGTTATACACACAGGGCAGGATGATTCCTTTTGGAATATGCAGTGACTAGGATTTGATTCTACTAGACCACCACAAGAGGCTTTCAAGTTGTGCTTCACCTTCCATCAGGAAGGTTTCAGTGACAAGTGAAAACCATTCTCCTTGATGGGCTAACCCCACCTGGACCTTCTTTTGCTCACCAAGTAAGGGGTTCAAGTGCTCCTGTACCTGTTGTTTGCAGGTCAGCCATACTTAGTAGTGGGGTTCCGTCTCCGCTTTTGGTCTACCCTGAACCTGTAGACTTTACCTCCAGCTCTTGCAGTTCCTGAGGTCCTTTACATTAGATTAGTACTTGTCTTTGACACTGTTAATTTTGGTCCTATACCAAATTGTGAGTCTGGATTTTCGCTACTCTCTCAGAGTGGTTGCGGCTTCCTGGCAGAGTTTCATTTTGTGCCCATTGCAGTCGTCTGCAAAGTGGTGAGTTACTACTCGGCGCTTATCTTGTAAGCATCATGTTCTGGATGCTCTTTACAAAACAGCTCTTTTATTAGCAGGACAGTCCTTGGCCATCCTTTCTGGGTGAACCCTATCTCTTACCACCCTACTCAGGGTGTTGGTTTTAACTCGGTACTCTCCCACTAGTGTGAATGAGTGATGGAGACTTAGTCCAGGAAGATATAAATTATGTACTTCCCGTAATTATTGAGCCCTATTGGACAGTCTCCATCACTCATTCACATGCCATCCACCATCCCTGGGTTCACTTGTTTTCTTTCCTGGTCTTCATGGCCTATCGTTCAGAACTGTGAAGACATTGTTCTTTGACCTTTCTTACAAAAGGCCATCTGGAGCCCTCTCAGGCCCAGAAACTCAGAATGAGTTTTTCTCATTAGTTACGCTGCACCTCCTTGGTTGAAAAGGTACTTGAGGCGGTTGGAGGTCCAGCGCGAGATAGTCTACACAGGCGCGAGTCAGTCTCGTGTGGTGCCCTGCCGTAGAGTTCCTACCTCGGCCCGACCCTTCCAGAAAATTTTGGCTCCCCGCTTGGTCCTAGCGCCTCGGCGCTATCCCACTAGTGTGAATGAGTGATGGAGACTGTCCAAGAAGATCAATAATTCACGGTGATCACGTAATTTCCATTTTTTTCACGAGAGCACGCTCCTGGAGTTTTCTGGCCAGACATGTTATCCTTTGCTGGGCAGGAGGTTTCTCTATGCCTTCCGCCCTTCCTCTCATTCAGAGAGTCCTGCTGAAGTTGCAGGCAAAGGGGCTTGAATGATTCCAGTAACCCCCAATGGCCTCGGCAGATTTGGTTCCCACTCCTGCAGTGGTTATCACGGAACCTCCAACTCGGCTGCCCATATGCTGCAGTTGCTATCCCAGAAACAGGGATCGCTGGTCCATCCGGATCTCCGTTCCTTACATCTGCATGCTTGGCTCCTTCAGGCGTAGCTCAACAGAGTGCAGGGGTTTCCCTGGAGGTAGCGGCAGTCCTAGTGTCGGCGAGGAAGCCTCCACCCACTCCCCTATGGTATGAAATGGAGCGGTTTTGTTTATGGGCCTTGTCACAGCATTTGGACCCTGTCACCTGTCCAGTGAACTCAGCATTACAGTACCTTCTCTCCTTGTACCAACATGGCCTGAGTTACTCCTCTATTAAGGTGCACATGTGGGCTGTCTCCGCCTATCATGCTCTGATTGGAGACAAGATGTTACTGAGTTGGATATAGCGCACCTTTTTGAGAGAATTTTGCATATGAGACCTCCATTAGGGATCCTATCCCACCCTGGGATCTCCTTTTGTGTTGGAAGCTCACCTTCCTCCCTTTGAGCGGCAGCGGATTGTGAGCTGCGTTTTCTTTCTAGAAGGTGTGTTTTTGGTTTCTATTACCTCAGCTCGAAGAGTTTCTGAGCTTCAGGCTCTGATGTGTAAAGAGCTGTATTTGGTTTTCCACAGGAAAGGGTTTCCTTAGAACAAATCCTAAGTTTCTTCCGAAGTGGTCTCGGTGTTGACCCTCAACCAGTCGGTTGATCTTCCAGTCTATTTTCCTTCCCCATCTAATAGAGAGCTCTTCCTTCACACATTGGGCGTCCACAGGACTTTGGCGTATTACCTCAAAGGGCGGCTGCGCACCATCAGTCGGAGCAACTCCTTGTGGCCTTTGCACTACAATGCTTGGGCAAACCAGTGACCAAGCAGGCGATTTCAAAGTGGATAGTCCACTGCATATCCTTCTGCTATGAAAAGCACAATAAACCCCTACAGGTCCAGTCAGGGGTCACTCCACTAGGGAGTGTCTGCTGCTTTGCCGCCTGAGAAATGTCTCTATAAGGGACATATGTCGTCCGCTACCTGGAACTCGGTGTATACCTTTGTCAAGCATTACAACTTGGATATCGTCTCCAGGCGGTGCCATTTTGGTCTGGCTGTTTTGCAGGGACTTTTGTCCTAGGCCTCTGGAGTCAGTATATTCCACCTCCCAGGGTCGACTACCTCTTTGTTGTGGGACTGCTTGGTATTCAGCCCTAACTGTTATAGCCTGCTGCAGAGCTCCTCTCAAAGATTTACTGTTACGGTAAGTTCTTACGTAACTGTACGTTTTAGTGCTATACCAAATTGTGAGTCTGGATTTTTGACGCTCTCTCTCAGAGTGGTTGCGGCTGACTGGCAGAGTTTCATTTTGTGCCCATTGCAGTCGTCTGCAAAGTGATGAGTTACAACTCGAGCACTTATCTTGTATGCATTATGTTCTGGATGCTCTTTAGAAGACGGTTCTTTTTATTAGCAGGACAGTCCTTGGTCGTCCTTTCTGGCGAACCTTATCTCCTACCACCCTACTCAGGGTTGTGGGTTTTAATAGTGCTCTCCACTAGTGTGAATGAGTGATGGAGACTTAGTCCAGGAAGATATGGAAATTACTTACTTACCGTAATTATTGATCTTCTTGGACAGTTTCGCATCACTCATTCACGCCACCCACCATCCCTGGGTTCACTTGTTTTCCTTTCCTGGTCTTCATGGCCTATGGTTCGGACTGTGAAGACATTGTTTTTTGACCTTTCTTACAAAGGCCATCTGGGCCCTCTCAGACCCAGAAACTCAGAATAAGTTATTCTCATTAGTTACGCTGCACCTCCTTGGTCCAAAAGGTACTGAGGCGGTTGGAGGGTTGGCCTTGAGATAGCCTACACAGGCGTGAGTCAGTCTCGCAGTGCGCGCATCGTGGTCCCTTGGCGCCAACCCTTCAGAAAATGTTTGGCTCCCGCTTGGTCCTAGTGCCTCTGGCGCTATCCCACTAGTGTGAATGAGTGATGGAGACTGTCCAAGAAGATCATAATTACGGTAGTATGTAATTTCCATTCTAGGAGCGTGGATATGTTGTTCATCCACACTCTTTGGCATGTCCTTTTCCCTTTAAATCTGCAGAAAGTCTTCAAGCTGGCTTCTCCCACCTACCCGGTGGTATATACCTCGGCTCCGCCCCACTCGCATGAATCTTCCTTTCCATTGGAAGAATCCGGTTCCCTTGTGCTAACTCTAGCCATCGTAGGCCCTGGATTACGCGCGTCGGTTTTACCAAATTTATCTCTCAAACTGCGTCAGAGTTTTCGATTCGATAATAGCGCGCCGGACATGGAGGACAAGTCATCCCCGGTTCGCTGGTGTTCATGCGGCCAGAAAATATTGCGCACCGATCCCCCTTACCTGCGTGTACTGCTAGGTGTCGTGCTGACACCACCACCTGTACCTTTTGCTTGGCATTCCATCTAGCGTCCTTGGCGACGCGTGTACGCCTTAGCTGGGAAGACGGAGAAGAAGGGAACCGCCGGTGAAATCGAAAGAAGCAAGGTAGATGGTTTCAGCGACTCGCGAGACCGCCCGAGCAGCTAGAGCAGATGAAGGCCTTGAAGAAGAAGCTGCAAGCTTGACCAGCAGGAAATTTCTTTGTGCCTCTCAACACTCGGTTCTTCCTTCACAGATTCCTTCAAGGAGCTGTGTCAGTCTCTCCCACCAGGGGTGGGCGCCCTCTGGCTCACCTCCTCCGCCCTCGGAAGAGGACAATGATCAACGTCTTGAAAGGAGATGTTCCTGGGACCAAGAGGTCCGAGTCCCAGGACTCTGCAACCTTGACTTCAGTCGAGATCGCTTCCTCGGCGCGGCTTCACGGATCTTCCGTCTGGCCAGGCAGAGACCGAGGAATCGGCTGATCCGGCTGAGATTGTTCTCGAAGCCGATCAGTCGATTACGGGCTGTGGTCGACGATTCTTTAGAAAGGACCCTGGTCCTTTCTTTCCCGATGATGAGACACTTCCTTCGGGTGTCCCCATCAAGGGAATTGATCCGAACCTCGATTTTCCCGAGCCTGGTTTCTCCAGATTCTGGCGGCGCCATCGGTCTTGATCGAGACTCGGTCACCCTCTTCGGTGGGAAAACCGAAGAAGGCCACCGGCATTCAAAAAGAGTGCCGCCACAGGTCCTCATCCTCCTCGGACGAGGAGAGGCTTGACCGGAAACTCCGTCGGCGCTATGAGGCTTATGTGGCAACAGCTGATTCTGGCAGGGCAGAAGCCAGCTCCGCCATCCACCCTGGCCATTACTTGACCTGTGCCTCAAGGGCCGGCCTGACCCTTTTGGACCCGAAATCTTTGGTTCTTCCACCTGTGGGGCCGCCATTGTTCCAGATAAGCCCATACTGGTCTCACCACCGATTAGGGTGGAACCACCGCCTAAGCAGCCTCCTCTGGGGCTCCTCGAAGGGACCGTCCAGACACCGGGCTTCCCTGGCGTCTGTCCATCACGGTTACCGCGGCCGCCCTCGGCGTATTAAGGGGCATAGGCGGGGAGACTGCTGTATCCCGACTCTTCGATTCGGATGCCACCAGTTTGCACTCCCATCTGGGCAATGAGGTCACTCTCAGCAGGCCTGGAGGAAGATCCTTCCTCCTTTCAGGGCATCCTCCGCCTCAGTTCCGATTCCACGGAATGCCCCTGGAGTCTATCCAGAAAAGGCGGAGTACCCCTTACGGATATCCTGAAGGGGATACCGACGGAGGCCTTCCCAGTGGTGAAGCCATTACTGGTCCAACCTTTGAGCTTTGGCAGCGTCCAGCCTCCTGTCCAGCACCGTCTTCCCGTTTGGCCCATAAATGCAGCGTGCCTATGGGATCCCTACTGGGATTCACGGAACATCCCTCGGCTGAGAGCCTGGTGACTGCTTCCGTCTTTAGACATACTGGTAGCTCAGCTGACACCGACCGATCTCCGGACAAGGAGTCCAAGAGCATGGACCACTCTGCCCGTAAGGTCTACGGCCTCTTCCTTGGGCCTTCGTCAGGCCAATCCGTCTGTGATCATGGCACACTTCTCCCATGCTCTCCTAGGGTCACTAGATGAAGTACTTCCTCACCTCCCCACGGACATGCAGACCACGGTCAAGCAAGTCCGCGATCAAAGCCATGCTGTCACCAAACAGCAGCTCCAGACGGCCCTAGACATCGGGGATTCTTGTGCCCGCTCTTTAGCAAGCCGCAGTGGCCACCACTGCAGGACTTGGCTGAGGTTATCCTCCTTTCCGGCGGATACCCAGCACAAGTTAGCTGATGTGCCTTTTCTTGGTACCGACTTGTTCGGCCCAGGAGTGGCAGGCCACCTTCAGCGTATTGAGCAGTCAATGCCACCTTGGACACCACTTCTGCTAAGGGTTCCTCAAGCAAGAACCAGCAGAAGAGGAAGAGGAAGCCTTTGGCAGTCCCCTCCTATCAAGGAGGTCAGCAGCAACAACAGCAGCAGCAGGCTCAAGCTTGGTGCCCTAGGCCCAAGCAGGGCCCTCAGCAGCCCGAAAGGAGGCTGCGGTGCTGGTCCAGGAGCTTCCTCCTCCTCCTCTAAGCCTGCTCAGTGACGGGTTGGGGGTCATGCCTGCCTGGGTCCTCCCATGGGGATCGGCTCCGTCACATCGGACAGGTAGGTTCTAGGAAGTGGTCGGCAGGGACTGCCTCTGGAATTCAAGCAGTACCCGCCCAGGAGAGCCTGCGCCCACGGGGAGGAGAGATCTCAGCTTGCATGCAGTTGGCTCTTGAGACAACATAGCTCAACTCCTCCACAAGGAGGCGGTAGCTCAATGCTGGATCCGCCTGTAGACCCAGGCTTCGTATCCAGGTACTTCCTGGTGCCCAAGCGGACAGGGGTTGGCGCCCCATCTAGATCTCCACGACCTGAATCAGTATCTCAGGTCTTGCACCCTCCGGATGGTAACTCTGAACAAGATCATAGCATCCCTGGAGCGAAACATGTGGTTTTGTTCACTGGATCTGCAGGGCAGCTTTCTTTCATGTCCCAATCCGTCCATCCCACCAGCGTTCCTCCGCTTCAGGGTCGAGGACCCTGTATGATTCTGAGCCATGCCGTTCAGTATGTCATCGGCTCCGCTGGTCTTCACAAGTGCTTTGCAATGGTGGCAGCCCATCTTCAGCGTCGAGGAGTTCGAATCTAGCCTCATCTCGATGACTGGCTTCTGGCGGGTTCTTCCTTCAGGAGGTGGAGATCCAGGGATCTGGCTCTCATAACCTGCTCTCAGCTTGCCTCCTGATCAACGAGCCGATCGAAACTCGTGCTGTCTTAGGTGATGGGCTTCATCTGGGCAGAGCTCGACTCACTGTCAAGCCAGAGCCCGGCTCCCAGCAGACAGGGTGGAGGTTCTTTCCTCCTTTACCCAGTTATTTCTGGTTGGGCTCTTGCATCCTGCCGGGACTTTCGCCTTCTGGGTTACATGGCTGCGTGCACCTCAGTGGTCCGTTGGGCCATGTGCCCCTCCAATGGGAGCTGGCCACTAAGTGGACTTTATTTATTTTGTCTCTGTTTACCGAGTAAGTGTAATTGATCCAAGGGACCGCTTTTCAGGCATGTGCAAAAAGAAAATGGCAATATTGCATAGAGAATTACATAGCAAAAATGAGTACAGATTAAAAGGTAGTGTTAACATCATATTACTAAAGCAATAGTAATAAAAGAAATGACACAATCCTAAGCAGCATCAAATCATCCCTCCCTCCCAATTTACAGTATTGGCATAGCCAACCAAATCAGAATAACCCAACAGGAGCAGGTAGGAGAGGAGGAGGTCAGGTCAGAGCAGGCGGGACAAGAGGAAGGAGGGGGTGATTACCTAGGCTGACAGCTACAACTGCTCACGCAGAGAGAAGCCAGGATTTGAGGTTAAGTTTAAATATGAGTGCAAGTTAGCAGATCTAAGTACAGCTGGAAACCCGTTCCAGAGCAAGGGGAAGATACTGAAAAGAGCATACACCATCTTAGTTGCGACTGTGGGTATCTCAAGCAGAGGAACAGCCAAGGAGCGGAGACACCCTGCCTCGAGGGGCAGTGCTGGCAGAGTGAAGAGAGGGGAAGAAGTGCCCTCTGATGATGGTATCAGCAAGGCATCCAAGGGTAAGATCAAAGCAACCTTGCAAGGAGGGCCACCCTAGGGAGCAGTAGAAGTCGAGTGGGTAAGGTAAGGGCCAGATAGGGCAAAGTGGCAGGCGCCATTATAGACAGATGAAAGTCTAGCCCGGAGGGTGGTAGAGACACGGGTATAGACTGGGGAACAGTAGTCCAAGATAAGGGAGGAGGTTTCCTCTGGCAGTGGCCAGTCGGGCCTCAGCAAGCAGGTAGGATTGTACTCTGTAGGCAGCACCATGTTTCTGGTTGATCCTATGGACTACAGTGTTGTTATTTTTTTAAATTCAAGTTTATTTACAACAATTGGGTACATTTATCACCAGAAGGTTACAGACTTAGTCTAATATATGCCAGAACCTATACAGAAATACATTAGAATTCATCTCTCACATCTTTTTTATTTTACTCTGAGCAGCAATTAATTACAAACATTGTTATCCATACAACAAGGCAGGAGGCAAGGATCTCCTATTTGTTTGTACAACCCCTACACCAGCAGGGTCAACCTCATGAGGCCCCACAGCCTTTAATGGGATGAATCAAGTGGGGAGGGCCTTCACAATCCGATGGGGGCACAACAAGAGCAGTGTCTAACCACATCAGCCATTTTGCCCATCTCGGGTTTGTAGCCTTTGATTAATCTTAAATGTTAGCTCCTCCATCTCGCTATTTCCTGCACTACCTGTATCCAGGCAAGCATGGTAGGGATTCAGCCTTCAACCAACGACGGGTAATGGTTTTGTGGGCTGCTGCAAGGAGGATGGCCCATAGGTAGATTGAGTCTATGCCCTTCAGGTTCTCCCTAGGGGAGTCCAAGGCGAAGAGGTCTGTCAGTGCAAGGGACACATCTCTCCAAAATGCTAATTTGCGGGCATAGCCAAAAGATATGTAAGGAGCCCGCTGATGGTTCCCACACAGTCTGCAGCAAGTTGATTGTCTCATGGGGTCCCTTTATTTAGGGTTAAGGGGTAAGGAAGAAGCGCACTCTTATTTTCCATCTGAACTCCTGCCAGAATGGAGAACAGGTGGTTCAAGAGGCCACCTGGAATACTGAGTTTCAATTAATCTCCCTAGGATTACAGTGTTAATGTGGTAAGTGAAGGATCGGGAAGGGTCTAGTGTAACCCCAAGTATTTGAAATTAGGGACGATGTCGAGAGCAGGTCTATCAGGTGAATAGATTAGAGAGAGAAATTGGCTTTTGGTCCTGACGAGGAATGGTTTAGACCCAAACAGCATGACCTTCGTTTTTTTTTTTTGGCATTAACCAGCATCTGATTATCAGTAAACCAGTTATGGGCAGCACAGTAGTTCTGGGTAAGAACAGAGGATAATTGGGGAAGGAGTTGTCGCAATGAAAGATAACGAGGTCATCAGCGTAAAGGAGGGATTCACAGGAGAGACAATCAGAGGAGAGGGTGTTGACGAGTATCATGAAGAGCAGGGGCCCAGAATAGACCCCTGGGTACCCTGTTGAGACCAGTAGGGCAGGAGAAAGTGGCAGGGCCTATGCATCCTGACTGAGAGTGATCGGAGAGATAGCTCTGAAACCAGTTTGTAGTCTTGGAGAACAACCTATTGAGAGTAGTTTGGAAAGAAGAATGGGATGGTTAATCAGATCAAAGGCTTTAGATAGATCAACAAAGACTGCATCAGTTGCATGCCCTTGATTCATGTTAGAGAGAATGTGGTCAGTGAAAGATGAAAATGTGGAGAAGGATTGAGTAATCAAACACACATTTTCTGGTTGTGTCCTGCCCTCCACCTTTTGGCAAGTAGTTATAGGGGAATTAGAGGATATTCTTAATTGCTCTGGGGGAGTTACCAACCTTGTGTCTTGTGGCTATTGCTCCTCCAGGCAGCTCCCTTCTGGGGGTAAACACTACATTTTGTTCACGCTTATCTTTGCCATCAAAACTAAAATTGTGGGTATGGTTTACAAAAACTCCCCACACATCATCATCATTGGCACACTGCAATTCAGCCTATTTATGGGTTGGAAAATCTAACATATACCTTGAATAATAAAGGTGTATTTATTTGAAATAACGCTGGCATAGATGGATAATTCACCAACTGGACCACTCCCTAGTGCCCCCCGTCCCCTTTCTTCTTTAATTTTCTCTTACCCTCTCAAGCCCAGCACCTCGCTCCCTGTAAGATTATTATGCAGCTCTGAGATGTAGGGCCACCCCTTCATTCTTCCTTATCTAAGTACTGGGGATTTACACCTCTAACCTTGCAGTGCTGCGATTTCTGTCTTTGGGTGGGATAAGCATGGGGTAACTTGAAACTTGGATAAATGTGCTCCACAAATTCAATATAAATGACACAGATCCAATAATCCGATAACTTTTATTAATTTACTGGGTTTTTTATTCGCTTTTTCAATTAACACGGTTACAGGCACAGCTTGACAATGCAATAAATGTAGAATTAACTTCTCTGTTTTTTCTGTAAGCTTTTAAATAGCAAAAAGTTCTCAAAAATTATTTTAAAACTATTCTGCATGCTGGAAGCTGCTGGCACAGATGTGGCACTACACAGGCTGACCAATCACACATTTTATGGACATGCCCATCCCTTCACCTTAATTAGCAGGCTGTGATCCATGAGATTGAAGACATTCTTGATTGCCCTAGTACGATGACTCCTCCTTCATCCTGATAGCCATGCCTCTAGCTCATTGCACATTAGTAAACCCTCCTAAAATTTCCATTTTACTAATATTTGTGGCCAAAAGGCCATAACCAGAAACTAGGTACCAAGAAAATTCCTACCTGTACTGCCTAGAGGGAGCTTACCGTGAGCTATACACACTGGAGAGGATGTCTGCCAGGATCATGAACTGTATCGCTTCCTTCAAAATCAAATGGTGCAAATGGGTCTCATATCAATTAGATCATTATCCAGATTTTGTTCCTAGGCCAGATTCCCCCATACCACCTGCTTTCCTTCTGCTCTTTCATCTATTAAGCAGATAAACCTCTTGTCCTATATGAGGCTTTGTCTCTGCCTAGCCAGCTATTGTCTCTTGTTCAGATACATCCAGTGATGACTTTATCCAGCTACATGGTAAAGTTTGCATACTTGCCTTTAAAACCTATGGGCAATATACAGAGAATTTAGCTGAAACTCTTCTCAGAAGAAACATCCTGGGACAACACATTGGACTCCTCCCAGACCTAACCATGGACATTAATTATGTACTATATCGCATACTGCAATGTCTAATTTGTGCATTTCATGGGCTATGTTATTATATATACAGCATGAAACCCATCTCAAGTGCTAATATATAATGTGCTTTTATTGTAAAAAAAAAAAAAGGGTATTCTGGAATATCAACAGATTTTACTTCCAGAGTCAGCTCTTGCAGCAGGTAAAACATTTCGGACTGTAGCGGTGGCGACAGGACCCATAACAAACTTCTATCCAGCAGTACCAAGTGGAGACAGCCCCCCGACTTGACCCACCCTGGCGTCCCCGTGGTATAAGAGGTGGCAGTCCTAAGCGTGCCCAGTTCTTTTCCCACTGTCAGCGTGCATTCATCGGCTCCATGGCTAGACTCTTGCCAGTCGACCGCTTTATACCCAAGCTCGTTTGTTTGTTTTCATCGCAGTATTGCTTACTCTTACCTACTGTTCCTGTATGTCATCTACTCAGTCGCCACCTTCTAGGCACAAGAACAAGTGCGCCTGTGGAAGCAGATCCCACCAAAGATGGCAGACGGCCTGCTTGTTGTGTCTGGGCCCAGATCATGACACCCAGTCCTGTCCTCACTGCCAAGCCTTCAATAGCTGGACCCGGATCCACCACCAGAAATCCTTACAGGCTTACCTTTCCCAACAGCAGTTGACTGGCATGCACAGGGTTCCTCTTGGGCGGAGTCCTCCCACCATTCGCATAAAAATCTGATAAACATCGCGATTCTTCAGAAATCAAAAGAAAAAGAAGGAGAAAGAATGGGAGATCCCTCTCACGATTCGGATCCTCCTGATCGCACTCTGCCTCAAAAGGGCACTTAAGGATCGTCGGGCCACTACTCCCGACTGACCGTCAAATCAAAGCCCAGTCACCTCACACATGTTTGTACGAAGGAAGAAGGCTTGGGGTCCTCTAGTCTGATGCTTCAATCAGTCAAGATACAGCCCCCACTCAGATCACAGGCGCTCTTCAGACTGAGGTAAGGCACCTCATGCATCCCAGTTGGCCTCTGTATGCAGACCCCGGGACAAAGCTAAGACCTCAGGCCAGGAGGCAGGGAGATCTTCCTCTCTTCCTCATAAGCAGGCCAAGAAATTGGCGGAAAAACACGCTCACCCACCGTCGGACAGGCACCAGTCCGACAAACATGCTAAACCAGCGTCATACCAGCCCTGCTATCAAAGACACCGTTGCCCCGAACAGATGTCCAGGTCGCGAGACAGCCCTGTGCAGGAGGACCTGATGCCTGTCACATGGTAATCCGGGACCTGACAGCGCCAATCCTAACCCGTCAGTGCCGATGTTGGTACTGACCCGGTCCATCGCTGGATCCGGCTACAGGCTCCCAAAACTAAACCTTTCCCAGGTGAAAGACCTATTCAGTCACTGGTGGGAGGCCATCAGACCTGATAGCCTCCACCAAACCTCAACCTGCTGCCTCAGTGAAACCAGATTTGGCTCAGAATCCTGACGGGGTCCCACCCCATCCCGGACCTGCCACAGTCTCCCAGCCTCCGTCAGAGAGGACAGAGAAGCAACTCACCCCTCCTAAGAGGCCAAGGAAGAAAGTAGCCAAAGGAGAGACCACAGATTTAGATCGAGGAGCCCCAGGTCTGATTCGGTGTCAGTGGCTCAGTAGGTAGCACACTTGTCTCTGAGGCCTGGCGATCAGAGGCTGTGAGTTCAGTTCCACAGCTGGCACTTGGGTTACTATCCCAGTACTGACACACTAATACAACATGGGGGGGTGCTGCACTTCTGAGGTGCCGTGTTTTGGATGACATGTTAAACCAAAGTCCCATCTGCCTGGATTGGTGATAGTTCAGATAGATGTTAAAGATCCCATGGCACTTATCGAAAGAGAGAGGAATTTCCCGGGTCCCGTCAAATTCCCTCATTCACTGGAAATACCACAAATAGCTTAATCTGGTTCAATCTCACTTGGCATTCATCTGTTTGGGGGTTAATTGTGAAGGGAGGGGCACCTACAAAGTGGGGTGCTGGCTGCACCTCGAGAGCAGACTTGATAGAACCATGTGGCCTGTTCTGCTGGCAAGTAATGCATAAGCTCCTCAGACAGGCACTGGCACAGAAAGAGGCGGAGATCTTAATCAGTCTCCTCCTCAGACTCCTGCCAGCCTTGATTCCTCACATTCATCCTTTGAGGATCCATCCCCAGGGACCCTGAGAATACCCCAAAGTCACCTCCTGGTGACCCATCCTTTATGGAAGTCATGTGGCATATTCAAACTAACATGGGCTGGGATACGGAGGATTTAGACCTGAGCGTATGTGACTTGCAAAATACTTCAGGCAAAAGGATCCCGGCCATTAGTGATACCACCTATGGTTGACACCTTTGAAGATGTCACCTGGCTACTTGGAGATGCCCCATTCTTCCACAGCTATCCCAAAGAAAGCTGACCATCTGTATAGGGCACCAAAGAAGCAACCCTTCCTGGCCAAACACCCCACTGCTGATTCGGTGGTCATTTCGGTGGCACATGACCATTTGCAGAGACCCAAACACCTGAGCACCCAACCTCCAGAGAGAGAGAGAGTCAAACAGCTGGACTCCATGGGCAGAAAGGTGTATTCATCTGCCACCTGCAGTATCAGAAGTCTTCACTTCATGACTCCATGGTCCAATTCCAAAAGCCCTCTGTGAACAGCAAATGGATAATTTGCAGGGAATGCCGACTGCCTCCAAAAGGCAGAACTCTCCAAACTTTTATAAACAGGGTTAGATGTAGGCACACATGTTCTACAATCCGCCTATGACTCTCACGGACATGGCAGCAAGGGCTGCTGCTACAGGCATATGTCTGCATCGCCACTCCTGGTTTCATGTTTCTGGCTTTGCTCAGGATGTTCAATCCAACATCCTAGATGCACCCTTCAGAGGATCCGTCCTCTTTGACGAGGACACAGAGAAAATAATAAACTACAGGACTCCAGTAAGGCTGTCCGCACCGTACAGACAGTTTTGAAAGTCTTGTTTTCGTGGCCAAGGGGTCACCAACAACAGCAGACCAGTTTTCCACAGCAACAACCTCAACATGGGGCTACACTCGGAGAGGTGCCCACAGAGGATCTGATGGACCGCCTCTCGTCAGAATAAACCTGCTCAAGTCACCTTTCCACCCCCTACCACCTGACTCCCAGAACACACCTCTCCCAACGTTTTGCTGGGAGAGGGGTAGGAAAACGTTTTTGTCTGTACATAGAGGCTTGGAGAATGGTGATCTCTGACCAGTGGGTCTATGTACTCATAAGAATGGGCACTCTATAGAGTTTGTCAGTATTCCACGGACTGGCCCCACCGCCATCCCGTTACTCCATGGAACATGCCGGTCTGATTCAACAAGAAATCCAAGCCCTGCTTTCCAAGAAAGCCATAGAGCCTGTTCCTCTAAACCAAGAGGAACAGGATTCTATTTGCACTTCTTCATGGTCCCGAAGAAGTCAGGAGACTTGAGGTCCATTCTGGACCTCAGCGACCTCAGTCGATCGAATAAAAGAGGTTCAGGATGATCACTCTCCAAAACCTACTCCCCTTGGTCTGACGGGGACTGGCTGGTGTCACTGGACATGCAGGCGCATGCCTCCATATCCTGATAGCGAAGCACCACAGGAAATACCTCAGATTTGCCTTTCAGGCAGGCATTTCCAGTTCAGGGGCGTTATCCTTCAGCTTTCCTCGGCTCAAGGGTGTTCCTGGTGCCTTGCAGTGGTAGCTGCGGCGCCTGGAGGATGGGGCATCTGTGTTCCCATACTTGGACGACTGGCTTCTCACAGCACAGTCAAGGAATGCTTCAGAGTGCCATTCGGGACACCTGAACTCTTTCAGAGTCTCGAGGTCACCATCAACACAACCAAATTGTCCCTGATCCTCTCAAAACCTGCCGTTCATGGGGCCCTTCTCGACACAGTAAGAGGAAGAGCCTTCCTGCCACAGGAAAGGGCCAATCTACTAAGGACCTAGCCAGTCAAATCTTTTCAGTCTCCACAGTGCCAGCCAGGATACTACTTTGGTTGCTGGACCACATGGCTGCATCCATCAAAACAGTCCCCTTCGGAAAACTTTGGATGAGGACAATTCAGTGGACACTCCATGTCCAGTGGGACCAGAGATGGGGCGACTGGGACCTCCCAGTCTCCATCACAAGATCTGTTCGACTAGAACTTCATTGGTGGATGACGTTTCATTCCTTGCTGGAAGGATGCCACTCCAAAGGAGGCATTAGATTAGGTCTTAATGTCAGACGCATCAAACTCAGGATGGGGTGTGCACCTAGGCATTCACAGGACTCGGGTGGGGGCCCTGGTCCGTGAGCGAGGAGTCTCTCCATATCAACATTTTAGAAATGAGAGCAGTTCTCTATGCTCTGCAAGCCTTGAGTCACAGTACTAAAACCAGGACACCTTCTCCTTCAGATGGACAACATGTCAAAGGTATTTTTTATATCAACAAACAGGAGGCACACACTTATATCCTCTGTGCAGAAAAGCAATGAGAGTGGGATTGGGCCATAGCTCACTGCATAACTGTCTCAGTGGTCCATGTCCCAGGTGTTCAAAACACATTGGCAGATGCTCTCAGCAGAACAAGGTCAAGAGTGCATGAGTGGTCACTTCTGCAATCAGTTGCTGATGACCTGTTCACCTTATGGGGACACCTGAACTGGATCTATTAGCTCCACCACCAATACAGAATTGCCCAGTTTCTGCTCGCTAGATCTCACGCCTGGTGTTTTCTGGCAAGATGCATTGTCCTTCTTCTGGAAGGAGATTCCTCTATGCCCGTCCTGCCATTTCCACTCTTTGGAGAGTTCTCAAGGTGCAGACAGAAGGGATAACAATGATTCTGGTATAACCTCTGTGGCTTGACAAATCTGGTTTCCACTGTTACAACTGATCGCACTTCCATTGAGCACTTTCTTGTTCTGTCAGGACAACAGGACCTTGGTCCATCCAAACCTGTGGTCCCTAAATTCACATGCATGGCTCCTGAGAACCTAGCCAAACTTAACTTCAGAGTTTCCAACAAGGTCGCTGAAGTTCTTGTGTAGGCCAGAAAACCCTCCACCTGAGCAACTTGTACTATGAAGTGGAAGAGATTTTGTCTATGGGCCATGGCTTGCCACCTGGATCCTCTGGTCTGACCGGTTAATCTTCTGTTAGAATACCTGTTATCCCTTCGAGTCTGGACTGGGCTACTCCTCAATTAAGGTGCATTTGGCCAGTCCTTTCTGCTTATCACACCCTGTCCAGGAAGAACAGTGGCTCAGCTGGGTAACTCGCACTTTTCTTAGGGTATGCTCCACATAAAACCTCCTATTAGGATTCTGTTCCCCTTGGGATCTTCTGTTTGTTTTGGAAAAGTTGACATTACCACCTTTTGAACCTGCCACGGACTGCAAGCTATGCTTTTCTCTTGGAAAACATTACTTTTAGTTGCTGTTACTTCTGCTTGAAAGATTTCCGAGCTTCAGGCACTTATGTGTAAGGAGCCTTACTTAGTTTACACAAAGTAAGGGTAGCTTTGAGAATCAATCCTAAGTTTCTACCAAGGTGGTGTCTGAGATGACCTTAAATCGGACATTCAACTACCTGTTTATTACCCCAGTCACTATAAACAGGGGTGAGGCACTCTCCATACCCTGGATGTTCATGGTGCCTTGCGATACTACTTATCCAGAACCAAGGGAAGCAGGAGCTCTGACCAATTATTTATATCCTTTGCTCCTAGGACTCTGGGTATCCCTGTGTTTAAACAGACCCTCTCTAGATGGCTGGTGCATTGCATCACCTTCTGTTATTACAAACAACAACAAAGGAATGCAGCGACTCGACTTGGTCAAATCGATGCTCACCACAACGGCGACCAGCTACGTGATTATGAACTGAAAGTGCAGAAAGTGGTGTCACTTTCGAGTCTCTCACTGCATGCAAAGTAGAAGGAATCCAAAGACCGCCAAATACAAATGTGGAAACATTTGATTGCAGAGAGTACCAGCTACACATGGAACTCCCTCACCCAGCGCCGACCTCACAGAAGTCTTCCTCAGGGGTATGGAGACTTGTGAGAAGCGCTGAGTAGTATAATAAGTGATATTTATGTCTAAATGTATTTACCTACTGCAGAGGCTGACTCTCAAAGTAAGATTGTACAGTTACATAAGAACTTACCATAACAGTAGATATTCGAGAGAAGCTTTTGCAGCAGGCATACTTTCTGCCCTGCTTCCCCTGGAGATCTCCCGCTGCATGCGTCCAATTTCCACGTGTTCTTCCTGTTGGATGAGGTATTGCCCTAGGTTACCTTGACGGACCTCAGTTTATCTGGCTGCCAGAGTCTCTGGCGGTACAAGAACTAGGGCACTCTGGGACCGCCACCACTTATACCAAGTGGGACTTCGTGGCGAGCTGACATCGCTGGCAGTCCCTGCTTGGTACTGCTGGATAGAAGTTTGCCGTGGGGTCCTTTTCACTTGGTGGCTACAGTCCTAAATGTGTTACCTGCTACAAGAGCTTCTCTCAAAGATCTACTGTTACTGCACGCTTCTACGTAATTGTACTGTGTGGTACATACATGATTTTCATTTACAGGTGAGTCTTTCTATCTTCCAAGAAGACATATTGCACATGGTGTAGGGGACATGGTGCACTGCTGGGTTGCCAGCTTTAAATCATTCTAAGGAAAAGCTGTACACTTTCCTGTTTAGCAGACTCTATGAAAGCACTACCACACTTTTAGTTTTGCTACTTGTTGCTGCTTTATTAGTGCAAATAGGTCAGTGCATAAGCCTTTGTATCTGGAAGATCCAGGGAACCTCTGACTCACAACTACCCGCCCAGTGCTTTGACCTGTTGGTCTTACTCAGAGGCTAGGCAGATAGTCTGGCTTATGCACTGTCCAATCCAGCACTAATAAAGTAGCAGCAAAACTAAAAGTGTGGTAGTGCTTTCTTAGGAGCCTGCTAAACAGAAACTAGTGCACCGCTTTTTCTTAGACTCAGTCACTTTGTCTTCCCCTGACCTGCTGTCACACAGCCTTACAGGTTTCCTGTCCCATTGCAGTGACCTGCCGCGGCCCTGTTGTAGGAGTCCAGAAATGGGAGACAGCTCAGTTAAACTGCATTACATTTTAAATCAGATTTGTATGAAATGAGGCAGATGTACTCATGAACCATTAATATGATGAAGATGATGACAGTGATGAACAAGTGACCACCAAACAGTGTGGTTCATGATAAACACAGCCACAGAGTTAAGCCATACAAAAGTGAGGGTACTGGACTTTAGGAGGGCTGACTTTGTCAAATGGGAGCATGCCTCAGAAAGCACTAGCAAATAGGCAAGAAAGAGGGGTGGAGGAACAATGGGGAAACATCAGAACTGCCATCACAGAGGCAACAAGCCTTTGTGTGAAGCAAATAAATAAATCAAAACAAAAGGAAAAACCACTATAGTTCTCAAAAGAGGTGGTGGGGAAGGTTCAGGAGAAAAAGATAGCCTTCAGGAAGTATAAAGAAAAACAGAAGGAGCAGGACACAGAACTGTATCAGTTAAAGCAGAAGGAAGCGGGAAGGCAGTCAGAACAGCAAAGGCCCAAACCAAGGAAAAGAAAGCCAACTCGGTAAGAAGGGGATAAAACCTTTATAGGTACATTAGGGACTGAAGAAAGACCAAGGAGGGATAGTGAGGTTTAATAAAGGGAGGGTGGGCGGGCAGAGAGGGACAGTGAAAAAGCAGGGATACTGAATGAATACTTATTCTCAGCATTCACAAAAGAAGAGATGAGGTAGGTACCTAATCCAATCAATAGAAGCACTCTGGATAGTGGGGTCAATACAGTCCTTTCACAGAAGAAAGGGTTCTGAAAGAACTCCTAAAACTGAAGGTTGACAAGCAATGGGTCTGACGGATTCACCCGGAATTCTAAAAGAACTAAGGGGAGAACTAGTGACACCACTGATTACCCTTTTAACAAATCATGGGAGGATGGTGGTACCTATGGACTGGAGATGGGCAGATGTGATTCCCTTCACAAAAGTGGGAGCAAAGCAGAGGCAGCAAACTACAGACATGTTAGCTTGACCTCAGTTGTAGGAAAATGATGGAATGACTTCTGAAAGAAAGACTTGTTGAGTACCGAGAGGCCAGCAGGGCACAGGACCCAAGCGGCATGGATTCACAGTGGGAAGGTCGTGTCAGACGAAGTCAGTAGAAGTCTTTGACTGGGTGACCAGGGAGGGCTGTGGACATGGCCTACCTAGACTTCAGCAAGACATTTGACACAGTCTCACACAAAAGATTAATAAGCAATTAGCCAGCCTGGGAGTGGGTCCCAGGGTGGTAGTCTGGATAAAAATTAGCTGGACAACAGAACACAGAGGGTAATAGTAAATGGAGTCCACTCTGAAGAATGGGGGTTACTAGTGGGGTACAGGAGGTTCAGTACTGGTCCGGTCCTTTTGATGTCTTTATAAGTGACATTGCAGAGGCCTGGAAGGAAAAGTATGCCTTTGCAGACGACACAAAGCTCTGCAACAGGGTTGATACAAAGGGGTGGAAAGGATGAGAAGGGACTTGGCAAGGTTGGAGGAATGGTCAAAAGTATGGCAGCTTAGATTCAATGCAAAAAGTGCAAAGTAATGCATCTAGGAAACAAAAACCCAAGGGAAGTGTACACGGACGAAGTGCGTGTAATAACAATAACAAAATGAAATGGACCTGGGGATAGTCATATCAGATGACCTAAAAGTGAGAAAGCAATGTGAGAAGGCAGTGAGGATGGCTGGGGGATCCTGGGATGTATAGGGAGAGGCATCACCAGTAGAAAACAGGAAGTTGTCATCCCTCTGTACACACAGTTGGTAAGACCCCATCTGAGTACTTTGTGCAGTTCTAGAAGACCCCATCTCCACAAGGACATAGACAGGATGGAGGCAGTCCAGAAGGGAACTAAAATGGTGCAGGGTCTACAACAGAAGCCGTACAAGGAGAGACTAATGGAGCTTAATATGTAAACCCTTGAGGAAAGGGTGGGGGACATGATAGAAATATTCAAGTACCTCAAGGAATCAACAAAGTCCAAGGGAGTAGCATCTTTCAGAAAAGATGTGTAAGAATAAGGGATACAATCTGAAGATGGGGGTGGCTCAGGGGCAATGTGAGGAAGTATTTTTCACAGAGAAGGGTGGTGGACACATGGAACAGCCTTCCTGAGGAGGTTGTGGGGACAAAACGTGAGGAATTCAAGAATGCATGGGACAGACATTAAGGCAATTCTGGTGGGGATAGGAAGAAGTAGGCTGTTGGTTAACTAGGATCTGCAGCTTATCCAATAGGTAGGGAAATGGGCAGACTAGTTGGGCCAAGTGGTCCTTATCTGCCGTCAGTCTGTATTTCTATGATGATGATGCTTACTAATTCCTTGTGTTTCAGGTATTGGCAGAATGTGCACTCCTGGGACCTACCTCCCTCTCCGACAGGTATAAGAAGGCCTGTGGCAGTCTGGCAGTAGGTAAGCACTATGCTGCTCCAGCTGTAGGAAGTGCACATCATCAGCCTTGGTGAAAATATGTCATGTAATAACCCTAGTTTATTTATTTGAAACATTTCACCAGGTAGTCAGACAGGCCCAGAAGACTGTTTTCTATTTGAGATCTGAGGAAGGGAGGGACCATAAGAATTAATAGGAGTACATACAATCTCAACTGAAATACAGTATACATTTTACAAGGAGATACAAATTGTACGAAGATCAGATTGGTACAGATGTAGCATAGCCCTGTATGGGTGCAAGGAAGTTATAAACACGAGCACGCAACAAATTATGCTTATAATTATTATCATAATGCTAAGATCTGGAGCAGTCTGAGAAGACGAGTACTGAGATTACCTTACATACCAATTATACAAATGTAAACGCCTGGGATTGTGAAGGGCATGAGCAGCACCAAGTGGTAATTTTCTGTCTGGGGTGGGGGTGCCAGGGAATGTCTGAGCATTTGTGGCAGGACTGGGAGGAGTTGTAGTGAGCCTTGATCAAGGTTTTGGCTGCTCGGAGGCTTGGCGAGGTGATGATCTTGGGAGTGAGACTGTTCCAGATGCTAGGGAGCCTGTAGAAGATGGAAGTTTTCCCAAAATTGTGTCTGCCATGTGAGATAAGTAGCCGTGATCTTCCTTTGGCTTAGAGGAAAGGAGAGGAGGTCAGAGATGTAGCTGAGCAATTTGCCATCCCACAATGTGGAACCCACCAGAGCGCTGTGTGCAACAAGAGTCTCTGCAAGGAGCATTATGCTCTAACCCACTCTTGAGGGTCAGGTCCATTGAGCTCACAGTGCCCACCCCTCGTGCAATCCGTGACAGGGAGGGGAAACGGATACCTTCTTCATGTTCTTCTGTAGTGTTCGCTGAGCTCACAGCTGAACACTCGCCACAAAGTGCCAGGGTCTCCTCTTTACTCTGGAACAGGGTACAGTACTAGTCTCGAGTCGTGTAGCCAAATATGATCCCTTCTTGGTTGCTACACAAGGGGAAAGATCCAGGCGTTACCACTTTGGGGTAGTGTTGTAACCCTGATTGTGCCTTCTCTCACAAGGCTCAATCACCTAGTTCAAATCCCCATAGACCCTTCCTTGAGACTTTGTTATTCCCCTATCTTTACCCAGACTCTCTTTTTTTTTTTTTTTTTCTCTTTTCCTACTGCCTGCTGGCCCTGACCCTTCAGGGCATCCAGGGAGTCATCCTCCTGCCTCTTGATCCCCATGGAGCCTGGTCCCCCCACCTCACCACGGCGGGGATGAGGTGGGGTCCTTCACCCGACATCCTTCATTTTGTCAGGCGAGGAGGTGGTCTAGTGAGCAGGGCACATTGGAAGCCACTTCAGGAAGCCCGTCTTCCCAGCTGGCAGGTGTGTTTCCTCTTTTCCTCCCTCCCCTACAGCTTGTGCCCCTGGCGTCATGGCACAAGGGCCAGGTCACTGTACAGCGACCCCATCCCATCTCACGATTGGGGCTTGCAGTACTCAAGCCCCCGCTTGGAATCAGGCAAGTGTGTAGGCATCGGCCTCTTCCTCGTTGGAGAAAGCGAGTTGTTGTGGGCACTTCAAGCCTGTCTCCCCCAGCCCGACCACGATTGACCAGAGTCCGCTTCCAAACCCGGTCGCCGAGACTTTCCTTTTCCGACCCTTGTTCGATTCGGTAGCTTATGATGGCAACCCTTAGCAATAACAGTTTAGTCACAAATTATTACTGAAACATCCCACAATTACACACACAGTATAGAAATCTCACTCAGGCAGGTTTCTTAAAACAGATGTCTTTACTAAATAATTAATCATACAGTACAACAAAAGGTTTGGAATATTTTGGCCACAGAGTAACACAAATAAAAGTGGCTATGTACCAAAGAACACACTATAACAGTTATCTAAAGTTCTTCCTTAAATTGTAGTGAAATGAAGTCCAGAAAATAAATGTTTTTTCAAAGGTTTCAGTCCTTTCTGAGCAGTCTTGTTTCTTGTGTGTTTGCTGGCATTTGCTCTCTTGTGGTCAGGAGAATACCCAAAAGCAAAGTGTCCTCAAAGTGCTCTGTGGTGGGTCTTAAATACCTGCGGTCCAAGGCAGTCTGTAAGTCTTGGTGTGGTCCTAACATTTAGGCCAGTAGATGTCACTCTTGCACTTTCCCCAAAATTCTTATTAAGGGACTCCTACCTTTATTAGTCAGACTCTTACAATTCCAATATCCTGCCAGCTAACCAATGTAATTATACCATGACAGTTTCTCGAATCTGGCAAAGCCTTTGAAGTGTAAAGTTTTTGTTTTTTTATGACAGGGCTAGCTGTTAACATCTCCTGAGTTTATAGCCCTTTTCCTCTTTAATAGCTACCCCAATTCTATCTTCTGAAGCATCCTGGCTTTTCACATGACAGTTTTATTACAGGTGGTAGATTGAGGACCTCTGTGTTAGTTAAACAGAAAGACTCTTTGAAATGCAATTTCCAGCTTCCCTGGAAAACCAGTATCTTCCTGGACTAAAAGTCTCCACCACTCATTTACACTAATGGGACTACGCAAGAGCACTAGGACCTACTGGAACAAAAATCTTCAGGAGGGGCGGAGCGGGATAGGACCACGCATTCATAGCGCCAATAGACTAGCTCATGCCTGTATAGGCTATCTTGGCGTCTACCCTCCAACGCCTCAGTTCCTTTTCTCCGCCGTGAGTGCGCTTCGATGTCGACATTGCTCGCCTGCCAGGAGTTAAGTCTTCGTCTATCGACAGCAGCTATAGCCGTTCAGTATTTGTTTAACTTATCATTTTTAGTGTTCTTTTCTTATTTTAAAAGAAGAATAAGATGATGATGATGACAAGAAGAAGAAATTCTCAGCCTGCCATCAATGGAGTCGACCTTTGGCGGTAGCGGTGATGGTAGGAGACTTCGTTTGAAAGCTGTGATGGCAGTGGGCTGTGTCTGGTCCGCTGCCCTTTCTGGAGGGGTGGTCCGACCACAGGCAGTCCGGTGCTCGGGGAAGGACAGTCCACCAAGCACAAAAAGTAGTGGTTCCGGGGACCTGGCTCCACTTGACCTCGAGCTCTTCTTCCTTGGATCGGTGGAAGAAAAATCAGTCGCTGGAGATCAATAGTGGCCTGAACCAACTCGGTGGATTCCTCTGTGGCTCCGCTCTTAACAGCAGTGTTCTTTCAGACCGGATCCTGTCTCTGTCCTCAATGGGTTTCTGGTGAGCAGTTTCACCTCTGGGCCATTCTTTTAGAGCAGTGGGTAGGCGTCTGCCTGGTTGTCCTGGCCAGTGGACCCAGTTCCGGGGCCTTTGGGCCTCGGGCAGCTGGACCACGGCTGGGTCGGTCGAACCAGGATGTACCGCGTTACTCTCTCTGGTGCCAAGGCCATAGACCCAACTCCTCCTGCCTACCCCTTCTTTTCCCTGCAAGGGGCCAGCACAGTACCGCTTTCTTCTCTCCTTTTCTTCAGGTCTAGCAGCAGTTCTGGCACCGTGTGTGGTGCTGGCACCACGGCGATGCCAGGTGGAGCTGTACAAATTTGAAATTCTGACAGAGCGAAGTTCCGCTGAGTTTTCATTGTTCTGTGGATCTCATTATTCCATAGAAATTGTTATGAATAGTTTTCCGTCAGAATGTTATTCTGCAGATCTTGGTAGATGGAATTCCACATAAGAACCAGTGAAATTCCAATGGAAATTCCGCTGGCGGGTGTTATTCTAGGGGCGTGGATGTTTTGTTCATCCACACTTCTTGGCATGTTCCTTTCCCTTTAAATCTTGCGGAAGGTCTTCAAGCTGGCACCCACCCTCTGCCCTATGGCGCCAGATCTTCCTTTCCACAGGAAGATTCAGGTTGCCTCTTCTCTGCCAGCAGCGTTTGTAGGCCCGGCTTCAAATTCTTGATTCTCTGAAGATTCGACTCGTTCAAGCTTCGTAATTGAGAATATTGTTATTCGATAATGGAAGATAAATATTCCCCAGTTTAGCGGTGCCCATGCAGCCAAAAATGTCGGCGCGCCGACCCACATGCAGCGTCGTTTACTGCTTGTGTGTCAGCCATGACACCTATGCTTGCAAGATTTGCCTCGCGTTTCACCTGAATATCCTCAATGATCGCCTTGCCGTCTCAAGCTGGGCAGGCCCGACAGAGAATCCTGTGGTGAAATCCAAAGAGGCCCGTGGGCGGGTCGCGGCTGTGGGTTCCACCGAGCAGCTAGAACAAATGCAGGCCTTGAAGAAGAAGCGGCGCAGGCCACAGAAATCTCTTCTTGCCCGATTTCGTTCCCTCAACCTGGGCTCCATGTTTTCAGGTTACTTCTGGGTGTTGTACCAATCTCTCCCCACAAGGCGAGGGACCTTCGAATCGCACATCTCCGGGCCCGTGAAGAAGGAACCAAAGATTCTTCGTCTCGGCGGAGGCGTTCTTGGGATAGTGGCGATCTCGGTCCCAGGAATCTGCAATCTTGACTTTGGTCCAAATTGCCTCCTCGGCTGCTGGCTCGCCATCTGGTCAGTTGGCGAGGCCGAGATCATTCTTGATCCCGTCGACCCCTTGTTGCCCGAAGGGCCGTCAACTCTTTGACCAGGACCCGGTCCTGCCTCTTCCTGATGAGAGACCCAGCCAGCTGGGAATCCCATTGAGAACCGGTCCTGATCTGGGTAAGTCACTAGTTCCCCAGTGTCTCCCGAGCAACCGAATCAGCCAGTCCGATTGAGGTAGGATATTTGGACCCCCTCGACCGACAGGCTGAGGAAGGTGCATAAGCGCTCAGAAAGAGGCAATGCCATCATTCATCCTCATCGTCCCTCGGATGAGGAGAGCTTCAGCAGAAACTCCGTCCTCGCTCACGAGGACTTAATGTCAGCAGCTGATTCTGTCCAAGCAGAAGCCAGCTACAGATTCTATGCCGCCACTACTTGGCTTTCATCTCCAAGCCGAAGCCGACTGCACTTGGAACCGTCAACCAAATTCCCCGCTCGTGGAGCCGCCAAACTACCAGTTCGCCAGAATCTGTCTCTCCGCCAGTTGGATGACACACCGACCTTCACTGTCACCCTCGGGACGATGAGCCTATCAGTAGTCTGTCGATGGAGGACAGCCCTTCATAATTTCTGGGGATTCTCGCCTTATCTCCAAATCTCGGGGATGCCCTGGAGCCTGTCCAGAAAAGGGCAGAGTACCCCTTACAGATATTCTTAAAGAGGGATACACCCACAGAAGCCTTCCCAGTGGCGAAGCTTTTGTTGGCCTAGCCTTGGAGCTCTGACAGCATCCTGCCTCCTGCCCAAGCGCCATCTGCCTGGCTAGCCCACAAGTATGTGGTGCCCATTGGGTCCTCTCGGGGTTCATTGAATACCCTCGGCTGAGGGGTTAGTGACCCTCTGTGTTCAGATGCACAGGCAGCTCTACTGACACTGATAGACCTCCGAACAAGGAGTCCAAGAAACAGGACCATACTGCCAGGAAGGTCTATACAGCCTCCTCACTAGGCCTCCATCAGGCAAGCCCGCCATCAACACGGTGCACTTCTCTCATGCCCTGCTGGGCTCCTTAGATGAAGTTCTTTTGCACCTCCCCACGGACCTTCAGACTACAGTCAAGCAGGTCGGGATAAAAACGAGCCGTTGCCAAGCAGCAACTTCAGACAGCCTTGGATCTCGGGAACTCTTGCGCCCATTCAGTGGCCACCACGGTTGCCATGCGCCGCAGGGTTTGGCTGAGGTTTTCCACCTTCACGGGGATACCCAGCATAAACTCACTGATGTTCCTTTCCTTAGTACTGATCTCTTTGGCCCAGATGTAGATGGTCACCTTCAGCGAATCGAGCAGTCCAATGCCATCTTGGACTCTGCTACTTCTGCCCAAAAGATGCCCCTGGCTATAGAAGCAGCAGAAGAAAAAACCTTTCAGCACCCTGCTTCTGCGGCCAAGCAGTCCTCCTTTCAGGGTGGGCAGCAACAGCAGGCACTATCTTGGCACCCTCTTCCCAACCCTGGGCCTCCAGTGGCCCGTGGAGGAGGTCAGGGTTCAGGCAGGTTCCAGTCTGGACCGTCTTACTCCAAGCCTGCCCAGTGACGGGATTGGGGCTGCCACCCTTTCTAATCCCAGTAATGCTCAGAATATTCCTAACTTTATGCAGTAAGCCCTGAGGGGTTGGACTGCCCGAGGCGATAGAACACATGTAAATGATGGAACACTTTGCACGTGAGCATTTTTCAAACACTGCCTCTACTAACTGCCTGTGTTCTAACCTCTTCAGATTTTCTCTCCGCCTGAAAAAGGCAGTGACGCCAGTTTCATAGTCCAGTCCTTTCGAGGCAGAGGCAGGAAGCTTCCATAAAGCCAACCTGCCCAACCTCAAAAGAAGACGCAGAGAAAGCCGTGAGGACCTAAAGCTCCCAGCGTACCTTATGAGTCGCTGGCCCAAGTTCCATCCACTCTGCCCGAGGTGGAACTTTCTCCTCCTGTGGGAAGGTCGCCTGATGTACTTCTACAACCAGTGAGTCCATAACCTCAGACAAATGGGTTCTTCGATAATTCGCGAGGGTTACTCTCTCAATTTCTTGAACCCCGAATTGTCTCCTCCCATACTTATTAACCCAGGTTGTCGGCTCTCAGTCAGATCTCCTCACCTCATGGAGATCCAGGGCCTTCTGAACAACAGGGCATAGAACTGGTGCCCTGCATCTGCGTAAACACAGGGTTCTACTCCCATTACTTTCTGGTTCCAAAGAAATCTGGGGGATGCGCCCCATTCTAGACCTCAGAAAGTTAAACAAATTCCCTCCCCAGGAGAAATTCAAGATGATTTCCTAGGTACCCTGTTACCCCTTGCTGCATCAGCATGACTGGCTGGCCTCTCTGGATATGCAGGATGCTTACCAGCATATCCTCGTGCCCACCCGACCGCAGAAATTCCTCAGGGTTTGTGCTTTGGGTCAGCATTATCATGTTCAGAGTCCTGCCTTTGGGCACCTCGGCGCCTGAAGTTTTACAAAGTGTTTGCAGTTCTGCGCGCGATCTCAGGAAAGTCGGACTCCGAGTGTTTCCCTACCTGACGATTGGTTTCTAGCAAGTCCTTCCGGCCAAGGACTTTGGAAGCCGTAAACGCACTTCTCGCCTTTCTCACGCCCATGGAGTTCTGCTGAATTTGAAAAATCTCAACTGCAACCCTCCCAGAGGCTCCTTTCATAGGGACGCTTCTAGACACCTCTTCAGCGAAGGCTTTCCTTCCAGAGGACAGAAGACCTGACATCCTTCAGATGGGTCTGCTACATCAGGGAGAACCAATCGGTTACAGCTCTCTCGATGCAACGATGTTGGGTCTCATGGCGTCCTCGGTCTTCACTGTCCCTCTGGCCCGACTGCACATGAGAACCACCCAGTGGATGCTCTCCACTCAGTGGTCCCTCGACCTCCTCACCCCAGTCTTATCCCATCAAGGTGACTTGAGCCCCTTCAAGGTCTCTCACCTGGTGGTCTCAAGAGAGCAATCTCCTGGAAGGATTCCTTTGCTCCCCGGATCATCAGATCTCCATCACCACAGATGCATCGCTAATGGGATGGGGAGCTCACTGTCTCTCCTCCACACTCAAGGTGTATGGACTCAGTTCTAAACTCATCTCCACATAAATGTCCTGAGATGAGCGGTCCTCTATGCAATCCGAGCCTGAAGGATGTCCTTTGTCACAAGAACATTCTCCTTCAAACGGACAACAAAGCAGTGATGTATTACATCAACAAGCAAGGCGGTTTCATTCTATCCTCTTTGCAGGAAGCAATGAGGGTGTGGGAGTGGTGCTTGGAGCACAAGTCTCTGATTCAAGCGGCTTATCTGCCAGGTATACAAAACGACCCTAGCAGATCACCTCAACAGAACGAGGCAGACCCTCACGAGTGGTCTCCTGATCCAGCGTCGAGCTCGGTCCCTGTTCAAAGAGTGGGGGACTCTAGACCTGGACCTTTTGCATCCCCACTCAACGCAAACTGCTCTCTCTTCTGCTCCAGAAATCCAGGGCCTGGCATTTTCTGTCAGGATGCGCTCAGGCCGCGTGTGGACAAAACGCTTTCTTTACGCCTTTCCACCACTTCTCTAATCCAGAGAGTACTCTCAAGTTCGAGTCCTAGGGACCAAGATGATTCTCATTGCTCCTTCCTGGCCTCGGCAACTATGGTTTCTCTACTCAACAGTATGTTGGCAGCCTCCGAGACCACTTCCCTTTGCAAATCAGTCTTCTGACTCAGGTTCGTTGGTCCATCCCAACCTGAAATCACTTCACCTTCATGCTTGGCTCCTGAAGAAGATAGAAGTGAATCGGGTTCAACGCCTCTCGAGTCTCAGACATCCTTCTGGCTGCTCGAAGCTAGCCACTCAAAACGTACGCTCAAATGGAAACGTTTTCTCTGGTGTGCAAAATCCTCTTGGAATCCCTTTCCTGTCCTCCTGGAAGGTTCTGAGTATCTTTTGACCTATCAAACTTAGGTCTCAATACTCCACAGTTAAAGTTCACCTTAGTGCCATCTCAGCGCTCCATGAGCCGGTTTCTTCCTTAACTCTGGCTCAGTTACCTCATGGTGAAGAGATTTCTTAATGATTCTCCATACCAGACCCCTGTTAAGCGTCCAGTTGCAGCCTGGGACATTAACCTGGTGCTGACATGCTCACTGGAAGCCTTCAACCCTTAGCTACCTGTGAGCTAAAATTTCTTACCTGGAAGACTGCCTTCCTGGTGGCTATTACCTCAGCCCGCAGGGTCTCTGAGATACATGCACTGGTTACGGACTCCTCCGATACTGTATTCCATAAGGACAAGGTAGTTCTCCGACTTCATCGTAATTTCTTCCTAAGGTTGTGTCAGAATTCCATCTGAACCAACCTCTGGTACTTCCTTCACATTTCGCTAATTTCCAAAATGAAGGGGAACGAGCTCTTCATCTTTGGATGTTAAGAGAGCCTTTAGTGTTCTATTTAGATAGAACCAAGGATGTTCGTAAGACTCAGCAACTGTTCGTTTTTTCAGCGACACCCAGCTGGGTCAACCTGTCGCTATTAGATGTATCTCTTCATGGTTAGTGGCATGCCTTCGTCATTGCTATTCCATGGCTTCAAGTTAAATTAGAAGGTAGAGTGTACGCTCACTCTACTAGGGCTTGTCATGCATCCTAGCGAAATTGCAATGTTCCAATTGCAGATATATGTAACGCCGCTACCTGGAGCTCAGTGCATACTTTCACACTATGCACTGGATGTTCATGCCAGGCGACATTCCGCATTCGGCAGAACTATCCTTAATGGGCTTCTATCTTAGACGCGTGAGCTCTGGCTTTCCTGCCGCCCTTTTGGGGGATTATCAGCTTGGTACTCTCCCACTAGTGTGAATGAGTGGTGGAGACTTATGTCCAGGAAGATAGGAAAATTACGTAACTACCGTAATTCTTGATCTTCTTGGACGAGTCTCCACCACTCATTCACACGCCCACCCTCCATCCCCCGAGCTCACCGCTGTATTGGTCTTCACTCCCTCAAATCTTTAGGCCGTGAGGACTTCTTTGCTGACCCTTCTTACACGGGTCATATGGACTATCTTATGTCCGTTTTTTTTTTTAATGTTGGGTTTACCTTTTTCGTTAGTTGCGCTTGCACCTCCTTGGTAAAAAGGTACTGAGGCGGTGTGAGGGTGCGTCGGCCAGATGGTCATTACCGAAAGCCGCTGCTCATGGCGCGCGCGTCTCATGGCGCCTCTCGTACCGACCCTCCAGCAAAAGTTTGCTCCCGATGGGTCTTAGTGCCTCCGGCGCCAATCCCACTAGTGTGAATGAGTGGTGGAGACTCGTCCAAGAAGATCAAGAATTACGGTAGGTACGTAATTTTCCTTTCTCGAAGATCTACTGTTACGGTAAGTTCTTACGTAACTGTACTTTACCACTTCAAAATAAGTTTGAATGTTTAAGAAATAGGCTGTTGGTTAACTAGGATCTGCGGCCTATCCTGTAGGTAGGGAAATGGGCAGACTAGATGGGCCAAGCGGTTCTTATCTGCCGTCAAAGTCTATGTTTCTATCCACATAGACCCTGAGGACAGATCCATAAACCCCGAATTACTCGCATTAAGTCAGACCCTGTAACTGATCAGGACACATTACCAGCCAATGAGATCTTGACCCAGGACATACAGTATTAGTTATAGGGGCTTCTATAATTAGGGGAGTAGACTCTGTAGTATGTGAAGGCAGGAAAGCTAGTACCGCTGTTAGTACCCTGCTTGGAGCTAAAGTGGGAGACGTGTCTGATTTATTAGAGGGACTTTTGGAAAATACTGTGAAACCCTTGGTTGTTATGCACATAGGTACCAGTGATATTAACAAAACTAGTCTGAATGTATCCCAGACTAAAATAGCCGATATAACAAAAAGAATCAGAGAAAACTGAGGGGAAATCATCATCTCTGGTGTACTACCAACACACGGGTACCTTGAATATAAAAGTGAGGCAATTAAATCTATCAACAGCTGGTTAAGAACTTTTTGTAGAATTAATTTTGGGTTTATGGGCAATTATTTTACTTTTTGTAACAAGTTTCTATTTAAATCAGATGGTCTTCACCTCAGTCTAGCAGGTTCCAGGATTCTGGGCAGGAAACTGAACAAAGTCATTGACTTTAATTTAAACTGGCACTGGGGCAGCCAATGTTGGAAACTATCCAACTACAATTATGGAAATTACAACAACATGGAACAGGATTGAGGACTGTGCTTATTAATGCAAGAAGTTTAGTAAATAAATTTAATGAATTTAAAAATTTTCTGGTATCACAAAACACACACATAGCTTGTTTTACAGAAACTTGGTGGATAATGACGATTCATGGGAGAAAACTATTCTAGGTTATAACCTATACCACAAATCTAGAGCTTATAGGAAGGGGGGGGGGGTAGCAAGTATGTTCACAATTCTATAAGAAGTGTACAAATACCCCAGGATGACCTTGACTTGGAAACTATTTGGATCAAGTTATTACCATCAGCTGGCCCCAAAATAATAACTGGGCTGTTCTGTAGACCACCTTCCATTACCCCTGATAAGAACCTTGCCTTCTTAAAGCTACTTAATAACTTAGACCCTGCAGATAACTTATTAGTGTTGGGAGACTTTAACCTCCCTAACATCGGCTGGAAATTAATAAAAGTGGGTAATAAAACTGAGGAAATGTACTTGGATGCATTCGACCAGTTGGGCCTGGAACAAAAGGTACATGATAAAACCAGAGGGGACAATACTCTCGACCTTGTATTAACTAGTATGGGGGACTCATTAAATGTGGTAGAGATTTCCCCCCTTTGGGTAACAGCGATCATTCTAAGGTTTTATTTAAACTAAAAGGGCTGGAATTGCCTTTTAATTTGGATTCACTTTCAAATTCGGGGGGGGGGGGGCACGAAACTAAATTTAGCAACAGCAAACTTTACTCAGCTTAGGAAGGATTTAGCTCCATGGGACTGGTTTAAGGACCTTAATGGAAATGATAAGAGGGTATGTGGAACATACTCTTTGCAAAGCTCACTCAATTAATTAGCACACATATCCCAAAGCATAAAACAAAACATATGGGCAACAAACAATTAACCCCATGCTGGTTGAATAAAAATATCAAGCATTTAATAAATAAAAAAGATAGGTTATTCAAAAAATACAAAAAGAGCAAAACAGCAAAAAACTACCAAGCATATATGAAATGTGCTAAACAAGTTAGAGCATCTATAAACAAGCATTTGTCAATGCTGAATGTTTGCTTGCTGGCATTGGCATTGGTAGTGTAGAAGTTACAGAGCTGCATAATAGGAATGGCAGATATTGAACTTAGCCAACTTCACTTACCACCCTGCAGAGAGTGACAGGCATTGGGGTGTGCCTTTGGGTCATCAGGCATAACGACCACGCCATTTCACCATACCCTACTCTGCAGACACTGACAAGTGTCACGGTGTGCCTTGGAGTCTTTGTTCTTGCGCGCATTCCCATTCATCAGGAAATACGGTGATGGGTGCGTGTATAGGAGAATGGGGTAATGTTTGGGCCAGAAGAGTCCGAGGCACACCTTGATGCCTCTCACTGGCTGCAGGGTGTGGGTGGGGGTGGAATGGTATGAGCATTACAGGCAAGAATCCCAAGTCACACCCCTGATGCCTGTCATTCTCTACAGGGTGGGGCGTTATGGTCGGAAACCGTAATGCCTCAGGCATTCGTTGATATTTTCTCTCCAAATTTTCAACATGGTTTTTTTGTGACCCCTACCTCATGAACAGTGGCAATATCAGTTTGTTAGCCGAAAACTGCTTTTGCATAGTGACTTTGGCATTTGGCACCACTGGTGCAAAAACACATTCCGAACAGGATGTGAAAAATGACAGCGGTACTGTTCATGGGGAGGTGTAAAAAATGGCAATGTTGAAAATCTGGTGTGAAAATCTTAAAAAAAAAAAACTGGTGAAGTCACGAGCGTGCATAGAAACTGTGCAACGTACACCCGTAATGTAACTAGTTTGGGGATTTTTTTACAGCAGATTGTTAACACAGGCATTTTGGGACCTCCGATCATGAACAGTGTCAGTGTGATTTTCTTTATCTGTCCCGAACAATGATTTCCATAGCGATCACGCATTTCATGTTGAAAGTGTGAAAACACATTTCGCCATGTTGTGGAAAATGACAGCCGCATTGTTCATAAGGAGGTGTGAAAATGCCACTGGTGAAAATCTGACTGAAAATATTACAAATTCATGAACTTACGAGGGTGCGGAAACCGCATAATGCTCACTTGTAATACAGTCATTTTATGGAGTTTGTCACCAGATTTTCAACATAGCCATTTTAAGACCTCTGCTCATGACCAGTGTCACTGTGATTTTTCACTGTCCCAAACATTGTTTTCGCACACCAACTGTACCATTGCGCGCGCTACTTAAAGCGGAAACAAATTTTGGGGCGAGATGTGAACGTGGTAGCTGTACTGCTCATAAGGAAGTGCGGTAAAATGGCACTGTCGAAAATCTGTTGTGCAAATTTTACAAATTCGCAAACTTGCCAGCATGCGAGGAACTGTGCAACGTGGCGCCCTAAAACAGTCATTTTGGGAATTTTTTCACCAATTTTCAAGATAGCCATTTTAACATCTCTGCTCATGACCAGTGTCACTGTGATTTTCTTAATTTGTCCCATACATTGATTTCAAGATAACCGACGCGCCATTGTGCGCTACATGGGCGAAACACGCTTTGGGTGAGATGTGAAAATGACAGCTGTACTGCTCATAAGAAGGTGTGGTAAAATGGCAATGTTGAAAATCTGGAGCGAAACTATTGAAATTGCATGACTTACGAGCGTGCGTGAAATGCGATAGCGCACGTCAGAAATAGTATTTTGATTTGCCGCACAAATTTTCAAAATAGGTTTTGAGAGCTCAATTTTATGAATACATGGCAGTGTCGTTTTGTTAATCGGTCCCGAAGGTGATTTCGCTGAGTGACTGCAAAATCACCCTTCAGGCCCGAATAACGCCATGACAGTGACAGCATTCATGAGAAGGGGTCCCAAAAACCCCATGTTGAAAATTTGGTGCAAAAATTCCAAAAAATGCCCGAGATATGCAGCAAAGTTGAAAACCCTATCTATTACATTATACAGCTTACGGCATTTCCTCAGTTCACGGTCGGCTTTGAAGAGTGCAGACGTATTCCGGTCCACAAAGATCGTCGCGACCGACTCCTGAAGTAAGTATGGGATGAGGGGGTGTAGGGAGGCAGGAGTGCAGTGGTGGGTGCCAGTGGGGCAGGGAGACTGCGGAATCATTTTTAATTTACGGGTTTTTGTTTTTTAATTATTAAGACGACCGGGACGCTGCCTAACTGGCTGGGCCTCCAGCGTGGCAGCTGGAAAGGTTGTTTGGGGGGCTGGAGCCGGCGGGGATTGGGCACCCCAGTCGGGCATATTGAGTTAGGTGCCACGCTGGGGTGGGGCCCCAAGCGCGGCAGCTGTAACACTGTTTTGGGGGCTGGAGCCGATGGGGGATTGGGCACCCCGTCGGTCCATAGGACGGTGCCACGCTGGGGTGGGCCTCAGCGTGGCACCAGGAAAGTTTTGGGGTGGGCGGGAGCCGAGCGGGGCATTGGGCACCTGGCCGCTATACCGTATGCGCGCAGAAGTATCAGCACACAATATGCGGCGTGTTGGGGGAGCCTGCTCTGAAGGAGCCTCCTTCAACTGTATGCCACTGCATTTTCAGCTGCCATAGACGAGCTGAGCAGGATTGATGCTGGCCACGACTGTGCCTGCAAACACACTGACTGAATTGGAAGAGGCTGACACACCTGTGGAAAACTCGGATGATGGCACTATGTTTCTGCACATGCTTGCAAGCAAATATAAAAAGGAAGAGCTCAGCAGGAAATTACCCTGGCCACTAAGATTAAGGACAATAAAATCCTTTTTCATATATAAATGGTATGAAGAGCAACATAACAACGCTAAGATCTTATAAAAACTCCACGGGTGAATTGGCAAATGAGAAAGAGACTGTGAACATCCAAAACAACTACTTTTGTTCAGTGGCGATCCCCTCCCCCACATTATACGATGAATTAGCACCTATCCTGAGAAAAATTGTAATAAAACCAGAGTAGGTTAGGACCAGACTGAATAAATTGGATATCAACAAATCCCCAGGACCTGACAACATTCACCCCAGAATTTTACAAGAACTGACAGACCCACTGACACTTCCACTTAATTACTTATTCCAAACATCTCTCGATAGAGGCGAAGTCCCTCAAGATTGGAAAGATGCTATAGTAGTGTCACTCCATAAAAAGGGCTCTAGGTCCGAGCCAGCTAACTCCATGCCTATAAGCCTAACATCATTAATGGGTAAAATTATGGAAGGGATTTTGAAAACTATTATTGTGGATTACCTACCAGAAATCAACTTGATAGACCCCGCACAGCATGGGCTCACTAAATCTAGGTCATGCCAGACAAATGTACTTACTTTTTACGAAAAAGCTCATTCTGAGCTGGATGTGGTAATGCGTGGATGTGGTTTTCATGGACTTTGCCAAAGCGTTTGAAAAATGACACCATGTGGAACTGATAGAATTACTAGCAAAGGCGGGAATAAATAGAAACGTCTTAAGATGGGTAACTGTATGGTTGACTAGGAGGAAGCAGAGTCTCGTGGTTAAAGGCATGATGTCAGACTGGTCAGCAATCACAAGTGGGGTGAGGATTGGTGTTGGGACCCTGTCTCTTTAATATATATATTTCTACTTTGAAATTTAGTAATCCTAACATGGATTTCTAAGTTTGTTGTTGATTGTAGGTTAGGTACAACTGATGCCTCTTTCTTCAGCAGGCTGTAGATGAAATCTATTTGTGGACCAAATCTAGTAAACTAGAGCTCAGCATCTCTAAATGTAAAATCATGCATCTAGGCCTTCACAATAACAACTATACGTACAATATAGGAAACTACAGTTTAACTGAAACTAGCAAGGAGAGAGATTTCGGAGTAAAAGTAACTACCAGCCTAAAGTTCAGTATGCATTGCAAGGAGCAGGTTAAAAAAGCCAATCAAAACTTAAATTGCATTTTAGGCATATTTCCAGCAGAAGCAGCAGAATCTATATATTTCCTGGCACAATATATCAGTTGGGGGGGTGAGGATATAGCATGCACTAAGCAGGAAAGGGATCTTGGAGTTATCATCTCTGATGACCTCAAGGCAGGGAAACAGTGTGACAAGGCAGCAGGTAAAGCAAATAGGATGCTGGGATGCATAGGCAGGCATCACCAGCAGGAAAAGGAGGTCATAATTCACTATACAAGACACTAGTGAGGCCGCACCTGGAGTACACTGTGCAGTTCTGGAGACCTTACCTACGTATGGACATAGACAGGGTAGAGAAGGTTCAGAGGAGGGCAACAAAGATGGTGCATGGATTGCATCACAAGTCCTATGAGGACAGGTTGAAGGCACTGAACATGTACTCCTGGAGGAGAGGAGGGAGAGGGGATATGATAGAGGCATACAAGTATCTTACAGGAGGAACAGGTGCAGGAATGCACTATTTTTAAGCGAAAAAGATGTTCCAGGACTAGAGGGCATGGGATGAAGTTGGAGGGAGGACGATTCAGAGGAAACGTGAGGAAGAATTTCTTCACAGAACGGGTGGTGGACAAGTGGAACACCCTGCCAGAGAGGAGTGGTGGGGGCTGAAACAATCATGGGATTTAAGAATGCATGAGAGATAGACATAAAGGAATTTTGGAGGTCAGGGGTAAGGCAGCAGACTTCCTGGAAAACATAAACTGAACTTACAAACTTAAATGGGCAGACTGGGTGGGCCATAGGCCCTTATCTGCCGACACTGTCTATGTATCTATGTATGTAAGCCAGAATGTCCTTATGCCATTGTATGGAGCCCTGGTGAGACCACACCTGGAATATTGTGTCCAGGTGTTGTCTCCCCAAGAAAGGGAGGATTTGGTGAGAATTGAGCGAGTACAGCGCAGCGCCACTAAATCTGTGACTGAGCTAAAAAATGTATCATATGAAAAGAGATTGGAAAACTTAACTTAAATTTCTTGCATTATAGAAGATTATGGGCATCTATGTATGATGTTCAAAATAGCTCAGGATACACCACTAAGGAAGATCTTGGAATATCTTTCAGACTAGGATGGGTTAGCGCCAGAAGACATAACATGCAATTAGATTTGCCAAAATGGAATACGAATTTAAGGAAACACTGGTTTACGATCAGGATGGTTACTGTCTGGAATAGTTTACCAACAACTTTGGTTGAAAGTACAAGTGTGGAGATGTTTAAGACTAGACTTGATATCTTTAGTCACGATAAAACTACTGTATTTAGATAATATAGGACTGGCAAGCATTATGGACGCAAGTCCCTCAGCTTGAAATTACTTATGAAACTTATGAAGTTCAAAGTGTTGCTCTTTGGCTTATCCTCTGCGCCGCATCTTTGCCAAATGCTCAGCAGCGGTAGCAACAGCCCTCAAAAGGGGGGGTCTGTACGTCTTCCCTTACCTGGATGACTGGCTTCTCAAGGCCTCAGTCTGGGCATAGCTGTTGCTGACTCTGTAGCGCACTCCTCCAGCTCTTTCTGTTTCTGGACATCACGGTCAATCTGCCCAAGTCTGTTCTAGTACCATCCCATAGACTACAATACATTGGGATGGTTCTGGGCTCGAGCAGGGAAGGCCTTCTGCCGCAAAATGGCAGAATGCCTCGTAGCTGAAGCTCAGGAAGTCTCTCAGAGTTGGTACATTCCTGCCAGACTGTACCTCAGGCTGCTGGGCCTAATGGCTGCAACCATCCCCACCATTCCACTAGCCAGGCTCCACATGCGTGCCCTTCAATGGACCCTCAGGTGCAGTGGCACCAGTGTGTTGATGAGCTGGGACCACCTAGTCCTGGTCACCTCCCAGTATGCAAAGCATTGCACTGGTGGATGGACCCTCGAATCTTCTTAAAGGGATCCCTTCAAATTTCCTCCTGGCATCAGATCCTAACCATGGATGCTTTGGGTCTGGGCTGGGGGGCACACCTGGGTCCCTTTCAAACCCAGGGCTCCTGATCCCAGTGGGAGGCTGCCCTGCATATCAATGTCCTGGAGATGAGAGCGTTGCTCTACGCCATGCAAGTGTTTCAGGAGCACCTAGCCCCAGGCTAACTGCTGGTGCAGTTGGACAATCTGAGTGTAGTCTACTTCATCAACAAGCAGGGTGGGACTCACTCCTACCCCCTATGCAGGCAGGCAATGCGTGTATGATATTGGGCACTGGAGCCCAGTCTGACATTCTCTGCAGTCCACATGCCAGGCATCCTAAATACTTTGGCGGATAGCTTCAGCAGGACTCAGTCCAGCATTCACGAATGAGAGCTTCTCTCATCCATAGCAGAAGATGTGTTCGACAGATGGGGTCGTCCAGAGTTGGACTTTTTTGCGTTCCCTCTAAACGCAAAACTGCCCAAGTTGTGATTGCTAGATTCAGGGCCTGGAGTTTTCTGGTGAGATCGTTGTCCCTTTCTTGGAGCGGGAGATTTCTGTACGATTCCGTCTGTTTCCAGTAATACAGAGAGTGCTGACAAGCTGTAAGTGGAGGGCCACCATGATCCTGGTAGCCCCATTCTGACCTTGCCAGGTATGGTTCCCTCTACTTCAGCAGCTAGCGGAGGAACCTCCAGGCCCTCTGCCCTTTGCAGGAATCTGCTGACCCAGGATCAGGGGACCCTGGTCCATCCCAACCTAAGGTCCCTCCATCTGCATGCATGGCCTGAAGACACAGCCATTGCCAGGTTTGGGGTCTCTAATCGGGTAGTGGATGTCCTAGTGGCCTCCCACAAGTTTCTTCCACCTGTGCCACTTATGCCACAAAGTGGAAGCGGTTTGTCATTTGTGCTGCCAGGCATTCCCTAGACCCTTTCACCTGTCCTGTGAAGCATGTCCTAGACTACCTGATTTCTTTGTCGGACTTAGACCTCCAATATTCCTCCCTCAGGTTCCACCTTTTGGCTGTTTTTGCTTTTCATGAGCCTGTGGGTGACCACATGATTGTGCATCTGGATGGCTCTAGTACCTTATTAAGCGGCATCTTGCATCTAAAACCCCCAATCCATTTCCCTGTCCCAGCTTGGGACTTAAATTTTGATTTGGAAAAGTCGACCCTGTCTCCTTTTGAACTAATCGCAACTTGCGATTTGCATTTTCTCTCTAGGAAAGTGCTCTTTTTAGTTGCAATTACTTCTGCTTGAAGAATTTCAGAGCTTCAGGCCGTCTGGTACGACGAGCCTTATTTGATTTTTCGGAAAGACAGGGTATCTTTGTGCAGAAATCCCAAGTTCTTACTTCAAGAGGGCTCTTGCAGTAGGTAGTTACTTTGAGGACTGCGCCCCCTGGCATCAGAACCACATGGAAAGCTTTAGCCAGCAGTATCTTATGGGGAACCACCCACCCGACATCCCATGACAGACATTAGCATGACCCTATGTAGTGGGCGGTCCCCACACCTACCTTCCAGATCTTACTTCGCGGCACAGCTCTTGCAGCAGGTTACACCATTAGGACCGAAGCCGCCAGGCACCAGGACCCCACGGAAAAATTCTAGGTAGCTAACTTCAGCAGGGGACCCATGTGACGTCCGATCCCGCCTCCGGCGTCAGGCGTGGTACAAAGGAGCGGTCCGCCAGATTCCCTGATTCTTTCCCGTCGACTTAGCTACCTGACCCTCTCCAGTCACCAGTCTAGCGACGCGTGAATAGTTCTTTTTCTACAAAATTTTCAAAATCTTCAGACCTCTTCAAGCAAGATCTTGATGTCATCACCAACTCGGGCCATCCTTGAAGTGCGCTTGTGGAAAGCAGATCCCGTTCAAGGACCCCCACACGGCCTGCGTCCGGTGCCTAGGCCCAGACCCACGATACCGGGCCTGTCCTCCCTGCAAGGATTCAACAGCCGTACAGGATCCGGGCCAGAGGGCTTTGCAGGCGTTTCTTCTGGAGGAACAACTGAAGACCATGTCCTCCAAGGGGAAAGCTCCAGGGTCCACAAGCACGCTGGAGAAGAGAAGGGAGAAGGCCCTTCCAGGTCCCTTCTAGGGGTTCGAGTCCGTAGTCTCGGTTCCAAATCTCCCCGCTGCAATCAAGAAACCTTCATCTCAGGAGAAATCCCCAGGCCTTCCTCCCTTCCAGGGCCTTGGCGAGTCCGGGAACGACACCATCACCACCGCAAGTCGGGTTCCGCTCCTCGGTACCCGCGTCAGGTCTTCGTCGGTGCCTCCACGCAAGACGTTGGAGCTCACGCCTTTAAAAAGGCCTGTAGCCCAGACGCCGGCTCGACAGCCGTCAGCCGTGCGCCCTTCTTCCCTGGAGCCGCCGTCGGCCCGACGACCGACGCCGGCCATTACATCCCAGTGGGCGCCGTAGGGGCGGACCGCCGCCCTCCTGAAAAGAAGAAGGCCCTTGTTGCCTCCGGACCGACATCGTGGTCAGGAGCTTCTATCGGAGGAGGACCTAGAGCAGCCCGAGGACCAGGCGGGCGCACCCGGTCCCGTGAGGGTACTCCCAGGGATCCCTCGCCATTACCAGAGCCCCTGTGGAGCCGACACGGGACCCGACGACCGCCCACCGCACCCGGCCGCCGGGCCTTCCTCTCTAGTGGAGGTGAAAGATCTGTTCACCTACTGGTTGGATACCATTAAAAAGACATGGTTCCCTCTCCTCCTCCTACTCCTCCTCCTCCTCCTCCTCCTACTCCGGTTCCTGCCCCCTCGCCATCGGGTCGGCAGGCCGTGTTCCTCCTCCCGGGAGCCTAGAACCCTCCCAGGGGAGACCTGATAAACGGAGACCCTCCGTCAAATCCTCTTCTGGATCACCCAGCCCCAAGAGATCCAGGAGACGCCGACGTCACTTTCAACGGAGGACACGGGATCAGACTACTCCACCTCTAGATCCCATCTCCACTCTCCATCCCTTCTCCGGACCCACGTGAGATGCCTAGATCTCCTCCGGATGATCCTCGTTCCTTGATATTATGAGACATATACAAGAGAACATGGATGGGATGCTGAAGACTTAGACCCGAAGAGTGCGACTGCCAAATATCTTCGGCAAAAGGACCCAAGCCTGTGGTGGTACCACCTTGGTTGACACTTTCGTGGAGCGTCACCAAGGCTGCGTGGAAGCGTCCACACTCGCTCGCGAGCCGAAGAAAGCTGATCGCTTGACAAGGCTCCTGAGGCGACCAGTACTTGTAGCAGCATCCTCAGGCCGATTCTCTGGTCATCACAGCCTCACATGACCGGTCACAGAGGCCACAACATTTGAGCACCCTGCCACCGGACCCAGAGTCCAAACAACTGGAGCGCATTGGGTAGGCGCGCGTATGCTTCCGCTTCCAGCGCCATCAGATCCCTGAACTATTTAACCCACATGGTTCAGTTCCAGACAGCTTTGTGGGAACAGGGTCTGGAAGCGGCTGAAAAGATGCCCAAGGTGAGCAGAAGGAGGAGATGCTTCACTCCTCCTGTGCGGGTTCAGGCGTGGGACCCAGTGCTAAGAGCAGCGTGTGACTCCGCGGACTCATCGGCCCGAGCAGCAGCTTCTGGCGTTTGCCTCCGGAGACACTCTTGGTTGCAGCGTCTCGGTTTTATCCCGGACGTCCCAAAAGAACATCTTGGACGCCTTTTGAGGAGAAGTATTGTTTGGTAATCCTACGAAAGATCCTTACTAAACTCCAAGAGGCCGGAAGGCGGTAAGGTCGGTTCAGGCTATATCGATTCTAAGCTTGGTTCCTTTCAGGGAACCAAAGCTGCTAGGCGCGGGACGCGAGGCAACAGACCCACCGCTGCACCTCAGAGGGCTCTGGTTTCGTAGAGCCCAGGGCAAACACCCGCCAGCCGAGGCCAGCTTCTCCTAGGCAGGCCCAGCCAGCTGGTCCATCTGCCGCCACAGCCTGACTCCTTGCCGGCCCCGCCCCTCAGGATCAGCGGAGTTTATAGTCGGGGTCGATTGCTAACTCCTGCCGGGATGGCAGGCCATTACCACCGACAGGTGGGTTCTCTCAGTTGGTCAGTCTAGGCCACTTTATAGAATTCGCAGGAAAGCCACCCTCGAGGCCTCCTTTGCTCTCCCGGTATCAGGGTCAGCACAAAGCCTTGATCTGGCAAGAAGTACTCGCGCTACTACGAAAGGGAGCGATAGAGTACGTCCCAGAGAACCAGAGAGGACTAGGATACTATTCCCACTTCTTCCTGGTTCCCAAGAAAACAGGGGACCTCCGTCCAATCTTGGACCTCAGCGACCTCAATGTGTCGGTCACTTACAAGAGATTCCGCATGGTGACCCTTCCAGGTCTTATCCCCATGCTCAAACAGGACGCCTTTTTAGCGTCTCTAGACATGCAGGATGCCTACCTGCACATCCCTATGGCTCAGGCGCACAGGAGGTTCCTGCGCTTCGAGTTTCTCGACCACCACCTTCAGTTCCGAGCCCTTCCTTTCGGACTGTCTTCCGCACCGAGGGTCTTTACCAAGTGCATGGCAGTCGTGGCAGCGTCTCTGAGGAGACAGGGCCACTACGTGTTCCCGTACCTGGACGACTGGCTTCTCATGGCCGCCTCCAGAGAGACGTTGCTTCTTGCAATCAAGAGCACCCAGGATCTGTTCCGATCCCTGGGCATCCTCATAAATTACGAGAAGTCTCTCCTGGTACCGTCGCAGAAACTGCAGTTCATAGGAGCAGTTCTGGACACTGTTCGGGGAAGAGCCTTTCTTCCGGGCCGACAGAGCGGAGCGCATCAGATCCCCTCATAAGGGACCTATCACTAGCAAGGTTGTACCTGCCAGGTCGTCCTTTGCTTGCTCAGACACATGGCTGCGGCCATTCCTACTGTCCCTTTCGCAAGACTCCACATGCGCATTACTCAGTGGATGCTCAAAGTGCAATGGGACCAAAGGCAAGACCACTTGCAGCATCCGGTCAGACTCACGAATTCAGTGATTCAAGACTGGCAGTGGTGGCTAACCCAGGGTCGCTCTCATTAGGCGTCCGTGCTCATTGCGCCGTCCCCGAGGTCACCCTCACCACAGACGCTCCGGTCTTGGGTGGGGGACACCTGGACGGGTAAAGTCCCAGGCACGTGGACCCAGATGGAAGCTCACCTTCACATCAACGTGCTGGAAATGAGAGCGGTCCTCTATGCCCTGCAGGCCTTTCAGTCAGTTATCCCACCGTGTCTCTTCTACTTCAGACAGACAACACGGCCCGGTGATATATTACCTCACAACAAACAAAGAGGCGCACCTCTTACCTTTGCGGGAAGCCATGAGGAGTGTGGGATTGGGTAATCAGACACGGGCGAATCTGATCACTGTGCACGCTCAAGTGGACAACACGGTTGCAGACGGCCTGAGTCGCTCAGGCCAGAGTCCACGAATGGGAACTCCTTCAGGAGGTAGCAGAGGATCTGTTTCTTCGATGGGGAACTCCAGATCTAGACTTGTTCGCCTCCCATCCAACGCAAAACTGCCCAATTTTTGCTCGCTAGATCCAGGGCCTGGTGTTTTCTGGCGAGTATCCTCTCTCTCCTGGGCCAACAGATTCCTCTACGCTTTCCCTCCTTTCCCGTTGATCCAGAGAGTTCTTCTCAAACTGCGCAGGGAGCACGCAATAATGATCCTAGTGGCCCCATTTTGGCCCAGACAGATTTGGTTCCTTTGTTGATTCAACTATCTCGAACCCCGCTCCCGCTGCCGTCAGCTCCCACTTACTGTCTCAGGAGAAGGGTTCACTTGTCCACCCGACCTACGTCTCCTTGAACCTGCATGCTTGGCTCCTAGAGACATAGCCATTTTGGCGCACGGGGTCTCGCAAGAGGTTGCAGAAGTCCTTCTGCAGCCAGAAAGTCGGGCAACGTGATGCGACGTGACGCCATGAAATGGCGCCGCTTTGTGTATGTGTCGCAGCACGCGACCTTCCCTTTAGGTTGTCCCGTGGGAGTAATATTAGAATATTTGCTCTCCTCTTTCATTCGGGTCTAGCCTACTCCTCTATTAAAGTGCACCTCTTGCCATTTCAAGCTACCACCTCCGGTGGAAATCTGACAGTGGCTCAGGTGGACGCCCGGGAATTTCTTAGGGAGTGTTGCACCTTAGGCCTCCTATTAGAGACCCTGTGCCTCCATGGGATTTGCTTTTTGTCCTTGAACAGCTCACGCCCCCTTTGAACCTGCCGCGGATTGCGAAGCTCACGTTTTCTGTCGGAAAACGTTGTTTTTAGTGCTGTTACCTCGGCAAGAAGAATTTCTGAACTTCACGCCTCATGTGCAAAGAGCCTTATTTAGTTTTCCACCGACAGAGTATCCCTGAGGACGAACCCAAATTCTTGCCTAAGGTGGTTTCTTCACTCACTCTGAACCAGGATATCGACCTTCCGGTCTACTTCCCAACTACTCTAATAGAGGAGGCTCTGCTCCATACCCTGGATGTTCACCGCAGCCTGAGGTTTTACCTCAACAGAACTCAGTCCTTTCGTAGTTCTGAGCAGCTTTTCATTTCTTCTCTGAGAGAATGATGGGCCAATCAGTATCCAAACAGTCCCTTTCTCGCTGGCTTGTCCAGTGTATTTCTCACTGTTATGGTATCAAACAAAAGCCCTCCCGAGTACAGTCCGGGTCATTCCACTAGAGGGTGGCTGCTTCCTTTGCAGCGCTCAAAAATGTTTCCACTTCTGCTATATGCGCTGCAGCCACTGGAGTTCTGTGCATACCTTTATCAGGCATTATAGCCTGGACGCCGCCTCTCGTGAAGGGCTGGTTTTGGTTTGGCCTGCATTTCGGGTCTCCTGTCCTAGGTTCAGGACCTGGTTTTATCCTTAATTTCCTCCTCCCGGATTTTCTGACAGCGTTACTGCTTGGGAATCAGTCCTAATGGTGTAACCTGCTGCAAGAGCTGTGTCTCGAAGTAAGATAGTACAGTTACGTAAGAACTTACCGTAACAGTAGATCTTCGAGAACAGCTCTTGCAGCAGGTACCTTCCCGCCCACCTTCCCCCTTGGAGGAAGCATGGCTCAGTCTTTCTGAGCAAGAATTGTTATCTTTCTGTCTTCTGACGGCGAATCCTAGGTCTCCCATTTTGATGTCAGCCTGCGGCAAGAAGTCTCCGGCGGGAGAACTGGGGAATCTGGCGGGACCACCCCCTTTTGTACCACGCCTGGCGCGGCCGGAGGCGGGACCGGCGTCGGGCGGTCCCGCTGAGATTAGCTAGCTAGAATTTTTCCGTGGGGTCCTGGCGCCTGGCGGCCCGGTCCTAATGGTGTAACCTGCTGCAAGAGCTGTTCTCGAAGATCTACTGTTACGGTAAGTTCTTACGTGAACTGTACTTTCTTTCCATTCCCTCACCTTGCAGTGCGCAGAACTTTGAAATATCTGCTTTGGACTAAGGAGTCCAGAAAGTCAAAGCAGTTTGTTTCTTTCACACCAGGTAGAGAGGGCACTTCAGTTTCTCAGCACTGTTTATCCAAATGGTTAGCAAATTGCATTGTGTTCTGCTACAAGTACGCCAATGAACTGCCTCATGCTGTTAAAGCTCATTTCACCAGAGGCATGGCTACCTCAGTGGCTTGTTTCAAAGGGGTCTCAGCTGCTGACATATGCACTGCTGCCATCTGCAGTATAGTCCATACTTTCACCAAGCATTACAGTCTGGATATTGCCTCAAGGGCCCATGCAGGTTTTTGCAGGGCTGTGTTACAAGGACTCCTGTTTCCTTTCCTCACTGCTTGGTATTCGTTCCTGTGGAGTAACCTGATGGCAGAAGTACCGCTGTAGAAGATAGAACAGTTACATAAGAACTTACCATAACAGTAGATCTTAGAGGGGATCTCAGTCATCTGGTATGATTTCCCTCCCACTGTCCCCCTTCTTGGGGCTCCTGTTCAAGACCTTACTATCTGCTGTTTCCATCATATCTATTTAGAGCTGGGTCCCTCTGTCTCTCCTCGTTTCCCCAGGGTGTGAGCCTTGTTCCCTTCGTCTCCAGAGGGAAAGAACTGAAGAAGGAGTGGGGCTACACAAGCCTATATAGGGATAGGGTTGGTAATATCGATGGTGGGCGGCCCCAGTTGTAATGCTGAAAATCTTCCATGTGGCTTCCCTTCACCGACTGTGAAGGTTCTTATGGTAATCTGACTACTTGTATACTCTCAAAGATCTACTGTTACGTAAATTCTTATGTAACTGTTCTTTCTCTCCAGTGGGCACTCCAGGTCGACCTGTTTACCTCTCAGGAGAACGTGAAGCTCAGGCTGTTTTGTACCTGCCCCCTCAATGCAGGACACTGCTGAGAGATGCCTTTGTGAGGCCCTGGACCCCAGGCCTCATTTGTGCCTTTCCCCTGATCCACAGGATGTTGCTTAAGGTGTGGAGGGACAAGAACTGCATGATCTTCCTAGACATAAGTCTCCACCACTCATTCACACTAGTGGGATCTGCGCCGGAGGCACTAGGACCCATCGGGAGCAAACTTTTTGCTGGAGGGTCGGTGCGAGAGATGGCGCCCGCGAGCATGGCGCCCGGCGGTGTGGCTCGTAGTAATGACTATCCGGCGACGACCCTCCAACCGCCTCAGTTCCTTTTTTCCCGCCGTCGAGTGCGCTTCAGTGACAACGTCGCTCGCCTGTCGGGAGTCAAACTTCAAACTAGCGCATAGTTTTCAGTTTATTTTTTTGTAATATTATCTCGATAGTAGTATCGCTTAATTTTATTCTATTTCATTATATTTCCATTATATTTTAAAATTTAACTTATAGTAAAGAAGTCTCGGCCTACTGGACGGAGTCGACCATGAGCAGGTCAGGTGACGGTAGGGAGACTTCATATGAAAGCTGTTCAGTCAGTCGGGCTGGGTCCCGTCAGCCCCCTTCTCCTCAGCGGGGTTCCGACAACGGTCAGTCCGATGCCCGGGGGGATGGGCGGTCCCCCCGCCGGCATAAAAATAAACGGTCGCATTCTCGGCACCGTTCGGCCTCGAGCTCTTCTTCGGCCCACAGGTCAAAAAAGAGAAGGCATCACTCGAGGTCACCCTCTGATACGTCTCTTCGTCGGCGGTTGGTTATCGTAGCTTAGTTGCGGTCTCCTCCTTGAGTCGCCAACTTCCGGTTTCCGCCGTCTTCGACGTCGGAGCCCCACCCGCCTATAGGTAGGCTCCAGATGAGCAGTTTCATCAGTGGGCCGCTCTTATGGAGCGATAGGCTCGGAGGTTGGTTCTTCTGCCTGGCTCGGTTGCCCCGGAGCCTTCGGGCTCGTCGGGCGATCAGGTAGGGCGGTTGGACCTTCCTAGTCGAGCGGCGCCTCCTTCAGTGCCAGCGACTCCGCGCTTAGGTGTCCCCCCCCCCACATGGCTGCGGCGCAGGGGGCCACACTGATGCCCTTATCTCCTGTGCTTTTCCCTTCTCTTGCTTTCCAGGTTCCAGGGGTGTCCTCGGCGCCTTCCGCGGGGTCTCTGCGCTTGTCGGTGCCGAACCTTGCGGCGCCGTCTGCGGCGCCGCTGGGTCTTGTGGCGCCCAGTGTCTTTGTGGCGCCCGGTGGCTGGGCTGCAGCCAAGGCTTCTGCCGGCGCCCGTGGCGCCTGCTGACTCCTTTCCTCCTCGGCGCCTGGGGCCCTCAGGGACTCTCCTTTCTATCTGTTCTTTCCTCCTCCTATTTTTCACTCCTTTCCTGTCCAAACAGTCCTTCCTGGACTATCAGGAGATGATGTTGAGCCTGACCCAGACCTTCGGTTGGGTGACGAAGTGGAGGAAACAGGATCTTTCACTGCCACAGAGCTGCTGTGGTCGAGGACCTGTCCTTTAAGTCTCTGTTGAAGAACCTGAGATCCACTCTTTCTCTCCAGACTACAGACATCGATCCTGGGAAAATATTAAGACTCCAGTATCTTCATGCTTTGGAGATCCCTACGGATTTGACTTCTCTGATTCAACCTTCCTTCGAGACGCTGTCTCAAATGGTATGGAATAATCCTGCTCTTATTCCCTCAGTGGCTAAATCCATTGATAAGAAATATTCAGCTCCCAAGGATTGTCCCATTTTGGCATCCCAAGCCTCTGCGGATCCTATTGTAGTCCTGGCAGAGAATGACAAGGTCGTTCTTCCTCAAGCTACTACAGCTCGACCTATTAACAAAGAGTCTCATAAAATTGATACATTAGGTAAGAGAGTCTTTGCTGCCTCCACTTTAAGTATGCGTATTGCCAGCTATCAAGGCTATTTTTCTCAGTATGAGTATATCCTGTGGCACTCTATGAAACGAATGGTTGAAGCTCTTCCAGATTCCGACTCCAAGTCAGAGCTTCTTCTAACCGTTACCAGAGGTATTGAGTCCAATAACCAACAGGTCAAAGCCGCCATGGACGCTTTCGACACTGCTTCTCGTTCAGCAGCCGCGGGTGTTTGTAACTCGACACTTTCCTGGCTGCGTGCTTCGACTACCGAATGATGCTCAGCAGCAGGTAATGGCGTTGCCCTTTGATGGCGTGTCTTTCGGGTCCTCAGGTAGAGCAAGCCCTAGAGGCCACTCAGAAGACTAGGTCGGCCATTAAGTTGGCTAGACTTCCGCCTGCCCCCTCTCGGGGCATGTAGGTAAACGTCAGCTTCATAGTCGTCAGTCCTTTCGAGGCAGAGGCAGAGGAAGCTTCCATAAAAGCCAACCTGCCCAACCTCAAAAGAAGACACAGCAGAAAGCGCAGGGGCCTAAAGCCCCCAGCACTACCGTATGAATTGCCGGCCCAAGTTCCATCCACACTGCCCGAGGTGGAACTTTCTCCTCCGGTGGGAGGTCGTCTGATGTACTTCTACAACCAGTGGAAGTCCATAACCTCGGACAAATGGGTCCTTCGGATAATTCACGAGGTTATTCTCTCAATTTTTGGAAACCCCGAATTGTCCTCCCAAACAACAACCCAGGTTGTCGACCTCTCAGTCAGACCTCCTCACCGCGAGAGATCCAGGGCCTTCTAAACAACAGGGCAGTAGAACTGGTGCCCCCGCATCAGCGAAACACAGGGTTCTACTCCCATTACTTTCTGGTTCCAAAGAAATCTGGGGGGATGCGCCCCATTCTAGACCTCAGAAAGTTAAACAAATTCCTCCCCAGGGAGAAATTCAAAATGATTTCCCTAGGTACCCTGTTACCTTTGCTACATCAGCACGACTGGCTGGCCTCCCTGGATATGCAGGACGCTTACCAGCATATCCCCATCCACCCGACCCATCGCAAATTCCTGAGGTTTGTGGCTCTGGGTCAGCATTATCAGTTCAGAGTCCTGCCTTTTGGGCTATCCTCGGCGCCGCGAGTTTTTACAAAGTGTTGTGCAGTTCTCGCAGCGCATCTCAGGAAGCTCGGACTCCGAGTGTTTCCCTACCTGGACGATTGGCTCCTAGCAAGCCCTTCCAGCCAAGGGACTCTGGAAGCCGTTCAAACGGCCTCTCGCCTTCTTACGTCCATGGGAGTACTGCTGAATCTGAAGAAGTCACAACTGCAGCCCTCCCAGAGGCTCCTTTTCATAGGGACTCTTCTGGACACCTCTTCACGAGGGCTTCCTTCCAGAGGACAGAAGACTCGACATCCTTCAGATGGCCCGTTACATCGGGAGAACCGATCGGTCACAGCTCTCTCGATGCAACGTATGTTGGGTCTCATGGCGTCCCCAGTGTTCACTGTACCCCTAGCCGATTACACATGAGGACCACCCAATGGATGCTCTCTACCAGTGGTCACCAACCTCACCCCAGTCTTATCCCATCAAGGTGATGGAGCCCCTCGAAGGTCTCTCACCTGGTGGTCTCAAGAGCAATCTCCTGGAAGGATTCCCTTTGCTCCTCTGGATCATCAGATCTCCCATCACCACAGGGCGCATCGCTAATGGGATGGGGAGCTCACTGTCGCTCTCTCTCCACACTCAAGGTGTATGGACTCAGCTCGAAGCTCAGCTCCACATAAATGTCCTGGAGATGAGAGCAGTCCTCTATGCGATCCGAGCGTTGAAGGATATTCTTTGTCATAACAACATTCTCCTTCAAACGGACAACAAAGCTGTGATGTATTACATCAACAAGCAAGGCGGTGCTCATTCTTATCCCCTTTGCAGGGAAGCAATGAGAGTGTGGGAGTGGTGCTTGGAGCACAAGTCTCTAATTCAAGCGGTATATCTGCCAGGTGTACAAAACGACTTGGCAGATCACCTCAGCAGAACGGAGGCAGACCCTCACGAGTGGTCTCTCGATCCAGCCGTAGCTCGGTCACTGTTCGAAGAGTGGGGGACTCCAGACCTGGACCTTTTTGCATCCCCACTCAACGCAAAACTGCCTCTTCTGCTCCAGAAATCCAGGGCCTGGCATTTTCTGTCAGGGTGGTTCAGACTGCGGTGGACAAAGCGCATTCTTTCCTTCTTCCACCGCTTCCTCTAATTCAGAGAGTACTCCTCAAATTCGAGTCTCAGGGGACCAAGATGATTCTCATTGCTCCCTCCTGGCCTCGGCAACTATGGTTTCCTCTACTCAACAGTATGTTGGCAGCCTCTCCGAGACCACTTCCCTTGCAAATCAATCTTTTGACTCAGGGTTCGTTGGTCCATCCCAACCTGAGGTCACTTCACCTTCATGCTTGGCTCCTGAAGAGGTAGAAGTGATCCGGTTCAACGTCTCTCGTAGAGTCTCAGACATCCTTTTGGCTGCTCGGAAGCCAGCTATCCGAAAAACTTACGCCTAAGGTGGAAACGTTTTTCTCTGGTGCAAAGTCTCTTGGAATCCTTTTCCTGTCCTCCAGACAAGGTTCTGGAGTACCTTTTGGACCTATCAAACTCAGGTCTCAGTACTCCCGGTTAAAGTTCACCTTAGTGCCATTTCAGCGTACCATGAGCGGTTTCTTCCTTGTCTCTGGCTCAGTTACCTATGGTGAAGAGATTTCTTAAGGGAATTCTGCATACCAGACCCCCTGTTAGACGTCCGGTCGCAGCCTGGGACATTAACCTTGTGCTAGACATGCTCACTTGGAAGCCTTTCGAACCCCTAGCTACCTGTGAGCTGAAATTTCTTACCTGGAAGACAGCCTTCCTAGTGGCCATTACCTCAGCCCGCAGGGTCTCTGAGATACATGCCCTGGTTACGGACCCTCCGTATACTGTGTTCCATAAGGACAGAGTAGTTCTTCGTACTCATCCTAAATTTCTTCCCAAGGTTGTGTCAGAATTCCATCTAAACCAACCTCTGGTGCTTCCCTCTTACTTCGCAAACTTCCAAAATGAAGGAGAACGGTATCTTCATTCCTTGGATGTTAAGAGAGCCTTGAGGTTCTATTTAGATAGAACCAAGAATTTTCGCAAGACTCAGCAATTGTTTGTTTCCTTCAGCGAGACCCAGCTGGGTCAGCCTGTCGCTATCAGATGCATCTCATCATGGTTAGTGGCATGTCTTGACATTGCTATTCCATGGCACAGGTTAAATTAGAAGGTAGAGTTTACGCTAACTCTACTAGGCGGTTTGCATCCTCAGCGGAAATTCGCAATGTTCCAATTGCAGATATCTGCAATGCCGCCACCTGGAGCTCAGTGCATACCTTCATTAAGCATTATGCACTGGATGTTCATACCAGGCGTCATTCCGCCTTGACGGGAACTTATTCTTAATGGACTTCTGTCCTAGGCGTGTGAGCTCTGGCTCCCCTGCCACCCTTTTAGGGGATTATCAGCTTAGTACTCTCCACTAGTGTGAATGAGTGGTGGAGACTTATGTCCAGGAAGATATGAAAATTACGTTACCTACCGTAATTCTTGATCTTCTTGGACGAGTCTCCACCACTCATTCTACACGCCCACCTCCATCCCCGAGCTCACGCTGTGTTGGTCTTCACCCTCAGATCTTTAGGCCGTGAAGACTTTTTGCTGACCCTTCTTGCGGGTCGTCCGGACTATCTTATGTCCGCTTTTTAAGGTTAGGTTTACTTTACGTTAGTTGCGCTGCACCTCCTTGGTAAAAGGTACTGAGGCGGTTGGAGGTCGTCGCGAGATAGTCATTAGCATGAGCCACGCTCGGCGCATCTCAGCCCAGCGCCATCTCGCGCCGACCACTCCAGCAAAAGTTTGCTCCGGATGGGTCCTAGTGCCTCCAGCGCAGATCCCACTAGTGTGAATGAGTGGTGGAGACTCGTCCAAGAAGATCAAGAATTACGGTAGGTACGTAATTTTCATATCCTGGTGGTTCTGGACTGACTGCGTTGATTCTGGTACCCTGATCTCCTATGCTTCAGCAGCAGGCCTCTGTGGCATCTGCCTTTCCACCCAGACCTGCTCTCTTGCACTCAGGGGAGGGTCCTCCACCCGGACCTTCAGTCCTTACACCTGACGACCTGGTGATACGGATGGCAAGGGGGGCACCCTAAGTTTGAGAAATCACCAAATATAACTAAAACCAAAACAGGTAAAAATGCAAAGAAAAGGCAGAATGGGAGTAAGGACAAGAGGGGTATATAGGAAAGACACGGGGATAGAAAAGGAGACAGTAAAAATTGGAAGGCCATGTGCACAAATGCCCGCAGTCTGGGAAACAAAATCCCAGACATAGTGGCCCTGATGAGCTGTGAGGCAGACCTGGATATTGTCGTTGCCGAGACATGGTTCTTGAGAACCATGACTGGGATGTGACAATACCAGGTTGCACTCTATTCAGGAGGGACAGGGTCGGTAAAAGGGAGGAGGAGTAAGCTGTCTATGTCAGGGAAGGAATTAAGGCTACTGAAGTACAGGGAATGCAGGGAGAGGCGGAGGCACTGTGGATCATCCTGAAGATGGGAAATGGCACTGCCATTCACACTGGTGTGATCTACAGACCTCCCACAAAAGGGGAAGAGCCGGACAGGATACTTGTAGAAGCCATCCACAGAATGACAGCTAAAGGGGAGGTACTGCTGGTAGGAGATGTCAATCTGCCAGATGTGGATTGGCACAACCAGGCTGCAGCCTCAGCCAGGAACAGAGGCGTCGCGGAACCGCTGCAGGGGCTGTACCTAAAACAGCTAGTGACAGAGCCCACGCAGAGGGAGTGATTTTTGGACCTGGTACCAACAGGATAAAGTTAAGAACAGCTACTGCACTCAAACCATAAAAGACTTGACAGAGGTCCACAGTAACCACTATACCAGCTGCTCCATTTAGTGGCTACTGTAGACCTCTGTCAGGTTCTGTTGTTATTCACAATAAATTTTCTTGTTATTCAAAGTGTCAAGTCTTTTATGGTCCGAGTGCAGTAGCTGTTCGTGACTTTGTTGCTTAAACAGGGATGGCTGCCCACAGAGCTACTGCTCCAACCCACAACCACGCTGTTCACAGCACTGGTCTCTTGAACTAGATACTCACCAACAGGGACAGAATTACAGATGTAAAAGTGGTCAGCCACCTGGGATCAAGCGATCACAGTATGGTGTGGTTCAGTCTGAGAACAGCAGAAGCATCAAACCACATGAAAGCAAGGGTCCTGGATTTCAAGCAGGCCAACTTTGCAAAGATGGGGGAATGTCTTAGGAAATGGCTGGCAGAAAGGGAGAAACGAGGGGATTTGAGGAAGAAAAAGAAAACTTAAGCGGGAAGAAGACAGGGAAGTGTATCTAGAAAAACAGAGGGAGACAGGAGCACAAAGGCTCAAACAGAAGAAAAAAAAATAGTCCAGGCAATAACAAAAGGGAACAAGAACTTTTTCAGGTATGTTAATGAAAGAAAAAAGGCTAAGAGTGGGATTGTGAGACTAAAAAGGGAAGGAGGAAAGTGTGCAGAGGAGGATCAAGAAAAAGCAGAAATCCTGAACAAGTATTTTTGTTCAGTATTCACAGAAGAAGGTGGAGGGGAGGGACCAAAGTTAGGCGACGGTACCATGAAGCCCCACTGGGAGGGAGGTTGGTACCAGTCCATTTAAGGAAGAGAGAGTCTTAAAGGAAGTCACTAATCTGAAAGTGGACAAGCCAGTTGTATCTAGACAGGATACATCCCAGGGTATTAAGAGAACTCAGCGGGGGTGCTGGCAGCACCAGTGACAGCCCTGTTCAACAGTTTGCTGGAAACAGGTGGTATCGAAGGGCTGGGAGAGGGCGAATGTAGTCCTCTCCAGAAAAGTGGGAGAGGAGGAGGCTGGCTGTTACAGGCCAGTCAGCCCGACCTCGGCGGTGGGGAAACTAATGGCATCACTACTAAAAGAAAGGTTTGTGATGTATGTTGAATCCAACAGAGCACAGGAACTGAGGCAGCATGGATTCACAGTGGGAAGATCTTGTCAAACAAATCTGATAGATGTCTTTGACTGGGTGACCAGGGAGGTGGATCAGGGAGGGGTGGTGGATATGACCTACCTGGATTTCAGCAAGACCTTCGACACTGTCCCACATAGGAGGCTAGTAAACAAGCTGGGCAGCCTGGGAGTGGGTCCCAGGGTGGTAAACTGGGTCAGAAAATTGGCTAAGCAATAGGAGACAGAAGGTGGTGGTGAACAGAGTTCAATCCAAAGAGGGGGGTGACCAGCGGGTTCCCGCAGGGATCAGTCCTCTTTAATGTCTTCATAAGCGACATTGCAGAGGGGCTGGAAGGTAAGGTGTGTCTCTCTGCAGACAACACGAAGATCTGCAACAGGACTGACTCTCCAAGAGGGGTAGAGAAAATGAGATGGGTCCTAAGCAAGCTTGAGGAGTGGTCAAGAGTGTGGCAGCCAAGATTCAATGCAAAGAAATGCAAGATCATGCACTTGGGGCACAGAAATGCAGGGGAGGAGTACATGATGGGGGGAGGTACTGACAGCCACCAAACAGGAAAAGGACCTGATAATAATCATATCTGATTATCTAAAGGTTACTAAACAATGTGAAAAGGCTGTGAGGAGAGCCAGTGGAATGCTGGGTTGCACAGGCAGAGGTATCTCCAGCAGAAGGAAGGAGGTGGTGATGCCACTGTATAGAACACTGGTGAGACCTCATCTAGAGTACTGTGTCCAGATCTTATCTGTGTCAGTCTTCACCATTCATCACCTTTGGGTATAGTGGCCGGAGGTCACGACTCGATGAGCTTTGGGGGTGGGCAGTCTTGACGTACCATCTGCACCGCCTCGAGAGCCGACTCATTGCGTGGGTGCTCACAGGTTCGCCATTAGGTGTCGTCGACCCCATTCTCCTGCCATAGAGGTCGCACCTCGTGGAAGCTCTGCTGCGTAAGTGGCCTGCTATCTGTTTTGAAGCCTTTGGCTCCGTTTCTCGCTCGACGTCGAGTCCATCGACTCCATAGTATTTCAATTCTTATAATTTCCTGTCGGTTCCGCTGTCCACCTCCACTCGACGTCTCCTGGTAGGACTGTTCCTTTTCTTTTATCTAGCAACATCAAGTCTTGTTTTGGTTGATCTTCCTGTACTAAGTCTCCATCACTCATTCACACTAGTGGGATAGCGGAGGAGCTCGGACCAAGCAGGAGCCAAAAATTTTCTGAAAGTTCGGTAGCTGAGGTGAACCACTCGTCAGTGACACATAAGACTGACTCCGGCGCCTACATAGGCTATCTCGGCATCGACCCTCCAACCGCCTCAGTTCCTTTTCTCCCACCGTCGAGTGTTCTTGGATGTCGATGTCGCTCGTCTGCCGGAGTCAAAGTTTTCGTCTATACGACAACAGCTTTTAGTGTTTATTTAACTATTTAGTAGTAATTTCTTATTTTACAAACAAGAAAAGAAGATTATGAAGAAAAAGAAATTCTTTCCTGCCATCGAAGGAGTCGTCCTTAGACGGTAGCGGTGATGGTAGGAAGACTTTGTTTGAAAGTTGTTATGGCAGAGGGCCTATGCCTGGTCCACCCATTGGTACGTCTGCACGAGGATTGTTCGTTGGAAGGGGCGATAGGTCTGAACCGACTTTAGTGGGTTCCCCTTGGCCCCGCTGCTAACGGCCGCATTCTCGACTCCGGACTCCATCTCTGTGCTCGTTGGAGTTCCAGTGAGCAGTTTCACCTCTGGGCGCTCCTGTGGAGTAGGGTTTGACTTTCCTTGTTTCCTGGCTGTGTTCCTGTTTTCGGGACCTCCAGGCCTCGGAGCCATTGGACCAGAGCTGGGGCAGTTGGATCAGAATGAGCACGGTGCCCTCTTGGTGCCTTCGCCATCGTGTCCACCCTCGCGTGCCTACCCCTCTTCCTCTTCCTTTCCATGCTGGGGCCGCACGGGCACCACCTTTTCCTTCTCCCCATCACCTCCATTGACTTTTCCATGGTGTTTTCCTGGCGCCATGCCTGATGGCTGGTGGCGCCATGCTACTAGTTTGGCAGCCGGTGCGTGGCGGCGGTCGCTGATGTTGGTCGGCGATGCTCATTGCCGTGGGCTCTGTGCAGCGCCATGGGTGCTGTCATTGTTGCCAGTGCCGCTGGCGGTGCGTGGGTGTCTCACGTAGTGACGCGGATGCCTTGGGTACTCATGGGTGTTGCGGTCACCTGGTGGCACTTGGCACCCACGGTGGCACCTGAACCCGCGGGTGGCATGGGTGCCATGGTGCCATTGGTGCCCTCGAGTGCCATGGGCGTCGGAGGTGCCCTTGCATGCCGTTGGTGCCAGGATACCTGCAGGTTCGCCGTGGAAACCCTAGGTGTCTCCCAGGTTGGCATAGATACTGCTTGGTGCCCTCCTGTGCCACAGTGGCGCTGGAGCCCCAGGGGTGCCAATTGGTGCTGTCTGCAGAACTAGGGAAAGATCTCTGTTTCGGACCTCTTCTTCCCAGGACTTGCAGGATGTTTCCAGAATGAAGTCCTGTTCTGCGGATAATTTTTCCATACATCTTAGTGGGTGGCGGTCTGCATCGGGTCTTGTCATCCAGCGGTTTCTCACCGATGGGACTCTTCTATTCTGCCAGCGAATCTCTCATTCCGCTCAGCACTTTCTCAGCTCCTCACATGGTGCCAAGCCCTTGACACCCTTCCTGGTGGCGGAGTCTCTAGTGGCTCTGACCTAGACCTCTCTTTGGGGTCCTTCTGAGTAGAAGGGCATCTAGATGAGTCTCTCCCTGTCCTTCTGGTCCATGATACAGCGGATGACTCATTTTATATACTGAAGGACACGCCCTGTCTATCATCAGAGTCCGTGATGGAAACACTTTTCAGTAGTTCCTCAGTAATGGCATTCACCATAGTGTTCAGACTACATCTGTGGACCATACATCTCTGCGTCTAGACTCTTTCAGTCGTCAAGACAATTACATTCTGTGGAACATTCTAATTCAATGGTCGGGAGCCGCACAGACTCTTCCGCTCCTTTGACAGGGGTATACAGCCCCCTTCTGATGCTGCCCCTCTGGTGGCTGCTTCGGCACAGGTGGTTAACATCTGTCTAGCTATTATTATTAGTCCAGTCAAGGGTTCAGTTATGGATCCTCCGGCTCCTCCAGTTCCTCAGAGGGATGACATCCTTGTCATTTCTGTATCAGGCAATCCTTGCGAAATAGCAGTCTGCAACCTTGTCAGGCTCGGACTAATGATTTAAAAAAAAAAAAAAGTGGTTAGAATTATCACAGTACAGGGCCTAGCTGGAATTTCCCGATACCACACTTTGGATCTGGTCAGGTTCAGCCTCAACCCTGAGGCAGTCATCTCTAAACTTCGGTAAAGAGTGCCTGATTTCTTCTACCCCTAGGGGCAGTCCGATCCAGCGGTGGTATAGCTCACCTCTTTTCTCTAGAGAGATTTCTCTTATTCCGAGTTATTTCCAAAACCTAGGCATCTAACCAGTCGGTTAGTCCCTCCTTTTTTTTTTAATCAGGCTTTCTTCTCTTGATCAGAGCCTCGCAGCAACAGAAGTGACTCTTCAGCAAGTCGGAACTTAGATTCCTTCTTCCATGCTTGCTTCAGCTTAACAGACGACATGCTCCTTTCTTGACCATAGGTCAAGTAGGTCTTTTTCTTAGATAACTTCTCAAATATTCACACCTTCAGTTCCTGCGCACTGGTTCAGTGCCAGTCGCACACAAAGCTATCGTCTCCGACTGCGGGATGGAGCGGTGATGTTTGTTTTTTTCAACAAAGCAAACTAGAGTCCTTCCTACTCCCTTCAGGGAGGCCAGAGTAAGTAGCGCCTCACCGCATTGAGCCACTTCTGCTGCTATTCGGTCACTTCAACGAATGGGTTAGCCCTAACTTGGTCCTGCTGTGTCCCCCCTCAACACACATCTGCCTCTATTTGCCTTACTAATCCAGCCCCCGTGTTTTTTCGCAGTGGACACATCCTCCTGTACACTTTTTCCTTTCTTCCTTGAGTTCAGAGACTGCTACTACAGTTATACACACAAGGGCAGGATGATTCCTTTTTGGAATATGCAGTGACTAGGATTTGATTCTACTAGACCACCACAAGAGCCTTCTAAGTTGTGCTTCGCCTTCCATCAGGAAGGTTTCAGTGACTAAGTGAAAACCATTCTCCTTGATGGGCTAACTCCACCTGGACCTTCTTTGCTCACCAAGTAAGGGGTTCAAGTGCTCCTGGACTTGTTGTTGCAGGTCAGCCATACTTGGTAGTGGGGGTTCCGTCTCCGCTTTTCGGTCTACCCTGAACCTGTAGACTTTACCTCCGGCTCTTGCAGTTCCTGAGGTCCCTCTACATTAGATTAGTACATGTCTTTGACACTATTAGATCTTACTTCGAGTGGGAGCTCTTGCAGCAGGCTATAACAGTTAGGACTATGCCGCAGGCACTAGGACCCTCCGGAAAACTTCTCAGCCAGCAGTACCAAGCAGGGACCACCCCCGACGTCAGCCCTGGTACAAAAGGGTGGCGGACCCAGCTCCACCTCAGTTCTTTTCCCGCTGTGTCCCGTGCGCATGAGAAGAGCCTCCTTCCTCAGCTTGCCAGGAACAGCGAAACTGACTTTTATATATCGTTTTTGTACCGTTTTTCGACGTTTTTTTCCAGTGTTTCGACGGATGTTTTCGCCTTCGTCCGTCTCTCCAGAGATTCACCAGAACAAGTGCGATTGCGGATGGCAGATCTTCGCCAAAGACGGGCACAAGCGTTGCTTCTTCTGCCTCGGGTTGTACCATGATACCGCAGCCTGCTCAGCCTGCCAGGCGTTCACCAGCCGGACCCGGATCCAACGTCTTAAGACCCTGAAGGCATTTCTACTCGAAAAACAGATGGATCTGCACACTTCAGAGGGGAAACGCAAGGAGAAAACCAAGTGCCACGGGAAAGACCGCAGTAGGTCCCGACACCGGTCCCAGTCGCGGTCCCATTCTCACTCGCGGGCCTCTCCCAAAAAGGGCCGTGTGTCCCCGGGCTCAGGTGAGCGTCCAAAGTCGTCTCAGGCCAAGGCCGGCCCATCGGGGGAGAAGCTGGCTAAGCCGAAGGTAACCCCGCTAAGGGTCACCACCAAGACCTTGGAGGTGAAAGCTTCAGCCCCACCTCCCAAGGCACCGGCGCCGCCTGCTAAAAGGCGCGCCCCTGGAGCCGAAGGACTCTCCGGCGCTCCCCGAGACACCCCGTCATCAGTCCCTCCTCCGCGCTGGCTGTAGGGGCTAAGGGTTGAGGCGAGACAGCGGATCAACCAACGTTCCTGTCCCCAAGTGCGTCCTCCCCCTGGGCTCAAGAGGCTTCCCTTCACATGCCGACATTCCGGATATTCCTTTCTGGGCGGCGGCCGAAGTTTTCTCGAAGTATGAGCTGCAGGAGTTGTTCTCCTGCTGGTTGGGGGCAGGTCCAGGAGCGGACCCCCACCCCCGTCGCTGGCCCAGACACCGGTACCGGACCCAGCGGGCAAACCACAGCCTGGAGGTGAGCCTTCCCCGAGGAAGTCCCCAGAGTGGCCGCCTACACCTTCATCCAGGGCTCGTTCCCGCGCCCGATCCAAAGACCACTGCCGACGCTCCAAAGACTTCAGAGACCGTCGCCAGTCTAGGTCTCGCACTCGCAGCCCTAGTCATTCCCCTAGACGAGAGCGCTCCCGACGTCGGTCTTTGCTCCGTCGCTGGTCTTCGGACCCACGTCAGTCCCGCAGCTACCGACAACAGAGGGAGTCTGGTCATAAGGAGAGATCTAACTATTCCAGACCTAGTAGTCTATCTTCCTCTTCTTCGTCGACATTTTCTTCCTCTCTCGACGTCTGACGGTCCCCGGAAGAGAAGGACCAGCCTCGCTCACCTCCAGACGATCCAACCTTTATGGACGTCATGAGGCATATCCAGGCCTCCAATGAGTGGGAAATGGAGGACTGGGATCTGGAACACTGAAGGTTGGCCAAATACCTGAGGCAAAAGGAGCCGAAACCATTGGTGGTCCTTCCTTTAGTGGACCCTTTCCAGGACCTGACTCTGACTACCTGTAAGCGTCCGGCCTCCATCCCGGCTGTTCTTAAGAAATCGGACAGGCTGTATAAGGCCCCGAGGGCAGAAGCCTTTTTAGCAGAGAGCCCTGAGGCGGACTGTTCAGTCATCGTGGCTGCCCATGACAAGTCTAGGCAGCCGAAGCATATTAGCTCACAGCCTCCCTATCCGGAGTCTCGGTATTTGGACCAGGTGGGTAAGAAAGTTTATTCTGCCTCTACCTGCTCCATCCGGTCCCTTAACTTCTTGACGCATGTGGTCCTGTACCAGAATGCTCTGTGGGAGAGGGGACAAGAGCTACTGAGAGCCATGCCAGATTCTGAGCAGAAGACTGAGCTTCTGGACATTGTTAAATCGGGCTCCGGCGTGAGGTTCTCATGTCCTGAGAGCCTCTGCGACACTGCAGATACGGCAGCCAGGGCAGCCGCTTCCGGGGTGTGCCTTCGGGGCCATGCCTCCTTGAGTTTCGGGTTTTCACCAGGATCTGCAGTCTGGTATCAGGGATTTGCCATTCCAGGGTACCATGTTGTTTGAGCAAGAGAAGGAAGATTTGACTTCTCGTCTCCAGGAGTCAGGCAAGTCCATCTGGTTGGTCCGCCAAATGTACCGCGGCAACCAGCAACGGAAACGGCCATTTCGCAAGCCCTCAGATGGCCAAGGTGGACAAGCCCATGGTAATCAGCAGGGTCAGAGAGGTGGCTTTCGTAGGAGAGCCAGTAACCAGCAACCTGGAGGTGCTCCTAACCGTGGGCCCAAGTCCTCCCAGGCCTCTCTGCCTACACCCGGCTCAGCCCAATGACTCCCTTCCGTCCCCCCCTCTTCCAAAGGAAGACTCCGGGGAGACTGTTGGGGGCCGCTTCTCCCTTCATCTCGAAGGGTGGAGGTCGATAACTGCGGACGAATGGGTCCTGGACATTATCAGGAGAGGGCACACGCTAGAGTTCACGGAATTCCTTCCAGATACTCCACCAAAGTACTCCCGACATCCTCCTTCTCACATCCCACTGATAGACGGAGAAATTCGGACCCTCTTGCAAAAAAAGGCAATAGAGCTAGTCCCCTTGCATCAGCGGGGAAAGGGATTTTATTCCCACTTCTTCCTGGTTCCAAAAAAGACACAGGATCTTCGTCCCATTCCTTACCTCAGCTCTCAATCTCTTTATCGAGTACAAAAGGTTCAGGATGGTGACCCTTCCAGGTCTACTCCCCCTGCTGCACCAAGGAGACTGGCTCTGCTCCCTAGACATGCAAGATGCATATATGCATATCGGGGTCTTCCCTCCCCAACAGAAGTTTCCAAGGAGAGCACTACCAATTCCGAGTTCTTCTGTTTGGCCTCTCCTTCGCTCCGCGAGTCTTTACAAAATGCTTGGCAGTGGTGGCTGCGGCTCTAAGGCGCCTGGGGCGCTACGTTTTCCCTTACCTCGATGATTGGCTGCTTACAGCCCTGTCCAGGTCAAGCCTACTTCACACCTTCGGAGACACCTTTACTCTGTTCCAAGAGCTGGGGATCACCCTGAACCTTCAGAAATTGTCCCCTGAGCCCAGTCAAAGACTCGTCTTCTTTGGAGCGGTCCTGGATTCTATCCATGGCATGGCTTTCCTACCCCCGGACAGGGGCGATCGCCTGCAAGAGATTGCCGGATGGATCTCAGTAACTCCTCAAGTTCCAGCACGGAACTTCCTCAGGCTACTGGGGTACATGGCGGCGGCCATTCCAGTCACTCCTCTGTCCTGCCTCCATATGGGTCCCACAGTAGATGCTCAGGGTACAGTGGGACCAGGGCTACAACGATCTAGACTTTCTGGTCAGGATCACCGAGCCAGTCAGGAGAACTTTGCTTTGGTGGATAGACCCCCGGAATTTGGAGAAGGGGGTCAGGTTTCATCTGGAGCCACCAGGTCAGACCCTTAAGACAGATGCATCGGATCTGGGATGGGGAGCGCACCTGGGTGCTCATCAAACGCAAGGGGTTTGGACACCCAAGGAGCGATCTTTCCATATCAGTGTATTGGAGATGCAAGCGGTTCTCTATGCCTTACAGGCTTTTCAAGAGGACCTGGTGCCAGGCTGTCTTCTAATTCAAACAGACAATATGGCGGTCGTCTTCTACATTAACAAGCAAGGGTGTACTTATTCGTATCCCCTTTGCAGGGAGGCGATGGGAATCTGGCGCTGGAGCGGCACATTCTGCTGTCCGCAGTGCACGTTCCAGGCATCCTGAACAATCTGGCCGACAGCTTAAGCAGGTCTCGTTCCAGAGCGCATGAGTGGGAGCTGTTACAGTCCATAGCAGATAAGCTCTTCAACAAGTGGGGTCACCCAGAGCTGGACCGCTTTGCGTCATCATGCAATGCCAAACTGCCAATATCTTCCTGGACTAAGTCTCCACCACTCATTCAGACTAGTGGGATAGCGCTGGAGGCACTAGGACCAAGCAGAAGCCAAAAATTTTCTGAAGGGTCGGTGCCGGTGAGAACTAGCATCTTGTGACACCACAAGACTGACTCGGCGCCTGTGTGAGCTATCTCGGCGTCGACCCTCCAACCGCCTCAGTTCCTTTTCTCCCGCCGTTGAGTGCGCTTGGATGTCGACATCGCTCGTCTGCCGGAGTCAAAGTTTTCGTGTCTACGACAACAGCTTTTAGTGCTTTGCTTCATTTAACTGTTTAATTTAACTATTTAGTAGAATTTTCTTATTTACAAACAAGAAAAGAAGATTATGAAAAAAAAGAAATTCTTTCCTGCTATCAACGGAGTCGTCCTTAGACGGTAGCTGTGACGTTAGGAAGATTTTGTTTGAAAGTTGTTATGGCAGAGGGGCTGTGCCTGATCCGCCACTCTTTAGTAATATGGGAGGGTCTGACTATGGACGTCATGTGCTCGGGGGGGTCAGGGAAGCCGCGAATCTGGCAGTGCCGGGGATCGGCTCCGCTTAGCCTCAAGCTCTTCTTCCTCGTTTGGGAAGAAGAATCGGGGTATAGTTCGAGGTTGCCGATTGATGCGTCTACATGAGGTATTCGTTGGAAGGCGATGAGGCCTGAACCAACTTTCATGGGTTCCCCTTGGCCCGCTGCTACGGTCGCATTCTCGACTCCAGACTCCATCTCTGTCCTCATTGGAGTTCCGGTGAGCAGTTTCACCTCTGTGCCACTCCTGTGGAGCAGGGGGTTTGACTTTCCTTTTTCCTGGCTGTGTTCCTGTTTTTGGGGCCTCCGGGCCTCGGAGCCATTGGACTGGAGCCAGGTCAATTGGATCAGAATGAGCGTGGTGCCCTTTTGGTGCCTTCGCCATCGTGTCCACACCTCGCGCCCACCCCCTTCCTTTTCCATGCTGGGGCCGCACGGCACCACCTTCTCCCTTCTCCCAACTTCTCCATTGGCTTTTCCATGGTGTTTTCCTGGCCCCATGTCCGATGCCTTGGCACCGCAGGTCAGCGCCATGGCCACTGGTTGGGCCTTGGTGCACGTAGCTGGTGTTTGGGTCGGCGCAATGGGCTCTGCTGGCCTTGAGGTGCTGTCATTGTTGCCTTCGTTGCGTGCGGCGGTGCATGGATGTCTCAAAGTGCCACGGATGCCTGCGGTGCTTGTGGGTTTTGCGGGCACCCGCAGTGCAGGAAACCCTGGAGCTCAGACAGCGGTGGCACCAAAGAGGCTGCCAGGCACCCAGCGGATGGTGCCTGGCACCCGTGAGGTGTCATAGGTACCATGAGTCCATGGGTGCCCTCAGGTGCCATTGCTGCACATGGGTTTCTTGGGTGCTGTGGGCGTCGGTGGTGCCCTGCGTGCCATTAGTGCCGAGATACATGCAGGTTCAGCCCAGTGGGTGCCCTCGGGTGTCTCCCAGGTTAACATAAATACTGCTTGGTGTCCTCCTGTGCCATGAATGGCCGCTGGTGCCACAGGGTGCCAGCTGGTGCTGTCCGACAGAACTAGGAAGATCTCCGTTTGGGACCTCTTCTTCTGGGACTACAGCAGGATGTTTCACAGAATGAAGTCTATTCTATAGTTATTTTTTTACGTCTTAGTGGGTGGCGGTCTGCAGTGGTCTTGTGTCAGCCAGCGGTTTCGCTGATGGGACTCTTCTGTTCATTCTGCCCGGAACCACTTTTCTGCTCAGCACTTTCTCAGCTCCCTGGTGCCAGCTCTCGACCCCTTCCTGGTGGCGGGTCTCTAGTAGCTCACACCTGGACTCTCTCTTGGGGGTCCTTCTGCGTGAAGGGCATCTGATTGATTACCCTGTCCTTCTGGTCAGTGATAAAAATCACTCATTTATACTGAAGAACACGCCTCTCTATCATCAGAGTCAGTGATGGAAGCTCTTTTCAGTAGTTCCTCATTAATGGGGTCCCCATAGTATTAAACTGGATCTGGACCATTCACCTCTATCTAGACTTTTCGGTCGTCAAGACAATTACACTCTGTGGAACATTCTAATTCAATGGTCAGGAGCCGCACAGACTGTTCCGCTCCTTTGATAGGGTATAGCCCTCTTTTGATGCTGCCCTTTTGGTGGCTGCTTCAGCACAGGTGGTTAACATCTGTTCAGCTGTTATTATTAGTCTCGTCAAGAGTTCAAGTTATGGATCCTCAGGCTCCTCCTGTTCCTCAGAGGGATGACATCCTTGTCATTTCTATAAAGCAATCCTTGAAATAGCAGCCTGCAACTTTGTCAGGCTTGGACTAATGATAATAATAAAAAAGGGGGGTAAAATTATCACAGTACAGGGCCTAGCTGGAATTTCCCAATACCACACTTTGGATCTGGTCAGGTTCCGCCTGAACCCTGAGGCGGTCGTCTCTAACTGCGGTAAAGAGTACTTGATTTCTTCTACCCCTAGGGGCAGTCTGATCCAGCGGTGGTATAGCTCACCTCTTTTCTCTAGAGAGATTTCTCTTATTCCGAGACATTTCCAAAACCTAGGCATCTAGCCAGTCGGTTAGTCCCTCCTTTTTTATTTAATCAGGCTTTCTTCTCTTGATCAGAGCCTTGCAGCAACAGAAACTACTCTTCAGCAAGTCGGAACTTAGATTCCTACTTCCATGCTTGCTTCAACTTAACAGACGACATGCTCCTTCCTCGACCATAGGTCAGGTAGGTCTTTTTCTGAGATAGCTTCTCAAATATTCACACCTTCAGTTCCTGCGCACTGGTTCCGTGCCAGTAGCACCTGAGCTATCCTCTCCAACTGCGTGACGGAGCTGTGATGTTTGTTTTTTCAACAAAGCAAACCAGAGTCCTTCCTCCCCTTCAGGGAGGCTGGAGTAAGTAGTGTCTCGCCAATTGAGCCACTTCTGCGCTATTCGGTCATTTCAACAAATGGGTTAGCCCTAACTTGGTCCTGCTGTGTCCCTCCTCGGCCACATCTGCCTCTATTTGCCTTACAAATCCAGCCCGTTTTTCTGTCGAAATGTTTTTTCCGCAGTGGACACGTCCTCCTGTACCTTTTCCTTTCTTCCTGAGTTCAGAGACTGCTTCTACAGTTATACACACAGGGCAGGATGATTCCTTTTTGGAATATGCAGTGACTAGGATTTGATTCTACTAGACCACCACAAGAGGCTTTCAAGTTGTGCTTCACCTTCCATCAGGAAGGTTTCAGTGACTAAGTGAAAACCATTCTCCTTGATGGGCTAACCCCACCTGGACCTTCTTTTGCTCACCAAGTAAGGGGTTCAAGTGCTCCTGTACCTGTTGTTTGCAGGTCAGCCATACTTGGTAGTGGGGGTTCCGTCTCCGCTTTTCGGTCTACCCTGAACCTGTAGACTTTACCTCCAGCTCTTGCAGTTCCTGAGGTCCTTTTACATTAGATTAGTACTTGTCTTTGACACTGTTAATTTTGGTCCTATACCAAATTGTGAGTCTGGATTTTCGCTACTCTCTCAGAGTGGTTGCGGCTTCCTGGCAGAGTTTCATTTTGTGCCCATTGCAGTCGTCTGCAAAGTGGTGAGTTACTACTCGAGCGCTTATCTTGTAAGCATCATGTTCTGGATGCTCTTTACAAAACAGCTCTTTTATTAGCAGGACAGTCCTTGGCCATCCTTTCTGGGTGAACCCTATCTCTTACCACCCTACTCAGGGTGTTGGTTTTAGCTCGGTACTCTCCCACTAGTGTGAATGAGTGATGGAGACTTAGTCCAGGAAGATATGGAAATTATGTACTTACCGTAATTATTGAGCTTCTTGGACAGTCTCCATCACTCATTCACACGCCCATCCACCATCCCCTGGGTTCACTTGTTTTTCTTTCCTGGTCTTCATGGCCTATCGTTCAGACTGTGAAGACATTGTTCTTTGACCTTTCTTACAAAGGCCATCTGGGCCCTCTCAGGCCCAGAAACTCAGAATGAGTTTTTCTCATTAGTTCACGCTGCACCTCCTTGGTTGAAAAGGTACTTTGAGGCGGTTGGAGGTCCAGCGCGAGATAGTCTACACAGGCGCGAGTCAGTCTCGTGTGGTGCCCTGCCGTAAATTCCTACCTCGGCGCCGACCCTTCCAGAAAATTTTGGCTCCCGCTTGGTCCTGGCGCCTCGGCGCTATCCCACTAGTGTGAATGGGTGATGGAGACTGTCCAAGAAGATCAATAATTCACGGTAAATGCGTCATTTCCATTTCTTTCAGAGAGCCGCAGCCTGGAGTTTTCTGGCCAGACATGTTGTCCTTTGCTGGGCAGGAGGTTTCTCTATGCCTTCCGCCCTTCCTCTCATTCAGAGAGTCCTGCTGCTGAAGTTGCAGGCAAAGGGGCTTGAATGATTCCAGTAACCCCCAATGGCCTCGGCAGATTTGGTTCCCACTCCTGCAGTGGTTATCCAGGAACCTCCAACTCGGCTGCCCATATGCTGCAGTTGCTATCCCAGAAACAGGGATCGCTGGTCCATCCGGATCTCCGTTCCTTACATCTGCATGCTTGGCTCCTTCAGACGTAGCTCAACAGAGGTACGGGGTTTCCCTGGAGGTAGCGGCAGTCCTAGTGTCGGCGAGGAAGCCCTCCACCCACTCCCCCTATGGTATGAAATGGAAGCGGTTTTGTTTATGGGCCTTGTCACAGCATTTGGACCCTGTCACCTGTCCAGTGAACTCAGCATTACAGTACCTTCTCTCCTTGTACCAACATGGCCTGAGTTACTCCTCTATTAAGGTGCACATGTGGGCTGTCTCCGCCTATCATGCTCTGATTGGAGACAAGATGTTAGCACAGTTGGATATAGCCCGCACCTTTTTGAGAGGAATTTTGCATATGAGACCTCCCATTAGGGATCCTATCCCACCCTGGGATCTCCTTTTTGTGTTGGAGAAGCTCACCTTCCCTCCCTTTGAGCCGGCAGCGGATTGTGAGCTGCGTTTTCTTTCCTAGAAGGTGTGTTTTTTGGTTTCTATTACCTCAGCTCGAAGAGTTTCTGAGCTTCAGGCTCTGATGTGTAAAGAGCTGTATTTGGTTTTCCACAGGGAAAGGGTTTCCCTTAGAACAAATCCTAAGTTTCTTCCGAAAGTGGTCTCGGTGTTGACCCTCAACCAGTCGGTTGATCTTCCAGTCTATTTTCCTTCCCCATCTAATAGAGGGGAAGCTCTCCTTCACACATTGGACGTCCACAGGACTTTGACGTATTACCTCAAAAGGGCGACTGCGCACCATCAGTCGGAGCAACTCATATGTGCCTTTACACAATGCTTGGGCAAACCAGTGACCAAGCAGGCGATTTCAAAGTGGATAGTCCACTGCATATCCTTCTGCTATGAAAAGCACAATAAGCCTACAGGTCAGTCAGGGGTCACTCCACTAGAAGTGTCTAGCTGCTTTGCCGCCTAGAAATGTCTCTATAAAGGGACATATATACGTCCGCTACCTGGAACTCGGTGTATACCTTTGTCAAGCATTACAACTTGGATATCGTCTCCAGGCGTGCCATTTTGGTCTGGCTGTTTTGCAGGGACTTTTGTCCTGAGGCCTCTGGAGTCAGTATATTCCACCTCCCAGGGTCGACTACCTCTTTGTTGTGGGACTGCTTGGTATTCAGCCCTAACTGTTATAGCCTGCTGCAAGAGCTCCTCTCAAAGATTTACTGTTACGGTAAGTTCTTACGTAACTATGCGTTTTAGTGCTATACCAAATTGTGAGTCTGGATTTTTGACGCTCTCTCAGAGTGGTTGCGGCTGACTGGCAGAGTTTCATTTTGTGCCCATTGCAGTCGTCTGCAAAGTGATGAGTTACAACTCGAGCACTTATCTTGTATGCATTATGTTCTGGATGCTCTTTAGAAGACGGTTCTTTTTATTAGCAGGACAGTCCTTGGCCGTCCTTTCTGGGCGAACCTTATCTCCTACCACCCTACTCAGGGTTGTGGGTTTTAGCTCGGTACTCTCCCACTAGTGTGAATGAGTGATGGAGACTTAGTCCAGGAAGATATGGAAATTACTTACTTACCGTAATTATTGATCTTCTTGGACAGTTTCGCATCACTCATTCACACGCCCACCCACCATCCCCTGGGTTCACTTGTTTTCCTTTCCTGGTCTTCATGGCCTATGGTTCGGACTGTGAAGACATTGTTTTTTGACCTTTCTTACAAAGGCCATCTGGGCCCTCTCAGACCCAGAAACTCAGAATAAGTTATTCTCATTAGTTACGCTGCACCTCCTTGGTCCAAAAGGTACTGAGGCGGTTGGAGGGTTGACGCCGAGATAGCCTACACAGGCGTGAGTCAGTCTCGCAGTGCCGCGCATGCGTGGTCCTACCTTGGCGCCAACCCTTCAGAAAATGTTTGGCTCCCGCTTGGTCCTAGTGCCTCTGGCGCTATCCCACTAGTGTGAATGAGTGATGGAGACTGTCCAAGAAGATCAATAATTACGGTAAGTATGTAATTTCCATTCTAGGAGGCGTGGATATGTTGTTCATCCACACTCTTTGGCATGTCCTTCCCTTTAAATCTGCATGAAAGTCTTCAAGCTGGCTTCTCCCACCTACCCGGTGGTATATACCTCGGCTCCGCCCCACTCGCATGAATCTTCCTTTCCATTGGAAGAATCCGGTTCCCTTGTGCTAACTCTAGCCATCGTAGGCCCTGGATTACGCGCCGTCGGTTTTACAAATTTATCTCTCCAAGCTAGGTCGAGTTTTCGATTCGATAGTAGCGCATCCGGACATGGAGGACAAGTCATCCCCGGTTCGCTGGTGTTCATGCGGCCAGAAAATATTGCGCACCGATCCCCCTTACCTGCGTGTACTGCTAGGTGTCGTGCTGACACCACCACCTGTACCTTTTGCTTGGCATTCCATCTAGCGTCCTTGGCGACGCGTGTACGCCTTAGCTGGGAAGACGGAGAAGAGGAACCGCCGGTGAAATCGAAAGAAGCAAGGTAGATGGTTTCCGCGGCTGCGGGACCCGCCGAGCAGCTAGAGCAGATGAAGGCCTTCGAAGAAGAAGCTACGCAAGCTTCGGCCAGCAGAAGTTTCTTTGTGCCTCTCAACCTCGGTTCTTCCTTCACAGATTCCTTCAAGGAGCTGTGTCAGTCTCTCCCCACCAGGGGTGAGGCGCCCTCTGGCTCACACTCCTCCCGCCCTCGGAAGAGGGACAATGATCCAACGTCTTCGGAAAGGAGATGTTCCTGGGACCAAGAGAGGTCCGAGTCCCAGGACTCTGCAACCTTGACTTCAGTCGAGATCGCTTCCTCGGCCGGCGGCTTCACGGATCTTCCGTCTGGCCAGGCAGAGACCGAGGAATCGGCTGATCCGGCTGAGATTGTTCTCGAGCCGATCGAGTCGATTTCGCCGGCTGTGGTCGACGATTCTTTAGAAAGGACCCTGGTCCTTTCTTTCCCCGATGATGAGACACTTCCTTCGGGTGTCCCCATCAAGGAATTGATCCGAACCTCGATTTTCCCGAGCCTGGTTTCTCCAGATTCTGGCGCGGCCATCGGTCTTGATCAGACTCCGGTCACCCTCTTGGTGGGAAAACCGAAGAGGCCACCGGCATTCAAAAAAGAGGTGCCGCCACAGGTCCTCATCCTCCTCGGACGAGGAGAGGCTTCGACGGAAACTCCGTCGACGCTATGAGGAGCTTATGTGGCAACAGCTGATTCTGGCAGGGCAGAAGCCAGCTACGCCATCCACCCTGGCCATTACTTGACCTGTGCCTCAAGGGCCGACGCCGACCCTTTTGGACCCGAAATCTTTGGTTCTTCCACCTGTGGGGCCGGCCATTGTTCCAGATAAGCCCATACTGGTCTCACCACCGATTAGGGTGGAACCACCGCCTAAGCAGCCTCCCTCTGGGGCTCCCTCGAAAGGGGACCGTCCAGACACCGGGCTTCCCTGACGTCTGTCCATCACGGTTACCCATGACCGCCCTCGGCGTATTAAGGGGGGCATAGGCGGGAGACTGCTGTATCCCGACTCTTCGGATTCGGATGCCACCAGTTTGCACTCCCATCTGGGCAATGAGGAGTCACTCTCAGCAGGCCTGGAGGAAGATCCTTCCTCCTTTCAGGGCATCCTCCGCCTCAGTTCCGATTCCACCGGAATGCCCCTGGAGTCTATCCAGAAAAAGGCGGAGTACCCCCTTACGGATATCCTGAAGAGGATACCCCGACGGAGGCCTTCCCAGTGGTCGAAGCCATTACTGGTCCAACCTTTGAGCTTTGGCAGCGTCCAGCCTCCTGTCCAGCACCGTCTTCCCGTTTGGCCCATAAGTACGCGGTGCCTATGGGATCCCTACTGGGATTCACGGAACATCCCTCGGCTGAGAGCCTGGTGACTGCTTCCGTCTTTAGACATACTGGTAGCTCAGCTGACACCGACCGATCTCCGGACAAGGAGTCCAAGAGCATGGACCACTCTGCCCGTAAGGTCTACACGGCCTCTTCCTTGGGCCTCGTCAGGCCAATCGTCTGTGATCATGGCACACTTCTCCCATGCTCTCCTAGGGTCACTAGATGAAGTACTTCTCACCTCCCCACGGACATGCAGACCACGGTCAAGCAAGTCCGCGATCAGAGCCATGCTGTCACCAAACAGCAGCTCCAGGCAGACCCTAGACATCGGAGATTCTTGTGCCGCTCTTTAGCAACGCGCAGTGGCCACCCACTGCAGGACTTGGCTGAGGTTATCCTCCTTTCCGGCGGATACCCAGCACAAGTTAGCTGATGTGCCTTTTCTTGGTACCGACTTGTTCGGCCCAGGAGTGGCAGGCCACCTTCAGCGTATTGAGCAGTCCAATGCCACCTTGGACACCACTTCTGCTAAGGGTTCCTCAAGCAAGAACCAGCAGAAGAGGAAGAGGAAGCCTTTGCGGCAGTCCCCCTCCTATCAAGGAGGTCAGCAGCAACAACAGCAGCAGCAGGCTCAAGCTTGGTGCCCTAGGCCCAAGCAGGGCCCTCAGCAGCCCCGGAAAGGAGGCTGCGGTGCTGGTCCAGGAGCTTCCTCCTCCTCCTCCTCTAAGCCTGCTCAGTGACGGGTTGGGGGTCATGCCTGCCTTGGGTCCTCCCATGGGGGATCGGCTCCGTCACATCGGACAGGTAGGTTCTAGAAGTGGTCGGGCAGGGACTGCCTCTGGAATTCAAGCAGTACCCGCCCAGGAGAGCCTGCGCCCCACGGGAGGAGAGGATCTCAGCTTGCATGCAGTTGGCTCTTCGAGACAACATAGCTCAGCTCCTCCACAAGGAGGCGGTAGCTCCAATGCTGGATCCGCCTGTAGACCCAGGCTTCGTATCCAGGTACTTCCTGGTGCCCAAGCGGACAGGGGGTTGGCGCCCCATCCTAGATCTCCACGACCTGAATCAGTATCTCAGGTCTTGCACCCTCCGGATGGTAACTCTGAACAAGATCATAGCATCCCTGGAGCGAAACATGTGGTTTTGTTCACTGGATCTGCAGGACGCTTTCTTTCATGTCCCAATCCGTCCATCCCACCAGCGGTTCCTCCGCTTCAGGGTCGAGGGGACCCTGTATGAGATTCTGAGCCATGCCGTTCCAGTATGTCATCGGCTCCTTGGTCTTCACCAAGTGCTTTGCAATGGTGGCAGCCCATCTTCAGCGCGAGGAGTTCGAATCTAGCCTCATCTCGATGACTGGCTTCTGGCGGGTTCTTCCTTCAGGAGGTGGAGAGATCCAGGGATCTGGCTCTCATAACCTGCTCTCAGCTTGGCCTCCTGATCAACGAGGCTCAGTACCTAAACTCGCGGCTGTCTTAGGTGGATGGGCTTCACTGGGCAGAGCTCCTACTCCTCGCTGGCCAGAGCCCTGCTCCCAGCAGACAGGGTGGAGGTTCTTTCCTCCTTACCCAGTTATTTCTGGTTGGGCTCTTGCATCCTGCCCGGGACTTTCTGCGCCTTCTGGGTTACATGGCTGCGTGCACCTCAGTGGTCCGTTGGGCCATGTGCCCCCTCCAATGGGAGCTGGCCACTAAGTGGACTTTATTTATTTTTGTCTCTGTTTACCGAGTAAGTGCACTGATCCAAGGGACCGTTTTCAGGCATGTGCAAAAAGAAAATGGCAATATTGCATAGAGAATTACATAGCAAAAAATGAGTACAGATTAAAAGGTAGTGTTAACATCATATTACTAAAGCAATAGTAATAAAAGAAATGACACAATCCTAAGCAGCATCAAATCATCCCCTCCCTCCCAATTTACAGTATTGGCATAGCCAACCAAATCAGAATAACCCAACAGGAGCAGGTAGGAGGAGGAGGTCAGGTCAGAGCAGGCGGGGACAAGAGGAAGGAGGGGGGTGATTACCTAGGCTGACAGCTACAACTGCTCACGAGAGAGAAGCCAGGATTTGAGGTTAAGTTTAAATATGTAGTGCAAGTTAGCAGATCTAAGTACAGCTGGAAACCCGTTCCAGAGCAAGGGGGAAGATACTGAAAGAGCATTACCGACCATCTTAGTTGCGACTGTGGGTATCTCAAGCAGAGGAACAGCCAAGGAGCGGAGACACCTCGTTCGAGGGGCAGTGCTGGCAGAGTGAAGAGAGGGGGGAAGAAGTGCCGCCTCTGATGATGGTATCAGCAAGGCATCCAAGGGTAAGATCAAAGCAACCTTGCAAGGAGGGCCACCCTAGGGAGCAGTAGAAGTCGCAGTGTGGGTAAGGTAAGGGCCAGACAGGGCAAAGTGGCAGGCGCCATTATAGACAGATGAAAGTCTAGCCCGGAGGGTGGTAGAGACACGGGTATAGACTGGGGAACAGTAGTCCAAGATAAGGGAGGAGGTTTCCTCTGGCAGTGGCCAGTCGGGCCTCAGCAAGCAGGTAGGATTGTACTCTGTAGGCAGCACCATGTTTCTGGTTGATCCTATGGACTACAGTGTTGTTATTTTTTTAAATTCAAGTTTATTTACAACAATTGGGTACATTTATCACCAGAAGGTTACAGACTTAGTCTAATATATGCCAGAACCTATACAGAAATACATTAGAATTCATCTCCTCACATCTTTTTTTATTTTACTCTGAGCAGCAATTAATTACAAACATTGTTATCCATACAACAAGGCAGGAGGCAAGGATCTCCTATTTGTTTGTACAACCCCTACACCCAGCAGGGTCAACCTCCATGAAGGCCCCACAGCCTTTAATGGGATGAATCAAGTGGGGGAGGGCCTTCGACAATCCGATGGGGGGGGGGGGCACAACAAGAGCAGTGTCTAACCACATCAGCCATTTTGCCCATCTACGTAGGTTTGTAGCCTTTGATTAATCTTAAATGTTAGCTCCTCCATCTCGGCTATTTCCTGCACTACCTGTATCCAGGCAAGCATGGTAGGGGATTCAGCCTTCAACCAACGACGGGTAATGGTTTTGTGGGCTGCTGCAAGGAGGATGGCCCATAGGTAGATTGAGTCTATGCCCTTCAGGTTCTCCCTAGGGGGGAGTCCAAGGCGAAGAGGTCTGTCAGTGCAAGGGACACATCTCTCCAAAAAATGCTAATTTGCGGGCATAGCCAAAAGATATGTAAGGAGCCCGCTGATGGTTCCCCACACAGTCTGCAGCAAGTTGATTGTCTCATGGGGTCCCTTTTATTTAGGGTTAAGGGGGGTAAGGAAGAAGCGCACTCTTATTTTCCATCTGAACTCCTGCCAGAATGGAGAACAGGTGGTTCAAGAGGCCACCTGGAATACTGAGTTTCAATTAATCTCCCTAGGATTACAGTGTTAATGTGGTAAGTGAAGGATCGGGAAGGGTCTAGTGTAACCCCCAAGTATTTGAAATTAGGGACGATGTCGAGAGCAGGTCTATCAGGTGAATAGATTAGGAGAGAGAAATTGGCTTTTTTGGTCCTGACGAGGAATGGTTTAGACCCAAACAGCATGACCTTCGTTTTTTTTTTTGGCATTAACCAGCATCTGATTATCAGTAAACCAGTTATGGGCAGCACAGTAGTTCTGGGTAAGAACAGAGGATAATTGGGGAAGGGAGTTGTCGCAATGAAAGATAACGAGGTCATCAGCGTAAAGGAGGGATTCACAGGAGAGACAATCAGAGGAGAGGGTGTTGGCAGTATCATGAAGAGCAGGGGCCCAGAATGAGACCCTGGGTACCCCTGTTGAGACCAGTAGGGCAGGAGAAAGTGGCAGGGCCTATGCATCCTGACTGAGAGTGATCGGAGAGATAGCTCTGAAACCAGTTTGTAGTCTTGGAGAACAACCTATTGAGAGTAGTTTGGAAAGAAGAATGGGATGGTTAATCAGATCAAAGGCTTTAGATAGATCAACAAAGACTGCATCAGTTGCATGCCCTTGATTCATGTTAGAGAGAATGTGGTCAGTGAAAGATGAAAATGTGAAGGATTGGATAATCAAACACACATTTTCTGGTTGTGTCCTGCCCTCCACCCTTTGGCAAGTAGTTATGGGAATTAGAGGATATTCTTAATTGCTCTGGGGAGTTACCACCTTGTGTCTTATGGCTATTGCTCCTCCAGGCAGCTTCCTCTGCCGGGGTAAACACTACATTTTTGTTCACGCTTATCTTTGCCATCAAACTAAAATTGCGTATGGTTTACAAAAACTCCACACATCATCATCATTGGCACACTGCAATTCAGCCTATTTATGGGTTGGAAAATCTAACATATACCTTGAATAATAAAGGTGTATTTATTTGAAATAGCGCTGGCATAGATGGATAATTCACCAACTGGACCACTCCCTAGTGCCCCCGTCCCCTTTCTTCTTTAATTTTCTCTTACCCTCTCAAGCCCAGCACCTCGCTCCTGTAAGATTATTATGCAGCTCTGAGATGTGGGGCCACCCTTCATTCTTCCTTATCTAAGTACCGGGGATTTACACCTCTAACCTTGCAGTGCTGCCGATTTCTGTCTTTGGGTGGGATAAGCATGGGGTAACTTGAAACTTGGATAAATGTGCTCCACAAATTCAATATAAATGACACAGATCCAATAATCCGATAACTTTTATTAATTTACTGGGTTTTTTATTCGCTTTTTTCAATTAACACGGTTACAGGCACAGCTTGACAATGCAATAAATGTAGAATTAACTCTCTGTTTTTTCTGTAAGCTTTTAAATAGCAAAAAGTTCTCAAAATTATTTTAAAACTATTCTGCATGCTGGAAGCTGCTGGCACAGATGTGGCACTACACAGGCTGACCAATCACACATTTTATGGACATGCCCATCCCTTCACCTTAATTAGCAGGCTGTGATCCATGAGATTGAAGACATTCTTGATTGCCCTAGTACGATGACTCCCTCCTTCATCCTGATAGCCATGCCTCTAGCTCATTGCACACTTAGTAAACCCTCCCTTAAAATTTCCATTTTACTAATATTTGTGGCCAAAAAGGCCATAACCAGAAACTGGCGTACCAAGAAAATTCCTACCTGTACTGCCTAGAGGGAGCTTACTCGTGAGCTATACACACTGGAGAGGATGTCTGCCAGGATCATGAACTGTATCGCTTCCTTCAAAATCAAATGGTGCAAATGGGTCTCATATCAATTAGATCATTATCCAGATTTTGTTCCCTAGGGCCAGATTCCCCCCCGCCACCACCTGCTTTCCTTCTGCTCTTTCATCTATTAAGCAGATAAACCTCTTGTCCTATATGAGGCTTTGTCTCTGCCTAGCCAGCTATTGTCTCTTGTTCAGATACATCCAGTGATGACTTTATCCAGCTACATGGTAAAAGTTTGCATACTTGCCTTTAAAACCTATGGGCAATATACAGAGAATTTAGCTGAAACTCTTCTCAGAAGAAACATCCTGGGACAACACATTGGACTCCTCCCAGACCTAACCATGGACATTAATTATGTACTATATCGCATACTGCAATGTCTAATTTGTGCATTTCATGGGCTATGTTATTATATATGCAACGCAGAAACCCATCTCAAGTGCTAATATATAATGTGCTTTTTATTGTAAAAAAAAAAAAAAAAGGTATTCTGGAATATCAACAGATTTTACTTCCAGAGTCAGCTCTTGCAGCAGGTAAAACATTTCGGACTGTAGCGGTGGCGACAGGACCATAACAAACTTCTATCCAGCAGTACCAAGTGGAGACAGCCCCCGACTTGACCCACCCTGGCGTCCCCAGTGGTATAAGAGGTGGCAGTCCCTAGCGTGCCCCAGTTCTTTTCCCACTGTCAACGTGCATTCATCGGCTCCATGGCTAGACTCTTGCCAGTACGACCGCTTTATACTTAAATATCGTTGTTGTTTTTTTTCATCGCAGTATTGCTTACTCTTACCTACTGTTCCTGTATGTCATCTACTCAGTCGCCACCTTCTAGGCACAAGAACAAGTGCGCCTGTGGGAAGCAGATCCCCACCAAAGATGGCCAGACGGCCTGCTTGTTGTGTCTGGGCCCAGATCATGACACCCAGTCCTGTCCTCACTGCCAAGCCTTCAATAGCTGGACCCGGATCCGCCACCAGAAATCCTTACAGGCTTACCTTTCCCAACAGCAGTTGACTGGCATGCACAGGGGTTCCTCTTCGGAGCGAGAGTCCTCCCACCATTCGCATAAAAAATCTGATAAACATCGCGATTCTTCAGAAATCAAAAGAAAAAGAGAGGAGAAAGAATGGAGATCCCTCTCACGATTGGATCCTCCTGATCGCACTCTGCCTCAAAAGGGCACTTAAGGATCGTCGGGGCCACTACTCCCGACTGACGTCAAATCAAAGCCCCAGTCACCTCACACATGTTTGGCCTGAAGGGAGAAGGCTTGGGGTCCTCTAGTCTGATGCTTCAATCAGTCAGATACAGCCCCACTCAGATCACAGGCGCTCTTCAGACTGAGGTAGGCACCTCATGCATCCCAGTTGGCCTCTGTATGCAGCACTGACCCCCGGGACAAAGCTAAGACCTCAGGCCAGGAGGCAGGGAGATCTTCCTCTCTTCCTCATAAGCAGGCCAAGAAATTGGCGGAAAAAACACGCTCACCCACCGTCGGACAGGCACCAGTCCGACAAACATGCTAAACCAGCGTCATACCAGCCCTGCTGGCAAAGACACCGTTGCCCCCCCCGAACAGATGTCCAGGTCAACGACAGCCCTGTGCAGGAGGACCTGATGCCTGTCCACATGGTAATCCCGGGACCTGACAACGCCAATCCTAACCCGTCAGTGCCGATGTTGGTACTGACCCCGGTCCATCGCTGGATCCGGCTACAGGCTCCCCAAAACTAAACCTTTCCCAGGTGAAAGACCTATTCAGTCACTGGTGGGAGGCCATCAGACCTGATAGCCTCCCACCAAAACCTCAGCCTGCTGCCTCAGTGAAACCAGATTTGGCTCAGAATCCTGACGAGGGTCCCACCCCATCCCGGACCTGCCACAGTCTCCCAGCCTCCGTCAGAAGAGGACAGAGGAAAGCAACTCACCCCTCCTAAGAGGCCAAGGAAGAAAGTAGCCAAAAGGAGAGACCACAGATTTAGATCGAGGAGCCCCAGGTCTGATTCGGTGTCAGTGGCTCAGTAGGTAGCACACTTGTCTCTGAGGCCTGGCGATCAGAGGGCTGTGAGTTCAGTTCCCACAGCTGGCACTTGGGTTACTATCCCAGTACTGACACACTAATACAACATGAGGGGGGTGCTGCACTTCTGAGGTGCCGTGTTTTGGATGACATGTTAAACCAAAGTCCCATCTGCCTGGATTGGTGATAGTTCAGATAGATGTTAAAGATCCCATGGCACTTATCGAAAAGAGAAGGGGAATTTCCCCGGGGTCCCGGTCAAATTTCCCTCATTCACTGGAAATACCACAAATAGCTTAATCTGGTTCAATCTCACTTGGCATTCATCTGTTTGGGGGGTTAATTGTGAAGGGGGAGGGGCACCTACAAAGTGGGGTGCTGGCTGCACACTCGAGCAGACTTGATAGACCATGTGGCCTGTATCTGCTGGCAAGTAGTACGCAAGCTCCTCAGACAGGCACTGGCACAGAAAGAGGAGGCGGAGATCTTAATCAGTCTCCTCCTCAGACTCCTGCCAGCCTTCGGATTCCTCACATTCATCCTTTGAGGATCCATCCCCCAGGGACCCTGAGAATACCCCAAAGTCACCTCCTGGTGACCCATCCTTTATGGAAGTCATGTGGCATATTCAAACTAACATGGGCTGGGATACGGAGGATTTAGACCCTGAACGTATGTGACTTGCAAAATACTTCAGGCAAAAAGATCCCAGCCATTAGTGATACCACCTATGGTTGACACCTTTGAAGATGTCACCCCGGCTACTTGGAGATGCCCCCATTCTTCCACAGCTATCCCAAAGAAAGCTGACCATCTGTATAGGGCACCAAAGAAGCAACCCTTCCTGGCCGAACACCCCACTGCTGATTCGGTGGTCATTTCGGTGGCACATGACCATTTGCAGAGACCCAAACACCTGAGCACCCAACCTCCAGAGAGAGAGAGAGTCCAAACAGCTGGACTCCATGGGCAGAAAGGTGTATTCATCTGCCACCTGCAGTATCAGAAGTCTTCACTTCATGACTCACATGGTCCAATTCCAAAAAGCCCTCTGTGAACAGCAAATGGATAATTTGCAGGGAATGCCCGACTGCCTCCAAAAGGCAGAACTCTCCAAACTTTTATAAACAGGGTTAGATGTAGGCACATGTTCTACAATCCGCCTATGACTCTCGGACATGGCAGCAAGGGCTGCTGCTACAGGCATATGTCTGCATCGCCACTCCTGGTTTCATGTTCTGGCTTTGCTCAGGATGTTCAATCCAACATCCTAGATGCACCCTTCAGAGGATCCGTCCTCTTTGACGAGGACACAAGAAAATAATAAACTACAGGACTCCAGTAAGGCTGTCCGCACCGTACAGACAGTTTTGAAAGTCTTGTTTTCGTGGCCAAGGGGTCACCAACAACAGCAGACCAGTTTTCCACAGCAACAACCTCAACATGGGGGCTACACTCGGAGAGGTGCCCACAGAGGATCTGCGGGAACCGCCTCTCGTCAGAATAAACCTGCTCAAGTCACCTTTCCACCCCCCTTCCACCACCTGACTCCCAAGGGAACCCACCTCTCCCCAACGTTTTGCTGGGAGAGGAGGTAGGAGAACGTTTTTGTCTGTACATAGAGGCTTGGAGAATGGTGATCTCTGACCAGTGGGTCTATGTACTCATAGAGAATGGGCACTCTATAGAGTTTGTCAGTATTCCACCGGACTGGCCCCACCGCCATCCCGTTACTCCATGGAACATGCCGGTCTGATTCAACAAGAAATCCAAGCCCTGCTTTCCAAGAAAGCCATAGAGCCTGTTCCTCTAAACCAAGAGGAACAGGATTCTATTTGCACTTCTTCATGGTCCGAAGAAGTCAGGAGACTTGAGGTCCATTCTGGACCTCAGCGACCTCAGTCGATCGAATAAAGAGGTTCAGGATGATCACTCTCCAAAACCTACTCCCCTTGGTCTGACGGGGGGACTGGCTGGTGTCACTGGACATGCAGGACGCATACCTCCATATCCTGATAGCGAAGCACCACAGGAAATACCTCAGATTTGCCTTTCAAGGCAGGCATTTCCAGTTCAGGGCGTTATCCTTCAGCCTTTCCTCGGCTCCAAGGGTGTTCACGAAGTGCCTTGCGGTGGTAGCTGCGGCACTTCGGAGGATGGGGCATTGTGTGTTCCCATACTTGGACGACTGGCTTCTCACAGCACAGTCCAAGGAATGGCTTCAGAGTGCCATTCGGGACACCTGAACTCTTTCCAGAGTCTCGAGGTCACCATCAACACAACCAAATTGTCCCTGATCCTCTCTCAAAACCTGCCGTTCATGGGGCCCTTCTCGACACAGTAAGAGGAAGAGCCTTCCTGCCACAGGAAAGGGCCAATCTACTAAGGACCCTAGCCAGTCAAATCTTTTCAGTCTCCACAGTGCCAGCCAGGATACTACTTTGGTTGCTGGACCACATGGCTGCATCCATCAAAACAGTCCCCTTCTAGGAAACTTTGGATGAGGACAATTCAGTGGACACTCCATGTCCAGTGGGACCAGAGATGGGGCGACTGGGACCTCCCAGTCTCCATCACAAGATCTGTTCGATCTAGAACTTCATTGGTGGATGACGTTTCATTCCTTGCTGGAAGGGATGCCACTCCAAAAGGAGGCATTAGATTAGGTCTTAATGTCAGACGCATCAAACTCAGGATGGGGTGTGCACCTAGGCATTCACAGGACTCCGGGTGGGGGCCCTGGTCCGTGAACGAGGAGTCTCTCCATATCAACATTTTAGAAATGAGAGCAGTTCTCTATGCTCTGCAAGCCTTGAGTACGGTACTAAAACCAGGACACCTTCTCCTTCAGATGGACAACATGTCAAAGGTATTTTTATATCAACAAACAGGGAGGCACACACTTATATCCTCTGTGCAGAAAAGCAATGAGAGTGTGGGATTGGGCCATAGCTCACTGCATAACTGTCTCAGTGGTCCATGTCCCAGGTGTTCAAAACACATTGGCAGATGCTCTCAGCAGAACAAGGTCAAGAGTGCATGAGTGGTCACTTCTGCAATCAGTTGCTGATGACCTGTTCACCTTATGGGGGACACCTGAACTGGATCTATTAGCCTCCACCACCAATACAGAATTGCCCAGTTTCTGCTCGCTAGATCTCACGCCTGGTGTTTTCTGGCAAGATGCATTGTCCTTCTTCTGGAAGGGGAGATTCCTCTATGCCGTCCTGCCATTTCCACTCTTTCGGAGAGTTCTCAAGGTGCAGACAGAAGGGATAACAATGATTCTGGTATAACCTCTGTGGCTTCGACAAATCTGGTTTCCACTGTTACAACTGATCGCACTTCCATTGAGCACTTTCTTGTTCTGTCAGGACAACAGGACCTTGGTCCATCCAAACCTGTGGTCCCTAAATTCACATGCATGGCTCCTGAGAACCTAGCCAAACTTCGCTTCAGAGTTTCCAACAAGGTCGCTGAAGTTCTTGTGTAGGCCAGAAAACCCTCCACCTGAGCAACTTGTACTATGAAGTGGAAGAGATTTTGTCTATGGGCCATGGCTTGCCACCTGGATCCTCTGGTCTGACCGGTTAATCTTCTGTTAGAATACCTGTTATCCCTTTCGGAGTCTGGACTGGGCTACTCCTCAATTAAGGTGCATTTGGCCGTCCTTTCTGCTTATCACACCCCTGTCCAGGGAAGAACAGTGGCTCAGCTGGCGGTAACTCGCACTTTTCTTAGGGGTATGCTCCACATAAAACCTCCTATTAGGGATTCTGTTCCCCCTTGGGATCTTCTGTTTGTTTTGGAAAAGTTGACATTACCACCTTTTGAACCTGCCACGGACTGCAAGCTATGCTTTTTCTCTTGGAAAACATTACTTTTAGTTGCTGTTACTTCTGCTTGAAAGATTTCGAGGCTTCAGGCACTTATGTGTAAGGAGCCTTACTTAGTTTTACACAAAGTAAGGGTAGCTTTGAGAATCAATCCTAAGTTTCTACCAAGGTGGTGTCTGAGATGACCTTAAATGGGACATTCAACTACCTGTTTATTACCCCAGTCACACTAAACAGGGGTGAGGCACTCCATACCCTGGATGTTCATGCGTGCCTTGCGATACTACTTATCCAGAACCAAGGGAAGCAGGAGCTCTGACCAATTATTTATATCCTTTGCTCCTAGGACTCTGGGTATCCCTGTGTTTAAACAGACCCTCTCTAGATGGCTGGTGCATTGCATCACCTTCTGTTATTACAAACAACAACAAAGGAATGCGCGACTCGACTTGGTCAAATCGGTGCTCACCACAACGAGCGGCCAGCTCGTAATTATGAACTGAAAGTGCAGAAAGTGGTGTCACTCGGGTCTCTCACTGCATGCAAAGTAGAAGGAATCCAAAGACACGCCAAATACAAATGTGGAAACATTTATTGCAGAGAGTACACAGCTACACATGGACTCCTCACCCAGTCGCTGGAGCCTCACAGAGTCTTCCTCAGGGGTGTGGAAGACTTGAGAGAGAAGCTCGAAGCGCTGGGTGAGGAGTTCCATGTAGCTGGTACTCTCTGCAAAAATTTTTCCACGCTTATATTTGGCGTGTCTTTGAATCTTTCTACTTTGTATGCAGAAAGACCCAGTAACACCCACCTTCTAATACTAGAAGCAACCTAAAATCCTACTTGGACCGATACGGGGTCATACTACAAGAGGTGTTGCAGCCTCGATTACTGCACTCAGAAATGTCTCCACCTGTGACATTTGTGCAACAGCTACATGGCACACAGTCCACACCTTCATTAAACACTACAGTCTGGGCATTGCCTCAAGACGCAGAGCAAACTCCGGGCTTGCTGTCCTGCAGGGTCTCATCTAGCAGGGGATTCCCTCCTTCTTTCTCCTAATTTCCTACTGCCCAAGGAGTTGTCTTCAGTTTATACTGCTTGGGAATCCATCCTAAATGTGTTACCTACTGCAAGAGCTGACTCTCAAAGTAAGATTGTACAGTTACATAAGAACTTACCATAACAGTAGATATTCGAGAGAAGCTTTTGCAGCAGGCATACTTTCTGCCCTGCTTCCCCCTGGAGATCTCCCGCTGCATGCGTCAATTTCCACGTGTTCTTCCTGTTGGATGAGGTATTGCCCTAGGTTACCTTGACGGACCTCAGTTTATCTGGCTGCCAGAGTCTCTGGCGGTACAAGAACTGGGGCACTCTGGGGACCGCCACCACTTATACCAAGTGGGACTTCGGTGGCGAGCTGACATCGTTGGGCAGTCCCTGCTTGGTACTGCTGGATAGAAGTTTGCCGTGGGGTCCTTTTCACTTGGTGGCTACAGTCCTAAATGTGTTACCTGCTACAAGAGCTTCTCTCAAAGATCTACTGTTACGGTACGTTCTTACGTAATTGTACTGTGTGGTACATACATGATTTTCATTTACAGGTGAGTCTTTCTATCTTCCCAAGAAGACATATTGCACTCATGGTGTAGGGGACATGGTGCACTGCTGGGTTGCCAGCTTTAAATACATTCTAAGGAAAAGCTGTACACTTTCCTGTTTAGCAGGGCTCCTATGAAAGCACTACCACACTTTTAGTTTTGCTACTGTTGCTGCTTTATTAGTGCAAATAGGTCAGTGCATAAGCCTTTGTATCTGGAAGATCCAGGGAACCTCTGACTCACAACTACCCGCCCCAGTGCTTTGACCTGTTGGTCTTACTCAGAGGCTAGGCAGATAGTCTGGCTTATGCACTGACCAATCCGCACTAATAAAGTAGCAGCAAAACTAAAAGTGTGGTAGTGCTTTCTTAGGAGCCTGCTAAACAGAAACTAGTGCACCGCTTTTTCTTAGACTCAGTCACTTTGTCTTCCCCTGACCTGCTGTCACACAGCCTTACAGGGTTTCCTGTCCCATTGCAGTGACCTGCCGTGCCCTGTTGTAGGAGTCCAGAAATGGGAGACAGCTCAGTTAAACTGCATTACATTTTAAATCAGATTTGTATGAAATGAGGCAGATGTACTCATGAACCATTAATATGATGAAGATGATGACAGTGATGAACAAGTGACCACCAAACAGTGTGGTTCATGATAAACACAGCCACAGAGTTAAGCCATACAAAAGTGAGGGTACTGGACTTTAGGAGGGCTGACTTTGTCAAAATGGGAGCATGCCTCAGAAAAGCACTAGCAAATAGGCAAGAAAGAGGGGTGGAGGAACAATGGGGAAACATCAGAACTGCCATCACAGAGGCAACAAGCCTTTGTGTGAAGCAAATAAATAAATCAAAACAAAAGGAAAAACCACTATAGTTCTCAAAAGAGGTGGTGGGGAAGGTTCAGGAGAAAAAGATAGCCTTCAGGAAGTATAAAGAAAAACAGAAGGAGCAGGACACAGAACTGTATCAGTTAAAGCAGAAGGAAGCGGGGAAGGCAGTCAGAACAGCAAAGGCCCAAACCAAGGAAAAGAAAGCCAACTCGGTAAGAAGGGGGATAAAACCTTTTATAGGTACATTAGGGACTGAAGAAAGACCAAGGGAGGGATAGTGAGGTTTAATAAAGGGAGGGTGGGCGGGCAGAGAGGGACAGTGAAAAAGCAGGGATACTGAATGAATACTTATTCTCAGCATTCACAAAAGAAGAGATGAGGTAGGTACCTAATCCAATCAATAGAAGCACTCTGGATAGTGGGGTCAATACCAGTCCTTTCACAGAAGAAAGGGTTCTGAAAGAACTCCTAAAACTGAAGGTTGACGAAGCAATGGGGTCTGACGGGATTCACCCCGGAATTCTAAAAGAACTAAGGGGAGAACTAGTGACACCACTGATTACCCTTTTAACAAATCATGGGAGGATGGTGGTACCTATGGACGGAGATGGGCAGATGTGATTCCCTTCACAAAGTGGGAGCAAAGCAGAGGCAGCAAACTACAGACATGTTAGCTTGACCTCAGTTGTAGGAAAATGATGGAATGACTTCTGAAAGAAAGACTTGTTGAGTACCGAGAGGCCAGCAGGGCACAGGACCCAAGGCGGCATGGATTCACAGTGGGAAGGTCGTGTCAGACGAAGTCAGTAGAAGTCTTTGACTGGGTGACCAGGGAGGGGCTGTGGACATGGCCTACCTAGACTTCAGCAAGACATTTGACACAGTCTCACACAAAAGATTAATAAGCAAATTAGCCAGCCTGGGAGTGGGTCCCAGGGTGGTAGTCTGGGTAAAAAATTAGCTGGACAACAGAACACAGAGGGTAATAGTAAATGGAGTCCACTCTGAAGAATGGGGGGTTACTAGTGGGGTACAGGAGGTTCAGTACTGGTCCGGTCCTTTTGATGTCTTTATAAGTGACATTGCAGAGGGCCTGGAAGGAAAAGTATGCCTTTGCAGACGACACAAAGCTCTGCAACAGGGTTGATACAAAGGGGGGGGGGTGGAAAGGATGAGAAGGGACTTGGCAAGGTTGGAGGAATGGTCAAAAGTATGGCAGCTTAGATTCAATGCAAAAAAGTGCAAAGTAATGCATCTAGGAAACAAAAACCCAAGGGAAGTGTACACGGGACGAGGGGTGCGTGTATTAACAATAACAAAAATGGAAATGGACCTGGGGATAGTCATATCAGATGACCTAAAGGTGAGAAAGCAATGTGAGAAGGCAGTGAGGATGGCTGGGGGGATCCTGGGATGTATAGGGAGAGGCATCACCAGTAGAAAACAGGAAGTTGTCATCCCTCTGTACACACAGTTGGTAAGACCCCATCTGGAGTACTTTGTGCAGTTCTAGAGACCCCATCTCCACAAGGACATAGACAGGATGGAGGCAGTCCAGAGAAGGGGAACTAAAATGGTGCAGGGTCTACAACAAGGCCTGTACAGAGGAGAGACTAATGGAGCTTAATATGTAAACCCTTGAGGAAAGGGGTTGGGGGACATGATAGAAATATTCAAGTACCTCAAGGGAATCAACAAAGTCCAAGGGAGTAGCATCTTTCAGAAAAAGATGTGTAAGAATAAGGGGATACAATCTGAAGATGGGGGGTGGCTCAGGGGCAATGTGAGGAAGTATTTTTTCACAGAGAAGGGTGGTGGACACATGGAACAGCCTTCCTGAGGAGGTTGTGGGGACAAAAACGTGGAGGAATTCAAGAATGCATGGGACAGACATTAAGGCAATTCTGGTGGGGGATAGGAAGAAGTAGGCTGTTGGTTAACTAGGATCTGCAGCTTATCCAATAGGTAGGGAAATGGGCAGACTAGTTGGGCCAAGTGGTCCTTATCTGCCGTCAGTCTGTATTTCTATGATGATGATGCTTACTAATTCCTTGTGTTTCAGGTATTGGCAGATGTGCACTCCTGGGACCTACCTCCCCTCTCCGACAGGTATAAGAAGGCCTGTGGCAGTCTGGCAGTAGGTAAGCACTATGCGTTCCAGCTGTAGGAAGTGCACATCATCAGCCTTGGTGAAAATATGTGCATGTAATAACCCTAGTTTATTTATTTGAAACATTTCACCAGGTAGTCAGACAGGGCCCAGAAGACTGTTTTCTATTTGAGATCTGAGGAAGGGAAGGGACCATAAGAATTAATAGGGAGTACATACAATCTCAACTGAAATACAGTATACATTTTACAAGGAGATACAAATTGTACGAAGATCAGATTGGTACAGATGTAGCATAGCCCTGTATGGGTGCAAGGGAAGTTATAAACACGAGCACGCAACAAATTATGCTTATAATTATTATCATAATGCTAAGATCTGGAGCAGTCTGAGAAGACGGAGTACTGAGATTACCTTACATACCAATTATACAAATGTAAACGTCTGGGATTGTGAAGGCATGAGCAGCACCAAGTGGTAATTTTCTGTCTGGGGTGGGGGGGGGTGCCAGGGAATGTCTGGAGCATTTGTGGCAGGACTGGGAGGAGTTGTAGTGAGCCTTGATCAAGGTTTTGGTTGCTCGGAGGCTTGGCGAGGTGATGATCTTGGGAGTGAGACTGTTCCAGATGCTAGGGAGCCTGTAGAAGATGGAAGTTTTCCCAAAATTGTGTCTGCCATGTGAGATAAGTAGCCGGCGATCTTCCTTTGGCTTAGAGGAAAGGGAGAGGAGGTCAGAGATGTAGCTGGGCAATTTGCCATCCCACAATGTGGAACCCACCAGAGCGGTGTGCAACAAGAGTCTCGCAAGGGGAGCATTATGTCACGAACCCACTCTTGAGGGTCAGGTCCATTGAGCTCACAGTGCCCACCCCTCAGGCAATCCGTGACAGGGAGGGGAAACGGATACCTTCTTCATGTTCTTCTGTAGTGTTCGCTGAGCTCACAGCTGAACACTCGCCACAAAGTGCCAGGGTCTCCTCTTTACTCTGGAACAGGGTACAGTACTAGTCTCGAGTCGTGTAGCCAACATATATCCCTTCTTGGTTGCACACAAGGGGAAAGATCCAGGCGTTACGCACTTTGGGGTAGTGTTGTAACCCTGATTGTGCCTTTCTCTCACAGCATGCTCAATCACCTAGTTCAAATCCCCATAGACCCTTCCTTGAGACTTTGTTATTCCCCTATCTTTACCCAGACTCTCTTTTTTTTTTTTTTTATTTCTCTTTTACCCCCTACTGCCTGCTGGCCCTGACCCTTCAGGGCATCCAGGGAGTCATCCTCCTGCCTCTTGATCCCCCATGGAGCTTCGGTCCCCCCACCTCACCACGGGCGGGGATGAGGTGGGGTCCCTTCACCCCGACATCCTTCATTTTGTCAGGCCGAGGAGGTGGTCTAGTGAGCAGGGCACATTGGAAGCACTCTTCAGGAAGCCCGTCTTCCCGAAGCTGGCAGGTGTGTTTCCTCTTTTCCTCCCTCCCCTACAGCTTGTGACCCCTGGCGTCATGGCACAAGGGCCAGGTCACTGTACAGCGACCACCCATCCCCTACGATTGGGGCTTGCAGTACTCCAAGCCCCCGCTTGGAATCAGGCAAGTGTGTAGGCATCGGCCTCTTCCCTCGTTGGAGAAAGCGAGTTGTTGTGGGCCGCCAAGCCTGTCTCCCCCAGCCGACCACGTTGCACCAGAGTCCGCTTCCAAACCCGGTCGCCGAGACTTTCCTTTTCCGACCCTTTGTTCGATTCGGTAGCTTATGATGGCACCCTTAGCAATAACAGTTTAGTCACAAATATTACTGAAACATCCCACAATTACACACACAGTATAGAAATCTCACTCAGGCAGGTTTCTTAAAACAGATGTCTTTACTAAATAATTAATCATACAGTACAACAAAAAGGTTTGGAATATTTTGGCCACAGAGTAACACAAATAAAAGTGGCTATGTACCGAAAGAACACACTATAACAGTTATCTAAAGTTCTTCCTTAAATTCGTAGTGAAATGAAGTCCAGAAAAATAAATGTTTTTTCAAAGGTTTCAGTCCTTTCTGTAGCAGTCTTGTTTCTTGTGTGTTTGCTGGCATTTGCTCTCTTGTGGTCAGGAGAATACCCAAAAGCAAAGTGTCCTCAAAGTGCTCTGTGGTGGGTCTTAAATACCTGCGGTCCAAGGCAGTCTGTAAGTCTTGGTGTGGTCCTAACATTTAGGCCAGTAGATGTCACTCTTGCACTTTCCCCAAAAATTCTTATTAAGGGACTCCTACCTTTATTAGTCAGACTCTTACAATTCCAATATCCTGCCAGCTAACCAATGTAATTATACCATGACAGTTTCCTCGAATCTGGCAAAGCCTTTGAAGTGTAAAGTTTTTGTTTTTTTTATGACAGGGCTAGCTGTTAACATCTCCTGAGTTTATAGCCCTTTTCCTCTTTAATAGCTACCCCAATTCTATCTTCTGAAGCATCCTGGCTTTTCACATGACAGTTTTTATTACAGGTGGTAGATTGAGGACCTCTGTGTTAGTTAAACAGAAAGACTCTTTTGAAATGCAATTTCCAGCTTCCCTGGGAAAACCAGTATCTTCCTGGACTAAAAGTCTCCACCACTCATTTACACTAATGGGACTACGCCAGAGGCACTAGGACCCTGCTGGAGCCAAAAATCTTCAGGAGGGCCGGAGCCGGGATAGGACCACGCATTCGCAGCGCCAATAGACTAGCTCATGCCTGTATAGGCTATCTTGACGTCTACCCTCCAACCGCCTCAGTTCCTTTTCTCCGCCGCTGAGTGCGCTTCATGTCGCACATTGCTCGCCTGCCAGGAGTTAAGTCTGCCTATATCACAGCAGCTATAGCCGCTCAGTATTTGTTTAACTTATCATTTTAGTGTTCTTTTCTTATTTTAAAAGAAGAATAAGATGATGATGATGACAAGAAGAAGAAATTCTCAGCCTGCCATCAATGGAGTCGACCTTTGGACGGTAGCGGTGATGGTAGGGAGACTTCGTTTGAAAGCTGTGATGGCAGTGGGGCTGTGTCTGGTCCGCTGCCCTTTACGGAGGGGTGGTCCGACCACAGGCAGTCCGGTGCTCGGGGGAAGGACAGTCCACCCGAAGCACAAAAGTAGTGGTTCCGGGGACCTGGCTCCACTTGACCTCGAGCTCTTCTTCCTTGGATCGGTGGAAGAAAAATCAGTGCGCGGAGATCAATAGTGGCCTGAACCAACTCCGGTGGATTCCTCTGTGGCTCCGCTCTTAACAGCAGTGTTCTTTCAGACCGGATCCTGTCTCTGTCCTCAATGGGTTTCTGGTGAGCAGTTTCACCTCTGGGCCATTCTTTTAGAGCAGTGGGTAGAGCGTCTGCCTGGTTGTCCTGGCCAGTGGACCCAGTTCCGGGGCCTTTGGGCCTCGGAGCCGCTGGACCACGGCTGGGTCGGTCGGGCCAGGATGTGCACGTTACTCTCTCTGGTGCCAAGACCATAGACAGCAACTCCTCCTGCCTACCCCCCCCTTCTTTTTCCCTGCAAGGGCCAGCACAGGTACCGCTTTCCTTCTCTCCTTTTCTTCAGGTCTAGCAGCAGTTCTGGCACCGTGTGTGGTGCTGGCACCACGAGCGATGCCAGGTGGAGCTGTACAGAATTTGAAATTCTGACAGAGCGAAGTTCCGCTGAGTTTTCATTGTTCTGTGGATCTCATTATTCCGCAGAAATTGTTGCGGAATAGTTTTCCGCAGAATGTTATTCTGCAGATCTTGGTAGATGGAATTCCACATAAGAACCAGTGAAATTCCAATGGAAATTCCGCTGGCGAGTGTTATTCTAGGGGCGTGGATGTTTTGTTCATCCACACTTCTTGGATGTTCCTTTCCCTTTAAATCTTGCGGAAGGTCTTCAAGCTGGCACCACCCTCTGCCCTATGACGCCAGATCTTCCTTTCCACAGGAAGATTCAGGTTGCCTCTTCTCTGCCAACGCGTTTTGTAGGCCCCGGCTTCAAATTCTTCGGATTCTCTGAAGATTCGACTCGTTCAAGCTCGTAATTGAGAATATTGTTATTCGATAATGGAAGATAAATATTCCCCCGGATTTCGCCGGTGCCCATGCAGCCAAAAAATGTCGCGCACCGACCCACATACCGCGTGCGTTTACTGCTTGTGTGTCAGCCATGACACCTATGCTTGCAAGATTTGCCTCGCGTTTCACCTGAATATCCTCAATGATCGCCTTGCACGTCTCAAGCTGGGCAGGCCCGAGAAACGGAATCCTGTGGTGAAATCCAAAGAGGCCCGGTGGGCGGGGTCCGCGGCTGTGGGTTCCACCGAGCAGCTAGAACAAATGCAGGCCTTCGAAGAAGAAGCGGCGCAGGCCACAGAAATCTCTTCTTGCCCGATTTTCGTTCCCCTCAACCTGGGCTCCATGTTTTCAGGTTACTTCTGGGTGTTGTACCAATCTCTCCCCACTAAGGGCGAGGGACCTTCAGGCTCGCACATCTCCCGGGCCCGTAAGAAGAAGGAACCAAAAGATTCTTCGTCTCGGCGGAGACGTTCTTGGGATCGTGACCGATCTCGGTCCCAGGAATCTGCAATCTTGACTTTGGTCCAAATTGCCTCCTCGGCTGCTGGCTTCGCCATCTGGTCAGTTGGCCGAGGCCGAGATCATTCTTGATCCCGTCGACCCCTTGTTGCCCGAAGAGGCCGTCAACTCTTTGACCAGGACCCCGGTCCTGCCTCTTCCTGATGAGGAGACCCAGCCAGCTGGGAATCCCATTGAGGAACCGGTCCCTGATCTGGGTAAGTCACTAGTTCCCCCAGTGTCTCCCGAGCAACCGAATCAGCCAGTCCGATTGAGGTCGAGATGTTGGACCCCCTCGACCGACAGGCTGAGGAAGGTGCATAAGCGCTCCAGAAAGAGGCAATGCCATCATTCATCCTCATCGTCCTCGGATGAGGAGAGGCTTCAGCAGAAACTCCGTCCTCGCTACGAGGACTTAATGTGGCAGCAGCTGATTCTGTCCAAGCAGAAGCCAGCTACAGATTCTATGCCGGCCACTACTTGGCTTTCATCTCCAAGGCCGAAGCCGACTGCACTTGAACCGGTCAAATCAGTTCCCCCGCCCGTGGAGCCGGCCAAACCGCCCCAGTTCGGCCAGAATCTGTCTCTCCGCCAGTTGGATGACACCGACCTTCACTGTCACCCTCGGGACGATGAGCCTATCAGTAGTCTGTCGATGGAGGACAGCCCTTCATAATTTCTGGGGATTCTCCGCCTTATCTCCAAATCTACGGGGATGCCCCTGGAGCCTGTCCAGAAAAGGGCAGAGTACCCCCTTACAGATATTCTTAAAAGAGGGGATACACCCACAGAAGCCTTCCCAGTGGCCGAAGCTTTTGTTGGCCTAGCCTTGGAGCTCTGACAGCATCCTGCCTCCTGCCCAGCGCCATCTGCCTGGCTAGCCCACAAGTATGTGGTGCCCATTGGGTCCCTCTCGGGGTTCATTGAATACCCCTCGGCTGAGGGGTTAGTGACCGCCTCTGTGTTCAGATGCACAGGCAGCTCTACTGACACTGATAGACCTCCGAACAAGGAGTCCAAGAAACAGGACCATACTGCCAGGAAGGTCTATACAGCCTCCTCACTAGGCCTCCATCAGGCAAGCCCGGCCATCAACACGGTGCACTTCTCTCATGCCCTGCTGGGCTCCTTAGATGAAGTTCTTTTGCACCCCCACGGACCTTCAGACTACAGTCAAGCAGGTCGGGATAAAAACGAGCCGTTGCCAAGCAGCAACTTCAGACAGCCTTGGATCTCGGGAACTCTGCGCCCATTCAGTGGCCACCACGGTTGCCATGCGCCGCAGGGTTTGGCTGAGGTTTTCCACCTTCACGGGGATACCCAGCATAAACTCACTGATGTTCCTTTCCTTAGTACTGATCTCTTTGGCCCAGATGTAGATGGTCACCTTCAGCGAATCGAGCAGTCCAATGCCATCTTGGACTCTGCTACTTCTGCCCAAAAGATGCCCCTGGCACAGAAGCAGCAGAAGAAAAAACCTTTCAGCACCCTGCTTCTGCGGCCAAGCAGTCCTCCTTTCAGGGTGGGCAGCAACAGCAGGCACTATCTTGGCACCCTCTTCCCAACCCTGGGCCTCCAGTGGCCCGTGGAGGAGGTCAGGGTTCAGGCAGGTTCCAGTCTGGACCGTCTTACCCAAGCCTGCCCAGTGACGGGATTGGGGCTGCCACCCCTTTCTAATCCCAGTAATGCTCAGAATATTCCTAACTTTATGCAGTAAGCCCTGAGGGGTTGGACTGCCCGGAGCGATAGAACACATGTAAATGATGGAACACTTTGCACGTGAGCATTTTTCAAACACTGCCTCTACTAACTGCCTGTGTTCTAACCTCTTCAGATTTTTCTCTCCGCCTGAAAAGTCTGGTCACTCGGAATGCCGTTCGTCACTTTCTCTTACATGAAGAAAACTTCAGATACTAAATATAAGTATATTTTGTTTTTATTTGCTGCTTCTACTATTTGTTTTGTATTATTAATCTAGTTTACGGTTAAATTTGTTATTCTTCCCGGTTCCTCTCGGTTTGGTATAACCATGGGAGAACCGGGTTAGTTTTTGTTAAAATCGGGGTTCTCTGACTAAAGAAATGCCTTAGTTAATCTTTAAAAACTTGTTTTATTTAAAATTTTGTAACAGATAATTCTTGGTTACCAGAACCGCTGACCCAGTTCCATACTGCTATATCTGTTTGGTTCCATCGGTTCCGGAACCGACCATTTAAAAAAAAAAAAACTTTTGCTGTTTAGCGGTTGTGGTTTTTCTCTTATTTTACATCATGTCTGAGAAACCTAAAAAGAGAACCGGTGAACCCGGATTCAAAAACTGTTCTCAGTGTGGAAAAGTATTTGCAAAAGCAGTTAAACGCACTTTGTGTGGTTTGTTTGGGTTTTGACCATCTGAAAGAGGAATGTGAAGTGTGCAAAACATTCCCAGACAAAACATTAGAAAAATGCTTTGAAAGGCTCAAGAAAAAGTTTACAAAGGGTCCATCTGGCTCTGACCAGCCGATACCCCAAGACATTGTGGTTGAACCCACATCTGCTTCTGTGCCTGCCCCTGAGACGGACGAAAAGGGCACTAAAAGAACAAATCAACCGGCTGACTCCCCGATTCCTTCTAAAAAATTGAAACACATAGAACCCTCGCCTGCCAAACCAGGGACTTCTGTGCCTGCTATGCCTGTACCAACAGCCCAAGAAATTGCTCAGGCCTTTAAAATAATTCAAACCTTACAGGCAATAGTTCCTCCTCAGCAGCCTCCTGCCCCTTCCCAGGCTGGCAGCAATGTGCATCCACGCCCTCAAGACAGAGGAGATCAATTTGGTGATGATGATGATGATTATAGTGAGGAGGAGGGACCAATCGAACCAGAAGTGTCCCCTGAACAGGACTTAGGTTCTTCTCCAAGGGAGATTGAGGATTTCCATCCCACTTTACTTTTATCAGGAAGATGGCAGATGCATTAGACGTATCCACTACTGAGCAAGTTTAAGATGAAGAGGAGGTAGAGTATTTGGAGATGATGGGGCGGACATCCACAAAGGCTCTCCTCCTCCTACCGGTGTACAAATTCTTTAAAAAGGATTCCTTAAAGATTTTACAGACACCAAATTCCATTCCTCCCATAGATAGGAGAATGGACAGAAAATACTAATCAGAGAGGGAGGGAGGGAGCTGACTTTCTCTTCTCCCATCCAGACCACCAGGGGGTTATTCAGCAGGCTGCTTGCGACAAGGCCAGGGTCCCTCTGTCCTCACATCCTCCAGACAAGAACTCCAGAAAGATTGACAGTATGGCCAAAAAAGGGTACCTGTCAGCTTCTTTGGCTATGCGTCAGTCTACCTTCCAGGCATATGCTGCCCAGTATCAAAAGTCACTGTGGCAGTCAGTCCTGGCTATGTCCGAAAAAGCTCCCTCGCCTTTGTCAGATGACCTAGCTGAAACTGCCAGGTTTGGGTTAGAGGCAGCTAACTACCAATTTCAAATGGCTGCTGACACAAATGACACTGCAGCCAGATGGATGGTGAATACGGTGGCACAGAGAAGGTTTGCATGGCTCAGGGCCACAAACCTTACTCAGGATAACCCAGTCTACGGCCTTGGATTTTCCTTTGGAGGGACATTCCCTTTTTGGGGAATCCTCTGTGGCCTACATGAAGAAGGTGGATGAGTATAAGGCCACTTACAGAAGCAACTCTGCCAAAGAGCGAGCTTCTCCATCCACTAGGCTTTATGGAAGGGGAGACTGCGGCAGGTCCTTTTATACCAGACCCTTCTTCCAGCCAGTGGCCTTACCCCAGTACCAGCAGTACCCACAGCAGGGATACTCCAGGGGCAGGGGTAGAAGGAACTCGAGGCAAGGATCCCAAGCTCAGCCTCAGCCACAGTCAAAACAGACACCCAGAACCACAGGCTGCTTCCTCCCTGCCTGTAGGAGGCAGACTGTCTCATTTGCTCCATGCCTGGCTGAACATCACCACAGGCAAATGGGTTCTGGAGGTAGTGGGTTAGGGTCTGTCTCTGGGATTCAAATCCCCTCCTTGTCAAAAGATCAGAGTGTTCAGATCTTCCTGGACATAAAGTCTCCACCACTCATTCACACTAATGGAATCTACGCTGGAGGCGCCAAGACCCAGCGAGAGCAAACTTTTTTGCTAGAGGATCGGCACCGGAGATGGAGCTGCGAGGAGCGGCACCACGAGCCTCGGCTCATGCGGTAATGACTTTCTCGGCGTCGACCCTCTAATCGCCTCAGTTCCTTTTTTCCTGCCGTGGAGTGCGCTTCAGTGACAATGTCGCTCGCCCGCCGTGAGTCAAACTTCAAACTAGCAGCATAGTTTTCAGTTTATTTTTTATAGTATTTTTTTCGAAGGTGGCTCAGGCCAGAGGCAGCTCTTGAGGATCTTCCGAGTCCGAAGATGATTCCTTCTTCTCAAGCGACTGGACTTGGAGTCTTCAGAGTCAGCCAATGGACGACCCGCCGTCGTCCTTCCTAGGACTGCCGGCTCATCTCGGAGTCTACGGGATGGAGCTCGAACCACGTTCCAAAGCGGGCCAGGTATCCCCTCACGGAGATTCTGGACGAGGTCTCCGGCGGAGGCCTTTCCGGTGGCGAGGCCATAGTGGGTCCCATCACTGGAACTTTGGCAGCGCCCTGCTTCCTGCCCTGCGCTGCTTGACCAGGATGTGGCCAAATAAATTCTACAGGTTCCTTGTCCGGTTTTTGAACACCCTCTGCTGAGGGGTTGGTTACCGACAGCGTTTTCGACGCCCGGCGCGCCAGGGATGGACAAACCTCTGACGAGGTCAAGGGTGGACTATAGTCGATGAAAAGTCTACGCTGCGTCCCTCTCTACGGCACCGATCAGGCCAGTTCGGCCGTCCTCATGGCATATTTTTCTCATGCCCTGTTGGACTCCTGGATGAGGTCATCCCTCATCTTCCGCCGATCTGCAGACTACGGTTAAGCAGAGTGCGGGACCAGGGCAGGACGGTAGTCAAACAACAGCTCCAGACTGCTTTGGATGTGGGGACTCATGTGCCAGATCGGTGGCGGCCGCGAGTGGCTATCGTCGTGAGCTTGGCTGAGGATATCCACCTTTACCTGGATACCCAGCACAAGTTGGCGGATGTTCCCTTTTGAGGACTGACCTCTTGACCCTGGGGTGGAAGGTCACCTGCAGAGGATCGAGGGAGTCCATGCCACCTTGGACTCGGCCTCTTCGCTCAGAAGGACAAGGCCAAAACCACAGCCTAAGCCCTTCGTCCTTCTGTGCCCCGGTAGCGCCCGGCCAGCAACGTCAGGACCAGCAGGCTCGGCCTTAGCATCCCAAACCGGCGCCGGCTTCTAACAGGAGGCAGGAGAAAGGGCCCAGGAGGTCCCCGGCCGGTCCCTCCTCCAGCCTGCCCAGTGACGGGCTGAGGTGTCGCCCCCCATCCCGTCACCTTACCCCTGGGTCCCCGTGAAGGCGGCTCCAGCACTTCCGTTCCGCCTGGTCCGCTGGTACCACGGACAGGTGGGTCTTGGAGGTGGTGGGAAGAGGCCTGCCTCTGGGATCGAGCAGGCACCACCCTTCAGAGCCGTGCGCCCTCGAGCTTGAGATCCCAGCCTCACTGGCGGCTCGTCGAGGCAGGCATCACTCTCCTCCTCCAGAAGGAGGTGGTAAGAAGGTGGTGGACCCTCCTTCAGACCCAGGGTTTGTGTCCAGGTACTTCCTGGTTCAAAGCAGACGAGGGCTGGCCCCCATTCTGACCTACGACCTAAACAAGTTCCTAAGGTCTCGAACCTTCAGGATGGTCACTCTGGCTCAGATAATACCATCCTTGGAGCAGCGGCGTGTGGTTCTGCTCTCTGGACTTGCAGGGCCAGCGTTTTTCCGTCCCTATCCGTCCGTCTCACCAGAGATTCCTCCGCTTCGGCGGAAGGATCTCTCTTGATTCCAAGCCATGCCCTTGACTTGTCTCAGCTCCAGGTCTTCACCAAATGCATGGCAGTGGTGACAGCATTCCCTCTTGGCGCCGAGGGTCAGGGTGTACCTTACCTGGGCGACTGGCTGATAGCAGCTCCCTCCAGGAAGGAGGCGGAGTGGGTCAGAGATCTGGCCCTCAGGTCTGCTCTCAACTGGGCCTCCTTGTCCAGCGAGGCCAGAGTCGGAACTCGAGCGAAGCAGGTGATTTTATTCATCGGGCGCGGCGACTCTCTTGAGCCAGGCGCGGCTCCCGGCGGACAGGGCCGAGGTTCTTTCCTCCTTTGCCCGATCACTTCTGGTTGGGCAATGCGCCCTGCCGGACTTCCTCGCCTCCTGGGTCTCATGGCGGCCTGTACCAGCGTGGTCCGTTGGGCCCGCTGGAACACGTCCCCTTCAGTGAGGACTGGCCAGCCAGTGGTCTGGCAGCTGCGATCCTTGGACCAGCTTGGCCGGTGACACAAGGGGATGTGGAATGCTCTCCAGTGGTGGACCGTTCCAGATCAATTGCAGGAGGGCATCCCGTTCGTCCGCCCGACGACGGGTCTCTCTGTCGACCGATGCCTCTCTGATGGGTTGGGGTGCCCATCTGGGGAACACGGGCTCATGGCCTCTGGTCCCCAGCGGAGTCGATGCCATCAACCTGCTGGAGCTCAGGCGGTCCGCCTAGCTCTCGCCTTTGCTCCGTTCCTCCGGGGTCAAGTGGTCCGAGTCCAGGCGGACAATCCACGACCATGTACTATCTAAACCGCCAGAGGCGGGGCCCGCTCCATGCTTCTATGCAAGGAAGCTCTCCGCATTTGGTCACTCGTCGCAGCCTGGGCGGATCTCCTAGCCATTCACGTGGCAGGGGCCTCCAACACCCTGGCCGATGCCCTGAGCGGATGGGGCTGCATCCCGCAGTGGTCTCTCCTGCGAGTAGTACAGCATCTGTTCTCCCTTTGGGGCACACCTCAGGTGGACCTGTTTGCCTCCACGGAGGCAGGGCTGAGTCTGTTCCATGCCCGCCCCCTCAGCGGGGCTCGCTGCAGGGGATGCCTTCTCGAGGCAATGGACCCGAGCCTCTTTACGCCTTTCCCCATTTCCCTTGATCCACAAGGTGCTTCTCAAGGCGAGGAGGGACAAGGCGCGGGTGATTCTGATAGCCCAGACTGGCCTGCGCCAGTTCTGGTACAGATCTCCTCAGTCTCAGCTCCAGGACTCTGGGCAGCTTCAGCTTCGCCGGACCTGCTCTCCAGTCAATCAGGGGAAGGTGTTCCATCCGGACCTTCAATCCCTGCACCTGACGGCCCTGGTTCCTGGCGGCTAGAGTTCCAGGCTTTGGGTCTTTCCGGCAGGAGGTCCTCAATGTAGTTAGGGGCGTCCCGTGAGTCGACCAGAAAATGCTATGCCTTCAAATGGAAAAAGGTTTTCCATTTGGTGTCAGAAACAAGGAGCTTGGACCCTTCCTCCTGTTCCTTGGCAAGCATCTTGGACTATTTATGGTCCCTTTCTAGTCAAGGCTTGGGTCGGCGACCCTAAGGGGTGCACCTGGCAGCCATCTCTGCTTACAGGTGGCGGGCCGGAAGCAGTCGGTCGGCAGGAGAAGGTGGTCTGGCGCTTTTTTCAAAGGCCTTGATCACATTTCCCTCCAGTCGAGGGAACCCCCACCTCCGTGGGATCTACTGCTGGTACTGGCAAAGCTCATGGACGACCATTGACCTATGCACAGGTGTGCTCTCTCTCACCTGTCGTGGAGACCGCCTTCTTGGTGGCTATCCGTCAGCCAGAAGGATGGGAGAGCTCAGGCGCTTTCCATCGAGTCTCCTTACCTGGTCTTCCACAGGGACAAGGTTGTCCTGCGCCCCACCCGAAATTCCTTCCGAAGGTGGTGTCGGAGTTTCACCTTAACCAGGTGTTGACTCTGCGGTGTTCTACCCCAATCACACCTCGGAGGCGAATATAGGCTCATACTCTGGATCCTAGAAGGCGCTCGCTTATTATAAGGAGAGCGCGGCTGGGAAATCGAGGAGAGGTTCGCCAGCTGTTTGTCACCTACGCTGAAGCCGCATCTGGCAGACCTGCAGCCAAGCGGACGATAAGCAGGTGGGTAACCTCCTGCATAGATCTCTGCTATAAGTTAGCGGGCATGGAGCCTCCCAGAGGGATAAGAGCTCATTCTACCCGCCATACTGCTGCAGCGTGGCTGCTTCCAGGGACGTCCCTATCCAGGAAATCTGCAGGGCTGCTACCTGGAAGTCAGCAACACCTTCATTACCCACTACCACATCGACCTTGAGTCACGCCGGGATGCTGGTTTTGGGGCCTCGGTTCTCAGTCTCTCTTTCCCAAGTAAGTATATGGGGTGTGCGTCTTGCCTCCCTCCTCCCGGAGAACTGCTAGAGTCTGCCAATGAGTGTGGATGAACAACATATCCATGTCCTAGAAATACAGGTTACTCACCTGTAACAGGAGTTCTAGGAATGGTATATGTTGTTCATCCCTGACTCCCAACCCTCGGCTTGACGCACAACCTGGCAAACTTCCAGCCGAGGGCCAGATCTGGCGTCATGGGGCGGAGCCGAGAGTTATACCACCCGGGTGGGTGGGAGGAGCAAGCTTGAAGACCTTCCGGCAAGATTTAAAGCGGCAAGGATACTGCCAATGAGTGTGGATGAACAACATATACCATTCCTAGAACTCCTGTTACAGGTGAGTAACCTGTATTTTTCTGCCAAAGGTGGTCTGGGTTTACCTTAAGTCAAGATATCCATCTACCGGTTTACTACCCAGAGTACTCAAACTGAGGGGAGGATTTGTTCCATACTCTGGATGTTCACATGGTACTCCATTTTTATTTGGAACGTATATGTTCTGTTCGCAAATCCATCCAATTTTTTGTGTCTTTCACCTCCTGAATGCTAGGGGCTCAAGTTTCTAAGCAGTGTTTATCCAAATTGTTGGTCACCTGCATTATATTCTGCTACAAATACGACAAACCCTTACCGGTCTCGGTGAAGGGTCATTCCATAAGTGGTATGGTGACTTCTTTCACTTTACTTAAAAATGTGTCTCTTGCGGACTTATGTGCGGCTGGCACTTGGAGCTCTGTCCACACCTTTGTGAAGCATTACAGTCTGGACATTGCTTCTCATCGTAGGACTAGGTTTGGACTTGCTGTCATCCAGGGCCTCCTGTTCTAATTACACCTGAGGAGACTTTTACCTCCCTCCTGCTGCCTAGGAGTCCTCCTCTACTGCTTGGGACTCTGTTGTAAAGGTGTAACCTGCTGCAAGAGTGATTCTCGAAGTAAGATAGTACAGTTACCTGAGAACTTACTGTAACAGTAGATCTTCAAGAGGAGCTCTTGCAGCAGGTACTATTTTTCTCTCCCTTCTTCCCCCTGGTTAGTTCCTTTCCATCACAGATACTTTCGTTCCTCAGTTCTTTTTTTCTCTTTAGCCGGTCTCTGGCGGTAGAACTGGGGATGGGCTAGGGAGCCGCCCCTTTAATACTAGACATGATGTAGGGGACGGTCCCCCGCCTGGTATTGCTAGCTAGAACGTTTCTGTGGGGTCCTGGTGCCTGGCGGCTTAGTCCTAAAGGTGCTGCAAGAGCTCCTCTCAAAGAGCTACTGTTATGGTAAATTCTTACGTAACTGTACTTTATCAAGGGTAGGCGTGGCCATTTCAGTGGCTATAAGGGATGACATAATATAAAACAGGAGACAACCTCCTCTTTTTTTTTAAAACCTATCCTGTCTTTTCGGAAGATCTTGAAGATTTACTCTTATTTGTAATACAGCTTTTTAGTTATTTATTTGACAACTGGTGAGCTGGAAAGGCACACTGAGCCGAGGCTAGATTCCAGGTACGATCCAGGGGGAAAGGGTTACAGAAGGAGCAACAAATAAAACAGTACATTTCTTGGTACATAAAAAAAAGTATGGGCACAGTACAATAAATAAAATTCATCACAGGCATATATCTTGGTAAAGTGCGGATTTTACAGACGCAGTTTGTCACACCTAGACAAGTGCAAAATAATGCCAGTAGCCAGGCACAAAGGCTGGCAATTCCTGCACACTTAAGACTAGTTAAGTGGGTTTGTTTTTTCCCTCTATTTAGTAAAAAAGAGACTGAAATGGTTGAGCTGTTTGCGCCCTGTATCTGTGCCGGCGCATGCTCCCGTCCCACGCCATTGTAGTGTGTCAACAATCCTAATGCCTTAAGATCAAAGAGTTTGGCTCTGTGGAGAAGATTCTCTAGAAGATCAAGTTATGGTAAGTAACTTTTTCACTGGTCATTGCTGCTCGCCTAGTTGTAGATCCTATTTTCAAGTAGTGTTTTGTGTCTTTGTTCCAGCCCAGAACCAGCTGGTCCTGAAGATAACTGAACAGCAGGAGAATAGCACTAACTTCAGCCTAAGTGGCCTGTGTCTGCGGAGCCGCGACCTGACCCCCATCCTTCGAGCCCTGAAACTGCAGACTACCACTCATCAGCTAATCCTGTCTGGCAACTGCATCAGTGATGACATCATGGAGGAGCTGTGGGCTACTGTGAGCACCATGCCTAACCTCACCCTACTCGACCTTTCGTCTAATCAGATTACACATGAGGGCTTGAAAAAACTCTGTGACACCATGGGGACTTCCAGCAACGCAGTCTTGAAGGTAAGAAATGCAGCATGTTAGGAACTGGGGTGAACTGCAGTGATTTTTGAATAGGATTTGCAACCAAAAGCAATTGTTCTTTCACAGTGTTGTAGAGGTGTAGGTCAGGAAACATAGGCAAACCAGGAGAAGTTATAAAATATGCAAAAGATGTATAGGATAACTGTTCACGAAGGTAGTACAAAGATTCTTCCTCTGAATCTTTCTAATATCTTAGTCTCTCTCTCTAGCTAGAAAAAGAACATTGCTCTCTTTTTATGAGATGTCTTTGCCTGGAAGTTTAGCCTCTGCATCCTGTTCTTGTAAATTTTATCTTGTTTTTCATAAAGTGCAATGACTTTTTCACTGACCTTCCTGTGACCAGCCTGAAGAGTACATTGGTTGTCTTAACAGGTACAGCCAAATAGAGCATTCTGTCCCAGGGCCAGTCTCCTGTTGAGTTCTGTTAATAAGCTTGTGAAGGTCAAATACATTTCAAAGTCAAACCCCCTGTATCACAGATTCTTTCCTCATAAACCCAAAGAGCTTTTCCACAATCATTTCAACAATATAATCGTATACACTGGCAGACCAAGGGATCCTAGTTTTACATAATGATTCATATATATTTTTTTAACCACAGCAAAGCAAGCAGAGGAAGAAAGAATAGAAACAGCAAGTGAAGAAAGGGAGATAGCAGGGGAAAACTGTGGGACCATCGGAGTGGCCAATTCCTAGGTGCCACGAGAAAATTTGATTGCGCAGTCAGACAGGCAAGACACAGACAAGTAGCAGAAAAGGAGAAGACAGAATAGATTCTTGCTGTTAACTCCCTGTGTAACAAAAACGCCCAATTTCCTCCAGAAAACCAATCTGTGTCTTTTTCAGGAAGGTCTCCATCAGCTTACCACTATTGAAGTCAGGCTGACTGGTCCGTACTTCCTCAGTTCATCCCTTGGCCCACTTTTGCAGAGAGGCACCACATGCAGTATTCTCCAGTCCTGGGGCATGTTTCCAGATTCTGGATAGGAGCTGAAACAGGTTTGCCAGGGAACCCACCAGAACCTCTGCCAGTTCTCTAAGGATCCTCGGTTGCATGCCATCTGTTCCTGGTGATTTGTCCACCTTCAGCGCCCTTAGGCCTTTGAGTACCATGTCAACTTGAATTGTGCTGTGGCTTCTCCACTCCTATTCCTAACCCCCCTACTCCCTTGTGGTACTGGTCAGTCCTTCTTCCGAGTGAAGACTGAACAGAAATACCCATTCAGCACCTCCGCCTTTTATTCATTACCCTCTGCCTAACTCCCCTCCTTTTTTAACCTGAAAATCTCATCCTTTGTTTCTTTCCTCCCTTACATACCTCTAAAGGGCCTTCTCACCCTCTTTTACACCTGTGGTACGTGACAGGGTTGAATAAGACCCTGTCCCATTTGTTGTGCAGAAAGAGTTAAACGCAAGGATGTGTTTATCCTCTCCTTTTCTGTCTTTTGTCTGTCTGATTGCACAGTCAGATTTTCTTGAGACCTAGGAACTGATAACTCTGACACTCTCACAATTCTCCACCTCCCACTATCTCTCTGCTTTCACTTGCTGTTCCTGTCTTTTCTTCCCCCTTTGCGTATCTGCGGTTATAAAAATGTGTGAATCTTTTCGTGACACTGGGATCCCTTTGTTTGAAAATGTATATAGTTATATTGTTGAAAATATTGCAAAAAGATACTTGGAACTTGGGGGTTAACTTTGACCTTCACAAACACTTTTACAGAGTTGTCAACAGGAGATTAGTTCTGTGACACCAGGTTCTATTTTGTTGCACCTGCAAGGAAACAAACTGACAAAACTCTGATACATTTTGTGTGAAAACAGGATGTCTCTTAACAAGATTAAGATGCAGACGTTAATTACCAGGCAAAGACGTCTCATAAAAAGAGAGCAATCTTTTGTTAGAGAGAGACTGAGATCTGAAATTGAAAAGAAACCCTTAAATAAAGGACTTTGTTTTGTTTGTACTGCCTTTGTAAATAGATATCCTGATCAATTTTATTTTTTTTAATGTTACTGTTATTGATAAAATGCTACTTGAGAATTTTAGAACTGCTCCTGATTTTGCTGTACTTCTTGACCTGTGCCTTGACAACATGCTAGCTATACCCCTCTCATGGCCTTTGCCTCCCTGATTGCGCTGCTCGCCTCGCCTCTCTTGACTCAGTGACGTAGTCCACCCTATCCTCCTCCTCCTGAGTACAGTTGCACTTGTTAAAGACTGCCCCCTTGTCCCCCACAGCTTTTGCCACCTCCTTACTGAACTAGCTGTTTTTATTTTTTGGCCTTAGCTTTCTTGCTTTTCATTTTGGCACTCTCACTAGTGGCCTCCATGAATTAGTTCTTTATTGTGGCCCATTTCTATTCCACATCACCAGTCTTACCCCAGTAAGATGCCCTTTCATAACTTCTCCCATCCTACAGAAGTTAGCCCTCAGATAGTCCAAGACCCTTGTCTTGGTCCACACATCCCTCTGCCCATGTCCAGGTGAAACCACACCGTGTGGTGGTTGTTTCTTGCAAGTGATGCACTCACTTTCACATCCTGAACATGTGCACAGTTGCATAGGATCAGATCCAGGATGGCCCTCTCCCTAGTGGGCTCCATGACACTTGGAGTCTGGAAAGCATCTAGCAATATTTGTTCCCTAGTGCAGGAGGTAGCAGGTATTTTCCAGTCCGTCCCAGGTTTCTCGAAATCCCCATTATTACTGTTTCCCCACTGCTGGTCTGGGAACCCAGTACCCTTTCCAATTCCTCATCCCAGGAAGGCAGCCTGTTGACCACCCCGCACCCCTAGCTTTAGGTTCTTCCTTTAATGGGTTGGATCTGTGCCCACAAAGCTTCAGGCTTGCCCTCTGCATCTTCCTCTCTGGTGCAGATTATCCCCTCCTTACACATACAGTGCCACTACCAGCCAACCAACCCCCCTTCTGTCCCCCTATCCTTTCTGTACATTTTATAGCCAGGATGTACTTGGTATCAGTTGTGGTTTTATGTAGCCCAACATCACTGTGGTGGCCGCTATGACCACCTCTCCTTCAGCAAGTAGTGACTGCATTTCCACCATTTTGTTTCCCAGACTTCTGGTGTTTGGAGACACTACCCAAGTGACTCTGGACCTGTCTTGCTCCTGATTCCTGCCCCCTTTTTCTCCCATACCTTCCATCCCTCCCCTCTTCCTGCTACCCTGCTTGGGGTGGAGGTGCCTATCAGCCTACTCCACCAGATGACTAAGGGTGTTATGCTCCCAGCTACCCCACCGACCCCCAATTAATTTAAATTTAGATTTTTAATCATGAAGTCCTCCAGTTTTCCCTTCAGAACCCTTCTACCATTTCTATTTAGGTGTAGCCTGTCCAGTGCATACAGGTCCTTGTTATCTCATGTCACCTCCCAACCACCAAAGCTCCTGTGCCCTTCCGCCTCACACTGCCTTGTAAGCCATTCATTAACTTCAGCAATCCTCATCATCCTTGCCGTACTAGCCCTCAGGACCGGAAGCACCTCCAAGAAGGCTACAGACTTCCCTCCCACCCTGCAGATTCTCCCCACCTCACAACCTGCAAGGGCATTCACACCCAGGTGCACTATAATGTGAGGTTTCCCTCCTCCCAGTCCCACCCTGACTGCCGTCATCGCTGGTATGCATTCTAGCCTCTTACGGTTTGGCACTTCTTGCCCCATCTTAGTCCCTTCACAAATGAATCCACCAAGATCACCACCCTGCCCCTTCCCCCATTCTGGGTCCTCCCTCCCTTCTGGCCATACTGCCGTCCATTCCCACCTGTCTTCTCCTTTTCCTTCTGTCCTTAGTGTACTCCCTCCTGACCCATTATCCCCTTCCCCTCTTCCTGAACCTCTCCCTCAACTGACACCCCGGTCCCTCCCTTCTGTTCCCCTGACTTGCCCCCTACCCTTCCCTTTTGCCCCTTCTCCTGCCTGTCCCCTCATTCTCCCATGGCCACCATCCCCTTACCTGCACCATGTACTCTCACCTGAACTCGCATCCTCTCACTCTTTTTCCCTACTTACCCTAACTTTCCTCCCCCCCCCCCACCTCCTCCAACCCTTCTCGCTGCCCCTTTCTTTATCACCACTTCCCCCGCATCTCCTCTGTCCAGCGGAAGGAATTTGTTCCTCACTGGCAATCCTGGAGATGCTTCCATCGGACCCCTTAATTCCTTACCTTTCCCTGTTACTGTTATCCACTAACCTCCCTGGGCCTCCTTTCCTGTTGGAGGAGGAGACCCAGGGGACCTCTTTTCTCCAGTCCTCTCGGCCCACCTTGGCTCCACTCCTCTCCCATCTATCCCTATCACCACCAGTGCACCAATCTCAAACCTCAGCCACCAATCCAAACCAGGCATTCCTCCACTTCCCAGAGAGTTCCCAGAAACACTGCTACCTCACATCCCCTGCACACCACCACTGTACCTGCTTCACCCTTCCCCCACTGCATGCCCCTTCTGCACACATTTACTTTTTAGCCTTTCTTCATTACTGTACTTAGCTATGCTTCCTTCCGTATGTTTCCTTGAACCTCAGTACAAATGTAAGGAGACCCCAGATGAAGACCAGCTGCACTCCCTTGCCAGTATTACCCTTGTGGGCTGGTCCCAGATAGGATCTGGCTGCCCCCTATAGCACTCCCCTAATCTGTTATCTATTTACAAGCTACCCTAGATAGCAATCAGCTGCATACCCCCTAACAACACCCGACAGTGTATTTTCTGGCCTGCTTTTACACTTACCCACTTTACGCTTACCCAGTGGTCCAGATAATATTTTGCGCTGGGAAGTACTTACTGCAAGCTTATTCCATCTGGTAGTATTTTCACCTAAATGATAGTAATACCATCCATTAACCTGTTTAACCTCCCACCTCTAAACCAAGCCTCAAACTCACAGGGTGCCAGCAATCATGGACTCTCTCTCATATGCTGTGGTGTCTTAACATACTTCCCAGCTTACTGCCATGTAGTGCTGCACCCCTATTTTTAATATTTTTTCCGTGTTGCAACTACCCTTCTGGCCAGCCACTGAGCCACTCCTGAAATGGTCTCCTGCACTGTACGCAACTAATGCTGATGTTGATTTTTGGTCCCCAACCTGCCAGTGAGTAGATACATAGTTGAGTAGTTGGCAGCATTGTATGGTGCTGCCAGTTGTGAGCATATGTACCAACATACTGTAAATGGTGCAGGATGGGAAACAAATTCCTAAAATCAAGAAGTGGAAGTAAATTGTGCAAAAATAGTAGTAAAATACTCCTTTGCTCCCCTTATCTGTTCCACTGCACTTACCTAGCCTCCACTGACCAGCGTGGCTTGCAGACACCCTCCCGACGTCCGCAAGCACCACAGTCCTGCTTCGTGGCACTTGCACCTCGAGGTTGCTCACGCAAGGGCTCGTTAGGGATTGTGTGTATAATATAGGGATTGCAGCCGCCCTATTGGCTCGCTATAACCAAGCAACCATGCTGCCCCACCAGTCAGCTCCAGTTTTTCTCTCAACCCTCCCACCCTTGCCCCTCCTTCTCTGTGCCACACAGCCAGAGAAAAATGATCATAACGAGCAGTATTCAGTTAAAACAAAATCCCCAAGCACTTTCCTGCCAGCGGTCTCTCGCTATGCACTGGAGCTGGAGCAGCAACACAGGCCTTAATGGGACATTATTGCAGTCACCTTATTGACTGGCTGTAACCAGCAGTCGTGCTGCCCCACCAATCGGCTCTGGTTTTCCTCTCAGCCCTCCTGCCCTTGTCCCTCCCCTTGCAGCCACCCTTTCTTCTTTGTTTCCCCCACAGTCACAGAAAAATCAGTACAATGAGCAGTATTCGGTTAAAACAAAAACCTCAAGCACTTCCATGCACAGCCATTCCTGACTAAGAGACAGAGCTCATGCTTACATGTCTGCTCCTAAATACAGCTCCGTTTTAGATGAGCTGTAAGGGACAGAGCTCATGCTTACATGTCTGCTCCTAAATACAGCTCTGTTTTAGATGAGTCGTAAGGGACAGAGCTCATGTTTACTTGAGGTTCTCAATATGACTCTTAGATTCACCGTAAAGGGGCACAACTGCTTAATACATCTCCATTTTAGATGAATTGTAAGGGACACAACTCACATTTACATGTAATTTCCCTCAGTACTAAAGAATGGAATGGTTTGACTTAAACGTTTGTAGAATGCAATACAGTCAAGATCTGATGCCATCTGCAATTTTTTATTTGTGCCCCCCCCCCAGCTTCATTAATAAATATGTTCATGCTGAAGTCTAGGGAACATCTTAGCAAGTGCCGTCTTGATGCCTTAGCCCACCTCCCCATCCTCTGACTGTCCCTGTGACGTGTAAAAAGGATGATACTGTTGAAGTATATAAAGCATTATCCAGCTCCCGCAGCCCCACCGGATGGACAGGGGTCCTGTGTGTAAACAAACGGGCATACTGGCATGATGCTGGCTCCGCTGCTCTTTAACATGTGCAGTCAGTGACGTGTAGGAGGGAGACAGCAGCGGGCTGCAGAAGTTTGCTGAGGACACTAAATTTGCCAAAACCATTGAAGCAGCAGAGGAAGGTGATGTACTGCAGGGTGAGATAGATGTTTTGTGGTGGGCTGAAAGATGGGGACTTGCTGTATGTTAATTTATGGAATTTTCTTTTGTGTGTGTGATATTTGACCCAGAAAGTGACACTAAGCATGAAAGCTTTTTTTCCAGGTGGAACATATAAGATATTTAAAATGTATTTATTGCAAAGATTTCATCAAGAATGACATACTGAGCAGGTAACAAGTCAATCTTACTTCGAGATACAGCTCTTGCAGCAGGTTACACCATTAGGACTGAAGCCATCAGGCGTAAGGACCCCTTGGAAATTTTCTAGCTAGCAGTCTTCAGCGGGGACTGCCTCCGACGTCGGTCCCTCCCCCGGCGTCAGGCGTAGTATATCAGGAGGCGGTCCTGCCATAATCCCGGTTCTTTCCACATCGACATGTAGCCTCGGCCTCTTGGTCTCATCTTCTGGCCAGCGCGATGACTAGGAAACTTCAACTGTTCTTTTTTCACTGGATTTCGTCTGATGTCCTCTCCAACTTCTCTGGAGGGCCATTCATCGACGTGTGCCTGCGGCAAGCAGATCCCTTTCAAGGATCCTCACTCGGCCTGTGTACGCTGCCTGGGCCCAGACCACGACACCCAGGCCTGCTCCTTCTGCCAGGGCTTCAACAGCCGTACAAGGATCCGCCGCCAGAAGGCCCTTCAAGCTTTCCTACTCGAGGAAAAACTTAAAGCTATTGATCGAGACCCTTCCTCCAAGGGGGAGTTGTCAGGGAAGTCCCATAAGCACCGGGAGAAGGAAAGACCCAGATCCCCCTCCAGGGCCTCGGACTCCTGCAGCTCCGGCTCCAGGTCTGACCGCTCTCCCTCGAGGGCTCGCTCTCTCAGCCTCCCCCAGTTCTCGTCAGATCGGCTAGTGGCTCCTCCTCTCTGCAGCCTGTCAAGACCTCCAGGCCTGTATCTTCGTCCACTCCGTCTGAGGCCTCGTCTAGGTCTGGGGAGCGCCATAAGTCTTCCACCCGTCATCCGGACTCCAACGTCATGTCTGTCTCCCAACCGCCACCACCCCAGCGCAAGACTAAGGATCTGACCTCCCTGAAGAGGACGTCAGACCCAACGTCGGCTCACCCGACGTCGGCCAAGCTACATAGGCACTCCCGGGAACCGGCTACGGTACGTCACCTGTCGCCAGTCAGGCGTTCGCCATCGAGGACGTCGGCCGGGGGACCGGCGTCTGCTACTGCAGAAGGAAGGACCACACCACCACCTACCGACGTCGGTTGGAAGGCGTCGGAGGAGGAGGAGGAATCTACCCAGCCCGAAGACAAGGCGGGCGACCCCGGTCCCTTCGAGCTCCCACGGGAACCCTCCCCGGGACGGGAGACCGCCGGGGACCCGACGACAGGCCACTGGCGCCCGGCCTGTCATCGGGCCTAAATTTGACAGCGGTGAAGGAGCTCTTCACCTTCTGGTGGGACACCATCAAGAAGGATGTGGTCACCACACAACCTCCTCCTGCGCCTGCTGCCCCTCCAATGCCTGCACCCCCTCCACCGCCCAGGGGGTCAGTAGGACGGGCATCGACTCCCCAGGAGCCAGCATCCCCTCCTAGGGGCAGATCTTCGGAGAGGAGAAGGCCTCCCTCGAGATCCACTTCAGGGTCACCCAGCCCCAAGAGACCCAGGCGGCATCGGTATACCCCGTCCGGGGAGGACTCCAGATCTGACACCTCTGCGGGTTCCAGATCCCCTTCTCCAATCAGCGTCCCTTCTCTGGACCCACGCGACCTTCCCAGGTCCCCTCCGGATGACCCCTCGTTCGCCAAGATAATGAGGCATATTCAGGAGAACATGGGGTGGGACGTTGAAGAGCTTGACCCCGAGCGACTACGCCTTGCCCGCTACCTTCGGCAAAAAGACCCCAAGCCTGTAGTAGTGCCACCCTTGGTGGACACCTTCGTGGATGTCACCAAGGCCGCGGTGGAAGCATCCACATTCGACTCTGGCAGTGCTGAAGAAGGCTGACCGCCTGTACAAGGCCCCAAAGGAGGACCAGTACCTGGCGAACCATCCTCTGGCCGACTCCCTGGTCATTACGGCCTCTCATGACCGGTATCAGAAACCGCAGCATTTGAGCACACAGCCACCGGACCTGGAGTCCAAACAGTTGGACGTCCTGGGCAGGCGCATGTACGCGGCCGCGACTTGCGCCATTAGGTCATTAAATTACTTCACCCACATGGTCCAGTTCCAGAATGCATTGTGGGAACAGGGACAAGACCTAGTCGAAAAATTGCCAGACAGCCAAAAGGAGGAGCTGTTGCAACTCCTCCGTACGGGTTCGGACGTGGGGACCCAGGTGCTTAGAGCCACATACGACTCTGCGGACTCTTCGGCCAGAGCTGCAGCCTCAGGCGTGTGTCTCCGGAGACACTCGTGGCTCCGTGTCTCCGGGTTTACCCCGGACGTCCAGAAGAACATCATGGACACCCCTTACCATGGCAAAGTTCTATTGGTGAAGCCTCGGAGAAGGTGATCACCAAACTGCAGGAAGCCGGGAAGGCGGTTAGATCTGTCCACACTATGTACAGGTCTCGACTTAGTTCCTTTCGCAGGAATCAGAGTCGTTTTCGCAGCCAGACCCAAAGGCAACAACCACGTTCCGGCCAGCAACAAAGGGGCTCCTTCACCCGAAAAGCCCAGGCTGAGACATCCTCAGGCAGAGGCCAACGAGCTACAAAGTCGGCCCAACCTGCAGGACCCAGTGCTGCCACAGCCTGACTCCTTCCCGGCCCCCGCCCCTCCTCAGGATCAACGGGAAATGAAGGTTGGGGGTCGTATCGCGGAACACCTGCCAGGGTGGCGGTCGATCACCACCGACCGGTGGGTGCTACAGTTGGTCGAAAAAGGCCATTATATAGAATTTGTAGACAACCCGCCCACAAGGCCTCCTCTGCTTTCCCGTTACTTGGGTCAGCATGCCCTGCTTATACAGCAGGAAGTGCACATGCTTCTAGAGAAGGAAGCTTTGGAGCATGTTCCAGGGAACCAGAGAGGAGCAGGATACTATTCGCACTTCTTCCTGGTTCCAAAGAAAACAAGGGACCTCCGTCCAATTTTGGACCTCAGCGACCTCAATCTGTCGGTTGTCTACAAGCGCTTCTGCATGGTGACCCTTCCGGGTCTAATCCCCATGCTGAAGAAGGGCGCTTTCTTGGCATCCCTGGACATCAGGGGCGCTTACCTGCACATCCCTATTGCTCAAGCGCACAGGGTTCCTGCGCTTGAGGTTTCTCGCCGCCATTATCAGTTCAGGCGCTTCCCTCGGGCTGTCATCAGCACCTCAGGTATTTACCAAGTGCATGGCAGTCGTGGCAGCGTCTCTGAGGAGACAAGGCCACTACGTGTTCCCGTACCTGGACGATTGGCTTCTCATGGCCCCTTCCAAGGAGGCATTACTGATGGCCATTCAGTGTACCCAGACCCTTTTTCAGTCTCTGGGCATCCTCATCAACTACGAGAAGTCTCTCCTGGTGCCATCCCAGAAACTGCAATTTTTTTTGTTGTTTTTTTATTTAGTTGTTTAACCAGGTATAGCACACTAAGCTGAAAGCTTTTTTACAGGAGCGACCTGGTAGCACAAGGAGGTTAAGCGACTTGCTCAGGGTCACACAGTATGCAAGTGGAAGCTGTGGGATTCAAACCCAGGTCTGGTCTGCTGGATGTCACCAGATTTGCAGCTCAGAGCCTTAGACCACTGCGCTATACTGCCTCCTTATAGTTTATAGGGGCAGTTCTGGACACCGTCAAGGGAAAAGCCTTTCTTCCCGAGGGCAGTGGAATGCATTCAGTCCCTCATAAGGGATCTGTCAGCGAAGAAGACTGTCCCGGCCAGACTGGTCCTTCGCTTGCTCGGGCACATGGCTGCGGCCATTCCAACAGTCCCGATGGCAAGACTCCACATGTGGGTAACCCAGTGGATGTTAAGAGTGCAGTGGGACCAAAGGCAAGACCATCTGCAGCAACCAGTCCGAATCACGAGCGTGGTTGGGACTGGCAATAGTGCTAGATCGGGAACCCTCTCGTGGGGTTCCCTTCACGCGCCGTCCCGGCGATAGCACTCTCCACAGACGCCTCAGGGCTGGGTGGGGAGCGCACTTGAACGGGGTGAGGTCTCAGGGAACATGGACACCCAGGAATCTCATCTCCACATCAACATATTGGAGATGAGGGCGGTCCTTTATGCCCTGCAAGCCTTCCAGTCGGAGATTCCACTGAGTACTCTCCTGTTGCAAACAGACAATACTGCGGTGATGTATTACCTCAACAAACAAGGAGGCACACACTCCTACCCCCTTTGCAGGGAGGCCATGAGAGTGTGGGAATGGGTAATTCGACACAGCGCAAACCTTATTGCAGTTCACGTCCCGGGTGGGCAATACCGTTGCAGACAGCCTGAGTCGTTCCCAGGCCAGAGTCCACGAGTGGGAACTTCTACAGGAGGTGGCAGAGGATCTGTTCCACAGATGGGGTACTCCAGAATTAGATCTATTCACGTCCCCATCCAACGCAAAACTGCCCAATTTTTGCTCGCTAGATCCCGGGCCTGGTGTTTTCTGGTGAGACGCGTTGTCCCTCTCCTGGGCGGGCAGATTCCTCTATGTCTTCCCTCCTTTCCCGTTGATCCAGAGAGTTCTTCTCAAACTTCGCAGGGAGCACGCAACGCTTATCTTGGTAGCGCCTTTCTGGCCCAGGCAAATCTGGTTCCCGCTACTGCATCAGCTTTCTCAGGAACCTCCGCTTCCTTTGCCAATCAGCTCCCATCTGTTGTCTCAGGAGGAGGGTTCACTAGTCCACCTGGACTTACATTCATTGAACCTACATGCCTGGCTCCTAGAGACATAGCCATGATGCTGCACGGGGTCTCGCAAGAGGTGGCAGACGTGCTTTCTGCCGCTAGAAAACCAGCAACATACGCCATGAAGTGCCGCAGGTTTTGTTTGTGGGCTCAAACGTGCGGTTTTTCGCCTTTAGACTGTCCTGAGAAGCTGGTTCTGGAGTACCTGCTTTCTCTTTTCCAATCTGGGCTAGCTTACTCCTCGATCAAAGTGCACCTTTGTGCAATCTCAGCTTATCATCATGCCCCCATAGGCCATCGTATGGTGGCTCAATTGGACACTGCTCGTGCCTTTTTAAGGGGGGTTCTCCACCTTAGGCCACCTGTCAAGGATCCTGTTCCTCCTTGGGACTTGCTTTTTGTCCTGGAGCAGCTTACGCTGCCACCTTTTGAACCAGCCGCGGATTGCGAGCTACGGTTTCTGTCGTGGAAAACGTTGTTTTTAGTTGCAGTTACTTCAGCGAGAAGAATCTCCGAATTACATGCACTCATGTGCAAAGAACCCTATTTAATTTTTCACCAGGATAGGGTATTCCTGAGGACAAATCCTAAGTTTCTGCCTAAGGTGGTTTCAGCCCTTACCCTTAATCAGGATATCGATTTACCAGTATACTTTCCCCAAGTACTCCAATCGAGGAGAAGCACTGCTTCACACCCTAGATGTTTACAGGTGTCTCAGATATTATCTGACCAGAACCAAACAGTACCGGAAAGTGGATCAGCTGTTTGTCTCCTTTGTTGAGAGGATGAAGGGAGCCGCTGTTTCTAAACAGTCCCTCTCACGTTGGCTCATTCAGTGTATCTCTTTCTGTTATGACAAGCAGAACAAACCCTTGCCAGGCGTGGTCAAGGGTCATTCTACCAGAGGGGTGGCCACCTCTTCTGCAGCGCTGAAGAATGTTCCCACTTCAGCTATTTGCGCTGCTGCTACAGTACCTGGAGCTCGATGCATACCTTTATTAGGCATTACAGCCTGGATATCGCTTCAAGCGAAGGGCAGGTCTCGGCCTAGCTGTCCTCCAGGGACTTCTGTCCTAGGCTCAGTTAGGGTCATAATCTCCGTCTTTCCTCCTCCCGATGGCGTAAATTGTCGCCATTGCTTGGGAATCAGTCCTAATGGTGTAACCTGCTGCAAGAGCTGTATCTCGAAGTAAGATAGTACAGTTACATAAGAACTTACCATAACAGTAGATCTTCGAGAGCAGCTCTTGCAGCAAGTACCTTCCCGCCCACCATTCCCCTTTTGGAGGAGTTAGGTTATAGCCTAATTTGCATCATTCAGGATGGAACCATTTCCTTCTAGTCTTGGCCATCTGATGGCGGATCCTCGGTCTCCTCTTCTGATGTCAGCCAGCGGCTGGGAGTCTCTGGCAGGAGAACTGGGGATTATGGCGGGACCGCCTCCTTATGTACTACGCCTGACGTCGGGGGCGGGACTGACATCAGAGGTGGTCCCCGCTGAAGACTGCTAGCTAGAAAATTTCCGTGGGGTCCTGACGCCTGACGGCTTCAGTTCTAATGGTGTAACCTGCTGCAAGAGCTGTTCTCGAAGATCTACTGTTACGGTAAGTTCTTACGTAACTGTACTTTTTCAGATGTGTCCTGTGGAAGAGGGGAAAACATAAGATACAAAAATACAGAATATAAAATACAAAGAATGGGAAAAGTAATAAAAATAAACAGGACAATTGTCCCATGAAAATGGGCATTTGATGCCCTCTGATTTTACCCGGTTACCAAATGTTAAATAAAAATAAGTAAAATTAAAATGTTGTCTAAGAATTGACAAAAATAAGCTACTGTATAATTAATAGTGGAACTGAGCAGAAGACCAATTAAATAGTTATCAAAAAGTTATCAACTTAACAAAAAAACTGGGGAATGACTGATATTTGGGAAGTGCTGAGTGACAGAGAATTAGGTAAGAAGTAAATCCAGCCATCAGAAGCAACTGCAGCAATAAGTAGAGAACTTTTTTTTTTTTTCCAAATTATTTAACCAGGCGAGACACACTAAGCTGAAAGCTTGTTTACAGGTGCAACCTGGGAGCACAAGGAAGTTAAGTGACTTTCACAGAGGACTTTTAAGATCAGGAAAGGAAGGAGCAGAACAAATAGAAGGGGGAAGGGAACCCCAAAGTTTAGGGAAAGGAAATGAGACGGCAGCTTGGACAGCAGTAGATCTCATTTATTTATTTATTGAATTTTGATGACCAGGTAGGCCCACTGAGCCCGGAAGGTCCCTTTTTCAGGGGCGACCCGGGAGACAGAGACAGAAACGGTACAATACAGTCAGGTAGTACAGGGTGCAGAGAAAGTAGACATGAAATTCAAGGTTACAATAAAGACAATATTTCAATATATTGAGCATAAGTGCAACAATTGAGGGAGTTGAGGCATGCTTCTGGAGTCATTTTGGGTAAGAAAAGGAGTGGGATTGGTGTAGGATGTGGGACCGGGGGTGACTATCCAATACCCTGACAATGGCACGAGCTTGCCCCAAGCAAGTGGAACTTGAGCCTTGTGCGAAAGTTTAACAGCGATGGGGCTTCCTGTACTGAAGGTGGGAGAGTGTTCCACAGCTTTGGGGCATGTGAGCGAAGGATTTGCCTCCCATGTTAGTCTTGACTCTGGGGATGGCTAGTAGGCACCGACCGGTGGTCCTGAGTATATGAAGGTTAGACTTAGGAATGATTATTCTTGTAAGGCTAGGTGGGGCAGCCTGGGTAATGCAGTTTGTAAGCAAGGCAGAGCAGGGGGTACTGACGACGAGCCTCAAAGGAAGGCCATTGAAGCTGGGCCAGCGAGATGCAGGGGTGGCTTCTTGGGTGACTCAGTGTCACAAACCTTGCCACCTTGTTGTACAGGACCTGAAGCCTGTCGACCTCATGCTTTGACATACCCTGAATTACAGGGGCAGCATACGTTAATGTAGGAAGGAGCTAGAGGCAGTTGCTCGCCTTGCCTCCGGGATAAGTTGTTTTTTTAGCCGGTACAAGGTGCCAAGTTTGCCGTGGATAGACCTAGTTACCTGGTCTACGTGAGACTTAAAGGTGAGACCTTGGTAGATAGTTAGCCCAAGGTATTTTATGTTGTCTACAATGTCTATACTCTTTCCAGCAAGGGAAGTTAGTTGTAAGGAATTGGTCCTGTCCTGGCCGAGAGATCTAGGGCCAAACAGCAAGGCTTTTGTTTTTGCTGCGTTGAGGACCATTCTGTTAGATGTAAGCCAGGCCTCAAGTGTATTTAGGTCCCCTTGGAGGAGAGGGTCCAGGCTGATGGAGAGCAAAAGAGCGAGAACAAGCATTACGAAGAGAGTAGGACAAAAGGGGTGAGGGAGAGAAGAGAGGTTAAATGCAACATAGAAACAGAATTTGATGGCAGATAAGGACCGTTTGGCCCACCTAGTCTGCCCATTTCCCTACCTAATGGATAAGCTGCAGATCCTAGTTAACCAGCAGCCTACTTCCTCCTACCCCCCACTAGAATTGCCTTATGTCTGTCGCATGCATTCTTGAATTCCCCCACTGTTTTTGACTCCACTACCTCCTCAGGAAGGCCGTTCCATGTATCCACAACCCTCTCCATGCTACCTCTGAGCCGTCCCCCCTCAGTCTTCAAATTGTGCCCCCTTGTTCTTGCACATCTCTTTTTCTGAAAGATGCTGCCCTGTTGCACTTTGTTGATTCCTTTGAGGTACTTGAAAGTTTCTGTCATATCCCCCCTCTCCCTCCTCTCCTCCAGAGTATACATATAAAGCTCCTTAAGTCTGTCTTCGTATGTCTTCTGGTGTAGACCCTGCACCATTTTAGTTGCCCACCTCAGGACAGCCTCCATCCTGTCTATGTCCTTGCGGAGATGGGGTTTCCAGAACTGCACGCAGTACTCCAGATGGGGTCTCACCAACTCTTTGTACAGAGGGATAACAACTTCCTGTTTTGTACTGGCGATGCCTCTCCCTGAGCATCCCAGTATCCCACCAGCCCTCCTTACTGCCTTCTCACATTGCTTGCCCACCTTAAGGCCATCTGGTATGACTACCCCGAGGTCCTTTTCCATTTTTGTTGTTAGTGTCTCACCCCCCATTGTGTACTCTTCCCCTGGATTTTTGTTTCCCAGGTGCATTACTTTGCACTTCTTTGCAATGAATCTAAGCTGCCATACATTTGGCCATTCCTTCAGCCTTGCCAAGCCCCTTCGCATCCTTTCCACCCACCTTCTTTATCGACCCTGTTGCAGATCTGTCTGTCATCTGGAAAGAGATATACTTTTCCTTCCAGTCCGTCTGCAGTGTCACTTATAAAGACATTAAAGAGGACCGGTTCCAGTACTGAACCCTGTGGTACCCGGCTAGTAACCCCCCCCCCCTTCAGAGTGGGCTCCGTTTACTATTACCCTCTGCATCATGTTGTCCAGCCAATTTTTTGTCAGTCTTCTCCATTCATCACTAGTGGGTTCAGCACCAGAACTAGGAATTCGCAGGAGACTTTTTTTTTTTTCCCCCTATGGGCAGAGTCGACGCAGGGCTGACACCGCCCTTGAGGCCACCGTTCTAAGTGGCGCTTGCGGGTTGGCCGTTATCTGTCATCAACTTCCGCCCCATCCCTTCTTCTCCTGCCGTCGAGTGTAGACCTTGAGTGGAGACTGTTCTACTATCAAGATCTTCCTGGACATAAGTCTCCACCACTCAGTCACGCTAATGGGATCTGCACCAGAGGCACTAGGACCCATCGGGAGCAATCATTTTTGTTAGAAGGTCGGCGCCTGAGATGGAGCCGCGAGGAGCAGCACCACGAGCCTCGGCTCGTGCGGTAGTGAGTATCTCGGCGTCGACCTTCCAACCGCCTCAGTTCCTTTTTTCCCACCGTCGAGTGCACTTCAGTGACGACATCGCTCGCCCGACGGGAGTCAAACTAGCAGCATAGTTTTCAGTTTTGTTGTTTTGTAGTAATATCTCGAACAAGTATCGCTTAGTTTATTCTTACTTACCAAAGAAGTCTCAGTCTACTTTGACGGAGTCGACCATGAGCGGGTCAGATGACGGTAGGGAAACTTCGTATGAAAGCTGTTCAGTCAGCCGGGCTGGGTCCGGTCCGCCGCCTTCTCCAGAGGGGGATCTGACAACGGTCAGTCCAGTGCCCGAGGAGGCGGGCGGTCCCCTCGAAAGCATAAAAGTAAACGGTCGCATTCTGGGCACCGTTCGGTCTCGAGCTCTTCTTCGGCCCACAGGTCAAAAAAGAGAAGGCATCACTCGAGGTCGCCCTCTGATATGTCTGCGCGTAGACGGTCAGTTATTGGGGCTAGTTGCCAGTCTCCTCCTTTGGAGTCGCCAGCAGAGGGTTGTGGATGCATGGAACGGCCTTCCGGAGGAGGTTGTGGAGTTAAAAACAGTTGTGGAATTCAACCATGCATGGGACAGTCATAAGGCAATTCTAGGGGGTTGGGGTAGGAAGAAGTAGGCTGCTGGTTAACTAGGATCTGCAGCTTATCCATTAGGTAGGGAAATGGGCAGACTGGGTGGGCCAAGCGGTCCTTATCTGCCATCAAATTCTATGTTTCTGTTTCTGGTAGCCGACGTCTTTGACATCGGAGCCCTACCCCGCCCTCTGGTAGGTCTTCAGATGAGCAGTTTCATCAGTGGGCTCGGAGGTTGGTCCAGCTGCCTGGCCGGTCACTCAGGGGCTGGGCTTCTTGGGAGATCAGGTAGGCGGTTGAGCCTCCCTAGTCGCATGGCACGCTCTTCAGTGCCATCGACCCGCACTTAGGTGTCTTCTCCCCGATATGGCTGTGGGCGCGGGGTCACACCGTCTGCCTCTTCTCCTGCTCTTCTTCCTCCTTTCTACTCAAATCCTGTTTTTGAGTCTTGGGGTGTTTTGTTAGCCCTCAGGCGTGCGACCTTGCATGGCACCATCTTGACGCCAGTGCATCTGTCGCGCCGTGTCCTTCAGCGCATGTGCCCCGCACCATGCGCTTCGGGCCAGTGCTGTGCTCTTTCAGTGCCGCATGCTTTTCATGGCGCCCGGGGTTGTTAGGGCCTCATCCACCTTTCAGGATTCCTCCTTTAACCCTTTTCCTTCCTCATTTCCCTCTGATTTTCACTCCTTTCCTGTCCATGCAGTCCCTCCTGGACTGTCAAGAGATGACATTGAGCCTGACCCCGACCTTAGGCTGGGTGAAGAAGTGGAAGGATCAGGGTCTATTCCTGCTGCAGAGCCTGTGGTCGAGGACCTGTCTTTTAAGTCTCTGCTGAAAAACTTGATTTCCACTCGTTCTTTCCAAACTACAGATATCGATTTTGGGAAATTGTTAAGACTCCAGTACCTCCATGTTCCGGAGATCCCTATGGATTTGACCCCTCCGGTACAACCCTCCTTTGAGATGCTGTCTCAAATGGTATGGAATAATCCTGCTCCCATTCCTTCGGTGGCTAAGTCCATAGATAGGAAATACTCGGCCCACAAGGATCAACCCATTTTGGCGTCCCAAGCCTTTGTGGATCCTATTGTAGTCTTGGCAGAGAATGATAAGGTCGTCCTTCCTCAGACTACTACAGCTCGACCTATTAACAAAGAATCTGTGAAGATAGAACACTTTAGGTAAGAGAGTCTTTGCTGCTTCCAATTCTAAAAGGTGACACAGCTACCAAGGCTATTTCTCTCAATATGAGTATATCCTTTGGCACTTACTCAAACAAATGGTCGAAGCTCTACCGGAATCGGACACAAATTCAGAGCTACTTCAAACCATTACCAGGGGTATCAAATCCAACAACCAGCAGGTTAAAGCAGCTATGGATGCTTTCGATACTGCTTCCCGAGCGGCAGCGGCGGGCATTTGTACTCGCCGTCATTTCTGGCTGCGCATTTCAGGTTTCACGAAGGATGCACAGCAGCAGGTAATGGCGTTGCCTTTTGATGGTGTGTATCTCTTTGGCCCTCAAGTAGAACAGGCTCTAGAAGCTACACAAAAGACTAGGTCAGCCATTAAGTTGGCTTGACCTCCTCCTGTCCCCTCTCGAGGGGGTGTTAATAAACACCAGTTTCATAAGGTTCGTGGCTCTGGGACCGCATTATCAATTCAGAGTCCTGCCCTTTGGGCTATCCTCGGCGTCACAAGTTTTTACAAAGTGTTGTGCAGTTCTCGCAGTGCATCTCAGAATGATCGGAATACAGGTGTTCCCTTATCTGGACGATTGGCTTCTGGCAAGTCCTTCCAGGCAGGGAACTCTGGACGCCGTAGCCATGGCTTCACGCTTTCTCACGTCCATGGGAGTCCTACTAAACCTCAAAAAATCGCAGCTGCAGCCCTCCCAGAGGCTCCTTTTTATAGGAACTCTTCTGGACACCTCCTGCGCGAAGACTTTTCTTCCAGAGGACAGGAGGAGCAATATCCTTCAGATGGCCCGTTACATCGGGGAGAGCAACTCGATTCCAGCTCTCTCGATGCAACAGATGCTAGGTCTCATGGCATCCTCGGTGTTCACTGTACCCCTAGCACGTCTGCACATGAGAACTTCTCAATGGATGCTCACTACTCAGTGGTCCCCAACCACTCACCCGCAGTCCTTTCTCATCAAGGTGACAGAACCTCTAATGAGATCACTCACCTGGTGGTCGCAAGAGAACAATCTTCTAGAAGGGTATCCCTTTGCTCCTCTGGATCATCAGATTTCCATTATCACAGACGCGTCCCTGATGGGGTCAGGAGCTCGCTGTGAGGCTTTCCACACTCAAGGTACGTGGACTCAGGTTGAGTCCCAGCTTCACATAAATGTCTTAGAGATGAGAGCCATCCTTTATGCAGTCCGGGCTTTGAAGGACATTCTCTGTCACAAGAACATTCTCCTTCAAATGGACAACAAAGCAGTGATGTATTACATCAACAAACAGGGCGGTGCTCACACTTACCCCTTATGCAGAGAAGCGATGAGAGTGTAGGAATGGTGCTTGCAGCACAAGTGCTTAATTCAAGCGGTCTACCTGCCAGGAGTGCAGAACGAACTGGCAGATCGCCTCAGCAGAACAGAGACAGATCCTCAAGAATGGTCTCTCGACTCAGCCATAGTTCAGTCAGTATTTGCAGAGTGGGGAACTCCAGACCTGGACCTTTTTGCATCCCCACTGAAAACAAAACTGCCTCTCTTCTGCTCCAGAAATCCAGGGCCTGGCATTTTCTGCCAGGATGCGTTCAGGCTGCAGTGGACAAAACGCTTTCTATATGCCTTTCCGCCTCTTCCTCCAATTCAGAGGGTACTTCTCAAGTTCGAATCCCAGGGGGACAAAATGATCCTCACTGCTCCCTTCTGGCCTCGACAGATGTGGTTTCCACTACTCAACAGTATGTCGTCAGCTCTGCCGAAACCACTTCCCCTTCAGACGAACCTCTTGACTCAGTGGCCTGTTGTCCATCCCAACCTGAGGTTGCTTCACTTTCACACTTGGCTCCTGAAGAGATGGACGTGAACAGGTTCAACGTCTCTCGCAGGGTTTCAGATATTCTTCTGGCTGCGCGTAAGCCAGCCACTAGGAAAACTTACACAGCCAAATGGAAGTGTTTTTTGCTCTGGTGTGCGCAATCCTCTTTAAATCCTTTTTCCTGCCCACCAGATAGTTTTAGAGTACCTCTTAGACCTCTCAAATTCAGGTCTGCAGTACTCTACAGTTAAGGTTCACCTTTGTGCCATTTCAGCTTATCATGAATCAGTACTTTCTTTGTCACTGGCTCAGTTACCTGTGGTTAAGAGGTTTCTTAAGGGAATTCTGCATACCAGACCTCCTATAAGACGTCCATTCACAGCCTGGGACATTAATCTTGTGCTAGACATGCTCACTCGAAAACCTTTAGAACCTCTGGCTACCTGTGAGCTAAAATTTCTCACCTGGAAAACGGCCTTCCTGGTGGCCATTACCTCAGCCCGCAGGGTCTCTGAGATACATGCCTTGGTCACAGACCCTCCGTATACTGTGTTCCATAAAGACAAAGTAGTCCTTAGAACCCATCCTAAGTTTCTCCCTAAGGTTGTTTGAATTCCATCTAAACCAACTTTGGTCTTCCTTCTTACTTTGCGAACTTCCAAAATGAAGGAGAACGTTCTCTTCATTCCTTGGATGTCAAGAGAGCTTTGCATTTCTATCTAGATAGAACAAAAGACTTTTGCAAAGCTCAGCAACTGTTTTGTTTCCTTCAGCGAGACCCGGCTGGGTCAGCCTGTCGCTATCAGATGTATCTCAGCATGGCTGGTGGTATGCCTTCGCCACTGTTATTCCATGGCACAGGTTAAGCTGGAGGGAAGAGTGTACACTCACTCTACTAGAGCTGTCACGGCATCTCTGGCGGAAATCCGCAACGTGCCCATTGCAGATATTTGCAGTGCGGCTACCTGGAGCTCAGTGCATACTTTCGTCAAACACTATGCCCTGGATATCCATGCCAGATGACATCTTTCCTTTGGCAGAACCATCCTTAATGGAATCCTGTCCTAAAACTGTGAGCTATTGGTCTCTCCTGTTGCCGTCTCGGGGGATTAGTAGCTCGGTACTCTCCCATTAGTGTGAATGAGTGGTGGAGACTTATGTCCAGGAAGATATGGAAATTCCGTACCTACCGTAATTCTTGATCTTCTTGGACGAGTCTCTACCACTCATTCACACGCCCACCCTCCATCCCCCGAGCTCACCTCTGTTGTTGATCTTCACTCCCTCAATCCTTAGGCTGTGAAGACTTCTTTGTTGACCCTTCTTATACGGGTCTTCCGGACTATCTTATATCCGGCTTTTGGTTAGGCTATCCTTCTAGGTTAGTCACACTGCACCTCCTCGGGAAAAAAAGGTACTGAGGCGGTTGGAAGGTCGATGCCAAGATACTCATTACCGCACGAGCCGAGGCTCGCAGTGCCGCTCCTTGCGGCTCCATCTCAGGCGCCAACCTTCTAACAAAAAAGTTTGCTCCCGATGGGTCCTAGTGCCTCCGGCGCAGATCCCATTAGTGTGATTGAGTGGTGGAGACTAGTCCAAGAAGATCAAGAATTACGGTAGGTACATAATTTCCATATTTGCGGCCTAGTTCGTCGGCCTCGTGTCTGTGTTGCCTCGGTTCTGTTTGCCCTGGTCGGCGTCGCTTCTGGGCGGTAAATCGTTCCTTTACTTTTAAGTGGCATGATACTGTTTTTCTTTATTTCATACGGTCATGTCTCGTCGGGGGCAAGAAACCGTCGAAAGCGAGGCGGCCTCCTATGCGTTTATGCTCCAGTGGCCACCTCTATTTCTTGACGGACCAGCATGACTGCTGCCTCTCCTGCCTCGGCCCGACCCACAACATGGACAACTGCAATGCCTGCTTCTCCATGGACTGCCGAGTTGTCAAAATCCGCATGTTTAAAGTCGGACATGCGCCGCCAACTTTCGGCGGACGGGTTCGCAGTCGGCGGGCCATGGCAAGGATTCTCTGCCCTTCCTCCAGGTCCCCTCCCGGTCCTATATAGCCCGTGGAGGAGGGGGCACCCTTCTCTCTTAGCCTTGCTGCGGCAGGGGCTTCTTCCGTGGTACAGGAGGCCTAGTCTGTCCCTCTCAAGGGATAGTTGGGAGGCACCGCTTTGGCAGTCACCTCTTCAGAGGTGAAGGCTCCCTCTGTGTCGTGTTCTTGGCCCTCCAAGTCTGGACCGGCACCGTCCTCAACGTCATCTCGCGGCACCGCTCTTGTCCCAGTGCCGTTCGCGGTGCCGCGGGTTTGGAGCGCGGCGCCAGGGGTAGTTCTTCGGCAGTTTCTGGGCATGTTTCAGTTTCTGGCTTCGGCGCTGTGCCCGACTCCGGTGCTGTTCGCGGTGCCGGGGAGGGTGGTGGTGTTGGGCGTGGTGTTGTGCTTCCTGACGGTGCAGTTTGGGGTGCCGAGGTGGAACGTGGTCCGATTCGTGGTCCAGGAGCTTTTGGGGGGGGGGGGTGTTGAGTCATCTGACATCGGACCTCAGAGTCTACCTCCTCAGAGGCGGACTCTGAGTCTGATCCAGATTGGCTCCCAGATTCTTCTGAATCCTCGGATCTCTCCATTTCCAGCACTTTGGCCCCCACTCAGCCTCCCTCTGGGGGTCAATCGTCGCCACTAGGCCCTAGGGTCAGTGGTACTGACCAGCCAGTAATGGTCCCCGTGGCTACCGCTGTGCAACCTGGGGCCACTGGCACTTATGCTCCTCCAGCTGGGGTACCCCCTTCCCTGGTGTGTTTTGGATAGTCCAAGTTTGGGACAGCCCGGGGCACGCCAGGAAGGGGATGGTACCGTTCCCTGGGTGGACTCCTCGGAGACTGCCCAGAGTTGTCAGCTGCTTAGGCTGGTGGCTATGAGGACGAGGTACCTCTCTGACTCTGAAGGGTTGAGGAGTAGGGGTGTGGTGCAGCGCGCTCTCACCAGAGCCCGGACGGGTTCTGGGAGGAGTCACAGTGCAGACCCTCGCTCGCCTGCTTATCTTCTTCCTCCTCAGAGGGAGAGGAATCATCTGTCCACATTTCCCCAGCGTCTGATCTCTCTTCCTATCAGCGCTTCCTCGCGAGGATGTTGGACGAGCTCCATCTTACCCTAGTCCCTGTCAGCAATCCCGAGCATGTGACACGCGCCTTTTTAGGCAAGTACAGTACGACCAATCTGGCGGTTCCCGCCTGGTCTGTTCCTTTCCAGGAAGTGTCACATCGGCCTTGGCTACATCCCTTCTCCACTGTTCCAGCCCCAAGGACCTATGCCAACTGTATTCGCCCCGGTCTCCAGGTTCTCTGCCTCATCCCACCATGACCGACCCCAGACTGACTCTGCAGACTTCGATTTCTGGGAGAAGAGTTTCTCTCTGCCGGCTCCTCCTTTCTATTGCGTCACATCAGGCCCACTTTGCAGCCTACGATAGGGTCTTGTGGTCCAGGCTAGGACAGATCCTTGCCTCCATGCCTGATATGGAGGAAACCAGGCAAGCCATTGCCCTCTCTGCTCAGGGCCTGGAGCTAGCAAGGCACCAAGCAAGGCACCAAGCAAGGGCATCTTATGACGCCAATGAGGTGGCATCCAGAGTGGTAGGGACAGCGATCTGCATTAGGCGGACAGCATGGCTTCGCTTAACCCGGTTGTCACTTCTGGCCCGGCGTAGGGTGATCTCCTCTGCATACCAGAGAACCCATCTTTTCTCCTGTAGGGTGAGACAGCGACTTTCAGGACCCCCCCCCAGTGGGGGCTCCCCGTCTCACCCAGACCAGTCTCAGGCCTCCCCAGGACTGTAAGGGTTCTCTCCTGTAGTGTCTCACCCACTGGAGGCTAAGGGACTTAGTCCCTTGGGGTAGTTTAGGGCCCCCTTTGGGGGGCTCAGTACTCACCCACTAGTGATGAATGGTGAATATTGACACACATAAGATATGAAAATTACGTACCTACCGTAACTGTTGATCTTTCTGTGTATCTTCACCACTCATCACTCAGTCCCACCCTTCTTCCCCCTGGGGCCTCAGTCTCTGGGCTTCCTCATCCCCCCTGTGTGCGTCTCTGTTATTTCTCCTCGCTCTCCTCTCCCTTGTGGTTAGGAGGAAGAGGACCCTGGAGACACACAGGGAGGAATTTTTCCTCTTTGGGGGTATTATTGGGGTGTGTGGATGGGGGGGGCTCTCTTTTCTCTGTCTCTATTCTTCTCCCTCACTTCCTCGGAAGTGAGTTGAGGGTTGGGGTTTTTATTTATGAACTCAAAATTTTGAGTTCATTTTCTGAATGCCCTCATGGCAGTTTGCTTTCCCCTATTTTGGAAGGGAGTGGGAGGAGTATGAGACACCCCACTCCCCCCAAGGTTGGCCCTCCCAGGAGCATGCTGCTTCATTACTCAGGCTTTGCCTCCGGCAGCTAAACCTTGGTAGTCCAGTTATGGGCCATCGTTATTCTCAAAACCCTAGGATGCAGGACCATTCCTGGGGTGTGGTCCCCCATATCCCTCTCTCATGCTTCCTTCTTCTCCTCCTTCCAGAGATTGGGGCCCTTTCCCTTTCCCCAATTTCCCATTCTGGTTTCTCTCTCCTGTCTCTTCTGTTGTTTATTTCTCCTTCTAGTTCATTATATCCTTTCCTTTTAGCTATCCCTTGTGCTCTCTTGCCCTATCCCACCTCCCTTTCCTTGCACTCTCCGGCATTTCAGAACTGGGGCTGGGATGGAGTCGATGACAGATAACGGCCAACCCGCAAGGGTGGCGCTGGCCCTGCATCGACTCTCTTCTGCGGGGTCCTAGCTCCGGCGCTAAACCCACTAGTGATGAATAGTGAAGATACACAGAAAGATCAACAATTACGGTAGGTACGTAATTTTCATTTCTGTACTGTAGATGCAAAATATTTGGATTTTGCAAGCCCTGGTAGCTTTGGTACAGGTGATGTAAAGGGTCCATTCAAACAGCATGAAGTCTTGCTGTATTCTGACTTATGCAGTTAGGTCCTGCCTTTCAACTACCCTGGAGAACAAAGAGTTAAACTTGCCATGGCCAGCATGGAATGTTCACCGTGAGCTCGGCTGAAGCCCCTGTCTGCTGTTGTTTAAACTCCAACTGTCAGATTCTTTACTCCGCCTCACTGAACAGTCGCTCCGGAGATTTCTCCTTTGCTCGGTTCAGAAAAGTCGGTTAAAGTGTCATTTTTTCGCTCGGTTTCTACCGAATTGCTGCTACCGATCTGTTGGTATAAGTCTCTGTCTGTGGTACCATGAGTACTAGATAGGTTTTCTGTATAGTTTCTGTGTGGAACTTGTAAATTGTGGATCGGTTCGGCCGAACCGATCAGTTTCAGGTAAAATAGTTTGTAATTTACTTGGAGTGTGGTAACCGGTCCATATCGGTTCAAAAAAAAAAACGGATTTTATTACGATTTTTTCCAAGACCCGTGACACGGTCAGGAACCGATAGGGGAGTCTTGCCTGGTGGATTGCTGAAAAAAGGGTAAGTTTTGGTTAGGATTGGCCATGTCTGAGAAACCCAAGAAAAAAAACGGGCCCACTGGGTTTCAACACTGCAGTGTGTGTGGGGAAGTCTTTGCCAAGGCTGATCCCCACACCACCTGTGTTTATTGTCTGGGGGTTTGACCACCTCGATTCAGACTGCCAAATTTGTAAGAATTTTCCCAAATCTACCCTGGAAAAGAGATTAGGTAGACTGAGGGAAAGGGAGGCCGAGAAGTCCGCTGACCTGGATGGCCAGCCCGGTTCGGTTCCGACCGAACCAGAAGGGGTGCCCTCTGACCAGGGCGATACTTCTTCGGGCAAAAGGAGAGCTGATTCTGAGGAGTCGGTTCCGGTAAAAAGAAAGAGAAAGGATAAATTGTCCGGTTCGGACCCAGAAATTCATACTCCGACCACCGATGAGATAGCCAAGGCGATAAGGATACTGCAATCGCTTACTTCAGTTCCGACCAAACCGGCACCATCTGGCAGGGGTTCGGTTCGGTCGGGTTCCCCCAGTTCTGGATTACACTTTGGAAGAATTTTATGAACTGGATGAGGAGGAGGGAGAGTATGAGGATGATGATGATGGTGATTATGAAAGTCTGGATGTGCCTATTGACCCGGACATCTCCCCAGACAGACCTTCAGGTGTTTCTCCTCCTAGGCTTTCTGAGTCCCCTTCTCACTTTATGTTTTACAAAAAAGTGGCTGAGACCCTCCAGCAGTAGAGGATCAGGAGGAGCCTGATTTTGTTGAAATGATGGACATCCCAGAGTCCAGGAGACTGTCTATTCCCCTCCACAAATCCTTTGGAAAACAGACACACAAAATTCTTAAGACTCCTAATTCCATACCTCCTGTGGACAGACGAATGGACAAGAGGTATACTCTTTCAGGCTCAGACAGAGAGTTCCTTTCCCAGCAATGCAGCCATGTTGGGGTAGTGCAGGCTGCTGCCTGTGATAAGGCAAATATCCCCTTGGCATCACACCCCCCAGACAAGGACTCCAGGAAGATTGATGCCATGGCAAAGAAACATTACATGGCAGCATCTTTGGGACTCGGGCAGGCTAACTATATGGCCTACACAGCTAGATACCAGAAGTCCAGGTGGGACACTGTGCTGGCTCTGGCTAAACAGGCCCCTGACCAGCTTGCCAAGGAGCTGGAGCAGGTGGCTGCGGATGGGATTGAGGCATCCAAAGTGCAGTTTCATGCTGCTGTGTAGCCCAGTGATGTTTCATCAAGAGTCATGGCTACATCTGTGGCTCTTCGGAGGACGGCTTGGCTCAAATATACTAGCCTATCAGAGGATACCCAGGCTAAGGCCATGGATTTCCCTGTTATTGGTAATTCTCTGTTTGGGGAGCAGGCAGAGAACTACATGAAAAAGATGGACGAGTACAGGACCACTTACAGGAGTGCTCAGGCCAAAAGAAAAGGCAGGCTACTCCTCAAAGGCAGCAGTCCAGGGGCAGGGGCAAGCCTTTCCAAAGGCCTTTTTACCAAGCTCAGGCATCCTCTTCTTACTCTCAGAGGGGGTTCTTTAGAGGGAGAGGCAGACGGGGGATGAGCAGGCTTGCATCCACCTCTCAGCCTAAAGCCCCTGCCAAGCAGACACCCTGATGGGTCTGCCTGGGCCGATTCTCCAGTACCAGTAGGGGGCAGGCTGGCTTACTTTGTCCAGGACTGGAAGTCTCTGACATCAGACAAGTGGGTCCTGAAAGTAGTAAGCCAGGGACTGGTTCTCAGCTTCAAAAATTTCCTAAGGCGAGAGACCAGATCCTTTCCACCTGCAAATCCATCAGAGACCCTTGCCTTAGAGGCAGAGGTTTCTTCCCTCCTAGCTCTCAGAGCTATAGAGAGGGTTCCCACCCTACACAAGGGCAAAGGATTGTACTCCAGGTACTTCCTAACCCCCAAAAAGACAGGAGAATGGTGGCCCATCCTGGACCTAAGATATCTGAACAAACACCTTTTAAAACCAAAGTTCAAAATGGTGACTCTGGGAATAATCCTTCCCTCTCTAAGGCCAGGGGACTGGCTAGCCTCCCTGGACCTCAAAGATGCCTATTTTCACATTCCCATCAGGTGCTCCCACAGAAAGTACCTCAGGTTCGAGTTGCCCTCAGGCCACTGTCAATTCAGAGCAATGCCCTTTAGCCTAACATCAGCCCCAAGGGTTTTCACAAAGTGCCTGACAGTGGTGGTTGCTTTCCTAAGGAGAAAAAAGGTCTCCAATTTCCCATACTTGGACGACTGACTCGTAGTACTTCAGTCTCCAGACCAAGTCAAGTCACATTTGCAAATAACTCAGCAAGTGCTCACTTCCTTAGGATTCCTTCTCAACCTTCCAAAGTCAGTTCTCGAACCAGTACAGCTTCTCACCTTCATAGGGGCGGAGCTGGATACAGTAAAGGCAAGAGCCTTCCTTCTCCTGGAAAGGGCAAGGACCCTTATGGAACTGGCCTCTTCATTCACCCTGCAGGTGTCTCGACCAGCAAGGCAATTCCTTCAGCTTCTGGACCACATGGCAGCTTCCACAGCAGTGGTCCAAGGAGCAAGATTCCAGATGAGGGACATTCAGTTCCACTTAAGAGCCTTCTGGTCCCAAAGAAAGGATTCCCTTACCAAACTAGTCCCTGTGACTCGAACTCTGATCCAGGCCTTGCAATGGTGGCAGGATCAGGACAGTTTGAGACAAGGGGTTCCTTCTGTCACTCAGTCTCATTCAGTGATACTCACCACAGATGCTTCCCTGCTGGGTTGGGGAGCCCATCTGGGGTATTTTACCACCCAAGGACTGTGGTCACCTCAGGAATCTCTGCTTCACATCAATCTCTTGGAACTCAGAGCAGTGTTTTTGGCACTGCAAGCCTTTTCCAAATCTGTGCAGAACAAGGTGGTCCAGGTCAGAACAGACAACACCACTACCGTGTGGTACATCAACAAGCAGGGAGGCACTCGGTCTACGGCCTTGTGCACAGAAGCAATGAAGTTGTGGTCCCTGGCCTATTCCTTGCAAACCTCTCTGATAGCAGTTCACCTCCCAGGGAAGGACAATGTCCTAGCAGATGCTCTGAGCAGAATATCCCAGGGCCATCACGAATGGACCCTAGATTCTCTTGTTTTGAAGGTGATTTTCTCGAGATGGGGCACTCCAGAGATGGATCTTTTTACAGCCCCAGACAATCACCAACTTCCTCTCTTTTGTTGCAGACTCCCAGTCTTGGGCTCAGTTCCTCTGGATGCTCTGATCCTGAATTGGGAAGGGAAATTCCTGTATGCTTTCCCCCCTTCCCTCTCCTGTTCAAAGTGTTAGTCAAGATAAGGTCACAACCATGCAAAGTGATTCTGATTTCTCCAGACTGGGCCAGACAGCCCTGGTACCCCCTGTTGCTGTCCCTAGCAGTCCACCTTCCCCTGTCTCATCCCAGGAATTACAACCTGTTGACATCCTCTCAGGGGAGGATTTAGTACCTGAATCTTCAGTCTCTCAATCTCAAGGCATGGCTCTTGAAGAGTTAGAGTTTGCTGACCTACATCTTTCCCAAGGGGTTCTGGATATCCATATTCCACCAGAAAGACTTACAACTCCAAATGGAAAAGATTCAGTATTTGGTGTTCTAAGAAAAATATTTCTCCAGATTCTGCTGAGTTGCCTACGGTTCTGGATTATATGGTCCATCTCAATGACCTAGGCCTTAGGCCAAATACACTTAAAGTGCATTTGGCAGCTGTTTCTGCTTTCCTGTCAGTAGGCAAGCCATCCCCTCTGTCAGCCCATCCTGTGTTTTGTAAGTTCTTCAAGGGATTGCTTCACACCAATCCCCCCTTTAGGGATCCTGCTCCTGCTTGAGACCTTAATGTTTGCATTGCTCAGCTTATGCAACCTCCTCTTTGAGCCTTTGTCCTCTGCAGAGCTTAAGTACTTGACTTGGAAAACTGTGTTTTTGGTAGCCATTACCTCTGCCTGGCGTATCAGTGAATTGCAAGCCCTGTCAGTGGAACCTGATTTCATCTCTTTCCATAGAGATAAAGTGGTCCTTAGAACTAACAGAAAGTTCTTACCTAAAGTGGTTTCAGATTTCCACCTCAACCAGTCTGTCTCTCTCTCTCTCCCTGTTTTCTTCACTGACCATTCCTCCTCTGGAGAGAGGAGGCTACACAGCTTAGATGTTAAAAGGGCCCTGAGCTACTACGTAGAGCGCACCAAGGGTCACATGTTTGAATCCCTCCAGTTGTTCCTCACGTATGGAGAGGTTGGTAAGGGCAAACCTGCCACTAAGAGATCTATTGCCAGGTGGATTGTTTCTTGTATACAATTCTGCTATGAAAAACTGGGCAGAACTCCACCCTCAGGCCTGAGGGCTCATTCCACTAGAGGTACAGCTGCTTCCCTGGCTACTGCCAGGGATATTCCTATCTTAGAACTTTGTCAAGCAGCCACCTGGAAAACAGTCCATACATTCACCAAACATTACTCTGGATATCTAAGCTAGGAGTGATGCTCGGTTTGGCACAGCAGTACTTCAGAGCTTGTTTCCAAAGTAGGTTCTGTCCCTCCTCCATGCAGGTACTGCTTGGTAGTCTGCAATAGTCAGAATACAGCAAGACTTCATGTTGTTTGAAGAAAAAATTACTCACCTTAGTAATTATGTTTCTTCTAATGGAGTCTTGCTGTATTCTGACTCTCCCCCCCCCGCCTCCCCTCTCAGAACCTAGTTTTTGGGATGTGGGTGGGCAGGAGCAGTGTTGGCACCCTAGGGGTGTCCCTTTTTTCACCCTCCTTTATTTTGGGTGAGTGATTGTGTTTTGGGATGTGTTTTGTTTTTTGGGTTTCCTGACTCGAGTCTTCTTTTTGAAACGAAAAAAAACCTTATATATATTATAGATATAATTGCCAGTTGGCTAGTTTTGAGTTTTACAGTTTCCACACAGAACTTAAAGATCTGACGGTTGGAGTTTAAACAGCAGCAGACAGGGGCTTCAACCGAGCTCGCGGTGAACATTCCGTGCTGGCCATGGAAAGTTTAACTCTTTGATCTCCGGGGCAGTTGAAAGGCAGGACCTAACTGCATATGTCAGAATACAGCAAGACTCCATTAGAAGAAACAACATTACTATGGTGAGTAATTTTTTCATATATACTCATAGTCAGATCAACAGGGGCACCAGTGGAGTTGTGGATCCGCCAAGCTAGATCTCTTGCACTAAGGCAGGCCAACATTTCAGCAGAGATCCTGGTGAGGAGAAAACTGACTCTGGTTTTCCTAAGGGGGCATTGTAATCCCAGACTGCCACAAACTGAGTGGAAGAAATGGAGGGCGGAACAAATGTTGTTGGTTGAAGAGATGGAGGGACCAGTCCGTGGTAGACACTAGGTCAACATCAGGGGAGGACAAGTCCAGCAACCTGATGTGTTTTGTGTGGATGATGTGATAAAAACAAACTACACTGTATGGTCCAGTATACTGCAGTTTATGTTAAACAGCTTTTAATAATTTTATTGGTACCATGTGACCTGATTGCTGGACCCTGAGGAGGGGTATAAAAAGACAGAGAATTGTGGGTGGAGAGGTTGGTGCTCAGTTTTGGTCTATGCTGCAAGAGAGCAAGATCTAGCTCCTGAGAGAGGAAGCAGCCTAGCAACCTAAAGGAGTCTGTCCTTGTTGCCAGACAGGAGACAGATGGTATTTCTGTGCTCACGCTCCAACAGAGCCTTGTGAAAACTGAGGCTATCATCTGTGATCATACCACATGGTAAAAACAACTGGCAAACTGTGTGCAGTACTGGTTGATATCTGAGATGTTTATAAATACGGGCTACGGGACCACTGTAATGATTGTAAGAGTGGTCTCTGTGCATTCTTAGGGTATGAGAACTGCAAACCGAAGGTGAGCGGTTCTGATACCCTATGAATGTGAGATCACTCTTAAAACTGTAAGTGTAGTCTCATTGCCCATTTTAATAGATAATTGGTCTAGCTCTATCAGTAATAGTTATTTACAAAACCTTACCCAAACATGCCTGTTACCAGGGCAGCTACGCATGAGACACACTTGACAGAATAACAGTATCTCATGTGCAGAGGAAAGGAGCACTCCAATTGGATGGGAGTGCTCTCTCATTCTATAATGTTCTTAATAAACCTATGATAAGCTAAAAAAATACCTGTCCATCTGTCTTCCCTGACCTGCTACTTCACTATAGCCACTCTGTGTGGTGCAACACTAGGCAGCATGCCTAAGAAAAAGGATCTTGGGGTAATTGTGGACAATTAGTATGAACCAGATAAGTGAGTTGCTACTGCAGGCTTTCTCTGTAGATTGCCTTGGTTTGATTACTGCATCCTGATCTTCATGGACTGAAGTCTTCACCATTCATTCACACTATTGGGGCTATGCAGGAGGCACTAGGACCCAGCGGGAGTCAAAAATCTTCAGGAGGGCCATTGCCGATGTAGGACCCTTTTGTCACAGCGGCACCATAGGAGGCTAACTCGCGCCCTTATAGGCTATATCGGCATCGACACTCCAACTGCCTCAGTTCCTTTTTTCCCGCCGATGAGTGTATTTCAGTGAACGATGCGCTCTCCCACTGGGAGTCAAAACTTCATGGCTATACGACAGCAGCATTTAGTTACTCAGTTTCACTTAGTTTTGTTTAGTATTATTTATTTTGGGGAAAAAAGTTATCTTCTGAAGAAGACAAGCTCTCAGTCTACTATCGACGGAGTCAACCATGGATGGTATCGGTGACAGTAGGGAGACTTCGTTGGAAAGTTGTTCTGGCAGTGGGGCTGTGTCCAGTCCGCCACCCTTGGGGGGATCTGACCATGGGCAGTCCGGTGCTTGGGAGGGAGGACAGTCCTCCTGGAAGCACAAAAACAAGCAGGCCCAATGCCAGTCAGAGACTCGGCACCGCTCAGCCTCGAGCTCTTCTCCATCCTGTCCGAAGAAGAAGAAATGGTACTGCTCAAGTTCACCCATTGGTAGGTCTGCCAAGGGGTCTTCGGTAATGGGGAACGGTAGTCTTACCCCAACCTCTCCGGGGTCCCGGGGATTTCTGTTCTTAATGGATGGGTTTCCCGACATCGGAGCCCCTCTGTCCTCTGACGAGGTTTCTGGTGGGTAGTTTCACCATTTGGGCACTCTTATGGAGCAATGGGTACAGTGTTTGTCTCATCTGCCCTTGCCTGTGGACCCAGTTCCCAGGGCTTGGGGCCATTGGGCCAGGGTTGACGTGGTTGGGGTAGGATGCGTGTTTGTGCCGGCAACAGAGTATCTTACTTCGGGAGTCAGCTCTTGCGGCAGGTAACACATATAGGACTGTAGCTAGGAGGCAGCAGGACCCCACGGAAAACTTCTAGCTAGCAGTCTATGGCAGGGACCACCCCCTGACGTTGGCCCACCCCTGACGTCACGTATAGTACAAAGGGTGAGCGGTGCCCGGCATGCCCCAGTTCTTTTCCCGCTGTTGACTCATGCTCATCGACTCCATGGATTTCCTCTTGCTAGTCCAACCGCCATATTAGTCTCACGACTTTGTCAAAATATTCTTATTTTCTCCATGAAAGTTCCGCTTTTCAGTGATATATTTCTATGTCATCTTCCACAGCGCCTTCTTCCAAGGAGCACCCTTCCAAGTGTGCCTGTGGGAAACAGATCCCATCCAACAACGGCCATTCGGCCTGTCTGCTGTGCCTGGACCCAGACCACAACACTCAGAACTGCCCGCACTGCCAAACATTTAATAGCCAGACACAGAACTGACGCCAGAAGGCCCTGCAGGCCTATCTCACACAGCAATGTCTGGTCTCCATGCAGCAGGACACTTCTTCCAAAAAAAGCTCTTCCCACCACAAGAAATCTTCAGGGAAGCATAAAGAAAAGAGGAGGGAAAAAGGGAAGAGGTCCCTTTCGAGATCAAGATCCTCAGGCTCCCAGGAACTGTTCAGATTCCACCTCACAGGTGACCCGTTCTCCCTCTTGGCTCACTGTGGTAAAGGCCCCTTCCCTGGCATCAGGCACTAAAGACCGCGGTTCTGGGTCTTCGGGCCCTACTCTTCAGCCCTTAAAAATTAGGGCGTCAGACCTTCCGTCAGACTGCGCTACTGATGTCTGAAAGGGGCATTTGTCAGTACCTTCTCGGTCGGCCTCTGTGTCTTGTGCCAACTCCCAGGATAGGCATTAGACCTTGGGGCAGCCCTCCAGGAGATCAGCTTCACAGCCCCCCTCAGGTACTCAAAACTGTCATCGGACAAACGTCTGTTGACAAAGCATACGTCGGACCAACGTCGACATCAGCCTACCGACGTCGCTACCTCAGGTGTTCGGACACCAGTTCCGCCGACACAGATACCATCGGCACCGGTTTCATCCCCGCCACTGGTAGATTATTGGTCAGGCGCCAGCCCTCTGGAGGACGACCGGATGTCGAACCCCCCAACAGACGCCAGCTACCGTTGCCGGGTCCTCTAACACCACCCAGATGTCACCTACTGCCCGCCCACCGTTGCCAGACGCGCATGCTGGTCCTGCGTCGGGTCTAACAACAGATTCGGACCCCAAACTGAATTTGTCCTAGGTCAAGGACCTCTTTTGGCTACTGGTGGGAGACCATTCATACTGACCTCCTCCCACCTAAGCCACAAACAGTGATGACTACCACCCCAGATACTGGGGTTCCTGCTAAGGTTCCTACCCCACCTCCAGACAAGGACACTGGCACAGAGCCTGCCCCCCTCCTTCAAATAAAAATAAAAGGAAGGTTTCCCACAAATGCTATTCTAGATCTCGGTCACAGAGCCCAAGTTTCTCTGGTTCTCCTTGACCATCATAGATTTAAAAGACGACGACGCCGTTCTCATTCCTCTTCATCCTCCACGGACTCATACTGGTCATCAGATACGTCTTACTCAGAACCCTCGTCCATCGAGGACCTGTCTCCTCTAGATCCGAGAGTCACCCCGAAATCTTCACCTGAAGGCCCCCCTTCTTCATGGAGGTCATGAGGCACATACAATCAAATATGGGGTGAGAGACAGAGGAATTGGACCCAGAGAGACTCCGTCTGGCTGAATATATACGCCAGAAGGACCCTAAGCCAGTGGTTAACCCACCGTTAGTGGACACCCTCGTGGATATCTCAAGGGTGGCTTGGAAGCACACCCACACATCCGCTGCAATCCCAAGGAAGGTGGACTGCTTCTACAGGGCTCCTAAAGAACAGCCCTTTGTGGCGGAACATCCATTGACTGACTCAGTGGTGATTTCAGCCACCTGTGATAGGTCTCAGAGGCCAAAGCGCCTCAGCACACAGCCCCCAGATGAAGAATCCAAACAGCTGGATTTCATGGGGCGTAAGATATACTCATCCACTACTTGCAGCATTCAGAGCCTGAACGTCTTAACATACATGGTTCAGTTCCAGAATGCCCTTTGGGAACAACTGATCGATATAGTTAAGGAGATTCCAGATTGTCCGAAGAAAGCAGAACTGGTTAAGCTTCTGCAAACCGGTTTGGACGTGGGCACATATGTCCTTCGGTCAGCCTATAATTCAACGGACATGGCAGCGAGGGCAGCAGCTACAGGAATATGTGTACGCAGACACTCCTGGCTCCGGGTCTCTGGGTTCACACAGGATGTCCAGACCAACCTCCTAGATGCATCCTTCTAGGGCTTAGTCCTCTTTGGTAATGATACAGAGAGAATTATCACCAAACTGCAAGTCTCTGGCAAGGGTATTCAGTCTATGTACCGGCTGAAAAAGAGGCCCTTTTGAAAACCTCATTTTTGAGGCCTTGGGGGACAACAACCACAACCTCACTTTCAGCATCAACAGCCACAGCGAAGAGGTTACAGCCATAGAAGCACCCCTAGAGGTTCTGCAGGGCCCGCCTTTCGTTCTGCCAAGTTGGCCCAAGCCACCGTCCAACAATAGCCTGACTCTTTGTCAGACCCACTACCTCCCGTGACCATGGCAGGGGAGGCGATCGGAGACCTCTTTTCTCTTTACGCCAAAGCTTAGCAGGAAATGACCTTCGATCAGTGGGTCCTTCAGCTAGTCTACAATGGACACTCGCTAGAATTCATCCAGTTTCCACCAGACAGGCCTTCCCCACCCCCATCCCGTTACTCATCGACACACGCCGGGCTAATTCACGCCCTGCTGCTCAAGAAAGCCATAGAGCCAGTCTCCCTAGCCCAGAGGGGCACAGGCTTCTACTCGCACTTTTTCCTAGTGCCAAAAAAGACCGTCGATCTGCAACCCATTCTAGACCTCAGTCATCTCGCCAGTTTGTGGAGTACGCGAGGTTTCAGATGGTCACCCTCCAGGGCCTGCTCCTCATGATCAATCAAGGGGACTGGTTGGCATTACTGGACATGCAGGATGCTTATCTCCACATCTTCATGGCCAAGTCGTACAGGAAGTTCCTCAGATTCCACTTTCAGGGGAGGCATTATCAATTCAGGGCATTGCCCTTCGGCCTGTCATCGGCCCCAAGGGTCTTCACCAAGTGCATTGCAGTGGTAGCAGCGGCTGTTTGAAGGAAAGGACATTATGTCTTCACCTGCCTGGATGATTGGCTCTTGACGGCCCCATCCAAAGGGCAACTACAACTGTCCATTCAGGACACCTGTTCTCTTTTCGGAGAACTGGGTATCACTGTCAGCATCCAGAAATCCTCCCTGATCCCATCCCAAACCCTCCAGTTCATCGGGGCACAACTCAGTACCACTCGAGGCAGGTCCTATTTGCCTCAGGACTGAGCTCTTCGACCTCTGGCCTTAGCACAACACGTTTCATCTGTCTCAAGAGGTCCCAGCCAGGACTCTGTTACAGCTGTTAGGCCATATGGCAGTGTCAGTCATCAGTCCCCTTCGCGAGACTGCACATGAGGACAGTCCAGTGAACCCTGCGCGTCCAGTGGGACCAAAGATGGGACGACTTGGACCAACCGGTTTCCATCACGAACCAGGTCCGTCAAGAACTCTATTGGTGGATGACATCCCCTTCCCTAGGGGAAGGAATGCCTTTTCAGAAAGGAGCCACAGACCCAGTCTCCACATCCGATGCCTCAGGCACAGGGTGAGGGAGCACACTTCAGCATTCACAGAACTCAGGACTCCTGGTCGGCGAACGAGGAGAGACTCCACATAGATTTTCCGGAGATGAGAGGGTTCCTGCAGTAGGTTTTCACATATAGGACTGCGCCTCCTGGTGTCAGATCCGAACGGCAAACTTGTAGATAGCAGTCATCAGCGGGGACCGATCCCGCCGTCAGGTGGCGTGACGTCAGCCCAGCTATAAAAGGGGCAGTCCCGCGCCTGCTCTCCAGTTCTTTCCCGCCATCGCCTCAGTACGTTCGGCTCGTGTTTGAACAGCAATCCAATGCCCGGTTTGATTTTTGTCGAAGTTTTCTTCGCCTCTTACTAGTATTTTCTCAAAAAGTTTTCTTCAATTTGATGTCTTCTAGACAGAAGAAAAAGTGGTCTAAGTTCGACTCCCAAATTCCGCACGGGGACGACCATTCCCGCTGCCTCCTTTGCCTTGGTTCTAAACACGACATCCAGGAGTGTTCCATCTGCCAGGCCTTCAACAAGGCGACCAGAACCAGGCGTAAATGGTCCCTCAAGGCCCATCTTCTTACCAGACGCTTGGCATCTATAGAAAAGGAGCTCCAAAAACTGAGGGGAAAGTCGTCGTCGTTGCCGGCCCCGGAAAAGAAGAAAAGCAAAGAGAAGCGCTGGGACCAGAGTCTGTGGCCACACAAGAGGCCTACAACTGTGAGTACTTCTTCGGGCACCCCGTCTGCTTCTTTGGGCCGGGCCTCTTCTCCCCCTCCTGCTGAGGTGAGCGGGCAGCCGGGGGTAGCCTCTCTGGAGGTTGTAATTTCTTCGCTTTGTCCTGCTGGTAAAATACCCCTCGCTTCTAGCGAAGGGCGCACAGCCCCCGGTGATCAGTCTAGCGGCAGCATTCCAGCCACCTGTAGCCCGGCCGGATCTGCTGTGTCAGACACCGGCTCCTCTGACATCCACCCGGATCCATCCACTCTCCCGTCAGGCTCCAGTTTGGCCCTCGACGCCGGACAGAGTGAGGGACAAGTTGACCCGTTGTCCCCTAGGGTTTTTCATTCCAGGGACTCTGCACCCGATCCTCTACTTTCTGCACTAGCTAGATCGCATTCTGACCTGCCGTCAGGGGCCCCTCGGGTTCACCCCCAACCCGCCAGGCATTCTGCCGTCCCCGGACAGGAGTCGGTCACCGGCTGGGGATCCTGCCATGGGCCTCCGCCCTCTGGTGTTTCGGGCACGCTCCCTGATCCTGTGGCATTGTCCCCTGCGGGCCCTTCGGCTGGGTTCCCAGAATCTGATCCCTCCTTCTCGCCTCCAGGCGGCCCTCCGTCGATCACTCACTACCCGACGCCGGGCCATGTGCCTCCGGCGCCGTCATAACTGACGCCACGTTATCCTACCCCAGGACACCCCACGCCGGGTTATCCCGGGTACTCCTATTACTGTCCTTACCCTCAGTATCCGGGGTATCCAAGCTTCCAGTCCCCTCCTCTGCCACCTCCGGTACCGGACTGCGAGTCCGTCCGCTTTGGTGGAAGGACGCCAGAATGCAACTTCTGTCAGAGATTAGACAGTCGGTGGCAAAGGCACCCACTCCCAGGGTCACCTCTCTGCTGCCTCCTCGGACCAGAGCTTCGGGCTCTTTAACTGTTGGCACCACGGAAGCAGACCCATCAGTTCCCATTGGTTCCGAGCCCTCTGACACCAAGTCCGACTCAGATCCGTTGGACCCCAGGTCTCCCGTAGAGGTTCCCCCTTAAGACTCTCCCAAGTCTCCACCAGAGGACCCCTCTTTCGGAGACTTGCTGCGTTCCATTCAGGCGGCTGGCCGACCAAACAGGTAGACCCGCAAAGAAAACGTCTTGCTGAACACCTGGATCTGGCCACTTCTGACTCTGTCCCCATTCCCCCACTGTGGATGGAGCCTCATGAGGACCTAGTGACCACGATTTGGCAACAACCATCCTCTATACCAGCGATCTCTCACAAAGCAGACCCACCTATTACCCCCCGGAAGGGATCTCCCATCTTAATTCCCATGCTAAGGCTGACTATGGTCATTACGGTCGCTCACGACCGTTCAGCCCAGACCAAACACTTGAGCTCTTCGCCTCCTGACAAGGACTCGCGCCATTTAGATCAGTTTGGGTGTAAAATCTATTCTTCTTCCTCGTGTGCGATATGATCCCTTAATTACGTATCGCATATGGTCGCTTTCCAAAAAGCCTCCCTTTTGGATCTGGAAAGAGACCACCAAGAGGTTCAGGATGAAATCCTGAGAAAGAAATTATTGGATAAAGTTAGGATGGGGAAGTCATCGTGTCTTCACGCTCTACAGGCTACTTACGACTCGGTGGCTAGAGCAGCAGCCTCGGGGATCCGTCTCCGTCGCCTCTCCTGGCTTCATATAGCAGAGACGATACAGTTCTCCTTTTGGAGGCGCTTGCTTAGGGGTTCCGTCCCTCTTTAGCAGCAATGCCAAGGATATCATTACAGGGGCTGCAGGAGGCGGACATTCCTTGCGGGATGTCCGTTCCTTGTATGACGGGCCAGAAAAAGCAGCCTTTTCGCCGCCAAAGAAAGTGGAACAAATCCCAGGCTAAGTGCCAAGCAACGAAACATGCCCCAGGCTCTGGAGTTCAGACTCCACAGGCCAAATTTCCTAAACAGGCCCCTAGGGCAAAAGCTCCCCTTAGCGTCCTGACTCCTTTCTCCTCGTTCTGCTCCCTCCAGTATCACAGGAGGAACCAGTCGGAGGAAGGTTCGGCCTCCACCTGGATGGTTGGAGGTACGTCACCGCAGACGCTTGGGTGCTTCAACTCATCCAGCGAGGTCACTCGATAGAATTCAGCGAGATTCCAGCCCCTCTACCGCCGGGATGGTCCTGCTATCCTTGGGATCAGGTCCCCATTGTCTCTCAGGAAATTCAGGCTCTTCTTCTAAAGAGGGCCATAGAACCCATCCCATCGAACCAAATAGGAAGGGGATTCTACTTCCACTTCTTCCTGGTACCGAAGAAAGCGGACGACCTGAGACCCGATCTTGAACCTCAGCACACTAAGCGTCTTAGTCGGGTACGAAGTTTCATATGTTGACTCTTCAGGGGCTTCTTCCCCTGCTTGACCTGAACTCGTGGCTGTGCTCCCTGGACACGCAGGATGCTTACCTGCATATTCCTATCCTCCCAGCCCACCGACGCTTTCTCCGTTTTGTTTTTATGGAGAACCATTTCCAATTCCGAGCACTCCCCTTTGGCCTCTCTTCGGCCCCGAGAGTGTTCACCAAATGCCTAGTGGTAGTGGCGGCATTCTTACGCCGTCAGGGCATTTATGCCTTCCCATACCTGGACGACTGGCTCCTCGCAGCACCCTCTCCTACCAGCCTGAAAGAGTCTCTCTTTCACTGTGAACTTGTTTGGTTTCCTTGGCATAACGGTCAATTTTCCCAAGTCCCAGCTAGTACCATCCCAGAGACTCCAGTTCATTGGAGCTGTACTAGACACAGTTTAGGGCAAGACTTTTCTGCCATCGGATCGGGCCAAGACCTCTCGTGGCCGAGGTCCAGTGGATGCCGGCACACACTGTGCTGTGTCTCTTGGGACTGATGGCGGCCGCCATTTCGACAGTTCCCATGGCCAGGCTTCACATGAGGGTCACCCAGTGGTCTCTTCGAGTTCAATGGGACCAGAGGACGGACGATATGAACCAAAAGGTCATGATCTCCAACAGTCTGCAGCGAGATCTTCGCTAGTGGCAGGATCTCTCAAACCTATCGAAGGGAATTTCATTTCATCCTTCAGTTCCAACCCAAATCCTCACCGTGGACGCCTCAGATCTGGGCTGGGGAGCCCATCTGGGGACTCACAAGACACAGGGGTCTTGGTCTGACCAGGAGCTTATGCTTCACATCAGTGTTCTGGAGACCAGGGCGGTTCTTTACGCACTACAGGCATTCCAGTCTCTCCTGGTTCTGGGATAACTTCTAGTCCAGACAGACATGTCCACAGTTTGGTACCTAAACAAACAGGGAGGAACCGATCATATCCTCTTTGCAGAGAAGCAATGAGGGTATGGTACTGGGCGAGTCAGCACAGCCTTTACTTGACAGCGGTCCACGTTCCGGACATAAGCAACGTCCTGGCGGACAGTCTCAGTCAATCAGTGGACAGGGCCCACGAGTGGGAAATAAAGTCAGAGGTGATCGAAGAACTCTTTCTTCTATGGGGTTGGCCAGAGTTAGATCTGTTCGCCTCCCCATACAGCGCAAAACTACCCGTCTTTTGCTTGCTTGTTCCCAGGCATGGTGCTTTTTGGCGAGACATGCTGTCTCTTTCATGGACAGGGAGGTTTCTTTACGTCTTTCCTTTCATTCAGAAGGTCTTGGTGAAACTACAACAGGAGGCAGCTCACGCCATTCTTATTGCTCCACTTTGACTGCGCCAAATTTGGTATCCTCTGCTACAACAATTGGCACTGGAGCCTCTGGTTCTCTTGCCCATTTCCCACGACCTTCTGACTCAGGAGCAGGGCACCTTGGTGCATCCGAGCCTTCAGTCCCTCCATCTTCATGCGTGGCACCTGTGGTTAGCGATTTCTCATTATGGGGTATCTTCGCAGGTTGCGCAAATTCTAGTGGAGGCTAGAAAACCCTCCACTAGATCCACTTACGCCATGAAGTGGAAAAGATTCATGATTTGAGCCCAAGCAAGATGCTGGGAGCCATTTTCGTGCTCAGCTTCCCAGGTTCTAGAGTACCTCGCACATCTGTCTGAGGCGGGCCTTAGCTTCTCCTCCATTAAGGTCCGTCTGTCTGCGGTGTCGGCCTACCACCTCCCGGTGGAGGGCAAAACCTTGGCTCAGCTGGAGGTTGCCAAAACCTTTCTGAAAGGCATCCTTCATTTGAAACCTCCGATCCAGAATCCTTGTCCTCCCTGGGACCTGAATTTCATGCTCGAGATGCTGACCTTACCCCCGTTTGAACCAGCTTCTTCCTGTGACTTACGGTTCCTCTCCTGGAAGACTTTATTTTTAGTCACAGTTACTTCAGCCCGAAGGATCTCCGAATTACAGGCTTTCGTCTGTACGGAACCCTATTTGATTTTTCATAAGGACAGAGTAGTCCTTCGTACTAACCCTTCTTTCCTACCCAAAGTGGTTTTGGAAACCACTTTGAACCAGAGCGTGGAATTACCAGTATACTTTCCACAGTATTCCAACAGGGGGGAATACCTTTTGCACACCCTTGATGTGCACCGGATCCTGAGGTACTACACGAACCGGACTAAAGAGGTTCGTAAATCCAATCAACTGTTCGTAGCTTTTGCTCCACAGTGCCAAGGCAAGGCTATATCCAAGCAAACCATCTCTCGATGGCTAGCTACCTGCATCCATTTTTCGTATACGAAATATGGGAAGTCCCTTCCGGGGGCAGTTAAAGGCTACTTCACCCGCAGTGTGGTGACCTCTACTGCCCTTTTTAGGAATGTGTCCACGGCAGAAATCTGTGCAGCGGCCACGTGGTTGTCTGTTCACACCTTCACTAAGCATTACGTCTGGATATTGCCTCTAGGCGCAGAACTGGCTTTGGTCTTGCAAGGCCTCCTGTCGTGATTTCTTATGGCGATTTCTCCTCCCGGGTGCACCTATGTTTTGCTTTTTCTCAGAGACTGCTTGGTATTCAGTCCTATATGTGAAGACCTACTGCAGTAACCCTCTTGAAGTAAGATATAGCAGTTACGTAAGAACTTACCGTAACAGTAGATCTTCGAGAGAGGTTCCTGCAGTAGGTCTAGTTTCCCACCCTCCTTCCCCCAGTTTCTGGATGTTTCATCCTTATTTTCCATCCTACCTAGTCCTTCGGGACTAGAGTGGAAGCAGGGTCTGAGGAGTTTTTACTCCGGTCTTATTCTGTCCTTTATGTAGGTCACTGTTGGAAAAGAACTGGAGAGCGGGCGCGGGACCTCCCCTTTTATAGTCTGGCTGACGTCACGCCACCTGATGGGGGAGCGGTCCCCGCTGATGATTGCTATCTACAAGTTTGCCGTTTGGATCTGACGCCAGGGGGCACAGTCCTATATGTGAAGACCTACTGCAGGACCCCCTCTCAAAGATCTACTGTTACGGTAAGTTCTTAAGTAACTGCTGTATCTTACTTCAAGGGGGAGCTCTTGCAGCGGACTATAACCATTAGGACTAATGCCGCAGGCCTTCGGACCCACCGGAAAAAACTTAGCTAGCAGTACCCAGCAGGCCCCCCTCCCCCCGACGTCTGCTCCGCCCCAACATCGGTCATGCCATAAAATGGGGCGGTTCCTAGCTCCACTTCAATTCTTTTCCCGCCACAGACCCGCTGTCATTGGGAAAGTCTTAGCATGACCTTATTTCGAGACACAGCTCTTGCAGCAGGTTACACCAGAAGGACTGAAGGCGGCAGGACCCCACGGAAAACATCTCGCTAGCTATACCCAGCGGGGGACCTCCCCCAATGTCGGCACGCCCCCGATGTCTGATACATCATAAAAGGGGCAGTCCCCCAGCATACCTCAGTTATTTTTCCGCAGTCAACTCGCAAGCATCGGCTCCACAGATGCCTTCAGCCTACGAACGACACCAGAACTTTATTCTTTTTTCGAAATTCTGGAATTTCTAGTTTAAAAACCTTGCATGTCTTCTTCCCCAACTCCTTCTACCGAAGATCACCCCTCGAAGTGCACTTGCGGCAAGCAGATCCCCTTTAAGGACAGGTATTTGGCCTGTGTGTGGTGCCTAGGCCCAGACCACGATACCAAGGCCTGCACCATCTGCCAGCAATTTAACAGCTGCACCAGGATCCGCCGCCAGAAAGCCCTTCAAAGTTTCCTTCTCGAATAAAAACTTAAAGAAATAGAGGGGAAATCTTCCTCCAGATAGAAATCGTCCCATCACATATCGGGGAAACATAAGGAGAAGAGATGGGACAGGGATAGCGAAAGATTCCCCAGTTGTGCCTCAGACTCCTGGGCCAGCTCCAGCTCCAACCGGTTGGATAGATCTCCTTCCCAGGCAAAATCCAGGCCCCCACCAGTCAAAGTCCAGACCTCGGGTGGGTCAGGTACTGTGTCTCTGCAATCTTTAAAGATCAAGCCTAAGGATAGCCAACCGTCCGGTTCGTCCTGAGGCTTCAGACCGGCAAAAGCACTCGTCCAAGTCGGCTGCCAAGCCAGGCCCTGACTCTCATGACTGGCGCCAAGACACCGACCTCAGATCGGTCTCCCAATCCCCGAGGCGCTCAGATGCTCCTCTGAGGAAGACTATGGAGCTGACGTCCCTAAAGCGGACGTTGGACACCAAACGGACGCCAGACCCGACAACTGCCAAGCGTTCTATGGACCCGACGCCACCCCTGCCTCTCGCACCAGGTACCAGTCGCCGGGGGGACGTCGGAAGAAGACGGTGCGCAACCAACAACCAGACGTCGGGCGACATGGAGGACGCCGGGTTGTTTCAGGACCCGACTCCCAACCCGGCCACGCCTCAAGCACCGGTGCCCAACCCGAAGGATGTGCAGGCACCGACGCCAGGTCTGTCATCTGGCCTTAATATTGATGAGGTGAAGGAGCTTTTCACCTTCTAGTGGGACACCATCAAAAAGGATGTGGTCCCCCCTCCTAGGGTATTTCCTAGGGCATCATCTCCTGACCCTAGGTAACCTACTCTGCCACCCAGGGATAGGTCCCAAGACAGGAAACGCGATTCCAAGAAGTGACAGCTCTCCAGGACCCTCTCAGGGTTCCCCAGTGATCATGGGTGCAAGAGACCCAGACGGTGATCCTGCTCTTCCTCTGGGGAGGACTTTCACCGGGATACTTCGGACACATCCAGGTCACCCTCACATCTTAGCATCCCGTTGCCTGACCCCCGTGATCTCCCCAGATCACTGCCAGATAACCCCTCATTTATGGATATTATGAGGCATATACAAGAGATTGTGGGATGGGATACTGAGGAGTTGGAGCCTGAAAGGCAACACCTGGCTCGGTACCTCAGACAAAGGGACCTAAAGCCTGTGGTAGTTCCACCTTTGGTGGACACTTTTCTAGACGCTACCAAGGCGGCATGGAAGCGTTCCTATTCTACTCCAGCGGTACCCAAGAAAGAGGATGGCCTCTATAGAGCCCAGCTGGAGGACCTATATTTGAGCCAACAACCAGTGGCCAACTCTTTGGTTATTACGGCCTCCCACGATCGTTCCCAACGTCTGCAACATCTCAGCTCCCAACCAGGAATCCAAGCAGTTAGATTCTCTGGGGAGGCGCATGTATGTGGCTGCTACATGCTCCTTAAGGTCCCTCAATTACCTCACCCACATGGTGCAATTTCAGAATGCATTATGGGATCAGGGTCAGGACCTTCTCAAAGATTTACTGGATGGGGACAAAACGGAGGACCTGTTGAATTTCCTTAGAACTGGTTCTGATGTTGGGACTTTGGTCCCCCAAGCCAAATATGACTCGGCGGATTCTGCAGCTCGTGGTGCCGCTGCAGGCTGCCTCATGAGACACTCTTGATTAGGGTCTCGGCTTAGCTTCGTCAGAAAAGGCATTTGAGCGTCCCCCTACAACAACTCTGATCTTCCTTGTCAGTCTTCACCATTCATTACTGCTTGGGTAGTGCGGACGCAGACCCTTCTGAAATTTTTTGTCCAGCTCCAACAAGCGCGTACGAGGCGGCGCGTGCGTCATGCGGCGGCCGTTAGGTACCTCAGACTCGTCCTCCATTTCAGTTCTGTTTCTCCCACCGTCGAGGCTGCACCTGCTACACGGTTAGAATTCAGTTCTAGGCCTAGTTGTCGTTATCGACCGTTCCAGACTCCTCCTTCCTGCTTTTCTTGACATCGTCACCCGGTAAGACGTTCTTTTCTTCTCTTTATTCGACAACACGAGAGCTGTACTTGTTTTGTCTTAATTTTACGCATCTATGTCGGGTTCGGGGGCAAAGCGTAGAGTCGAGGCGGGCAGCGCCCCTATCTTGTCGGTGCTCCTGTGGCCGGCATTTTTCCGTCATAGACCGGCATGATGTTTGTCTCCATTGCCTGGGACCCAACCACAATATGGATGCGTGCGACGCCTGTTTCTCAATGGACCATCGCGTCCTGGATCTGCACGTTCAAAATCGGCAAGGCTTCGCCAACTTTTGGGGGACGGCGCCACTCCAGGGATTCCCAGGTAAGGTCTCGAGACCCTTCCTCCGGGTCCCCTCTCTGGCCTATTCGGTCTGTAGAGGAGGAGGCCTCCTCATCTTCTCTTGCCGAAGAGGAGGCCTCTTTAACCGGTGTGGAGGAGCACAAGGTCCCTCCCGGAACCGCGGCGGGGACATCGCCTCAGCAGTCACCTCCTCGGAGATGCAGGCTCCCCCAGTGTCGAGGCCCAGGTCTGCTGGGCCCGGCATTGGTGGACCCTCGATGCCGCCTTCCGGCGTCGTTTCATATCCCGGCACCGTTTGCAGTGTCGTGTTGGCTCTAAGCGCCGCCCGTGGCGCTGTGTGCCCGGTCGTTTCTTCTAGCGTGCCGAGTCGGGTCCCGGCGCCAAGGACGGTGCCTTTGGTCTGGCCGGTGCCGTTGGGGAGTCAGGGCCGGGTCTAAGCGTTTCTGGGGGGTCCGGGGTCATCCGGCACCGTTCGCGGTGCCGTTTCACTGGAGACCACCGGGGTGGCCAGTATTGTGGTCCAGCTGGTCTTCTCCTCCTCCTCCTCGGAGGATGATTCAGATGTGGACCCGTCCTGGCACCCTGACTCTTCAGAGTCAGGGTCTCCGGTGGGACGAGGTACTAGGCGGCCCAGCGCGCCTATTCCTCTGTCTCCGCTGCTGTCCTTCCCTGAGGCCTCCCAGGCTGGTGGTGGTCTGGGGTCCCTCGAGGGGGATGGAGCGGAGGTGGAGGGAAGGGCTCTCCCTCCTGGGGGGTTGTGGCAGCTGCTGATCCCGGTGCTGCTGCACCCCCTCAGTGGGGGGGTCGCTGGGGTTGAGGAGGAGAGCATTCTCTGAGTCCGGGGGGTCGAGAGACAAGGTTCAGACACCTCGGTCTTCACCTGCCAACCCTCGGGGGGCGGGTAGGAGCCGTAGCGCCGGGCCCCGTCTTTCCCTCTCCAGCCCCAGGGACCCCTCTGGTGGCGTTGCTGTAGGCTGCCCTTCTGGATCCATGTAGCCCCAGGTTCGTCACAGGGGAGGATCCCCTACTAGGCTCTTCCAGGCTTCGCATCCCCAGGGTTCCGTTCTGCGACCTGGTTTGTTGTCCGGGATCCCGCCAGCTCGGGCTCCGTTCCCGATTTCAGAGCCTCAGCAGAGGACAGTTGCCTCGCCGTGGGTGCCCCTCTCCCATTCCTCTGCAGCCCCAGATCATGTTTGTCCCTACGGGCCCATTATCCTGGGAGACATTCAGAGAGCTGTCGTGGCCTTCCCTCATATGTTAGTTACATGCATGGCGTGTGTTTAGCCTATCCCCACCGCGCAGGAGTCCTCTGCACATTCAAGCTCTCCATCATCCTTGTCTCCCTCCTCAGAGGGAGAGAAACTCACTGGTCATCTCTCCTCTCCGATGCTGATTTCACTGAATATCGGCGATTCCTTTCGAGGACGGTGAGGGATCTTCATATCTCCTTTGTTAGGCGAGACAGTACCAAATGGGAGACCCGTGAATTCCTCGGTGAATTCAGTGCCCAGCATTTGGCGGTACTATCCTGGCCTATTCCCTTCCAGGAGGCGTCTATCCGTTCCTGGCAGTCGCCAGCCACCCTTTCTCCAGCCCCGGCAGACTGCGAAAGAAGGTATTGTGCCTTATCGGAATCTCTAGGTACTCTCCCCAACGTACCTTTTGGATTGGCATACCTAGAAACTCCCTCCGGGCGCCCCGCCTACTGACCATCCACGGACTCAGATTCTCTACAGTTTGACCGGTGGGGAAGCGAGAAAGTGTTCTCTTCCTCTCAATCGATGTTATGCATTGCATCACATCAGGCTCACTATGCTGCCTACAGTAGGCATTTGTGGTCGATGCTTTCCCAAATCTTAGCATCAGTGCCTGATACGGAGCAAACCAGACAAGCTATTGCCCTCTCTGCTATAGGCCTGGAGCTGGCAAAACACCAAGCAAGGGCATCTTATGACACCAGTGAAGTGGATTCCAGGCTTGCAGGGACAGCGATCTGTATTAGACAGACGGCATGGCTTCGTCTATCAAGGTTGTCACCCCTGGCCCAGCATAGGGTGATTCGCTCCGCTTTCCGGGGGACCCGTCTCTTTTCCTCCAGAGCTAGGAGACTTCTACAGGGGCTTCCTCCGTCTCCCCATCCTCGGGGGACACCTCCTAGATCTTCTCCACCATAGGCTTGGCATGAGTGGCCCAGGGTCTTCCCTTCTGTTTCCCACCAACAGGAGGCTGGGGGACTTGCTCCCTCAGGGTTTCTTTATCCCCAGCGAGGCTGGTACTCACCCAAGCAGTAATGAATGGTGAAGACTGACAAGGGAAGATGTGAAAATTACGTACCTACTCTAATTCTTGATCTTCTCTTGTATCTTCACCATTCATTACTGATACCCACCCACCTTCCCCTCAGTGGCCTCCTACTGCGGCGTCTCCCTCTCCCTTCTCGTTCCTCTCCTTTCCTTTGGCCTTTATGCCAAAAAAAAAGAAATCTATCCTGGTTTCCGTTCTTCTATGGACGGATCTTTTTTCCTCAAGGTAAAGGGGAACCAGTAGGACGTTTCTCCTATCCTGAGGGAACTCTTTCTGACTGCCCCAAGGGTGACCTCTGGGCTCCTTAGCCACGATGTTCAGTTCACAGCTGAATAGACCATCCCTCTTGGCTCGGCCTCAAAATTAAGGTTCCCCCTGGCGGGCATTATTTAATTGTCAGCTTCTTCTGGTTGGTGCTTCTGCACTTCTTGACTTTGAACTGCTGCCCTTGCCTTGCCTTCAGGCAGTCCAATTGAGTTCCCACTCTATCCTTCATACAAAGCTGCCTTTTGTAGGGCCTAATCCCTACCCACACACTTCGGTGTTAGCACTTAACAAGGTGCTAAGGGGCTTACACCCTCCCCCCAATAGTTGGGCGCTCTCTTTCCGGAACAGTTTTCTGTCCGGGCAGTCTGTAAGCTCTCAGCTAGAGTGTAGGGGGTTGGGATGATGAGATTATAGAGAACCTGCCCTTTACGTCCAATCTATACAAGTGGCTCAGTTGAACCTTTTCTCACTCCTATTAGGAGGGATTCTTGCTCCCTTAGTTTTTGGTTCCGAACTTATAACCCTCTCAACCAATATACCTATGGGCAGTGTTCTCTCCTCTCAACATCCCTTCTTCCTTTTCTCTTTATCTGTTCCTCCCTTAGAGCCGCCCCAGATGGGAGGCCCTGCAGTCCCTTAGGGTAGGTATTCTCTCTCTCCCATCTGTCCTCTACCGGCTTATTCCTTCTTCAGTTTATATCCTTTCCTTTTTCTATCCCTTGGCTGTCTTGCCTCGCTCTTCCCTTTTTTCCTTTACCCTTTTTCTTGCCTCTCCGGCTACCAGAACTGAGATGGAGGAGAGTCTGCAGCACCTAATAGCCGCCCCTGGCATGGCCTTGCATCGTCGCTCTCATAAACGGCACTGTTGCAAACTAACTCCCCAAAAAAAAATCTCCTATAGCGGGTACCGCCTCCGGCACTACCCAAGCAGTAATGAATGGTGAAGATACAAGAGAAGATCAAAATTACGATAAGTACGTAATTTCATTTCTTTTGGTGAGGACTCAGAAAGGTCATCACCAAGCTGCAAGATGCCAGGAAGGCCATTAGGACGGTACAAGCCATGTACAAACCTAAGCCTGACCCCTTTTGTAGGGGGCCAGAACAGTTTTGGTGGCCGACAGGGCAGACAGCAACCCTGTTCCGGCCAACAACCCATGGGCAATTTTGGCGGAAAAAAATCAGCCAGAATACTCCGGAGGTTAGGGAAACCAAAAAGCTACCCAGCCTGCTGGATCAAACACCGCCACAGCATGATTTCTTCCCGACCCCTGCCCCACCTGTGGATCAAAGGGAAGAAAGAGTCGAGGGTCGATTTGCTTACCACCTACCAGGGTGGCAGAGGATAATCTCCAACCGGTGGGTTCTGCAACTCATAAGTTGGTGACACTATAGAGTTCGTCAACCGCCCACTGACGAGACCTCCTCTGCAATCCCGTTACTCAGGACAGCATGCCTTGCTCATTCAGCAGGAGATCTCACACTTCTGTGGAAGGATGCCATCAAGATCGTTCCGGGGAACCAGAGAGAAAGGGGATATTATACCCACTACTTCCTGGTTCCAAAGAAAACAGGGGACCTACGCCCTGATTTTGGATCTCAGCGACCTCAATACTTCAGTGGTGTACAAACGCTTTCACATGGTCACCCTTCCAGGTCTTATTCTCATGCTCAGGCAAGGTGCATGGCTACCGTCACTGGATATGCAGGACATGTATCTCCATCTTCCCATCACTCGACGACACAGGAAGTTCCTGCGGTTCGAGTTCCAGGGACGCCATTATCAGTTCCGAGCACTCCCATTCGGGACTGTCCTCAGCGCTACGCATTTTCACCAAATGCCTGGCAGTCATGGCAGTGGCCCTCAGAAGACAAGGCCATTACGTGTTCAAACAACATGAAGTCTTTCTGTATTCAGACCTAATGCAGTTAGCCCCAGCACTTGAACTGCCCTGGAGAGGAAAGAGTTAACTCTATGCAGAAGCATAGAACGTTGAGCTCGAGCTTGGTTTTCAGACCTCTGTCTGTGGTACTTCCCAGTGTAACCGTCAGATTCTTTACTCCGCCTAACAGTGAGATTGCCCCAGAGATTTCCTCTGCTTGGTTCGGTAAAAGTAAAGCATTCGGTTTAAACTGTTTTTTTTTTTTTTTTCTCGGATTTCCAGTCTCTGTCTACGGTACAGGTAGTGTGTAGATAGGTAGTGACTGTGTTTTATTTTGTGAAAAAGCTGGAAATTGTTCTTTTCCTGGGTTTCTTTCCGGACGGTCTGGTTTGGAACCGACCTTGCTCATTCTGTTTAATTTTATTTCTGGGATTAGAGTGGTGTTCCGGTACCGATCGGTTTCAAAAGAACCGGACCTTTTGCTGGTTCTTTTAAAAAGCCCGTGACACGGTTTGTAAGCGATCGGTTGTTGTATTACCTGGCTTAAAGCTGCAATAGGGTAATTTGTTAGGTTGGCCATGTCTGAGAAACCCAAGAAAACCGGTCCCACTGGGTTTCAACACTGTACTGAGTGTGGGGAGGCCTTTGCTCAGGCTGACCCCCACCTCATCTGTGTTTATTGTCTGGGGTTTGACCACCTCAAGTCAGACTGCCAAATTTGTAAAACCTTTCCTAAATCCACTCTTGACAAAAGACTGAGTAGGCTGAAGGAAAGGGAGGCCGAGAAGTCCGTAGATCCGGATGGCCAGCCCGGTTCGGTTGCGACCCAACCTGAGGAGATGCCTACTGACCTGGCAATACCTCCTCGGAGCAAAGGAAACCGACCCGGTGATTTCATCAAAGAAGCGCAAGTCTGCGGTTCGGATCCTGTATCGCACTCTCCAACTGCGGACGAAATAGCCAAAGCAATTAGCATTGTTCAATTGCTTAGACGGTTCCATCGAACAGGAGCCACGCTGGTTCGGCGGTCGAGTTCGGTCGGATCCGTCTCCTCGGATTATGATCCAGGCGCTTATTATGAGGAGTGGGAGGGAGGCGAAGACTATCCGGTGATGATGATGAGGGAGTCTGGATGTGCCCATTGAACTGGACATCTCCCCAGACCCGCCCTCAGGTGTGTCTCCTCCCAGGCTCTCTGAGTCCCCTTCACATTTTTTGTTCTACAAAAAGGTGGCAGAAACCCTGCAGCTTCCCTTGGTTGAAGCCGCAGAGGAGGATGAAGAGCCTGATTTTGTGGAAATGATGGACATCCAAGAGTCCAAAAAGCTGTCTATCCCTCTTCATAAATCCTTGGGGAAACAGACACACAAAATTTTACAAACTCCTAATTCAGTACCTCCTGTGGATAAGAGAATGGACAGGAGGTATTCGTTATCAGGCTCAGCTGCGGAGTTCCTTTATAGTCATTACAGCCATGTTGGGGTAGTGCAGGCTGCAGCCTGTGACAGGGCTGACATTCCTTTGGCTTCACACTCTCTGGATAAGGACTCCAGGAAAGTGGATGCCATGGCCAAAAAACAGTATTTGGCATCCTCTTTGGGACTCAGGCAGGCTATTTATAAGGCCTACACAGCCAGGTACCAGAAATCCAGATGGGATACGGTTCTGGAACTGGCTAAACAGACCTCTCCCCAGCTAGCCAAGGAGCTGGAGGAGGTGGCTGCTGATGGAACTGAGGCATCCAAAATGCAATTTCATGCTACTCTGGACTCTGATGATGTGGCATCTAGAGTCATGGCTACATCTGTGTCTCTCAGAAGACATGCTTGGCTCAGATGTACTAGCCTTTCACAGGATACCCAGACTAAGGCTATGGATTTTCCTGTAGTGGGTAACTCTCTGTTTGGGGAACAGACAGAGGCTTACATGAAGAAAATGGATGAATACAGGACCACGTACAGGAGTGCACAGGCCAAGGAAAGGCAAGCCACTCCGAACAAGCAGCAGTCTAAAGGCAGGGACAGGCACTTACAAAGGCCTTTTTACCAAGCACAGGCCTCCTCTCCCTTCCCACAGAGGGGGTTCTTCAGAGGGAGGGGCAGGAGGGGGATGAGCAGGGCGGCTCCCTCCTCCTCTCAGTCTAAGGCTTCTGCCAAGCAGACACCCTGATGTGTCAGCCCGGGGTGACTCCCCATTTCCAGTAGGAGGCAGGCTGGCTTACTACTTCCAGGCCTGGAAGTATGTGACTTCAGACAGGTGGGTCCTGGAGGTAGTAAGCCAGAGACTGGCCCTCAGCTTCAGAAAGTTCCCAAAAAAGAGGGCCAAGTCTTTTCCACATGCATCAGCCTCAGAAACCATTGCCCTAGAGGCAGAGGTTCCCTCTCTTCTAGCTCTCAGAGCTGTAGAAAGGGTTCCTGCTCAGCAAAAGGTGAAAGAGCTATACTCCAGGTACTTCCTTACCCCAAAGAAAACAGGGGAGTGGCGACCCATCCTAGACTTAACAAACACATTGTAAAGCCAAAATTCAAAATGGTAACTCTGAGAATAATCCTTCCCTCTCTAAGGCCAGGGGATTGGCTAGGATCTCTGGACCTCAAGGATGCCTACTTCCATATTCCTATCAGGTGCTCCCACAGAAAATACCTCGGGTTCGAGTTGCCTTCAGGCCATTACCAATTCAGAGCCATGCCATTCGGCCTAACATCAGCTCCAAGGGTGTTCACAAAGTGCCATGCAGTAGTGGTGACTTACCGCAGAATACAGGGTATCACCATCTTCCCGTATCTGAACGACTGGCACTTAGTGGGTCAGTCATCTTTACGGGTCAAGTCAGCTCTTCAAACTACCTAGGACCTCCTCAGTTCCCTGGGGTTTCTTCTCAATCTTCCAAAGTCTGTCCTCAAACCAGTTCAGATTCTCACCTTTCTAGGCATAGAGTTGGACACTGTAGAAGCAAAAGCTTTCCTTCCCCTGGCAAGGGTGAAGGCCCTAGTGGATCTCGCTTCCTCCTTTCGACCTCAGGTCTCCCGCCCAGCAAGACAGTTCCTCCAGCTCCTGGGCCACATGGCAGCTTCCACGGCAGTGGTGCAGGAACAAGGTTCCAGATGAGGGACATTCAGTTTCATCTAAGGTCTTTTTGGTCTCAAAAGAAGGATTCACTTACCAAACTGATTCCAGTGACTCAGACTCTGGTCCCAGCTCTCCAGTGGTGGCTGGACCAGGACAACCTCAGATAAGGGGTTCCATTTCTCCCTCAAGTCCCATCAGTAGTTCTAACTACGGATACTTCTCTCCTAGTGTGGGGAGCCCTGACAGCTCAAGGGGTTTGGTCTCCACAGGAGTCCCTCCTTCATATTAATCTCCTGGAACTCAGGGCAGTTTTCCTAGCCCTGCAGAGGTTCTCAGATTCAGTCAAGGGCAAGGTGGTCCAAGTCAGAACGGACAACACCACCACAATGTGGTACATCAACAAGCAGGGAGGCACTCGGTCCTCAGCCTTGTGCACAGAAACCATGAGGTTCTGGTCTCTGGCCTATTCTCTTCAGACTTCTCTGGTAGCAGTTCACCTTCCAGGGAAGGACAACGTACTAGCAGATGCTCTGAGCAGAATTTCACAGGGACATCACGAATGGTCCCAGGATCCTCACATCCTGAAGGTTATCTTCTCCAGGTAGGGCACTCCAGAGATAAATCTCTTTACAGCACCGGACAATCATCAGCTTCCTCTGTTTTGCTGCAGACCTCCAGTCCTGGGGATGGTTCCCCAGGATGCTCTCAATTTGGACTGGAAGGGCAGGTTTCTCTATGCCTTCCCTCCCTTCCCTCTGCTGTTCAGAGTTTTGATCAAAATCAGGATTCAACCCTGCACAGTGATACTGGTGGCTCCAGATTGGGCCAGATAGCCTTGGTATCCTCTACTGCTGTCCTTGTCAGTGTCACGTCCCCTGTCTCTGCCCAGGACATACAATCTCCTGTCCTCTTCCCAGGGGCGGATCTGGTACCCCAACCTCCAGTCTCTCAATCTCAAGGCCTGGCTCTTGAAAAGTTAGAATATGCAGCACTACATCTCTCTCAGGGAGTTCTGGATATTCTGAAGGTTTCCAGGAAACCTTCCACTAGAAAAACTTACAACTCCAAATGGAAAAGGTTCAGTATCTGGTGCTCTCAGAAAGGCATCCTGCCAGATTCTGCAGACATTTCTACAACCTTAGACTATCTAGTTCATCTGAATGGTCTAGGCCTTAGGCCTGCCACTCTGAAGGTTCATCTAGCAGCTGTCTCTGCATTCCTCTCGGCAGGGAAGGGCTCTTCCTTGGCATCTCATCCTGTTTTCGGAAAGTTTTTCAAAGGTCTGGTTCACATTAACCCTCCCTTTAGGGAGCCCTCTCCATGCTAGGATCTTAATGTCTGCATAGCTTAGCTTATGCAGCCACCCTTGAACCTCTGGCTTCAGCGTTGAAGTAGTTGACCTGGAAAACTGTGTTCCTGGTAGCTTTTACTTCTGCCAGGCAGATTAGTGAGTTACAGGCTCTGTCAGTTGAACCTGACTTCATCTCCTTCCATAGGGACAAAGTGGTCCTAAGAACCAATAGAAGGTTCTTGCCCAAAGTGGTATCGGATTTTCATCTGAAGCAGTCTGTATCTCTCCCTGTGTTTTTCACTGATCATTCTTCTTCAGGTGAAAGAAGGTTACACAGTCTGGATGTCAAGAGGGCCCTTAGCTACTACATTGAACATACTAAGGCACATAGAAATGACTGTCTTCAATTGTTTCTCACTTATGGTGACGTGGGGAAAGGTAAGTCTGCCACTAAAAGAACTATTGCTAGGTGGATTGTTTCTTGTATACAATTCTGTTATGACAAGTTGGGTAGAATGCCCCCTTCAGGCATGAGGGCTCACTCGACTAGGGGTACAGCTGCTTCTCTAGCTGTGGCCAGAGATATACCTTTGTTAAAGATATGTAAAGCAACCACCAGGAAAACGGTACATACTTTCACCAAGCATTACTCCCTGGACATCCAGGCTAGGAGTGATGCTAGATTTGGCACAGCAGTACTGCATAGCTTCTTCCCAAAGTAGGTTCTGCGCTCCCTCCTCCATAGGGAACTGCTTGGTATTTTGCATTATGTCTGAATACAGCAAGACTTCATGTTGTTTGAAGAAAAAATTACTCACCATAGTAATGTTGTTTCTTCTAATGGAGTCTTGCTGTATTCAGACCTGCTCCCGCCTCCCCTCTCAGAACCTGGTTTTTGGGAAGTGGGCTGGCAGGTACAGTGTTGCACCTCAGGGGTGTGTGTACCTTGTACCCTCCCTCGTGGGTGGGATAGATGTTATTTTTTCTGGTGTTTTATACTTACATATTGTCACTACCTTTTTTCCTTCTTGGGTTCTCGACTTGAGTCTTTTTGGCCCAAAAAAAATCTCTTGCCTTTTGGCTATCTGTTGAACAATTTCCATACTATAGTATATTAGTTAGTTTGCTCGTAAGAATCTGACGGTTACACTAGGAAGTACCACAGACAGGTTTGAAAACCGAGCTTGAGCTCAACGTTCTATGCTTCTGCATAGAGTTAACTCTCTCCTCTCCGGGGCAGTTCAAGTGCTGGGGCTAACTGCATTAGATCTGAATACAGCAAGACTCCATTAGAAGAAACAACATTACTATGGTGAGTAATTTTTTCTTCTCATATCTGGATGACTGGCTTCTCGTGGCCTCCTCTCGAGAGGCACTGTTAGGGGCAAGCCACGATACTCGTTCCCTAGTAGGGTTACTGGTTTTCACCATCAATCAGGAGAAGTTGTCTCTTGTCCCCTTGCAAAGGTTACCGTTCATTGGCGCAGTCTTGGATACCCGCCAGGGAAGGGCCTTCCTGCCCGATGACAAGGCGGAACGCATCAGGTCGTTGATATGGGACATCACGTCGAAAAAGCAGGTTCCCGCACAAACCATTCTCCGCTTGCTCAGACATATGGTGGCTGCCATCGCCACCATTCCCCTGGCCCACCTCCACATGAGTCACTCAGTGGACACTGAGAGCCCAATGGGACCAACGGCAAGATCATTTAGATCAGCTCATCAGGGTCACGAGGCCAGTCATTCCAGGCTTACAGTGGTGGCTCGTTCCTGAGCACCTCATCGGGGGATTCCTCATCTTGGCGCCTGCTCCATCTCTGACACTCACCACGGACGCTTCGGGGTCCAGTTAGGGAGCTCACCTGAACAGAACCAGGACTCGGGGAACCTGGTTGTCTCTGGAATCACACCTCCATATCAATATTCTGGAGATGAGAGCAGTCCTGTATGCCCTGCAGGCCTTACAGTCAGAGATTCCACCAGGCAACGTCTTAGTCCAGATGGGCAACACCTCAGTGGTATACTACATCAACAAGCAGGGAGGCACTCATTCCTACCCACTTTGCAGAGAGGCAAAGAGGGTGTGGGACTGGGTACTGCAGCATGGCGCCACGATCACTGCAGTGCATTTTCCTGGTGTTGACAACTGAGCCGGTCACGGGCCAGAGCTCATGAATGGGAATTGCTGCAAGAGGTCACAGAGGACCTGTTCCGCAAATGGAGGACACCAGACGTAGAGTTATTCATGTCCCCATACAACGCAGAACTGCCCAATTTCTGCTCGCTAGATCCTGGGCCTGGTGTTTTCTGGCGAGATGCGTTGTCCCTCTCTTGGATGGGCAGGTTCCTCTATGCTTTTCCACCCTTCCCTTTGATCCAGAGGGTCCTTCTCAAGCACCATTTGGACGGGGCGTCGATGATTTTGGTGGCGCCTTTTTGCCCCAGACAGATTTGGTTTCCACTGTTACACCAGTTCGCTCAGGAGCCTTCCTTCCCTTTGCTGGTCAGCTTTCATTTGCTGTCCCAGGAGGCCGGATCCTTGGTTCACCCGAACCTCAAATCCCTGAGCTTGCACGCTTGGCTCCTAAGGACGTAGCCATCCTTAGGCATGGAGTATCTCAGGGTGTTGCAGACATACTGGTGGCAGCCAGGAAACCATCCACTCATGCCACTTATGCTATGAAGTGGTGCAGGTTTTGTCTCTGGGCCCAGGCGCGGGATCTTGATCCGCTTCGCTGCTACAAGAGGTCAGTCTTGGGTTGTCTCTTATCCTTCTTTCATTCAGGTTTAGCTTACTCCTCCTTGAAGGTACACCTCTGTGCCATCTCGGCATACCATGCACCAGTTGGTCCAAGAGGTCTAGCTCTGCTGGATGCCTCACATGCCTTTTTGTGCAGTGTTCTACATCTGAGACCCCCTATAAAAGACCCAGATCCCCCTTGGGATCTTTCTTCTAATCCTAGAGCAGCTTACGCTACCTCCCTTTGAACCAGCTGCAGATTGGAGCTACGCCTTCTCTCTTGGAAGACGTTATTTTTAGTTGCTGTTACCGCCGCAAGGAGAATTTCGGTGCTCCAGGCGCTCATGTGTAAAGAGCCTTATTTGATTTTTCATAAGGACAGGATGTCCTTAAGGACTAATCCTAAGTTTCTTTCCAAGGTGGTCTCAGCATTAAATTTAAATCAGGATATCGACCTTCCGGTGTATTATTACAACTACGGCAATAGAGGGGAAGCTCTTCTGCACACTTTAGATCTGCATAGGATCCTCAGGTTTTACCTGACCAGGACCAGACCGCACCGACAGTCCGATCAGCTGTTTCTGTCTTTTGCTCATAGGGTGTTAGGGGCACCTGTGTTAAAACAGACACTTTCCAAGTGGCTGATGAACTTCATAGTCTTTTGTTACCAGAAGAGCAACAAGCCCTTACCGGGATCGGTAAAAGGCCACTCTACTGGGGGGGTGTCTACCTCCTTTGCTGCGCTGAAAAATGTTTCAAACAACATGAAGTCTTGCTATATTATAGACATTAGCAGTTTGATCCAGCTCTAGAACTGCTCCGGAGTGAAATGGTTAAACCATTCCAAAAATAGAATTTTGCACGAGAGCAGCTCTATCTGTGTCATTTCAAACTTGAACTGTCAGATTCTTTACTCCGCCTCAGTGAACAGTCGCTCCGGAGATTTCTCCTTCTGCTCGGTTCATTTCTCGGTTTAAAAAGTGTTTTCTCGGTTGGATTTAACCGAGAATAGTTTTATTTTAACCGCAAAACCGTTCGGTTCAAGCTCTATCTGTGGTAACCGTAAGTAAATGAAGGTTTTGTCTGCAGTATGAATGTGGCTGGGAAGGTCTGGGTGTGCCCATTGAACCGGACATCTCCCCAGACAGACCTTTAGAATCTCCCCCTATGCTGTCTGAGTCCCCATCTCATTTTATGTTTTATAAAAAAGTTGCTGAAACCCTCCAGCTTCCTTTAGAAGAGGCTGTGGATGAGCAAGAGGAGCCTGATTTTGTAGAAATGATGGATATTCAGAGTCTAGGAGATTGTCTATTCCTTTACATAAGTCTTTTGGAAACAAACAATTAAAATTTAAAAGCTCCTAATTCTGTGCCTCCTGTAGATAAAAAGATGGACAGAAGATATACATTGTCAGGCCCTGATACAGAATTCCTTTCTCAGCAATGCAGTCATGTTGGGGTAGTTCAGGCTGCTGCCTATGATAAAGCTAACATTCCCTTGGCTTCACATCCTCCTGACAAGGATTCCAGGAAGATTGATGCCATGGCAAAAAAACAGTATATGGCAACCTGTCTGGGACTCAGGCAAGCAAATTATATGGCTTATGTAGCTAGGTATCAGAAATCTAGATGGGATACTGTTATGCAATTGGCCAAGCAGGCCCATGGCCAGCTGGCTAGTGAACTAGAACAGGTGGCTGCTGATGGCATTGAAGCCTCTAAGGTTCAGTTTCATGCTGCTGTGGATGTTAATGATGTTTCCTCTAGGGTCATGGCCACATCTGTAGCTTTTCGTAGGTTGGCCTGGCTCAGGTGTACTAGTTTGTCACAGGATACCCAGACTAAGGCTATGGATTTTCCTGTGGTGGGAAATTCTCTGTTTGGAGAGCAGACAGAGAACTACATGAAGAAAGATGGATGAATATGGGACTACTTACAAAGTGCCCAGGCTGAGGCGGCAAGCCACTCCTCAAGGCATGCCCCAGGGGTAGGGGTAGGCCTTTTCACAAGCCTTTCTACCAGACTCAGGCCTCCTCTGCCTATGCTCAGAGGGCTTCTTCAGGGGGCAGGCGAGGGGTGGGCAGACCTGCTCCCACCCCAGCCTAAACTCCTCTGAAACAGGCACCCTATTGGGGTGCCCAGGGCCATTCTCCTGTACCAGTTGGGGGCAGGCTGGCTTACTTCAGTCAGAGTGGGCTTCTTTAACCTCAGACAAGTGGGTTCTGGAAGTAGTAAGCCAGGGTCTGGTTCTCAGCTTCAAAAAGTTTCCCAAGTTGAGAAGCAGACTTTTCTACCTGCAAGTGCTTCAGAGACCCTCGCTCTGGAAACAGAGGTCTCATCCCTGTTAGCTCTCAGAGCAGTAGAAGGGTTCCTCCCTGCATCAGGGCAGGGGTCTGTATTCAGATACTTCCTTACCCAAAAGACAGGAGAATGGCGGCCCATTTAGATCTCAGATATCTGAACAAGCATCTTTTGAAACCAAAGTTCAAAATGGTAACTCTGGCAATGATTTTTACCTTCCCTAAGGCCAGGAGACTGGCTAGCCTCCCTGGACCTCAAGGATGCCTATTTCCATGTCCTAATCAGAAGATCCCGAAAGTACCTCAGATTCAACTGCCCTCAGGTCATTACCAGTTCAGAGCAATGCCCTTGGCCTTACCTCTGCTCCAAGGGTATTCACAAAGTGTCTAGCAGTGGCAGTGGCCCACTTAAGGAGGCAGAGGATTGCTGTTTTCCTATCTAGACGACTGGCTCATTGTAGGCCAGTCCCCAGAACAGGTAAAATCTCACCTGCAGGTCACCCAGCAGCTTCTCACCTCCCTGGGTTTTCTGCTAAACCTACCAAAGTCGGTTCTGGAACCAGTCCAGGTACTCACCTTTATAGGGGCAGGATGGACACAAAGCTAGCCAGAGCCTTTCTTCCCCAGAAAGGGTAAGGAATTTAGTGGCTCTGGCCTCTTCCTTCCTCTGCAGGTCTCTCGACCAGCAAGACACTTTCTGCAGCTCCTGGGGCACATGGCTGCATCCACAGCTGTTGTGCAGGAGCCAGATTTCAGATGAGAGACATTCAGATTCACTTGAGAACCTTTGGTCTCAGAAGAACCCCTTTCCAAGTTGGTCCCAGTGACTCGAACCTTGATCCTAGCTCTCCAGTGGTGGCAGGATCAGAGCAATTTAGGCGGGGGTCCCTTCATTTCCCCTTCTCACGACTTGACTCTCACTACAGATCCTTCCCTTCTGGGTTGGGGCCCACATGGGCGACCTTTCCACTCAGGAGTTTGGTCCCCAGAATCTCTGCTCCACATCAGTTTGCTGGAACTCAGAGCTGTCTTTTAGCCCTTCAAGCTTTTTCTGCATCTGTCCACGACAAGGTGATACAAGTCAGAACAGACAACACCACAACAATGTGGTACATCAACAAACAGGGGCACTCGGTCTTGACCTTGTGCACCGAGGCAATGAAGTTGTGGTCTCTGGCCTATTCCCTGAACACTTCCTCATAGCAGTTCATCTTCCAGGGAAGGACAATGTCTAGCGGATGCCCTCAGCAGGATTTCCCAGGGCCATCACTAATGGTCCCTGGATCCTCAAGTGCTGGGGATAGTTTTTGCCAGGTGGGGCATCCCTCAGATAGATCTTTTTGCAACCCCAGGCATATCACAAACTTCCTCTGTTCTGTTGCAGGCCTCCAGTGCTGGGCTCAGTTCCCCAGGATGCCCTTCTTCTGGATTGGGAGGGGAAGTTCCTCTATGCTTCCCCCCCTTTCCTCTCCTATTCAAAGTACTAGTCAAAATCAGATCTCAGCCTTGCAGGGTGATTCTGATTGCCCGGATTGAGCCAGGCAGCCCTGGTACCCTCCTTCTGTCTCTGACAGTCCATCTTCCCTGTGCCTCCCCAGGAATCACAATCTGTTGACTTGTGCCCAGGAAGGGTTTGGTATCAGACCTCAAATCCCTCAACCTCAAGGCCTGGCTCTTGAGGAGTTAGAGTTGCTGATTTACACCTCTCTCAGGGTGTTCTTGAGATCCAAAGGCTTCCAGAAAACCTTCCACTAGGCTACTTATAGTTCTAAATGGAAACGGTTTTCCATTTGGTGTGCTGGAAAAATATTTCCCCAGAATCTGCTGAATTGCCCATTTTGTTAGATTACATGGTACATCTTAATTCCTTGGTCTCAGACCAGCTACCCTGAGAGTTCATTTGGCAGCTGTGTCTGCTTTTCTGTCAACAGGAAAGTCATCCCTCTTTCCTCTCATCCTGTGTTTTCCAAGTTTTTTAGGGATTACTCCAGACTAATCCTCCCTTTAGGGAACCGGCCCTGCTTGGGACCTTAATGTTTGCATTGCCCAGTTAATGCCCCCTCATGAACCTCTGTCTTCTGCAGAGCTTAAGTACCTAACTTGGAAAACTGTTTTTCTAGTGGCTATCACTTCTGCCAGACGCTAAGTGAATTGCAAGCCTTGTCAGTGGAGACTGCTTTATTTCTTTCCACAGGGATAAGGTAGTCCTTAGGACTAATAGGAAGTTTTACCTAAGGTGGTTTCAGATTTCCATCTTAATCAATCTATCTCCCTTCAGTATTTTTCACTGATCACTCCTCTTGGTGAGAGGAGGTTGCACAACCTGGATGTTAGAGGCTCTTAGTTATTATATAGGAGTACCAAAGGTCTGAGTTCAAATCCTCCAACTTTTCCTTACCTATGGTGAAGGTGGGAAAGGCAAACCTGCCACTAAGAGATCAATAGCCAGGTGGATTGTCTCTTGTATCCAATTTTATCAGAAAGTGGGCAGAGCCCCGGTTTGAGGGCTCATTCTACCAGGGGTACAGCTGCGTCTCTAGCTGCTGCCAGAGATATCCCTTTATTAGAGATTTGCCAGGCTGCTACTTGGAAAACGGTACACACTTTTACCAAGCATTACTCCCTGGACGTCCAGGCCAGGAGAGATGCTCGGTTTGGCACAGCTGTTCTTCAGAGCCTATTCCCTAAGTAGGTTCTGCCCCTCCTCCATGGAGGTACTGCTGTGTATTCTGCTAATGTCTATAATATAGCAAGACTTCATGTTGTTTGAAGAAAAAATTACTCACCTTAGTAATGTTGTTTCTTCTAATGGAGTCTTGCTATGTTAAGAACCTCCCCAACCTGCCCTCTCAGAACCTCTACTTGGTGGGGTGCGGGCAACTTAGTGTGGGCACTACTTATGTCCTGTTAGCATTTTGTCCCCTTTAGGGACTTTGGGGTGTATGTGTACGCATGTGTGTGTTTTATTATACTTATGTTCCATTTTCATATTATTAGAATGGTGTTAGTATTTCTGGTCCCCTGACTTGAGTCTTGGGTGTTGGGACCATCAATGGTTGTTATTATTTAGGTAGCCATTTGGCTAGTGTAGGTTGCAGCTTCCACACAGACCTTAGTGAGTTTGGCTCGTAAAGATCTGACAGTTCAAGTTTGAAATGACACAGATAGAGCTGCTCTTGTGCCAAAATTCTATTTTGGAATGGTTTTAACCATTTCACTCCGGGGCAGTTCTAGAGCTGGATCAAACTGCTAATGTCTATAATATAGCAAGACTCCATTAGAAGAAACAACATTACTAAGGTGAGTAATTTTTTCTTCTGCACCGGCCATTTGTGCAGCTGCTACTTGGAGTACAGTGCACACCTACATCAGACATTACAGCCTGGACATTGCCGCGAGACGCAGCGCGGACTTCAGCCTGGCAGTCCTCCAAGGACTCTTGTCCTAGGTGGTTTATTCCTGATCTTTCCTTTCCTCCTCCTGAAGGGGTTGGCTAACACCCCTTTACTGTTTGGGAATCCATCCTTATGGTGTAACCTGCTGCAAGAGCTGTATCTCGAAGTAAGCTAGTACAGTTACATAAGAACGTACCGTAGCAGTAGATCTTCGAGAACAGCTCTTGCAGCAGGTAGATCTTACTTTGAGAGGGCTCTTGCAGTAGGTATTTACATATAGGACTGACCCGCCAGGCATCAGGAAGCCAAGGAAAAATTTCTAGCTAGCAGTCTCTGGCGGGGGACCGCCCCCACGTCAGTATAAAGGGGCGGTCCCCATGCCCGCCTTCCAGTTCTTACCCGCCATCGACTTGTGAAAGTTCCTTAGAGTTCAGAGCTCATCAGTTGTTAGTCGGTTCAGTTTTCAAACTTTTCGACCGTTTTTTTTCTGATATCTAAATTATCTTTCTATACGCTGTGTATGTCGTCCCCGACGCCTTCCGAATCGCTTAAACACGAGTGCGGATCTTGCGGTTCCCATCTGCCACATAAAGACGCTAATTCCCTGCGCCTCTTTTGCCTAGGCCCGATCACCCTGTGGAGAAGTGCCAGCACTGCCAGCAATTTAATTCAGCTACCCGAAAACGGAGGCAGCAGTCCCTGGAGGCTCATACTTTAAAGAAAAATGGCATCCATGGAGAAGGAGTTAAAAAGTTGAGGCAGGCGTCCATTTCCCCAATGGCCATAAAGGAGAAGCGGGAGCCAAGATTGACTTCCCGGCCTCCACGGCTCAGCGAAGTCATGGTTCTGAGGTAACGTCCTCCTGGGTTCCACTCCCTGATGACCCGGCATGTCGGTGTCCAAGAAGGTGTGCCTCTCCCGTCAGGCTCGGGCCCCTTAGGTACCTCCGGGGTAAGGATGCCTCCACTCCGGGAGGCCGCTGCCACACACAGCCCTCAGGTTTTGCGGGTCCACTAAGTCTGGCGCCCGTGCCACCGACTTCCACCCGGACAAGGCTGATAACCGCTCACTCCCGGGGAGGGCACACAGTAAGCTCTTTTGCCGACAAGGCTGCATCTCCAACACGGCCTTTATTAAGCAAGGGTCCGATAAGTCTGGCGTCAACTCCGCGGCCTGCCTGGATGCGGCTCATGGCCGGACATCGGCCTCCGCATGCCCACCCAGCCAAGGAGCCTGCGTCTGTCTCCCTGACCAGTCTGGCGCCCCAGGCTCCATAGCGCTTGGGTGTTGCCCTCTGGGTCCCTACGTCTCCTCTGCTGACCCCGGGATTTAACCCCTTCCTCCCCGGTCGTCTCTGAGGACTTGGACTGCAGGGTTCGGTACTGGGACTAGTTCCCTTTAATGTCTTTATAAGTGACATTGGAGAGCACCTGGAAGGAAAGGTATGTCTCTTTGCAGATGACACAAAGATCTGCAACAGGGTTGATACACAAGTTGGGGTGGAAAGGATGAAAAGGGACTTGGCAAGGTTGGAGGAATGGTCAAATATGTGGCAGCTCAGATTCAGTGCAAAGAAGTGAAAGGTAATGCATCTGGGAAACACAAACCCAGGGGAAAAGTACACAATGGGGGGTGAGTTAATAACAACAAAAATCGAAAGAGACGTAGGAGTAATTATATCAGATGACCTAAAGGTGAGCAAGTAATGTGAGAAGGCAGTAAGAAGGGCTGGGAGGATACTGGGATGCATAGGGAGAGGCATCAACCGTAGAAAACAGGAAGTTGTTATCCCTCTGTACAGACAGCTGGTGAGACCCCATCTGGAATACTGCGTGCAATTCGGGAGACCCCATCTCTGCAAAGACATAGACAGAGTGGAGGCTGTTCAGAGGAGGGCAGCCAAAATGGTGCAGGATCTGCACCAGAAGACATACGAGGAGAGACTAAAGCAGCTTAATATGTATACCCTTGATGAAAGGAGGGAGAGGGGGGACATGATAGAAACTTTCACGCATCTCAAGGGAATTAACAAAGTACAAGAGGGTAGCATCTTTCAGAAGAAGCGATGTGCAAGAACAAGGGGGCACAATTTGAAGATAGAGGGGGGACGGCTCAGAGGTAATGTTAGAAAGTATTTTTTCACAGAGAGGGTTGTGGATGCATGGAACAGCCTTCCTGAGGAGGTTGTGGAGTCAGGAACAGTGGGAGAAGTCAAGAATGCATGGGACAGGCGTAAAGCAATTCTAGTGAGGGGTATGAGGAAGTAAGCTATTGATTAACTAGAATCTGCAGCTTATGCATCAGGTAGGGAAATGGGCAGACTAGGTGGGCCGGGCGGTCCTTATCTGCCATCAAATTCTAGGATCTTACTTCGAGAAACTGCTCTTGCAGCAGGTTACACCATTAGGACTGAAGCCAGCAGGTGCCAGGACCCCACGGAAATTTTCTAGCTAGCGGTATCCTGCGGGGACCGCCCCCGACGTCAGGCTTCATACAAAAGGGGGCGGTCCCCCAGAATCCGCAGTTCTTTTCCCGCCATCCACTTGCCAGCATCGGCCTCACAGTCCCGCTCCAGCGAACAATGAGCAGAACTTCCAGCTTTACTCTAAATGTTGGCATCTCCAACTCCTTCCTCAGAAGGACACCTCTCCAAGTGTGCCTGCGGCAAACAGATACCTTTTAAGGATCTGCACTCATCCTGTTTGTGGTGCCTACGCCCAGAACACGACACCAAGGCCTGCCCCTTTTGCCAGCGGTTCAACAGTCACACCAGGATGCGCCGCCAGAAGGCACTTCAAGGGTTCCTCTTGGAAAAACAATTAAAACTTATGGAGAAAGACCCTGCCTCCAGAGGTGAGTCCACCTCTAAGACCCATAAGCACCGGAACACGCACTGGGAGAAGGCCAGGTCCAGATCCCCGAGCCGGGCCTCGGACTCGCGTACTATATCCAGCTCTACGCGTTCAGACCACTCTCCCTCCAGGGCTCGCTCTCAGCCTCCTCCTGTGAAGGTTAGGAATTCTGGCAGCTCTTCGGCTTCCTTACATCCCATTAAGACTTCCAGGACCTCAGACCCTTCGCCAATGCCCTCCCGGGCTTCCACGAAGTCTTCTGACCATCATCGGTCAAAGTCCTCTTTTAAAGTCACCCATACCTTGGAAAAATGCCGGGAGCCCGATGCCAGATCTGCATCCCAGCCTCCTAGGGGACCAGACCCCCCTCCCAGGAAGATTAAGGACCTGACGTCCCTTAAACGGATGACTGACACAAAACGGGCTGCCGACCCCTCACTGGTTAAGCGCCCGTCAGACCTGATGTTCTAAGGAGCCGACAACTGCCTTTCTGTCACCGGTGGACACCGGTCGCCAGGAGTCTATGGAGGAAGATACAAGCGTTGCCTGATGACCAGGCAGGTGACCATGAGGACACCGGGCTTCCACAGGGCGCCGCTGACCAGTGATGCCGGAACCGGCGCCCGATACGGCGGCACGGCCAACCTCGATGCCAGGACTGTCGTCCGGTATGAATATTCAGGAGGTTAAAGACCTCTTCACTTTTTGGTGGGACACAATCAAGAGAGACGTTGTCCCAGTAAAAACTCCTCCGCCTACTCCTCCTCCTTTACCACAGGGGCTTGTAGGAAGACCTCCAAACCCCAGGGAGCCTACCCCGCCTCCTAGGGGCAGGTCCAAAGAAAGGAGAAGGCCCCCTTCAAGATCTCCCTCAGGGTCTCCCAGTCCCAAGCAACCCAGACGTCGACGGTCCACTCCACAGGGGGACGACTCTAGACTGATACCTCCAGGTCTCCTTCTCCGATCAGCATCCCATCGCCTGACCCATGAGACCTCCCCAGGTCACCTCCGGATGATCCATCTTTCTCCGAAATCATGAGGCACATCCAGGAGAACATGGGATGGGAAATGGAAGATTTTACTTCGAGAGGACTCTTGCAGTAGGTAATTACATACAGGACTGATGCCAGCCAGCGTCAGGACCCAATGGAAACATTTCTAGCTAGCAGTCTCTGGCGGGGGACCACCCCCATGTCAGGTGATGTCATGCGGCGTCAGTATAAAGGGGCAGTCCCCCACGCCCACCTTCCAGTTCTTTCCCGCCGTTAGTTCATGTCAGCGCCTCGCGGTAAAGTTCAATGCTCGTCCGCTCCTCGTCAGTAGTTTTACCGTCTTTTTCAATTCTTGACTAAATCATCAGGTATTCGTCGAGTGTATTGTCCCCTACACCTTCCGAGCACAAAAATAAGTGCGACTCGTGCGGCGCCCAACTCCCACACAAGGGCGGCCATTTCCAGTGCCTCTTCTGTCTAGGCCAGGATCATCAGGTGGAGAAGTGCCAGCACTGCCTTAAATTCAACGCCGCCACCCTCAGACAGAGGCAGCAGTCCCTGGAGGCCCACATACTAAAGAAAATGTCCTCCATGGAGGAGGAGTTCAAAAAGCTCCGGCAGGCATCCACTTCCCGAGGCCATCGTAGAAGAAAGACAAGGAGAAATGCAGGGGATATTGGGCTCCTCATCCACCACATCTTCTTCGAGTCGCCCGTGCCACAGTTAACATCCCCTCCGAGAGACTGCTTCTACGCAGCTGCCTTGGAGGCTTCAGGGCCTATGGGCTAGTGGAGGCCTCCGCTCCCAGTAAAGCCGCCACCGTGCGGCCTACTGGTTCGAGCGGCTCCAGTAAGCCGGACGTCCGCTCCTCTGATGCCTGAACGGAGATGGTTGATAAGTCGCCAGACCCTTTGGGGCGGCGCACAGCCCCTCTTCTGCCCGACAAGGCCACTCCTTCTTGCGACCTGCCTCAGGCGATGGAACCTGATAAGTCAGGCGTCGAAGCCTGCCGATGCCCACACAGTGGCTGAGCCGACTCGAACCCTCTCATATCCGCCCGTTCCCGACTCCCGAAGCCGCCGCTGCCGCGAGACCCTGAGTCTCTCGCAGCTGACTCAAGGATTTTCCTCTCCATCCCGAGGCGTGCGAGGTTCCTGATGCACCCCCATCAGGCCGTCCGCCCGCTGGGCCGACTGACATGATGTCGGTTCCCCGGACGCCGGCTCCAACGCTAGGCGACATACCGCTCCCAGATGCCGCTCCAACGCGGGGCTTCCGCCCACTGGGCCTTCTGCTCCAGGCCCGCCCATTTGCCGGCCGGGCTGTCTCCAGCAGACGCCCCGGTTTCCAGGTATCTGACGCCGTCTTACCCGGCTCCACAGTATCAGACACCCCAATACCCGACGTCGGCCTATCCGACGCCACAGTACCCGGTGCTTCAATACCCGACACCAGGTTTCCCGCCGTCGGGTTATGGATACACGCCTTACGGGTACAATCAATACCCGTATCCCCCTCCTCCAGCGCCCCCTCAGCCGCCGGTGGACTTGTAGGAGACTCTGGCCTCCTGGTGGGCTGAGGCCAAGGCTCAGCTCACCAGAGAGGTGGGGAGTCGTCTCACGACAACGGTGCCAGTTCCGGCTCCCGTACGTCCGCGACAGACTCCTCCCACCTCCGGACACCAGGCCGAGCCCTCTGGTTCCAGGCGGGGCAGGATCGCTTCCCGAGGACCTTCAAGGAGGTCCGTTTCTCCCCCATGCCGGGAGACGGACTCTTCCTCTTCCTCCTTGGACGACTCTGATGGTTGCTTCGAGCCGGATGACGAGCCACGCTCTCCGTCTAAGCCCAGGCCTAGGACTCCTCCAAAGTCTCCTCCGGAGGAGCCTTCCTTTACGGAGTTGCTGTGCAAAATCCCGGAGGTTCACAAGTGGCATTCCTTGGAGCCGGATCCACAGTGTAAGAAACTCGCTGAGCATCTGGACCTGCCCAAGACAGCTCCTACATTGGTGCCATCCTGGATTGAGCCTCATGCCGACCTTGTTTCCACTATCTGGAAGCAACCGTCAGCTTTAGCCCTGCTTCTTTGGAAGTCGAACAGGCTATATCAGGCTCCTGAGGGTGTTGACTTTCTAGATTCTCACCCTCTAGCTGATTCGGTCATGATTAGCACCGCTCATGGCCGGACAACTAACCTGAAACATCTAAGCTCGTCTCCACCTGACAAAGAATACAGTCTTCTGGACCAGTATGGGAAGAAGATCTATGCTTCTTCCACTCTGGGAATTAGGGCCCTAAATTATGTCGGTCACATGGGGGATTACCAGAAGGCGATTCTTAGTGAGGTGGAATCCAAATTGGACTCAATTCCTGGCTGTCAACTAAAACAGGAAGTGGCTGACCTCATCCGCTCTGCACGTTCGGCCAGTCGGCACATGCTACATACGATGCAGTGGACACTGCTGGTAGGAGCTCCGCTTTCGCCGTATGCTTACGGCGTCATGCCTGGCTCCGTGTGTCAGGGTTGGTCCTGGAAGTGCAGTCTGCTATTTAGGAAGCACTCTTCCGGGGTTCGGTGCTGTTCGGCGGTGATGTCAAGGACATTATCACCGATCTGCAGGAGAAGGGGACTGCACTGAAGTCTGTGGACTCCATGTACCATCCCCATCGAATGCAGCGCCGGTCCTTTCACAGGAGAATCGGCAAAGGTGAAACCCCAGGAAAGCCGGGCCAATAACGCGGGCCTCTGGCTGCCAAGCCCCTCCACCCAAAAAGCAACAGGTGCTTCAGCAGCGAGCTGCCCACACCACCTGACTCCTTTCTCTCCCACAGCCTCTGGGCCTTCCAGAGCAACGGTAGGAGGGGTTTTCCCTCACGTCCCTGGTTAGGAGGATAACTGAGATTCCTGGGTGCTCCAGCTGATACATGGGACACTCAATGAGGTTTCTTCAGAACCCCTCGACACCCCTCCCCAAGGTCGTCATACTCTCAGACACATCATCAATTCCAGGAAGAGATAGAACACCGTCCCATTCCTCTTCAGGGAACAGGGTACTATTCCTAGTTTCTTCCTGGTCGAAGAAAAGCGCTGGGCGTGAGGCAGATTCTCAACCTCAGCTCCTGAACTTGTTAGGTGGGTACAAGAGGTTCAAGATGCTCTCGCTGCAGAGCCTCCTGCCCCTTCTCCGGCCGGGACAGTGGCTGTGCGCTTTGGACATGCAGGATGCCTACCTGCATATCCCTATCCGCCCTTCCCACCGCAAATACCTGCGTTTTGCATTCCAGGGGGACCACTGCCAGTTCAGGGCCCTCCCATTTGGTCTTTCCTCTGCGCCCTGGGTGTTCACCAAATGCCTTTCGGTGGTAGCGGCCTTCCTGCGTACCCAGGGGTTGCAGGTTTTCCCGTACCTGGACAATTGGCTCCTGGCAGCCCTGTCCAGAGAGGAACTCCTGCGCTTCCTTTCCCTTACCCAGCAGGTCTTTGCCTGCCTGGGTATTACCATCAACCAAGCCAAGTCCCACTTAATCCTGTCCCAGAGGCTCCAGTTTATCGAGGCGATCCTGGACATGACCTCTGGCATGGCCTTCCTGCCACCGGACAGGGTGGCCACTCTCCAGGCCCGGGTCAGCGCCAGGTCAGTCCTTTGCCTCCTCGGGCTAATGGCGGCTGCGATTCCGACAGTCCCTCGCACTCAGCTCCACATAAGAATCTCTCAGTGGATGCTTCAGTCTCAATGGGATCAGCTGGTGGATGACCTAGATCAACTTGTCCTGGTCTCCACTCCCATGGCTCGGGACTTGCAGTGATGGATGATTCAGGAGAACCTCTGCCGGGGAGTTCCCTTCAGTCTTCCTCCCCCCTCGCAGACGTTGACTACGAACACCTCCGGCAAGGGTTGGGGAGCCCATCTCTGTCCTCACAGGACTCGGGGCTCGTGGTCCAAGCTCGAGAAGTTTCTTCACATCGATGTGGTTGAACTAAGGGCAATACTGTATGCTCTTCAGGCTCTGCATCTGTATCTGTCTCCCGGTCACCTAGCTGTACAGATGGACAACGTGTGTGGTCTGGTACATCAACAAACAGGGAAGAATTCATTCCTACCCCCTTTGCCGAGAGGCGATGCGAGTCTGGGATTGGGCAGTACAGCACAACCTTAACCTCACAGCATCTCATGTCCCAGGGATTGAGAACATGCTGTCAGACAGGCTAAACCGGTCATCTGCTCTAGCTCACGAATGGGAACTGGATCAGGGGGTCGTAGACGACATCTTCCTACGCTGGGGAACTCCACAGGTAGACCTGTTTGCTTCCCCTCAAAACACAAAAGTTCCCGTCTTCTGCTCGCTTGCTCCAGGGCATGGCATTTTTTGGAGAGACGCTCTGTCTCTAGACTGGAAGGGCAGATTCGTCTATGCCTTCCCCCTAATTCCACTGATTACGAGGGTCTTGCAGAAACTCGGTTCGGAAGGAGCTCGAATGATTCTGATTGCTTCTTTCTGGCCCAGGCAAGTTTGGTTCTCTCTTCTGCAACAGTACTCAGAGGAACCTCCTCTTCCTCTGTCGCTATTTTTGCTGACCCAGGATCAGGGGACCCTGGTCCATCCAGGTCTCAGGTGCCTTCAGTTGCACACATGGCTCCTGCAGACGTAGCTCAAGCCCGATTCGGGGTTTCTCCTCAAGTAGCTGAGATTCTGGTGGAGGCCAGGAAACCCTCAACCAGATCTACTTATGCCATGAAATGGAAGCGGTTCTCTATTTGGGCTGCCTCCAATGAGGTCGAGCCCTTCTCGTGCTCTGTTGGCAGACTTCTGGATTGCCTGCAACACCTCTTCGATCTGGGTCTCAGCCATTCATCCGTAAAGGTTCACATGGCATCCTATCATGTCTCCTTTGCAGACTGAACGTTTGCTCAGCTGGAGGTCTCTTAAGACCTTTTTGAGAGAGGTCCTTCACTTACGACCCCCTATCCAGGTTCCTGCCCCTCCTTGGGATCTGAATTTCATTTTAGAGAAACTTACTCTGCCTCCTTTTGAGCCAGCAGCCTCAGTGGACCTAAAGTTCCTTTCTTGGAAGACTCTCTTCCTAGTGCCCATTACTTCTGCTCGACGGATTTCTGAGCTTCAGGCCCTGATTTGTAAAATCCTGTATTTGATTTTTCACAAGGAACGTGTGGCTCTGCGTACCAACCCTAAGTTTCTCCCTAAGGTGGTAGCGGAATCAACACTGAATCAATTCATAGAGTTGCCTGCCTTTTTTACGTAGCACTCCAATCAAGGAGAGTACCTCCTGCATACTTAGGATGTTCACCGAATTCTGAGATACTACACCAACAGGACGAAGGATCTCAGAAAGACTGATCAACTGTTCATCTCTTTTGCTCATAAAAGAGAAGGCAGTGCTGTTTCTAAGCAATGCCTATCGAAATAGTTGACTCATTGTATCACTTTCTGTTATAAGTACAACAAGACCCTGCCGGGTCAAGTTAAAGGCCACCCCACCAGAGGGGTCGCTGCCTCTGCGGCTTGTTTCAAGAACATATCAGCGGCTGACATTTGTGCAGCCACCACTTGGACTTCTGTCCATACCTTTGAAACATTACAGTTTGGACATTGCCTCTCACCATTAGAGCGGGCTTCGGGCTGGCTGTTTCCAAGGCCTCCTTTTCTAAGGCGCCTTCACAACCCAGAAGGTCTACTTCAAGTAGCTTTTCTCCTTCGTTTGCTTCTGCTTGGGACTCAGTCCTCTATGCAATTACCTACCAAGAGCCCTCTGAGTAAGATGGTACAGTTGCCAAGAACTTACGTAACAGTAGATCTTGAGAGGCTCTTCAGCAAATAACTCTATCCGCCCTCCATCCCCTAAGCTTTTTCAGCTCCTTTTCCAGGCAGGGAAATATCCACTTCTCTCGTCTTGCCTTTTGGCCTTTGGCGGAAAGAACTGGAAGGTGGGCATGGGGACCGCCCTTTATACTGGCGTCACATGACATCAGTCACCTGGCGTGGGGCGTTCCCGCCAGAGACTACAGCTAGAAATTTTCCGTTGGGTCCCTGGCGCCGGCCGTCATCAGTCTATAATTACCTGCTGCAGAGCCTTTCTCGAAGATCTACTGTTACGGTAAGTTCTTATGTAACTGTACTAATTAGACCCCGAACGACAGAGCCTAGCCCGTTATCTTCGGCAGAAGGACCCTAAGCCTGTGGTGGTCCCACCCTTGGTGGACACCTTTGCGGATGTCACCAAGGCAGTGTGGAAACGTCCGCACTCCACCCCCGCAGTGCCAAAGAAGTCTGATCGCCTGTACAGGGCCTCTGCAGATGGCCCGTACTTAGCGCAACAACCTCTGGCTGATTCCCTGATCATTACGGCCTCCCATGATAGGTCTCAACGACCACAACATTTGAGTACACAACCTCCGCACCGGGAGTCCAAGCAGTTGGACTTACTGGGTAGGCGCATTTATGCGACTGCTATATGCTTCATTAGGTCACTGAACTATCTGACACACATGGTTCAGTTTCAGAATGCCCTGTGGGAACAGGGTCAAGACCCAGTTAAAAATACTTCCAGATGGCGAACAGAAGGAGGAGCTTCTCAACCTCCTCACACTGGGTCAGACATGGGGACCCAGGTTTTGAGAGCCGCCTACGACTCTGCGGACTCCGCAGCAAGGGGAGCAGCCTCAGGCGTCTCTCTCCGGAGACATTCATGGCTTTGTGTCTCCGGATTTACCCTGGACGTTCCCTATAACGGCGAAGTCCTATTTGGTGAAGATTCTGAAAAGGTGATCACCAAATTACAGGATGCCGGGAAGGCAGTAAGGACTGTACAGGCCATATACAGACCCAAATCTGATTCCTTTTCGTGGGAACCAGAACCGTTTCATGACCCGACAACAAGCGGCGGTAGCCGTTCGACCAGCAGCAAAGGGGCACCTTCCACTGTAAGGTCCAACCTAGTCTTCCCCAGGCCGAGGTCAGAGGTATATCAAACTGGCCCAGCTTGCGGGGGTAATGCCGCCACAGCACTCCTTCCCAGGCCCCGCCCCTTCTCTGGATCAACATGCAGAAAAGGTCGGGGGTCGCATCGCTCGCCACTTATCAGGATGGCAGTCGATAACCACCAACCGGTGGGTTCTTCAACTGGTCAAGAGAGGACACTTTATAGAATTCCTTGACGACCCACCGTCAAGACCTCCCCTGCTTTCCCGTTATTCGGGTCAGCACACACTGCTCATACAGCAGCAAGTGCTTGCGCTTCTGAGAAAGGAGGCTATAGAGCACGTACCGAGGGGCCAGAGAGGTGCAGGTTACTCTTCCCACTTCTTCCTGGTTCCCAGAAAGACAGGGGACCTCCGTCCGATTCTGGATTTCAGCAATCTCAACGCTTCGGTCCTTTACAAACGATTCCGCATGGTGACCCTTCCCGGATTGATACCAGTACTCAATCAGGGTGCCTTCCTAGCGTCTTTGGACATGCAGGATGCCTACCTGCACATACCTATAGCACGAGCGCACAGGAAGTTCTTGAGCTTCGAGTTTCTTGGTCACCATTATCAGTTCTGAGCCCTCCCCTTCGGACTGTCCTAGGCACCTCGGGTATTTACGAAGTGCATGGCAGTCGTAGCGGCGGCTCTAAGGAGACAAGGCCACTACGTGTTCCCATACCTGGACAACTGGCTCCTCATGGCCCCCTCTCGGGAGGTTCTGATGTCCACAATCCACTGTACTCAGCCCCTGTTCGGGGCATTGGGCATCATCATCAATCAGAAGAAGTCACACCTGGTGCCATCACAGAATCTGCAGTTCATAGGTGCAGTTCTGGACACCGTCCAAGGGAGAGCTTTTCTGCCCCAGGACAGAGCGGAAAACATCAGATCCCTCATCAGGGACATCTTGGCAAAGAAGACAGTCCCAGCCAGACTGGTCCTTTGCCTGCTCAGACACATGGCTGTGGCCATTGCGACAGTCCCACTAGCCCGTGTCCACATGAGGGTGACCCAGTGGATGTTACGGGTACAATGGGATCAGAAGCAAGACCATTTGCAGCTTCCAATTCAGATCACGAAAGCAGTCATCCGGGATTGGCAATGGTGGCTAGATTCAAAGCACCTGTCGGCGGGGATCCCCTTCATTGCACCGTCTCCGATTGTGACACTGTCCACGGACGCCTCAGGGTTCAGTTGGGGAGCACACCTCGATGGGGTCAGGGCTCATGGACGCCCCAGGAAGCTCATCTCCACATAAATATTTTGGAAATTAGAGCAGTTCTTTATGCCTTGCAGGCCTTCCAGTCAGAGATCCCACCAGGTACTCTACTGTTACAAACAGACAATACCGTGGTGATGTATTACCTCAACAAACAAGGAGGCACCCATTCCTACCCGTGTTGCAGGGAGGCCATGATGGTGTGGGATTGGGTTCTGCAACACCGCACAAACCTCATTGCTGTTCATGTCCCAGGAGTGGACAACGTCATCGCAGACAGTCTGAGTCGCTCTCAGGCCAGAGTCCACGAGTGGGAACTACTCCTCAGGAGATCATAGAGGATCTGTTTCACAGATGGGGCACTCCAGAGTTAGACCTTTTCGCATCCCCATCCAATACAAAACTGCCCAATTTTTGCTCACTAGATCCAGGGCCTGGTGTTTTCTGGCAAGACTCGTTATCCCTCTCCTGGACGGGCAGATTCCTCTATGCATTTCCTCCCTTCCCGTTGATCCAGAGGGTCCTTTTGAAACTCCGCAGAGAGTAGGCGACCCTGATACTAATCGCGCCCTTTTGGCCCAGACAGATTTGGTTCCCTTTGCTACATCAGCTGTCCCAGGAACCTCCGTGCCTCTGCCAATCAGCTCTCACTTATTGTCCCAGGAGGCAGGTTCTTTGGTCCATCGGACCTTCGCTCTCTGAACCTGCCTGCGCTGGCTCCTAGAGACATAGTTATCATGCATGCGGGGTCTGCATGAGGTAGCAGATGTTCTAGCGGCTGCTAGAAAACCGGCCACTCATGCAACATACGCCATTAAATGGCGCAGATTTTACCTATGGGCTCAAGCACAAGGGCTTTCCCCAATGGATTGTCTGGAAAGGTCAGTTCTTGACTACCTTCTGTCTCTTTTCCAAGCAGGCTTGGCCTACTCCTCTATTAAAGTACACCTCTGTGCCATCTCAGCCTGTCATACACCTATAGTCCTCCGGCCCGTAGCTCAGTTGGACACCGCACAAGCCTTCCTGAGAGGCATTCTCCACCTTAGACTTCCAATTAAGGATCCTATTCCTCCATGGGATTTACCCTTTGTCCTGGAGCAGCTCACGCTGCCACCTTTTGAACCAGCCACGGATTGCGAGCTATGTCTCCTGACATGGAAGACGTTATTTTTAGTTGCTGTTACTTCAGTCAGAAAGATTTCTGAGCTTCACACGCTTATGTGCAAAGAACCTTATTTGGTTTTTCACCAGGACAGGGTGTCCCTGAGGACAAATCCAAAGTTTCTACCTAACGTGGTCTCAGCTCTCACCCACAATCAGGACATCAACCTGCCAGTGTATTTTCCTAAATACTCGAATAGAGGAGAGGCCCTGCTGCACACTCTAGATGTGCATAGGTGTCTAAGATACTACCTGACCAGAACCAGGCACCACCGTAAATCTGATCAGCTTTTTGTCTCCTTCGCCCATAGGATGATGGGAGCTCTGGTTTCTAAACAATCGCTGTCCAGGTGGCTCATCCATTGTATCACATTCTGTTACCAGAAAAGTAATAAACCCCTAACGGGCTTGGTTAAGGGACATTCCACAAGGGGGTGGCTACCTCCTTTGCGGCTGTGAAGAATGTGTCCACTTCAGCCATCTGCGCAGCAGCTACTTGGAGCACCAGGCACACCTTTATCAGGCATTATAGCGTGAACGTTACATCACGGTGAAGAGCTGGTTTTGGTCTCACAGTCCTTCAGGGACTCCTATCCTGGGCTTCAGTCAACTCATGATCTCTACCTAGCCTCCTCCATCTGCAAAGGTTTCCAGTATTGTGAGAATCGGTCCTAATGGTGTAACCTGCAAGAGCTGTTTCTCGAAATACGATGGTACAGTTTCGTAAGAACTTACCGTAACAGTAGATCATCGAGAACAGCTCTTGCAGTGGGTAGTTTCCCTCCCACCATCCCCTCTGGAGGTAGAGTTGTTCCATTATCTCTTTACCTAGGATTCGGTGTTTCTAACACCGCTCTGAATACCTTTTTGATGGCGGATCCTCAGTCTCCACTTCTGATGTCTTCTAGCGGCTGGGAGTCTCCGGCGGGAGAACTGGGGATTCTGGGGACCGCCCCCTTTTGTATGATGCTTGATGTCGGGGGCGGTCCCCGATGGATACTGCTAGCTAGAAAATTTCTGTGGGGTCCTGGCACCTGCTGGCTTCAGTCCTAATGGTGTAACCTGCTGCAAGAGCTGTTTTCGAAGATCTACTGTTACGGTAAGTTATTATGTAACTGTACTTTTCACAGCAATTTACGTGCATTTTTTTTTACTTTATTTTTTATTAATTATCCTTGATATCCATTAGTACATTTTCCATATAAGAGACAGTCCAAAGGAGATTCTTACCAATGGGGCAACATACCCCTTAATCACAGACATTAAACTTATATTTTATGCATCCATTATATTTTGATACATCATCAGGGGGGGAATCAAGATGGTAACAAACTTAAAGTTCAGTAATTTGTCACAATGAAGTCCATGAGCAGCGTGACTGTGCCCAAAAAGATATAGTCCCAAAAGAAGTCCAGCTATGAACTACCCCTGTAGGGGGAACATATTGCAGTGCACTTTCCCTTAATTAAACAACAATTAGAATATTGTGTATCCCCTATGAAACATTTAGCCCCCGTCTACTTCCTCTCAAAAAAACATACAAATATTAAAGAAAGTTCTCCATCGAGATTCTCAGGGTTAGAGCGTTAACATGAGCCCCTTACTTTCAAACAGTAAATCTACAAAATGGTTCAGGTCTATATGACAAGGCCCTCCTTATTGTCAGAGGAGCTTCCTTACTCATAAAACATCATTAGGCCAATTATATATTAATCAACATTGAGAATGTTACAGTTCCTCACTCCGTAGGGTCGCCAACACTGTCCTCATTTTCAGAATCATCCACAGCCCTCTCAGCTTGAATCTTGTCAGCCCACCTACCAGCCTCCACTGGGTCTGAGAATACCCAGACTTTACCTTGGTACGGGGTCCTCAATCTTGCGGAGAATACAATAGAGTGGGTTATATTCAAGTCTTTCAGCACGCGACAAACGCCATCAAATATTTTTCTTCGCTGTCTCATCGCGTAGCTGATATCTGGGAACAGGTGCACAATTTGACTGTTGTAGAGGATGGGTCCATTCCGATGAGCTAGGGATCCCTTTCTCCAATTCCCGCTGTCACAACCAGGAGAGTTCACGGTGGACTATCGGCCTCAGTTCTCCCTCGTGGTATAATTCTGTAGGCTTTCTGGAAACAGAAGGCCTCCGGAACTCCTTCGGCCAGTAGTTTTTCGGCCAACCAGTCGCTGATGAACATCTTAGGGTGATCCCCCTCCGGTACGCCCAAAACTCTGTTTGCTGCCATAGTTTGGTTTTCTAGCATTTCAAGCCTCACTCTAAAATGTTGTGATTCTTTAACCATTGCTGCAGAAGCACTGGTTGATGCTGCCACTTGCTTTTTAACATCAAGCATTTCAACCTTCAAACAGTCCATCATGGTCTCAACCACGGTCACTCTATTGGTAATCGTATCCATCTTTTGGCTTAAATCCGAGACTGTCGATATGAGTCGCTGCATTTTATTGCCTACGGTTTGCATCGTTTCCAAGTTAGATTCTGGGCCTGGAGCGCCATCAACAGATCCAACAGAGGTTGTGGGTAGACCCGCTGTATCTTGTTTACTTTTCAGCTGAGTGTTACCTCCTCTGTCTCGACGGGGGTTCCCCATTTATAAGGTAGAAGTTGCTCTGCAGTCTGGCGGTTCAATTTAATTATTTTTAATTGAATGTGATGGTTTTAAAATAAGATTTTGAGGAAAGTAGACGGAGCATCACAAAAGCGTGTCTCTTCAGCTCGGGCTCCATAGCGCCCCCCATGTGCATTTTAAATAGCACAACTAACTTAATTTCTAGGAGCGTGGATATGTTGTTCATCCACACTCTCTGGCATGTCCCTTTCCCCTTTAAATCTTGTCGTAAGTCTTCAAGCTGGCTCCTCCCACCACCGGGTGGTAAATACTCGGCTCCACCCATGGCCTTGAAACTTCCTTTCTGCTGGAAGATTCAGGTTCCTTGTGCTACTTCTGCAGTACCATAGGCCCTGGATTCTAATCGGCGGTTTTACGCATTTGCTTTCTTTGAAACTCGTACGAGTTTACGATTCTGATCCGGGCGCATTGGACATGGAGGACAAGTCGTCCCCCGGGTTTCGCCGGTGTCCCTGCGGACAGAAAATGTCACACACCAATCCCCACCTCTTGTGGTCTATTGCACCATTTGTCTGGCCTTCCATCCCAACGTCCTAGACTACCACAAGGCGCGCCTAAAACTAGGGAGACCGGAGCCTCGCAACCCACTGGTGAAATCGAAGGAGACCAGGTGGGCGGTTTCCGCGGCTGCGGGATCCGCCAATCAGCTTGAACAGATGGCGGCTTTTAAGGAGGAAGCTGCTCAAGCTTCGCCCAGCCGCAGTGTTTTTGTGCCGCTTAACCTGGGCTTCACTTTCACTGGGTCCTTTCAGGAGCTGTGCCAGTCTCTCCCCACCAGGGGTGAGGCACCCTCGGGCTCGCACTCCTCCCGCCCTAAGAAAAGGGACAAGGACCCTAAATCTTCTTCTGCCCGAAGAAGACGTTCCTGGGACCGAGGCGGTCCAGTTCTCCAGGATCTTCGGGTCTTGACCTCAGTCGAGATCGCTTCCTGACAACCGGCTGCAGACCTTCCGTCAGGCCCAGGCACTGAGGCAGAGGATCACGGCTGAACTGGCCGAGATTTCTCTCGACCCGGTCGAGCCGTTGTCGCTGACCCCGGTCGCCGACTCCTTGGAGAGGACACCCATCCTTTCCTTCCCCGACGAGGAGACTCTTCCTTTGGGTATCCCGATCGAGGGACAGGAGCCAGAACCTCGATTTTCACCGAATCCGGCCTCTCCTGATCGAGAAAATCGACACTGTCGATCTCGATCGAGGACTAGGATCCCGTAGGTCGAAAAAAAACGAAAAAGAGTCACAAACACTCCCGGAAGAGGCGTCTCCACCGATTCTCATCCTCCTCAGATGAGGAGAGACTTCGACGGAAGCTCCGTCGGCATTATGAGGACCTTATGTGGCAAAAGCTAATTCAAACAACATGAAGTCTTGCTATATTATGACATATGCAGTGAGTCCCAACCTTCGAACTGCTCCGGAGGTGAAAGAGTTAACTTTCCATGCCAGGCATGGAACGCTGAGCTCGAGCTCGGTTGAAAACTCTGTCTGTTGTTCTTCAAACTCAAACTGTCAGATTCTTTACTCCGCCTCACTGAACAGTCGCTCCGGAGATTTCTCCTTCTGCTCGGTTCATTTTGTCGGTTAAAGTATTATTTTCTCGTTTTTTTGACCGAATTTAAACCGCAACCGGTCGGTTCAAGCTCTGTCTGTGGTATTTGTGAGTACTAGATAGGTTTTACATTAATTTCTATTCTGTGTGGAACTTGTAAACGGTTTATCGGTTCGGTTTGAACCGATCAGGTTGTTTAAAATATATTAATCTCTCCTTTAGAGTGTGGTTACCGGTTCTTATCGGTTCTAAAAAAAACGGATTTTATTACGTGTTTTTTCCACGACCCGTGACATGGTTGGGAACCGATAAGAGGGTCTTACCTGGTGGATTGCCATAAATGGGTAAGTTTGATTAGGCTGGCATTATGTCTGAGAAACCCAAAAGAAAAACCAGGCCCACTGGGTTTCAACACTGCAGTGTCTGTGGGGAAGTCTTTGCTAAGGCTGCCCCCCCCCACCCCCACCACCTGTGTTTATTGTCTGGGGTTTGACCACCTCAATGCAAACTGCCAGATTTGCAAAGAATTTTCCTGCAGCTCTGGAAAAAGAGTTGGTAGCTCAGGAAAGGAGGCAAAAGTCAGCTGAACCGGATGGCCAGCCGGTTCGGTTCAACGAACTGGAGAGTGCCCTCTGACCAGGCGAGACTTCTCGGGCAAAAGGAGAGCCAACTCGGAGGGTCGGTTCCAGCAAAAGGACTAGGAAATCCGCTGTTGTGGAGCCAAAACTTTCCTCTCAACTGCTGAAGAAATAGCCAAAGCAATTAAAATTGTCCAGTCGCTTTCCCCGGTTCCGACCGAACCGGCACCATCAGGTAAGCGTACGGTTCAGCCGGTTCCACCGGTTCAAGAGTACGATTTAGAAGAATTTTATGAACCGGAGAGGGGGAAGAGGAGTATGTGGAGAGTGAATGTGGATTTGAAAGTCTGATGTGCCATTGAACGGACATCTCCCCAGACAGACCTTCAGGAGTGTCTCCTCTAGCTTTCTGAGTCCCCTTCTCATTTTATGTTTTATAAAAAAGTGGCTGAAACCCTCCAGCTCCCTATGGAGGAAGCTGTGGATGATCAAGAGGAGCCTAACTATGTGGAAATGATGGATATCCCAGAGTCTAGGAGACTGTCTATTCCTTTGCATAAATCTTTTGGGAAACAGACAGTAAAAATTCTAAAAACTCCTCACACTTTACCTCCTGTGAAGGTACACATTGTCAGGCTCTGATACGGAGTTCCTTACACAACATTGCAGCCATGTTGGGGTAGTGCAGGCTGCAGCCTGTGACAAGGCAAATATTCCCTTGGCTTCACACCCCCCTGACAAGGACTCCAGGAGGACTGATGCCATGGCAAAGAAACAGTACATGGCAGCATCCTTGGGACTCAGACAGGCAAATTATATGGCTATGTTGCTAGATACAGAAATCCAGATGGGATACTGTTATGGCTCTAGCAAAACAGGTCCCTGGCCAGCTGCCAAGGAGCTGGAGCAGGTGGCTGCTGATGGTATTGAGGCATCTAAGGGTGCAGTTCCATGCTGCAGTGGACTCTAATGATGTATCACCGAAAGTCAGCAGCTACATCTGTGGCACCACAGAATGGCTTAGCTCAGATGTACTAGCCTGTCTGGATACCCAGACTAAGGCCATGGATTTTCCTGTTGTGGGTAATTCTCTGTTTGGGAGCAGACAGAGAGTACATGAAGAAAATGGATGAGTATAGGACCACCTATAGGAGTGCACAGGCCAAGGAAAGGCAGGCCACTCCTCAAAGGCAGCCGGGCAGGGCAGGCCTTTTCATAGGCCTTTACCAAGCCCAGGCCTCCTCTTCTCTCACACCCAGAGGGGTTCTTTGAGGGAGGCAGACGGGATACAAGCAGGCCTGCTTCCACCCCTCAGCCTAAAGCCCCTGCCAAGCAGGCACCCTGATGGGGTTGCCAGGGCCGATTCTCAACTACCTGTAGGGGGCAGGCTGGCTTACTTTGTCCAGGACTGGAAGTCTCTGACATCAGACAAGTGGGTCCTGGAAGTAGTAAGCCAGGGATTGGTTCTCCGCTTCAGAAAGTTTCCAAAGATGAGACCCAGATCCTTTCCACCTGCAAATCCACCAGAGGCACTTGCCCTAGAGGCAGAAGTCTCTTCCCTCCTGGCTCTCAGAGCCGTGGAAAGGGTTCCACCCCTACACCAGGGCAAAGGATTGTACTCCAGGTACTTCCTTACCCCAAAAAAGACAGGAGAATGGCGGCCCATCCTGGATCTCAGATACTTAAACAAGCACCTTTTAAAACCAAAATTCAAAATGGTGACTCAGGAATTATTCTACTTCTCTAAGTCCAGGGGACTGGCTAGCGTCCCTGGACCTCAAGGATGCCTACTTCCATATTCTCATCAGAAGCTCCCATTGAAAGTACCTCAGGTTCGAGCTGCCCTCAGGCCATTCCAGTTTAGAGCAATGCCCTTTGGCCTCACCTGTGCTCCAGGGTATTCACAAAATGCCTGGCAGTAGCAGTTGCCTACCTAAGAGGCAAAAATTACCATCTTCCCTACCTGGACGACTGGCTCATAGTAGGCCAGTCTCAGACCAAGTCAAGTTACATCTACAGATAACTCAGCAACTGCTTACCTCTCTAGGTTTCCTTCTGAATCTTTCAAAGTCAGTTCTAGAGCCTGTCCAGCTCCTCACCGTCATAGGCGCAGAGCTGAACACAGAGAAAGCCAGAGCCTTCCTTCCTTTGGACAGGGCAAGGACCCTGGTCTCTCTGGCTGCCTCCTCATTCACCCTGCAGGTCTCTCGACCAGCAAGACATTTTCTACAGCTCCTGGGGCACATGGCCGCTACTACAGCAGTAGTGCAAGGAGCAAGATTTCAGATGAGGGACATCCAGTTCCATTTGAGAGCCTTTTGGTCTCAAAGAAAGACCCTCTAACCAAGTTGATCCCAGTAACTCGAACCCTGATCCAAGCCCTACAGTGGTGGCAGGATCAGAGCAATCTGAGAAAGGGGTTCCCTTTGTCACTCAGTCTCACTCTTTAATCCTTACTACAGATGCATCCCTCTTGGGGTGGGAGCTCACATGGCGACCTCACTACCCAGGGATTGTGGTCCCCTCAGGAATCTCTCCACATCAACCTGTTGGAGCTCAGAGCAGTTTTCTAGCACTTCAAGTTTTTCCAAATCTGTTCAGAACAAAGTTGTACAGGTCAGAACAGACACCACCACCACAATGTGGTACATCAACAAGCAAGGAGGCACTCGGTCTACGGCCTTGTGCACCGAAGCAATGAAGTTGTGGTCTCTGGCTTACTCCCTGAACACCTCCCTTACGGCAGTTCACCTCCCAGGCAAGGACATTGTCCTGGCAGATGCTCTCAGCAGGATTTCCCAGGGCCATCACGAATGGTCACTGGATCACCTGGTCCTGGAGGTAATATTTGCGAGATGGGGCACCCCGCAGATAGGTCTTTTTGCAGCCCCAGACAATCACCAACTTCCCCTTTTTTGCTGCAGGCCCCCAGTGTTGAGCTCAGTCCCTCTGGATGCCTTAGTTCTCAATTGGGAAGGGAAGTTTCTCTATGCTTCCCCCCCCCCTTTCCTCTCCTGTTCAAAGTGTTAGTCAAAATCAGATCTCAATCCTGCAAAGTGATTCTGATTGCTCCAGATTGAGCCAGACAACCTGGTATCCACTCCTACTGTCCTTAGCAGTCCATCTTCCCTGTGTCTTCCCAGGAATCACAACCTGTTAACCTGTGCTCAGGGAAGGGTTTGATACCCGAACCTCAAATCTCTCAATCTCAAGGCCTGGCTCTTGAAGAGTTAGAGTTTACTGATCTACACCTCTCCCAAGGTGTAATGGATATATTGAAGGCTTCTAGGAAAACTTCCACCAGGGCTACTTACAATTCCAAATGGAAGAGGTTTTCCATATGGTGCTCTGGGAAGCATATTTCCCTAGAATCTGCTGATTTACCCACAGTCCTGGATTATATGGTCCATTTAAACACTTTGGGGCTGAGACCAGCTACCGTAAAGGTACATTTGGCAGCTGTGTCTGCTTTTATTTCAGCAGGTAAACCCTCTTTTCTTTCAGCTCATCCTGTATTCTCTAAGTTTTTTAAGGGATTGCTTCACACCAACCCTCCATTCAGGGACCCTGCCCCTGCCTGGGATCTTAACGTTTGCATTGCTCAGCTTATGCAACCTCCCTTTGAGCCCTTGTCTTCAGCAGAGCTTAAGTACTTGACTTGGAAGACTGTGTTTCTGGTAGCCATCACTTCTGCAGACGCATAAGTGAATTACAAGCTTTGTCAGTGGAGCTTGATTTATCTCCTTTCATAGAGATAAGGTGGTCCTCAGGGCTAACAGGAAGTTCTTGCTAAGGTGGTTTCAGATTTCCACCTTAATCTATCTATATCTCTTCCAGTGTACTTCACTGACCATTCCTCCTCTGGCGAGAGAGGCTGCACAACTAGATGTGAAGAGCCCTTAGTTACTACATAGAGCGTACCAAGGGTCACAGGTTTGACTCCTCCAACTGTTCCTCACTTATGGTGAGGTTGGTAAAGGTAAACCTGCCACTAAAAGATCCATTGCCAGGTGGATTGTCTCTTGTATCCAATTCTGTTATGAAAAGCTGGGTAAGGTTCCTCCCTCAGGCCTGAGGGCTCACTGTACCAGGGGTACAGCTGCTTCCCTGGCTGCTGCCAGGGACATCCCCATTCTAGAGATTTGGCAAGCAGCTACCTGGAAAACAGTTCACACTTTTACCAAGCATTACTCCCTGGACATCCAGGCTAGGAGTGATGCTCGGTTTGGCACAGCTGTGCTTCAGAGCCTATTTCCTAAGTAGGTTCTGTCCCTCCTCCATGGCGGTACTGCTGTGTAGTCTGCATATGTCATAATATAGCAAGACTTCATGTTGTTTGAAGAAAAATTACTCACCTTAGTAATGTTGTTTCTTCTAATGGAGTCTTGCTATATTATGACCCCACCTGCCCCTCTCAGAACCTCTGTTTTTGGGATGTGGGTGGGCAGTGCAGTGTTGGCACTTAGTAGATGCCCACCTTATTTTTTCACCCCTCCTTTTTTTGGGGTGACTGGGTGTTGTGTTTTTCATTTTTTGGGTCTCCTGACTTGAGTCTTTGTTTTGGGACCAAAAAATGTGTTCTTATATCTAGTAGCCAGTTGGCTAGTGTAGGTTTACAGCTTCCACACAGGACCTTAGTGAGTTTAGCTCGTAAAGATCTGACAGTTTGAGTTTGAAGAACAACAGACAGAGTTTTCAACCGAGCTCGAGCTCAGCGTTCCATGCCTGGCATGGAAAGTTAACTCTTTCACCTCCGGAGCAGTTTGAAGGTTGGGACTCACTGCATATGTCATAATATAGCAAGACTCCATTAGAAGAAACAACATTACTAAGGTGAGTAATTTTTGCTTCTGACTGGTCAAAAGCCGGCTTCACCGGCCATTACTTGGCCCCAGCCACTTAGGCCGACGCCGACCCCTCCGGCACCGAAGATTCCGGTTCTCCCTCTGGTAGGACCGGCACGCATTCCTGTTCGGCCTGTTCCGGTCTCCCCACCAATTTTGGTGGAGCCACCGCCTAAGCAGCCTCAGGGAGGGGCTCCCTCGAAAGAGGACCGGACAGATACGGGCCTGCCCCGTCGCCTGTCCATCACTGTTGTCACCGATCGCCCTCGGCGTATTGAAGGGGAGATAGGCGGGAGACCCTTGTATCCCAACTCCTTGGACTCTGATACCACTGGTCTTCACTCACACCCCGATGATGAGTTGTCAGTGACAGGCCTGGAGGAAGGTCCTTCCTCTTTCCAGGGCATCCTCCGACTTATTTTAGGTTCCACCCATATGCCCTTAGAGCCTATCCAAAGAAAGGCGGAATATCCTCTCACCGATATCCTTGGGGGGCATACCCCGACGGAGGCCTTCCCAGTGGCCGAAGCCATTGTTGGCCCGGCCCTTGAGCTATGGCAGCGCCCTGCCTGTTGCCTGGCTCCGTCTGTCCGCATGGCTCGCAAGTACACTGCACCCATGGGGTCCTTGGCGGGCTTCACAGAGCATCCCTCGGCCGAGAGCTTTGTGACTGCCTCAGTGTATAGACGCACGGGTAGTTCAGCGGATTCTGACCGCCCTCCGGACAAGGAGTCTAAAAATATGGACCATTCTGCCCGGAAGGTATATGCGGCCTCATCCTTGGGCCTTCGTCAGGCCAGCTCGGCAGTGATCATGGCACACTTCTCTCACGCCCTCTTCTGGTCGCTAGATGAAGTCCTCCCTCATCTCCCAGTGGACATGTAGACCACGGTTAAGCAGGTCCATGACCAGGGCTGTGCTGTTGCAACACAGCAGCTCCAGACGGCCTTGGATATTGGAGATTCCTGTGCCCGTTCACTAGCAGCCACAGTGGCCACTCGCTGCAGGGCCTGGCTGAGGTTATCCTCTTTTTCCGGTGGATAATCAGCACAGGTTAGCTGATGTACCCTTCCTTGGCACCGATCTCTACCGTCCGGGAGTGGCAGGTCACCTCCAGCACATAGAGCAGTCCAATGCCACCTTGAATGCCACTTCTGCAAAAAGTTCTTTGGGCAAGAACCAGCAGAAGCACAAGAAGAAGCCTTTTCGGCACTCTTTTCCTGCAGTTAAACAGCCCACCTTCCAGGGAGGTCAGTAGCAACAGCAGGCTCAAGCTTGGCACTCTAGGCCCAAGCAGGATCCCCAACAGCCCCGCAAAGGAGGCTGAGGTGCCGGTCCAGGAGCCTCCTCCTCCTCTAAACCTGCGTAGTGACGGGTCGGTGTGGCCACCCCTACACCCGTCACGCCAGTTCTGGGTCCTCCCGTGGGGGGCCGGCTCCGCCACTTTCTTTCCACCTGGTCCGGTATCACTTCGGACAGGTGGGTCCTGGAAGTGGTCGGTCGGGGACTGCCTCTAGAGTTCGAGCAGTACCCTCCCTGCCAAGCCCGTGCCCCACGGGAGGAAAGGATCTCAGTTGGCACTCAGTCGGCCATTCGGGACGACATTGCTCAGCTCCTCCGTAAGGAGGCAGTAGCTCCAGTGCTGGATCCTCCTACAGACCCAGGCTTCATGTCCAGGTACTTCCTGGTGCCCAAGTGGACGGTGGGTTGGCGCCCCATCCTAGATCTCCACGACCTGAATCAATATCTCAGGTCTCGCACCTTCCGGATGGTAACTCTGAATCAGATTATACCATCTCTGGAGCGAAACATGTGGTTCTGTTCACTGAACCGACAGGACGCGTTTTTCCACGTCCCAATCCGTCCATCCCACCAGCAGTTCCTCCGCTTCAGGGTGGAAGGGACCCTGTACGAGTTCCAAGCCATGCCGTTCGGCCTGTCATGGGCCCCTCGGGTCTCCACCAAGTGCATTGCAGTGGTGGCGGCCCATTTACGGCGTCAAGGGGTTCGGATATACCCCTACCACGATGATTGGCTCCTGGTGGGTTCCTCCCTGCAGGAGGTGAAGAGGTCCAGGGACCTGGCCCTCCAAACCTGTTCCCAATTAGGCCTCCTGATCAACGAGGACAAGTCGGAACTCGTGCCCTCTCAGGTGATGGGCTTTATCGGGGCAGAGCTCAACTCTTGTCAAGCCAGAGCTCAGCTTCCGGCAGACAGGTCGGAGTTCTTTCCTCCATTGTCCAGTCATTTCTGGTTGGGCACTTGTGCCCTGCCTGGGACTTCCTGCGCCTTCTGGGTTACATGGCGGCGTGCACCTCAGTGGTCCGTTGGGCCAGATTGCACATGCGCCCCCTCCAGTGGGAGCTGGTCACTCAGTGGACTCAGCATCAGGGTCATTTCGACCAGCTGGTCACTGTCGCCCAGAAGATGTGGGACGCTCTCCAATGGTGGACCGTCCCAGGTCGTCTGCAGGAAGGGATCCCGTTTGTCCGCCCTGAGCCAACGGTCGTCCTCATGGGCTGGGGAGCCCACAGATTCTGGACACCTGAGGAGTTCCGATGCCACATCAACCTGCTAGAGATCAGAGCAGTCAGACTGGCACTGTCAGCTTTCACTCCTCAGCTCCGGGGTCAAGTGGTTCAAGTCCAGACGGACAAAACCACGACCATGTACTACCTCAACAAACAGGGCAGTACACACTCCCGTCTACTGTGCAAGGAGGTGCTCTGGATCTGGACCTTCATCAGCCGGTTGGAGGCGGATCTCCTTGCCATCCATGTGGCAGGAGTCTCGAACCAACTGGCTGATGCTGTCAGCCGCATAGGCCAGACATCCTAAGAGTGGTCTCTCCATCCAGAGGTAGCTTACAATCTGTTCTCCCGTTGGGGCAAACCGTTGGTGGACCTGTTTGCCTCCAGGGAGAACACCAAGCTAAGGCTGTACCATGCCCGCCCCCTTCAGCAGGGCGCGCTACAGGGGGATGCCTTCTCAAGGCCGTGGACCCCAGGCCTCCTATACTCTATTTCCCTTGATCCACAAGGTGTTACTCAAGGTGAGGAGGGACAAGGCGAAGGTGATCCTGGTAGCCCCAGATTGGCCCTGCCAGTTCTGGTTTCCAGATCTCCTCAGCCTCAGATGCAGGGCCCTGGAGCGGCTTTGTACATGCCCGGACCTGATATCATTGAACCAGGGGAAGGTATTGCACCTCACAGCCTGGTAACTGAGCGGCTAGAGTTCCAGGCTCTGGGTCTTTCCAAGGATGTCTACACTGTGGTGGAGGCATCTCATAAGGAATCGACCAGGAACTGTTATGCCTTCAAATGAAAAAGGTTTTCCATTTGGTGTCAGGATAAGAGTCAGGACCCCTTATCCTGCTCTGTGGCTAACATTTTAGACTACCTTTGGTCTCTCTGCAAAGGGGGTCTACGGTCATCGACCCTTAGGGTGCACCTGGCAGCCATTTCCGCTTACCGGGCGCGGGCCGGTCAGTTGACATTGGCACAGAAGACAGTGGTCGGGTGCTTCTTCAAAGGCCTGGATCACATATCCCCTCCGGTGCGTGAACCTCCACCTCCGTGGGATCTTTTGCTGGTTTTGGCAAAGCTCATGGGCAAGCCACTCGAACCCATGCACAAGTGTGAGCTCTCACACTTGTCGTGGAAGACTGCCTTCCTGGTGGCTATCATGTCAGCCAGAAGGACAGGGGAGCTCCAGGCGCTCTCAGTGGACTCCCTTTATCTGGTCTTTCACAGGGAGAAAGTTGTCCTGCGCCCCCACCTGAAATTCCTTCTGAAGGTGGTGTCAGAGTTTCACCTTAACCAGGTGTTGACTCTGCCGGTATATTACCTTAACTACACCTCGGACGCCGAGTACAGGCTCCATACCCTGGACCTTAGATGTGCTCTCTCCTACTACAAGGAGAGGACGGCAGAAATTCGGGGAGAGGTTCACCAGCCGTTTGTCACCTACGCTGAAGCCACTTCTGGCAAACCTGCAGCCAAACGGATCATTGCAAGACGGATTACATCATGCATAGGTCTGTGCTATGAGTTGGCGGGCAAGGAGCCTTCCAGAGGGATAAGAGCTCATTCTACCTGCCATACTGCTGCATCGGTGGCTGCTTCCAGGGACATCCCTATCCAGGAAATCTGTCGGGCTGCTACCTGGAAGTCAGCAAACACCTTCATTACCCATTACCACATCGACCTTGAGTCACGGGATGCTGGTTTTGGGGCCTCAGTTCTCAATCTCTCTTCCTAAGTAGGGGTGTGCTGCTTGCCTCCCTCCTGCCGGAGAACTGCTAGAGTCTGCCAAGAGTGTGGATGAACAACATATCCACGTTCCTAGAAAAACAGGTTACTCACCTGTAACAGTAGTTCTGGGAGTGGTATATGTTGTTCATCCACTACTACCCTACTCGGCTTTAGGCGCATCACCTTGCTTCCAGCGGGCTAAGATCTGGCGTCATGGGGCGGAGCCGAGGTAGTTACCACCCGGGTGGGTGGGAGGAGCCAGCTTGAAGACTTCCGGCAAGATTTAAAGGGGAAAGGGACATGCCAAAAAGTGTGGATGAACAACATATACCACTCCTAGAACTACTGTTACAGGTGAGTAACCTGTTTTTCTGTAGTAGTCACCTAGTACTTATTACCATTATCAAAAACACCTAGTGCCATGGTATTTTCAACATTTACAGGTTTCATAAACATAAGAAATATACATCAAGGTATTTTAAGACATAGTGCTAGTACATACTAAATTCAACAACGATAAACACAACCTATTTTACATACGCTTGGAGGTCACCATCATAACCTCCCTGTACAAGGACCTGAGAGGGAAAAGGAAAATTAAAGAGGACGCTATAGCATAGTCAAGAAAGGGAAGGGGGTGCCCATAGGTGGCCAGCGTTATGGACTAGGATAGATTAGGCTAAGAAATAGAAGAACTGTTGCAACAGATTTAGGAAAAGATCAGTTCTCAAGAGTGGCAGGAGCTCCCTGTCACAATCCTAATCGCCCTGCTATGGCCATGGCAGATTTGGTTCCCACTACTTCACAGTTGTTGTCAAAGCCTCAGATTCTGCTGCCAGTATGCTCGCAGTTGCTGTCCCAGGATCAAGGCAAGCTGGTACATCCAGATCTCAAGTCCCTGCACCTTCATGCATGGCTCCTGCAGACGTAGTTATATCAAGGTATGGGGTCTCCCAAGAGGTGGCAGACAGCCTCGTTTCAGTGAGGAAGCCCTCAACTCGTTCCACTTACGCTATGAAGTGGAAGCATTTTTGCTTATGGGCTTTGTCTCATCACCTGGACCCCCTTACCTGTCCAGTGAACTCAACATTACAGTATCTCCTCTCCTTATATCAGCAAGACTTCAGCTACTCCTCCATTAAGGCGCACATGTAGGCCATTTCTGCTTATCACGTCCTCTTCGGCGATAGAACTCTAGCCCAGCTGGACGTGGCCCGCACCTTTTTATGGGGCATTCTACATTTGAGGCATCCCATTAGTGATCCATTTCTCCCCTGGCATCTCGTTTTTGTGTTAGAGAAGCTTACTCTCCCTCCCTTTGAACCCGCAGCAGAGTGTGAGCCGCGTTATCTTTTCTGGAAGGTATCTTTTTTAGTTGCTGTTACTTCAGCTCGAAGGGTTTCCGAGCTTCAGGCCATGTTGTGCGAGGAGCCTTATTTAATTTTTCATAGGAAAAGGGTTTCTCTCCAAACAAATCCTAAGTTCCTACCCAAAGTGGTTTCTAAATTAACCCTCAGCCAGTCGGTTGACGTTCCAGTCTATTATTCAATCCCTTCTAACAGGGGAGAAGCTCTCTTACACACATTGGATGTTCACAGGGCGCTGAGGTGTATTACCTCAAGCGTACAGCGCACACCTCAAATCGGAGCAACTGTTTATGGCCTTTGCGCCTCAACACATGGGCAAACTGGTGTCTAAACAGACTATATCTCGGTGGCTAGTCCACTGCATAGTCTTCTGTTGCAACAAACCTCTACCGGGAACGGTTAGAGGTCATTCTACCAGAGGAGTTTCTGCCCCCTTCACCTCCTTAAAAAATGTCTCTATCCAAGACATTTGTACAGTTGCTACTGGAATTCGGTACACACCTTCGTCAGGCATTATAGCCTGTACATTGCTTCCAGGCACTGAGATGGTTTCGGCCTGGCAGTCCTTCAGGGACTATTGTGCTGATGTGCTGTCTCCTGACCTTTTTAGGCGATGCCGTTATTATAGTTCCTGTCCTCCTCCTCCCAGAGCTAGTCAGCCCCTTAGCGCGGGACTGCTTGGGATTCTGTCCTAATGGTTATAGCCTGCTGCAAGAGCTCCCCCTCGAAGTAAGATAGTACAGTTACGTAAGAACTTACCGTAACAGTAGATCTTCGAGAGGAGCTCTTACAGCGAAACGCCCTTCTTCCCAGTTATATGCATGACTGAGGCAAGCTTCGCTTGGTTCGCTTGCTGGGGTCCGTTCACGGGTTCTCATCAGGTAAACTGAGGTGGAGCTAGGGACCGTCCCCTTTTATAGCATGACCGACATCGGGATGGAGCGGTCCCTGCTGGGTACTGCTAGCTAAGTTTTTTCTGGTGGGTCCTAAGACCTGCAGCATTAGTCCTAATGGTTATATCCTGTTGCATGAGCTCCTCTCGAGGATCTGTTATTACGGTAAGTTCTTACGTAACTGTACTTTCTCTGTGCCCTGCAGGCCTTGAGCACCGTGCTGCTTCCAGGACACCGTCTCGTACAAACAGACAATATATCCATAGTGTACTACCTCAACAAGCAGGGAGGCATGCTCTCCTACCCACTTTAACAGGATGCAATGAGGGTGTGGAACTGGGACATATCCCACCACCTTGAGATCTCAGCAGTCCACATCCCAGGGATTCCGAATACTCTGGCCGATGCTGTCAGATGCACTCGGTCCAGAGCACACGAATGGGCACTACTTCAGTCTGTCACTGACACTGTCTTTGCAAGATGGGGCAAGCCAGAGCTGGACCTCTTTGCTTCCCTTATCAACGCAAAACTGCCCAGTTTTTGCTCACTAGATTCAGGGCCTGGAGTTTTCTGGCGAGACACATTGTACCTCTCCTGGAAAGGTAGATACCTTTACACTTTTCCTCCCTTCCCGCTCCTTCAGAAGGTCTTTCTCAAGTTGCAAGTGGAGGGAGCAGCAATGATCCTTGTGGCACCACTGTGGCCACGGCAGATTTGGTTCCCATTGCTGCAACAGTTGGCTGTAGAACCTCAGATTCCCTTGCCATTGAGCACTCATCTACTCTCCCAGGACAACAGAACCTTGGTTCATCCAAACTTTTGGTCCCTGCATCTACACACATGGCTCCTGAAGACCTAGCCAAACTCCGTTTTGGGGTTTCGGGCAGGGTCGCGAACATTCTAGTGGCTGCCAGGAAGCCTTCCACCAGAGCAACTTACGCTATGAAGTGGAAACCCTTTTGTCTCTGGGCTATGGCTCGCCATCTCGATCCCTTGGCCTGTCCAGTGAACTCACTCCTTGAGTACCTGTTGTCGCTCTCGGACTCAGGATTGGGCTGTTCCTCCATCAAAGTGCATTTAGCAGCCATTTCTGCCTACCATCTTCTTGTTCAAGGCAGAATTGTAGCACAGATGGAGGTAACCCATACCTTTCTCAGGGGAATCCTACACATGAAGCATCCCATAAGGGACCTCGTCCCTCCTTGGGATTTGTTGTTTGTATTGGAAAAGCTGACCTTACCCCCATTTGAGTCAATCGCAGATATCGAGCTTAACTTTCTCTCAGGGAAAGCGTTATTTTTAGTTTTTGTCACTTATGCTCGAAGGATTTCCTAGCTTCAGGCGCTGATGTGCAAGGAGCCTTATTTAGTGTTTCACAAGGACCGGGTAGCCTTGAGAACTAATCCTAAATTCTTACCAAAGGTGGTGTCCAACTTGACTTTGAATTAGGACATCCATCTCCCAGTATATTACCCTGCTCACTCAAACTGGGAGGAGGTTCTTCTCCATACTCTCGATGTTCACCACATTTTGCAGTTTTATTTGTCCAGAACAAAGGATTTCAGACATTCTAATCAGCTGTTCATTTCCTTTGCCTCCAGGATCCCAGGGGCTCCTGTAGCCAAACAGACACTTCCGAAATTTTATTTATTTATTTAAAATATTGGATTTACAACCTTTGAGCCAACGGCTCATTTACAAAGGTACTGCATCACATGGAGGACAGAACAGTGAGAATACAGGTTACAAAGGAATGCAGTCATGTAGAAATTACAGACATTTTATACAGTCTTTTTACAATTGTTTATACAGTCTCTTTACAGTGTTAAACAAAAGACACATTGTTACCATAAGAGAACATCAGTTACCGTCTTTTACATATTACACATGAATCAAGGTGGTACCCCAGAATACAGGGTTATGCAGAAGAGAGGGGCCAGTTTGGGGGTGAGTGGCTCATCAGCTGCATCTCCTTCTGTTACCAGAAATACAACAAACCCCTGCCGGGCTCGGTGAAGGGTCAGTCCACGAGGGGAGAAGCAGCCTCCTTTGCCGCCCTCAGAAATGTGTCTGCAGCTGACATCTGTGCAGCAGTCACGTGGCACACAGTCCATACATTCATCAGACACTACAGTCTGGACATTGCCTCTCATCACAGAGCAGGATTCGGCCTTGCAGTTTTCCAGGGACTCCTCTCATGACGGTACGTCCCTCTTCATTCTTTCCTTACCTCCACCCGAGACTAGTCTGGTTTCCAGTAGTGTTTAGGACTCAGTCCTATATGTGTTACCTGCTGCAAAAGCTGATTCTTGAAGTAAGATAGTACAGTTACGTAAGAACTTACTGTAACAATATATCTTTGAGAGAAGCTTTTGCAGCAGGTATCTCCACCCCACCCCGAGAGGTTTCTCTCCTGCAAATTGGCTTATGTTGGCAACATTCTGATTGCTCTGTGAGGTATTGGCCTTGGTTCTCTGATTCTGATAATCTTCCATCCTGATGCGGGTCTCCAGTGGGAGAATTGGGGCATGCCGAGGACTGCCCACCCTTTGTACCATACGTGACGTGGGGGGGCAGGCTGACGGGGGGTGGTCCCCGCCATAGATTGCTGGCTAGAAGTTTTCCGTGGGGTCCTGCCAGCTACAATCCTGTATGTGTTACCTACTGCAAAAGCTTCTCTTGAAGATCTACAGTAGTAGCCACAGATATTTCCAGATATTTCGTGAAATTTCTGAAGAGTTTCTCTCTGCTGCCCCTACTGTAGAAATGCAGAAAGCAGGAGATTTCTCTAGAAATGTCACAGAAATTTCGGGAAATAGCTGGCAATGTCTGTGGCTACTACTGTACTGTTACGGTAAGTTCTTATGTAACTATACTTTCCTCCATCTCTGGTACTGATGCCAGTTCCACATGTCTTACCCCCTAACCAAGTTTCCATGCAGGGGTCGGCACAGGTGCCATTTTCCTCCCCCTTTTCCTCTAGGTCTGATGAGTCCAGTTTCGTCAGTGACACGGCCGTTGCCAGGTTCGATGCTGTTGTGGCATTGACTGTTTCGGTGCCGTGCGTGGTGCCGAGTTCCTCGATGCCAGTGCACGTTCCGGTGTCTCCTGTGTACCCTTTGCCTGGACCAGACATCAGTCTAACGGGATTGGTCCCTGATTTCTCAGGGGTGGAGGTAGAACATGATGAGTCTGATCCTGATCTAATTTTGTCTGATGGCGCCATGGATGACTCTGTTTGTGACCTGGAAAGCAAACCTTCTCTCTCAACAGACTCCTTAGTCGAAGACCTTTCTTTCCAGACCCTTCTTAGGAATATAGGATTGGCCCTGGCTCTCCAAACCTCCTCTGTGGATCCAGGGAGTCTTGCACCTCACGTTCCTTCATGTTCCTAACATTCCTACGAACTTGAGGCCCCCATGCATCCCTCTTTTGAGACCTTCTCAGAAGCAGTGTGGACCAGGTTGATGCTTATCCCTTCTGTGGCCAAGGCCGCAGATAGGAAGTACGCCCCTCCTAAGGAAAGACCCTTCCTGGCATCATAGCCCTTTGCAGATGCCTTAGTGGTGCTTGTGGATAATAAGGTTGTCTTCCCCCAGGAGACCTCGGTACAACCTATCAGTAAGGAGTCTTGTACGGTTGACTCCTTAGGGAAGCGAGTTTTCACAGCCACAACTCTTGGGATGCGTAGTGCCAGTTATCAGAGCCATTACTGTCAGTACGAGTACCCCCTGTGGAACACTCTTAAATCAATGGTTGAGAATCTCCCAGAGTATGATGTTGACATGGAGCTTCTTCAGACTATTACCAGGGGCATAGAGTCCAGCAATCATCAGCTAAAAGCTTCAAGGGACGCCTATGACGGTTGTCTCTGGGGCGGCTGCCGCTGGGATCTTTATCAGGAGGCACTCCTGGCTCAGAATATCAGGCTTCTCACCCGAGGCTCAGAGGGAAGTAATGAATATCCCCTTTGACGGTGCTTATCTCTTCATCCTGCAAGTTGAACGAGTGCTAGAGGCCACTCAAAAAACTAGGACTGCCATTGAGACAGCCAGGCCAGCTCCTGCGGCTCTTTAAAGGGGCGGGGACCATCGGCAGTTTCATAACAGGCATTCCTTTCGAGGTAAAGGCCGAGGAGCCTTTAATAGAAACCAAAATCTTCAGCCGCAAAAGAAAATGCAGCAAAAGGCACAGGGTCCGGAAGTGCCCAGCGCCAACCTCTAAAGGTCCGGCCCAGATCCCACCTCAGCTGCCTAAGGTGGACACCTCTATGGCAGTAGGGGGGCGTCTGACTCAGTTTTACAACCAGTGGAAGACCATTACAACGGACACATGGGTCCTCAGAATTCTCTAGGAGGGATACTCTCTCAATTTCATAGAGATTCTCCCAGAATTTCCACCCAAGCGACAGCACAGCCTGTCCACTACTCAGTCAGACCTTCTTACTTACGAGATACAGGGCCTCCTAAAGAACAGGGCAGTAGAAGTTGTTCCGCAGGCAGAACAGAACACAGGTTTCTACTCCCATTACTTTCTGGTTCCAAAGAAAACAGGCGGCATGTGCCCAATTATTGACCTCAGAAAGTTAAACAAGTACCTGTTCAGGGAGAAGTTCAAGATTATCTCCCTCTGAACGCTACTACCACTGATCTTCCTGGACATAAGTCTCCACCACTCATTCACACTATTGGGATCTGCGCCGGAGGCACTAGGACCCATCGGGAGCAAACTTTTGCTGGAGGGTCGGCGCCAGAGATGGCGCCGTGAGGAACGGCGCTGCGAGCCCTAGCTCGTGCGATAACGACTATCTCGGCATCGACCCTCCAACCGCCTCAGTTCCTTTTTTCCCGCCGTCGAGTGCACTTCAGTGATGACGTCGCTCGCCTGTCGGGAGTCAAACTTCAAACTAGCAGCATAGTTTTCAGTTTTTATTATTTTGTAGTATTATCTCGATACAGTATCGCTTAAATTTATTCTTATTTTTAAAATAAATACAATAAAGAAGTCTCAGCCTACCTTGACGGAGTGGACCATGAGCAGGTCAGGTGATGGTAGGGAGACTTAGTATGAAACTATTCAGTCAGTCGGGCTGGGTCTGGTCCGCCGCCTTCTCCAGAGGAGGGTCTGACAGCGGTCAGTCCAATGCCGGGGGATGGGCGGTCCCCGAAGCATAAAATAAGCGGTGCACTCTCGGCACTGTTTGACCTCGAGCTCCTCTTGACCCACAGGTCTAAAGAAGGCATCACTCGAGTCGCCCTCTAATATATCTGGTCGTGGGCGCTTCAGTTGCCGATCTCCTCCTTGAGTCACCAACCTCTGCTTCTGGTAGCCGACGGCTTCGACATCGGAGCCCTACCCCGGCCGCAGGTAGGTCTTCAGATGAGCAGTTTCATCAGTGGGCCGCTCTTATGGAGCAATGGACTCGGAGGTTGGTTCGGCTACCTGGCTTGGTCGCTCGTGGGCCTTCGGGCTCTCTGGGCGACCAGGTAGAGCGGTTGGACCTTCCTGGTCGCGCGGCACCTTCTTCGGTGCCGTCGACTCCACGCTTTGGTGTCTCCCCCACACACACACACACATGGCTGCGGGCAAGGGCCACACCGATGCCCTTATCTCCTGCTCTTCTTCCTTCAAAACCTGTTTTTGGTCTGGGAGTGTTTTGGCACCCTCGGCGTCGTGTGGCCTCTGGCGCCATCCTCGGCGTCGATGCTGTGCTCGGCGCCGTGCGGCTACTCGGCGCCGTTTTTGGTGCCGCATGGCCTCGCAGCGTCGTTCTCGGTGCCGTGCGCCTCCTCAGCGCCGGCGGCTCTCAGGGACTCCTCTTTTCACTTGTTTCCTTCTTCCTCCTCTTCTGAATTTAATTCCTTTCCTGTCCATACAGTCCCTCCTGGACTGTCAGGAGATGACGTTGAGCCTGACCCAGACCTTCGGTTGGGTGATGAAGTGGACGAAGCAGGATGTATTACTGCTGCAGAGCCTGTGGTCGAGGACCTATCCTTTAAGTCTCTGTTGAAAAATCTGAGTTCCACTCTTTCTCTCCAGACTACAGACGTCGATCATGGGAAATTGTTGAGACTCCAGTATCTTCATGCCTCGGAGACCCCTACGGATTTGACTCCTCCGATTCAACCTTCCTTCGAGACGCTGTCTCAAATGGTATGGAATAATCCTGCTCTTACCCCTTGAGTGGCTAAATCCATTGATAGAAATATTCAGCCCCCAAGGATCGTCACATTTTGGCATCTCAAGCCTTTGCGGATCCTATTGTAGTCCTGGCAGAGAATGATAAGGTCGTTCTTCCTCAAGCTACTACAGCCCGACCTATTAACAAAGAATCTCGTAAGATAGACCCCTTAGGTAAGAGAGTCTTTGCTGCTTCTACTCTAAGTATGCGTATTGCCAGTTACCAAGGCTATTTTTCTCAGTATGAGTATATACTGTGGCATTCTATTAAACAGGTGGTTGAAGCCCTTCCGGAGTCTGATTCAAAGCCAGAGCTTCTTCAAACCATTACCAGAGGTATTGAGTCTAATAACCAGCAGGTTAAAGCAGCCATGGATGCTTTTGACACTGCTTCCCGTTCAGCGGCTGCTGGTATTTGCACAGCGTCATTCCTGGCTCGTGCCGGGCTTTCGAATGACGCGCGGCAACAGGTGATGGCATTGCCCTTCAGGTGCATATCTTTTTGGTCCTCAGGTAGAGCAAGCTCTAGAAGTGACACAAAGACTAGGTCAGCCATTAGTTGGCTCGGCCCCTCCTGCACCCTCTGAGGGCATGCCAGTAAGCGACAGTTTCATAATCGCCAGTCCTTTCGAGGCAGAGGAAGTTTCTTAAGAATCAACCTGTCCAACCTCAAAGAGGCGGCAACAGAAGCGCAAGAAAAAGCCAGCGCTACCTTATAATTGCCAGCCCAAGTTCCATCTCAGCTGCCCGAGGTGGACTTTTCCTCTCCGGTGGGAGGTCGTCTGATGCACTTCTACAACCAGTGGAAGTCCATAACCTCCGACAAATGGGTCCTCCGGATAATTCGCGAGGGGTATTCACTCAATCTTGTGGAAACCCCTCCGGATCGCCCCCCAAACGGCAGCCCAGGCTGTCAACCCTTCAGTCAGACCTTCTCACCGCCGAGATTCAGGGCCTTCTGGACAACAGGGCAGTAGAAGTGGTGCCTCTGCACCAGCGAGCAGCGGTTCTACTCCCATTACTTTCTGGTTCAAAGAAGTCCGGTATCGCCCATTCTAGATCTCAGAAGCTAAACAAATTTCTCCCAAGGAGAAATTCAGAATGATTCTCTGGAACCCTGTTACCTCTGCTCCACCAACACGACTGGTTAGCCTCCTAGATATGCAGGGCGCTACCAGCACATTCCTATTCACCCGAGGCATCACAAATTCCTGAGGTTTGTGGCTCTGGGACAGCACTATCAGTTCAGAGTCCTGCCGTTTGGGCTATCCTCGGCGCCGCGAGTTTTTACAAAATGTTGTGCAGTTCTGGCAGCGCATCTCAGAAAGGTCAGAATTCAGGTGTTTCCTTATCTGGACGATTGGCTTCTAGCAAGCCCTTCCAGGCAAGGGACTCTGGATGTCGTGGAGACGGCCTCGCGCTTCCTTACGTCCTTGGGAGTTCTGCTCAACCTCAAGAAATCGCCAACTGCAGCCCTCCCAGAGGCTCCTTTTTATAGGGACTCTTCTGGACACCTCCTGTGAAGGCTTTTCTTCCAGAAGACAGGAGAATGATATCCTTCAGATGGCCCGTCACGGGAAAACAGCTCAGTCACAGCTCTCTGATGCAGCGGATGCTAGGCCTCATGGCATCTTCAGTGTTCACTGTTACCCTAACTGCGTCTTCACATGAGAACCACCCAGTGGATGCTCAGTACTCAGTGGTCCCCAGCCACTCACTCGCAGTCCTATCTCATCAAGGTGACAGAACTTTTAAGGAGGTCACTCACCTGGTGGTCTCAAGAGAGCAATCTCCTGGAGGGGTATCCCTTTGCTCCTCTGGATCATCAGATCTCCATTACCACGGACGCATCCCTAATGGGGTGGGGAGCTCACTGTCAGGCTCTCCACACTCAAGGTGCGTGGACTCGGGTCGGGTCCCAGCTCCACATAAACATCCTAGAAATGAGAGCCGTCCTTTATGCGGTCCGAGCTTTGAAGGACATTCTGTGTCACAAGAACATTCTCCTTCAAACGGACAACAAAGCAGTGATGTATTACATCAACAAGCAGGGCGGTGCTCACTCCTACCCCTTATACAGAGAAGCAATGAGGGTATGGGAATGGTGTTTAGAGCATGAGGCTCTAATTCAAGCGGTCTACCTGCCAGGTGTTCAGAACGAGCTGGCAGACCGTCTCAGCAGAACAGAGACAGACCCTCAAGGTGGTCTCTCGACTCAACCATAGTTCAGTCATTATTCAAAAGTGGGGAACTCCAGACCTGGACCTTTGCATCCCTCAGCATAAAACTGCCTCTCTTCTGCTCCAGAAATCCAGGGCCTGGCATTTTCTGTCAGGATGCGTTCAGGCTGCGGTGGACAAAACGCTTTCTTTATGCCTTTCCGCCTCTTCCTCTAATTCAGAGGGTACACCTCAAGTTCGAATCCCAGGTAGACAAAATGATTCTCATTGCTCCCTTTTGGCCTCGGCAGCTGTGGTTTCCACTACTCAACAATATGTTGGCAGTTCCTCCGAGACCACTTCCCCTGCAGATGAACCTTTTGACTTAGGGACCGGTGGTCCATCCCAACCTGAGATCACTTCACCTTCATGCTTGGCTCCTGAAGAGGTCGAAGTAAACCGGTTCAATGTCTCTCGAAGAGTTTCAGATATTCTTCTGGCTGCACGGAAGCCAGCCACTCGGAAAACTTACACAGCCAGGTGGGCGTTTTTTCGCTCTGGTGTACAAAGTCCTCTTTGAATCCTTTTCCTGTCCACCAGATAAGATTTTGGAGTACCTTTTGGACCTCTCAAATTCGGGTCTGCCGTACTCTACAGTCAAAGTTCATCTTAGTGCCATTTCAGCGTATCATGAGCCTGTTATTTCCTTAACTCTGGCTCAGTTACCTATAGTTAGAAGATTTCTTAAGGGATTCTGCATACCAGACCCTGCAGGCGTCCAGTCGCAGCCTGGGACATTAATCTTGTGCTAGACATGCTCACTCGGAAACCTTCGGACCTCTGGCTACCTGTGAGCTAAAATTTCTCACCTGGAAGACTGCCTTCCTAGTGGCCATTACCTCAGCCCCATGGGTCTCTGAGATACAGGCCCTGGTCACAGACCCTCCGTATACTGTGTTCCATAAGGACAAAGTAGTTCTTCGTACTCATCCTAAATTTCTTCCTAAGGTTGTGTCAGAATTTCATCTAAACCAACCTTTGGTCCTTCCCTCCTATTTTGCGGACTTCCAAAATGAAGGGGAATGTTCTCTTCATTCTTTGGATGTTAAGAGGGCCTTGCATTTCTATCTAGATAGAACCAAGGATTTTCGCAAAGCTCAGCAACTGTTCGTTTCCTTCAGTGAGACCCGGCTGGGTCAACCTGTCGCTATCAGATGTATCTCATCATGGCTGAGTGGCGTGCCTTCATCACTGCTATTCCATGGCAGGTTAAGTTGGAGGGTAGAGTTCGCTCACTCTACCAGACGGTGCGGCATCCTAGCGGAAATCCTAGCGTGCCATTGAACATCTGCAATCGGCCACCTGGAGCTCAGTGCATACTTTCGTTAAATATTATGCACTAGATGTCCATGCCAGACGGCATTCTTCCTTTGGCAGAGCCATCCTCAATGGACTTCTGTCCTAGAAGCGTGAGCGCTTGGTCTCTCCTGCCGCCCTCTCGGGGGGGGGGGGATTATTAGCTCGGTACTCTCCAAATAGTGTGAATGAGTGGTGGAGACTTATGTCCAGGAAGATATGAAAATTACTTACCTAACGTAATTCTTAATCTTCTTGGACGAGTCTCCACCACTCCTCCTACGCTCCACCATCCCGAGCTCACCTTTCTTGTTGGTCTTCACTCCCTCAAATCTTTAGGCCGTGAAGACTTCTATATTCAAACCCTTCTTACTGCAGGGTGGCCGGACTATCTTATGTCGGTTTTTAGGTTAGGCTACCCTTCTAGGTTAATTACGCTGCACCTCCTTGGTAAAAAAGGTACTGAGGCGGTTGGAGGGTCGACGCCGAGATAGTTGTTACCGCACGAGCTAGGGCTCGCGGCGCCGTTCCTCGTGGCGCCATCTCTGGCGTCGACCCTCCAGCAAAAAGTTTGCTCCCGATGGGTCCTAGTGCCTCCAGCGCAGATCCCAATAGTGTGAATGAGTGGTGGAGACTCGTCCAAGAAGATCAAGAATTACGGTAGGTACATAATTTTCATGTTTATTAGTACGACTGGCATACCTAGATATGCAGGACACCTACCAACACATCCCAGTACACCCAAGCCACCACAACTATCTCCACTTTGTGGCTCTGGGTCAACATTATCAGTTCAGAGTCCTGCCCTTTGAGCTCTCCTCGGCGCCTCGAGTATTTACAGAGTGCTTCACAGTTCTCCCGACGCATCTCAGAAAACTGGGCATTCAAGTCTTCCCTTATCTAGACGATTGGTTCCTTGCAAGCCCATCCAGGCAGGAAACGCTGGAAGCAGTCACCACTGCTTCACAGTTCCTCACATCCATGAGGGTTTGTTGAATCTGGAAAAATCCCAGCTTCAACCATCCCAGCAACTACTCTTCATAGGAGTTCTCCTTGACACCTCCTGGGCAATGACTTTCCTTCCAGAGGACAGGAGGAACGACATTCTTCAAATGGCATGCTACATCAGAGTGAACAAATCTGTTCAAGCTCTTTCAGTGCAGCAGATGTTGGGCCTTGTCGTCGATGCACAGGTCAGGAAGCACAGGAAAACCAGGAACAGTTGTAAAATTCGAACAAGTGATTTATTATTAACAATAAAATAAAAAAATAAAATTGTTCAGGACAACTATTTAGAAAGACAGTATAAACAGAGAAAGTCCATCTGGGTTTCTTCTCAATTTCCAATCTCAGTCTCTGTGTTTCTCTGTTGCAAGAAATTGCAGCTCTGTTTTTTATAAGTCTTTGCAACCCCTGCTCATTAAGAAAACATGCTTCCAAACTAGCTTCTCAGGTTAACCCCTTTAGTTGCAAACATCTTTTTGCAATCATTTCAACAGTATGACTATATACATTTCAACAGTAAAACTATGTACATTTTTAAACAAAAGGATCCCAGTATCAATTACATTTCCACAAAAAGATTCACATATATTTTTATACCTGTAGATATGCAAGGAGGAAGAAAAGACAGAACAGCAAGTGAGGGTAGAGAGATGGCGAGAGACAGAGAATTGCAAGACCATCGTGGTGATCAAGTCCTAGGTCTCACGAGAAAATTTGGTTGCACAACCAGACAAGAGACAGAAAAGGAGAGAATAGAACAGATCATTGCATTTAAACTCTTTCTCCAGAACAACTGGGACAAGCCCCTATTCAATCCTGTCACAGGCCTCATGGCATCATCCATGATCACGGTGCCTATAGCCCATCTGCACATGACCCACACAGTGGATGTTCAGCACTCAGTGGTCACCGACCACACACCCACAGTCCTTCTACATAAAAGTGACAGAGCCTCTGACAAGGTTACTTGCATGGTGGATTCAGGAAGACAAGCTTCTCCAAAGTCTAAGCTTTATCTCACCAGCATCTCAGATTACCATCACCACGGATTCATCTCTGATCAGTTGGGAAGCTCACTGCCAAGATCTCCACACTCAGGGGGTGTGAAGTCAGGAGGAGTCCTATCTGCACATAAATGTTCTTCAGATGAGAGCTGTCCTGTACATTGCTCAAGCCCTGAAGGATGTCCTCTGTCATAAGGTAATTCTTCAGACGGACAACAAGGCTGTAATGTACTACATCAACAAACAGGGCAGAGCGCTGTCCTACCCTCTGTGCAAGGAGGCCATGAAGGTGTGGGAGTGGGGTCTCAAGCACGATGCTGTGATTCAGGCAGTCTACCTGCCGGAAACTCAGAACCACCTACTGGATCGCCTCAGCAGGACAGAGGCGGATCCCCACGAATGATCACTCGCACCAGACATCGTGCAGTCGCTATTTGACAAATGGGGCCGTCCAGACCTGGACTTTTTTGCATCCCCACTCAACACAAAACTGCCTCTGTTCTGCTCCAGAAATCCAGAACATGCCATTTTCTGTCAGGATGTATTCAGACTACAGTGGACAAGATGCTTTCTGTGTGCATTTCCTCCTCTTCCATTGGTTCAGAGGGTGCTGCTCAAATAGGAAGCACAAGAGGGGCAGAATGATTCTAATCGCCCCATACTGGCCTCGACAGATATGGTTCCCATTGATAAACAAGTTGTCAGAGGTTCCCCCGGGGCAACTCCCTCTGTGAACGGACCTCCTGACACTGGGATCTCTGGTCCATACCAACCTGCTCTCCCTTTATCTCCATGCCTGGCTCCTGAGGATATAGAAGTGGGAAGATTTCAGGTTTCTCAGAGAATCTCAGAAATCTTGGCAGCACGTAAGCCCTCCACTAGGAAGACTTACACAGCTAAATGGAAACACTTCTCGATTTGGTGTGCGAAGTCCCTTCTGGACCCTTTTTGTTGCGCATCAAGTAAGGTGTTGGGAGTATCTCTTAGATCTGTCAAATGCAGGACTGCAATACTCGACAGTAAAGGTACATCTCTGTGCATTTTCTGCCTATCATGAGCCAGTACAGAACATGACACTGGCTCAGTTACCGCTAATCAAAAGATTCCTTAAAGGTATCCTGCACACTAGACCTCCGGTCAGGTAGCCGGTGGATGCGTGTGATATTAACCTCGTGCTAGATATGCCTCACCCGTAAACCTTTTGAGTCTCTAGCCACCTGTGACTTGAAGTTTCTGACCTGGAAGACTGCCTTCTTGGTGGCCATTACTTCTGCTCACAGGGTTTCAAAAATTCATGCCTTGCTCACAGACTCTCCATATACTGTCAAATACAAGGACAAGGTGGTACTTCATACTCACCCTAAATTCCTACCCAAAGTGGTCTCGGAATTTCATCCTAATCAGCCCTCGATTCTTCCTACTTATTTTGCCAGCTTCCAGAATGAAGGGGAATGCACCCTTCACTCCCTGGATGTCAAGAGAACTTTGTGATTCTGCATTGACGGAACAAAGAGATTCACAGATCCAAGCAACTCTGTATTGTTCAGCATGACCTGACTGGGTCATCCTGTTGCCATTAGATGCATTCCTGCGTGGTTAGTGGCTTGCCCCTTTGCTATTGCTACTCGATGGCGCAGATCAAGTTGGAAGGCTGGGTTTACCCACTCTACCAGAGAGGTCGCTGCATCCCTGGCAGAGATTCGTAACGTGCCCTTCTCACCCCAGGGGTCCTTCAGTATCAGTAACATTAAGCAGTTAGCTGACTAGGTGGAACTGCCCTGGAGGTGTGGCTTATGCTAATTAGCATCAGCCAATCAAAAGAGAGCTTGGGGATGTGATGAGGAGAGCCTACCAGAGAAGGCACCAGAATTTTTTTTGAAGATAAATGGACACATGACCAGAGTTATGAACCAACAGAAATTAAATACCATGCAAAAGCATGCCCAGTAATAAACAAGCAAAAACTTTGCTAAAAACGAAGTTCAAAGTGAAAACACAGCAAATTTGGGAGAGGATAAAAGGCAGAGTCCTCTCCTGTAAGGTTGTCGGGGGAGGTAGGGTGGAAGCTTACTGATGCTAAAGGACTCCTTGGAAGAAAGAGGATTATTACGGTGAGTAATTTTTTCTTTGCAGGTATTTGCAAGGCGGCTACTTGGAGCTCTGTGCATGCCTTTGTGAAGCTCTGTGCTCTGGATCTCCACACCAGAAAGCATACTTCCTTTGGCAGGACAATCCTTAATGGACTGCTGTCCTGAGTGAGCTCTGTCTCCTGCTGCCATACTTGCGGGATTGGTTCTTAGCTTGGTACTCTCCCAATAGTGTAAATGAATGGTGAAGACTTTTGTCCAGGAAGATATGGAAATTACGTACCTACCATAATTCTTGATCTTCTTGGACAGAGTCTTCACCATTCATTCAGACGCCCAACCACCATCCCCCGAGCTTACTCATCCTGTTTCTGATCTTTACTCCCTTGTTGGTCTGGGCTATGAAGACATTGTTGAGTTGACCCTTCTTTCACCAGTCATCTGGGCAATCTTATGCCCGGATTAGGTTAGGTTTTCCTAAATTTAGTTACACTGCACCTCCTCGTCAAAAAGGTACTGAGGCGGTTGGAGGGTCGACGCCGAGATGACTTATATGAGCATGAGTCAGTCTCGCAGTGCCGCGCATGGGCAGTCTTATTTCGGCACCAGCCCTCCTGAAGATGTTTGGCTCCCACTGGGTCCTGGCGCCTCCAGCGTGGTCCTAATAGTGTAAATAAATGGTGAAGATTCCATCCAAGAAGATCAAGAATTACGGTAGGTACGTAATTTCCATTTCTGGTCACAGCAGTACAGAATGGATACTGAAGAGGTCAAGAGTTCTGCACAAGGCAACCAAGCTGGTTAGTTGCATGGGTAATGAAAATTTTGCCTTTTTTCCCCCCAGAGCCTTGAGGAGCTGAATCTGAGCGTAAACATGTTAGGTGATAGCAGCTCACAATACTTGGCATCTATCATCCGATCCTGCCCTCTGCTGAGCACGCTTAGGCTGCAAGGCTGTGGCTTCACTGCAAAGCTGCTGCAACACTACCGCCTCCTGCTGGTCGACGCCATGAAAGGTAGGAAACAGTATTCCACATCTGTTCCCATACAAGACAGGAGTTATGCTTAGCATACAGACTTTCCTTGTCTCTTGACTCAAGGACTGCTTTGGTGGGGGGATGGTGTTACATTTCATTGTTTTGATTTTCAGACAGCCCTGGGTGCTGTCTTACATAATTTTCTAGGTTGAGTCTTGGGGTATTACCCTGTGTGGAGTTATTGTATGGGTTGTTTTTGTCTCTGAAAGCTCTGAGGACCATATCTTATCTTGGTTATGACTTGGGGACAGTCGGGGGGGCATCATTGTACAGTTTTATTGGATTATCACTCCAGGACTGCCATAGTTATATATGATCTTTGCTTCGTTAGGGCCCAAGTACCATCCTGGGGCGGGTGGTTATCATAGGGAATGTTCCTCCTGATTATGTATGGTCGGGGGGGGGTTAACATGGTTTCCCCTTGGCTCTGTATGGTTGGGGGGTTAGCATATGGACAATCTTTTGATTCTGTATGGCCCTGGGGAGTCATCATATGACCTGTCCTTGACTCTGTATGGCCGTGGGGAGTTTTCACATGGACTGTTCTTGGCTTCTACTCCACACAGCCTTGGAAAGTCATTGCTTGACCTGTCCCTGGCACTGACTCCATATGGTCCTGGAGAGTCATCATATGGACTGTCCCTGACTCTGTATAGCCCTGGGTTGTCGTCATATGGACTGTCCTTGGTTCTGACTCTGTATGGCCCTGTGTGGTTGTTTTTATGGACTGTCCTTGGCTTTGACTTAGTATGGCCCGGGAGGTGGGGGGGTACCATATGGATTGTCCTTGACTCTGAATATGTCTAGCCTTATGTGTTAAATAGAAACAGCAGAAGGGGACCGCAAGATCCATCTGGTCTGCCCGGTATAGTTTACTAACCCTCCCCATCCTTTCTGTGAAAGGATACCTTTGTGCCTGTGCCAGGCGTTTTTGAACCCGTTTACTGTTTTAGCCTCCACCACTTCTCTGGGTAGGCAATTCCATTTGTCAGCTACCCTCTCAGTGAAGAAAAACTTCCTGACATTACTCCTGAAATGCCTGCCCCTGAGCCTCATGTCATGGCCTCTAGTCCTAGCGCTTTCCTTCACCTGAAGGAGCTCCTGAACCCTGACCTTATTAATGCCCTTGATATACTTGTATGTCTCAATCATGTCCCTCCTCTGCTCCAAGATGTACATGTTGAGCTCCCTAAACCTATCCTCTGTCGTCGAGGCACAGGTCAGGAAGCATAGGAGAAACCAGGCGCAGTTGTGAAATTCGCAACAAATATTTTATTATTAATAACAGTAAAATTAAAAGAAATAAAATTGTCCAGCACAACTATTTACAGTGTCAGTACAAGCATAGAAAATAGAATCCTTCTAATTTTTTTCTTATTATTTTTTCTTAATTTCCAATCTGCCTCTCTGCCCCGCTTTTGCAAAACATTGCAGCTCCTTTTTATAAGTCTGTGCAGGAGCTCGTTGTGAAAATAGCATGCTTCTCACACAGTGTTCTTGTAAGTATCAGCAAGTGCAGCAAAAAGAACATTGTGATCCAGAACTGACCTCTTGCTTACAGCTTCTCAGAGAATTTGCCAACTAGCTTCTCAGGTTAACCCCTTAAGTTCCAAACAGCTTTTTGCAATCATTTCAACAGTATAACTATATACATTTCAACAGTAAAACTGTATACATTTCTAAACAAAACAATCCCAGTATCCGTTACATTTCTACATGATTCGCATATATTTTTATATCAGCAGATATGCAAGGGGGAGAAAAGACAGATCAGCAAGTATGGGTAGAGAGATAGCGAGAGGCAGAGAATTGCAAGGCAGTCGGGGTGATCAAGTCCTAGGTCTCACAAGAAAATCTGGTTGCGCAACCAGACAGAGAAGAGACAGAAAAGGGGAGAATAGAACAGATCCCTTGCATTTAAACTTTCTGCATAACAAATGGGACAGTGCCGTATTCAACCCTGTCACATACCCCCTTCTTGACAGGGAACCTGTTTTACAAAATGTTCTAGTAGTTCTCATCTAAAATAAGCATAAAACCTTTACAGTTCTGGGCATATGCAGTACCCCCCATAACAACAGTACAGCAAATAGTGAAGTTTAAACTACACATTTGGTTTTCAGCCTTCAAATTCTCAATTCCAGATCCATATCTAGACAGAAAATCAGTTTTGCTATTCTCTTTCCCAGATTTGTGCATCCGTTTAAATGGTTGTAGTGCTAGGTACCACTGTGTGATTCTAGAATTTTTTTCCTTCATTTGGTTAAGACAACGGAGAGGATTGTAATCCGTTACAAATACAAAGTCACCTCCTAGTAAGTAAAACTTAAGGGACTCCATGGCCCACTTTGCTGCAAAACATTCTTTTTCAATGGTGGAGTACCTTTTTTCTCTGCCGTGCAGTTTCCTACTTGGGTATAGAATAGGATGTTCTGTCCCATTTGTATTTTGACTCAGAACTGCACCAAGGCCTACATCTAATGCATCTGTTTGTAACAAAAATGGTTTCTCAAAGTCTGGGCTTCTTAAAACAGGGACTGAACATAATGCAGTCTTAATGGCCCAAAAAGCCTCATCACACTCTAGGGTCCATTTCACATTATTTGGGAACCGTTTCTTTGTGAGTTCAGTGAGGGGAGTAGCTAACTCAGCAAAGCTGGGAAACAAGTCTCCAATAATAATTAGCTAGCCCTAAAAATGACCTGACGTGTCTCTTGGTTTTGGGGACAGGACTGTTGGCTACAACTTCTATCTTGGAAACTTCTGGCTTGACTTCTCCATTCCTCAAAACATAGCCCAAATATCTGGTTTCCTGCATGCCCAGTGCACACTTGGTAGGATTAATAGTCAGACCTGCATTTTTGATAGCTTAGCTAACTGCTCATAAGTGTTACAGATGGCTTTTCCAGTCTGGACTGTACACCATAACATCATCCCGGTACGCAGCACAATAACCAGTGTGGGGATAAAATTACATCCATGTACCACTGGAATGTAGTGGGTGCGCCATGTAAACCAAACAGCATGGTGATGAACTGATAGAATCCTATAGGGAGTGGCAAATGGAGTTTTGTCTCTGGATTCTTTAGCTGGGGGAATTTGCCAGTAACCCTTGGTGAAATCAAGGGTACTGATATACTCGGCACTCCCCAATCTGTCCACCAAATCATCTGTTCTGGGCATAGGATAACTGTCAAATTCTGACACTTGATTGTTTCCTAAAATCAAGGCAGAGTCTTACACTCCCTTCTTTTTTGTTTACAATCACCATTGGTGATGATCAAGCACTTCTCGGCTCTTCTGTGATACCCAATTCTTTCATTTTCTGTATTTCCTTTACCACGTCAGCCCTTAACCGCTCTGGTAATCTGAATGTCTTTTGTCTAATAGGACGAGCATTCTTTGTCGCTATTACATGCTCGGTCCCTTTTGCTCGGCCTGGCACTGTGATAAAAGTAGTGTTAAATATCTTTTGCAAGTTACGAATTTCTGCGGTTTGTTCATAGGTTAAGGAAACATTCACCTTGACAGCATCGGCAGTTAGTTTGTTCCAGTCTATCATAAGCTACATCAATATCTTCTTTATCAGTTTCTGGTAAAATTAGCATAACAGCTTTTGGTGTTTTTTCTACCCATTTCTTGAGGAGGTCCGTCTAAGTACTTTATAAGGCCCTTGCCACTTCATTAGAAGTTTATTTCTAGGGACGTGGATATGTTGTTCAATCCACACTTATTGGCAGGTTCCTTGCCGCTTTAAATGTTACCGGAAGGTCTTCAAGCTGGCTCCTCCCACCCACCCGGGTGGTAAAACCCTCGGCTTCGCCCCATGATGCCAGATCTTCCTTACCGCTTGGAAGCTCAGGTTTCCCTCCTTAGCTCCACGTTTATGCCTGGATCCAAACTCTTTGGTTAACCTGAAACTAATTTTAAAGTTTTACAAGACTTGGTCATCTCGTCTTCCCTCATGACTCACGATGGATAAGTCGACTCCAGCTTCGTCGGTGCCCTTGTGGGCAGAAGATGTCCCAGACTGATCCGCACTCTTCCGTGTGTCTACTGCCTGGGGCTTGGTCACGATTCGCAGGCTTGCCGGTGTGCAGCTCGCCTCTCGGCCGGTCTTGGGACAGCGCTGCACAAACTTCTTGGGCGCCCTGAAAAATGGTATCTGCTGGTCAAGTCGAAGGAGGCCTGTTGGGCGGTGTCCGGCGGTGGGCTCCGCGGAACAGTTGGAGCAGATGATCGCCCTCGAGGAGGAAGCAGCCCAGGCCACTTATTCTTCCTCCTCGGCTGCGGCATTTATCCTGCTCTCTTTGGGCTCCTCCTACATGGCTTCATTTAAGGAGCTTTGCCAGTCCCTCACCACCAAGGGAGAAGGGCCATCGGGACATTCCAGTCGGTCCAAGAAGAAGGACTCAAAAGGTAAGTCCTACCGTCGACGTTCGTGGGAGCGGGAGAGATCCCTTTCTCCGGACCGTCTACTTTCGACTTCGGTCGAGGTTGTGGCTAAAGCCGCTGGCTTCACGGTGTCCCCGTCAGGTCAGCAGGCCGAGACAACTGTTGACACGGTCAAGATTTTTCTCGACCCATCAGACGGTTTGTCACCTGGTGATGCCGACAACCCTACTTCACCGGTTCCCCCGGTGATTACCGAGGACTTGCCTATACCAGAGTCCCCGGTTAAGGTCCCTGAACCGAAGGAAGGGCGGGTTCCCCTGTTCCCTCTGACCCACCCTCGGAAACCCCGGAGGTCTCGGTCCTCTTCCAGGTCCCGCCAACATCGGCGGTCTCTGTTTCGGCACTGTGGAAAGCAGTGTCGCCGCTCATCCTCGTCATCCTCTTCGGAGGATAGGCTCCGGCACAAGTTGCGTCAGCGCTATGAGGATTTAATGTGACGGAATAAGCCGACTCCGTCGCCTTCTCCGGCCATTAAGTGTCTGTCACTGGAGTGGCCAAAACAACCCCTCGTAGTGGTCGAGGAGCCGACTCCGGCACCGGTTGTTTGGCAAAAGCCAGCTGCTCTGCCTATTGTGGTGGAACCTCCGCCTCCACAACCGAGAACTGGGGCCCCGACCAAGGATTCTCGGTCAGGTCAGGGCTTGCCCCACAGGTTGTCGGTCACCCTCACTCCCTATCGACCTCAGCAGGTGGAGGGTAGCTCAGGCGCCCGGCAGCTGTTTGCAGACTCCTCAGAGTCTGATGACAACTCCTACCTGTTCTTCAGGTCGCTTGACCTGGAGTCTGCGGGGGGAGGGTCAGTCGGTGGATGAGATCCCATTCTCGTTTTTAGGTTTGCTTCGGCTCATCTCGGAGTCCACCAGGATGCAGCTCGAACCCGTTTCAAAATGGGCCAAGTATCCCCTCATGGAGATACTGGACTGAGGGGATTCCCCTACGGAGGCCTTTCCTGTGGCCGAAGCCATTGTTGGCCTGGCCCTGGAGCTGTGGCAGCTGCCAGCATCTTGTCCTGCGCCTTCGGCCACAATGGCCCGAAAGTACGCGGTCCCTACCAGCTCACTCTCCGGTTTCTCGGAGCACCTCTCTGCGGACGGAATTAGTGACTGACAGTGTTTTCCGGCATTCCGGGAACGCTCGGGATGTGGACAAACTGCCCGATAAGGAATCCAAAAAGCTGGATTACGCGGGGCGGAAGGTTTACGCTGCTTCCTCCCTAGGCCTTCGTCGGGCTAACTCGGCACTTCTGATGGCACATTTCTCACACGCTCTTATGGGCTCCCTGGATGAGGTGAGTCCTCATCTCCTGGCTGACCTTCAGACAACGGTCAAGCAGGTGTGGGATCAGGGAAGGGCAGTGGCAAAACAACAGCTCCAAACTTCGTTGGACATTGGTGATTCTTGTGCCCGATCAGTAGCGGCCACAATGGCCATGCGCCACAGAGCTTGGCTGCGGATCTCCACCTTCACGGCGGACACCCAGCACAAGCTGGCAGACATTCCCTTCCTGGGCACCGACTTGTTCGGGCCGGGGGTGGAAGGCCATCTCCAGAGGATCGAGAAGTCCAATACCACCTTGGACTCTGTCACATCTGCCCTGAAGGACAAAGGCCGCCAGCAGCAGCGTAAGCCCTTTTGCTCTTCCGCCCCTGCGGCACGTCCAGCCCAGCAGCACCAGCGCCAGGGTCAGCAGGCACACACTTGGCACCCTAAGGCCAAGTCTGCTGCTTCCTCCAGTAGGAAGCCTGGAGGCAGGTGTCCAGGAGATCCCTCAGTGGGCCCTTCCTCCAAGCCTGCCCAGTGACGGGTTGAGGGGTGTCGCCCCCAACCTCGTCACTCCTCCCCGGGTTCCCCCCCCGTGGAGGCAGCTCCGCCACTTCCTTTCCGCCTGGTCCGCTTTACCACGGACCACTGGGTGCTAGAAGTGGTGGGCGAGGGTCTGCCTCTGAGTCGAGCAGATCCTCCCTGTCGGCCATCGCCCCACGGGGACAACAGGTCCGCAGCCTCTCTGTCGGCTTGTCAAGCCGACATTACCTTGCTTCTCCAGAAGGAGGTGATCAGCGAGGTGGCGGATCCTCCTCCAGACCCAGGGTTTGTGTCCAGGTACTTCCTGGTCCCAAAACGGACGGGGGGCTGGCACCCCATTATTGACCTACACAACCTGAACAAGTTCCTAAGGCAGCGCACCTTCAGGTTGGTCACTCTGGCTCAGATAATTCCATCCTTGGAACTAGGCGTGTGGTTTTGTTCTCTGGACCTTCAGGACGCGTTCTTTCACGTCCCAATCCTTCCGTCTCATCAGCGATACCTCCGCTTTCGAGCAGAGGGATCTCTCTATGAGTTCCGGGCCATGCCCTTCGGCCTCTCTTCAGCTCCCAGGGTCTTCACCAAATGCATGGCAGTGGTGACAGCATTCCTGCAGTGCAGAGGGATCCGGGTGTACCCTTACCTGGACGACTGGCTGATTGCAGCCCCCTCCAGGTTGGAGGTGGAGCGGTCCAGGGATCTGGCCCTTCAGGTCTGCTCTCAGATTGGCCTCCTCATCAATGAGGCCAAGTCGGAACTCGTGCCATCGAAGGTGATTCAGTTCATCGTGGCAGAGCTCGACTCTCTTCGAGCCAGAGCCTGGCTCCCGGCGGACAGGGCCGAGGTCCTTTCCTCCTTTGCCCAGTCATTTCTGGTTGGGCAATTGCGCCCTGCCCCAGGACTTTCTGCGCCTCCTGGGCCTCGTGGCTGCCTGCACCAGTGTGGTCCGTTGGGCCCGCTGGCATATGCGTCCCCTACAATGGGGGCTGGCCCGCCAATGGTCACAGCGCCCCAGTCCTCTGGACCAGCCAGTGGCGGTGACCCAGGAGATGTGGGATGGCCTACAGTGGTGGCTCGTTCCAGCTCACCTGCAGGAGGGTATCCCGTTTGTCTGCCCTGAGCCGACGGTCACTCTGACGACCGCCTCTCTGATGTGTTGGGGGTACCCATCTGAGGGAGCTCAGAGCCCACGGCCTCTGGTCCCCTCAGGAGTCTCAATGCCACATCAACCTACTGGAGCTTCGAGCGGTCCGACTAGCCCTCACCGCCTTCGCTCTGTTTGTACGGGGGTCAAGTGGTCCAGGTCCAGATGGACCACACCACGACCATGTACTACCTCAACCGACGGGGCGGGACGCACTCCTTGCCCCTGTGCAGGAAGCTCTCACACTTGGTCTCTCTTGATCAGCCTGGGAGGATCTCCTAGCCATTCATGTGGCAGGAGCCTCCAACAGTCTGGCCGATGCCCTCAGCCGGATAGGTGCTGCATCCCACGAGTGGTCTCTCCTGCCGGAGGTAGTACGAGATCTGTTCTCCCACTGGGGTACCCCTCAGGTGGCCCTTTTCGCCTCCAGGGAGAATGCGAAGCTGAGGCTGTTTCACGCCCGTCCCCCTCAGCAGGGCTCGCTGCAGGGGGATGCCTTCTCGAGGCTGTGGACCCCGGGCCTCTTCTACGTCTTCCCTCCATTTCCCTTAATCCACAAGGTGCTTCTCAAGGTGAAGAGGGACAAGGCGCAGGTGATTCTGGTAGCCCCAGACTGGCCCGCCAGGTTCTGGTATCCAGATCTCCTCAACCTCAGCTCAGGCTCCGAGGCGGCTTCCAACCTGCCGGACCTGATCTCAGTCAACAAGGGAAGGTACTCCATCTGGACCTTCAATCCCTGCACCTGACGGCCTGGTTCCTGAGCGGCAAGAGTTCCAGGCCTTGGGTCTTTCCGACGAGGTCCTCAACATCGTTGAGGTGTCCCATAAGGAGTCGACCAGAAAATGCTACGCCTTCAAATGGAAGAGATTCTCCATTTGGTGTCAGGACAAGGGGTTGCACCCTTCTTCCTGTTCCTTGGCTAGCATTCTGGACTACCTGTGGTCCCTTTCTCAGCTAGGGCTTCGGTCGACAACCCTTAAGGTGCACCTAGCAGGCATCTCTGCTTACCGGGCGCAGGCCGGCAAGCAGTCGGTGGCGCAGGAGAAGGTGGTCGGGCATTTTTTCAAAGGCCTTGATCACATATCCCCTCCGGTGCGAGAACCTCCACCTCCATGGGATCTACTGCTGGTATTGGCTAAGCTCATGGGCAAGCCATTCAAACCGATGCACAGGTGTGACATCTCTCACCTGTCGTGGAAGACCGCCTTCTTGGTGGCTATTATGTCAGCCAGAAGGATGGGAGAGCTCCAGGCGCTTTCCATCGAGTCTCCTTATCTGGTCTTCCATAGGGACAAGGTTGTCCTGCACCGCCACCCGAAATTCCTTCCGAAGGTAGTGTCAGAGTTTCACCTTAACCAGGTGTTGACTCTGCCGGTGTTCTACCCCAGTCACACCTCGGAGGCCGAATATAGGCTCCAAACTTTGGACCCTAGAAGAGCGCTCTCTTATTATAAGGAGCAGACTGCTAAAGTTCGGGGAGAGGTTCGCCAGCTGTTTGTCACCTACGCTGAAGCTGCACCTGGCACACCTGCAGCCAAGCAGACGATAGGCAGGTGGGTCACCTGCATAGATCTCTGCTATAGGTTGGCGGGCATGGAGCCTCCCAAAGGGATGAGCGCTCATTCTACCCGCCATACCGCTGCTTCGGTGGCTGCTTCTAGGGACGTCCCTATCCAGAAAATCTGCAGGGCTGCTACCTGAAGTCAGCACATACATTCATTTCCCATTACCACATTGACCCAGAGTCACGCCGGGATGCTGATTTTGGGACCGCAGTTCTTCAGTCCTTATTCCCTAAATAGGGGGTACGTGCCTTGCCTCCCTTCTCCCGGAGAACTGCTAGGAGTCTGCCAATAAGTGTGGATTGAACAACATATCCATGTCCCTAGAAATACAGGTTGCTCACCTGTAACAGGAGTTCTAGGAGTGCTATATGTTGTTCATCCTTACGACCCACCCGACCTCCCCGGCTTTGATGCGCAACCTGGCTTCCAGCGGGCTAGATCTGGCATCATGGGGCGGAGCTGAGGGTTTTGCCACCCGAGTGGGTAGGAGGAGCCAGCTTGAAGACTTTCCGGCAGCATTTAAAGCGGCAAGGAACCTGCCAGTAAATGTGGATGAACAACATATACCATAGATACATAGATAGTGTCGGCAGATAAGGGCCTATGGCCCACCCAGTCTGCCCATTTGAGCTTGTAAGTTCAGTTTATGTTTTCCTAGAAGTCTGTTGCCCCTTACCCCTGACCTCCAGAATTCCTTTATGTCTATCCCATGCATTCTTAAATCCCATGATTGTTTCAGCCCCCACCACTTCCTCTGGTAGGGTGTTCCACTTGTCCACCACCCGTTCTGTGAAGAAATTCTTCCTCATGTTTCCTCTGAATCGTCCTCCCTCCAACTTCATCCCATGCCTTCTAGTCCTGGAACATCTTTTTCGCTTAAAAATAGTTTATTCCTGCACCCTGTTCCTCCCTCTGAGATACTTGTATGTCTCTATCATATCCCCTCTCTCCCTCCTCTCCTCTCCTCCAGGGAGTACATGTTCAGTTCCTTCAACCTGTCTTCGTAGGACTTGTGATGCAATCCATGCACCATCTTTGTTGCCCTCCTCTGAACCTTCTCTACCCTGTCTATGTCCTTACGTAGGTATGGTCTCCAGAACTGTACACTGTACTCCAGGTGGGGCCTCACTAGTGTCTTGTATAGCGGAATTATGACCTCCCTTTTCCTGCTGGTGATGCCCCTGCCTATACATACATAGATACAGAGACAGTGTCGGCAGATAAGGGCCTATGGCCCACCCAGTCTGCCCATTTGAGCTTGTAAGTTCAGTTTGTTTTCCTAGAAGTCTGTTGCCCCTTACCTCCAGAATTCCTTTATGTCTATCCCATGCATTCTTAAATCCCGTGATTGTTTCAGCCCCCACCACTTCCTCTGGCAGGGTGTTCCACTTATCCACCACCGTTCTGTGAAATTCTTTCTCATGTTTCCTCTGAATAGTCCTCCTCCAACTTCATCCCATGCCCTCTAGTCCTGGAACATCTTTTCGCTTAAAAATAGTGTTTTCCTGCACCCTGTTCCTCCCTGTAGATACTTGTATGTCTCTATCATATCCCTCTCTCCTCCTCTCCTCCAGGAGTACATGTTCAGTTCCTTCAACCTGTCTTCATAGGACTTGTGATGCAATCCATGCACCATCTTTGTTGCCCTCCTCTGAACCTTCTCACCCTGTCTATGTACTTACGTGGGTATGGTCTCAGAACTGTACACTGTACTCCAGGTGGGGCCTCACTAGTGTCTTGTATAGTGGAATTATGACCTCCCTTTTCTGCTGGTGATGCCCTGCCTATACATCCCAGCATCCTATTTGCTTACCTGCTGCCTTGTCACACTGTTTCCCTACCTTGAGGTCATCAGAGATGATAACCCCAAGATCCCTTTCCTGCTTGGTGCATGCTATATCCTCACCCCCCAATTGATATATTGTGCCAGGGTTTTTGTGCACCATATGCATTATCTTGCACTTCTTTGCATTGAATTTCAACTGCCAAACCCCTGACCATTCTTCAAGTTTCTTCAGGTCCCTTCTCATTCTGTCGACACCCTCTGGTGTGTCTACTCTGTTACAGAGCTTTGTGTCATCAGTCCTACCACTCCTAGAACTCCTGTGACAGGTGAGTAATCTGCATTTTCTGTAGTGGGTAACAGTAGCAAAACCTTTTCACTTGGCTCAAAAATGTTTTCTTTTACCCCAAGGTCATAGTATACCTTCTGCTGGTTTTGGGCCTCTTCCTGATTACTGTGAGCGAGTTCAACATATTTTGCCAGCTTCTTTCTCAGGGCACACATATAAGATGTAATAGATTGTTTTTGATGGGGGTTATCGTCCCATGTTTCTTTTATTACATCTAGTGGCCCTCTAGGTTGACTACCATGCAGCATTTCAGATGGTGAAAAACCTGTAGATGTCTGTGGCTCTTCTCTGTAAGCAAAAAGCAGGTAAGGCAAGTGTTGGTCCTAGTCTTTTCCTTCCTCTTTTACAAATCTTTTAACATGCGTTTTAGGGTTTGATTAAAACGCTCAACAAGGCCATCTGTTTGAGGGTGATGAGGGGAGGTTCTTATGGCAGTGATACCTAGTAGTTGGTACAGCTCCTTCAGTAATGCAGCGCCAAGATTACTACCCTGATCGGTAATAATTTCTTTAGGTATGCCCACCCTGCTAAAAGTTTTGGCAAACTCTGCTGCAACCTTTGGCACTGTGACAGTACACATTGGAACTCCTCCTGGGTATCAAGTAGCATAGTCACATACTACCAAAATGAATCGATTTCCCTTTTTACTTTTGTCTAAGGGGCTAACCACATCCATTGCAGTTCTCTCAAACGGCACATCTATCAAGGGTAGGGGCACCTTGGCTTTTTTAGTCACTGGGGCTACTTTCTGACACTCTGCACAAGAACTGCAATAGATAGCAACATCTTCATGAATTCCAGGCCAGTAAAATCTGTACAGCAATCTGGCAAGGATGCGATCCCTCCTTGAGTGATCAGCCATAGGACTATCATGTGCTATCTGTAACAACTCAGATCTATACTTTTGTGGTATGACCAATTGATCTTACTTCAAGAAGGTTCCTGCAGTAGGTCATAACATATAGGACTGCGCCCTGTCCTTGAGGCACAGGTCAGAAAGCATAGGAAAAACCAGGAGCAGTTGTAGAATTCACCAAAAATATTTATTTGCAGTTGCTGTAACATAAAAAAATAAACTTGTTCAGAATAACTATGTACGGAGGCAAAATAAAATCTTTCTTCAGTCTCTGTGTGTCCCTTTTCTTCTGAATCTTCTGCAGTTGCAGCTTAGCTCTTGCAAGTTTTTTCAACCCCCTCTCTTAGCAAGCATCCTGTTTTGTAAATATCAGGCAGGGCTGCTAGAACACAGTGTGCGTCTTGAATTGAGGCCCCCCTTTGCACAGCTCTTGCAGAAGGCTCAAAGATTTGCACTAAATTAACCTCTTGAGTTTACAATAGCTGCAGTCATCTCAAAATATAATTATATACAATTCAACTGTAGCACTATATATTTTCCAAACACAAGGGATCCTAATATCAGTTTCCTTTCCACATATTTTTATATCAGCAGATCTAGATATGCAAGGAAGAAAAACATACAGCAAGAGAAAACTGATAGACAGTGAGAGACAAAGAATTGCGAGACTTTTCTGGTTGATCAAGTCCAAAGTCTCAGGAAAATCTGGTTGCGCAACCAGACAGAGAAGAGACAGAAAAGGAAAGATTCTTGCATTTAAACACTTTCTCCATAACAAATGGGGCAGGGTCCTACTCTGCCCCGTCACACACACCCTCCCTCCTTAGGAGGGAACCTGTTTTATTAAACAGGTTTCCAAAACTTTTTATTCTCTGATATTTGCTGCTTTCAGACATTAAGCACATGTACACCATTTGTTTTTCTGCAACAGTGTTTAACTCGTTTTTCGACCTTCAGAACCCTCAATTCCGGATCCATATCTCGACAGAAAATCAGCATTGCTATTCTCTTTAGCAGCTTTGTGTATCACAGTGAATTTAAATGGCTGTAGTGCCAGGTACCACCTTGTGATTCTGGAATTTTTATCTTTCATCTGGTTAAGCCAACAGAGAGGAGTGTGGTCTGTTAAAAGAACAAAGTCAGTTCCTAGCAAATAAAACTTAAGGGACTCCATGGCTCACTTTGCTGCTAAACACTCCTTTTCGATAGTGGAGTACTTTTCCTCTCTGTTATGCAATTTCCTACTTACGTACAGAATAGGATGTTCTGTCCCATCTACATTTTGACATAGGACAGCACCTAGGTCTACCTCGGATGCATCTGTTTGTAACAGAAATAGTTTCTCAAAGTCTGGGCTTCTTAAAACAGGTGCCGAACATAATGCAGCCTTTATGGCTTGAAAAGTTTCATCGCACTCTGGGGCCCAATTCACATTATTTGGGTACTGTTTTTTCATTAGTTCAGTGAGGGGAGTAGCTAATTCAGCAAAGTTGGGAACAAATCTCCAATGATAACCATCCGGCCCTAAAAATAACCTGACATGTTTCTTTGTTTTAGGTACAGGGCTGTTAGCTACAGCTTCTAGTTTAGAAAACTCTGGTTTGACTTCTTCATTTCCCAACACATAACCCAAATGTCTGGTTTCCTGCATGCCCAATGCACATTTGATAGGATTAATAGTCAGACCTGCATTTTTGATAGCTTGGATAACTGCTCATAGGTGTTCCAGGTGGCTTTTCCAGTCTGAACTGTACACCATAACGACATCCAGGTACACAGCACAATAACCAGTGTGAGGGGATAAAATGACATCCATGTACCGCTGGATTGTAGCTGGCGCACCATGTAAACCAAAGGGCATGGTGGTGAACTGATAGAATCCTATAGGGGTGGCAAATGCAGTTTTGTCTCTGGATTCTTTAGCTAAAGGGATTTGCCAGTACCCCTTGGTGAGATCGAGGGTACTGATATACTTTGCAGTCCCCAGTCTGTCCACCAAATCATCTATTCTGAGCATAGGATAACTGTCAAATTCTGACACTTGATTATCAAGTTTCCTAAAATCAAGGCACATTCTAGCACTCCCTTCTTTTTTGTTTACAATTACCATTGAAAATAACCAAACACTCCTTGACTCTTCTATGATACCCAGTTCTTTCATATTTTTTTTAATTTCCTTAACTACGTCAGCTCTTAAGCGCTTTGGCAACCTGTATGTCTTTTGCCTAAGAGGGCGAGCATTCCTTGTCACTGTTGCGTGCTCGACCCAGGCAGGGGACAGGGTGCAGCAAATGCCCTTACTCTTGTGCTGCACCCTTCCTGAACAGCTGGGGTTGCTGCACCCTCCTACCCTCTCTCTCTCTCTCATGTTCACAGTCAGGGACACTGCACATGTTGCTCCCTGTTCCTATCCCAGCAGGGTGTAGCAAAGGTTGCGACTCTGGTGGCAGGGGGACAGCAGGGTGCAACTGCCTCAACTGTGAAGGCATGCAACAGGGTGCAGCAAATGCCTTGAATCTTGTGGTAAGTGGAGCATGGTGCAGCAGCCCTAACTGTAGAGGCATGGGGCTCTAGGGTACAGCAGGCCACAGCAACCACAACTGTGTAGACAGGAGCAGGGTGCAGCAGCCCTGTCAGTAGTGACGGGGAATAGAAGACAGCATGGTGCAGAAGTCTCAACTGTGGGGTAGAACACATGGGGCATCAGGGTACAGCAGCCCTGTCTATGAGATGGGGTACATGTGGTGCAGCAGACCTGCCCATTTGGAGCAATGGAAGTGGGTAGCAGGGTGCAGCAAAAGCCCCACCTCTGGTGCTGGGGCAGCATTGTGCAGCAGCCCCAGCTGTGGAGGCAGAGAACCTGGCACTCTAGGGCATAGCACAGCACAGCAGCCCTGACTGTGGAGACAGGAATGGGGCAACAGGTGCAGCATCCCTAACTGTGAGGGTGGGGGAGAGAGGACAGCAGGGTGCAGCAACCTCAGTTATTTGGGCAGGGGGCGGCCGGGCGCAATAGTCCTGATTCTTTAGTCAGCGGATGGAGGCAGCAGGATGCATAATCCCTGACTGTGTGGGAGAAGACCGTGGGCAGCAGAGTGCAGCAGCCTCAAATGTTGATCAGAAGGCAGGGGGCTTGTGGGGCAGGGACTGGTGGCAGTAGATTGCAGCTGCCTCAACTGTGGGGCAGAGACACAGTGCATCAGGATGCCACATAGTGTTTCTAGTTATATACGTACATGATGTATTTTCACACAGAAACCACCAAAGAACTGAAATTTGTGAGTTCTGACAGTACATGTGCTTGAAATACTGTAGCAGAGTGTGACAAGCACCTGTTTGTTAATCTGAAATGAAAAAAACATTTTCTTACATGAGTTTATTTATGAAGGTACATCAAAGACAAACTTTCTGAGAATACACAAAATTTAGATTTATTTTATATTCATTAAACAGCCCTGTGTTAAATACTTAGAAAAAAATTAAGGTTTGATTAGAAAGAACAGAGCTGTGATACAGACAAGCTGATTTCACACAGAAAAAGATTTCCACTGCTTTAATTCAGCATTGAAACTGAAATGATCAGCTTTTTAAAGGAAGAGGATGATATATTTTAAGCCGGTCTATTTAAACACAAACCAGAGACTGGGTTTGTAAGAAACATGGAGAGCTCAGCAAACCATAAACTCTACAGTGTGCTGCTCTGATTGGGAATCAAACAGCAAGCTACTCCAAAATGATGTCATCGCACTCTAAGCTTGACTGAGAGGACAGAAATAACTCCACTGTTTTCAGCCACTATAGAGCAAGTTAACAAATGTTGATTTAAAGAAAACCACAAAACCAAACAGCATGAAATTTTCAGGAAACACTAATCATGACACAAGGACTTGAACTGCAACTTTTTAAGCTTTTAGTAAAAATAAGTAAAAACCGTTGCACATGGTCTTTAACAGTGCCAGTACGTTTAAGCACTCTATAAGAAACATAGAAAGATGGACTTTGACGGCAGTTAAGGACCGCTTGGCCCACCTAGTCTGCCCATTTCCCTACCTAGAGGATAAGCTGCAGATCCTATTTAACCAACAGCCTATTTCTTCCTACCCCCCACAAAAATTGCCTTATGTCTGTCCCATGAATTCTTGAATTCTCCCACAGTTTTAGACCCTAGACCCTCTTCAGGAAGGCTGTTCCATGCGTCCACCACCCTCTCTGTGAAAAAATACTTCCTCATATTGCCCCTGAGCCGTCTCTCCCCCCCCCATCTTCAAATTGTGTCCCCTTGTTCTTGCATCTCTTTTCTGAAAGATGCTACCCTCTTGGACTTTGTTGATTCCACTGAGGGTATAAGCGTTTCTATCATGTTCCCCTCTCCGCCTTTCCTCAAGGGTATACATATTAAGCTCCTTTAGTCTCTCCTCGTGTAGGCTTCTCTGCAGACCCCTGCACCATTTTAGTTGCCCTCCTCTGAACTGCCTCCATCCTGTCTATGTCCTTGCAGAGATGGGGTCTCCAGGACTGGACGAGTACTCAGATGGGGTCTCACCAACTGTTTGTACAGGGGATAACAACTTCCTGTTTTCTGCTGGTGATGCCTCTCCCAATACATCCCAGTATCCTCCCAGCCCTCCCTACCGCCTTATCACATTGCTTGCCAACCTTAAGGTCATCTGATATGATTACCCCCAGGTCCCTTTCCATTTTTGTTGTTGTTACTACCTCCCACCCCCATTGTGTAATCTTCCCTGGTTTTGTTTCCCAGGTGCATTACTTGCACATCTTTGCACTGAATCCAAGCTGCCATACTTCTGACCATTCCTCCAACCTTGCTAAATCCCTTCTCATCCTTTCCACGCCTCCTTGTGTGTCAACCCTATTGCAGATCTTTGTGTCATCTGCAAAGAGGCATACTTTTCCTTCCAGTCCCTCTGCAATGTCACTTATAAAGACATTAAAAAGGACCGGTCCCAGTACTGAACCCTGCGGTACCCCACTAGTAGCCCCTCTTTCTTCAGAGTGGACTGCATTTACAATTACGTTCTGTGTCCTGTTGTTCAGCCAATGTTTTACCCAGGCTACCACCCTGGGACCCACTCCCAGGCTGGTTAATTTGACTACTAATCATTTGTGTGGGACTGTGTCAAATGCCTTGCTAAAGTCTAGGTAGGCCATGTCCACAGCCACTCCCTGGTCTACTACTTTGGTCACCCAGTCAAAAAAATCAATTAGATTCGTCTGACATGACCTTCCTGCTGTGAATCCATGCTGCCTTGGGTCCTGTGCCCCACTGGCCTCTAGGTACTCAACAGTTCTTTCCTTCAGAAGTGATTCCATCACTTTCCCTACCACAGAGGTCAAACTGACAGGTCTGTAGTTTCCTGCCTCTGTCTTGGTCCCACTTTTGTGAAGGGGACTCACACCAGCCTTCTTCCAGTCCTCAGGTACCACACCATCCTCCCATGATTTGTTAAAAAGGGTAGTCAGTGGTGTCACTAGTTCTCCCCTTAATTCTTTTAGAATTCTGGGGTGAATGAATTCCATCTGGCCCCATTGCTTTGTCCACCTTCAGTTTTAGGAGTTCTTTCAGAACCCTTTCTTCTGTGAAAGGACTGGGATTGACCCACCTCTCCAGAGTGCTTCTGTTAATTGGATTAGGCACCTCCCCCACTTCCTCTTTTGTGAATACTGAACAGAAGTATTCATTCAGTATCCCTGCTTTTTCACTGTCACTCTCTGCCCACTCTCCATCCATTCTCTTCAGCCTCATTATCCCTCCCTTTGTCTTTCTACGCTCCCTGATATACCTATAAAAGGTTTTATCCCCCTTCTTAACTGAGTTGGCTATCTTTTCCTCAGTCTGTGCCTTTGCTATTCTGACTACCCTCCCTGCTTTCTTCTGCCTTAACTGGTACAGTTCTCTGTCCTGCTCCTTCTGTGTTTCCTTATACTTCCTAAATACTATCTTTTCTCCCTAACCTTAACGCCACCTCTTGTGAGAACCATAGTGGCTTTTTCTTTCGTTTTGATTTGTTTATTTGCTTCACAAGGCTTGTTGCCTCTGTGATGGCAGTTTTGATATTTCCCATTGTTGCTCCACCCTCCTTCTTGCCTGTTTGCTAGTGCTTTTCTAAGGCACTCTCCCATCTTGCCAAAGTCAGCCCTCCTGAAGTCCAGAACCCTCACTTTTGTATGGCTTGACTCTGTAGCTGAGTTTATCGTGAACCACACTGTTTGGTGGTCACTTGTTCCAGATGGCTACCCACTCTAGATCTGAGATCCTCTCACTGTCCCCATTTGAGAGTACAAGGTCTAAGATTGCTCCTCACAAGTAGGTTCCAAAACTAGCTGTCTGAGGCATGCCACCTGAAGGGCATCAAGAATGGCCCTGCTTTTGGATATGGCTGCAGGGAAGGTGCTCCTGTTAACATCTGGCATATTAAGGTCCCCCATCAACAGTATCTCCCCTTTCTGTGCCATCCTAAGTATGCCTTCTATCATATCCTTGTCCATTCCCCCTCCCTGACATGGGGGTCTGTATACAACCCCTGTGCGGATTGTGGTGCCATTTCCAGTCTCTAAGGTGACCGACAGTGCCTCCTCTCCTCCCTGTTTACTCTTTTGTTCAGTTGCTTTTATCCCTTCCCTTACATAGAGAGCTACTCCCCACCCCCCTTCCCGCCCTCCTGTCTCTCCTGTAGGTTGTGTACCCTGTTATGTTAACATCCCAGTCATGGTTCTCTGTGTACCATGTTTCTGTGACTGCTATGATATCCAGGCATTCCTCTTCCATCAAGGCCACCAGTTCAGGGAGCTTGTTGCCCAGACTATGGGCGTTGGTACTCATTACAATCCATTTCATTAACAGTTTATTCTAGGAGCGTGGATATGTTGTTCATCCACACTCTCTGGCATGTCCCTTTCCCCTTTAAATCTGGCCAGAAGTCTTCAAGTTAGCTCCTTCCACCCACCCGGGTGGTAGATACCTCGGTTCCGCCCCATGACGCCAGATCTTCCTTTCTGCTGGAAGGTTCAGGTTCCCTCATGCTACTTTAGCAATTCATAGGCCCTGGATTCGTAAAGTCGGTTTTCACCGAAAATTACTTTGAAACTCGTCAGAGTTCACGACTCCAATTACAGCGCATCGGACATGGAGGACAAGTCATCCCCCAGATTTCGCCAATGTCACGCACCGATCCCCACCTCTCATTTGCCTAGGTGCCGAACATGACACCACGTCTTGTACTTTCTGTTTGGCCTTCCATCCCAACATTCTGGACGACCGCAAGGCACGCCTAAAATTGGGGAGACCGGAGCTTAAAAACCCGCTGGTGAAATCTAAGGAGGCAAGGTGGGCGGTTTCTGCAGCTGCGGGATCCTCCGAGCAGCTTGAGCAGATGGCTGCTTTCAAGGAGGAAGCGGCTCAGGCTTTGACCTGTCTCAGTTTTTTCATTCCTCTCAACCTTGGCTCTACCTTTTCGGGCTCCTTTAGGGAGTTGTGCCAGTCTGTTCCCACCAGGGGTGAGGTGGCCTCGGGCTCGAACTCCTCTCCCTCTCAGAAGAGGGACAAGGACTCCAAGTCGTCGTCTTCCAGAAAGAGACGCTCCTGGGACTGAGAGAGGTCCGAGTCCCAGGAATATGCGGTCTCGACTTCGGTCGAGATCGCTTCCTCAGCCGTCGGCTTTACGGATCTTCCATCTGGCCAAGGCACCGAGGAAACTGCTGAACCGGCCGAGATTACTCTCAACCCAATCGAGCCTTTGTTGCCGACTCCGGGTGACGACTTCTTAGAAAGGACACCTGTCCTTTCCTTTCCCGATGAGGAGACACTGCCCTCAGGTGTCCCCATTGAGGATAAGGTGCTGGAACCTCGGGTTTCACCGGCTCCGGTGCCCCCGATCGAACTAGCCGACCGCGTCGGCCTCAATCGAGGACCAGGACCCCTTCAGTCGATCGGCCGAAAAAGAGCCACAAACATTCTAAAAAGAGGCGCCGCCGCCGATCCTCATCCTCCTCAGAGGAGGAGAGGCTTTGACGGAAACTCCGTCGACGCTATGAGGATTTGATGTGGCGACAGCTGATTTTGACTGTGCAGAAGCTGGCTTCGCCGGCCGCCCCAGCCATTACTTGGCTCCTGCCTCCTAAGCTGACGCCTAACACTCCGGAACCGAAGGCCTCGGTTCCACCTCCCGTGGGTCAGACGCGTATACCAACTCGGCCTAGTCTGGTTTCTCCACCGATTTTGGTGGAGCCACCGCCTAAGCAGCTTCAGGGAAGGGCTCCCTCGAAAGAGGACCATACAGACACCGAGCTTCCCCCGACATCTGTCCATTACGGTCACCCCCGACCGCCCACGGCGGATCGAAAGGGACATAGGCGGTAGGCCACTGTACCCCGACTCTTCGGACTTCGATGACACGGGGTTACACTCTCATCCAGGGGATGATGAATCATCAGTGGCCGGACTGGAGGAAGGCCCTTCCTCCTTTCAGGGCATTCTCCGCCTGATCTCTGGGTCCATTGGAATGCCCCTGGATCCCATCCAGAAAAAGGCAGAGTACCCCCTTACGGATATCCTCAAAAGGGGGGATACCCCGACGGAGGCCTTTCCAGTAGCCGAAGCAATCATTGGGCCGGCCCTTGAGCTTTGACAGCGTCCTGCTTCCTGCCCAGCCCCATCTGCCCGCATGGCCCGCAAATATACGGTGCCCATGTGGTCCATGGCAGGGTTCACAGAGCATCCTTCGGCCGAAAGCCTAGTGACTGCTTCTGTGTTCAGGCGTACTGGTAGCTCAGCCAACACTGACCAACCCCCGGACAAGAAGTCCAAAAATATGGACCACTCTGCCCGTAAGGTCTTTGCAGCTTCCTCCGTAGGCCTTCGTCAGGCCAGCTCGGCTGTCATCAGGGCACACTTCTCTCATGCCCTCCTTGGGTCATTGGATGAAGTCCACCCTCATCTCCCGGTGGACATGCAGACCACAGTGAAGCAGGTCCGTGATCAGGGCCGTGCTGTTGCAAAACAGCAGCTCCAGATGGCCCTGGACATTGGAGCCTCCTGTGCCTGTTCTTTGGCAGCTGCAGTATCCACTCGCCGCTGGGCTTGGCTGAGGCTATCCTCCTTCCTGGCAGATACCCAGCACAAGTTAGCTGATGTGCCCTTCCTAGGCACCGACCTCTTCGGTCCAGGAGTGGCTGGTCACCTCCAGCGCATAGAGCAGTCCAATGCCACCTTGAATGCTACCTCTGCAAATTGTTCTCCAGGCAAGAACCAGCAGAAGCGCAAGAAGAAGCCTTTTCGGCACTCTTCCCCTGCAGTTAGACAGCCCTCCTATCAAGGAGGCCAGCAGCAACAGCAAGCTCAAGCTTGGCACCCCAGGCCCAAGCAGGGTCCTCAACAGCCCTGTAAAGGAGGCCAAGGTGCTGGTCCAGGAGCCTCCTCCTCCTCTAAGTCTGCCCAGTGACGGGTTGGGGATTGCCACCCCTACACCCGTCACGCCAGCTCTGGGTCCTCCTGTGGGGGTCGGCTCCGCCACTTTCTTTCCGTCTGGTCTGATATCACCTCGGACAGGTGGGTTCTAGAAGTGGTCAGCCAGGGACTGCCTCTGGAATTCAAGCAGTACCCTCCCAGCCGAGCCCACGTCCCTCAGGAGGAAAGAATCTCAGCTCGCACTCAGTCGGCTCTTCGAGACGACATTGCTCAGCTCCTCTGCAAAGAGGCAGTAGCTCCAGTGCCGGATCCTCCTACAGACCCAGGCTTCGTGTCCAGGTACTTCCTGGTGCCCAAGCGGACAGGGGGTTGGCGCCCCATCCTAGATCTCCACGATCTGAATCAATATCTCGGGTCTCGCACCTTCCGGATGGTAACTCTGAACCAGATCATACCATCCCTGGAGCGAAACATGTGGTTCTGTTCACTGGATCTGCAGGACGCATTCTTCCATGTCCCAATCCGTTCATCCCATCAGCGGTTCCTCCGCTTCAGGGTCGAAGGGACCCTGTACGAGTTCCAAGCCATGCCATTTGGTCTGTCATTGGCCCCGAGGGTCTTCACCAAGTGCATCGCAGTGGTAGCAGCCCATCTCCGGCGTCGCGAAGTTCGGATTTACCCTTATCTCAACAACTGGCTCTTGGCAGGTTCCTCCCTCCAGGAGCTGGAGAGATCCAGGGATTTGGCTCTTCGAACCTGCTCCCAGCTAGGCCTCCTGATCAACGAGGCCAAGTTGGAACTCGTGCCCTCTCAGGTGATGGGCTTCATCGGGGCAGAGCTCGACTCTCGTCAAGCCAGAGTTTGGCTCCCGGTGGACAGGGCGGAGATTCTTTCCTCCTTTGCCCAATCGTTTCTGGTTGGGCACTTGTGCCCTGCCCAGGACTTCTGCGCCTTCTGGGTTACGGCTTTGGGCCAGATGGCACATGCGCCCCTTCCAATGAGAGCTGGCCACTCAGTGGACTCAGCGCCACGGTCACTTCGACAAGCTGATCACTGTGACCCAGAAGATGTGGGACGCTCTCCAAAGGTGGACCGCCCCAGACCGGTTGCAGGAAGGGATCCCGTTTGTCCTCCCCGAGCCGATGGTCGTCCTCATGACCAATGCCTCTCTCTCATGGGCTGGGGAGCCCACATGGGGGACAACAGAGCCCACGGGTTCTGGACCCCCGAGGAGTCCTGGTGCTACATCAACCTGTTGGAGCTCAGAGCAGTCAGACTGGCACTGTGAGCTTTCGCTCCTCAGCTCCTGGGTCAAGTGGTTGAAGTCCAGACGGACAATACCACGACCATGTACTACCTCAACAAACAGGGTGGCACGCACTTCCGTCTGCTGTGCAAGGAAGCGCTCCGCATCTGGACCGTCGTAAGTCGGTTGGAGGTGGATCTCCTAGCCATCCATGTGGCAGGAGTCTCAAACCAGCTGGCGGATGCTCTCAGTCGCTTAGGCCAGACATCCCACGAGTGGTCTCTCCATCTAGAGGTAGCTTACAGTCTGTTCTCCCATTGGGGCAAACCGTTGGTGGACCTGTTTGCCTCCAGGGAAAACACCAAGCTGAGGCTGTACCATGCCCGCCCCTCTCAGCAGGGCTCGCTGCAGGGGGATGCCTTCTCGAGGCCGTGGACCTCAGGCCTCCTCTACGTCTTCCCTCGATCCACAAGGTTTTACTCAAGGTGAGGAGGGACAAGGCGAAGGTGATCCTGGTAGCCCCAGACTGGCCACGCCAATTCTGGTACCCAGATCTCCTCAGCCTCAGCTGCAGGCCTCCGGGGCGGCTTTGTACGCGCCCGGACCTGATATCTCTGAACCAGGGGAAGGTATTCCATCCGGACCTTCAGTCCCTGCACCTCACAGCCTGGTACCTGAGCGGCTAGAGTTCCAGGCTCTGGGTCTTTCCGAGGATGTCTACACCATGGTGGAGGCATCTCATAAGGAATCGACCAGGAAATGTTAAGCCTTCAAATGAAAGAGATTTTCCATTTGGTGTCAGGGTAAGAGTCTGGACTCCTTATCCTGCTCTGTGGCTAACATTCTCGACTACCTTTTGTCTCTCTCCAAAGGGGGTCTACGGTCATCGACCCTTAGGGTGCCCTGGCAGCCATTTCTGCTTAGCCGCGGGCAGTCCAGCCCGACATTGCACAGGAGACAGTGGTTGGGCTTCTTCAAGGCCTGGATCACTATCCCTCCGGTCAGTGGAACCTCCACCTCCGTGGGATCTGTTGCTGGTTTTGGCAAAGCTTATGTGGGCAAGCCATTCGAACCCATGCACAAGTGTGAGCTCTCACACTTGTCATGGAAGACTGCTGTCCTGGTGGCTATTACATCTGCCAGAAGGACAGAGGAGCTCCAGGCGCTCTCGGTGGACTCCCCTTATTTGGTCTTTCACAGGCACAAAGTTGTCCTGTGCCCCCACCCGAAATTCCTTCCGAAGGTGGTGTCAGAGTTTCACCTTGACCAGGTGTTGACTCTGACGGTATACTACCCTAATTACACCTTGGACACAGAGTACAGGCTCCATACCTTGGACCTGAGATGTCCTCTCTCCTTTTATAAGGACAGACCGGCGGAAATTCGGGGAGAGATTCACCAGCTGTTTGTCACCTACGCTGAAGCCACTTCTGGCAGACCTGCAGCCAAATGGACCATTGCAAGGTGGATTACGTCATGCATAAGTCTGTGCTATGAGTTGGCGGGCAAGGAGTCTCCCAGAGGGATAAGAGCTCATTCTACCCGCCATACTGATGCATCGGTGGCTGCTTCCAGGGACATCCCCATCCAGGAAATCTGGTGGGCTGCTACCTGGAAGTCAGCAAACACCTTCATTTCCCACTACCACATCGACCTTGAGTCACGCCGGGATACTGGTTTTGGGGCCTCGGTTCTCCAATCTCTTTTTCCCAAGTAGGGGGTGTGCACCTTCCCTCCCTCCTCCCGGGAACTGCTTAGAGTCTGCCAGAGAGTGTGGATGAACAACATATCCACGCTCCTAGAAGAACAGGTTACTCACCTGTAACAGTAGTTCTAGGAGTGGTATATGTTGTTCATCCACACGCACCCACCCGACCTCCCTGGCTTTAGGCGCACAACCTTGCTTCCAGCGGGCTAAGATCTGGCGTCATGGGGCGGAGCCGAGGTATTTACCAACCGGGTGGGTGGGAGGAGCTAGCTTGAAGACTTCCGGACAGATTTAAAGGGGAAAGGGACATGCCAGAGAGTGTGGATGAACAACATTTACCACTCCTAGAACTACTTTTACAGGTGAGTAACCTGTTCTTTTCTGTTGTGGGTAACAGTAGCAAAACCTTTTCCCCGGCTCAAAAACATTTTCTTTTACCCCAAGGTCATAATATATCTTCTGCTGGTTTGGGGCCTCTTCCTGATTACTATGGGCAATTTCAACATATTTTGCCAGCTTCTTTCTTAGGGCACACATTTAAGACATTATAGATTGTTTCTGAGTGGGGTTGTCTTCCCACGTTTCTTTTATCACATCCAGTGGCTTTCTTGGCTGCCTACCGGACAGTATTTCAAATGGTGAAAACCCTGTTGATGCCTGTAGCACTTCTCTGTAGGCAAAAAGTAGATAAGGCAGGTATTGGTCCCAGTTTTTCCCTTCCCCTTTTATAAACTTTTTTGACATGCGTTTTAGGGTTTGGTTAAGTAATGCAGCATCAAAATTACTATCCTGATCAGTAATTATTTCTTTAAGTATGCCCACACTGCTGAAAATTTTTGCAAGCTCTGCTACCATTTTTGAAGCTGTGACAGTACGCAGTGGAACTACTTCTGGGTATCGAGTAGCATAGTCACATACTACCACGATAAATCTATTACCCTTTTTACTTTTGTCTAAAGGACCAACCACATCCATTGCAATTCTCTCAGAAAGCACATCTATCAAGGGTAGGGGCACCTTGTCTTTTCTAGTGACTGGGACTAATTTCCGACACTCAGCACAGGAATTACAATAGGTAGCAACATCTTCATGAATTCCAGTCCTGTAAAATCTATATAGCAATCTGGGAAGTGTGCGATCCCTCCCTGAGTGACCAGCCATGGGACTATCATATGCTGTCTGTAACAACTCTGTTCTATACTTCTGTGGTATAACCAGTTGTCCTGTCTGTTCCTGTGTCTGAGGTTTAACCCAGACTCTGTACAGTAAAACATTACATTTTTTAAACATTGGTTCACCCCCCAGCTGCTTAAAATAACCCTAGAGAGAAACATTGTTAGCTTGCTGTGAAACAAAATCACAATCAGTTACCAGTTTAGCTTCAGTATTTTCATATTTTAACCCTTTATGTCCATCACTCTTTTGTTGCCACTGTTGTTTCAGATGTTTTCTTTCTTTCTTGGACTTCCGGATCTTGTCCGAATCAGTCACTGAAAGGAAATGTGTCCCCACCGTTTGAGATTTTCTTTGCCTGAGCTCTTGTTACCACTGCTGCTGAAACTGCAGGGTTCAGTTCCTCTGAGATTAACTCAGTAAATCCTGGACAGTCCTTTCCAGTAATCACGAGTACAGGTAACTTAGGTGCTACCCCCACTTTCATTTGGTGTGACACACCCTGAATGGTCAGAGTCACTTGGGTGGTGGGATAGTATCGAGTGTCCCCATGGATGCAGATAACACCAGTACCTGGTCCTTTTGCACATTGTTTTCCCAGCACTTCAACATGCACTAGGGTTTGTCTGCTTCACACATCAACGAGTCCCTTGTGGTGTGAGATATATGCATGCACACTGACACAGAGCTTCAGGTCCAACCCACTTTTGACAGAGCGGGATGTTTGTGAAATCAGTAAGTTTTTTTGTAGGCAGCAAGGCAGCAAATAAAGATGCAGAAAATAATATACTCAAAATAACAGAAAACAAAAACACAGTCAGTGTAGTACAAGACAGCAGTCCTTCCTCTACTCTGTCAGTATAAACTGACCCTATCTAACTTGCACATGCTCAGATAGGGCTTTATATCCCTGTCCACCTGAGTCAGGTGATCTAGGATAAGCAAACTTCTTATAGCACATTTAATGCTTTTCACAACTATAGGAGAAAATAACAAACTCCTAAACACAAGTACTGGTCATTGTGAAGGTAAAAATAAATTCCCCTGTAGTATTCCTACAAACAAAATCATCCCAGCACGATTGACAGGGATGTCTGTATAAAAAAGGTCCACAAGGGGCCACTGTTCCCCTATAGTGCGGTACAGTCAGACAGTAGTCCTAAGAGAATGCAGGCTCCACACCTAAAGCGAGTAAGCCATTTTGCTTTCTTATAACATAACTGCAATAATAACTGCATGACAACCTATATTTTATGTGCAGGGACAAACAGTGCACGCAGGGGCCTGAAGAAAGGGGCCAGAGAGAAATGGTATTTGGTTTCCCTAGTGTTTTGTTTGTTTGTCTGAAAGGGATTCTCCATCTGAACCCCCCCCCCCCCACCAATCCGCAGCCCTACACCACCTTAGGATTTAAATTTTATTTTGGAGAAGCTCACTGTCCCGCCTTTTGAACCGGCAGTGAGCTGTGATTTGCACTACCTTTCGTGGAAAGCGCTGATTTTGGTTGCGGTTACTTCTGCTCAAAGGATTTCAGTGCTTCAGGCTCTAGTGTGTAAAGAGTCTTATTTAATTTTCCATAGGGACCAAGTGGTCCTAAGGAAAAATCCTAAGTTCCTACCCAAGGTGGTGTCTGAGGTCACACTGAACCAATCAGTGGAGCTCCCAGTTTTCTTTCCGTCCCCTGCCAATCAAGTTGAGGCACTTCTGCACACTATGGGTGCACATCGTATCCTCCGCTGTTATACTCACCATACCAAAGATTTTCGTAAGGATGACCGACTCTTTGTTTCCTTCACTCCCAAATCCTTGGGCAAGGCTGTTTCCAAGCAGGGCCTATCCAAATGGTTGGGCAACTGCATCTGCTTCTGTTACCAGAAGTATGAAAGCCTCTACCGGGGGCCATCAGAGGTCATTCTGCTAGGGGCATGGCTGCTTCTGCAGCCTTTTTGTGTAATGTGTCTGTGACAGATATTTGCGCAGCTGCTACTTGGAGTTCTGTCCATACCTTTACCAAGCATTACAGTCTGGACATTGCTTCAAACACCATGAAGTCTTGCTATATTATGACTTAAGGCAGTTAGCCACAGCACTTGAGCTGCCCCGGAGAGGAAACAGTTAACTCCAGGGAGACTGGAGTTCTAAAGCGCGAGAGCGCTATGCCAAAGCTCTATCTGGCAAGTTTCAAATGAAACTGTCAGATTCTTTACTCCGCTTCACTGAACAGTCGCTCCTGAGATCAGCTCCTTCAGCTCGGTTCATTTCTCGGTTCAAGCGAGTATTTTCGGTTCATTTGAACCGGCCAAAAGTATTTATTTTACCGCATTTCGTTCAAAGCTCTATCTGGTAAACCGTAGTACAGGATTTAAAGTCTGTGTGGAAAATTAATTATCGGTTCGGTTTTGAACCGATCGGTTTGCTAAAATAAGCATTTCTATTCATATTTTGGCTTTTTAGAGTGCGGTTCCCGGTTCTTATCGGTTCTAAAAACCCTATACTTTTGGGGTTTTTCAAATACCGTGACACGGTTAGGAACCGATAAGGGTGTCTTGCCTGGCACTGCCATCAAAAGGGCAAGTTTTTGGATAGGCTGGCATTATGTCTGAGAAACCCAAAAGAAAAACCGGGCCCACTGGGTTTCAACACTGTGATGTCTGTGGGGAAGCCTTTGCCAGGGCCGACCCACACACCACTTGTGTTTATTGTCTGGGGGCTGACCACCTCCTGTCAGACTGCCAGGTGTGTAAAAATTTCCCTGCAGCCACCCTGGAGAAGAGATTGGGCCGGGTCAGGGAACGAGAGGCCAAAAAGTCCGCTGACCTGGATGGCCAGCCCGGTCCAGCACCCACTGGACCAGAGGGAGTGCCCTCTGACCAGGGTGAGACTTCCTCGGGCAAAAGGAAGGCTGGTTCAGAGGAACCAGTCTCAGTGAAAAAGACAAAGAAATCAGCAGGTCTGGGGTCCAAAATTGTCTCTCCAACTGCTGCAGAGATAGCTAAAGCCATACAGATTGTCCAGTCACTGTCTCGGGGACCTGTCGAACCACCAACAGCTAGCAAAAGGTTGGTTCGCTTCAGTTCCAGTGGTTCAAGAGTATGATGTTGAGGAATTTTATGAACCACAGGAGGGGGAGGAGGAATTTGATCATTATATATGTGGCTGGGAGGGTCTGGACGTGCCCATTGAACCGGACATTTCTCCAGACAGACCTTTAGAATCTCCCCCTATGCTGTCTGAGTCCCCTTCTCATTTTATGTTTTATAAAAAAGTTGCAGAAACCCTCCAGCTTCCTTTAGAAGAGGCTGTGGATGAGCAAGAGGAGCCTGATTATGTAGAAATGATGGATATTCCAGAGTCTAGGAGGTTGTCTGTTCCTTTGCATAAATCATTTAGGAGGCAAACCATTAAGATTTTAAAAAATCCTTTTTCTGTCCCTCCTGTAGATAAAAAAATGGACAGAAGGTATACTTTGTCAGGCCCTAATACAGACTTCCTTACTGAGCAGTGTAGTCATGTAGGTGTTGTTCAAGCTGCAGCCTGTGACAAGGCTAATATTCCCCTGGCCTCATCCTCCTGATAAAGATTCCAGGAAGATTGATGCCATGGCGAAAAAACAGTATGTGGCAGCTTCTTTGGGACTCAGACAAGCTAATTATATGGCTTATGTGGCTAGATATCAGAAATCTAGATGGGACACTATATTGCAGTTGGCCAAGCAGGCTCAGGGCCAGCTGGCTAGTGAGTTGGAACAGGTGGCTGCTGATGGCATTGAAGCCTCTAAAGTTCAATTTCATGCTGCTGTTGACGTTAATGATGTTTCCTCTAGGGTCATGGCCACTTCTGTAGCTCTCCGTAGGTTGGCATGCTCAGATGCACTAATCTGTCCCAAGATACCAGTCAAAGGCTATAGATTTTCCTGTCATAGGAAATTCTCTGTTTGGAACAAACAGAAAATTACATGAAAAAATGGATGAATACAGAACTACTTACAAAGTGCCCAAGCTAAGGAGAGGCATGCCACTCCTCAAAGGCATGCCCCAGGGGTAGGGGCAGGCCTTACCATAAGCCTTTTACCAATTTCAGGCATCCTCTGCTTTGCGCAGGGGGGTTTTTCAGAGGCAGAGGAAGGCAGGGGCACAGGCAGGCCCTCTCCTCTCCCCAGCCTAAAGCTGCTCCTGCAAGCAGGCACCCTGACAGGGTGTCTGGGGCCGACTCTCCTGTACCGGTGGGGGCAGACTGGCTTGTTTCGCCAGAACTGGTTGTCCCTAACCTCGGACAAATGGGTTCTGAAGTGGTAAGCCAAGGTCTGGTTCTCAGCTTCAAACAATTTCCCAAGATGAGAGCCAGACACTTTCCTCCTTCAAGTCTTTCAGAAACCTTGCGCTAGAAGCAGAGGTTTCTTCTCTTTGACTGCAAAGCAGTAGAAGGGTCCTCCTTGCCATCAGGGCAAGGGTCTGTACTCAAGGTATTTCCTGGCCCCAAAAAAGACAGGAGATTGGCGGCCCATCTTGGATTTAAGATTTCTGAACAAACATCTTGTAAAACCAAAGTTCAAAATGCTAACTTTGGCAATGATTTTGCCATCCTTGAGACCAGGGGACTGGTTAGCTTCCCTGGACCTCAAGGACGCCTATTTCCATATCCTAATCAGGGCCTCTCACCGAAAGTACCTCAGGTTCGAACTGCCCTCTGGCCACTACCAGTTCAGGGCAATGCCCTTCGGACTCACTTCTGCTCCAAGAGTTTTCACAAAATGTCTAGCTGTAGTAGTGGCCCATCTAAGAAGGCAAGGGGTAGCTGTGTTTCCCTACTTGGACGACTGGCTCATTGTGGGTCAGTCACCAGAGCAGGTAAAATCCCACTTGCAAATCACCCAGGAACTTCTCACCTTTCTGGGGTTCCTGTTGAATGTTCCAAAGTCAGTTCTCGAACCAGTTCAGGTACTAACTTTTATAGGGGCAGAGTTGAACACAGTTAGCCAGGGCATTTCTCTCTCCGAAAGAGTGGACAGAATCATTGCCCTGGCATCTTCCTTCACCCTGCGGGTCTCCCGACCAGCAAGGCATTTTCTACAACTCCTAGGGCACATGGCTGCTTCTACAACTGTCGTGCCAGGAGCAAGATTTCAGATGAGGGACATTCAGTTCCACTTGAGGTCCTATTGGTCTCAAATGAGGGACCCCTTACCAAATTGGTCCCAGTGACCAAGACCTTGATCCTAGCTCTACAATGGTGGCTGGATCAAAGCAACCTGTCTATAGGGGTCCCATTTTACTGTCTCTTCATTCCCTCACCCTCACCACGGCGCCTCCCTGCTGGGTTGGGAGCTCACCTGGGCGACTTTTCCACTCAGGAGTGTGGTCCCCTCAGGAATCTCTGCTTCACATCAACCTACTGGAGCTCAGAGCTGTCTTCTTAGCTCTCCAGGTTTTTTCGGAGGCTGTCCAGAACAAGGTAGTCCAAGTCAGGACAGACAATACCACAACAATGTGGTACATCAACAAGCAAGGGGGCACTCGCTCTTCAGCTTTGTGCACCGAAGCAATGAAGTTGTGGTCTCTGGCCTACTCCCTGAACACCTCTCTGATAGCAGTTCACCTCCCAGGGAAGGACAATGTCCTAGCGGACGCCCTCAGCAGGATTTCTCAGGGCCATCACGAATGGGCTCTGAATCCTCAAGTGCTGGGGTCGGTCTTTGCCAGTTGGGGCACCCCTCAGATAGATCTCTTCGCAGCCCCAGACAACCACCAACTTCCCCTGTTTTGTTGCAGGCCTCCAGTTCTGGGATCAGTTCCTCTGGATGCCTTTCAGCTGAATTGGGAGGAAAGTTCCTCTATGCTTTCCCTCCGTTCCCCCTCCTCTTCAGGGTACTGGTAAAAATCAGAACTCAGCCCTGCAGAGTGATTCTGATTGCTCCAGACTGGGCCAGGCAGCCCTGGTACCCTCTTCTCCTGTCCCTCTCATTTCGCCCTTCCCTGACCTTGCCCAGGACCCACGATCTGCTGACCTGTGCACAGGGGAGAGTGTGGTATCCGGACCTCAATTCCCTCCACCTCAAGGCCTGGTTCTTGAGGAGTTAGAATTTGCTGATTTACACCTTTCTCAAGGTGTCTTGGATATTTTGAAGGCTTCTAGGAAGCCTTCCACTAGAACCACTTATAATTCTAAGTGGAAGAGATTTTCATTTTGGTGTTCTGAGAGGCAGATTGCTCCAGAATCTGCTGACCTGTCTATTTTGTTGGACTATTTGGTCCACTTAAATTCTTTAGGCCTCAAACCAGCTACCTTGAAGGTTCATTTGGCAGCTGTTTCTGTTTTTGTTTCTACAGGGAAACCAGTCTCCCTTTCCTCTCACCCTGTGTTTTCCAAGTTTTTCAAAGGGTTACTTCATACTAACCCTCCCTTTCGGGAACCAGCTCCTGCATGGGACCTGAATGTTTGCATTGCCCAGCTAATGCAACCCCCCTTTGAGCCTCTGGTTTTAGCAGACCTCAAGTTTTAACTTGGAAAACTGTTTTTCTAGTGGCTATCACTTCTGCTAGGCGTATAAGTGAATTATAGCCTTTGTCAGTGGAAAAGGATTTTATTTCCTTCCACAGAGATAAAGTGGTCCTCAGGACTAACAGAAAGTTTTACCTAAAGTGGTTTCAGATTTTCATCTTAACCAATCCATCTCTCCCAGTATTTTTACCGAGCACTCTTCCTCTGGTGAGAGGAGGCTGCACAGTTTGACGTTAAAGAGCTCTTAGCTACTATTTGGAATGTACCAAGGGTCATAGGTTCGAATCCCTCCAGCTCTTCCTTACCTATGGAGAAGTGGGTAAGGGGAGACCTGCTACTAGGAGGACAGTCGCTAGGTGGATTGTCTCTTGTATCCAGTTCTGTTACCAAAAACTAGGTAAGGAACCTCCCTCAGGCCTGAGGGCTCATTCCACCAGGGTACAGCTGCATCTCTAGCGGCTGCTAGAGATATTCCTATCTTGGAAATCTGTCAAGCTGCTACCTGGGAAGACAGTCCACACTTTTCACTAAGCATTATTCTCTGGACGTCCAGTCCAGGAGAGCCTTCGTTTTAGCACAGCTGGCCACTTCCAGAGCCTATTCCCTAGTAGGTTTCTGACCCTCCTCCATGGAGGTACTGCTGTATAATCTGCATTAAGTCCTAATATAAGCAAGACTTCATGCGTTGAAGAAAAAAATTACTCACCTTAGTAATTTGCTTTCTTCTCATGGAGTCTTGCTATATTAGGACAACCCCCCCTCCTACCCCTCTCAGAATTCCTACTTGGGTATGGGGTTGACAATTTGGCGCAAGCACTGTGTCATGCCATTTTAGCTTTCTAGTTCCCCTCCCCCTTTTCTTCTTTTGGGTTAAGGAACTAGATAATTCTGTTTTTTGTTGAGTGGTAGATGGGCCCCTCTCTGGACTTGAGTCTTTTGGGGAGAGGGGGCCTATTAGTGCTTGTCAGGGGTTATCCTAACAATAATAGGTAATATTGTTCTCATTATGTGTTTGTTGTTGTGTTCTGTTGTTCTACTACTAGTAGGTAGCCAATGGCTAGTGTAGGGTTTTCCACACAGACTTGCTATGTTAGTTTAGCTTATAGAAGAACCTGACAGTTTAGGTTCAAACTCCCCAGATAGAGCTTTGGATGGCGCCTCGCGCTGTGGAACTCCAGATTACACTGGAGTTAACTATTTCATCTCCGGGGCAGTTCAAAGCCAAGGACATACTGCATTAAGTCCTAATATAGCAAGACTCCATGAGAAGAAAAGCAATTACTAAGGTGAGTAATTTTTTCTTCTGATTGCTCCAGATTGGGCCAGACAGCCCTGGTACCCTCTGCTTCTGTCCCTGACAGTCCACCCTGCCCTGAGCTTGCCCAGAGTCCACGACTTGCTGGCCTGTGCACAGGGGAGAGTGTGGTATCCGGACCTCAAATCCCTCCATCTCAAGGCTTGGCTCTTGAGGAGTTAGAATTGCTGATTTACACCTTTCCCAAGGTGTCCTGGATATTTTAAGGCTTCAAGAAGCCTTCCACTAGGGCCACTTACAATTCTAAGTGGAAGAGGTTTTCCATCTGGTGTTCTGAGAAACAAATTGTCCCAGAATCTGCTGATTTGCCCATTTTACTGGACTATTTTGGTCCATTTAAATTCCTTAGGCCTTAGGCCAGCTACCTTAAAGGTTCATCTGGCAGCTGTCTCTGCTTTTGTATCAGCAGGAAGCCTGCTTCTCTTCCTCTCATCCTGTGTTTTCCAAGTTTTTAAGGGTTACTTCACACTAACCCTCCTTTTGGAACCAGCTCCTGCCTGGGACCTGAATGTTTGCATTGCTCAGTTAATGCAACCCCCTTTGAGCCTCTGTCTTCAGCAGATCTCAAGTTTCTAACCTGGAAAACTGTTTTCTAGTGGCTATCACTTCTGCCAGACGCATAAGTGAATTACAAGCCCTGTCAGTGGAAAAGATTTCATATCTTTCACAGAGATAAGGTAGTCCTCAGGACTAACAGAAAGTTTTTGCCTAAAGTGGTTTCAGATTTCCATCTGAACCAATCCACTCTCTTCCAGTATTTTCACTGAGCATTCTTCCTCGGGTGAGAGGAGACTGCACAGTTTAGACGCCAAAGAGCCTTAAGCTACTATTTGGAGCGCACTCAGGGTCACAGGTTGAATCCTCCAACTCTTCCTTACCTATGGCGAGGTTGGCAAAGGAAACCTGCCACTAAGAGGACAATTGCAAGGTGGATTGTCTCTTGTATCCAATTTGTTACCAAAAACTAGGTAGAGACCCCCTCAGGACTGAGGGCTCACTCCACCAGGAGTACAGCTGCATCTCTAGCGGCTGCTAGAGATATTCCCATTCTGGAAATCTGTCAAGCTGCTACTTGGAAAACAGTTCACACTTTTACCAAGCATTATTCCCTGGATGTCCAGTCCAGGAGAGATGCTCGTTTTGGCACAGCTGTGCTTCAGAGCCTATTTCCTAAGTAGGTTCTGACCCTCCTCCATGGAGGTACTGCTGTGTAATCTGCCTTAAGTCATAATATAGCAAGACTTCATGGTGTTTGAAGAAAAAATTACTCACCTTAGTAATTGCTTTTCTTCTCATGGAGTCTTGCTATATTATGACCACCCCAACCTGCCCCTCTCAGAACTTCTACTTGGGTAGGGGTTGGCAAATTAGTGCAAGCACTGTGTCATGCCATTTTAGTTCTTCCCTTCCCCTTTATTTAGGGTTAGGGAACTAGGTATTTCTGTTTTTAAGTAATGCACTGGCCCCTTCCTGGACTTGAGTCTTTTGGGGAAGGGGATCTAATTAGTGCTTGTTAGGGTGAAACTAATAATATTATTATCATTGTTATTATTATTATTGCTCTTGTTGTTGTTGTGTTTGCTGTTGTTATTCCTACTAGTAGGTAGCCACTTGGCTAGTGTAGAGCTTTCCACACAGACTTGCTGTTTAGTATTAGCTTACATGAAAGATCTGACAGTTTCATTTGAAACTTGCCAGATGGAGACTTAGCAAGCTCGCTCTTTAGAACTCCAGTCTCCCTGGAGTTAACTGTTTCCTCTCCGGGGCAGTTCAAGTGCTGTGGCTAACTGCCTTAAGTCATAATATAGCAAGACTCCATGAGAAGAAAAGCAATTACTAAGGTGAGTAATTTTTTCTTCTAGGCGGAGGGCAGGTTTCGGCGTAGCTATGCTGCAGGGCCTTTTGTCCTAGGCTGGTTCCTCTCTGTCTTTTCTTTTTTTGTTGGAGTTTTCCTCCTCCTCTGTTCCTCTCGGTCTTTCTTAGGAGGGATTGCTTGGGATTCAGTCCTATATGTGATGACCTACTGAAGGGATCCTCTCGAAGTAAGATAGTACAATTACGTAAGAACTTACAGTAACAGTAGATCTTTGAGAGAGGTTCCTTCAGTAGGTCATAATCTTCCTGGACATGTCTCCACCACTCATTCACACTATTGGGATCTGCGCCGGAGGCACTAGGACCCAGCGGGAGCAAACTTTTTGCTGGAGGGCCGGCGCCAGAGATGGAGCCGCGAGGAGCGGCACCGCGAGCCCCAGCTCGTGCGGTAATGACTATCTCGGCCGACCCTCCACCGCCGTAGTTCCTTTTTTCCCCCTGCCCAGTGCGCCAGTGATGACGCCGCTCCGCCGGCTGAGTCAAACTTCAAACTAGCAGCATAGTTTTCAGTTTTGTTATTTTGTAGTAATATCTCGATAAGTATCGCTTAAGATTATTCTTATTTTAAAATAAAAGAAGTCTCAGCCTACTTTGACGGAGTCGACCATGAGCAGGTCAGGTGACGGTAGGGAGACTTCGTATGAAAGCTGTTCAGTTAGTCGGGCTGGGTCCGGTCCGCCGCCTTCTCCGGAAGGGGGGTCTGACAACGGTCAGTCCAATGCCCGAGGGGACGGGCGGTCCCCTCGGAAGCATAAAAATAAACGGTCGCATTCTCGGCACCGTTCGGCCTCGAGCTCTTCTTCGGCCCACAGGTCAAAAAAGAGAAGGCATCACTCGAGGTCGCCCTCTGATATGTCTGCGCGTAGACGGTCGGTTATTGGGGCTAGTTGCCGGTCTCCTCCTTCGGAGTCGCCTGCTTCTGTTTCCAGTAGCCAACGTCTTCGACATCGGAGCCCTACCCCGCCCTCTGGTAGGTCTTCAGATGAGCAGTTTCATCAGTGGGCTGCTCTTATGGAGCAATGGGCTCGGAGGTTGGTCCAGCTGCCTGGCCTGGTCACTCAGGGGCCTTCGGGCTTCTTGAGGGCCAGGTAGGCGGTTGAGCCTCCCTGGTCGCGCAGCACAATCCTCGGTGCCGTCGACTCAATGCTTAGGTGTTCCCCCCCTCACATGGCTGAGGGGGACACACTGACGCCTTATCTCCTGCTCTTCTTCCTCCTTTCCTTCAAATCCTGTTTTCGAGTTTTGACTGTTTTGGCGCCCTCGGCGTCAGCGGCATGTTCAACGCCGTCTTCAAGCGCCCGGTCGTCTGTCGGCGCCGTCCGTCGACCCGGTGCCGTCTTGGCGCGTCGCGCTCCCTGTGCGTGCACCTCTTGACGCCACGCCTCGCCGCGGCGCCGGGGGTCTCAGGCGTCTTCCACTTTTCAGGACTCTCCTTTCACTTTTTTCCTTCATCCTTTTCCTCTGATTTTCACTCCTTTCCTGTCCATACAGTCCCTCCTGGACTGTCAGGAGATAACACTGAGCCTGACCCAGACCTTCGGCTGGGTGATGAAGTGGAGGAAGCAGGATCTAGTACTGCTGCAGAGCCTGTGGTCGAGGACCTGTCCTTTAAGTCTCTTTTGGAAAATTTGATTTCCACTCTTTCTCTCCAGACTACAGACATCGATCCTGGGAAATTGTTAAGACTCCAATACCTTCATGCTCCGTCGATCCCTACGGATTTGACTCCTCCGGTTCAGCCTTCCTTCGAGATGCTGTCTCAAATGGTATGGAATAATCCTGCTCTCACCCCTTTGGTGGCTAAATCCATAGATAGGAAATATTCAGCCCCCAAGGATCGACCCATTTTGGCGTCTCAAGCCTTTGAGGATCCTATTGTAGTCCTGGCAGAGAATGATAAGGTCGTTCTTCCCCAAACTACTACAGCTCGACCTATTAACAAAGAATCTCATAAGACAGACACCTTAGGTAAGAGAGTCTTTGCTGCTTCCACCCTAAGTATGCGTATTGCCAGCTACCAAGGCTATTTCTTCCAATATGAGTATATCCTGTGGCACTCTATCAAGCAGATGGTTGAAGCTCTACCGGAATCGGATACAGAGCCAGAGCTTCTCCAAACCATTACCAGAGGTATCGAATCTAATAACCAGCAGGTTAAAGCAGCCATGGATGCTTTCGACACTGCTTCCCGTGCGGCGGCTGCTGGTATTTGTACCCGCCGTCATTCCTGGCTGCGCACTTCAGGCTTCACGAATGACGCGCTGCAGCAGGTAATGGCATTGCCCTTTGATGGTGCATATATTTTCGGTCCTCAGGTAGAACAAGCTCTCGAAGCTACGCAAAAGACTAGGTCAGCCATTAAGTTGGCTCGACCTCCTCCTGTCCCCTCTCGAGGGGGTGTCAATAAACGCCAGTTTCATAACTATCAGTCCTTTCGAGGCAGAGGAGGTTTCCATAAAAATCAACCTGCCCAACCGTAAAAGAAGGCACAACAGAAAGCGCAAGGCCCCAAAGCGCCCAGCGCCACCTTATGAGTTGCTGGCCCAAGTCCCATCTCAACTGCCCAAGGTGGACTTTTCTCAACGTGGGAGGTCGCCTGATGCACTTCTACAACCAATGGAAGTCCATAACCTCAGACAAATGGGTCCTTCGGATAATTCGCGAGGGGTATTCACTCAATCTTGTGGAGACCCCTCCGGATCGCCCCCAAACGATAGCCCAGGCTGTCAACCCTTCAGTCAGACCTTCTCGCCGACGAGATTCAGGGCCTTCTGAACAACAGGGCAGTAGAAGTAGTGCCGCTGCATCAACGGAACACAGGGTTCTACTCCCATTACTTTCTGGTTCCAAAGAGTCCGGGGCATGCCCATTTTGGATCTCAGAAAGCTAAACAAGTTTCTCCCCAAGGAGAAATTCAAAATGATTTCTCTAGGAACCTTGTTACCTTTGCTTCATCAACACGACTGGCTAGCCTCCCTAGACATGCAGGATGCTTACCAGCACATTTCTATTCACCCAAGGCACCACAAATTCCTGAGGTTTGTGGCTCTGGGACAACATTATCAGTTCAGAGTCCTGCCCTTTGGGCTATCCTCTGTGCTGCGGCTTTTACAAAGCGTTGTGCAGTTCTCGCAGCGCACCTCAGAAAGGTTGGAATACAGGTGTTCCCTTATCTGGACGATTGGCTTCTGGCAAGCCCTTCCAGGCAGGGAACTCTGGACGCCGTAGAGATGACCTCTCGCTTCTCACATCCATGGGGGTTCTGCTAAACCTCAAAAAATCGCAGTTGCAGCCCTCCCAGAGGCTCCTTTTTATAGGGACTCTTCTAGACACCTCCTGTGCGAAGGCTTTTCTTCCAGAGGACAGAAGGAACGATGTCCTTCAGATGGCCCATCACATCGGGGAAAACAACTCAGTCCCAGCTCTCTCGATGCAACGGATGCTAGGCCTCATGGCATCCTCGGTGTTCACTGTACCCCTAGCACGTCTGCACATGAGAACTACTCAGTGGATGCTCAGTACTCAGTGGTCCCCAGCCACTCACCCGCAGTCCTTTCCCATCAAAGTGACAGAACCTCTAAAGAGGTCGCTCACCTGGTGGACTCAAGAGGCAATCTCCTGGAAGGTGCCTTTGCTCCTCTGGATCATCAAATTTCCATTACCACAGACGCGTCCCTAATGGGGTGGGGAGCTCACTGTCAGTCTCTCCATACTCAGGGTACGTGGACTCAAGTCGAGTCCCAGCTTCACATAAATGTCCTAGAGATGAGAGCCGTCCTTTATGCGGTCCGAGCGTTGAAGGACATTCTCTGTCACAAGAACATTCTCCTTCAAACGGACAACAAAGCAGTGATGTATTACATAAACAAGCAGGGCGGTGCTCACTCTTACCCCTTATGCAGGGAAGCGATGAGAGTGTGGGAATGGTGCTTAGAGCACAAGGCTCTAATTCAAGCGGTCTACCTACCGGGAATACAGAACGAACTGGCAGACCGTCTCAGCAGAACAGAGACAGACCCTCACGAATGGTCCCTCAACTCGACCGTAGTTCAGTCACTATTCGAAGAGTGGGGAACTCCAGACCTGGACCTTTTTGCATCCCCACTCAACGCAAAACTGCCTCTCTTCTGCTCCAGAAATCCAGGGCCTGGCATTTTCTGTCAGGATACGTTCAGGCTGCAGTGGACAAAACGCTTTCTTTACGCCTTTCCGCCTCTTCCTCTAATTCAGAGGGTACTCCTCAAGTTCGAATCCCAGGGGGACAAAATGATCCTCATTGTTCCCTTCTGGCCTCGACAACTGTGGTTTCCACTACTCAACAATATGTTGGCAGTTCCTCCAAGACCACTTCCCCTTCAGATGAACCTCTTGACTCAGGGGCCTGTAGTCCATCCCAACCTGAGATCGCTTCACCTTCATGCTTGGCTCCTGAAGAGGTAGAGGTAAACCGGTTCAATGTGTCTCGAAGGGTTTCAGATATTCTTCTGGCTGCCCGGAAACCAGCCACTGGGAAAACCTACACAGCCAAATGGAAGCGTTTCTCGCTCTGGTGTGCAAAGTCCTATTTGAATCCTTTTTCCTGCCCACCAGATAAAGTTCTGGAGTACCTCTTAGACCTCTCAAATTCAGGTCTACAGTACTCTACAGTCAAAGTTCACCTTAGTGCCATTTCAGCGTATCATGAGCCATTTTTTTGCTTATCTCTGGCTCAGTTACCTGTGGTTAAGAGGTTTCTTAAAGGAATTCTGCATACCAGACCTCCTACAAGACGTCCAGTTGCAGCCTGGGACATCAGTCTTGTGCTAGACATGCTCACTCGGAAACCTTTCGAACCTCTGGCTACCTGTGAGCTAAAATTTCTCACCTGGAAGACTGCCTTCCTAGTGGCCATTACCTCAGCCCGCAGGGTCTCTGAGATGCATGCTCTGGTCACAGTCCCTCCGTATACTGTGTTCCATAAGAACAAAGTAGTCCTTAGGACTCATCCGAAATTTCTTCCTAAGGTTGTGTCAGAATTTCATCTAAACCAACCTTTGGTCCTTCCCTCTTACTTTGCGGACTTCCAAAATGAAGGAGAACGATCCCTTCATTCCTTGGACGTTAAAACAAACTGAACTTACAAGCTCAAATGGGCAGACTAGGTGGGCCATAGGCCCTTATCTGCCGACACTGTCTATGTATCTATGTATCTATGTATAAAAGAGCTTTGCATTTCTATCTAGATAGAACCAAGGACTTTCGCAAAGCTCAACAACTGTTTGTGTCCTTCAGCGAGACCTGACTGGGTCAACCTGTCGCTATCAGATGTATCTCAGCATGGTTAGTGGCATGCCTTCGCCACTGCTATTCCATGGCGCAGGTTAAGTTGGAGGGCAGGGTTTACGCTCACTCTACTAGAGCGGTCGCGGCATCCCTGGCAGAAATTCGCAACGTGCCCATTGCAGATATTTGCAACGCGGCCACCTGGAGCTCAGTGTATACTTTCGTTAAACATTATGCACTAGATGTCCATGCCAGACGACATTCTTGCTTTGGCAGAGCCATCCTCAGTGGACTTCTGTCCTAGAAACGTGAGCTCTTGGTCTCTCCTGCTGCCCTCTCGGGGGATTATTAGCTCGGTACTCTCCCAATAGTGTGAATGAGTGGTGGAGACTTATGTCCAGGAAGATATGAAAATTACGTACCTACCGTAATTCTTGATCTTCTTGGATGAGTCGCCACCACTCATTCACACGCCCACCCTCCATCCCCCGAGCTCACCTCTATTGTTGGTCTTCACTCCCTCAAATCTTTAGGCTGTGAAAACTTCTTTGTTGACCCTTCTTATACGGGTTGTCCGGACTATCTTGTGTCTGGTTTTGGTTGGGTTATCCTTCTAGGTTAGTTACGCTGCACCTCCTCGGTAAAAAAGGTACTGAGGTGGTTGGAGAGTCGATGCCGAGATAGTCATTACCGCACGAGCTGGGGCTCGCGGTGCCGCTCCTAGCGGCTCCATCTCTGGCGCCAGCCCTCCAGCAAAAAGTTTGCTCCCGCTGGGTTCTAGTGCCTCCGTCGCAGATCCCAATAGTGTGAATGAGTGGTGGAGACTCGTCCAAGAAGATCAAGAATTACGGTAGGTACGTAATTTTCATTTTTTTCCCTACCTCCTTCCCCTTTTTTTTATCTAGGTACTCCAGACTCTGTTTCCTTCTGCTGTCAGGCCTCTTCCAGGCTCTGGTGGGAGAACTGGAGGGCGGGCGTGGGGACTACACACTGTATAGGGTCACGCTGACGTTGGGTGGGCGGTCCCCCATCAGGTATTGCTGGAAAAGTTCGCCATGCGCCCAATGTTAGACGGTGCTAGTCCTATATGTGATGACCTACTGAAGGAACCTCTCTCGAAGATCTACCATTACGGTAAGTTCTTACGTAACTGTACTTTTCTCACCTGTAATAGTACATCTTACTTCGAGAAGGTTCCTGCAGTCGGATCATTACAAATAGGACTGCGCCCCCTAGGCATCAGGACCACACGGCAGATTTCTAGCTAGCAGTCCACAGCGGGGGACCGCCCTCTGCGTCACATGATGTCGGCATGACACTATAAAGGGGGATGGTCCCCACGCCCGCCCAGCAGTTCTTTCCCGCCATCGACCTATGTCAGTCATACCTCGCGGTGAACTTTGCTTCCAGTTGACCGCCATTTTCTCGGCTAACTGTTTTCTTTATTTTCTTTCTGTTTAGTATTAAACCTTGTTATTGCATGTCTTCTCCGTCGCATTGCCCGAAGAAGTGCGACAAGTGCGGCACTCAAATCCCGCATGGGGATGATCACTACCGCTGCATCCTCTGCCAGTCCTTCAATAGGACCACACGAGTCAGACTCCAAAAAGTCCTGGAAGCCCATCTGCTCGAAAAGCGCCTGGCTTCCGTGGAAAAAGCTGCAGGAGCTGCGGGAATGTTCTTCCTCTCCCACCACTGAGCAAAAGGAGAAGCCCCGGGACTGGGATCGGTCCCCTTCAGTCTAGCACCGCCAGACTGAAGAAGCGGCTTCCAGTGGGGCCTCTGCTTAGCAAGTACCCCTCCTGCCTGGTCTCCATCCGTTTTGGCAGATCAGTCCCCAGCTCCCCCTCCCGTCGTAGCCAGACGGCGGAAGGGGCATTCTTCTTGGGAGGGTACTGTCTCTGGGCCTGTGGTCAGCACTGTGGACAGTAAGTCACCCTCCGGATCTTCCAAAGAGCGCTTGGCCCTGGTTGATAAGCCGGACTCCAGCACGTCAGCTGTCCTCCCGGCGCCCGCTCGGTCACGGACGATCACTCAGTCGCCAGCTCACCCTACAACCACACAGCCAAGGCTCTCCCATCGGTCTCTATTGACTTTACCGACAGTGATCAGAGCCAGCTGCCAGATCCACCTTCTTACCTCGAGGGTTCTCCCTCCAGGGACTCTCCTGCTCTGACTCAACCCAACCCCTCTCTCTCCCTTGATTCCCTGCAGGAGGTGAGTGTTGTGTCTTTCTTCCCCGGGGCAGAGTTCATTGCTTGCTGGGTCCTCCGCTGTTCCAGCGGACCTGTTGACGGGGGTCACCTCTCCTAGATCCCCCTCGCACACGGTAGACCAGCCATCTGACCCTTTGATTCCTCCGACGCCTGATCCTCGGATACCATTGGGGACACAGTTCTTCGGAGATCCTCACAGGTCGATGTCCTTCCCAACCCAGTGATGGCTGGGGTACCGGCCGACCTCCTGACGCTTGACTGCTCTTCGGGTGCTCCCCATGCTCTGACGCCTGAGCTGCCACCAGGCCCCTCAGGGATCCCGGCTCCTCAACACCTGCTGTCTGGCCCATCTGCTCCTAGCGGCCCTTCGGCTCCACCTCCTGTGGGACCATCTGCCCCTCCTCCGGCAGGCAAGTCCCTGGCTACCCTCTGCCGCACTACCCCTATTACCCGTCACCTGCTTATATACCTGGGTGCCCACCACAGGATCAGCCTTTTCAGTGGTACAACCCACAGGGCTACCCCTTTGGCTATCACTACCCCAGCTACTCCTCTTACCCTCACTCTGGGAACCCAGGGTTCCATCCTCCTCCTCCTCCTCCTCAGCCTCAGGCTCCAGATAGGTGACAGACTGACACCCCAAGGTCTATTCCTTCTTGGTGGAAGGATGCAAAGTCTCAATTCCTTCAGGAGCTGGCTCATCCAGAGCTGGTAACTATCCCTACACCGGCCCCCAGGGTGGTTCCCAGAAGCCTATCCCCCGACAACCCCCAGTCATCGGATAGGGAGTCTGCCAGATGCCAATCCAGGGCCTTGCTTGGTGACAGACCCACAGAGGTAGCGTTGGACAAGGTCTCTTAACCCAGCAGTCTGACTCTTCAGCCAGTTCGAGATCCCATTCCCTTACAGAACCTCAGCCAGAGTTCCCCAAGTCTCCCCCGGAGGACCCTTCATTTGCCAAATTACTCCGGTCTATTCAGGCGACTTGTGGCTGGGCTACCAAGGAGCTGGATCCAAAAAGGAAAAGGCTCACTGAGCATTTGTATATTTCAGATACGGACCCCTTACCCATCCCTTCTTGGACGGGGCTGCATGAGGACTTGACATCCACCATCTGGCAACAGCCGTCTTCTATCCCTGCGGTCTCCAAGAAGGCCGACAGGACCTACCATCCCCCTGAAGGGGTTTCTCACCTCACTATGCAGCCCAAGGCGGACTCCATAGTGATCACTGCGGCCCACAACAGATCAACGAAGCCAAAGCCACCTTAGTGCCTCCCCGTTGGACAAAAAGCCCAGACAAATGGACCAGTACGGGCGCAAGGTGTATGCCTCCTCCACTTGTACCTTAAGGTCTTTGAACTATGTGGCCCACATGATTTCTTTCCAGAAATCTTCCCTGGCAGACCTGGAATCACAGCTTCTGGCTATTCCAGATCAGGGACAGACTCCTTGAAAAGATCAGGCTTAAGTCTTCCTGCCACCATGCACTACGAACCACCTACGACTCCGTGGACTCGGTGGCCTGTAGTACTGCCTCAGGCATTTGCCTTAGAAGGCTTGCATGGTTCCACTTGGCGGGCCTGGCACCAGATGTCCAGTATAGCGCAGTGGTTTAAGTCTCTGAGCTACAAATCTGATGACATCCAGCAGACCAGACTTGGGTTTGAATCCCACAGCTTCCACTTGCATACTGTGTGACCCTGAGCAAGTCACTTAACTTCCCTGTGCTCCCAGGTCGCTCCTGTAAAAAAAGCTTTCAGCTTAGTGTGCTACTCCTGGTTAAACAACTAATTAAAAAAAAAAAAAATCCTCTCCCCCAGACGCCCCTTTTCAGAGCTCTGTTCTGTTTGGAGGTGATGTGAAGGACATTATTCCGGAGCTACAGGACAGCGGTAGGTCTCTTTGAGACATCCACTCCCTCTATCGCTCTGGTTTAAAAGCCAAGAAACCTTTTCGTTGCCCACAGCGAAAAAGGAACAAGCGCCCCCAGCCAGACGTTAGGGCAAAGGTCACGCCACGGGCTCTGGGGCGCCAACTCCCCCAGCCAAATCCCATAGAGCAGCGGAAGGCCATCAGGCAGCTCTCCCCTCTGCCTCCTGACTTGCGGGACACCCCTCCACCTCTTCCAGATCTTCCGGTGGAATCGGTGAGGGGAAGGCTCACCCTTCACCTCAGAGAGTGGGAGGCAGTCACCTCAGATGCTTGGGTGTTACAGATAATTGCAAGAGGACACTCAATAGAGTTCCTGGACAGACCTCCGGACAACCCTCCAGGCAGGTCTCATTATCCATCAAGCCAGCTTCCAGTGGTGTTGGAAGAAATTCAGGCTCTTTTGTCCAGATCTGCTGTAGAGCCAGTTCTTCCAGCACAGGAGGGAGGAGGGTATTACTCACACTTCTTCCTGGTGCCCAGAAAGACAGGAGATCTAAGACCCATCTTGGATCTCAGCCTGCTGAACTGCTTTGTCGTGTACAAGAGGTTCCACACGTTGACCCTCCAGAGACTCTTACCCTTGCACCTCAATGATCAGTGGCTTTGTTCACTGGACATACAGGATGCCTTTCTGCACATCCCTATCCTCCTGGCCTACCGCCATTTCCTCGGATTTTCGTTTCGGGGGAACCATTTTCAATTCAGGTCTCTCCCCTTTGGCCTGTCCTCGGCATCTCGGGTTTTTCCAATTGCCTAGCGGTAATGGCGACGGCCTTACGCCGCATGGGGATTTATGTATTCCTGTACCTGGACGACTGGCTTCTGTCAGCCCCATCTCAGAGCAGTCTGCAGGAGGCTCTCTCCTTCAGCCTGGACCTGTTTTCTCATCTTGGCATTACGGTGAATCACCTCAAGTCCAACCTTTTGCCCTCTCAGAGCCTTCCATTTATTGCTGCGGTGCTGGACACGGTTCAGGGCAGGGCCTTTCTTCCTTCAGACAGAGGGGGACACCCTGAAACAACAAGCCTTTGCTATTGCCAACTCTCGTTAGACTACAGTTCACTCTGTTCTTCGGCTGTTTGGTCTAATGGCAGCAGCCATTCCCACTATTCCAGTGACCCAACTGCACATGAGGGTAACCCAGTGGACACTCTGGGTCCAATGGGATCAACACTTGGACGACCTGGATCACAGAGTCATGGTCTCCAACAGCATGAAGAGGGATCTTCTTTGCTGGCAGGAGTTGTCCAGCCTCTCCTCGGAGGCTCCTCCCCCCCCCCTTCTCCCTCCATGACCTCACGACGGACGCCTCGGGGCAGGATTCGGGAGCCCACTTGTGAGACCACCGAACCCAGGGAAAGTGGTCCAATCAGAAATGCATCTGTATATCAACGTTCTGGAGATGAGAGTACTGCTCTATGCTCTCCAAGCGTTTCACACCCTTTATGCCTGGGAACAATCCTTGTCCAGACCGACAATACGGCCACCATCTGGTACATAAACAGGGATGCACCTGATCATACCCACTCTGCAGGGAGACGTTGCGGGTGTGGTACTGGGCGGACCAGCACAATTTACACTTGTCAGCAGTCCATGGCGCAGGCTCACAAGTGGGAACTGAAGCAAGACGTGGTAAAAAGTCTGTTTGACCAGTGGGGCCATCCAGAACTGGACCTTTTTGCCTCCCCATCCAACGCAAAACTACCTAATTTTTGCTCGCTCATTCCCAGACGTGGTGATTTTTGGAGAGGCACGCTGTCACTTTGTTGGACAGGGAGGTTTCTGTATGCCTTCCCAATTCTGCAGAAGGTTTTGCTGAAGCTTCAAGCGGAGGGGAGCACACATGATTCTCATTGCCTCTCTATGGCCTCGGCAGATCTGGTTCCCTCTGCTGCGGCACCTAGTGTTGGAACCTCCTTACCTCTCTTCTCCTGCATGACCTTCTCACTGAGGAGCAGGGCAGCCTGGTGCATCCGAGCCACAAATCTCTCCACTTGCATGTGTGGCACCTCTGGACGTAGTGGTGTCATGTTTCAGATTTCCTCCAAAGTAGCCCAGGATTTAGTGGAAGCCAGTAAACCCTCCACCAGAACTATATATGCTATAAAGTGGAAGAGATTCACTATTTGGGCAACTGCCAGGGATCTGGATCCCTTTTCTTGCCCAGCACATCAGGTCCTAGAGAACCTCTTGCACCTATCTGATTTGGGCCTCAGCTATTCCTCGCCGAAGGTCCACCTTTCAGCGATAATCTGCCTATCACCTTCTGGTGGACGACAGAATCTTGCTCAGTTGGAGGTCTCCAAAACCTTCCATAAGGAGATCCTTCATTTGAAACCTCCGGTCCATAGTCCAGTTCCCCCCTTGGATTTGAACTTTGTTTTAGAGAAGCTTGCTGTATTTATTTATTGAAAGTTTCACCAGGAAAGGCCCACTGAACGATTACACTTGCCCATCTCACGGAGTGTCCTGGGGGAAGGGATACAGAGGAGTACGAATCCAACAACATACATTTGTCTTTTTTTTTTTTTTTTTAAACAGGCTAGACATGCATCAAAAACCTACACAGCATGGCTGTTCATGGGACAGACAAAGATATAAAACTAAAATTATGCAAGATCAAATACAGGAATAAGTGCATACAGTCAATTTACCCAGCACAGTTAGTTGGAGAAGGAGGAGGGAGAGACTCTAGCTGGTGACTTGGTGACTGTAAGTGTATTTGAGGTATTTTCTTAACTGCCATTTCTGTGTGTTTGAAATTGTATTTGAGGTCTGTTCTTAACTGCCATTTGGGTGCTTGTCCATTTAGTTTGGGCAGGATTGAGAGATTCTAGCAGACAAGATTGTGATTATGCGTTTAAAAGTGGCTGTCTGGCCTATAAGTGCAGGCATCATATTACAGGGATTAGTGTAGTTTGAATGTGAGGTTTTAACGGCCATCTGAGTTGAATCTTCCGTTAGTTGGAGAAGGAGGAGGGAGAGACTTTAGCTGGTGACTTGGTGACTGTGTTTGTAAGTGTATTTGAGGTATTTTCGTAGCTGCCATTTCTTTGTGTTTGAAATAATATTTGAGGTCTGTTCTTAACTGCCATTTGGGTGCTTTTCCATTTAGTTTAGGCAGGATTGAGGGATTCTAGCAGACAAGTTTGTGAGTGGAATGAGGTGTCACTGCCAGAGGACTGCTTGGCTGACTGTTTTTTGGACACAGCCCCCACCCAGAGACCACCGGGTCCACAACCTTTACCTCAAAGGATGCCAGGGAAGAGGAGTGATTGGACTACAGTGGGCTTGGGGATGGTGAGGGAAGGGGGTCAAAATCACATCCACCAACCAGTCCTGCTTAATAACTCCTATACTGTTTTGGAGGAATGGGAAAGCCCCACTCAGGAACCCGAGGCTGGGACCAGGGAGGATGGGAGGGTCCTCCAGGATGGAGCCCCAGGGAAGTGAAGCAGGGAACCCCAGAGGAGGGGGAAAATTCTCCTAGTGGGGGACTCTGTTGTCGGGGGAGTGGAGTTAGGGTCATCTAGAAGGGGAGAGAGGGAAGGAGGTCAAGTGTCTCCCAGGAAGCGCTGCATGGAGGTATGGGAAGCAGATCCATAGAATCACTATGGCAATAGCTAGGAGGGAGCAGCTGGATGTCATTGTCCACCTGGGGACCAATGCCCTGGCCAGGAGAAGTGTGGAGTTAGCCAGAATCCAGGATGATTTCATGAAGCTGGGGGGAATCCTGAAACAGATAGCATGCTCCGTCTTATTCTCGGAGGTGCTACCTGTCCAGGGCTTAGGGGAACCTAGGGCACTCCACATCCGTACCTTCAACTCCTGGTTGAAGGATTGGTGTGGAAGGGAGGATTTTAGCTTCATTGGGGACTGGGGCCTGACCTGGGCAGATGCAGGCTTATATAAGGAGGACAGCCTGCATGTGTCTGAGAAGGGGACCTTGGTCGTTTGAGAGAAGTTTAAATGCTTCAGCTGTCAGCATTTAAACTGGCCAAGGGGGGAGGGTCAGGAGGCTTAGGCCCCCCCTTCCCCATGGGAACATGCAGGAACATAAGTTCACTACGGGAACAGTGAAAGCAGGCAGGGAGGTGAAGAATGTATAATGAGTGATACAGGGGGGCAAGAGCACATAGGAAAGGAAACCAGGGTGGGGGGAAGATGCTGGAGAGGGAGAACAAGAGCAGAGGGAGGGCAGACTGTAAAACGTGGAAGGTCATGCTAACAAATGCCCGTAGCCTAGGAAATAAGGTTCCGGACCTGGAGGCCTTGTTGGTAGATACAGACCTTGACATAGTAGCAATAACAGAGACATGGTACTCTGCTAATCATGGCTTTGAAGTCACTGTACCAGGCTATATTGTTCAGGAGGGACAGGTAGGGTAAAAAGGGTGGGGGAGTGGCTCTGTACATCAGAGATGGTATAAAGGCTACAGAAGTTCAGGGAAGACATGGGGAGGCTGAGGTAATGTGGGTCACCCTGGAGCCAGAGAATGGAACAGCAGTACGCACAGGGGTGATCTACAGACATCAAGCACAGAGGGAGAAAGTAGACAGGGAACTAGTGAAGAACATACGTGACATGGCAGCTAAGGGCGAAATCCTGCTACTGGGGGATTTCAGTATGCCGGACGTGGATTGGGCCACCCAGATGGCTGTTTCAGCCAGAAGCACATCCATCCTAGAATCCCTGCAGGGGGCTGGATTCAGGCAGCTGGTGCATGAGCCAACCAGGGACAAGTTAATTCTGGACCTGGTATGGACCAATGGGTACAGAGTCAAAGAAATACAGGTGGAAGGGCTAATGTCTAAGGGAAGCAGGGAAGGCTGTTAGGAGGGCAAAGGTACAGACAGAAGAGAGCTTAGCTCAGTCTGTAAACAAAGGGGATAAGGCATTTTATAGGTACATCAGTGAAAGAAGAAAAACCAGGGTGGGATTGTGAGACTCAAAGGGGAGAAGGGAGAGTGTGAGAAGGGGGATTTGAACAAGGCAGAAATACTGAACAAATGCTTCTGCTCAGTATTCACTAAGGAGCGGGCGGGTCAAGGACCACAGTTGGGTTGCAGAGGCAATAGGAGGGGGGAGAGGTGAACACCAGTCCATTTACAGAAGAGAGAGTTCTGGAAGTACTCACAAAGCTGAAGGTGGATAACGTCATGGGGCCAGACGGCATCCACCCGAGGATATTAAAGGAGCTGCGAAGGGAACTAGCAGCGCCTCTGACGGCCCTGTTCACAGAGTCACTCAACATAGGTGTCGTCCCAGAGGACTGGAGGAGGGCACATGTAGTCCCACTGCACAAAAGCAGCAGTAGGGAGGAGGCGGGGAACTACAGGCCAGTCAGCCTCACTTCAGTGGTGGGAAAGATCATGGAGACACTGCTGAAAGAAAGGATAGTGACACATTTGGAATCCAGTGGTGCTCAGGATCTGAGGCAACACGGATTCACAGCAGGAAGGTCATGTCAAACGAATCTAATTTTTTTTTTTTTTGATTGGGTGACTAGGGAACTTAATCAGGGAAGGGCAGTAGACTTCACCTACCTGGATTTCAGCAAAGCCTTAAACACCGTCCCACATAGAAGGCTGATTAACAAGATGAGTAGTCTGGGCATGGGAGACAAGGTGATGAACTGGGTTAGGAACTGGTTAACAGACAGAAGACAGAGGGCGGTGGTAAATGGGGTACAATCTGGGGAGAGGGGGGTGACCAGTGGGGTACCACAGGGATTAATTGACCAGTTGTGAGTAATTGCAGGTAGGAGAGAGGAAGATAAGGAGGGAGACTGAGATGGACAAAGAGGAAGGAGGCATGTCTAATTTGACTAGGCAGGGCGTTCCCTAGCTTTGGAAGCCTGTGTGAGAAGGCAGTTTGGCCGGTTGAGGTGGAGCATCTAGGAATGACCAAGGTGCTAGAATAGTTTGATCTGAAAGAGAGTTGGGATGGAGGGCAAGAGGCCAAGGAAGCCAATAGGTAAGGGGGAAGGGAACCAAACCAGAATTTGAAGATGAACATCATACAGTGTAATAGGCGTCTGTTTTCCAGCGAGGGTAGAGCAAGAGATCTATAGAGAGAACAATGGTGGGTAAGAGGAGGAGAGTCTAGAGCTAAACGACAGAAGGCATTAGAGAGGGTATCCAGTCTGGTTAATGAGGAAAGCGGTGCGGCACTATAGACTACGTCACAGTAGTCGAAAATAGGTAGGATCATTTTCTGAACGAGCTCCCACCTAGCTGGTAATGGTACGCCACTTTGGATCTTATCTGTGTTAATCTTCACCATTCATCACATTTGGGTTCTGGACGGAGGTCACGACCCCGTGGGAGCTTTTGGGGGGGGATGGGCGGAATCAACACACTGGCGGCGCCGCCCTCGAGGCCGACGCACTGCGTGGCGCTCGCGGGTTGGCCATTAGGTGTCGACCCCGCCCTGCCGCCAGTTCTTCGCCTCCTCGCTGAGAGGTCGCGACCTCGTGTGGAGCTGTTAGCAATGATCTTCTCTGTTTTCAACTCAAGTCTTCAACACCAAAAAGTTACCTTGCCGGTTCCGTTTTGCCCTACTCGACGCCGCTGTGATAAGACTGTTCCATTTATTAATTTTCAGCGACGTTGAATCTTTGAATTATTTTTCCGTCGATCATGTCTCGGTCGGAGGGCAAGAAATCGCTGAAAACAGAACAGCCCCCCTATGCGTTGGTGCCTGTGCGGCCGCAAGTACTCCGTTACCGACCAACATGATCATTGTCTTGCGTGTCTTGGCCCACTTCACAACATGGATTTGTGTGACGGCTGCCTCTCCATGGACCGTCGTGTCATCAAGCAATGCGCGTGGAAAGTTGGACTAGCTCCGCCGACTTTCAGGGAAGGGTGCGCACTCGTCGGGCCAAGCCGCGGTCTCTTGGCCTTTCCTCCAGGTCCCCTCCCGGTTCTGTACGGACTCGGAGGAGGGGCTTCTTCTAGTAGCCTTGCTGTAGCAGAAGCCCCTTCATGTGCAGGAGGCCCAGTCCGTCCCCTGGGGAGCAGGCGAGGCACTGCTCTGGCAGTTGTCGCCTGGGCGAAGACTCCCCTGGTGTCGTTCCCTTGGGCTGGGAAGCCTGGGTCGGCGGCGCTGTCTCCGGTGTCTACATCGTTCGCGGTGCTGATGGCGCCGTGGGAGGTTCTACAGCGCCGTCTTCGACCGTTTCTCGCTCTGTGCCGAGGTTGGGGACAGCACCGTGTCTACCTCTGGTGCCGCTTGTGGCGGCAAGCAAGGGCACAGTGCCATGGGAGGTGTCGCGGTACCGAAGGAGCTGTCAGTGTCACTGTTGGCAGTGTCCCTGACTCCAGTGCCGTTCGCAGCGCCGTGGCAGACATAGACTCCAGCTCTGCTGCCGCTCTTGGCGCCATCTCTTCTTTGGGCACCATTCGCGCTGCTGTGGGGGAGTTCGGCACCAGCTCTGGTGCGGACACCTGGACTGCCACCTCCTTCGGTCCAGACAGGAGCGGGCGTCCGCATACGGTCTGGCAACGAACTTCGGTCTCTACCTCTTCGGAGATGGACTCCGAGTCTGGTTCGGACCGGCTGTCCGACTCTTTGGAGTTGGCAGCCCATGTGGACACCCTGGTAGTTTCCTCGGCTGACCGGAGCCAGCCTTCCTCTGAGGAGCGGGCGGTAGCCCCCGAGTCTGGGGTCGGGGTGCTGACCAGCATGCGGTAGTGCAGGCCACTGTTGCCCTGCAGCCTGGGGTCGGAGGGTTTTCTGCCCCCTCAGTTGGGTTACTCCCTCAGGTGGTGTGCCTGGATCGCCCAACTTTAGGGCCGACAGGAGCACCCACAGGAGGGGAGGGTGCTACTCCCTGGGTGGTTCCCTCGAGGATTGACCAGGGTTGTCAGCTGCCTAGGGTGGTGTTTGCGATGAGGAGGGCTTTTTCGGATTCCGAGGGGTCAGGGTTCGATGCGGCGACCCTTTTCCGGGAGCCACCTGGGTTCGGGAAGGAGTCATAGCGCCGACCCCCGTCCTTCCTTCTCTGTCTCCTCGAGAGGTCCCTGGTCTTTGGAGGGAAGGGACCGTCCTTTTGGAATTCCATGGTCCTGGTCACCTCACGGGGGATTCTTCAGGGCACAGCCTAGGCAGTTCCAGCATGGTTGATCAGCTGTTGGGTTTTCCAGAGCTCCTCCTCCTTCCCTTGGGGCTCCTGGTGCGCTGTCTTGCCCAGACAAGAGGACAGTCGCCTTCTGTTGTTGACTTAGCCCCCACTCCTCTGTCACCATCTCCTGCTCTCCCAGACATTCTTGGTCCTATGGGACCGCTCTCCTGAGAGCAATTCGGGTGCAGCTGCTCACTTCCCCAAGTACGTCAGGGCCATGGACAAATGGGTGTTCCACCCTCTCCCTGAGCAGCCAACCTCTGGATCTCCGAGGTCTTCCGCTTCCTCATCCTCCTCTTTGGGAGGAAAGGAGCCTTCCGTCCACATCTCCCCTGCTGCTGATCTCGCAGAGTATCAGAGTTTCCTCATGAGGATGATGGAAGACCTGCATGTCACCTCACCCACTCAGCACAATCCGGAGCATTCGACGTGCACCTTCCTAGGTGATTTCAGTGCAGACACCCTTGTGGTGCCCGCCTGGCCTGCTCCTTTCCAGGAGGCATCATTGCGGTTCTGGGAAAGACCCTTTTCCAGAGTCCCAGCCCATAGTGATCTGAGCCAGAGGTATTGTGCCCCCCCGCCAGAGTCTCCAGGTCATATGCCTCATCCTGTCAGCACGGATGCAGCTGAACACTCCCGGTTGGCTTCGCGCCCTCCACCGTGAGTAGCCCCCAGATCAAGTTTCCATGGATTTTTACTTCTGGGGGAGGCAGACCTTCTACTCGGCACGGTTGCTTCTTTCTATTTCTGCTCATCAGGCCCACTATGCTACCTATGATAGGTTTCTGTGGTCAAGGCTAGGTCAACTCCTAGCCTCTATGCTTGATTCGGAGGTAACCAGACAAGCCATTGCACTCTCTGCACATGGCCTGGACCTAGCAAGGCACCAAGCGAGGGCATCTTACGACGCCAGCGAGGTAGCTTCCAGGGTCGTAGGGACAGCGATCTGCACTAGGTGGACGGCATGGCTGCGTCTTTCCTGGTTGTCACCCTTGGCCAGGCGTAGGGTGATTTCCTCCGCGTACCGGAGAACCCACCTTTCTCCCGAGCGTGAGGCGTCTGTCGGGCACCTCCAGCCCGGGTGTACCCACCTGCCTCACTCTCCTCAGTCTCGGCCTCGCCAGGCCCGAGTGTTCTCCTCTGTGTTTTCTCCCACTGGAGCTAAGAGACTTAGTCCTTTAGGGTCTAGGGCCCCCTTCCGGGGGCTCGTATCACCCAAATGTGATGAATGGTGAAGATTGACACAGATAAGATATGAAAATTACGTACCTATTGTAATTCCTGATCTTTCTGTGTATCTTCACCATTCATCACAAATCCAACCCACCATTCCCCTGGGGCCTCAGTCTCTGGGTCCCCCTTCCTCTGTGTGTCCCTTTTTTCCCCCTTCCTTTCCACTGGTCAGGAGCGGGGTGACCTTGGGCACACAGGGGGGTCTTTACCTTCTGATAGGAGGGAGGAGAGATCAGGGAGAGGGCACTTCTCTCCTCAGTGCTTCGGCTCCACCCCTTTGGGGTGGGGGTTGGTGGTTGCCGTCTCTTCCTTTCTCTTTCTCTCTCTTCCTCTATCCTCCTCCGTTCTTGTCCTTAGGGACTCATCCCTCAATTTAATTTAGGAGACTCATTGTTCTCTCCTTCCAGATGTGTGTTTTCCGGGGAGGACAACCCTGTTTCTTGTCCCTTTCTTCCAGAATAGCCGCTTCTGCTCATGCTGGAGTTCTTGCCAGTGATTCTGTGCCGTGAATTCTGGCAACTCAGCCTTCTAGCTACTCCTTCACAATTCCTATACAATCTGGAGACAGCAGTCCAAGGTATGTCCTCCCCCCTCCCCATTTCTTGTTTTCCCTCCCTCCTTCCCTCTCCTTTTCTGCTTCCAGAGATTAGGGCCCCTTCCCAATCTCCTTCTGTCCTCTCCATCATTTATTTCTCCTTTTAGTTTGTATATCTTTTCCTTTGTCTGTCCCTTGGACTTCCTTGTCCCTCCCTCCCAACCCTTTCTTACTCTACAGCAACTCAGAACTGTCCGGAGGGCGGGTCGACACACCTAACGGCCAACCTCGAGCACCACAGAGTTGTCGCCAAGTAGGCAGCCATCAGTGTGTCGACCTGCCCATCCAAAAAAAAAAAAAGCTCCCGCGGGGTCATGACCTCCTGCCAGAACCCAAATGTGATGAATGGTGAAGATACACAGAAAGATCAGGAATTACGGTAGGTACGTAATTTTCATTTCCTGTACAGTGCACCTAATTTGGGTCGTAACTTTTTCAGGATGGAGTCTTTAAGCCCAGGAAAGTTGAGATGCTGGTCTAACCAGACCCCATGATACCCAAATGAGGAAGTGTCTTCGAGAATTGTACCGTCAAGGGTGTTGAAGTAGGGCAGATTTGGTAGCCGAGGGAGTCTGCCTAGTGCCAAAGGTCATGGAGACTTTTTTCTTGGCATTGAGGAAGAGCTGATGGGAGCTTAACCAGAGCTGGACTTTCTTGACATCACGCTGGAGATTGGAAGCTACATCAGCAGGGGAGGAGCCGGAATAGAAAAGGACTGTATCGTCAGCATACATATGGATTGATGTGGTGGTGCATACTGACGGGAGATCATTCAGGAAGATGGCGAAGAGCACGGTGCCAAGTACTGAGCCTTTAGGCACACTGGTGGTAATAGGAAGAGGGGGAATGTTGAGTCAGCATTTTTGACTGACTGCATCCTACCTGTTAGGAGCCAAACCAACTAGCTGCTGAGTCAGATGAGCCAGCCATGCGCAGGTTGTCTAAGAGGAGAGGGTGTGAGACTATGTCGAATACCTTTGCAAAGTCGACAGAAATGGCTGATGTCATTAGGCCATTATACATTGCAGTGTGAATGGAGTCAGTGAGCCTAATTAGGGAAGTGGTTGTAAAGTGGCCCTTCCTAAATCCAGATTGGAAGGGGGGTGAAGAAGTCAGAAAAAGAGAGAAAGGAAGAAAGCTGAGTGAGAACTAGATGTTCCTGCAGTTTGGCAAGTATCGGTAGGAGTGATATGGGCCTGTAGTTCCCTGGAGAGGAGGGATCACCTCATTTAGGTAATGGGAGGACAACGGCATGCTTCCAGGAGCAGGAGACAGTAGAGGTTGAAAAAGAGAGGTTGAGGAGAGCAGACCATTTGAGCAGAGAGGAATAAGAGTTTAGGGTCGAGACTGTCAGGTGAGGATCCCTTAAACTGATTGAGAGCGAGTAGTGCCTTTAGTGTGTCCATTTGTGTGACCAGAGCAAATAAGAGGTGCTGGCCACTGGAGTGTATAGAGGGTTTGCTTGGGTTCGTTAGGCATTAGGTGTTGGATGGACGTGAGGCAAGGAGGGCCGAGGCACATGAGGTAAAGTAATCATTAAATTCCGTCGCTACAGCGAGATGGTCAATAATTAGGACATTGTTTATAATAAGAAGAGGGGTTTGTTGTTTTGATGGCGGTGAGAAGAGGGAATGTACAACCTTCCAAAACTTAGATGCTGTGTTTATGTTGGTTTCAAAGGTGGAGCAGAAATATTCGGATATGGCTAGGTGAGTGGCTTTGGAGCAGGAGTTTCGGAGAGCACGATAAGCGTCTCGGTCAGCTTGGGACTTGGAGGCCTTGTGGGCTTTCCATGCTTGGTCCCGGGCGCGCATACAGGTCATAAGAGGCAGTATAGCGCAGTGGTTTAAGGCTGTGAGCTGCAAATCTGGAGACCCGAGTTTGAATCCCACAGCCCCCACTTGCATATACTGTGTGACCCTGAGCAAGTCATTTAACTTCCCTGTGCTCCCAGGTTGCACCTGTAAAAAAGCTTTCAGCTTAGTGTGTCTCACCTGGTTAAACAATTGGGGGGAAAAAAATTAGTTCAGGTGTGATCCAGGGAAGGTGATTTCCTCTAACTCTGGTACGTCTAAAGGGAACGTGTTTGTTCCAAATGTCAATGAAGAGCCTCTGGAAGTAATCCAAAGCCTCGTTGATTGAGTGAGCAGATTGGATAGGGGACCAGTACAAGGTCGTGATGTAAATGGGAGAGGTCAAGTGACTTATAAGTTCGGGTCAACAATACTTTATGGGGGACTTTTAGATGATTTATTTTACGGACCATGTAAGAAATCGTGTGATTGTCATTTAACGTGTCCAGGAGGAGACTAGCATCAATTACCTTATGTTTGAGTAGTGTGGGGCCCAGTTGATGAGTGAGTGGTTCTAGGGACGTGGATATGTTGTTCAATCCACAATGTCTGGCAGGTTCCTTGCTGCTTTAATTCTTGCCGGAAGGTCTTCAAGCTGGCTCCTCCCACCCACCCTGGTGATAAAACCCTTGGCTCCGCCCCATGACGCCAGATCTTCCTTACCGCTTGGAAGCTCAGGTTCCCTCCTTCGCGCTCTGCATTTTAGGCCTGGATCCTAATCCTTCGGAATTTCTGAAAATTATTTTAAAGTTCACTAGACTTCCGTCTTCATCTTCCCTCGCGGCTGTGATGGATAAATCCACTCCTGGCTTCCGTCGGTGCCCTTGTGGGCAGAAAATGTCCCGGACCGACCCGCACTCCACGTGTGTCTACTGCCTGGGTCTTGCACACGATCCGCAGGCCTGCGATCTCTGCAAATCCTTCACGGCTTCAGTTCTGGAAGACCACGCTGCCCAACTCCAACTGGGGCGCCCTGAGAAATGGTATCCACCGGTGAAGTCGAAGGAGGCCCGTTGGGCCGTGTCCGTGGCTGCAGACTCCACAGAACAGCTGGAGCAGTTAATCACCCTTGAAGAGGAGGCGGCCCAAGCCGCGTCTTCTTCCTCCTCGGCTTCGCCGTTTATCCCACTCTCCTTGGGCTCCTCCTGCACTGCTTCTTTCAAGGGGCTTTGTTAGTCCCTCTCCACCAAGGGAGAAGGACCCTCAGGACCAGGTAGGTGAAGAAAAGGAACCAAAGGTAAGTCCCACGTCGCGTTCATGGGAGCGGGGAGATCCCCTTCCCAGACCATCGGCTCGACTGGTCGTGGTTATGCTAAGGCCGCTGGCTCATGGTGTCCCCGTCAGGTCAGCCGGCCGAGACACCCGTCGATGCGGTAGAGATTTTTCTCGACCCGTTGGATGGGTTGTCGAATGGAGAAGCCAACAACCCTTCTTCACTGGTTTCCCCAGTGGTTACCGAGGACTTGCCTGTGCCTCCTGTGCCGAAGTCCCCGGTCAAGGACCCTGAACCGAGGGATGAGCGGGTTTCCCCCACCCCTTCTTCGACCCACCATTGGCGACCCCGAAGGTCTCGGTCCTTCTCCGTGTTGGGTAGGTCCCGCCGACATCGGCGGTCTCGGTCCCGGCATCACGGAAAGCGGCATCGCCGCTCGTCCTCATCATCCTCTTCGGAGGATAGGCTTCGGCACAAGTTGCGTCGGCGCTATGAGGACATGATGTGGCAACAACTCTTGTTAGTCGGTAATAAGCCGACTTCGTCGTCTTCTCCGGCTATTAAGTGGTTGTCGACCGAACGACCGAAGCAACCCCTCGCTAGAATGGTAGCCGACCCTGGCACTGGTTGTTCGGCCGAAACCAGCTGCTCCACCCATTGTGGTGGAACCATCACCTCCTCAACCGAAGACTGGGGCCCCGACCAAGGATTCTCGGTCGGGTCAGGACTTGCCCCACAGGTTGTCGGTCACCCTCACCCCCAATAGGCCTCGGTGAGTGAAGGGTGGCTCAGGGGCTCGACAACTGTTCGTGGACTCCTTGGAGTCCGACGACGACTCCTTGTACTCCAGGCCCCTTGACCTGGAATCTACAAGGGGTCAGTCGTGGACGAGAGCCCATCTTTGTTCTTGGGAATCCTTCAGCTCATTTCAGAGTCCACTGGGATGCAGCTCGAACCCGTATGGAAACGGGCCAGATATCCCCTCATGGAGATACTGGACCAAGGGGATTCCCCCACTGAGGCCTTCCCTGTGGCCGAAACCATTGTTGGCCCAGCCCTGGAGTTGTGGTAGCAGCCTGCATCCTGCCCTGCTCCTTTGGCCAGGATGGCTCGCAAGTACGCAGTTCCCACCAGTTCCCTCTCCGTTTTTTCCAAGCACCCCTCTGCGGAGTGGCTGGTAACCGATAGCGTTTTCCGGCGTTCCGGAAACGCTCGCGACATGGACAAACTGCCCGACAAGGAATCCAAAAAGCTGGACTACTCAAGGCGAAAAGTTTACGCTGCTTCCTCCCTAGGTCTTCAACAGGCTAGCTCGGCCATGCTGATGACACAGTTTTCACACGCCCTTATGGGTTCCCTGGATGAGGTGATTCCTCAACTCCCGGCTGACCTTCAGATGACAGTCAAGTAGGTGCGGGATCAGGGAAGGGCGGCGGCCAAACAGCTGCAAACTGCTTTGGATATTGGAGACTCTTGTGCCCGGTCAGTAGTGGCCGCAGTAGCCATGCGCCGCAGAGCATGGCTGCGGATCTCCACCTTCACAGCGGATACCCAGCACAAGCTGGCAGATGTTCCCTTCCTGTGCACCGACTTGTTCGGGCTGGGGGCGGAAGGCCATCTCCAGAGAATCGAGAAGTACAACGCCACCTTGTACTCTGTCGCGTCTGCCCAGAAGGACAAAGACCGCCAGCAGCGGCGTAAGCCCTTTCACCCTTCTGCCCCTACGGCACGTCAGGCCCTGCAGCACCAGGGCCAGCAGGCTCACACTTGGTGCCCTAAGGCCAAGTCTGCTGCTTCTTCAAGTAGGAAGCCTAGAGGGAAAGGTCCAGGCGGCCCCTCTGCCGGCCCTTCCTCTAAGCCTGCCCAGTGACAGGTTGAGGGGTGTCGACGCCAACGTCGTCATTCCTCCCCAGGTTCCCCCCATGGGGGGACGGCTCCGCCACTTCCTTCCCACCTGGTGCGCTATCTCCACAGACAGTTGGGTGCTGGAAGTGGTCAGCAGGAGTCTGCCTCTGGAATTTGAGCAGTCCCCTCCCTATGGAACCGTCGCCCCACGGGGGCTAAGGGGTTCCGCAGCCTCTTTGTCGGCTCGTCGAGTCGACATTGCTCTGCTCCTCCAGAAGGAGGTAATCAGCAAGGTGGCGGACCCTCCTCCAAACCAGAGGTTTGTGTCCAGGTACTTTCTGGTCCCAAAGCAGACGGGGGGCAGGCGCCCCATTCTCGATCTGCATAACCTGAACACATTCCTAAAGCCGCGCACCTTCAGGATGATCATTCTGGCTCAGATCATTCCATCCTTGAAACTAGGCATGTGGTTTTGTTCTCTGAATCTCCAGGACGCGTCTTTTCACCTCCCAATATGTCCGCTTCAACGGTTCCTCCGCTTCAGAGCAGATTGATCACTTTTCGAGTTCCGGGCCATGCCCTTTGGCCTATCACCAGCTCCCAGGGTCTTCACCAAATGCAAGGCAGTGGTGACAGCATTCCTGCGGCGCCGAAGGGTCTGGGTGTACCCTTCAATCAATCAATCAAAGTCTTTATTTAACCAGGCGATCACTGTTGAGCAAGCTCATTTTCGAGGTGGTCCTGGGTTTGTTAACAAGGAACAAGGGACAATATATGTGGGATGCAACACACAAGAAAATAGTAATAATACAAATAAAGTGAGATACAATAATACAGTACATACAAAGTATCAACAGGTAGCATTGACAGTAGTATATGTTGGGAACAGAAGATACAGCTAGTTTTGGGTAGGACACAATTTTTCATAAAAGTAAAGAAATATACATATCAGGTGCACCGATCACAAATAAAACCTAGTGTAAAAAGATATATAGTGATATGGTATGGGAATTTAGAGCTGGAACCAGGGTCAAAGGAATGTGGAAGGGACAGATATGGGGGTAGAAAAAGGAGATGGGGAAGAGTCGATTCTAGATGTGATCAGTCTTTTAACAGTAGTAATTAGAGTGTGCTTGGACTTATAGGAGTCACTATTTATGGTAGACAGGCACAGGACTCCTTATTATGATGTAGATATAGAGATTTAAAAGCTGCTAGGCTGATGGGGTAACCCTTACCTGGACAACTGACTGATTGCAGCCCCCTCCAGGTTGGAGGTGGAGCAATCCAGAGATCTGGCCCTCCAGGTCTGCTCTCAAATTGGCCTCCTGATCAACGAGGCCAGATCGGAACTCGTGCCATTGCAGGTGATTCAGTTCATCGGGGCAGAGCTTGACTCTCTTCACGCCACAGCCCGGCTCCTGGAGGACAGGGCCGAGGTCCTTTCCTCCTTTGCCCAATCATTTCTGCTTGGGCAATTGCGCCCTGCCGGGGACTTCCTGTGCCTTCTGGGTCTCATGGCGGCCTGCACCAGGGTGGTCCATTGGGCCTGCTGGCATATGCGCCCCCTGCAATGGGGGCTGGCCCGCCAGTGGTCACAGCGCTCCGGTCCTTTGGACCAGCCAGTAACCGTGACCCAGAAGATGTGGGACGGCCTGCAGTGGTGGCTTGTCCCGGCTCATCTGCAGGAGGGTATCCTATTTGTCCGCCCCGCGCCGACGGTTATCCTTACGACCGACACCTCTTTGATGGGTTGGGGTGCCCATCTGGAGGAGCTCCGGGCCCACGGCCTCTGAACCCCTCAGGAGTCTCGATGCCACATCAACCTGCTGGAGCTTCTGAGCGGTTCAACTAGCCCTCACCACCTTCGCTCCATTTGTACGGTGTCAGGTGGTTCAGGTCCAGACAGACAACACCACAACCATGTACTATCTCAACCGACAGGGCGGGATACATTCTTTGCCTTTGTGCAAGGAAGCTCTCCGCATTTGGTCTCTCTGATCAGCCTGGAGGCGGCTCTCCTAGACATCCATGTAGCAGGAGCCTCGAACAGTCTGGCCGATGCCCTCAGCCGGATAGGCGCTGCATCTCACGAGTGGTCTCTCCTGCCGGAGGTAGTTCAAGACCTGTTCTCCCAGTGGGACACCCCTCAGTTGAACTTGTTAGTCTCCAGGGAGAATGCGAAGCTGAGGCTGTTTCACGTCCACCACCACCACCCCCCAAGCAGGGCTCGCTGCAGGGGGATGCCTTCTCGAGGCCGTGGACCCCAGGCCTCTTCTACGCCTTCCCTCCATTTCCCTTGATCCACAAGGTGCTTCTCAAGGCGAAGAGGGACAAGGCGTAGGTGATTCTGGTAGCCCCAGACAGGCCCCGCCAGTTCTGGTATCCAGATCTCCTCAGCCTCAGCTCCGGGCTCCTGAGGCAGCTTCCAGCCCGCCCGGACCTGATCTCAATCAAAAAGGGGCAGGTATTCCACCCGGACCTTCAATCCCTGCACTTGACGGCCTGGTTCCTGAGCAGCTAGAGTTCCAGGCCTTGGGTCTTTCCGACGAGGTCCTCAACGTTGTTGAGGCATCCCGTAAGGAGTCGACCAGAAAAAGCCATGCCTTCAAATGGAAGAGATTCTCCATTTGGTGTCAGGATAAGGGGTTGGACCCTTCCTCTTGTTCTTTGGCTAGTATTTTGGACTACCTGTGGTCCCTTTCTCAGCTAGGGCTTCAGTCGACGACCCTTAAGGTGCACCTGGCAGCCATCTCTACTTAGCGGGCGTGGGCCGGCAAGCAGTCAGTGACGCAGGAGAAGGTGGTCGGGCGTTTTTTCAAAGGCCTAGACCACATATGCCCTCCGGTGCGAGAACCTCCACCTCCGTGGGATCTACTGCTGGTATTGGCTAAGCTCATGGGCAAGCTGTTTGAACCAATGCACAGGTGTGACATCTCTCGCCTGTCATGGAAGACTGCCTTCTTGGTGGCTTTTATGGCAGTCAGAAGGATGGGAGAGCTCCAGGCACTTTCCATCGAGTCTCCTTATCTGGCCTTCCACGGGGACAAGGTTGTCCTTCGCCCCCACCTGAAATTCCTTCCCAAGGTGGTGTTGGAGTTTCACCTGAATCGGGTGTTGACTCTGCCAGTGTTCTACCTCAGTCACACCTCGGAGGCCGAATATAGGCTCCATACTTTGGACCCCAGAAGAGCGCTTGCTTATTATACCCCTTATTATTCGGCTGTTGAAAATTTAAAACCTAGTTTGTTGTGCTTGTAGTGGTGATGTATTTCTTTGCAGTCTGTAATTGCGGCAAATTTTGTCTTGGCTTGTCTGACTTGCACTGTAGTTTGGGTGAGGGGTGCTAATTGTCTGGCCTCTGACCTCAGCTATGTGATAATTGGAGGTGGGGCTTAGTCAGAGTTGAGGTAGCAAGTGATTTTTGTTTTATTAGAAGAAGCCAGAAGGGGAAGGAAACTGATTCATTTCAGTGCTTTACAGTAATTGTACATTGGTTTTTTTTTTGTTTTAAACTTAGATTGTGGGCTTTTAGTGACACTGTAATTTCTTTGCTGTCTTTACTTAGAATTGTTTTTGGGCTGTTGAAAATTTAAAACTTAGTTTGTTGTGCTTATAGTGGTGGTGTATTTCTTTGCTGTCTTTAATTGCTGCAAATTTTCGCCTCTCTAACCCTCCCTCCCTGCCCCAACTCTAATTATATGCCCTGTTAAATCTGATTGACAGGAGCTAAGCACAAGATATAGTAGGGGTTGTGGAGTAGGAGGGGCATAAGGGGGAAGAAGCCCGCCCTCAGCACAACAAGCGTTTTGACTCATTTTTTATTTTTTTATTTTTTTAAGAAAAGTATCTGAGGAGCAGTGGCAGGATTTTTAGGACAGTAAATTAATAAAAAGGGAACTAGGAGAGCTTCAGTAACAGACAAGCACTGGAATAGTAGTATAAGTGTAGGATAATGTGGGGAGTGGTGCAATGCAGTGGCTGCGGAGCAGCCATATTCAGACAGACCTTCTGGACGCTGAGGTGCTGCCCTATCTGCATGCATCTCCCTGGACTGCAGGATGAGGTAGCCAGACTCAGAGCAGAAGTAAACTGGGTCAGGAGTACCATCACCCCTATCCAGAGACCACCCAGTCCAATGCTGCTGCTGCAAAGGATGCCGAGAACGAGGAGCACTTGGATGACAGTGGACTTGGAGGGTTAGGTCGGTCAGGCAGAGACACATCCCAGATCCTATTCCACTCAAGAACTCATATGCCACACTGGCAAATGGGGACAACCAAATAGGGGTACCCAGAGAAGTGGAAGGAAAGGATGTGGAGGTTAGACAAGGAGGTGACCTCAGTGGGGAGAACAGTGGACCCCAGAGGAGGAGGAAGCGAATCCTGGTGGGGGACTCCATCATAAGTGGGATCCAGCTAGGAATACAGGAGGGGGAGGACAGGGAGGTGAGGTGCCTACCAGGTGCCATGGCATGGAGGGATGGAAGGAAGATCCTGGGGAATCGCTAGGAAGGCAAGATGGGAGGGTAAGCTGGATGTCATTATCCACCTAGCTACCAATGACCTAGCAAATGGGGAGCCAAAGGAAGTTCAGGAAGAGTTTAGGAAATTGGGGAGGGGTCTCAAGCAAGTATCTACTTCTGTCACCTTCTCGGAAGTACTAACTGGGAGAGCATAGGGGTGCATGCACCAGGAACTTTAACTCATGGTTGAAGAACTGGTGCTGTGAGGAAGGGTTTGGATTCATTGGTGACTGGGGACCCACCTGGAGGGATGGAAGCTTCTTCAAGCCTGACGGCCTGCATCCATCCTGGAAGGGAATCCAAGCACTCAGTGATAAGTTTAAATGCAACATTGACAAGCATTTAAACTAGCCAAGCGGGATGGCAGGCCAGCAGGAGGGTACCTAATTGCCTACCCCCCACAGCTAGCAGTGGAACCAGTGAACCGGAGGAGTGGATATCTCTACAAAGCAGTGTGCAAAAGATGGAGATAAGTGCCCAAGAGGTGAATAGGCAGAAAAGGGGCCAAATTCAACAGAAGGGCAGACAGCAAGGAGAACCAGGGACAAAGGACAACCAGGGATAAAGGACAACCAGGGAAGGGGCTGGAGTAGAACAGCTAAGCAGTCTAGGGAGGTCAAATCATGGAAAGCCATGTGTGCCAATGCCAGGAGCCTTAGCAACAAGATGGAGGATCTGGAGGCTGTCATGGTGCAGTCAGACCTGGACATTGTGGCCATCACAGAAACCTGGTGTAATGATAACCATGACTGGGAGATGGCCATACCTGGCTACAACATATTCAGAAGAGACAGGGCAGGTAGGAAGGGAGGAGGAGTGGCACTGTATGTGAAAAATGACATAAAGGTCACAGAGATCCAGGAGGAACAAAATGGGGGAGAGATACTGTGGGTTAAGCTGGAAAGGAAAATGGGGCCAGCCATCTGCACAGGTGTGGTCTATAGACCACCAGCCCAGGAGGAAGAAACAGATAGGGAGCTGATGGTAGCCATTCAAAGGATGGAAGACAAGGGTGATGTAGTGCTGGTTGGAGACCTCAATGTTCCAGACGTGGAGTGGAGCATCCCAGCAGCAGCATCAACTAGGAGCAGATTTATCCTGTATTCCCTTCAGGGTGCCTTCCTCAAGCAACTGGTCATGGAACCAACTCAGCAGAAGGTAATACTGGACCTTGTGCTCACAAACATGGACAGTGTGATGGGGGTAACAGTGGGGGAGCACCTGGGGAACAGTGACCACCAGTCATTGTGGTTTGAAATCACAGAAGGAACAGAACCAAACCACACAAAAACACGTATCCTGGATTTTAGGGGGACAGACTTTGGAAAATGGGGAGATGCTTGAAAGAGGCATTAAGGGGAATGGGGCCGGAATCAGGGGTTGAGGAACAGTGGGCAGTATTTAAAATGGGGATTACAAGAACAACAGAATTATGCATTAAGCAGGTTAGCAAGGGGAAAAGGAAGAGGAGGCCATTATGGTTTTCCAAGGAGGTAGCAGAGAAAGTGAAAGCCAAAAAGATTGCATTCAGGCAATACAAAAAGACACAGGCAGAAGGGGATAGGGAGAAGTACCAGGAGAAGCAAAGGGAGGCAGGGAGGTCAGTAAGGGAAGCCAAAGCTCAGACAGAAGAGCACATTGCAAAATCAGTGGGTAGAGGGGACAAAACCTTTTACAGGTACATAAGTGAAAAAAGAAAGGCAAAGGGAGGGATAGTGAGACTGAATAGGTAGGATGGGGACTGTGTGGAGAATGACAACAGTAAAGCTGACGTATTGAACAGGTATTTCTGCTCAGTCTTTACTGAGAAAGAGGAGGGAAATGGGTCTGAAGGGAGTACAAGGGGTAGGAATGGTGCAGAAATAGACACAAGTCCCTTTACACGAGAAAGGGTCCTGAAGGAACTGGAAGTAATAAGAGTTGATAAAGCAATGGGGCCAGATAGGGTGCACCCTAGGGTCCTTAAGAACTAAGAGAGGTGGTGGCTGAACCTCTGGCAATCCTGTTTAGCCGATCACTGGAAAGAGGGGAGGTACCCAAAGACTGGAGGATAGCAGATGTAGTCCCCTTATACAAAAGTGGGAACAAAGAGGAAGCTGGGAACTACGGACCAGTCAGCCTCACCTCGGTAGTGGGGAAGATCATGGAAGCACTACTGAAGGAGAGATTGGTGGAACATCTGGTTGTCAGTGGACTACAGGACCCAAGACAGCATGGTTTCATCAGGGGGTGGTCATGTCAGACCAACCTCGTTGAATTTTTTTGACTGGGTGACTAGGGAGGTGGATCAGGGGAGGGCAGTGGAAATGGCTTATCTGGACTTCAGCAAGGCCTTTGACACTGTGCCACATAGAAGACTATTACACAAACCGGGGAATATGGGTGTGGGCAGAACAGTAGTGCAGTGGGTAGGTAACTGGCTGGGCGGCAGGACACAGAGGGTGGTGGTAAATGGCTGTCACTCCACAGAGGGAAGAGTGACCAGTGGGGTACCACAGGGATCAGTGCTGGGACCGGTCCTATTCAACATCTTCATCAGTGACATTGCGCAGCACCTAGAAGGCAGAATTTCCCTTTTCGCTGATGACACAAAGCTGACACACCAGAGGGTGTAGACAGAATGAGAAGGGACCTGCAGAAACTTGAAGAATGGTCAGGGGTTTGGCAGTTGAAATTCAATGCAAAGAAGTGCAAGATAATGCATATGGGGCACAAAACCCCAGGCACAATATATCAGTTTTGGGGTGAGGATATAGCATGCACCAAGCAGGAAAGGGATCTTGGGGTTATCATCTCTGATGATCTCAAGGTAGGGAAACAGTGTGACAAGGCAGCAGGTAAAGCAAATAGGATGCTGGGATGCATAGGCAGGGGCATCACCAGCAGGAAAAGGGAGGTCATAATTCCACTATACAAGACATTAGTGAGGCCCCACCTGGAGTACAGTGTACAGTTCTGGAGACCTTACTTACGTAAGGACATAGACAGGGCAGAGAAGGTTCAGAGGAGGGCAACAAAGATGGTACATGGATTGCATCACAAGTCCTATGAGAACAGGTTGAAGGACTTGAATATGTACTCCCTGGAGGAGAGGAGGAAGAGAGGGGATATGATAGAGATATACAAGTAACTTACAGGGAGGAACAGGGTGCAGGAAGACACTATTTTTTAAGCGAAAAAGATGTTCCAGGACTAGAGGGCATGGGATGAAGTTGGAGGGAGGACAATTCAGAGGAAACGTGAGGAAGAATTTCTTCACAGAACGGGTGGTGGACAAGTGGAACACCCTGCCAGAGGAAGTGGTGGGAGCTGAAACAATCACAGGATTTAAGACTGCATGGGAATACAAGTTAGCCAGCCTGGGAGTGGGTCCCAAGATGACAGCCTGGGTAAAGAATTGGCTGGAGAATAGGACACAGAGAGTAATAGTAAATGGAGTCCACTCTGAAAAAAGGGGGGGTTAGCAGTGGGGTACCACAGGGTTCAGTATTAGGACCGGTCCTCTTCAATGTCTTTATAAGCGTACATTGCAGAGGGACTGGAAGGAAAGTATGTCTCTTTGCAGATGACACAAAGATCTGCAACAGAGTTGATGCACAAGGTGGGGTGGAAAGGATGAGAAGGGACTTGGCAAGGTTAGAGGAATGGTCAAATGTATGGCAGCTTAGATTCAATGCTAAGAAGTGCATAGGTAATGCACCTGGGAAACAAAACCCAGGGAAGAGTACACAATGGGGGTGAGATACTAACAACAACAAAAATGGAAAGGGACCTGGGGGTAGTCATATCAGATGACCTAAAGGTGGGCAAGCAATGTGAGAGGGCAGCAAGGAGGGTTGGGGGATACTGGATGCATAGGAGAGGCATCACCAGCAGAAAACAAGAAGTTATTATCCTCTGTACAGACAGCTGGTGAGACCACATCTGGAGTACTGCGTGTAGTTCTGGAGACCCAATCTCCACAAAGACATAGACAGGATGGAAGCTGTCCAGAGGAGGGCACTAAAATGGTGCAGGGTCTGCACCGAAGACATATGAAGTGAGACTTAAGGAGCTTAATATGTATAGCCCTCGAGGAAAGGAGGGAGAGGGGGGACATGATAGAAACTTTCAAGTACCTCAAGGGAATCAACAAAGTCCAAGAGGGTAGCATCTTTCAAAAAAAGAGGTGTGCAAGAACAAGGGGGCACAATTTGAAGATAGAAGGGGGCGGCTCAGAGGTAATTTAAGGAAGTATTTTTTCACAGAGAGGGTTGTGGATGCATGGAACAGCCTTCCAGAGGAGGTTGTGGAGTCAAAAACAGTGGTGGAATTCAAGCATGCATGGGACAGTCATAAGGCAATTCAGGGTGTGGGGGTTGAAGAAGTAGGCTGCTGGTTAACTAGAATCTGCAGCTTATCCATCAGGTAGGGAAATGGGCAGACTGGGTGGGCCAAGCGGTCTTTATCTGCCGTCAAATTCTATGTTTCTATAGACATAAAGGAATTCTGGAGGTCAGGGTTAAGGGGCAACAGACTTCTAGTTAAAACATAAAGTAAACTTACAAGCTCAAATGGGCAGACTGGGTGGGCCGTAGGCCCTTATCTGCCGACACTGTGTATGTATCTATGTATAAGGAGCGGGCGGCTAAAGTTCGGGGAGAGGTTCGCCAGCTGTTTGTCACCTACGCTGAAGCCGCACCTGGCAGACCTGCAGCCAAGTGGACAATAAGCAGGTGGGTCACCTCCTGCATAGATCTCTTCTATAGGTTGGCGGGCATGGAGCCACCCAGAGGGATAAGAGCTCATTCTACCCGCCATACCGCTGCTTCGGTGGCTGCTTCTAGGGGCATCGCTATCCAGGAAATCTGAAGGGCTGCTACCTGGAAGTCAGCACACACCTTTATTTCCCATTACCACATTGACCTAGAGTCACGCCGGGATGCTGGTTTTGGGACCTCAGTTCTCCAGTCCTTATTTCCTAAGTAGTGGGTGCACGCCTTGCCTCCCTTCTCCCGGAGAACTGCTAGGAGTCTGCCAGTAAGTGTGGATAGAGCAACACATCCATGTCCCTTGAAATGAGTTTACTCACCTGTAACAGGAGTTCTAGGGTGATATATATGTTGTTCATCCCATGACCGACCTCCCGGCTTGACGTGCAGCCACCTGGCTTCCAGCCTGGCAGATCTGGTGTCATGGGGCAGAGCCAGGGTTTTACCACCCGGGTGGGTGGGAGGAGCCAGCTTGAAGACCTTCCAGCAAGAATTAAAGTGGCAAGGAACCTGCCAGACAGTGTGGATGAACAACATATACCACTCCTAGAACTCCTGTTACAGGTGAGTAACCTGTATTTACCTGATTTGGGGTTTAGGCGAGTAGGTTCGAGAATCATTTGAGAGATTGAGGGTGGATATGGCATTATGAGCCTTGCTTCGGGACGAATCTAACCAGTTAAGGTTAAAATCACCTAATATAAATAACTTGCCTCTTGAGGTGAGTGTAGTGATTTTGGTGAGTAGGTTGGAGGCGACAGAGGATGAGAGGCCAGGGCAGCAGTAAATCCCTGCCCCATAGTTGGGGATTTAGAAGTGTAGGGAGAGACGCAGGATAAGGGCTTTGTATGCAGCTGTTACAGATAGGACTGAAGTAGATTGTATGGAGGTAGAGGTGTAGATTGCTATGCCTCCAGCTCTTCCATTTTGATCTTGTCTAGTTATATTGTAGCCAGGGGGTAATAGCATTATCGTGGATTTTGTTATTTAGCCATGTTTCGGATAGAATAAGGAGGTCAGGGGCAAAGGTTTGAACGAGTGATTGAAGCAAATCTAGTTTGGGTAGAAGGCTCCATATGTTGAGATGCATTAACTTGTGACCATTTGGGAGATCGGACTTATTATGGTAGGGTGTGTCAGCAACTTGGGGGAGAGGGAGTAGGGAAGTACTTGGGTAAGGCCAGAAACAATTGCTTTCTTTGACATCACCAAAGAACATTATTGCCATCACAAACAAATCAGCAAAGGAAGCCAAACTAAATTCGAAATATTCAGAGACCTGTTGTTAGGAGTAGCACAACACATTAATTATCATAGTTACATCAGCTATCTGGGATCTCCAAAAGGGACTCCCCAATAATTGCTTATTATCGTCACTGTTTGTGTACTCCATTAAACTATTTAAACAGTTGTTTACTTTTAGTTCCAGATGCCATTTACAGTAGGAAAAAAAAATAGAAGGTAGGAGAGGAGCAGTGTCCTCTTTACCGGAAACTAATGTCCAGGCCATACAAACCGGAAAAACATTGAGGAGAAACATATATTTTATCTGAAAGGAATACAAAAAATGTCAAATTAATATCTTATCCAATTCATGAATGGCCTGTACATTAGTTTCCATTAAAGAGGACACTGTAGATGGCATCTGGAGTGAAAAGTAAATAATTGTTTAAATAGTTTAATGGAGTACACAGACAGATGCTAATAAGCAATTATTGGTGAGTCTCTTTTGGAGACTCCAGATAGCTGATGTAATTATGATAATTAATGTGCCGTGTTGATCCTAACAAGATATCTGATTATTTCAAATTCAGTTTGGCTTTATCATCTGCAGATTTGTTTGTGATAGCAATAGTATTCTTTAGTGATGACAAAGAAAGCTATTGTAATACAAAATGTTGGTAATAGTAAGCACAATTGAGAGGGTGTGTGTAACTTTTTTGCTATATTTGTAATTACTTTTCTAGGGACATGGATATGTTGTTCATCCACACTGTCCAGCAAGGATACCTGCCAAACTTTCATCCACACTGTCTGGCAGGTATCCTTGCCGCTTTAAATCTTGCCGGAAGGTCTTCAAGCTGGCTCCTCCCACCCACCCGGGTGGTAAAACTCTCGGCCCTGCCCCATGACGCCAGATGTTCCTTACCGCTTGGAAGCTCAGGTTCCCTCCTTAACGCTCTGCGTATAAGACTGGTTCCTAATTCTTCGGTTTTCCGAATTTAAAAGTTTTTGCTTATAGACTTCGGCCCCATCCCTCGTGGCTGCGATGGACAACCGACTCGTTTTCAAGCGGTGTTCTTGCGGGCAGAAGATGCCCGGACGGATCCGACTCCACGGTGTGTACTGTTTAGCCTTGAGCACGACCCGCAGGCTTGCGACCTGGTGCTCTTCCTTCTCAGCCCACGCCCTCAAGACCGTATGCCCATTTACAACTAGGGCACCCCGAGAAACGCTTTTCCTCCGTAAAGTCTAAAGAGGCCTGGTCGGGCGGCTTCCGGGCGGGCGGCTCAGCGGATCAGCTTGAGCAGATGATCAAGAGTGAGGCGCGAGGCCGCATCTTCCTCAGCTGCGACATTTATCCCGCTCTCCCTGGGTTCCTCTTACACAGCTTCCTTTAAGGAGCTTTGTCTGTCCCTCTCCACTAGGGGAGAGGGACCAACGTCTGCTGGACCTTCTTCTCGGTCCAAGAAGAAAGACAAGGGTAAGTCTCTCCGTCGACGCTCTTGGGAGCGGGAAAGGTCCCTCTCCCCGAGTTGTCGATCGTTCGGCTTCTGCCACTGGTCTCACGGTGTCCCCGTCAGGTCAGTTGACCGAGACCTGGCCGACGCAGTCAAGATCTTCTCGAATCGTTGACGGGTTGTCGATCAAGTGCCGAAAATCCTCTCCCGTTCCCCTCGTGGGAGTTGAGGATTCCGCTGGCTTGCCAGTGCCTCCGGTTCCGAGCCCTTGGGTGTTCCTCCGAGCCGAGGGAGGAGCCGGTTCCACCTGGCCTCCCCGCACCGGCCCGAAGGCTAAGGGTCTCGGTCTCCTGACTCGCAGTCCAGCCGATCCCGCCTGGCCAGGGCGGTCGCTGGGCATCAGGCTGGCTATCTCGGCCCTCCTCCTCGGATGAGAGGTCACGCAAGTCACGCCGACGATACGAGGATCTCATGTGGCAACAGCTCCTTCTGACCGGGAACAAGCCGACGCCGCCGCCCCCGCCATTAAGTGGTTGTCACCGAGCGGTCGAACAACCCCTCGCTTTACCCGAGGAGCCTGTTCCCAGGCCGGTTCGCCAAACCACCTGCCCCACCGATTCGTGGAACCTCCGCCCACAGCCGCTGTTTGGGGCTTCACCAAGAACTCTTGGTCGGCTCAGGTCTGCCCCATAGGCTGTCGGGTCACTCACTCCCAATCGCCTCGGCAGGTGGAGGGTGGCTCAGGCCCGAGGCAGCTCTTTGCGGACTCTTCTGAGTCCGACGACGATTCCTCCCTTTTCTCCAAGCGAGTGGACTTGGAGTCCTCTGGAGGTCAATCGCTGGACGATAGCCCTTCGTCCTTCCTGGGTTTACTCAGGCTCATCTCGGAGTCCACCGGGATGCAGCTCGTCCATATCCAAACGGGCCAAATATCCCCTCACGGAGATATTGGACCGAGGGGATTCCCCACGGAGGCCTTTCCTGTGGCTGAAGCCATCGTGGGCCCGCCTTGGAGCTCTGGCCCAGCTCCTGCCGCCCTGCGCCGGCCAGGATATTAGGAAGTACGCGGTCCCTACCGGTTCCCTGTCCGGCTTCGAACATCCTCAGCCGAGGGGTTGTTACCGACAGCTGCCCGCGCGCCGGAAACGCTAGGGACGTGGACAAACCTCCCAACAAGGAGTCCAAGAAATTGGACTATGCCGGGCAAAAGGTCTACGCTGCGTCCTCCCTTGGCCTTTGTCCGGCAAGCTCGGCCGTGCTGATGGCACATTTCTGCCATGCCCTGTTGGGCTCCCTGGACGAGGTAGTCCCTCATCTCCCAGCTGACCTGCAGACCACGGTTAGGCAGGTGCGGGACCAGGGCAGGGCAGTGGCCAAGCAGCAACTTCAGACTGCTCTGGACATTGGAGATTCATGCACTAGGTCAGTCGCTGCCGCAGTGGCTATGCGCCGTCGGGCATGGCTGAGGATATCCACCTTCACAGTGGATACCCAGCACAAATTGGTGGATGTCCCCTTCCTGGGGACCGACCTCTTCGGCCCTGGAGTGGAAGGCCACCTCCAGAGGATCGAAAAGTCCAATGCCACCTTGGACTCGGTCTCATCCGCTCAGAGGGACAAGGGCCGCAGACCACAACATACATAGATACATAGACAGTGTCGGCAGATAAGGGCCTATGGCCCACCCAGTCTGCTCATTTGAGCTTGTAAGTTCAGTTTGTTTTCCTAGAAGTCTGTTGCCCTTACCCTGACCTCCAGAATTCCTTTTGTCTATCCCATGCATTCTTAAATCCTGTGATTGTTTCAGCCCCACCACTTCCTCTGGCAGGGTGTTCCACTTGTCCACCACACCTGCTCTGTGAAGAAATTCTTCCTCACGCTTCTCTGAATCGCTCCTCCTCCAGCTTCATCCCATGCCCTCTAGTCCTGGAACATCTTTTTCGCTTAAAAATAGTGTTTTCCTGCACCCTGTTCCTCCCTGTAAGATACTTGTATGTCTCTATCATATCCCCTCTCTCCCTCCTCTCCTCCAGGGAGTACATGTTCAGTTCCTTCAACCTGTCTTCATAGGACTTGTGATGCAATCCAAACAACCTAAACAACCCAAGCCCTTTCGTCCGTCTGCGCCCCCGGCACGTCCGGCCCAGCAACACCAGGGCCAGCAGGCTCACTCTTGGCGTCCCAAACCCAAGCCCGCGGCTTCCTCCTCCAGGAAGCAGGGAGGTAAAGGCCCAGGTGGTCCCTTGGCCGGTCCCTCCTCCAAGCCTGCACAGTGACGGTTGAGGGGTGTCGCCCATCCGCTACCTCACCCCAGGTTCCCCGTAGGGGGACAGCTCCGGTTCCTTTCCGCCTGGTGTGCTATTACCACAGACCAGTGGGTGTTGGAAGTGGTAGGAAAGGGCCTGCCTCTGGAGTTGAGCAGGCCCCACCCTTCAGAGCAAATGCAGCACCTCGGGGCCTCAGGGTCAGCCTGCAGCTATTGTGTCCTTTCCGGCCGAGCCGACATGCGCTCTCCTCCTCGAGAAGGAGGTGATAAGAGAGGTATGGACCCTCCTCAAACCCGGGTCTATGTCCAGGTACTTCCTGGTTCCAAACGACGGGGCTGGCGCCCACTTGACCTACACGACCTAAACAAGTTCCTAAGGTCTTGAACCTTCAGGATGGTCACTCTGGCTCAGATAATACCATCCTTGAACACGGCGGTGGTTCTGCTCTCTGACCCACAGGACGCGCTCTTTCACGTCCCTATCCATCCGTCCCATCAAAGGTTCTTTCGCTCGAGCTGAGGATCCTTCGAGTTCCAAGCCATGCCCTTCGGCTTATCTCCAGCTCCCAGGGTCTTCAACAAATGCATGGCAGGTGACAGCATTTCGCGCGCCGAGGGTCCGGGTTTACCCTTACCTGGACGATTGGTTGATTGCAGCCCCTCCAGACAGGAGGTGGGCGGTCCGGAGATCTGGCCCTCCAGGTTTGTTTCAGGTCGGCCTCTCATCAACGAGGCCAAGTCGGAACTCGATCCAAGCAGGTGATTCTTTTCATCGGGCAGCTCGACTCTCTTCGAGCCAGGCACGGCTCCCAGCGGACAGGGTCGAGGTTCTTTCCTCCTTTGCCCAATCATTTCTGGTTGGGCAATTGCTCTGCCCGGACTTCCTGCGCCTCCCTGGGTCTCATGGCGCCTGTACCAGCGTGGTCACAGTCTGTTGGAACATGCGCCTCTTCAGTGGGGGCTGGCCAGCCAGTGGTCCCAACGCTAGCATCCTTGACCAGCTAGTAACGGTGACCAGGGGATGGAACGCCTCCAGTGGTGGACCGCTCCAGTTCATCTGCAGGAGGGCATCCCGCTTGTCTGCCCCGAGCCGACGGGTCTCTGTCGACCGACATGCTCTCTGATGGGTTGGGGTGCCCATCTGGGGAACACTCAGCGCACGGCCCTGGTCCCCGAGGGAGTCCCGATGCCACATCAACCTGTTGGAGCTCCGAGCGTCCGCCTAGCTCTCACCGCTTTTGCTCTTCTTCGGGGTCAAGTGGTCCGGCCTGGACGGACAACACCACGACTCATGTACTATCTAAACCCTCCAGGGCGGACGCGCCCATGCTTCTATGCAAGGAAGCTCTCCGCATCTGGTCACTGGCGCAGCCTGGAGGCGGATCTTCTAGCCATTCATGTGGCAGGAGCCTCCAGCACCCTGGCCGATGCCCTAAGCCGGATAGGGCTGCGCCCCACGAGTGGTCTCTCCTGCCGGAGGTAGTACAAGACCTGTTCTCCCATTGGGGCACGCCTCAGGTGGACCTGTTTGCCTCCAGGAGAATGCGGCTGAGGCTGGTCCATGCCCGCCTCAGCAGGGATCGCTGCAGGATGCCTCGAGGCCGTGGACCCCGGCCTCTTCACGCCTTTCCCCTGCTCCCTTGATGCACAAGGTGCTTCTCAAAGCAAGGAGGACAAGGCGCAGGTGATTCTGATAGCCCCAGACTGGCCCGCGGCAGCTGGTACTCCAGATCTCCTCAGCCTCAGCTCCAGGCTTCCGAGGCAGCTTCCAGCTCGCCCGGACCTGCTCTCAGTCAATCAGGGGAAGGTATTCCATCCGGACCTTCAATCCCTGCACCTGACGGCCTGGTTCCTGAGCGGCTAGAGTTCCAGGCCTTGGGTCTTTCCGACGAGGTCCTCAACGTAGTTGAGGCGTCCCGTAAGGAGTCGACCAGAAAATGCTACGCCTTCAAATGGAAAAGATTTTCCATTTGGTGCCAGGGCAAGGGCCTGGAACCTTCCTCCTGTTCCTTGGCAAGCATATTGGACTACCTTTGGTCCCTTTCTCAGCAAGGGCTTAGGTCAACGACCCTTGAGGTGCACCTGGCAGCCATCTCTGCTTACCAGGCGTAGGAGAAGGTGGTCTGGCGCTTTTTCAAAGGCCTTGATCACATTTCCCCTCCGGTGCAAGAACCTCCGCCTCCCTGGGATCTACTGCTGGTACTGGCAAAGCTCATGGGCAAGCCATTCGAACCAGTGCACAGGTGTGAACTCCCTCACCCGTCGAGGAAAACTGCCTTCTTGGTGGCTGAGCACAGAGGTGGATATTAAATGGTTCTTTAACAGAGTTTTTGCTTTCATTCCTTTTTTCTTGGCATTTGTGTGCTGTTCCTTGGAGTTTTGTACATATTTCTGTGGGCTGGCTACCCATTTGTAGCACACTAAGCTCGTTCCTGTGCGCAGACTGATACATTTGGCATTTTTGTATAGGATTTATGTCCCCTATGGAGAGGAGAAGTAGGGAGATGATAATGTAGTGCAACTTTTGATTTTTATACCAAGTCTTAGGTGGGGTATAGGTGGTTTGAGTTAGAGAGTTGGAGATGGAGAAATGAAATGTTAGTGAGCTTAATAAGGCAAATAAAGGGGTACAGCTGAGAAGGAAGTGCAGGGCAGGATAAAGTAGAAAGACCAATAGTGTTTGAAAGGAGAGGGGGGACGTTACCCTTGAGAGTGACATGAGTGACAAAAGTAAGGGCGTTGCTTCAGGGTAGGTGGGCATGGTGGTTTTTTGGAAGGAGTAGAACAGAACCTGAGTAAGGGAGGAAAAAAGTAGATAATGGTGAAGTAAAAGGCAAGGTGATAAGGATTAAAGCCAGCCATAATGGCACCACTGTTTGAGGCGACAAGGTGTTATAGAGCCAGTGCAGTGAGCTCAGTATAGCCGAGACTAGTGCCTCACTGTACAAGAAGCAAAGTGTGTGCAGACAGCTGTAATTAGATGAGTAATATAATAATGGGATAGGTGCCTTTAGAGGATGTCTGTGTAGGTAATGAGCAAGAAGGGAAGTGGAGCAGCTAGTAGGCGGAGTTGGGTGGGGGAGGAGGGAATATTTAATAGAGGTTGGGGTGGGTCTGTGGGACAAAATTCAACTGAGCAAATGCAGACACTACACTAAGCTTTTCCACAAGCAGATACATTTCTGCACTAAGCAGATAAGCCTACTATGAATCCCTCTGTGCACCCTGCATAAAACACATTTACTCATAATATTTTGGAAACATGCACATTTGCCCACGTAGTCTGGAAACATGCAGATCCAGATATAAGGAGGCTAAGCAGTACAGAGTAGGCTGGCTAGCAAGCTAAAAGCTGGTCAGGGCGCAGCTTGAAAATAGCAGAAGCCAGTTCGGGAACAGCCAAGGTGCTTGCAAGGGCCGGTTCCCAATGTCCCGCTTGAAGAAGGTACACTAACCAATGGCAGTCCAGCGGTTTCCAGGGGAAATTAGCCAGTGGAAAGCGGAGCTTTGGATCCTAGTAGGCAAGAAGAGCAACAGCGGGCATGCCTAATTTTCTCTGCGGCAGAAGGCGGGGTACAGCCAGTAGCTCCAAGGAGCGGCCGCAGGTCTGGAGGAGGGAGCCCAGTCAAGGACAAGTTTCTGTGGAGGGAAAAGGGAGAGAATTCGAAACTTTTAAGTGGCCGGAAGATCGGACATTGGTTAAGTGTTGGGTGGAACTAGTAACAGAGAGAGAGGGGAAGGGGTGTTTGGAAACATAAGGGAGCAGTAAATGGGTGTCTGTGTCTAGGTTCCAGAACCCTGAATAGCAAAAGAAAATGCAATTTAGGTGAGGTAGGGAGGGGGAGAGATTAAGCAGGGTGCAAGGTAGTGAGTGTGGGGGTATTTGGAGCTAAGGAGAAGAGATTTTAAAGGCTAGAGCAGAGGGGATGAAAGAAATACAACAAGCAAATGTTAGCACTTTTAGCAATATAGTCACAGAATATTAGCACAAGAGTAGAAAAAGTACAGTAGAAACCCACAGCAATTTAGCACAGTACCACACAAGCAGTTTCCCCACAAGCAGGAAACAGGAAGTTGTTATCCCTCTGTACAGACAGTTGGTGAGACCCCATCTGGAATACTGTGTCCAGTTCTGGAGACCCCATCTCCGCAAGGACATAGACAGGATAGAGGCAGTCCAGAGGAGGGCAACTAAAATGGTGCAGGGTCTGCAAGAGAAGCCGTATGAGGAGAGACTAAAGGAGCTTAATATGAATACCCTTGAGGAAAGAAGGAGAGGGGGACATGATAGAATCTTTCAAGTACCTCAAGGAATCAACAAAGTCCAAGAGGGTAGCATCTTTCAGAAAAGAGACTTGCAAGAACAAGGGACACAATTTAAAGATAGAAGGAGGGCGGTTCAGGGGCAATGTGAGGAAGTATTATTTCACAGAGAGGGTAGTGGATGCATGGAACAGCCTTCCTGAGGAAGTTGTGGAGTCTAAAACTGTGGGAGAATTCAAGAATGCATGGGACAGACATAAGGCAATTCTTGTGGGGGGCAGGAAGATATAGGCTGTTGGTTAAATAGGATCTGCGGCCTATCCTGTAGGTAGGGAAATGGGCAGACTAGATGGGCCTAGCGGTCCTTATCTGCCGCCAAAGTCTATGTTTCTAAGCAGAAATAAAATACAGTAAAAGCCCACAGCAAAATTCAACTGAGCAAGTGCAGGCACTACACTAAGCTTCTCCACAAGCAGACAAGTTTCTCCATCAAGTAGATGGGCAGACTGGATGGGCCTTGCGGTCCTTATCTGCCGTCAACTTCTATGTTTCTATGTTTCTAAGTAGATTTCTCCACTAAGCAGATACATTTCTGCACTAAGCAGATAAGCCTACTATGAATCCCTCTGTGTACCCTGCATAAAACACATTTACTCATAATAGTTTGGAAACCTGCACGTTTGTCCATGTAGTCTGGAAACCATGCAGATCCAGATACAGTCAATTTCGCTTGTATGCCTCAGCTGCGGACCGCCATAATTTGGGCATACAAGCGGAACGGCATACAAGCGGGAATTGTGGTTTGTTCATTAAAACCACTTCAGCAGTCGCACCGCGACTCCTCATAACTCTCCCACTGACATAAGAGTGTGTTTCAACAAAAACTTTGATAGGGCATGTACCTTTATTAAATACTGTGGGCTACTTTAAAAAGGTTAAAGAAAGTAAAAATGTTTTAAAAGAAGCAGCAGTAATGTGACTCAAGCAGTGAGTTAAAAAAGCAGTCAGCCCATTCTGATCACAGCTCGCTCTCAATGCTGTTTGCCTTATCATTTTCTGCTTTCTCCCCATGTATGCATTTGTAGCCAATATTGTTCTGCTCTTTCCATCGTGAGAGCTAGCTAGCAGTAGGTTCAAACTGCACACCAAGTGACTGGGAGAGGGAACGGGCTTTTTCCATGAGGTCCCGAGAGGCTGTAAACCAGTGTAGCAAAGCTTCTTTGACCTGTGGGTCCTTGCTGTCTCTGTTTCACTGTTTTTATTCACATCTCTGCCACAGAACGCCCCGTACAACTAAAAGAATGCAGATCTGCTGCTAGATGAAGCCGCACCTTTTTATATTGTTAAAGCGCTTAAGCGCTAGAGGAGACTTCACATCTAATTAGCGGATTAGGCAGCCATCCAGATATAACTTGACACACAGGATGACTCAAAAATATGGGCATACAAACGGAATTACACAGGCATACAACCGGACAGTTTAACATTGAGTTAATAGACAAAAAAACGGGACCAGACTAAATGTGGCATACATCCGAAAGGCATACAAGTGGAACAGACTGTATAAGGAGGCTAAACAGTACAGGGTAGGTTGGCTAACAAGCTAAAAGCCGGTCAGGGCACAGCTTCAAAATGGCAAAAGGCGATCAGGGAACAGCCAAGGTGCTTGCAAGGGCCAGTGTCCCGCTTGAAGAAGGCATGCTAACCAATGGCGGTCTAGCAGTTTCATGTGGAAATTAGCCAGTGGAAAGCAGAGCTTTGGATCTGAGTAGACAAGAAGAGCAACAGGGGGTGTACCTGATTTTCTCCACAGCGGGAGGCTGAGTACGGCTGGTGGCTCCAAGGAGCGAGCCATGGCCGCAGGTCTGGAGGAGGGAGCCCAGTCAAGGACAAGTTTCTGTGGAGAGAAAAGGGAGAGAATTAGAAACTTTAAGTGGCCAGAGGATGGGACACTAGTTAAGTGGTGGGTGGGACTAATAACAGAGAGAGGGGAAGGGGTGTTTGGAAACAAAAGGGAGCAGTAAATGGGTGTCTGTATCTAGGTGCCAGAACCCTGAATAGCAAAAGACAGTGCAATTTAGGTGTGGTAGGGAGGCGGAGGGGGAGAGATTAAGTAGGGTGCAAGGTAGTGAGTGTTGAGGGGGGATTTGGAGCTAAGGAGAAGAGATTTAAAAGGCTAGAGCAGAGGGGATGAAAGAAATACAACAGACAAATGTTAGCACTTTTAGCAATATAGTCACAGAATATTAGCACGAGTAGAAAAAGTACAGTAGAAACCCCCAGCAATATAGCACAGTACTCCACAAGCAGAAATAAAATATAGTAAAAGCCTACAGCAAAAGTCAGCTGGGCAAGTGCAGGCACTATACCAAGCTTCTCCATTAAGCAGATACGTTTCTGTACTAATCAGATAAGTCTACTATGCCCTCTGTGTACCCTGCATAAAACACGTTTACCCATAATAGTTTGGAAACAAGCACATTTGCCCATATAGTCTGGAAAAATGCAGATTCAGATATAAGGAGGCTAAGCAGTACAGGGTAGGCTGGCTAGCAAGCTAAAAGCCGGTCAGGGAACAGCCAAGGTGCTTGCAAGGGCCAGTTTCCAGTGTCCTGCTTGAAGAAAGCATGCTAACCAATGGCAGTCCAGTGGTTTCCAGGGGAAATTAGCCAGCGGGAAGCAGGGCCTTTAATCCCAGTAGGCAAGAGCAGCAACAGCAGGTGTACCTGATTTTCTCTGCCACACATGCCTCTCAACCTCTCAACATTAAAAATCATAGCACTGGCCTTCAAAAATCATAGCAGATGGTCAGAATGTGGAGCACTTTCTTATTTAAAGAATAATGTGTCTACAAATAGTGGGCTCCATAGAGTTAGTGATAAGAAATGTTTCTGTTAAACTATTAAATCATTAAATTAAGTTATGTATCCAGAAATAGCTCTAACATTATTAAGAACATCAGTAAACCTATGCAGAGCACAGGTAAATCTGAGTGTGAAAGTCATAGCACTATGCGAAATTCATAGCAGGTGAGAGGTATACTGCCATGGGAGGATGAGTATGGACGGTGGCTCCAAGGAGCAAGCCACGGCCGAAGGTCTGGAGGAGATAGCTTGGTCAAGGGCAAGTTCCTGATTTTCTCTGCAACGGGGGCTGAGTATGACCAGTGGCTCCAAGGAGCGAGCCACAGACGCAGGTCTGGAGGAGGGAGCCCTGTCAAGGGCAAGTTTCTGATTTTAACTGCGGCAGGAGGCTGAGTATGGCCGGTGGCTCCGAGGAGCAAACCACAGCCGCAGGTCTGGAGGAGGGAGCCCAATCAAAGGCAAGATCTTCACCATTCATAACTGCTGGGTAAGTGCTGGAGGCATGCACCTACCACGGGAACATTTTATTGGGGGGGGGGACTCGGCACTGACCGCGCTGCCCACATGGCCAATGCACTGCATAGCACACAAGGGTTGGCCGTTAGGCACCTCCTCCATCCCAGTTCTGTTTCTCCCGCCATCGAGGTGGCACCTGCTGCGCAAATGACTAGTTTTTGCCTGCATCATCCAGCCTGTTTTCGACGCCGCATCTCTCCATCCAAGTTCTAGCCCACTTGGCACCATTATCACCGGTAAGATCTTTCCATTATTTTCATTAGACGGTGCCGAGTCGTCTTTTTGAAAATTTGCTATTATTTTTGCGTCATGTCTGGTTCGTGGGTTAGGAAGAAATCCAAAGCGGGCCATGCCCCCCACCATGCGTCAGTGCCCCTGTGACCGGCATTTTTCCATTTCAGACTGACATGACATCTGCGTGCCATGCCTGCTTCTCCATGGACCGCCGTGTCTTAGAAATCCGAGTGTTCAAAGTTGGCAGGGCTCCGCCAACTTTTGGAGGACAGCATCGCTTGCGGGTCACCAAAGCCAGATCTCTCGACCCCTCATCCGGGTCCCCTCCTGAGTCTATACGGCCCATTGCTGCTTGACCCAGCACTGGCGGACCCTCTGCACTGCTCTCTGGTACCGTTAGCGGTGCCGGTGATCCGGTCGGCACCATGGGTAGTGCTGTAGTGGCACCGTCACAAAGGGCTCTCCCAGGGTCGCTAGCTTGGCGCTCTGCCTGGTTCCTTCTGCTTCGCAGGAGGATGACCCGCAGGCCAATCCGGACTGGCAACCCAACTTCTGGGAGTCGGAAAGCCCTCTGGGACGCAGTACCAGGTGGCCTGGCATTCCTCTCCTGGACCCACCAGAGTCCATAGTCCTGTTCCTTTCCTTTTAAATCTTGCCAGATGGTCTAAAAGCTGGCTCCTCCCACCCACCCAGGTGGTATAAGCCTCGGCTCTGCCCCTTGACGCCAAATCTTCCTTTCTGCTTGGAATATTCAAATTCTAGGGACATGGATATGTTGTTCATCCACACTATTTGGCAGGTTCCTTGCCGCTTTAAATCTTACCGAAAGGTCTTCAAGCTGGCTCCTCCCACCCGGGTGGTAAAACTCTCGGCTCCGCCCCATGATGCCAGATCTTCCTTACCGCTTGGAAGCTCAGGTTCCCTCCTTAATGCTCTGCGTATAGACTGGATCCTAATTCTTCGGTTCGCCCGAAACTCGTTTTAAAATTTTCAAGACTTCGGTCAAGTTTTTCCCTCGCAGTTGCGATGGACATATCGACTCCCGGATTTCGGCGTTGCCCTTGTGGGTAGAAGATGTCCAGGACGGACCCGCGCTCTCGTCGTCTACTGCCTAACTCCTAGGCATGACCCACAGGCCTACGAGTTGTGCCGTCTCGCTTTTGGCCAACGCCCTGGAAGACCGCTGCCGGTTACAGCCTCGGTGCCCCAGCAGCGCACTACCGTAAAGTCAAGGAGGGTCTGCTACGGTTATCAGCGGGTTGGCTTGGCGGAGCAGCTCGAGCAGATGATCGCCCTCGAGGAGGAGGCAGCCCAGGCCACATCTTCCTCCTCCTTGGTCACGCATTTATCCCGCCTCTTTGGGTACCTTGTATTCAGCCGTTCAAGGAGCTTTGCCAGTCCCCTTTCCACGAAGAGAGGGCCATCGGACATTCCTCTCGTCCAAAAAGAGGATTCGAGGTGTTCCCATCGTCGGGCGTCATGGGAGCGGGAGAGGTCCCTTCCCGACAGCCGACTTCACTTCGGTCGAGGTTGTGGCTAAGGCGCTGGCTCACGGCCCCTGTCAGGCCAGCCGTCCGAGACACCCGGCCGCCGGGTCGAGATTTTTCTCGACCCATCGGATGGGCTGTCGACAGAAGCCGACAACCCTTCTTCGCCGGTTCCCCGCTGAGACCGAGGATCTGCCTGCGCCCGGTGCAGCAGTCCCCGTTAAGGTGTCCGAGCCGAGGAAGAGCGGGCGCCCCCCTCCTTCCCGGCCCGCTCCTGGAAACACCGAGGGTCTCAGTCTCGACATCCTCCGTCCAGCCGATCCCGCCAATATCGCAGTCTCGGCACCGAGAAGCGGGCGCCACCGCTCGTCCTCGTCTTCCTCCTCGGAAGAGGAGAGGCTTCGGCGCAAATTGAGTCGACGCTACGAGGACCTGATGTGGCAGCAGTTGCTTTTGTCCGGGAGCAAGCCGACGCCGTCCCCGGCCATCAAGTGGCTGTCACCCGAACGGCCGAAACAACCCCTCGCTGCAGTCGAGATGCCCAAGTCTGGGCCGGTTGTTCGGCTGAAACCTGCAGCCCCACCGATTGTGGCGGAACCTCCGCCTCCACAACTGAAATCGGGGGCGCCGACCAAGGACTCTCGGTCGGCTCAAGGCCTGCCCCACAGGTTGTCAGTCACCCTCACTCCCGACCGTCCTCAGCAGGTGGAGGGTGGCTCAGGCCCTAGGCAGTTCTTCGCAGACTCCTCGGAGTCCGACGACGACTCCTCCCTGTTCTCCAGGCCGGTCGACGTGGAGTCCTCCGGGGGCCAGTCGTTGGACGAAAGTCCATTGTCCTTAATGGGTTTGCTTCAGGCTCATCTCAGAGTCCACTGGGATACAGCTCGAGCCCGTATCCAAACGAGCCAAGTATCCCCTGACGGAGATACTGGACCGAAGGGATTCACCCACAGAGGCCTTTCCAGTGGCTGAGGCCATTGTCGGCCCAGCCTTGGAGCTTTGGCAGCGGCCTGCTTCCTGCCCTGCGCCCTGGCCAGGATGGCCAGGAAGTATGCCGTCCCTACCATCTCTTTGCCCGGGTTTTCGGAACACCCCTCTGCCGAGGGGTTAGTCACCGACAGCGTTTTCCGGCGTTCCAGGAACGCTAGGCACTTGGACAAGCCCCCGACAAGGAGTCCAAAAAGCTGGACTGTGCATCCTCCCTTGGCCTCCGCCAGGCCAGCTCGGCCGTGCTGATGGCACACTTCTCCCACGCCCTCATGGGCTCCCTGGATGAGGTGATCCCTCATCTCTCGGCCGACCTGCAGACCACAGTCCGGCAGGTTCAGGACCAGGGTAGGGCGGTGGCGAAGCAGCAGCTCCAAACAGCTCTGGACATAGGAGACTCCTGTGCCAGATCGGTTGCAGCCACGGTGGCCATGCGCTGCAGAGCACGGCTGAGGATATCCACCTTCACGTCGGATACCCAGCACAAATTGACGGACGTCCCCTTCTTGGGGACCGACCTCTTCGGCCTTGGAGTGCAAGGTCACCTCCAGCGGATCGAGAAGTCGAATGCCTCTCTGGACTCTGTCACCTCCGCCCAGAAGGACAAAGGCCGCCGACAGCAGCAGCACAAGTCCTTTCGTCCTTCAGCCATGCACGCCCAGCCCAACAGCACTAACACCAGGGCCAGCAGGCTCAGCCATATCCTAAACCTGCGGCTTCCTCTAACAGGAAGCAGGGAGGTAAAGGCCCAGAGGTCCCTTGGCTGGTCTCTCCTTCAGTTTACCCAGTGACGGGCTGAGGGGTGTCGCCCCCAGCCTCGTCACTCCTCCCTGGGTACCCCCCGTGGGAGGATGGCTCCGCCACTTCCTTTCCGCCTGGTCCGCTATCACCACGGACCACTGGGTGTTGGAGGTGGTAGGAAAGGTTCTGCCTCTGGAGTTCGAGCAGGCCCCACCCTTCCGAGCCGTCGCCCCTCCGGGGGCCATGGGGTCCGCAGCCTCGCTATCGGCCCGCCGAGCCGATATTGCCCTGCTCCTCGAAAAAGAGGTGATCAGGAGGGTGGCGGATCCTCCTTCAGACCCAGGGTTTGTGTCCAGGTATTTCCTGATCCCAAAACGGACGGGGGGCTGGTGCCTCATTCTCGACCTACACGACCTGAACAAGTTCCTAAGGTCTCGGACCTTCAGGATGGTTACTCAGGCTCAGATAATCCCATCCTTGGAATGAGGCATGTGGTTCTGTTCCCTGGACCTTCAGGACGCATTCTTTCACGTCCCAATCCGTCCATCCCATCAGAGATTCCTCCGCTTCAGAGCGGAGGGATCCCTTTACGAGTTCCAGGCCATGCCCTTCGGCCTCTCCCTAGATCCCAGGGTCTTAACCAAATGCATCGCAGTGGTGACAGCATTCCTGCGGCGCCGAAGGGTCCATATGTACCCCTACCTGGACGACTGGCTGATTGCAGCCCCCTCCAGAGCAGAGGTGGAGCGGTCCAGAGATCTGGCCCTCCAAGTTTGCTCTCAGATTGGCCTCCTCATCAACGAGGCCAAGTTGGAGCTCGTGCCAAAACAGGTGATACAATTCATCGGGGCAGAGCTCGACTCTCTTCGAGCCAGAGGACGGCTCCCGGCAGACAGGGCCGAGGTTCTTTCTCCTTTGCCCAATCATTCAGGTTGGGCAATCGTGCCCTGCCCGGGACTTCCTGCGCCTCCTGGGCCTCATGGCGGCCTGCACCAGCGTGGTCCGTTGGGCCCGCTGGTACATGCGTCCCCTTCAGTGGGGAGTGGCGAGCCAATGGTCACAGCACTTCGATCCGCTGGATCAGCTAGTGACAGTGACCCAGGGGATGTGGAACACTCTCCAGTGGTGGACCGTTCCAGCACATCTGCAGGAGGGCATCCCGTTCGTCCGCCCCGAGCCGACGGTCTCTCTATCGACCGATGCCTCTCTGATGGGTTGGGGTGCCCATCTGGGGGAGCACAGAGCGCACGGCCTCTGGTCCCCTCGGGAGTCCCGATGCCATATCAACCTGCTGGAGCTTCGAGCAATTCGTCTAGCCCTCACCACCTTCGCTCCATTTCTATGGGGTCAAGTGGTTCAGGTCCAGATGGACAATACCAAGACCATGTACTACCTAAACCTTCAGGGCAGGACGCACTCCATGCCTTTGTGCAGGGAAGCTCTCCACATATGGTTTCTCGTGCACAGCCTGGAGGCGGATCTCCAAGCCATTCACGTGGCAGGAGCCTCCAACACCCTGGCCGATGCCCTAAGCCAGATAGGGGCTGCATCTCATGAGTGGTCTCTCCTGCCAGAGGTAGTACAAGATCTCTTCTCCCACTGGGGCACGCCTCAGGCAGACCTGTTTGCCTCCAAGGAGAATTCGAAGCTGAAACTGTTTCATGCCCGCCCCCCTCAGCACGGCTCGCTGCAGGGGGATGCCTTCTCGAGGCCGTGGACCTCGGGCCTCTTCTACGCCTTTCCTCCATTTCCCTTGATCCACAAGGTGCTTCTCAAGGCGAGGAGGGACAAGGCGCAGGTGATTCTGGTAGCCCCAGACTGGCCCCGCCAGTTCTGGTATCCAGATCTCCTCAGTCTCAGCTGCAGGCTCCCAAGGTGGCATCCAGTCCGCCCGGACCTGATCTCAGTCAATCAGGGGAAGGTATTCCATCCGGACCTTCAATCCCTGCACCTGACGGCCTGGTTCCTGAGCGGCTAGGGTTCCAGGCCTTGGGTCTTTCCGACGAGGTCCTCAACGTCATTGAGGCGTCCCGTTAGGAGTCGACCAGAAAATGCTACGCCTTCAAATGGAAGAGATTCTCCATTTGGTGTCGGGGCAAGGGCCTGGACCCTTCCTCCTGTTCCTTGGCAAGTATTTTGGACTACCTGTGGTCCCTTTCTCAGCTAGGGCTTCTGGTGACGACCCTTAAGGTGCACCTGGCAGCCATCTCTGCTTACCGGGCGCGGGCCGGGAAGCAGTCGGTGGCGCAGGAGAAGGTGGTCAGGCGCTTTTTCAAAGGCCTTGATCACATATCCCCTCTGGTGCGAGAACCTCCACCTCCGTGGGATCTACTGCTGGTATTGGCCAAGCTCATGGGCAAGCCATTCGAACCGATGCACAGGTGTGACATCTCTCACCTGTCGTGGAAGACCGCCTTCTTGGTGGCTATCACGTCAGCCAGAAGGATGGGAGAGCTCCAGGCGCTTTCCATCGAGTCTCCTTTCCTGGTCTTCCACAGGGACAAGGTTGTCCTTCGCCCCCACCTGAAATTCCTTCCGAAGGTGGTGTCGGAGTTTCACCTGCATCAGGTGTTGACTCTGCTGGTGTTCTACCCCAATCACACCTCAGAGACCGAATATAAGCTCCATACTTTGGACCCTAGAAGAGAGCTCGCTTATTATAAGGGGCGGACGGCTGAAGTTCGGGGAGAGGTTTGTCACCTACACTGAAGCCGCACCTGGCAGACCTGCAGCTAAGCGGACGATAAGCAGGTGGGTCACCTCCTGCATAGATCTCTGCTATAGGTTGGCGAGCATGGAGCCACCCAGATGGATAAGAGCGCATTCTACCCGCCATACCACTGCTTCGGTGGCTGCTTCTAGGGACGTCCCTATCCAGGACATCTGCAGGGCTGCTACCTATATTTCCCATTACCACATTGACCTGGAGTCACGCCGGGATGCTGGTTTTGGGACCTTGGTTCTCCAGTCCTTTTTTCCCCAAGTAGGGGGTGCGCGTCTTGCCTCCCTACTCCCGGAGAACGGCTAGGAGTCTTCCAGACAGTGTGGATTGGACAACATATCCACGTCCCTAGAAATACAGGTTACTCACCTGTAACAGGAGTTCTAGGAGTGGTATATGTTGTTCATCCACACGACCCACCCGACCTCCCTGGCTTCGACGTGCAACCTGGCTTCCAGCGGGCTAGATCTGGTGTCATGGGGTGAAACCGAGGGTTTTACCACCCGGGTGGGTTGGAGGAGCCAGCTTTAAGACTTTCCGGCCCATTTTAAAGCAGCAAGGAACCTGCCAGACAGTGTGGATGAACAACATATACCACTCCTAGAACTCCTGTTACAGGTGAGTAACCTGTATTTATTCACCTGCAACAGTATTTCTAGGAGTGGTGTATGTTGTTCATCCACACAGACCCACCCGACCTCCTCGGCTTTGACGCACAACCCTCTGCTTCCAGCGGGCAAGAGTTGGTTTCAAGGGGCGGAGCTGAGGTTTATACCACCTGAGTGGGTGGGAGGAGCCAGCTTTACACCACCTGGCAATATTTAAAGGGAAAGAGACATGCCAACTAGTGTGGATGAACAACCTATACCACTTCTAGGACTACTGTTACAGGTGAGTAACCTGTTTTTATATGCCTCAGTGTTATAGAGAACCAATTTTTGTACAAAAAGGAAGCCTCATCAAGCTCTTGCATCAGGGAGAGTTGCTGTGGAAGGGAGAGTTGTCCTTGAAAATAAAAAAAATTAAAAAATAGTTGAAAAGTCTGAATACTGCAGTATACTGTGATCTACGGCTATCGTGGTATAAGAAATTGCCCACACTATCAATACCTGACTTCGGATGCCACGATATACCATAAAATCGTGATGCCGTGACATCCCTAGTAGCAGACCAGCGTCGCCATACCACCATTCCCAGATCAGAAGAGCATACTCTGGGGTGCTCAGTCCTTCTTCCTTTGCTGGACCTCCAATGTCCCAGGCATGTTTCTGAACTTGGGCTGCATGCAGCAGCCAGCAACCCTACTGATGAGCCAGCTGGGGGGAAATGGTTATTTTATACACTTTATTTATTACTGGTCTGATATTGAGAAGGCTAGTGTCATATGGGGGTGGATGAGGTGACTAACGACCCTTTCGAACTGTGAAGGGTAGGCAGTGCCATAAATGGAAATCTTGTGTGTGTGTGTTCAGGCTGTAGAACTGATTAGAATCTCTATCTCTTTTTCTGTCATTGCTCAGGAGCTTTGCATTTGAAAACAGTCTCGCTGTCCCACAATTCCCTGGGCCCCACAGGAGTAGAGCTCATCCTGAAAACCCTGCCTCATGAAGTCATTACGCAGCTGGAGATAGGGTGCGTCAGCAGTGGATATGGAGACAAGACATTGATAGAGCATGTTGTCCGTTACCTTACCCAGGTATGTAGCTGGGGATTCTCATTCTTACACTGACTAGTTCCCATTAGCGGTAGTTCTGTTGCTTGTACTTTTGTATTGGGGGCTTTCAACCCTCCCGAAAGTGCAAAAGGTGCATTCAAGTCAACATGCCCATACTGTGCTTTTGAAAAGTGCCCCGTCCCCCACTTGTGGTGCCACAATATAGAAAGTCTGCTCAGTGTTTGAAATGGGGACTCCAACTCTGGACCCCTGGATGGTCTGCTGAGGATCTACCTAGACATCATACACTTTTTTCTGGCACCTTTTAGAGTGGATTTAGTCATGAGGAGCAAAAAGGTAACCGCTGGCACCAACAGAAGTGGATTACATTTTGAAAAATAGCTTGCCCAACACATAGTGGAGCACATTCTCACCCAGATGGTTGTTGCTACTTCAGAGTGATTGTCCAGTTTCCTGCCAACAAATAACAGATGGCTTCAGTAGGGCTCAAATCTCATAACATGCATAATAATTTAGGGTTGCAAGGAACTCTAGTCCATCATTTCTCCCCCCCCCAACAAAACGGAAACATTCCAAAAGAATTGGAATCTCAGGGTAATCTTTCTAGCCAAACACATTTGCACGAAGGCCTTCTCTTTGCTGCTCAGAGTTCATCTATCCCTGCTGCTTTTCGATTTATTTATATATTTATCGTATTTTCTGTGTGTGTGTGTGTGTCTAATATTTTTGGCAGGGACAGATACACTGAGCTGAAGATAGTTTTTTTGGACCCTAAACTTCTCCATCTCTCAGCTCCTGCCAATGCTTCCCCCCCTTACTCACCTCCTAAATCTCTCTTTGCACGGTCCCTCAGTCTTGGCAGATTGACAAGGTTCTCCCCCTCCACTCCTGGCAACTTCCGCCATATCTCTGTCTCCTCCCTTCTCTTGCAAAACTGCAGGAGAAACTAGTCCATTCACAGCTTGCAGACTTCCTCCACTCCTCCATCTTCCTCTCCTGCCTCCAGTCTGGCTTTAGGAAGGATCATTCCACCATCTTTTCCATACTTAGGGTCACTAACTTCATCCTCTCAGGGATGGATTGGGGAACATCATAGCGGCCATTTTCATCAATCTGGCCAAAGCCTTTGTTCTAGTGTCCCACTCAGACTTCCTGGATAAGCTGAGCTCTGCTGGCCTTTCAACCCCCACTGTCTACTGGTTCTGCTTCTACCTCTCCGACCGTCAGTAGTTGGTGCAGGTAAGAGGCACCATCTCCCGACTTCTCCCTGTCCAGGCCAGGATCCCACAGTGCTTCATTCTGGGTCCAGTCCTTTTCTCCATCTTCTTAAATGACCTCCCATCTGCCTGTGCCAACTCACATGTTCACTTGTATGCAGATGACACAGATCTTCCTGGACAGCAAGTCTCCACCACTCACTCACACTAACGGGACTATGCCGGAGGTGCTAGGACCGAGCGGGAGCCAAAAATCTTTAGGCGGGCCAGCGTCGAGGTAGGGCCACATGGAAGCAGTGCCGTGAGACTGTCTCACGCTGTATAGACTACCTCGGCATTGACCCTCCAGCCACCTCAGTTCCTTTTTCCCCCCGCTCTCTAGTGCACGTCAGTGACGACGATGACACTCGCCCGCCAGAAGTCAAATTTTCATATCTTTACGACAACAGCATTAGTCGTTCAGTATTTAAGTTTTTAGTTTTATCTATTATTATTCAGTTGACAAAAAAAGGTTTTTCTTTTATTCAGCAAAAAAACAGAGAAGTCTTCTTCAGCCCACCTTCAATGGAGTTGACCATGAACGGGGCCAGTGATGGTAGGGAGACTTTGCATGAAAGCTGTGTTTCCAGCAAGACTGGGTTCGGTCCACAGCCCTCTACGGAGGGGGGGGGGGTGGTCCTCCCGAAAGCACAGAAAGAAGCAGGCTCATTCTCAATCTTCGTCGAGAACCCGGCACCACTCAGCCTCAAGTTCTTCTTCATTCCTTCGGTCAGAGAAGAAACAGCACCCCTCGAGGTTGCCCTCTGGAATGTCTGCACGTCGATTGTTGGTAGCAGGGGACAGAAGGCCGACTCCGCTGTCGGGGTCACCTGCGGCCTCTGTTCCTAGTGGCTGACATCCTCAACTCCGTAGTTCCTCCCCACCCGCTAGGGGGTCCTCCAGTGAGCAATTTCAGCTGCTCTTATGGAGCAGTGGGTTCGGCGGTTGTCCCAACTGTCTGAGCCTGCAGGATCAACCCCGGGGACTTTGTGTCTAGGGGGTTTCGAACCAGTGGGCAGGCCAGTTGGGTCCATGTAGTTGCGCAGCACCTTCTCCAGTGCCATCAACACCGCGCTCTTGTGCTTTCCCCCCTCACATGGCTGCAGCGCAGGGGCCAGCACAGGTACCATTTTCTCCTACTAATGTTTTCAGATCTTCATCCTTGGGTGCACCGAGAGTTGAGTTGGAGTCTCCACGCACTCGCGCGGCGCCGGGTCCAGTGCCGCCTTTGACGTCTGTCTTGGTGGCACCACGGCCGGCTCTGTCTTCGCAGTCAGCACCACCTCGGGTGCCGGGATTCTCAACTCCGATTCGAGGAACACCTCCTCCTGCTTTTTCCTTTATATACTACCCCTCCTGGGCTAGTAGGAGATGACTTTGATGAAGATTCATCTCTTGGAGTGGGAAGTAAGCCCTCTACTTCAGCAGAGCTTCTGGTTGAGGACCTGTCCTTTAAGTCTCTACTGAAAAATATGAATTCCACTCTCTCTCTCTCCCTCTCCAGACTTCGGAGGTTGATCCGTGGAAGTTGTTGCGCCTGAAGTAGAAACATTGAAGTTGACGGCAGATAAGGACCACAAGGCCCATCCAGTCTGTCCATTTTTTCTACCTTATGAATGTGCCATAGGCCTGTACTCTGTCAGTGGCCTATCTGTTCATGCTCATCTGTATTGCTTCCTTATGCCTATCCCATGCAGGGAATTCCCAGCCTCCCCCCACAAAACAGGGGCCTCAGCGAGGTAAACACCAAGGTAGAGAGGTCGATAAGGAGCAGGATGGGTAAATGGAGAAACAGCCAAAGACAGTAAGGGCAGGGTTGGGGATAAAAGAGCTAAGACCATAAAATTGAGGGTGGTGAGTATCAATGCCCATAGTCTGGGTAACAAGCTTCCTGATTTAGCGGCCTTGATAGAAGAGGGAGACCTGGGTATTGTAGCAGTCACAGAAACTTGGTACACAGAGAACTATGACTGGGATGTAAACATACCAGGGTATGCAATCTATAGAAGGGATAGGAAGTGTAAAAGGGGAATAGTAGTAGCTCTCTATGTAAGAGAAGGGATCAAATCAACAGAACTAAAGAGTAAGCGGGGAAGAGAGGAGGTAGTTTGGGCCACCTTGGAGACAGGTAATGGCACTACAGTCCGCACGGGGGGTTGTATACAGACCTCTATCTCAGGGGAGGAAATGGACAAAAAAATGTTAGAAGACATCCTTAGAATGGCAGGAAAAGGGGAGATTTTGTTGATGGGGGACCTGAATATGCCAGATGTTAACTGGAGCACATGTGCTGCAGCCACATCCAAGAGCAGGGTCATTCTCGATGCCCTGCAGGAGTCTTGCCTCAGACAGCTAGTGTTGGAACCCACTTGGGAGGGAGCAATCTTAGACCTGGTACTCTCAAATGGAGAAGGTGAGAAGATCACAGATTTAGAAGTGGGTAGCTGTCTGGGAACTAGCAACCACCGAACAGTGTAGTTCACGATAAACACAACTGTAGAGTCAAGCCATACAAAGACAAAAGTACTGGACTTCAGGATGGCTGATTTTGGCAAAATGGGTGAGTGCCTAAGGAATGCACTAGCAAATGGGCAGGAAGGAGGGGTAGAAGAACAATGGGAGAAAATCAAAACTGCCATCAGAGAGGCAACAAGTCTTTGTGTGAAGCAAATAAAACGAAGTAAAAAACCACTATGGTTCTCAAAAGATGTGGCAGGAAAGGTTAGGGAGATAAAGATAGTATTCAGAAAGTATAAGGAATCACAGAATGAGCTGGAAAGAGAACTGTATCAGTTAAAGCAGAAGGAAGCAGGGAAGGCAGTCAGAACAGCAAAGTCCCAAACTGAGAAAAAGATATTTAACTCTGTTAAGAAGGAGGATAAAACATTTTTATAGGTACATCAGGGAGTGAAGGAAGACCAAGGAAGGGATAGTGAGACTTAATAGAGGGGAGGTGGGCAGAGGATGACAGTGGAAAAGCGGAGATCTTACTTTGAGAGGAAGCTCTTGCAGCAGGTAACGCATATAGGACTGATTCCATCTGGCGGTTGTTCTCAGCAATTCTTTTTTCTAGCATTACCGACATGAGAACACCCCCGCCGACATCGGCTCCACCCCCGACATCACTCTACATAAAGGGGGAGTTCCCCACATGCGCCAGTTCTTTCCCGCTGCACGGCTTGGGTTAGTTCGCTTCGGCTACAGCTCGTCAGTACCAAACGCTCATCAGTTTTCCTCCACCGTTTTTTCAATCGTTTTTTCTAACAAATCTTCGACGTATGTCCTCCTCTTCAAAAGGGCACACCAACAAGTGCTCTTACGGGCGACAGATCCCCTCTTAGGGACGGCCATTCCGCGTGCCTCTACTGCCTGGGGCCTGACCACGATACCAACGCCTGCCTCCACTGCCAGGCTTTCAATAGTCGGATGTGTATTCGGCGACAAAAGTCCCTTTCTGCCTTTCTTTTGCGGAGTCCAAATTGGCCGCCATGGAAAGATCTTCCTCAGGGGAATCATCCCATTCACCCACCTGTAAGAAGCACCAGAAAGATAAGCATCAGGACAAGGAGCGAGAGAGGTCCCGATCTAGGCCCAGGTCCTCGGGCTCGAGGTCCGCATCTTCCGGGGAATCCCGCCTTATGACCCTCAAGCCATCAGCTCCTGCCTCTGGGTCTTCAACGCCTAAGTCCTCTGGGACCACCCTTACACCCTTGAAGGTGCGCCCACCCGCCGAGAAGGCTTTCTCAGTGGCTACTGGTAAGTCGTCCTCCTCCCGCTTGGCTTCTGTCTCAACGGCCAACCTCCGGGAGTCGAGCAAGGTCTCCAGGCACTCCAGCAGCAGGGTATCGTCTCTGCTACCAAAAACTAAACACTCCAACCGTCGTCAGCCCCCGGCGTCTGACCAACGTCCGTCGGAGAAACATGACAAACACTCCGACCATCCCAAGGCCACGGAGGGATACCCGTCGGAGTCCGGGGACAAGCGGGCGCCGGACCGATGCTCTGTCGTCACTCCACCGACTCCCCCACTGGCGAAGGTGGTTCTGGTGACAGTGGTCCAGACGCCTGCCATGCCGACCAGCCCGCTCGCTGCCCTGGGACCCTTCTCCCAACAGACGACAGGGTTACTGACGTCGGTGACACTGGCACCGGGGCTCTAAGCAGACGCCGGCACCACCTGACAGCACTGGCGCCGGCTTTGGTGTGCCTGCTCCACCTACATCAGAGTCCCCTAAGCTAGGCCACTTGCAGGTAAAGGAGCTTTTCTCCCACTAACGGGACTTCCCAGTGGGTGTGCCTCCTCCCACGCCTCCCGTACTGGATCCCCGCGGGGAGCCCAAACCAGACACGGTTCCTGATCCGGAGCCCTCCAACCACGAGGCAGGGGAGGGGCCCACTGCACCCAGGAAGCACAGGGACAAGAGACACAGGAGGACCAGATCCAGAAGCTCCTCCTCCCCGATAAGAGGCACAAGAGGAAAGGCGGCTACCTCCTGTTCCTCCTCCAGTCCTACGTCGACTCTGATTCCTCAGTACCGGACTCAGACGTCGACCCCAACCCTGATCTTGGGGACCAAGGGTGACACTCTAAATCCCCTCCTGATGACCCCAGCTTTATGGAGGTAATAAGGCACATTCAGGAGAATGTGGGCTCGGATACAGAGGCCCGCTACCCCAAGCACCTGCGGTTGGCTTAATACCTCTGCCAAAAAGACCCTAAGCCAGTGGTGATCTCTCCCATGGTTGACACCTTTGAGGATGTCACTTACGCTACCTGGAGGCGCTCTCATTCTTCTTTTTCCATGCCCAAAAAGGCTAATCGGTTGTACCAGGCACCTAAGGACCACCCCTTTTTGTCCAAACCACCCACTGCGGACTTTGTGGTGATTTTGGCGGCTCATGACCGTTCAAAGAGGCCCAAGCATCTGAGCTCCCAGCCGCCTGACAGGGAGTCGAAGCATAGAGAAACAGAGTGTGATGGCAGATAAGGACCGCTTGGCCCACCTAGTCTGCCCATTTTCCTACCTAACAGATAAGCTGCAGATCCTAATTAACCAACAGCTTACTTCCTTCTACCCCCTACTAGGACTGCTTTATGTCTGTCCCATGCATTCTTGAATTCCCCCAGTGTTCTTGACTCCACGACCTCCTCAGGGAGGCTGTTCCATGCATCCACAACCCTCTCTGTGAAAAAATACTTCCTCACATTACCTCTGAGCCGTCCCCCCTCAATCTTCAAATTGTGCCCCCTTGATCTTACTTCGAGACACAGCTCTTGCAGCAGGTTACACCATTAGGAGTGAAGCTGGCAGGCGTCAGGACCCCAGGGAAAAATTCTAGCTAGCTATCTTCAGCGGGGACCGCTCCCGACGTCGGTCCCGCCTCCGACGTCAGACGTAGTACATAAGGGGCGGGTCCCGCCCGGATCCCAGTTCTTCCCCGGCCCGACTTGCATGTCTCGACGCCCGGGTTCTGCTCTAGCGCACGCTGCGGAGTTAAGTTCTTCCCACGAAATTCAATTTCTTCAAGCAAGTTTCTCTCTGATGTCCTCTCCGACCTCCGGTCATTCCTCCAAGTGTGCTTGTGGGAAACAGATCCCCTTCAAGGACCCTCACGCGGCCTGCGTCCGGTGCCTAGGCCCAGACCACGATACCCGGGCCTGCTCCTTTTGCCAGGGGTTTAATAGCAGAACCCGGATCCGTCGCCAGAAGGCCCTTCAGGCTTTTTTGCTGGAGGAAAAGCTTAAGACCATGTCTTCAAAGGGGGACTCTTCAAAAAAGGCCCACAAGCACGCTGAAGAAAGAAGGAGAAGGCCTTCCAGGTCACCGCCTAGGGCCTCAGACTCACGCAGTCGGTTCCAGGTCCGACCGCCTCCTCCCGGCCAGCTCTCAGCCTCCCCTGCGTTAAGAAGTCCTCCTCTCTCAGGCCAAGACTGCCAGGCCTTCCTCGTCCTCCAGGGCCTTGGTCAAGTCTGGGGATCGCCACCATCATCATAAGTCGGGTTCCCGCCTTTCTGAACCCGACGTCAGGTCGGCTTCCTTGCCTCCCCGCAAGACCTTGGAGCTTACCTCTCTGAAGAGACCGCAGGACCCGACGCCGGTGCGCCCGTCGTCCTCTCGCCACAGATCCCCGGAGTCAGCCAGCCAGACGACGCCGCCGCCAGGCTAACATTTCATCGGACGCCGTAGGGGACCGCGCCTGCTCTATTGAGAAGAGAACTCGAGCCTCCACTGACGCCGCCGGTCAGGAGACCATAACCGAGGAGGAATTAACCCAGCCCGAGGACCAGACGGGCGACCCCGGTCCTGTCAAGACGCCCAGGGAACCCTCGCCATTACCCGAGCCCCCTGTGGAGCTGACGCCGAGACCCGACGACCGTCCACCGGCGCCCGGACCGTCGTCGGGCCTTTCTATGGTAGATGTGAAGGAGCTGTTCACTTACTGGTGGGACACCATAAAGAGGACATGGTTCCCACTCCACCTCCTCTTCCTCCTACACCGATCACTCCTCCGGTTCCTGCGCCCCCCTCCCCATCGGAGTCGGCAGGCCGATTACCTCCTCCCCGGGAGCACAGAACACCTCCAAGGGGAGACCAGACAAGCGGAGACCTCCGTCCAAATCCTCTTCCAGGTCACCCAGCCCTAAGAGACCCAGAAGATGCCGACGATCGCCTTCGACGGAGGACACGGGATCAGAGTTCTCAACATCCAGATCCCCATCTCCCCTCTCCATCCCTTCTCCGGATCCACGCGAGATGCCAAAGTCTCCTCCGGATGACCCTTCATTCTCGGATATTATGAGACACATCCAAGAGAACATGGGATGGGATGCGGAAGAGCTAGACCCCGAAAGGCTACGCCTTGCAAAGTATCTTCGGCAGAAGGACCCCAAGCCTGTGGTGGTGCCACCCTTGGTAGACACTTTCGTGGACATCACCAAGCCAGCATGGAAGCGTCCACATTCGCTCCCGGCGATGCCGAAGAAAGCTGATCGCTTGTACAAGGCTCCCAGGGAAGACCAATACTTGTCTCAGCATCCTCAGGCCGACTCTCTGGTCATAACAGCCTCACATGACCGGTCCCAGAGGCCGCAACATCTGAGCACCCTGCTACTGGACCCAGAGTCCAAACAGCTGGACGCCATGGGTAGGCACACGTATGCTTCCGCTACCTGCGCCATCAGATCCCTGAATTACTTGACCCACATGGTGCAGTTCCAAAACGCCTTGTGGGAACAGGGTCTGGAAGCGGCTGAAAAACTGCCGGAAGGTGAGCAGAAGGAGGAGATGCTAGCTCCTTCGTGACGGGTTCGGACGGGAACCATGTACGAGTCACAGATGACTCGCTGGACTCCGAGGCCCGAGCAGCAGCTTCAGGCGATGCATCCGGAGACACTCTTGGTTGCGCTGCTCCGGCTTTACCCCGGACGCCCAGAAGAATATCATGGATGCCCCATTTGAGGGAGAAGTCTTGTTTGGTAAGCCTCAGAGAAGATCATTACCAAACTCCAAGAGGCCGGGATAGAGGTCGGTTCAGCCATGTACCGACTCCAAGCTTAGTTCCTTTCGCAGGAACCAAAGCCGATTTCGTGGACTGACGAGAGGCAACAGTCCCGCCTCTGCCCACAACAGAGGGGCTCCGGCCGAGAGCCCAGGGAAACAACCCGCAGGCCGGCCAGCGATTTCTAAGCGTCCAGCCAGCGGACCCTCAGCCGCCACAGCCTGACTCCTTTCCGCCCCCGCCTCAGGATCAACGGGAAATCATGGTCTGGGGTCGTGATTAAACTTCCTGCCGGATGGCAGGCTATAACCACCGACAGGTGGGTTCTTCAGTTGGTCAGAAGAGGCCACTTTATAGAATTCGCAGAAAGCCACCCCGAGGCCTCTTTGCTCTCCGGCATCCGGTCAGCACAAGTCTCTGATCTGGCAAGAAGTACTTGCGCTCTGCAAAAGAGAGCGATAGAGTACGTCCCGGAGAACCAGAGAGGACAAGGATACTATTCCCACTTCTTCCTGGTTCCAAAGAAAACAGGGACCTCCGTCCGATTTCTGGACCTCAGCGACTTCAACGTGTCAGTCGATACAAGAGATTCCGATGGTGACTCTTCCGGTCTCATTCCCATGTGCTGAAGCAAGACGCCTTCTTAGCGCCTCTAGACATGCAGGACGATACCTGCACATCCCTATAGCTCAGGCGCACAAGAGGTTTCTTCGCTCGAAGTTTTCGACCACCACCTTCAGTTCCGGAGCCCTCCCATTTGGACTGTCATCTGCACCCAGGGTCTTTACCAAATGCCTGGCAGTCGTGGCAGCGCCTCTAAGGAGACAGGGCCATTATGTTCCCATACCTGGACAATTGGCTTCATGGTCCGCCTCCAGAGAGGCGTTGTTACGCGCGATCCAGAGCACCCAGAACCTGTTCCATCTCTGGCATCTTAATCAACCACGAAGTCTCTCCTGGCACCGCCGCAGAAGCTGCAATTTATAGGCGAGTACTGACACCGCTCAGGGAAGAGCATTTCTTCCAGACGACAGAGCGGAGCGCATCAGATCCCTCATCAGGGAGTTATCGTCGAACAAGACTGTCCCTGCCAGGTGGGTCCTTCGCTTGCTCGGACACATGGCTGCGGCCATTCCTACCGTCCCTTTCGCAAGGCTCCACATGCGGGTAACTCAGTGGATGCTCAAGGTGCAATGGGATCAAAGGCAAGACCACATGCAGCTTCTGGTCAGAATCACGAGCACCATGATTCGAGACTGGCAGTGGTGGCTAGACCCAGGTCGCCTCACGGGCGCCCTGCTAGAAGCGCCGCCCTCGGAGGTAATCCGCCACAGGACGCCCCAGGTCTAGGGTGGGAGCACACCTGACGGGGTGAAGTCCCAGGGAACGTGGACCCCTCAGGAGGCTCACCTCCATATCAACGTCCTAGAGATGAGGGCGGTCCTTTATGCCCTGCAGGCTTTTCAGTCAGAGATCCCACCGAGTACTCTCCTGCTTCAGACAGACAACACGGCAGTGATGTATTACCCCAACAAACAAGGAGGCGCACACTCTTATCCCCTTTGCAGGGAAGCCATGAGGGTGTGGGATTGGGTAATCCGACACGGCGCGAATCTGATCACTGTACATGTTCCCAGGGTGGACAACACGATTGCAGACGGCCTGAGTCGCTCCCAGGCCAGAGTCCACGAGTGGGAACTTCTTCAAGAGGTAGCAGAGGATCTGTTTCTTCGATGGGGAACTCCAGAGTTGGACTTGTTCGCATCCCCATCCAACGCAAAACTGCCCAATTTTTGCTCGCTAGATCCAGGGCCTGGTGTTTTCTGGCGAGACGCGTTGTCCTCTCCTCATGGATAGATTCCCACGCTTCCCTCCTTCTCGATCCAGAGAGTTCTTCTCAAACTGCGCAGGGAGCATGCAACAATGATCCTGGTGGCCCCTTTCTGGCCCAGACAGATCTGGTTCCCTTTGCTAATTCAGCTATCCGGGAACCTCCGCTCCCGTTGCCATTCAGCTCCCATCTCTTGTCTCAGAAGGAAGGTTCACTGGTCCACCCGGACTTACGCTCACTGAACCTGCATGCATGGCTCCTAGAGACATAGCCATCTTGTGTCACGGGGTCTCACAAGAGGTTGCAGAAGTTCTTTCTGCAGCCAGGAAGCCGGCAACGCATGCGACGTACACCATGAAATGGCACCGTTTTTGTTTATGGTCACGAGCACGCGATTTTTCCCCTTTAGGTTGCCCGGTGAGAGTGGTGTTGGACTACCTGCTCTCCCTTTTCCGCTCGGCCTAGCCTACTCCTCTATCAAGGTGCACCTCTGTGCCATCTCTGCTTACCACCTTCCGTGGACATCGACAGTGGCACAATTAGACGCCTCGGAATTTTTGAGAGGGTGTTACATCTTAGGCCACCCATTAAGGACCCAGTGCCCATGGGATTTGCTTTTTGTCCTGGAACAACTCACGCCCTCCCATTCGAACCTCGCCGCTGATTGCGAGCTGCTTTTCGTCGAAAACGCTGTTTTTGGCTGCTGTTACTTCAGCGAGAAGAGTTTCTGAGCTTCACGCTCTCATGTGCAAAGAGCCTTATTTAGTTTTCCACCGGGACAGAGTATCCCTGAGGACGAATCCTAAATTTTTGCCTAAGGTGGTCTCTACACTCACTGTCAATCAGGATATTGACCTGCCGGTCTACTTCCCGAATTACTCTAATAGAGGAGAGGCACTGCTCCACACCCTGGATGTTCACCGCAGCTTGAGGTATTACCTCAACAGAACTAAACAACTTCGTAGTTCAGAGCAACTTTTCGTTTCCTTTTCTGAAAGGATGATGGGCCAACCAGTATCCAAACAGTCCCTGTCTCGCTGGCTTGTCCAGTGTATTTCATACTGTTATGATATCAAACAAAAGCCCCTCCCGGGTACAATCCGGGGTCATTCTACTAGGGGCGTGGTCACCTCCTTTGCAGCACTCCGAAACGTCTCCACCTCTGCCATATGTGCTGCAACCACTTGGAGCTCTGTGCATACATTTATCAGGCATTATAGCCTGGACATCGCCTCTCGGCGAAGAGCCGGCTTCGGCCTGGCGGTGCTACAGGGTCTCCTGTCCTAGATTCAGGGCCTGGAATGTATTTCCTAGTTTTCCTCCCAGAATGTTGGCAGCGCATTGCTTGGGAATCAGTCCTATTGGTAATCTCATTGCAAGAGCTGTGTCTCAAGTAAGATAGTACAGTTACGTAAGAACTTACTGTGAACAATAGATCTTCGAGAACAGCTCTTGCAGCAGGTACCTTCCTGCCCACCTTCCCCTTGAGGAGGCATGGCTTACGCCTTACTATCAGGGTTTTTCCCTTGACTTCTGACGGTGGATCCGCGTCTCCCATTTCGATGTCAGCCTGCGCCGGAAGTCTCCCGCGGAGAACTGGGAATCGGGCGGACTGCCCCTTATGTACCACGCCTGATCGCCGGGGCGGACCGACGCTAGGGGCGTCCCAGCTGAAGATAGCTAGCTAGAGTTTTTCCGTAGTCCTGACCACGCCGGCTTCAGTCCTAATGGTGTAATCTCTGCTGCAAGAGCTGTTCTCGAAGATCTACTGTTACGGTAAGTTCTTACGTAACTGTACTTTCTTGCACATCTCTTTTTCTGAAAGATGCCACCCACTTGGACTTTGTTGATTCACTTGAGGTACTTGAAAGTTTCTGTCATGTCCCCTCTCTCCCTCCTTTCCTCAAGGGTATACATATTAAACTCCTTTAGTCTTTCTTCGTATGTCTTCTGGTGCAGACCCTGCACCATTTTGGTTACCTCCTCTGGACAGCCTCCACTCTGTCTATGTCTTTTGGCGATGGGGTCTCCAGAACTGCACACAGTACTCCAGATGGGGTCTCACCAACTGTCTGTACAGAGGATAACAACTTCCTGTTTTCTACTATTGATGCCTCTCCCTATGCATCCCAGTATCCCCCCAGCCTTCCTTACTGCCTTCTCACATTGCTTGCCCACCTTAAGGTCATCTGATATAATTATCTCCAGGTCCCTTTCCATTTTTACTGTTGTCAGTATCTCACCCCCCATTGTGTACTCTTGCCCTGGGTTTTTGTTTCCCAGGTGCATTACCTTGCACTTCTTTGCATTGAATCTGAGCTGCCATACATTTGACCATTCCTCCAACCTTGCCAAGTCCCTTCTCATCCTTTCCACTCCATCTGGTGTATCAACCCTGTTGCAGATCTTTGTGTCATCTGCAAAGAGACATACTTTTCCTTCCAGTTCCTCTGCAGTGTCACTTATAAAGACATTAGAAAGGACCGGTCCCAGTACTGAACCCTGTGGTACCCCACTAGTAACTCTTCTTTCTTCACTGTCGACTCCATTTACTACTACCCTTTGCGTCCTGTTGTCTAGCCAATTTTTTATCCAGGCTACCACCTTGGGACCCACTCCAAGGGTGGCTAACTTGTGTATTAATCTTTTGTGTGGGACTGTATCAAATGCCTTGCTAAAATCTAGGTGTCTATGTCCACAGCCCCTTCTGGTCTACTACTTGGTCACCCAGTCAAAGAAATCTATTAGATTCGCCTGACATGATCTTCCCATCGTGAATCCATGCTGCCTTGGGTCCTGGCCCCACTGGCCTCTAGGTACTCAACAATTCTTTCCTTCAGAAGTGATTCCATCATTTTACCTACCACTGAGGTCAAACTAACTGGTCTATAGTTTCCTACCTCTGTCCTGCTCCCACTTTGTGAAGAGGAATCACATCCGCCTCCTCCAGTCCTCAGGTACCACCCATCCTCCCACGATTTGTTAAAGAGAGAAGCCATGTGTCTAGTTCTACCCTTAGTTCTTTAGAATTTTGGGTGAATCCCATCAGGCCCCATTGCTTTGTCCACCTTCAATTTTATTAGTTCTTTCAGAGCCCTTTCTTCTGTAAATGGACTGATATCGACCTGCCTTCAGAGTGTTTCTCTTGTTTGGTTTAGGTATCTCCCCCTCCTCTTCCTTTGTGAACACTGAGCAGAAATATTAGTTCAGTATCCCTGCTTTTTCATTGTCACCCTCTACCCACATTCCCTTCCCTTTATTAAGCCTCAGTATCCCTCCTTTGGTCTTTCTTTGCTCCCTAATGTACCTATAAAAGGTCTTATCCCACTTCTTAACCGAGTTGGCTATCCTTTCCTCGGTTTGGGCCTTTGCTATTCTGACTGCCTTCCCAGCCTCTTTCTGCTTTAACTAATAAAGTTCTCTGTCCTTCTCCTTCTGTGTTTCCTTATATTTCCTGAATGCTACCCTTTTCTCCTTAACCTTCCCTGCCACCTCTTTTGAGAACCATAGCGGTTTTTTCCTTCGTTGTGTTTTGTTGATTTGCTTTACACAAAGGCTTGTTGCCTCTGTGATGGCTGTTTTGATTACTCCCCCACCCCTCCTTCTTGCCTGTTTGCTAGTGCTTTTCTGAGGCACTCTCTCATTTTCCCAAAGTCAGCACTCCTGAAGTCCAATACTCTTGCTTTTGTATGGCTTGATTTCATGGCTGTGTTTATCGTGAACCACACTGTTTGGTGGTCGCTTGTTCCCAGATGGCTACCCACTTCTAAATCTGAGATTCTTTCTCCGTCCCCATTTGAGAATACCAGGTCTAAGATTGCTCCCTCCCGAGTGGGTTCCAATACTAGCTGTCTGAGGCATGCCCCCTGTAGGGCATCAAGAATGACCCTGCTTTTGGATGTGCCTGCAGCAAAGGTGCTCCAGTTAACATCTGGCATATTCAGGTCCCCCATCAACAATATCTCCCCTTTTTCTGCCATTCTAAGGAAGCCTTCTGTCATTTCCTTGTCCATTCCCTCCCCCTGAGATGGGGGTCTGTATACAACCCCCATGCGAATTGTGGTGCCATTTCCTGTCTCCAGGGTGACCCAGAATGTCTCATCTGCTCCTGTTTACTCTTTAGTTCTGTTGCTTTGATCCCTTCCTTTACATAAAGAGCTACTCCTCCTCCTTTTACCCTTCCTGTCCCTCCTATAGATTGTGTATCCTGGTATGTTGACATCCCAGTCATGGTTCTCTGTGTACCATGTTTCTGTGACTGCCACAATATCCAGGCAACCCTCTTCCATCAAGGCCACTAGTTCAGCGAGCTTAGTCACAGACTACTGGGCATTGGTACTCATCACCCTCCACTTTTGATTGCCTTACCCTTTAGCCCCATTCCTGTCCCACTGCCTTGCCTTTTTACATTTACTTCATCCTGCTCCCTAATGACTTCTCTACCTTGGTGTTTACCTCACTAATTACTGTTGTTTGTTGGGGAGGCTGGGATTTCTGCTTTTTCAGTGCCTCCCCATTGGCTAGTTCAAATGCTTGCCAATGAAGCATTTAAACCTCTCACCTAGGATCCTGGTTCCCCACCGGACAGATGCAGACCATCACACCAGTATAGGTCTGCATCCCTCCAGGTGGCTCCCCAGTCCCCAATGAAGCCAAAACCCTGAGCTCCACACCAGTTTTCAACCATTCATTGAATTCCCTGGTGAGGAGTACCCTAGCATCACCCTTGCGATAGACAGGCAGCACCTCCGAGAAGGTTACTGTATGCGCTACTTGTCTAAGGCCCCTCCCCAACTCTACAAACTCCTCTTGCACTGCTCTGATCCCATTCCTAGCCAGGTTATTTGTCCCTAGTTGGACAATGACATCCAGCTACCTCCCTCGTGCAGCTGCTCCCACGATCCTGAGGATTCGCTTCCTGTCCCTCTAAGCCGTGGCGCCAGGCAGGCACCTTACCTCCCTCTCCCCTTCCTCCCTCATTTCTACCCCCCTAATGATTGAGTCCCCCACCAGGAGTTGTTTCCTTCCCCTGTGGGGTCTCATGCCACCCTCCTGTGGGTCTCCTTTGTGAAGGTTCCCAGCATCCTCCTTGGTCTCCACTGCAGGTGCCTCTGTAGAGGAACCACTATCCACCAGAAGAGCGAATGAATTGTGGAGCGGTACAGCTGGAAGGATGCAACTCTGTTCCACCACCCTCTCCCTCCCTGAGCCCACTCTAGTCCAGCCTCTCCTCTTTCTTGGCAACCTCTGAGGTAGTGGCTTTGGCCCTGGTGGTCCCTGGGTGGGGGAGAAGGTTTCACGAATCCTAGCCAGGTCAGCCTGGAGACGGGCAACCTCCTCCCTCAGACCAGAGAGGTGCCTGCAAATAGGGCAGCATTGCAGCCTCCAGAATGTCTCCCGGAACACTGCCGCCCCACAGCCATTGCACTGCACCACTCCTATCATGTCTTATTTTGTGTCTCCTCTCCTGTTTCTCTATATGCTTATTCTCTCCTCTCCTTACAACTCTCACCCTTACTGTTCTGGGACAGTAACTTCCTATATTCTTCAGTAGCTTCCTTCTTCCTTGCTCAGTGTCAGACCACCAGCCGCTAGGGGGGAAGAGTGAGCTACTTTTTTCCTTTAGGGTTGACAAAACCAATGTTTCTCTATGATCCTTCCCTTCCTACTGCCAAACAGGAAGTTCCTGTTGGCAGTCAAATCCAGTGGCTGTAAAAGTAGAACTGGCTTAGGGTTGGTTGGATGGAGGGCAATTAGTAAGAAAAAAGGCTAGCAACGGGAAGTTGTAATTTGAGTCACCTGCTTTTATAGTGTCTAAGCCACACCCCCAATTAAGCTCTCTCTTCTCCTACTGGTTTAGCAAAGTGAACTGATACAGAACCCTTCCCAGCACAGAACACACACTGACTTTCTTTTCTTTCTTTTTTTTTTAAACCCTAAATAAGACCCCTTCTACTTCTAATAAAGTAGCTGTTTGGTTAATCTCAATAGACACTGACTCCTGCTAAAATATAAGTGTTAAATTAATAAGAAAATGTAGCTTCTTTTAGTTAGCTGCTTTCTGCTCTACAAGCAAGGCTAGCAACGGCAGCTGGATTCTGTGGAATGCAAGGTGTACTCTACTGCCACTTGCAGTATCAGGAGCCTTAACTTCCTGATACACATGGTCCACTACCAGAAATCTATGAGATTAGTTTGACAGGACCTTCCTGTTGTAAACCCATGCTGTCTTGGATCCTGTGCTCCTATGGATTCCAAGTGTTGCACTATCCTTTCCTTAAGGAGTGCCTCCATAATCTTGCACACTACTGAGGTAAGACTGACTGGTCTGTAGTTCCCTGCCTCCTCCCTCCTACCACTCTTGTGGAGCGGGATCATGTGAGCCCTTCTCCAGTCTTCTGAGACATCTCCTGTGCTCAGAGACTCACTAAACAGTTCTGATAATGGCTCTGCTAGTTCCACCCTTAGCTGCTTTAGTACCCTGGGATGTATGCCATCTGGTCCCATTGCCTTGTCCACCCTGAACTTAGCGAGCTCTTGTAGGACCCTTTCTTTTGTGAAGGGACTAGTGCACACCTCCCTCCACCTGTGGCCATGGTGCTGAGCTGCGGGCCCTGCCCTACCTTCTCCTCAGTAAATACTGAGCAGACGTATCTATTTAGGATAGACGGTTTTCCTTGGTCCTCCTCCACACACTCCCCCTTATCCCCTTTGATCTTAGCAATACCCCCTCTGGACTTTCTCCTTTCATTAATGTAGCTATAGAAAGTCTTGTCCCTTTCTTGTACTGTTCATGTTAGTGTTTCCTCGGTTTGGGCCTTTGCCTGCCTTACTGCCTTCCCTGCTTCCCTTAGGGAAGTTTGGTATGCCTCCTTATCTTTCCTGAAGGCCAGCCTTCTGGCTCTGACCTTTTCTGCTGCTGTTTTTGAGAACCAAAGTGGTTTCCTCCTTCTTTTGCTCTTGCTTTTCTCTCTTAACACAATACTGCAGTATCTGCATGTCCCGGAGATCCTTGTGGAGTTGACTCCTCCGGTACAGCCCTCTTTCGAGAGAGACTCACAAATGGTGTGGGACAATCCAGCGCTTATTCATTCCATGGCTAAGTCCATAGACAGGAAGTACTCTCCCCCTAAGGACAGACCAATCCTGGCCTCTCAAGCTTTTGCTGACACCAGTGATCTTGGCAGAAAATGACAAAGCCATCCTCCCTCACGAGTCAAAAGTTCGGTAAACAAAGAATCTCGTAAGAGCGACACTTTTGGGAAGCGAGTCTTCGCCACCACTACCCTGGGTATGCATATTGCTGGCTGCCAGGGCTATTTCTCACAATATGAGTATACCCTCTGGCATTCGCTGAAAGCAACTGTGGAGACTCTTCCGGAGTCAGATGTTACCTCAGAGCTCCTCCAAACTATCACTAGGGGTATTCAGTCCAATAATCAGCAACTTAAGGCTGCCATGGACTCCTTTGACACTGCTTCTAGAGCAGCAGCAGTTGGGATATGCGCTCGATGCCACTCGTGGTTACGAACCTCTGGGTTCACAAATGATGCCTAGCTAAGAGTCATGAATTTACCATTTGATGGAGCTTATCTGTTTGGTCCACAGGCCACACAGAAAACTAGGATGGCTATTAAAATGGACCCTGCTGCCCCTCATTGGGCAGAAACTGCCAGCAGTTTCATAACAGTCAGTCCTTTCGTGGTAAGGGCAGAGGGTCTTCAGCAAGAATCGAGCCCCCCCCCAGCCGCAAAAGAAAATTCAGCAGAAAGCACAGGGCCCAAAGGTGCCTAGTGCCACCCTCTGAGATTCTGGCCCAAGTCCCACCTCAGCTGTCCAAGGGGGACTCCTCTTCAGCAGTAGGAGGGCATCTGACTCTGCTTAACAACCAGTGGAAGTCAGTCACATCGGACAGATGGTTTATCAGGATAATTTGTGAGGGTTACTCTAAATTTTTCCGAAACCCATCTGGATCATCCCTCCAAACGACAGCCCAGGCTGTCTGTCACTCAGTCAGACGACCTCTCTTCCGAGATTCAAGGCCTTCTGAACAACAGGGCAGTAGAAATGGTTCCGCAGGATCAATGGGGCACAGGATTCTACTCCCATTACTTCCTAGTTCCTAAGAAAACAGGCAGTATGTGCCCTATTCTAGACCTAAGGAAGTTAGACAAATTACTTTACAAGAGAAATTTAAGATGATATTGCTCGGTACGTTTCTACCTCTGATTCATCAAAACGATTGGCTGGCCTCCCTGGACATGCATGTCGCCTACCAACATGTTCTCATGCACTCAAGCCACCACAAGTATCTCCGATTTGTGGCTCGGGTCAGCACTATAAATTCGGAGTCCTGCCCTATGTACTGCCCTCATTGCCTCGAGTCTTTACAAAGTACTTCGCAGCACATCTCAGGAAACTCGGAATTCAAGTGTTCCCATATCTGGACGAGTGGCTCCTGGCAAGCTCCTCCAAACAAGGGATGCAGGAAGCGGTGGCCATGGCTTCCAAGTTGTTCATATCCGTGGGAGTTCTGATGAATCTGGAAAAATCGCAGCTACAACCCTCCCAACAACTCCTCTTCATAGGAGCCCTCCTGAATACCTCCAACACAAGGGCCTTCCTCCTGGAGGACAGGAGAAACGATATCCTCCAGATGGCTCACTTCATCAAAGAGAACAACTCAGCCCGCGCTCTGTCAATACAGCGGGTGCTGGGTGTCATATGTGTTCACAGTGCCCTTGGCTTGTCTTCAGATGAGGACCATTCAGTGGATGCTCAGTACTCAATGGTCCCCAACCACGCATCCCCAGTCCTTTCACATCAGGGTGACGGAACCTCTAAATGATCACTCATCTGGTGGACTCAAGAGGACAACCTACTGTAAGGCTTTCCCATTGCCCCACTAGAGAGACAGATAACCATCACCACGTATGCATCTCTACTCGGATGGGGAGCTCACTGTCAAGATCTCCACACCCAAGGTCTGTGGAGTTAGGATGAGTCTTAACTCCACATAAATGTCCTGGAAATGAGGGCTGTCCTGTATGCAATCTGAGCCCTGAAGGACACCCTCTGTCACAAGATCATTCTCCTTCAAACGGACAACAAAGCAGTGATGTACTATATCAAAAGCAGAGCGGGGCACACTCTTACCCCCTGTGCAGGGAAACGATGAGAGTGTGGGAATGGTACCTAGAGCACGAAGCCCTGATCCAAGCAATCTGCCTGCCTGGAGTGCAGAACTATCTAGCGGATCGCCTCAGTAGAACGGAGGCAAATCCTCATGAGTGGTCTCTTGACGTAAACGTCCTGCAGTCACTCTTTGAAGAGTGGGGCACACCGGACCTGAACCTTTTTGCACCCCTGCTCAACTCAAAACTGCTTATATTCCGCTCCAGAATTCCAGAAATTCGCATTTTCTGTCAGGATGCATTCAGGCTGTGGTGGACAAGATGCTTTCTGTATGCATTTCCTCCTCTTCCCTTAGTTCAGAGAGTGCTACTCAAGCAGGAGGCAGAGGGGGCAGAATGATCCTCATTGCCCTATTCTGGCCTTGCCAGATTTGGTTTCCATTGATCAACAGATTATCAGAAATTCCACCAAGACAACTTTTACTTCAGTTGGACCTTCTGACCCAGGGCCTAGTAGTCCATTCCAACCTGAGATCCCTTCATCTCCACACATGGCTCCTGAGTAGATAGAAGTGAGTAGATTTGATGTCTCACATAGTAGTAGTAGTAGTAGTAAAGGTAATAAAAAATGTTTTTCATTACATAAAAGATGAATGAATCGGATAGCTCAACTGAGACAAGCTCATTTACAGTGAGGTCCTATTGTACAAATATGCAAATATACAGAATAAGGAAAAAAAATACAATCGTAAATAAGAGAACAGTACAATTTCGATAAAGAAAATAAATACATACAATCACTTATACAATTTATATACAAAAAAAGACTCTATTGCTAATACATACACATACGTACTAACGCATCCTTTAATCATTTTTAAGTTCTTATTACTGCATTTCTAATAAAGTACATTCCATTGCCTCTTTAACAAAACATTTTTTATTTCTTCCTTTCTAATTACACCTTGTTTTGTGCGCTATTCAAGTGGTAAGCAATTCAAAAGCATTGGTCCCCTGTAAGAGAACAAAGTTCTACCCATTAAGCAAGCAATAACACACGACGAGGTGTAGGTTATCTCCTGATAAGAGCACGCCCAGGTGTGGTGTTAGGCACGAGGCGCTAGACAGAGTCAGAAATGGGAGATTATTTAGATTAGGGGACACATAGTGCCCCTGTTTCAGAATTCAGCTGATTACAGTAAAACGTCCTCCCACCGACGTCAGTACTCTCTGCCCCTACATACACACGTCTTGCACTCAGACAACGTTCCAAATCCATTTCTCCATGTCCAGTAAATGTATGCCCCAGACTGTCCCCTAAAGTAAGTAAAACCCAAAAATGCAGTTTAATGGATTGTAACTTTTTTTTATTAATATCTTCCGCGCCGGACTTATTCTGATGTTCAGTCCGTAGAAAGCATACAGCTAGAAATATTGTCTCCATGTCTGATCAGTTCAATAGCAGAGTCAAGATTGATCAGTAGTAGCCAAGTTGAGACAGATTTGCTTTTTTATGGATGACTAAATAGCCAGCATTAGCACATTACTCGATTTAAAAAAAAAAAAAAAAAAAAAAAAAAAGCAAATCTGTAACGGCACAGTAAGTAGTTTAGCCTAAGCGAGTGATTACTGTAAAATATAAAGTGGGACAGTGATCGAGTGATAAACTGAATAGAAATCTTTGTTCTGTGGAGGCGCTCCACTTCCACACCAGTCCTCAGCGGTGAACAGAAATATAAGTTAATTGTAAGAAATAACACTAAATCTTTATTACTTCGGTCCTCAAGCGCTCAACTTTAGCATTAAATAACAACTAGAGTACTTGTTGATAAATCTTTGTTCTGTGGGGCGCACTTCGCCCCTCAGGCCCAAACAGAAATAAAATTCTCTCCTTATGTGGGGAATGTAAATATAACAATCGCAGTGGTAAATAACTACAGATCTACAGAACCAGTGACGTACCGTTGACTGCAATGCGCATGCGGCCGTATTTCTCACTCGGCGAACTCGCTTCCCTGGAGTGTCCCCTAAAGTAAATAAATGCCCAGAAATGTATAGTGGCAGAAAGAGAGTGGTTATTTTGCACAATTTAGGTTTTGTATGGATTTTTTTTTTTTTTTTACACAGCTAGAGAAGTCACTAGCAGTATCAGAAGTGATCGCATGTGCCCGTTACTAGCCGCTGTAGACAACGAGGGTCTGAACTGTGCCACTGGAAAGAACATTTTTGTGTGGCCTGAAGAGGCTCAGAAACCAATCGAGGGTACAGAAGTTAGAAAATATATATTTTTTTAAACAGTCGTTGAGCGAGCCGGCCGCCGATGTGACCTTTGACCCCAGTTCCCCTCACTACACTAAACATTTGACCCCACTTCCCCTCGCTACGCTAAACATTTTATTTATTTTGTGTGTGTGGGGGTTTTTTGTTTAATTTTCCCACTGTTGACGGAGACTGCTGCTAAAGAGTTACTTCCAGTTCTAAAATGAAATTAAGAGATCGCAGTTGGCACTGTGGTGTGGTTTTCAAATATGATTAATGCTGGTATGGTTTTTAATAAGGAAAAATCATGTTCTAGATTGTGTTGGCTGAGGGAAGACGGTCACATCGAGGAGTGCTCTGTAGACTACAGGAGTACTGTGCACAGTGGTCATATGTCTGTTTACCGTGTCACGGAGCTGCCGGTTGATTTTTTTTTTTTTTTTTACAGGATGATGTTGGGGACAGTGATATTTTGTGTGGTAAGGCTGAGGTTGGTAGAATTAGTGCTGGTTAGCACAATGTATGCTGATAAGGACACGGCTAAAAGTACGTTTTAGCCAATCAGTATCCTGGATTTTTTTAGCCCATTTTATAATGTTTTATAATTTGGTAAACTAAATTCCAGGCCCATTGCTGATCTTGAACCTTTTTTTACGGGCATGGGAATCTGTTCACCCAATATATACCCTAGGGCCTTCTCTAGTGCACATTTTGTCATAAACTGAAGTGCATCTAGTGATCATCGTTCCTTGAGATTTAACCACTGAAGATTTCTATGTAACTCTATTCTATGTGTTCTTTTTGGGGGCATTCAAAACGAATCTTGCTAACTTATGATGGACTATATCTAATGTTTAAATTAGTTTTTGTAGCCCCTACATAAACTAAATCAGCATAATCAATTAGGGGCATAATTAATTTATTGACTAGTCACTTCATTCAAACATAACTTACTGTATTTCTGTATAAATATCCCAGGCACGTCCCCATTTTTTAAAAATTAGTTCTGTGTGTAAATTCCATTTCAGAGCCGAATCAAATAAAACTCCCAAATATTTATAACTATAAACCTGTTCTAAAAAAAGTATTTTCAAGAGTTCTGATCCGAAAATTAGATTTAAAGGTCTCTTGGTGCTTAGAGAACATCATTACCGGTGATTTGTTTAGGATTCAAAATAAAGCTGGACTTCAGCAGGTAATCCTGTATTTCATCAAAAGCCTGCTGGAGTGTAGGTTGAATATCTTTAACTGAAGTTCCTTCTGTGTATATCACAGTATCATCTGCGTACAAATGTATTTTAACCCTAGGGTCAAAGTCAGAAATGTTATTCCTATAAATATTGTACAGACCAGGGCCCAATATTGAGCCCTGCGGTATTCCAGACTTAATAGTTTTTATACTGGACGTCCATTCCCCTATGGCCACCGTTTTTTATTTTATTTATTTATTTTAGTCTTTGGTAACCAGGTAAGGCCCACTAGGCACAAGTGCCTGTTTTCAGGGGCAACCTGGGAGCACTGGGCGGTCAAGTGACTTGCTCAGAGTCACACAGTATTCAAGTGGAGGTTGTGAGAATCAAACTCGGGTCTGGTCTGCCGGATGTATCAAGCTCGTTCACACCTCGTTCCTCTAACCTCTAGGCTATACTGCCAGCCATTTGCTTTCTTTGTATTAGGTACTGCTGGAACCAATTTAGTGCCTGTTCAGACATTCCAATAATTTTGAGATTGGACAGGAGGATGTCATGGTTCAAGGTGTCAAAAGCTTTAGACAAGTCTATAAAGACTACTCCCGCTGACATCCCCCTGTCCAATCCCCTTGAAATGTCTCCCGCAACACTTACCAAAGCTGTGGAAGTGCTGTGTAAAGGCCTAAAACCTGACTGAAATGTATTTAATATTTTCTTTTCTTCCAAAAAAAAGTTGAAGTTGATTATTCACTTACCTCTCAAAAACTTTTGCTACCACAGGGAGGAGGGATATGGGGCGGTAATTTTCAATTAATGTTTTTGGGCCTTTTTTATAAATGGGTATTACTCTTGCTGTTTTCCATTGAACCGGGAAATCAGAATAAGTGAGGGAGAAATTAAACATTTTTGTTAGAGGGTAAGCTATGATAGGAGCTGCATGTTTTAGCAGTATTGATGGAATTTCATCTGGTCCGCATGCTTTTTTGGTATCTATTTTAAGGAGTGCATCTCTTACTTCCTGAGCACTAATTGGCCGAAACACAAATATCTTGTCCCTATTAATAATTTTTTCTAACCTTCTATCCATCATGCCCTGACAGTTTGTACCATCAGTTGAAGTTGCTTGCTGTATTCCAATAGATGTAAAATATTTATTAAATTCTTCTGCAACTAAAGGTCCCACTGGTATTTTATGATTATTAAGCTGAAAATTCTCAGATATTTTGGTTTTCTGATTTTTTTTTTTTGAAGTTTTGTAATTTTCTTCCAAAACTCCGCCTGATTACCTATCATAGTACCTGACAGTTCTCTGTTATAGAGTCTCAGACATTCTCTTAGCGGCACGTAAGCCAGCTACTAGGAACATTTGCATGGCAAAGTGGAAGCCTTTTCTCCATCTGATGTGCAAAGTCCTTCCTGGATCCCTTTTCTTGCCCGCCTAACAGAGTCCTGGAGTATCTACTAGACCTGTCAAATACAGGGGTACAATACTCAACCGTGAAGGTCCATCTCTGCGCGATATCAGCTTATCATGAGCGTATACACACTATGTATCTGGCTCAGCTGCCCTTCATCAAGAGGTTCCTCAAAGGTATACTCCACACTAGGCCACCAGTCAGGAGACCGGTAGCCGCTTGGGATATTAACCTTGTGCTAGACATGCTCACCCGTAAACCTTTCGTGCCCCTGGCAACATGTGAGTTGAAGTTCCTGACCTGGAAGGCCGCCTTCCTCGTAACCATTGCCTCCGCTCACTGATTGTCTGAAATACATGCGTTGGTCACAGACCCCCCCCCCAAACTGCGTATATAGTATTTCACAAGGACAAGGTGGTTCTCAGAACTCACCCTAAGTTTCTCCCTAAACCAGTCTCGGAATTCCATCTGAACCAGCCCTTGGTTCTTCCGACCTACTTTGCGAACTTCTGAAATGGGAGAGAGCGTACCCTACATTCTCTGGATGTCAAAAGAGTTTTGTGGTTCTGCATAGACAGAACTAAAGAAATCCGTAAGTCAAAGCCACTCTTTGTCTCGTTCAGCATGGCACGACTTGGTCAGCCTTTTGCCATCAGGTATATTTCAGTGTGGCTGGTGGCATGTCTTCGCCAGTGCTATTCCATGGAACAGGTTAAGCTGGAATGCAGGATAGGCCGATCTGTCGGCGCAACAGTTGGATTTCCACTTGTGACACCGACGACCCGGGTTTGGGAATGGACCCGGGTCATTGGAGGAGACGGCGGGGAAAGGATGGCGTCCCAAGGACTGCTGTCCTTGGCGGGGGTGGAGGTGTCTGGTGTTTGATAGTCCCTAGCAGAGGCCAGGGGCACTACAGCGACTGGCACCTTAACCTGTCAGCGGGGCAGGCGGCTGGTCGTTATTGCACGCCCCGCGTAAGGGAAAAAGCCCGCTGCCTGCCCCTCCACTCTGATGAGCTCCCAGGCTGGCTTCCTGACCTATTCTGTCAATTGCGGCACTTAGGGCTGGTGCTGCAACCCTGCCCTAGGGGGCAAGCCAGGGGGTATCAGGCAGTCGCGGCTAATGTGGGAGCGGAGGGGCCTGACCCGAGGCAGAGGGATCATGCATGACAGCACACAAAAAAAAAAGCTGAAGGCAGGGTATACTCCCATTCTACCAGAGCAGTCGCGACATCTCTGGCAGAAATTCGGAACGTGCCCATTGCAGACATCTGCAGTGCAGTAACTGGGTGCTCCATGCACACGTTTGTGAAGCACTGTGCTTTGGATGTCCATGCCAGACAGCATCAATCCTTAATGGACTCCTGTCCTAAGTGAGCTCCTCTCTCCTGCCTCCCTTCTCTGGGGATTATTTTAGCTCAGTACTCTCCTATCAGTGTGACTGAGTAGTGACTTTATATCCAGGAAGATATGAAAATTATGTACTTACCGTAATCCTTGATCTTCTTGGATGAAGTCTCCACCACTCATTCACACAGCCACTCTCCATCCCCCGAGCTCACTTATCTGTTTTTGGTCTTCACTTCCTCAATGGCTGGGCTGTCAAGACTCTGTTGTGTTGACTCTTATTATACGGGTCATTCGGACTGTCTTATGTCTGACATAGGTTAGTTTACACTGCACCTCCTCGGTAAAAAAAAGTATTGAGGCTGTTGGAGTGTCAACACCGAGGTAGCCTATATGGCTCAAGCCGGTCTTGTGGCGCCGCTTCCACAGGGCCCTACCTCGACGCCGGCCCTCCTGAAGATTTTTGGCTCCCGCTCAGTCCTGGTGCCTCCAGCATAGTCCCATCAGTGTGAATGAGTGGTCCAAGAAGATCAAGAATTACGGTAGGTATGTAATTTTCATTTCTGTGCACCTCCAGTCTTTCAAATGCATCTTTGGAAGTCTCACTTCAGCAAGAATTTCAGCATTTTGTGCTAGCTCCAGTCCAACCAACTTCGGGTCAACAGTCAAAGCTGTGTCTGTGATCTTTGGTGCCAGTGAGAAGCTGGTCCATCTTGCCGCTGCCCCAATCTTCTCCATGCTGGATGGCACACCACTTTTAGTAGTCCCAACTTTTAAGTACCCTGGTCTGTGGTTAGATAACAGGCTTGACTTCCGCCCACATTGATGCCATGCATGCCAAATTCTGTGACTTGTACCGCATTAAGAACTGCCTTTCTCCCCAGGTCCACCTGAAACTGGTTACCAGAATGGTTCTCCCAGTTTTGACTATGCAGATGTCATTTATGGCAGCGCCCCCTCCCTTGCCACACTGGAGACCCTCTGCAGTGCCTTCTGCTGCTTTGCTGCCTGCTCACCCTCTTGTGCTCATCACTGCTCCCTTTACTCCTCCCTATCCATCCTTCCTCTTCACATCGCCAGTCCCACTGTGCTTCCCTCATCTCTAAATATTGGTTTGGGCCCTTCCCTTCATACCTATCCCCTCCTCCTATTCCCTGCACTCAAGGAACCCACACATAGTCTCTCTTCCCCACCCACTCTCCTTCACTGGGAAATCTGCTTGTCATACTGCCTCCCCTCCCTCTGGAACTAGCTTCCCTCCTCCATCCATCTGTCTCCCTCCTTTCCCTCCAGACACCAGCTAAACATCCGCCCCCAACAACCCTATATCTGAACCCATCCTTACCCTTACCTGGCTTCGTTCTGACCACCCCTTACCTCTCCCTCCACCTCATAGTTCCGACAACCTCATTGAAGTTCATCAACCTGTTTTGACTCCTACTTTCAGCACCAGCTCAGCCTCCCTTCACTCTGGCACTGTGCACTTTCTGAGTTTGCCTAATTTGCACAGTTGCTTTGTGTGCTGATTTGTCCTCCATATGCTGTGTTTTGTCATTTTATGTGTATTGCACTCAAGTTCCATTCTTTGTCATCCTCACTGTAACCATATCACCTGACTATATTTTGTTTGTAATTGTGCCTCTCCCCTTTGCCTTCCCCCGGGTCGCACCTGAAAATGAACTTTGGCTCTGTGTGTGTCTCACAGTTACGAGATTTAAATAAATGAATAAATGTACATCTTGGGGGCACAGGAAGGTAAATGACTCGCAGTCACACAGAGTGCAAGTGGTGGTTGTGGGTTTCAAACCCAGGTATCCTGGGTCTCCATGTTCACAGCTTAGTCTTTTGACTTCTAAGTTATATTGCCTCTAATATGCTTACAGCTCCCAAGAAGTCCTAATCTTCTGCTTGTGACATCGGATTATGTTCAAGAGGAAATGGATCCTATCGTTTTTATGCTTTACTGAATTTTCTTTACTGACAACACAGCATTGCATTATATCATCTATGAAATTCCTTCCTGGAGGATAAGTAGAGACAGATCTTCAAACACTATCCCATTAGTTTATTTAAAGAAGACATTAGCTTTTTACTCCCCCCCCCCCCCCAATATTCCAGTTATTCCTGCAAGTCTTAAGAGTCAGTCGAGACTCAAGGCAGAAGGGATTCATGGGGGTAAGGTCATGTCAAACAAATTAGATTTCTTTGATTGGGTGACCAAAGAGTTAGATCAGGGTGGAGCAGTGGACATGGTCTACCTAGATTTCAGTAATGCTTTTGACTCAGTTCCACGTAGGAGACTAGTAAGCAAGCTTTGGTAGTTTAGGAGTGGGTCAAAAGGTGGTAAACTGGGTGAGAAATTGGTTAAGGGATAGGCAACAAAGGCTGGAGGTAAACAGAGTTCACTCAGTGGAGGGGCGGGTGACCAGCAGGGTGACACGTGGTACAGTCCTTTTTATAAATCTGTCTTTGTAAGTGACATTGCAGAGGAGCTGGAGGGGAAGGTCTGCCTCTTTGTGGATGACACAAAAATCTGCAGTAGGGTGGACACTCCGGTGGGGTGGAAAGGATGAGCGGAGACCTGAGAACACTGTAGGAATGGTCAAGGGTATTGTAGATGGTTTTCAGTGTAAAATAATGTACTTGGATCACAGAAATCCAAGCGGCGGACCACAACGTGGGTGAAATATTATTGACAACCAGCAAGTAGGAAAGATACCTAGGGGTAATCATATTGGATGACCTAAAGGTGGCCAGACAATGCGACAAGGCAGTTGGGAGGGCTAGTGGGACACCAGGGTGCATAGGGAAGGGTATCAACAGCAGAAAGAGGGATGTGGTGTTGCCACTGTATAGATCCCTGGTAAGACTCCACCTGAAATATTGCATCTAGTTCTGGAGACCACATCTCTGGAAGGACATAGACTGGAGGCAGTCCAGAGGAGGGCAACTAAAATGGTGCAGGGTCTGCAACAAAAGCCCTATGAGGAGAGACTAAAGCAACTCAATATGTACACCCTGGAACAAAGGAGGGAGAGGGAGGATAAGGTAGAGACCTTTAAATACCTTACAGGGGTAAATAAGGAAAGTATTTTTCAGGAAAAAAGTGCTCAAAAACAGGGACATGCTATGAAGCTGGGGGGGGTAGATTCATGAGATGTGAGGAAGCATTGATAAAGAGTGGCGGATTCCTGTAATAGCCTACCAGTGGAGGTGGGGGTGAAAACAGTGGTGTGGTTCAAGAATGCATAAGGGAATCTTGGTGGAAAGGATGGGGGTGGGGGGAAAATGAGCCAGAGATCAAGTAGGGTCTTCTGTGGTACTGTGGATAGGGAAAATGGACTGGATGGGCCAAGCAGTATGTTGCTATGTCAGTAAAAGTCAACATTTTGAACTTCGTTGTCTTGGTACCTTTTTCAAATGGTCTGTTAATGACAGCCACACTTTTTCAAATCCCCTCCCACATGATCCCCGGACTCGATAAAGTATCTTTTCTAAAGAGGCATATTTTGCTGTTGTGTTCTACAAGGCAGTATTGAGAGAGGGATTTCCTTCCAGATACCCAGTGTTGTACTGTTAAAGGCTAAATATATTCTTTGCAAAAAAAAAATACATCAGTTAGGGTTACAGGAACAAACGCTTGGAAACGTGGTGTTAGGTTTTCCAACCCACCCCACCCTCCACGCAGGAACAGGCATCAAGGTGTGCTTTGGGGTTGTCGGCCCTAACACTCACCCCATTCCATGAGTAAACAAGCTGAGATGGGTACAGTATAGGAGAATGGTGTGAACATTAAGGCTGACAACCCCAAGGCACACCCCACACCTGTTCCTGTGTGGAGGATGGGGTGTTAGGGTTTCCAGCACTAACACCACATTTCCAAACTTTTGTTGCTGTAACCCAAATTGATGCATTAACCAAGTTTTTTGAAAAGAATTTCCTTACTTTTTGAGAAAGTATAATTGTAGCTTTATTTGCTTGTGGGAGCACAGGGCCCTCTGGGCCCTGCGCTTCCATCCATTCCTAAGTGTACAGAACTTGTAATGGTATCCTTATTTTCCCGTGGGAGTGCAGGGTCCTCTGGGCCCTGTGCTCCAATCAGTCCATAATGGTATCCGTATATACATGTGGGAGCTCAGGGCCCTCAGATCTCTGCGCTCCCATCCATAACTTTTCAGACGCTCCCACCCAATAGTGTACGGCATCCAAAAATACCTCACATTACAATATTCTCCTATAGAAAACACAGCAGAATTGGAAAGCCGTGAAAAAGACACCAAATGAATATCTTTTCTGGAAACCACCAAAAGGCACATCGGTGGCACACACCCTTTGTAGCCTGGAAATTTCAGCCCAAAATTCCAATGATTTCTTTGATATGAAGTGACAAACAGCCATATAAAATTTATTTTCTTACAAATTGCGAAAAAGAATCCTTCTTCACAAATCGTTTTTTGTAATTTGCAGTAAAAGAAAATCACGTTCTGCAAATTGCGGAAAAGTATTCTGATTCGTGGTTAGTTTTCTGCGATTTGTGAATCAGGATTTCCGCAGCGGGAAAGAAACACATTTCTAAGAAATTAATAAAAAAAAAAAAAGAACTCCAGAATCTGATTCCTTGGGCCCCAATTATGTAAACACAAGGGTTGGTGTTTACAAAACCCCTCTAGTACTTTTGTAATATATTTGTTTCCCTCACTAAGGGAAAACAAGATGGTGGCAACACGAGGTAGGATTCCGCATTTGTGGAACAGAATTCGTGTTTATGTATCAAGAATCCTATTTCAAGCCTCATGATTCTACATTTTCCCCAATGAAATAATGGGAAACTTTAAAAATTAATAACTTTGGAACAGATTAATATTTATTAATATTATTAACATTTATTCCCTGCCCATAGGCCTTCGTGTGTTGTACCCCCACTTACCCTACCTGGTATCCCTCACTTTATTGTAACATTGTGGTATCTGTTTGTAAAAGCCCCCTACATTAGGGAATCCTTGTATGCACAGTCATTTATCAACCCACAGATAGTTGTGCATTGTATGTATTCCCCAGCCTTGACCTTATTTGTTATGCTGTAACTGTCAATTATTTTCTCAATGTATGTACTCTGCAACTCCGATAGTATGCTGCAGTTGTATATGTCCTACTTGTCCTGGACCATCTTGTAAATGAGCTTGCTCAAGGATGATTTTGCCTGGTTAAATAAAGTTTGATTCACCAAACCTTCAAAAGGCATCCCTATGATCCAAGACCTATATACCCTAAAAATTTCAGACCAAAACTCCACACTGTTTTTGCACAACCCGGTGACAAAGACTTTGACAAAAAAAAAACCGTAATAAGTAAGTTCAAGTTATGGGACTTGCGTCCATAATGCTGATGCTAAAAAGTAATAGTTTTATCGCTATAAATGATGTCAAGTCTAGTTTTAAACATGTCCATGCTTGTTCTCTCCACTACATTTGTTGGTAAGTTGTTCCATACGGTTTCCACCCTGGTTGTAAACCAATGTTTCTTTAAGTTTGTGTTCCATTTTAGCAATTCTAATTGCTTATTGTACCTTCTAGCACTGGTCCACCCTTGTTTACAGAATATACCAAGATCTTCCCGTAATGCTATATCATTGGATAATCTAAACATCGTACATAGTTCCCCCCTTAATCTACTGTAATGCAGAGAATACAAAGTAAGCTTTGCCAATCTCTCCCCATAAGATACATTTTTCAAATCAGTCACTGATTTAGTTGCCCTGCACTGTACAGCCTCAACTCTAACCACATCCTCTCTTTTTTGAGGAGACCACACCTGGACACAATGCTCCAAGTGAGGTCTCACCAGAGCTCCATACAGTGGCAAAATAACCTTGTCGCTTCTGCTAGAAATATGCCTCAGAATGCAGTTTAAGTTCTGATTAGCTCTTTTAACCTGCTGTTTGCAATGTGTACTAAACTTTAAGTCTGTGGTTATTTTTATTCCCAAATCTCTCTCTCCACATGTTTCTGCTAGGCTATTGTTCCCAATATTGTACATATGATTATTATTATGCAGACCTAGCTGTGTAATTATGCATTTAGATATGTTGAGTTCTAATTTGCAGGATTTTGTCCACAAATAGATTTGACTTATAGCCTGCTGCAGAGACAATGCCTCAGTTGTAGTATTCACAGTTGTGCCCAATCTGCAATCATCCATGAATTTAGAAATCCATATGTGAGGCTTGCTAAGTTGTAGGGTATATTAAAAAGACGGGCCCAACACTGATCCCTGAGGTACCCTGCTAGTGACTTTAGACATCACACCCTTGACCACCCCTCTCTGCTTCCTCCCAGTCAGCCACCCCGCAATCCATCTTAGAATGTTGCTGTCTATTCCCACTCTAGTCAGTAAATGTATTAATTCCTCATGGAGTAGCTTATCGAAAGCTTTGGCGAAGTTCATAAAGACTACATCCACTGATTTACCCTTATCCAATTCGGAATTAACTTTTTCATAAAAGGATAATAGATTAGTCTGGCATGATCTAGATTTAGTAAAGCCATGTTGTGTGGGGTCAGACAAGTTATTTGCTGCTAAGTAATCAACGATGATATCCTTTAAGATCCCCTCCATAACTTTACCTATTAATGATGTCAAACTTATGGGCCTAAAATTGGCTGGCTCAGACCTAGGCCCCTTTTTTTGAAGAGGGACCACTAAAGCATCCCTCCAAACTTGAGGGACCTCACCCTTATCCAGGGATGTTTGAAATAGGAAGCTAAGTGGAAGTGCTAAGGGATCAGCAAGTTTCTTTAAAATTCTAGGGTTAATATTGTCAGGACCAGGGGATTTATTAATGTCCATTTTTTTTTAATCTATTCCTGACCTCCTCAGGTGTAATTATAACATTCCCCAGAATGAATGCTAAATCATCAGAAAAAGAGGGGGTGTTTCCAGAATTAAAAACTGAGCAAAAATAGTTATTTTGGATATTCACTGTCTCTTTCTCATTTGTCAGTTCGCCTTTAGAATCTTTAAAGGGTTCTAATGTTGTTGAATAATTCTTCATGCGATTAATATAAGAAAAAAAGGATTTTTTTGTTGACTTTAACCTTGGTGGCCAAAGTAACCTCCTGCTGAGCTTTCCCCCTTTTTATGGATTCCTTAACCAATTTAGCACATTTGTTATATGCTTGATAGTTTGAGTTTTTTCCTTCTTATATTTTTTAAATAATCTACCTTTACTATTAATTAAATGTTTAATATGTTTATTTAGCCAACATTGTTTTGATTTATTGCCACCCACATGCTTGATTCTATATTTTGGAATACACAAATTAATTAGATAATTGAGTTTCTCAAGGAGTATATTCCACATATCCTTAGTGGTGTTAACATCAAAGTCCTTAAACCAATCCCATAATACTAAATCTTTCCTAAATTGGGAAAAATTTGCCTTGGCTAAGTTCAATTTAGTAACTCCCCCAGAACTTAAAAGTGAATCTAACTTGGAAGTTAGCTCTATCCTATTTAGTGTAAGTAAAACCTTGGAATGGTCACTGTTACCCCAAGGGGGGGAGAATCTGTACCCCATTTATTAAGTCCCCCATATTTGTCAATACAAGATCGAGAATATTATTGCTTCTTATGTTTTCATGTGCCATTTGTTCATAGCCGGTTTTAGGCACCAGCGAACCCTACGGTTGCTGGGGGCCCCTCCAACCAGAGAAGTTTACCTTATTCATTTTCTAACATTTTTATCTTAATATATTTTCAAAACATTAGTAAAGACTGTGCAGATCCTTCTGGTTCTGTCATGAAATACCTCAACAAGCTGTGATCCAGTCAGTAGGAGGTGGACAGGCAGCAATGGATGGGATGGGAAGAACAGCCCCAAGAACCGACACTGCTGTGTCCTCCTATAATGTTTTTAAAATACTACTGGTTATACTAAAGCTATACATGAAACAAAAGAAATATAACATTTGCTGGCAGATAACTACTGCCTTGGCCCACCTAGTCTGCCCATTTTTCTCTGCCTATAGTATCACCACAAATAAAATCTTGCACTTATGGGCTATAGTAAAACACATGGGCTAAAGGTGGGCCAAGTAGAGAGGCCCCATGACTTCACTAATTCTGCTGGGGGCCATCAAAACCCTAAAGCCGGCCCTGCATTTGTTCTAGACCCAGCTGGTCAAGTACATCCAGATATAATTGTTCAATTTTATTGTCCACCTTTGTTGAGTTCCACTCGATGTTGGGGAGATTGAAATCTCCCAACACTATTAAATTATCAGCTGGATTTAAGTTTTTAAATAAATCCAAAAAGATAAGATCTTTTTCATGTTTAATAGATGGTGGTCTATAAAAAATCCCAGATATAATTTTATGGCCACTTAATGGTATTAACTTAATCCAGATAGTTTCTAGGTCAAGGTCAGCATAAGGTAACTGTAGGCTTTTAATAGAATTATGAACATATATTGCTACGCCCCCACCTTTTCTGTATAATCTAAACTTGTAATATAAGTTATAACCTGAAATTGATTTCTCCCAAGAATCATCATCCCACCAAGTTTCTGTAGTGCAAGCTATTTGTATTTCATGGGATACCAAAAAGTCTTTAAACTCATCAAATTTATTTATTAGGCTTCTAGCATTTATAAGCACTGTCCTCCAGTCCTTTACAATATTGTAATCATTATCCATGGATGTATTTGAATTAGTGATTGTATTTGAATTAGTTTCTAACGTGGGGTGCCCCCCCCCCCCGCACCAGTTTAAATGGAAGTCAATAACCTTATTCAGTTTCCTGCCCAAAATCTTAGATCTTGCCAAGCCAAGATGAAGACCATCCTGTTTAAATAGGAATATGTTACAAAAGGTAGTGGAATTATCCATAAACCCAAGGTTGTTATTTTTGCAAAAGGTTCTTAACAAATTAACTGATTTAATTGCCCTATTTTTATAGTCAAGATACCCATGTGTTGGTAATATGCCTAAAAATATCACTACCTTTTTGTTTAATTATTTTTGTTATTTCAGCCAATTTGGCCTGAAAAGCATTCGGGCTAGTTTTATTAACATCATTGGTGCCTGTATGAACAATAACCAAGGGTTTCGTTGTATTCTGCATAAGCCCTTCTGATAAATCAGATACATCACCCACCTTAGCTCCGGGTAGGGTGCTGACAGTAGTGCTGCTCTTTCTACCTTCACATACCACAGAGTCCACTCCCCTAATTATTGAATCCCCTATAACCAATATATCCTTGGTTAAGATCTTTTTAGTTGATAGTGTGTCCTGGTTACTTGCAGGGTCAAATTCCTTATGAGTATTTTCGGAATTTTGCATAGTACTGACTTCAAGATCTACATGATCATCCAGTTAAACATGTTTTGGACTAGCACGATGTTCTCAATACAATCTGTGCGGTGCTTTTTTGTGGGATATTTGGGCTGTACCCATGATGTTTTGACTGCAGGCTGAATAGATTCCTCCCCCCACCCCAGCACAGTTTAACTCTTCCTCTTCAAACTTGGTCTTATCTTTATCCAATGAGATTTGGGCTTCAGACAATGTAATATCCTGGGCAGTTTGATCTGTAAATCTTTCTAAGCTACTGATTTCTTTTTCATTCTCTAATCTCTGTGGTAATATATCAATTTCCTTCCTTAATTTTGTAATTAAGGTGCAGTTCTCACATACAAACTCCTTACAGGCTGGTTTATCCGTATACATTTTACACTTGATACAAACTCTTTTTGTTTTGCTGCCTCGCGTACCCTTATTTTGTGACATGCTGACGACTCAGTTTTATGCTCGCCAATGGTATGCTTCGTTGGATTAAATTACCGTGTCCTAATACTCCGCGTACTCAATGGACACAGCTGATAAGCAACGCTACGTGTCTCTGCGCATGGCACCACGCACTCTGCACACGCTCGCCCTGCTTGCTGCAGAGCTGAATAAAAGCGGAAGTGAAATTTGCAAGGGGTCGCTTGGATCCTCGCAACAGTGTTGCAATATAAGTAATTGGCTGCTAGTAACTCGCCGTGCGTTCTCCACTCATACATGGGAAAGGCACACAAGTGAAAGCTATTCAATTAAATGGTTTAAAAAGTACAGCACGCTGGCACAGAGGGCTGAGACGCCGGACGCCACACCTCGAACCACGCCGGCGACCCGAGTTCGGGAATGGACTCGGGGGTCGGAAGGGGTAGGACTGAGTGTCCATAGGACTGCTCTCCTCCTCCTCTGGGGAGGGTTAAGGACGCAGATCGCTCTCCAGGGCACAACAGAGGGATTATGGGGAACACTAGAAACGAAATACCACTCAGTGGCCACCGAAGAAGGCTGTCTGGTCCGGTTGCCTCAGTGCCTTCCCGGGCTCCTTCTCCCGACGGTATCCCGGGCCCTAAGAAGAGTGTGCTGGGGTCATCCCCGGTGCCTTCCCCTTCGGAGGAGGGGGCCCTATGCAAGCGAGAAGGACGCCGATATCCCGGGATCGGCTGTGACACGAGGAGTAAGAGGAGGGCCTGGTTAGGACAGGAAGGGCTATCAGAGACGGCAGAGCCAGAAGGAGTAGGGGCCTGCGAGCATGAAGAGGGCGAAAAAAGAATATACAAAAAAAAAAAAAAGTACAGCACTGTGTAGGTAAAGCAGTAACAGCGCTCTCTGCCCACATAGAATGACAGGGCTCCTTGATACACACACAATAAAAGACTAATTAAGCTCTCAAGTGCTGCCCGCAGGCTCTTTCCCCAGTGTGCTGATCCCTTAGCAGGACAACAGCATATGCTCACCCGCTCGCTGCAGGGCTGAATAAAAGCGTGTTGTCACCTGGAAGTGAAATTTACAAGAGGCCGCTTGGCTCCTCGCAACAATGTTGCAATATAAGTAATTGGCTGCTAGTAACTCGCCGTGCGTTCTCCACTCATACATGGAAAAGGCACACAAGTGAAAGCTATTCAATTAAATGGTTTAAAAAGTATAGCACTGTGTAGGTATAGCAGTAACAGTGTTCTCTGCCTGCATAGAATGACAGGGCTCCTTGACACACACACACTCGCACAATAAAAGATTATTAAGCTCTCAAGTGCTGCCCGCAGGCTCTTTCCCCAATGTGCTGATCCCTTAGCAGGACAACAGTATATGCTCACCCGCTCGCTGCAGGGCTGAATAAAAGCATGCTGTCACCCGGAAGTGAAATTTACAAGAGGTCGCTTTGCTCTTCGCAACAATGTTGCAATATAAGTAATTGGCTGCTAGTAACTTGCTGTGCGTTCTCCACTCATATGTGGGAGAGGCACACAAGTGAAAGCTATTCAATTAAATGGTTTAAAAAGTACAGCACTGTGTAGGTATAGCAGTAACAGCGCTTTCTGCCTGCATAGAATGACAGGGCTCCTTGACACACACACACACACACACACACACACACACACACACACTCACACAATAAAAGACTAATTAAGCTCTCAAGTGCTGGCTGCAGGCTCTTTCCCCAGAGTGCTGATCCCTTAGCAGGACAACAGTACATGTTTTTTGCCACTCCATATCGCCGCACCTACACATCCGACCGGAACAAAACTTCCCGCATCAAGAGATCTTTGGTCCCTGATGGCGCATGCCAAATTTAGTACGAATCGCTTGAATATTAATAAATAATACTAATCTGTTCAGGGACTCTCGTGCCCGAGCAGCGCCCGCAGCAACAAGGTGGCACCTACAGCCATCCCTGCGGCCGCCACCCAACTCTACTGCCATCCCTGCCCACCCTCTTGGTTCTCCAGCTCAGATTCAACAGCGGACTTTCATGCCCGAACGGCACCCGCAGCAGCAAGGCGGCACCTACAGCCATCACCGTGGCCGCCGCCCAACTCTGCTGCCATCCCTGCCTGCCCTCCTGGTTCTCCAGCCCGGATTCAACAAGCGGACTCGCGCCCAGCGAGCGCCCGCCTTTCAAAGGGCACCCTGCGGCCATCACCGCGGCGCCACCTCGACCTCGCCTGCCATCCTGCCCGCCCTCCTGGTTATCCAGCCCGGATTCAATAGCGAAGGTACAGCCGCTAGAGCCTCTCGCTCCAGCTCCTTTCTGATTGGTGCAGCGCTTGGCTAACTGGACCGTGATTGGTCTGTTCTACATCCCCGAGCCATCTGATTGGAGCACTTTTTGACTGTGTTAAAAATACATAGAAACATAGAAACGTAGACTTTGACGGCAGATAAGGACCGCTAGGCCCATCTAGTCTGCCCATTTCCCTACCTACAGGATAGGCCGCAGATCCTAGTTAACCAACAGCCTATATCTTCCTGCCCCCCACAAGAATTGCCTTATGTCTGTCCCATGCATTCTTGAATTCTCCCACAGTTTTAGACCCCACAACTTCCTCAGGAAGGCTGTTCCATGCATCCACTACCTCTCTGTAAATAATACTTCCTCCATTGCCCCTGAACCGCCCTCCTTCTATCTTTAAATTGTGTCCCTTGTTCTTGCAAGTCTCTCTTCTGAAAGATGCTACCCTCTTGAACTTTGTTGATTCCCTTGAGGTACTTGAAAGTTTCTATCATGTCCCCCTCTCCCTTCTTTCCTCAAGGGTATACATATTAAGCTCCTTTAGTCTCTCCTCATCGGCTTCTCTTGCAGACCCTGCACCATTTTAGTTGCCCTCCTCTGGACTGCCTCTATCCTGTCTATGTCCTTGCGGAGATGGGGTCTCCAGAACTGGACACAGTATTCCAGATGGGGTCTCACCAACTGTCTGTACAGAGGATAACAACTTCCTGTTTTCTGCTGCTGATGCCTCTCCCTATACATCCCAGTATACCCCGGCCCTCCCTACTGCCTTCTCACATTGCTTGCTAACCTTAAGGTCATCTGATATGATTACCCCCAGGTCCCTTTCCTGTTTTGTTGTTGTTACTACCTCCCACCCATTGTGTATTCTTCCCTGGGTTCTTGTTTCCCAGGTGCATTATTTGCACTTTTGCATTGAATCCTAGCTGCCATCGTCTGACCATTCCTCCAACCTTGCAAGTCCTTTTCATCCTTTCACGCCTCCTGTGTATCAACCCTGTTGCAGATCTTTGTGTCATCTGCAAAAGGCATGCCTTTCCTTCCAGTCCCTCTGCAATGTCACTGATGAAGACATTAAAAGGACTGGACCCAATACTGAACCCTGCGGTACCCACTAGTAACTGCCCTTTCTTCAGAGTGGACTCCATTTACAATTACCTTCTGTGTCCTTTGTCAGCCAATGTTTTACAGGCTACCACCCTGGGACCCACTCCCAGGCTGGTTAATTTGACTAATAATATTTTGTGTGGGACTGTGTCAAATGCCTTGCTAAAGTCTGGTAGCCATGTCCACAGCCCTCCTGGTCTACTACTTTGGTCACCCAGTCAAAGAAATCTATTAGATTCTGTCTGACATGACCTTCCCACTGTGAACCCATGCTGCCTTGGATCCTGTGCTCCACTGACCTCTAGGTACTCAACTATTCTTTCCTTCAGAAGTGACTCATCACTTCCCTACCACAGAGGTCAGACTGACAGGTCTGTAGTTCCTGCTCTGTCTTGGTCCCACTTTTGTGAAGGGAATCACATCCGCCTTCCTCCAGTCCTCGGGTACCACACCATCCTCCCATGATTTATTAAAAGAGTAGCCAGTGGTTTCACTAGTTCCTTCCTTAATTCTTTTAGAATTCTGGGTGGAATTCCATCAGGACCCATTGCTTTGTCCACCTTCAGTTTAGGAGTTCTTGCAGAACCCTTTCTTCTGTGAAAGGACTGGGATCGACCCCCCTATCAAGAGTGCTTCTGTTAATTGGATTAGGCACTTCCCCCTCCTCTTTTGTGAATACTGAGCAGAAATATTGTTCAGTATTCCTGCTTTTTCACTGTCCCCCTCTGCCCACCCACCGTTCATTCTATTCAGCCTCACTATCCCTCCCTTTGTCTTTCTACGCTCGCTGATGTACCTATAAAAGGTTTTATCCCCCTTCTTAACTGAGTTGGCTATCTTTTCCTCAGTTTGGGCCTTTGCTATTCTGACTTCCCTCCCTGCTTCTTTCTGCCTTAACTGGTAGAGCTCTCTGTCCTGCTCCTTCTGTGTTTCCTTATACTTCCGGAATGCTATCTTTTCTTCCTGACTTTCACAGCCACCTCTCTGAGAACCATAGTGGCTTTTTCTTTTGTTTTGATTTGTTTATTTGCTTCACACAAAGGCTTGTTGCCTCTGTGATGGCAGTTTGATAATTCCCATTGTTGCTCCACACCTCCTTCTAGCCTGTTTGCTAGTGCTTTCTGAGGCGCTCTCCCATCTTGCCAAAGTCAGCCCTCCTAAAGTCCAGTACCCTCACTTTTGTATGGCTTGACTCTGTAGCTGAGTTTAACGTGAACACACACTGTTTGATGGTCACTTGTCCCCAGATGGCAACCCACTTCTAGATCTGAGATCCTCTCCTGCGCCCTTTGAGAGTCGAGGTCTAGATTGCTCCTCACGAGTGGGTTCGAAACTAGCTGTCTAATGCCTGCCACCTGTAGGGCGTCAAGAATGGCCCTGCTCTTGGATGTGGCTGCAGCAAATGCTCAGTTAACATCTGGCATATTCAGGTCTCCCATCAACAGTATCTCCCTTTCTCTGCCATTCTAAGAATGCCTTCCATCATATCCTTGTCCATGCCTTCCCCTGACATGGGGGTCTGTACACAACCCCTATAATCGGATTGTGGTGCCTTTCCTGTCTCCAGGTGACCCACAGTGCCTCCTCTCCTCCCTGTTTACTCTTTTGTTCAGTTGCTTTATCCTTCCTTTACATAGAGAGCTACTCCTCCCTCTTCTCCCCTGCCTGTCTCTCCTGTAGGTTTTGTACCCTGGTATGTAACATCCCAGTCATGGTTCTCTGCGTACCATGTTTCTGTGACTGCTACGATATCCAGGCATCCCTCTTCCATTAAGGCCACCAGCTCAGGGAGCTGTTTCTGCGCCTTTTTAATGGTGAAAACTCGCTCCTTTTTTGACCCACCCCCTTCCAGGCCTCCTTTAAATACACTTCTTGCCCCTCCCCTCTCGTACATCTGCATTATCATAGGCTTACTTTTACCCTGCCTATCACCTGTCTTCTTGTTAGGGCTTAAGTGTAAAGAGCTTGATCTGTGCTCTACTCCTTATCATTATAGTCTGCTCCTCTATTCCCTACTGCTCTCTCCCTCTCATTCCCTGGCTGCTCCTCTCTAACCTGAGCAGTTAGCCTGATTTCTCTCGTTTCCCGCCCACAAGAGAAGACATTTTATTTCCACTGATTTAATCAGGTGGAAAAGATGCAAGGGCAACCAAATCACCCAGTAACCACTAAATACCCCCAGAATGTCAGATCCAAGGCACACAATGAGAGGGCTCTTGCCTCTCCTGCTGCTTCTGGTCCCACTGGTGGGTATAAGCTTCACCACTCTAGCACCTGACCAGGTATCTCCTACAACATTTGCAACCCAGGAGCAGAACCTGTCCCTAGTAATAGGGATGACCACAGGTTGTGGGGGACTACGTAACCTCCCTCAAGCACTGTCTATGCTCCCGGAGGCTAAAATCTATTCCTACCCCATAGCAGCATTACTGTGTGGCCGACCAGGCTACATTAGCTCAGTTACTCTAGTACAACAAGGGCCCAGGCATTCTGATGCTAGTAGAATAACCTGGATGCACCAAAGCTGCAAACTCATGCTTTTCCTCTTGCTGCTGTCTGGGAATGTCCACCCTAACCCGGGGCCACCCCTATGCAATCTGCGGCAGTGAAGCACACATCCTAATGCTGGGACCACCCCCATGCAGTCCATGTCAAAAGGAGCACTGAGAATCATTTCACTTAATATAAACCGCCTCCTCCCTAAGTTCCCTCAGATCCAAGCATGAGTGGTACAGCTAAAACCGGACATTATTACCTTCACTAAGACCTGTCTATCCCCTAAGATCACAGATGCATCTATATCACTGGAAGGTCACAACTCTTTCCGCCAGGACAGGCTCTCCAAATGGGGTAGCGGCTGCCTAGTCTATGTCCAAAACGACATTAAAGTGCTGATGATGGACTGCAGCCTGCACACTAGTGAGGCACAAATCCTCCACCTCAAACTTATCATTGGACAGCAAAACAAAGTACTGTTGCTAACAACAGTCTACATACCCCTAGGGAAGCAGGCTGCTGGGCTCAAACTCTTTGACGAGAATCTGCAGCAACTGGGGAAAAACTGGGAGCATGTAATTGTTGGGGATTTCAACATAAACTGGCACTCAAACAAGGAAACCGTAGCCAGAGATCTAATAGCTGGCCTCTACCTTACGCAGATGGTTACCCTTCCCACAAGGCAAAACTACAAAACAGGCACCAGTACACTCATTGACTGGCTACTCTGTTCCAATCCTGATCACATATCAGATGTTCAGGTTTTGCCTGATAGCCTCAGTGACCACTCGCCAGTCATGTGCACCTGGGCAAACAAGTTCACAAAGTGCCCGCCGAAAGTCACTACTAATCGTGTGCTGAGACCTGGGCTACGAAATACTTTCAAACACCACTTATCCCAGATTGACTGGTCACCGCTGGACCATGCAACTGATGGCAACCTCAACTTTGAGTTCTTCCAAAACTCTCTTACCTGGGCTGTGATATCTTCGCCCCCCCCCCCCCAAACAAAGTCAAAGGAACCCACACCCCGAGATCAAATGTGTGATAGAGACAACCTGTGGCACAAAGCTAAGACCTCAGGAAAGCTGCATGATGTATCTGCATACAAAGCTGCAAGGAACTCCTGTACTAGACTCATTCGCGTGGCGAAAGCAAGCTATTTCAAGGATCTCCTTAACAAAAACTGGGGGTCCTCAAAAGGGTTTTGGAACACACTAAAATCACTAGCGGGAAGGACTTCCAGGGCATCACCTGACCTGATTAGCACTGGCGAAGAGTCTATCCTGGAACCCTTACTGATTGCCAACGAGTTCAATGCCACGTTCTCTGATCTCTCAGGGGTGTTTCCCAGTGAGTTCCTAAACCCCTGAATAACCAGCTGCACAGCAACACCGTACCCTCCTCAGCGAGGGATGGGCTGCCACCTTTCTATTTTAAGCAAGTTACAGTTTCTGAAACCATCAAGCATGTAAAGAGGGTCCTTGGAAAGACCAGAATGGGGAGTGATCTAATTGATATGAATTTGGTTGCCCTAACGTTTGATGAACTAGCAGCCCCAATTACCAAGGTTTTTAATGCCTCTCTAAGATTGGGCGTGTTCCCAGACACATGGAAATTTGCGCTGGTTACACCAGTTTTCAAATCTGGGGATGAAACACTCACCGCCAAGTATAGGCCAGTCTCCATCCTCCCACCCCTCTCCAAAGCACTAGAGAGAATAGTCTCTGAACAGCTCACTGACTTCCTCGGCAGACACAAATTACTCTGCAGCTGTCAGCATGGCTTTCACAAAAAAACACTCTACCATCACCGGACTGGTGGATTACACCACCCAGCTCTACGACGTCCTTGACCAAGGGATGGCGGTGGGGTCAGTTTTCATTGACCTCACAAAAGCGTTTGACTCAGTTAACCACCAGCTATTACTAAACGCACTGCTATCTAGGGGATTGGCCCCAGATTCAGTCACCTGGTTTTGCAGCTATATGTCGAAAAGGACCAAAAGAGTTAGAATCGGCGACTCATTCTCAGATCGAAAGGTAGTGGCCCTTGGAGTACCTCAAGGGTCTATACTTGGACCACTCCTTTTCAGCCTGTTCATTAACCGCCTCCCTAAAGCCTGCTCGGCATGCATCGTATTATATGAAGATGATGCCGTTATATCGGTCCCAGGCAGGAACCACTCAGCCGTCAAGGAAGGCCTACTCGATAGCTTCCACAAACTCAAAACCTGGTTCTGCCAACACAAACTGCTACTAAACCATAAAAAAAAAACAAAAGCATGCTGTTCACGGACCCTCAGAACAAAAGGAATTTCTGCCCACTTCGAATTCAGAACCTTAAAGGTGACAGACTAGAACAAGTCTCCTCATTTAAATATCTGGGTGTTTACCTTGGTGACACTCTCGGTTTCTTCCATCATGTTGATCAAGTTGTCAAAACCACCAACATGAAACTGGGCATCCTCCATAGAAACAAGCACTCGATGACACCTGCGGCCCTCAAATTAGCCACAGGCAGCACTGTATTGTCATCCACTGACTATGGGTTACCAATATACATGGTAGGATCAGACACTGCCCTAGGCAGGATACAAACACTCGTAAACAGGACTTGTCGTCTGGCACTTGGGCCAGATCGCTGGACTCACACCTGGGTCCTCTACTGGAGATTGTCTGGCTCCCTCTGCACTTAAGAGCCCAATACCAAACCTGCCTGATCGTAAAAAAAGTGCAGCTAGGCCTCATGCCGGAATCCCTAAATAGTCTGTTCAAGAAGGCAGTGCATACAAAGCAAACCAGAAGTGCAACAAAAGGAGGACTTCAAGTCCCTTTCAAGCGCATGTCTTTGACCCAGAAATCCATTTCTTTTAAGGGCCCCAAATGGTTTAATGAGCTACCCGACACACTGGCAGGAGGCACAGAGCTGAGCCAGTTCAAAAGGGGGCTATGGTCCCATCTTAAGAGTGTAGCTACCTGTAACTATGCAAACACATGATCAATAGATCCTCTTGATTTTACTCGTCTTTCTCTCCTACCCCTCCCCCCCCAATCCCCCCAATAAATCGACTTACCACCCTCCACCACCATCTTACCCCTCCTCATTTCTCCCTACCCACACTGCCTCCATTTTTGACAACACCACTCTGGTTGCTTACCCCACTCCCTTTCATCCCCCTGACATAACATTGCCATATTGCTGACATGTTATTTTCTACTGGGCTAGCCCTACCCTGCAACAAATGATGTAATGCACTTTATCTATTGTTAAGGTGTACCTGAAATGAACAAGTCTTGAACCTCATGTGACACTGTATTGATTTCATGATGCCTACTCTGTAATCTCTGCTAGCTGTATTGTATTGTATCGTACTGTTTTTTGTCCTTGACTTGGAACTTTTGAAAATGAATCTCTGACTCAAAGGTATTAATCCTAATAGAAATAAATAAATAAAAATAGTTGCAAAGTTATTTGAGTGCAAAATTTTCGGTTTAATATAGAAGTGAAGATTTAACCCTAACTATAGGGGCACGACCGTGCCCTATAATACATTTGTATTGCCCTCGAGTTAAGTTAATGTATTCATTTAAATCCCCCTAATACGATTCCCTTTGGAGACAACACCCAAGTTATCCCTTATACCTGATTCAGTTCTTGTTCTGTCTGAAAACGATGTATATTCCAAGGTTTGGATGCTGTGGTAATACATGAGGCAAGTGAGCACTCTCATGGTCACGTCTGGGGCAGTTTCCAGTAGTAGTAGCTGAGAATTTGGCTTGTGTCTGGCGTATAATAGGCCTGCTAACTAGGTATGAACTGTAATAATTTAAATTTACTATGAATTAGTAACTTCATACCATCCTCTTAGACCTCAACCCAGTCCTCCTCCGTTAGTCATTACCTCACCACTCATGCCAATATTTTTTTTTTATATTTTATTTATTTTTTAACCCCGAATTCTCTGCATTTCTGGCCAGCCATGTTTTAACCCCCCACTGCGCTGGGCGATCCCGTGTTGCCATCCGCTCCGTTGGTCCTGCATCCCCAATAGACCCAGCTTAACCCTGCCCCAGCATGCCAGAGCAATGTCCCATCGCTCGGTGCCACAGAGTCGGCACATGCCACTTATTTTTAATATTTTGGTTATACTCTTCACAATGAGATCAGAGTTTCTCATAGATACTAGACACATCCCTCTGTTCCATCTTTCAGATGAAATGTTAAACTGAGGTCCTGTCTGCCTCTCCTAGTGGTTGTTAAAGATCCCATGGCACTTCTTGAGAATAGTATGGGAATTTCCCATTTGTCCTGTCAAATTTCATCCGTTCCCTAAAACAATATCACCAACAGTGTAACCAGATTGAGTATATTAGTTTGCATCTGTATCACTCCCCACCACCAGGACAAGGCTGAAAATAGGCAGAATTGCCTAGCCCTCCTTTCCTGGTCAAGAAAAACAAAAATTTCTAGGGATGTGGATATGGTGTACTATCCACAGTTCAGCAGTCTTCTTTTCCCGTTAAATTCTGCCAGAATGTCTTCCGGCTAAGCTTCTCCCACTCAACTGGGTGCTGCCCTCCTCGGCTCTGCCCCGATGTGTCAGATCTTCCTTTCCACTGGAAAAATCAGGTCTCCTGCTTCACAGCTTCTGCGTGTGGAGTAGGCTCATTTTTCTAGTCTGTATTCAGATTTTTTGTCAAGTGTTTTTAGATTACCGTATGGAGCGTGACGACCAGAGATCCAATCCTGGGTTCAGGCGGAGTGCCACTTGTTACCAGCTCATGTCGCATGCCATCCCTCATGCCTCCTGTATTTCTTGCCTAGGGGATCAGCATGATCCACAGGCTTGCGGCCTGTGCTTGTCCCTGTGGCCCTCACTGTTAGAGGACTGTTTTAACCACCTTTTTGGGGGCCGACCAATCACACGGGACCCACTGGTCCCGTCCATAGATGCACTCAGGGCTGTCTCGGCGGTAGCAGACTCAGAATTGCAGCTTGCCGTGCTCAAAGCAGTTACGGCCCAGGTCACAGCAGGCATCGCTTCAGTCCCCATGTTGCTCCAGGTGGGATTAGGAGCTTTGCTTGCTGCAGCATCTCAGGACTTGTGTCATTTCCTTCCAACCCTCAGGGAGGGCCCTTCCCGAGAGACTATCTTATCCAAGTCTTAGCTTTCTGTGAGGCCCTGTCATAGGTCGTGGGAATGGGAGTGGGCTTGCTCCTCCCGCCCCCACGATTCTGCTGCTGGCTTGATGGATGTCGACTTCAGTCGACCCACGTGGAGTTCCTTCCCCGTCTGCTTGCCGCTTGGTGTTCCCGCCAGGCTTGCCGGCTGAGACTCCGGCTGACCAATCTGTCGAGATTTTTCTCAGCCCTGTTGGCCCATTGGTTGACTCGCTCTTTCGAGTTCTGGTTCTCTGAACACTCTTTTTGCAGGGCTGATTACACCAGCCGACCCAGCTGTCTCCCTTCGGGAGCTTGACCACTCAGGGGTTCTGCGGGCTCCAGTCCATGCTGCGTACACAGTTCTCTTCTCCGCATCTCCTCCCCGACAACCCTATCGTCTGTCGAGGCCACAGTAGAGGGCTCAGTCCCATTTGGGATTGAGATCTCTGGTATCTTGGTGTTCCTGCTCTCTGACATCCACTCAGAAGCGCTGTCTATGCTCCTTCTCCTCCTCGTCTTTGGGTGAAGAAAGGCTGCGCCACGGTTTGCGGCATTAAGAAGCTCTGATGCAGCCCCAGTGGCTCCTCACTTTTTCTGCTCCTTGTCTTTTGGCAAAGGCAGGCTCCGCCGTGGCTTGCGGCATTGTTAGGAGGCGCCGATGTGGCTCCATAGTCACGGTTGTGCTGCTTCACAGGGCCAGCGCTTCCGTGGCCATTCTGTTTTTTCCCATCCAAGCCAATGTCAGCTTCTCCTCCCATCCGGGTGGAGGCCCCCTCATCATCACAGCCCTTGCTTGGGCTGCATCCCAGGCTGCCAACCACTTCCATCCTCCCCAACCAGCTGTCCATTATGACCTCTCGTTCAGTTGCGTCCCAGGCAGTCCACATGGAGCCTGGGTCAAGGGTAATGTTGGAATTCTGAGACCTCCTCCCTGTTTCCTGTTGGACTCTGGGCTTGCTGGGGTGTCCACCCACGGGTAACCCTGGTCGGCCATCCTCAATGGGGCCGAGTCTCCAGGGGTGGCCTTCTCGATGCTCACCGGGCCCCTTCGCTGGTTTTACAGGCCAACCTTCAGCCAAAAGACTGTTTCGGGTCTTGGCGGACGGGCAAGTCGAGTGTCCCTCACCCTTAACCTGTGACAACAGGACTGGAGGCATTCTGACATATGCTGCCCCTGATCTCAAACAGCGACCTCTGCAGCATTCTTACCTTTGCTTTTGGGTGTTTTGGCCAGGTCTTCCCCCCCCCTTTCCTGTGGATCTCTGGTTGACGGTTCAGTTTGTCCAGGGATGTTAGGTTGCCGAGCTCCAACTGGCCTGAGGACGTCAGTGACCCCAGTCTGCAGCCACTGCAGTCCCTGGCAGCATGGGGCTTGATTGGGGATTTCCACCGGTCAAACAACATGAAGTCTTGCTGTATTCTGACTATTGCAGTTAGCCACAGCCTTTAAACTGCCCCAGAGAACAAAGGGTTAACTTTCTATGCCAAGCATAGAATGCTGAGCTCGAGCTCGGTTGATATCTCTGTCTGGAGCCCTTTGAAATCCAACCGTCCGATTCTTTACTCCGCCTCACTGAATAGTCGCTCCAGAGATTTCTCCTTAAACTCGGTTCGAAAGTCAGTTAAAGTCTCGGTTAAATTGTTGGTTTTAAACAGAATTTATTTCCGCACAGTCAGTTCAGTCTCTGTCTGTGGTACCGTAAGTAATAGATACGTTTTGTTCTGATTTTCTTTGTGGAAATTGTAAAGTGTTAGATCGCTTCGGCTGAACCGATCACTTGTAGTGGATCCTTGTGTTTTACTTTAGAGTGTGGTTACTGGTCCTTATCGGTTCAAAAAAAAAACCAAACGTGTTTTGAACAGTTTTTTACAATACCCGTGACACGGTTAGGAACCGATAAGGGAGTCTTTCCTGGCGGTTGCCATAAAAAGGGTAAGTTTGGTTAGGCTGGCCATGTCTGAGAAACCCAAGGAAAAAAACGGGCCCACTAGGTTTCAACACTGCAGTGAGTGTGGGGAGGTCTTTGCTAAGGCCGATCCCCACACCACCTGTGTTTATTGTCTGGGGTTTGAACACCTCGATACAGACTGCCAAATTTGTAAAAATGTTCCTAAATCTACCCTTGAAAATAGATTAGGTGGATTGAGGGAAAAGGAAGCCAAGAAGACTGCTGACCCGGATGGCCAGCCTGGTTTGGTTCCGACCGAGGAGTGCCCTCTGACCAGGGCGATACTTCTGTGGGCAAGAGGAGAGACGATCCTGAGGGGTCAGATCTTACTTCGAGACACAGCTCTTGCAGCAGGTTACACCATTAGAACTGAAGCGGCAGGCGTCAGGACTACGGAAAATTCTAGCTAGCTATCTTCAATGGGGACCATGCGACGTCGGTCCACCTCCGGCGTCAGGCGTGGTATATAGGGCTGTCCCGCCAGATTCCTCAGTTCTTTCCATGGCCGACTTGCATGTCTCCCGACCCCTTCGGTTTCAGTCTAGCTACGATGCATGGTTCAGAGCTTTCCTTCGGGGAAATTCATCTTTCTTCAAGCAAGATTGTTGTTGATGTCCTCTCCGACCTCCGGTCATCCCTCCAAGTGTGCTTGCGGGAAACAGATCCCCTTCAAGGACCCCCACACGGCCTGCGTAAGGTGCCTGGGACCAGACCACGATACCCGGGCCTGTTCGTTTTGCCAGGGGTTCAACAGCCGAACCATGTCCTCCAAGGGGATCTTCGTCCAAATCCCACAAGCACGCGGAGAAAGAGCCCTTCGGGTCCCGTCCAGGGCTTGATCCCGCAGCTCCGGTTCTCGGTCCGACCGCTCTCCTTCCAGGGCCAGCTCTCAGCCTCCCCCGGCTGCGAGAAGATCATTACCAAACTCCAAGAGGCCGGGAAGGCGGTAAGGTCGGTTCAAGCCATGTACCGACCCAAGCTTGGTTCCTTTCGTAGGAACCAAAGCCGTTTTCGTGGGTGGACACAGAGGCAGCAGCCCCGCTCCGCTACACATCAGAGGGGTTCCGGTTTCCGTAGAACCCAGGGAAACAGACCGCCAGCCGAGGTCAGCGTTCCCCTAGGCCGACCCAGCCAGCAGGCCCATCTGCCGCCACAGCCTGACTCCTTTCCGGCCCCCACCCCTCAGGATCAACAGGAAATCATGGTCGGAGGTCGCATTGCGAACTTCCTGCCGGGATGGCAGGCCATTACCACCGACAGGTGGGTTCTGCAGTTGGTCAGTCTAGGCCACTTTATAGAATTCACAGAAAAGCCACCTCGAGGCCTCCTTTGTTCTCCGGTATCCGGGTCAGCACAAAAATTGATCTGGCAAAGTACTGCGCTCTAAGAAAAGGGCGATAGAGTACGTCGAGGAGAACCAGAGAGGGCGAGGATATTATTCCCACTTCTTCCTGGTTCCCAAGAAATCAGGGGACCTCCGTCCGATTCTGGACCTCAGCGACCTCAATGTGTCGGTCGCCTACAAAAGATTCCGCATGGTGACTCTCCCAGGCCTTATTCCCATGCTGAAACAAGACGCCTTTTTAGCGTCCCTAGACATGCAGGACGCATACCTGCATATCCCCATAGCTCACGCGCACCAGAGGTTCCTGCGCTTCGAGTTTCTCGACCACCACTTTCAGTTCCGAGCTCTTCCATTCGGACTGTCATCCGCACCAAGGGTCTTTACCAAGTGCGGGGCAGTCGTGGCAGCATCTCTGAGGAGATAGGGCCACTATGTGTTCCCGTACCTCGACAACTGGCTTCTCATGGCCTCCTCCAGAGAGGCGTTGTTACTTGCGGTCCAGAGCACCCAGGACTTGTTCCAATCTCTGGGCATTCTCATAAATTACGAGAAGTCTCTCCTGGTACAGTCGCAGAAAGTGCAGTTTATAGGCGCAGTCCTGGACACTGTTCAGGAAGAGCTTTTCTTCCAGGCGACAGGCGGGCGCATCAGATCCCTCATAAAGGGATTTGTCATCGAACAAAGATCGTACCTGCCAGAACAGGTCCTTAAACGCCGGACATGGCTGCGGCCATTCCACCTGCTGTCCTTTCGCAAGGCTCCACATGCGGGTAACCCAGTGGATGCTCAAGGTGCAATGGGACCAAAGGCAAGACCACTTGCAGCATCTGGTCAGGATCACAAATTCAGTGATCCGAGACTGGCAGTGGTGGCTAGTCCCCGGGTCGCTCTCCAAGGGTGCCCCGTTTGTAGCGCCGTCCCCGGAAGTAACCCTCACCACGGACGCCTCACATCTTGGGTGGGGGGCACACCTGGACGGGGTAAAGTCCCAGGGTACGTGGACCCCGTTGGAAGCTCATCTCCATATCAATGTCCTAGAGATGAGGGCGGTTCTCTATGCCCTGCAGGCCTTTCAGTCAGTGATCCCACCTGTACTCTCCTGCTTCAGACAGACAACAGGCGGTGATGTATTACCTCAACAAACAAGGAGGCACACACTCTCCCCTTTGCAGGAGGCCATGAGGGTGTGGGATTGGGTAGTGGACCGGCGCAAATCTGATCACTGTGCATGTTCCGGGTGGACAACACAACTGGGACGGCCTGAGTCGTTCCCAGGCCAGAGTCCACAGTGGGAACTCCTTCAGAGGTAGCAGAGGACCTGTTTCTTCGTGAGGAATTCCAGAACTAGACTTGTTCGCATCCCCATCCAGCATAAAAACTGCCCAATTTTGCTCGCTAGATCCAGGGCCTGGTGTTTTCTGGCGGGGCGTTATCCCTCTCCTGGGAGAACAGATTCTCTACGCTTTCCTCCTTCCCGTTGATCCAGAGGTTCTTCTCCAAACTGCGCGGGGAGCACGCACACATGATTCTGGTGGCCCCATTCTGGCCCAGACAGATCTAGTTCCCTTTGTTGGTGCACCTATCTAGGAACCCACACTCCGTTGCCGCTCAGCTCCCCCTACTGTCTCAGGAGAAAGGTTCATTGGTCCATCCGGATCTCGTTCTCTGAACCTGCATGCTTGGCTCCTAGAACATAGCCATCGTGCGTCACGGGGTCGCAAGAGGTTGCAGAGTTCTTTCTGCAGCCAGAAAACCGGCAACGCATGAATGACGCCATGAAATGGCGCCGTTTTTGTTCATGGTCACGTGCTCGTGATTTTTCCCCTTTAGGTTGTCCTGTGGAGTAGTGTTGGATTATCTCCTCTCCCTTTTTCATTCAGGCCTAGCCTACTCCTCTATTAAGGTACATCTTTGTGCCATTTCTGCCTATCACCTCCCGGTGGGGCATCGTACAGTAGCTCAATTGGACGCCTTTCGTGAATTTCTTAGGGGGGTGTTACACCTTAGGCCTCCCATTAGGGACCCTGTGCCTCCATGGGATCTGCTCTTTGTCCTGGAACAGCTCACGCTCCCTCCCTTTGAACCTGACGCGGATTGCGAGCTACGTTTTCTGTCGTGGAAAACGTTATTTTTAGTTGCTGTTACTTCAGCGAGAAGAATTTCTGAGCTTCACGCTCCCATGTGCAAAGAGCCTTATTTAGTTTTCCACCGGGACAGAGTATCCCTGAGGACGAACCCTAAGTTTTTGCCTAAGGTGGTCTCTTCACTCACTCTAAACCAAGAAATTGACCTTCCGGTCTATTTCCCGAGTTATTCAAATAGAGGAGAGGCTTTGCTCCACACCCTGGATGTTCACCGCAGCCTGAGGTATTACCTCAACAGAACTAAACCCTCTTGTAGTTCTGATTAGCTTTTCGTTTCCTTCTCTGAGAGAATGATGAGCCAGTCAGTATCCAAACAGACTTTGTCTCGCTGGCTTGTCCAGTGTATTTCCTACTGTTATGATATAAAACAAAAGCCCCTCCCAGGTTCTATCTGGGGTCATTCTACCAGGGGTGTGGCCACGTCCTTTGCAGCACTCAAAAACGTGTCCATCTCTGCTATTTGTGCTGCAGCCACTTGGAGCTCTGTGCATACTTTTATCAGGCATTATAGCCTGGACATCGCCTCTCGGCGTAGGGCTGGTTTCGGCCTTGCGGTGCTGCAGGGTCTCCTGTCCTAGGTTCAGGACCTGGAATGTATTTCCTATTATCCTCCTCCCGGAATTTCTGGCAGCGTTACTGCTTGGGAATCAGTCTAATGGTGTAACCTGCTGCAAACTATGTCTCAGTAAGATAGTACAGTTACGTAAGAACTTACCGTAACAGTAGATCTTCAAGAACAGCTCTTGCAGCAGGTACCTTCCCGCCCACCTTCCCCCTTGGAGGAGGCATGGCTTTACCTCTACATTTTGGGATTTTCATTCCTTATTTTCTTCTGACGGTGGATCCTCGTTCTCCCATTCTGATGTCATCCTGCGGCCGGGAGTCTCCAGCGGGAGAACTGGGGAATCTGGCGGGACCGCCCCCTTATGTACTACGCCTGACGTGGGAGGCGGTCCCCGCTGAAGATAGCTAGCTAGAATTTTTCCATGGGGTTCTGACGCCTGCCGGCTTCAGTTCTAATGGTGTAACCTGCTGCAAGAGCTGTTCTCAAAGATCTACTGTTAGGGTTAGTTCTTGCGTAACTGTACTTTCCTACCAAAGGAAGCATAAAGAAAAATCAACGGTTTGGATCCAGAGGTTCATGTTCCGACCGCCGAGGAGATAGCCAGCGATTGGATTGTGGAATCGCTCAGCCCGTTCTGACCGATCCGCACCTTTGGCAGGGTTTGATCGGTTCCCCGTTCAAGATTATACCCTAAAGATTTTATGAACGGAGTTTGAGGAGGAGGGAGTTTGAAGATGATGGTGATGATGGTGAAAGTCTGGATGTGCCTGTGGAACGGACATCTCCCCAGACAGACCTTCTGGTGTTTCCCCTCCTAGGCTTTCTGAGTCCCCTTCCCATTTTCTGTTTTACAGAAAAGTGGCTGAAACCCTTCAGCTCCCTATGGAGGAGGCAATGGAGGATCAAGAGGAGCCTGATTATGTGGAAATGGTGGACATCCCAGAGTCCAGGAGACTGTCTTTTCCCCTTCACAAATCCTTTGGGAAGCAGACACAAAAAATCCTGAAGTCTCCCAATTCTGTACCTCCTGTTGACAGAAGGATGGACAAGAAGTATACACTATCAGGCTCAGATACGGAGTTTTATACCAACAATGCAGCCATGTTGGGGTAGTGCAGGCTGCTGCCTGTGACAAGGCAAACATTCCCTTGGTTTCACACCCCCCAGACAAAGACTCCAGGAAGATTGATGCCATGGCAAAAAAACAGTACATGGCATCTTCTTTGGGACTCAGGCAGGCAAATTATATGGCCTGTACAGCCAGGTACCAGAAGTCCAGGTGGGACACTGTACTGGCACTGGCTAAACAGGCCTCCCCCCAGCTAGCCAAGGAGCTGGAGGAGGTGACTGCAGATGGGATTGAGGCATCAAAGTACAGTTTCATGCTGCTGGGACTCGGTGATGTTTCATCAAGAGTCATGGCTACATCTGTGGCTCTTGGAGAATGGCTTGGCTCAGATGTACTAGCCTTTCACAGGACACCCAGGCTAAGGCCATGAATTTTCCTGTGGTGGGTAATTCTCTGTTTGGGAGCAGACAGAGAATTACATAAAAAATGGATGAATACAGGACCACTTATAGGTGCTCAGGCCAGGAGAGGCAGGCAACTCCTCAGAGGCAGCAGTCTGGGGGCAGGGGCAGGCCTTTTCATGAGCCTTTTACCAAGCACAGGCCTCTTCTCCTTTTCACAGAGGGGTTCTTCAGAGGGAGAGGCAGAAGGGGATGAGCAGGGCTCGTCCACTCCTCAGCCTAAGGCCCTGCCAAGCAGACACCCTGATGGGTCTGCCGGGTCAACTCTCTATTCCACTAGGGGCAGGCTGGCTTACCTTGTCCAGGACTGGATGTCTATTACCTCAGACAAGTGGGTCCTGGAAGTAGTAAGCCAGGGACTGGTTCTCTGCTTCAAAAAATTTCCGAAGATGAGAGCCAGATCTTTTCCACCTGCAGGTCTCTCAGAAACCCTTGCCCTAGAGGCAGAGGTTTCATCTCTTCTGGCCTTAAGAGCCATGGAGAGAGTTCCTACCCTACACTGGGTCAAAGGTCTGTACTCCAGGTGCTTCCTTACCCCAAAAAAGACAGGGGAGTGGCAGACCCATCTTAGACCTAAGATACCTGAACAAACATCTTTTAAAACCAAAGTTCAAGATGGTAACTCTGAGAATAATTATTCCCTCTCTAAGGCCAGGGGACTGGCTAGCCTCCCTGGACCTCAAAGATGCCTACTTTCACATTCCCATCAGGTGCTCCCACAGAAAGTACCTCAAGTTCGAGTTGCCCTCAGGCCATTATCGGTTCAAGGCAATGCCCTTTGGTCTAACATCAGCCCCAAGGATTTTCACAAAGTGCCTGGCAGTAGTCGTTGCCTTTCTAAGAAGACAAAAGATTTCCATTTTTCCATATCTGGACGATTGGCTAATAGTGGGCCAGTCTCCAGACCAAGTCAAGTCAGACCTGCAAGTGACCCAGCAAGTGTTCACTTCTCTAGGATTTCTTCTCAACCTTCCCAAGTCAGTTCTCGAGCCAGTGCAGCTCCTTACCTTTATAGGGGCGGAGCTGGATAGTGTCAAAGCAAGAGCCTTTCTTCCCCTGGAAAGGGCAAAAGTTCTTATAGAACTGGCTTCTTCTTTCAGCCTTCCGGTGTATCAACCAGAAGGCATTTCCTTCAGCTCTTGGGCAGCTTCTACATCAGTGGTCCAAGGGGCAAGATTCCAGATAAGGGACATTCAGTTCCATCTGAGGGCCTTTTGGTCCCAGAGGAAGGATTCCCTTACCAAACTGATTCCAGTGACTCGGACCCTGATCCATGCCCTTCAGTGGTGCCAGGATCAGGACAATTTAAGGCAAGGGGTCCCATTTGCCACTCAGTATCATTCAGTAGTCCTTACCATGGATGCTTCCCTTCTGGGCTGGGGAGCCCATCTGGGGGCCCTCACTGCCCAGGGACTGTGGTCCCCTCAAGAATCCGTTCTCCATATCAATCTCCTAGAACTCAGGGCAGTTTTTCTGGCCCTGCAAGCTTTCTCTCAGTCAGTGCAGAACAAGGTGGTTCAAGTCAGAACAGACAATACCACCACCATGTGATACGTCAACAGTCGGGGGGGCACTCGGTCTACGGCCTTGTGCACAGAAGCCATGAAGTTGTATTCCCTGGCTTATTCCCTGCAAACCTCTCTGATAGCAGTCCACCTTCCAGGGAAAGACAATGTGCTAGCAGATGCACTGAGCAGGATCTCACAGGGCCATCATGAATGGTCCCTGGACCCTCTGGTCTTGAAGGTGATTTTTTCAAGGTGGGGCACTCCAGAGGTATATCTCTTTGCAGCCCCAGACAATCACCAGCTTCCTCTTTTTTGTTGCAGACCTCCAGTCTTGGGCTCAGTCCCTCTGGGTGCTCTGATTCTGAACTGGGAAGGGAAATTTCTGTATGCGTTCCCTTCCTTTCCTCTACTGTTCAAAGTTTTAGTCAAGATAAGGTCACAACCTTGCAAAGTGATTCTGATTGCTCCAGACTGGGCCAGACAGCCTTGGTACCCCATGTTGCTGTCCCTAGCAGTCCATCTCCCGTCTCTTCCCAGGAATTACAACCTGTTAACCTCCTCTCAGGGGAGGATTTGGTACCCCAATCTTCAGTCTCTCAATCTCAAGGCATGGCTCTTGAAGAGTTAAGAGTATGCAGGTTTGCATCTGTCTTGGGGAGTTCTGGATATTCTCAAAGCCTCTCGAAATCCCGCCACTAGAAAAACCTATAACTCCAAATGGAAGAGATTCAGCGTTTGGTGTTCCAAGAAACATGTTTCCCCAGACACTGCTGAATTGCCTACAGTTCTGGATCATACGGTCCATCTGAATGGCTTAGGCCTCCGACCAGCTACTCTCAAGGTGCACTTGTCAGCTCACTATCCTCTCATCCTGTGTTTTGTAAATTTTTTAAAGGATTGCTTCATACCAATCCTCCTTTTAGAGACCCTGCCCGGGATTTAAATGTTTGCATTGCTCAACTTATGCAACCTCCCTTTAAACCTATGTCCTCAGCAGAGCTTAAGTAATTGACTTGGAAAACTGTGTTTTTAGTAGCCATTACCTCTGCCAGACGTATCAGTGAATTGTAAGCCCTGTCAGTGGAACCTGATTTTATCTCCTTTCACAGGGATAAAGTGATCCTTAGAGCCAATAGAAGGTTCTTGCCCAAAGTGGTTTCAGATTTCCACTTGTATCAGTCTGTCTCTCCCTGTTTTCTTTACCGATCATTCTTCTTCAGGAGAGAGGAGGCCACACAGTTTAGATGTTAAAAGGGCCCTTAGCTACTATATAGAGCGTACCAAGGGTCACAGGTTTGATTCCCTCCAGTTCCTCACTTATGGAGAAGTGGGAAAAGGCAAACCTGCCACCAAGAGAAATATTGCCAGGTGGATTGTGTCTTGTATACAATTCTGCTATGAGAAACTAGGAAAAATTCCACCCTCTGGCCTGAGGGCTCACTCCACCAGAGGTACAGCTGCTTCCCTGGCTGCTGCCAGGGATATTCCTGTCTTAGAAATTTGTCAAGCAGCCACCTGGAAAACAGTCCATACCTTTACCAAGCATTACTCTCTGGATATCCAGGCTAAGAGTGATGCTCGGTTTGGCACAGCAGTACTTCAGAGCCTATACCCAGAGTAGGTTCTGTCCCTCCTCCATGGAGGTACTGCTTTGTAATCTGCAATAGTCAGAATACAGCAAGACTTCATGTTGTTTGAAGAAAAAATTACTCACCTTAGTAATTATGTTTCTTCTAATGGAGTCTTGCTGTATTCTGACCTCCCTTCCTCCCCTCTCAGAACCTGTTTTTGGGAAGTGGGTGGACAGGGTGCTCCTTTTACACCCTCTTCTTTTTGTTTGGGTGTTTGTTTTATTATTATTCTTATTTGGATTGGGTTTTGGGTTTCCTGACTTGAGTCTTCCTTTGGGAATCCAAAACTTTTTGTTGCCAGTTGGCTAGTAAAAATTTTACAATTTCCACATGGGATAGTTAGTGAGTTTTTGCTCTGGATGACATTCTCAGTCGCCAGACCTCCATGCACGAGTGGACACTTCATCACAAAGTTCTTCAGATGATCTTTCGATTGTGGGGGACCCCGCATCTCGACCTCTTTGTCTCGCTGTCAATCATTGACTCCCCAGATACTATTCAATTATCCCGAACAGAAAGGGACAGTCTACAGATGCCCTGTCCCAACCATGGACAGGTCTCTTCTTATATGCTTTCCTCCCATCCCACTCCTGCAATGGATTCTACTGAAACTAGAACTGGAACCTGCCACCATGATCCTCATAGCCCCTCTGTGGCCTCGGCAGGTGTGATTTCCCCTACTTCAGCAGGTCTCAGTAACAGACCCCATTCCATTGCCGATCAGGTCAGATCTGTTGACTCAGGATCATGGGACCCTTCTTCATCCCAACCTGAAGTCACTACACCTTCATGCTTGGCTCCTGAGGACCCTTTCATAGCCCATCTTAAAGTCTCCTCACCTGTGGGCAGTATTCTGTTGGCTTCACACAAACCGTCTACTAGGGAAACAATTCTAAATGGAAACGTTTCTCCATATGGGCCACTTCCAGATCGTTGGACCCTTATTCATGTTCACTGACTAAAGTATTGGACTACCTGGCCTCACTTGCCAAGACAGGCTTGAGCTACTCCTCTATTAAAGTTCATTTGGCCTCTATCTCTGCCTTCCATGAGCCCTTGAAAGGGAGACTACTGTATCAACATCATCTTGCCAAAATGTTCTTAAGAGAAATGTTACACATCAAACCTCCCATTAGATGCCCCACCCCTCCATGGGATTTCAATTTCCTTTAGGAAAACTGACCCTTAAGCCTTTCGAACCGGCAGCCACTTGCAACCTCCACTTCCTTTCTTGGAAGACAGTATTTTTAGTGGCTCACTTCCACTCGGCATATATCCGAGCATCGTGCCCTCATGTGCAAAGAGCCTTATCTAATCTTTCACAAAGACAGAGTGGCTCTCCAAACCCATCCTTCCTTTTTTACCTAAGCTGGTTTCAGAACACAGCTTAAATCAGTCCATTGAATTGCCGGTTTACTACCCTGAGCATTCTAATCGGGGAGAATACCTCCTACACACCTTAGATGTCCATCACATATTGAGATACTATACCAATCGTACCAAATCTGTTAGAAAAACTTCTCAGCTTTTTGTTACCTTCGCCTCAACCAGAGAAGGTTTCCCAGTCATAAAACAGACCTTCTCTAATTGGCTGGCACATTGTATAACCTTTTGTTCTAAGAAATATAACTAGCCATTACCAGGACTTGTCCAAGCCCATTCTACAAGAGCCATGGCCATTACAGCAGCCTGCTTCAAAGGGGCTTCTATCACAGATATCTGCAATGCATCTACATGGTTCACAATACATACTTGCACGAAGCATTACAACTTAGACGTTGCTTCGTGCTGTAGGACGGCTGTTGGCTGAGCAGTCCTATAAGGCCTTTTGTCATAACGTCTGCCCTTTCCTGGATTTACTGCTTGGGAGTTATCTCAAGTGTATTACCTGCTGCAAGAGATTATCCCCGTGGAAGATAGTACAGTTGTGTATTTACCGTAATGGTAGATCTCGAGGGGTATCTCTTACTGGCAAATCAATCCCTCCATCCCCTCCCTCTGAGAGAACAATTTCTGATCCAAACATATATGGGAAGGGATACCTATGGTACCTCAGATCTCCCTCGGTCCTTGCTTAGCGGGCTGAATCCGGTGGGGAACTAAGGATACCCCAGGCCTGGCATCAGTACCCAGGCAACTGCCCAGGGCCCTAACACCAGAGTTGGGCCCACCAGGAGCTTAATTTGTCAGGCAGGCAGCTGCTGTGCTTTTCTGATTTCGCTCTGTCGGCGTTGGCTCACTGGTGACATGACAACCATCCATGCTGCCGAGACTTGAAAACTATGGATCCCAAGATTCTCCGGAATCCCTGCCCCAACCCCTGCAAAAAATGAAAGCTGTTTTGAGCCCTGCTTGATTGGCAGAGCTTCAATGATGGCCGATCCATAATCCATTTGAGACACTGGAGGATTCTGCGTGGAGCGTGGTGTGGATGTGCAGGCAGCCAATGGTTGTAGAGTATGGCAGAGGGGGTGGGCCTGAGTTACCTGGCTGGTGTTAGCTGTTTCGGAGGCGGGCGCAGGAGTCAGGGCGGTGGTGTGGTCGAGTGTCTGGCCAGCAGCCGGGACTGAATGAATAGTAGAGTGAGTGTGAGCGGGAGCGAGTGATCAGGAGAGTGACTCCATGATGCATCGGAGGAGGGATTTCTCTGAAACAGCACTGGTCAGTCGCGGTTAACCGTCCCGACACTACAGCAACAGTGGCTCATGGAGCTCTGTCGCTTTCCTCTTTGCAGCGTTTACTCAGCATATGTGTGGTGGCCCTGGGCTTTGACCTGTAGCTTGGCCAGGCCATAGAAGTAAGTCGATTACTCGCTTTTATGAGATTGACCTAAAAAAAAACACTGAATTCTGAATAGTCTTTCTTATTTTATAAGCAAATCTCAAAATTGACACGAGTGTTAGTTACTGTCTGACAATACTACTTATTTAGAAATTGTAATGCTCAAAAGGCTGCTTTTTAACTTTTCTTTGACAACAAACTTTTAGAGCCAGTTATTTTTGCTGGATCACAGTTGACTCAGTTTACTTTGAGTTCTGCTGTATTTGTTGTTAAGATCAAAGTGCAACCCAGATAACTGCCAACATCCGCTTTGAAAGCAGCAGAGCAGAGAGATATGGGGCCAGTATCTTTGAGTTGGGCCGGGGCAGGAATTATGTCACATTTGTGATGAGCACCTGTAAATTTGTGGGGCACCAGGTGGACCCTTTTTAACTAAAATTGTGTGTGCTATTGCTCTGGAGGGAGCCTTGTGGTCCAAGCTTGAGAGCACCATTGATGGGGGTGCGGGGGCTGCCTGCAGTTTTTGTTTTGTTTTTGTTACTTGGATGGACGAATCTGAGGGAGGCCCACTGGAGGAACATTAACCGAGGCCTACAAAAACCTGACACCGGCCCTGCCAGGGACCACCCACTCTTATATAGCAGCAGAATGATGATGTCATGTGGGTGGCCCCTGGCAAAAGACTGCTAGAAGAAAGCTGCCATGCACCACAGTGCCCTCTGGTGACGACCCAAGTGTATTACCTGCTGCAAGAGATACTCCTCAAAGATCCACCGTTTTGGTTAAGTATGCAACTGTACTTTCTAAGAGTGGCACGTGGCTCACATTCATACAACCCACCGGGCCTCCCCTGGCAAGTAGTACCTGATCCTACTTCCAGCGTTCAAGGTCTGACATCACAGGGTGGAGTCAAGGGATATACTGCCCAAGTGGTGAGAGGAACGTAGACTGAAGATGTTCTAGCCAATAACATCATTACATTGGAACTGCCAGAGTGTAGATGTGACCCATATACCACTCCTAGAACTATGGTTACAGGTGAATAACCTATTCCAGAGTTTTAAATAATTGATTAGCATTTTATTTCTTGGGACGATGCTAACTGTACAGAAAGTACTCATATTGGTTTTCTAGAAGTGTTATGTTTGTTAAACACAGTGAGGCAAGTGCTATGCATTTTCACAATGTTTTAGCACTTTTATGAGCAAAACACTAATCAATTTTTGGAGTTAATTAAATCACTGTATTCTTTTTGTCTTTACTGTTCATGCCCCTACCCTTATGGATGGTCTGGACAGATCCTCATTCCTCTGCACATATCCCTGCATGTTCCACTAACCACTCTGGAGCCATCTCCTTTATTGTGCAACTGGTACATATACCCATGCCCTGCAGCCTACCTCCTGAGGTACAGCCTGACTGGTGCTCCTTCCAGGCTCTGCTTGTGAGACTGAATTAAACTGAAGAAGTGGAGTTGGCAACAAATAGGCAGGGGAGTGGCCCACTGGGACCAGGGCAGGTGGGCTGCCTGTCTGGAGTCCTGCCAGATTTTTTTCTCCTGTTTCTCTCCTCCCTCAGTGTCGCTGAGTAGTTGCGCTGAAAACGTCACTCCTGACTTGCAGGTGCCTCAGCAGAATGCTCTCTACATGCATCCCACCTCATAATGATGTCACCGCCCCATCCTGGTTCGCCAGGGCACAGTCCAGTTTCTGGATCAACATGGCTGCCTCCATGGAGGAAATAAGCATTAGAGTGGGTGCTTTATCCTCCACTTAAGGCCAGCTGTGAATTTTTCCTCCTGGCGATAAAGATGACAGAAGTCCTGTCCTACAGAAGAGAACTGTGTCTTTGGAACTGCCTCTCCACCTCCTACCACTGCCAGCTGGGGTTGAGGGGTTCAGGACATGAACCCATGCTCCCTAAAGCTGAAGGCAGAGCAGTCTATTCAAAGTGATTTAATTAATTATAGCATCAGATCTAAGTACAGTCTCATTCTTCAGGTTCCATCCATCCCTGATACTGAAACTCTGCATTTCTAGGGACATGGATATGTTGTTCATCCACACTATCTGGCAGGTTCCTTGCTGCTTTAAATCTTGCCGGAAGGTCTTCAAGCTGGCTCCTTCCACCCACCCGGGTGGTAAAACTCTCGGCTCCACCCCATGACGCCAGATCTTCTTTACCGCTTGGAAGCTCAGGTTCCCTCCTTAACGCTCTGCGTGATAGACTGGATCCCAACTCTTCGGTTCATCCGAAATTCGTTTTAAAATTTTTAAGACTTCGGTCTTCCTTTTCCCTTGCGGCTGCGATGGACAAATCGACTCCCGGTTTTCGGCGGTGCCCTTGTGGGCAGAAGATGTCCAGGATGGATCCGCACTCCACGTGAGTCTACTGCCTCGGCCTAGAACCCGACCTGCAGGCCTACGAGTCATGCTGTTCGTTCTAAACCCAGCGTCTTGGAGGACGTGCTGCCCGGTTGAAACTTGGCGCCCCAAAGCGCTATCCGCCAGTAAAGTCGAAGGCCCATTGGGCGGTTACATCGGGCGGCTGGCTCGGCTGAGCAGCTCGAGCAGATGATCGCCGTCGAGGAGGAGGCGGCCCAGGCCGCATCATCCTCTTCCTTGGTCGCGGCATTTATCCCGCTCTCTTTGGGTACCTCATATTCTGCTTCGTTCAAGGAGCTTTGCCAATCCCTTTCCACAAAGGGAGAGGGGCCATCGGGACATTCCTCTCGGTCCAAAAAGAAGGATTCTAAGGGTAAGTCCCATCGTTGGCGTTCGTGGGAGAGGTCCCCTTCCCCGGACATCCGACCGTCAACTTCGGTCGAGGTTGTGGCTAAGGCGCTGGCTTCCGGGCGTCCCGTCAGGTCAGCGGCCGAGACACCCGTCGGCGCGGTCGAGGTTTTTCTCGACCCGTCGGACGGGTTGTCGACTGGTGAAGCCGACAACCCTTCTTCGCCGGTTCCCCCGGTGGAGACTGAGGATCTGCCTGTGCCCTCGGTGCAGCAGTCCCCGGTTAAGGTGTCCGAGCCGAGGGAAGAGCGGGTGTCCCCCACTCCTTTCCAGGCCTGTCCTCGGCACACCAAGGATCTCGGTCTCGGACTTCTTCTCGGTCCAGCTGATCCCGCCCGACATTGGCGGACGGCACCAATTAGCGACAACGCCGCTCATCATATCTTCCTCTCGATGGGCGCTTGAGCGCCAAATTGCGTCGGCCTTCGAGGAACTGATGTGGCAGCAGTTACTTTTCTCCGGGAGCAAGTCGACACCGACGCCTTCCCCGGCCATCAAGTGGCTGTCACCCGAACGGCCAAAACAACCTCTCGCTGCAGTCGAGATGCCCAAGCCTGGGCTGGTTGTTTGGCCGAAACCTGCTGCCCCACCGATTGTGGTGGAACCTCCGCCTCCACAACTAAAATCGGGGGCGCCGACCAAGGACTCTCGGTCAGGTCAAGGCCTGCCCCACAGGTTGTCGATCACCCTCACTCCCGACCGTCCTCGGCAGGTGGAGGGTGGCTGAGGTCCTAGGCAGCTCTGCGCGGACTCCTCGGAGTCCGACGACGACTCCTCCCTGTCCTCCGGGGGCCAGTCACTGGACGAAAGCCCATCGTCCTTTATGGGTCTGCTTTGGCTCATCTCGGAGTCCACCGGGATGCAGCTCGAGCCCGTATCCAAACGGGCCAAGTATCCCCTGACAGAGATACTGGACCGAGGGGATTCACCCACGGAGGCCTTTCCGGTGACTGAGGCCATTGTAGGCCCAGCCTTGGAGCTTTGGCAGTGGCCTGCTTCCTGTCCTGCGCCCTCGGCCAGGATGGCCAGGAAGTATGCGGTCCCTACCGGCTCTTTGCCCGGGTTTTTGAGCACCCCTCTGCCGACGGGTTGGTCACCGACAGCGTTTTCCGGTGTTCCGGGAACGCTAGGGACGTGGACAAGCCCTCTGACAAGGAGTCCAAAAAGCTGGACTACGCCTGGTGTACGCTGCGTCCTCCCTTGGCCTTCGCCAGGCCAGCTCGGCCGTGCTGATGGCACACTTCTCCCACGCCCTCATGGGCTCCCTGGATGAGGTGATCCCTCATCTCCCGGCTGACCTGCAGACCACGGTCCAGCAGGTTCAGGACCAGAGTAGGGCGGTGGTGAATCAGCAGCTCCAAACAGCTCTGGACATAGGGAATGCCTGTGCCAGATCGGTTGCGGCCGCGGTGGCCAAGCGCCGCAGAGCATGGCTGAGGATATCCACCTTCACAGCGGATACCCAGCACAAGTTGGCAGACGTCCCCTTCTTGGGGACCGACCTCTTCAGCCCTGGAGTGTAAGGTCACCTCTAGCGGATCGAAAAGTCCAATGCCACTCTGGACTCGGTCACCTCCGCCCAGAAAGACAAAGGCCGCCGACAGCAGCAGCACAAGCCCTTTCGTCCTTCTGCGCCTGCGGCACATCGGGCCAAACAGCACCAGCACCAGGACCAACAGGCTCATGCTTGGCATCCCAAACCCAAGCCCACGGCTTCCTCTAGTAGGAAGCAGGGAGGTAAAGGCCCAGGAGGTCCCTCAACCAGTCCCTCCTCCAAGCCTTTCCAGTGACGGGTTGAGGGGTGTTGCCCCCAGCCTCGTCACTCCCCCCTGGGTTCCCCCCGTGGGGGGACGGCTCCGCCACTTCCTTTCCGCCTATTCCGCTATCACCACGGACTGCTGGGTGTTGGAAGTGATAGGAAAGGGCCTGCCTCTGGAGTTCCAGCAGGCTCCACCCTTTCGAGCCGTCGCCCCTCGGGGGTCCACAGGGTCCACAGCCTCGCTGTCAGCCTGCCGAGCCGATATTGCCCTGCTCCTCGAAAAAGGGATGATCAGGAAGGTGGCGGATCCTCCTTCAGACCCGGGGTTTGTGTCCAGGAATTTCCTGGTCTCAAAACGGACGGGGGGCTGGCGCCCCATTCTCGACCTGCACGACCTGAACAGGTTCCTAAGGTCTCGCACCTTCAGGATGGTCACTCTGGCTCAGATAACCCCATCCTTGGAACGAGGCATGTGGTTCTGTTCCCTGGACCTCCAGGACGCATTCTTTCACGTCCCAATCCATCCGTCTCATCAGAGATTCCTCCGCTTCAGAGCGGAGGGATCCCTTTACGAGTTTCGGGCTATGCCCTATGGCCTCTCCCTAGCTCCCAGGGTCTTCACCAAATGCATGGCAGTGGTGACAGCATTCCTGCGGCGCTGAAGGGTCCGGGTGTACCCCTACCTGGACGACTGGCTGATTGCAGCCCCCTCCAGAGTGGAGGTGGAGCGGTCCAGAAATCTGGCCCTCCAGGTTTGCTCTTAGATTGACCTCCTCATCAACGAGGCCAAGTCGGAACTCATGCCAAAGCAGGTGATACATTTCATCGGGGCAGAGCTCGACTCTCTCTTCGAGCCAGAGCACGGCTCCTGGTGGACAGGGCCAAGGTTCTTTCCTCCTTTGCCCAATCATTTCAGGTTGGACAATTGCGCCCTGCCCGGGACTTCCTGCGCCTCCTGAGTCTCATGGCGGCCTGCATCAGCATGGTCCGTTGGGCCCGCTGGTGCATGCATCCCCTTCAATGAGGGCTGGCCAGCCAGTGGTCACAGCACTTCGATCCGTTGGATCAGCTAGTGACAGTGACCCAGGGGATGTGGAACGCTATCCAGTGGTGGACCATTCTGGCACATCTGCAGGAGGGCATCCCGTTTGTCCACCCCGAGCCGACGATCTCTCTATCGACCGATGCCTCTCCGATGGGTTGGGGTGCCCATCTGGGGGAGCACAGAGCGCACGGCCTCTGGTCCCCTCGGGAGTCCCGATGCCACATCAACCTGCTGGAGCTTCGAGCGGTTCATCTAGCCCTCACCGCCTTCGCTCCGTTTCTACGGGGTCAAGTGGTTCAGGTCCAGATGGACAATATCACGACCATGTACTACCTAAACCTTCAGGGCGGGATGCGCTCTATGCCTCTGTGCAGGGAAGCTCTCCGCATTTAGTCTCTTGTGCGCAGCCTGGAGGCGGATCTCCTCGCCATTCACGTGGCAGGAGCCTCCAACACCCTGGCCAATGCCCTAAGCCAGATAGGGGCTGCATCTCACGAGTGGTCTCTCCTGCCGGAGGTAGTACATCATCTCTTCTCCCACTGGGGCACACCTCAGGCGGACCTGTTTGCCTCCAGGGAGAATGCGAAGCTGAGACTGTTTTATGCCCGCCCCCCTCAGCAGGGCTCGCTGCAGGGGGATGCCTTCTCGAGGCCGTGGACCCCGGGCCTCTTCTACGCCTTTCCCCCATTTCCCTTGACCCACAAGGTGCTTCTCAAGGCGCAGACTGGCCCCGTCAATTCTGGTATCTAGATCTCCTCAGTCTCAGCTCCAGGCTCCCGAGGCGGCTTCCAGCCCGCCCGGACCTCATCTCAGTCAGTCAGGGGAAGGTATTCCATCCGGACATTCAATCCCTGCATCTGACGGTCTGGTTCCTGAGCGGCTAGAGTTCCAGGCCTTGGGTCTTTCTGACGAAGTCCTCAACGTCGTTGAGGCGTCCCGTAAGGAGTCGACCAGAAAATGCTATGCCTTCAAATGGAAGAGATTCTCCATTTGGTATCAGGGCAAGGGCCTGGACCCTTCCTCCTGTTCCTTGGCAAGCATTCTGGACTACCTGTGGTCCCTTTCTCAGCTAGGGCTTCGGTCGACGACCCTTAAGGTGCACCTGGCATCCATCTCTGCTTACAGCGCGGGCCAGGGAAGCAGTCGGTGAAGCGCAGGAGGAAGGTGGTCAGGCGCTTTTCAAAGGCCTGGATCACATATCCCCTCCGGTGCGAGAACCTCCACCTCCGTGGGATCTTCTGCTGGTATTGGCTAAGCTCATGGGCAAGCCATTCGAACCGATACACAGGTGTGACATCTCTCACCTGTCGTTGAAAACTGCCTTCTTGGTGGCTATCACGTCAGCCATAAGGATGGGAGAGCTCCAGGCACTTTCCATCGAGTCTCCTTATCTGGTCTTCCACAGGGACAAGGTTGTCCTGCGTCCCCAACCGAAATTCCTTCCGAAGGTGGTGTCCGAGTTTCACCTTAACCAGGTGTTGACTCTGCCGGTGTTCTACCCCAGTCACACCTCGGAGGCCGAATATAGGCTCCATACTTTGAACCCTAGAAGATGCACTCGCTTATTATAAGGAGCAGACGGCTGAAGTTCGGGGAGAGGTTCGCCAGCTGTTTGTCACCTACGCTGAAGCCGCACGTGGCAGACCTGCAGCCAAGCAGATGATAGGCAGGTGGGTCACCTCCTGCATAGATCTCTGCTATAGGTTGGCGGGCATGGAGCCTCCCAGAGGGATTAGAGCTCATTCTACCTGCCATACCGCTGCATCGGTAGCTGCTTCCAGGGATGTCCCTATCCAGGAAATCTGCAGGGCTGCTACCTGGAAGTCAGCACATACCTTCATCATCCATTACCACATCGCCCTTGAGTCACGCCGAGATGCTGGTTTTGGGGCCTCGGTTCTGCAGTCTTTATTCCCTAAGTAGAGGGTGTGCGCCTTGCCTCCCTCTTCCCAGAGAACTGCTAGGAGTCTGCCAGATAGTGTGGATGAACAACATATCCATGTCCCTAGAAATACAGGGTACTCACCTGTAACAGGAGTTCTAGGAATGGTATATGTTGTTCATCCACATGACCAACCCGACCTCGGCCTGACGCACAACCTGGCTTCCAGCGGGCTAGATCTGGCGTCATGGGGCGAGCGAGAGTTTTACCACCCGGGTGGGTGGGAGGAGCCAGCTTGAAGACCTTCCGGCAAGATTTAAAGCGGCAATATTTTTGCTCAGTATTTACAAAGGAAGAGGGGGAGGTACCTAAAACAAACAGTAGAAACACTCTGGATACAGAAGTTGATACCAGCCCATTTACAGAAGAAAGTGTTCTGAAAGAACTCTTAAAACTGAAGGTGGACAAAGCAATGGGGCCTGACGGGATTCATCCCAGAATTCTAAAAGAACTAAGGGTAGAACTAGTGACACCACTGACTACCCTTTTTAGCAAATCATGGGAGGATGGTGGTGGTACCCGAGGACTGGAGGAGGGCAGATGTGATTCCCCTTCACAAAAGTGGGAGCAAGGCATAAGCAGGAAACTACAGACCTATTAGTTTAACTTCAGTGGTAGGGAAAATGATGTAACCACTTCTGAAGGAAAGAATTGTCGAGTATCTAGAGGCCAGAGGGGCACAGGACCCAAGGCAGCATGGATTCACAGCGGGAAGGTCATGCCAGACAAATCTGATAGATTTCTTTGACTGGGTGACCAAAGTAGTAGATCAGGGATGGGATGTGGACATGGCCTACCTAGACTTTAGCAAGGCATTTGACACAGTCCCACAAAAGATTAATATACAAGTTAGCCAGCCTGGTGGGTCCCAAGATGACAGCCTGGGTAAAGAATTGGCTGGAGAATAGGACACAGAGGGTAATAGTAAATGGAGTCCACTCTGAAGAAAGGGGTTACTAGTGGGTGCGAGGGTTCAGTATAAGACCAGTCCTCTTCAATGTCTTTATAAGCAACATTGCAGAGGGACTGGAAGGAAAAGTATGTCTCTTTGCAGATGACACAAAGATCTGCAACAGAGTTGATGCACAAGGTTGGGTGGAAAGGATGAGAAGGGACTTGGCAAGGTTAGAGGTATGGTCAAGTGTATGGCAGCTTAGAATCAATGCTAAGAAGTGCAAGGTAATGCACCTGGGAAACAAAAACCCAGGGGAAGAGTACACAATGGGGGTGAGATACTAACAACAAAAAAGGAAAGGGACCTGGGGGTAGTCATATCAGATGACCTAAGGTGGGCAAGCAATGTGAGAGGGCAGCAAGGAGGGCTGGGGGGATACTGGGATGCATAGGGAGAGGCATCACCAGTAGAAAACAGGAAGTTATTATCCCTCTGTACAGACAGCTGGTGAGACCCATCTGGAGTACTGTGTGCAGTTCTGGAGACCCAATCTCCATAAAGACATAGACAGGATGGAAGCTGTCCAGAGGAGGGCAACTAAAATGGTGCAGGGTCTGCACCGGAAGACATATGAAGAGAGACTTGAGGAGCTTAATATGTATAGCCTCAAGGAAAGGAGGGAGAGGGGGGACATGATAGAAACTTTCAAGTACCTCAAGGGAATCAACAAAGTCCAAGAGGGTAGCATCTTTCAAAAAAAGAGGTGTGCAAGAACAAGGGCACAATTTGAAGATGGGCGGCTCAGAGGTATTTTAAAGTATTTTTCACAGAGAGGGTTGTGGATGCATGGAACGGCCTTCCGGAGGAGGTTGTGGAGTCAAAAACAGTGGTGGAATTCAAGCATGCATGGGACAGTCATAAGGCAATTCTAGGGGGTTGGGGTAGGAAGAAGTAGGCTGCTGGTTAACTAGGATCTGCAGCTTATCCATTAGGTAGGGAAATGGGCAGACTGGGTGGGCCAAGCGGTCCTTATCTGCCGTCAAATTCTATGTTTCTATTTAAGGAACCTGCCAGATAGTGTGGATGAACAACATATACCATTCCTAGAACTCCTGTTACAGTTGAGTAACCTATATTTACTGCACAGCATCTTACGGTGTCAGTGTGCCCTGCTGTTTTATCATGTTTTGCCTTTTGTTTTACAGTTGTGATTTATTTAATTTTTGTGATGTACCCTTTCTGTAGAGCTTTTTGTACTGCGGTGCTGGCTAGTTCCCAGCCCCTGCTTACTCCTCCGATCAACCACCACCACCTCCCCCCGCAGAAGTTTCCTACAGCTTGCCTTCTTGGTGTGACCAGGGCATGGTGGCATTGTTAGAGCAGCAGGTCACCACTCTTCAAGAGAACAGAGCATTCTCGGATGCTCAGTCCTCCCAAACCCCAGCCAATCCCCAGCAACCGGAACCCAGGTTGTCAGCATGGCACAAGGTGAGGTGTCGGTGCCTCAGCCCTTCGAGCCACTGGGCTGACTTTTTGTGATGTACCCTGAGTTACCAGAACAGCACATGATCATTTAAGCTGCTTCCTTGAGTGAATTTAGGCCCTTCTTTCCTTATCCTATGGACTGCCGTAGCATCTCATCCACTCAAGGAGGCTTTTTGCATCTCTTCGGGGGGAACCCTCACTAGCAGCAGTGGAAATTGGTTTAATGTCTCGTATTCTAGCGAGGTTGACAGGAGTCATCCCCAGTAGCAGTGTTAACTTGCACTCTAATGGTATGACTTTTTTCCTTTCCCATCTTGTTTAGGATGGCTGTGCCTTGACTCATTTGAGCCTCAAGGGAAATCGCTTCACTGATGATACCGTCCGAGACCTTGCCAGGTAAGACCAATGTGCAAATACACCCCATTACACTTAGGTATGTTTTTAACTTTATCTGAATTCTTCCTTTCCTGTTGAAAGCCTTATCCTATTATTTTGTACAAATCTTTTTTTTTTTTTTTTTTTTTAATCACAGTCCCTACTCCCCCAGTGCAACCTGCCTTTGTCCTCATCTGTTGGCATCCTCCCATTCCCATCACCCAAATCTGAGGATCCCCTTAACTCCCCCTCCCTGAGACCAGATCCGGTAGAACCTTTCATGCTGGGCGGTTGGAGGGTCACAGGACCCAAGCGTACCTGGGGATGCTTCATCCTGTTGACCAGGCTTCAGGTCCCACTGCTGTCCTGCCTACAGTTCCATCTCTTGCACCCCAGGTGGCGCTGGCGCAGCCTGAACAGTCACCCTTACACCCCAGAGGAGACGCTGGTCACTTAAGCCTTCCCCCTCCAGCTCTTCAGTGTCCTGGCTCCATTTCTAAACCTGGGTCACCGCCGTTGTTAGAGACAGGCCTGCCACTGCATCCTTGGCTGACTCTTCATGAAAGAGTTATGAATTTTATACTGAAATGCAGATTTTGTTTGAGCTTAGTGCATATTGCACCCCTCCTGGCCTTTTCAGAATGGCAGACAAGATTTGAATTAACAGCATCAATATATGATGCAACTCTTTCTTTTTTGGTTAGGCTGTTTATTTATATATTAGCTTTTGATGACCGGGTAAGTATATTAGGCAAGAACTTAGCCTATTTTCAGGTACGACCTGGGAGAGTACAAAATATATCTTCCAAACAGTCACAGATAGCATACCATCAGCATATGACAGCTTCCAACAGGTATCCACACAGGGATAGTTAGAAATTATACATACAAGCAAAAACCATGCACGCCAAGATGAGAAAGTCAAATGTGGGCAAACCCAGTGATACTCATGGAGTATTGAGAAGCAGTAGTCCAGGCAAGAAAGAGCAGGAGCAGAAGATCAAGCAAGGTTACTTACATTCACAAGTATCAAGTGCATAGAGGTGAGGAAAAAGTGCAGTTTTAATGGAGAAGTGAGATAAGGAGCACTTTAAGTGGGGAGGCAGGGAATTCCAGTATTTGGGAGCGAAATGAGAGAAAGCTTGTTCCCCAATTTAGTTGAGCAGTACGGGACAGAAAGTAGCTGAGCTTCAGAGGGTGGGAGTGATGCATGGGGGAAGCATAGTCCCTAGACAGGACGGGGATATCTAGTCAAAGAATCCATGAAACATTCCAGTAAGTTATAGGATTAGCTCTTGCTTCGAGAGGGTTCCTGCAGTAGGTCATAACAGGCATCAGAACCGCATGGCAAACTTTTGCTAGCAGTGTCTGGCGGGGAACTGCCCACCCAACATCACATGACAGCATCAGCGTGACCCTATATAGTAAGCGATCCCTACGCCCGTCTTCCAGTTCTTTCCTGCCGTTGACCTGCGCAAGGACCTCGCAGTGAACGTTGCTTCAGTCGATCGTCATTTTGTATAAGTATACTACTTATTTCTCACTATTAGAATGCTGTTTTCGTTAAGTTTGTCTTCTTCATCACCAACTCCAAAGTTAAAGAAGTGCGAAAAGAGGGGTGCACAGATCACTGAGTAGGACGGCCACCGGCACTTCCTCGTCTGCCTAGGCCCTAGTCATGATACCGAGGCCTGCCCTGATTGCAAACCCTTCAGCCAGGCCACACGCAATCACAGGCAGCAGGCCCCAGAAGTCCATCTTCTTAAATCCAGAATGGCCTCCTTGGAGAAGGAAATGCAAAAATTGAGGGAATCCACTTCTTCTCCTTCTTTGGAACAAAAGAAGAAAAAGATAAAGTGAAGCATAGGGAGTGGGAACGTTTGGAGGACGGGGAGCGGGTCCCCTCCGGTAAGGTCGCCAGGCCCAAGGCCGCAGCCTCCATGACAGACAAGACTGTTTCCCCGCTGCCTTCCCCGGTACTGTCCAGGCTGCTTCCAAGGCTCCAGGTACTTCTGCTTAAAGGACCACTAAAACAGGCCCCAAACCTGGCACTTCAACCACTAAGTCGCCTGCCGGCTCCTCCGGCGAGCTCCCAGTTATTACCAGTAAGTCGGACTCCAGGTCTTTCGAAGCCCGCCTGGTAGTCTGTAAGACAGATTCCCGTAAAGAGGAAATCCACACGACATCTACCGATAAGCCGGTCCAGGGTCATTGTCTGTCCTGCCCCAACCCCAACCTGGCCAGCAACTCTGTCGATTGATAAGTCGGCTGCAGGGGACTCTGGCGACTGCCCAGTCGAAGTTCACCCGTCAGCCCTCCTCCCAGGAATCCCCTGGGCAGGAGCCTTCCCCTCTGCCCTCGGCGGAACCTCCAACCCCTGACATTGCATCTGGGAGGGAAAGGGAAGAGGATCCCCTGGACGTGGCTCCTGCTTCTCCCACTCCAGTGGTAGTACACCCCCCAACCCCCGTCACTCCCTCAGATACTCTCCCTGGGACTCTAACGTCCAAACCGGCTCCAAGAAACCTCTCTCTTCCGATGGACCTTTTGCTAGCCCTGCCACCAGAGGTTCCTTCAAGCACCATGCACCTAATACTTGATGTGTTACCAGAACCTTTTGCCAACCGTCCAACAGACCCACCGTCAGGGCCCTTACGACTGCCCCTGACGCTGGACTTAACACCAGATCCTCTGATATCAAATCTTCCAGAGCCAGAGAATCTTCCAGGTTCTTCAAGACCTCCTTTGGATCAGGGCCATCCGTCTGGCTATTGCCCTTTGGATCAGGGCCATCCGTCAGGCTATCGTCCTTATCTGGGTTTCCCGACGCCTGGTTACCCACCGCTGTGCCCGACTATGACTCCTTTCTCACATGGGTATTCTCCAGGGTATCAAGGTTCTAGGGACATGGATATGTTGTTCATCCACACTGTCTGGCAGGTTCCTTGCCACTTTAAATCTTGCCGGAAGGTCTTCAAGCTGGCTCCGCCCCACGACGCCAGATCTTCCTTACCGCTTGGAAGCTCAGGTTCCCTCCTTAGCGCTCTGCATTTAAACTGGATACAAACTCTTAGGTTCACCCGAAAATAATGTTGAAGTTTTCTAGACTTCGGTCTGCTTCTTCCTTCGCGGCTGCGATGTACACATCGACTCCCGGTTTTCGGCGGTGCCCATGTGGGCAGAAGATGTCTAGGACCGATCCGCACTTCATGTGCGTCCACTGCCTCAGTCTTGACCACGATCCGCAGGCCTGCGAGTTGTGCAAGTCTTTTTCCGCAAGCGTCCTCGGCGACCGTGATGCCCGGCTCCAACGGGCGCCCGAAGCGTTATCCGCGGTGAAGTCCAGGGGCAGTTTCATGACGGCTGGCTCGGCGACAACTCGAGCAGATGGTCGCCCCGAGGGGGAGGCGGCCCAGGCCATATCTTCATCTTCCTCGGTCGTGGCATTTATCCCACTCTCCTTGGGATCCTCCTATACAGCTTCTTTTAAGGAGCTTTGCCAATCCCTCTCCACTAAAGTTGAGGGGCCATCGGGACACTCCTCTCGGTCCAAGAAGAAGGACTCGAAGGGTAAGTCCCACCGTCGACGTTCGTGGGAGCGGGAGAGGTCCCTTTCCCCGACCCTCGACTTCGGTCGAGGTTGCGGCTAAGGCCACTGGCTTCACAGTGTCCTCGTCAGGTCAGCCGACCGAGACACCCGTCGACGCGGTCGAGATTTTTCTCAACCCGTCAGGCGGGCTGTCGACTGGAGAAGCTGACAACCCTTCTTCACCGGTTCCCCCGGTCAAAGCCGAGGACGTGCCAGAGTCCCCGGTTAAGGCTCCCGAGCCGAGGGAGGAACAGGTTTCCCCCGCTCCCTCCCAGACCCACCCTCAGAAACACTGATGGTCTCGGACCTCGTCTCGGTCCAGCCAATCCTTCCAGCACTGTCAGTCTTGGTCTTGGCACTGAGGAAAGCGGCGGCGCCGCTCGTCCTCGTCGTCCTCCTCGGAGGAGGAGAAGCTCAGCGCCAGTGCATCCAGCTACAAAGGACTTAATGTGGCAGCAGCTCTTGACTGGGAACAAGCTGACACCGTTGCCTTCCCCGGCCATTAAGTGGCAGTCACCCGAAAGGCCGAAACAACCCCTCGCGGTGGTCGAGGTGCCCAAACCGGTGCCGGTTGTTCGGCCGAAACCAGCTGCCCCACCGATTGTGGTGGAACCCCCGCCTCCACAACCGAAATCGGGGGCTCTGACCAAGGATTCTCAGTCGGGTCAGGGACTGCCCCAACGGTTGTCAGTCACCCTCACTCCCGACCGTCCTCAGCAGGTGCAAGGTAGTTCAGGCCCTAGGCAGCTCTTCGCAGACTCCTCAGAGTCTGTCGACGACTCCTCCCCTGTTTTCCAGGCCCCTTGACCTGGAGTCCTCCAGGGGACAGTCGATGGACGAGAGCCCATCATCGTTCATGGGTCTGCTTCAGCTCATCTCGGAGTCCACCAGGATGCAGCTCGAGCCCATATCCAAGCGGGCGAAGTATCCCCTCACGGAGATACTGGACCGAGGGGATTCTCCCACGGAGGCCTTTCCGGTGGCTGAAGCCATTGTTGGCCCAGCTTTGGAGTTATGGCTGTGGCCGGCTTCTTGTCCTGCTCCTTCGGCCAGGATGGCCAGGAAGTATGCGGTCCCTACCGTGTCTCTGTCTAGTTTCTCGGAACACCCCTCTGCGGAGGGGTTGGTTACCGACAGCGTTTTCCGGCGTTCCGGGAATGCTAGGAACATGGACAAGCACCCCAACAAAGAGTCCAAAAAGCTGGACTATGCCGGGCGTAAAGTATATGCTGCATCCTCCCTCAGCCTCCGTCAGGCCAGTTCGGCCGTACTGATGGTGCACTTTTCCCACGCCCTCATGGGCTCCCTGGATGAGGTGATCCCTCATCTCCCGGCTGATCTGCAGACTACGGTCAAGCAGGTGCGGGATCAGGGAAGGGCAGTGGCAAAACAGCAGCTCCAAACGGCTCTCGATATTGGAGACTCCTGTGCCCGGTCAGTAGCGGCTGCAGTGGCCATGCGCCGCAGAGCTTGGCTGCGGATCTCCACCTTGGCGGATACAGCACAAGTTGGCAGGCGTCCCCTTCCTGGGTACCGACTTGTTTGGGCTGGGGTGGAAGGCCACCTCCAGAGAATTGAGAAGTCCAATGCCACCTTGGACTCGGTCCGTCTGCCCAGAAGGACAAGGCCGCCGGCAGCAGTCAATCCTTTCGCCCTTCTGCCCCGCGTGTCCAGCCAACAACACCAGCATCAGGGCCAGCAGGCTCGCGCCAGCACCCCAAAGCCAAGCCTGCAGCTTCCTCCAGCAGGAAGCCGGGAGGAAAAGGCCCAGGAGGTCCCTCGGCGGTCCTTCCTCCAAGCCTGCCCAGTAGCCGGTTGGAAGGTGTCGCCCCAGCGCGTTGCTTCCCAGGTTCCCCATTAGAGGCAGCTCCGCCACTTTCTTTCCGCCTGGTCCGCTATCACCACCGACCGCTGGGTGTTGGAGGTGGTAGGAAAGGGTCTGCCTCTGGAGTTCGAGCAGGACCCGCCCTTCCGAGCCATCACCCCACGGGGGTTACAGGGTCCGCAGCCTCTCTGTCGGCCCGTTAAGCCGACATTGCCCTGCTCCTCCAGAAGGAGGTGATCAGGAAGGTGGCGGATCCTCCACCAGACCCAGGGTTTGTGTCCAGGTACTTCCTGGTCCCGAAACGGATGGGGGGCTGGCGCCCCATTCTAGACCTGCACGACCTGAACAGGTTCCTAAGGTCTCAAACCTTCAGGATGGTCACGCTGGCTCAGATCATTCCATCCTTGGAACGAGGCGTGTGGTTCTGTTCTCTGGACCTCCAGGACGCGTTCTTTCACGTCCCAATCTGTCCGTCCCACCAGCAATTCCTCTGCTTCAGAGCAGAAGGGTCCCTCTACGTGTTCCAGGCCATGCCCTTCGGCCTTTCTCTAGCTCCCAGGGTCTTCACCAAATGCATGGCAGTGGTGACAGCATTCCTGCGGCGCCGAAGGGTCCGGGTGTACCCCTACCTGGACGACTTACTGATTGCAGCCTCCTCCAGACCGGAGGTGGAGCGGTCCAGGGATCTGGCCCTCCAGGTTTGCTCTCAAGTTGGCCTCCTCAACAACGAGGCCAAGTCGGAACTCGTGCCAAAGCAGGTGATCCAATTCATCTGGGCAGAGCTTGACTCTCTGCGAGCCAGAGCACGGCTCCCAGCGAACAGGGCCAAGGTTCTTTCCTCCTTTGCCCAGTCATTTCAGGTTGGGCAACTGCGCACTGCCCGGGACTTCCTGGGCCTCATGGCGGTCTGCACCAGCGTGGTCCGTTGGGCCCGCTGGTACATGCATCCCCTTCAATGGGGGCTGGCCAGCCAATGGTCACAGCACTCCGATCCGCTGGATCAGCTAGTGACAGTGACCCAGGGGATGTGGAACGCTCTCCAGTGGTGGATCGTTCCAGCTCATCTGCAGGAGGGCATCCCGTTTGTCCGCCTCGAGCAGATGGTCTTTCTTTCGACCGACACCTCTCTGATGGGTTGGGGTGCCCATCTGGGGAGCACAGAGCGCATGGCCTCTGGTCCCCCTCGGGAGTCCCGATGCCACATCAACCTGCTGGAGTTTCGAGCGGTTCGTCTAGCCCTCACCGCCTTCGCTCCATTTGTACGGGGTCAAGTGGTACGGGTCCAGACGGACAATACCACGACCATGTACTACCTAAACCGCCAGGGCGGGACGTGCTCCATGCCTCTGTGCAGGGAAGCTCTCTGCACTTGGTCCCTCATGCGCAGCCTGGAGGCAGATCTCCTTGCCATCCATGTGGCAGGAGCCTCCGACATTCTGGCCGATGCCCTAAGCTGGATAGGAGCTGCATCCCACGAGTGGTCTCTCCTGCCGGAGGTAGTACAAGATCTCTTCTCCTACTGGGGCGTGCCTCAGGTGGACCTGTTTGCCTCCAGGGAGAATGTGAAGCTGAGGCTGTATCATGCCCGCCCCCCTCAGCAAAGCTCACTGCAGGGGGATGCCTTCTCGAGACCGTGGACCCTGGGTTTCTTCTACGCCTTTCCTCCATTTCCCTTGATCCACATGGTACTTCTCAAGGCGAGGAGGGAAAAGGCGCAGCTGATTCTGGTAGCCCCAGGGTGGCCCCGGCATTTCTGGTATCCAGATCTCCTCAGCCTCAGCTCCAGGCTCCCTAGGTGGCTTCCAGCCCTCCCAGACCTGCTCTCAGTCAACCAGGGGAAGGTATTCCACCCAGACCTTCAATCCCTGCACCTGACGGCCTGGTTCCTGAGCGGCTAGAGTTCCAAGCTTTGGGTCTTTCCGACGAGGTCCTGAACGTTGTTGAGGCTTCCCGGAAGGAGTCGACCAGGAAATGCTATGCCTTTAAATGGAAAGGATTCTCCATTTGGTGTCAGGACAAGGGGCTGGACCTTTCCTCCTGTTCCTTGCCAAGCATTCCGGACTACCTGTGGTCCCTTTCTCAGCTAGGGCTTTGGTCGACGACCCTTAAGGTGCACCTGGCAGCCATCTCTGCTTACCGGGCGCGGGCCGGGAAGCAGTCTGGGGTGCCGGAGAAGGTGGTCGGGCACTTTTTCAAAGGCCTTGATCACATATCTCCTCTGGTGTGAGAACCTCTACCTCCGTGGGATCTACTGCTGGTACTGGCTAAGCTCCATGGGCAAGCCATTCAAACTGATGCACAGGTGTGACATCTCTCACCTGTCGTGGAAGACCGCCTTCTTGGTGGCTATTATGTCAGCCAGAAGGATGGGAAAGCACCAGGCACTTTCCATCGAGTCTTCTTACCTGGTCTTCCACAGGGACAAGGTTGTCCTGCACTCCCACCCGAAATTCCTTCCGAAGGTGGTGTCAGAGTTTCACCTTAACCAGGTGTTGACTCTGCCAGTGTTCTACCCCAATCACACCTCGGAGGCCGAATATAGGCTCCATACTTTGGACCCTAGAAGAACGCTCTCTTACTATAAGGAGCGGACGGCTGAAGTTCAGGGAGAGGTTCGCCAGCTGTTTGTCACCTACGCTGAAGCCGCACCTGGCAGACCTGCAGCCAAGCTGAACGATAGGCAGGTGGGTCACCTCCTGCATAGATCTCTGCTATAGGTTGGCGGGCATGGAGCCTCCCAGAGGGATAAGAGCTCATTCTACCCGCCATACCGCTGCATCGGTTGCTGCTTCCAGGGACGTCCCTATCCAGGAAATCTGCAGGGCTGCTACCTGGAAGTCAGCACACACCTTCTTTACCCACTACCACATCGATCTTGAGTCACGCCAGGATGCTGGTTTTGGGACCTCGGTTCTCCAGTCCTTATTCCCTAAGTAGGGGGTGTGCGCCTTGCCTCCCTCCTCCCGGAGAACTGCTAGGAGTCTGCCAGACAGTGTGGATGAACAACATATCCATGTCCCTAGAAATATAGGTTACTCACCTGTAGCAGGTGTTCTAGGAATGGTATATGTTGTTCATCCCGACCCTGACCTCGGCCCCGGCGCTGGCCTGGCTTCCAGCGGCTAGATCTGGCATCATGGGGCGGAGCCGAGAGTTTTACCTCACCCCCCGCGTCTCATCTCCCATGGGTTCTTCCAGTCCACCATGGTGCACATTTCCGGAGGGGCCATGCAGGAGGTCATCTTACCAGATCTCAGATAGGGACGAGTCTTCAGATTCAGAGGACTCCTCCTCTGATTCTTCTTCCAGAGAACAATCCAGAACCACAGGAGCCAAGGGCAAGGGGTCGCCAAAGTTGTCTCCAGAAGACCCCTCCTTCACAGAACTTCTCCGCATCATCCAGCAGGCTGATGGTTGGAATGAAGAAGTACAAGATCCAAAACGTAAGCGTCTAGCTAAACATCTAGACCTGGAGGAGGTATCTCCCATCCCTGTTCCTACATGGACTGCTCCCCATGAGGACCTCACTACCATGATTTGGCAGTTACCACATTCTATTCCGTCCATTACAAAAGAGGCTGACCATATTTATTACACACCAGAGGGTGTTGTCTTCCTAGATTCTCAACCCAAGGCAGAGTCCATCGTCATAGCGGCTGCTCACGACCATACTGCCAAGCCGAAACACATGAGTACTTTCCCTCCTGATGAAGAATCTAGGCAGCATAACCAGTTTGAGTGAAAAATCTATGCCTCGTCTACCTGTGCTCTTCGTTCACTCAACTATATAGCACATGTGGTCTCCTTCCAGAAGGCCACTATGGCCAAACTGGAAGCTCATCTCCAAAAGGTCGAGGACTCTGACCTCAAGGCGGAACTGACCAAGGACCTGCGGCTGTCTAAGAAGACATGCTCTTAGAGCCGCTTACAACTCAGTGGATGCAGTGGCTCATTCCTCTGCCTTGGCTGTATGCCTTCGGTGTCACGCTTGGCTACATATCTCCGGGCTTTCCCTGGGTGTACAGGTAGCCATCCAGGATGCCACTTTTTGAGGTTCAGTTCTCTTCGGTGGAGACACCAAAGGCATAATCACAGGCCTTCAAGATAGTGGACAAGCCCTAAGATCTGTGAAATCCTTATACAAGGCAGGCTTCAAATTGAAACAGCCCTTTCGGCGCCAGCAGAAGAGGCAAGGTACACAACCCTTCGCCAGGCATCAAAACCAAAGGAGAGTACCGGGGTTACCTCACCCCCTGCCCCCAAAAGCCAGAGGACAACCGGGGGAGCCCTCCCCTCTCATCCCTCAGCCTTGTGACTCGTTCGGACTCCCTCCACCTCCCAGCATCGTGGAGCAGGTAGGAGGAAGGTTTGCTCTTCACCTAGCGGAATGGCAGGTCATCATGTCAGATTCCTGGGTCTTACAACTAGTGTCAAGACGCCACACCAATGATTTTCTGGAAATCCCTTCAGACTCGTCTCCAGGTCGATCACACTCTTCCCCGAACCAGGCGTCTCTGGTCGAGGAAATGATACTGGCCCTACTGCAAAAGTCAGCCGTAGAGCCAGTCCCTTGGGCACAAAGAGGAAAAGGATTTCACTCCCACTTCTTTCTCGTTCCCAAAAAGACAGGCGACCTCAGACCCATCCTAGAGGCTCAGGCAACTGAAACTTTTTGTGGAATACAAAGGTTCCGTATGTGGACAGTACAGTACAGGGTCTTCTGCCCTTACTGCAGAAAGACCATTGGCTCTGTGCACTGGATATGCAGGATGCCTACCTGGATATCCAAATATTCCCTGATCACTGCCGTTTCCTGCGTTTCCTTTTCCAAGGGGAGAATTTCTAATTCAAAGCCCTCCCTTTTGGCCTTTCCTCGGCACCCAGGGTCTTTACCAAGTGCCTAGCAGTGGTAGCAGCGGCTGTTCGCCATCTGGGCGTTGCAGTGTTCCCATACTTGAACGATTGGCTCTTGGAAGCACCGTCCAAGAACAGTCTAGAGGAATCCCTGTCCTTCACCCTGACTCTCTTTGCTCGACTGGGGATTACGGTCAGTTACCCTAAGTTGTCCCTGGTTCCCTCCCAACACCTCCAATTTATTAGGGCAGTATTGGACACTTACCAGAGCAAGACCTTATTGCCATTGGACAGGGCGGATACTCTGCCAGAACAAGTCAGTCTGTCTTAGACCTGCTGTGGCCAGTCTGTTATCCTTCCTCCTCGCACCATATCTTTTAATTGTTGTTATTCTTGATCTTACTTCGAGATACAGCTCTTGCAGCAGGTTACACCATTAGGACTGAAGCCGGCAGGCGTAAGGACCCCACGGCAATCTTCTAGCTAGCAGTCTTCAGCGGGGACCGCCTCTGACGTCGGTCCCGGCCCCGACGTCACACATAGTACATAAGGAGGCGGTCCCGCCAGAATCCTCAGTTCTTTCCCGGCGTCGACTTGCTTGTCTCGACCCTTCAGTCCGTTTCTAGCGCGCGACGCCTGGTAAAGTTCTTCCATTTGGAAAAGTTCATTTTTTCTTCGGAGTCTGCCGTCTGATGTCCTCTCCAACCTCCGTGGAAGGCCATCCATCGAAGTGCACCTGTGGGAAGCAAATCTCTTTTAAAGACCCTCATTCGGCCTGCGTCCGGTGCCTAGGCCCAGATCACGACACCCAGGCCTGTACCTTCTGTCAGGGATTCAATAGCTGGATCCAGATCCGTCGCCAGAAGGCCCTGCAAGCATTCCTTCTCGAGGAAAAAGTTAGGGCCATGGATTCAGCCTCCAAGGGGGAATCGTCGGAAAAAGCCAGGAGACACCTCGAAAAGCATCGGGAGAGGGTGAGATCAAAGTCCCCTTCTAGGGCCTCCGACTCCCGTAGCTCTGGCTCCCGGTCCGACCGCTCCCCCTCCCGGGCCCACTCTCAGCCTCCCCCTGCTGTGGTGAAGACTTCTTCGGGTTCTTCTTCTCTTCCTCCGGCCAAGACCTCCAAGCCTTCCTCTTCTTCGGCTTCCAAGGCCTTGCTGAGGTCAGGGGACCGCCACCACCACCACCACCACAAGTCCGGATCCCATCACCCGGACCCCGACGCCCGGTCAGTTTCCTTGCCCCCTCCACCCCAGTGGAAGACCAAAGAGCTGACTTCACTCAAGAGGATGTCAGATCCGACGTCGGCCAAGCACCACCGGTCCCGAGAACTGATGACCGCCAGACGCCCGTCGCCGGTTAGGCATTCGCCACCACAGACGCTGGCCGGGGGACCGACACCCATTCCTGTAGAGAGGAGAACCCCTACGCCTCCCACCAACGTCGGTCAGGAGGCGCACACAGAGGAGGAGCTGACCCAGCCCGAGGACCAGACGGGCGACCCCGGTCCTGTCGTACCCCCCAAGGAACCCTCCCCTGAACCCGAGACCCCTGGGGAGCCGACGCAGGAACCAGACAACTGACCACCGGCGCCCGGCCCGTTGTCGGGCCTCAGCATTTCAGAGGTTAAGGAACTGTTCACCTACTGGTGGGATACCATAAAGAAGGATGTGGTTCCCACACCTCCTCCTCTTCCTCCTCCTCCTCCTCCACCCGTGACTCCATCGGTCCCAGCGCCCCCCCACTCCATCCGGGGCTGCAGGCCGAGTACCTTCCCAGGAGCCTGAGGAACCTCCTGGAGTAGACCAAACAGAGGAGACCTCCGTCCAGATCTTCTTCAGGGTCACCCAGCCCCAAGAGACCCAGAAGATGCACGCCAGTAGCCCTGACGGAGGACACGGAATTGGACTTCTCGGACAGATCCAGATCCCCCTCTCCAATCAGCGTTCCTTCTCCAGACCCACGTGAGCTCCCAAGATCTCCTCCGGATGACCCATCGTTCTCGGAGATTATGAGGCATATCCAGGAGAACATGGGCTGGGATGCAGAGGAACTCGACCCCGAGAGACTACGCCTTGCCAGATATCTTCGGCAAAAAGATCCAAAGCCTGTGGTGGTGCTACCCTTGGTGGACACCTTAAGTAGGCGTCACCAAGGCAGCATGAAACGTCCACTTCGCTCCCGGCGATGCGAAGAGCTGACCGCCTGTACAAGGCCCTAGGGAGGACCAGTACTTGGCTTGCATCACATCCTCTGGCCGATTCTCTGGTCATTACAGCCTCACATGACCCGGTCCCAGAGGCGCAACATTTGAGCACCTGCCACTGGACCCAGAGTCCAAGCGCCGGACGCTATGGGCAGGCACACGTACGCATCCGCTACCTGCGCCATTAGGTCCCTCAACTATTTAACCCACATGGTCCAGTTTCAGAATGCCTTGTGGGAGCAGGGACTGGATCTGGCGGAAAAGATGCCAGAAGGAGGAGTTGCTGCAACTCCTCCGCACGAGTTCGGACATGGGAACCCAGGTGCTGCGAGCCACGTACGATTCCGCGGACTCCCCTGCCAGAGCGGCAGCCTCAGGCGTATGCCTCCGGAGGCACTCTTGGCTCCGTGTCTCCGGATTTAACCGGACGTCCAGAAGAACATTCTGGACACCTCGTTCCACTGAGAAGTTCTTTTCGGTGAGTCCTCGGAGAAGGTCCTCATCAAACTTCGAGGCCGGGAAGGCGATGCGGTCTGTCCAAGCCATGTACTGACCCAAGCTTAGTTCCTTTCGTAGGAACCAAAGCCGTTTTCGAGGCCGGATGCAGAGACAGCAGTCCCGCACCGGCCCGCAACGGAGGGGCTCCTTTTCCCGCAGAGCCCAGGGGAAGTCGTCCACGGGCCAAGGCCAACGCCCTGCAAAGTCGGCCCAGCCTGCAGGACCCTCAGCCGCCACAGCATGACTCCTTCCCGGCCCCCGCCCCTCAGGATCAACGGGACACCAAGGTCAGGGGTCGTATCGCGGACCACCTGCCAGAGTGGCAGTCTATAACCACCAACAGGTGGGTTCTTCAATTGGTCAAACAAGGCCACTTTATAGAATTCATGGACAAGCCACCCACAAGGCCTCCTCTGCTCTCCCGTTACTCGGGTCAGCACAGATCACTCATCAGGCAAGAGGTACTCGCACTCCTTCAAAAGGGAGCGGTGGAGTTTGTTCCAGAGAACCAGAGAGGGTTCGGATACTATTCCCACTTCTTTCTGGTTCCGAAGAAAACAGGGCACCTCCGTCCAATACTGGACCTCAGCGACCTCAACATGTCGGTCGCCTACAAACGTTTTCGCATGGTGACCCTCCAAGGACTCATTCCCATGCTGATAAAGGATGCCTTCTTAGCGTCCCTGGACATGCAGGACGCCTACGTGCACATCCCAGTAGCTCGAGCACACAGGAGGTTCCTGCGCTTCGAGTTTCTCGGCCACCACTTTCAGTTCTGGGCTCTTTCTTTCAGACTGTCATCGGCCCCCAGGGTCTTTACCAAGTGTATGGCAGTGGTGGCAGCGTCTCTAAGGAGACAGGGCCACTACGTGTTCCCGTACCTGGACGACTGGCTTCTCATGGCCGCCTCCAAAGAGGCGCTGTTGCTGGCTATTCAGAACACCCAGGATCTGTTCCAGTCTCTGGGCATTCTTATCAACTACGAAAAGTCTCTCCTCGTACCGTCTCAGAAGCTGCAGTTCATAGGCGCAGTTCTGGACACCGTCCAAGGGAAAGCCTTTCTTCCCAAGGAAAGGCGGAACACATCAGATCCCTCATCAGGGATCTCTCAGCGAAGAAGACTGTCCCCGCCAGGTTGGTCCTTCGCCTGCTCGGACACATGGCTGCGGCCATTCCAACCGTCCCTTTGGCAAGGCTCTACATGCGGGTGACTCAGTGGATGCTCAAAGTGCAGTGGGACCAAAGGCAAGACCACATGCAACATCCGGTCGGAATCACGAACGCCGTGATTCAAGACTGGCAATGGTGGCTAGACCTAGGGACACTCTCTGCGGTTGTCCCATTTACAGCGCCGTCCCCGGAGGTAATTCTCTCCACAGATGCCTCAGGGCTGGGGTGGGGAGCACACCTAAACGGGGTGAGGTCCCAGGGAACGTGGACCCCTCTGGAAGCTCACCTCTACATCAACGTTCTGGAGATGAGGGCGGTCCTTTATGCCCTGCAGGCCTTTCAGTCAGAAATCCCGTCGGTACTCTTCTGCTTCAGACAGACAATCGGCGAAGTGATGTATTACCTCAACAAGCAGGCATGCGCTCTTACCCCTTTGCGGGAAGCTATGAGGTGTGGATTGGGTAATCCGACATGGCAAGCCTGATTGCAGTTCATGTTCCCGGCGTGGACAACACAATCGCAGACGGCCTGAGTCGTTCCCAGGCCAGAGTCCACGAATGGGAACTCCTTCAAGAGGTAGCGGAGGATCTGTTTCTTCGATGGGGAACTCCAGAGTTGGACTTGTTTGCTTCCCCATCCAACACAAAACTGCCCAATTTTTGCTCGCTAGATCCAGGGCCTGGTGTTTTCTGGCGAGACACGTTGTCCCTTTCCTGGGCGGACAGATTCCTCTACGCTTTCCCTCCCTTCCCGTTGATCCAGAGAGTTCTTCTCAAACTACACAGGGTGCACGCAACAATGATCCTGGTAGCGCCTTTCTGGCCCAGGCAGATCTGGTTCCCCATGCTGACGCAATTGTCCCAGGAACCCCCAGTTCCGTTGCCTTTCAGCTCCCATCTACCGTCTCAAAAGGAGGGTTCACTAGTCCACCCGGACTTACACTCACTGAACCTGCATGCCTGGCTCCTGGAGACATAGCCATTATGCGACACAGGGTTTCGCAAGAGGTGGCGGAAGTTCTCTCCGCTGCCAGAAAGCCGGCAACGCATGCGACGTACGCCATGAAATGGCGCCGATTTTACCTGTGGTCTCAGGCACGTGGCCTTTCCCTTTAGAATGCCCATTGAAATCGGTTCTGGAATACCTGCTTTCCCTCTTCCACTCAAGTTCTCCTACTCCTCTATTAAGTTCACCTATGTCCGATTTGCCTACCACTTCGGTGGAGTCAGGCGTACAATGTTTCACTCGAGGCCTCTGGGACTTCTTGAGGGGTGTTACACCTTGGCCACCATTAAGGATCCCGTCCCTCCTTGGGACCTACTCTTCGTCCTGGAACAGCTCACACTTCCCCCCTTTGAACCTGCCACAGATTGCGAGCTCGTTTTCTGTCGTGGAAAATGTTATTTTTAGTTGCTGTCACATCAGCAAGGAGAATTTCCGAGCTTCATGCTCTCATGTGTAAGGAACCTTATTTAATTTTCCACCAGGACAGAGTGTCTTTGAGGACGAATCCTAAATTCCTGCCTAAGGTGGTCTCTGCCGTTACTCTTAACCAGGACATCGATCTGCCTGTGTACTTTCCCAAGTACTCTAATAGAGGAGAGGCATTGCTTCACACCCTGAATGTTCACCGCTCCTTAAGGTACTACCTGAACAGGACTAAACAGCTCCATGCGTCGACAGCTGTTTATCCTTAGCTGAAAGGATGCTGGGCCAACCAGTCTCAAGCAGACTCTTTCTCGCTGGCTTGTCCAGTGTATTTCCTTTGTTACAACAGTAAACAGAAGCCCCTTCCGGGCACAGTCCAGAGCCACTCGACAAGGGGTGGCTACCTCCTTTGCAGCACTGCGCAATGTCTCCACCTCGGCCATTTGTGCCGCGGCTACTTGGAGTTCAGTGCACACATTTATTAGGTACTATAGCCTGGATATTACCTCATGGTGGAGAGCCGGTTTCGGCCTTGCCGTTCTACAGGCTCTCCTGTCCTAGAGTCAGGACTTGCTCAAGATCTCTCCTATTTGCCTCCTCCCAGAATGCTTAGAGGCGCTATTGCTTGGAAATCTGTCCTAATGGTGTAACCTGCTGCAAGAGCTGTATCTCGAAGTAAGATAGTACAGTTACGTAAGAACTTATCCGTAACAGTAGATCTTTGAGAACAGCTCTTGCAGCAGGTACCTTCCCGACCAATATTCCCCCTTGGAGGAGGTATGGCCTACCAGGCCTTGGCAGGAGCTAACGCTCTTTCTTCTTTTCTTCTGATGGCGGATCCTCGGTCTCCCCTTCTGATGTCATCCAGCGGCCGGGAGTCTCCAGCGGGAGAACTGGGGATTCTGGCGGGACCGCCTCCTTATGTACTACGCCTGACGTCGGGGGCGGGACCGACGTCGGAGGCGGTCCCCACTGAAGACTGCTAGCTAGAAGATTTCCGTGGGGTCCTGACGCCTGCCGGCTTCAGTCCTAATGGTGTAACCTGCTGCAAGAGCTGTTCTCGAAGATCTACTGTTACGGTAAGTTCTTACGAATAACTGTACTTCGTTGGTACCCCCAAAAAGAAACATTTGTGCTGGCAGTGGCTTGCCCTGATGCCTGAGTGTCCAGTTCCATCTTAGAATTTGAAATATTGCAGGTGAACCCTTGTCTTAAAAACTGTTGCCATGCCACTATGCCTGCCACATGTGTTGTGTAAAACAAATAAGAGACATAAGGTTTTATTTTTTCTTCAAAAATATAAAATAAAAAAAGTTATAAAGTTTAAAAAGTGTGTGAGGCTGCTTTCATGAGGTCATCTGGCATGCCTGAGCCCAGGAATGCATGGGAGGAAGCTGAGAGGTTCCGTGAGGCTGCCTGGCATTCCCAAGCCCAGAAACTCAGGGGGAGGAGGCTGGCAGGGAAGGCACTGAGCCAACCATGAGGATTCTCTTCTCCTGGGGGTGAGCAGACTTGGAGTACTGTTCCAGCTAATGCCAAGTGAGTCTTGGTGGCTATTCCTTCTCGGTATGTTGAGCATACCGAATAATCAGTGGGAGTTAAGCAGGAGTAAACTAAAGAAAAACACCACACAGGCTGTAGAGTAATGGTATCAGACATTGGTCATCCATGCCCAATCGACCAGCGAAATGTCTTCCTGCATCCATGCACTGTGATCTGTGACCACCCGAAGAGTACATCCAGGGCAAGTAGAAGAGGATGATTGGCATTGCAGGCGTTAACTACACTATAGAGAGCCTGCCACAGGTAGCCAATTCCAGAGGAAGAGCAGCAGGGGAGAGGCAGAGAAATCTGTATGGGGCCAAAATAGAAGGTGCTGTATAATAAACGAGACAGACTCTACCAAGTGCCCGCTCCTTGTGGGGTGGTATTGTGTATCATACTCTGCAACTGCAGGAAGCCGCCAGGTACACACGCACACACACACACACACACACACACACACGCACATCATTCAGCAGTGTGGCAGACTACAGAATGCAGTGGGTTTACAGTACATCGACTTGATACCATGTCTTTTTTGTTTTCTGTGTTGTCTAAGGTGTCTTCCAGTATGCCCATCACTAACATGGTTGGATCTGTCTGCAAATCCAGGGATTACTTATGACAGCCTTGAGATGATACTGGCAGCCCTCAGAGAACGGAACTCCGGATTAATGCACCTTGATCTGACAGGTAAAGTAAGAGGAACACAGCCAGCAGATCAGTTTAGTATGTGTGAAATTGATGGTACTCTTATTTATTTTACCATTTTTAGCCAGAAAAGGCGCACTGAGCTGAAGCTCATTGCCAGTTGTATTCTTGGTAGCGCAGGGAGGTTTAGTCTCTTGCTCAGAGTCACACATAAAGCATGTGGCAGTTGTGGGATTCAAACCCAAGTCTGCAAGGTCTCCAGGTTCACCACTTGGTGCTGTAACCTCTAGGCTACACTGCCTCCTTGTAATAATGACAAGACTGGCAGAACAGACGGGTATGTGTGAGTTGGTAGGGGAAGGTAGTAAGTTGAATACGAATTTGTATTCTTGCTTTCCGTACCTCCCTTTGTATGAAAGTGTGGCAAGACTTTGGTGAAGTAGAGGACAGGAAATCATTTTTAACTGGCAGTTGTTTATGAAGTTATTAGTCTCAGAAATTATATACATTCCCCCAAATTTTCCATATTTAGCCGGCCCGGTGGCACTGAGGGTTGAGGCGCCGGACGCCACACCTTGCTTCACGCCGGCGACCCGGGTTCGGGAACAAGCCCAGATTGTCAGGGGTCGGCAGGGGAGGACTAGGATAGAACTTCCTTTCCCTTTAAGAATCTTGCCGAAAGGTCTTGAAGCTGGCTCCTCCCACCCACCTGGGTGGTATAACCCTCGGCTCTGCCCCATGACGCCAGATTTTCCATTCCGCTGGAAGATGCAGGTTCCCTCCTTACCGTTCTCGCGTTCAGTAGGCTCTAGCTTCAAAATCCTCAGATTTGCTTAAAATTAAACTTGTTAGAGTTAATAACGATCGCTTCGTGATTGCAGCCATCCTGGAAGATAAATCTTCTCCTGGTTTCTGCCGCTGCCAGTGCGGGGAAAAGATGTCTCACACAAACTCACATGCCATGTGTGTATATTGCCTGAGTGTCGGCCATGACACTCAGGCTTTTGAAATGTGTCTTGCTTTTCACCCAAATGTCTTGGACAATCATCTCACATGGCTGAAATTGGGCAGGCCAAAGGAACAAAACCCACCGGTCAAATCTGAAGAGGCCTGATGGCCAGTTTCCCGCTAAAAAGAGGTGTCATCGACATTCTTCTTCCTCCTCCTTGAACAAGGGGAGGCTTCGACGGAAACTCCGTCAACGCTATGAAGACCTAATGTGACAACAGCTAATTTTGTCTGGTCAAAAGCAGTCTCCGGCCATCACTTGGCTATCTCCTCCAAGGCCGAAGCCGACTCCTTCGGAGCTGACTTGCACCGTTCCTCCTCCTTCAGAGCCGGTCAAAACGGTTTGGCCAAAATCGACCTCTCCACTGATTTTGGTGGAGCCGCCACCTAAACTGCCCCCGGCGGGGGTGCCTACCAAAGAGTCTCAGCCTGTTCCAGGCCTCCCACGTAAGCTGTCTGTTACCCTCACTCCTGACCATCCTAGGCAGGAGGAGGGATACTCAGGCGGCTGACCGATTTATTCGGACTCCTCGGAGTCCGATAACTTGTATGTTCATTCATGTCCCTTGGACGAGGAATCGGTCAGTAGTCTCTCGACGGAGGAAGGCACCTCTTCCTTTATGGGCATTCTCTGGCTTATCTCCAAATCCACGAAGATGCCTCAACCTGCACAGAAACAGATCCAATATCCCCTCACGGATATCTTCAAATGAGGGGATTCTCTGAAGGAAGCCTTTCCAGTTGCCAAGGCCATTTTCGGTCCGGCTTTGGAGATATGGCAACATCCTGCCTCCTGCCCGCAAATATGCAATGCCCATAGGGTCCCTTTTGGGGTTCACAGAGCATCCCTTGGCCAAGGGTTTGGTGACCAAATCTGTGTTCAGATGCTCAGGTAGTTCAGCGGATACTGATAGACCTCCGGACAGAGTCAAAAAAACTGGACCATTCTGCCCACAAACTCTGTTGCCTCTACACTAGGCCTCCGTCAGGTAAGCCCAGCTGTCGTCATGGCGCATTTCTCTCATGCCCTGCTGGGCTCCCTTGATGAGGTTTTGCCTCACCTCCCCACAGACGTCGGTCAAGCAGGTCCGGGATCAGGGTCGGGCTTTTGCCAAGCAGCAACTCCAGATGACTCTGAACCTCGGGGATTCATGCACCCATGTGGTGGCAGCCGTGGTTGCCATGCACTGCAGGGCTTGGTTGAGGGTCTCCACCTTCACAGTGGACACCCATCACAAACTAACGAACGTTCCTTTCCTGGGTACCGACCTCTTCGATCCAGGTGTGGACGGTCACTTCCAACACATTGAAAAGTCTAGTGCCACCTTGGACTCTCTAACTTCTGCGAAGAAGGAATCTCAGGGTTCCAAAAGGCAGAAGAAAAAGCCATTTCAGCACCCTTCCCCTGCGGCCAAGCAGTCCCACTTCCAAGCGGGGCAGCAACAACAGGCACAATCTTGGTGCCCTCGGCCCAAGTCCGGGTCTCTGGCAGCCCGTAAGCCTAGAGGTCGAGGCTTCGGTGGTCCTCACTCTGGACCCTCTTCCTCTAAGCCTGCTCAGTGACGGGATGGGGTTGACCACCCTCATACCTGTCACGCAAGCTCTGGAGCCTCCCATGGGGGCCGGTTCCGCCACTTCCTTTCTGCCTGGTCAGGTAGGTTCAAGAAGTGGTGGGTCAGGGACTTCCTCTGGAATTCAAGCAGTATCCTCCAAGCCAAGCCCCACAGGAGGATTTGGTGTCCGTACACACTCATTCAGTTCTTCGCGACAACATTGCTCAACCCCTCCGCATGGAGGTGGTGGCCAAGTCTGACACACACCCCCGGTCAATCCAGGGTTCGTATCCAGGTACTTCCTGGTTCCAAAGCAGATGGGGGGGGGGGGGACTGGCGCCCCATTCTAGATCTGAACCAATTCCTTAGGTCCCGCACCTTCAGGGTGGTAACTCTGTCCCAGATCATACCATCTCTGGAGCAGAACATGTGGTTCTGCTCTCTGGATTTCCAGGACACATTCTTTCACATCCCGATCATCCGTCTCACTCTCACCAGAGGTTCCTTCGCTTCCGAGCAGAAGGAGCCCTATTCGAGTTCCGAGCTATGCCATTCAGCCTGTCATCGGCCCCACGGGTTTTCACCAAATGCATTGCAGTGGTGGCGGCCCATCTTCAGCGTTGAGGGGTCAGGGTTTACCCATATCTTGACGATTGGCTCCTGGTGGGATCTTCCAAGCAGGAGGTAGAGAGGTCCAGGGATCTGGCCCTCCAGACCGGAACCGAACTTGGTCTCCTGATCAAGGAGGCCAAGTCGGAACGCGTACCTTCGCAGGTGATATGCCTCATCAGGGCAGAGCTCGACTCTTGCCGAGCCAGAGCCCTGCTCCCGATGGACAGGGCAGAGGTTCTATCTTCCTTTGCCCAATCATTTCTGGATGGGCACTTGCGCCCTGCCCGAGACTTCCTGCACCTTTTGGAGTACATGGCGGCCTGCACCACTGTGGTCTGATGGGCCCGGTGGCATATGCGCCCCCTTCAATGGGAGCTGGCTAGCCAATGGACTCCATGTCACTGTCAATTCAACCAGCTGGTCACTGACCCAAAAGATGTGGGATGCTCTCCAGTGCTTGACTGTCCTGGATCACTTGCAGGAAGGGATCCTGCTCTCAGCCGTGTGGGCGAGATGTCCCACGAGTGGTCTCTCCATAAGGAGTAGTACACAGCCTGTTCTCCCACTGAGGCAAACCTCAGGTGGATATGTTCACCTCCAAGGAGAACACTAAGCTGAGGCTGTTTCATACCCACCCCCCTCAGCAAGGCTCGCTACGGGGGGGTGCCTTCTTGAGGCCGTGGACCCCAGGCCTCTTCTATGCCTTCCCTCCACTTCCCTTAGGTCACAAGGTGATCCTCAAGATCAGGAGGGACAAGGCACAAGTGATCCTGGTAGCCCCAAATTGGCCTCACCAGTTCTAGTATTCAGATCTTCTCAGCCTCAGCTCCAAGCCTCTGTGGAGTCTTCCAGTATGCCCGGACCTGTTATCTGTCAATCAGGGAAAGGTATTCCATCCGAACCGTCAGTCCTGCACCTGACAGCCTGGTTCCTGAGCGGCTAGAGTTCCAGGTTCTGTAGTGGAAGCATCCAGCAAGTAGTCGACCAGGAGGTGCTCTGCCTTCAAATGGAAAAGGTTTTCCATTTGGTGTCAGGGTAGGGGCCTGAGCCCTTTAACCTGTCCAGTGGCTAGTATCCTAGACTACTTTTGGTCTTTGTCCAAAGGGGGTCTTCAGTCTACAGCCCTTAAGGTGCACCTGGCAGCCATCTCTGCTCACCGGGCACAGGCCAGTCAACAGATGGTGACACAGGAGAAGGTGGTCTGGCATTTCTTTAAAGGCCTCGATCACATATCCCCTCCAGTGCATGAACCTCCATCTCCATTGGATCTACTGCTGGTATTGGCAAAGCTTATGGGCAAGCCATTCGAACCAGTGCACAAGTGCGAGATGTCACATTTGTCGCAGAAGACCGCCTTCCTGGTGGCTATCACATCAGCCAGAAGGACTGGAGAGCTCCAGGCTCTCTCGGTGGAGTCTCCTTAACTGATCTTCCACAGGGAGAAGGTTGTCCTGCTCCCCCACCCAAAATTCCTTCCGAAGGTGGTGTCGGAGTTTCACCTTAACCAGGTGTTGACTCTGCCGGTGTACTACCCCAGTTACATCGCGGAGGCAGAGTACAGGCTCCATACGTTGGACCTGAGATGAGCACTCTCTTATTACAAGGAGCGGATGGCTGAAGTTTGGGGAGAGGTTCATCAGCTGTTTGTCACCTAAGCTGAAGCCGCACCTGGCAGACCTGCAGCAAAGCGGACGATTGGCAGATCGGTTACATCCTGCATTGATCTCTGCTATACGTTGGCGGGCAGGGAGCCTCCCAGAAGGATAAGAGCTCATTCCACCCGCCATACTGCTGCATCGGTGGCTGCTTCCAGGGACATCCCTATCCAGGAAATCTGCAGGGCTGCTACCTGCAAGTCAGCAAACACCTTCATCACCCACTACCACTTCGACCTTGAGTCACGCCGGGATGCTGGTTTTGGGGCATCAGTTCTCCAATCTCTGTTCCCAAAGTAAGTATTTAAGAGGGGGTGTGCACCTTGCCTCCCTCCTCCCGGAAAACTGCTAGGAGTCTGCCAACAAGTGTGGCTAGAACAGCATATCCATGATCCTAGAAAATCAGGTTACTCACCTGTAACAGTAGATCTTCCATGGAATGGTCTCTTGCAGTAGGTCATTACTTCTGAGAGGTTCCAGCAGAGGGTGCTGTCACATGGCAGCTTCTTCAGCAGTCTTTTACCAGGGACCGCCCACCCGTAACATCATCTCCTTGCTTCCTATACAAGTGTGGATGGTCCCTGGTATCCTCTGATCATTTTCCTGCCGTCTTCAGCTCACACACTGTGTAGCAGTCATCGACAAGAACTGAATCAAACAATAAAAAAAAACTGTTTGCATCCCCAGAAAACCACAGGCTCCCCAAATACTTCTGCATTATCCCGAATGCATGGGGAAGCTCTATAGATGCCCTGTCCCAACCTTGGACAGGACTCTTCTTATATGCCTTCCCCCAACTCCCTCTCATCCCCCGCAGGTTAATGAAACTACAGATGGAGCCTGCCACGATGATTCTCATCGCTCCCATGTGGCCTCGGCAGGCATAGATCTCACTTCTGCAACAACTATTGATTGCGAAACCTGTTCCGTTGCCATACAGGCCGGACCTCTTGACGCAGTGCCAAGGCTCACTCCTGCATCCCAGTCTGAAGACCTTCCACCTTCATGCTTGGTTCTTGAAGACGTCTTCATAAACAAGACTGCAAGTCTCTTCTCAGGTGACAGATGTTCTGTTAGCTGCCCAGAAGTAGGCTACCCGAGATACTTACAATTCTAAGTGGAAACGTTTCTCCCATTTGGTCAGCTTCTCAATCGCTGGACCCTTATTCTTGCCCTCTTGCGATGGTATTGGACTACTTGGCTTCTTTATATTTGGAGGGCCTTGGCTATTCTTCTATAAAAGTCCACTTGGCCACCACCTCTGGCTTCCATGAACCACTGGATGGCCAGCTTTTATATCAACACCGTTTAGCCAAGATGTTTTTGAAAGGCATATTACATCTGAAGCCTCCTGTTCGGCATCCTATTCCACCATGGGATTTGAATTTCATGATTGAAAAATTAACAGTGGACCCCTTTGAACCGGCATCCACTTGTGACCTGCATTTCCTCTCCTGGAAAACGCTGTTCCTGGTGGCCATCACTTCTACTCGACGAATTTCCGAGCTTCATGCCCTTGGGTGCAGAGAACCTTATCTTCTCTTTCATAGGGATCGGGTTGTGCTTCGCACTACCCTTCCTTTCTGCCTAAGGTGGTTTCTGACCAAACGTTAAACCAGTTCTTTGAGTTACCAGTTTTTTACCCTACGTACTCCAATCCAGGTGAACATCTTTTGCATACGATGGATGTCCATCACATCCTGCGTTACTATACACTGATCAGACAAAGTCCCTTCGCCAAACCTTACAAATGTTTGTCACCTTTGCCTCAGGTCGTGAAGGCCTTCCGGTTGCAAAACACACCCTCTCTTGCTGGCTAGCACATTGCATTACATTTTGTCACAAAAATATAACAAACCCTTACCAGGACATGTCCAAGCCCATTCCACTTGGGCCGTAGCGGCCACAGCGGCATCTTTCAAGGGTGCCTCCATTATTGATATTTGCAGTGCCACCACCTGGTCTACCATCCATACCTTTACCAGGCATTACAATCTGGATGTTGCCCCGCGACGAAGAACAGCTTTCAGCCGAGCCGTCCTACATGGCATCCTGTCATAATTGTCCTCCCTCAGGGACATAACTGCTGGGAACTCTCCCGGAAGTTCAAGTTTATTGCAGGAAAACTCCATTGAGCAAGCTCATTCACAAGGCGGTCCTGTGACATAAACACTTAAAGTATAAACACAGATAGGTAATAACAGTATATACATGAAATGCACGTTATATGATACAGGCTGGATATACATACAAGGGTACCACATAGGGTGACCGCAGGTGGTAAACATTGATATGAGACAGGGAAGCGACTTACAGGTTGCATACTGATAAATGAAACATGATGACTGGTGTGTGCAATACATATACAGTATTTTGGCAGCTAGAACAAACAACAGTCTACAACTGATATGGGGGGGAGGAGTGATTTGATAGAGTAGCAGTGGCGCGTAAGCAAAGATAAAGCCAGGAGTAGAAGGGGAAGGGAAAGCAGTTAATATGACAAATCAATTATACCTTACCAGTGGATAAATATGGCACACATGGGGAAGGAAGAGACTTAATGACAGTTACAGGTGTCTTTTATTTTGGCTGAACTTAGCGATTTGTAGAAGTTTATTGAAACTGTGCTAGTTAGTTTCAGTACAGTTTGTAATTGGTTCCAAATGGAGGGAAGGGCATATGCAATATACGTTTACCAAAGGAAGTCCAGCGTCCTTGGTATATCAAGCATAATAAAGTCAGATTTTCTTAACAAGTATGCACTATGTGAGATACTAATAAGGGAAGAGAGATAGCTTGAGCAATTTCTGCAGGAGCAGTTTAAGAGTCCATAGCCCAGCATGGAGCAGGCATCTAGTAGTAAGGGATGTCAACCAACAGCTGCATATAAGTCACAGTGGTGTGAGCGGTAGGGAGTTGGTAATGAACCGTAGCACAGTGATAAAGGATGTCCAGTTTACTTAGATTTGCAAGAGTGGTGGAGGAATAGATTACATCGCCATAGTAGAGTAGGGAAAAGTGGCCTGTACAAGCTTGTTTCGAGTTTCAAGGGAAGGGAGCCTATTTCTGTAGAAGAAACCTAACTTGCTTTTAACCTTCTAGAGACATCTTGACGTGGTCACTGAAAGATAATTTATTGTCGATCCAGATACCTAGATATTTAAATTTGGTTACAACTTCCAGAGGCTCGTTTAGCGTGGTGACAATGAAGTCTTGGGCAAGGGTATTGGGGGCCTGAGACAGCACTGCGGGAGAATATCATCGCTTTAGTCTTCTTAGCATTGAGCAGAAGCTTTGCCTTTATTAGATTATGCTCAAGTTGTGCGAAGTCCGCTTGAAGCACTCCCTTGACTTCAGATAACGATGAGCCAGAAGTATACAACACAGTATCATCTGCAAAAAAGTGCAGATTGGACATAGATATGTTAGCATCTAAGTCATTAATGTACAGAGAAAACAAGATAGGGCCTAAGATGGATCCTTGGGGACTCCTCTTGCAACTGGCAAGGCAGCAGAAAAAAGCCTTCGCCTTTACTTTTGGAATCTTCCAGTTAGGTAGCTAGAGAACCACTGGGTGATATGGTATGTGGCACCCAACTTTGCAAGGCAATTGACTAATAGTTTGTGATCAACAGTATCAAAAGCTTTGCTGAGGTCCAAAAGACTGCACCAGTTACCTTCTTAGCATCTATAGCAGAGATCCAATCATTGGTTACTTTTGCTAGTGCAGTGATTGTGCTATGATTAGCCCGGAAGCCAGATTGAGCTGGGTTAATGAGAGAAGGTTTCCAAGTGAGATTTTAACTGAATATGGATCCGTTTTTCGAGAACTTTAGAAAGGATAGGCAATATGGAGATAGGCCTATAGTTGTTTACATCGCATGGGTCACCAGATTTAAATAGAGGGAGGATATGTGCTGATTTCCAGCAGGACAGCACAGTAGCAGATGTAATGGAAAGATTGAAGATGTGGAGAATTGGGGCAGTGAGATGGGCGTAGCCTGACCTTAGGAAAAAAGGGTTCCAATCCATCGTCCCCTGCGCTTTTTTTGGTGTCTAAGTTAAGAAGAGGAAGTAATGACCTACTGCAAGAGTCCATTCCGTGGAAGATAGTGTGGTTATGTAAGAACTTACCGTAACAGTAGATCTTCTACGAATGTCTCTTGCAGTAGGTCCGATCCTGCCCTCAGTCCCCCTGCTTTCTCTAACGGGGAAATCCTGATCTAAGGACTTAGGGTTGGGACTCTCTGGTACCTCAGTTTCCCTCGGTTCTCGCCTTTGCGAGCTGAATCCGGCGGGGAACAGAGGATACCAGGGACCGCCCCAAACTTATATAGGAAGCAAGGAAATTATGTCATGGGTGGGCGGTCCCTGGTAAAAGACTACTGAAGAAGCTGCAGTGTGACAGCACCCTCTGCTGGAACCTCCCAGAAGTAATGACCTACTGCAAGACAACATTCCTAGAAGATCTACTGTTACGGTAAGTTCTTACATATCTGCACTTTCTAGGATGGTATATGTTGTTCATCCACACAAACCCATCCGACCTCAACACACAACCTGAGCTTCCAATGGGCAAAGATCTGGCGTCATGGGGCGGAACTGAGGGTTATACCACCCAGGTGGGTGGGAGGAGCCAGCTTCAAGACCTTCTGGCAAGATTCTTAAAGGGAAAGGACATGCCAACAAGTGTGGATGAACAACATATACCACTCCTAGAACTACTGTTACAGGTGAGTAACCTGTTTTTTTTTAGCTATGTCACAGTTTGTGCACAGAACTATTAAGCATAGTTCTGATAGGTCAACAACTCGTAATTAGCATTCTGTACACAAACCGTGATGTAGTATAAACTCCAAATTACTGGTTCCATGAAGAGAACTGCAACAGAATCTTGCCCATAAAAACAAAACAATGCAAAATATAGTTTTTGTATGCCTTGTTATTCAAACATAGTTAAATATTGATAATTTAGGGGAATGTATATCATTTCTGAGCATAAGAACTTTATAAACAGCTGCCAGTTAGAAATGATTTCCTGTCCCCTTTAATCACACTGTTGGGCTACTCCTCTTGCCCTTACAGGCTTAAAAAGGGTGAGTCCGAGCCTCACGGTACTGGAGCGCAGTGCACTGGGAATGTGAGGCTAACTTGTACAGTACAGTGATATTGTCTCGCTCCAAACAAGATATGGTAAAAGGAAAAAAAATATCTTGTCTGCTCTTCCAAGAATTAATCTTACATTGGAGGGATCAAACAAGAGGAGGCAAAAAAGACCATCTGCCTTGTCCGCCATATATCAACAACAGTAACCACTGATGCCCATTTTTTAGTAAATACTTGTCTAGTTCTGACTTAAAACTATTTATAGTTTTACATTCCACCACTTCAGTGGGCAGCCCATTCCATATTCTCACCACTCTGCGAGAACCATGCTCTCCTCCTTTCAGTGTTAAGTTGCCTGCCTCTTAACTGAAATTTGATTTATTGTTACTTTTTTACTATCCTTGAATTCAATATTTAGACTTGATCTGAAATCACTGTCAGTAATTATGTCAAAAACAATATCATATCGCCCCTTAGTCTTCTCTTCTCCAGCTTGCAGAGGCCCAATTCATTTGACCTTTGCTCATAACTCAATCTATTCATTCCGTTTATGATCTTTGTAGATCTTACTTCGAGGAAGACTCTTGCAACAGGCCACACTGGTGGGACTAAGCAGTCAGGCACCATGACCACACGGAAAACTTCTAGTTAGCAGTCTATCACGGGGGACGCCCTCCTCCCCCGCCGTCAGTCAGCTAACGTCAGCCTAGCCTTTAAAGGAGAGCGGTCCCCCACGCCTACCTCAGTTCTTTTCCTGCCATCAACCTATGCACATCGGAATTTGGCGGATACCGCAGCTACTGGTCGACCACAAATACCCGCTTGCTGCCACACTTTTTTATTTTCATTCGTTCTGCGTTAGAAACATCCAATTGTCAGTGTTTTCATCAACTAATTTATCTTCTCCACCAGCCTAGTCTTCCGACTGCTCCTCAAAATGTGCCTGCGCCAAACAGATCCCCGAAAAGGAAATCTACTCTGCGTGTTTCATATGCCTAGGCCCCAGCCACAACACCGAAGCCTGCCAGTTTTGCCAAAAACACAACCAGGCCACTCTCAGACATCATCTAAAAACTCTGGAGAGCCATCTTTTGAAGCAGAAATTGGTCGCAGTGGAGAAGAAGCTGCAGGCCAGGAGCTCTTCGGCTCCGTAGGCATAGTCCTCTGGAGCCTCTTCATCTTCTCAAAAGGAGAAATCCAGGAAGCATAAACACCAGGACCGGTCTGCTTCCCATTTGCGGTCGCCCCACAAACCGTCAGCAGTGACAAGGTCAGCCTCTTCAGCCCAAACAGCCCTCTGTTCCTCCGAGCTCCCGGTGGCTCCGCCGCCTGCCCTCATAGCTATCTTGGGCAGCGGCTCTATGGGGCAGGGGACTTCGTCTCCTGCTCCCCAACCCCTGACACTCAGGCCCTTATCTTCTGTGGGCTCTCATCCAGGTGGCTTTGCCAGCATTAGTTCCTCGGGCGTCGGTTCCATAACTGTTGAGCCCGCCACAGCTCTGCCTTTGCCGGCTCCTACTACTGGGATTGAAATCAGTCCTACTAGGCAATGCCCGCTGCAGGCTATCGCCTTTTCTTCCTCTCCTACATCACCTCTGTCTTTGCCAAACGGGTCTCCTTCCCCCGAGTACTCCAGGCAGACTCCTGCTGGGTTGTTGCCAGTGTTGCCGCAGCCCCAGCCTATAGGCCCAAACCTGCCATCGCCCCTGCAGCAACCTTTGCTCAGCCGACACCTGCTGGGCCGATGACGGATCCTCAGCCAGCGCCGGCAGCCCTATCGCGTCTGAATCCTACGCCAGCTCCACTGTTTGTTTCCTAATCCTTACCTGCCGCCCTCTTATCCTTTTCCTCTGGTGTACAGTATACCACTTTCGCTGGATTATAACACCCTGTTCTCGGCATGGTGGTCCTTCCTCCAGGGGCCGCCTCCAGCATCTCCTCTCCATCCTCCCAGGGGATCCCCCAACCCAGAACCCAGATTGGGCTGGGCATAGCGACCCCCCCACACGTTGGGGTCCTCCAGGGCTTGACCCGGCATCAGCCCCAGATAGGGAGACTACTGAGGATGACTACAATTCTTCAGAGTCTTTCTCCTCACTTGGGGAGTCCTCGAAGGGGGACAGCACTCCGAAGGAGATACCAGAGTCCCCTCCTGACGATCCCACCATTATGGATGTTATGAGCCACATCCAGTCCATTATAGGCTGGGAGAAAGAGGAGCCAGACCCTGAGAGACTCTGTCTGGCCATCTGTCTACAGCAACGGGATGCCCTCCCCGTAGTGGTACCCCCTTTGATTGACTCCTATGAGGATGTCACTAGGGGAGCATGGAATCTCGCATCTACCACTCCTTCTCTGCCTAAGAAAGCGTACTGTCTTTACCATGTCCCAGATGGCAAACCCTTTATAGGGGATCACCCTAAAGTGGATTATGTGGTGATTAATGCAGTGCATGACTGTACTAAGAAGCTCAAACACCTTAGTACCCTGCCCCCAGACCGCATACCCCAGACTGGGAGTCCAGGCAGCTGGATCACCTGGGCAAATGTGGCTTTGCCTCTACTACCCTGGATTTCTGGGTCCTGAATTACTTGGCCCATATGGTCCATTATCAAAATGTTCTTTGGGACCAAGCCAGGGACTTGATGCAGACCTTGCCAGAGGGCCCCACTGTGACAAGGTTGTATAAGGCCCTCCCCCATTTGTTATGCAGAAAGTATTTTTTTTTTTTTTTTAAACTTTCAATCTTTATTGTATTTTCAGAGTAAAAACAGTAAGGAGGTAAAACAAAAGTTTCAAATATATACATAAATAAATATAAGCGGGGTTGAAAAACTGAAACTTATAGTGCACTAAGTTTAAGTAACATAGAATATATTATGGCCTGCCATGCAGAAAGTGTTTAAACGCAAGGGTCTGTTCTGTCCTCTCAGAGAAGAGACAGAAAAGGAGGGGATAGAACAGATCCTTGCATTTAAATTCTTTCTGCATAACAAATGGGGCAGGGCCTTATTCAGCCTTGTCACACCCACCAAAAAGCAGCTCACCCAATTCCTGAAATCAGGGTCGAATGTTGGCAGTCATGTCCTCCAAGCTGCTTATGGTGTTGTGGACGCCTCCAGGCACGGGGCAGCTGCGGTAGTCTGTCGCGAGCGCCATTCTTGGCTCGGGGTATCCGGCTTTGCCTCGGACGTACAGGTCAGCATTTTGGACGCTCCTTTTCGGGGTTTGGTCCTTTTCAGTGAGGATGTCCAGGACATAATTTCCACTCTCTAGGAGTCGGGGCAGGCCCTCAGGTCGGTCCATTTACTCTTGCACACTCAGCCTAGAGCAGGCCAACATCAGCCCTTTCTCAGATCCTCCCGTAAGCAATCTCAGAACCAGCCTGCCAAGGGTCAGCAAAAGAGTAAGGCCACAGCTGCCAGAGCCCCTCCCTGTGCTCATCTCCTGACTCCTTAGCCCACCCAAACCCCCCAACCCCCAACAAGCAGAGTATCCACGGAAAGTGGCTGTGTGGAGTCTGTTCTGTCATCACCTAGAAGGTTGGAGGGATGTGACCACAGACAATTGGGTGCTTCAGATCCTAGAACATGGTCACACACACTGGAGTTTCTAGAGTGGCCTCCAGAAAATCCACTGCTAAACATAGACTTTGATGGCAGATAAGGACCGCTAGGCCCACCCAGTCTGCCCATTTCCCTACCTATCGGGTAAGCTGCAGATCCTAGTTTTACCAACAGCCTACTTCCTCCTACCTCCCACTAGATTTGCCTTATGTGTGTCCCATGCATTCTTAAATTCCCCCATTGTGTTGACCCCATGACCATCTCAGGAAGGCCGTTCCATGCGTTGTCCACCTACTCCATGAAAAAATACTTCCTCACGTTGCCCCTGAGTCCCCCCTCTCTCTTTCAAATTGTGCCCCCTTGTTCTTGCACATCTCTTTTTCTGAAAGATGCTACCCTCTTGAACTTTGTTGATTCCCTTGAGGTACTTGAAATTTTCTATCATTTCCCTCCTTTCCTGAAGGGTATACATATTAAGCTCCCCTTCCCTCTCGCTCACCTGTCTCTAGTTTAGGAAGAAATTCAGGTTGTTCTTCAAAAAAGAGGCAAAGAGCCCGTCCCTCAGGCTCAATGGGGAAGGGGGTTTTACTCCAACTTTTTCCTCATCCCCAAGAAGACCAGGGATCTTCAGCCCATCCTGCACCTGAGCCATCTGAATCTGTACATCGAGTACAAGTGCTTCTGGATGGTCACTGTACAGTGGCTGTTACCCCTTCTGCACCAGGGGGACTGGCTCTGCTCTCTGGACATGCAAGATGCTTACCTACACATCCAAATTGTTCCTGCTCATCGTCACTTCCTCCGCTTCCCTTTTCAGGGAGCCCTTTTTCAATTCCGGGCCCTCCCTTTCAGCCTTTCTTCTGCCCCCTCCCCGGGTATTTACCAAATGCTTGGCAGTAGTGGCAGCTGCATTGAGGCAGGGCTTCTACATGTTCCCCTACCTGAACGATTGGCTTCTAGCAGCCCCCTACAGGGATTGTCTGGTTCATACTCTGGAATGCATCTTCTGCCTTTTTCAGGCCTTGGGGGTCATTGTCAATCTACCAAAGTCCTGCCTCTCCCTTTTCCAGCACCTTCAGTACATTGAGACAGTTCTGGATACCAGCCAGGACAAGGCCTTTCTGCCTGAGGACAGGGCAGAGCGACTGATGAAGCAGGCCCGTCGGGTTTCTTCCAGCTGACAGCTCCACGCAGGTGTGTTCCTGTGCCTTCTGAGCTACATGGCAGCGATTATTGCCACGGTTCCCTTGGCCTGCTTGCACTCTAGGGTTCCTCAGTGGACCTTGCGGGTCCAGTAGGGCCAACGAACGAACAAACAATGTGGGACCAGTTGGTCCTGATCTCCTTCAGTGAGTCTCCTTTCAGCTCTCGACCCTCCCCCCCAATATCAGATTCTCACGACAGACAGATCTGGCCAGTCACCAGACCCAGGGTACCAGTACGGACATAGAACAGGGTCTCCATATCAATGTCCTGGAGATGTGGGCAGTCCTTTATGCCCTGCAGGCCTTCCAGACTCATCTCTCCCCAGTCCGCTGCTGGTGTGGACAGACAGCGTGTGTGTTGTGATTACGTCAGGGGGGGGGACTAATCTTTACTCCCTGTGTCGGGAGGCTATGAGAGTCTAGTATTGGGCCATTGAGCACAGTCTGGAGCTTTTGGCCGTATGTGTTTCAAAACGTCTTGGCCGACAGCCTCAGTCGCTCCAGTTCACGGGCTCACGAGTGGGAGCTTCTGACCACGGTAGTCGAAGATCTCTTCGACAGGTGGGGTCATCCAGAGTTTGACCTTTTTGCGTCCCCACTCAACACAAAAGTGCAGCTTTTCTGCTCCCTCGATCCTGGGCCTGGAGTTTTCTGGCGAGACGTGTTGTCCATCTCCTTGAAAGGGAGGTTTCTGTACGCTTTTCCTCCCGTCCGGCTTCTACAGAGGGTTCTGCTCAAGCTCCAGTTGGAGGGGTGTGGAGATCATTCTCATAGTCCCCTTTGGTCACTTCAGATTTGGTACCCCTTGCTGCAGCAACTGGCGGTGGAATCGCCAGTGCCCTTGCCTCTGTGCACTGGCTTGCTCTTCCAGGACCAGAGCACCCTGGTCCATCCGGACTTCAGGTCCCTGCATCTCCATGCACGGCTCCTGTGGATCTAGCTATTTCCCACTTCGGGGTATCCTCTAGGGTCGCAGACATGCTGGTGGCTGCTAGGAAACCCTCCACCAGGGCCACTTACACCATGAAATGGAAGCGTTTCACGCTATGGGCTGCTGATCACCATTTGGATCCTTGCACCAGTCCGGTGAATCAGGTGTTGGGAGTACCTTGTTATCCTTTTGGATTCAGGCTTGGGGTACTCCTCACTCAAGGTGCACCTTTCCGCCATCTCTGCATACCATGCACCTATACAGGGCAAAGCTGTCGCCCAGCTCGAGGTATCCCGCACATTTCTGTGGGCCATCTTGCATCAGAAACCTCCCATTCCGTGACCTGGTCCCTCCATGGGACTCCAACTTTATGTTGGAGAAACTCACTTTACCTCCCTTTCAATTGGCCATGAGTTGTGAGCTGCGTTCTGTCATGGAAAGTGCTCTTTTTAGTTGCAGTTATGTCTGCTGGAAGGATTTTTGAGCTACAGGCTCTGTTGTGTGAAGAACCTTGTTTGATTTTTCACAAAGACAAGGGTGTCTTTGAGGACTAATCCTAAATTTTTACTTTGGGTGGTGTTGGAGTTTACTTTGAATCAATCCATCCACCTTCCAGTTTATTTTCCTGAGTATTCTAATCTGTGGGAGGCCTTGCTCCATACTTAAGATATACATAGGATTTTGCGGTACTACACGAACCGCACAAAGCCTTTCAGGAAATCTGATCAGTTGTTGCTGGTTGCTAGTGTCCAGGATTGCCCCAATGTATTCGTTGGCCCCCAAGAGAGAGGGCGCTCCTGTTTCCAAACAGTGTTTGTCTAAGTGGTTAGTGAATTGCATTGTTTATTGCTACCGTTAAGTACAAGACCCTTCCACGAGAGGTCAAGGGCCATTCCACCAGAGGTATGGCTGCCTCAACAGCTTCTTTCAGAAATGTGTCTGCTGTGGACATCTGTGCAGTTGCCACCTGGAGTTCTAGCCACACATTCACCAAGTATAACAGCTTGGACATCGCCTCTCGGTGCAGGGCCAATGTCTGCCTTGCAGTCCTTCAGGGCCTTTGCTCCTGGCTGCTGATCTGTCCTCCTCTGTGTTCCTTTACTGGTGATTGCAGGCACTGCTTAGGACTCAGTCCTACCGGTGTGGCCTGCTGCAAAAGCCTTCTTCAAAGTAAGATAGTACAGTTACGTAAGAACTTACCATAACAGCAGATCTTCGAGAGAAGCTCTTGCAGCAGGCCCAGCTTTCCCTTCCTCCCTCCTTCCTTCCCCTGCTGCTTTTTTTTCTCTCGCACTATTTCTGCCTTTCCTTTGGCTGTCAGGAAACCTCCTCAGTTCTCTATTCACTGCCCTTACGGGGTCTGTGATGGGAGAACTGAGGTAGGTGTGGGGGACCACCCTCCTTTATAGGCTAGGCTGTCCGCTGACTGGCGGGGGGAACAGACCCCTGTGGTAGACTGCTAGCTAGAAGATCTTACTTCGAGGGGGCTCTTGCAGCAGGCAACACTGGTAGGACCAAACTGCCTACGTCCTAGGACCACACGGAAAACTTATAGCTAGCAGTCTACAGCATGGGACCACCCTGACAGCATGCCGACGTGCACCAATGGTATAAAAGGAGTGGTCCCCCAGCCCCACCTCAGTTCTTTTCCCACCGTCAACCCAGGCATGTTGGACCTTCACGGACACCTGCTTCAGTCAACCGCCTTTTACATTGCGATTTTCTTTATTGTCATTAAAATTACATTGTTTTTTCAGTGCTTCTTTATTTTTGTGCATGTCTTCTTCTCCAGCTTCGTCCTCCGACCATCTTACAAAGAGTGTTTGCGGCAAGCAGCTTCCTTCCAAGGACGTCCACTCTTCTTGCCTGCTCTGCTTAGGCCCTGACCATGACACCGAGGCCTGCCAGCACTTCAGCCAGGCCACACAGGGACGCCATTTGAAGACCCTCCAGGGCCTCTTGCTGCTGCAGAATATGGCCGTAATGGAGAAGGCGCTCCAAGGCATCTGTTGTTGTTCTTCCCCAGTCTCCGGGGCTTCGACTTTTTCCCTCAGCCCAGAAGGAGAAGTCGTCTACCGGGAAGCATAGACATAGAACAGGCACAGAGACTATCCCCGGTCAGCCACCCTCTCTCTCAGTCCCTGTACAAGTCAGCGACCGGCCACAGGAGGTCGGCCCCTCCTCCTTCGGTAGCACTCACTCTTTCGGAGCTGCCAGTTTCTGAGCCGCCCACCCTGGTTTCACTCTTGGGTGGCCACTCCTTAAGGCATCAGACTTTATCCCTTGCCTCCCAGCCCCTGATGCTTCAGCCCTTACACCCTATGGGCCCTCAGCTGGTTGGCTGTACTGGAATCTTTTCCATGGGCAGTGGGTCTTTGCCAGTCATTCCCCTGGTCCTGGCGTTGCCAACGTCGGTCCCCGACTCTGGGACCGTCACCTCTTTGCAATGCCCAGAGCAAGCACTCGCCTCTTCCTCACAGGCATCGCCTCTGCCTCCATCGAGAGCTAGCTCCCCTGTACAGACACCCGCTTCCCCTTCGGGGCCAGTGGAACCTGTCTCACTGGACCAGCAGCAGCTTTTGCCTGTCCAGCCAGCGCCTGCTGTGCCGACGCCGGCTGGCCCTTTGGGTAATTCCCTTCTGACGCCCGAGGAACCTGTGCCTGGATTCCCTCTGATGCCAGGGAACCTGACGCCTGGTTACTCTGCACCTTTTGGACCAGTGCCAAGGTACCCAGTGCCTCAAGGACTGATGCCAGGTTACCTGACGCTGGGAGTATCCGTACGCACTTTATAATCCACCCCTTCCAGTGAACTGTAATGCGCTTTTCTCAGCCTGGTGGGCTTTCATGAAGGAGGCCCCCCGCTCCGCCTCCACGGGACCCTCCTTCTCGTTGTGCGGGTCCTAACCAACCCCCCGTCTCCCGGGCTCAAGAAATAGCCCAGGCTTTTGAAATTATCCAGGCACTACAAAACATCATCCCCTAGCAGCCTGCCCCCACCCCCCCACGGTCCCCAGGCTAGCAGGGATGTGTTGCCCTCCTTGTCAGAGGAGCAGTTTTTTGAGGAGGATGAACCAATTCCCCCAGAGATGTCCTCTGAGCAGGACTTTGGTTCTCCCCCTAGGGTGTCCAAAGATTATTCCTCACATTTTACATTTGTGAGGAGAATGGCAGATGCTCTAGACATTGCTGCCACAGAGCAGATTGAGGATGAGGAAGAAACTGAATACTTGAATATGATGGGTTTAACACCCACAAAAGCTCTTCTTCTGCCAGTTTATAAATTTTTTAAAAAGGACACCTTGAAACTTCTGCAGACCCCTAATTCTGTTCCTCCTATTGATAGTAGAATTGATAAAAAAAATATCAGTTGGACAGGATGAGAGATGATTTCCTTTTCTCCCATCCAGACCATCAAGGGGGTTATACAGCATGCAGCCTGTGACAACGCCAGAGTCCCCCTGTCCTCCCACCCTCCGGACAAGGACTCCAGAAAAATAGACAGTATGGCCAAAAATCCCTGTGGCAGTCGGTACTGGACATGTCCATGAAAGCCCCCCTCATCCTTGTCTGAAGACCTGACTGAAACTGCCAGGTTTGGTCTGGAGGCGGCTAAGTACCAGTTCCAGATGGCTGCTGATTCAAATGATACTGCAGCCAGATGAATGGCTAACACTGGGGCACAGAGAAGGTTTGCTTGGCTCAGGGCCACAAACCTTACTCTGGATACTCAATCCAAGGCCTTGGACTTTCCTTTAGAGGGAAATTCCCTTTTTGGAGAATCCACTGTTGCATACATGAAGAAAGTGGATGAATATAAAGCCACTTATAGAAGCAACTCTTCTAAAGAGAGAGCATCTTCATCCACTAGGTCCTATGGAGGGGGGGGGGGCAGAGGAAGGTCTTTTATGACTAGACCTTTTTTCCAGCCAGTAGCTGTGCCCCAGTACCAGCAGTATCCACAGCAAGGATACTCTAGGGGTAGGGTAGAAGGGGCTCCAGGAGGGGCGCTCATGCCCAACCTCAGCCCCAACCAAAGCAAAATCCCTGAGGCTCAGGCCGCCTACTCCCTCCCTGTCGGAGTCGGACTGTCCCACTTCCTCCAGGCTTGGCTAAGCATCACCACAGACAAGTGGGTTCTGGAGGTAGTGGGTCAGGGTCTGTCTCTGGATTTCAGATCTTTTCCTCCACAAAAGACCAGGGTTTACTGCTCACCTCCTCTAGCAGAGAGAACACTACTAGAAGCAGAGGCTCAGAAACTGTTACAGCTCAGAGCAGTGGAATCAGTTCCTACCACCCTGAGAGGAAGAGGTTTGTACTCCAGATACTTCCTAACAAAGAAAAGTGGGGAGTGGCGACCAATATTGCATCTCAGAGCTTTAAACAAGCATCTAAAAAAAAAACAAAGTTCAAAATAGTAACTCTGGCTCGGATATTGCCAACAATCCAAAAAGGGGACTGGCTGGCATCACTGGATTTTGTTTTTTCAATTTGTTCTTTTTGTGCCACCCTCTCTCCGCAGGGCTATCCGTCCGGTCATGGACCCCTTGACTGCGGCATCCCCACATGAGCCGCACTCCCAGGACCCTCTGGATTACCCCCCAGGGCGAAGACATGGTACCCAGCCCTGTAAGGTGCCACAAACAACGGGATAGGGCGGGAGTCTGCCTGGGGAGCTGATTGCAGCCGAGGAGAGGGCATCACATAGGCAGAGAGAGGCAGGCTTGGTTTTTCTCCCACTGGGGGGGGGAACATGCAGTGGCGGTCCCGTCCATCCTGCCCCTGTAACCTTGCTGGTGCCGTATGCTGGGGCCTCACTCCTGGCCTTCACCAGGTGTCCCGTTGCATGTGACATCCCACACCTCCCCTGGAGAAGGAGAGCAGTCATGGGGACGCTCAGTCCTTCTCCTCGGCCCAGCCTCAGACGACCAGGTCCGTTCTGAACCCAGGTGCAGCCAGCGTTGGCGATCAACAGCTGCGCCGGCAGGCCGACAGCATCATGGATTTGAAGATGCCTATTTCCACATCCCCATAAAGGAATCATACAGAAAGTATCTCAGATTCAGGCTCCCTTCAGGTCATTACCAGTTGTAGGAGCGTGGATATGTTGTTCATCCACACTCTCTGGCATGTCCCTTTTCCCTTTAAATCTTTCCGGAAGTCTTCAAGCTGGCTCCTCCCACCCTCCCAGGTGGTAAATACCTCGGCTCCGCCCCATGATGCCAGATCTTCCTTTCCGATGGAAGATTCAGGTTCCCTCATGCTACTTTAGCAATTCGTAGGCCCTGGATTCGCAACGTGGGTTTTTACCACAAATCACTCTAAAACTTGTCCGAGTTAACGACTCCGATTACAGCGCATTGGACATGGAGGACAAATCATCCCCGGATTTCGCCGGTATACCTGCGGCCAGAAGACGTCTCACACCAATCCCCACCTGTCGTGTGTCTATTGCCTAGATGTCGGACATGACACCACGTCTTGTACTTTTTGCCTGGCCTTCCATCCCAACGTTCTGGACGACTGCAAGGCGCTCCTAAAATTGGGGAGACTGGAGAAAAGGAACCCACTGGTGAAATCGAAAGAGGCGAGGTGGGCAGTTTCTACAGCCGCGGGATCCGCCGAGCAGCTGGAGCAGATGAAGGCATTCGAGGAGGAAGCGGCTCAAGCTTCGGCCAGTCGAAGCTTTTTTGTTTCACTCAACCTTGGCTCTACTTTTACGGGCTCCTTCAGGGAGTTGTGCCAGTCTTTCCCCACCAGGGTGAGCGCCCTCGACCTCGCATTCCTCCCACCCTCCCGGAAGAGGATAAGGACCCTAAGTCTTGACTAGCGGAGGCGGCTTCCGGGACCGAGAGAGGTCAGATCCAGGAACGCCAGTCTAGACTTCAGTCGAGATCGCTTCCTCTGCCGCCGGCTTTACGGACCTTCCGTCTGGCCAAGGTACCGAAACCGAGGAAATGGCTGAACCATCCGAGATGACTCTTGACCCGATCGAGGCTTTATCGCCGACATCCGGTCGATGAATCTTTAGAAAGGACTCCGGTCCTTTCCTTTCCCGATGAGGAGACACTGCCCTCGGGTGTCCCGATCAAGAAAACTGTAGCGGAACCTCGGTTTTCAATGACTCCGGTGACTCCCTGATGCGACCGAAGACGACCCGTCGGTCTCGATCAGGACCAGGACCCCTTGATCGAACGGCTGAAAAAGGGCCACAAACATTGTAAGAAGAGGCGCTGCCACAGATCTTCTTCCTCCTCGGACGAGGAGAGGCTTCGACGGAAACTCCGTCGACGCTATGAGGATCTTATGTGGCAACAGTTGATTTTGACCTGGCAGAAGCTGGCCCCGCTGGCCGTCTCGGCCATCACTCGGCTCCCACCTCCAAGGCCGACGCTGACCCCTCCGGAACAGAAGGCTTCAGTTCCACTGCCCGTGGGGCCGGCTTAGCCTATTCCAGTCTCTCCACCGATTTTGGTGGAGCCACCGCCTAAGCAGCCTCAGGGAGTGGCTCCCTCGAAAGAGGACCGACCAGACACCGGGCTTCCCCAACGTCTGTTGATCACGGTCGTCCCCGATCGCCCATGGTGTATCAAAGGAGACCTAGGCGGGAGACCGTTGTATCCCGACTCTTCGGACTCGGACGACACTGGATTACACTCTCATCCTGGGGATGAGTCATCCGTGGCAGGATTGGAGGAAGGCCCTTCCTCCTTTCAGGGCATCCTCCGCCTGATCTCCGAATCCACCAGAATGCCTCTGGAGCCCATCCATAAAAACCCCCTTACGAATATCCTCAAAAGGAGGGGATACCCCGACGGAGGCCTTTCCAGTGGCCGAAGTCATCGTTGGCCCGGCCTTTGAGCTTTGGCAGCATCCTGCTTCCTGCCCAGCTCCATCTGCCCGTATGGCCCGCAAGTATACGGTGCCCATGGGGTCCCTGGTGGGGTTCACAGAACATCCTTTGGTCGAATGCCTAGTGACTGCTTCTGTGTTCAGACGGACTGGTAGCTCAGCCGACACTGACTGACCCTCGGACAAGGAGTCCAAGAATATGGACCATTCTGCCCGTAAGGTCTATGCGGCCTCCTCCTTAGGCCTTCGTCGGGCCAGCTCAGCTGTTATCATGGCACACTTCTCTCATGCCCCCCTAGGGTCATTAGATGAAGTCCTCCCTCATCTCTCGGCAGACATGCAGACCACAGTGAAGCAGGGCCATGATCAGGGCCGTGCTGTTGCAAAACAGCAGCTCCAGATGGCCCTGGACTCTGGAGATTTCTGTGCCCGCTCTTTAGCAGCCGCAGTGGCCACTCGATGCAGGGCTTGGCTGAGGCTATCCTCCTTCCTGGCGGATACCCAGCACCCCCGCAGACGTTTATGCTGGAGGTATGTTTGTAGTGGCTGCTTGTCTGTGTCTGTAGCTTAGTTTTTGTGGATTTACATGGTTTTCTGCTTGGAGTAACTACACCATTCTTGCTCACTACATCCCTGAAAGTCTCCTGAACTGGATTTCTGCAAAACGTCACAACCAGGTATCTGCATTTTTCATTTAAAAATCAACTTTTTTGGAAGCTATCCCAAGCAAAACATAAGTCAAGCAATTAAGTCTGACAAACTCAGTGACTCTAGGTCTGCTTGAATCCACATTTTCGTCTGACCTGCTCCATGATCTGTATGTTGGCTTTTCAACAACCTCTTTGAATGACAAAAGCATGCAGACAAAGATTTCACATCCTGCATATGCACAGGCACAGTTCATCACCTGCAGAATTCTAACACATTCTGTGACTCTGGACCTCAGCTGTTGATAATTTCTTTTGGCTTATGACTTAACCACCAGGTATCTACAAGATGCTGAAATCCTTTCTCTTACAAATTCTCCTTATGCTGCTTCTGCTGTCAGGAAATGTTCACCCCAACCCAGGACTACCTGGGCCGCCAGCAGTGGCACCAAGCAGAAGGACAGGGACATTCACCATGGCATCCATCAATGCCTGCAGCATCCTCAACAAACTTGACTCCCTCCAAACATGGATCCTACAGCACAACCCTGATGTCCTCTCAGTTGTGGAAACATGGCTAAACCCTAAAATCCCTGATACCTCAGTCTCTATCCCTGGCTACTGCATTTTCAGGCAAGACAGGATTGCTAAGCGGGCTAGGGCTGCGCCATCTATCTTAAGGATACCCTTATGGGTCACATCATCCCATCCCCAGCCTGAGCAACTCCTCTCAGGTCCTCACAATCAAAATCCTCCTTGGTGCACATAACAAGGAACTCACTGTCATCTCGGTTTACCTACCCCCAGAGACCAGGCTGCTGGCTTAGCATCATGGAATATCTAGGGTCCAGCAACATAATTCTGAAACCATAATCATGGGTGATTTTAACATTAACTGGCTCTCGCTGAGGGCGCTACCTATAAGGATGCAGCCGCGGCGCATCACCTCACTCAACTGGTCAATGCCCCCACTAGGTGTAACTATAGGACAGGCTCCCTTACGCTTCTAGACTGGATTCTATCTAACCACCCTGAACTCATCTCCAATGTTTCTGTACTCCCGGATACAATAAGTGACCACTCGCCTGTCATCTGTTCCTGGTCAAACAAATACCACAAGCCCCCTCCCAAGCTTATCTATGCCAGGGTTATCAAACAAGGGTACCTCCAGCTGTTAAAATCCCATCTAACCAGGCTGAACTGGGCAGTGCTTGACTCCTCAATGACACCAGCAAAGCTCTGGACCTGTTATCAAGCGTTTCAACGAGCCTGTGACATCTATGCACCAGTGAAAAGATGAAGGTCAAAGGACAGACCAACCACTGGGTTACTACTGACCTTTTAACTCTGCTCAAGCACAGAGACCACCTCTGGCATTGTGCTCGTGCAACTCGATGCAAGTAAACAAACAATTATACAAAGCAGCCAGAAATGATTTGCACTCGAAGAATACGGATTGCTAAGCGCAGCTATTACAAAGAGGCTCTGACCAACTCTTGGGGCCAGGAAACAAATTCTGGAACAACATGAAAGAACTCACAGGCAAGGATCTAAGCACCACCCACTATGCTCAACCTTCATGGCACTCCTACACTCGACCTAGGTATCATCACCAGCACTTTTAATAATGCATTTACAAACCTGGACAGTGTCCTTCCACCAAATTTTTGACGATCTCCTCCAGCTCCTCCCAAGTTACACCCCCAACTAGAACGTACAACCCCAAAGTTTTTTAAGGAGGTCCCCACAAGTAGCTAGAAAATACATTCAAAAGGCCATCGGCAAACAAGGGTACAGTGGTGACTCCCTTGACCTGAAACTGCTGGCACAAGTCCTCGATGAAATCTTAGAACCACTTACAAAGATCTTTAATCTCTCGCTTAGTTTGGGCCATTTCCCTCTCGGAAGAAAGCCACTGTCACCGGTTCACAAAGCGGAGATGGGACACTGCACACCAATTACAGACCTATCTCACTCCTCCCCCCACTATCCAAAGCGCTGGAGCGAATAGTGTCGGACCAACTAGCTGAATTCCTGGATAAGTACAATGTACAGTGCCCAGAGCAGCATGGCTTCAGAAAAGGGCACAGCACTACCACTGCACTACTGGAATTTACAACCTTCATCCATGCCACGCTTGACAAAGGGAATTGTGGAGGGGCAGTATTTATAGACCTTACCAAGGCATTCGACAGAGTTAACCACCCCCTACTGCTCAAGCAACTATCCTCCATTGGGATCTCCAGCGATGCCCTTCCATGGTTCACCAGCTACCTTGATAATCGGATCCAACGTGTAAGGATTGCAGGGATCTCTTCGGATGAGAAACCGGTCCGCTCTGGAGTCCCTCAGGGGTCTATTCTGGGCCCTACTCTTCTCCCTCTTCATCAACAATCTCCCAGTGTGCCACCAAAAATATTACTATCATGAGCGATGCAGTCCTGTTTCCAGCCACCATGACATTCGGTCCTTGAATCCCAGCTGCAGCTCGACTTCAATCGCATCGAAGACTGGTTCAATTCTCATAAACTTGTCCTGAACCACAGCAAGACTAAAGCCATGTCCTTCTGTAACCGACAGGGCAGGCACAACTCTCTGTCCCTCACCATCAAGAACCACGCTGGGAACCCACTCGAACATGTCAAGGAGTTCAAGTACCTTGGTATTACCCTGGATAGTACCCTCTCCTACACTCGGCATATTGACACTGTTGCCAAGACCGCCAATATGCGGATTAGACTACTACGCAAACACAAGCACTGTATGCCTGCGGATGCCCTTAAACTAGCCATCTACACTCTGTCACCTCTATCATTGACTACGGCCTTGCCATCTATGGCTCTGCCCCAACAAGTGCCCTCCGCAGGATCTCAGTTGCTCTAAACAAAGCCTGTAGACTACTGACAGGTGCAGCCCGACTAACTCACACTTGTGACCTCTATGCACAGGCCAGCTGGCTACCCCTACGCAGCAGAATACAATACCAGACCTGCTTACTTACCAAAAAGATTCTCCTTGGTCTCATGCCACCTGGTGTTAGCTCACTCCTTACTACCTACAGTGGCACTCAACAAACATGTGGTGCCCAATCTCTAACCTTTCAGGTTCCCAGATGTCATACCTCCATGGGTCAGCGGTCCTTTATCTATAGAGCTGCTCAATGGTTCAATTCCCTCAATAAAGAATCACTTTCCTGTACTACACTTGGACCCTTCAAAAGGAATCTCAAACTTTACCTCACCTCTACCACTCAATGTGACTGCTTTGTTGAACAGAGATCTCTCTAAACACTTCCTAGCTCACTCATGTCTCACAGCCCGCCCTTTCCCAATCTCATTCCCTCTGGCACTGGGCCTTCCTTGTGACTCCTTTCCTGCTTCACATCTCCACTGGTACAAGACATTTTCCACTACCATCGGACAGTGGCCCATTAGCCTGCCAACTTCCTCTCCCGGTCGCATGCCTACGATACTAACTTGCCTATGGTGCCCTCTTTCTCTTATTATTTACCGCAGCCAGCTGCCTACTCAAGCTGCTCGTTTTATGAATATTATCTCAAAGTATGTTATAACTGAGTATCTTTATTTTTCTTTTAGTTGTTTTGGTTGTTTATTGTGCATTCTTTTACTACCTCTGTATGTATGTTGACCCTCATCCTTTGACGTGGAACCTTTGTAAACGAGCAGTTTCTGCTCAAAGGTATTTGTAATCCGAGAATTTAATAAATAAATAAAATTAAAAAAAGAAGTTAGCTGATGTGCCCTTCCTAGGCACCAACCTCTTCGGTCCAGGAGTGGCTGGTCACCTCCAGCGCATAGAGCAGTCCAGTGCCACTTTGGATGCTGCCTCTGCAAAGGGTTCTTCGGGCAAGAACCAGCAGAAGCGCAAGAAGAAGCCTTTTCGGCACTCTTCCCCTGTGGTTAGGCAGCCCTCCTATCAAGGAGGCCAGCAGCAACAGCAGGCTCAAGCTTGGTGCCCCAGGCCCAAGCAGGGTCCTCAACAGCCCTATAAAGGAGGCCGAGGTGCTGGTCCAGGAGCCTGCTCAGTAACGGGTTGGGGGTTGCCACCCCTATACCCGGCATGCCAGCCCTGGGTCCTCCCATGGGGGGGCCGGCTCTGCCACTTTCTTTCTGCCTTGTCCGATATCACCTCAGACAGGTGAGTTCTAGAAGTGGTCGGCCAGGAACTGCCTCTGGAATTCGAGCGGTACCCTCCCAGCTGAGCCCACGCCCCTCTGGAGGAAAGGATCTCAGCTTGCACTCAGTCGGCTCTTCGAGACGATATTGCTCAGCTCTTCCACAAGGAGGTGGTAGCTCCAGTGCCAGATCTTCCTACAGACCCAGGCTTCCTGTCCAGGTACTTCCTGGTGCCCAAGCGGACAGGGGGTTGGTGCTCCATCCTAGATCTCCATGATCTGAATCAATATCTCCGGTCTCGCACCTTCCGGATGGTAACTCTGAACCAGATCATACCATCCCTGGAGCGAAACTTGTGGTTCTGTTCACTGGATCTGCAGGACGCATTCTTCCACGTCCCAATCTGTCCGTCCCATCAGCGGTTCCTACGCTTCAGGGTCGAGGGGACCCTGTATGAGTTCCGAGCCATGCCATTCGGACTGTCATCGGCCCCAAGGGTCTTCACCAAGTGCATCACAGTGGTGGCAGCCCATCTCCGGCATCGAGGAGTTCGAATCTACCCTTATCTCGACGACTGGCTCTTGGCAGGTTCCTCCCTTCAGGAGGTGGAGAGATCCATGGATCTGGCTCTTCAAACCTGCTCCCTACTAGGCCTCCTGATCAACGAGGCCAAGTCGGAACTCGTGTCCTCTCAGGTGATGGGCTTCATCGGGGCAGAGCTCGACTCTCGTCAAGCCAGAGCTCGGCTCCCGGCGGACAGGGCAGAGGTTCTTTCCTCCTTTGCCCAATCATTCCTGGTTGGGCACTTGCACCCAGCCCGGGACTTCCAGCGCCTTCTGGGTTACATGGCGGCATGCACCTCAGTGGTCCGTTGGGCCAGATGGCACATGCGCCCCCTCCAGTGGGAGCTGGCCGCTCAATGGACTCAGCGCCACAGTCATTTCGACTAGCTGATCACTGTGACCCAGAAGATGTGGGACGCTCTCCAAAGCTGGACCACCCCAGAACAGTTGCAGGAAGGGATCCCGTTTATCCGCCCCGAGCCGACGGTCGTTCTTGTGACCGATGCCTCTCTCATGGGCTGGGGAGCCCACATGGGGGACAGCAGAGCCCGCAGGTTCTGGACCCCCGAGGAGTCCCGATGCCGCATCAATCTGTTGGAGCTCAGAGCAGTCAGACTGGCGTTGTCAGCTTTAACTCCTCAGCTCCGGGGTCAAGTGGTTCAAGTCCAGATGGACAATACCACAACCATGTACTACCTCAACAAACAGGGCGGCACGCATTCCCGTCTGCTTTCCAAGGAGGCGCTCCACATCTGGACCCTCGTCAGCCAGTTGGAGGCAGATCTCCTGGCCATTCATGTGGCAGGAGTCTGGAACCAACTGGCGGATGCTCTCAGCCATATAGACCAGACATCCCACGAGTGGTCACTCCATCCAGAGGTAGCTTACAACTTGTTCTTCCATTGGGGCAAACCAATGGTGGACCTGTTTGCCTCCAAGGAAAACACCAAGCTGAGGCTGTATCATGCCCACCTCCTTCAGCAGGGTTCTCTGCAGGGGGTTGCCTTCTCGAGGCCGTGGACCCCAGGCCTCCTCTACGCCTTCCCTCCATTTCCCTTGATCCACAAGGTGTTACTCAAGGTGAGGAGGGACAAGGCGAAGGTGATCCTAGTAGCCCCAGACTGGCCGCGCCAGTTCTGGTACCCAGATCTCCTCAGCCTCAGCTGCAGGCCCCCGGAGCGGCTTAGTACACGCCCGGACCTGATATCTCTGAACCAGGGGAAGGTTTTCCATCCAGACCTTCAATCCCTGCACCTGACAGCCTGGTACCTGAGCGGCTAGAGTTCCAGGCTTTGGGTCTTTCCGAAGATGTCTACATCGTAGTGGAGGCATCTCGGAAGGAATCGACCAGGAAATGTTATGCCTTCAAATGGAAAATATTTTCCATTTGGTGTCAAGGTAAGAGTCTGGACACCTTATCCTGTTCTATGGTTAACATGCTCAACTACCTTTGGTCTTTCTCCAAAGGGAGTCTGCGGTCATCGACCCTTAGGGTGCACCTGGCAGCCATTTCTGCTTACCAGGCGTGGGCCGGTCAGCCAACATTGGCGCAGGAGACAGTGGTCAAGGTGCTTTTTCAAAGGCCTGGATCACATATCCCCTCCGGTGCGTGAACCTCCACCTCCGTGGGATCTCTTGCTGGTTTTGGCAAAGCTCATGGGCAAGCCATTCGATGCACAAGTGTGAACTTTCACACTTGTCGTGGAAGACGGCCTTCCTGGTGGCTTTCATGTCAGCCAGAAGGACAGGAGAGCTCCAGGCGCTTTTGGTGGACTCCCCTTATCTGGTCTTCCACAGGGACAAAGTTGTCCTGTGCCCCCATCCGAAATTCCTTCCGAAGGTGGTGTCAGAGTTTCACCTTAACCAGGTGTTAACTCTACCAGTATACTACCCTAATTACACCTCGGACGCCGAGTACAGGCTCCATACTTTGGACCTGAGACGTGCTTTCTCCTATTATATGGAGAGAATGGCAGAAATTCTTGGAGAGGTTCGCCAGCTGTTTGTCACCTACGCTGGAGCCGCTTCTGGCAGACCTGCAGCCAAATGGACCATTGCAAGGTGGATTACATCATGCATAGGTCTGTGCCATGAGTTGGCGGACAAGGAGCCTCCCAGAGGGATAAGAGCTCATTCTACCCACCATACTGCTGCATCGGTGGCTACTTCCAGGGACATCCCTATCCAGGAACTCTGTCGGGCTGCTACCTGGAAATCAGCAAATACCTTTATTACCCACTACCACATCGACCTTGAGTCACGCCGGGATGCTGGTTTTATTTATTTTTATTTTAGTCTTTGGTAACCAGGTAAGGCCCACTAGGCACAAGTGCCTATTTTCAGGGGCGACCTGGGAGCACTGGGCTGTTAAGTGACTTGCTCAGAGTCACACAGTATGCAAGTGGAGGCTGTGAGAATCAAACTCGGGTCTGGTCTGCTGGATGTATCGAGATCATTCACACCTCGTTCCTCGGGGCCTCAGTTCTCCAATCTCTGTTTCCCAAGTGGGGTTGTGCACCTTGCCTCCCTCCTCCCGGAGAACTACTTGGAGTCTGCCAGACAGTGTGGATGAACAACATATCCACGCTCCTAGAAGAACAGGTTACTCACCTGTAACAGTAGTTCTAGGAGTGGTATATGTTGTTCTATCCACACACACACACACACCCGACCTCCCCGGCTTTAGGCGCACAACCTTGCTTCCAGCTGGCTAAGATCTGGCGTCATGGAGCAGAGCCGAGGCAGTTACCACCCAGGTGGGTGGAAGGAGCCAGCGGGAAGACAAGATTTAAAGGGGAAAGGGACATGCCAGAGAGTGTGGATGAACAACATGTACCACTTACTAGAACTACTGTTACAGGTGAGTAACCTGTTCTTTTCAGCTCTTCCCTTCGGCCTCTCCTCAGCAGGGTACTTGGTCGGCAGCAGAGTCCCTTCAGCACATAAATTTACCGGAGCTCAGAATAGTGCTCCTAGCCTTAAATGCTTTCTCTTCAGTGGTATTGGGAAGGGTGGTGCAGATCAGAACAGACAGTACCACCACAATGTACTACATAAACAAGCAGGAAGGTACCAGATCAGGCCTCCTTTGCACAGAGGCCATGAAAATGTGGACTCTGGTGTACTCTTTGAAGGTATCCTTACAGGCAATTCATTTGCCAGGAAAGGACAATACCTTGGCAGATGCACTAAGTCGCGTCAACCAGGCCCATCATGAATGGACTCTAAACAAGCAGGTGGTACAAGTTATTTTCAGGAGGTGGGGTACTCCAGAGATAGACTTGTTCGCATCCCACCAGGACCACCAGCTACCTCAGTATTGCTGCAGACCTCCAGCACAGGGCACAGTTCCTCTGGATGCCCTGGCTCTGGATTGGTCAGGCAGGCACCTGTATGCCTTTTCCCCCATTCCCTCTGGTTTCAGGGTATTACTGAAACTAAGATCCCTCTCAGCATCTCTGATCTTGATAGCTCCAGACCGGCCCAGGCAGCCATGGTACTCTCTTCTGCTCTCCATGTCTGTCAGAAAACCAATACAGTTGCAACTCAGGCACAATCTCCTGATCTCCAATTAGGGAACATTGTTGTACCCGAATCTCAAGTCCCTTCATCTCAAAGCATGGCTCTTGAGGAGTTAGAGTATGCAGATTTAAATCTTTCAGAAGCTGTCTTAAATATTTTAAAAGGTTATAGAAAACCTTCTACAAAGAAAACTTATTCTTCCAAATGGAAGAGATTTTCTCTCTGGTTTTCAGTTATGGACCTTACACCAAATAAGGCTGGAGTTTCAGTTGTCTTAGACTATCTCACTCATTTGCATTCACAGGGTTTGCAACCCAGTTCCCTAAAGGTTCATCTAGCAGTAGTATCTGCCTACCTTTCTGCATGGACAAAGGTGTCAGTGGCATGAGACAAAATTTGTAAAAGATTTTTTAAGGGGTTGATGCATTTGCACCCACCTCACAGAACACCAGTACCTGCTTGGGATCTGAATGCGTGTATAGCCAAGCTTATGGGCCCTCCTTTTGAGCCCATGGCTACTGCCCATCTGAAATATGTTACTTGGAAAACAGTTTTTATGTTGGCTTGCACGAAGGCGCAAGCAACATAGTGGCACCATACGAGTTTTAGAGGTGTGCTGCCGCTCTTCCAGTGCCCCGCTCCATTTTGCAGGCGGGACCACACAGCACCAATAAATGGCCGAACTGTCTGTGACAGCACCTCAGATGCAGTGGCATGCAGTTGAAAGGAAACCACTGCAATTTGCATACGGTCAGAAAGCAGCGGCTGTCGTCGGCAATTTACATACTGTCGGCATCAGCAAGCCGCGGCTGTTGTCAGCCGCCTCTCCGTCCCCATGAAAGCCGACAGGGGTACCCCATCCCCTACTGTCATGCCCTCCCCAGTTCCTTTGCAGGCGGGGTAGCCCAATCCCCATTGGCATGATCGCGCCCCCATCTGTTTGTGCGGTGCCCAATCCCCTTGGCTCCAAAAGCGCCCCACTGTAGCCGGCAGTGCCCATTCCCGTCGGATCTACTCCCCACCCTACCCCAAACATCCAGGTGGCACACTGGGAGCCTTATTTAAAAAAAGCGGTCCCTCGTGGCCTCTTGCCCCTCCCCAACCCGTATCCCACCTCCCTGCACCCCTCACCCCATACTTACCTCTGGAGCCTGGCGCGACGATCTTGATGGACTGGGAACACGTCTGCAGTCTTCAAAGCCTACCATGAACTAAAGAAATGCCGGTAAGCTGTGTAATGGCATAAAGGTTGTGTTTTTTTTTTTTTCAACTTTGGTGCATATCTTGGGCATTTTGGGAATTTAACACCACATTTTCAACATGGGGTTATTGGGACACCCATGAATTCAGTCACTGTCATGGCGTTATTTGGTCCCGAAAGGTGATTTCGCAGTCACTGCACAGAATCACCTTCGGGACCGACAACGCAAATGACAGTGCCACTGTTCATGGGGGGCCTCTTGCCATTATACAGCTTACTGACATTTCTTCAGTTCGGGTCGGCTTTGAAGAGTGCAGATGTGGTCCCCGGTCCACCAAAGATCGTCTGCTACCGGACTCTGGAGGCAAGTATGGGGTGAGGGAAGCTGGGTGCGTAATGGGTGGAGCGGGTTGTGGGAGGGGTCAGGGGGACCGTGAAGGACTGTTTTATTTTTCAGGCACATTTGGCGCTGGGTGGGCTCCCAGCGTGTCACCTGATTATTTTTGGGGGGCCGGCGGGATTGGGCACCTCCTCGCACCACAACAGATAGAGGGACATGTTATGCTGATGGAAGTGGGCTCCCCGTCAGCTAAATAAACAGGGGCCGGGGGACTGTAACCGGCCGGGATTGGGGCCCCGTCGGCAGAAGACTGTTGGGGGGGGCATGATGCCGAAGTTGGGCACCCCGGCACACGGGTGGGGGTCATTATGCCGACGGGGGTGGGCTCCCCCATCGGCAAATGAAGTGGGTCGGGGAATGGGGCACCCCTTTCACCATGTTTATGTGGGGAGGCTGTGCCGCTGCAATGAGAAGCTTGCTTTGCATTGCAGCGGACATTTTCTTAGATGTGGTTGCCACATTACATCTTGCTGCTGTGGCGCCTGCATGCTGTCTTATTGGGGAATGAGGGATGCACCTACTGATGCATGCCCTGCATTCGCCCACAGTGACCGCGCCTCCAAAGCTGCTCCTAATGCAGTATGTTGGCTGGTGCGCAAGTGCGAGCCAACATAAAAATCACAGTGCCACTGTTCATGAAGAGAGGCTCAAAAATACCCATGTTGAAAATTTGGTGGAAAAAATCCAAAAAATTATTGCATTACAGTGCGATGCGTTGCGTGGTTTCACCGTTAGTAACTTTCAATTTTTCATATTTTTACTCCAGATTTTCAACATTGCCATTTTTTCACACCACCTTACGAACAGTACAGCTGTCATTTCACATCCTAACGGAAATGTGTTTTCACACCTTTGGCGCCAAATGGCGCAGTTCTTGTGCAAAACCACCTTCTGGATAGTGCCATTGTTCATGACGTGGGGTCACAAAAATCCCATTTTGCAGATCTGGAGCAAAAATGACAACAAACGTCCGGGGTGTTACAGTTTCCAACCATGATGCTGTACTCCATACAGACTTATACCCAATAGGTGTGACTTGGGATCGTCACCCATAATACACACGCCATTCCACCCCCACCCTGCAGCCACTGACAGGCATCGAGGTGTGTCTTGCAGCCTTCTGGCCTAGCGTTCACCCCATTCTCGCGTACCGCACCTACTTCAGCATATTTCCTTATGAAATGGGATGAGTGTGAGGCCCGAAGACCCCAAGCACACCACAACACCTGTCCGTGTCTGCAGGGTAGTGTGAGATGACATGGCACGTTATGCCCGATGATCCAAAGGCACACCCCCCAATGCCTGTCAGTCTCTGCAGAGTGGGGTGGTTTTGGCATCAATTTAGTACTTCACTGCCATTCCTATTATGCATCCCTCTGACTCCTGTACTACCAGTGCCAGTGCCAGCAAGCTAACATTTGGCATTGACAAATGCTTGTTCTAGTAGCTATTACTTCTACAAGAAGAATTAGCGAGCTCTAGGCTCTCTGCATTGATCAAGACTATATCTCATTTCACAGAGATAAAGTAATCCTCAGAACAAACAGACAGTTTCTTCCTAAAGTGGTTTCAGACTTTTATCTGAACCAGTCAATCACTCTACCTGTCTATTTCACAGACCATACCAGTTCTGGTGAAAGAAGGCTCCATAGTCTGGATGTGAAAAGGGCCATCAGCTATTACATGACAGCCACTAAAGACCATAGAAAGGATAGAAAACAGCTATTCCTTACATATGGGGATGATGGAAAGGATAACCAGCCTCAAAAAGATCCATTTCTAGATGGATAGTCCAGTGTATCCAATTCTGCGACACTAAAGCAAGTAAAGAGCCCCTAACCGGGTTGAGGGCGCATTCTACAAGAGGGACTGCTGCCACTCTCACAGCTGCCAGGGAGGTTCCCTTGGTGGACATTTGCAAAGCAACTACCTGGAAAACAGTGCACACCTTTACAAAACACTATAACCTGGGTATTTTATCCAGGGGTGATGCTAGGTTTGGCACAGCAGTCCTGCAGAGTCTGTTTCCAAAATAAGATCTTACTTTGAGAGGGCTCTTGCAGTAGGTAATTACAGATAGGACTGAAGCCAGCAGGCATCAGGACCCCACGGAAACATTTCTAGCTAGCAATCTCTGGCGGGGGACCGTCCTCACGTCAGGTGACCAATGTCAGTATAAAGGGGCAGTCCCCCACGCCCACCTTCCAGTTCTTTCCCGCCGTTAGCTCGTGTAGCGCCTCACGGTTAAGTTCACTGCTTCGCGGTCAATCGTTGGTAGTTTTACCGCCTATTTTCACAGTTTTCTTCAGAATCTCGTCAGCCTTTACCTCAGCTGCCGTGTATGTCATTCCCAACTCCCTCCGAGCACAAAAACAAGAGCGATTCTTGCGGCGCCCAGCTCCCGCACAAGGACAGACACTCCCAGTGCCTTTTTTGCCTAGGCCCTGAGCACCCCGTGGAGAAGCGCCAGCTCTGCCAGCAGTTCAGCGCGGCCACCCGAAAGCGGAGGCAGCAGTCCCTGGAGGCCCACGTTCTAAAACTCAAGATGACCTCCATGGAAAAGGAGTTGAAAAAACTCAAACGGGCCTCTACTTCTCCGGAATGCCACCGCAAGAAGAAGCACCAGGACCAGGACACCTCTTATACTGTCGCCGTGACCTCGGCTGGGGTCGTAGTGCTGCAGGTAACATCTCCCCTGGGAGACAGTTCTGCGACGGCCGTCTTGGAGGCTTCCAAGGCGGCGTTGACCCTCCCGTCTGGCTCGCGCTCGGGCCCCTCTGGAGCCTCCCGGTGAAAGGAGGCAGCCGTTCCCAGTAAGGCCACGGCCGTGCTGCCTTCTGGTCCAAGCAGTCCTGGTAAGCCGGACGTCAGCTCCTCCGACGCCCGCCCTGGTAAGACCAATAAGACACCCGACCCTTCGGGGCAGCGCGTAGCCTCCAAAGCGCCCACCAAGGCCGCCCCTCTATCGCGGCCTTCGTTGAGCGCAGGGTCCGATAAGTCTGGCGTCAGCTCCTCCAACATCCGCCCAGATCCTGCTGGTAAGGCGGACGCCGGCTCCTCCGACGTCCGCTCAGCGTTAGAGGTGACGCCAGACCCTTTGGGCCTTTCCATCATCCCGAGCTTGCCGCAATGCTCGTTGCATTCCCAGGTCCCAGCGTCTCCGTTGCTGGATGGTAGCCATTCTTCCCCAGGCGACACTGAGGATGTTGGCATGCTGCCGTTGGGTCTCCCACTGGGCCAGATGACCCAACATCGGATCCTCGAACACCGACGCTGAGCCTCCCGTTCCAGTCTCACCCATTGGGCCGTTTCCAGGGCCCTCTGCTCCTTCAGAGCCCCTGGTACCTGGGTATCCGACCCAGTCGTATCCAACGCCATCCTACCCAGGCCCGCAGTATCCGGCACCCCAGTACCCGACGCTGGCCTACCCTACGCTGCAGTACACAGTGCCCCAGTACCCAACGCCGGGCTTCCTGCCATCGGGTTACGGATGCGCGCCGTACGGATACCCCCAGTATCTGCACCCCCCTCCTCCACTGCCCCCTCAGCCGCCGGTAGATTTGAAGGAGGCTCTGGCTTCCTGGTGGGCTGAGGCCAAGGCTCAGTTCACCAGGGAAGAAGAGAGCCATCTTCCAATGCCGGACCCCCTATGTCGAAGGCGAGAGACTCCCTCCCCCCCTCCGGATACCAGAGGCGAGCCTTCCGGTTCCAGGGCAGAGCAGGATATGCTTCTCCAAGGACTTCCCAAGGGGTCCGTTCCTCCCCCGTGCCGGGAGGAGGAGGAGGAGTCTTCTTTCTCATCCTCCTCGGAGATATCGGATGACTCCAATGGTCGTTCCCATCCGGACGACGAGCCCGCACTCCAGACAAGCTCAGGCCAAGGACAACTCCAAAGTCCCTTCCAGAGGATCCTTCTTTCATGGAGTTGCGTAAAATCCAGGCTGTTCATCAGTAGCAATCCTTCTAGCTGGATCCACAGTGTAAGAAACTCGCTGCTCACCTGGATCTGCCCGAGTCCGCTCCTACTCTGGTTCCACCCTGGATTGAGCCTCATGCCGACCTTGTGTCCACCATTTGGAAGCAACTGTCGGCATTAGCCCCCTTCCTAGGAAGTCGGACAGGCTATATCAGGCTCCGGAAGGTGCTGACTCTTTGAATTCACACCCCAGAGCTGATTCAGTCGTGATTTAGTGCCGCTCACGGACGGACAGCTAACTCCAGGCACTTGAGCTCCTCGCCACCGACAAGGAATCCCGCCTTCTGGACCAGTATGGGAAGAATGTCTATGCTTCTTCCGCTCTGGGAATCAGGGCCCTGAACTACGTTGCTCACATGGGGGATTACCAGAAGGCGATCCTTACCGAGGTGGAAACTAAGTTGGACTCCCTTCCTGAGTCTCAGACAAAACAGGAAGTGACTGACCTAGTCCGGTCTGCATGTTCGGCCATTCTGCACACGCTTCATGCCACATACAACACAGTGGACGCTGCTGGTCGGAGCTTGGCTTTCGCCGTAGGATTGCGGCATCATGCCTGGCTCCGGGTGTCAGGTTTGGTCCTGGAGGTGCAGTCTGCTATCCAGGACACGCCCTTCAGGATTTCAGTGCTGTTCGGTGGCGATGTCAAGGACAACATCACCGATCTGCAGGAGAAAGGTACTGCACTTACATCTGTTGACTCCTTGTACAGGCCTCCTCAAGCTCAGCGTCGTCCGCTTTGCAGGCGTTCTCGCTAGGCTGGCGAAACCTCAGGGAAAGCAGGCCAACAAACTTCGGGTCCCTCCGGCTGCCAAGCCCCCCCCACCACCCAAAAAAGTGGCAGGAGTTTCAGCCGCGACACTGCCTCACACCTCCTGACTCCTCTCCTCTCCTCTCCCACAGCCTCTGGGCCTTCCAGAGGAATCGGTAGGAGGGAGATTGTCCTTCCATCTACCAGGTTGGGAGAGGATCACTTCAGACACTTGGGTGCTCCAGCTGATTTCAGAAGGACACTCAATAGAGTTTCTTCAGAAACCACCTCGAATCCCACCCCGTCATCTTACTCCTCAGAACACTTTCTTCTGGTCTGGGAAGAAATATCCTCTCTTCTTCTGAAGGAGGCGATGAAACCCGTCCCACCCACCCCATCTTTGGGGGACGGTTATTACTCCATTTTTTCCTGGTCCCGAAGAAGTCAGGAGACGTGAGGCCGATTCTCAACCTCAGTTCCCTGAACTTGTTCGTGGAGTACAAAAGGTTCAGAATGCTCTTGCTGCAGTCTCTTCTGCCCCTCCTTCGGCCGGGACAGTGACTGTGCGCTCTGGACATGCAGGATGTTTACCTGCATATCCCTATTTGCCCTTCCCACCGCAGATACCTACGTTTTTCGTTTCAGGGGGACCACTACCAGTTCAAGGCCCTCCCATTTGGTCTTTCCTCTGCACCCCGAGTGTTCACCAAATGCCTTTCGGTGGTAGCGGCCTACCTGCGTACCCAAGGGGTTCAGGTTTGACTGGCTCCTGGCGGCCCCATCCAGGGAGGAGCTCCTGCACTTCCTTTCCCTTACCCTCCAGGTTTTCACCAGCCTGGGTATTACCATCGACCAGGCCAAGTCCCATCTGATCCCGTCCCAGAGGCTCCAGTTTATCAGGGTGATCCTGGACACGATTTCTGGCATGGCATTCCTGCCACTGGACAGGACGGCCACACTCCAGGCTTAGGTTAGCCTGTTGTCCAGCCACAGACAGGTCAGCGCCAGGTCAGTCCTTCGCCTCCTCGGGCTCATGGCGGCTGCTATTCCAACAGTCCCTCGCGCTCGGCTCCACATGAGAATCTCTCAGTGGACCCTTCAGTCTCAGTAGGATCAATTGGTGGACGACCTAGATCAACAGGTTCTGGTCTCCAACCCTATGTTTCGAGACTTGCAATGGTGGATGGTTCAGGAGAACCTTTGCCGGGGGTTCCCTTCTGCCTTCCCCCCCCCCTCCCAGAAGCTGATAACAGATGCCTCGGGCGAGGGTTGGGGAGTCCATCAGGGGTCTCTCAGGGCCCAGGGCTTCTGGTCCAGGCTCGAGCAAACACTTCACATCAATGTGCTCAAGCTTCGGGCCATGCTGTATGCTCTTCAGGCTCTGCATCTGTATCTGTTCCCAGGCATCTGGCTGTCCAGACGGACAACATGTATATAGTCTGGTACATCAACAAACAGGGAGGAACTTGTTCCTACCCTCTTTGCAGGGAAGCGATCTGAGTTTGGGATTGGGCAGTGCAGCACAACCTTCACCTCACGGTAATTCACGTCCCAGGGGTCGAGAACACATTGGCAGACCACCTCAGTCAGTCGTCTACTCACACTCACAAGTGGGAACTGGATCAGGGGGTGGCAGACGATATCTTCCTACGCTGGGGAACACCACAGGTAGACCTGTTTGCGTTTCCTCACAATGCAAAACTTCCCGCCTTCTGCTCGCTCGCTCCAGGGCACAGCATTTTTTGGAGAGACACTCTGTCTCTAGACTGGAGGAGCAGATTTGTCTATACATTCCCCTGATTCCGAGGGTCTTACAGAAACTCCGCTCAGAAGGAGCTCGCATGATCCTAATCGCTCCTTTCTGACCCAGGCAAGTTTGGTTCTCCCTTCTGCAGCATTATTCAGAGGAACCTCATCTTCCTCTGTCTCAACTTTTGCTGACCCAGGATCAGGGGACCCTGGTCCATCCAGGCCTCAAGTCCCTTCAGTTACACATGTGGCTCCTGCAGACATAGCTCAAGCCTGATTTGGGGTTTCCCCGCTGGTGGCTGAGATTCTGGTGGAGGCCAGAAAGCCCTCCACTAGACCTACCTATGCCATGAAATGGAAACGGTTCTCTATTTGGTTCGCTTCCAAAGATTTCAAGCCTTTCTCTTGTTCTGTTGGGTGGCTTCTGGACGACTTGAGCCATCTCTTTGATCTGGGTCTCAGTCATTCTTTTCTAAAGGTTCACATGGCGGCCATCTCTGCTTACCATGTTCCTTTTGGGGACAGAACCTTTGCGCAATTGGAAGTCTCTAAGACCTTTCTGAGAGGGGTTCTCCACTTAAGGACCCCTATCGTGTTCCTGCCCCTCCTTGGGATTTGAATTTTATCCTTGAGAAGCTTACTCTGCCTTGTTTCGAGCTGGCAGCCTCAGCAGACCTAAAGTTCCTTTCATGGAAGACTCTCTTTCTAGTGGCCATTACTTCTGCTCGAAGGATTTCTGAGCTCCAGGCCCTCATGTGCAAAATCCCGTATTTGATTTTCCACAAGGAACGTGTGGCTCTGCGTACCAACCCTAAGTTTCTCCCTAGGGTGGTAGCGGAATCTACGCTGAATCCATCCATTGAGCTGCCTGCTTTCTTTCAAACAACATGAAGTCTTGCTGTATTCTGACTATTGCAGTTAGGTCCTGCCTTTCAACTGCCCCGGAGAACAAAGGGTTAACTTTTCTATGCCTTGCATAGAATGTTCATCACGAGCTCAGTTGAAGCCTCTGCCTGTTGTTATTCAAACTGCAACCATCAGATCTTACTTCGAGGCACAGCTCTTGCAGCAGGTTACACCATTAGGACTGAAGCCGGCAGGCGTCAGGACCCCACGGAAAAATTCTAGCTAGCTATCTTCAGCGGGGACCGCCCCCGACGTTAGTCCCGCCTCCGACGTCAGGCGTGGTACATAAGGGGGCGGTCCCGCCAGATTCCCCAGTTCTTTCCCGCTGTCGACTTGCATGTCTCGACCCTTCGGTTGTCAGTCTAGCGTGCGACGCGTGGTTACAGAGCTTTCCTCCGGGAATTCCTTTTCTTCAAGCAAGATTGTTGCTGATGTCCTCTCCGACCTCCGGTCATCCCTCCAAGTGTGCTTGCCGGAAACAGATCCCCTTCAAGGACTCCCACACGGCCTGCGTCAGGTGCCTGGGCCCAGACCACGATACCCGGGCCTGTTCGTCCTGCCAGGGTTCAACAGCGAACCAGGATCCGGCGCCAGAAGGCTCTTCAGGCTTTTTGTTGGAGGAGAATTAAAAGCCATGTCCTCCAAGAATAATCGTCCAAATCCCACAGCAGCGGGTAAAGAAGGAGAGGCCCCTTCAGGTCCCGTCCAGGGCTTGAGTCCCAGAGTCGGTTCTAGGTCCGACCGCTCTCCTTCCAGGGCCAGCTCTCAGCCTCCCCCGGCTGCGGTACCTAAGACTCCTTCTTCTCGGGCCAAGTCCACCAGGCCGTCGTCGTCCTCTTCTTCTAAGGCCTTGGCGAAGTCCGGGGAGCGCCATCACCATCATCATAAGTCGGGTTCCCGCCCTTCGGCACCCGACGTCCAGTCGTCTTCTGTGCCTCCCCGCAAAACTTTGGAGCTCACACCATTGAAGAGACCGGTGGACCCGACGCCAGCTCAACCGTCGTCGGGCGTACATCATTCCTCCCTGGAGCCGTCGTCGGCCAAGTCATCCCAGCGGACGCCCGGTTGGGGGACCGGCGTCCGTTCTTCCTGAAGAGGGCTCGCCGCCTCCGACCGGACGTCGGTCAGGAGCGCTGACTGAGGAGGATTTAACACAGCCCGAGGACCAGATGGGCGATCCCGGCCTCGCGGAAGCTCCCAGGGCCCCCTCACCTTTACCCGAGGCCCCTGTGGAGCCGACGCCGGGACCCGACGACCGCCCTCCGGTGCCTGGGCCATCGTCGGGACTTTCTTTAGCAGAAGTGAAGGATCTCGTCACTTATTGGTGGGATACCATTAAGAGGGACATGGCCCCCACCACTCTTCCTCCTCCTCCCCCTCCTCCTCCCCCTCCGGTGCCGCCCCCCCCTCCACCTTCGGGGTCGGCAGGCCGCTTAACTCCCCGGAGCCTAGATCCTCTCCCAGGGGAAGATCAGAAAAACGGAGACCTCCGTCGAAATCCTCTTCTGGATCACCCAGCCCCAAGAGGTCCAGGAGACACCGACGTTCGCCGTCAACGGAGGACACGGGATCAGTCTACACCTCCTCTAGATCCCCATCTTCTCTCTCCATCCCTTCTCCGGACCCACATGAGACGCCGAGATCTCCGGATGACCCTTCGTTCATGGACATTATGCAACATATCCAGGAGAACATGGGATGGGATGCAGAAGAACTAGACCCCGAAAGGTTACGCCTTGCCAAATATCTTCGGCAAAAGGACCCCAAACCTGTGGTGGTACCACCCTTGGTGGACACTTTCGTGGACGTCACCAAGGCAGCGTGGAAGCGTCCACATTCACTCCTGGCGGTGCCGGAGAAAGCTGATCGTCTGTACAAGGCTCCTAAGGAGGACCAGTACCTGACACAGCAGCCTCAGGCCGACTCTCTGGTCATCACAGCCTCACATGACCAGTCACAGAGGCATAACATCTGAACACCCTGCCACCGGACCCAGAGTCCAAACAGTTGGGCGCTCTGGGCGAGGCGCATGTCACGTTTCCGCTACCTGCGCCATCAGATCCTTGAACTACCTAACCCACATGGTTCAATTCCAGAAGCGCTTTGTGAACAAGGTCTGGAGGTGGCTGAAAAGCTGCCGAAGGTGAGCAGAAGGAGGAGATGCTCCAGCTCCTCGTGCGCGAGTTCAGGCGTGGGGACCCTAGTGCTTGAGCCAGCGTCGACTCCAGCGGACTCCTTCGGCCCGAGCAGCAGCTTCTGGCGTTTGCCTCCGGAGACACTCCTGGTTACATGTCTCCGGCTTCACCCGGATGTTCAGAAAAACATTATGGACGCTCCGTTCGAGGAGAGATTTTATTTGGTAATCCTTCTGAAGATCATTACCAAACTTCAAGAGGCAGTAGGCGGTAAGGTCAGTTCAAGCCATGTACCAACCCAAGCTTGGTTCCTTTCGTAGGAACCAAAGCCGTTCGTGGCGGACACAGAGGCAGCAGCCCGTTCCGCTACACATCAGAGGGGCTCCGGTTTCGCGAGCCAGGAAAACAGCCGCCAGCTGAGGTCAGCGTTCCCCTAGGCCGACCCAGCCAGCGGGCCCATCTACCCCGCCACAGCCTGACTCGCTCGGCCCCGCCCTCAGGATCAGCAGTCGTGGTGGGGGTGCATTGCGAACTTCCTGCCGGAGTGGCAGGCCATCACCACCGACAGGTGGGTTCTACAGTTGGTCAGTCTAGGCCACTTTATAGAGTTCATGAAAAAGCCACCCTCGAGGCCTCGTTTGCTTTCCGGTATCCGGTCAGCACAAAAAATTTGATCTGGCAAGAGGTACTCGCTCCTGAAAAAGGCGACCAAGCGATCGGACCCGAGAACCAGAGAGGGCGAGGATATTATTCCGCTTCTTCCTGGTTCCCAGAAATCTGGGGACCTCCGTCGATTCTGGACCTCAGCGACCTCAATGTGTCAGTCGCCTACAGAAGATTCCGCATGGTGACTCTTCGGGCCTTATTCCATGCTGAAACAAGGCGCCTTTTTAGCGTCTCTAGACATGCAGGGGCATACCTGCATATCCCCATAGCTCACGCACCAGAGGTTCCTCGCTTGAGGTTTCTCGGCCACCACTTTCAGTTCCCGAGCTCTTCCGTTCGGACTGTCATCCCACTCAGGGTCTTTACCAAGTGCATGGCAGTCGTGGCAGCATCTCTGAGGAGACAGGGCCACTATGTGTTCCCGTACCTCGACGACTGGCTTCTCATGGCCGCCTCCAGAGAGGCGTTGTTACTCACGGTCCAGAGCACCCAGAATTTGTTCCAATCTCTGGGCATTCTCATAAATTACGAGAAGTCTCTCCTGGTACCGTCGCAGAAACTGCAGTTTATAGGCGCAGTACTGGACACTGTTCAGGGAAGAGCTTTTCTTCCGGACGACAGAGCGGAACGCATCAGATCCCTCATCAGGGATTTGTCGTCGAACAAGATCGTACCTGCCAGGTCGGTCCTTATTGCTCGGACACATGGCTGCGCCATTCCTACTGTCCTTTTCGCAAGGCTCCACATGCGGGTAACCCAGTGGATGCTCAAGGTGCAATGGGACCAAGGCAGGACCACTTGCAGCATCGGTCAGGATCACGAACTCAGTGATCCGAGACTGGCAGTGGTGGCCTAGTCGGGTCGCTCTCCAAGGGCGTCCCGTTTGTAGCGCCGTCCTGGGTAACCCTCACCACAGACCTCAGGTCTTGGATGGGGGCACACCTGGGCGGGGTAAAGTCCCAGGTACGTGGACCCGCTGGAACTCATCTCCATATCAATGTCCTAGAGATGAGGGCGGTTCTCTATGCCCTGCAGGCCTTTCAGTCAGTAATCCCACAGTGTACTCTTCTGCTTCAGACACACAACACGGCGGTGATGTATTATCTCAACAAACAAGGAGGCGCACACTCTTACCCCCTTTGCAGGGAAGCCATGAGGGTGTGGGATTGGGTAATCGGACACGGCGCAAATCTGATCACTTTGCACGTTCCCGGGGTGGACAACATGATCGCAGACAGCCTGAGTCGATCCCAGGCCAGAGTCCACGAGTGGGAACTTCTTCAAGAGGTAGCAGAGGATCTGTTTCTTCGATGGGGAATTCCAGAACTAGACTTGTTCGTATCCCCATCCAACGCAAAACTGCCCAGTTTTGCTCGCTAGATCCAGGGCCTGGTGTTTTCTGGCGAGACGCGTTATCCCTCTCCTGGGAGAACAGATTCCTCTACGCTTTCCCTCCCTTCCCGTTGATCCAGAGAGTTCTTCTCAAACTGCACAGGGAGCACGCACACATGATTCTGGTGGCACCGTTCTGGCCCAGACAGATCTGGTTCCCTTTGTTGATGCAACTATCTCGGGAACCCCCGCTCCCGTTGCCGCTCAGCTCCCACCTTCTGTCTCAGGAGAAAGGTTCACTAGTCCATCCGGACTTACGTTCTCTGAACCTGCATGCTTGGCTCCTAGAGACATAGCCATCTTGCGTCACGGGGTCTCGCAAGAGGTTGCAGAGGTCCTTTCTGCAGCCAGAAAGCCAGCAACGATGCTACGTACGCCATGAAATGGCGCCGTTTTTGTTTATGGTCACGGGCACGTGATTTTTCCCCCTTAGTTGTCCTGTGGGAGTAATGTTGGATTACCTGCTCTCCCTCTTTCATTCAGGTCTAGCCTACTCCTCTATTAAGGTACACCTCTGTGCCATTTCTGCCTATCACCTCCCAGTGGGACATCGCACAGTGGCTCAGGTGGACGCCTCTCAGGAATTTCTTAGGGGAGTGTTACACCTTAGGCCTCCCATTAGGGACCCTGTGCCTCCATGGGATCTGCTCTTTGTCCTGGAACAGCTCACGCTTCCTCCCTTTGAACCTGCCGCGGATTGCGAGCTACGTTTTCTGTCGTGGAGGACGTTATTTTTAGTTGCTGTTACTTCAGCGAGAAGAATTTCTGAGCTTCATGCTCTCATGTGCAAAGAGCCTTATTTAGTTTTCCACCGGGACAGAGTATCCCTGAGGATGAACCCTAAGTTTTTGCCTAAGGTGGTCTCTTCACTCACTCTAAACCAAGATATTGACCTTCCGGTCTATTTCCCGAGTTATTCAAATAGAGGAGAGGCTTTGCTCCACACCTTGGATGTTCACCGCAGCCTGAGGTATTACCTCAACAGAACTAAACCCTCTTGTAGTTCTGATCAGCTTTTCGTTTCCTTTTCTGAGAGAATGATGGGCCAATCAGTATCCAAACAGACTTTGTCTCGCTGGCTTGTCCAGTGTATTTCCTACTGTTATGATTTAAAACAGAAGCCCTCCCGGTTCTATCCGGGTCATTCTACCAGGGGTGTGGCCACATCCTTTGCAGCACTTAAAAACGTCTCCATCTCTGCTATTTGTGCTGCAGCCACTTGGAGCTCTGTGCATACCTTTATCAGGCATTATAGCCTGGACATCGCCTCTCGGCGTAGGGCTGGTTTCGGCCTTGCAGGTGCTGCAGGGTCTCCTGTCCTAGGTTCAGGACCTGGAACGTTTTTCCTATTTTCCTCCTCCCAGAATTTCTGGCAGCGTTACTGCTTGGGAATCAGTCCTAATGGTGTAACCTGCTGCAAGAGCTGTGTCTCGAAGTAAGATAGTACAGTTACGTAAGAACTTACCGTAACAGTAGATCTTCGAGAACAGCTCTTGCAGCAGGTACCTTCCCGCCCACCTTCCCCCCTGGAGGAGGCATGGCTTTACCTCAACATGTTGGGATTTTCATTCCTTATTTTCCTCTGACGGTGGATCCTCGGTCTCCCATTCTGATGTCATCCTGCGGCCGGGAGTCTCCGGCGGGAGAACTGGGGAATCTGGCGGGACCGCCCCCTTATGTACCACGCCTGACGTCGGAGGCGGGACCGACGTCGGGGGCGGTCCCCGCTGAAGATAGCTAGCTAGAATTTTTCCGTGGGGTCCTGACGCCTGCCGGCTTCAGTCCTAATGGTGTAACCTGCTGCAAGAGCTGTTCTCGAAGATCTACTGTTATGGTAAGTTCTTACGTAACTGTACTATTCTTTACTCCGCCTCACTGAACAGTCGCTCCGGAGATTTCTCCTGCTGCTCGGTTCAAAAGTCAGTTGAAGTGTCGTTTTTTGGTCGGTTTCTTCCAAATTGTTGTTTCCGCATAGTCGGTTCAAGTCTCTGTGCTACCGTGAGTACTAGATAGGTTTTTGTTCTGTTTTCTGTGTGGAACTTGTAAACTGTGGATCGGTTCAGCTGAACTGATCATTTTGAGGTAACATTTGTACTTAACTTTAGTGTGTGGTTACCGGTCCGTATCGGTTCTAAAAAAAAAAAAAAACCGATTTTAGTACGTTTTTTTCTAAGACCCATGACACAATCAGAAACCGATAGGGGAGTCTTGCCTGGCGAATTGCCGAAAAAAGTGTAAGTTTGGTTAGGTTGGCCATATCTGAGAAACCCAAGAAAAAAAACAGGCCCACTGGGTTTCAGCACTGCAGTGTGTGTGGGGAGGTCTTTGCTAAGGCTGATCCCCACACCACCTGTGTTTATTGTCTGGGGTTTGACCACCTCGATTCAGACAGCGAAATTTGCAAGAATTTTCCCAAATCTACCCTGGAAAAGAGATTAGGCAGACTGAGGGAAAGGGAGGCCGAGAAGTCCGCTGACCCGGATGGCCAGCCCGGTTCGGTTCCGACTGAACCAGAAGGAGTGCCCTCTGACCAGGGCAATACTTCTTCTGGCAAAAGGAGAGCCAATTCCGAGGAATCGGTTCCGGCAAAAAGGAAAGGCAAATCGACCGGTTCGGATCCAGAATCTCATACTCTGACCGCCGATGAGATAGCCAAAGCAATTAGGATTATGGAATCGCTTCGATTGGTTCTGACCGAACCGGCACCATCTGGCAGGGGCTCGGTTCGGTCGTTCCCCCAGTTCCGGATTATACCTTGGAAGAATTGTATGAACCGGAGTTTGAGGAGGAGGGAGAGTATGAGGATGATTATGGTGATGGTGAATGTCTGGATGTGCGTATTGACCCGGACATCTCCCCAGACAGACCTTCAGGTGTTTCTCCTCCTAGGCTTTCTGTGTCCCCTTCACACTACATGTTCTACAGAAAGGTGGCAGATACCCTCCAGCTTCCTGTGGAGGAGGCAGTAGAGGATCAGGAAGAGCCTGATTATGTTGAGATGATGGACATCCCAGAGTTCAGGAGACTGTCTATTCCCCACCACAAATCTTTTGGGAAACAGACACAAAAAATTCTTAAGTCTCCCAATTCTATACCTCCTGTGGACAGAAGAATGGACAAGAGGTACACTCTTTCAGGCTCAGACACGGAGTTCCTTTTTCAGCAATGCAGCCATGTTGGGGTTGTACAGGCTGCTGCCTGTGATAAGGCAAACATTCCCTTGGCATCACACCCCCCAGACAAGGACTCCAGGAAGATTGATGCCATGGCAAAGAAGCAGTACATGGCAGCATCTTTGGGACTCGGGCAGGCTAATTATATGGCCTATGCAGCCAGGTACCAGAAGTCCAGGTGGGACACTGTACTGGCACTGGCTAGACAGGCTCCTACCCAGCTTGCCAAGGAGCTGGAGCAGGTGGCTGCAGATGGGATTGAGGCATCGAAAGTACAGTTTCATGCTGCTGTAGACTCCAATGATGTATCATCGAGTCATGGCTACGTCTGTGGCTCTTCGGAGAATGGCTTGGCTCAGATGTACTAGTCTCTCACAGGATACCCAGACTAAGGCCATGGATTTTCCCGTAGTGGGTAATTCTGTGTTTGGGGAGCAGACAGAGAATTACATGAAGAAAATGGACGAATACAGGACCACTTGCAGGAGTGCTCAGGCCAAAGAAAGGCAAGCAACTCCTCAAAGGCAGCAGTCCAGGGGCAGGGGCAGGCCTTTCCAAAGGCCTTTTTACCAAGCTCAGGCCTCTTCTTCTTTTTCGCAGAGGGGTTTCTTTAGAGGGAGAGGCAGAAGGGGGATGAGCAAGCCTGCATCCACCCCTCAGCCTAAAGCCCCTGCCAGGCAGACACCCTGATGGGTCTGCCCGGGTCGATTCTCCTATACCAGTAGGGGGCAGGCTGGCTTACTTTGTCGAGGACTGGATGTCTCTTACATCAGACAAGTGGGTCCTGGAAGTAGTAAGCCAGGGACTGGTTATCAGCTTCAAAAAATTTCCCAAGATGAGAGCCAGATCTTTTCCACCTGCAAATCTCTCAGAGACCCTTGCCCTAGAGGCAGAGGTTTCTTCTCTCCCTAACTCTCAGAGCTATAGAGAGAGTTTCCACCCTACATTGGGGCAAAGGATTGTACTCCAAGTGCTTCCTAACACCCAAAAAGACAGGAGAGTGGCGACCCATCCTGGACCTAAGATATCTGAACAAACATCTTTTAAAGCCAAAGTTCAAAATGGTAACTCAGGGAATTATCCTTCCCTCTCTAAGGCCAGGGGACTGGCTAGCCTCCCCTGGACCTCAAAGATGCCTACTTTCACATTCCCATCTGGTGCTCCCACAGAAAGTACCTCAGGTTCGAGTTGCCCTCAGGCCACTATCAGTTCAAAGCAATGCCCTTTGGCCTAACATCAGCCCCAAGGGTCTTCACAAAGTGCCTGGCAGTAGTTGTTGCCTTCCTAAGAAGACACAAGATTTCCATTTTCCCATACTTGGACGACTGGCTCATAGTAGGTCAGTCGCCAGACCAAGTCAAGTCACACCTGCAAGTGACCCAGCAAGTGCTCACTTCTTTAGGATTCCTTCTCAACCTACCAAAGTCAGTTCTCGAACTAGTGCAGCTCCTCGCCTTCATAGGGGCAGAACTGGATACGGTAAAAGCAAGAGCCTTCCTTCCCCTGGAAAGGGCAAGGACCCTCATGGAACTGGCCTCTTCATTCAGCCTTCAGATGTCTCGATCAGCAAGGCATTTCCTTCAGCTACTGGGCCACATGGCAGCTTCTACAGCAGTGGTCCAGGGCGCAAGATTCCAAATGAGGGACATTCAGTTCCACTTAAGAGCTTTTTGGTACCAAAGAAAGGATTCCCTTACCAAACTAATTCCAGTGTCTCTAACCCTGATCCAAGCCTTGCAATGGTGGCAGGATCAGGACAATTTGAGGCAAGGGGTTTCATTTGTCACTCAGTCTCATTCAATGATCCTCACCACAGATGCTTCCCTGCTGGGCTGGGGAGCCCATTTGAGGGATCTTACCACCCAGGGACTGTGGTCGCCTCAGGAATCTCTGCTTCATATCAATCTCTTGGAACTGCAAGCTTTTTCCAAATCTGTACAGAACAAGGTGGTTCAGTTCAGAACAGACAACACCACCACCATGTGGTACATCAACAAGCAAGGAGGCACTCGGTCTATGGCCTTGTGCACAGAAGCAATGAAGTTGTGGTCCCCTGGCCTATTCCCTGCAAACCTCTCTGATAGCAGTTCACCTCCCAGGGAAGGACAGTGTCCTAGCAGATGTACTGAGCAGAAATATCCCAGGGCCATCACAAATGGGCCCTAGATCCCCTGGTGTTGAAAGTGATTTTCTCAAGATGGGGCACTCCAGAGATGGATCCTTTTGCAGCCCCAGACAATCACCAACTTCCTCTTTTGTTGCAGACCCCCCAGTCTTGGGCTCAGTCCTCCTGGATGCTGTGATTCTGAACTGGGAAGGGAAATTCTTGTGTGCTTCCCCCCTTTCCCTCTCCTGTTCAGAGTGTTAGACAAGATAAGATCACAACCATGCAAAGTGATTCTGATTGCTCCAGACTGGGCCAGACAGCCATGGTATCCCTTGTTGCTGTCTCTAACAGTCCATCTTCCCCTGTCTGTTCCCAGGAATTACAACCTGTTAACATCCTCTCAGGGGAGGATTTGGTACCCGAATCTTCAGTCTCTCAATCTCAAGGCTTGGCTCTTGAAGAGTTAGAGTTTGTAGATCTGCATCTTTCCCAAGGGGTTCTGGATATCCTTAAGGCTTCTCGGAAAGCCCTCCACCAGAAAGACTTACAACTCCAAATGGAAAAGATTCAGCATTTGGTGTTCTAAGAAGAATATTTCTCCAGACTCCGCTGAATTGCCTACAGTCCTGGATTATATGGTCAATCTTAATGGCCTAGGTCTCAGACCAGCTACCCTTAAGGTACATTTGGCAGCTGTTTCTGCTTTCCTTTCTGTGGACAAGTCTTCCTCTCTGTCATCCCATCCTGTATTCTGTAAGTTTTTCAAGGGATTGCTTCACATCAGTCTCCCCTTTAGGGATCCTGCTCCTGCTTGGGATCTTAATGTTTGCATTGCTCAGCTTATGCAACCCCCTTTTGAGCCTTTGTCCTCAGCAGAGCTTAAGTACTTGACTTGTAAAACTGTGTTTTTGGTAGACATTACTTCTGCCAGACGTATCAGTGAATTGCAAGCCCTGTCAGTGGAATCTGATTTCATCTCTTTTCACAGAGATAAAGTGGTCCTTAGAACTAACAGAAAGTTGTTGCCTAAAGTGGTTTCGGATTTCCACCTCAACCAGTCTCTATCTCTCCCTGTTTTCTTCACTGATATACTTCCTCGGGAGAGAGGAGGCTACACAGTTTGGATGTTAAAAGAGCCCTTAGCTACTACGTAGACCTTACCAAGGGTCACAGGTTTGAATCCCTCCAATTGCTCCTCACTTATGGAGAAGTTGGTAAGGGCAAACCTGCCACTAAGATATCTATTGCCAGGTGGATTGTTTCTTGTATACAATTCTGCTATGAAAAACTGGGTAGAACTCCACCCTCAGGCCTGAGGGCTCATTCCACAAGAGATACAGCTGCTTCCCTGGCTGCTGCCAGGGATATTCCTCTCTTAGAAATTTGTCAAGCAGCCACCTGGAAAACAGTCCATACTTTCACCAAGCATTACTCTCTGGATATCCAGGCTAGGAGTGATGCTCGGTTTAAACAGCAGTACTTCAGAGCCTGTTTCCAAAGTAGGTTCTGTCCCTCCTCCATGGAGGTACTGCTAGGTAGTCTGTAATAGTCAGGATACAGCAAGACTTCATGTTATTTGAAGAAAAAATTACTCACCTTAGTAATTATGTTTCTTCTAGTGGAGTCTTGCTGTATTCTGACCTTCCTGCCTCCCTCTCAGAACCTAGTTTTGGGATGTGGGTGGGTAGGAGCAGTGTTGGCACCTAGGGGTGTCCTTTTACACCCTCTTTTTCTTTGGGTGGAATGTTATTTTTGGATGTGTTTTGTTTTGGGTTTCCTGACTTGAGTCTTCCTTTGAGAACCAAAAACATTATATATTTGCCAGTTGGCTAGTAAACATTTTACAGTTTCCACACAGAACACCTAGTGAGTTTTTGCTCGTAAAGATCTGACGGTTGCAGTTCGAATAACAACAGGCAGAGGCTTCAACCAAGCTCATGATGAACATTCTATGTAAGGCATAGAAAAGTTAACCATTTGTTCTCCAGGGCAGTTGAAAGGCAGGACCTAACTGCAATAGTCAGAATACAGCAAGACTCCACTAGAAGAAACATAATTACTAGGGTGAGTAATTTTTTCTTACGCAGCACTCCGATCAAGGGGAGTACCTCTTGCATACTTTGAATGTTCCCCAAATTCTGAGATACTACACCACCAGGACGATGGATCTCAGAAAGACTGATCAACTGTTTGTCTCTTTTGCGCGTAAAAGAGAAGACAATGCTGTTTCTAAGCAATGCCTATCTAAATGGTTGGCTCATTGTATCACTTTCTGTTTCAAGTACAACAAGACCCTGCCGGGTCAAGTCAGAGGCCACTCCACTAGAGGGGTCGCTGCCTCTGCTGCATGTTTTAAGAATGTGTCCGAGGCAGAGATCTGTGCAGCCGCAACTTGGACTTCTGTCCATACCTTTATGAAACATTACAGTTTGGACATTGCCTCTCACCGTAGAGCTGGCTTCGGGTTGGCTGTTCTGCAAGGTCTTCTTTCCTAAGACCTTCACAGGTAGACGGTCTACATTTGGGTAGTTTCCTCCTCCCGTTTGCTTCTTCTTGTTCCAGACTGCTTGGGACTAAGTCCTATCTGTAATTACCTACTGCAAGAGCCCTCTCGAAGTAAGATAGTACAGTTACGTAAGAACTTACGTAACAGTAGATCTTCGAGAGAGGCTCTTCTAGTCATATCCTTCCCCCTTTCTATCCCCAGCTTTTCAGCTCCTTTTCCAGGGAAGGAAACATCCGCTTCTCTCTCGTCTTGCCTTTTTGGCCTTTGGCGGGAAAGAACTGGAAGGCGGCGTGGGGGACCGCCCCTGTATACTGACGTCAGTCACCTGATGTGGGGGGGGGTGGTCCCCCGCCAGAGACTGCTAGCTATAAATTATTCCATGGGGTCCTGCGCCTGACGGCTTCAGTCCTGTCTGTAATTACCTACTGCAAGAGCCTCTCTCAAAGACCTACTGTTACGGTAAGTTCTTATGTAATTGTACTTTCTGTGCCCACCTCCAGTGGTACTGCTTGGTAGTCTGCATAAAGTTATGAATATCCTGAGCATTACAGGGCTTAGAAGAAAAAATTACCATAGTAATCTTTCTTCCCAGTGATGCTCAGATATTCATAACTTCCCTCCCCTTCCAGAACTTCAGCCTCTGCACTCTGCATGCTGGTGCCGCCAAGCCATGTTGTTTTGTTGCATATTCTCTGCTTTTAATCATTTTAAAACAGGGTTTTTTTCAATGTGTTCTCCTTTTGGAGTATTCTTTGAGGTGGTTTGGTCAAATGTTATTCTCCTCCCTTTGGAGTTTTTTTCTGTTAAATTCCATGCTTTAATTAGGGGTGAACCCTCCTTTTGTTTATAAAATGTTAGTTACATTAGTCTCCTAATGCCTGACTTCAAGGCTTCTCACAAATCTGACGAGGTTAGAACACTACAGTTGGTAGAGGCAGTATTTGAAAGATGCTCATGTGCAAAGAATTCTACTCATTTGCATGTGTTCCATCTCTCCGGGCAGTCCAACCCTCCAGGCTTACTGCATAAAGTTATGAATATCTGAGCATCACGGGGAAGAAAGATTACTGTGATAAGTAATTTTTTCTTCATTGGTGCTTCTGAATTTGTAAGCTGTGATGTCATTAATTATCCTGTGTAAATTGTTTGAATTTAGTGTGGTGCTTTAGCCTTTGATGAAGGGTCCTGCCGGACCAGAAATGCATCAGGCAAGCATATTTGTGCAAAAAAATGCTTTCTTAACAAAATTATTTGCGGTGTCAGTGGCATATGTGGTGGTGAGTTGCTTTTTTTTTGTTGTTCTCATTTATCCAGTTGTAAAGTTTCATCCCCGCATATTTGTAAATACCAGTATGTGCTGAGGAATACAAACTACAGAAAACTGATTCATCCTCTATCTGTCAGGAACTGCTTTAGAGTATATGATCACTGCAGTATACCACATGATCACTTGTGTCTGTGCCTTAACTGTCTCCTTTTTTTCCCAGGTTGTACTGTCCATGGTCCACTGGGCACCCTGACCCTGGACAGTATCTGCTCCAACTTGCGAGAGCTGAGACTGTGCAGCACCCAGCTGAACAAATATGACAGGGACAGCATCATAGCAGCATGGAGAGACGTCGCAGCGGGGGACACCAGCACAATCCCCTGTACTGTTACCCATCATCACAAGTGTTTTGTGAACTTGTTGGACAGTTAGCATGCCATCTTGTTTTAGTTTTTTTATCTCATCTGTAAATATGTACTTGTAAGTAAGTCATAATTTATGTGGTGCACCGTGTAGGACACTACTCCAGGTGCCATACATTCCCAATCTCATCAGCACATGACTATGAAGAAAATAATTGTATGGATGTCTCTGTATTACGCGTGTACGGAAAGCAGGGCTTCTAAACACAGGCTGTGAATTAAAGAGAGGCTGGAACTTCTCATGTTTGCTGTCCCTTTTAACCAGTATCCTAGTTTGCAATTTGTGTTTGGGTTCCCTACCCCAAGAAGAATTACATAAAGATCTGAATGTGATAGAGACTAAGTTATACCATGTTGATATGTGTACACTAAATGTATCGCATGAAGTGCATTTACTAAATGACAATGTTGTATATAAATATATATAGTACTTCTACTTTTGTAAGTGAAATTTTATGTGTAATTTCTGTACTTGAAGGGACGCCACTGCAAATGAGCTTATCTCAGTTGTTATATTCCCTCTAATAAAACTTAAAAAATTGACTGTCAGAGTCGTTTAGATGTGCCCTTTCACTGACTGGGGCAGTTGGGGAAACGTCTGCTTTCACTGCCAATGCCTCTCATACGTCAGACAGCATATGGCATGCGAGTGCCCGTTGGCCCAGTCCCGCCCTCCATCTGAACTGAGCGCCTCACCTCTACGAGATGGCTGACCACCTGAAGACTGGCCCATGGTGAAGACCAGTCTCCTAGTTGGCAGCACCACTAGGCCTAACGAAGGATATGCTGGAGCTGGCTCGTCTACATTGCACCTATACACTCTGCCCGGGGAGGAAGAACCATCCAGGGGCTTGCCCTCTAGGTTCTGAAAGGGTGCACCCTCAAACCCAGTCTCAACACTGGGTCGTCAGTGTTTTCTCCTTTAATCCTTATCCCCCAGCTTTCTGACCAGAATTGTCATGGCTGCTCCCACCTTCCATGCCCGGCTGACTCCAACACCACTCTGTGATCTGCCAGAAAGGGGTACGCAAATGCTGGGTGTACCACACCCTCTCTCCCAGGAGTTGATGTGTCACCTCTACGATGTGCCTGCCTCCCCACCCCCACAGCTTTAACATGGGATTCTGAGATTGCAACAAAATTAGCTCCTGCTACAACACTGTGCCGACAATCTTGAAAGACTTGGGTGAGGGGATCCATTTGTAACATGGCATAGGAGTCATAATGTAGCAAGACATTGTGCGCTTGTCAAAATCATCTGCCAGTACAGCACGATTTCTTGCATGCTGCATCCAAAAATAATGATTCTCAACTGGGGTGTTAATATTGAATCGCACAAGTGTGAAAAAAATTTTCTGGGACTGGGTCGTCCTGAGTTCCTTGCTGCCAGTGGATCAGTCCATCGAGCCACAGCAGCTGCTTCAGCGGAACCCGTCCCAGCAGATCCCGCCTGGTATGGTGAGAGGTGCAATACCACGCTGGCCGTATTTGCAGTATTGCACCCTCTCGCTGTCATATTAACAGCGCTGTTTCGGTTAGTGCTTGTGTGTACGTATATAGACCGGTAGGGTTGTACACGTGTCTTTCGTGAGTGACATAGGTTGAAAATAGTATGACAAAATATGAAAATGGATCATGACTCCCTGGGGAAAACATTAAAAGAAAAAGGGTATAAAATCGCAATATCAGAAATACTGCCAGTACCTAAGCAACAGTGAGTAGTCAGCAGGCAGTAAGCTTCATTAACATATGGCTTCATGTTGGGGTTCTAAAGGAGGGCTTTAAATGCATCCTTAATTGGGATAATTTTTTTGTATCAGTGCCATTTATTTATTGGAGACTGACTGCAGTTACATAAAACTAGTTCAAGGGTCCTCTAAGAGAGAATTCTTAATTCAGCTACAAATAATTAACCGAATTTACCAGAAGCATGGGAACTGATTCCTGTGAAGGTAAACCAGTGTCAACAAGCTCAGATGAAATCTTTCTATCAGCATGAATATGGTTCACTAGCCACACTTTGATAGATCTTCGGGGATATCTCAGTCATCAGGTCACACCTATGGAAGGGTCACCCACACCAATGTTTGGCTCCGATGTCACATGCCCTATATAAGCGCGGGTGGCCTCGCTCCCTCCATAGTTCTTTCCCGCCGACGACCATTTACACACAGACTCCGTGGAAGCTTCGTCACTCAGTTCAACCACCAAAACTACTTACAATTTTTCTTTAGGATTCGCTTTTGAATCGCTTTATTTTAAAGTGATTCCTTTTCTCTTTGTATGTCGAGAACGAATCCTTCGTCAGCTCTCTTCCATCGCTGAGGAAAGATTTCTTAAACCGATGACGACAAACTCTGTGTCTGCTGTCTTGAGCCAGGCCACAACATTCTCGCGTGTGAGTTCTGCCTGATGTTCAACCTCACACCTGGTGCTGACGCAAGAAAGCCCTACAGAAGTTCCTCATGGAGCAACAGGCAGCCAACAGAGAACAGGGGTCCCCCAACCCCATCGACGGCATCTTCTTCAGGCCACCAAGGCCCGGGACAGATCCTTGGGGAATTGCTCTCGGGATAAGGAACAGCGATCCCAGTCCCCGTTGGATTCTTCTTCTGGAATCGCTCTGTTGAACACTTCGGTGTCGGTGCCTCACTCCATGCAGGCCTGTGCTCCAGTCAGGCCCCCCGCGGAGGAGAGTTCTCCCAGCCTTCACAGGGCTGCAGAGGGGCAGTCAGCCGCTGGGTCATTGGCTCCAGCCTTGCCATCGAGACCTCTTGAATTTCGAGGTCAGCAGGTGCTGGGCCCCGCCACTTTTACTATGGTTAGCAGTGGTTCATCAGAGCTGGCACCGCTCCCCCTCTGATGCTTGTATCAACAAAGCTCCCTTTTCCTGCCATCTAACTCAGTGTTATTCTTTCCTCCATTACCATATCTCTCATACAACAGTTTGTTCCACGGCCTGAGCCGTCATCACTCGTGCCACCAGGTCATGCAAATTCAACCCATCCATCCCGCGCCTTCTAGAGAGCCATTGGTACTTCGACCGTCGGTCCCTGCTTCAGATCAGGCCAGCATTTAGGGGAATACCATTCAAACCTGATCCTCCGTGAGGATGAGGAGGAAGACATTGGAGTGGACTCCTCTGATAGGTCTACTGTTTCCTCTAGGAGTGAGGACTCTGTCAAAACACAAACCCAGGTCTCTCTGCCCCCACAGAGGACAGTTCTTCTCCATCTGTCCCAGTGGAGAATTGTTACTTCAGATAGAAACATAGACTTTGACGGCAGATAAGGACCACTTGGCCCACCCAGTCTGCCCATTTCCCTACCTACTGGATAAGCTGCAGATTCTAGTTAACCAACAGCCTATTTCCTGCAACCCCGCACTATAATTGCCTTATGTCTGTCCCATGCATGTTTGAATTCCTCCACTGTTTTAGACCCCACAACCTCTCCAGGAAGGCGGTTCCATGTATGTCACTTTTATCTCAATAAATCTTTGACTGTACTGTTTTACAATGACAGATTATTCAACATTGTAGTGTTGAAAATGCATAGTGTGGATGCTGGATTGTGCACTCTGCTGACCAGCTCATCAATCCACATAAAGCAGCTGCATGCTTTTGATTTGCCTTAGTAACTCCCTTACCTGGCAGCCTGGACAATGCTTTGTATCTTCCACTAGCCTAGTAAATACATGCTTAACTAGTACAACCATCCTTCCAACAATGCTGAGTTCCCCTAAGCCCAGTGTGTTTATCTTCCATGGGGAAGCTTATCTGCTTTTACCTTTCCAGCTAAGCTACATAAATCCAACTAGATATGGGCAGCGGGACAGGCAGAGGAGGAATCAAGAAGCAACCAAATGGAATGTGGAGTGGTGGGCTGGGCTTCTTCATCCTGTCTGGAACCAGCCTATGTTTCAGTTTCTCCTCCCTTATAGAAACATAGAAACATAGAATTTGATGGCAGATAAGGACCGCTTGGCCCACCCAGTCTGCCCATTTCCCTACCTACTGGATAAGCTGCAGATCCTAGTTAACCAGCAGCCTACTTCTTTCTACCCCCACCCCCAGAATTGCCTTATGACTATCCCATGCATGCTTGAATTCCACCACTGATTTTGACTCCACAACCTCCTCCGGAAGGCCATTCCATGCATCCACAACCCTCTCTGTGAAAAAAATACTTCCTTAAATTACCTCTGAGCCGCCCCTCTATCTTCAAATTGTGCCCTCTTGTTCTTGCACACCTCTTTTTTTGAAAGATGCTACCCTCTTGGACTTTGTTGATTCCCTTGAGGTACTTGAAAGTTTCTATCATGTCCCCCCTCTCCCTCCTTTCCTCGAGGCTATACATATTAAGCTCCTTAAGTCTCTCTTCATATGTCCTCCGGTGCAGACCCTGCACCATTTTAGTTGCCCTCCTCTGGACAGCTTCCATCCAGTCTATGTCTTTGCGGAGATTGGGTCTCCAGAACTGCACACAGTACTCCAGATGGGGTCTCACCAGCTGTCTGTACAGAGGGATAATAACTTCCTGTTTTCTACTGGTGATGCCTCTCTATGCATCCCAGTATCCCCAGCCCTCCTTGCTGCCTTCTCACATTGCTTGCCTACCTTTGGGTCATCTGATATGACTACCCCCAGGTCCCTTTCCATTTTTGTTGTTAGTATCTCACCCCCCATTGTGTACTCTTCCCTGGGTTTTTGTTTCCCAGGTGCATTACCTTGCACTTCTTAGCATTGAATCTAAGCTGCCATACATTTGACCATTCCTCTAACCTTGCCAAGTCCCTTACTTGGATACTTGGATCCTACAGATAATCAGAAAGGGCCATGCTGTGGAACTTCTAGAACAGCCTCCAGATGTTCTCCCAGTTACCACCTCTTATCCTCCAGACCACACAGAGGTGCTCAGGGAGGTGGTACTCACCTTGTTGCACAAAAGGGCAATAAAACCAGTGCCCAGGCGTCAAAGGAACAGGGGTTCTACTCCAGATTTTTTTTAGTTCCCAAAAGAACAGGGGACTTTTGGCCCATTCTAGACCTCAAGGAGCTGAACCTTTTTATCCAGTACAAAAAGTTCTGTTTAGTCACTGCACAGCCTTTCTCCTCTGATCAAGCAGGGTGACTAACTCTGCTCCCTCGACATGCAGGATGCCTGTCTGCATATCATGGTTTGCCCCCTCACAGGCGATACCTGTGGTTTTAGGATCGTGGATATGTTCTATCCACACTTCTTGGCAGGTACCTTGCCACTTTAAGATGGTCCGGAAAGTCTTCAAGCTGGCTCCTCCCACCCACCCGGGTGGTATAACCCTCGGCTTCGCCCCATGACGCCAGATCTTCCTTTCCACTGGAAGGTTCAGTTTCCCTCCTTAGCGCTGCCGCGTGTAGTAGGCCCTGGCTCTAGAATCTTCAGATTCGCTTCCAAAACTTATTTTAAAACTCTCTCGAGTTTCGTCTTTGCCTTATTCTCTCGCTACTGCGATGGAAGACAAATCGGTTCCTGGGTTTCGCTGGTGCCCCTGCAGGCAGAAGATGTTTTGCAGCGATGCACACACCGCGTGCATCTACTGCCTGGGGCACAGCCACAGTCCTCAGGCTTACGATCACTGTCGGTCCTTTGCACCTTTGGTTCTGGAAGATCACGCTGCCCGACTTCAACTGGGGCAACCGGAAGACCGTTACCCACTGCTTAAATCCAAGGATGCCCGTTGGGTGGTCTCCGGGCTGCAGGGTCCGCCGAGCAGCTGGAGCAGCTTAAGGCCTTCGAGGAGGAGGCGACTCAGGCCGCAGCGGGCTCCGCTTCAGCCTTCATTCCACTACAACTGGGATCCTCCTATTCGGCGTCCTTCAAGGAGTTGTTCCAGTCTCTCTCTACCAAGGGAGAGGGCCCTTTGGGGTCACATGTTTTGTGCTCTCGGAAGAAGGAGTCAAAAAATGACAAGTTGCAGTGTCGACGCTCTTGGGACCGAGAGTGGTCCCGCTCACAGGATACCCCTGTTTTGACTTCGGTCAAAGTCGCGGCCAAGGCCCCTGGTTTCACGGTAATCCAGTCAGACCAGTCTGCTGAGGCACCTGTCAACGCGGCCGAGATTTTTCACAAGCCGATCGGCGGGTTGTTGCCCAATCCAGCCAACCATTCTCCTTATTTCAGACGCTGATGCTTCTGGTGCTCTCGGACGGATCGGCTTAGCCCTCTGGGCAGGACCCGTCCCCCAAGGAACCTGACCAGGAGGAGCCGCAGGTTTCCCAGACTCCTTCCGAGGTCCCCCATTAGCCCCGCGCTAATGGTAGAGGTCTCAGTCTTGTTCCTCAACTTCGACGTTGGATAAGACTCGCCCTCATCGGTGAGGAGAGGCTCGGGCGCAAGTAGCGTCAGCACTACAAAGACCTAATGTAGCAGCATTTGGCCCTGTCCAGGTCAAAACCGATTCCGGTTTCTACCCCGGCCATTAAGTGGCTTTCACCCAAGCAATCAACATCGGCCACCGTCACCGAGGTGCCGGTTAAGGTCCCTCCAGCTCAGCTGAAGCTGGCTACTCCACCGATCCAGGTGGAACCGCCGCCCAAGCAACTGAAGTCCGGGGTCCGACCATCAGTTGTTGGTCACTCTTACTCTCGACTGCCCAAGGCAGGTTGAGAGTGACAAGGGTGGTCGCCCGCTTTACGAGGACTCCTCGAAGATTCCTCCATGGTCTCCCGTCCTGTCGACGCCGAGTCTCTTTGGGCTGTCTCCGTCAATGAGGGCCCTGCCTCGCTGATGGGTATTTGTCATCTCATTTCCGAATCCACGGGGAATGGAGCTCGAGCCTGTGCAGAACCAGGCCAAGTATCCCCTCACAGAGATTCTGGACAAAGGGGATACTCCGATGGTGGCCTTTTTGGTGGTTGAGGCCATTGTGGGCAAGCCTTGGAGCTGTGGCAGCATCCTGCATCTTGTCCTGCGCCTTCTGCCCTCATGGCCTGCAAGTATGCTGTCCCTATGGGGTTCCTTTCGGGGTTTTCGGAGCATCCCTCTGCAGTGGGGTTGGTGGCCGACTCCGTCTTTCGGCGCTCAGGCAACAAAGGGGATGTGGACGGACCCCCAGACAAGGAATCCAAACAACTGGACCATTCCGGGAAGAAGGTCTATGCAGCCTCCTTTCTTGGCCTTCGTCAGGCCAGTTCGGCCATTATGGCACACTTCTCACATGCCCTCTTGGGCTCCCTGGTCAAGATGATCCCTCATCTCCCAGCAGACCTCCAGACCACGGTCAAGCCTGTCCGCGACCAGGGTAGGGCAGTGGCAAAGCAACAACTCCAGACAGCTCTGGACATTGGTGACTCCTGTGCCCTTTTGGTAGCGGCCGCAATGGCCATGCGCAGCAGGGCTTGGCTGCGTATCTCAACCTTTACGGCTGATACGCAACACAAACTAGCAGATGTCCCCCTTCTTGGGCACCAACCTGTTCTGGCCCAGCGTGGAGGGCCACCTCCAATGTATCGAGAAGTCCAGTGCCACCTTGGACTGCACATCTTCCCAGAAGTACAAGGGCCCCAAGCGTCAGAACCGCAGGCCCTTTCATTCGTCCACTCCTACGGCCAGACCGGCCCAGCAGCAGGCTCAATCTTGGCGTGTTTGGGCCAAGTCCATGGCCTCCTCATTCAGGAAGCCCGGGGGGAAGGTCCCAGCGGATCCTCCACCGGACCCCTCTCCAAGCCTGCCCAGTGATGGGTTGGGGGCGCCTCCCTCAATCCTGTCACACCTCCCCTGGGACCTCCCATGGAGGGGCCGGCTCAGCCCTTCCTTTCTGCCTGGTCCGTTATCACCACAGACCGTTGGGTTCTGGAAGTGGTCGATCGAGGCCTGCCTCTGGAATTTGAGCAGGCCCCTCCATATCGAGCCCACGCCCCATGGGGGGGGGAATCTGGTGTCCGCAGCCTCTCAGTCGGCTCTCCGAGACAACTTAGCTCAGCTTCTCCTCAAGGAGGCGGTGCGCAGAGTAACGGACCTGCCTTCAGACCCAGGGTTCGTTTCCAGGTACTTCCTGGTATCGAAACGGACTGGGGGCTGGCGCCCCATTCTAGATCTGCATGACCTGAACAAGTTCCTCAGGTCCCACAGCTTCCGGATGGTAACTCTGGCTCAGATCATACCATCCTTGGAATAAGGCATGTAGTTCTGCTCCCTAGATCTTTAGGGACACATTCTTTCACGTCCCGATCCTTCCGTCTCATCGACTGTTCCTCCACTTTCGAGCCGAGGGATCCCTTTACGAGTTCCAAGCCATGCCCTTCGGCCTGTCTTCAGCCCTCAGGGTCTTCACCAAATGCATGGCAGTGGTGGCGGCTTACCTGAGGCGCCAAGGGGTCAGGGTGTACCCTTACTTGGATGACTGGCTGATAGTGGGTCCTTCCAGATGGGAGGTGGAGTGGTCCAGGGATCTGGCCCTCCAGACTTGCCTCAACCTTGGCCTCCTGATCAACGAGGCCAAGTCGAAACTCTTGCCTTTGCAGATGATTCAGTTCATCAGGGCAGAGCACAACTCCTGCCGAGTCAGAGCTGGGCTCCCCAGCAGACAGGGCAGAGGTTCTCTTCTCCTTTGCCCAGTCATTTTTGGTTGGGCAATCGCACCCTGCTTGGGACTTCCTGCGTCTTCTGGGCTGCATGGCAGCCTGCACCAGCGTGATCCAATGGGCCCACTGACATATGCGTTCCCTTCAGTGGGAACTGGCCAGCCAGTGGTCTCAGCGCTCAGGTCATCTCGACTCGCTGGTCTCTGTGACCCAGAGGATGTGGGACAGCCTCCAGTGGTGGCTCGTCCCATCCCACCTGCAGGAACGGATCCCGTTTGTCCACCCCGAGCCGACGGTCATCCTGATGACCAGCACCTCTCTGATGGGTTGGGGTGCCCATCTGGGGGAGCACAGAGCCCACAGGCTCTGGTCCCCCCAGGAGTCCCGATACCACATCAACCTGCTGGAGCTTCGAACAGTTCGGCTAGCCCTGACCGCATGCACTCCGTTTGTTCGAGGTCAAGTGGTCCAGGTCCAGACGAACACTGCGACCATGTACTATCTCAACAGGCAGGGCAGGAAGCACTCCTTGTCCCTCTGTAAGGAAGCTCGCCACATTTGGTCCCTTGTGCTTAGCCTGGAGGCAGATCTCCTAGCCATTCACGTGGCAGGAGCCTCGAATTAGCTGGCCGATGCCCTCAGCCAGATGGGCGGGTCATCTCACAAGTGGTCTCTCCACCAGGAGGTAGTACAATATCAGTTCTTCCACTGGGGCACCCCTCAGATGGACCTGTTCGCCTCCAGGGAGAACGCCAAGCTGAGACTGTATCATGCCGGCCCCCCTCAGCAGGGTTTACTGCAGGGATGCCTTCTCAAGGCCGTGGATCCCAGGCCTCTTCTACACATTCCCTCCCTTTCCCTTGATTCACAAAGTGCTCATCAAGGTCAGGAAGGACAGGGTGCAGGTGATCCTGGTAGCCCCAAACCAGCCACGCCAGTTCTGGTATCCAGATCTCCTCAGCCTCAGCTCGGCTCTTGAGGCGGCTTCCTGCATGCCCAGACCTGCTCTCTGCCAGTCAGGGGAAGGCACACCAGATGGCCTGGTTCCTGAGCAGCTAGAGTTCCAGGCCTTGGGTCTTTCCGACGAGGTCCTCAACATTGTTGAGGGTTCCCGTAAGGAATCTACCAGAAAATGCTATGCCTTTAAATGGAAGAGATTCTCCATCTGGTGTCAGGGCAAAGAGTTGGACCCATCGTCCTGTCCAGTGGCTAGCATTTTGAACTATCTTTGGTCCCTCTCCCAGCAGAAACTTCAGTCGATGACCCTAAAAGTGCACCTGGCAGCCATCTCTGCTTACTGGGCGCGAGCAGGTCAACAGTCAGTGGCACAGGAGAAGGTGGTCTGGCACTTCTTCAAAGGCCTAGATCACATATCCACTCCAGTGTGTGAACCTCCGTGGGATCTACTGCTGGTTTTTGACTGGGTAGAATAGGACCCTGTCCCATATGTTAGGGAGAAAGTGTGTAAATGCAAGGATCTGCATTCTTTCCTTTTCTGTCTCTTCTGTCTGGTTGCGCAACCAAATTTTCATGCGAGACTTTGGACTTGATCACCCCGAACAGTCTTGCAATCCTTTACCTCTCACTCTCTCTCTCTCTCTCTGTTTTCTCTTGCTGTCTGTTTTTCCTCCCTTGCATATCTACATCTGGTAATATAAAAACATATGGGAATCAGTGTATGGAGTGAAGCCGATATTGGGATCACTTTTGTTTGAAAGATGTTTAGTGTTGCTGTTGAAATGTATCTATTTATAATTTGAGATAACCGTAAAAAGCTAGAGGTCATTTGAGTGCAAAGGCTGTGGGAACCTCAGGAAGTTCTCAGTGCTCTAAGCAGCTCCTGAAATTGACAAAAAAACAATGTTTTACAAAGAACAGGATGCTTGCAAATGATGGGGGTTGAAAAAGACATAAAAACAGCTAAGCTGAGCTGCAAGAAGAGATTGTACAAGAAAGATTTTATTTTGCTTCTGTACATAGTTATTCTGAACAGGTTTATTTTATTTTATGTTACTGCAACTATAGATAAACAGTTTTGTGGAATTTTACAACTGCTCCTGGGTTTTCCCAGTGCTTTCTGACCTGTGTCTCAATGACATGGTTTGGGCAAAGCTCTTCAAACCGATGCACAAATGTGACATCTCACATTTGTCGTGGAAGAGTGCCTTCTTGGTGGTTATCACATCAGCCAGAAGGACTGAGGAGTTACAGGCACTCTCAATCGAGTCTCCTTACCCGGTCTTCCACAGGGACAAGGTTGTCCTGCGCCCCCACTCGAAATTCCTTATGAATGTGGTGTCGGGAGTTTCACCTTAACCAGGTGATTACTCTGCCGGTGTTATACCCTAATCACACCTCGGAGGCAGAGTACAGGCTCCATTCCTTGGACCTGAGACGAACGCTTGCCTACTACAAAGAGCAAATGGCAGAAGTTCAGGGAGAGGTTCGTCAGCTGTCTGTCACATACGCTGAAGCCGCACCTGCAGCCAGATGGACAATAGCTCGATGGATAACATCTTGCATTGACCTCTGCTATAGGTTGGTGGGTAGGGAGCCTCTCCTAGGGCTTAAGGTTAATTGCACCCACCATACCACTACGTCGGCTGCTTCTAGGGATGTCCCTATCCAGGAAATCTGCAGGGCTGCTACCTGGAACTTAGCACACACTTTCATTTCCTATTACCACATCAACCTCGAGTCATGCCGGGATGCTGGTTTTGGAGTCTCAGTTCTCCAGTCCCTCTTCCCTGTGTAGGGGGTATGTGTCTTGCCTCCCTCCTCCCAGAGAACTGCTAGGAGTCTGCCAAGAAGTGTGGATAGAACAACATATCCACAATCTTAGAAAAACAGGTTATTTACCTGTAACAGTAGTTCAAGGAGTGGTATATGTTGTTCATTCACACTGACCCACCTGACCTCCCCGGCTTAGACGCACAAACCTGGCTTCCAGCGGGCCAAGATCTGGTGTCATGGGGCGGAGCCGAGGGCTATACCACCCAGGTGGGTGGGAGGAGCCAGCTTGAAGACTTCCCGGCACATCTTAAAGCGGCAAGGTACCTGCCAAAAAGTGTGGATGAACAACATATACCTCTCCTAGAACTACTGTTACAGGTGAGTAACCTGTTTTTCCTGTTCCAGGGGGAGCATTACCAGTTCAGGGTATTGCCCTTTGGCTTATCCTCTGTGCTACGAGTATTTACCAAGTGCTTATCTGTAGCAGCAGCCCTCCAGTGCAAAGGCCTCTGTGTGTTCCCATACCTGGACAACTGGTTTACTGAAAGCCCAGTCCAGGGAACTCCTTTTGTTAGCTCTAGAGTGCACCCTGCAGTTCCACTCCTTGGGCATCACTGTCAATCAGCCCAACTCTGTGCTGCCCCCATCCCAGCAGTTACAGTACCAAGGAGCAGTTCTGGACTCAGGGCAACGCTTTCCTCCCCCAAGACAGGGCAGACCGCCTCATTGCCTAGGCCCAGGAGGTGGCGGCTCAGAGACGGTATGTCCCAGCCAGAACATTTTAGAGGCTCCATCATTTTGGTCCCTTTGGCCAGGCTTCACTTGAGGGTCCCACAGTGGACTCTCGGGGTCCAGTAGGATTAGCCCTCAGATGACTCAGATCAACCGGTCCTTGTCTCCTCCCCAGTCTGCAGAGTACTTCACTAGTGGATGGACTCGGCCAATCTCTTAAAAGGGGTCCCCTTCCTTAATTGCCACTCCTCAATAAATCCTTACCATGGATGCTGCGGGTCTGGGTTGGGGAGCCCACCTCAGTCCTTATCAGACCCAGGGCCTCTGGTCCCAGTGGGAGACTCGCCTCCATATAAACATCTTAGAAATTAGGGCAGTTCTTTATGCCTAAACATCTTTCCCCTGATCCTCTGTTGGTGCAGTCGGACATTCTCAGTGGTCTATTCCCTCAACAAGCAAGAGGGGACTCATTCCTGCTCCTGTACGGGAGGCAATGAAGGTCTGGTATTGGGCTCCAGATCACAGTCTAGAACTGTCAGGTGTCCAGTGCCCAAAACGCCTTGGCTGACAGCCTCAGCAGGTCACAGTCAAGAATGCACAAGTGGAAACTGCTGACCTCTGTCGCAGAAGACCTGTTCGACAGGTGGTATCGTCCAGAGTTGAACTTTTTTGCTTCCCATCCCAACGCAAAACTGACGCATTGCTGCTAGCTAGATCCAGGGCCTGGAGCTTTCTGGTGAGATGTGTTGGAAAGCAAGGTTTCTTTCTGCCGATTCAGAGGGTGCTCATCAAGCTACAGATGGCGGGTGCCACCCTAATTCTGGTGGCTGCCCTTTGGCCGCGTCAGATATGGTTTCCATTAATGCAACAATTGGTTGTAGGTCCCCAGATCCTCTTCCCCTTTGCCAAAACCTGTTAACACAAGCCCAGGGGACCCTGGTCCATCCAGACCTCAAGTCCCTTCATCTGCACACTTGTCTCTTAAGGACATAGCCATTGCTCTATTCGGGGTGTCTCAGAAGGTGGCTGATGTCCTGGTGGCTACAGGGAAACCTTCCACCAGGGCCACTTACTTGATGAAGTGGAAGCAGTTTGCTATATGGGCCACTTCCCGTCACTTAGACCCTTTTACTTGTCTGATCAACCAGGTTCTAGACTACCTCCTGTCCTTATCGGATGCAAGACTCAAATATTCTTCCATCAAGGTGCACCTGTCAGCTATTTCTGCCTTTCATGTGCCTATTGAGGGCTGTACGGTGGCTCAATTGGATGTGGTCTGTACTTTTCTGAGAGGCATTCTCCACTTGAAGCCTTCTGTCCATAATCCAGTCCCAGCTTAGGATCTCAATTTCATGCTCAAGAAACTGACCCTGCCTACTTTTGAGGCAGCAGTGTCTTGCAAGCTATGCTTTCTTTCATGGAAAGCATTATTTTTAGTTGCCATTACTTCTGTTCAAAGAATTTCAGAGCTACAGTCTCTCACAAGCCTTATTTGATTTTCCACAGAGACAGGGTCTCTTTGCATACTAAACTTAAGTTTCCTCCTAAAGTTGTGTCTGAATTTACCCTAAATCAATCCATCCACCTGCCTGTTTACTTTCCAGAGTGTGCTAATTCAGGGAAAGCATTGCTCCGTACTTTGAATGTGCATAGAATTCTGCATTAGTGTTTATGCCATAGGAAGGACTGCAGGAGGTCCTGTCAGTTGTTTGTTTCTTTCACCCCTGGCAGAGAGGGCTCTCCAGTTTTGAAGCAGTGCTTGTCCAAATGGTTGGCCAACTGTATTATTTTTTGTTACAGGAAGTACAGTAAGGAACTTTCTTGGTTTGTTGAGGGCGATTCCACCAGGGGTATGGCCACTTCAGTTGCCTGTTTCATGGGCGTGTCTGCAGCCGAGATTTGCGCTGCTGACACTTGTAGTTCTGTCAACACTTTCACCAAGCACTACAGTCTGGACATTGCCTCCAGAAGAAGGGCAGGCTTTGGGCTAGCCATTGTTCAGGGCCTTCTTTCTTAGGCCTCTAGCCTCCTGCCATCCAGACTGTCCTTGCTCTCAGCACTGCTTGGGACTCGATCCATAGGTGTGACCTGATGACCGAGATTTCCCCAAAGTAGATACAACAGTTTCGTAAGAACTTACAGTAACAGTAGATCTTCGAAGGAATCTCAGTTAAAAGGTCATGCCGTGCCCTCCCTCCATCCCCCTTTCTTTCTTTCTCTCTCTCTACAGCTCGACTGTCCTGTTGCTCCAGCCATTCTTCTAGCTGGGCATCTTCTCTCTCTCTCCTCAGTTCCCTGGTGATACTCCTAGCTCCTTTGGCCTCCATCTAGAGAAAGAACTGAGAAGGGAGTGGGACTGCCTGCGCTTATAAAGGGCATGTGATGTCAGAGCCTGATGTCGATGTGGGCAGCCCGTAATAGACTGCTGTAGAATAAGCTTTTATGTGATCCTGATGGCTGAGTTCCGTAGGTATGACCTGATGACAGAGATTCCCTCAAAGATCTACTGTTATGGTAAGTTCTTGTGTAACTGTTCTTGCCAGTGAAACTGGTGGAGTATGGATGTGAACTGTATACCACTACTAGAGCAATGTTTACCGGTGAGTAATCTATCTGTACTTGCATGTAAATGTAGTCCTTCCAAGAATCAATCTTCACCAGAGTTTTACTTCTTGTCTAAGACCTGAGGCACCAGGACTCCACAGAAGCTTTTTTCCCTGCAAGGAAGGAGTGGACTTTGACTATTGGCGTTCACACTAACAATTGATGTGGTGCCGCACTAGCCAGCCAATAACCATCGTTGGCTCCCTCATGCACCTCAGTTCTGTTCTTCCCACTGAGTGCACACCATGGGATTGACAGCGTATCCGTTCAACCATCGTTGGCTGAATTTTTTTCTGAATCACTGCCAAAAAGTCTCCTGTTCAAGGTGAAGGTTTTTTCTGCAATGTTGAAGTCCGAGAAAAAGGAAAGGGGGACTAAAAAGAACCCCATTATGCATCGTCGTCCCTGTGGAAATTCGATCTTGGCAATGGACTGACGTCTTGTCTACTGGACCTGCCTTGGGCCTACTCATGATATGTATTCATGCGATGCCTGCTTCTCCATGGACTGCCACATGCTGAAGTTTGGTCACCCGATCCCCATTGTCAGAGGCAGGCAATGAACCTGTGTGGCCAAGGTAATGTCTGTGGGCCCTTCCCCTGGGTTCCTTTCCAGTGCCTCTGGTACTGAGGAATTACACAGTCTGCCTCGCCAAGGCATCTGAGGCCCTTGGGGGTTGGTCTGGTGGACAGCCAGCTCCTTCTGGATGACCACATGAGCACACCCCCAGTCTGTCTGCCCTCCACAGCAGACATCCCTGGTGGTGAGGCCGAAGCTGTACACTCTGCCTACACAGGTGGAGACCTCTGTGTCATGGCCTAGTGTCGTCCTGGCTCCTGACACTGTCTATGGTGTTGGTGAGCAGGGTAATACTGGCTGTGACATCTAGCTCCCTCCTGGTATCATTCACGGTCCCAAGAGAGGGACCAGGGCTGTGCAGCATCTAGTTGCTGAGGTGGAAGTGTTGATCTCTGCCTTAAGTAGCCCTCGTGGCTCTGGGGAAGAGGTTTGCGCCACCCCTAATGTCAATTCCAGGCCTGACACTGGGTGTAACAACTTGCCATATAGTTTTGTATTGTAGTTCTCATTTATTTCCTTCTAGCTGTATTGATAATTTTGAATGGATCTGTGAAGGGAAATGAGAAGAAAGTTAGATTTTCTTCTGGGATATATGTCATCAGGTCACACCTAAGGAACTTAGCAGTCATGCTCCAATGTCACTCACCCTATAAAAAGTGTGGGTAGTCCCGCTCCCTCCCTAGTTCTTTCCCGCCATCAACCAATTGTTCACAGACTCCACAGAAGTTTCTTTACTCAGTTCGACCGTCAATTTTACCTTATTTTTGTTTGTCATCGAATCACTTTTATTTAAAAGTGATAACTTTCTCTTTTGTATGTTGAGAACTACTCCTTAGTCTGCTCTTTTCCATCGCTGTTGCTGCAGAAAGAAGATCTCCACCAACGAACACCAGCTGTATGTCTGCTGTCTTGGGCCTAGCTATAACGTTCCTGCCTGCGAGGTCTTCTAGAAATTCAACCTCTCCATCCGTTGCCGATGAAAGAAAGCCCTGCAGATGTTCCTCATGGAGCAACAGGTAGCCAATGGAGAGCAGGGGTCTTGTACTGCCCTGCCCAGTCGCCAGCGTCTTCCATGGGCTCGCAGGCCACCAAAGCCCGGGATAAATCCTCAAGGAAGCACTCTCGATGGGATAAGGAACGACTTAAGAACCACTCCCCTTTCAGCGATCCCGGTCCCCACTGGGATCTTCCTTCTCTTACATACATACTTGCCAGCAGATTAGGCCTATCAGTCGTATCTTGTCTGCCTGATGCAGCTCACTGGTAATGCATCTCAGTTGCTCTGCCACCCACCATCTCATCCCCCCTCCTCCCTTATCTCCTTCCTGTACTGCTTTGGTGATCTCCTTGCCCCCCTTCCATACCATGACCCTGTGCCTGTCCCATCCCTTCTTGAAACCCCCCACTGTTCCCCTTTTTACTAGATTATCTGTCAGAGCATTCCAGGGTGCCACCACCCTCTCTGTGAAATAGTGACCCCTCACCTCCCTCCTGCCAGTTTAGACTAATCCCCTCTTCTCTCAGCTTGAGCAAAGCCTCCCCGCTCCCTCTTTTGAACCCCTTCAGGTATTTGAAGGTCTCTATCCCTTCTGTCCTCCAGGGAGTACATGTTCAGCTGTCTGAGCCTATCATCATATGAGAACCCCTCCTAACCACTGATCTTTTTCATTGCCCTTCTCTGGACCCTCTCCAGATGTCTGATGTTCTTTTTAAGGCATGGACGCCAGAACTGCCCACAGTACTCCAAGTGCAGCCTCATCAGTGAGGTGTACAGGGAAAGTATGACCTCCTTTCTCCTGGACGTTTTCCCTCTGGCTATACACCCAAGCATTTTGTTTGCTTTGGCCGCTGCCCTCCTGCATTGCTCCTGGGTGGTTCCCTTTAGCGTCAGTCATAACCTCCAGCTTCTTTGCCATTGTTGTTACAGCCAGCTGTATCCCCCCAAGTGGTAGATATACTCATGGTTCCTATTACCGAGATGCAGAACACCACATTTATGTGCATTGAACCCCAGCTGCCATGTGTGGGCCCAGTATTCTAATTTCTGCAGGTCGCCCTGTAGTGCCTTCCTTCCCTCCTCCCTATCCACCACCGCCCCCAGCTTAGTATCATCAGCGAATTGGCTAATTTTTCTACCTATCCTCTCCTCTCCCCGATGTCTGAGACATACACATTAAAAAGGATAGGGCCCAAGACTGAGCCTTGTGGGACCCTGCTGATGACCTCCCTAAGAATCGAGACTTCACCCTTTACCACCACCCTCTGTTGTCTATTCGAAAGCCAATTTACTACCCACCCCACCAACTTATCTCCCACCCCCAGTCCCCGTAATTTCCAAATTAGCCTTTTATGCGGGACCGAATCGAAAGCCTTGCTGAAGTCCAGGTATAGAATATCAACCGGCTTCCCCCTTCTTCTGGGATCACCCGTTGACAGCTTCGGGGTCTGCGCCTCACCCCATGCAGGCCTCTGCTTCTTCTAGGCCCCCCACGGGGCTGTGGAAGGGCAATCAGCCTCTGATTCGTCAGCCCCTATTCCGCCATCGAGACCTCTTGAGCCTTGAGGTACATCGGCACCAGGCCTACCCACTACCTCTCCAGTTAGTGGTTCAATGTCGAACCAGGGTCTCGCACCCACTCAATCAATCCTAGTGTCGACAACGGTACCCTTCCCTGCCATCGACCTCAATACCATTCTAACCTCCCTTACTACTTCTCTTATTCCGCAGCTAGTATCATGGCCTGGGCTGTCACTGCCCACATCGTCGGGTGTTTCAGCATCCCTGCCTGTTAGGCCTGTCCCTATAGAGTCGGCGCAGCATTCATCGGTCTCTGCTCCAGAGTAAGCCAACGTCAAAGTATACTACCATCCTAATCTTATCCTCCCTGAGGAAGATGAGGATGAGGATGAAGTTGATGTGGAAACCTCTGAGAGATCCACTGTCTCCTCAGGGAGTGAGGAGTCCCATCAAGCACGTTCCCAGGTTCCCCCGAGGACCCTTCCTTTTTCAATATCATAAAACAGCTCTCCTCCACAATGGGTTTCCAAACAGAGGAGGAGGATGAAACCAGGAGGAATCTGGTGGACTTACTGGAGATTCCCGAGTCTCCACCTAAGGTTATTCCTCCTGCGCTACCAGCCTTAAATGATGCAGCCACTGCAGCCTGGCGTAGGCCCAATGTGGTGCCAGCCATGCCTAGAAAGGCCAACAAGCTTTTTCAGGTGCCTCAAAGGTTGCCCTTCTGTGCGGCCCAGCCTGAAACTGACTCTGTGGTCATTTAAGCTGCTTATGACAGGACTAAGGCCCGTAAGCACCTCGACTCCCTGCCACCCTTGGCCTTCTGATTGCCAATTGTTTGTCTCATCTTATTAAGTACCAAAATACCCTTTGGAGGAAGGGCAAAGCGGCTGCTCATACCCTCCCTGAGAGTTCTGACAAGCAGGAGCTTCTTAAGGTACTCCAGGCCTCCGAGGATGTTAGCAAGCACCTCCTCAGAGCCACCTATGATATGGCTGACACTACAGCCAGGGCAGCTGCCTCTGGCATTTGATTCAGATGGCACTCCTGGCTGCGGGTCTCTGGCTTTGCCAATGATGTCCAACAAAAGATGTTAAATGCCCCTTTTGTGGGTCACTAACGTTTTGGTCCAGATGTGCAAGACATTGTTAACGAGCTGCTGGCATCTGGTAGGACCATTCGGTCAGTCCACTCCTTGCATCATAGCCAGCCCAGGAATAGACCACAGTCCTCCTTTCAGAAGGTTTCCCACAGGTCGGGTCCCAGAGGGCAAGCTTCAGGGTAAACACAGAGCCAGCTCAGCCTTGCCTGCTCCCTCGGCCAAGCAATCCAGAAGCAGTAGTCGAGCAACAGCTGCTGGTTCAGCCTCTGTCTGACTCCTTGCCGGACCCCCCTCCTCCTTTCCCAAGCCAGGAGGTGGTGGTCGGAGGCCGGTTCTCCCTCCAGTTGTCCCAGTGGAGAGCCATCACAATAGATGCTTGGATCCTGCAAATAATCGAACAGGGCCATGCTCTTGAGCTTCTAGAGCAGCCTCCAAATATTCCCCCAGTCTCCCTTTTTTACCCTCCAGACCACACCAAGGTACTCAGGGAGGAGGTCCTCACCTTGCTGCACAAACAGGCCATAGAACCAGTGCCCACGCAGCAAAGGAACAAGGGGTTCTACTCCAGGTTCCTGGTTCCCAGAACATTGGGCTTAATGCCCATTCTAGACCTCAAGGAGCTGAACCTTTTTATCCAGTACAAAAAGTTCCAGATGGTCACTTTACACGGCTTTCTTCATCTGCTGAAGCAGGGTGACTGGCTGTGCTCCCGCTATGCAAGATGCCTATCGGTATATCTTGGTTTGCCCTCCTCACAGGCGTTACCTGTGGTTTCTGTTCCAAGGGGAGCATTACCAGTTTAGGGTATTACCTTTGGCTCATCTCTGTTTCATGGGTCTTTACCAAGTGCTTAGCAGCTGTGGCAGCAACCCTTCAGTGCGAAGGCCTCTTCTGTACCTGGACAACTGGTTACTGAAAGCTCAGTCCAGGGAGCTCCTGTTGTTGACTCTAGAACACACCCTGCAGTTGTTACACTCCTTTGGTATCACTGTCAATCAGCCCAAGCCTGTGCTTACCCCTACTCCGAGACTACAATACATACGAGCAGTCCTGGACTCTACTCAGGAGGCCTTCCTTCCTCAGGACAGGGCAGACAGCCTTATTGCCCAGGCCCAGGAGGTGGCTCAGAGCCAGCATATCCCAACCAGAACATTCCTGAGGCTACTAGGCCTCATAGCTGCGGCCATTGTGACGGTCCGTCTGGTCAGGTTGCACATGAGGATTCCACAGTGGACCCTCAGGGTTCAGTCGGGTCAGTACTCAGACGATTTAGATCAGCTCTTGTCTCTTTGCCAGTACACAGTGTGCTTCACTGGTGGATAGATCCGACCAGTCTCCTAAAGGGAGTCCCTTTTCTTATGCCTACCCTGGTCAGGGTTGGGGAGCCCATCTGGGCCCTCACCAGACCCAGAGTCTCTGGTTCTGCTGGGAGGCTCACCTCCACATAGACGTTTTACTTACTGGCCTTCCAGAACCATCTCTCTCTCTCTCTGAGTCCTCTGTTGGTGCAGTTGGGCAATCTCGGTGTGGTCTACTACATCAACAAGCAAGGGGGAACCCATTCCTAACCTCTGTGCTGGGAAGCAGTGAGGGTCTGGTACTAGGCTCTAGATCACGGTCTAGAACTGACCTTGTGCCAGGCACCCAAGCTGCCTTGGTGAGCAGCCTCAGCCAGTCACAGTCCAAGGTACACAACTGGGAGCTGCTGACCTCGGTCATAGAAGGCCTGTTTGACAGGTAGGGTCATCCAGAGTTCGACCTTTTTGAATCCCCACTGAACGCAAAACTGCCACGATCTTACTTCGGGTGAGAGCTCTTGCAGCAGGCAGTAACCATTAGGACTAAGCCGCCAGGTGCTAGGACCCCACAGAAACATTCTAGCTAACTGTCTTCAGTAAGAGGACTGCCCCCGACGTCAGCCCACCCCGTCAGCCAATGGTATAAAGGGGGCGGTACCCAGCCTCACCTCAGTTCTTTTCCCGCCGTAGACCTGCAAGCATCTGCTCTTCGGACACCAGCTAGCCTCAGTTTGACCGCCAGTTTCGTGTTTACAGCGTTTACTTATTTTCCCTTTAAAATTCTCTTTTTTTCTGCATGTTGTCTTCTCCTTTTTCATCCATTTCTTCAATGGAAAGGAGAACATCAAAGTGTACCTCACGGCAAACAGTTGCCATCAAAAAACTGCCACGAGGCCTACCTTTTTTGCCTAGGCCCAGACCACGACACCACCACCTGCGAACATTGTCAGACGTTCAACTCCCAGATTCGGATCCGCCACCAGGAGGTCCTTAAGGCGCACCTCATCGAGCAGCAGCTTGCCGCCATGCAGGCCCAGCCAGCAGGGAAAATCTCCTCTTCCTCCTCGGACTCCATAGCTTCCACCTCGAAGACCCACAAGGGCAAGAAGGACGACTCAGGAAAGCATCGACCTTGGGACAAGGATTGAGAAAAGTCCTGGGGACGCTCCCGCTCCAGGTCCGTGCTGCATAAAAAGTTCTCCAGTGCTTCTTCTCACAGGGGATTGGACCATTCTTCCAGGCCTACCTTCTCACTTTCAGGGTAGGCTCCAGCTAAACCCTCCACCCTTCCCTCGGCGTCGGGCAGAGTTGTGTCGGGGTCGGGGGCTTCAGCCTCCTCCCCAGCATCCCTGAAGGTGCAGGCATAATCTCATGCATCGTCCTCCACCTCAGGGACCGAGACTGGTCACAAACAGGGCGGCAATGCTCGGCTCCCATCTGTTCGGTCCAGAGATCATTGACATCCACAGCCTTGGACCAGTCCCATCATCCCGGGGGGGGGGTGCAGGCATTGGGCCCGTTTGAACACCCAACACCTTCACCCCAGTCTGTGGCTACTTTGCCCCTGATGCCTCTTAGGCTCACTGCCTTCTCCTCCTCATCAAAGCTGCTGGGATGCCCGCTCAGATGTCAGCCTGGGAGTCACCATCCTCGTCGCCGGCTCATTCCGTGTCCCCTATAGAGGTGGACTCCCCTCAAGGGAGATCTCTGCCGACCGAGCACAGACATCAGACTGTCGTCAAGGCACAGGTCAGAAAGCATAGAGAAAACCCAGGAGCAGTTGTAAAATTCCACAAAACTGTTTATTTGTAGTTGCAGTAACATAAAATAAAATAAACCTATTCAGAATAACTATATACAGAAGCAACATAAAATCTCTTGTAAAAAATCTCCCTTGCAGCTCAGCTTAGCCTGTTTTTTTAACTCTTTTCAACCCCCATCCTTTGCAAGCATCACGTCCTTTGTAAATTTCAGGAGCTGCTAGAACATTGAGAACTTCCTGAGGTCCCCACAGCAACTGCAAAAGGCTCAGGCATTTGCACCCAAGTAACCTCTAGCTTTTTACAGTTATCTCAAATCCAAATAAATATGTATATACATTTCAACAGTAACACCAGATATTTTCTATACAAACATGATCCCATTCCCAGTTTCATTTTCATATATTGATTTGCATATATTCTTATATTACCAGATGTAGATATGCAAAGGGGGGGGGGACAGACAGCAAGAGACAACAGAGACCGTGAGAGGCAAAGAATTGCGAGACTGTTCGGATTGATCCAAGTCCGAAGTCTCACAGGAAAATTTGGTTGCGCAACCAGACAGAGAAGAGAGAAAAGGAAAAACTATATCCTTGCATTTAAACCCTTTCTCCAAAACAAATGGGACATATACCCCCCTCTTTAAGAGGGAACCTGTTTTATTATACAGGTTTCCAAAACTTTATATTCTCTACTAACATTTTCTACTTTCAGAAATTAAGCACATTTGCATCATTTTTTTTACAGTACAGCAAAAAGTACAGTTCAAACCCATACTTTTTTTTTTTTTCCTCAACCATCAGAACCCTCAATTCCGGATCCATATCTCGATAGAAAATCAGCATTGCTATTCTCTTTACTAGATTTGTGAATCACAGAGAATTTAAATGGCTGCAGTGCCAGGTACCACCTTGTGATTCTGGAATTTTTCTTTCATCTGGTTAAGTCAACAGGACTGTGATCAGTTACAAGAACAAAATCAGTTCCTAGCAAATAAAATTTGTGGGACTCCATGGACAACTTTGCTGCTAAACACTCCTTTTCGATAGTGGAGTACCTTTTTTCTCTGTCATGCAATTTCCCACATATAAAGAATAGGATGTTCTTTCCCATCTATATTTTGGCTTAGGACTGCGCCTAGGCCTACCTCGGATGCATCTGTTTGTAGCAGAAATGGTTTCTCAAAATCTGGGCTTCTTAAAACAGGTGCTGAACACAATGCAGCCTTTATGGCTTGAAAAGCTTCATCACACACTGGGGTCTATTTCATATTATTTGGGTACTGTTTTTTTGCAAGTTCAGTAAGGGGAGTAGCTAACTCAGCAAAGTTAGGAACAAATCTCCGATAATAACCAGCCAGCCCTAAAAATGACCTGACATGTCTCTTTGTTTCAGATACAGGGCTGTTAGCTACAACTTCTATTTTAGAAATCTCTGGTTTGACTTCTCCATTTCCCAACACATAGCCCAAATATCTGGTTTCCTGCATGCCCAATGCACATTTAGTAGGATTAATTGTCAGATCTGCATTTCTGATAGCTTGAATAACTGCTTGTAGGTGTTCCACGTGACTTTTCCAGTCTGGACTGTATATCACGACATCATCCAGGTACGTAGCACAGTAACCAGTGTGCGGGGATAAAAGTACATCCGTGTTCCGCTGGAATGTAGCTGGTGCACCATGTAAACCAAAGGGCATGGTGTTGAACTGATAGGGGTGGCAAATGCAGTTTTATCTCTCAATTCTTTAGCTAAAGGTATTTGTCAGTAATCCTTGGTGAGATCGAGGGTACTGATGTATTTTGCACTCGCCAGCCTGTCCACCAAATCATCTATTCTGGGCATAGGATAACTGTCAAATTCTGACACTTGATTAAGTTTCCTGAAATCAAGGCAGATTCTAACATCCCCTTCTTTTTTGTTTACAGTTACCATGGGAGATGACCAAGCACTCCTCGACTCCTCAATGATACCTAATTCTTTCATTATTTCCTTAACCACATCAGCTTTTAACCTCTCTGGCAATCTATAGGTCTTTTGCCTAATAGGACGAACATTCTTTGTCACTATTATGTGCGCAACCCCTTTTGCTCAGCCTGGTACTGTGGTAAAAGTGCTGTTAAATGTCTAACACATTACGAATCTCTGTAGTTTGTTTTGAAGTTAAGGAAACATTCACCTTTACAGCATCAGCATTTACACTTTGCTCCAGTCTATCATAAGCTACATCAATATGCCACACTAAACCGTCACTTATCTGAAGACCTCTGGAACATCCAGGCATGGCTCTCCAACCATAAATTGGTCCTAAATCAAAACAAAACCCAGGCTATACTCTTCGTTTCCTCTGCCAAAATACGAGCCTCTTCAACTCCCCTACATATCAACTACGAAGATGGCTCCCTTCTCCCTACCGTGACCTCCCTCAAATATCTTGGAGTGACGCTTGATCCCCAATTGGACCTTGGTAGTCATATCCATAATGCCTGCAGTGGGGTAACCACAAACTGGGATGGCCTACAGGGGCTCGGTCAACCTCACTCCAGCGGCTCGCTTAGCTCTTGCCAGGGAGTACTGCTTCCCTCCCTCAGCTACGGCTCCCTCATATTTGCTTATACTTCTAAGACCCTCCTAAGCAAGTGGAGCACAACGTACAACATCTGTCATTTTGCCCTGGCCGCCCCCCGCCTCACCCATCACTGCGAGCTCCATGAGAAGCTTTTGCTGGCTATCCCCGCTCAATCACCTTAACTTTAGCACTGGGTGCCTCGTGAGTAAAGTACTTAGCTCCAGCACCCCTCCGGAACTGGCCCGGTTTCTTGCTCCTGCTGACCTCTCCCCTACCTGCTTAGATCCCAAGGCCCGGCCTACTAAGTGTACCTACTTCCCGCCCCAACATGGGGACGGAGTTTGCTGTCCATGGCCCCAGGCTCTGGAACTCCTTTCTGAAAGAGTCCGTACTGCCTCCTCTCACAAGAGTTTCCGGACCTCCTGTGGGATCATCTTAAGGTGGCTTCGCTTAGAATGTTCTAAGCCTCCTTAGCCTCCCGGTGTCCACTGGTGCGGCTTCTCCTGCTCTGGCGTCACCACTCTTGCGCTATGTCCTCGCCCAAACCTCCCTCCCTGCTTGACCGGACGCTATGATGTTACTATGCTCATAATCCTCACCAGCCCTGTTGGTCATTGAATTTATCTCTAACTTATACCTTGCCCCAGCACTGTATCTGGATGTACCTTCCACATAAATGTAAAAACTGTAAAAATTGTCTTTTCTCCTGTTTTTGTACCTGAATGTATTCGTCTGAACCAATTACTGTATCAATGTACCTGTTGTACCCTTTTGTACTCTCCCGGGTCGTTCCTGAAAATAGGCATAAAACTTGTCTAGTGTACTTACCCGGTAAACAAAAACTAAATAAATAAATAATATCTTCCTTATCAGATTCTGGTAAAACTAGCAAGGCAGCTTTTTGTATTTTTTAACCCATTTCTTAGGAGGTTAGCATGGTATATCTTAGTAGGTCTCAATCTCATAGTTAACAGTGCCAGTATGTCTAAGAACCTTATATGGCCCTTGCCACTTACTAACATACTAAAATGCCAGCAGAATAGGCCTAATGGTCTTTTGCGTCTGCTCATTTGGTCAGCCCCCACCCTGGGAGCTGACCTTGCTGCCCCCCTCACCTTCTATGGCTTCTCCCTTCCCAGTTCCAGATAGTCTTGCTGCTTTGGATTTTGCTTCCAGAACCCTTCCCCTGTACCTGTCCCACCCCCTCTTGAACCCCTCCACCATGTCTGCCTCCACCAGCCCCCTAGGTAGCGCATTCCATGGCTCCACCACCCTCTCAGTGAAGTAGCACCTCCTCCTTTCTCCCCTGAATCTTCCCCCCTCCAGCTTCCACCCATGCCCTCTAGTGGCCCCCTCCTCCTTCCTTGAAGCACCCTGACTGTTCCTCCCTATTTACCCTTCATGTACCTGAAGACCTCTATCATGTCCCCGGTCCCTTCTCTCTTCCAGTGTGTACATATTTAGCTCTTCGAGCCTCTCCTGCAGAGTCCTGTCCCTCAAGCCCCAAATCATTTTGTTGCCCTCCTCTGGACCCTCTCCAGGAGTTTATGTCCTCTTTAAGTGTGGCCTCCAAACTGCACGTAGTACTCGGGAGGTGTGTCTCACTCAAGCAGTTATACAGAGGGAGTATCACTTCCTCCTTCTGAGGTGATCCCCTCAGCGATGCATCCCAGCATCCTGTTGGCCTTGGCTGCTGCCTCCTACAAGTCTACGAGTTGTTCACCTTGACATCCAGCACCACCCCCAGGTCCCTCTCAGCCATCGAGACTTGTAGCATTCCCCCCTCCCAGGGTATACACTTGGCCCGGGTTTCTGGCCCCCAGGTGCAGTACCTTGCATTTCCCTGTATTGAACCTCAGTTTCCACTTTCTAGACCATCTTTCCAGAGCCTCCAGGTCCCCTTGTAGGGGGTAATAGTAGCAAAACCTTTTCACCTGGCTCGAAAACTATTTATTTTACCCCACGGTCGTAATATACCTTAACATAGAAACATAGAATTTGACGGCAGATAAGGACCGCTTAGCCCACCCAGTCTGCCCATTTCCTTACCTAATGGATAAGCTGCAGATCCTAGTTAACCAGCAACCTACTTCTTTCTACCCCCCCCCCCCCGGATTGCCTTATGGCTGTCCCATGCATGCTTGAATTCAATCACTGTTTTTGACTCCACAACCTCCTCTGGAAGGCGTTCCATGCATCACAACCTCTCTGTGAAAAAATACTTCCTTAAAATTACCTCTGAGCCGCCCCCCATCTTAATTTAGCACTTTGTATTCTTTTTACCTCTTTTTTTTTGAAAGATGCTACCCTCTTGGACTTGTTGATTCCCTTGTGGTACTTGAACGCTTCTTGGTCATGTTCCCCCCCTCCCTCCTTTCTTTCCTCGAGGCTATACACATATGAAGCTCCTTTAGTCTCTTCATATGTCTTCCGGTGCAGACCCTGTGCCATTTTAGTTGCCCTCCTCTGGACAGCTTCCATCTTGTCTATGTCCTTGCGGAGATTGGGTCTCACCAGCTGTCTGTACAGAGGGATAACAACTTCCTGTTTTCTACTGGTGATGCCTCTCCCTATGCATCCCAGTATCCCCCCAGCCCTCCTTACTGCCCTCTCACATTGCTTGCCCACCTTTAAGTCATCTGATATGACTACCCCCAGGTCCCTTTCCATTTTTGTTGTTGTTAGTATCTCACTCCCCATTGTGTACTCTTCCCGTGGGTTTTTGTTTCCCAGGTGCATTACCTTGCATTTCTTAGCATTAAATCTAAGCTGCCATACCTTCTGCTGGTTTTGAGCTTCTTCCTGATTACTGTGGGTAATTTCAACATATTTTGCCAGCTTCTTTCTTAGCACACACACATATAAGAAGATATTGATTGTTTCTGCGTGGGGTTATCTTCCCACATTTCTTTTATCACTTCCAGTGGCCCTCTTGGCTGCCTACCATACAGCATTTCAGATGGCGAAAACCCTGTTGATGCCTGTGGCACTTCTCTGTAAGCAAAAAGTAGGCAAGGCAAGTAATGGTTCCAATCTTTCCCTTCCCCTTTTACAAACCTTTTTAACATGCGTTTTAGGGTTTGGTTAAAACGCTCAACAAGACCGTCTGTCTGAGGGTGATAGGGGGAGGTTCTTATGGCAATGATACCCAGCAGGCTGTACAGCTCTTTAAGCAGTGCAGCACCAAAATTACTACCCTGATCAGTAATAATTTCTTTAGGTATGCCCACTCTGCTAAAGATTTTGGCTAGCTCTGTTGCCAGTTTTGGGGCTGTAAATGTATGCATTGGAACTGCTTCTGGGTATCGAGTAGCATAGTCTCATACTACCAGGATAAATCTATTATCCTTTTTACTTTTGTCTAAAGGACCAACCACATCCATTGCAATTCTCTCAAAAGGCACATACTGTATATCAAGGGTAGGGGCACCTAGTCTTTCTAGTGACCGGGGCTACTTTCTGACACTCAGCACAGGAATTACAATAGGTATCAATATCTTCATGAATTCCCAGCCAGTAGAATCTATACAGCAGTCTGGCAAAGATGCGATCCCTCCCTGAGTGACCAGCCATAGGACTATCACGTGCTATCAGTAACAATTCTGTTCTATACTTCTGTGGTATAACCGATTTTTCTGTCTGTTCCTGTGTCCGAGGTTTAATCCAAACTCTGTACAATAACCCATTACATTTTTTAAACATTGGTCCATCCTGTTTTGGTTTTACCCCTAGCTGCTTGAAATAACCCTGGAGAGAAACATCATTAGCTTACTCTGAAAGAAATCACAATCAGTTAATTTAGTTTCAGCATTTTAACCCTTTATGTCCATCAGTCCTTTGTTGCCATAGTTTCTTCAAGCTTTGTCTTTCTTTCCTGTATTTCCGGATCTTGGAGCTGTGCTCAGACAAGTCTGAATCAAAATCACTGAAAGGAAAAGTGTCCCCACCGTCTGAAATTTTCTTTGCCTGAGCTCTTGTCACCACAGCTGCTGAAACATCAGGACTTACTCCCTCTTTGATCAATTCAGTAAATCCTGGAAAGTCATTTCCAATAATTACAGGTACAGGTAACTAAGGTACTACCCCCACTTTCATTTGGTGCGACCCACCCTTAACGGTTGGTCACTTGGGTGGTGGGATAATATTGAGTGTCCCCATGGATGCAGATGACACCAGTACCTGGTCCCTTTGCACACTGTTTTCCCAGCACTTTAACATGCACTAGGGTCTGTCTGTTTCCTGAATCAATGAGTCCCTTTACAGTCTTATTCCCCACCTTCACATCTGTTAAGTACTTGCCCCAGTTTGCCAAGCACAAATCTACTCCAGTGCCACTCTCTTTATTACAGCAGTTTCTTGCAAAATGGCCTGGCTTATTACAGTTATAGCAGATAACGTCTTTTTGCACAGATTTTTTAACCCCACCAGAGTTCTTAGCAGGCTTGGAATGTAAATGGGGAAAAAGAGCGTCTTACCGGCGCTTGGCTGTTACCTCGCTGATGTGGCGTCTGTCTGGCCATTTGGTAGTCCTTAGCCAAAGAAACAGCTTTTTCCCCATTCTCTGGTCGGTGTTACTTTACCCACAGCTGCACATCTGTAGGCAAGATGTTGATGAATTGCTCCATGGCAAATGTTTCAATGATCTGTGGGACTGTTTTACTCTCTAGTTGGATCCACTTCATCAGAAGTTCTCGGTGTCGGGTGATGGCTTCTCGAGGATTGTTAACCGAGTTGTACCCCAGAGATCGAAATCTCTGCCTGTAGGTCTCTCTGGAGATGTCGTACCTTTTCAGGATTTCACTTTTCACCAGGTCATAGTTTTCTGACTGTGTAATGTCCATACTGCTGTAGGCAAGCTGGGCTTTCCCTGTCAGGTAGGGTACCAGTCTGATTGTCCATTGTTGCTTTGACCACTGGCAGGCTGTGGCAACTTTTTTAAAAGGTTGTCAGGTATGCCTCAATATCATCTGAGGGACACAACTTTGTAAGTTTAATGGCCTTTAGGTTGCTTGCTTTTTGTTGCTCGTCTGGATCTGTGCCGGATCCTCTGCCTTCGATAGCTTGTGAGGCATCCAGCCATCGCTGCATCTCTTCTCTCATCTGTTGCTTCTATCGCTGCATCTCTTCTCAACGTTTCTAACCGTTGAATTTCTTTTTCTCTCTGCGTCTCAGTCTCTTTTTGTTGTATAGCCCACCATTTCAAAAAGTCCATCAGGCTTTCAGATTCTGTCACTGCCTGTTCTTTTTCCATGACTTGTGCTGGCAGTACAATCTCAGACTAGACTTCAGCTGCAGAATCCATACCTTCCTCTGTGCTTCCCTGGTACTAGGTCCAGTACCCACGCACAAATCTCCTGTTTTAGGGTATGCACGGCTTAAATCCCACTGCTAACACCCTCTGTCATTGAAGCACAGGTCAGGTAGCATAGAGAAAACCCAGGAGCAGTTGTAAAATTCCACAAAACTGTTTATTTGTAGTTGCAGTAACATAAAATGAAACCTGTTCAGAGTACCTATATACAGAAGCAAAATAAAATCTCTTGTAAAAAATCTCCTTTGCGCAGCTCAGCTTAGCTGTTTTTAGAACTCATTTCAACCCCCATCCTTTGCAAGCATCCTGTCCTTTGTAAATTTCAGGAGCTGGTAGAACATTGAGAAGTTCCTGAGGTCCTCACAGCAACTGCAAAAGGCTCAGGCATTTGCATCCAAGTAACCTCTAGCTTTTTACAGTTATCTCAAATCATAAATATATATATATATATATATATATATACATTTACATTTCAACAGTAACACCAGATATTTTCTATACAAACATCATCCCATTATCAGTTTTATTTCCATATATTGATTTGCACATCTTCTTATATTACCAGATGTAGATATGCAAGGGGGGAAAAACAGACAGCAAGAGACAACAGAGAGACAGTGAGAGGCAAAGAATTGCAAGACTGTTCAGGTTGATCAAGTCAGAAGTCTCACAGGAAAATGTGATTGTGCAACCAGACAGAGAAGAGAGAAAAGGAAAAACTAGATCCTTGAATTTAAACCCTTTCTTCAAAACAAATGGGACAGGGTCCTATTCTCCCCTGTCACACAGGCAACCCCCTCTCGTCCAGCCCAGTCTCCTACTGTTCCACCACCCCGGTCGCTGGTCACCCTGACCACGGTTACTCCGTCGGATAAGCTGATGCCAGACCCTCAGCCCCCGGCTAGTCCATCGGCTCCACAGTTTACTGAAGATGAAATACAGGAACTGTTCTCTTTCTGGTGGAGTCAGGTCAAACAGGACCTGCTCCCACCGAAAGAACCAGTTATGGCGGTGCCGGGTCCAGCCCCAGAACCCCTCGGAGAGGGGAATCTGGAACCCAAGCCATCAACTCCACCACTGAAAAATCGTACGCCCAGCCCGGAGGATACCTGCGGCAGACCCCCTCACAGAGGCCGGCGTCACCACAGGTTTTTCACGCTCCTCGAGTCACCACCGTCAGTCCTGTTGCTGACGTCGGTCAGTTAGCCGTCGCCAGTCCTGTAACCGATGTCACTCTAGCTCTTCCTCATCGGCCTCTTCAGTAGTCTCTAGTGAGAGCTCAGAGTCCTTGGGCTTGGACCTTTCAGAGCCTAGGGGTCGCCCTTCTTAGTCAGACAACAAGGACACCCCCAGGTCGCCCCCTGATGATCCCACATTCATGGATATCATGAGGCACATCCAGGCCTCCAGTGGATGGGAGACTGAGGACCTGAGTCCCGAGCAGTGGAGGCTGGCTAAATACCTCAGGCAAAAGGAACCAAAGCCTCTAGTGGTCCCTCCTTTGGTGGACACATTCCAGGACTTAACACGGCTCACCTGGAAACATCTTCCTCCACTTCTGCCATCTCGAAGAAATTGGACAGGCTGTACAGAGCCCCTAGGGAGGAGCCCTTTTTGGCGGAACATCCTACCGTGGACCCTATGGTCATTTCGGACAGACAACACTGACCTGACGGTGGAGTATTTCTCCAACACATTGCGCTCACTGCAGTCCAAGCGCATTCCTTAGGTATCTCACTGGCTGAGTTTTAGTTTCCCTTATCCATCCTGTTATTTAGGGGTTTCTATTGGTCTCTACTTTCACTGGTCTTACTCAGCTAAACTGCTGCCTGTGTTTTCAGACCAGTGCGACCTCTAGGGGCCAAACAGAAAACGTCCTGTTTCTCTATTTTTCTCTTGTGTTACACCACTGTCTTTCTTCTAGTTTTAATCAAACACATCCTCCTCTTTTTTAAGCTTCTGACTCTTGCTAGCTCACTCTTCTTGGGATAATCCCCAGTCCAATCCTAGTCCTTTCATTCCTCATGGGCCTACCTTACTCTCGTACTTTGGTGGTTAAACTGCAGAGCGACAGTGTTAAAGCATGGATCTCTGCTATCTGGTAGCACTGCTCGCTACATCCTTAGCCCTGCTTTACATAAATAAAGTCGCACTATCTATCCCTTTCCTTGACACTCATGGTCTGACTCCATCGATTATCTCCGAATTCTGTTTCTCAAATCTTATAGCTGAACAACATTCCAAACCGGACTGGGTGCACCTTGTATTCCAGAAAGGCTGCACCAATTTTGGCATCCTGAGGCTTAGAAAACAATCTCCGAAGTTAGCTATTTCACTGACCTTTTAAAGCCGTAAGCTCTGGTTTTATCCTTCTCTTAGCCATCCTTCTGTCAGGCAATGTTGAACTGAATCCTGGCCCCCCCCTGGATATTTCTCGTCCGCTAAAATATCAGCTTTCCCCAACAAAGGTCTCCTTGTTGCTCACATGAACATTAGAAGCCTCACAAGGAATCACGCTGATCTGGAAGCTTGGGTAGAAGTATACAAGCCTGACATTCTTTGCCTCTCAGAAACATGGTTTAAACCCAAGATCCCTGACTCTACTTGTGCATTGACCAATTACTCTGTGGTCCGCAGAGACAGACCCTTGTCTAAGCATGGTGGTGGTGTTGCTGTGTTCTACAAAAGCCATCTCACCGTTGCAATCATACCAGCAATTGACACCACACCACCTCTGCTTGTGAATCCCTGCATATGGTCATGTCCGTGGGTGCTAAGAAATTGCACATCATTTGTGCCTACAGCCCGTCCACTGGTGGTACTGCTGGCCTACAGGAACTGCTGAACAAAATCTCCTTGATCTCAAAACAAAATGAGATCATCATTTTGGGTGATACAGACCTTAACTAGCTGGGGTCAGCTCAAAACTCTCTGCTCTACATGAAACAAAGCTATGACCTGCACCAGCTACTAACACAACCTACAAGAACGACTCCTTTCGTGACCTCCTCAACCCTCATCGACTGGGTGCTGATTAACCGACTAGATCATGTACCTCTGGCATGTATTCTAGCTGACTCCCTAATGGATCATTCCCCGATTTTCTGCCTGTGAAGCCCGGTAGCATCTCCCTCTCCCCTGCCCCTATGTTACTTTCACCAACTTTGCCCAACTGGATGCTGAGGCCTTTTTACTTGACGTCTCCAGAACAGACTGGTCTGCCATCTGTCTCGCGAGTAATGTTGAGATAGCATTATGAATTTTTCTCAACGAATTTATGGCTGTCCAGCATATACATGCTCCCACAGTAAAGCACAGGGTTAAAGGAAAACCCACTAGATGGCTTCACAAAGAACTTCTGGCTAACCTGCGTGAGCGAGACAGGTGCTGAAAAAAGTACAAACTGTTGTGTCTTCCAGCCAATTTCCATACCTACCGAGCTCTGTGTAACTCCTGCAAAAAGATTCGTACTGCCAAAAGTACCTACTGTAAAGACCTGCTACTTAGCTCTGCGGGAGACCCTAGAAAATTCTGGGCACACATAAAATCTTTCCTTGGTGTGACTCGAACAAAAGCCACTGGTGACATGATACTGAATGGGGTTCACTGCAACGACTCGAATACCATAACTGATTCCTTCAATCGCATGTTCACTGACCTATCTCAGTACACCTCTTCCTTCGTGGCACCTCCAGCAAGTGCACAGTCTTCCTCCATACCTGCTTCATCTGTCCTTGACCCCTCTAGCAGGCAGTGCACCACACCCTCATTTCTCTTCAAGAAAGTCCTGAGGTCTGATGTTCTGAAGTTACTTCTGACCATCTCTGACACTACTAGCTCCGGCTCTGATACCCTTGAACCGAGAGTTCTGAAACTAGCTGCACCTTTCATCGCCTCCCCTCTTGCAAAAATATTTACGTTGTCTGTCCCTTCCAGTGTGGTGCCGAACCTATGGAAAATCGCCCGTGTCACACCAGTCTATAAAAAAGGGGACCCTGCTGAGATTACCAACGACAGACTCATAGCCATCCTCTCAGTCTTAAGAAAAATTCTCGAGAAACTAGTCACAAACCAAACTACAGACTACCTTTGCAAATACAACCTTCTCTCTGGCACATAGCACGGCTTTCGAAAGGGTCACAGCACATCGACTGTGCTCATCAAATTTACAACTGATGTGCTCTCTGATATGGATGCTGGTTTACTAACAGGAGCAGTGTTTATTGACCTCACTAAATCCTTTGATCTTGTTGATCACCCCCTACTTCTCTACTCTCAGAAATCTGAATTTCTGTGTCTCTGTAGTAGAATGATTCAGTAGCGACTTGTCTGACAGATTCCAAGTTGTGAATTTCAACTCCTCTCTAGCCGCCAAAACTGTCATAAACACAGGGGTCCCTCAAGGCTCTATCCTTGGCCCCCTTCTTTTCTCACTATTTATTAATAATATAGCTGACTGTCTCTGCTCCTGCTCATCTATCCTGTATGTGGATGATCTCGTCCTTTATTCTAGCTCAGACAGAGTCTCCAACATAAATGCGTCCCTCTCTTCTGACTTTAATAACATGCAATCTTGGCTAACTGCCCATAAACTTGTACTAAATGTAAAGAAAACACAAGCCATGTTATTTGGCTCAGTCCCTAAGCTCGGGGCTTGTCAAACATCCCTGGTAGTTCTTGACTTGTGTGGGGCACAAATTGAGAATGTTTCATCCTTCAAATACTTAGGAGTTCTTCTGGATCAATCACTTGATTTCAGTTAACATATTCAGTCTATCAGTAAATCAGTGAATGTTAAACTAGGGGTAGCCTATAAAATCAGCTGTATACTAACCCCTTCAGCCAAGCTGGCTATTGCCAAGGATATCCTTCTCCCTGCTGTCACTTATGGTGTTCTAATTTTTGCTTCTGCATCTAAAACTACCCTCCACAAATGGGACGTAGCCTATAACATTATATGCAGATATGCCTCCTCGTCACCACGGCTCAATCACCATTGTAATCTTTATAGTGACTTGGGCTGGCTCTCCCCTTCTGCGTGCCGACAATACTACCTAGGCTCTCTTGCAAACTCGGTAATTAGAAATAAAACGCCGCTCTCACTGATGGTGTTGCTAACACCCCAGTCCTCCTGCCATGGGCTCCGCTCAGCTGGTAAGGAACTACTTACCGTGCCCAGATGCCAGACATCCATAGGCTCCAGAGCTTTCAACAATGCAACCCCTAGGCTCTGGAACTCCTTTCCATTAGCTCTTCAACAGGCGCCATCCCACATTAGTTTTAAAAGTGGGCTGCGACAGTATCTGTCTTCAGTAGACCAATGTGCTTGTTTTGACCCCACCTAGCTCTGCTTTGGCTACACTAACTTTTCTCTGTTAAAATCATAGCACCTTCCGGACCCTACCAATTTTCCCCTCTGCCCACTTGTACTTTCTCTCATTCCCTACTTTCTCTTCCCTTCCTTTAAATATCCCACCTCTACCTACTAGATACTTCTGCATTTACTCTACCTCCCCTGGTTGCACCCTTCTTTTGTCTGTTGCAGCTACTGGGTCCTAGGTGGACAGCCCTCTCTCTTTTAGTCTTTCCTGTTCTCTACACTGCTATAACCTATTCTCTTTATACCGGTTGCCATGGTTTGTACTACTGTTTTTCTTGCTTACTCGGATGTAGGTAACCCCTTTGGAGCATGTAATATCTTACGCTGCCATATGCTGCTTTCTTTGTAAATTTCCACTAAGTTTTGTACTCAAACTGTTTTGTTTCATTACTACCTGCTTCTCACCCATTATGGATTGTACAATGTTCTAATCTTTCACGTTATTTTCTCTTTATGTATTATTTTCCACTGTTAGCTATACCTGTTATTATGTAATGTATTTGTCTAACTATCTGTTGTACTCTCCCGGGCCATGCCTGAAAATAGTCATTCTATGGCTAGTGCACTTACTCGGTTAACAAAAACTAAATAAAATAAATTAGGCGCAGGGTTAGGGGCCTTCCCACCAAATGGCTGACCAGACCCCTTTTCCGCTTGCTTGAATCTCGTGACAAGCTCTGGGCCAGGTGGATAGCCTCCTCCCTTCTTTCCGACTTTGTTGTCTATCACCCCCTTCGGAACTCATGCAAGAAAGCAATCCGCGCTGCCAAAAGCAATTTCTGTAGAGGTCTTCTCCATGCCTCTGTCCGTTACCCAAAAGGTACTGGGCACATATTAACCACATTCTGGGTCGCAGTGCTTCTCAAGCCCCTCATGACAACCCCAACACGATAGCCAGTGCCTTTAGCTCATTGTTTATCTTTCTCAACCTCCAACGCTGCCATTCATTCCATCCCTTCCTCCCCAGGTCTCCCTCTGCCCCATCACCCCCCTACCTTATTCTCAGCCCTGTCTCTGGAACTGATGTCCTACAGATTCTCAACACTATGTCTTCTCATGGCGGCACTGGTCTTGACGGTCTGGAACCTAGAATTCTTAAACTTGGCGCCTCTGTTCTTGCCACCCCAGCTTGCACCTCTTCAACCTCTCCATTAGCTCTGATGCTGTGCCCTGCTTCTGGAAACAAGCCAGAGTTATACCTGTCTTTAACACACCTTTTTAACATGTGTTTTAGGGTTTGGCTAAAACGCTCAACAAGACCGTGTGTCTGAGGGTGATGGGGGAGGTTCTTATGGCAGTAATACCTAGTAGTCTGTACAGCTCTTTAAGTAATGCAGTACCAAAATTACTACCCTGATCAGTAATAATTTCTTTAGGTATGCCCACTCTGCTGAAAATTTTTGCAAGCTCTGCTGCCACTTTTGAAGCTGTGACGGTACACATTGGAACTGCTTCTGGGTATCGAGCAGCATAGTCGCATACTACCAGGATAAATCCCAGGTTGCCCCTGAAAACAGGCACTTGTACCTAGTGGGCCTTTCCCAGTTACCAAAGACTAAAATAAAAAATCTATTACCCTTTTTACTTTTCCTGTATATCAAGGGTAGGGGCACCAGGGGCACCTTGTCTTTTCTAGTGACTGGGGCTACATTCTGACACTCAGAACAAGAATTACAATAGGTAGCAACATCTTCATGAATTCCAGGCCAGTAAAATCTATACAGCAATCTGGCAAGGGTGCGATCCCTCCCTGAGTGACCAGCCTTAGGACTATCATGTGCTATCTGAAACAACTCTGTTCTATATTTCTGTGGTATAACCAATTGTTCTGTCTGTTCCTGTATCTGAGGTTTAACCCACACTCTGTGCAGTAATCCATTACATTTTTTAAACATTGCTCCACCCTGTTTTGGTTTCACCCCCAGCTGCTTAAAATAACCCTGGAGAGAAACATTGTTAGCTTGCCCTGAAAGAAAATCACAATCAGTGATCAGTGTAGTTTCAGCATTTTCATATGTCAACCCCTTATGTTCATCAGTCATTTGTTGCCACAGTCTCTTCAGGCATCGTCTTTCTTTCCTGGATTTCTGGATCTTGGAGCTGTGCTCAAACAAGTCTGAATCAAAATCGGCAAAATTTTCTTTGCCTGAGCTCTTATTACCACAGCTGCTGAAACATCAGGATTTACTCCCTCTTTGATTAACTCAGTAAATCCTGGAAAATCATTTACAATAATCACAGGTATAGGTAACTTAGGTACTACCCCCACTTTCATTTGGTGCGACACACCCTTAATGATCAGAGTCACTTGGGTGGTGGGATAGTATCGAGTGTCCCCATGGATGCAGATGACACTAGTACCTGGTCCTTTCGCCCAGTGTTTTCCCAGCACTTCAACATGCACTAGGGGCCTGTCTGCTTCCCGAATCAGTGAGTCCCTTTACAGTCTTATCCTCCACATTCACATCTAAGTACTTGCCCCAGTTTGCCAAGGACAAATTTGCTCCAGTATCACTCTTCTTACGGCAATTTCTTGCAATATAACCTGGCTTATTATAATTATAGCAAATAACATCTTTGGGCACAGATGTGTTACCCCCACCAGAGTTATCAGTCTTTGAGTTTAAATGGGAGAAAGAGTTTCTTACCGGTGCTTAGCTGTTACCTCGCTGCTGTGGCTTCTGTCTGCTCATTTGGTAGTCTTTGGCCAAAGAAACAGCCTTTTCCCCACTTCCTGGTTGATGTTCCTTTACTCAAAGCTGCATGTCTGTAGACAGAATGTTGATGAATTGCTCCATGACAAATGTGTCAATGATCTGTGGGACTGTTTTGCCCTCTGGTTGGAGCCATTTTATCAGGAGTTCTCTTGAGTTGGGTGAAGGCGTCTCGAGGATTGTCGACTGAGTTGTACTTCAGAGATCAAAATCTCTGCCTGTAGGTCTTTCCTAAAATGTCATACCTTTTCAGCATTTTGCCTTTCACCAGTTCATAGTTTTCTGACTGTGCAGCGTCCATATTGCTGTAGGCAAGTTGGGCTTTCCCTGTCAGGTAGGGTACCAGTGTGATCATCCATTGCTGCTTTGGCCATTGGCAGGCTGTGGCAACTCTGTCAAAAGTTGTCAGGTATGCCTCAATATCATCCGAGGGACACAACTTTGTAAGTTTAATGGCTTTTAAGTTGCTTGTGTTTTGTTGCTTGTCTGGATCTGTGCCAGATCCTCTGGCTTTGATAGCTTGCAAAGCATCTAGCCATCGCTGCTCCTGTCTCTGCATCTCTTCTCTCCTCTGTGCTTCTGAATGTTTCATTTCTTGTTCTCTCTGCTTCTCCGTCTCTTTTTGTTGTCTAGCCCACCATTTGAAAAAGTTCATCAGGCTTTCAGGTTCTGTCACTTCTTGTTCATTTTGCATAACTTGTGCTTGCTGTACAATCTCAGCTTGGACTTCTGTCTGTCTTGACTGCCATTCTCCTGGTAACTACTCCTGGGCTTGCTGCTGCAGAATCCATACCTTTCTATATACTTCCCTGGTACTAGGTCCAGTACCCAAAATACCCACACACAAACCACCTGTCTTTGAGTATGCACTGCGCAAATCCCACTTAAGCTGACACCATCTGTCGTCGAGGCACAGGTCAGGAAGCATAGGAAAAACCAGGAGAAGTTGTAAAATTCACAACAAGAGTTTTATTATGAATACCAATAAAATAAAAAAATAAAATTGTTCAGAATAACTATTTACAAAGCCTGAATAAACAGAGAAGATCCATCTGAGTTTTCCTTCAATCTCTGTCTCTCTCCTGCAAGCAATTGCTGCTCTGTCTTATAAGTCTTTGCAACCCCCTTCTTAACAAGCATCCTGTTTTTTTCTAAAATGTTCTTATATGTTTCAGGCAGGAACACAATGTCCCAGAACTGAAGCCCCTTCTCCACAGCTTCTGCAAAAGGCTTAAAAATTGCATTTCAGGTTAACCCCTTGAGTCCCCAATAGCTTTTTGCAGTCATTTCAAACTATAATTATATACATTTCAACAGTAACACTATATAATTTCTAAACAAAGGGATCCCAATATCAGTTACATTTCCACATAATGATTTGCATACATTTTTATACCAGCAGATATGCAAGGGAGGAAAGGAAAAGAAACAGCAAGGAAAGGTTGAGAGGCAGAGAATTGCGAGACTGTTGGGGTGACCAAGTCCGAGGTCTCACGGGAAAATTTAGTTGCGCAACCAGACAGACAGACAAGAAAGGAAAGAACAGAACAGATCCCTGCATTCAAACTCTCCATAACAACTGGAACAGGGTCCTTTTCAACCCTGTCACACTGGCGTTTGTCTTAAGTGTCACGCCTGACTTAGAGTCTCAGGATTCTCCCAGGATCTGCAGTCGGGCATCCTTTACCCCCCTTTTAAGGGTTCGGTTCTCTTCGGAGAAGAGAAAAGCTCATTATTCGTCTCCAGGAATCCGGGAAGTCCATTTGGTCTGTCAAAAAAATGTGTGGGGGGGGGACCAAAAACCCTTTAGGAAACTGCCCTTTCGGAAGACCTCAAACCAGCAGCCCCAAAATCAACCTCAGCAGAGGGGAAGCTATGAAAGAAAGGTGACCTCTCAGACTCCTAGTGTGTACCTCTCATGCCACAAAGTCCTCCCAAGCCTCTCTGCTCACTTCTGGATCCGCACAATGACTCCTTGCCCGACCCCCTCCTCTGGCGGAGTCAATGGGGGAAGTCAGTAGGGGATCGCTTCTCCCTCTATCTAGAGGGATGGAGAAGCATAACATCAGACATTTGGGTGTTGCAGCTCAGAGAGAGAAGCCATAATCTGGAGTTCGTGCAGATGCCTCCTGGAAACTCCACCAGTGTCCTCCAATTATTCTCCTTCTCACATTCCCCTGATCAAAGGGGAATTTCAGGCCCTCCTACAAAAATGAGCTATAGAGCCGGTCCCCCATCTGAGCACAGAAGAGGGTACTATTCGCACTTTTTTCTAGTGCCAAAAAAGACAGGAGATCTTTGTCTCATCCTGAATCTCCACTCTCTGAACCAGTTTATAGAATACAAGAGGTTCAGGATAATGACGCTTCCAGGTCTCCTACATCGAGGAGACTGGCTCTGCTCCCTAGACATGCAGGACGCATACCTGCATATTCTAGTCTTTCCACCCTACAGGAGATTCCTGCACTTCCTCTTTCAGGGTCGCCACTACCAGTTTTGAGCCCTGCCTCTCGGCCTGTCCTCCGCTCCCAGAGTCTTTACCGAGTGCCTTGCAGTGGTGGTGCGGCTCTATGATGCAGGGGCCACTGTGTTGTTCCCTACCTAGACAACTGGCTTTTGACAGCTCCCACAAGGGATCAGCTGGTTCGCACTCTCTAAGACATCTTTACGCTCTTCCGAGAGTTGGGGATTACCCTGAACCTTCCCAAGTTGTCCCCAGAGCCCAGTCAGAGACTCTAGATCATAGGAGCGGTCCTGGATACTGTTCAGGGCAAAGGCCTTCCTACCCTCAGATATATGAACATACAAAAATGCCAGCAGAAGCAGGCCTATACGGTCTATCAAGTCTGCTTGAATGTGCAGCTAGCCCCTCAACTTGCAGCTGTCCCACCCTCTTTCCCCCTCTTCATCTTAACACCGTACCCTGTCCCAAGCCCTGTTAAAGTTACCCACTGTTTTACAGGAAACCACCTTCTCGGGTAGAGTATTCCACCTGTCCACCACCCTTTCTGAGAAGAAATGTCTCCTGATTTCCTTCCTGAATCTTCCCCCCTCCAACCTCAGCTTATGACCTCTCATGTCCCTCCCTCTTCTAAGCTGGAGGATCTCTTCTGCATTCACCTTATTTATCCCCTTCAGGTACTTGAAGGTTTCAGTCATATCCTCCTATCCCTCCTCTCCTCCAAGGAATACATGTTCAGCTCATCCAATCTATACTTGTAGGTCTTTCCCTCCAATCCCTGGATCATCCTTGTCGCCCTACGTTGCACCCCCTACAACAATCTGATATCCTTCTTCAGGAACAGTCACCAGTACTGCACACAGTTGTCCAGGTGAGGCCTGACCAGGGACCTGTATAGGGGAAGGACAGGGCGGATCACCTTCAAGATCAGGCACGTCCGGTGTCCTGGGCTTCTCAGGTTCCAGCTCGGATCCTCCTTAGACTCCTCGGCCACATGGCGGCAGCCATCCCTACAGTTCCCGTGGCTCGCCTGCACATGAGGGTCCCTCAGTGGATGCGCCGGGTACAATGGGACTAAAGGTCCAACAACCAGGACCAGCCAGTTTGAGTGTTGGACCCAGTTCACAGGACACTTTCCTGGTGGCTCAGTCCCGCCAATCTCTTGGCGGGGGTTCATTTCCAGCAGGAGCCCCAGAGGTGGGTTCTCACCAAGGATGCCTCGGATTTAGGATGGGGAGCTCATCTGGAGAACAGGCAGACCCAGGGGGTCTGGTCTTCGAGAGAGTAATCACTCCATATCAGTGTCCTGGAGATGCGGGCGGTCCTGAATGCCTTGCAGGCCTTTCAAGCAGACCTCCTTACAGGTCCTCTTTTCATCCAGTCGGACAATATGTCGGTAGTGTTTTATATCAACAAGCAGGGGGTAACTCATTTGTACCCTCTCTGCAGGGAGGCAGTGAAGGTCTGGTACTGGATGTTGGAACATCACCTAGAACTCACCGCTGTTCATGTTCCAGGCATCCAAAATGTCTTGGCCAATAGCCTAAGCCAGTCTTGGACCAAGGCTCACGAGTGAAAGCTCCTTCAGTCAGTCACAAGCCAGCTCTTCGACAGATGGGGCCGTCCAGAATTAGACCTTTTTGCATCTCCACTCAATGCCAAACTGCCCAAATTTTGCTCAGTAGACCCAGGGCCTGGAAATTTCTAGCAAGACACATTGTCCTTCTGTTGGACAGGGAGGTTCCTTTATGCCTTCCCTCCTTTTTCTGTTCTGCAGAGGGTTCTTCTGAAGCTTCAGGCGGAGTGGGCAGAGATGATTCTCATTGCCCCTCTTTGGCCTCGGCAGATTTGGTTCCCGCTACTGCAGCAGTTGGCAGTGAAGCCTCCACTTCCTCTGCCTCTCAACTCACACTTGCTCTCCTAGGATCAGGGCACTCTGGTCCATCCAGACCTTGGGTCCCTGCATCTTCTTGTGTGGCTCCTGCAGCCTTAGCTATGGATAGGAATCAAAACAGCCATCACAGAGGCAACAAGCCTTTGTGTGAAGCAAATCAATAAAGCAAAATGAAGGAAAAAAACACTATGGTTCTCAAAAAAGGTGGCGGGGAAGGTTAAGGAGAAAAAAGTAGCATTCAGAAAGTATAAGGAAACACAGAAGGAGCAGGACAGAGAACCGTACCAGTTAAAGCAGAAGGAAGTGGGGAAGGCAGTCAGAATAGCAAAAGCCCAAACTGAGGAAAAGATGGCCAACTCAGTTACGAAGGGGGACAAAACCTTTTACAGGTACATTAGGGAGCAAATCAAGATGACGGAAAGGACAGTGAGGCTTACTAAAGGGAAGGGAGGAGGGTGGGCAGAGGATGACAGTGAAAAGCAGGATACTGAAGGAATACTTCTGCTCAGTATTCACAAAAGAAGAGGAGGGAAAGTACCTAAATCAAAGAATAGAAGCACTCTGGATAGGGAGGTCGATATCAGTCCATTCATAGAAGAAAGGATCCTGAAAAAACTCTTAAAACTGATGGTGGACAAAGCAATGGGGTCTGACGGGATTCACCCAAGAATTCTAAAAGAACTAAGGGTAGAATTAGTGACACTATTGACTACCCTTTTTAACAAATCATGGGAGGATGTTATAGTACTGGAGGAGGGCAGACGTGATTCCCCTTCACAAAAGTGGGAGCAAGGCAGAGGCAGGAAACTACAGACCTGTTAGTTTGACCTCAGTGGTAGGGAAAATGATGGAATTACTTCTAAAGGAAAGAATTGTTGAGTTACTAGAGGCCAGTGTGGCACAGGACCCAAGGCAGTATGGATTCACAGCAGGAAGGTCATGTCAGACAAATCTAATAGATTTCTTTGACTGGGTGACCAATGTGGTAGACCAGGGAGGGGCCGTGGACATGGCCTACCTAGACTTTAGCAAGGCATTTGACACAGTCCCACACAAAAGATTAATAAACAAGTTAGCCAGCCTTGGAGTGGTAGCCTGGGTTAAAAATTGGCTGGACAACAAGATACAGAGTGTAATAGTAAACAGTGTTTACTCTGAAGAAAGGGGTGTTATTAGTGGGGTACTGCAGGGTTCAGTACTGGGACCAGTCCTCTTTAATGTCTTTGTAAGTGACATTGCAGAGGGACTAGAATGAAAAGTATGTCTCTTTGCAGATGACACAAAGATCTGCAACAGGGTTAATACAGAAGGTGGGGTGGAGAGGATGCAAAGGGACTTGGCAAGGTTAGAGGAATAGTCAAATATATTGCAGCTTAGATTCAATGCAAAGTAATGCACCTGGGAAACAAAAATCCAGAGGAAGAATACACAATGGGGGTGAGATAATAACAACAGAAATGGAAAGGGACCCGGGGGTAGTCATATCAGATGACCTTAAGGTGGGCAAACAATGTGAGAAGGCAGTAAGGAGGGCTGGTGGGATACTGGGATGCATAGGGAGAGACATCACCAGTAGAAAACAGGAAGTTGTTATCCCTCTATACAGACAGTTGGTGAGACCCCATCTGGAGTTCTGCGTCCAGTTTTGGAGACCCCATCTCCGCAAGGACATAGACAGGATGGAGGCTGCCCAGAGGAAGGCAACTAAAATGGTGCAGGGTCTGCACCAGAAGACATTAAGAGAGATTAAAGAAGCTTAATATGTATACACTCGAGGAGGGAGAGGGGGGACATGATAGAAACTTTCAAGTACATCAAGGGAATCAACAGAGTCCAAGAGGGTAGCATCTTTCAGAAAAAGAGATGTGCAAGAACAAGGGGGCACAATTTGAAGATAGAGGGGATGGCAAAGGTAATGTGAAGAAGTATTTTTTCACGGAGAGGGTTGTGGATACATGGAACAGCCTTCCTGAGGAGGAAGTGGACTCAGAAACAGTGGGGAAATTCAAGAATGCATGGAACAGACATAAGGCAATTCTAGTGGGGGGTAGGAGGAAGTAGGCTGTTGGTTAATTAGGATCTGCAGCCTATGCATTAGGTTGGGAAATGGGCAGACTAGGTGGGCCAAGCGGTACTTCTAGGGACATGGATATGTTGTTCATCCACACTTATTGGCAGGTTCCTTGCCGCTTTAAATCTTGCCGGAAGGTCTTCAAGCTGGCTCCTCCCACCCACCCGGGTGGTAAAACTCTCGGCTCCGCCCCATGACGCCAGATCTTCCTTACCGCTTGGAAGCTCAGGTTCCCTCCTTAGCGCTCTGCGTTTTAGACTGGATCCTAACTCTTCGGTTCGTCCGAAACTAGTTTTGAAGTTTTCTAAACTTCTGTCTTCTTCGTCCCTCACGGCTGCGATGGACAAATCGATCCCCGGCTTTCGGAAGTGCCCTTGTGGGCAGAAGATGTCCAGGATGGATCCGCACTCCACGTGCATCTACTGCCTCGGCCTAGACCACGACCCGCAGGCCTGCGAGTTGTGCCGCTCTTTTTCGGCCACCGTCCTGGAGGATCGCGCTGCCCGATTGAAGCTCGGGCGCCCCGAGAAGCGTTACCCGCCGGTAAAATCAAAAGAGGCTCATTGGGCGGTGTCCGCGGGGCTGGCTTGGCTGAGCAGCTCGAGCATATGATTGCCCTCGAGGAGGAGGCGGCCCAGGCTGCATCTTCCTCCTCCTCGGCCGCGGCATTTATCCCGCTCTCTCTGAGTTCCTCCTACTCGGCTTCGTTCAAGGAGCTTTGCCAGTCCCTTTCCATGAAGGGAGAGGGCCATCGGGACATTCCTCTTGGTCCAAGAAGAGGGAGTCGAAGAGTAAGTCCCACCGTCGGCATTCGTGGGAGCGGGAGAGGTCTCCTTCCCCGGACAGCTGACCGTCGACTTTGGTCGAGGTTGCAGCTCAGGCCGCTGGCTTCACGGTGTCCCCATCAGGCCAGCCTGCCGAGATACCCGTCGACGCAGTCGAGATATTCCTCGACCCGTCGGACGGGTTGTCGACTGGTGAAGCCGACAACCCCTCTTCACCGGTTCCCCCGGTGGAGACCGAGGATCTGCCTGTGCCTTCGGGGCGGTAGTCCCCGGTTAAAGTGTCTGAGCCGAGGGAAGAGCAGGTGTCCGCCGCCCCTTCCCAGTCGCGCCCTCGGTTTCACCGAGGATCTCGGTCTCGAACTTCATCTCGGTCAAGCCATTCCCGCCGACATCGGCGGTCTCGGTCTCGGCACCGAAGTAAGTGGCAACACCTTCCTCCTCGTCCTCCTCCTCGGATGAGGAGAGGCTTCGACGCAAATTGCGTCGGCATTACGAGGAGCTTATGTGGCAGCAGTTACTGTTGTCCAGGAGTAAATCAACTCCGATTCATCCCCCGGCCATCAAGTGGCTGTCGCTCGAACGGCCGGAGCAACCGCTCACCGCAGTCGAGATGCCCATTTCTGAGTTGGTTGTTTGGCCGAAACCAGCTGCCCCACCGATTGTGGTGGAACCTCCGCCTCCACAACCGAAGTCTGGGGCACCGACCAAAGATTCTCAGTCGGGTCACGGCCTGCCCCACAGGTTGTCGGCCACCCTCACTCCCGACCGTCCTCGGCAGGTGGAGGGTGGCTCAGGCCTGAGGCAGCTCTTCGCAGACTCTTTGGAGTCCGATGACGACTCCTCCCTGTTCTCCAGGCAGGTCAACCTGGAGTCCTCCGGGGGCCAGTCATTGGACGATAGCCCATCGTCCTTCATGGGTCTGCTTCAGCTCATCTCGGAGTCTACCGGGATGCAGCTCGAGCCCGTGTCCAAACGGGCCAAGTATCCCCTGACGGAGATACTGGACCGAGGGGATTCACCCACGGAGGCCTTCCCTGTGGCTGAGGCCATTGTTGGCCCAGCCTTGGAGCTTTGGCAACAGCCTGCTTCCTGTCCTGCGCCCTCGGCCAGGATGGCCAGGAAGTATGCGGTCCCTACAGGCTCTTTGCCTGGTTTCTTGGAGCACCCCTCTGCCGAGGGGTTAGTCACCGATAGCATCTTCTGGCGTTCCGGAAACGCTCGGGACGTGGATAAGCCCCCCAACAAAGAGTCCAAGAAGCTGGACTATGCCGGGCGCAAGGTGTACGCTGCGTCCTCCCTCAGCCTCCGACAGGCCAGCTCAGCCGTGCTGATGGCACACTTCTCCCACGCCCTCATGGGCTCCCTGGATGAGGTCCTCCCTCATCTCCTGGCTGACCTGCAGACCACGGTCCATCAGGTGCGGGACCAGGGTAGGGCGGTGGCAAAGCAGCAGTTTCAGACTGCTCTGGACATAGGTGATTCCTGTGCCAGGTCAGTAGCGGCTGCGGTGGCCATGCACCGCAGGGCATGGCTGAGGATATGCACCTTCACGGCGGATACTCAGCACAAGTTGGCGGACGTCCCCTTCTTGGGGACTGACCTCTTCGGCCCTGGAGTGGTGGGACACCTCCAGCAGATCGAAAAGTCCAACGCCACTCTGGACTCGGTCACCTCCGCTCAGAGGGACAAAGGCCGCTGTCAGCAACAGCATAAGCCCTTTCGTCCTTTGGCCCCTGCAGCACGACTGGCCCAATAGCACCAGCAACAGGGCCAGCAGGCTCGCGTTTGGCATCCAAAACCCAAGCCAGCAGCTTCCTCCAACAGGAAGCAAGGAGGTAAAGGCCCAGGAGATCCCTCGGCCGGTCCCTCCTTCAAGCCTGCCCAGTGACGGGTTGAGGGGTGTCGCCCCCAACCTCATCACCCTTCCCTGGGTTCCCCCCGTTGGGGGACAGCTCCACCACTTCCTTTCCGCCTGGTCCACTTTCACCACGGACCATTGGGTGTTGGAGGTGGTAGGGAAGGGCCTGCCTCTGGAATTCGAGCAGACCCCTCCCTTTCGAGCCGTCGCCCCCCGGGAGGCCACGGGGTCCAAAGCCTCGCTGTCGGCCCGCTGAACCGATATTGCCCTGCTCCTCGAGAAAGAGGTGATCAGGAAGGTGGTGGATCCTCCTCCAGACCCAGGGTTCGTGTCCAGGTATTTCCTGGTCCCGAAACGGACAGGGGGCTGACGCCCCATTCTCGACCTGCACGACCTGAACAGGTTCCTAAGGTCTCGGAACTTCAGGATGGTCACTCTGGCTCAGATAATCCCATCCTTGGAACGAAGCATGTGGTTCTGTTCCCTGGACCTCCAGGACGCGTTCTTTCATGTCCCGATCCGTCCGTCTCATCAGAGATTCCTCTGCTTCAGAGCGGAGGGATCTCTTTACGAGTTCCGGGCCATGCCATTCGGCCTATATCTAGCTCTCAGGGTCTTCACCAAATGCATGGCAGTGGTGACAGCATTCCTGCGGCACCGAAGGGTCCGGGTGTACCCCTACCTGGACGACTGGCTGATTGCAGCCCCCTCCAGAGCGGAGGTGGAGCGGTCCAGAGATCTGGCCCTCCAGGTTTGCTCTCAGATTGGCCTCCTCATCAACGAGGCCAAGTTGGAACTTGTGCCGAAGCAGGTGATACACTTCATCGGGGCAGAGCTCGACTCTCTTCGAGCCAGAGCTCGGCTCCCGGACAGGGCCGAGGTTCTTTCCTCCTTTGCCCAATCATTTCTGGTTGGGCAATCGTGCCCTGCCCAGGACTTCCTGCACCTCCTGGGCCTCATGGCGGCCTGCACCAGCGTGGTCCGTTGGGCCCGTTGGTACATGCATCCACTTCAATGGGGACTGGCCAGCCAGTGGTCACAACGCTACGATCCATTGGATCGGTTGGTGACAGTGACCCAGGAAATGTGGAACGCTCTCCAGTGGTGGACCGTTCCGGCACATCTGCAGAAGAACATCCTGTTCGTCCACCCCGAGCCGATGGTCTCTCTATCGACCGACGCATCTCTGATGGGTTGGGGTGCCCATCTGGGGGAGCACAGAGCGCACGGCCTCTGGTCCTCTCGGGAGTCCCGATGCCAAATCAACCTGCTGGAGCTCCGAGCGGTCTGCCTAGCCCTCACCGCCTGCGCTCTGTTTCTGCAGGGTCAAGTGGTTCAGGTCCAAACGGACAATACCACGACCATGTACTACCTAAACCGCCAGGGCAGGACACACTCCATGCTGTTATGCAAGGAAGTTCTCCGCATATGGTCTCTTGTGCGCAGTCTAGAGGCGGATCTCCTAGCCATTCACGTGGCAGGAGCCTCCAACACCCTGGCCGATGCCCTAAGCCAGATAGGGGCTGCGTCTCACGAGTGGTCTCTCCTGCCGGAGGTAGTACAAGATCTCTTCTCCCATTGGGGCATGCCTTAGGTGGACCTGTTTGCCTACAGGGAGAATGCGAAGCTGAGACTGTTCCATGCCCACCCCCTCAGCAGGACTCGCTGCAGGGGGATGCCTTCTCGAGGCCGTGGATCCCGGGCCTCTTCTACTCCTTTCCCCCATTTTCCTTGATCCACAAGGGGCTACTCAAGGCGAGGAGGGACAAGGCACAGGTGATTCTGGTAGCCCCAGACTGGCCCCGCCAGTTCTGGTATCCAGATCTCCTCAGTCTCGGCTCCAGGCTCCTGACGTGGCTTCCAGCCCACCTGGACCTGATCTCAGTCAATCAGGGGAAGGTATTCCATCTGGACCTTCAATCCCTGCACCTGACAGCCTGGTTCCTGAGTGGCTAGAGTTCCAGGCCTTGGGTCTTTCCGACGAGGTCCTCAACGTCATTGAGGCGTCCCGTAAGGAGTCGACCAGAAATGCTATGCCTTCAAATGGAAGAGATTCTCCATTTGGTGTCAGGGTAAGGGCATGGACCCTTCGTCCTGTTCCTTGGCAAGCATTCTGGACTACCTGTGGTCCCTTTCTCAGCAAGGTCTTCGGTTGACAACCCTTAAGGTTAGAGGAATGGTCAAATGTATGGCAGCTTAGATTCAATGCTAAGAAGTGCAAGGTAATGCACCTGGGAAACAAAAACCCAAGGGAAGAGTACACAATGGGGGGTGAGATACTAACAACAACAAAAATGGAAAGGGACCTGGGGGTAGTCATATCAGATGACCTAAAGGTGGGCAAGCAATGTGAGAGGGCAGCAAGGAGGGGTGGGGGATACTGGGATGCATAGGGAGAGGCATCACCAGTAGAAAACAGGAAGTTATTATCCCTCTGTACAGACAGCTAGTGAGACCCCATCTGGAGTACTGCGTGCAGTTCTGGAGACCCAATCTCTGCAAAGACATAGACAGGATGGAAGCTGTCCAGAGGAGGGCAACTAAAATGGTGCAGGGTCTGCACCGGAAGACATATGAAGAGAGACTTAAGGAGCTTAATATGTATAGCCTCGAGGAAAGGAGGGACATGATAGAAACTTTCAAGTACCTCAAGGGAATCAACAAAGTCCAAGAGGGTAGCATCTTTCAAAAAAAGAGGTGTGCAAGAACAAGGGGGCACAAGTTGAAGATAGAAGGGGGGGCTCAGAGGTAATTTAAGGAAGTATTTTTTCACAGAGAGGGTGGTGGATGTATGGAATGGCCTTCCAGAGGAGGTTGTGGAGTCACAAACAGTGGTGGAATTCAAGCATGCATGGGACAGTCATAAGGCAATTCTAGGGGTGGGGTAGGAAGAAGTAGGCTGCTGGTTAACTAGGATCTGCAGCTTATCCATCAGGTAGGGAAATGGGCAGACTGGGTGGGCCAGCGGTCCTTATCTGCCGTCAAATTCTGTGTTTCTATGTTAGGTGCACCTGGCAGCCATCTCTGCTTACCGGGCGCGGGCCGGGAAGCAGTCGGTGGCACAGGAGAAGGTGGTCGGGTGCTTTTTCAAAGGCCTTGATCACATTTCCCCTCCGGTGCGAGAACCTCCACCTCCGTGGGATCTACAGCTGGTATTGGCCAAGCTCATGGGCAAGCCATTCGAACCAATGCACAGGTGCAATATTTCCCACCTGTCGTGGAAGACCACCTTCTTGGTGGCTATCACGTCAGCCAGAAGGATGGGAGAGCTCCAGGCGCTTTCCATCGAGTCTCCTTATCTGGTCTTCCACAGGGACAAAGTTGTCCCTCGCCCCCACCCAAAGTTCCTTCCAAGGTGGTGTTGGAGTTTCACCTTAACAGGTGTTGACTCTGCCGGTGTTCTAACCCAATCACACCTCGGAGGCCAAATATAGGCTCCATACTTTGGACCCTAGAAGAGCGCTCGCTTATTATAAGGAGCGGACAGCTGAAGTTCGGGGAGAGGTTCACCAGCTGTTTGTCACCTATGCTGAAGCCGCACCTGGCAGACCTGCAGCCAAGCGGATGATAAGCAGGTGGGTCACCTCCTGCATAGATCTCTGCTATAGGTTGGTGGGCACGGAGCCTCCCAGAGGGATAAGAGCTCATTCTATCCGCCATACCGCTGCATCAATGGCTGCTTCCAGGGATGTCCCTATCCAAGATATCTGCAGAGCTGCTACCTGGAAGTCGGCACATACCTTCATTACCCACCACCATATCGACCTTGAGTCACGCCGGGATGCTGGTTTTGGGGCCTCGGTTCTCCCAGTCTTTATTCTCTAAGTAGGGGGTGTGCGCCTTGCCTCCCTCCTCCTGGAGAACTGCTAGGAGTCTGCCAATAAGTGTGGATGAACAACATATCCATGTCCCTAGAAATACAGGTTACTCACCTGTAACAGGAGTTCTAGGAATGGTATATGTTGTTCATCCACACGACCCACCCAACCTCCCGGTCGACGCACAACCTGGCTTCCAGTGGGCTAGATCTGGCGTCATGGGGCGGAGCTGAGAGTTTTATCACCTGGGTGGGTGGGAGGAGCCAGCTTGAAGACCTTCCGGCAAGATTTAAAGCGGCAAGGAACCTGCCAATAAGTGTGGATGAACAACATATACCATTCCTAGAATTCCTGTTACAGGTGAGTAACCTGTATTTATCTACCGTCAAATTCTATGTTTCTATGGGGTTTCTCGAAAGGTGGCAGATGTCCTAGTGGCCGCCAGAAAGCCCTCCACTAGATCCACTTACACTACGAAGTGGAAGAGATTTTGCTTTTGGGCTTCTGCACACGAGCTTAATCCCCTTTCCTGCCCTCTGAACTCCATGCTCAAGTAGCTCCTCCTCTCTCTATATGAGCAGAACTGAGCTATTCCTCTATCAAGGTGCATTTATCTGCCATTTCAGCATATCTTGCCCTGATAGAGGGGAAAAAACATCACTCAGCCGAACGTGTCCCGTACTTTCCTGCGAGGCATTCTGTACTAAAGATTGTCACAAACCCACTCAGCAGGTCAGGCCCTCTGCTCCCACAGTGCCAACCTCTGAGCGCAGTCTTGTGAACAGGAAACAGAAACAAGGTAACCCTCCTGTCTGTTTTGTAGGTTTGAATCAACCTTTGGTCTCAAGTCTTGGAGGGATTCAAACTGTGAACCTCTTCTTAGCGTACCCAATGTACAGGCTCAGATAATTCTGCTCTTCTGGAGGGCCAGATATCTTTTGCCTACAGGCACCTAACCAGGCGTACAAAATGAACCCTTAAAACTCTATCAAAGACATCAGAATAAATTCTTACCTTTTCCCAGTTTGGTAAAACCAGTAAGCTTTGTACAGTGTCAGCTTTAACCATGTATGCTTCCCTTGTCAAGAAAAAGAATTTCAAAGGCACACCTAGTAGTCTCTAAAGTAGAGGTTTACTTCAAAATAGATTAAAAAAAATGTAAATGCAGAACCATATATCACAAAACATACAAATCACTTAGAAAAAACAGGTTTAAAAGTGCAGACTAAATCTCCTACCACGGTACTCTTAGAATTTGTCTCTTCTAAGGTATATTACTCTAACAGTGCCTGATGTTGCTTTTTCAGAGTCCAAACGTTTGTGTTTAAATGGAAAACAAAATACTGTTTAAAAACTGGCTTTGCCAACTTCTTTGCGTGAGGTCACCTAGTTCCTCCCTGTCAGAATATAAAAAAATATATCTGTGCAAAACAGGATGTCTTATCAAAGTATTAAATTCTGTGACCTCAGCACAACTCATTTTCTCATATGACCCTTTGATGTAGAGTGTCTTCCTGTTCTTCACAGACATCAAAGAAACATTTATGACTTCGCACTAAAGCGTCATAATCTGCTCTTCTTCCTCTAAACGTTATAAAAGTTTTATGATTTCCCAACTTAGCAGCTGGCAAGCCACAAATAAGCTAGATAAACAGGAGATGCTTAATGTAGTTTCTTCTAGCCTGTAATTATCTCCTGGCCTTCCAGGTAACACGTAGCTAAAACTTGGGGGGGGGGGGGGTTATCCCACAGGCTGTCAGCATCTCTCATGAGAGACATTCAATAACACATTTTTATATTACAAAAATCATAGATTAATCAGAACCAGCTGTCTGAGTGTCACAAAGACCTTCTATCAGAGATCCCAGTTCCCCCTTGGGATCTCCTTTTTATGTTAGAGAAACTCACACTCCCCCCGTTTGAACCAGCCGCAGATTGCGAGTTCCACCTTCTGTTGTGAAAGTGGTATTTTTAGTTGACATTACTTCTGCTCAAGGAATTTCAGAGCTCCAGGCTCTAATGTGTAAAGAGCCTTATTTGGTTTTTCATAAGGACAGGGTGTTCTTATGCACAAATCCTAAGTTCTTAACTAAGATGGTGTCCGAGTTCACTCTTAACTAGGACATCAACCTCCAAGTTTATTATCTTGAGTATTCCAATCGGGGGAAGCTTTGTTGCATACCCTTGATGTGCATAGAACACTTCATTATTTGACCTGTACAGCTCCTTTTCGATCTACGGATCAGTTGTTTGTCTCGTTTGCCCCAAAATCTCGGGGCACCCCAGTCACTAAGTAAATGCTCTCTAAATAGTTGGTGAACTGTATTGTTTTTTTTTTTCTCCAATACAGCAAGCCCCTGCTGGGACCGGTAAGAGGTCACTTCACCAGGGGAACAGCAACCTCTTTCACCTCTCTCCGTAACGTTTCCGCAACAGACATCTGTGCAGCAGCTACCTGGAGCTCGGTTCACACCTTTTTCAAGTGCTATAACTTAGATGTTGCTTCTAGACGCTGTAGGGAGTGAAATGACTCCAGCATCAGGTTCTTGTTAGAGATAAACAAGTGGAAGGAACGATAGACAGTGGTAAATCATGTAATAAACAAGTTTATTACAAAAACACAGACTTATAACCTGCAGTAGCAAATACTGGGAGAAACAAGTTCCCCTACGTCTAGATGCAACAATTCTCAGCAGACCTTTTTAGAACCATGCTTCTTATAGTGAGATAAGGAAAAAGGTGCAACAGTTCTTCATTGGCTGAAGCAAGTGGTACCATTACATTGCTGGATAGAAAATGTAGTCAGCAGGAAGAAAAGCATCACATTATACATAAGATACAACATTAATTAGAACAAAGACGGCACAGAAATTGTAGCAGGTGTAAGGTCATTATGGTGAAAAGCAGTATCAGCAGAAATACGTGTACAAGAATACTTTGGTAAACAGATATGGTTAGGCCCAAAGCACATATGCCTCATATAAGCAAATGAACATTACATCTAACAGAAAACTAAGAAATAATGCTGTAAGATAAATGTATACTATATAGTGTATACACTTAGCAAGCATGATCCCTAATACCCACACTTGTACAGTAGATACCCATTGCTACATATTAGTGCAATACAGCAATATTACAATAATAATAAAACATCTGTCATTGGCGTGTACATGAGGGTGCAAGGGGTGTGGGACCCACGGGCAACAACGCAGAGCTAGGTTCAGACTGGCGGTCCTTCGGGGCCCCCTGTCCTAGACCCTTAGTTAGCAGTCTAGTCTCTAGCCTCCTCCCAGACTTTACCTATGCCTTGTCTCCTTACTGCTTGGGACTCTCAGTACTAATGGTTATTGCTTTCTGCAAGAGCTCCCACTCGAAGTAAGATGGTACAGTTATGTAAGAACTTACCGTAACCGTAGATCTTCGAGAGGAGCTGTTGCAGTAGGCATTGCTTTCCCTAGCCCCCGGCTTGTGATCTGCCATTTTTTGGCGTAGAACCCGTCCGCACCTCCTGCTTCAGACTTCAGGTCTCCGACAGGAGAACTGAGGTGGAGCCGGGGACCTCCCCCTTTATACCACTGGCTGATGTCAGGGTGGGCTGTTGGGGGCAGTCTCCCACTGAAGACTGCTAGCTAGAAGGTTTCCATGGGGTCCTAGTGCCTGGTTTCTTAGTTCTAATGGCTACTGCAAGAGCTCCTCTTGAAGATCTACTGTTATGATAAATTCTTACGTTAACTGTACTTTTCTGCTCGCTAGATCTAGGGCCTGGAGTTCTCTGGTGAGATGTGTTGTCCCTCTTCTGGAAAGGGAGGTTCTAGGATCGTGGATATGTTGTTCATCCACACTGTTTGGCATGTCCCTTTCCCCTTTAAGATCAGCTGGAAGTCTTCAAGCTGGCTCCTCCCACCCACCCAGGTGGTATATACCTCGGCTCCACCCAATGATGCCAGATCCTCCTTTCCGCTGGAAGATGCAGGTTGCCTCCCTCGTGCTCACGCATTTCGTAGGCCCTGGCTTTCAAAACCTCAGTTTTACTGAAACTAAAACTCATTCGAGTTAGTGATCGTGCTTTTGCATCCTCAATCATGGAAGAGAAGTCTTCTCCAGGATTTCACCGGTGTCCCTGCGGCCTGAAGATGTGGAGCACTGATCCCCATCTCTCGTGCGTCTACTGCCTAGTGTCGGCCATGACACCTTGTCTTGCAGTTTTTGCCTCACCTTCCATCCCAATGTCCTGGAAGACCGCTTGGCATGTTTGAAGTTGGGGAGACCAGAGAAAAGGAACCCTCCGGTGAAGTCTAAGGAGGCTAGGTGGGCAGTTTCCATGGTCACGAGTTCCACCAAGCAGCTGGAACGCATGAAAGTGTTCGAAAAAGAAGCCGCCCGCACTTCAGCGAATTGAAGCTTTTTCGTTCCACTCACCCTGGGCTCCACCTTTACAGGTTCTTTTAAGGAGTTGTGCCAGTCTCTTCACCACCAGGGGTGAGACGCCTGCGGGCTCACATACCTCCTGCTCTCGAAAGAGGGATAAGGAATCTGTCTTGTCTTCATATCGACGAAGGTGCTCTTGGGACTGAGAGAGATCCCAGGAGCACGTGGTCTCAGTCAAGATCACTTCCTCAGCCGCAGGCTTCACGGACCTTCCGTCTGGCCAGACAACCGAGGAAGTGGTTGATGGGGTCGAGATTATCGACCCTTTGTCGCCGGCCATGGCCGATGACTCCTTGGAGAGGACTCCGGTCCTCATGTTCCCTGATGAGGAGACCCAGCTCGCTGGTATCCCCATCCAGGTACTGGTTCCGGACCCCTGGATTTCACCAATCTCTCCGGTGTCTCCCGAGCAACCGAGTCGGCCTGCCCGATCTCGTTCCAGGTATAGAACCCCCTTGGCCGGAAGGCCAAGGAGGAGCCATAAGCGCTCCAAGAAGAGGCGATGCCACAGGTTGCCCTCATCCTCCTCAGATGAGAAGAGGCTCCGACGGAAACTCCGGTGCTACGAGGACCTTATGTGGCAAAAGCTGATTTTGACTGGGCAGAAGCCGGCTCTGCCACCTGCCACGGCCATTACTTGGTTTTCGCCTCCTAGGCCAAGGCCGACCCCCTCGGAACCGAGGCCCTTGGTTCCCCCAACCGCGAGGCAGGCCTGTCCTCTGGTTTGGCCTTTGCTGGTCTCCCCACCGATAGTGGTGGAGCCACCACCTAAGCAGCTTGTGGGAGGGGCTCCTTCAAAAGAGGACCGACCAGATACCGGACTTCCCCGACATCTGTCGGTCACTGCGGACCATCCTCGATGGGTCGAAGGTGATTTGGGCGGCAGACCACTGTATCCCGACTCCTCGGACTTGGACGTCACCGGGCCCCACTCACATCCAAAGGATGATGAGTCGTCCATTGGCACAGGGATCGAGGAAGGTTCTTCCTCCTTCCAGGGGATCCCCTGTCTCATTTCTGATTCTACAGGGATGCCCCTGGAACCCATCCAGAAAAAGGTGGAGTACCCTCTCACAGACATCCTGAAGAGAGGGGACACCCAGACAGAGGCCTTTCTTGTGGCCAAGGCCATTGTTGGTCCAGCACTCGAACTATGGCAGTGCCCTGCCTCATGTCCAGCACCGTCTGCCCGCATGGCCCACAAGTACGTGATGCCCATGGGGTCCCTTGCAGGGTTCACAGAGCACTCTTCGGCCGAGAGCCTGGTGACCGCCTCTGTGTTCAGGCATACTGGCACTTCTGCTGACACTGACCGTCCCCCCGATAAGGAGTCTAAGCTTTTGGACCATTTGGTGCAGAAAGTCTGTGCGGCTTCCTCCTTGGGCCTTCATCAGGCCAGTTCGGCTGTCATCATGGCACACTTTTCTCATGCCCTTCTCGGGTCATTAGATGAAGTCCTCCCACATCTCCCCGCGGACATGCAAACCACAGTTAAGCAGGTCCGAGACCAGGGCCATGCTGTTGTCAAACAGCAGCTCCAGGCGACCTTGGACATTGGGGATTCTTGTGCCCGCTCGATGGCTGCCACAGTGGCCTCTCGTCGCAGGGCTTGGCTGAGGTTATCCTCCTTCCCGGAAGATACTCAGCATAAGTTGGCTGATGTGCCTTTCCTTGGGACTGACTTGTTCGGCTCAGAAGTTGCTGGTAACCTACAATGCATTGAGCAGTCCAGTACCACCTTGGACGCCACTTCTGCCAGGAGTTCTTCGGGCAAGAACCAGCAAAAGTAAAAGAAGAAGCCCTTTCAGCACTCTTCCCCTGTGGTCCAGCAGTCCTCCTACCAAGGAGGACAGCAGCATCAGCAGTAGGCTCAAACTTGGCACCCTCGGCCCAAGCCTGGACCCCAACAGGCCCGCAAAGGAGGCAGAGGCTCAGGTCCTGGAGCCTTCTCCTCCTCCAAACCTGCCCAGTGATGGGGTGGGGTGGGGGCTGTCACCCCTATCTCCGTCACGCCAGCTCTGAGTTCTCCTGTGGGGGTCCAGCTCCATCACTTCCTTTCCGCCTGGTCTGCTATCACTACGAACAGGTGGGTTCTCAAAGTGGTCGGTCAGGGACTGCCTCTAGAATTCGAGCAGTACCCTCCCAGCCAAGCCAAGCCCCTCGGGAAGAACGGACTTCCACATGCACCCAGTCAGCTCTTCAAGACGACATTGCTCAGCTCCTCCTCAAGGAGGCAGCAGCTATCATGATGGATCTGTCTGCAGACCCAGGCTTTGTCTCCAGATACTTCCTGGTGCCCAAGCGGACGGGGGGGTTGGCGCCCCATTCTAGATCTTCATGACCTGAATCAGTTTCTCAGGTCACGCACCTTTCGGATGGTCACTCTGTCCCAGATCATACCATCCTTGGAGCGAAACCTGTAGTTCTGTTCACTGGATCTGCAGGACGCGTTCTTTCACACCCCAATCCGTCCATCCCATCAGTGGTTCCTCCACTTCAGGGTCAAAGGGAACATGTACAAGTTCTGAGCCATGCTGTTCGGCTTGTCTTTGGCCCCTCGGGTCTTCATTAAATGCATTGCAGTGGTGGCAGCCCATCTCTGGCATCGGGGGGTCAGAATTTACCCCTACCTCAATGATTGGCTCCTGGCAGGTTCCACCCAACAGGAGGTGGAAAGGTCCAGGGATCTGGCCCTCCAAACCTGCTCCCAGCTCAGCCTCCTGATAAACGAGGCCAACTCGGAACTTGTGCCTTCTCAGGTGATGGGCTTCATCAGGGCAGAGCTCGACTCTTGTCAAGCCAGAGCTCAGCTCCCGGGGCACAGGGTGGAGGTTCTCTCCTCCTTTGCCCAATCATTTCTGGTTGGGCAGTTGCGCCCTACCTGGGACTTTCTGCGCCTTCTGGGTTACATGGCGGCATGCAGCTCAGTGGTCTGTTGGGCCCGGTTGCACATGCGCTCCCTCTAATGGGGGTTGGCTGCCCAGTGGACTTAGCGCCACGGTCATTTCAAACAGCTGATCACTGTAACCCAGAAGATGTGGAATGCTCTCCAATGGAGGACTGCCCCAGACCGGTTGCAGGAAGGGATCCCATTTGTTCGCCCCAAGCAGACAGTCGTCCTTATGACCAATGCCTCTCTCATGGGCAGGGGAGCCCACATGGAGGACAACAGGGCCCACGGGTTCTGGACCCCCGAGGAGTCCCAATGCCACATCAACCTGTTGGAGCTCAGAGCAGTCAGACTGGCACTGTCAACTTTCGCTTCTCAGCTCCAGGGTCAAGTGGTTCAAGTCCAGATGGACAATACCACGACCATGTACTACCTCAACAAACAAGGTGGCACGCATTCCCATCTGCTTTGCAAGGAGGCGCTCCGCATCTGGACCCTCGTAAGCCAGTTGGATGTGGATCTCCTAGCCATCCATGTGGCAGGAGTCTCGAACCAGCTGGCGGATGCTCTCAGCCATATAGGCCAGACATCCCACGAGTGGTCTTCCCATCCTGAGGTAACTTACAACCTGTTCTTCCATTGGGGAAAACCAATGGTGGACCTGTTTGCCTCCAAGGAAAACACCAAGCTGAGGCTGTATCATGCCCGCCCCCCTCAGCAGGGCTTGCTGCAGGGGGATGCCTTCTCGAGGCTGTGGACCCCAGGCCTCCTCTATGCCTTTCCTCCATTTCCCTTGATCCACAAGGTGTTACTCAAGGTGAGGAGGGACAAGACGAAGGTGATTCTGGTAGCCCCAGACTGGCCACACCACTTCTGGTATGCAGATCTCCTCAGCCTCAGCTTCAGGCACCCGGAGCGGCTTTGTACACGCCCGGACCTGATATCTCTGAACCAGGGGACTGTCTTCCATCTGGACCTTCAATCCCTGCACCTCACAGCCTGGTACCTGAGCGGCTAGAGTTCCAGGCTTCAAGTCTATCCGAGGATGTCTACACCGTGGTGGAGGCTTCTCGAAAGGAATCGACCAGGAAATGTTATGCCTTCAAATGGAAAAGGTTTTCCATTTGGTGTCAGGATAGGGGTCTGGACCCCTTATCCTGTTCTGTGGCTAGCATTCTCGATTACCTTTGGTCTCTCTCCAAAGGGGGTCTACGGTCATCAACCCTTAGGGTGCACCTGGCAGCCATTTCTGCTTACCGGGCGCAGGCCAGTCAGCTGACATTGGTGCAGAAGACTGTGGTCGGGCACTTTTTCAAAGGCCTTGGTCACATATGCTACTCTTATTTTTTATACTACCAACCTGAACATTCCATGATATTAGCTACACCTTTACAGGCCATTGGAATACATAGCATGGAATGGTGTGTCTGAAATTGTGGAATGTGATGTCTTAGACATTTGAAAAGAAACAGCAGTAGCTGATGAGGTAAAGGGAACGCAATGCAGTATTGAGGATACCACAAGTACTGATAGTTCAATTATCAAAAGTCAAAGAATATCAGAATACATGGCTGTCATGGAAAGGAAAACTGGAGAGTTTAACCGAGAGAGAAACAGGTTGTGAATGGGCTTTGTACATCGAGCAGATCTGGGTTTAAAGTCCCACAGCCTCCACTTGCATACTGTGTGACCCTAAGCAAGTCATTTAAACCCCCTGTGTTCCTGGGTCACCCCTGTAAATGGGCCTTGAATAAAAATAAATAACAGTATGGGTTGATGTTGTTGAATTTATCCTTACTTTTTTGATGAACATTTTTTTAACAGAACTGGGACAATCGAGCATTTCTGGGATCTGTGGCCAGGGTGGGAAAAGGAAGGAAAAAGGGAAGAACAAAGACACACACATTTTTCACGACACAACCTCATTAACTACAAATCTGAAAATGTGGAAATATATTAAAGAAGTCAGTAACCCAGCTGACATTAATAGAAAGCATGCTGACAAAGACAAACAAATAAAAGATCATGAGTACAAAAAGACAAAACAAAGCCGTTGGTTCCAGCAATTATGGCATAAAAGATCTGATGTTCTGCCATTTGTGTATCACAAATAGCAAATGTAGCAAATATAGACAAATCTCCTGGGCCGGATGGCATTCATCCGAGACTACTATGGGAACTGGCGGACATACTGGCTGCACCCCTGGCGGAGCTTTTCAGCAGGTCACTTGAGACAGGGAGGGTACCTAGGGATTGGCGAGAGGGACATGTGGTACCAATCCATAAAGGGGGATCGAGAGAAGTACCAGGTAACTATAGACCCATCAGTTTGACCTCGGTGGTGGGAAAATTAATGGAGAGTATACTAAAGGAACGATTGGGGGTGTACTTGGAGGAGGTGGGAGGTCTGGATAGTCGGCAACATGGGTTTGTGCCAGGTAGATCATGTCAAACCAACCTTGTGGAGTTCTATGAATGGGTAACATCAGAACTGGACAGCGGTAAGCCTGTGGATGTATTATTCTTGGACTTCAGCAAGGCGTTTGACTCTGTCCCCACAATGGTCTGGTGGAGAAACTGATGGGGTTAGGGAGTAGGCCCTTTGATGGTCAGATGGATTGAAAACTGGCTAGCTGGGCGCACTCAGAGAGTAGTGGTCTGTGGGGAGCTCGCCGAACCCTAGGAAGGTTGGTAGGGGGCACCGCAGGGTCTCGGTCCTGGGTCCGATCCTGTTTAATGCATACATATCGGACATCAGGGAGGGTATAGAGTGAAATGAGTCTCTTTGGGATGACTCCAAGATGGGAGCAGTACTTGAGGAGAAGAGGGGAGGTTGGCCCTGCAAGGGACCTGGACACTCTGGAAAGCTGGGCTCACACATGGAAATTAAATTTCAATATCACCAAGTGCAAGGTGTTGCATCTTGGTCGGGGAAACCCTAAACACAGGTGCACCCTGGGAGGGGAGGCGCTGGAGGCCTCAATAGGGGAAAAAGACCTAGGGATCATGGTGGATGCATGTATGAATAACTCTGAGCAGTGCAGGAGAGCGGCTAGCAAGGCAAACAGGATGTTGGGATGCATCGTAAGGGGGATCACATCTAGGAGCAAGGAAGTGATTCTGCCGCTGTACAATGGACTGGTTAGACCACACCTTGAGTACTGTGTACAGTACTGGAGACCACACTTGAAGAGGGACATACAGCTCCTGGAGAGGGTACAGAGGAGGGCAACAAAGATGATACGAGGGCTAGGGGATTTGGCGTATGAGGACAGACTTAAGGAGCTCTGCCTGTTTTCATTGGAGGAGAGGAGAGACAGAGGGAACATGATTGAGGTCTTCAAGTACCTCAAGGGAATAAATAGGGTAAACATGGAGGGGATCTTTAGACTAAAGCAGGGAGGTATCACCAGAGGGCATGGTTTGAAGTTGGAAGGTGGAAGGGTGAGGGGAAAGAGGAGGAGGTTTTTCACTGAGAGGGTGGTGGACCCTTGGAATGCACTGCCTGGTGAGCTGGTTCAGAGATCCACAGTGGAGGGCTTCAAGAGAGGGTGGGACAGACACAGAAAGTGGATGTATCAGATGATGACCTGTCCCAGGGGGGTGGGGATGGATGATATGGGTTTCTGGAGCACAAGGGATGGAAGGGTCTCGGCACCCAACTAAGGATCTAAGGTTCGAGCAGACTCGATAGACCGTAAAGCCTAATCTGCTGGCAAATAGTATGTTAGTATCAAACATGAAATACAGTAGGGTAAGGCGGGCAATAACAATAATTTTTGTTTCGTATAGATAATTTCCGTCTTGACTCTGTCTCATCCCATAATATCAGTGAAGCTCATGGTAGGGCAAAGGAAAAGGAGGATGCCAGCACTGCTAGTCCAGGGGCAAGTAATGCAGAGGGAATGCTGAAGAACATGAATGAAGCAATGCTTAACCGCTTGGATAAACTGTTTCACACATGCCATGCAATTGCTAAGAAAGGACATCCTTTCACAGACTTTGTGTGGACGTGCAGCCTTGATGATAGGAAAGGGCTCGATATCTTTTCAGCATATCAGAAGGACAAATATGTCTTCATCTTTATCCACTATGTAGCTGAGGTTGAACACATGGCGCAATGAGAAAAAATTATGGGAACAAAGTTCATTTCAGTCATCAATGACAGGACCACTAACTCTTCAGTCACAGAAGCCGAGATAGTGTATGTGCGGTTTGTAGGTAAAGGCACAGTGCAAAATCAGTTTGTAGGTGTCCAGACTGTTGGCAGGACAAATGCGATTTTATTTGCCTTTCATTTAACAAATCACTGTTAACCATACTGACTGCGGGCTACTGTAAACTTCTGTGGGCTATTGCAGTCTCTGGTTCAGTAGCCTGGCTGGCTAGTGCAAAAAAAGTTAAGGTTGACCCCTGGGAAATCACCAGCAAGTATCCTTACTACAGATGCCTCACTCCTGGGGTGGGTGCCAACCTGCAGGACCTCACACAGTGAGTGGCACATGGAGCCCACAGGAGTTACTGGAACACATCAACCTCCTGGAGCTCAGGGCAGTGCTACTGGCTATGGAATTCTTTTTCTTACAGCTACAAGGTCAGTCTGTTCAAATTAGAACAGGCAACACCACAATGTATTACAAAAACAAGCAGGGAAGGGCAAGATCCTTAAAGCTGTGTACAGAAGCAATGAGGATCTGGGACCTGGCATTCAAAATGGAAGTAGACATTCATGCAGTGCACTTGCCAGGCAAGACAATGTTCAGGCAGATTCTTCAAAGAGCTTCTGACGCCTCAAAGAAAACTTTGAAAAACATAATAATTCGGTACAATTCAGCTTGCATTTCATATACTGTATGTGCTACATATTTCTCCTCCCCATTATTTATTACTGAGAAAATTTACATAAACACATGGGGCCGGATTTTAAATGCTCTGGGAATGCCGCAAGTCCCTGGTGCACCAAATACATGACGCATGGGGCTTGCAACATTCCCCTGTCACCGATCAGGATTTTACATCCCTTGTGCCGATCGCTGCAGCTTAGACCACAGTTTTGTGGTCTGCGTGCTCCATCCTGGGTCTGAGTAACTGCTTGTGCAGAGCATTGGCGCAAGCAGTATCTTTCGAGAACTGTCACAATTTCACCCAAGGATTGAAATTCCAGGTGCAGCTGCGTAAAGGGGTTGGCACACTGCAGCAGTTAAAGTCCTGTGGTGCAGGGCTAAACGCAAGCCCTGCGCCCACGTTTGAAAATCTGGCCCATGATATTTATCCCTTAGAGTTAATTTGCCTCTATAGCTTTCTCCATAATTCAAGTCATAATCCTGTCTTGTGACACCACACTCTGTTGCCATAGGAGTAATTGTGATGTTACAAGCAGTGCAATATGACCTCAGGTAGGGAGAAAGCAACAGGAATAGTTGAACAATTGGCTCCAGGACCGGACCCAGAGGGTCGTAGTTGGTGGGATAATCTCTTCCCCAAAGAGGGTCATTAGTGGGGCCCCACAGGGATCAGTCCTTGGGCCCCTTCTGTTCAACACCTATGTATCTGACATAAGGACAGGAATCAGGAGTGAGATGAGTCTCTTTGCAGATGACTCGAAACTGGGGCAGTGGTGGATGGGGAGGAGGGAGGTGACCCTGCAGGGGACCTGGAGGCTCTGGAAAGATGGTCTAGAAAGTGGAAGCTGAGGTTTAATGCAGGGAAATGCAAGGTACTCCATCTGGGGCCAGAAACCCAGGCCAAGTGTACACCCTGGGGGGGGAATACTACAAGTCTCAATGGCTGAGAGGGACCTGGGGGTGGTGGTGGATGTCAAGATGAACAACTCTGAGACTTGTAGGAGGGCAGCAGCCAAGGCCAACAGGATGCTGGGATGCATCGCTAGGGGGATCACCTCCAGAAGGAGGGAAGTGATACTCCCCCTGTATAACTGCTTGGTGAGGCCGCACCTGGAGTACTGCGTGCAGATCTTCCCTTGTCAATCTTCACCATTCATTACTTCCTGGGTGTAAGCGAGGCGGCGCACCATCCGCGAAACTTTTTTTAAAGTTTGCCCTACGGCCCCGCCCTCGAGTAGCGTCATCGTCATGCGCGGGCGGCGATAATAGCGACCGACTCCTCCTCCAACTCAGTTCTGTTTCTCCCGCCCGTCGAGCAGCACCTGCTTCATGAGTAGTTTTTGTAGTGCGCAATTCTAACTAGGCCGACCTCTTTCGTCAAGACCGACGCCATACCACGGTAAGACTGTTCTTTTTCTATCTGTACGGCGCCGGGTGTTTCCTACTGTGTTTTACCTTAATTGTTTGGCGTTATGTCCGGTTCTGGGCGAAGCGCTTCGAAGACTGCACGCCCCTGCGTCGGTGCTCCTGTGGCGGCATTTCTCCGTCTCGGACCGGCGCAGCGTTTGCCTCCGTTGCCTGGGACCCAGCCATGATATGGATTAGATGCGATGCCTGTTTCTCGATGGACCGTCGGCGTCCTCGAAACCAGCAGCGTTAAGCTTGGCAAGACCCACCGCCTTGGGACGGCGTCGCCTCGGATTCTCGGCACGCCGTTAGGCCTCTTCCTCCGGGTCCCTCCCGGCCTATATGGTCCGAGGAGGAGGGGTCTCTCGCCTATTCTTGCCGAGGAGGAGACCCTTCTGCGGTGTCGAGGGCGTCATAGTCCCTCGAGCATGGCGCCCGGCCGCCTCGGCAGTCACCTCTTGGAGGTGCAGGCTCCCCCCGTGTCGAGGCCCTCGGCTTTTGGGCCTGGCTCGGGTGGACCCTCGACGCCGCCTTTCAGCACCGTTTCGGATCCTGGCGCTGTTCGCAGTGCCGGTGATCGATGTGGCGCCGTTGGCGGTGCTGCTTTGGATCCCGGCGCCGTTCGCAGTGCTGGTGATCGGGGCGGCGCTGTTGGCGGTGCTGCTTTGGATCCTGGTGCTGTCCGTGGCGCGGTGATGAAGCGGCGCCGTTGGCGGTGCGCTTTGGGCCTCGGTGCGTTGGCGGCGACTGGACAAGCGGCGCCGTTAGCGTTGCCTCACCTCTCCGACGCGCCCGGCACTGTGGGCCTTGTCCTTCCTCCAGGCGGTGCCGGCCTGCCGGCGCTGTTGGGTGTGGAGCTAGGCCTGGCTACCGGGCGTGAGGGGGCGAGTGGCGCTCCTTGGTACCGGGCCGCCATGCCCTCAGCCTCGGGGACCCCTGGGTGGCCAGCATTGAGGTCCTGCTGGTCTCGTCCTCCTCGGAGGGCGATGACTCAGACGTGGACCCATCCTGGCACCCCACTCTTCGAGTCTGGGTCCCCGTGGCTAGAGGTGTCAGGCGGCACAGCGGCCCCTCCTCTGTCCCCCTTCCATCGTCTCCTGAGGGTTCCCCGCTGGGGTGGCCGAAGCCCGGGGCAGGCGGGGGTGACGAGGGGAGCTCCCTCTCTGGAGGCCCGGTGACAGCTACCTCGGTGCTGTTGCCCTCTAGGGACAGGGGACGCTGTAGTCGAGGAGGAGGGCCTCTCAGAGTCCGAGGGTTGAGGGGCAGGGGTCTGCTGCTCGGTCTTCTTTGGCCACCCTAGGGGTGGCCAGGAGCCAGTGCAGAGCCTCGCCCTCCCTCCAGGGTTCTAGGTGTCCTCCGGGCGTTTGTGCGGACTGCCCTTCTGGATCCATGCAGTCGCGCGTCGTCACAGGGAGGTTCTCCCCAGGGCTTTTCCAGGCTCCGCTTCCCCAGAGTTCCGTTCTGCGGCTGGTCTGATATCTGGGATCCCTCCTCCCAGGGCTCCTTTCCCAGTTCCAGAGCCCTGCAGAGAGCAGTTGCCTCACGCGAGGTGCCCCTCTCCCATCTCTCTGCCTCCACCACCCCCGCTCCCAGGCCATGTCGGTCCTACGGGTCCGTTATCCTGGGAGCAGTTCAGGGGTTCTGCGGCGGCCTTCCCCTCATATGTTAGATACATGCATGAGCGGGTCTTTCGACTCTCCCCACCGCCACAGGAATCCTCTGGGCATTCCAGTTCCCCATCATCCTCGTCTCCCTCCTCCGAGGGAGAGGAACCCCCTGCTCATCTGTCCTCCGATGCTGATTTCACAGAATATCAGCGTTTCCTCTCGAGGATGGTGAGGGATCTCCGGATTTCCTACGTTCGAAGAGACAATACCGAACGGGAGATGCATGAATTCCTTGGTGAATTCAGTGCCCAGCATCTGGTGGTACCTTCCTGGCCTATCCCCTTCCAGGAGGCGTCTATCCGGTCCTGGCAGTCCCCTGCCGCTTCTTCCCCAGCCCCAGCGGACTGCCAGCGTAGGTATTGTGCCCCCTCTGAGTCTCTAGGTTCCCTTCCCAACCCGTCCTCAGGTTTGGTATACCTGGATACTCCTTCTGGGCGCCGTTGCCTGGTGCACATCACCACCGGATTCGGACTCTCTCCAGTTCGACTGCTAGCTAAGAGTGTTCTCTTCTTCTCGCATGAAGTGCATGTATTGCATCACATCAGGCTCACCACGCTGCCTACAACCGCATCTGTGGTCGATGATGTTCCAGCTGCTGGCATCTATGCCTGATACAGAGCAAACCAGACAAGCCGCTGCCTCTCCACGGTAGGCCTGGAGCTGGCAAGACACAGCAAGGGCATCTTATGATGCCAATGAGGTAGCTTCCAGGCTTCTGGGGACAGCGATCTGCATCAGGCGGACGGCATGGCTTCGTCTTTCCAGGTTGTCACCCGGCCCGGCGAGGGTGATTCGCCCGCCTCTGGGGGACCCGCTTTTTCTCTTCCAGAGCTAGGAGACTTTACAGGGCTCCTCCGTCTCCTCGTCCTTGGGAGGCACCTCCTAGCTCTTCTCCCACTTAGGCTTTCTGAATAAGCCAGGGTCTTCTCCTTCTGTTTCTCACCAGCAGAAGGCTGGGGGTCTTGTTCCCTCAGGGTATGGCCTCTTCCCCTCCAGGGAAGAGGAGCTTGATACTCACCCAGGAAGTAATGAATGGTGAAGATTGACAAGGGAAGATAGGAAAATTACGTACCTACCGTAATTCTTGATCTTCTCTTGTATCTTCACCATTCATTACTTACACCCGCCCACCATCCCCTCAGTGGCCTCTTCCTGTGGCTTCTCCACCTCCCGTCTCCTTCCTCTCTCTGCATATATATAAAAGACAGGAAAAATTGCCTAATTTTTCCCCAAAAAAAAAAAAAATATAAAAAAAAATCTTTCTTTTGGGGGGTTCTAAATTTCCAGAAAAATTACTTACTCTAAGATTCATGGGCCATCTACGTGGTTTGCATTGGCGATCAGACTGCACAACTATCTCTTGCCATTCTTCTGGCAAGATACCTTTGTGTTTTGGCCTGGCTCAGGCTATTCAGTTTTGATCCTGCAATCCCGTGTCCAGATAGTTGCCCTGAAATCTAATCCCCCCCCCTCTATTCTTGCCTTGCAGAGCAGAGGAACGGGTACATCTATTCCTTTTTTCTTTAAAAAAAAAATGCTGAGGGAACTCTCTTCGACTGCTATAGGCATCTTGATATCTGGGTCATGCATCTAGTCTAAAAAAAAAAAAAAATTTTTATCTGTAAAAAAAAGGGAAAACAAACAAGAAGGCAAATGAGAAGGTAGGCTATCCTTCTCGCTGTTTTGCTATTGGTTTCTCCCTTTAAGTGTCCTCCTGGACAATTTTTACAGTAGAACAGTGCTGACCATATCCAATCCTAGCCAGCCTTAGCCTTGACCTGCCTTGGCCAGTCAGTATGAGTCCCATTTCTATCTTGAAACACCTGAGAGGCTTACATTTTCCATTTCTAAACCACTGAGCAGCGCTCTCATGCTGCCTGGGTTTTATTCTTCCTCCCTCGGCTGTCCTCCAGTTAAGGGCCTTCCGCGGCCAGGAGCCCGAGGTGGGTATCAAGAACAATGGCATGTTGAGGATGAGGACTATGCCCTCCTGAGTCTGTCTAGCGGGTTCGGTGAACCTTCTCTTCAGCTCTATCTCCGGGGATTCTTGCTTCCCCTTTAGTCGAGCCTTTAGCTGCAAGCTAACTATGCTCGTTGGGCATTCTGGTCCCTTCAACATCCCATCTCTCTCTTCTCTTTCTTCTTCTTTTCCTTCTATTTTCTCATTTCCTTACTCATCTCTCCTCCTAGAGTCGCCCAGGTAAGGAGGCCCTGCAGTCCCTAGGCTAGGGATACTCTTATCTCCTCTGTCCTTTCTCCATCGGCTTATTCCTTTTTCAGTTCATTCTTCCTTGCTTTGCTATCCCTCGGCTATCTTGCCTCGCTATCTATATTTTCTGCTTTCACTTTTGCCTCTCCGGCTCACAGAACTGAGTTGGAGGAGGAGTCTGTCGCTACTAACGGCCACCCTCGCGCATGACGCATGACGTCACTCTCGAGGGCGGGGCCGTTAGGCAAACTTTAAAAAAAAAAAAAAAAAAAGCTCCCGTGGCGGGTGCGCGCCTCCGGCTTACACCCAGGAAGTAATGAATGGTGAAGATACAAGAGAAGATCAAGAATTACGGTAGGTACGTAATTTTCCTTTTGGAGGCCTCACTTAAAGAGGGACATTAACCTCCTGGAGAGGGTCCAGAGGAGGGCAACCAAAATGATTTGGGGCTTGGGGGACAGGACCTATGAGGAGAGGCTCGAAGAGCTAAATATGTACACTTTGGAAGAGAGAAGGGACCGTGGGGACATGATAGAGGTCTTCAGGTACATGAAGAGGGTAAATAGGGGAGGAACAGTGAGGGTGCTTCGAAGGAAGGAGGAAGGGGCCACTAGAGGGCATGGGTGGAAGCTGGAGGGGGGAAGATTCAGGGGAGAAAGGAGGAGGTGCTACTTCACTGAGAGGGTGGTAGAGCCATGGAATGCACTACCTAGGGGGCTGGTGGAGGCAGAGACAGTGGAGGGGTTCAAGAGGGGGTGGGACAGGTACAGGGGAAGGGTTCAGGAAGCAAAATCCCATGCAGCAAGAATATCCGGAACTGGGAAGGGAGAAACCAGAGAAGGCGAGGGGGACAGCAAGGTCAGCACCCAGGGTGGGGGCTGACCAAACGAGCAGACACGAAAGACCATTAGGCCTATTCTGCTGGCATTTTAGTATGTAAGTATGTTAGTAACTGTTCAGGAGCAAAGATCCTGTTTTCATGCAGATGACCTAGTGATAAAGTTCTCCTGAAGGTGTCAGCTGCTCTTTAAGCAGAATCAGTCAGGGAACTCACGAATGGGCCTAGAACAGACAAATACTGGTCACAGTGTTTAGATGCTGGGGCACTTCCAAGATAGACCTGTTTGCTTCTTGTGAAAACCATCACTCTGTTTTCCGCCGTAGGTATTTTAATTGCTTTCCTTTTTCTCCCCGAGCCCTGACCCCTTGCTTCCCCGCCGGGGCGCATGCGTGTGGAAGCATGCGCATGTCACTCACTACGGGATGCCCCACCCTACCAGTTGCTCTGTTACCACCTCTGTCTGCCCCCGACCTCCATCTGGTGATGACAGGACTGTGGATAAGTGACCCTTCCATCCTGGGAGAGGAGAGCCGATGCTCAGTCCTGCTCCCACCCTCTCCCCCATGCTGGCACCCTGGCGACCCGAGGTAGTTTCCAAACCCTGGTCATCGGCGTAGCACAAGTAAGGCAGGATGCCTCAGTCCTCAGTGCCACTGGGTTGGCTGAAAACTATCAGTTTCATCATTTTTGTTGCAGACCACCAGCTAGAGGGACAGTCCCATAGGAAGCCCTAGACTTGGACTGGACAGGGAAGTTCCTGTATACCTTCTCACCATTTGCAGTCACCCAGAAAGTTCTCCTGAAGCTCAGAAGGGAGTCTACAACAATGATCCTAATAGCTCCAGATTGGGCCAGACAGACCTGGTATTCAATTTGGTTGACTCTGTCCAACAAACCTCCAATCACTCTGCCACTGAGTTACAATCTACTGACCCTATCTCAGGGCAGGATAGCATTCCCAAACCTCAAACATTGCACCTGAGGGCATGGTTCTTGAGGAGCTAGAATACTCTGGTTTAAATCTTTCTAAGGAAGTCCTAAAGGTTCTTAGAATTTCTGTGGTAAAAGTGTGCTACACTCCCTAAACAACTGGACTGTTGAACCCTGTTCTGTCTTGTTTTTCTTCCCCCTTATAAACTTCTGTCTCGCAACAGTACCCATTTTTTCATTTCCTCTATATGTATGTTATTTCTCTTATCCTAGGTAGGCCACCTAAGATAAATCTGCACTATCCACTTCTAGATTTCAACCCTTTTTTTCTTTAGTCTATCCAAAACTACTATTTTAGGTTCATACAGCCCACCCTCCCCCAAACTTCAAAGAGACTAGGTGTTCGTGGCCAAAATACTGTACAGTAAGAGAAGCCTGTATGTCCCCAGACATAAAGAAGATTATTGTTTGAAAATCTTCTAGTTCATGGGGTAAAGCAGACTAATGAAGAAATGTCTGCTAATATAAAAGGCAGGATCCTGGAAAATAATACGAAAGTATGTTGCCAGAGGTAATATAAGAATGTATTAAAAGACTCAAGGAAGCTGTCCTGAATTTAGTTTCTGTCTGTACTCAGGTCAAAGCGATGTTTGCTTCTACAGCCGCCCGAGTTTAGCAACTATTAGAAATGTTTTGTTTACTCCTCGGTGCATGCAATTTCTGTGCCCGAGCTGCTTAGAGTGAATGTTATAGCATTTTAATTTCTAATACTATTGACAAAGCTCTGTTGGATGCTGTAGAGAGAGAGAGAGAAAGTAAACCAGAGAAGTGGGGTGGCAATGGAAATTGCAGCCGCCCGCCCGAAAGTAAAAGTGAGAAAAACTTTCACTTTTCAGCGTGAGTTGCGCTGCAGACGACTTGCGCAGAAGAAAACTAAATTACACTCCCTGAGAGTCACTAGAAGGTTACTATCCTTGTTCCTGATGTTCATGTAAGGGTAGCATGCCGCCAAATGAAGAATTTAATAAATAAATAAGCAAGGCAAGGCAGAATCGGCGGCTGAGTTCCAAAGGGGAGTTTGCAATTGCAGCCACCACTCTTGCAAGACCTAGAAAAGCTCACTCATCCCCAAAACTAGTAGCAGGGATATTAAAATGGGTGCCCTGACTTAAACCGGTATGCAAAGCATTATACTTGAGTGCAGTAGACTTTATAAAAAGCAAATGGGAAACAAGAAAACCTGAATAAAAACAGGAGCAAAGCCTAAAGGGAGTAAACGAAACCCTCTGTTATTCTGTACAGCCTGAACATAACATGCTGTTATTTATAACCCAGTTGGTTTAAAAATAAGTGCAGCAGGTTTTCAGCCAAGGAGAAAATCTTACCTGAGAACTTAGATCTAATGCTGTTTCAAGCTTGCAGATCTTAGAATGGGGGGTTTCTATAGGGATTAGCGCCCTCTACTGTTCCCTTTTTATATGTTTATCTGTTAATCCCTGGTCACTCAGATGGTAACCAACGCTGTCATTTCTGGGTTGCTAGGTAATTAGCTGCCTAGTTAACTCTAACAGGAACAAATGTTTTGTCTTTCAGTCTACTGTGTAAATGGAAACAGTATTGAAATAGTATTTAATCAAGTAAGGGTTTAGGGCACTTTTAAACTGCCAAACCTTAACTAAAGGCTCATAATTGCAGACAAACTGTTAAGGGTCTAGTCAGGTGACCTTGGCCCAGGAGTAAGACGACCCTCCTCCACTGTTCTTTAGGCAGATGATCCTTGGCAGTGAGACAGAGCGGTCTACAGTGAGGTAGACTGTGAGATTCAAAAAGAATAATATAGAAGTATTTCGACCATAGCAATTCTACGGCCTTGTGTCTATTTAAAATCTATTGCAAGAAACCACTGAGGGAACAAGTGGTCATTGATATTGCATATTATTTTCCTGACTTTTATATTATTTAGTTTTTTCTGATTTCTTGTTTTTTTTTCTGTAAATAATTTCTGTAAATAAATGTCACATTCTAGTGTGTTTTAAATCTTGAAAAATTGCCTCTTCTGCATTATTTCCCACCCTCTGTGACAGTTTCAAGGAAACCAGGGAAACATTCTCTTCTAAATGAAAGAGATTTTCTTACTGGTGTGCCCCCAAAAGAATAATCTCACTATAGACAGGGTTGTCTATAGTTTTGGAATGCTTGGTACCCCTGCAGTCATTGTACTGAAGATCATCAACACCGAAGGTATGCTTTGCAGCAGTTTCAGCCTACATTTCAGCAGGCAAGGGAACCACTGGCCTTGCAATCCAGTTTCAAAAATTTGTTTACAGGCCTTAATCACTGTTACCCACTAGTAAGCGATCCAATCCCATTATGGGATCTCAGTGTCTGCCCCGCCCAGCTCATGGAGGCCCCGTCTGAGCCCATGGACACTGCCAACCTAAAGAATGTCACGTGGAAAACTATATTCCTGAGTGCCAAGACCTCTGCTAGGAGGGTGAGTGAATTACAAGCCCTCTGCACAAATTACATGATCTTCCATGAGGATAAGGTAGTCCTTAGAACCAACAGGAAACCATACCTAGGGTGGTGTCTGAATTCCATCTGAACCAGTCAGTAACACTTTCTGTGCTTTACCCAGAACACTCCAGTCCAGGTGAACAAAAATTGCACAGCCTTGACTTGAAACGAGTTCTGAGCTTCTATTTGGACTGGACAAAAAAAGTCAGAGCCAGAAACGCTCAACTTGTTGTTACCAATGGTGAGGTTGGTGAAGATAAACCAGCTTCCAAGAGGTCTGTCTCTTACTGGATAGTCTCTTGCATTCAGTTCTGCTATGGAAAAGCAGGGGAAATGCCACCTAGATGTTTAAGGACACCCTTCACAAGGGGCATCCCTTTATTAGACCATTACAAAGCAGCTATCTGGAAAACAGTACACACACTCACAAAGCATTATTGTCGGAACATATAGTCCAGAAAGGATGCCAGCTTTGAAACTGCTGTGTTGCAGAACCTTTTTCTAAAGTAGGTTCTGGACCCAGCCTACCAAGGTACTGTTGCGTAGTCTACATAGAGTGAGTCCATAAGTCAGGGATTTCTGCGGTTAGAAGAAAACATTATTCACCCTAGTAATGTTGTTTCTTCTCAGGGGTCCCTCATTATGGTTTCACTCTCCCACCCTGCCTCCCCTTCCAGAATCTGAAAATAGGTTCTCACATTAATCAATGTGTTTTACTTAGATTGAGTGAACATTACTATTGCAGTTTTCTCTACAACTGTAAGTTGGGTTTTCTCGTTATCTTCACTTTTTACATTTACATGTATGCTTTAATTTAATTGACGTTCTTTTCAAAAAATTTGAAATTTGTATACTTTTTTGGTAGCCATTTAACTAGATTCAATAGCCACTTTCCACTCTTGCTATAGAAACAAATCTGACAACTGCCAGAGTGGAAGGTGGCTGTAGAACTTTTCAAACACCTATTCTAGATTCTAAGTTCCATGATTAGAATAAGGATTGTCTCCGGGGCATCTGTCTCTATGGAGAATGACGCATAGAGTGAAACCATAGTGAGGGATCCTGAGAAGAAACTGTATTGAGTAATTTTTTCTTTTGATCTTCTGGTCACAGAGATGAGAGTGCAACCTGCTGAGCCACTGACACCCCACCCAGTACAGTGTGTGTGTGGGGGAGAATATGTTGGGATCAGATAGAAACTTCACTCTTTAAATGGTACATTTTAGTTTTCATTTGTAGGTGTGTTTTGGTCAGTACTTTCTCTCTGTTGACCAAATGTTGACTTGCACAAACAATGCAAAACTGTGATTGATTGCCAGCTTAAACACGGCATTGTCATGCCCGTAAGATAATAAAAATACTTTTTAGTTGAGTGGCTAAAGACAGACCAAGCATATAGTGATACCAGAGTTTCATTTGAGTCACTGTGAATTTATTACCAGGGAGTACCCCAGTGCTGCTGGACTTTGGCTTTAGGAAGAGGGGCCTGTTCAGTTTATTGTTCCTACACGCTTCTTTCGTCAGACAGATGTGCTGCAGCTGTCAGTAGCACAGGGTTTCTCTTTTCTGCAGATACCTCATACTCTGCCATGGAAGTAGGCAGCAGTTTTGAAAAACAAAGGTAGGTTTCTTTTTACATATGCTTATTTACAGTGGGCAGGAGAAAGGTACCTCTACCATGTGAGTTGAGCTTTCCCAGCCTTAGCAGACTGTGGACAGAGTTTGTGTTACTTTTGCTAATCTAATCCTGGGGCATAAAACAATCACTCTCACTCAGTGTCCGATTAATGGACCATAACCCCACTCTTGTCCATGCCTTAAAGCAGCAGTATTTGTTAACAGATAAAAGTGTCATAGTTTTTTAGTAATGTATTTCTAGCAAAAATGTCAATATATCCATTTTTCTTTGCATTGTATTTCCATCCTGAACTGAGATATGGGGTTCAAAGTTTTCAAAAGTCTCTGTTCTCTGGCCACATCCACTATGAACAAATTAAACATTTTGGTGTGGGTGCTGTGCTGTTAACCATCAGAAATTTGTCCTAGCATCCTCTTTTTTGGGGATGGGGGATATTCTATTTTACCCCCATTCATACTGCCCAGCACTCTTCATTCATCTCCCTCCCGCCCAGCCTCGTCACCTGGCTTCTCCTGGTGTTACCAAGCTCCATTACACCACAGCTTACTCCCTTGGGAGTGATGGAGCTTTCTCAACCTGCCATGGTCAGGATCTGGTTGGGCCAGTGCCAGTACCTGGGTTGCCAGTGTGAAACACAGTAACATAGAATTTGCCGGCAGATAAAGTACCGGTACTGTTTACCTTATATTTTCTCTGTTAGCTTGACCTACACTGTTGGGTTCCCTGTATGATTCATACTGCTTTCTCAGTGTATTGTTACATTGTTTGTGCCAGTTTCTGGCCCGGACTGTGCCTGAAAAAGGTCTTCGGATCAATGCACCAACCGGTTAACAAATGAATAAATAAATAAAATAAATAGATAGATAAGGACCACTTGACCTACCTTGTCTGCCCATTGTTTCCTGCCTATAGTATCACCACATATCTTTTATTTTTAAAGACTCTTCTTTATTCAAAAAAAGCGACAAATACAGAAAACGATAAAGTCAAATGCTGGTCCTCCAAAAGTAAAATCCACATTGAAGTACCAGCAGAAAAACAATATAACCATGACCTAACACCTTTAGTCCATCTTGCAGGTATAAATATTATGGAACAGAAAAGATCCATGGTGCATAAGAATGTCCAACATGGTAGATTTGGGATAAAGTATCCACTAATGAGATTCACCAAGCTAAATACTGTATAAGGATTGATGAGCAAGGTTCGGTAAAACCAGTATCACAGTTATAATTTATAATTTCTGTAGTATCACTACAGATCTCTCTGGGCCATTCACCCCACCCCTTCCGTTTCCCATTACTGTTTTCGCCCCCACTACCTCTGCTGGAAGACTGCTCCAGGAATCCACCATTCTTTCTGTGAAAAAGTAGTTTTTTACATCTCTCCTAAATCTACCCCCTCCAGCTTCTTATCGTGCCCCCTTGTCCTTAGCACCTTTTTTCTGAAAAATACTTCCCTCCTGTATCTTTTTTACCCCCGTGAGGCATTTAAAGATCTTGATCATTTCTCTTCTCTCTCCTTTCTTCCAAGGTGTACGTATCTGGGTCCTTAAGTTTCTCCTTATAGGGCTTCTGATGCAGACCCTGCACCATTTTAATTGTCATCCTCTGGACTGCCTCCATTCTCAATCAATCAAACTTTATTTGTAAAAAAAGCACAATTCCATAAAATGATCAAAGTGCTTGTACAATAAGATATTAAAATGAGCTAAATAAGGACATAGAATAAAAACAGAATAAATCTAATAAATACAGGTTAATAATCAATCAGAATCTGAAAAAGCCAGGTTGAAAAGGGAGGCAGTATAGTGCAGTGGTTTAAGGCTCTGAGCTGCAAATCTGGTGACATCTAGCAGACCAGACCTGGGTTTGATCCCACAGCTTCCACTTGCATACTGTGTGACCCTGAGCAAGTCACTTAACTTCCCTGTGCTCCCAGGTTGCTCCTGTAAAAAAGCTTTCAGCTTAGTGTGCTACTCCTGGTTAAACAACTAAATTAAAAAAAAAAAAAAAAGATGGTCTTTAAGAGCTGATTTAAAGCTCTCAACAGTCAGGCACTCTTTTACCTGATGAGGTAAAGAGTTCCACAGGGTGAGGGCTGCAAAGGTGAAAGAGTGAGCACCAGAGGTCTTAAGTCAAACCCTGGGAACCTCTAGCAATCCCTCTTTGGCGGAACAGAGAGAGACCGGAGGGGGTGGTAGGGGACAAGAAGATCTTGCAGATAGCCCGATCCCTGCCCATGTAGGGCCTTATAGGTCAGTAAACCAGCCTTGAAGGTGATCAGCCAGAAAACTGGCAGCCAGTGCAGGCTGTGGAGCACAGGTGTAATATGACAGTCTCTGAGAAGACCAGTCAACAACCTGGCTGATGCATTCTGAACTGGCTGCAAGCAGCGGATATCCACCCCTGGAAGCCCTAGGTACAGGGCATTGCAGTAGCCAAGGCAGGAGGTCGCAAAGACGTGGACCAATACAGGAAGGTCGTTGGGAGGGACAAGATGCTTAACCCTGGTGATGTTTCTCAGATGGTAAAAAGAGATCTTCACAACAGCAGACACCTGAGATTTTTGGATTAGGCAGCTATCAAACACAATACCAAGGTTCCTCACCCAATCCAAGGCTGGAAGCTCAAGTGAAGCAAGGCAGAGCCTAGATAGTTGACCAGCAGCCAAGCCTAAGCCCCAATGACCTGGTCTGCCACCAACACCTCAGTTTTGTCCGGATTCAGCTTTAGCCAGCTAGATCTCATCCAGTCTTGGATCTTGGAGAGGCAACTATTGAATATATACGATTTGGTGGTGGAACCAGTCGGGTGGTCTGACCATCATACCATCAGGTTCAGTTTTGAGGCCCCCCCAGGAGGCCTGCCCCTATGGAAATGGTCCAGTACCGCACTTTGAGGAGTGTATCCCCTGATGGTGGTGTTGGACCTATTCAGTATGCCGAGTGAATGCTTGGATCCAGGGGACCTTGTACTAGCCTATAATGCAGTGACAGAGGCCCTGGATTCCATTGCTGCTGTTCATGTTCACCCACTCACCCTTCGCCCCAGGTCTCCTTGGTTTGATGAGACCTTGAGGGAGCTGAAGAGAGTTGGACGAAGGTTAGAGAGGTGATGGCGGAGGTCTGATCTATTGTGTGACAGGCTTAGTTTGATGGACTGTTATTTGGTCTATCAATCAACAATTTCCCATAAGAAGGCAGAATTCCTGTCCAGGGAAATTGTTGCTGCGCGGAATCGACTAGCTCAGCTTTTACGGACCGTGGACAGGCTGTGCAATCCACTCTGTCTTCAGCCTGGAAATGCTTTTTCACAAGAGCAGTGTGAGGAGCTTGCTCAATTCTTCGCGGATAAGGTTGCCACGATCAGATCCAATATCTGCTTGACCCTTTCTCAAGGGAGTAGCAGTGGTCGGCAGGAGATGTTGGACACCCAGTTTGTGTGGTGCGACTACAGCCACTCCACAATCAGCGATATTGTGATGGTTATCCAGTCATTACGTCCTACCAACTGTAGTTTGGATCTGGGCCCCACGCACCTGCTGGTTGGTTGCGTGGATGTTATCGGCCCGGTCCTTACTGAGATAGTCTGGTTGTCCCTAGAGAGGGGGATCTTTCCAGATCCCCTTAAGGAGGCTGTGGTTTGGCCCCTTCTTAAGAAGTCCTCCTTGGACCCCAACTGTCTAGCAAACTACAGGCCTATCTCTGACCTGCTCTTTTTGGGTAAGGTTATTGAGAAGATGGTGGCATTACAGCTGGAGGACCTTTTGACCAGCCACAGTGTTTATGATTCTCTCCAGTCCGCTTTTAGGAAGAGACATAGTACTGAAACGGCCCTTGTTCAGGTACTAAATGACCTCCTAATAGCAAGAGATCGAAGGGCTCGTTCCATCTTGGTTCTTCTTGATCTATCTGCAGCATTTGACACTGTGGACCATGGTGTGCTGTTGGATCACCTGCAGTTCATCTGTGGACTCTCGGGATCTGTCCTCAGATGGTTTCAATCTTTCCTTACAGATAGGACTCAGAGAGTGGAGTCTATTTTTTTTTTCCTCAGCTCCATTCTCTCTATCCTGTGGGGTACCGCAGAGATCCATTTTGGCGCCCTTGTTGTTTGCAGTGTATATGCTGCCATTGGGAGCGATTATTAATTAAAATTATCCTCACTTCCAAGCATTTTCACATTCAAAGCTCTATTAACAGATTATCTGAAGAAATCATGCAACTGTTTCAGATGCCGATGACCGCTAAGCCCTGGGTGCCACTCTCGAATCCTACGCCTAAGTATCTCATCCACCCCACATTCCTAACAACAGAAACCTAGGACTTACAAGCCTAGTTCCCTTAACCCAAGATGGCCCTGCCTATTCTCTACCTTTTACCTATTCTGGTCTCCCTTTTGGCTGCCTACTCTTTCACCCCAATTTCTACCCTATTCCTTAATACCTCCTTTTTTTTATCATTTAGATCTGAGCTCTTATATAGCGGAGACTATATGGGATTGTTGTCTCTTCTCATTTCAGTAAAGCTTATCATTATGTACTCTTGCATGTTAATTATGTTGACCGGTATGTATAGGCCCATATTGACCGGCACCTTCACAATGTTTTTTCTTTTCTTTTTTTTTTTTTTTGCACCGTTGTCCACTGTAATTGTAATCTTATGAAGTGTACTGTATTGTATTAATGCCCAGGACCACCGTGAAAATGAGCTTGCTCAATGGTGTTTATGCCTGGTTAAATAAAGTGATTGATTAATTGATTAGACGGTACGGCTTGATTGAGTTTTCACTGCTATGCAGATGACACTCAGCTATACGTGTCTTTTATGCCTGATCAGGATGATGCTGTCTCTGTGCTAAACAACTGTCTAACCGAAATCCAGGCCTGGATGAATGTGAGTTGGCTGCAGTTGAATCCTAAAAAAACTGAGGTGTTGGTGGTGGACCCAGGTCATCATGAGGCGGGTGTGCTAGCAGGTTCTCTTTTGGGTCTATGGCTCGGAGGTGTCCAACTAGCTACCTCAGACTGAGTGTGGAAATGGGGCATTATGTTTGATGACTATCTGACCCTAAAGTCGCAGGTGTGCTGGCAGTTGTTAAAACTTCTTTTTACCATCTAACAAATATTGCCTGGGTTAAGCACCTGGTTCCTCTCAATGATCTTCCAACATTGGTTCACGCTTTCATTACCTCTTGCCTTGACTACTGCAATGCCCTTTACCTAGGGCTACCGGGGGTTGATATCCGCCACCTGCAGCTGGTGCAGAACGTGGCAGCCAGGCTATTGACTGGTACTTCTGGAACCAGTCATATATCGTCTGTGCTCCATGGACTGCACTGGCTGCCGATACAGTGGCAGATCACCTTCAAGGTTGCGTTATTAACGCATAAGGCCCTACACGACCAGGGACCAGGTTACCTGAAAGATCTCCTTTGCCCCTACTGTCCCCTCCATCCTCTCCGATCCACCGATGAGGGATTGCTCGAGATTCCCAGGGTTCGTTTACAAACATCTGGGGCGAGGGCATTTAGTTTTGTGGCCCCGACCCTGTGGAATTCTCTACCTCATTGGGTACGAGATTGCCTGACTGTCCAGAGTTTTAAGACTGCCTTAAAAACTTATCTTTTTGGTCTGGTGTTTGTTGACTATTGAAGCTGCTATTGTATTTTATGTGTTTGTTTCCTTTCGGATAATTATTTTATATGTTTTTATTGTACAGGCGCCTTGGTTTGGAAAGACGCCTTTTATAAATAAAGATGATGTGATATGATATGATAATACCGAGACAGCTTCAGCCTGTTCAGGCACAAAAGACATGTAGAGCTGAGTGTTGTCTGCATAACAATGGAAACTCAGCCCATACTGTCTAAAAATGTCTCCTAATGGCAGCATGTACACCGCAAACAACATGGATAAAAGAATAGAGAGTAGGGTAGGGGGAGAGGAGCAAAGGAAAAAATTCCAGACACCACTCTATGAGTCCTACCCATGAGGAATGAATGAAACCATCTGAGGACTGTCCCAGACAATCCGCAGAAGAACCACAGGTGCTCTAACAACCCACCATGGTCCACCATGTCAAATGCTGTGGAAAGGTCAAGAAGAACCAAGATGGACTGGCTACCTTGATCTACTCTGCCTGTGTCCTTCACGAGATGTGGTCTCCAGAACTTGACACAGTACTGTAGTTGAGGTCTTTCTATAGTTGAGTGTGGGGCCTGCAATGGTCCATTACACACTCCTGCCAAGGTTAGTTTTCTATTTTTCCTATGACCCTGGCCCACAGGACACCGGTGGACTAGGCTGCCCATGCATCCAAGCATGCCAGCTAGACTTATGCAGTCTGCCACCTTGGGAGAATTTTGAACCACTTGTGGCAGATAAGGTCTCCCCAGTGTTTTTGAGGCTGCACTTCACCTACTGCATTTTGGATGTGGGATCCACCAGCATTCTGTCTGGTTGTTTTTTTTTTTTGGGGGGGGGGGTTCTGACTCTGATTACTACTGAGAACATCAGGTGTTCCTGACAGAAAGTTTTTTTCCCCACCAAACTGAAGAGGGTGGTGGTGAGACCCTCTTGAAAAAGTCATCATTGGACCTCAAGGATCTGGCAAATTTCAAAACTGATTCAAACCATCCCTTAGAAACATAACATTTGTCAGCAGATAAGGATTGCTTGGCCTACCTAGTCTGCCCATTTTCTCCCTGCCTATATTGTCACTGTAGGCCCTATCTCATCTCCAGGTACCCCCCCCACCAAGATTCCCTTATATCCACCTCATGTATGCTTAAAGCCCACTACTGTTTTTGCCCCCACCACCTCTGCTGGAAGACTGTTCCAGGCATTCCCCACCCTTTTAGTGAAAAAGTACTTCCTAAATGTCCGTCTTATATTTCCCTTGTTCCAGCTTCATTGAATGGCGCCTTGTTCTCGTGCACCTTCTCCTCTGAAACATACTGCCCTACTATACTTATTCACCTCCATGAGGTATTTATAGGTCTCTATCATATCCCTACTCTCCCTCCTTTCTTCCTGGGTGTACAAATTGAGATCTTTCAGTCTCTGCTCACAGGGCTTCTGATGCAGCCCCTGCACCATTTTAGTTGCCCTCCTCTGGACAGCCTCTACCCTGTCTATGTCTCTCCTGAGATGTGGTCTCCAGAGCTCTACAGAAGTACTCCAGGCAGAGCCTCACCAGCAATCTATACCGTGGTAACACCACCTCCCTCTTTCTGCTGGTGATACCCCTCCCTATGCACACTTGCATCCTGCTGGCCCTACCTACTGCCCCATCGCACTGCCTTGCAGCTTTGAGGTTATCCAATATGATTATACCAAGGTCCCTTTCCTAGTTTGTGACTACATCTTCCCCCATTTTATACTCTACCATTGGGTTTCTCTGCGATAGGTACATAACTTTGCATTTTTTCACATTGAAACCCAGCTGGCATGCCTTAGAAAACTCCTTGAGTTTTCTTAGATATCTGCTCATTCTTCCCACCCTTCAGGATTGTCCACCCTATTACAGATTTTGGTGCCATTTGTAAAGTGGCATGTCTTCCCTTCCAGCTTTCTGCAGTGTCACTTATAAAGACATTAAAAAGGACTGGTCCCAGTATTGAATCCTGAGGTACCCCGCTGGTCACCCTCCCCTCAGTGAGTGCCAGCCATTTACCACTATCCTCTGTTGCCTATCCACTAACCAATTTTGTACCCAGTTTACCACCTTAAGACTTGCCTTCAAACTATGCAGTTTACTTACGAGTCGTCTATATGGTATGGTGTTCAAGGCCTTGCTGAAGTGTAAGTAGGGCATGTCCACTGCCCTAATCTATTTTCTAGGTGACCCAGTTGAAGAAATCAATCAGGTTCGTCTGACATGACCCCGTCCTCTATGAATCCATGCTGTCTTACATAGAAACATAGACTTTGATGGCAGATAAGGATCTCTTGGCCCACCTAGTCTGCCCATTTCCCTACCTACTGGATAAGCTGCAGATCCTAGTTAACCAACAGCCTACTTCTTCCTACCCCCCCACCAGAATTGCCTTATGTCTGTCCCACTTCCTGCCAACAGTTTTCTAACTCCCGAGTTTCCCATTAGCAGGTTATAGGACTTGGCCACTAGAGGGACTTCCATCCTCCTGAGTCCTCCTACCTTCTATCCCTCCCACCCCTCTCTCTACCTTTGATTCTCCCTATCTTCCAGCCCCTCTACTACTCCCCAGGCTAACCTCTACTATTCTACCCTAACCTTCAGTGCAAATAAGCTCTACCCCTCAGACCTCCCCATTTTCACTTCTCTCCCCAGACATAGCCTCTCACTGCCCCCCAGGCAGTGTCCTTCCTCCATCCACCACCCGGAGTCTCTGCTGCGCCCCTGGTTTCTGTTACTCCAGCCCACCGAAGGGCTGCCCTGTGCCTTCACTCCTCAATCACTTCTGGGTCTCTGAGCAGTGCTCCCGACCAGGATTTGAACCTGGTACCTTCTGCTCTAGAGTCCATCACCCTACCACTGAAACCAACACAATGATATGTGTTGGTGTGCCCCACTTATACTGCTCCTGGGCCACTCCACCATTGTTACTGCTGTCTGGCCACCCCATCTCATACTGTCTGCCCAGATTCCTCCTGATTGCTCTCTCTATCCTGCTTCTTGGTCCCCCTTGTCCCCCTCATGAGGGCTGCCCCCCCACACCAGCCATCATCAACTGTCACCCATCCTATCTTGGCCTGTCATTCATCTCCACCACCTCCCCAACATATCTCCCAGGAGTAATACACAGCACATACCACCTTGTCGGATCACTTTCCTAGCACATCCAACACTTGTCACTCTGTCAGGAACACCTGATGTTCTCAGATCTCACCAACACATAGGCAGTGATCCCTTGCTCTACTCAGAGTTCTTGCCTTCCTCCTGTTTATCTTGGGTAATGTTCACCCCAACCCAGGCCCTGGGATGCCCAGCCCGAGCTGTACGCACCAAGGGCTCAGGATAGCGACAATGAATATCTGCACCTTACCCAATAAGACCTCAGACCTTCAGTGCTGGATGCTGCAGTATCAGCCTGATGTCCTAGCTCTCTCTGAAACCTGGCTCTCCAAAAGGACTCCTGACTCAATGGTCACCCTCCCAGGCCTCACCCTACACAGGAATGACAGAGTGGGCAAACGTGGTGGGGGGTGTGCTGCGTATGTCCGAGACTCCTTAATTTGCCGTGCACTTCCAACACCCACTCTAGACCATGGTGCCCAAGCTTTATCCATAAATCTCACCCTGGAACCATCTAGAGCCCCTCTAACTATTACAGTAGCTTATGTACCCCCAAGAAACCAAGCTCCTGCTATACAATCCCTCGCTAACTACATCTCCAGCTTCCCTCCCAAAACAGAACACATCATAGTTAGTGACTTTAATGTGAACTGGTTTGCCAGTTCGGCACCCTGGATCAAGGATATATTTTCTGCTTTGGACCTTACCCAGCTCATCAAATGGCCAACGAGGGTGAACTCCACTAAGGGCTCCAGCACCTTGATTGATCTTCTCCTTACAAATCGTCCCCACAGAATCTCTAACCTGGTGGTCCTTCTGAACTCCCTAAGTGATCATTCTCCCATACTATTCTCCTGGTCTTGTTTACTACGGAAACCTGTACCACACAAGTCAGCTTGGTGCCTTCTCTGGCCTGGAGGCCTCACTAAACTTAGGAAATACCTAACCCTCTGGAACTGGTCCCCTATCTCCCAGGCTGCCTCCATAGATGAAGCTCTTGATTACTTTACCTGCTACTTCAATAAGGTATGCAATATCTATGCCCCTCTCTCAAAAGTGCAGTCCAGGAAGCATAATACCACCTGGATCACACCTGAAATTGCTCCATCAAATGAAGCATAGATGAACTCTGGCACAAAGCACATCTTCTTGACCTGGAAGGACACTACTTCTTTATTCAGCTGTGAGCTGTGTGAGAAATTCTATATTGCACTTGCAAATTCTACATTGCACTTTGTGCTCAGAACAGAGGGAGGTGAACCTTACAATTGTCTTTCGTTTGTAGCAGATATTCTGCAGGCGGAGGCTACTTCTAACTGAAAGGTGAAATAAGGAATTTAGAATTATCAGGAAAAGACAGTCTTTCAAGCAACAGAGGGAGGTGGATCTAGCTTTATGTTTGTTACAATTCTTAAGATTTTCAGTGCAGGAAGAGTTTAAAGCACAGCTGACTTATTTTGAGCACAAACCACCAGGCTGTTTTGGGGCTGGGGAGGTTTATCTGTGTCTGACTTGGATGTCTGGATTTTTCTCTGTTTGATTAGCAGGGTATTTTCTCTGTCAAATTGTTGTGTAGGGCATCTTGCTGACAGGAAGGCACTCATCGCAGTGGTGGGTCAGAGCTTTTAGCTGATTGTTTTGTGAGGGCACAGTTAGGCCCAACCCTTCCACACCTCACCCCACCCACCCCTGGAAATAGTTCCTTTATACCTGGGGTTCTGACATCATTTCCTCAAGAGTGCAAGGTGCATATCTGTCATATCCTCTCTAGCACACTGCACTGACAATATAAGCATACACATTGTATAATATATATATTTCTATATAACAAACCAATCACACACACAAACACACACAAAAAAATAGATAAACATGTGGAGAGTAGTGCAATGCAATGGCTGTGGGGCAGCAGTCTTTCTGGAGGCTGAGATGCTGCCCTATTTGCAGACAACTCTCTGCCCTGAGGGAGGAAGTTGCCCGTCTTCAGGCCACACTGGACAGTAGTAAGAGAACCTTCCCCCAGGCCACACTGGATGGTAGGAAGGGAACCTCCCCCCATCCAGGCAGCACCAGAGCCACCACCACTACCTCAGAGGTTGCAAAAGCACAGCAGTTGGACCACAGTGGGCTCAGGGAGGGTGAGGATGGTGGAACAGAGGCACGCCCGGTCAGTTGTTCCACTCCACAATCCATACACCATTCTGGGGGAGCATAGCTCCCCTGTGGATGCACCCGCAGAGGAGACTAAGGCGGCTGAGGACAACTGTCACAAGGGAGGCCCATAGGAAGGAGGCAGAGGACACCACAAGGAAAGGAAGCAGCTCCTGGTGGGGGACTCAATTATTAGGGGGATAGAACTGGGGGGAGCAGGGAAAACTGAAGTAAGGTGCCTGCCTGGTGTCATGGCTTGGAGGGACAGGAAGTGCATCTTCAGGATCACGAGAACAGCTGCATGGGAGTCTGAGCTGAACATCATTGTCCACCTAGGGACAAATGACTTGGCTCATCATGAGATTAGAGCAGTGCAGAAGGACTTTGTAGAATTGGGGAGGGCCCTAAGACAAGTGGCACACACAGTATCCTTCTCTGAGGTGCTGCCTGTCAATGGCAGGAGTGAGGCAAGGGTACTTTGCACCATGCAGTTTAATGAATGGTTAAAAAAATGGTGTGGAGCACAGGGGTTTGGCTTCATTGGGGACTGGGGTTCCACCTGGAGGGACACCAGCCTACACTGGCAGGATGGTCTGCATCTGTCCAGGAAGGGAACAAGTCTTTTGAGCAATCGGTTTAAATGCTTCATTGGCAAGCTTTTAAACTAGTCAGGGAGGCACTGATAAGCAGCAGGAAAATCCCAGCCTCTCCCTACAAAACAGGGTACTAAATGAGAAAAAGACTGAGGTAGAAAGGTCAGTGGGGGATGCTGCAAAAGAAGGTAAAGCCATCAAAAAATGGAGAGCAATGAGTACCAATGCCTGTAGTCTGAGTAACAAGCCTCCTGAATTAGTGGCCTTGATGGAGGAGGAACATCTGGATATCGTGGCAGTCACAGAAACATGGTACACACAAAACCATGACTGGGATGTAAACATACCAGGATACACTATCTACAGGAGGGACAGGGAGGGTAAAAGAGGAGGAGGAGTAGCTCTTTACATAAGGGAAGGAATCAAAGCAACAGAACAAAAGAGAAAACAGGGAGGAGGAGAAGAAGCACTGTGGGTAAATTTGGAGACCGGCAATGGCACCACAATCCACACAGGGGTTGTATACAGACCCCCTGTTCAGGGGGAGGAAATGGACAAGGAAATGAGAGAAAGTATACTTAGAATGGTAGAAAAAGGGGAGTTATTGCTGATGGGTGATCTGAATATGCCAGATGTTAACTGGAGTGCAGTTGTAGCAGCCACTTCGAAGAGTGGGGTTATTCTAGATGCCCTACAGGGGACATGCCTTAGACAACTAGTATTGGAGCCCACTCGAGAGGGAGCAATCTTAGACCTGATTCTCTCAAATGGAGATGAAGAGAGGATCACAGATGTAGAAGTGGGTAGCCATCTGGGAACTAGCGACCATCGAACAGTATGGTTCACAATAAACACAGCAATAGAGTCAAGCCATACAAAGGCAAAAGTACTGGACTTTAGGAGGGCTGACTTTGCCAAAATGGTTGAATGCCTAAGGAATGCACTAGCAAATGGGCAGGAAGAGCAATGGGGAATAATAAAAACTGCCATCACAGAGGTAACAAGCCTTTGTGTGAAGCAAATAAAACGAAACAATGTAAGAAATCACTATGGTTCTCAAAGGAAGTGGCAGTGAAGGTTCAAGAGAAAAAGAAAGCATTCAGGAAGTACAAGGAATCACAGAAGGAGCAGGACAGAGAACTGTATCAGTTAAAGCAAAGGAAGCTGGAAGGCAGTCAGAACAGCAAAGGCCCAAACCGAGGAAAAGATAGCCAACTCAGTTAAGAAGGATAAAACCTTTATAGGTACATCAGGGAGCGAAGGAAGACCAAGGGAGGGATAGTGAGCTTAATAAAGGGGAGGGAGGGTGGGCAGAGAGTGACTGTGAAAAGGCAGAATACTAAACAAATATTTTTGCTCAGTATTTACGAAGGAAGAGGGAGGTACCTAAAACAAACAGTAGAAACACTCTGGATACAGAAGTTGTTACCAGCCCATTTACAGAAGAAAGGGTTCTGAAAACTCTTAAAACTGAAGGTGGACAAAGCAATGGGGCCTGATGGGATTCATCCCAGAATTCTAAAAGAACTAAGGGTAGAACTAGTGACACCACTGACTACCCTCTTTAACAAATCATGGGAGTATGGGGTGGTACCCGAGGACTGGAGGAGGGCAGATGTGATTCCCGATCACAAAAGTGGGAGCAAGGCAGAAGCAGGAAACTACAGACCTGTTAGTTTAACCTCAGTGGTAGGGAAAATGATGGAATCACTTCTGAAGGAAAGAATTGTCGAGTATCTAGAGGCCAGAGGGGCACAGGGCCCAAGGCAGCATGGATTCACAGCAGGAAGGTCATGCCAGACAAATCTGATAGATTTCTTTGACAGGGTGACCAAAGTAGTAGATCAGGGAGGGGCTGTGGACATGGCCTACCTAGATTTTAGCAAGGCATTTGACACAGTCCCACACAAAAGATTAATATACAAGTTAGCCAGCCTGGGAGTGGGTCCCAAGATGACAGCCTGGGTAAAGAATTGGCTGGAGAATAGGACACAGAGAGTAATAGTAAATGGAGTCCACTCTGAAGAAAGGGGGGTTACTAGTGGGGTACCGCAGGGTTCAGTATTAGGACCGGTCCTCTTCAATGTGTTTGTAAGCAACATTGCAGAGGGACTGGAAGAAAAGTATGTCTCTTTGCAGATGACACAAAGATCTGCAACAGAGTTGATGCACAAGGTGGGGTGGAAAGGATGAGAAGGGACTTGGCAAGGTTAGAGGAATGGTCAAATGTATGGCAGCTTAGATTCAATGCTAAGAAGTGCAGGTAATGCACCTGGGAAACAAAACCAGGGAAGAGTACACAATGGGGGTGAGATACTAACAACAACAAAATGGAAAGGCACCTGGGGGTAGTCATATTAGATGACCTAAAGGTGGGCAAGCAATGTGAGAGGGCAGCAAGGAGGGCTGGGGGATACTGGGATGCATGGGAGAGGCATCACCAGTAGAAAACAAGAGATTATTATCCTCTGTACAGACAGCCGGTGAGACCCCATCTGGAGTACTGTGTGCAGTTCTGGAGACCCAATCTCCAAAAGACATAGACAGGATGGAAGCTGTCCAGAGGAGGGAACTAAAATGGTGCAGGGTCTGCACGGAAGACAATGAAGAGAGACTTAAGGAGCTTAATATGTATAGCCTCGAGGAAAGGAGGAGAGGGGCATGATAGAAACTTTCAAGTACCTCAAGGAATCAACAAAGTCCAAGAGGGTAGCATCTTTCAAAAAAAGGTGTGCAGAACAAGGGCAATTTGAAGATAGAGGGCAGCTCAGAGTAATTTGGAAGTATTTTTTCACAGAGGGTTGTAGATGCATGGAACGGCCTTCTAGAGGAGGTTGTGGAGTCAAAAACAGTGGTGCAATTCAAGCATGCGTGGGACAGTCATAAGGCAATTCTATGGGGTGGAGGTAGGAAGAAGTAGGCTGCTGGTTAACTAGGATCTGCAGCTTATCCATTAGGTAGGGAAATGGGCAGACTGGGTGGGCCAAGCGGTCCTTATCTGCCATCAAATTCTATGTTTCTATGTTTCTATATAGCTGTGGCCTCTGGCTCGCAGGTGGACAGGCAGGCCTATAAAGCGGCTCGTAACAAATGCGCCTGGGCAGTAAAGCAGACCAAATCTAACACTTCGAAAAGACCCTTGCCACCTCCTGGGGGAATGCTCGGTTGTTTTGGGATAATATCAAGGAACACAATGGCAAATATCAGTTTCCCCCCACCCTCCCTACTTACAATAAACAATATCCCCACCACCGACCCACTGGTCATTGTCGACTGCCTCAACTCATCCTTCCCTGACCTCAGTGCAGTACTCCTGAACAACTTTTTTGACCCCATTCCAGAAATCCCACCCCCTAATCTTCAGTATCCTCCCTTCCACTCAGGGTAGCCACTATGAATGAGGCTAAACCTCTGCTCACTAATGCCCTCAGTGGCTCCTGCTGCTGCAAGGCTACTTTTGATATGAGGATCCTTCATCTAGTACTAGACTCAGTACTCTCCCCATTGACTGACCTCATTAACCGCTCACTATGCCTGGGACAGTTCCCAACAGGCTGAAAGATGGCCACGATCACCCCATACTGAAATGTGGTGATAGCACGTCCCCCAACAATTACCGACCCATCTCCATCCTCTCCCCTCTCTCAAAAGCCCTAGAACAGATTATAGCCTGCCAGCTCACTGAATACCTACATGCTAGCAACCTACTGTGCAGAAAGCAACATGGTTTCAGATCCGGACACAGTACAATCACGGCCCTCACTGAGTTCTCTAACTTCCTCTACTCGACCCTGGATAATAAACACAATGCTGGAGCTGTCTACATAGACCTGTCAAAGGCTTTTGACACTGTCTGCCACCCCCTACTCTTAAGCACACTCCACCACATAGGTCTGTCACAAGGACCCATATCTTGGTTTACCAGCTACCTTACAGATAGATCTCAATGTGTCAAAATCAACAACACCCTCTCATCCTCCCTGCCAGTCTGATCTGTGGTCCCTCAGGGTTACATTCTCGGCCTTCTATTATTCAGCATCTATCTGAGTGCCCTGACCAAGTTCTGCTCTGGCAAACTACTCTTGTATGCGGATGACGTGATTCTCTTTGCCTCGCACCCAGATCCCAGTGTTCTGCAGTCCTCCCTAAAACACACATTCAACCAGATTGAGAACTGGTTCATGGACCATAGACTCGTGGTCAACATAAAAAAGACAAAGACTATGCTCTTTGCCCATCGTAAGAACATGTCCAAGAATGCGCAACTAACAATCCTTTCCCACTCTCTCTTTCCACTGGAGCCGGTCTCTATCTATAAATACCTGGGCCTAACCTTTGACTCTTGCTTCTCATACCACTCACACATTAACAGTCTATCCACAGCCATAAACGCCTATATAGGATTACTGTACAGGCACAAAAATTGCCTACCACTGGAAGCCCTCAACCTGGCCATCACCTCCTCGGTCCTCTCTCTAGTTGATTATGGGCTCACAGTTTACTTGGCCGCCAATCCCGCGGCTCTGAACAAAATCCATCTGGCCATCAACTAAGTGTGTAGACTCCTCTCCGGGGTGGATAAGTGTACCCACACGTGTACCCTGTATACCCTAGCAAATCTCCTCACCGTGGATGAAAGACTACGCTATCAAACATGTCTCCTCACTAAAAAAATTCACCTGGGGCTAACCCCACTGGGGGTGTCTGCCTCTTTCCAATCCCCCCACACCTCAGTGAACACCTGCACCACCAACAAACAGGTATGGTCTGTACCGAGGGTCAAAACCTCATTAGCCCAAAGGTCTTTCCTTTACAGAGCTCCAGTCTGGTACAATGAACTCCCCTCTGATGTCTCCTCCATCTACAATCTAGGTCCCTTTAAGCTAGCTCTCAAAGAACACATACTTGCCTCACGATGCTGTCAATGCACCACCTAGTTTAGGAACCTACTCAGCAGGCCTAGTTCTCACAACTGCTGAATTTAACCACTTGACAATGCCTCTGTTGGTAGCATATGCTTGTTACCTATGCTAGTTTCTCCACTCCTTAGCATACTCAAGGTTGTTACTTCCTGTTGCATATCTGTGCACTGGTGTTCCACTGTAAACTGTAGCCTATCTGCTGATTGTATTATACAACCAAGCTGTAATATTGTAAATTACCTGTAATACTGTGAGCTATCACTGCCTGTAACTCCTTATTTGATATGACTGTATATTGTGTGTCTGTACTGTCTTATGACACAGAGCCTTTGTAAACGAGTCTCTGACTCAAAGGTTGTTAATCCTGAAGGATACTAAATAAAAAAAATAAATAAAATGCATTCTTAGATTCCCACACTGATTTTGACCCCACAACCTCTTCAGGAAGGCCGTTCCATGCGTCCACCACCCTCTCTGTGAAAAAAATACTTTCTCATATTGCCCCTGAGCCGTCCTCCCTCTATCTTCAGATTGTCCCCTTGTTCTTGCACATCTCTTTTTCTAAAAGATGCTACCCTCTTGGACTTTGTTGATTCCCTTGAGGTACTTGAAAATTTCTATCATGTCCCTCCCCCCTTTCCTCAAGGGTATACATATTAAGCTCCTTTAGTCTTTCTTCATATGGCTTCTGTTGCAGCCCCTGCACCATTTTAGTTGCCCTTCTATGGACTGCTTCCATCCTGTCTATGTCCTTGTGGAGATGGGGTCTCCAAAACTGCACGCTGTACTCCAGATGGGGTCTCACTAACTGTCTGTACAGAGGGATAACAACTTCCTGTTTTCTGCTGGTGCTGCCTCTACCTATACATCCCAGTATCCCCCCAGCCATCCTTAATGCCTTCTCACATCACTTGCTTACCTTTAGGTCATCTGATATGACCACCCCCAGGTCCCTTTAAATTTTTGTTGTTGTTAATACCCCCCATTGTTTATTCTTCCCCTGGGTTTTTGTTTCCCAGGTGCATTACTTTGCACTTCTTTGCATTGAATCTAAGCTGCCATACTTTTGACCATTCCTCCAACCTGGCCAAGCCCCTTGTCATCCTTTCCACCCCCCTTGTGTATCAACCCTGTTGCAGACCTTTGTGTCGTCTGCAAAGAGGCATACTTTTCCTTCCAGTTCCTCTGCAATGTCACTTATAAAGATATTAAAATGGACCAGACCCAGTTCTGAACTCTGCGGTACCACACTAGTAACCCCCCTTTCTTTGGAGTGGATTCCATTTACTATCACCATCTGTGTCTTGTTGTCCAGCCAATTTTTTACCCAGGCTGCCACCCTAGGACCCACTCCCAGGCTGGCTAATGTTTTTAGTAATCTTTTATGTGGGACTGTGTCAAATGCCTTGCTAAAATCTAGGTAGCCTATGTCCATAGCTCCTCCCAGGTCTACTACTTTGGTCACCCAGTCAAAGAAATCTATTAGATTCGTCTGACATGACCTTCCCTCTGTGAATCCATGTTGCCTTGGGTCTTGTGCCTCGCTGGCCTCTAGGTACTCAACAGTTCTTTCTTTCAGAAGTGATTCCATCATTTTCCCTACCACTGAGGTCAGTCTATCAGGTCTGTAGTTTCCTGCCTGTGCTTTGCTCCCAGTTTTGTGAAGGGGAATCACATCTGCCCTCCTCCAGTCCTTAGGTACCACACTATTCTCCCATAATTTGTTAAAAAGGGTAGTCAGTGGTGACACTAGTTCTCACCTTAGTTCTTTTAGAATTCTGGGGTGAATCCCGTCAGGCCCCATTGCTTTGTTCACCTTCAGTTTTAGGAGTTCTTTCAGAACCCTTTCTTCTCTGAAAGGACTGGTATCAACCCCCTATCCAGAGTGCTTCTATTGCTTGGATTAGGTACCCCCCCTTTTGTGAATACTGAGAAGTATTTGTTCAGTTTCCCTGCTTTTTCATTGTCCCTCTCTGCCCACCTACCCTCCCCATTATTAAGCCTCACAGTAACAGGGAATCAGAGTTGCTAGGGTCTGTACTCTACCTCTGGAACCTGTACACATACAGTATATACCTTGTGCTTATTGTAAAAAGAAGTTTGTAATATTTTATTGCAGTTTATGTTCTGTGTGTTTCGAGCTCTGCCACTCAATTGAGAAACAAGAAGAGGGTCTGTAGTTTTTCCTGACACCAGATAGGAAACTACAACCATGGTAAACTTTATGGCACTTTTCTGTTACCAGATACACACTGGGAGACTGTAGTTTTAAACATTTTGGGTGCTTTTTCATTTAATTCAGCTTTGCCTTGCTGTGTGACCCCGAGACTGCATCTGGGTTACTAGTCAGTATTTCACCTCGCTCTTTGTGGTGTCACGTACGTCTTGCATGTGTCATGCGTGTCAAGCACATGAGCGCACAGCACAAGAAGAACGCATACCTTGCTTTGAAACACTGGGCACACATATTCCGGGTATGTGCTGTATAGTACTTTGATGTAGTTTTAAATTAGCCTGGTGCCATTGTTTCTGTTGTTTAACCAGGAATCGGGAAAAAGGCTTGTAACATTGTGTACTTACACAAGCTAACCCGAGACTAGTCTAGAAGTACTACAATTGTTATCCAAGGTACTTTTTAAACTATAAATATTACTACTTGGCACTTGTATGTGTTTTTAACTGCAGTTGTTGGGGTGTTACTTGAAATATTGGATTTAAGCTTGATACAAGGAGTTAGAGACACCAGTTTGGCACTTCAGATTTCCACTCCTGATACAAGGCCAGAAGTACCTTATAGTTCTCTGGGTGCATGTGTCACTGCACACATAGATGTGCATGTTTCTAGGCTAGACAGGAGATATATCAGGAATATTAAAACACCTAACAATTAAACAGCTCACACAGTAAATTATTTTTTTAACTGGAGTAAAACCTATAGAATAGGGTTTTTTCTCAAAGTACATAGAGCAGCATAAAATACTTTTCAAACAGTACTGACACTGTTTTTTGTTTTGGAGTAGTAATAATATTATAACATAGAGGCAACAATTGAAACAACTAAAGGTAAAATAGGAATTAAATGTTCTATTTGTAATACAGTATGTATACAATAACTATTACCGGTCCAACTAACACCTTATTTACCTGTCCCAAATGTATTAATAATGCTGATATGGTATGCATAATTGCTCAGTTCAATAAAAGACTGGCTGAGTTAGAACAAAGCCAAAAAGATATGGCAGAGCGTTTCCAGGGCAATATATTACGCAGTGAACCAGGTACTCCTTGTCTGCAAAATCCCGTGCATACTACCCCTCACTGTGATCCTGTTTCAATTAGTGCACATTCAAATATTCCAAATAAAAAAAGAAGTAGGGATGAAGAAGAATGTACTAATTCAGAGGATGCATGGTATCAGGTGCAACATCTGAAATTGCCAAAAAAAGGAAGAAAAGCTATTTTAATTTAGAGCTTACAAACTCTTTTGACCCATTAGCTCATGAAATCACCCAGAAAGAAACTGTACACCAAATATTCTTGAAGACAAATTGTCAGAACCAGTTTCTATTCTAGGAATTAGTGTATCTGATAACAACAGCATTAATAATGGCGTAAAAGGCCCCTCAGAGGAACCACTGATATTACTAGAGACTTTGATCCCTAATCCAGGGCAGAACAACACAAATACTCAATGTATAAGTATGGAGACTGAGAGAGAACAGTATAGTCCAACCCAAGTGTTTATCCTAGGAGATTTTATTGTTAAGGGCATAGATAGGGCCATTTGTAATAAAGACAACGAAAATAGGACTATGTCATGTTTCAAGGGGGCTAAGATATCTGATATCACCAAAATGACTAATGATATACTCTGCTCTGAAAACAATCACAAATTACTGATTATCCACGCAAGGGCTAATGATGTATTACACCAGCATCCCCAGCAGATCAAACAAGAACTGGTTAATTTAACTAATAAACTTGAAAACTTGGGATGTGTTTTTGCATTCTTGGAAATACTCCCAATTCCAAGAGCTACACATCAGCAAAAATGGAAATTAAAGAAAATTAATAATTGGTTAAGGCAGCGGTGCATGAAGCAGAGTGTAGGGTGTATCACACATTGGGAAGAATTTGATGGCAATACTTATTTGTATAGTAACGATGGGTTACATCTTAGTAAACTCGGGTCACAGCTACTTGGTCAACACATAAACAACTACATTAACAATCATTTAAACTAGTATATAGGGGGAGGAGGTCAAGACTTGACCAACTTTAGGTTTATATTGTAATACAAAAATTAAATCATAAAAACACTCAACAAAACAAATAATAAAAATAAAATAAAAAGAACAAAAAGAAATAAGAAGTGACGAGCTTTTACACAAAATAATTCTGTAAACATAAATAGTAGCAAATCATCTAGAACTCCTGCTTTACTGGACAACCTAAATGAGCTTAAAATCTTAGTGACAAATGCAAGAAGGTTAACAAATAAAATGGATGAATTAAGACATATCTTAGTAACTAGAGATATTGACATATGTGGCATTACAGAGACCTGGTTTTCAGATAATGACTGGAATACGGACATACCTGACTATGTAAAATTTTTAAAAAATAGAATAGGGCAGGTGGTGGTCTTGCACTATATATTGTATCTCAAGTAAGCTTAAGAGTCATCAGATAAACCTAGATGAGACACGTACAGAAATTTTATGGAACAAGATTGAGCTAGGACACAAAACTCTCACCCTTGGTCTGTGTTATTGAGCACCCAACCTTAATCAAGAAGAGAATTCTATATTTTTGAATGTATTAGAAAAGAGAGACGATATAGGGGACTTAATGCTGCTAGTAGATTTTAACTTCCAGACCTAAACTGGGACACTCTTGAGACCAACTCGAGCGAAGATTTTTAGAGGTTACTTTCAAACTGGGTTTAAAACAACTAGTTTCATGTCCTACTAGAAACAATAACATCCTGGATTTTTACAAACACTATAGATTTCGTATCAAGTCCAGTTATACTACATCCACTACTGTAGGTGACAGTGACCACGATATGATAATTTGTAAATTTCATAAGTGTGCTTTGAGTAACAGTGGTGTAACTAAAATCAAAAACTTCCATAACGCAGACTATAATAGTATAAAAAATGATCTTACAGCATGGGTTTGGAAGAATGAGCTAAGAAATCTGGATCTAGAACAAACATGGGAAAATTAAAACAGAATTTTGTGTAAATAAATGGGTTTCTGAGTAAAATACAATAATAATAAACAGAGGATTCCACTATGGTCTAAGGATATTAAGGGTATTATAAAAAAAGAAACATAGAGCGTACAATAAATATAACAAAACTCATAAAAATACAGATTGGGAAAGATTCAAATAATTAGCCAAAAGAACTAAGAAAACTATATGTATGGCAAAACAGAAGTTAGAAATAAACCTTGTAAATGAGGTTAAGGACAATAAGAAAAAAATTTACAATTATATTGGGTCCATTAAGGGAAGCCAAAGAGGAATTGAACCTTTATCTGCTAATGATAAAATAATCACTGATGAAAGGGAAATGGCAGAAGAGCTTAACCATTATTTTGGGAGTATATTTAAAGCAAAAGAAAATATAATTATTCAAATGCAACTGACAAATTATTCCACTATTTTGTTTGCTGAATAGGATATACTAGGTGCCATTAGTTCAATTAAAGTCAGCACATCCCCAGGCCCTGACTATATTAACCCAACATTTTTAAAGGAACTCTCCAAAGAATTAATGGGCCCTCTCAGTCTTTTATTTAATACTTCTTTGAAAGAGGGGAAATGTGTTACAAACATGGAGGGAGGCTAACGGTACTCCAATTTTTAAGGGTGGTAATTGACAGCAGTCATGTAACTATAGGCCCATTAGTCTAACCTCACTTCTCAGTAAAATTATGGAAAGATTAATACACCAAAAAATTATTGATCATATTATGAGTACAGGTTATACAGATATCTCTCAGCACAGATTTACACCTAGCAGATCATGTCTCGCAAACCTTATTAATTTTTTTGAACCTGTAAGTGATGCCCTTAACAGTGGTCTGCCAGTGGACGTTGTTTTTTTGTGCTTTGAAAAAGCCTTCGATACTGTATCTCATAAAACTCTGATCGAACAGCTAAACAGCATAAATCTGGACTTAAAACTAATAAAATGGATTTCATCTTGGTTAGATAAAAGACAACAGAGAGTAGTTATCAAAGGACATGAGTCAGGTTGGCATCCAGTTACTAGCGGAGTTCCCCAGGGATCCATCCTGGGACCACTTTTGTTTAATATTCTGGTCTCCAGTATGCAATCATCTGACGGGGTATGGATTAATAAATATGCAGATTATTGTAAATTAAGTTGTGTAGTAAATAACATCCATTTGGTGGTAAATCTACAAAATAACTTAAATAATCTAAGTGCTTGGGCAGTTCATAACAAAATTAAGTTTAATGTTTCCAAATGCAAAGTTATGCATATGGTGAAAAACAACATTAAAGCTACTTACTTAATGAATAATACTAATTTGATGGTTACAACTGAAGAAAGAGATCTGGGTGTAACAATTTCAGACAATCTATAATTCAATGTACATACAAATAAAGTAGTTAAAAATGTCATTATATTCTGGGAAATATCTTTAAACATATTAAAGTAGAAATTCAAGGATAATTCTTCCATTATACAACAGCCTTGTGCATCTGCTTCTGGACTTTTGTGCCCCTTTTTGCGCTCCTTTATCTGTGGGATGTCAAAGTATGACAGAAAGAGTACAACGCAAGGTCACCAAAAGGATTCACAATATGACTACTATAGATTACGGGTCTAGACTCAAATCACTTCAATTATTTTCTTTAGAGTATACAGCTCTAAGAAGAGACCTGATTTACATCTTTAAGGCCTTTCTTAATGAATATATATTGAATACAATTGGTTTGGAAATAAACTTAATTAATAATAACACGAGATCTCATAATTTTAAGCTCAAAACTTTTTTTTTTGTAAAACAACTAAGCGCAGCAGATTCTTTACTCAGAGGGTACCTCCTATATGGAACTCACTCCCTGTAGATACTGTCACGAGCACAAATGTAAAACAGTTTAAGGAAAGACTGGATTCCTATATGGGAGGTAAGAAATATATCTTCCACCATTGATATGATAGTGGTGAGTCCTTTATGGGCTAACGCCTCTTGAACTTGTATTGATCTATGAAACTATCCCTTCCTTGGTCTTTCTTCACTACCTAATCTACCTATAAAAGGCTTTATCCCCCTTCTTAACTGAATTGGCAATATTTTCCTCTGTTTGGGCCTTTGCTATTCTGACTGCCTTCCCCTCTTTCTTCTTCTTTAACTGGTACAGTTCTCTGTCATACCCCTTCTGTGTTTCCTTATGCTTCCTGAATGCTATATTTTTCTCCCTAACCTTCCCCGTCACCTCTTTTGAGAACCATAGTGGTTCTTTCTTTCATTTTGATTTATTTCCTCCACCCCTCCATCTTGCCTGTTTGCTAGTGCTTTTCTGAGGCACTCTCCCATTTTGACAAAGTCAGCCCTCCTAAATTAAAGTACCCTCACTTTTGTACGGCTTATCTGTGTTTATCATGAACTACATTGTTTGGTGGTCACTTGTTCCCACATGGCTACCCACTTCTACATGTGAGATCCTCTCTCAGTCCCCATTTGAGAGTACCAGGTCCAAGATTGCTCCCTCCTGAGTGGGTTCCAACACTAGCTGCTTGAAGCATGCCCCCTGTAGGGCATCGAGAAAGACCCTGCTCTTGGATGTGGCTGCAGCAAAGATGCTCCATTTAACATCTGGCATATTCAGGTCCCCCATCAACAATCTCTCCTCTTTTTCTACCATCCTAAGGATGCCTTCTATCATTTCATTGTCCATTTCCTCCCTCTGAGATGGCGGTCTGTATACAACCCCTGTGCGGATTATGGTGCCATTTCCAGTCTCCAGGGTGACCCACAGTGCCTCCTTTCCTCCCTATTTACCCTTTAGTTCCATTGTTTTGATCTCTTTCCTTATGTAGAGAGCTACTCCTCCTCTTCTACCCTCCCTGTCCCTCCTGTGGATTGTGTACCCTGGTATGTTGACATCCCAGTCATGGTTCTCTGCGTACCATGTTTCTGTGACTGCCATGATATCCAGGCATCCCTCTTCCATCAAGGTCACCAGTTCAAGGAGCTTGTTGCCTAGACTACAGGCACTGGTACTCATTACCCTCCATTTTTTGATGGCCTTACCCCTTTTTGCCCTATCCCTGTCCTTACTGCCTTTTTCTCCATTTACCCCTGCCTGTCTCCCTATCGACTTCTTTATCTTGGTATTTACCTCGCTAACTACCCTGATTTTGTTTGGGGGTGGAGACTAGGATTTTCCTCCTCCTTTTCAGTGCCTCCCCCTTGGCTAGTTTAAATGTTTGCCAATGAAGCATTTAAACCTATCATGCCCTTCTGGACAGATGCAGACCATCACGCCAGTATAGGCCTGCATCCCTCCAGGTGTACCCCCAGTCCCCAGTGAAGCCAAAACCCTGAGCTCTGCACCAGTTTTTCAAACATTGATTGAATCCCATGGTGTGGAGCACCCTAGCATCACCCATGCCATAGAAAGGCAGTACCTCTGAGAAGGTTACTGTGCGTGCTACTTGTCTAAGGCCCCTCCCCAACTCCACAAACTCCTCCTGCACTGCTCTGATCCCTTTCCCAGCCAGGTCATTTGTCCCTAGGTGGACAATGACATCCAGCTCCCTCCCCATGCAGTTGCTGCCATGATCCTGAGGATTCTCTCCCTCTCCCTCTCCCTCCAAGCCATGGTGCCAGGCAGGCACCTTACCTCCCTCCCTCCCTCTCCCCCAGTCCCAGTTCTACCCTCCTAACAATGGAGGTCTTGGGTCTTACAACCCACTGGGTGCAAGATGCTTCACAAGCCTTTCCTTTAAAAGTGTGTTCTTTCCCACCACTGACTTCAGACTGACCAGCCTGTAATTGCCAACCTCCTCCCTTCTGCCACTTTTATGAAGCAGGAATACAACTGCCCTCCTCCAATGCCTGGAACCACTCCTGTTTCCAGTGAGTTGTTGAATAGGGCTGTCAGAAGTGTAGCCAGTACATCCCTTAGCTCCCTCAACACCCTTGGGTGTACCCTATCTGTCCCCGTAGTTTTGTCCACTTTCAGATTTGCATGTCCCTTCAGGACTCTGTCCTCTGTGAGTGGACATGTGTCTACTACCATTCCCCTGTGTTCCTGCTGCTTTTATGTGATACATCCTCCTCCCCTTCTGCTGTGAGCACTGAACAGAAGTATCTGTTTAGGATATCTGCTTTTTTCTTGATCCTCCTCTGCACAGTGTTCCCCTTCCCCTCTTAGCCTCACAGTTCCTCTCCTTGTCTTCCTGTTTTCACTCAAGCAATTGTGGCAGACTGGTCTCTCTCAGTCTCATCCTGTGACTCTGGTACCAGCTTCATCAATCCTTCAGTAGCTGCCACCACTCAGCATAGAGACTGTCTTGGGGTGTCTCTGCGTCTGAATCTGCAGAGTTTACGCAGTGTACAGTGCTCCTTGCCCAAGGGCAAATGGCCACCTCTCTCTCTCATGGCTAAGAATACCTTACTTTAGAAACAATATATGGTAACTGTAGCCTTCTCTTCAGATGTAGAAGCACAGTTTTTGTCAGTTATAACTTAGATGTACCTCAGAGGACTCAATCACAGAAACATGAAGTATATAAAAATAGTATTTTAATACTTCAATATATTTACAGATGCAATACAGGATACCACACAAAGGCTATGGGGAACAGAACTTCTGTAGAAATGAAAAAGAAAATGCTTTGAACAGTAGGCCACACAGAGAAAAAATCTCTCTCTCTCTTTTTCCTTCTCTCTCGCAAGATAGACTAGTTTACCACACAAGACACTTTGGTGAATCAATGCAGGCTTGAACCTTAAATGGTAGCTGTTCGTAGTCCCAAACCTGACTGACTTGCTTTTACCAACACTCAGGTTAAAAAGATTTCCCCCAAACCAATCTCCCCTATGACATCATAGATTTAACACTTCTTTAATGCCCCAGAAAACCTCCCATCTAGAAAAGTTGGACCAAACTGGGGTCTTTTGGCTTTTATGTATTGCAAGGTCCATCACTTTGTTTTCCGTCCTGTCTCTCACAGCAGGGGTGACTATTTAACTCATCAGCCAGGGCCCCTACATGAAAAATGAAAGTTTTTTTATTTGCTTTCAGCTCTCCCATCAACTGGCCAAAGAGACTGTTATCACTCTCCAGAGCCATCTCGCTCTTGTAGCTAATTTTATCACACAGTTTTTATCTTAGTGGAAATACTTACAAGAGGTCTAGGTAATAATAAAAATGAAACACAGAAACATGAAAAAAAATTACACAAAAGTTGTTACAGTATCTTAAAAAGGTATTATCTCCCTTAGTTACCCCTTTGGCTATCATTTCCTCAGGTTGCACTTTGGCACCCATCGCTGCTTTCCCTGTTTCTATCTGCTTCTTCTGGTACTCCTTCCTGTACTTTTCCCTCTGCAATGCTTTGTACCTCCTGAATACTACCCTTTAGCCTTAGATTTGCAGCTACTTCCTTTGAGAACCACAGCACCTCTTTTGTCTCCTGTTTTTGCTCACTTCTTTTGCACAGAGGTTTGTTGCTTTCACTATGATATCCCTTAATTTGGCCCACTGATCCTCCCCCCCAACCCAGGGCATCCCCCCTAACTGAGTCATCTCTGATGCATTCACCCATTCTTTTATTATATTGGCCCTCCTGAAGTCCAGGACTCTTGTTCTTGAGCAGTTTGCTTCATCTGCCATCCTTATGTTAAACCATACTGCATTGTGATCACTGGTCCCCAGCTGGCCTCCCACCTTGACCTCTGCAACACTGTTCTATTAGTAAGCAGCAGGTCCACTATTGCCCCATCATGACTGGACTCTGTCACAGGGTGCTCCTGTGAAGGGTTTAGGGCCCCGAGATAATATTCATAAAAATGGGAGGGAACCTGAAAGCCCCATTTTTATTTTCTTAAAGGTACTGTCATGATGCCTGTTGTTCCACAGTTAGGCTGTTCAGTTTGAGTGGTGGCTGTTTCTAAACCCATTAAAGCAAATGGCAGCCACTGCTTAGTGATATCGTTTGAAAAATGCAATGAATGAAATAAATAACAAATGAAAGGATAGTTGTTAGATTAATGTTAAGTACATTTCATGGCAGTATTCTTGAATTCATTCCCCCCCACCCCCCAGGTAGTTGTAAATATGGCTTCTGCCTTTTGTAGAGTAAATGGCTGTATGGACAAAGTTCAGATATAATATTCTCTTTTAATATTTAAATGTTTACTATTTATGGCTTGTACTATATAGGGGTGCATAGTAAGCCCTCCCTTAAGTAAAATAGAAGCACTTTGCATTACAGTAGTATAAAGAAGCCTTGTAGTGCCCGTCGGCGTTTTTGTGGGCAGTGGGTAATCTTTTGGGTGTTCCTTTGTTTGTTTGGTGGTCTTCTCCCATATCGAAAATGTCCTTTGCCTAAATCAAGTAAGGGATTGAGTTTGAAAGTGGCGGGAGTCTTTTGGAGGGTTCCCCTGCTTGTTTATGCCCTTCTTTTATGTTGAATGGCTATTTGAAGCCGCTCTGTTCATTCGGGCGAGTGCCCCCTTTTCTCTAGAATTTATTTTGTATCTTCTTTTTGTTTTAAATTTGCCCAGTGGTCTTTTTGTTTGTGAGTCATGCTAATAAGAGAGTCGGGTGTCTGGACTCTGTGAGAATGAAGGCGCTTGTATTGCGCCGTGTTCCGTTACAGGGTATATTTGAAATAAAGTAAAATAAAATAAATAAGTGGGATTTGAAAAGGCATATTAATGCCTATTTCAGTGGTGACACAATTGTAGTGTGTTAACGTTGCCTGAGAAGGTGTACGCAGCTTTGTAGTTTTAAATAAGCCGCCGGGTTACTTCTCGATAGTGCAGACATTTGCACTATCACAGAGCCATTTTACCTTCGGGCTTTCCTAGAATGAAATATTCTAGTTAATGTATAATGAGTTGAGTTTTACTAACCTTCCGAAGGTGAAGTGGGGAAGTTTGAAGTTGTTTTTGGGACTTCTTTGGGACGAGGGTGTTTGCAGTGTTTGTGAGGTCCCAAGTTCAGTTCCTGTCGGCGTCTTTGTTCTTTTAGGAGCTGGCCGGCCACAACTGCATTCCTTATATTATGTATAGGAAGGGGAGGTGCTTCAGTTGCTAGAAATAATGTTTTAAAACATTATTAAAAGAGTTTAATTTGCTTGTAGGATTATAAATATTCTGCTATGGTAATTAAAAGGGGCAATATGTTTATAAATAAAATAAATATGTGGTAAATAAAGATTTGAAGTGTATAATAAGATGCTGGGGTGGAGTTAAATAATCACATGACTCTCTTTGGGTATAAATGCAGACTGGGTTGAGAGGTAGATCATTTTGCTTGCTGTGGGTCTGGAGGTATACTCTGGAAGCTGCTGAAAAGTGCTCTGTGGAGTTCTGATGAACTGTGTTATTTGCTGCTCTGAATGGAAGATTTATAAATGCCAGATTATTTTGTTTGCTGTGCTATTTACTGCTCCGAATGGAAGATTTATAAATGCCAGATTATTTTGTCTGCTGTGTTATTTGCTGCTCCGAATGGAAGAGTAAGATGTTAAAGTACTGTGCCATGCTGAAATTATCTTGTTGTAAACAACGTCTGGAAAATAATTAATTAAAACTGAAACTTTTGCAAATAATGGTGATGCATTTTTCTATATGTCTGCCCACATGTACCTGTGCCCTATCACATACTTCCTGACTAGGTACCTGAGAAATGCCCCCTGCAGTAAGTCTAGGATGTCCCTGCTTCTAGCTGAGGTCATGGTTGGGAGACTTCTATCTACACCCAGCAGATTGAAGTTTCACTCCAGCAGCACCTTCCCTTTTTCTGTCATTGCACTGATGGCTTCCCCCAGTGCCTTATCCAGTGCCTCCCCCTGTAGTGGAGGTCAGAATATCACCCTACTATGAACAGTGGCTCTGGCTCCTGTCTCCAGGGTGAACTGCAGTATCTCCAAACCTCTTTTCCCCCTCCCAGCGTGCTTACATTTTTGTCACTTTGATACCCTTCCTTACACACAGCACACACCCTCTCCCCTTCCTTCCCATCCTATCCATTCAGAACTGCGTGTAGTCTGGTATGGCCATGTTCCAGCTCCCCCTCCTGCCCTGCTGCCCTAGCAGTCCTTAGGATCTGCTGTCCATTCCTCCAAGTTGTGGCACAAGGTAAGCAACTTACCTCCCTCTTTCTCCCTTCCTATTCCCAAGTCTACCCCTAACAATCGAGTCCCCCACCAGAAACTGCATCCTCCTCTGCTGGAGTCCTCTACCACCCCCTTGGAGCCACTCCATGAAGGACCCCTACATCATCCCTTGCCACTACTACAGATGCCTCCTTCTGGCAGTTGAATCCTGCCAAAATGGTGAAGGAATTTATCAGTGGCACAGGCTGAGGAATGTGCCCCCGACCCACTACCCCCACCTTTCCAGAGCCTATCACAGTCCAGCAGGCCCTCCTGTTGCTAGGCAACTTCTGGTGCAATGGTGGTAGAATCGGTGGCTGCTGTGTAGGGGAAGAGGTCTTCCAGATCCCAACCAGCTTGGTCCAGAGACCAACAACCTCATCCCTTAATGCAGAGAGGTGAATGCAGATGGACAGCCCTCCATCTCCCAAAAGACTCCCAGAAAACTGCAGCTCTGCACCTATTTCACTGCACAAGTCCCATAATTGCGTTTATGTTTTGCTACCTAGCACTACCAACTGTGCTTTTCCCTTATTGACCTCTTGCTGTTGCTTTTGTCCTTTCCTGGTTACAACTTCTACTGGTATTTTCCTTGTCACGTGCCCTGAATGGTTTCTTCCATTTCTGCTTTTTAAGCACTTTACCTTACTTGCTTTTGTATCTCACCTTTTACCCCTTTGCCTGCTTACTAATCTGCCCTCCCTTCCTACCCATCATCACCTCTTTCTGTAACCCTACCCTGGATAGGTGTGCCTCTATTCTACAACTGGTACTCACTACAGGTGTTACTTACTCCTCTTCAATTTACTTACCCCTCCTCCAATAACTTCATACACTTACAACAAGCCACAAGAAGCTAATGCACTGCTTCTGAAAACAGAATCAAAATGGGGAAAACCTGACTCACCGTCAAACCTGACCCTTATTGGGGAAGGTAATTCAAAGGCTGTGCCTGCAGTTCAGTGGGTGGGAACAACCAGCCACGCCCCCTTGCCTAAGTTGTTTAAGTCAGATTCTTCTAGCCACACTCAGAAGCACTGTTTCTTTGTTACAGTTGGAGGCTCTGCCCCCCCCCCATCTCAGATTCCCAGTGTTTGTCTCCCACTTTCCTTTTGTGATTTTGGACTTTCTGCTTGCTTTGTGCCTCTCCGGCTTTCTAGGTCAGTATTTTGCTTTCTACCTTCCTGCCTGCAGTTTGTGCTTCTCTCAGTCACTGATTCCTGTTGCACTCCTGTTCTCATGTACATTGTGTTTCTTTCAGTTTTGGTTCTTTAGGGGCCTTCTAGTTTTCCCAGTGTCCTGCCTTATCATTTGCTTTTGACTTGTGCTATTCAGACTCCCATTTTGCTGTTTTTCAATACCTTCAGCAATCTCTCAGTTCAACTACAATCCTTAAATGTTTACCCCTGACTCCTAGCCAGAAAGCCACTCTTTTCTGGGTCCTGTTGTTGCTCACCTCAGCAACTACTGCTTCCTAGTTTTTAGTTCCCATATGCTCCTGCTTTCCCTAGCAGTTTCATGTGTTGTTTCTACTGCCTCAGTCTACACGACTTGCAATGCATTCACAACTAACACTGACCTCTCTTATGGAACTGGTTGGCATACATTCATCATTCAGTCCAAGCTCATATCATTCAGACTCATACATGTCCTAACATAGAAACATAGAAACATAGAAGTTGATGGCAGATAAGGACCGCAAGGCCCATCCAGTCTGCCCATTTCTTTTTCTACCTTATAAATGTGCCATCGGCCTTTGCTCTGTCAGTGGCCTATCTATTCATAGTCATTTGTATTGCTCCCTTATGCCTATCCCATGCCTGTTTGAAGCCCTGCACTGTATTCATAGCCATCACTTCTGGTGGTAAGCCATTCCATGCACCCACCACCCTTTCTATGAAAAATAATTTCCTCACATTCCCCCTTAATCGGCCCCCCTCTAATCTCATGCTATGACCTCTTGTCCTGCTATTTTTCTTATATTTAAACATGTTAGACTCTTTCACCTTGTTAATGCCCTTAAGGTGTTTGAATGCCTCGATCATATCACCTCTCTCCCTTCTTTGCTCAAGGGTATACATATTGAGCTCTGTTAATCTATCTTCATATGTCTTCTGATGCAGTCCCTGCACCATTTTGGTTGCCCTTCTCTGGACTGCCTCAATTTGGTTAATGTCCTTGTGAAGGTGAACCCTAGGCAGCTGTAGAGGCAGTTGTCATTTGATGTCTCAATCAGCCATTCAGCCTTACCTATGTTTCATTTCTTCCATTTGCTTGAGGCCATCATGCTTCGCCATCAGCCTCCCACCACTCCTGCATTCAGATGCATGCCAGAAACAACAATAGCATGGTTTCCATGGCTTCTGCCCTTCAAGCCAACAGTCTTGCTCTGCCTCCTTGAAGTCTGCATCTTGAGGGTGGGTTCCTTGACTCGGGCAGGCTCCTTCTCTTTCTGCCCTTTGGGTGAGAATGTCCTATGCTCCAGAGGAAGCTTTAGCCTTGCAGATCAACTCAGCGGCACCTCTTGATGTAGCATTTAAGACTTCAGCTGTGAGGGGTGAGGCCTCTAAGTCCATGGGGGCTCCTTTAGCTGTGCAAACCACATCAGCAGTACCTTTGAAAGCTATTCCCTCTACAGCTGCCTAGGGTTCACCTGATCTCAACCTCCTTCCCATCCTCTACCTCTCAAAGGTGAAGATCATACAACTCCAAGTTCCGGACCCTCAAGGGCTCAATGTCTATGCCTTACCTCTCAAGGGTTGGTTTCCTCTAGGCCTCCCTTTGTGGAGGCCAGGTGAGTGCCTTTCAGCTGTTGTTGCTCTCCTCCTCCTCCCTTGGGGGTGGGCCTCCTTCGCAGGGAGCCTCCTTTAGCTGTAGAGATTGGCTCATGGCACGCCCACTGCTTTCCTGTTAAGGGGAATAGAGTGAGAGACCTTCCTCTAAAATATATCCCCCCTAGACTGGGTCTCCTAGGGTGCAACAGCTGAGCCCATCACTAATTTATCCGAAGCCTGGTGGGAAGCGACCAGGCCTTGGATCCTCAGATGTTTCCCCCACATAGGCTTTTTTTTGTCTTATCCATGCCAAAGGTCATTAAGGTTAGGTTGTCTCTGGAACAAGTAGTCTATAATATAGTATATTTATATTAGTATAACATTTAGCCAGGTAGGTTTCCGCTGTGAGTTGGGGTTGGATGGTGGCCCTCCCTCAAGTGCCATTCCCTCTCTCCTTATGGAAGTCATGCCTCTTCTGCTATCAATTCTGATATCTGTCAATCACTGCTCAATTCAGTCTCTGTCTGTTTCCAGTCATCACTAGTTGCCATCAATCTGTCCTCACTCAGGCTCTGTGGTCACTACTTGCTGCTCAGTACTTTTTTGGGGCTCCTTTCTAAGGTACCTTTAGCTTAAAGGAATTATGTTCCCACAGCACCTGTAGGAGTGGAACCCTCCTCAAGAGGATTCCTGTGCCATCATGGTACCCCAACAGAGTGGTAGTTCTCCGTGGAACAGACTGTTTGAACAGCTAAAGTATTCACCTATGACAGTAAGCAACACATTCATTCAGATACTGTCAGGCTATCAATAAAGTTGCACAAGCATAACTCTTCATTAAGTTGTGCAAACCCATTGAATTCAAAGGCAGTGCCTGCAATTCAGTGGGTGGGAGGAACCAGCCATGCCCCTGTCTCAGCTATTTAAGTCAGTTCCTTCCAGCCTCACTCACAAGTACTGTCTCTTTCCCCACCATCCTCCCCTCCTGCTCCAGCGGTGCATCTCTCTCCTGGGGGCTCCTTCCTATGACGCCTTTAACCTAAAAGAATTATGTTTCCATGGCACCTCTAGGGGCAGAACCCTCCTGTAGAGGATTCTTTTGCCTTCACAGTACCCCGACTGGGTGGTAGTTCTCCCATGGAACAAAGAGTGTGAATGGCCGAAGTATTCACCTATGAAACCAACAACACATTCATTCAAATACCTTCAGACTATTAACAAAGTTGCACAAGCACAACTCCTCACTAAGTTTTGTAAGCCCATTGAATTGAAAAGGTGGTAGCAGTTCAGCTGCAGAGCTGCTTGGAAACTTATGAGATCTAACAGCCTCTTCCATCTGGATTCAGACCTCAACATATCCCTGAGATGGCACTTATCAAGGTGTTCAGTGGTTCCCTCCTGGCAAGAGACAGCAACCGTTGTTCCATCTTGGTGCTACTGGATCTTTCCTCAGTGTCCGACACAGTAGACCATGACGTGCTGGGTACAACGTTGTGGTGGTTTGAGTCCTACCTGTCCAGTAGTGTGCAGCAGGTAGCATTGGGAGGTAACATCTCAGAGGCTGCTGCACTCTGTTGTAGAGTACTACAAGGGTCAGTCTTGCCTTTCACGTTGTTACTTATGTATTTTTTTACTTTATTATACAATTCTTGGCCAGGAAAGACACACTAAGCTGAGGTTTGTTTCCGGATGCATTTTGGGAGCACAGGGAGGGTAAGTGACTTGCTCATAGTCACACAGTATGCAAGTGGTGCCACTGCACTATACTGTCTGTTGTTTGCCATGTACATGCTGCCATTGGGAGAGATCATTAGGTAGCACAATCTGGGTTTTCACTGTTATACAGATGATATCCAGATATGCCTCTCTTGTGCACCTGACGGGGTAAGTGTTGTAGCAGCATTAGATGAGTGTTTTGCTGAAATTCAAGAATGGATGGCCACCAGCTGACTCAAAATCAGCCCATCAAAAACAGAGCTGCTACTAGTCAAACCCACCCGAGTGGAGGCAGTAATGAATGATGATACTGCCCTTTTGCTACTTTTTTTCAATTCTGGGTTTGTTTTCTGATGCCACTGACCAGGATCTCCTTTGACTGACTCAAGCACCTGATCCCACCTTACTAAGATTTTCACTGGCCTGTGATCCTGGACCTCCCAGCCCACCCAAGATTCACCTGCTTGGAAACCCCTCACCTTGAGCCTCCCAAGGTGGGGCTGCCTTCAGCTCCACAGCACTCCCTTAAAATTATCCAATACCCATCAGCCAGTGGTGAAGTCTGGAGGGTTGATGGGTCCAAGAAGGGCAGGATCCAGTACTGGGTGTGGTGGCAGAAAGCAGTGTCTTCTGCCCAGAGAGTTGAGTATTTTTCCTGCTTTCTAGTTCCCTGGAGGAGGGGTCGTGCAATGATGTCATGGTGAAATCAGAGGTGCTCCCACACCTGACACATTGATGTCCACCTCTTCACCAATTCCCTTGCATCTTGTGGTTTCAGTCTCATCAACTCCCAGGCTTCACTACGGGTCTGACATTTGCCAGGCACCACAGACCACCTACCCTAGAGAAGAAGAGCAGTCCCTGGGATGCTTGATCCTTCTTCTCCTGGCCAACCCTCCGATGCTCCAGGCTTGTTCCCAAACCCGTGTTGTTAGCACCAGCAGTAGCACTACCGCTTGTGCCAGTAGACTGGCTATTGATATCTTTAATTGGGACTGCACTATGAGCTGTGGATAGGGTAAGAAAGTTGGGCGTCATTGTGGACCACACTGGAAGATCAGGTGTCTTCTGAGGTCTGCAGCAACTTTTACCACTTGCATAACAGTGCCCGGATTAAAGCCTACTGATCTGGTGACTCTGATTTGTGCATTTGTTACCTCAGGGTTGGAGAACTGCAGTGCTTTACATCGAGGGTCATCTATGGGGTCAGTACATCACCTGCAGCTGTGCAAAATGCTGTAGCCCAGCTGATTGCTGAAATCTCATGGTCTGAGCATATCATTCTATCACTGCATAAGATGCTCTAGCTACCAATGAAGTGGCACATCAATTTCAAGATATATTTGTTGACAGACTAAGATGTACAAAGCCCTACATGATCTGGTCCCTGGCAACGTGAAAGACCTACTGTCCAAATACACTCCTGTCCGCTCCCTTTGTTCTTCTGCTGTAGGTCTCCTCATTGTTCCACGTTCCTCACTGAAGTCTTCTGGAGACTGAGCCTTTGGGGTTGCTGCTTTATTGATGTGAAACTCCCTCCTGACATCTGAGGAGCTCCAGCAATAAATACTTTAAAGGGCTTATTAAAAACCTACCTTTTTAATTTAACATTTGAGTCTGACTAAACCATATCATCTGATCAGTTGATTGTACTGTGTTTGTCCTGTTTGATTGTCATATGACCTCCTGATTGTACTGTGACAGTTATGATCTGTCGTTTTTATTGTATGACACCGAGAGCCATCTGGGATGGCTGCCTAAAGAAATCAATTTTTTTTGTCTTTGCCAAGTTTAAACAGTTCATGGATTTTTTCCAAGTCAATAACTCTATTTGTGCCAGTGTCAACCAGTAGATGATGCAGACTGTACAATCTTATCTTCATCTCTTTTTTTCTCTACTAATTTAAAACTTATTTGAATCTGCATACCCCACTTAGTGTATTAGAAACATAGCTACATAGACTTTGATGGCAAATAAGGACCGCTTGGCCCACCTAGTCTGCCCATTTCCCTACCTACTGGATAAGCTGCAGATCCTAGTTAACCAATAGCCTATTTCTTTCTACCCCCCACAAGAATTGCCTTATTTCTATCCCATGCATTCTTGAACTCTCCCACAGTTTTAGATCCCACAACCTCCTCAGGAAAGTGGTTCCATGCATCCATCACCTTCTCTGTGAAAACATACTTCCTCACATTGCCCCTGAGCCGTCCCCCCTCTATCTTCAAATTGTGTCCCCTTGTTCTTGCACATCTCTTTTTATGAAAGATGCTACCCTCTTGGACTTTGTTGATTCTACTGAGGTACTTAAGTTTCAGTCATGTCCCCCCTCTCCCTCCTTTCCTCAAGGATATACATATTAAGCTCCTTTAGTCTCTCCTTGTATGGCTTCTCTTGCAGACTCTGCACTATTTTAGTTGCCCTCCTCTGGACTGCTTCCATCCTGTCTATGTCCTTGCAGAGATTGTTAAAAGTTTTAAAAATACTCCTTCAGCTAGGGTGGTGGCTTCCCCCTCTCTGGGAAAATTTGAGGTATAACACCTACTGACGCTCTCACCTGCTGGGAACAGGAACAATATCTGAATTAGCTTTTTTATATGAAAATTTATGCAAACGGTCATCTGAGGGGCTTTTATGGTTTCCCTTGTGTTTCCTTTTCTGTGTGTGCTTGTGAATCACTAAGTTCCAGGAAATACAGTACTATATGAAGATGTATGCAAATGATGTTCGTTTTTTCAAGTTTGAAGGACGTTTATATTTACCCTTGTGTTTCCTTGCCTGTGTATGCTTGTGAATCACTTATTTCTAGGACAAATTACCTGTTTGTTTGCAAGTATTCTGTTTAACATATTAAAAAAATACGTTATCTGGCTATGGTGAAGCTCTTAAAGTCCCAGGTGATTCAGGTATTGTGCCCTATGAGAAAAGCGGAAAAGCCACTTTCAGGGCTAGGCAGTGTAAGACTGAAAAACCTAGCTATAGCTGACAGTCAAAACCCACTCGCAGTATCATCTTGATTAAAAGTTTATACATGAACCATGTTGGGTGCCTTGTGGGACATTTTTGATCATAAGTAACTCTTTTTAAGCACTTTAATAAAAATATTTGGTGCTTAAATCTGAGGGTCTGAACGGTGGGTATTCAGCTTGTGGGTGGGTGCAGGCTTTTTTGTCTGCTGCGGTATTGTGCCCTGCATTCTGTAATGCTGATGGATGTAATAAAGGAGAAATTATTTTTATTTAATGTGATTTGCTATGTAATTTTGTTTTACAGTTTTATTGTCCATGACAGCCGAGACAAGGTGCAACATCTCATTTCAAATGGGTCCTGGTTCGACCTATTATCACAGCTGGGTGGGCTGGAATACTGAGGTTATATCCATTTCCACAGCTGGGTGGACTGGAACACTGAGAGGTTCTAGCCATTACCACAGCTGGGTGGGCTGGAGCACTGAGAGGTTCTAGCCATTACCACAGCTGGGTGGGCTGGAGCACTGAGAGGTTCTACCCGTTACCACAGCAGTGTGGGCTCGAGCACTGAGGTTCTACCCATTACCACAGCTGGGTGGACTGGAACACTGAGGTTCTACCCATTACCACAGCTAGGTGGACTGGAATGCTGAGGTTCTAGCCATTACTATAGCTGGATGGGCTGAAGCACTGAGCAGTTCTACCCATTACCACAGCTGGGTGGACTGGAACACCAAAGTTCTAGCCATTACCACAGCTGGGTGGGCTGGAGCACTGAGAGGTTCTAACCATTACCACAGCTAGGTGGGCTAGAACACTGAGGTTAAAGATAGAAGGAGGGCGGTTCACGGGCAATGTGAGGAAGTATTATTTCACAGAGAGGGTAGTGGATGCATGGAACAGCCTTCCTGAGGAAGTTGTGGGGTCTAAAACTGTGGGAGAATTCAAGAATGCATGGGACAGACATAAGGCAATTCTTGTGGGGGGGCAGGAAGATATAGGCTGTTGGTTAACTAGGATCTGCGGCCTGTCCTGTAGGTAGGGAAATGGGCAGACTAGATGGGCCTAGCGGTCCTTATCTGCCGTCAAAGTCTATGTTTCTATGTTTCTACAAATTACTACAGCTGGGTGGGCTGGAGCACTGAGGTTCCACCCATTACCACAGCTGGGTGGGCTGGAACACTTAGCAGTTCTAACCATTACCACAGCTAGGTGGGCTTGAACACTGACAGGTTCTACCCATTACCACAGCTGGGTGGACTGGAGCACTGAGAGGTTCTAACCATTACCACAGCTGGGTGGGTTGGAACACTGAGGTTCTACCCATTATCACAGCTGGGTGGGCTGGAACACTGAGCAGGTCTACCCATTTCCACAGCTGAGTGAGTTGGAGCATTGAGGTTCTAGCCATTACCACAGCTGGGTGGGCTGGAGCACTGAGGGATTCTATCCATTACCACAGCTGGATGGGTTGGAACACTGAAAGGTTCTAACCATTACCACAGCTGGTTGGGCTGGAGCACTGAGAGGTTCTATCCATTACCACAGATGAGTGGGTAGGAACACAGAGGTTCTACCCATTGCCACAGCTGGGTGGGCTGGAAAACCGAGAGGCTCAAAACATTACTACAGCTATGTAGGCTCAAGCACTGAGCTTGTACCCATTACCACAGTTGGGTGGGCTGGAGCACTGAGGTTCTACCCATTACCACAGCTGGGTGGGCTGGAACACTGAGGTTCTACCCATTGCCACAGCTGGGTGGGCTGGAACACTGAGCAGTTCTAAAAATGATAATAGTAATAACAGCTTTATTTGATTAAGTGCCTTTCAAAGTTGTCAAAGCACTTTACAAAAGAGTAATAACAATTATAGCATAAAACAACAGTATAAAAGATAGCAAGCTATCCCTGTCCCTCTGAACTACTGACAAGGCACTCTGTATCTACTTATTCCCCCCACCCTCATAAAGTGTTTTCTTTTATTTTAACTTGTTCCTATATTTTGAGTTATTCTGTAAGTTCTGAATCCAAGCTGTATCGTTTATTGTTATGTACCTTTGCTTTCTCCTGTTGTTCTTTGTTTTGCAATCTATGACGTGGAACCTTTGTAAAAGAGCTTGCGCTCAAAGGTCTTTTCTGAATCACTAAATAAATAAAAATAAAAAGTAAAATCTATTATTAAATATAATTAACTAGTAAAGGCTTGGCCCCATAAATAAGTTTTAAGAGCCTGTTTAAAGCCCACCAGGATCGTGCACTCCCGAAGCTGATGGAGTAGAGAATTCCAAAGGGCTGGGGCCACGTGCACGAATGCACAGGCCCCTGAAGAGTTTAAAGATACCCTTGGAATCTCTAGCAACTCCTCGTCAGCCGAGCCGAGCCATCGCCTGGGGCAGCAAGGGGACGGACGCTCTTTCAGGTAGTCCGGGCCAAGTCCGTGTATGGCTTTATACATCAGTAATCTGACTTTGAAGGTGATCCACCACTGAACTGGCAGCCAGTGCAGTTCACACAGCACCAGCGTGATATGACATGACCAGGAAGTCCCCGTCAACAACTGGGCTGCAGCGTTCTGCACCAGCTGCAGGCGGTGGATATCAACCCCCAGTAGCCCTAATTAAAGGGAATTGCAGTAATCAAGGCACGAGGTCACAAAGGCATGAAGCAGTGTAGGAAGGTCACCAGATGGAACAAGGTGCTTGATCCTAGCGATGTTCCTCATATGGTAAAAGGATGACTTGACGGCTACCGACACCTGAGACCACAGAGTCAGCCCGTTGTCAAGCATCACCCCTAGGTCCCGCACATGTTTAGAGGAAAGGAGCTGGGAGTCCCCCAGAAAGATCCCCGTGGGCTAACCAACCCCCTCCCCATCTGGTGACCTGGATCCACAACCATCATCTCAGTCTTTTCCAAGTTCAACTTTAGCCAACTGGAATTCATCCAATCCTGGATTTCGGCGAGGCAGTTATTAAACACCGACAGTGCACTGTCCTGGTCAGGTGCAAAAGACAGGTAGAGCTGGGTATCATCAGTATAGCAGTGAAACCTCAGCCCATACCATCTTACAATGTCTCCGAGGGGCAGCATGTACACTGCAAACAACATGGGGGACAGCACTGAGCCCTGAGGGACCTCACATGACACAGAGAGAGAGAGAGAGGGTCAGAGGAATAGATCCCCGAGACCACCCTCTGGGTTCTCTCAGTGAGGAAAGATTTAAACCACCTGAGGACTGTATTAGTCAGGCCACAGATGAACCTCAGGTGCTCCAATAGCACTCCATGGTCCACAGTATCAAACGCTGAGGAGAGATCAAGGAGCACCAGAATGGAACGGCTTTTCCGATCTCTAACCATCAGGAGATTATTGAGCACCCAAACCAGAGCAGTCTCAGTACTACGCCTCTTTCAAAAACTGGATTGGAGAGGTTCGTAGATGTTATGGATGGTCAAGTGGTTCTCCAGTTGTACAGCCACTACCTTCTAAATCACCTTCCTCACAAAGGGGAGGTTCGAGATCGGTCTGTAGTTAGCAAGACAGTCTGGGTCCAGTGAAGCTTTCTTCAGGAAGGGTGTCACCACCGCCTCCTTCAGGGAGCTAGAAAACTCACCAGAGTCAAGGGAGCACCAGACTATCTGTGCCAGGATTGGGCCAATAATGTCACAACAACCCATAATCAGGGAAGTTGGACCTGGATCCAAACTACAGCACATAGGGTGCAAACCCTGGACAATCCACATGACATCTGCAAACTCCGGCTGGTCAAAGGTACTCCAGGAAAAATGAGGGACAGTGACTGAGCACCGATCAACAGCATCCCCCACAGAGCGTGCTGATCGGCTCTCCACCCTGATGTCGGCCACCTTATCTGCAAAGAACTGAGTAAGCTCATTGCACTTCAACTGCGAAAAGGCTCTTCGAGACTGCAGACAGGCTGGGTTGCACAGCCTGTCCACCATTCGAAAGAGCTGAGCCATTCAGTACTGAGTGGCAGCAATCTCCCCGGACAGGAACTCTGCCTTCTTACTGACTATTACTGATTGGTAGACTTGATAATGTTCTAACAATCTAAGATGGATGACCACCAGGGCGGATTTCTGCCAGCAATGCTCTAACCTGCGTCCTTGTCATCTTAACTCCCTCAAGGTCACATCAAACCAAGGGGACCAAGGACGAGGAGAGAGAGGATGAACACAGACAGAAGCGATAGAATCCAGGGCTGTGGTCATGACCTTATTATAGGCCAGTACCGATTCCCGCTTGCCACAGGAAACTCCGATAGGTCAAGTACCACCGCCAGGCCTTCAGGGCTCATGTCTTGTAAAGGGCGGTATCTGACCATCAACACAGGGGCAGGCCTATGAAGGGGGGCAAAAAAATTGAACCCCACAGTGTAGTGGTCGGACCATCTGACAGATTCCACCTCCAAATCAGAGGCTTTGACCTCCAGGAGGAAAACCAGGTCAAGAGAGTGACCATGTTTATGAGTAGCAGAGGTAACAATTTGTGTAAGACCCAGTGATGTCATCAACTGGAGGAAGTGTTGTCCAAACTGCAAGAGTTCGTCATCGACCCAGGCATTGAAGTCACCCAGGACCATCATCCTGGGTGACCCAAATGCCACATCGATGATGAAGTCTGCTACTTCCTGAAGGAATCACTTCTCATCTCCGGGTGGATGGTAGATGAGGACTATCCTACAGCCTTCACCTGCTACTATGGTACACACAAATGATGCAGCCTCCTCAACCAGTACACTCGTGAGGCCAGATCACCCCCCCAGTCCAATCTTGAGCAATGTATCACTGAGTACCCGGCTGGAATAGCAGCCTCCAATGTGGGGCCAACATTTTCATCTAGCCAGTTCTTGGTGATGCAAACCAGATCAGCTGTCCCAACAAGATCTGCAATAATTGCAGTCTTGTTCTTGATGGATCTGGCATTGCACAACACTGCTCGAGTTGGATAGGTCTCCAGAGCCGCCCTGACTACCTGCCCGCCAGTAATGGTGGTGCTCTTGGGTATGGGGACCAGACATGGAGGACCACGCTCCAGGCACCATTTCACCCCAGGGTGTCTTCTGGACCTGACCACCCCAATGTGAGGGCTCCACTCATTCATCCTCTGCTGTTCACACCCTCCCCCCCACAGGCAATACCCAGTGCTGTACAGTACTGGTAGGTTGAAAACACCAGGGGGGCAGAAAGTGAGGAGGGCACGAAAGGAGGAGGACGAATAGCGCACGACCCCGGGGGTAGGCCCACGACACACATTACAGGCTCTAGAATAAAAAGCGCTAAGCCAACATAAAAAAAGAGAAAACCCCTAAAACAAACCCAAAAATAAAATACAGACACAATACCTTGGCCCACAACTCTCACTTGCTGGAAAAGTGAGCATAAACAGCACAAAAAAGAAACTGACAACCAAATATTAAACAAATTAAACCCCCCTTATTTACCACACCCCCACTCTCTCTCACAAAGGGGAGAAATTCAACTAATATAATAAATCACACACAAAACGCCCAACCCACAAATGTAAAATTAAAATGCAAAAAAAAAAAAAAACCCTTCCCATACATTGAAATATTTCAATCGGAGCATAAAGTCCCAAAATGAAAAAGGATTGGTCTGAGTGGTCCATGTAAGTCTAAGGAAAAGATGGTATACCATTCGGCCCAAAGTCCCAATTTAAAGCTTCAACTCACAGGGAAATAAAATTAAAACAGTGTGGACTAAACTTAAACCAATAAATGAAACAATGAAACTTAAATACTTAAGTACACCCCCTCTCACTGGGTATACCAGAGAGTCAAATAATGTCAGATGAAATATGGGACCCCAGGTCCTCTCACTAGCTGGGGACACCAGAATAAAACTTGTCACTCTCACTGCCCAAATAATAAACCAAAGGCATAAAAGTTTGAAGTCTGACTGTAAGTTGTTATCTCGACAGGATTCCTCAGAATAGGGATATCCCAATAGTGGTCCTGATCTTGCTCACAGATGTTGAAGCCAAGGGCCCTACCCATGAGGGCCACTGCCAGAGATGTCTGCCCTGCAGCCTTGGCACCTCGCCTAAGCCAACCCCCAGCTGGCCCAGCGAGGGGCCTTGGAGAACCTTATACTCGCCAGCCAGCTCCCCGACCAGTCCAGGCCCAGCCCTCTCGAGCAAGGCAGATTCTAGCTAGCTGGCCACCCACAAATGCAGAGTACCGATATTTCTGGCAAATGAAGATCCAGTTCACTCTAATCCAGGCTCGGTATCCCCTCCAAACAGAAACCACCTCCAGAACCAGGAGAACTCAAATTCCACAGGCAGTCACACAAATTAATCCCAGGTTAGAGTCCATAGTATGGTCCTCTTAGGTTTGGCTCCAGAACCAAATACTCTGCAGACATCTCAATACAGGGGGCTCGATCCACCCTCTTACCCTGGTGCTCGCCACGTCCAAGGCTCTCGTACAGGGCTCAATCCACTCTCTTACCCTGGAGCTCACTCTGCTTTCCTCCACACTCTCCAGACAGAAACCACCTCTTTCTACTGCTGTCTCCCGGCTACAGTAGGATTTCAAAATAAAACCAGAGAGGCTATTTTTGAAATGGGCTTAAAAACTTCTCTTTTTTGCGATCGGAGCGGCAGAGGAGCACGGCCAAACAGCCTCATAGAAACATAGAATTTGATGGCAGATAAGGACTGCTTGGCCCACCTAGTCTGCCCATTTCCCTGCCTAACGGATAAGCTGCAGATGCTAGTTAACCAGTAGCCTACTTCCTCCTACCCCCCCACTAGAATTGCATTGTGTCTGTTCCATGCATTCTTGAATTCCCCTACTGTTTTTGACACTACGACCTCCTCAGGAAGGCTGTTCCATGCATCTACAACACACTTTTTTTTTTTTTTTTTACAATTTCTGTGTATCTCCTCCTGTCTACCCTCGGTGCCCACTCCTTCCAGCTGCTCATCAGCATCTGTGCCCCCTTACTGGGGATCTGCCCCTAGAGTGCTTCACCTCTTACTTCCTCCTGCACAGTGGGGTCTGTCTGGAATCGGTGGTCTTGGATGGCCCAGAGCGGTTGTCATCTTGGACCGCTGAGGGGTATTTTCCGTTTTTCTGTGGTTTCCCCTGTCCCAGCCCCCTGAGACACCAGTGCAAGGATGGCAAGCATCCAGAGAGGAGACATGCTGATGCAGGTCCCTCCCAAGCGCCTTCAGATGTCCCCCCTTCCCGACTCCGTTAGACGGAGCCACCAACCCCTCGAGAGCCCATGTTCCCACCAGCTCTCTCAGGATGTCAGGTGTATACTGCACCCCTGGTATCCCATCCCAGAGGGAGGAGAACATCCATTGGGATGCTCAGTCCTCCCTCCCCCTGCCGACCCCCGCTGACCCAAGCTTGTTCCCGAACCCAGGTCGCCGGCATAGCGTGAAGTGTGGCTGCCAGTGCCTCAACCCTCAGCACCACTGGGCTGGCCTACAACCCTCTCTGTGAAGAAATACTTCCTCACATTACCTCTGAGCCGTCCCCCCTCTATCTTCAAATTGTGCCCCCTTGTTCTTGCACATCTCTTTTTCTGGAAGATGCTACCCTCTTGAACTTTGTTGATTCCCTTGAGGTATTTGAAAGTTTCTATCATGTCCCCCCTCTCAAGACCCCGGAGTCAGTTGAAAAAACAATTATGACTGACTTACCACACATTATGACTGATTTTTTCAACTAGTTTGAAATTTCTGACTTCAACTAACTGAAGAAAATCCAACCATTTTTTTCAACTTTCACTATCATTGAATTTTATTATGTAGTAGTTTGTCATACTTTTTTAACTTTGAATCTTTTTTTATTAAAATTGTGACTATAAAAGTTAATAAAATGTATGAAAAAGTTCCCCTTCCCCAAATCAATGGGGCACGCACACGCACACAGCCTTCACCTTCTGACATCACAAAATGGGTCTACATGTGTCTACGTGGGGGCATGTTGGTGGGCTAAGGTCAGGAAGCAACTCCATTTTTATGTTGCTTGCACGCATGTGCAAGAAGAAAAAATTACTCACCTTAGTAATGTTGTTTCTTCTAATGGAGTCTTGTTGTATTCTGACAATAGCAGTGAGTCCCAACCTTCGAACTGCCCCAGAGATGAAAGAGTTAACTTTCCATGCCAGGCATGGAACGCTGAGCTCAAGCTCGGTTGAGACTCTGTCTGTTGTTCTTCAAACTCAAACCGTCAGATCTTTACGAGCTAAACTCACTAAGGCCCTGTGTGGAAGCTGTAAACCTACACTAGCCAATTGACTACTAAACATAAAAACACATTTTTTGGTCCCAAAACAAAGACTCAAGTCAGGAGACCCAAAAAATGAAAAACACAACACCCACTCACCCGAAGAAAAAGGGGGTGAAAACAACAAGGTGGGCACCTACTGAGTGTCAACTGCACTATCCACCCACATCCCAAAAACAGAGGTTCTGAGAGGGGCAGGCAGGGGAGGTCAGAATACAGCAAGACTCCATTAGAAGAAACAACATTACTAAGGTGAGTAATTTTTCTTCAAACAACATGAAGTCTTGCTGTATTCTGACAATAACAGACTACAAAGCAGTACCTCCATGGAGGAGGGACAGAACCTACTTAGGGAATAGGCTCTGAAGCACAGCTGTGCCAAACTGAGCATCACTCCTAGCCTGGATATCCAGGGAGTAATGCTTGGTAAAAGTGTGAACTGTTTTCCAGGTAGCTGCTTGACATATCTCTAGAATAGGGATGTCCCTGGCAGCAGCCAGGGAAGCAGCTGTACCTCTGATAGAGTGAGCCCTCAGGCCTGAAGGTGGAATCTTACCCAGTTTTTCATAACAAAATTGTATACAAGAGACAATCCACCTGGCAATGGATCTTTTAGTGGCAGGTTTCCCTTTACCAACCTCACCATAAGTGTAGAACAGCTGGAGGGAGTCAAACCTGTGACTCTTGGTATGCTCTATGTAGTAGCTAAGGGCTGTTTTCACATCTAAACTGTGCAGCCTCCTCTCGCCAGAGGAGGAATGGTCAGTGAAGTACACTGGAAGAGACATAGACTGATTAAGGTGGAAATCTGAAACCACCTTAGGCAAGAACTTCCTGTTAGTCCTGAGGACCACCTTATCTCTATGAAAGGAGATAAAATCAGGCTCCACTGACAAAGCTTGTAATTCACTTATGTGTCTGGCAAAGTGATGGCTACCAGAAACACAGTTTTCCAAGTCAAGTACTTAAGCTCTGCTGAGGACAAAGGCTCAAAAGGGGGTTGCATAAGCTGAGCAATGCAAACATTAAGGTCCCAGGCAGGGGCAGGGTCCCTGAATGGAAGGTTGGTGTGAAGCAATCCCTTGAAAAACTTGGAGAATACAGGGTGAGCTGAAAGAGAAGAGGGCTTACCTGCTGAAATAAAGGCAGACACAGCTGCCAGATGCACTTTCGGTGTAGCTGGTCTCAGCCCCAAGCTATTTAAGTGGACCATATAATCAAGGACTGTGGGCAAACCAGTAGATTCTGGGGTAATATGCTTCCCAGAGCACCATATGGAAAACCTTTTCCATTTGGAATTATAAGTAGCCCTGGTGGAAGGTTTTCTAGAAGCCTTTAGGATATCCATTACACCTTGGGAGAGGTGTAAATCAGCAAACTCTAACTCTTCAAGAGCCAGGCCTTGAGATTGAAAGATTTGAGGTTCGGGTACCAAACCCTCCCCTGAGCACAGGTTAACAGGTTGTAATTCCTGGGAAGACACAGGGGAAGATGGATTGCTAAGGACAGTAGGAGTGGATAACAGGGCTGTCTGGCCCAGTCTGGAGCAATCAGGATCATCTTGCAGGGGTGAGATCTAATTTTGACTAGCACTTTGAAGAGGAGAGGGAAGGGGAGAAAAGCATTGAGAAACTTCCCCTCCCAATTGAGAACTAAGGCATCCAGGGAGACTGAGCCCAACACTGGGGGCCTGCAGCAAAAAAGGGGAAGTTGGTGATTGTCTGGGGCTGCAAAAAGATCTATCTGCGGAGTGCCCCATCTGGAAAATATCACCTCCAAGACCAGGGGGTCCAGTGACCATTCGTGATGGCCCTTGGAAATCCTGCTGAGAGCATCTGCCAGGACATTGTCCTTGCCTGGGAGGTGAACTGCCGTGAGGGAGGTGTTCAGGAGTAAGCCAGAGACCACAACTTCATTGCTTCAGTGCACAGGGCCGTGACCAGTGCCTCTCGCTTGTTGATGTACCACATTGTGGTGGTGTTTTCTGTTCTGACCTGTACAACTTTGTTCTGAACAGATTTGGAAAAACTTGAAGTGCTAGAAATACTGCTCTGAGCTCCAACAGATTGATGTGGAGCAGAGATTCCTGAGGGACCACAACCCCTGGGTGGAGGTCTCCCATGTGAGCCCCCACCCCAAGAGGAGGCATCTGTAGTAAGGATTAAAGAGTGAGACTGAGTGACAAAAGGAACCCCTTGTCTCAGATTGTTCTGATCCTGCCACCACTGTAGGGCCTGGATCAGGGTTTGAGTTACTTGGATCAATTTGGTCAGAGGGTCCTTCCTTTGAGCCCAAAAGGCGCTCAAATGGAACTGAATGTCCCTCATCTGAAATCTTGCTCCCTGCACTACTGCTGTAGAAGCAGCCATGTGCCCCAGGAGCTGAAGAAAATGCCTTGCTGGTCGAGACACCTGCAGGGTGAATGAGGAAGCCAGATAGACCAGGGTCCTTGCCCTGTCCAGGGGAAGGAAGGCTCTGGCCTTCTCTGTGTCTAGCTCTGCACCTATGAAGGTGAGGAGCTGGACAGGCTCTAGAACTGACTTTGGAAGATTTAGAAGGAAATCCAAGGAAGTGAGAAGTTGCTGAGTTATCTGTAAGTGTAACCTGACTTGGTTTGGGGACTGGCCTACTATGAGCCAGTCGTCCAGGTAAGGGAAGATGGCCATCTTCTGCTTTCTTAGAGAAGCAACTACCACTACCAGGCATTTTGTGAATACCCTTGGAGCAGAGGTGATACCAAAGGGCATTGCTCTGAACTGGTAATGGCCTGAGGGCAGCTCGAACCTGAGGTACTTTCAATGGGAGCTTCTGATGAGAATATGGAAGTAGGCATCCTTGAGGTCCAGGGACACTAGCCAGTCCCCTGGCCTTAGAAAGGGTAGAATAATTCCCAGAGTCACCATTTTGAATTTTGGTTTTAAAAGGTGCTTGTTTAAGTATCTGAGATCCAGGATGGGCTGCCATTCTCCTGTCTTTTTTGGGGTAAGGAAGTACCTGGAGTACAAACCTTTGCCCTGGTGTAGGGGTGGAACCCTTTCCACAGCTCTGAGAGCTAGGAGGGAAGAGACCTCTGCCTCTAAGGCAAGTGCCTCTGATGGACTTACAGGTGGAAAGGATCTGGTTCTCATCTTTGGAAACTTTTTGAAGCTGAGAACCAGTCCCTGGCTTACTACTTCCAGGACCCATTTGCCTGATGTCAGAGACTCCCAGTCCTGGACAAAGTAAGCCAGCCTGCCCCCTACAGGTAGCTGAGAATCGGCCCTGGCAACCCCATCAGGGTGCCTGTTTGGCAGAGGCTTTGGGCTGAGGGGTGGAAGCAGGCCTGCTTGTACCCCATCTGCCTCTCCCTCTAAAGTACCCCCTCTGGGCATAAGCAGAAGAGAAGGCCTGGGCTTGGTAAAAAGGCCTATGAAAAGGCCTGCCCCTGTCCCTGGGAAGCTGCCTTTGAGGAGTGGCCTGCCTTTTCTTGGCCTGTGCACTCCTATAGGTGGTCCTATACTCATCCATTTTCTTCATATAATTCTCTGTTTGCTCCCCAAACAGAGAATTACCCACAACAGGAAAATCCATGGCCTTAGTCTGGGTATCCTGTGACAGGCTAGTACATCTGAGCCAAGCCATTCTTCGAAGTGCCACAGATGTAGCCATGACTCTAGATGACACATCATTGGAGTCTACTGCAGCATGGAATTGCACCTTGGATGCCTCAATACCATCAGCAGCCACCTGCTCCAGCTCCTTGCCAAGCTGGCCAGGAACCTGTTTTGCTAGGGCCATAACAGTGTCTCATCTGGATTTTTGATACCTAGCAGTATAGGCCATATAATTGGCCTGTCTGAGTCCCAAGGATGCTGCCATGTACTGTTTCTTTGCCATGGCATCAATCCTCCTGGAGTCCTTGTCCGAGGGGGGGGGGGGTGAAGCCAAGGAAATGTTTGCCTTATCACAGGCTGCAGCCTGCACTACCCCAACATGGCTGCATTGTTGTGTAAGGAACTCCGTGTCAGAGCCTGACAATGTATACCTGTTATCCATTCTCTTATCCACAGAAGGTACAGTGTTAGGAGTCTTTAAAATCTTAAATGTCTGTTTCCTAAAAGATTTGTGCAAGGGAATAGACAGCCTCCTAGACTCTGGGATGTCCATCATTTCCACATAGTCAGGCTCCTACTGGTCATCGACAGCTTCTTCCATAGGAAGCTGGAGGGTTTCAGCCACTCTTTTATAAAACATGAAATGGGAGGGGGACTCAGAAAGCCTAGGAGGAGACACTCCTGAAGGTCTGTCTGGGGAGATGTCCAGGTCAATGGGCACATCCAGACTTTCAAATCCACATTCACTTTCCTCATACTCCTCTTCCTCCTCCTCCGGTTCATAAAATTCCTCTAAATCATACTCTTGAACTGGTGGAACCAGCGAACAGCGCCTGCCTGATGGTGCCGGTTCGGTCGGAACCGGGGAAAGCGACTGGACAATCTTGGTCGCTTTGGCTATTTCTTCAGCGGTTGGAGAGGAAAGTTTTGGCTCCACGCCAGCTGATTTTTTTTTTCTAGTTCTTTTAGCTGGAACCGACTCCTCAGAATCAGCTCTCCTTTTGCCCGAAGAAGTCTCGCCCTGGTCAGAGGGCACGCCTTCTGGTTCGGTTTGAACTGAACCAGGCTGGCCATCTGGTTCAGTGGACTTTTTGGCCTCCCTATCCCTGAGCCTACCAGCTCTCTTTTCTAGGGTAGCTGCAGGAAATTTTTGCAAATCTGGCAGTCTGCATTGAGGTGGTCAAACCCCAGACAATAAACACAGGTGGTCTGGGGGTCAGCCTTGGCAAAGACTTCCCCACACACACTCCAGTGTTGAAACCCAGTGGGTCCGGTTTTTCTTTTGGGTTTCTCAGACATAGTGCCAGTCCTAACCAAACTTACCCTTTTATGGCAATCCGCCAGGCAAGACCCTCTTATCGGTTCCCAACCGTGTCACGGGTCATGGAAAAAAACGTAATAAAATCCGTTTTTTAGAACCGATAAGAACCGGTAACCACACTCTAAAAGCACAATTTAAGATTTTTTAAACAACTTGATCTGTTCAAACTGAACCGATAAACCGTTTACAAGTTCCACACAGAATAGAATAAAATAAAACCTATCTAGTACTCATGAATACCACAGACAGAGACTGAACCGACAGGTTACGGTTTAAATTCGGTCGAAAACCGAGAAAAGCGGTACTTTAACCAACAAATTGAACCGAGCAGGAGAAATCTCCGGAGTGACTGTTCAGTGAGGCGGAGTAAAGAATCTGACGGTTTGAGTTTGAAGAACAACAGACAGAGTCTCAACCGAGCTCGAGCTCAGCGTTCCATGCCTGGCATGGAAAGTTAACTCTTTCATCTCTGGGGCAGTTCGAAGGTTGGGACTCACTGCTATTGTCAGAATACAGCAAGACTTCATGTTGTTTGAAACATAGTGCCATAGTCTGAGTTTTCGGTGGTGTCTCTCCCGTCTTCCAATTCAGTCACTGTGTTTGCAGGCACGGCCCCAGTTCCCTAATCACTGCTGCAGCTGTCTATGACAGCAGTTGAAAATGCAGTGGTCGTGACAGTTGAAGGGAGAGCTCCGCCAGTGAACAGAACTCCCCCACACACACACACACACACACACACATGCCACACACTCGTGCTCATGCGCCTTCCCCTCCCCCGATGCACACGCTAAATGGCCGACGAGGTGCCCAATCTCCTGTTGGCTCCATGCCCCCAAAGCATCCAGGTGCCACGCTGGGAGCCCACCCCAGTGTGGCAAAATGTGTTATGGCTGGCGGGGTGCCCAATCCCCCGTCGACTCCACGCCCCCCAAAGCATCCAGCTGCCACACTGGGAGCCCACCCGAGCGTGGCAAACGTCCCTCGTCATCTTATTCAAAAAAAACCCTGTAAATGCAAAAACTGTCCCTCAGTGCTTCTCCCTGCCCCCTCCCACAACCCACACCCACCCACTTCGCACCCTGCCTCCCCACACCCCATACTTACCTCCAGACCTCGGCGCAACAATCTTTGGTGGACCGGGAACACGTCTGCACTCTTCAAAGTCAACCGCGAACCGAGGAAATGCCAGTAAGCTGTATAATGGGATAAATAGTTTTTTTTTCAACTTTGCTGCATATCTCAGGCATTTTTTTTAATTTTGGCACCTAATTTTCAACATGGGATTTTTGGGACCCCTCCTCATGAATTCTGTCACTGTCATGGCGTTAATCAGGCCTGAAGGGTGATTTCGCAGTTACTGCACAAAATCACCTTTCAGGACCGATTAATGAAACGACAGTGCCAGTGTTCATAAGGCAGGCTCTCAAAAAGCCTATGTTGCAAATTTGGAGAAAAAATTCCTAAAAATGACTGTTTGTGTGCACTGAGTGAGCATTGTGCAGTTCCTACGCATGCTCGTAAGTTCATGAATTTTTAATATTTGCACTCCAGATTTTCAACATTGCCACTTTACCACACCTCCTTATGAGCAGTACAGCTGTCATTTTTCACATCAGGCCCAAAATGTGTTTCCGCGCATGTAGCGCACAATGGCACAGTTGGTGTGCAAAATCAAAGTATGGGATAGATTAAGAAAATCACAGTGACACTGTTCATGAGCAGAGGTCTTAAAATGGTTATGTTGAAAATTTGGTGAAAAAATTCCTAAAAATGACTGTTTTACAATCATGCGTTGCACAGTTCCTTCGCACGCTCGTAGGTTCACTAATTTTTAATATTTTCACTCCAAATTTTCAGCATTGCCATTTTACTACACCTCCTTATGAGCAGTACAGCTGTCATTTTTCACGTCACCCAAAATGTGTTTGCATGCATGTAGCGCACAATGGTGCAGTCGGTGTGTGCAATCAATGTTTGGGACAGATTAAGAAAATCACAGTGACACTGTTCATGAGCAGAGGTCTTAAAATGGCTATTTTGAAAACTGGATGAAAAAATTCCCACAAATGACTGTTTTATGAGCATTTGTTGTGCTGATCCTACACACACTCGTAAGTTCACGAATTTTCAATATTTTCACTCCAGATTTTCAACATTGCCATTTTATCACACCTCCTTATAAGCAGTACAGCTGTCATTTTTCACATCTTGCCCAAAACATGTTTCCGCCCATGTAGCGCACAATGGCACAGTCGGTGTGAGAAATCATTGTATGGGACACATTAAGAAAATCACAGTGACACTGTTCATGAGCAGAGGTCTTAAAATGGCTATGTTGAAAATTTGGTGAAAAAATTCCTAAAAATGACTGTTTTACGAGCGTGCGTTGCACAGTTCCTACGCACGCTCGTAAGTTCGCAAATTTGTAATATTTGCACTCCAGATTTTCAACATTGCCATTTTACCACACCTCCTTATGAGCAGTACAGCTGTCATTTTTCACATGTCGCCTAAAATGTGTTTCCATGCATGTAGCGCACAATGGCACATTCAGTGTGCACAGTCAATGTTTGGGACAGATTAAGAAAATCACAGTGACACTGTTCATGAGCAGAAGTCTTAAAATGGCTATGTTGAAAATTTGGTGAAAAAATTCCCTTCAGACATTCTGCAATGTTACTAATGAAGACACTGAACAGGGCTGGCCCCAGGACCGATCCCTGCAGTACCCCACTGGTGACCCTCTCTCCCTAGACTGCACACCATTTACCACTACTCTCTGCCTCCTGTCTGTTAGCCAGTTTCTAACCCAGTTTACCACCCTCTCCCAATGCCCAGCCTACCCAGCTAGTTTATCAGCCTCCTATATGGGATTGTGTCAAAGGCTTTGCTGAAATCAAGGTAAGCGTTGTCCACTGCCCCACCCTAATTCACTTCCTTTGTCACCCAGTCAAAGAAATCAACCAGATTTGTCTGACATGATGTCCCCACTGTGAATCCATGTTGACTATGGTCCTGGGCTCTGATGGCTTCTAGATGCCCCACTATCCTTTCTTTAAGCAATGTCTCTATGATCTTCCCCACTACTGAGGTGAGGCTGAACAGCCTATTGTTCCCTGCCTCCTCCCTGCTGCCGGACTTGTGTAGAGGTACCACATGTGCCCTCCTCCAATTCACTCGTGTTGAATGACTCAGTGAACATGGCTGCCAGAGGTACTGCTATCTCCCTTCACAGTTCTCTTAATATCCTTGGGCATATGCCATCTAGTTCCATCGCTTTGTCCACCTTCAATTTGTGAGCTCCTGTAGGACTCTTTTGCCTTTGAATGGACTATTGTCCACCTCTTCACCCCCTTGGCAACTGCTGTACTGCTGTGGCCCTTGCCCCTCCCACTCTTCTGTGAATACTGAACGGAAAGACACAGTGGATGTCTTGGGAGGAAGGCATGGAACTATCACTTCCAAATACCTAAACAGCACATACAAGCAAGTAACATTCGGCATTGACAAATGCTTGTTAGTATTTGGGATTTAGCAGCATTATAACATCATAAATGGTCAGAAACAAAAGGAATTCTTTATGCCCCTCAACTCTGGGGCAGGTGAGGTATTGTATATGTTGGAGGGAGCAGCAACTAGTCAGCAGCAGCTAAGAAGCTGGCTGCTCTTTAAAATGCAAATACAAAGTGTAGTGAAACAAATCTACACACAGCAGGGACCCACTAAAGCACAATAATCAGTCAAAACAACAAAAAAATATACTAAGCCCCTGAAAGTAACAAGTTGAAGCAAGACAGTAAAACAGTATATGGTCTAGAAAAATAAGCAGCAGTAATACTAGTTACTTAGAAAAAGAACTTCGGGTCTAAAATACAATATAGGTAGGGCCTCTTAAACACACCACAGAAGCTAGAAGGTACCCTTTTGCAAACAGAGCTAACCATCAATATATGTTAGTTTACTAGTAGTCGTAGAATCTGTGAGACTGAAAACAGTTTATGGGAGGCCCCCTAGAAATACCTCCTGTAGCGTGTACTGGTATGCCACCCTTATGGTGACACCAACCCAGCGAAATACATACCTGTCGGCAAAACCAACACTTTACCGACAGGTCACTGTGTTGGTGCGCCTGAGACAGGGGCATGCCGTCTCCCGATCCTGCACCCCCACCTCGAATCAACTCCGACTGGGTTGAGAATCCAAATGATGGGGGGCAGGGAGTAGACACTGTATGGGGGTTGGGGAGCTAAGAGCCCTGATGAGAAAAAAAAAAAAAGGACTGGGAGACATACAGGAATCATGTAGACTGCAACTTGCGGTCAACTTGATTCCTGTCGGTGTAATGCCGGTTGACATAAAGAATGTCGAACTGGCATGGTAGAGCCAGGTATACCAGAACTCAGATGTATCTATAGCTGACATTTAAAGGTAAAAAAATTCACGCATATTAAAAAAAATTTTCTGACACAGTTTCTGAACTTGTCTTGGCTTTCAGCACGTACACTGTGTTTTTTAAAATTTTATTTATCTTGCCGTGAGAACTTTAATATTTAGTCTATCTGATTCCTACAGTGGCAATCAAGAAACATTTTGTCCATTGGACCCGAACAACCATGCTCTGTGCTGCGGCCTTCTATGGGTCTGGGAACTCACCAACCAACCACTTGCGCCTGGCCTGCTCCATGACCTTGTGGGGAGTCTGACTTATTCACAATGCCATCACAGTCAGAGAGAGAGTCCAGCCGAGCTGCCAGCAGTAGATCGATGATAATCTATCACCTTGGCTTTTTAGGTTCGGCCCCCGTGCCCCCAAGCCCTCAACCAGCCAGACAAGCCAGCCTAGCATGCAGCAGACACACAGACAGACTGAGTAGTCTGTGAGAGTCCATTCTCCTCCTTCCTACTGTGCACTGCCCAGCCCTGGTGGGCCTTGCATACACATCTCATACAGTACCTTGCTCACTGTAGTAGCCTATTGCCAGTTCGGTCAGGTGTTGGCTGATGATTCAGCGGTGGGTGGCTCCATGGCTCAGGCTACCACTGCTGCTCTACTCGGTGGTGGTGCCGGTGTTTTTTTGAGCTGTGTTCTCCCTTCACCTAACCTGCATAGTCGGTCCACGTCCCCACTCCGGCACTCCGCACAGTGTAACTAATGCACCTACCACTCCTCCTCCTTGCCAGCTCTGAAAACCTGACCGAGGCTGAGTGAGAGTTGCCCAATGGGCCCGGCCGATTGGGTCACAGGCTGATCCCAACCATGACCAGACCACTGACTTGCTGCCTTTACATGATTGCTGCTTGACTTTGCTGGAGGACTGACTTGGACCTGCACAGCCACACACTAGTCTTTCTCCAGACACCAGACACGTCAGGACAGTGGACACAGTTAACTTATTTTTAAATTAATGGCTGAACAACCAAACTTCATCCACGCAGAAAAACGCTGCTCGCTCTGTTGCCCACACACCAACACAGATGTCTCTTCTCCTGACAGTCTCCTCTCCTACCAAGGCATGCCCTCCGCACCATCTCATGCAGCTAGTCACAGACACTCTCCGGCTCCTCTCTCCTCCTTCTATCTCTCCTAATTGGTGGAAGTTTCATGTTCAGGAGCCAGGGGTGCATTTTATTGGCTGTAAGGCTCAGTGCCGGCAGTTGAGGACTGTTAGATATTCGCGGTCCCCCTGGCCCCCTTCTCTCCTGGAAAGAAAAAAAGAGGAAACACATTGCAGTGCACCACAAAAAACAAACCTGGATGGGTCACGGAATCGTCAACTGCAGTGGATTTCAACTCCACTATTTTATGACTCCAATCCTATGCAATTGCAACTGAATACTTCAACTGCCGATGACTGCTCCGGGGTCTACCACTCTCCCTCCTTTCCTCGAGGCTGTACATCTTAAGCTCTTTCAATCTTTCTTCATATGTCTTCTGGTGCAGACCCTGCACCATTTTGGTTGCCCTCCTCTGGACAGCCTCCACCCTGTCTGTCTTTGCGGAGATGGGGTCTCCAGAACTGTACACAGTACTCCAGATGTGGTCTTACCAACTGTCTGTACAGAGGGCCAACTACTTCCTGTTTTCTACTGGTGATGCCTCTCCCTGTACATCCCAGTATCCCCCCAGCCCTCCTTACTGCCTTCTCACATTGCTGGCCCACCTTTAGGTCATCTGATATGACTACCCTCAGGTCCCTTTCCATTTTTGTTGTTGTCAGTATCTCACCCCCCATTGCGTACTCTTCCCCTGGGTTTTTGTTTCCCAGGTGCATTACTTTGCACTTCTTTGCGTTGAATCTAAGCTGCCATACATTTGACCATTCCTCCAACCTTGCCAAGTCCCTTTTCATCCTTTCCACCCCACCTTGCGTATCAACCCCATTGCAGATCTTTGTGTCATCTGCAAAGAGACATACCTTTCCTTCCAGTCCCTCTGCAATGCCACTTATAAAGACATTAAAAAGGACTGTCCCCAGTACTGAACCCTGCGGTACCCCACTAGTAACCCCCCTTTCCTCACCGTGGACTCCATTTACTATTACCCTCTGTGTCCTGTTGTCCAGCCAGTGTTTTACGCAGGCTGCCACCATGGGACCCACTCCCAGGCTGGCTAATTTTTTTTTACTAATCTTTTATGCGGGACTCTGTCAAATTCCTTGCTAAAGTCTAGGTAGGCCATGTCCACAGCCCCTTCCTAGTCTACTACTTTGGTCACCCAGTCAAAGAAATCAATTAGATTTGTCTGACATGACCTTCCTGCTGTGAATCCATGCTGCCTCGGGTCCTGTGCCCCACTGGCCTCTGGGTTCTCAACAATTCTTTCCTTCAGAAGTGATTCCATCATTTTCCCTACCACTGTGAGTCAAACTGATAGGTCTGTAGTTTCCTGCCTCTGTCTTGCTCCCACTTTTGTGAAGGGAAATCACATCTACCCTCCTCCAGTCTTCAGGTACCACACCATCCTCCCATAATTTGTTTAAAAAGGATAGTCAGTGGTGTTACTAGTTCTTCCCTTAGTTCTTTTAGAATTCTGGGGTGAATCCCATCAGACCCCATTGCTTTATCTACCTTCAGTTTTAAGAGTTCTTTCAGAACCCTTTCTTCTGTGAAAGGACTAATATCAACCCCCTATCCAGAGTGCTTCTATTGATTGGATTAGGTATCTCCCACTACTTTTCTACTGTGAATACTGAGCAGAAGTATTCGTTCAGTATCCCTGCTTTTTCACTGTTACTCTCTGCCCAACTACCTTCCTCTTTATTCAGCCTCAGTATCCCTGTCTTAGTCTTTCTTTGCTCCCTAATGTACCTATAAAAGGTTTTATCCCCCTTCTTAGCTGAGTTGGCTATCTTTTCCTCGGTTTGGGCCTTTGCTATTCTAACTGCTTTCCCCGCTTCCTTCTGTTTTAACTGGTACAGTTCTCTGTCCTGCTCCTTCTGTGTTTCCTTATACTTCCTGAATGATATCTTCTTCTCCCTAACCTTCCCCATCACTTTTTTTGAGAACCATAGTGTTTTTTTCTTTAGTTTTGATTTGTTTATTTGCTTCACACAAAGGCTTGTTGCCTCTGTGATGGCGGTTTTGATGTTTCCCTATTGTTGCTCCACCCCACCTTCTTGCCTGTTTGCTAGTGCTTTTCTGAGGCACTCTCCCATTTTGACAAAATCATCCCTCCTGAAGTCCAATACCTTCACTTTTGTAGGGCTTGACTCTACAGCCCCAGTGCACACTATGCGGCCGATCATCAACAACCCCGACAACGCTCCAGGCAAAGCTAAATAACTCACTAAAAAGCCGTGTCTAAACTAAGTAGAACGATTTAATGATAAAATGAATAATACAACAACACAGCGGCCAAAAACAATCGAGGCAGGCGAAAAACAGAAAAGAAACAGACATTTTTCGTGAACAGCAAACACAGCAGTCACAGCATGCCCAGTGCAGCTGCCATATGTGATACCCAATACCACAGCTAGGTGGGCTTGAACACTGAGAGGTTCTACCCATTACCGCAGCTGGGTGGAATGGAACACCGAAGTTCTAGCTAGTACCACAGCTAGGTGGGCTGGAGCACTGAGAGGTTCTAACCATTACCACAGCTGGGTGGGCTGGAACACTAAGGTTCCACCCATTTCCACAGCTGGGTGGGCTGGAGAACTAAGAGGTTCTAACCATTACCACAGCGGGGTGGGCTGGAACATTGAGAGGTTCTACCCATTTCCACAGCTGGGTGGACTGGAGCACTGGGAGGTTCTAGCCATTACCACAGCTGGCTGGGTTGGAGTACTGAGAGGTTCTAACCATTACCACAACTGGGTGAGCTGGAGCACTGAGAGGCTACCCATTTTCACAGTTGGGTGGATTGGAGCGCTAAGGTTCTACCCATTACCACAGCTAAGTGGGCTTGAACACTGAGAGGTTCTATCCACTACCACAGCTGTGTGGGCTTGTGCACTGAGGTTCTACCAATTACCACAGCTGGGTGGACTGGATCTCCGAGGTTCTAGCCACTACTACAGCTGGGTGGGCTGGAGCACTGAGGTTCTACCCATTACCACAGCTGGGTGGGCTGGAACATTGAGCAGTTCTACCCATTACCACAGCTGGGTGGGCTGCAGCATTGAGATTCTACCCATTACCACAGCTGGGTGGGCTGGAGCACTAAAGTTGTACCCATTACCACAGCTGGGTGGTCAGGAACACTGAGCAGTTCTACCCATTACCACAGCTAGGTGGGCTTGAACTCTGAGAGGTTCTACCCATTTCTACAGCTGGATGGGCTGGAACACTGAGGTTCTACCCATTTCCACAGCTGGGGGGTGGAGCACTGAGATTCTAGCCATTACCACAGCTGGATGGGTTAGAACCCTGAAAGGTTTTAAATATTACCATAGCTGGTTGGGCTGGAGTACTAAGAGGTGCTATCCATTACCACAGCTGAGTGGGTAGGAACACAAAGGTTTTACCCATTGCCACAGCTGGGTGGATACTACTGTGAGGTTCCAGCCATTACCACAGCTGGGTGGGCTGGGAAACTGAGATGCTCAAACCATTACAACAGCTGTGTTGGCTTGAACACTGAGGTTCTGCCCATCACTCCAGCTGGGTGGGCTGGAGCACCGAGGTTCTAGCCACTACCACAGCTGGAGCACTGAGAGGTTCTAACCATTACCACAGTGGGGTGGGCTGGAACACTGAGAGGTTCAACCCATTACCACAGTTGGGTGGGTTGGAACACTAAGGTTCTACGCATTACCACAGCTGGGCTGGCTGGAACACTGTGCGGTTTTACCCATTTCCACAGCTGGGTGGGCTGGAGCACTGAGGTTCTAGCCATTACCATAGCTGGGTGCTCTTGAGCACCGAGGTTCTACCCATTACCACAGCTAGGTGGGCTGGAGAACCAAGGTTCTACACATTTCCATAGCTGGGCGGGCTGGAGCACTGAGGTTCTAGCCATTACCACAGCTGAGTGGTCTGGAGCACTGCGGTTCTACCCATTACCACAGCTGGGTGGGTTGGAGCACTGAGAGGTTCTTGTCATTACCACAGCTGAGCGGTCTGGACAACTGAGGTTTCACCCATTACCACAGCTAGGTGGGCTGGAGCACTGAGGTTCTAACCATTACCACAGCTGGGTGGGCTGGAGCACTGAGGATTCTACCCATTTCCACAGCTGGGTAGACTAGAACACTGAGGTTCTAGCCTTTACCACAGCTGGGTAGGCTGGAGCACTGAGGTTCTAGCCATTACCACAGCTGGGTGTGCTGGAGCACCAAGGATCTAGCCATTACCACAGCAGGGTGGGTTGGAGCACTGAGAAGTTCTATCCATTACCACAGCTGGGTGGGTAGGAACACAGAGGTACTACTGATTGCTGCAGCTGGGTGGATAATACTGTGAGGTTCCACCTATTACCACAGCTGGGTGGGATGCAGCACTGAGAGGCTTTAACCATTATCACAGCTGGATGGGCTGGAGCGCTGAGGAATTCTACCCATTACCACAGCTGGGTGGATAGCACTGTGATGTTCCACCTATTACCACAGCTGGGTGGGCCGGAACACTGACAGGCTAATTAACTTTCCAAAAGTCACACAGTCAGTATTTGGCTCTTGCAGGGTTTGAACCTGCAGGCTCCCAGTTCCTAAACCAGTGCTCTAACCACAAGATCACACTGCTCCAATTAATTATATTGGCTAAATCCAGCAGCTGTTCATTCCTTGTTGTAACCTAAATCTGTTAATACTGAAGTAAAATTAAGTAGCAGCATGTTCTAAGGGCATGGGTACAGTTTACTATCCACACGCTGGCAGTTCTACTGGAGCGCTAATATCAGTCGAACGTCTTTAAGCTAAGCTCTTCCTACCACCCAGGCGGTGTATCCTCCAGATCTGCCCTGTGATGTCAGATCTTTCTTTCTGCTGGAAGGGTCAGGTCTCCTCCTTCACAGTTCTGCTGCGCTTGAGGGTTACCTAATAGTGCTTTGGCAAAAACTTTGTTGAACTTCGAATTTCTTTCATTTTCTTCTTGGACTGTTACTGCTCCTTTGTTACAGCTCTGCCTCATTGATTTCAGCATCAGAAGATGGAAGAAGTAAAGCTGTCTTGTGGCTTCAAATTCTGTATTACGTGTTGACAGAAAATGTTGAACACTAACGGCCACCTGTCCTGCCTCTATTGCTTGGGAGCGTAGCACATTTTGGAGGGATGTGGTCTTTGTCAGGTGATGCTTCCAGTGTCACTGGAGGATTGTACAACTAGGCATCTCCTTGGTTGACCAACTGAAATGGACCCAAAGATTCAGCTAGAAAGCCACAAGATGGCCTCAGCTGTGGCTGGAACAGCTGCACAACTGGCAGCATTTGAGGAGGTGGTGGCAGCTACCGCATTGAGTACTTCATTGGCCTCGGTGCAGCTCCTGGTTGGGGCCAGCATCAGAGAGTCATTCACAGAAGGATTCCGTGACCTATGTTGGGCCCTCCAAGCCTTCTGGGAGAGCTGTTCTCATCATGGTAAGAAACACACAAGTGGCACCAATTGTGGGATCGGGAGAGACAGGTCCTCCCGCTCTCTTGACTCCCCCGATTGCTCAACTCATGTTGAACTTTCCTTGGTTGAGGGTTTGGTTGACAACTCCTTGGTGGTCCCATTGGGCTTGTCAACCTCAACACTGCTGAGCAGGCTGTCAAGATTTTTCTCAAGCCTGTTGACCAGTTGTCGTAGGAGATCAACAAGGATTCAATCTCTCAGACCATGGTTCTCCCAGTCTTCACTCAGAAGGATGTGGCCCAGTCAATGACTCTGACCAGTCCCACTCGGGATCAGCCTCCACCAGTGATTGTTCCTCCGAAGCCAGTGCTAGTCAACATGGCTCAGCATGTGTTCTACCACAACCCTCAAACTCTTCTCCTCAGCGTCATCCCTCCACTTGCGCTCTCAATCACACTCGACTGGGAGGCGTCACCTTTGATGCTCCTTGATCTCCTCGGGTGAGGAGAGACACCACTGCATCTTGGCACTACAAGGAGATCCTCTGGCAGCAGTGGACCACTATGGGGTGGAGTAAGTCTCTATTCCCTGGACTTTTGATCATCTGGCATCACCAGTCATACCCATGCCAGTCCAACCCCAACAGATGCCCCCAGCATCTGCCTTTCCACCCTTGTGGGTGGAGCTGCCTCCACCACTGCCCTTGGTGGGAGCCCTAACTAAGGACTGCAGTGCTGTGGCCAGTTTGCTAGGCCTGCTGTTGGTGAAAATCATCCATTCAGAAGACATGAGTTCACGGTGGTAAATGGTCAAAAACATTTTTGAAGAATCCTCCAATGATTTGGATGGGTCATTCATGTTATCCTCGAGGACTCATACTTTCAACTGTGTCTCGGTTGAGGAACTGTCCACCAACCATGGACTAGTGTCTTTTAGGGTTCCTTCTGCCTTATATCGGAGTCCATGATTGTGTCCTTGGAACCAGTTCAGAAGTAGGCTAAGTAACCCTTTACTGACATTCTGGACAAGGATGATTCCCTGGGTGTTGTTTTTCCCATGACTGAGGCCATTTTGAGACTGACCTTGGAGTTTTAGCAGCATCCAGCATCCTGTTGGCACTCTCCACTCATACGGCCTGCAAGTATACGGTCTCTACAGGATCCCTTTTGGGGTTCCTGGACTACCCTTTGGCTGAGGGGTTGGTATCAGACTCAGCCTTCTGGAAGCCCAGAGACCATGGGGGACATGGACAAGTTCCCCAACAAGGAGTCGAAGAAGCTTAACCATACAGCCAAGAAGGTCTGTGCCGTGTCCTTTCTGGTTCTTTGTCAGGCCAGTTATGCTGTCCTGATGGCCAACTTTGGTCACTGTCTGCAGGGAGTGCTGGATGAAATCCTCCTGCACCTTTTCTGCCAACAAGCAGTTGCTAGTGAAGTTGGTCAAAGACCAGGGTCAAGTGCTGCTAAACATCAGCTCCAGATGGCTTTAGGCTTGGGCGGCTCCTGTGACTGTGCTACGGCAGCAGCCTTCGTGATACACTGCAGGGCCTGGCTGAGATTCTCCACCTTCAAGTTGGATACTCAGCACAGGCTGGCCGATGTCCCATTTCTGGGCACAGACCTCTTCAACCCTCGGGTGGAGGAACATCTCACTAGGATTGAGAAGTTCAGCACCACCGTAGATTCTGTGGCTTCATCCTGGTAGGGCCTCAAGGCTCAAAAGTCAAAGAAAAACTGTCCAGTGTCAGTCTTTTCAGCCGGAGCACCCTCAGTAGCAGCCCCAACAGGGACAATACCCAAGCCTGGTATCCAAAGTCCAAGTTCTGCAACCAGGAGCTACAATGTGGTAGGGGTAGAAGTGTTGCCCCTTTCATTCCAGTGGATGGTGCCCCCTCCAAAGCTGCCCAGTGATGAGTCAAGGGATGTCATCCTCCCACCTGTCCAGTCCCTGACCAGTGCCAGGTCTGGGGTTTACTCTAGCAGAGACACTGGCCTAGGATCTGAACTTGGCCTAGGGGACAGGATCAGTACTGGTGAGAAGATGATGCAAGGCAGCGGGCCTGCAGTTCACCCCTTGTCTACAGGTGGTTGAAAGTCTGGCATGGTCAGAGTGCTACTCCAACTTATCTCTGGAACCATCTGCTCCTGTCACTGGTGGGGATCGGGGCTGTCCCATGGGATACATATGACTCCACTTTTCCTACCTGGGGTTCCCCCCAAGGGTGCTGTTTTGATCATTCACAGACAAGTGAGTTTGCCGGGCCCTCCCTCCAAGCGAAGTCCCCTGAGCATTCTTGCGGCCCTGGCAGTGGACCTGGCCTGGTCATTCATGACCCTCCTTGTCCTCCTCCTCCTCTCCTCTGTCCCTCCTCTTCTTCTCTCCCAGATATTTTGGGTGCTCTGAAGCTTATGACCTGGGACCAGTTCACGTCAGTGGTTGATGTGTCCCACCAGTTTCACCTCTGAGCTGATCAGGCTATTTTCAGGCTTGAGGTCCCTGTACTGCCACTGCTTGAATCCAGCTCTTCCTCTCCTGCTTCCTCCTCTGAGGAAGAGGATTTTTCTGTCCATCTCTCCTCTGATGATGAGTACTTTTGGTACCAGCAATTCCTTTCAGAGACGATGCAGGAGTTGAGTCTTCGCCATTTTGCAGGTCTCAGTACTGCTACCCTGGCATGGTCATTCATTGGAGAATACAGCAATGACAATTCTGTCATCCCTTCATGGCTCCAGACAGTTATGTAGATGTCAAAGAACATTTGCATCCTTCCCTTTGCCCCTTCTCAAGCTCCTAGGGATGTCCAATGCAGATATTGCACTCATGTGGGATATCCAGGCTCTATCCCTCATCCCACCTCAAGGAGTTTGGTGCAGCAGACCCCTTTGGGCCTAGGGGCCTGGTGCATGACTGCCCCCTCCAATACCAACTCTGCATAGGTCGATGCTTAGGGTAGAAGAATTTATGTGGTGGCTGTACCATGATTTGCATTTCTGCACCCTCCTGTTCTCAGGCTATGGGAGCTTCCACCTACCCCGACCAGTCTTGGGGTCCCACGAGATCTGTAAGGAGTCCCTGCACTACAGAGGGGTGAGGGAACTATAGTTTTTCCCTCAGGGTGACCCAACTCCTCCACTATTTTGGGAATAGCCTGACCAATAAATGGGAATAATGGTGAAGACTGATTATTGGAAGATATGAGAATTATGTACTAACCATAATTGTTGATCTTCCAGAATATCTTCACCATTCATTTGCACACCCACCCACTATCCCCCGCTCATGTAAGAGTCAGGGCCTCTGGGCAGCTCACCCTGGGCTGGGCACTTGGCATCCTTTTGCCACTCCTTCAGGGCTCCCCAACCTTGGAGAAATAGCCAGATCTATTACTGCTGGAATTGGGCTCTCTTGCACCCTCCCACTCTCCTGGTTTTTACTTGTAAAAAAAAAAAAAAGATAGTATTCCCCCTTTTCCTACAAAAAAAGTCTAAAAACAAAATTCATGTTTTTATTTACTTTTCACGTCCCACTCTTTTCCTCTAGGTAGGTTAATTGGTACCTACAAAAGTTGTGGTGCCCCAGGCTCCACCTTGAAGATACCGCCAGCCTCTGCCAACTGGTAGCATAGCCTCGCTATGAGGCACAGCCTTCACCTCCAGTGCCAAGGAGGGAAAGATGCTTAGGAGGTTATGGTGCTGCTTTTTTCTCAGCTTGCCCAGCTATATACTGCCTCACACCTAGGTGCTTGGTCTCTTCGTTTTCTTTCTTCTTTCTCTTTACTCTCTAGAGTGGCAAGAGGATGATAGCAGTGCTCTTGGTCCTCTCCAACCTCCCTGCTATCTTTATGGATTTTGTTTTAATCCTAGGTTCTAGTCCTCTGTGAGCACGAGACCTTGCCCCAAAATTGGCTTCTGCCATCTGATCCTTCAGATTCCTCTGGATCTCTCCCTGGACCAGCCAGAGCTATATGCCAGGGCTGCTGCCCTCCCTCCTCCTTTCTGTCCAGGTGGTTAGTTGACTCTGGCTCTTACACCCTCTAACCTTGTGCCACTAAGACGCATCCCTTAGGTCCTCGAAGTTGGTAGTCGGGTTTTATTTTTATGATTTTATATCCTATATGCTTTTCCTCTCCCTTTGGGCTATAGTCTTCTCTCTCTTTCTCCCTCCCACTAGTTTCTCTCCTGGCAAACAGAACTGAGAGAAGTAGGGGGCTGGTGTTGGTTACTGGCCAGCCCATGAGCATGATGTCACTGCATCTGCCTCGTGGGCAATGCCGGCACTGACGTCTGTCTCCTAGGCTAGAAAAGTCTGCTCATGCTGGGTCCTGTTGCCTCCAACTTAGACCCATCTGTGTGAATGAATGGTGAAGATATCACGGAAATTCAACACCTATAGTGAGAATGTAATTTCTTTTCTCTCGATGCAGACATCTAAGATCTCTGTGCTTATGCATTTTTCATTCTGTAATAAATGCACTGAAGTTGTGCTTTCCCGCCCCCCCAACACTGACCCACACAAACAGTGAACCAGATCTTATCTGTGTCAACCTTCACCATTCATCACTGTTGGGTATCTGACGGAGGTCAGGACCCCATGGGAGCCTTTTTTTTTTTTTAAAGGTAGGTGGAGTTGACTTACCATCGGTGCCGCCCTCGAGGCCGACGCACTGCGTGGCGCTCGCGGGTTGGCCGTTAGGCTGTGTCGACTCCACCTGCCTGCCAGTTCTTCGTCTCTCACCATAGCGGTTACCTCATGGAAGCCGTGAAGAGCCTAGGCCTGCTACGCAGTTCTCAATTTAACGATTTTAACAAATTCCTTTGGTTGAAGTCCGACGGTTTTCCTGCCAGTTCTGTTTCTGCCACCACTCAATGTCGCCCGGTAAGATCTTTCCTTATTTTCATATTTCGCAACGTCGAGTCTATTTTTGGAGTTTTTTTTTCCATAGGTCATGTCTCGGTCGGAGGGCAAGAAATCTAAGACGGGTCGGCCCCCCACGCGACGGTGCCCTTGTGGCTGAAAATATTCTGTTACTCACCAACACGACCTGTGTCTCTCGTGTCTTGGCCCACTTCACGACATGGAATAATGCGACGCCTATTTCTCCATGGACTGCTGGGTCATCGAGCAACATGCATGGAAAGTGGGGAGAGCTCCACCGACTTTCGGGGGTTGGGTGCGCACTCGTCGGGCGAAGCCACGCTCTCTCTGCCTTTCCTCCGGGTCCCCTCCCAGTTCTATACGGACTGAGGAGAAGGGAGCCTTGGCTACTAGTAGCCTAGCCGTTGCAGAGGCTTCTTCCGCGGTGCAGGAGGCGCCACCATGTCAATCGCCCCTTTTGGGGTGAAGGCTCCCCCGGTGTTGGACCCGCGGTTCGTAGGGCCCAGATTAGTGCCATCTCGACGCTATCGGTCAGCGCCATTTGTGGCACCATGGGCCCTTGCAGAGTCGTCGTCGGCGCTGATTTGTTGTGTGGTGCTGTGGCCTCTGTTGGAGCCATTTGCAGTGCCAGCGGAGTCAGCGGTGCAGTGGGAGACACTACGGTGCCGTCCTTTTCCATGTCTCGCCTCTGCCCCATCCTCAGCACCGAGGTTAAGCACGGCGCCGTGTCCTCGGGGCTCAGCGCCATGGGTCCTTCAGACTCCTACGTCGTTTCCATCGTCGGTGCCGTCTCTGCCCTTGGCGTCGCTCGCAGCGCCGTGGGGTCAGATGGCATCATGACTGGTCCAGGCTCTGGAGCTCTTGTTTGGGCTGAAGCCATGCCCCCTCTGGATTCCACTCGCGGATCTGCGGAGGGGGGGTGCTGGCACTGGCTCGGGCACAGTTGCGGTTTCTGGGCCTGTTGGCAAGGTTGGCAGTGGCCGCCCTCCTACGGTTTGGCACAGGGCCTTGGACTCTACCTCCTCAGACGTGGAGTCGAGCTCTGAATCAGACACACAGTCTGACCCTTTGGGGTTGGCTGTTGAGGAGATTAGCCCAGTAGTCTCCTCGACAAGCTGGAGTCAGCCCCCCTTCTGAGATGGGTTCGGTGGCTACCAAGACTAGGGTCAGGGGTGCTGACCAGCAGGCAGTAGTGCAGGCCACCATAGTTCTGCAACCTGGTCTTGGAGACCCCTCAGTAGTGGTACCCCCACCGGTGGTGTGTCTAGATTGCCCGACTTTGGGGTCGATCAGGGCACCTACAGGAGGGGAGGGTACTGTGCCCTGAGTAGCCCCTTCGGGAGCTGCTCAGAGATGCCAGCTACCTAGGCTGGTCCCCTCGAGGAGGAGGGCTCTTTTGGACTCCGAGGGGTCGAGGGGCGTGGGGTCGGCACGTCGGCCTTTTTCGGGAGCCCACCCGGGCTCTGAAAGAAGCCGTAGTGCCGATATCCGCTCTTCCCCCTCGGTCTCTTTGAGAGAGTCCCATTCTTTTGAGGTAGGGGACCATCCTTCTGGACCTATACGGCCCCGGTCGCCTCACAGGGGGGGAATTCTTCCGGGTGCAGCCAAGGCAGTACCGAAATGGTTGTTCAGCTGTCGGCTGTGGGGTCTTCTGGGGCACCTTCTTCCATGTGTGCCCACAGTCCGCTCCTTAGCCCAGGCGGAGGTCAGCCGACATCTCTTCTCGGCTCTGCCCCCATCCCTCTGCCACACTCTCCTGCGCTCCCAGGCATCCTTGGTCCTAGCGGGCCTCTTTCCTGGGAGCAGTTCAGAGTGGTGGCTGCTCGGTTCCCTGTTTACTTTAGGGCGACGGACAGCCAGGTTTTTCAACCTCCCCCTGTGCAGCCACCCACTGGACAGTCAGTGCCCTCCAGCTCCTCATCCCTCTCTTCAGGGGGAGAGGAAACTTCTGTCCACATCTCTCCAGCTGCTGATCTCGCGGAGTATCAGCGATTCCTCGTGAGGATGTTGGAGGACTTGCACCTACTCCTTCCACTACCAGCAATCCTGAGCACTTGGCACACGCCTTTCTAGGTGATTTTGGTGAGGCCACCCTTGCGGTGCCACCCTGGACTGCTCCCTATCGAGAGGCATCATTGCGTTCCTGGCAGAGGCCCTTCTCCGGAGATCCTGCCCCAAGGGATCTCAGCCAGAGGTATTGCACACCCCTGGAGTCTCCAGGTTCCCTGCCTCATCCACCATCTGGATTGATGCAGTTGGACACTCCTGATGGGGTTCGCACCCTTCACCGTGACCGGCCCCCAGATCAAGACTCTTCGGATTTTGACTTCTGGGGTAGGAGGACTTTCTACTCGACACGGTTACTTCTTTCTATTTCTGCACATCAGGCCCACTATGCAGCCTATGACAGGTTCTTGTGGTCCAGGCTGGGTCAGCTCCGAGCCTTGTTGCCTAATACGGAACAAACCAGACAAGCCATTGCACTCTCTGCACGTGGCCTGGAGCTAGGAAGGCACCAAACGAGGGCATCCTATGATACCAGCGAGGTAGCTACTAGGGTCGTAGGGACAGCGATCTGCACTAGGCGGACGACATGGCTGCGTCTTTCCCGGTTGTCACCCTTGGCCTGGTGTAGGATGATTAACTCCGCCCACCAGGGAACCTATCTCTTCTCCCACAGAGCGAGATGGTGCTTGTCGGGGCAACTTCCTTCCCCCTCTGGGGGGACTCTGTCTCACTCTCCCCACTCTCAGGCCTCTCCAGGCCCTGAAGGTTCCCCCCTTTAGTGTGTCACCCACTGAGGGCTAAAGGATTTTATCCCTTAGGGTGAAAAAGAAAACCCCCTTCGGGGGGGCTCGGTACTCACCCAACAGTGATGAATGGTGAAGATTGACACAGATAAGATATGAAGATTACGTACCTACCGTAATTATGATCTTTCTGTGTATCTTCACCATTCATCACGATCCCACCCTCCATCACCCTGAGGCCTCAGTCTCTGGGTTCCCCTCCCTCTCTGTGCCCATCTCCCCCTCTCCTTCTTTAGGAGTGGGGTAAAACAGGACACACAGGGGGATAATGTTCTGGTGAGAGTGGACAGCAAGGGGGGCACTCCTTCTCCAGTGCTTTGGCTCCACCCCTGTGGGGTGGGAGTTGTCAGTTGCCCTCCTTTCTCTCCTCCCCCCATGCTCCCGTCCAAACTATTTCTTCTTGCATAAAAAAAAAGTTTCCCTTTTTTTTCACCAATAATCTCTCCTGAGAGGGAGTTTATTCTCTGTACCCTGTCCTTCTTCCAGAATAGCCGCCTCTGCTTGTCTGGAGTGTGTGCCAGCTATTCTGTGCCTTGAATTCTGGCAGAAAGCCTTTGGCTACTCCTTGCAGTTCCTATACAATCTGAAGACGGACGAGGGTCTGGAATGTACTAACCTTCTCCCCTCTCTTCCTAAATTCTTTACCCACCCAACCTTCCTCTTCCTTTCCAGAGATTGGAGCCCCTCTCAATCCCTTTAGTTTCTGACTCTCTTTCCCTCTCTGTCCTCTCAGTCGTTTTTTCTCCTTTTGGTTCATATATCTTTTCCTTTTTCTGTCCCTTGGACTTCCTTGTCCCACCCTCCACTCCCTTCCTCTTACCCTCTCCGGCGACTCAGAACTGGCAGGCAGGTGGAGTCAACACAGCCTATCGGCCAACCCGCGAGTGCCATGCAGTGCGTCGGCCTCGAGGGCGGTGCCGATGGTACATCGACTCTGCCTACCTTTTAAAAAAAAGGCTCCAGCAGGGTCCTGACCTCCGGCAGATACCCAACAGTGATGAATGGTGAAGATACACAGAAAGATCATAATTACGGTAGGTACGTAATTTTCATTTTTTGAGGGACCAGATTATCATCAGTTGCATCCTGTGTCTTGTTTTACATGGGCAGTTTGTAACTTGAATATTTTCTCTAATTGGAGGTAACTGTCATTAACAATTTTTTTTCTGTCCTGGAGAAACTTGCCATTGGCTTTAGATTAGCTGACGGGTGGGCCTGGGTGTGCTGTCAGAGCTTCTCCCATCTTTTTTTTTTTTATCATTTAACATTTTATCCTCATCTGCAGCCACAGTCCTGCATTACATCCAGCCACCGCTCCTCCGCTCCACCTCCGACCCCGAAGCTCTCATTCCCAGCTGGCAGACACATCTCTGCCTGCGAAGAGCCCTCCCTCAGCCCAGCCCGCGAGGAACCGTTACCGCACATTGCCTTCCGGACATCATCGGCTGGTGAAACTGCGGCTATCAAGCTGCCGCGGATCTGTGCTGCTTTTTCCTCCATTTATTTTCCCCTGGAAGCATGGACATGCAAGGACATCAGCACACTGACGTGCAGACGTCTGCCATGTTTCCCCCCCACTGGCACCTGTGCTACTGCAGTACCACCGGGCTTCCCCAGGGACCAGCAGAGTGCGGTGTGCATCCCTCCCTTCTCCCCAGGACTAGGAGAGCTGTCGTTGGACGCTCGATCCTAGTCCTCCCCTGCCGACCCCCGATGACCCAGGCTCATTCCCAAACCCGGGTCACCAGCGTGGGGCGAGGTGTGGTGTCCAGCACCTCAACCCTCAGTGCCACCAGGCCGGCTGAGCTTCTCCCATCTGAAATGCTTGCTGTGTTAATATTTACATATAGTAAACACAGACTGTAGCCGTATTGGTCCTTGGAAAACAAGAGTCGCTGATAGTTTCCTTGCTTTCTTTATTTCTTTCAAAAGTTTGACCAGAAAGGACGGACTGAGCACTCACTCCAGAGGCAGGTCTTAACCTGCGGGACTGTCTTTACCTGTCAGCAACCCCCCCAGAGTCTTCAGTTGCCAGCCAGTTGGCCCAGGACCATGAGGAGGGTTGCCATTCTACCGAGTGTCATGAGCATAAAAGCATTAGAATTCCCCAACAGCTGGCAGATGCAACAAGGTTCAGAAAAGCAGCAGGAGCTGCCTTCCCTCAGGACTGTTTCTTCACCACCTGGAGTGCCAAGTGTTCACTCCAGAGGCAGGTCTTAACCTCCGGGACTACCTTTATCTGCCTCCTCATATTCATCACTCATTCTAGTGGTCCCGCATGAGTGCTCTCAGCATGAGGGAACCAACAGGAGTGGGATTCCTCCAGGGGAATCACCAGAGGTGAGACACTAGGGAACTCTGCCCAACTTCCGCCCTGCAGCCAGTAAATTAATGCTAATTTTGTCTATCCTCTGTATTACGTTCCTTACATAAGGAGTACCTGGGGTCTTCTTCTGCATTCTGGTAAACACAAGTGTTTTAGACTCAGGTTTTGTTGCTCAGTTTAATGTTTATTACTGCATTGCATCTGATAACTGTACAGCTTCCATCAACAACTTTTGACTTCTTGACTGCACATCTGTTATGTATTTTACTATTATTTTTAATGTAATGTGTTTTTATTGTATTGTATTTTCTTATTTTATTACATCTTCAATATGTTATCTTTACCTACACATCTTGTATTGTTTACGCCCTATCCCTCCCTAGGATGCAGCTGGAAATTATTTCCAGATGCATCGGGGGGGTTAATACAAAGTGCTTATGGTAAGAAATTGAGCTTGGATAGGTACAATGAACATCTCTAATGGGGTATATCAGCAGTTTAATACCTCTTATTTGAGCAACATATGTTGTATGCAAAGATGATATAGTACGGAAGCTTTTGGAGCCCAACAAATCCTGACAAAGTGAGCTGTTGGGCCCTGAAAGCTTGTGTACTACGCCATCTTTGTACTAGATAGTGTATATACTGATGTATAAGTCTGTTTTTTTATGCTAAACATAGGCCTTCAAGAAGGGGGACTCAAATTATCTGAGAGGTTGATCTATCTACAGGGTTTTCTGCGGTAAACCATTTTTGCAACTGTGTAATCAGATTTCTTTGTCCAGCCCTTGCCTCAAAGACTGCATAGCAAATCTTTGTACAGTTCACCTTTTTTCCCCCCTAACTTGGCTCTTTTGCACATTGTAAATATTAATTTGCTGAGGGTTAGGTACTAAATCCCACAATCAAAAATCCCTGACTCAGAAAATACCATAGGGAGATTCCCAATCGATTTTTTAGACCGATAGCAAACAATCCCGATACACACAAATCCCGCCTGCTTATCTAGTGCACCGTATTCGGATCACAACATGACAGGTACATATTTTTGCTATTGCACCGCACATCGCAGTCGGATCCTTACCTGCTATCAGCTAGTGTAGATAGAGCCATAATGTACAGGTGACATGTACCTGTAACCGTGCAGCTGCAAGATTGCGATCCGGGTTATTTTAATAACCAGGTTATCACACCAGGCTCTTTTCCGCTTTGCAAGTAGACAAGAGCAGGAATGGCTGAAGCAGCACCGGTGTGCTGTTTAGTGCCCTCACAGAAAGATTAGGACAAACTGTGTATTGGGGGTATTTACTGGTTAGAGAGAGAAATTGTAAACGAGTAAGGAAAGCGAATCTAACCTCAGAGCCAAGATCTTTGGCAGAGCTTGAAGTTCTAGAGGAGATGAAAAGTGTTAATGGGCAACCATGGTTATTGCAGGATTCAACAGTTGGTGATGAACGGTTTCTGTTGTTCATCACAAAATCAAATATTGAGCACCTACAGCAAGCTCGGTTTTGGATAATGGACGGTAATTTTTATACTGTCCCCTCTATATTCAGGCAGCTTTATTCCATCCATGCCCCTGTTGGGCCTGAAGAGATCACAAGGATTGTACCACTAGTTTTTGTCCTAATGTCTGCCAAAGTCTCAGACTAATTATCAGAGACTATTACAGGATTTGCAAGACCTGGCAGATAAGGCTGATCTGATTCTGTCACCAAAGTACGTTATAACCAGTTTTGAGCAGGCAGTGATAAATGCCTGCAAAATCAAGTTCCCAGAGACAATCAGTAAGGGGTGTCTGTTTCATTTAGGGCAAATTGTCTGGAGAAGGATACAGACCCTTGGCTTAGTGCCTCAGTATGGTAGCATCTCAGAGTTTAGTCTTCTCATGAGGTTGCTCTTGCTTTTCTGCCATCAGAGGAAATAAAAGTTGCCTTCAACGAATTAAAAAGTATTATGTCAGACAACAGTGTTCCACTGTTAGACTGTTTCAAAGAAAATTACATTTTGAGCAGAGTCAGGAGGCAAATAAGGACCAGAGCTGCTATCAGGAACCCACCCCTTTTCCCACCTGATTTTTGTTCAGTTCATGACCAGGTCGAAATTGATATTCCACAGACACAGAGCAAGGTGGAAGCATGGCACCGCAGACTGGGTGCATTAATAGGCTCTGCTCATGTCAGCACCTACAGGTTCATTTTTCAACTGCAAAAGGAGACAATGGTTACTGATACAACATGTGAGAAGATACTACGGGGCTTGCCAAGGTCGCCAGCAGAAAAGCGCTATTGAAATAGAGAGGAAAAAATTGCCAATGTGATCAGTGTGAACCAGCAATGATCAACACTGGAATTTCTAAGGGGAATAGTGTGACAGTCGCCCCCATCACCACGGGACACTCACTACTTATGTTCGTGTAACCCCTGCAAATGGGGGTTCCCAAAGACTTCAGGAGCTTGCTTGAATGCTCCAAGCCTGAATGGTGTTTGGCATTTAAGCCATTTATCAGTGAGTGTTTTAGAGCCTCTGGTACTGTCTTTAAGAGCTGTCTGCTTGCAGACATAATTAGTTTGTATGGGGACGTGTGTTTCTCTTTGATTGAGTACCACCAAGCTGCTGCCAATTCACTTCATTTTTGCAGTCACTAGGAGTGCAAAGGGAACCTATCTGAAAGATGTAACTGTTTGCCAGAAATTATTTAGAGTAATAATGAAATTACAGTTTGTCTAACCTGCTTTCTTTGCAGTCAGAACTGTCTGCTAGTTCCCCATTCTAGTTTTGAACTGCTGAACTGGACCAATCCAGTGTGGGGTAACTAGCTCTAAAATGGTGCCTTGGACGAATCTGAACTTGGACTCATAATCTGAGCCAGCCACAAGAGGATTGTATGGCAGTGACTCTGGGAGATGTAGTTTAGACTTCAGTGCCTTTTTGGACCAACAGCAGCAGTCTATTGTGAGTGACAGCCAATCCAGTCAAGAACTGGGAGGAACTCAAAGGAAGTGCCGGTTTTGTCGGTTGGAGTTGAGTTGAGCTTTGGCAGTGAAGAAGGAAGGAGCCCTGTGCTTTTCAGTGTGCAGTTTTAGTCAAAAACGTGTGTAAGACCCAGAGTTCCGGTCTGCAGCTTGTGTAACAGCTTGTTAGGACTGAATCCGTCCTGTGAAAAGAATCAAAGGATCTCTGAAGATAGAAACCAGGCTCACCCTGTAGAAGACTGGAGGAATTGCTGAAAATTGCACCGTCTGTCAGGAACTGAAATCTGCTGTGTGTTCTCCCGGTATTGTGCAGTAATTGCGATCGGGATACAGATGCAGCCTGCCTGGTATAGTGCTTTCTTTATATGGATGTGAAGAGGTTTGTGTACCTCAAGTGAGCCCTGCTGACATTGAAGGACCCTATCTTATTTGGAGGTCGTGAGTACTAATTCAGGGTCGCTCCCTGTTGAATTGCCACATTAAATCCAAATGGAATTACTGTACTGCTGACTGTTTAATTCTCCTTTTCTCTGTGTGAAAGGGCCCCTACCAGCTGCCACGGTTTGGACTAGCCACCAGGGCTTGGGGTACAGGGACAGTAACTGATAGGGATAGGCCTGTGCACAGAGCCATAGGTAGATTATTAGAGTGATAAGCTAATTAACCTGATTTCCCTGTCCTTGTTATATCCCCTAAATAAATCAGAGCTGCTTGTTTCAGCAAAGTTATACTGCCTGAGGTATTTGTCTATGTTAAAGTACTGTACTGTGATTGTTGCACTGTATCTCATTTCACAGGAGGTCCCAGTGCCGGAACCAGACCTGGGGTAAGTGTATACTGTGAAGGTAATTCTGATATATTGTGTGGGCCACTAGTGGGAAGAAAGGGGGGTTGCAGTGTCCCAGAGGGCTGTGACCAAGTTAGTTTAACTATTGCAAACCCTGACCTCTGGGTGGAGGCACCCGCCATTGGATCCAGGCCCCTCAACCTGTTAGTGGCAAATCAGGCAGGGGTAGTAGCCCCTGGGATAGCGCCATCTAGGGGTTACACCTATTTTTCCAAATCTACTACAGTAGTACCTCTTCCTCTGAGTCTTCCTTGACTCCTTTTTCACATTTCTACCATGATGAAGTGGCCTCCCGTCGTGGTATCTTCTGTTTAATGTACCCTGCTATTTTCCACTTTTGTCCCTGGTGGTGACTGTCTCGGGGCATTATTAGCCAGCTGAGAATGTCATGGATGCGGCCATGGCTTTGCATGAAGAAAAGCAGAAGTATTATAAAAAAGAGTGCCCCTTGGAGCATTTGCGCTGGACTGTCCACAGAAAACTTGTGTAATAATAACATTGTTATGTACATAATGATGGTAATTCATTTTCTGGTAGTAATTTCACTTGGAAAGGATGTGGAGGGTTGACTACGGGGACACCTGAACCTTCCTTTCCCCGCTTGATGTACTGGAAACCCACGTACAACTACATCCCTCTAATAATATTATATGCCGCCAAAGTATTTTTTTTCTCCCTACCACTTACCGTCATGTAGACTCAGGATGCTAACTTCTGGTGTCTTTCCTCGCTCTGGTTCATCTCTTATGCCCATTTCCCCTGCTAGAGGGGTATAACCAGACTGCACTCCTCGAGATGCGCTACCCTGCTGAGGAATACATTGCACAACACACAGACTTCAGAGTGGCACACTATTGCTGCCTACTCTGAAATTACAGTTTAATGCGCAAATCGCATAGCGCAATATACGGCACCAGATCAGCTGAATTGCGGAGAACTGTGCAACAAGAAATAAAAAGAAGTGAAGACAGTGTTTTGATTTAAATAAAACAAACAGGGTGTTTGTGGTTGTAGGATTTTGTCTACCCCATAATAGTCAAGGCAACCCATAATAGCACAAACACCTGGAAGAACAGTCAACCTTATGGTTGGTATTTCTATAGACAATCCTGAAGCATATGAAAGCATGTAAATGCGTTTAAACTATTTAGTAGTTCAACAGTTATTTGTGTTCATGTAAGCCCTGTCAAATAAAAAAAGGTTCACTGGCAGGGGGGAAAAGTGTTACAAATTAAAACCAGCTAATTTGGTGGTCATACCTGTAGACTCAGTATTCTCTCTGGTCAGTGATTCGCTTCAGGGCCCGTACCAGTGCAAGGCACACATCCTCAGCTGTGGAATATGCCTGCTCCTGAGGAAGCAACTGTTTACTAAGATACATTATTGGGTGATTTTTCCCTTGGTTAGAGGTCTGACTAAGGACTGCTCTAATCCCCACATCTGAGGCATCTGTCTGGACTACAAATGGCTTACTGTAGTCTGGACTGGCAAACACAGGAACACTGCACACTGCCTCCTTTAGCTGTGTAAAGGCTTATTCACAGGCTGGTTCCCATTTTACCTTTTTATGCATTCTTTTCTTTAGCAGGCCATATAGGGGAGCTGCCAGGATACAGTAATTTTGTACAAACTTACGATAGTACCCAGCAGTCCCTAGGAAACTCCGAACCTGCTTCTGGGTTTCCAGTCTGGGCCACACATCTATTGCCTCAACCTTGGCTTGATTAGGGTGAAGCTGCCCTCACCCTACTACATATCCTAGGTATGCCACCTCCGCCATGGCCATCTGGCACTTTTCAGCCTTGACAGTAAGCCCTGCCTTCTGTGTCCTGCCCAACACTTCCCTCGGGTGGGACAGGTGTTCCTTCCAACTGGCACTGAAGATGGCAGTATTATCCAGGCACACTATGGCGTACTCTTCAGTACCATGTAACACCTGGTTCACCAACCTTTGGAAGGTGGCAGAGGCGTTCTTCATTCCAAAAGGCATTACCCTGAACTTGAATAGACCTATTGGAGTGATGAAGGCCGACCTCTTCCTAGCTGTGTCAGTTAATTCTACATACCAATACCCTTTTGTCAGGTCAATGGTGGTGAGATATGTCATCTCTCCCAACTTGTCCAGTAGTTCGTCCATCCGTGGCATTAGGTGGGCATCAGACTGCGTGACTGCATTGAGTTCCCAAGAGTTTACACAGAAGCGAGTAGAGTCATCCCGCTTTGGAACAAGGACTACTGGTGAGGCCCAGGGACTGTGGGATTTCTGGATTACCCCTAAATTCAGCATTTCTTCCACTTCCCTCCTAATGTTCTTTAGGATGGCCTCAGACACCCGGTAGGCTGTCCGTTGGATGGGTGCTTGCATTCCTGTGTCTGTCGTGTGTCACTAAGGGGGTACATCCTGGCTTGGCTAAAAACAAAGGGGCAAAGTCCTCTAAATCCTCCCTCACTTCCTGGGATTTTTCCAGGGTCAACTGGGGTGACAGTTTGAGGTTCCAGGTCATAACAGTGATTGCGGAAAGGCAATCCCCATTAGGGTGAGTGTACATCGCTGAAAATCAGTTTCGGTGATGTACACCCCCAGCGTACAGCAAAAAGGCCCCAGGGACTTAGGATTTTCTTGTTTATGTGGGGGGCTGTGCCCCCTGCACCCCCCACTAAAGAATTCTTAGCTCCAGGGGGGTGCAAAATGGGGAAAACAACATTTTTGGGCCAGGTGAAACAAAATGTACGAGCGCCCGGACCCAAACCTGGCACCCTCGCAAGTATAGTCTGCCACCCACCATGCCATGGGGCCAGCTCGGCAGCCCACTGCTGCACCATGCCACACAAACCCTCCCTCCCCTTCCGCCCATCACTCAGCATGCTTACTCCCCCCCTCACACACATGTACAGTACATATAGCAACATCCTCTAGCTATATTCATGGACCCCCCCATCCACTCACCCTCCCTCCTCGGCAGCCCTGTTGACAGGCGCCGCGATTGAGTCACCCTTTTTGAGAGCGCCCAATCACGGTCGGCAATGTCACATGATACCACATTGGGATTGCCTCCACAGAGGACTCCTGCTTGCTTTCCGCCAGCAAGTCCAGTAGGGGGTCATCTTCGTCTGTCCCCTCCCCAGGACTACACACTGCAAATACCATGTCAGCTCTATTTGCATATGGCTTCATCATGTTGACATGGTACATTCTATGAGTATGTCTCCTGTCACGCAGTTCTACAATGTAGTTTACGTCATTCACTTGTCTGACTACTTTGTATAGTCTCGCCCACTCGGCCTGCAGCTTATGCTTCTGGACCGGGGTTAGGACTATGACTTCCTGACCTACACTGTATGAGCGAACTCTAGCTCTGTGGTCATACCAGACCTTTTGTTTCTGCTGGGCAGCTGAGAGATTGCTCTGGGTGGCTCCCATAAGCTCCTTCAGCTTTTCCCTAAACTTCAGGACATATTCCACTATGGGAGTTCCCTGGGTGGCATGCTTGCCTTCCTAATCTTCCCAGACCAAGTCTAGGAGCCCTCGCACCCTGTATCCATTTAAGAATTCGAAGGGAAAAAACCCTGTTGACTCTTGGGGCACCTTCCTGTATGCGAACAACAGGTGGGGAAGGTATTTATCTCAGTCCCTCCCATGCTATTCAGCAAATGCTTGGAGCATCGATTTTAGGGTACCATTATACCTTCCCACAAGCCCATTGACTTGTGGGTGATAAGGTGTTGTGCGTCTCTGCACTACTCCACATTTCTCCCACAAACACTTCATCAGGTCCAACATGATGGACCCCCCCCCTCCTGATTGGTGATAACTTCTTGAGGAAACCCAACATGGGAGAAAATCCCTAGCAAGGCGTCTGCCACTTTGTCTGTCCTAAGTGAGCAATGGGCGACTGCCTCTGGGTATCTGGTGGCATAATCGATCACCGTCAGGATAATCCTCTTCCCAGAGTAGCTGAGGGTACCCAAAGGTCCCACAATATCCATTCCTACCCTCTGGAATGGCTACTCCACAATGGGCAAGGGAATTAGGGCAGCTTGGGTTTTTCTACCTGCCTGCCCTATTTTGTTGGCACCGGTGACAAGATCTGCAACATTCCTTCACCTCCTCGGTGAAATTGGGTCAATAGAAATTCTGGGCCAATTGCTGCATGGTGCACATGATTTCCAGATGTACAAACATGGGGGATATCATGATCAATCTTGAACAACCGCTCACAGTACCCCTGGGGAACCACAAGCTGCCTGCTCATCACTCCTCCCTCTGTCCTTAGGTCCTGCATATACAACAGTCCATTGTCCCAAAATACCTTATGTCTCATATCATCTCCCTGTGTCCCATCAGGTTCTGCACAAACCCTCAGTCTCTCTAAACTAGGGTCAGCCTTCTGAGCAGCTGCAAAATCCATACATTTTCCCAAGGCAGGGGACATGTCCCCTTCAGGTTCTAAACTAGGGTCCATAGCTGTAGTGTCAGGGCATTCAGGGTCACTGCCATCCCTGGCCATTTGACCATTGGTTACCCCTCCCTCTTTAGAGTAACCTTCTATAGCTGTTTTGTGAACTGCTACATGGGGAAATCCTACCCGCCTTTCACTATTCTCCATGTCAGGAGAGCCAGCCTCCCATTGTTTTCCATGGGGTCCAGGGAACTACAACTGGCCTTTGCCGTCTGACTGCGGGTAACCACACATACCACCCCCTTTTGGAGATTATTCCCTATTATCACATCCAGACCGAAATTATCTGCAACTGCCACCTTTTGTACCCTCTCTCCTGTCTCACCCTAGTCTAAGAGAACACTAGCAAGTGGCAGAGTTTTCTCCTCCCCAGTGAATCCTCTTACTGTTATGAACTGATTAGGTATAAGCTGTTCAGGCTCAAACAAATCACCTTTTACTAAGGTAAGAGACGCCCGTGTCCCTTAACCTGTGGGTTTGCACCCCATTTACAGTAACCGGGTGTATGTGCTCCATCACGTTTGTTGCCATGCTTTCAGGGATACACAGTGCGCCCAACTCTGTTCGTGCACCACTTTGTCTGCTCTGTGCCTTTTTAGGACACTGTCTTGCAAGATGCCCTGGCTATTTGCAAAACCAACAATCATCATTTCTTTTGTCTGAGAAATCCCTTTTTTGTAACTTAGGGCTTCCCCTTTTCTGTGGAGGCAGTGAGGATTTTAGCTGCCCTGAAGGCACGCTTTTCCCCTTTTGCACTGCCATGCCCACCCCACTCCCTTTCAGAGCAGGCCTGCTCTTGGCATAGCGGTTTGAGGGCTCAGCAGCCTGCTGCTCTGTTTTTGGGTCTTAGTCCTCCAACCAGGGTTTTAGCTCTGCTGGGCAAGCCAAAGGTACAACTTCCTTAATTTTCCTTACAGAGTTTGCTTCCACTCCCTCCTACCAATGTTTTAAAAACTGATGTTGCTTTGTGGCGAGTTCCTCATGGCTCATGTCAGGGCTTCTGTGAAGCTTATAGAACTTAACCCTGTATGCTTCTGGAGTTAACTCATACTTTTTAAGCAATGCAGCTTTTAGTTTCTCATAATCATTACTGTCATGATTGTCCATTTGACCCAATGCGTCATGAGCTTTACCAGTAAGTAGTGATAATAGCTGGAAGCTCCAGGACTCCCTGGGTATTTTTGCCTGAATACAGACCTTTTCAAATGAATTCAAACAGCATCCATATCCTCTCCCTCATTAAATTCAGTTACTAATTTTGAATTTAGCTTATACCCCAGTCCTGGAGGTTCAGGTTCACCCCTGCCACTTACCTCCTATGGCGCTGATCATTGGAGTTTTAGCTTTTGCTGTTTGAATTCCCTCTGGCACTCTCTTTTCTCTCTCTCTCAGCATCTCTCTGAAGCTGTTTTTCTCTTTCCTCAGTCTCTCACCGCCACTGCTTTTCTTTTTCCTGCAACTTCAGCTCCATCTGGAACTTCCTCTGCTCAAATTCCAGCTCCATTCTCCTCAGCTCTGTCTGCAGCCTGATGCCTTCAGGCTCCAGCATTGTGGTGACCTTTCCCCTGCTGCTGTGGATCTGGGTTCTCTCTGGTCTTGCTGTCCTCCTCCCTAGGACTGGACTCAGTGATGGACCTTGGCACCCCCACGTCCAGGCTCTGGTCCTTTCCAGTCACTGGCTGCTAGCTCATTGGCTGCCACAAGAGCCTCCACAAGGTTCTTTTTGGTCAGATCCTCGTACAGGACCCCTCTGTCTTGACACAACTGCCTTAGGTAGTCTGCAGTGTATGCATTATAGTTGGAAGCCATCTTCTTCCCTAACTATTTTTACCCTAGCTTACACCCGAGAAATAAACAAAAACAGGTAGGGAACGTGATACTGTAACCAAATGATACATATTTTTAAAACATCTGCCTTGATTGTGTGTGGACTTTTTTCAGTTTAACAATCGGATACACTGGACCTGGAATCAAGCCCTACTGTTATGCTTCTGGCCACCGACCTCTCGAATCACAATGCAACCAAATCTATCGGATCCCACCGCTGCGCACCAGATCTGTCATGAACCCACTCATAAAGATCAGATCACTGAGCTCACAGTGCCCACCCCTAAGTGCAGTCTGTGACGGGGGGGCAGGGATACCCTCCTCGTGTATGCCCACAGTGCTCACTGGATTTACAACTGAACACTTGCCACGAGGTCCCAGAGTATCCCTCTATACTTTGGATCAAGGCACAATACCAGTCTTGAGTCTTGTGGCCAAATATGAATCTTTTTCATGGCCATTACACACAGGAGGAAGGTCCAAGAGGTACGCCCTCTTCGGGCAGCAGTGCAACACCTGATTTGGTCTTCACCCTATAGGACATGCAATAGCCCAGTTCACAATCCCTGCAGACTTGTATGAGACTCAGGTACTCTCCCTAATCCTGTGGGATGTCCCCACTGACCCTTTTCAATTTGGCTGCTATTTGGTGAACCTTCTAAACATAAACAGTTGTCACAGATTTGTACTAAAACTTCTACAGTCACATATACAATATAAGGAATCTCACACAGGCAGAATTCTTTAGAAAAACAAATGCCTTTACTAAATTAACTAAATGCAGTTACAAGAAAAAGAGAACATATTTTAATTAGGTTACAGTCAGAAAATGAAATGGACAAGTATACAGGAAAACGCCTTGAAACTGGTTAACTAAAGTTCTACCTTACAAGCATGATGTTTGTTCAGTCTGCAGTTGTACCTGGTTAATTCTTACAAGTCCAAAACAGAAATTTCTTCCAGTATCCCCTCTCAGCAAGACTTATAACAAAAGAAAAAAAAAATGTGTCCACCCATCCTGTGATGTCACTCAATCCTGCATAATTAACCAGTAACATGACTAGTGTCACATTTAAACTTTGATGTTTTCAGAGTCCCAGCTGGTATGCTAATTTCACAGCCTCCTACTATTTTTAACCCTTAGGCTGTCAACAGAATTAGAATGTATAGGAATTCTGGACTGATATATCAGTCTGCAGCCCTGCAAGGGTTAAAACTTTGATGTATCAATATTCATGTTAGAATTTTACATAGCAGTGCTAGAATGGTCTTTCCTGGGGAATATATCCTGTTCCCTCATAAAAGGTGATTTACTTAGAATAGTTTCTTGAGATCAAAACAATCTGCCTCTGTAGTGCATGTTTATGGCAGGTAAATGGCTTTTGGCAAATCTCTGTTAACAGAACCTGAGAACTAAGATCTCCCCTTCCTGGTAAACAAGTGGCCTTCAAGTCAAAAGGTCACCCCTTTAAATTATCTAGTTATTCCCTATGCCTTGAATTAACACTGGCATGGGCATATACAGAAATTCCATAAAATAATATATAACAGAAATATACAGCATATTGCAAATAATGACTGGCAGATGGCTAGCACACGACAGTCCTCCCCAACCTTGACACCAAAATTACTCCTGTGCTTGGCAATGCCCAGATTCCTGACCTATTATGTTTTGTTCGCCCCTATAAAGCTTTCACCGAGTGCCCAGGGTTCTGATCTCACTTCTATAGTTTCATTCTGTAGTTGCTGCTGTGGTGCTGAGCTCTGTCTCTTTAAGAGTGTTACGCACATTAAGCAGCTCACCTGTAGTAGCTTGCAGCTCAGAAGAAGACTGTTAAGTTGAAAGCTTGGCTGCTGAAGTCTATAGTCACTGACAGGGTAAGATTCAAACTTGTTTTGCTGCAGTTTCATTTTTTTGTGTTGTGTGCATTGAAACAGCTTGTACGTATTTTTTTTTTTTGGGTGGGAGGCGTCTTTCATGCCTTGATGTCTGCAATCTATGTAAGGCGAAAACCTAGAGTACACAGTCCGTTTGAAAGACTAAAGTTCGATATGCAACTTAATAGTACTCCGAACAAAAAGCCATAGAAGCTTCAGTTTTAAAAGAAGTCTCTGTAACACTGATTAAGAAATGTCTGGTTGTTACTCTGCTTTTTGGGACCCAGAAGTATCAAAATGGAGCAAACATCTGGGATTCTGAGACAGGGCTCCCAGATCTACAAGGATTCCTGTATTTTACAGGTAAGTGGAGCCAGTTACAGGGAAATTGTTCCCATAGGCGTGCAATGGTTATACAGGAAAACAGAGCAATTCTGCTTCCATAGCAAATAATGTAATCTACAGGAAAATACAAGAAATTCGCACAGGTATTACAGGGAAAATAACAAATCAATCTGGGAGCACTGTGCAGAGACGTTTGATTTGAAAACGGCAGTAGCAGAAGCATAGTAAATTTCTCTGCACTCTGTTGCAGCCACACTGATACAAAAATCAGATTCCTTTTTGTGTTTCTTGTTTCTAATACTATTACATTTGTAAGGCATAGATGATTTACACTGCTTACTGCCTGTATAGCGCTTAACACAGTAAACCGTAGTACAGTAAAGGGACATATCAGGGGCTTCATGTTTGTACAAAAACTACTCCAGCACTTTCCAGTATGCACTGAGGAAGAATGCTCAGTCCTATTCTGCCTTATCTGACTTAGCAACATAGTACTCCAGAAATTATTAACTTTTCTTGGATAACTGCATTCCAAGGTATCCCTTTTGTAATGAGGACTGAATATATGCGTGGCTGGTATTAACATGAACTGTTATGCAGGAATTTATTAAAAGTCTCCAGTATTAACAAATGGTTTCAAATGCCTGGGTTCAAAATAAATCGATTATAAATACTCTTGTAATTGTGTCATCTCTGACTAGAAACTTGGTCACCTGTTTTCTTTACAGAGGTGTCAGTGTGGCTCAGTTGGTAATGCATCTGCTTCTGGGCCAGAAGTTTGTGGGTACTGATCCCACACCAGGGTTGAGCTCTTACCATAAGTGCTGACACCTGAGCGTAGTACTAGGGGTTGCTGTACAGTTGGGATGTGCTGTCCTTCGGATGAGATGTTAAATTGTGGTCCCTTCTGCCCATCTTTGATGCTGTCATGGTGGGTGCCCTGCAGGAAGTAAAAGAACCAAAAACACTTTTCACAAAAGAGTAGGGAATTTTCTCTGGAGGAAGTAAAAGAACCCAAGACACTTTTCGTAAGAGTAGAGGATTTTTCCTGGTGTCCTGGCCAACATTTACCTTCTTATAAAACTGGTTCATGCAACTATCCTTGGCTGTGTGGGTGTTGATGTGCAAAATGGTTGCCACTACATATTTTCAGTCACTTCATTACCAGTCTCTCGCTGCTTGTAAAGCACCTAGGGGTGGCAAAATACCTTATTTCGAATATTTGGACGACTATTTGTATTTGGGCTCCACATGTTGTGAAATTCTGTATTTAGTTCCATTATTTGTGTCCCTGTGTGTGTGGGGAGTAAAAAATTAAAAAGTCCACCACTTTTCTCTCCAGCCCAAATGTGTTAAAAACAACTCCTCGCTCCCCTACGCTCTGCAGTGAGTCCACTCCCACCCTCCCCCACAGTACCCATCATTTTAAGATTAACAAGGAAAAACACACAATTGCACAACCGACACAATCTGTCCGCCTCCACAACAGGCTTCCATATCCTCTTGCCAACATTTTAGTTAAATAAATCAACCCCCATCCCCCCATCCCAGCAGCAGCACTCAAGTCCCCCCTCCTCCCCAAGCACCCACATTTCATAAATTTAATTAGAAATCCCCCCCGCCGTGCAAGAAGGCAAGTGACACAACCCACCCTCCACCATGGCTAGATGCCTTCTTGTGAATGGCTCTCCCATGCTTGCTTGCTTAGTAGCAGACCCTAACTGGTTTCTGGTGACCCGCCATCCTCCCTGCCTATTTACTAATAATTCCCTGTATCTATCCCATGCATGCTTACAGCCACCTACTGTTTTCACCTCCTTTATTTCCACTGGCAGTCTGTTCCAGGTGTCCACCACACTCTCAGTGAAGTAGTACTTACTCACATCCCTCTTAAACTTTCCCCCTTCAGCTTGAAAGGCCCAGCCAGTGCCAGCCAAAGGCAAAAAATGCCACAAGCTCTTAACCAACCAATGGGCTTTTGTAAATCCCAGCCTTAAGACCTGATCCATTAAACGATTCCCAGCTATGATACAGTTTGCTGTTGAAGAGCAAGCCCTGAGTCTACTCAATGTTTCCAGACCAGGGGATCTCCCCTGATGTGCCAGGGTGATGGTTCAAATTGCAATGAGTTTACTGACTCTCTCTCTCTCTTAAAGCCTTCCATGTTTGGCTGACAATTGGCTGTCTCTCTGGTTCCAGTCAGGCCCCTTCTGACCTCTGCATTCAGCAGATGATCTTTTGTTTAACTCACTGGGCAGTTCAGCCTGTGAAAGTTGAGCCTACTACCACCAAACCATGTCTTAGTATCTAGTCCAAGTGCTTGGTGGGATAACCAGTAGTGGATGGTGGCACTGGCCTGGCAGCTCCCCAGACTGGCTATGATTACAATTCACCTCTAGGGAGGTCTGCAGCACAAGAGTTGCTTTGTAGATGCTGTTATGAGTTTATTTAGTCTCAAGATTTTGTGACCTATTGGGCTTACTAAAGTTTTTTGGGGGGATGTTATATCATCATCCGTTCTGTTCTTTTAAATGTATCTTAGTCTTATTGCTTACTTGATCTTAAAGGAGAACTGCATTGAATCTATAAGTCATTTTGTTGCCCCATTAGAAGCTGTTTTTTTGTCTCTGTTTTTTCTCCCCCAGCACTAGAACTCTCTCGGACCACTCCTCTGGCCTCATCCACTCTACTGCCCGCTGTGGACCCTGCCTACTTCAAAGACATTACTTTCTCCCCGAGCGGCATATGGGCCCGAGGAGACTGAAGGGGCAGAGGCAGGGAACCAGTGCTAGGCATGTGGCAGAGTGGCTCTGGGAGGGTCGTTGCCTATCTGGGCTGGAGGGGCTTTTTCAGTGCTTTTGTCCCCAGGCTCCCTCCTCCCTCCCAAGCGTGATAAGCCCTGACATGATGGTGCATGGCAACCCTGCCCATATCTGCCACGCTCATCCATATGTGTGATTCGTATCCTGCAGCGCCCCGGATCTCCACCTGGGGTCACTGGGACAGCGAACTACCCATCACCCTTCCCCGGGGAGAAGAGAGCAGCCCATTGGATGCTCAATCCTCTCTCTCCCCTGCCGACCCCCAAGCTCTCTCCTGAACTCGGATCGCCAACGTGGAGTGAGGTGTCGCATCCAGTGCCTCAGCCCTCAGCACCATCGTGCCTAGAAGCTGTTTTTAAGTACTGGTTCACATTCTGTTATTGCTGTAGTGTCACTGGCTTCTCAGTTATCCCACTGCTTGTTTTTGATTTACATTCTGTAGTAAGAACCATTTTAGAACTGTATGATGTAGTTTATGTCCCTGTTCTTCTCCTCTTCTGTTGTTGGCACAATGGATCCATGTTCTATTACAGAACTCTGTGGTTGTGTGGGGCATAAACTACATCATTGAATTCTAAAAATGCCACGTTAGCACCAGAATGTAAATCAGAAATACCCACTGAGGTTACTAATACGGCCATATAGCGAAAGGGGAAATTGTTTAACCAGGAAAGGCACACTAAGCTGAAGCTTGTTTCCAGGTGCGACCTGGGAGCACAAGGAAGTTAAGTGACTTGCTCAGGGTTACACAGTATGCAAGTGGGGGCTGTGAGAGTCAAACCCTGGTCTCCTGTTTTGCAGCTCAGAGCCTTAAACCACTGCGCTATACTGCCGCCTTCCTATATAGATTGAACAATAACAACATTTGAACCAGTACTTAAAAACAGCTTCTACTGGGAACATTACTTATAGTTTCAGCGCAGTTCTCCTTTAAAAGACCATGATCTTGGCCCTCGCTCCTTTTCTAAAATATTTGATATACTTGGTAATTGCAGCTTTTCATTCTACACACTTGGGAAGGCAAAAATCAAGGTCTTTATTGGCCAAATAACTAATAAGGGTATGTTATGTTTAAATGTAGAAAAGGGGGATAATCTATTACACTTTTTTGTGATAATACCGTTTATTAGAATGACAAGAATTTTTACACAAGCTTTCGAGACATCCCAGGTCACTTCATCAGCTGCAGAGAAAACTAACCAGCAGTGCAGAATATATGCAGATTCCAATGGCACCACAAACCTGCAACATAGAGTAGGGTTACCACCTGTCCTGATTTTCACAGGACAGTCCTGATTTGGGCAGCTGTGTCCTGCAAAAAAACATGAAAAATGCTACATGTCCTGATTTTATAGTAGAGAAAATATTTTCTAACTTTGTACTAAATATTGCAGAAAACTACAATACCTTAACTAAAATACATTAAAATGACAAGAAACAACTGAAGCAACTAAGAAACTACAATACTTAGCCTTAATTCTGATTATATAGAGAAAACAAGCCTGTTGCATTGGTCAAGGTTACGTACTGTCCTGAGAAAAATCATGTTTCAGTAAGAAATGTTCCACTTTGGGCTTTTGAAAAGGTGGTAACTCTAACATAGAAAACAGCACAATATAACATCAAAAGCTTTTTGTGCCCAATAGGTAACAAAATATTGAGACTGAAGAACCTAATAACAGGATTGGCTCTAATCAGAGTTAATATTTTTGAACAAGGAGATTTGATTATCTCTAATCTTTTATATACTGGATGAGGACATAAGATAAAAGTTGTGAAGGTCATATGAATTTGTGATTTACAGAAAACAGAATTATCTATATGAGATGCCATTCTCTGGATTTCAACAGACCGGGTCAGTCTAATGCTGGATGTAATGTGATAAACCCTGAAACTATACATTGTGAAGTGAAATGGATTAAATGTTATTCATTAATGACACTTACAGGTTAGATCATTTATTTATAACAAACTGCAAGGCAATACTATGTGAATTTTAAATGAGTGCATCACAACATGTCACATAGTAGTCAAACTGGTGTTTTTTTTAACCAGGACGTAACTCAGAACAAGGTTTTTAAGAAATTTAGTAATGAATCAGACTATCAGTTTTTTTATTTGTATATATTACAGAATATATATATACCTGTATTTATTTTTAGATTTTAGGCATGTTTCATCTTGATGAAATGGTCAGGTGAACCACAAAACAATGTATATACTACAGGGTTGATTTAAGCTAACAAAAGCTGATGACCATTGGACCAGCAATTAAGACAAAATTTCTGGCCTGTGGAAAATTATGGTGGCCTTCTCAGAAATGTATTTTTAATATTTAAAGTGATTACTGTACATCTGTTGCAGTGTGTGCTACAGTACCCTCCCACATCAAACAACTAGCTATGAATGAGCACACAGAGCCACCTTACTTCCTCTGCCCCCTCCCGCCCTGCTAAGTCGATCATTAACTTGGTATTACTGAAAAAAGGCCCAGCAGCCAATCGATTGTCACCCTAGTCCAGTGTTCATATGGGACCAGATATTCAAAGGAGATGCACCTGGTGCAACCGATCTGCGCCGGAGGCAGCGCATCCTCAGAAATGCACCCCAGGCCATATTCAAATGGCAGGGATGTGCTGCGCAATTCCGGATGTGCCACAGTGCAAATATAATGTATGCAGCACATCCGGAGGAGGCTTTCCCATGCATATGTGGCACAGTGTTATATTCAGTTGAAATGTGTGGCGCAGCTGCCCGCATTTCTCGGAGATGTGTCTCACAAAGTTAGGCATGGAAGAACCGTGCTTAACTCCAGGCCTCCAACAGGCAGGCTGCTGTACTGCACAGCACAACACAGCAGCCACCTCCCCCTGGTGGCTAGTCTCCCCCCCAATCCCTGAACGCAGAACAACTGACACAAACTCTGTGTCCCTGGTAGTCTAGTGCCCCTCTCCCAGCCCCGTACACCAACCGCAGTGTGAAATATTATTATTCACAATTCCCTGCTAGTCTAGTGGCCCCCCTTCCTTCCCCATCCATATAATAAATATAGTTTGAACCTCCCTGGTAGTCTAGTGGTACTGTCCCCTCCCTTCCTCATACCCCATCCATATAATAAATATAGTTCAAACTTCTCTGGAAGTCTAGTGCCCCCACCCAGCCCCGATCGTTAAGCAAAACACCTATCCCCAGACTTCTGGTAGCCTAGTAGCCCCCACCCACTGAGGAACCCACGCCTCACCCTGCTCCCCCCATCCCAGTATAGCCATGCAGCCCATGGGTAGCAAAACTCACTCGCATACCTCCATGGCTGCCCGCCGACTGAGCTGTCACAGAATGACGGCTTACAATATGCACTAAAATACCATTGGTCGAAACTGTCGATCAATGGGCTTGCAGTGGGTACTGCAAGCTTTCATTCACAAAGTTGTCTTTGTGAATGAAAGCTTACAGTACACACTGCAAACCCATTGGTCGACAGTGTCTACCAGTGGTATTGTAGTGCATACTGTAAGCTGTCATTCTGTGACAGCTCAGTCGCGGGCAGCCACGGCGGCATGCGAGTGAGTTTTGCTGCCCATGGGCTGTATGGCCATACTGGGATGTGAGCAGGGTGGGGCGGGTTCCCAGTGGTGGAGGTCCACATACTCTACCAGGAAGTCTGGGGATAGTGTTTTACTCATGATTGGGTCTGGGAGAGGGGCACTAGACTACCAGGGAAGTTCAAACTATATTTATTATACAGATGGGGTATGGGGAAGGGAAGGGTTACTACCGGACTATGAGGGAGGTTCAGACTATATTTATTATATGGGCGGGGTATGGGGAAAGGAAGTGGGGCCACTAAATCCCAAATCATGGAACTATTCCCTCCTAGACTGGTCCCTTACCTTGCACCAGCACCAGATACTTGCCTCAGGCCTCTTATCTGACTCCATAAGTGATAACCACATGATCTACTCGGTAAGAAAGGTCTTTCGGCCCAAGCCTCCCCCCCCCCGAACCCTTCTGACCCACTCCTACAAATCCTTGGGCCTCACTTCTCTACTAACTGACCTGGCTGAAACAGATTGGTCCTTCATACCCCAGGCTACCTCTATGGACTCTGCCCTTGAGAACTTCAAGTCCAGGTTGCTAGCTACCTGGGACTTCTACGCCCCTCTCAGATGGACTTGAGTGAGAGGTGCTCACCTGCCCTGGATCACAGCTGACATCCTGGCTCACCTCAGGGCCAGGGACCAGGCATGGAAGTCCCTCAAAGCCGCTGGCTTCCACGAGGCCCACGTAAAGTACTGCACTCTACGAAATGCTTGCACAAGGCTACTCCGGCAGGCCAAGACTAACTACTTTATTCCACTCCAATTTAAATCACCCTGCAAAATTCTGGAAGATGGTCAATTCACTCTTCACCCCACCTTCACAGCCCCCCACCCCACCTCTAAATCTAGGTGGCACTGCAGTGATGGTGACCCTCACAATAGCCTCAGAATTTAATGCCTTCACAAATTGTACCTCGTCACTTTTATTCACCCTCCCACCTACCCCTCACAATCCTTCTCCTTCAACCACCCCAGCAAATTCTGTCCCTCCCTTCCCCTGCTTTTCCTTCCATCAGATTTCACTGACTGAAGTCTTTAACGCCCTGATCATCCTAAATCCCTCCAAGGGCAAATGCCTCTCCGGGCTGGACACCAAAATGCTTTACCTGTCTAGCCCTGCCATCACCATCTCCTGTCCGCACTTTTCAACATCTCTTTCTCACTCACCTCTATCCCATTTTCCTGGAAGCACGCCTCTGTCATCCCCCTCCTGAAAGGCGGTGACCCCCTCCATCCCTGGTAACTACCGCCCTACCTCCCTCCTTCCTGTACTTGCTAAAATCCAGGAACACCTAGTTCTTACTCAACTATCTGCCTTTCTCAATTCCTCATCCTTCGCCTCACCTTGCCAGTCTGGGTCTAGGAAGTCCCACTCGACCGCCACTTCCCTCCTCAGGTTCTCTGACTCCATTCTTACTTTTATTGGTAAAGGCCTCTTTATCTCAGCTATATTTATTGATCTGGCAAAGGCGTTTGACACAGTCTCATACTCATTCCTCCTGTCAAAGCTCTCTCGCTCAAGGCCACCAGCTGGTTCCACTCTTACCTAGTTGGCAGGTCCCAATCTGTCAGAATTGGTGACTCCACCTCTGCTTCCCTCCCAGTTACCTCTGGTGTACCCTGGGGCTCAGTCCTTGGCCCGCTATTGTTCTCCATTTTCCTTAATGACCTGCCCTCTGCCTTCCCCTTACATCCATTCACATGTATGCGGATGACACTGTGCTGTATACATCTAATCCCTTACCTGTTAATGTGGCGTCCAGTCTCCAGCAGGATTTCAATGATGTCCAGCTCTGGTTTCACTCTAATCAGCTTTTTCTCAGTGCTAAGAAAACTGTCTCCATGACCTTAGGCACAAGGCAGATGCTTTCTCGGCTCCCCACCCCCACTTTCCACACCCTGGATGGGACTTCACTAGAGGTCTGCACCTCCTTTAGATATCTCAGGGTCTGGCTTGATCAGCACCTCGACTTTTCTGTACACATCGAGGCCATCCACAAAAAGCTGCACCCCAAGTTGAGTGCCCTATACCGTAACCATGGATGCATGCTGCTGCCGGCATGCCGTGTAATCATGCAGAAAATGATTCCCCCCATTCTAGACTATGGTGATGTAGTCTACAGTGCCACTCCCAAGCCCACCCTAGCCAGACAGGACCCTCTCTTCCACTTCTTCTGTCACTTCACCCTTGACTGTTCTTCCACCACTCACCTCTGTGTCCTCTACTGGACCCTCAATCTCCCTGCGCTCCACAACCAGAGACAATCACAGTGCGCTAGGCTAACAGCAAAGTTCTGGTCCCAATCCTTGCCACCATACCTCTCCTCAGTTCTAACGGCTGCTCCCCCTCCAGCTTACCCACTCAGAAACTTCAACTCACGCTTTATGGTTGTTCCACATATGGCCACCATGGCAGGCCAGGCACCCTTTAAGTATCGCATGCCTAAACTGTGGAAATCCCTCCCAGCAGACGTTTGGCATGCCTCCCCCCCAGCTCAGCACCTCTACTCCTTGCTCAAAACTCTTTTTACCTCTGCCTGCTCGTGTGACAAATGACCTGTTCTTGCACTAAGCCTAGCACCTCATTGTGTTGGTTTATCCACAGTACTGTACTTGTATATGTTTCTAGTTCCTCGCACAACTACCTTCCACTGTAAGTGTATGCCTACCCTAGCAGTTCTGAGTTACACTTTTTCCAAGCAGCACATTAGTTATGTATTTGCTCTCTAACCTTCTCTGTAATTTTTCCCTGTAATGATGTACTCTTTGTAACTATGTATCTTACTTCGAGAGGATTCCTTCAGAAGGTCATAACATATAGGACTAGCTCCACATGGCGTCAGGACCCAATGGCAGACTTTTCCAGCAATGCCAGATGGTGGACCACCCACCCGATGTCACGTGATGACGTCAGCGTGACCCTATAAAGTGGGCGGTCCCCACGCCCATCCTCCAGTTCTTTCCCACCGTTGCCTTGTGCAGTTACCTTGCGGTAGTCTTACACAGTGATCGCCAGTAGTTTCTTGAGTTTTTTTCTTGAAATTTATTTCCATTCCTTCAGGGTTTTCACTCATGCTAGCGCTTCTATGTCATCTTCGACGCCGAAAAAGAAGTGTGAGGTTTGTGGCACCCAGATCCCACACAAAGAAGGTCATTGAAAGTCGGTCATTTGCTTAGGCCCAGACCATCCCGTGGCCACCTGCCCAGATTGCCAGCCATTCAACCAGGCCACCCGGAAATGGAGGCAGCAGGCTGTGGCTGCCCACATTTTGCAATCCTGGCTAGCCTCCTTAGAGAAGCAAATGGAGCAGTTCAGGGACTCATCCTCATCCTCATCTTCATCCTCATCCCCCTCCCAAACATAAGAAGAAGAAGCACCGGGAGTGGGAACATCAGCCAGAGGGTTCCAGGGCTGAGACATCTAGGCCGGCTTCAAGCAAGGCCTCTCCCCCGCCACTTGCAGTTAAAGTCGTCCAGGTCACATCTGGGGACCAGAAAGTAACCACGCTACTCCCGGTCTTGACAGCAGGTAAGTCGGCTCCTGGCTCCTCCATGGACCACTCTGCTCCTGCCGCTAAGTCACTCCCCAGCTCCTCTGGGGACTGCTCAGTGGCCGTTAAGTCAGTTCCCTGCCCCCCCCGGGTCCCACATGGCCAGAGTCACTAAGTCAAGAGGGGGCTCCTCCCCTTCTTGCATGGCTCCAGTGCTTGGTAAGATGATCCCCATAGGGAATCATGTGGATGCAGCACTCCTGTCAGGGACCAACATCAACCAACCTGAAGTCTGGATGAGCCTGGGGAAGACTGCCCCTCTTCCCCCCCATGCCCACCATTAGTGTCAGTTTCAGACCCCGCTACCCTGGGCAGAGACAGTGCCAGTCCCCTGGATGTGGAGCACACTCCAGGGTTGCACCTGCGTTCCCCTTCTGGGGTCTCAGAACAGGAGGCCCCTCCCCCTCTGCAGGAGCTTCCCCGGGAGGAGCCTCCTGTTCCCGATGGAGGGAGCCCTTCCCAGCCAGTTATCGACCCAATGCTGGATCAGCCTCCCTCATTGGACCCGGTTCTGCCAGTGCCTACACCGGATCCTCCGATGTCAGTCTCCTTGCCGGGACCCAATCATCTTCCTCTGCCACAGGTTACTTCAGCAGACCCAGGTCTGTTGTCAGACATCCTGCGTCGGGTCTCTACGCTGGTCTTTCTGGCACCAGATCCTTTTCTGACACAGGATCTGTCAGCCCCAATGACGGCAATTCTGATGTTGGCTATCCTATTGCCAGACCTGCCACCTATATATACAATGGTCGGTCCGACTTGGGTTCCTCCGATGTCAGCTCTGCTGCCATCAGGGGTATTCTTGAGACCCCATTATGTCTTGCATTATCCCTCAGGGTACCCTCTGGACCTTAACCCGGCTGGTCCTACACCGAATTAGCATTCGGCAGGGCATTACTGCCCGGGATACAATACTTACCTGGGGGTATACTCCACAAGGATACCACGGGTACCACTACCCCCTCCCATGTTCAGCCCCCTCCACCTTCTTCACCACCTCCACCTCCTCCTCCTCCTCCCCCTTCTCCATCCCATCCAGCTCCTCAGCTGGATGTCAGGGCTGTGATTCAGTCCTGGTGGAGGGAGGCATGAGCTGAGTTGGTGACAGACTGGAGAGTAGGCTCCCGCATCCTCACTCTTCTCCTAGGTCCTCTTCCCCCATGGACTCTCAATCTGATACGGTCCACATTCAGGGTACTGACCAGTTGGAGGTTATTTTTCCAGATTTTGAAGCTGGAGACGATCTGGACTTGGGGTGAATTCATCGGTGGAATTCTCTAGTCCCAAATCCCCGGTCCCAGGGAAGGTGTCTCCCAAATCTCTGGAGGATTCTTCTTTCTCAGACCTACAGAGGTCCATCCAAAAATTCAATGAGTGGGAGTCGGAGGAACAGCACCCAATGCCGCAAAGGCTCACTGAACATTTGGACCTGGAGTCCTTGTCCCCCATCCCAGTGTCACAAACGCACTCAGTAGGTCAGGCCCTCTGCTCCCACAGTGCCAACCTCCAAACGCAGTACTGTGAACAGGTAACAAACAGGGTAACCCTCCTGTTTGCTTGTGGGTCCGAATCACCTTTAGTCTCAAGTTCTGGGGGATTCAGACTGTGAACCTTATGCTAGCATATTAAAATGTACAGGCTCAGATAATCTGCTCTTTGGGAGATGCCAGATATCTTTTGCCTAAGGGCACCTAACCAGGTATCCAAAATGAACCCTTAAAACTCTGTAAAAGACCTTAGGTATATTCTTACCTTTTCCCAGTTTAGTAACACCATCAAGCTCTGAACAGTTTTTGTCATTCTTAACCCTCTATATGTCACATGCAGAAAGAACTTTGAAGACACACCCAGGCAGTCTTTCAAAATAATAGTTTTACTAAAATGGATAAAAATATGTAAAATGTAAACACAGAACACTATATCAAAAAGCATACAATCACTTCAAAGAACAAGGTTAAAGTACAACACATAAACTTCTACCACAATATAATTAGACTTTTTCTATCTAATGTATTACTTCTATAGAGCTTATAGTGAGATCTTGTTTCTTAAGAGCCCAAAGGGATATGTCACTAAGATCAGACACAAGTCCTAGATTAAACTGTCTCTCTCTCACACACCCCTTCCATGATGTCATCTAGCTCCTCCTTTTAGAATATAAAAATTATACAAACAATGATCTTCCTGTCAGGAGATATTTTAAATACTGTGACTTCAGCAAAAACTAACTTCCCAAATTATGACAGTCTTTAATTAAGCCTTTCCTTTGATCTTCTGTGGTTTCCTGTTCCCAAGCAGGTCAAAGATATGACAGCCTTTTAACACCAGTTGATATTAAATGTTCTTCCTCTTAAGACGTCATAAAAGTTTAATGATCTCCATCCTCTGGCAGACTCATAAAGTCGCATTTCATTTTCACTTCAAAGAGCCTAGGCATATCATAAAAGGTAATAACATGGCACTCTGAAGTAAGTCAGTTAATTAAATGGTTCCTGCTTCAATGAAACCTGGGGGGGGGGTGTCACCTGTGGCACAGCTACCTTATGTGAGACAATCACACACTACATTTTTATATTACAAATATCATAGAACAATCATAACCAGCTGGCCAAGCATCACAGTCCTCTCCACCTAGACTGAATTTGGGGGCTCTATCCCCTGCATGGGATGAGCTTCCAAGTCGGTTCACTCCTCATACAGACGCGATAAGCCATCTATTTTCATCTTAATAGTCTACCATTAGTTTTTCCCATTTGAGTCAGCCAAACCAGGGGGTTTTGGTCAGTTTATACCACAAAATGCTGCCCATATAAGTTTGGCTCCAACTTCTTTAGGGTGCACACTATGGCAAGACACTCTTTTTCCATATTAGAGTAAGTCTACTCCCTGGGAAGTAACTTTTTACTCAGGTACGCTACAGGGTGATCTATCCCTTGGTTGGATGTCTGACTCAGTACTGCCCCAATACCCACGTATGAGGCATCGGTCTGAACTATAAAGAGTCTGCTATACTCAGGACTTGTCAATACAGGAGTACTGCACAGTGCCTCCTTCAGTCTGGTAAAGGCTTTTTCACAGGCTAGCTCCCGTGTAATTTTCTCAGGCATCTTTTTCTTTACCAGGTCATATAAGGGAGCAGCCAGGGCACTGTAATTGGGTACAAATTTCCTATAGTACCCGACTGTCCCTAGAAAACTCCTGACCTGCTTCTGCATTTCTGGTCTGGGCCATGCCTTGATCACCACTATTTTTACTTGGCTAGAACAGAGCTGTCCCCATCCTACAACATACCTTAGGTATGCCATTTCAACCATGGCCACCTGGCACTTCTCAGCTTTGATAGTGAGCCCGGCCCTCTGTATCCTGCTCAGTACTTCCCTAAGGTGGGACAGGTGTTCCTCCCAGCTGGCACTAAAGATGGCAATGTCATCCAGGTATGCTATGGCATACTCTCAGCACCAGTCAACACCTGGTTCACCAACCTTTGGAAAGTGGACTGGGCATTCTTCATTCTGAAAGACATTATTTTAAATTCAAATAAGCCTATCGGAGTGATGAAGGCCGACTTCTCCCTAGCTCTGTCAGTTAACTCTGCCTGCCAATACCTCTTAGGTCAATAGTCGTAAGGTAGGTTGCCCCTCCCAATTTGTCCAGGAGTTCGTCCGTCTGGGGCATTGGGTGGGTGTCTGACTTTGTGACTGTATTCAGTCCATGATAGTCCACAAAGAAATGAGTTGAGCCCTCTGGCTTGGGCACAAGGACTACAGGTGAGGCCCAGGGGCTGTGGGATCTCTGGGTTATCCCTAAATCCAGCATTTCCTCCACCTCCCTCCTAATGTCCTTTTGGACAGCCTCCGGCACCCGATATGCTGTCTGCCTTATGGGCGTCTGTGTCCCTGTCTCCACATCGTGCATTGCTAAGGGGGTTAGTCCAGGCTTGGTGCTAAACAGGGGGGCAAAGTCTGCTAAAACCTCCCTTACTTCCTGGATCTTGTCCGGGCCAGCTGGGGAGACAATTTAACTGCCTCCACAGAGGACTCCCACTTGCTTTCTTCCAGCAAGTCCAGAAGGGGGTCTCCTTCATCTGTCCCCTTCCCAGGACTACATACTGCAAACACCATGTCAGCCCTATTAGCATATGGCTTCATCATGATGACATGGTACATTACACCATATCAGCCCTATTAGCATATGGCTTCATCATGTTGACATGGTACATTACACCATATCAGCCCTATTAGCTTATGGCTTCATCATGTTGACATGGTACATTACACCATATCAGCTCTATTAGCATATGGCTTCATCATGATGACATGGTACATTCTTTCTGTCTGTCTTCTATCAGGTAAATCTATTATATAGTTCACGTCATTTACCTTCCTAACTACTTTGTACGGTCCTGCCCACTCAGCCTGCAGCTTGTCTTTCCGGACTGGAGTAAGGACCATGTCTTCCTGACCCACCGTGTATGAGCGAGCTCTGGCTTTGCGGTTGTGCCACATTTTTGTTTCTGTTGGGCAGCTGCCAGATTGCTCTGGGCTGTCCCTATAAGCTCCTTCAGCCTTTCCCTAAATCTAAGGACATAATCCACTATGGGAGTTCCCTGGGTGGCATGCTTGCCTTCCCAGTCCTCCCAGATCAAGTCTAGGGGCCCACATACCCAGCATCCATATAAGAGCTCAAAGGAGGAAAATCCTGTCAACTCTTGAGACACCTCCCTGTATGTAAACAACAAGTGGGGAAGGTATTTCTCCCAGTCCCTCCCATGCTGTTCAGCAAATGCTCGGAGCATTGACTTCAGGGTACTGTTAAATCTTTCCACAAGTCCATTGGCTTGCGGGTGATAAGGTGTTGTGTACCTCTGCACCACCCCACACTTCTCCCACAAACATTTCATCAGGTACAACATGAAGGAACCCCCCCCCCCGATTGGTGATAATCTCCTGCAGAAACCCAACACGGGAGAAAATCCCAACTAAGGCATCTGCCACTTTGTCTGTCCTCAGTGAGGATAGGGCGGGTCCCTCTGGATACCAGGTGGCATAATCCACCACAGTCAGGATGAGCCTCTTCCCAGAGGAGCTGGGGGTATTTAAAGGCCCCACAATATTCATTCCCACCCTCTGGAATGAATGGCTCCTCCACTATGGGTAATGGAATTAGGGTGACTTGGGTTTTCTTACCTGCCTTCCCTTTTTCTTGGCACCGGTGACAAGACCTGCAGTACTCCTTCACCTGCTGGGTGAAGTTGGGCCAATAGAAATTCTGGGCCAACCGCTGCATAGTGCACATGATTCCCAGATGACCAAACAAGGGAATATCATGTGCAATCTTCAGCAACTGCTCACAATACCCCTGGGGAATGACAAGCTGCCTGCCTATCGCCCCTCCCTCGGTCTTCATAGCCTGAGTATACGTCAGTCCATTTTTCCAACAAACTTTATGTTTTCTGTCACCTTCCTATGCTCCGTCAGAGTCTGCCCAAGCCCTCAGCTTCTCTAGACTAGGGTCACTTTTCTGAGCAGCTGCAAACTCCTTACACATTTCCAAGGCATGGGACAGGTCCCCTTCCGTCTCTAAATTAGGGTCCCTAGCACTAGCGTCAGGGCACACAGGATCACTGTCATCCCTAACCCTCTGACACTGGGTCACCCCTCCTTCTACGGAGTAACCCTCCACAGCTGTGTGGTTAACAGCTACTGGGGAAATTTCTACCCCTTTTTCATTAGTCTCCATATCAGGAAACACAGGCTGGGGAACCAGCCTCCCAGTTGTTTCCACAATGGCTTCTGTGGGGTCCAGGGAACTACAATTTTCTTTTGCCGCTTGGCTGCTGGTCACTGCACACACCATCCTCTATTTGAGATTGTTGCCAAGGATGACGTCAACTGCTAACGTTTTGGCTACAGCCACCTTTTGCATAGTTCTCCTGTTTCACCCCAGTCTAGGAGAACACTAGTGAGGGTCAATGTTTTCTCCTCACCAGTAAAGTCTTGTATAGTTACAAATTCATTGGGTATAAGCTGACCAGGCTTTACCAGATCCCCTTTTACCAATGTCAGGGATGCCCCTGTGTCCCTTAACCCTTGTGTCTGTACACCATTCACTGTGACTAGGTGCATGTGTTCCCTCATGTTCACAGGCATGCTTCTAGGGACACACAAACAACCCACTTCTTTCCTAGTCCCATGTTGCGTATTGCTCACCCTTTTGGGACACTGTCTAGCAATATGCCCAGTTTCTTTACAGACCCAACATTCATTTCTTTTCTCAGAGAAATCTTTTCTCTGAAACCTGGGGCTAACTGGCTTCAGTGGAGGCAGTGAGGGTTTTAGCTGCCTTTAAGACGCACTTTTCCCTTTCTGCACTGCCACGCCCGCCCCATTCACTCTCAGAGCAGGTCTACTCTTGGCATAGCGGTCCAAGAGTTCAGCAGCCTCTTGTACTGTTTTGGGATCTTGGTCCTCCAGCCAGGTTTTCAGCTATGCTGGGCATGCCCAGAAAAACTGTTCCAACAAAATAGCATTTTCAATTTTATTTGCAGAGTTTGCTTCAATTCCTTCCCACCAACGTTTTAAAAACTGACGTTGTTTCATGGCTAGCTCCTCATAGCTCATGTCAGGGCTTCTCCTGAACTTATGGAATTTAGCTCTGTATGCTTTAGCAGTTAAATCAAACTTTTTTAAAAGTGCAGCTTTAAGTTTGCTGTAATCGTTACTGTCCTCATTGTCCATTTGACCCAATGCATCCTGAGCTTTCTCGGTAAGTAGTGGGGATAGCTGGAAGCTCCAGGACCCTCTAGGACTTTTAACCTGAATATAAACTTTTTCAAGGAATTTGAAAAGGCATCCATATCCTCCCCCTCTTTAAATTAAAAAATGGGATAGCAGTCAAACTTAATTTCAATACCTTCCTGAAATAAAAACCCACCACCAGGCAGTCCCAGAATCTCCAAAGTAGATGTACCTGCCTTTATCCACCCAAAGCCCCTTGACGAAAGCTCTGTATTAGTTGCAGTGGGTACCTCACTGGGTATGCAGTTGCTGCTAGCAGGGCAGGTGTCTGGTTGGCATGATTACCAAATCATTGCAGACACAGATAATCACCAAACAAATTAAAGGGGCCCCTTTTTGTACTCCAACAGGCAGGGTTCTGATGGCCTCCTCAGGCCTTCTGCCTGGACTTTCAGGCAGGCTTAGTCCCTCTCAGGTCTTTCCCTCTGACAATCCCACACCCCCAGTAGCAGGAACAAAATCCCAGTAGTTACTCACAGTTCTACAGTGTCTGGGGTACCTCAGTTCCCTCCTATGGTAGGGCAGGCAAGATGCTAGATGTGGCTCCTGACTAAAATGGCTGTGTGTCCTGGGGTTATCTGGACTTGATCACCAACTCTCCTCCTTTCTTTCACTTTCTCTGGTCCACTGCTTCAGGAGGGGCTCCACAGAACTATCTCAGGCAGGCAGTAGCCCAAATCAGTTTACAAGACACTCTGGAAAAAGCGTCCATTATTTTTAAGGTCATCCTGTAAGTACTGAATTGATTCAGACTTGCATGCAGGACTTAGAGGAGGGCAGCTAGCCATGGAGATGAGAAGAGGGTAAGTGCCAGCCATCATTACTGTGGTAGGGGTGCTGGAGGTGAGCCACATCAGATGCTATGGGGACCACTGGACACCAGGTCATATCTATCAATGGATACACTCTGATGGGGGGTGCCTCTAGAGTCTGGGATGTCTATTTAATAGCAATATTGGATGAGGGACGGGGGTATCACTAGACATACTTGTATAGTAATTTGGACTTGCATGTGGAACTTTGACTCACTCCCGATGTCCCCCATTCCCCTCTGCCGATGAGGGTCTCCCAGTCTCCCAATGATACCAACGGTGAGATTAAAGATCTAGAATGATTGGGCATTCGCTGTTGCAGCCTTGGTTTTGTGGAACTTGCTCTTGTGGGATCTGAGAATGGCCCCATTCCAAAGCCGGCCCATTGGTACAGAGGGCTAAGGTGCTGGATGCCTTACCTCTTGCCACGCTGGCGACCCATGTTCAGGAATGAGCACAGGATGCCGGCGGTTGGCCAGGGGGTGGATGGAGTGGCAGCCAGGCAGCTCTCCTCTCCCAGGTAAGGGTGGTAGGCCTCCTTGGCTCTTTGCTGCCACCGAGTGGAGGCTTGATGGTAACATTGGGTGGGGGGGCTAGGCGTTAGGCTGGGTGGGCAGATCAGAGCAGACTCCGGTGCCAGTGCGCATGCACGCCTCCATGTGCATGTGCATGTGCATGTGCATCTGTGTATGGCTGGGGCTCTGGGACTTAAGGGGAGAAACAGTGGAAATATTCCCTGGTGGCAAGATGAGGACCGACCCCTCACAGGCTCTGCACTGGTGGCTGGGCACACGCCACAAGATCTGGTGGTGGAAACTAAGTCTCAGAGATAGCGAGGTGACAGAGCTGGGGGGGGGGTCCATCAGAAGGGGGCCTCCGAGGAAGCAGAAGCATAAAATACATATAAAAAAAATGGGGCCTTAAACAACATGGAGACAGTATAGCGCAGTGGTTTAAGGCTCTGAGCTGAAAACCTGGAGACCTGGGTGTGAATCCCACAGCCCTCACTTGCATACTGTGTGACCCTGAGCAAGTCACTTGACTTTCTTGTGCTCTCAGGTTGCACCTGTAAACAAGCTTTCTTTTTCTTTTTTTTTTTAAACTTTATTATTTTTTATTATTATAGTTCCAGGTACTGGGATATACATCTGAATAGTGATATCATTGTACATATCAGCAATTAATACATTTTTAATACATTGCAATGTCAGAGGATATAGGACATAAATACAAGTGTGTCTTTACTTCAAAGGGGGGTGGTGGTCAGGGGAGAAGCAGCCCATTGTCAGTTCAAATAAGCAAGTACTATATTAACTGGCTGATCGGACTGGAAGTCAATTAAATTCCCAATATGCAGCCTTAAGAAGGATTTTATTCCCTAAATATCCCTGGACCAACTATGGAACCAGGTCCAGTCTATGCCCTGCAATCCCCATCCACCAGACAGTCCAAAAACCTGTGATCTGAGAAGTCCTCCCTTGTATTTTAGTCATCATGTGTTCCATGACATAAATATCATAAACCAGGTCCTCCCACACTCTATGGGTAGGGGGATTTGAAGTCAGCCAGTTCCTAGTAATGACCTTTTCAGCTGCAGTTATCAGCACTGAGGCCATATATAACTTAGATTTAAGTTTAAACTTGGGAGGAAAGTGCTGTAGTATAGACATTGCTGATGTCAGTGGGATTAAGTTCTGGGCATATATCTATCAAAACCTTTTCTACCCCTTGCCAGTATTGTTTTAACAAGGGGTAACTCCAGAATATATCTGTATGATTAGCCTCTTCGGAACCACAACCTCTCCAACAGGAGGCATCATGTGTGGGTAAAAACTTAGCTGTTATTTGTGGAGTGTGAAAAAATCATGACACCACTTTCCAACTAAATTCTCACCAGTTATAAGAGCCTGTAGTTTTGTGCTGTCGATTCCATATCCACAGCCAATATTTATCAGTGAGCTGTATCCCCATTTCTTCTTCCCAAATGCCATGTACCGTTTCCCAGGTATATCTAGTTCTCTGTCTCTGCCAAATAGAACCTTGATATGAAGTGTCTGCTCACCTGAGACTCCCATCAGAAGCTTGACCAAGGGTGGGACTCTCCCCTGATCCACCCCAAGCCCATAGTAGACTCATAAAAATGACGGATCTGAAAATATTGGAACCAATCCCTACTGGGGATGGAGAATTCCTCTTGCAACTGTGAGAATGTTTTAACTTGACCATTGGTATAAAACTGACTTGTATATTTCAGACCTCGGTCATCTCAGGCTTTAAAACGCTTGTCTAAATCGTCTGGACAAAAAGCTTGGTTCCGCCAAGGCATTCCCATCCAGCGAGCACCAAACTCATTATTCGGTTGAGTTAAATAATTGATCCAACCCCTAAGGCAGCTCCGAACATATATTGATGTCTCCAATCCCAGAGAGCTCAGGGGTGGAGGTTGATAAATTGTTGACCCATTTAACTAAATAGTCAAGAGTCTGTTCAATCTCCCGCCGCTGAGGACCATCTCTGACAGGATGAAACCATTCTGCAGTATGGGCCAACAAAGTGGCCGCTGCATATCCTGACCAACTGGGCAGGGCCAGTCCTCCCCTTTCTTTAGGGGCCTGCAGTCTGTCTAATGATATTCATGGCCTGCCTCCCTTCCAAAGATAATTCAATATCAATCTGTTCCATCTCTTCTCTCTTTGGGAACATTTGGGGGATTGTCTGCATTAAATATAGCAAACAAGGTGTTCATCTGGACTTCCTGTATTCTGTTTAATAAGGACATCGGGAGATGGGTCCAAATTTTAAGATCCTGCCCAACTTGGTTAAATAATGTATCATAATTAAGAGGGAAGGTCTGCTCTGGTTTCCCTGATATACTAATTCCTAAGTATCAAATTGACTTACATTTCCAGTTATCATGATGTTTGTTTTGTATTGATCTTGGAATAAATACTCCTGTATATAAGGTCTCCATCTTTTCAGTGTTCATTTTATAGCCTGAAATTTTCTCAATTAACGTCAGCGCCTGTTCTAAAATCGGAAGAGATTCCTCTGGGTCTGTGACATATAGCAGGAGGTCATCGGCATATAGAGCTGCTTTCTGTTCTCTATCTCCTATCTGGCATCCCCTCACTCCCTTCAGCTGGTGAAGAAACTGCGTCAAAGGCTCTGCATAAAAGGCAAAGTGGTAGGGAGAGAGGGGGCACCCCTGTCTTGTTCCTCAGGTAAGCGAGAATTTTGCATAGCAAGAGCCGTTAACCTTAACCACCACCTGGGGGGCTGAATAAATGCCCATAATATTATTAGTGAACCCAGTGGGAAAGCCCAGTTTAATCAGAGTTTTCCTAAGAAATGTCCAGGAGACCCTGTCAAATGCTTTTTGGGCGTCTAATATTAATAATGGGGCCTGAGAATAATTTGCATGTTCAATTAAATATAGGGTTCTTTTAATATTATCTGAGATTTGTCGTGTAGGAATAAATCCGGCCTGGTCCGGATGTATCAACGAGGGCATTATATCGTCCATCCTATGGGCCATTATACTGGCATATATCTTATAATCTTGGTTCAGCACCGAGATTGGTCAGTAAGGCTCACACAATGGGAGGGCTTCTTTGGTTTTAAAATCACAGATATCATAGCTTGTGACCAGGACAGGGGAATACTGCCCTCGAATGACTCCACCAGGATTTTTGTCAGTGGATCTTTAATCCAATCCCATGCCACCTTATAAAACTCTGCTCCATAACCATCTGGACCAGGGCTCTTGCCATTTTTAAGCTTTGTAATGACATTCTTTATTTCTAGGGTAGTAATGGGGCGGGTCAAGGACTGTTTCTGATCTTCTGTAAGCTGTGAGAGGTTCAGGATGGACAAGAAAGCATCTATCTCTCTCTCTCAATCGCCGAGGATTCAGCTGTATATAGCTTTGTGTAATAAGTTTTAAAAGTTGAAACTATAGCTGAAGTTGTAAGACATGGGCACCCTGTCAGGGGAGCTCTAATTTTGGTAACTGTTGTTTGCTGAATCTGTTTCCTAAGTCGGTGCGCTAAAATCTTAGAGGCTCTTGGGCCCCCCTCATAGTATCTCTGTCTAAGCCAGAGTAGGGCTTGTTCTGTTTTGGTAGTGAGTATTTTCTGTATGGAATGCTGGATAGATGCTATTTGGTCAGTTAGGAAATTGTCTCCTTGTATATGAGCAGATTGCATAAAGCTCAGTTGTTCTTGTAATTGCTTTAATTTAGCCTCCAATCTACGTGTTTTTGGGGACGCATAGGCCATTATATAGCCTCTAAGCACTACTTTCAGAGTATCCCAAATTAATTGAAGTGGGGTCTGCAGGGTAGTATTATCAGCTAATATCTGCTATTTTAGTTTTTATTAATTCTTTGCATTCAGGATCCTGTAGCAGGGAATTATTAAGTCGCCAATAGGTATTCTTCCTTTCCCCTTGAGACTCCAGCCCTAGAGTAATAGGGGCATGGTCTGATAAATGTATTATGGATCTCAGCCCCACGAACCTGATCCAGGTGCTCCTTTGATATACAAAAATAATCTAGTTGAGAGTAATGCTTGTGGGCGTGAGAATAAAAAGTAAATTTCCTTGTTGCAGGATGTTGATGACGCCATGTATCCACAGGGCCCATTTCCCTAATGGTTTTTCTCAAGTGGTGATGGCCCGATGTTTGTGGGGGAAATTTCGAAGATGACGTGTCCCTTGGAGGATTGAAGAGACAATTGTAATCTCCTCCCAAGACCAGGATTCCTTTCTTATGTTCTTTTTTTTTTATTTTCGTCTTTATCCCTCCTTACTGCCTCCGGTGCCCCCTCCTTCCATCCGCTCATGTCCCCCGGTACCTACCTTAGGGATCTGCCCCTAGAGTGCCCATCCTCCTCTCCTCACACATTGGGGTCTGTCCTGTAGGTGGTCCAGTAGGACTTAGGGCGGACTTCATCTAGGGCTGCGGAGGTGTTTTCCGTTTTTCTCCCGGCGTCCCCACTCCCCAGGGCGCCTTGCGCTAGGGCGTCGTCCCGAGTGGTAAGCGTGCTTGGCGCACGCGAGACCCTCATGCGCCACGATGTCCCTCCTCCGGCTCCGACGAGCAATGCCGCCTCCACCCTTCCTTCTGCCGGTGCTTCCACCGGCTATGGAAGTGAATGCAGAGCCAATGAATGCCTTGGTACCCACCCTGAGGGAGGACAGCATCCGTTGGGACGCTCGATCCTCCCTCTCCCCGCCGACCCCTCCTTTCTTATGTTCAAGGATATTATCAAACAGCTATTGGATAGATGAAGCAGCACTACCCGGGGGGAACATAAATATTTGCTATAGTATATTGTTGACCTCTGAGTGTACTCACTATCAAAACCAACCTTCCCTCAGGATCAGAGTAATGACTGGAGGCATCAAAGGAAGAATGTTTAGTGATCAATATGACTACCCCTCTTCATCTTCCTCTACGATAGGCCATTTCATAAAGCTGTCTGAATCCAAATTTAAGTAATTTTTGGTGCTCACTAGAGTTACGGTGAGTCTCTTGCAATAAAAGTATCTCAGCGTTAAATTTCTTAAGTGTCTTAATAGTTCTATACCTTTTCACTGGGCCGGTCAAACCATTCACATTATGCGAAAGCACTCTTAAAGACTTACTCACATAGGAGCAAAGATAAATGATATTCCCTCCCCAACCCCCTACCCCCATCCCACCCTCATAACATCATCTCCCAAATATATTGCTGTAGTCTGTTCAGTAATAGATTCCCAGTCCTGGAATAAAAATAAAGCTACCTCAACCTGATCCCAACTGGGGAGCAAGTGAGGAATGTATAACCAAATACCAAATAACTGTGAACTATATACAGCGGTGACTTCCAAACTGTAGGTGGCTATTCTTAGCCAACCTAATTGTAGTAGCCAAGGCTGCCGAGAGAGCAGTGCATCAAAATGCAGCCAGGGGGCTCCCTCTGGGTACCAATGACCCAAGCTGGGGTACAGGAAGGGGAAGGAGGGAAGGAAACAAATAAAGAAGAAAAAAAGGGAGGGAGAAATTGGGATATTGACCGGTATGGTCTAGTATGAATAAGGAGAAGATGGGGATATCTAAAGTGCAACACTCCAAGACCTCATAACTCCCGTGTAACCCTCCTTTAGAAACAGAAAATTAAAGGAAATTGCTAGGATTTTATTCTAATAGGAATACAGTCAATTCTATGGTTCAGTATCTGGACTGACTCGCCCTTATAGTGCATAGGCCTCTAGGTTAAGTCAAATCAAATATTGTGTTTAAATGAGGAGAAATAGTTCTCTAAGTAAAGATCTTACTTCGTGATACAGCTCTTGCAGCAGGTTACACCATTAGGACTTAAGCCGGCAGGTGCCAGGACCCCACGGAAATTTTCTAGCTAGCAGTCTTCAGCGGGGACCACCTCCGACATTGGTTCCGCCCCGGCGTCGGGCGTGAGTACATAAGGAGGTGGTCCCCCATAATCTCCAGTTCTTTTCTCACCGCTGATGATCGCCAGCATCGGCCTCGGCCCTTTTTCTAGTGTGTTATGATTTTGAACTACGATTTTATTTTCGTCTTTCTTTCAACTTTGGATCAACTGATGTCCTCTCCAACAACTTCTGTTGAGGGTCACCATTTGAAGTGTGCCTGCAGCAAACAGATCCCCTTCAAGGATTCACATTTGGCCTGTGTGCACTGCCTAGGCCTGGAACACGACACCAAGGCCTGCTCCTTCTGCCAGGGCTTCAACAGTCGCACCAGGATCCACTGCCAGAAGGCCCTTCAAGCGTTTCTCTTGGAGGAGAAACTGAAAACTATGGATAAAGAACCTTCCTCCCGCGGGGAGTCATCAGATAAAACCCACAAGCACTGGGACAAACACTGGAAAAGGAAAGGTCCAGATCCACCCTAGGACCTTAAACTCGGGTTCGCCCAGATCGGACCGCTTTCCCTCCAGGGCTCGGCCGCAACCTCCCTGGTTCAGGTCAGATCCTCCAGCGGCTCCTCTTCTCTACAGCCCCTGAAGACTTCCAGGCCGTCGGCCTCTTCCACTCCATCTAAGGCCTCGTCGAAGTCCGGGGAGCACCATAAATCTTCTTCCTGCTGGCAGGACACCAACGCCAGGTCAGTTTCCCAGCCTCCGCGTTGATCGGATCCGGATCCTTGTAAGACCAAGGACCTGACATCCCTCAAACGGACGTCGGACCCGACGTCGGCCAAGCATCACCGGCGCTCCCAGGAGCCGGTGACACCTAAACGCCCATCGCCGGCGTTTACCTCTGAGGGCATCGGCCAGGGGACTGATGTCAGCTACTCCAGAGAAGAGGACCACATCACCGTCGCCGACGGACATCAGTCAGAAGGACTCATCGGAGGAGGAGGAGGAGGATGCCACACAGCCCGAGGATCAGGTGGGCTACACTGGAGACACAGGGCTCCCACGGAAACCTTCCCCGGAGCGGGAGACTGACTCCCGACCCCGGCGACAGGCCACCGGCGCCAGGCCCGTCGTCGGGTATGAATCTGGAAGAGGTAAAGGAACTTTTTACCTTCTGGTGGGACACCATCAAAAAAGATGTGGTCACCACACGTCCTCCTCCTACTCCGCCTCCGCCTCCACTACTTCTTCACCGCCTACGCCCCCTCATCCCCCCAAGGGGCCCATAGGACGGTCACCAACCCCCAAGGAGCAGACACCACCTCCTCGGGGCAGATCTTCAGAAAGGAGAAGACCTCCCTCTAGATCCCCCTCAGGGTCACCTAGTCCCAAGAGACCCAGATGACGCCGGTACACTCTGTCTGGGGAGGATTCCAGATCTGACACCTCGGGGTGCTCCAGATCTCCTTCTCCCATCAGCATTCCCCCTCCAGACCCACACAACCTACCCAGCTCTCCTCCGGATGATCCCTCTTTTGCGGAGATCATGAGGCACATCCAGGAGAATATGGGGTGGGATGCTGAAGAACTCAACCCCGAGAGACAACGCCTTGCTCGCTACCTTCGGCAGAAAGATCTGAAGCCTGTGGTAGTGCTGCCCTTGGTGAATACCTTTGCGGACGTCACCAAGGCTGCCTGGAAACGTCCACACTCCACTCCCACAGTGCCGAAGAAGGCTGACCGCCTATACAAGGCCCCTAGGGAGGACCAGTATTGCATAACCATCCTCTGTTTGACTTCTGGTCATCACTGTTTGCCATGACTGGTCTCAGAGACCTCAGCATTTTGAGCGTCGACAGTCATCGGATCAGGAATCCAAGCAATTGGATGTCCTGGGTAGGCGCACGTACGCGGCCGTGATGCCTCAGCCCTCCATGCCACTGGGCTGACAAGTTGAGGGTAAATTATGGCTACCATCACTGCAGTGTAGAGGGCTCCTGATTGATTGCTACAGGGTACGAAAGTACTGGAGCATTTCTTTCTGTGGCTACACTGCATTTGGTTGGGGGGATGCCACTATACCCTGGGATGTCTATTTGTTTGAAAGCAATACTAGGATCAGGTGAGGGAGGGGTGACCACTAGATTACCAGAGATATATTTGCAGATTATTCCAGGAGAAGGAGGCAGGATCACTTGTCAATCAGGGATATATTTGTTTATACACAGAACCACGCGCTCATGAAATGAGGGGGTGCCATCTCACATGAACTGACAAGGAAAAAAATAAACAGAGGCACTCCACGGAGAGAAAAACAAAATACTTTGATGTTGAATAGTAAATCCCAAGTTTATTGGGAGCATGGCACTAAGGTCTAGTGCGTTGCCTAGTATGCATAAGGCTTCGTTAGTGAAGCGCTAGGGCTTAGTGCCCTGCTATCAATAAACTTGGGATTTACTATTCAAGGTCAAAGTGCTTTTGTCTCTGTTTTTCCTTGATATATTTGTTTATCCTACTACCACTGGGTGAGGGAGGGGGAACACTACACTACCAGGGATTCCATTTTTGTTGTATTGGGTGTAGGGAGTTCTACTAGTGCCAGGGATAGCTGCTTGACGGATGAGGACTGGGGGGTTACTGTGCACCACCGTGTGAACTGCAAAAGCTAAGGGTTCGGAAGCATTAACTAGCACTGCACAGACAGCCTGTTCAGGCTTCCTAAACCATTCCAGTATACCAGTTCCCACAATATGTATGTTTGCCTGCACCTCTCATTTGCACGCGGTTGACATTAGCACTCATGCACTAACAGTTTAGTGCTGCATTACCTGTGCCTTGAATATGGCACCATGCAAGCTAACTGCCGACTGGATGCAGCGAGATGATAAACCTGTTAGTGTGGCGCAAACTGTGCGGATACCCTGGCCTCATTCCATTACCTTTCACTGGATATAAATTCAGCACAGTGTACAGAAACCTGCACTATGTCTGCCACAATGTGCCAGACCACTGGATAAAGAGGGATTCAGGCTTCAGTGCTCTCAGTCCCTTATCTTTCAATGGCAGGAACTTCATTCAGTACAGTGAGAGGAAACCTGCACTATAGTGCCCCTTAGACTTCTTCTGCTCCTGTTTTACCTGAAGTCTTAATCTGCGGGCTACAGTCTCCTTTGTTGCCAATCTCACACCTTCTTCCGGCAGTAAGTTCTTTACTAGTTCTAGGAAACAGTCTCACCAACCCATAACTTATGAGAGAAATATGGGAATAGAATAAACAAGTTCTCCAGTCATCCAGTCTGTCTTGAATGTTCTCTTTCGGTAATCTCTTTCTGTAATAAAAGTGGTACAAGGTGAACTAACACACTGTACTCATCTCAAAAGAACGAGGCTGGTAACTAAGTAAATATTGTTATAAATTAGTAGTCAGTATAATGCGAACGAGATTACATTGGAAACAATAGTTATTTATGCTCTTAACCCATTGAACAAATCAAGGAGTCTTGTAACTATCATACATCTGTCACTGCTTGAATAAATTCACTTATTTTCTACACCGATCTCCGTGGTGTTTTGTCTGTCCAGAGCTAGTAAGAAGGAAAGGCTCTTCTTGGAGGTTATCTCCGCTGTAGAATCCCATAACATGGCATGGAACCATCTCAGTTCAGTTTTTCTTGTTGACGGTGCTGATCCCTGCTAAGAATTCACCTCATGGTGCTGATTTAGTTTTTTCTCTGACTTCTGTTAACCATCAGTGTCATATTACTTTTTTTTTTTGTAATTTTCGTCTTTTTCTCCTCCTTCCTATCTCCGGTGCCCCCTCCTTCTGTCCGCTCATGTCCCCCGTACCCTACCTTAGGGATCTGCCCCTAGAGTGTCCTTCCTCCTCTCCCTCGCACAGTGGGGTCTGTCCTGTAGGTGGTCCGGGTAGACTTAGGGCGGCCTTCATCTAGGGCAGCCGGAGGGGTTTTTCCGGTTTTCTCCCCTTACGTCCCCACTCCTCCTAGGACGCCAGTGCTTGGGACGTATGTCCCGAGTGGTAGTGCACACGCACGCAGACCTCATGTGCTGTAACGCCCTCTCCCCGGCCCGACAAGCTTTGCCGCCTCCATCCCTTCCCAACGCCCGTGCTTCCACTGGCTACGAAGGACACAGAGCGCTAATGCACTCTTGGTAACTCCTGGCTTCCCGAGGGAGACAGCATCCTTTGGAACGCCCGATCCTCCCTCTCCGCCGACTCGCCACCCGAGTCCATTCCTGAACCTGGGTCGCCAGCGTAGCACGAGGTGTGGCAACCAGCGCCTCAACCCTCAGTGTCACCGGGCCGTCATATTACTTTTTGATGATTTTTGGCTGATTCTTCAGCATTATTTTGATCCTTTTATGGCTGAGTATTCAGTCACATTGTGAATATCAGGCAAGCAGTTTTCATTGCTCTTATTGGGGTCTTTTCACTAATGGGTGGGAATTATGCACGAAATGCGTGTAACCCACCTACACTGATCCGCACCCCCACACAGGCATGTGCCAGCTGGCGTTCAATACTGACGGCTGCCTGTCCGCACCCCCCTTGGTGCGCAGACGGGCAGTGGAGGATTGTGGAAGCACAGGGGCACAGTGCGGGACACTGGTGGGCATCCAATAGGATGCCCAACCCAATTCCCATACTGGATCCCCTTCTTCATACTGGCAGGGGATCCTGGGACAGCACACACTGTCTACTGAATAAACAACTGGTGTCTGCCCGAACAGCTACCCCTGGCTCTCTCAGGTGGTCCAGCAGGCTGTGGCAGCTGTGTGTGAGGAATCCCATGGCTGCTGTGCCCCACTGGTGACTTGTGTGGAGGGGCGCATAATGAATTACACCAAGGTCCCCTCTCGTGTACATTTTGCAGCCTTGAAATGCCATGCAGTGCTGTTGTGCACGGGTATAGCTGCATGCCCCCAATCCACTCCGGCGCTTAGCCACTTGGACAGATGGGGGATTGAGCATGCAGGCATCAGGGTGCCCATGATGAATGCCACAGGGGGTGCACAGATCACCGCTGTGCAGAATTCATGCGTAGGAATGCCTGTGTGCCTCAGATATATGGTGTGTAGGCATTTAAACCCATTTGTGAATAGACTTCAGTTAAACTAGATTTCTGTAATGGACCCACACTAGAAGTGTCTCCAGTGTTTGGGCCTTACCTGCCGTTCTGTGACTTGCCCTAACTGTCAACAGATGTTGTCATGGACAATCCTGGAACACAAGAACAAGCAAGGACTTCTGCTTATTTCCTAGTTATGGAGTTTCCCACTGCCAAACCATCAAGCAAGTCAAAACTGGTCCAGTGTCAACAAGGACTCATTTCGTTTTAGGTCTGGATCCTTGGGGCACTCCCACAATGTTCAAAGTATATTTAATCATTTAGCATTTAAAAACTTTTATGACATTATACAAGAATTTCTGGGTCGCACCTAGAAAGGAGCTTCTGTTCATGGTGCTTTTCCTGGTTATCAACTTTTAAATAAATACATTATACATAATAAATAAAAGGTACAAAAGATACAAAAATAGGTCAGTACACTCCCACAAGAAAAAAAAGCAGAAATACCATTGTAGCCACTCTTTCTCTGGTTCCTTAAGATCAAAAACATTAAAAAAAGGCCAACGTTGAGACAATACTTGACCCCAGCTGTGGGTCACTCCCAAGATGAGGAGGCCTTTGACATGAAGTTATTGTTAATGATGATGTTGAGGTCTCTTCAGAACCAGATGCCTTCAATTAGTCTTCAGCATCTATCACTTTAAGCCTCTGGCACTTAAGAGGCAATTGCAGATTTCATCATCAAGAGGGTATTGGAGTCTCCCAGAGGTTTAGTTCTGGGTGATTTCAGTGCCTGGATTGATGAATAATTCTCTCAGTTTGGTCAGGATTTCCTCCAGATGATGGAATCACTGGTCTTAGCACAAGTAGCTACTTCTGTGACCCATCAACACAGACATGTCTTGGACTTAGTTTTCTCACTGGGGCTTGAGATTAATAACCTTGAGATTGCTCCAGTCAATTGGTCAGATCACTGCATGGTGCAGTTCTCATTCGGGGGACTCCCCTTGTAGTCTGCCTTCAGTAGAGACGGTCCGCTACTGCAGTTTAAAGGGGTTGTCCCCAGAAGGACTCCAGGCAGTAATGGATTTCTTGGGTGTTATGGCTGCTTGTAGGATGGGATCAGAGAAGGTGGTGCTGGTCTGTTATAGAGCCATTACCTCAGCCTTCCAATTCAGTTGTACTGGTAGAGATACAATCCAGGGCTTCTTGCCAGAGATGTCCTGTGGTTTATTGGGAAGCTCAGGTAGTTGAAGGCTATGGGTCGGAGGTTGGAGTATTGTCGGAGAAAATCCAGGACCGATGAAGGCAAGCTGGCTCTGAGCCAAGGACTCACTATGGTAAATATCAAAGGGCAATCTCCAGTAAGAAAGCAGTATTTCTGTCTAGCTAGACTGCAGCAGGGAGAAACAGATCGGCTTGGCTCGGCTCAGCTCTTCCGTACTGTGTCCTAGATACTTCATCCTGCCTGTCTATGTTAGTAAGATCAAATTCATCCATCAAGTGCAAAGAGTTCACCAGTCTTTCTGTGACAGAGTGTCTTCTATTTGGTCTGAGATTACCCCAACGCGGTTGTTGCAGCCTGACAGTCAAGCTGGTTGTGAGCAGGTGCACACCACCTGTCTGGGAGAGTTTAAGTTAGTATTGGTGAAGGTTTTTGAGGTGATCTTGGAACTGCAGCCCACCTTTTGTAACCTGGACCCTGGCCCAACATACCTTCTAGTAAGTTGTGTGGGGTTATGCGTCCAGTGTTCACCAAGGTAGTGTGGTGCTCCTTTTGGAGAGGTCCTTTCCGAGCACATTGAGAAATGTGCTGGTTAGGCCTTTCCTTAAGAAACCATCTCTGGACCTGGACTGCTTGGTGAATTATAGACCAGTATCTAACCTTCCATAGAAACATAGATTCTGATGGCAGGTAAGGGCCGCTTGGCCCACCGAGTCTGCCCATTTTTTCGACTGTTATTCTTCCCTCTTTTGGAAAAGTTATTGAGAAGATGGTGATGCTGCAGCTTGAGGCACACTTCATGGCCTTTGACATCTATGAGCCTCTCCAGTCCAGATTAAGGTCTAGCCAAAGTACAGAGACTGCATTGGTCATGGTGCATAATGACCTTCTGACAGTGAAAGATAGAGGGGAATGATCAGTCCTCGTTCTACTCGATCTCTCATCAGCTTTCAACACCATGGACTATAGGCTAATGTTGACTGCCTCTGGGAGTACTGTGGATTCACCAGCATGGTCATCTCCTGGCTTAAGTCCTTCCTCAGAGACAGGATGCAGAGGGAAGTGATGGGAAAATTATCTTTGCTCTCGAAACCCCAACTCTTTGGTGTATCCCAGGGGTCAGTCCTCTCTTCCATACTGTTTGCAGCATATGTGGTATCCCTAGGAGGGATCATTAGATGATATAGGCTGAATTTCCACTGCTATGCAGACGATATCCTGCTGCATTTGTTGTTTGCACATAGGACACCAAATATGGTTGAAGTACTAAATTTGTGTTTGGCCAAGATTCAGGACTGGACGCCATCCAGCTGGCTAAGACTCAACCCAGATAAGATGGAGGTGTTAGTGACTGAGCCTGGTCAAAGAAGAGGTACAGAGGCAGCTGAAGAGATGACTGGCCTTGTGCTTGATCCCTCTGGACTTGTAGCCTTTGCTAAGGTGAAGAATCTGTGGGTCATGCTGGATGAAAGGCTAACACTTGAGGCTCAGGTGCCAGTGGTAGTCTGGAGTGCCTTTTATCATCTCAGGATCAATGCCCCGATTAAAGCCTTTTTTTGTTTTTATCTTTATAATTCAGAGCATGGTCCAGGTTACATTGATACCAAGATATGGATGTGTCACAATGGAGTAATGTGAAGCATTCTATAAACTCAGATTAAAGCCTAGATCCTCTGGATGACCTGCCATCACTAGTACGTACTTTTGTGACTTTCAGATTTGGCTACTGTAATATTCTTTACCTCGGGGTTGGTGGAGGTGTCCTATGATGCCTGTAGCTGGTGCCAAATGCAGCGGCTAGGTTGCTGATGGGCCTTCTGAGGTTCTGTCATGCAATCCTGGCCATATATGAACTTCACTGAATGCCGGTGAAGTGGTGTATCACCTTCTGGGTTGGTTTGCTGACCTATAAAGCTCTATACTGATGGGCCTTAGTTATCAAAGGGACCTTCTGACTCGTTCGATCAATTTTATCAGACACTGTTTACAAGGAAGACTACAGAGGATCCCATGGGTGTAGGAACACATTCACAAAGTAAGTCTTGGCTTACAATTTTATTGGGAGGGAGCCACACTCTGGGCCCTGACTACTGATTGTGGTTACTCCTACTGTCTGATATCCACCCCTACTGGTGTTATAATGTGATTTTTCTTCTTTCTTCAAATGAAATATTATGTTAAATGCATAAAACTAAGTACTAATGTATTTTCTGCTCTTGTTATGCATTTCCTGAAGTACAATATGGCATCTAAAAGGGGACTGGTCAACAAATATGGGCATGTCTACAATTGGGAGGGTGGTGGCAAAGAGACACCAGTGTGTTCTGGCTTACAAATCTTATTTTTACTAGCTACACCACCGAACCCTGAAACTTTCTTTTAGGGTCTTCAACTAGCAACCCTATCAGAAGAAGCAAATGGGATGATAGAGGCCCCTGTTCTCAACCCAGGAAATACAGGAGAAATTCAAATAGTTGAAAAACATGAAGTCCGCTGGGACAGATGACTTACCCTCTCGAAGACTCCCCAGATCTACAGGGATTCCTGTATTTTACAGGGATTTGAAGCTATCTACAAGGAAATTCTTCCCATAGACTTCCATTGGTTATACAGGAAAACAGAACAATTCCACTTCCATAGGAAATAGTGTAATCTACAGGAAAACACAGGAAAATTGCCCTGGAGTTACAGGAAAAATACCAAATCAAATCTGGGAGCACTGCGCTCTGAATGATACAAGAAGATGGAGGAGGTGCCTACACCATTACTGGTTAAGATGTTAAATGAGGTTGGGGGAGGGCAGATCCCACCATCTTGGCATCATCAGTTCCAGATCACAGTTTTTCCAAAACCAGTAAAGATTCCACAGAGTGGAGAGAGAAACACTAAGCTGATAACTTGTTTGCAGGGGCAACTTGGGAGCACAGGGAGTTTGGGTGGCTTGCTCGGGGTCACGTGGTATGCAGGTGGGGGCTGTGGGATTTGGACCCAGGTCTCCAGGTTTGCAGCTTGGAGCCTTGGACCGCTGCACTATACTGCAAGTCTGAAAGTCAACCTGACAAGCTTGGGTTAAGGATGGGTAACTGCATATTTTAAAGTTGAAAGTTTTTTATTTTATTTTAAATGTTATGTTCAGGTAGGACTGGCAGAGGTTTAGGGAAGAGATGTAAGTATGCACATTGATGCTCTGAGCAGCACTAGGTAGTCAAAGGAAAGCATGGTACATTTTGTGGCTGAGTACAGTGACAGAGATAGGGGGCAGGGCATGGGAGGGGAGATGCGGACACCAGGGGCACATAGGAGAAGGAGGAGGGGTTGTGGTCGGCAGGACAGAGGTGGTGAGGCCAAGAGGGAATGGGGGGCAGGCTCCAGGGGAGTGGGGGCAGAAGTAGGAACGGGGGGACAGGCTAGTAATCTGCAATGGATGTGGGTCAGCAATCTGGATGGGCATATTATGGAGGCAGTGGGAGTGTCTCATATGTTGAAGGATAAGAGACCTACAGGCGGAGATCCAGTGGATGGAGGTGGAGACAGGGATATTGAGGAACATGGTCAGAGAGGGTGGGTAGGTAGGCACAAGGGGAAGGAGAGGATGCCAAGGAGAAATATAGAGCAGGAGCGAGGACACAGCGGGGGATGGGGTGGGGACTGGGGTCATGCAACAGGTACGAGGTACTGGCAACTGAAGTATATGGGGGAGTGAGATGCTTGGAAGAGGGGGGCACAGGGGCCAGCTCTACAGCGGGGGACATTGGTACACTGGGGAAAGGGGGCAATGCCGTGGCAATGGCAGGAGGGAGCGCCCAGGAGGAAGGAGACACGGTGCATGGGGGATGGGACAGACCACGGGGGGAGAACGGACGCTTAGGAGAGAGGGCACAAGTGTGATCAGGAGGCTGGACAAGATGGGAGGAGAAGGAGGAGGAGAACAGCTCCAGAAATCAGGACATTGAAGGAATGAAGGCCTAGAGAAGGGTGTGGGGGGAGGGCAGCCAGGAGGGGAGTGTGGTGGGGGTTATACTGATAGGAGATTCTATCCTGAAAGGGATAAGGTGGGAGGGTGAGATACAGTCAGATTTGGGTGGAACCTGTACAGGGCCTGACACCAGACAGGGCAGGCAGGCTCTGAGGAAGTGTGTTAGGGGAGAATGGCAGGAACCTCACGTGGTGGTACATGTGGGCACAAATGACCTGAGGGGATGCACGGTGGAGTCGGTACAGGAGAGGTTTGAGGAACTGGGGAAGCTATGCTTGGAAATAGGGAGGTTCATGGCATTCTTGGAGGTGCTACCGGTCCCAAGGGTGAGCAGGGCAAGAAAGGAAAGGATAGTGGAGTTCAGCTCCTGGCTGAGAGACTGGTGTAAAGCACAAGAGTATGGATTGGTAGGAGGATGGTGAGATACATGAACTAACAGTTCATTTCACAGGTATTCACTAAAAATACCACCAACAGCTTAATCTGGTTCAAGGTCAGTTGGCATTCATCTGTGTCCCCCTTCCCCCGGGTCGTGCCTGAAAATAGGCAGGATTTGTCTAGTGCACTTACCCGGTCAACAAAAGCTAAATAAATAAAATAAATAAATAAAATAAACAGAGAACTGTACGCAAGGGACAGTTTACACTTGAATGGGGCAGGAAAGGGTTGTTAAAGAGCAAATTAGAGGATTATATTGTTTCAGGGGTTATTTAAACTAGGTAGGGGGGGAGGCGTGTGTGCAGCTGGCATGCAGGGTTGCCAGGTTGGAGTGCAAAATGCACTGTCCCTCTGTGATAACATTGAGGGTAAGGGGAGGGGACCACTGAGAGGAGGGGGAGCAGACCAAGGAGCCGAGGGAGGGGAGGACGGATGGGAACGGGTGGAAGGTGGTCTCCCTAAATGCAAGGAGCCTGGGTAATAAAACAGCAGAGCCTCAGGTGCTCCTTGCGGAGGGGAGTGTGGACATCACTGCAGTGACTGAGGCTTGGGCCACCCAATACCATGATTGGGATCTGGCAATCCTAGGGTATAAAATTTACAGGAAAGACTGGGGGGTTGGGGGAGGGGGTGTGGTAGCACTCTATGTGAGGGAAGGGATCAGATGTACAAGGGAGGAGGGGGAGGAAGGGAGGACAGAGGCACTATGGATTCAGCTTCTGGACTCTAAGGGTAGAAAGCTGAGGCTGGAGGTGATGTACAGACCATCAGCCCAATCAGTGGAATTTGACAGGGAGTTAGCGGAGCAAATAAGGAGGGTGTGTAGAAAGGGGAGTGTGGTGATTGTTGGGGATTTTAATCTGCCGGGAGTAGTTTGGAGCACCCCTGCCACCTACAGTGCCAGGGACTAGGTGCTCCTGGACGCGATCCAGGACAGTCTCCTGACACAGCTAGTCAGTGGGCAAACATGACTAGGTAACACACTGGACTTGGTGCTGTCAAACGGGGAGGCAGTGAGGGAAATAAGGGTAGAAGACCCACTAGCTGGTAGTGACCATCAAACAGTGTGGTTCACTCTCAAGTTGAGCAGGAAGTCTGGAGGCACAATAACAAAGGTGGTGGATTTTTAGAGGGCGGACTTCGGGAGGATGAGAGAAATACTGCAAGGCAGACTTCAGGGTATTAGGCCAGAGATGGATGCACAGCAAAAGTGGGGAATTATTAAAACTGGGCTAACAGAGGCTACAGAAGCTTGCACCAGGACTAGAAGCAAGAACTGCAGAGCCAGGAAGCCATGCTGGCTGAACAGAGAAGTGTCGGAGGGGGTTAGGGGGAAGAGAGCTGCATACCAGAAGTTCAGGAGAATGGGGAAGAAAGAGAACAGGGAGGTTTATGTGAGTTGGTCCAATGAGGTGACCAAGCGAGTGAGAGTAGCCAAGGCCTCCATGGAGCTAAGGTTCATGCAGGGCATCAAGGGAGTGGAGAAGGACTTTTTTTTAGATATGTCAGGGAAAAGAAGAAGTGCAGAGATAACATAGTGAAGATAAAGTGGGGAGGGCAGTGGGTGGAAAAGAGAGAGGAACAAGCAGAAGTACAAAATGAATACATTTGCTCTGTTTTCACGAAGGAGAAGGATGGTCCACTACCACCATAGACTGGGAGGGCGGGAGTAGGTGTTGAGGAGATGACGGATGGAATGATTGAGGGGAGTAGAGTACTAGGGGATCTGAGGGCATTAAGGGTGGACAAGGCATCAGGTCCTGATGGCATCCACCCCAGGGTGCTGAGGGAGATGGCAGAGATGTTGACTGAGCCACTGGAGGACCTGTTCAGCGCCTCCCTGGACATGGGATGGGTGCCTCAGGACTGGAGGGTGACCCATGTGGTACCCATACACAAGAGTGGCCCTAAGGATGAGCCAAGAAATTATTGGCCTGTCAGTCTCACTTCCATGGTGGGTAAATTTATGGAAACAATACTAAAGGAGAGGCTGGTGTCATTCCTTGAGGGTGATGACCTCTAGGATGGGTGGCAGCATGGTTCGTCTTGGGGAGGTCTTGTCAGACCAATCTAGTACAATATTATGACTGGATAACAAGAGAGCTGGATATGGGTCATGCTGTAGATGTTCTGTACTTGGACTTCAGCAAGGACTTCAATTCAATGCCTCTCGACACCTAGACCGGTGGTGAGTGGTGTGCCGCAGGGATTGGTGCTGGGCCCGGTGCTGTTTGGGTTCTTTATCTCAGATATTGCACATGGAGTTGGGAGCAGGGTTAGTCTGTTCACAGATGATACTGAAATGGGGGTACTGGTTGACAGAGGATGGATGGAAACAACTACAAGGGGATCTAACCAAACTAGCTGTATGGTCGGAGAAGTAGCAGCTGGGATTCAATGTAAAAAAGTGCAAGGTTATGCACTTCAGGGCAAAGAACCCAAGGAGGGACTATTGGTTGGGAGGGGTGAGGCTGGTGATCACTGAGGAAGAGAAGGACCTAGGGGTGTTGGTAACAGAGAGCATGAGCAACTCTGCCCAATGCAGGAAAGCAGCAGCTAAGGTGAACAGGATGCTGGGCTGTATCACAAGGGGTTTCTCGTGCAGGCGTAGGGAGGTGATCCTGCCCCTCTACAGATCTTTGGCCAGACCATACTTGGAGTACTGTATGCAGTACTGGTGGCCGTATCTGAAGAGGGATACTAATATACTGGAAGGTGTGCAATGGAGGGCAACAAAAATGTTACAGGGGATGGAGGGCAAGGCCTATGAGGACAGGCTGAATGAACTGAATATGTACACGCTGGAAGAGAGGAGGGATGGGGGATATGATTTAAAATGTTCAAGTATTTGAGGGGGATAAACAAAGCTAGCACTGAAGGGGTGTTTAAACTGAGGAAGAGTAGGGACACAAGGTGGCACGGACTAAGATTGGAGGGCGGAAGATTTAGGAGGGAGATGAGGAGGCACTACTTCATGGAGAGGGTGGTATCTAAATGGAACGCTCTACCAGAGGGGTGGTATCATGTAAGATAGTAGGAAGTTTTAAGAGGGTGTGGGACAGAGCACGAGGGAGGGTCTGGGTGGAGGGGGCTGAGGTTGTCATGGGAATGACAGATGGTGAGGGGGTTGGGGCAGCTGCAATCTAGGAGGCTAGCTGCACACTCGGGCAGACATTGATAGACCACATGGTCTGTTTCTGCTGGCAGATTTGTATGTTCATAGAGTATGGATCCTATAAACCAATATCCTTACTCTGTGGATATGTAAATATTTACAGGAATATTGACAGACAGTTTACAGCAGCATATTACATCTTTGGTGCGCCCAGACCAAACGGGATTTATTAGTGAGAGATTTTTATTGGATAATATTCAATGTTTTTGTAAATATATTTGTGGCTCAGAGGGACAGCAAGATTATGCTGCTTGCCATAGCATTGAACGCAGAGAATGTATTTAATAGGGTAAATTGTTTTTTTCTCCAAACCCTCTGCAGTCCTTTAAATTTGACCCCATATTTTTACATGGTATAGCCATCCTATATGTGGCACTTGAAGCAGTGGAGAGAATAAACATACTGATGTCTTATGAGGTTTTGTCTGGCCAGGACACTTGACAGGGTTGCCCCCTGTCATAGAAACACAAAATCTGCCAGCAGAAAAGGACCTTCTACTCACCCAGTCTTCCCTAAAGTCCCTACCTACTGTGCTACTGATTGATGTGCTCCTAATTGATTTCCAGCCTCTCCCCATTACTAGGGCTGGCAGTATAGCCTAGAGGTTAGAATAACGAGGTGTGAACGAGCTTGGTACATCCAGCAGACCAGACCTGAGTTTGATTCTCACACCCTCCACTTGCATACTGTGTGACTCTGAGCAAGTCACTTAACCACCCAGTGCTCCCATGTCACCCCAGAAAACAGGAACTTGTGCCTAGTGGGCCTTACCTGGTTACCAAAGACTAAAAAAAAAAAAAAAAAAAATAATAATTATTACTTAGTTACTTGGTTTGTTAGGCAAAAGAAGGCCGTGGGCCCACTGAGGTTGCCTCCCACTCACAGTAGATGTACCAATGCCGGCCCGGTGGCGTTGAGGCACCGGACGCCACACCCCGCTCCACGCTGGTGACCCGGGTTCGGGAATGAGCCCAGGTCATTGGGGGTCGGCAGGGGAGGACTACAATTGAGCATCCGATGACAGCTCTCCTAGTCCTGGGGAAAGGTGTGGATAGGTGTGGATGCACACTGCGCTCTGGTGGTCCCTGGGGACGCCCGGAGGTACTGCAGACGCACGGGTGCCGAGCTGGGGGGGAGAGATCTGCATGCCAGTGCAAGGATGTCATTGCACATCCATGCTCCTATTGGGGGAAAAAAAAAAAAAGAACAGGGAAAATGGCAGCACTAGTCCGTGGCAGCTTGATGGCTGCAGCTCCACTGGCCGACTATGTCTGGAAGGCATGTGCTGGTACTGGATCCTCACCGGGCGCAGATGGCTTAGGGGGAGCCTCTCTCGTTGGTGTAACTGCCTATGCCAGCTGGGCACAACAGCTTCGGGTCGGAGGTGGAGAAGTGGTGGTTGGATATGAGCAGGGCAGTGGCTGCAGGTGAGAAACTCTTACATGATAAAAACAGTAGATGTACCAATTATATGCCTATTGACAATGTATAATTGTCTAGCCCTTGTTTGAAACTTAAAAATGACTCGCAGTGCACCAGATCATATGTTAACTTGTTTCAGAATTGGGCGGCTCGAATGATAGATAGTTAAGTCTTTCGTTGGTATTAGCTTTAGGGAGAAATAATTGTCTATTATGTGATCTTAGTGAGGTTGTTCTCATATTAATGTGAGACCACATTGAGCCATGAGTACTGGATTTTGTAAAATCTTGTGTAGTAAAAGGTGATCGCCTCTATGTCTCCTTGACCCCAGGCTAACTAGCTCAAGTTTACTTAAACGATCTTCATAAGACATGTTTGTCAGACCCGTGATCATTTTAGTTACTCTTCCCTGGATCTTCTCCAGTAAGTCAATGTCACACCTGTGATGGGGGTTCCAAAAGGGCGACCCCAAATTAACATGTGGAATTATGTATGCCCTGTACAGTGGAAAGATACAGTAAACATTTTGTGTAATGAATGAGTGATTAATGGATCTTAATATTCTATTTGAAGTTTTGGATATGTTCATACAGTGGTCTTCAGATAAGAACTTATTATTTATTGTAATTCCAAGGTCTCTTTCTTTGGTCACTGAGTTAAGTTGTACCTTATTTAATAAATATGTATATTGAGGGTTATTTTTTACTGAAGTGCAATACTGTACACTTGTTTGGATTAAAAGACATTTGATTTGTAATAGCCCAATCCTCAGCTGCTTTAACTCATTACTACCTGGGTGGCCATTTTGTGTCAGGTAAACATTGGATAGTTCGGACTTCATATGAAGCTATTGGTGGTAATGAGTTAAGGTCACTAGACAGTGACAAGTGCTTATCCAGATTACCAACCTCCCCACCAAGGTTGGTGTCATCTGCAAACTTGGAAATACCATTTTTGACATTTAGATGCATGTCACTAATAAATAATCCAAAGAGAGTTGGGCCCAATACTGATCTTTGGGGGGGGGGGCCTCTGGAGACCAGACACTCAGAGGAAAGATAACCATTAATTCTAACACACTGAGTACAATTTAGAGGCTATTGTTCTACCCATCTAACTATAGCTGTATTTATTCGCATCCTTATTAGTTTTGAGAGCAGTGAATAATGGGGAACAGTATCAAATGCCCTACTGATATCTAAAAGGATAACATCAAAAGGGGTGCCTTTATCCAGGCTAGTGCTAACATGCTATGAAAGGTAATGAGATTTGTAGTGCAGGATAGGCCTCACTGGAAACCATGCTGCAAAAGATCGACCAGGGCCGGCCTGGTGGCGCTGAGAGTTGAGGCGCTGGACACTACACCTCGCACTATGCCGGTGACCTGGGTTTCGGGAACAACCTCAGGTCACCGGGGTGCCAGAATGGGGAGGAGGGTGGGAGCAGGATCGAGCGTTTGCTCTCCTCTCCTGGGTAAAGGGTGGGGTCACCTGCTCGTAGTCCCGCAGTCACCGAATGGAGGTTTGGTGCTGGCACAGATGGTCAACGGCGTGACTGGAAGGGAGGGGCATCTTGAACGGCGTGTGTGCGTGTGCTTCCACTCGTACATGCTACGTGGGCATGCGTGGGTGTAGGGGTCTGTAGAAAAACTGCAAAACCCAGAAAATACATAATAAAAAAAAAAAGAAAACGATCGACCAGACCCAGAGTGTTAATTTCTTCAAATAGATTTTTTATTAGTCATTCAATACTTTTACAACAAAGAGACATAATACTAATTGGCCTATAATTTGCTACACTACCTTTGCTACCCTTTTTACGTTTGCTTGCACGCATGTGCAAGAAACATAGTGCCACCATACGAGTTTTTGTAGGTGTGCTTCCCCAGTTCAATGTCCTGCTCCCTTATGCAGAGCGAGTACCTCGCTAATGAATGTCGAGCTGTCTATGACAGCCGTTCAGATACAGTGACGTACAATTGAAAGCGAAAAACCGCTGCAATCAGCGGTTGTAATGTGTAGGCAATTTGCATACTGCCATCAGCAGGTAATTAACATACTGCCATTGGCAGTATGCAAAGTGCCTACACTTAGCACTGCATCCTGAACACAGCTGTCATAGACAGCTCCCTTGTTTTCAAGTTCCTTCCTCCACAAACACTCAAGTAGCACACTGGGAGCCCACCTCAGCATGCTCATGCACCCCCACCCGCACACCGTATGGCTGACGGTGTCCAATCCTCTGTCTGCTCCGTGGCGCCCCCACAGACTTCTAGGTGCCACGCTGGGAGCCCACCACAGAGTGGCAAATGTTCGGATGGCTGACGGGGGTGCCCAATCCCCTGTCGGTTCTACTTGACCCCTAAGAAAAACCTTTTCTGCTGCTACGCTTGGGAGCCCACCCCAGTGTGGCACAAGTCTTCCTAAAAAGAAAAACACCTGACAACAAAAAAAGGTCCCCGTTGATTGTCTTGCCCTCCCCAACCCGCACCCACCCTCTCGCATCCACCTCCCCACACACCCCGACCCCATAATTACCTCCAGAGTCTGGCACGATGATCTTCGTGGACTGGGAACACGTCTGCACTCTTCAAAGCCGACCGCGAACTGAAGAAATGCTGGTAATTTGTATAATGGCATAAATGGTTTTTTTTCAACTTTGGTGCATATCTCGGCCATTTTGGGGAATTTTGTCACCAAATTTTCAACATGGGGTTCTTGGGGCCCCACCTCATGAACTCAGTAACTGTCATTTTGTTATGTGGTCCTGAAAGGTGATTTCGCGGTCACTGAGCAGAACCAACTTTCGGGGCACAGTAACAAAATGACAGTGTCACAGTTCATGAAGTAGGCCTCCCAAACCCCATGTTGAAAATTTGGTGAAAAAATTCCCAAAAATGACTGTTTTACGAGCATGTGTTGCGTGGTTCCTACGCATGCTTGTAGCTTCGCATATTTTTTATATTTTCACTCCAGATTTTCAACATTGCCATTTTTTACTCCTCCTCATGAACAGTACAGCTGTCATTTTTCACATCCTTTTCGAAATGTGTTTTTGCACCTGTGGTGCCAAATGGTGTAGTCACTGTGCAAAATCAGCTTTCCACTAACAAACTGATATTTCCACTGTTCATGAGGTGGGGGTCACAAAAATCCCATGTTGAAAATTTGGAATGAAAATACCAACGAACGCCTGGGGTGTTAGGGTTTCCGACCATAACGCCCCATCCTGTAGAGACTGATAGGCATCAGGGGTGTGACTTGGGATTGCTGCCTGTAATGCTCATGTTATTCCACCCACACCCTGCAGCCAGTGACAGGCATGGAGGTGTGCCTTGGACTCTTCAGCCCCAGAGTTCACCCCATTCTCCTATACTGCACCCATCTCACTGTATTTCCTTATGGAATGGGGTGATCATAAGGCCCAAAAACCCCAAAGCACACCGTGACACTTGTCGGAGTCTGCAGGGTAGGGTGTGGTGAAATGGCATTGCTGTTATGCCTGATGACCCAAAGGCACACCCCAATGCCTGTCAGTCTCTGCAGGGTGGTGATGGGGTTGGCTTCAGTTCAGTACTTCGCTGCCATTCCTATTATGCATCTCTCTAACTCCTACACTACCAATGCCAATGCCAGCAAACAAACATTCGGCATTGACAAATGCTTGTTATGAATAGGCCCCACTGTTGCTTTACCCTAGTCAGTGAGAACCGTGCCAGTGATTAGGGAGATATTAAATATCATAGCAATGGGCAAGCAAGAATGTCAGCCAAATCCTTTAGAAATCTAGGACGAACCTCATCTGGACCAACTGCAGTGTTCACTTTTATATTTTTTAAGACAGTCAGTACCTCATCTTTAGAAAATGATAGGCTAGCTCAAGATTGGATTCCAAGGGTAGGGCAATGTTGTTTATTTTGTTACTAAATATAGAACTGAAATACCCATTAAATAGGTCTGCCATCTGACACTTGTTTACTACTGTGTCTTCATCACGGATTAATGGGCCCACTATTTTAGAGACATCCTTGCGATTGTTCAAGTAGGCAAAACATGATATACTGCTGTCTTTGGTGTGATAAAGTTTAAATTCAAATTGCCTTTTCCTTGTTTGCTGAGATCTGTAATTTAATAAGGTTGCCTCACAAGGGTTATTTTTTAACATTGAAAATACAGTACTTGTTTTTGTTTTAATCTGTTTCTTTATGTTATTTGTCAACCAGGGTGGAATCTTCCCATTTTTATGTTGCTTGCATGCATGTGCAAGAAACACAGTGCCATCATCCAAGTTTTCGGAGGTGTGGCACCCGTCTTCCAATTCAGTCAGTGTGTTTGCAGGCGCGGCCCCAGTTCCCCAATCACTGCTACAGCTGTCTATGACAGCAGTTAAAAATGCAGTGGTCATACAGTTGAAAGGAAGAGCTCTACTTCAATGAGCAGAGCTCCCCCCCAACACACACGCATACTACGTGCTCATGTGCCTTCCTCCTCCCCACGCACACACTGTACTGCCTTGCCAGGGTGCCCAATCCCCCATCAGCTTCACACTTCCCCAAAGCTTCCAGGTGCTATGCTGGGAGCCCATCCTAGCGTGGCAAAATGTGCCAACGGGGTGCCCAACCTCTGTCGGCTCAAGCCCCTGCAAAACAGTCTTCCAGCTGCCATGCTGGGAGCCCACCCCAGCGTGGCAAACGTCCCTCGTCGTCTTATTAAAAACCTGTAAATACAAAACTGTCCCTCCTGCCCTCTCCCACAACCCGCACCCTCCCACTGTGCACCCTGCCTCCCCACACCCCCCTCACCCCATACTTACCTCCAGACCACGGCGCGATGATCTTCGGTGGACCGGGACTACGTCTGCACTCTTCAAAGCCGACCGCGAACTGAGGAAATGCCAGTAAGCTGTATAATGGGATAGATAGGTTTTTTTCAACTTTGCTGAATATCTCAGGCATTTTTTGGAATTTTGGCACCAGATTTTCAACATGGGGTTTTTGGGACCCCTCCTCATGAATTCTGTTGCTGTCATGGCGTTAATCGGGCCCGAAGGGTGATTTTGCGGTCACTGCGTGAAATCACCTTTCGGGACCGATTGACAAAATGACAGTGCCAGTGTTCATAAGGTGGGCTCTCAAAAAGCCTATATTGCAAATTTGGTGAAAAATTCCTAAAAATGACGGCTTTACGAGCGTGTGTTGAGCAGTTCTACACACGTCAGAAGTTCACGTACTTTTTAATATTTGCAATTCGGATTTTCAACACTGCCATTTTACCACACTTTCTTATGAGCAGTACAGCTGTCATTTTTCATCTTGCCCAAATGTGTTTCCACGCATGTAGCGACAATGGCGCAGTCGGTGTGAAATCAATGAGGACACATTAAGAAAATCACAGTGACACTGTTCATGAGCAGAGGTCTTAAAATGGCTATGTTGAAAATTTGGTGAAAAAATTCCTAAAATGACTGTTTTACTAACGTGCGTTATGCTTAATCCTATGCACTGCGAAGTTCGATGATGTTCAATATTTTACTCCAGATTTTCAACATTGCCATTTTACCACACCTCCTTTTGAGCAGTACAGCTGTCATTTTCACATCTCACCTAAAACATGTTTCTGCCCATATGGCACAATGGCGCATTCAGTGTCTAATCAATGTTTGGGACAGATTAAAAATCACAGTGACACTGTTCAATGAGCAGAGGTCTTAAAATGGCTATGTTGAAAATTTGGTGAAAAAATTCCCTTCAGACATTCTGCAATGTCACTAATGAAGACATTGAACAAGACTGGCCCCAGTACCGATCCCTGCAGCACCCCACGGGTCACCCCCTCTCCCTAAACTGCACACCATTTACCACCACTCTCTGCCTCCTGTCTGTTAGCCAGTTTCTAACCCAGTTTACCACCCTTTCCACCATGCCCAGCCTACCCAGCTTGTTTATCAGCCTCCTATATGGGATGGTGTCAAAGGCTTTGCTGAAATCAAGGTAAGCATTGTCCACTGCCCCACCCTGATTCACTTCCTTTGTCACTCAGTCAAAGAAATCAACCAGATTTGTCTGACATGATGTCCCCACTGTGAATCCATGTTGTCTATGGTCCTGTGCTCCGATGGCTTCTAGATGCCCCACTATCCTTTCTTTAAGCAATGTCTCCATGATCTTCCCCACTACTGAGGTGAGGCTGAACGGCCTGTTGTTCCCTGCCTCCTCCCTGCTGCTGGATTTGTGTAGAGGGACCACATGTGCCCTCCTCCAATTCATTCATGTTGAATGACTCAGTGAACATGGCTGCCAGAGGTACTGCTATCTATCTCCCTTTGCAGTTCTCTTAATATCCTTGGGCTTATGCCATCTGGTTCCATCGCTTTGTCCACCCTTCAATTTAGTGAACTCCTGTAGGACTCTTTTGCCTTTGAATGGACTATTGTCCACCTCTTCACCCCCTTGGCAACTGCTGTACTGCTGTGGCCCTTGCCCCTCCCTCTCTTCTGTGAATACTGAATGGAAAGACACAGTGGATGTCTTGCGAGGAAGGCATGGAACTATCACTTCCAAATACCTAAACAGCACATACAAACAAGCAACATTCGGCATTGACAAATGCTTGTTGTTATACTTATGTTTAATGGGAACATAAGAGTGTTCTAGACAAAGGATAATGGATTTCAACTTTTGCCATCCACTGGAGGTGTCACAACCGGCTAACTCAGTAGACCAATTTATAGCACTAAGGGAGTCTCTAACAGCATTTATGTTAGCATGGTCTTAATCTCTGAAGGTAATGGTACTATAGGGTTTACTGTTTTGTGTAATAAGACAGCAGCTAACCATATTATGGTCACTGGTACCCAAAGGGTTGAAAATATCCACATCCAGAATCTCACTTTCAGTGTTTGTTAATATAAGGTCCAGGATGTTATCCTTCCTAGTTGGAGTACAGACTAGTTGTCCTAGACTCTGGGCTATAGAAGTCTCAACCAGTGAACTCTCAAACTCAGTTGAACCTTTCAAGGTTACTCAATTTATGCTTGGTGTGTTGAAATCACCTAAGATTATACAATCTACCATTGCAGAAGGCAGTCTTAGTTTCATCAATCAAGTTGAAATGATATTGGTTAGTGCTAGCGGGAGGCCTGTAGCAGTTACCTAGAATAATCTTGGGTCTATTGGGTAAGTTCAGTTGTAGCCATATAGTCTTGAAAGTTTCAGAGTTGTTTAGAGTGAGTTGATGACAATTTATTCATTATATTATATCTAGAACCCCCAGGAGTGACAATCCACAGTCCATCAGAACCCAAGAATTAAGGGGTGTTGGCAGGGGCAAAGAGCGTAAGGCTTCATTTTATGCAAATTATGTGATTTTTGTATATCTTAGAACCAGATAACGTCTATCTGTATCTCCCTCCCCTGGGACGAGACTGAAAATATGAAGAATTGTTTAGTCCTCCTTTCCCAGTCAACAAAAACTCAAAAAAAACAAAACATTTTTTTAAAAAGACACTTCCGTCCCTGAATTGGTGCAAACTTTGGAAACCTTTGCTATCCTGGTGGGTTCTACAAAATTAATTATTCTAAAGAATCAGATCCAATACAACATTTGGGGTTCCACCTGGAGGGATGCACACCTGTACAGGTGTACAGGAGAGATGGTCTGCATCTATTGGACGGGGGAAGGGCAGGATCCTCAGTGAGCATTTTAAATGCTTCTTTGGCAAACATTTAAACTAGCCAAGGGGCATGGCAGAAGTAAGCAGAGAGAATCAATCTGCCCCCCACCCTGACAGGATGAAGCATTCAGTAGGGAGGACACCAAGGTTGGGAAATCACCTATGGTACCTAAAACCAGTAAAGGTAGAATGACAGTAATAAGGAAGAATGGGAGGAAAGATAGGAAGGGTGTAGAGAGATGACTGGAGGGTAGGAAGGTAGCTGTTAGGAGGGAAGGTAGCAAGACTTGGAAGGCCATGCGCATGAACGCCTGCAGCCTAGGAAACAAAATCCCCGAATTAGTGGCCTTGATGGCAGAGGTGGACCTGAACATTATTGCTGTCACTGAGACATGGTACAATGGGAACCATGACTGGAATGTAACCATACCAGGTTATGGTCTATTCAGGAAAGACTGGGTGGGTAAAAAGGGAGGAGGAGTGGCTATTTACGTCAGGGAGGGCATTAAAGCAACTGAAGTACAGAAAATGCAGGTAGGGGAGGATGCACTTTAGGTCACCCTGGAGATGGGAAATGGCTCTGCCATTTGCACAGGTGTCATCTACAGACCTCCAGCACAAGGGGAAGAGCTGGACAGGGTACTAGTGGAAGCCATCCACAATATGGCAACTAAAGGCGTGGTGCTGCTGGTGGGGGACTGGAGTACCCATGCTGCAAGCCAGGAGCAGGGGCATCCTAGATGCCCCTCAGGGGGCGTGCCTCAGATAGCTAGTGGCAAAGCCCATCTTTGAAGGAGCAACACCGGATCTAGTACTCTCCAATGGGGACAGAGTTACAGATCTAATGGTGGGTAGCCAGCTGGGGTTCAGTGATCACTGTACGGTATGGTTCAGTGTGAGAACTGTGGAGGAATCAAACCATGCAAAAGGGAAGGTCTTGGATTTCAGATAGGCCAGCTATGCAAAGATGGGGGATTGTCTCAGGAAGCCACGGGAGGGGAGTGGGGAGTGTTAAGGCACAGTGAGCAAATCTAGAGGGAGACATAGAAGAGGCAACAAGCCTTTGCATTAGGCAATTAAGCAAAGCAAAGAGGAAGAAAAAAACACTGTGGCTCTCGAAGGATGTGGCAAAGAAGGTAACAATGAAAAAGTTGGCATTTAGGAGATATAAGGAAATACAGACAGAGGAGGACAGGAAATGTATCTGGGAAAGCAGAAGAGGCAGGGAAAGCAGTCAGGAGGTCAAAGGTGCAAACAGAGGAAAAAATAGCACAGGTACGTTAGTGAAAGGAAAAAGTCCAGTGGTGGGATTGTGAGGCTAAAAAGAGAAGGAGGGGAGTGTGCAGAGGGGGACCTCGAAAAAACAGATATCCTAAACAAATATTTTTGTTCAGTATTCATGGAAGAATGGGAAGGGGAAGGTACAGTTAGGGAATAGAAACACCAATGGAAGGGAGGTGAACACCAATCTTTTTATGGAGGAGAGATCACAAAAGGAACTCGCAAATCTGAAAGTACAGTAGATGAGGCAATGGGTCTGGGTGGGATACAATCCAGAATTTTAAAAGAACTTACAGAGGTGCTGGTAGCACCACGACAGCCCTGTTCTACAAATCACTGGAAATGGGTGGTTCTGGAGGACTGGAGGAGGGCTCATGTAGTCCAACTCCACAAAAGCGGGAGCAGGGCTGAGGCTGGCAATTACAGGCCAGTCAGCCTGACCTCGGTGGTGGGGAAAATAATGGAAACACTGCTAAAGGAAAGGATTGTGTTAGATCTTGAATCCAGTGGAGTGCAGGATCAAAGGCAGCATGGATTCACAGTGGGAAGGTCTTGTCAAACAAATATGATAGATTTCTTTGATTGGGTGATAAGGGAAGTAGATCAGGGAGGGGTGGTGGACATGGCCTACCTGGATTTCAGGAGGGCCTTCAACATTGTCCCTCATAGGAGGCTGTTAAACAAATTAAACAGCCTGGGAGTGGGTCCCAGGGTGGTAAATTGGGTCAGAAATTGGTTGAAGGATAGGACACTGAGGGGAGTGATGAATGGAGTTCACTCTGAAGGGGGGGGGTGTCCAGCGCGGTGCCACAGGGATTAATGCTGGGGCCAGTCCTCTTTAATGTTTTCATAAGCAATATTGCAGATGGACTGGTAGGGAAGATATGCCTCTTGCAAATGACACAAAGAGATGCAACAGGTTCGACACTCGGTGGGGGGGGGGGTGAGAAGGGACCTAAGCAAGCTTGAGGAGTGGTCAACAGTGAGGCAACTAAGATTCAATGCAAAGAAGTGCAAAATCATGCATTTGGGGCACAAAAACAAAGGGGAGAAGTACATGATGTGAGAGGAGATACTGACAGCCACCAAATAGGAAAGGGACCCGGGGGTAATCATATCTGATGACCTGAAGGTGAGCAAGCAATGTGAGAAGACTGTAGGGAAAAGTCAGTGGGATACTGGGGTACATAGAGAGAGGTATCACCAGCATGAAAAAAGGGGCGGTGATGCCACTGTACAGATCACTGGTGAGACCCCATCTGGAGTGCTTCTAGAGGCCACATCTCAGGAAGGACATAGACAGAGTAGAGGCAGCTCAGAGAAGGACAGCAAAAATGGTGTAAGGACTGCACCAGAAATCATATGATGAGAGACTAAAGGACCTCAATATGTATTCCCTAGAAGTGAGGAGAGAAAGGGGGGATATAATAGAGACTTTCAAATACCTCAAGGATATAAATAAGGTAGAAGAAGGTAGCATTCTCCAGAAAAAAAGATGTTCAAGAACAAGAGGTCATGATATGAGGCTAGAAGGGGGTAGACTCAGGAGTAACGTAAAAAAAGTATTTCTTTACAAAAAGGGTACTGAATGCATGGAACAGCTTCCCTGTGGAGGTGGTGGGGGAGAAAACAGTCTGTGAATTTAAGAATGCATGGGATAAACAAATGGAAACACTAGACATAAGAAAGGGAGGGCAAGCCATGGATTAATTAGGGTCTGCGGTATGTATAGTAGGTAGGGAAAATGAGCAGACTAGGTGGGCCAAGTGGTCTTTATCTGCCGTCAGCATCTATGTTGCTATGTAGATCAAACCAGGGAATTGCAAGTTATTTCAGATAAACCCATTATATAATAAGGGAAGTGGATGTTTCTTCCGCTGTTCTTTTCTCGGAGGATGGACACAGCTACCCAACTAGTGTTGTGTTCCAAACACTCTCACTTAAGAGCCTAGAAACATTTTGGCATAAATTATTGAAGGACCTTAAGAAATTTATTTTTTGGGGGGGGGGCAAGACCCCTAGAATCTGGGGAAAGTATTGGCTCTTCCATGGGAACAGTGGCTAGTTGCCATTCCAGACATCCAGAGATATTACCTAGCGATGCAGTTAGAACTGGTTTCAACATGGACAAAACAGTGGTGGGAGTCATGCAGTATGACCTAGGGATGGAGGGCTCTGGGATTAAAGCTTTTTGCACTCTCAGTTGTTAAATTCATGTGAGGTTCTGGCAGAGGTCAACTAATCCATGGGTCAAACATGTGATGGCGTATGTTTTGTATAGCCTGGAAAGGGATGAAAACTCAAAATGACTTGAGCCCACTTACCTTCATAAGATTTAGTAATAGCTTTCTTCCTCTGACATTAGATAGGAGGTATTCTATGGGCAGGTATCATGAAATTTGCTCAATGTGTGGAGCAATAGGTGATTCTTAGATATGCAGTTTTACTGCAAAGATACCTGAATAATTTTTTAGATGTTTACAGGTTTGCATTTCCTCTCATCAGAGGATAATATTGCAAATGTGGGGAGACAACAAACAATGCTGCAGGAGTCCCTGCATTGGGCAGTAATACTAAAAATAAATTTGGATATATCTCAGTATTCTATAAAATATTAGGGAAGGAGCTCGAGAGACACACCAATAGCATAAGGGAAAAAAAGTCAGGAGGAAGGACTAGAGATTTTTTTTTTTAAACTTTTGTTAATGCACCACTTGCCTGGAACTCTCTCTAGCTGCCCCTACACACTGCCTGCTCTACCACTCACCTGATCCTTCATCCCCTCAGAGGGTTAGCTGTCCTCCACCGACCTCTGACTGGGAGACCCCCAGCTCTGAGCCGCCTGCCACGACTCCAGCGCTCTATCTATAATCCAATATCCTGGCCGAGGAGGCAGAGGGACAGAGGGGGAGGAGACTAAGTCCGGTGTTGAGCGTGTGGCAGGGCGGCCCTGAAGGGAGCCGTCACCTATCCAGGAGTGGGAATTTTTCTGTCTTGAGTCCCCCAGGAGCCGGACGTGCAATGATGTCTGCACGAAGGAGCCATGGACATCTGCCATGCTAGCTTCCTCCTTTGCGCTGCTCCATGCTAGCTGTGCCCCAGTCTCCACCGGGGGTCTCCAGAGTTGCGGAGATACCCTGGATCCCTCCCCAGGGAGAGGAGAGCAGTTGTCAGATATTTTATCATCTCCCTCCCCTGCTGACCCCTGGTGCCTGAGCTCATTCCCGAACTCGGGTCGCCGGCGTGGCGTGAGGTGTGGCATCCAGCACCTCAACCCTCAGCACCACCGGGCTGGCAGGACTAGAGATTAAGATGGAAGACTGGGAGAAATGGTGATTTTAGGGGCTGGAAGGTAACATTGTCACCAATATGGAAGGAGTTCTCATGGAAGATTTTGATTGGTTCTTCAGAATTCCTCATAGAAACATAGAATTTGACAGCAGATAAGGACCGTTTGGCCCACCTAGTCTGCCCATTTCCCTACCTGATGGATAAGCTGCAGATTCTAGTTAACCAACAGCTTACTTCCTCCACCCCACTAGAATTGAGTTATGTCTGTCCCATGCATTCTTGAAGTCTCTCACTGTTTTTGACTCCACAACCTCTCCAGGAAGGCTGTTCCATGCATCCACAACCCTCTCCATGAAAAAATACTTTCTAACACTACCTCTGAGCCGTCCCCTCTCTATCTTCAAATTGTGCCCTCTTGTTCTTGCGCATCTCTTTTTCTGAAAGATGCTACCTTCTTGCACTTTAATTCCCTTGAGGTACTTGAAAGTTTCTATCATGTCCCTCCTTTCCTCAAGGGTTTTCATATTAAGCTGCTTTAGTCTCTCTCTCTCTCTCTCTCTTGATATGTCTTCTGGTGTAGACCCTGAACCATTTTGGTTGCCCTCCTCTGAACAGCCTCCACTCTGTCTATGCCTTTGCGGAGATGGGGTCTCCATAGCTGCATGCAGTACTCCAGATGGGTTCTCACCAACTGTCTGTACAGAGGGATAACAACTTCCTGTTTTCTACTGTTGATGCCTCTCCCTAGGCATCCCAGTATCCCACCAGCCATCCTTACTGCCTTCTCACATTGCTTGCCCACCTTTAGGTCATCTGATATAATTACTACCAGGTCCCTTTCAATTTTTGTTGTTGTTGGTATCTCACCCCCCATTGTGTACTCTTCCCCTGGGTTTTTGTTTCCCAGGTACATTACCTTGCACTTCTTTGCATTGAATCTGAGCTGCTACACATTTGACCATTCCTCCAGCCTTGCCAAGTCCCTTTTCATCCTTTCCACCCCACCTTGTGTATCAACCCTGTTGCAGATCTTTGTGTTGTCTGCAAAGAGACATATTTTTCCTTCCAGGTGCTCTCCAATGTCACTTATAAAGACATTAAAGAGGACCGGTCCAGTATTGAACCCTGCATTACCCCACTAGTAACCCTCCTTTCTTCACTGTGGACTCCGTTTTACTATTACCCTTTGCATCCTGTTGTCTAGCCAATTGTTTATCCAGGCTGCCACCTTGGGACCCACTCCAAGGATGGGTAACTTGTATATTAATCTTTTGTGTGGGACTGTGTCAAATGCCTTGCTAAAATCTAGGTACGCCATATCCACAGTCCCTCCCTGGTCTACTACTTTGGTCACCCAAAGAAATCTATTAGATTCGTCTGACACAACCTTCCCACTGTGAATTCCATGCTGCCTTGGGCCCTATGCCCCACCAGCCTCTAGGTACTCAACAATTATTTCCTTCAGAAGTGATTCCATCATTTTCCCTACCACTGAGGTCTGTAGTTTCCTGCCTCTGCCCTGCTCCCACTTTTGTGAAGTGGAATCACATCTGCCCTCCTCCAGTCCTCAGATACCACCCCATCCTCCCATGATTTGTTAAAGAGAGTAGTCAGTGGTGTTACTAGTTCTACCCTTAGTTCTTTTAGAATTCTGGGGTGAATCCCATCAGGCCCTATTGCTTTGTCCACCCTCAGTTTCAAGAGTTCTTTCAAAACTCTTTCTTCTGTGAATGGACTGATATCGACCCCCATATCCAGAGTGTTTCTCTTGTTTGGTTTAGGTACCTCCCCATCCTCTTCTGTTGTGAATACTGAGCAGAAATGTTTGTTCAGTATCCCTGCTTTTTCACTATCACCCTCTGCCCACATTCCCTCCCCTTTATTAAGTCTCCTTATCCCTCCCTTGATCTTTCTTCGCTCCCCAATATACCTATATAAGGTTTTATCCCCCTTCGTAACAGAATTGGCTATCTTTTCCTTGGTTTGGGTCTTTGCTATTCTGACTGTCTTCCCTGCCTCCTTCTGCTTTGACTGATAAAAGTTCTCTGCCCTGCTCCTTCTGTGTTTCCTTATATTTCCCGAATGCTGTCCTTTTCTCCTTACCCTTCCCTGCCACCTCTTTTGAGAACCATAGTATTTTTTTCCTTTTTCAGTTTTTTTGATTCGTTTCACACTAAGGCTTGTTGCCTCTGTGATGGCTGTTTTAATTATTCCCCATTGTTCCTCCACTCCTCCTCCTTCTTGCCCATTTGGTAGTGCTTTTCTGGGGCACACTCTGATTTTCTCAAAGTCAGCCCTCCTAAAGTCCAATACTGCTTTTGTATGGCTTGACTCTGTGGCTGTGTTTATTGTGAACCACACTGTTTGGTGGTCGCTTGTTCCCAGATGGCTACCCACTTCTAAATCCGAGATCCTTTCTCCGTCCCCATTTGAGAGTACCAGGTCTAAGATTGCTCCCTCCTGAGTGGGTTCAAACACTAGCTGTCTGAGGCATGCTCCTTGTAGGGCATCAAGAATGACCCTGCTCCTTGATGTGCCTGCAGCAAAGGTGCTCCAGTTATCATCTGGCATATTCAGGTCCCCCATCAACAATATCTCCTGTTTTTCTGCCATTTTAAGGATGCCTTCTATCATTTCCTTGTCCATGCCCTCCTCCTGAGATGGGGGTCTGTACACAACTCCCATGCTGATTGTGGTGCCATTTCCTGTCTCCAGGGTGACCCATAGTGACTCATCTACTTCATGTTTACTCTTTAGTTCTGTTGCTTTAATCCCTTCCCTTACATAAAGAGCTACTCCTCCTCCACTTTTACCCTTCCTGTCTCTCTTGTAGGTTGTATAGCCTGGTATGACATCCCAGTTATGGTTCTCTGAATACCATGTTTCAGTGACTGCCACAATATCCAGGCAACCATCTTCCATCAAGGCCACTAGTTCAGAGAGTTTGTTACACAGACTATGGGCACTGATACTCATCTCCCTCCATTTTTGGATGGCCTTACCCCTTTTAGCTCCATCTCTGTCCTTACTGCCTTTGCCTTTTTTTGCATTTACCCCTGTCCTGCTCCCGAATAACTTCTCTACCTTGGTGTTTACCTCGCTAATTACTGTGTTTTGTGGGGGGAGGCTGGGATTTCCCCTGTTCCTTTTCAGTGTCTCCCCCTTGGCTAGTTCAAATGCTTTCCAATGAAGCATTTAAACCTATCACCTAGGATCCTGGTTTCCCTCCTGGACAGATGCAGACCATTGCGCCTGTATAGGCCTGCATTCCTCCAGGTGGCTCCCTGATCCCCAATGAAGCCAAAACCCTAAGCTCCACACCAGCTTTTCAGCCATTCATTGAATCCCATGGTGCGGAGTACATGAGCATCATCCTTGCCATAGACAGGCAGCAGCTCCGAGAAGTTTACCATACGTGCTACTTGTCTAAGGCCCCACCCCAACTCTACAGATTACTCTTGCATTGCTTTGATTCCATTCCCAGCCAGGTCATTTGTCCTTAGGTGAACAATGACATCCAGCTCCCTCCCTCATGCTGCTGCTCCTGCGATCCTGAGGATTCACTTCCTGTTCCTCTGAGCCGTGGTGCCAGGCAGGCACCTTATCTCCCTCTCCTCTTCCTCCCCCACTTCTACCCCCCAAATGATTGAGTCCCCCACCAGGAGTTGTTTCCTTCCCCTGTGGGGTCTTGTGCCACCCTCCACTGGATCTCCATTGTGGAGGTTCCCAGCATCCTCTGGGAGAGGTACAGTTGGAGGGATGCACCTTTGTTCTACCACCCTCCCTGAGCTCACCTTGGTCCAACAGCTTCTCTTTGTTGGCAACCTCTGAGGAAGTGGCGGTGGCCCTGGTGGTCCCTGGGTGGGGGAAGAGGTTTCATGAACCCTAGCCAAGTCAGCCTGGAGACAGGCAACCTTCTCTCTCAGGCCAGAGAGGTGCCTGCAAATAGGGCAGCATTGCAGCCTCCAGAATGTCTCCCTGAACACTGCCACCCCACAGCCATTGCAGTGCACCACTCCCATCATGACTTATTTTGTGTCCCCTCTCCAGTTGCTTTGTTTGCTTACTCTCTCCTCCCTCTACATATTTTTCCACCAACTTTCTTACTGCCTATCTACCCTTACAACTCTCGCCCTTCCTGTTCTGGGACAGGAACTTCCTGTAGTCTTCAGTAGTCTCATGCCTCCTTACTTGGACTCAGAATTTGTCAATAGAAAAGGACTGCTTGGGCCACCCAGTCTGTGCCCATATTCTCTTTGCTTATTCTGCCTCTGTAGACTCTATTTGGCCTCCAGCGACCCTCTTCCCCTCCCTGCCTCTGTACCAGTATGCCCCTGTGTCTATCCCATGCATGCTTGAAGACTTCCACCATTCTAGCCTCCACCACTTTGGCTGGCAGTCTGTTCCATGTGTCTTCCACCCTTTCATGAAGAAATATTTCCTCACATCCTTCCTAAACTTCCTGCCTTCAGTTTCATCGCATCCCCCATGTTCTGGAGCTCATCCTTATTTGGAAGAGGCTCACCTTCTGCACCCTGTTTATCCATGTGAGGTACTTGAAGGTCTCGATCATGTCAACTCTCAGTCTACTCTCCTCCAGAGTGTACATGTTGAGATCCCTCAGTCTCTGCACACAGGATTTCCCTTGCAACACATGTATCACTTTGGTTTCCCCTCTCTGGATCACCTCTACCCTGTCCTTTCTAAGATGCAGTCTCCAGAAATGGACACAGTATTTTTTTTTGGGGGGGGCGTACCAGAGAGTGATACAGTGGCAGCACCACCTCCCTGCTTCTTCTGGTGATACCTCGCCTTATGCACCCCAGCAGCCTGCTAGCTCTGCCCATAGCCTTGTCACACTGCACTGCCACCTAAAGGTCCTCTGATATAATAACCCGAAGATCCCTTTCCTGCCTAGTGACTGCCAACACCCCTCCCCCCATCCTATACTCAGCACTGGGGTTCCTATGCTCTAGGTGCATGATTTTGCACTTTTTAGCACTGATACCTAGCTGCCATGCCTTTGATTATTCCTCATGTTTCCCTAGATCCTTGTACATTTTCTCCACACCCTCCTGGGTGTCCACTCTATTGCAGACTTTGGTGTCATCTGCAAAAACACAGACCTTCCCCTTCAGTTCCTCTGCAATTTTCCCTAAAAAGATATTGAAGAAGAGGACTGGTTTCAGTGCCAAACCCTGTAATACTCCACTGGCTATTCCTTAATCATTAAAGTGTGTGCCATTTAGCACTGCCCTCTGCCTTCTATTCGTTAACCATTTATGAACCCAAGTTACCAGTTTGAACCCCATTCCTAAGCTGGTCATCTTCCTAATCAGCCTTCTGTATGGCATAGTGTTGAAGGCCTTGCTGAAGCTCAGATAGGCTATGACCACTGCTCTCCCCTGGTCTAATTCTCCGGTCACCCAGTCAAAGAAAACTGATCTGTTTGGCATGACCTTCCCCCTCTAAACCCATACTGCTGTAGTCCTGCCTCCAACTGGATTCTAGGTACTTAACCAGCCTCTCTTTTAGTAGGGTTTCCATTAGTTTAAAACAGAGAGAAGGCTTGCTCTCCAAAGTCCCAGTGAAAGATAACTCATGAGAAAAAAGTGTGCAAAAGACAGTCAAAATATTTATTGCCACTTAACATTTCCATTAGTTTCCCAACCACTGAAGTTAGTCTGACTGGCCTGTAGTTACTAGCTTCCTCCTTACTGCCGCTCTTATGTAGAGGGACCATGTCAGCCTTTCTGCAGTCCTCCAGAACCTCTCCTGTTTCCAGTGAGCTGTTGAACAAGGCTGTCAGCAGGGCAGCTATAGCACTTCCCCATTTCTATATACATTTTATTGAATTTACTTCAAAGGCCAAAAATTATAACAGTTACGTAGAGCTATAAATTTGATTTACAATGCAATATCAGAGAAAGCAAGAACAATATAACAATTATATAATAACCCGAAGATAAATATGAAGACTGAATGTTTGACCGTAACAAGGTAATTTCATGCTACTGCAAACAAAATCCTTAGGTTAGACAGTGTTGTATAAAAATTATTTTTTATTGTATGACAAAAAATGATCCCAGATTTCTGAGAAGAGGTCCCGTAGATCCACCCAGTCCAACCATTCTATAAGAGATGGTGTTTTTGTACAGTTTCAGTTTTTGAGAATGAATGTTTTAAAGGTTACAGCTGCTGATAGTAGCCGTCTCTGATGTGTCTTAGCAAAACTGTAGAGTTGAGATGTGTCTTCCAAGATAAAGACTGAAGAAGGAAAAGGTATTTTTAATCCTAATGGTTTGAGACAAGCAGAATTGATTTTTTTTCCGGGTACAATACATTAAATGACTGGGCAAGACCATATCATATGGGATAAGTTAGCTGAAGGGGCTTTACACCTCTGACAGAAAGTGAAGCTGGAGTAACCCATATTTTGATTTTTGTCTGGAGAAAAATGATGATGCAACACTTTGAATTGTACTAGCCTCGCTTAAGTTTCTTTGGCACAGTAATTTGCATTTTCTCATAGCTTGGACCATTTTCTATAAGGATAGCAATGCCCAGTTCAGATTCACGTTTAGATTTAGCTGCATTAGTGATGGTAAATATCAGACTCTGCAATTCTGTAGACCAAGTTGGCGCCCTTTCTCATCTGATCGACTTTTAAGATTTGAGGCCTGTCTCTATTGCTCTGAAGTTTTAACTGAGAGTCAGGCACAGTCTGTGAAAGGGCTTCTCTGATTTGTAAAAGTCAAAAATGAAATTTAATAACTGTATTGTGACTGCATCTCTGAGAGAGAGAGAGAGAGAGAGAGAGAGAGAGAGAGAGAGAGAGAGAGAGAGAGAGAGAGAAGAAGCTGGTTATTGAGAAGGTTCAATAAATCCCCTACTGCTTTAATAACCAGTTTGCTCCAACCAATATGTATCATTTTTTTTTATTATTCAGTTGGATGAAAGAGTTATTCCATAAGGGACAGTATTGTAATGGAAGACATTGTAGATGCAGAAAAGTGGTAAGTCTTTTACAGAGCCATATAGATGCTTGAATAGTAGGGTGGTTACCAGACCGAAGCTGCACCCCTGACACAGGCGCGTCTGCTGCTGCAGGCAGCCCAGTGGGTCCCTACCATCTGCCGGCTGCCTCCTCACTCTACTGCACGCTGATCACCAGACCAAAGCTTTGCCCCTGACATAGGCACTTCTGCTGCTGCAAGCAGCCCAGTGGGTCCCTACTGTTTGCCGGCTGCCTCCTCGCTCTACTGCTCACTGATCACCAGACCGAAGATACACTGCTCAAACTTCTGGCGCCTCCACACCGATTGGCCGGAACCATCGGCTCTGCCTGCTGATTGGCAGCTCCACTTCTCAAATTCTTTGCTACTCCTGACCTTGCTACGGCCACTCTGTTTAGCTTTTTTTTTACTTTAAAGCTAATTTTATTTTCTGATTCTTGTACTGTTTAAGTTTCACCAAATTGTTCTGTGAATCTTAATTTAATTGTGAATCTAAGCCTTGTCTTCAGCAATTTTGCACTCCGAGGGTAGTTGCAAATGCAAGATCTTTCAGACTGCAGGTTCAGAATTTAAAGAATTACAGCTCTTTTGTTTTAAGCTCCTGTGGTATTTTACTCTGGATCAGAAACTAAACCAAAATCAGCTAAACTGTTTGCTTAAGTTTAAAGTGATACAGCTTTTTGTGAACACTCCTCTGTTTAGACCAGGTTTCGTTGTGTTACAGCTCTAAGCTATGCCCTGCAACTAATCCCATTTCTGTTTCTCTTTCTCCCTTGCCTCTATTCCTCCAGCTGGAATTTTTTGCCCACCCACTGACCCTCCCCCACCCCCAGCCTTTATTAAATACTCTCCCTCCCCCAGAGGCACCACCCCCGGGCAATCTCCATCCTCCCCTCTCACTAATATTGCAACTCCCCTTAAAGATACACAACGCAGTTAAAGGGCCTAACACTTGTCAGTGTTAATCTCATAGTAGCCAGTGTGTCTTTGTTACCTGATCCAGAACTACACTCCACTTTCTCTGCAGTTGTTGTCTTGCTGGTCTGTAAGGAACAATTTTTATTATCTGATGATACTAATTTCAAATACAAAAATGTTCTTCCCTGTGCTCTTCATTACTTTATGCACTATGACTGGCCCGTTATTAGTGACTGACTTCTGTGCCATCATCCTTGCTGCTGACCAGGCTTACTTACAATCCTTCTCCGAATCACCTGTACTCAGTGACCCCCCCACACAAAGCCAAAGCCTTCCAGCTCCCCCCCATGGGCTCTGTCATACTGGCCCTCCTGACTAACCATGATCATCGTCTACTTGGTTTGTTTCTCCACTCCTTCACTATACAGTCCACCCATTGGTACCATCCTACCTGCTACCTCCTCTCACTTCTCCTCCTCGCAGGGGATGTGGAAGCCAACCTTGGACCCTCAAACATGCATATTAACCATGCTAATGCTATCTGGACAGGATGCTTCAGCCTCAGGTTTGCACACCTAAACATGTGCAGCCTCCCAGCTAAGTTCTCTGAACTTGGCTCCTGGGTGTCCCTCTACAAGCCACATGTCCTGGGTCTATTGGAAACATGGCTTAAGCCATTCCACAATGATGCCTCCTGTCAACTCCCCGGCTACTAATTGCTGCACCTTGACAGGCCTGGCGGAAAGAGGGGTGGTGGCATTGCACTATACGTGCAGGACCATATTAGTGCCACCACTATTGCCTGCTCCTCTCCCTCCTCAGTCAGTGAATAGCTTGTTGCTGAAATTGTCCTGGGTGCCTCGAAAAAAATTGTACATAGGCTGCTGCTACAATCCCCCCTCAGGAGGTGCACAGGGACTATCTAATTTCCTGAATGGCCTTGCATCTGTCTCCTCCTCCAGAGACACTGTCATACTTGGGGATTTCAGCCTCCACTGGACAGAATCCTCAGTACCGGAATATGCACACCTGCTAAGGACGCATCACCTTGAACAAGTCATCTCCTCCCCTGCCTGATACAACCCTCACTACCCCAAGCACTCCACCCTTGACTGGATTGTCACAAACTGTGTGACTCTAGTCCTCCAAGCAGGCACTATAGCTGGCTCAATCAGTGACCACACCACTATGTATATTGCTCTAACCACCAAATCAATACGTCCTCCCCGCAAATTGCTATCTTTTATGAAATTCAAATCCCAGGATTCGGACTTAGTGCTAAGGGATGCCTGGGCCATAAACTGGTTCTCACTCTAGCAACTTAAAGATGTCTCCATGGAGGTGACGCTTTTTACAGAAGCTCTTCGCAACCTTCAGGACAAATACTTCCCTATCACCACCAGGAGGGTTAAAGGTGGTAACACTCATTGGCTATCAAATGAACTTCTGGCCCAAATGAAAGTAAGGGACAAAACCTGGCAAGCCTTCTAGGCATCACCCTCCCCCCAATTATGGAGTGCATACAGGTGACTTTGTAACTCCTGCAGGCAGGCTGTGAAGTCACTCAAGTGTAAATACTACACCAACCTACAAAACGAGTCTCTTGGCAACCCCTGCAGTTTCTGGGCCTCAACTCCCTCCTCAACCCAATGTCAAATAAATAATGGAACTTACCTCCCCCTCTGGTCCCATTGCTGACCCATGCAAGATCGTTGATACCTTCAATAGAATGTTAAACGACGTTACCGCCTACAACAGCAAACTCCCACCACAGCCTGCCTCTACCAAGGAAAAACAGCCATGCTGCCCACAGACATCAAATTCTGTCTTTTATTTCAGAGCCATTGACCATAGTGTCACTGGCAAACTCCTAAAGATGCTACCTGCCAGGGGCAGCCCAGGTAGAGACGGTCTGTATTCCACCTTTCTGAAATTCCTCTTTCCTGCCCTTGTAAAGCCACTGACCCACATATTTAACCTTGCCCTCTCATCATCTACTATGCCTGACTTCATGGAAGCATGCGTATGTGGTGCCTGTTTTCAAATCCGGTGATCCCACTGACCCAGAAAACTACCATCCCATCTTCCTCCTCCCACATCTTAGCAAACTATTAGAAAAAAATCATTCACCACCAGCTATCTGAGCATCTAGCTAAGTACAACCTCCTGAGCCCCCCTCCAATATGGCTTCTGCAAGCACCACAGCACCTCTTCGGCCTTTTCTTTTTTTTTTTTTATTTGCTAAGCTTTTTCTGCCACTGGGCACCCAGTACCTCAGCCTGGTCATGGACTCTTTCGACTTCCACTCTCTCATACTGGCCATGACCCCCTGTTACCGCTGGCTTAACCTCCAGGGCGGGGTTGCAGCACCAGCCCAAAGTACCACATTCGATGGGATAGGTCAGGGAGCCGGCCTGAGAGAACTAATTGAAGCCGAGGGCAGGCTTCATCAAGGGCAGCCAGCAGTGATTTTTCTAGGCTGCCCCAGGGGTGGGGATGTGAAATGATGTCCAGCATCCACTCCGCCCCTCTTGCGTGTTGGCACTGATTGCCTGTGGTTCCCCAAGCCTCCGCCAGGGGTCCCTCTGGTGCTGAATACTCTACCCCTCCGTCCCCCCGGAGAAGGACAGCAGTCTATGGGATGCTCAGTCCTTCTCCCCTGGCCGGCCCTCCGACTCCCTGGGTCCATTCCTGAACTCGGGTCACCAGAGTCGAAAGCGGAAATCCAACTGCTGCACCAGTGGGCCGGCAGCCTTGGCCCTTTTCTCCAACCATGTCCTTAGAAACACGGACATGGGTATGGCCACAGGTGCGGTGTTTGTGGACCTATCATAGACCTCTGATCTTGTTGACCACCACCTTCTCCAATCCACCCTGCTAATTCTAGGCTGCTCCCCGGACACTACCGCTTGGTTTAGCAGCTACCTCACTAACAGATCCCAGTCTGTTCTGATAGGCAAAGATACCTCTGCTGCATTACCCATCCATAATGGTTTCCCCAGGGCTCCATACTGGGGCCTCTATTATTCTTACTGTTCATAAATGATCTTCCTGCAGAAAGCATAAACTGTAATTTCTCAATTTCTTTGTCACAATGTTTAACAAGGCCTGTGACATCTTTGCCCCCTATAAAGTTAAAAAAAACTAGAGGGGCTGTTAACCCATGGCTCACAGGCTCCCTCCTTGCACTCATGCGAGAAAGGGATAATCTCTAGCATAAGGCCAAAGCAACGTGCAAATTGGCAGATCTCATGGCTTTTAAGTCTGCCAGAAACAATTGCACAAAACTTATCCAGCAGGTTTAGGCAACATACTACAACAATCTTCTAAAAAGGAGTTGGGGCCATAGTAAGAGGTTCTGAGACTCAGTAAAATTACTCACAGGGAAACCCTCCAAAGCTGAACTGGGGCTTATAATCACCGACATTGGGTCATATCAAAAGCCTGGTGATACAGCCAACGATTTTAACCTGGCTTTCACTGATCTAAGTGCGATACTCCCCAGCAACTACCTGACACCCTCAACTCTTAATCATGACCCAACCACCCCCTCGACTCATATGGCCAAGAGCAATGCACTCCTCTTCTACTTCAAACTGATTACCCGATTGGACACTACTAAATATGTTAAGCACGTACTAGGAAAGACAAGGATGGAGAGCGACCTTATTGACAGGAAGCTGGTGGCACTTGTGGTAAATGAGCTGATGGATCCACTCACTAAAGTTTTCAATGCATCACTAAGGTCAGGAGTTCCTGACAGGTGGAAGGAGGCATATGTCACCCCTGTCCTCAAAATAGGGGATGCCACCAACCTGTCTAACTACAGGTCCATCTCCATTCTTCCCCCCTTGTCTAAAGCCCTTGAATGAATTGTCTCCGACCAGTTCAAGGATTTCCTTTTGAAATGCAGCCTACTTTGTGCCCAGCAACATGGGTTCTGTAAAGTCCATTCCACAATCACTGCAGTGGTTGACTACATCTCCAAAATCTACGATGCCTTTGATGATGAACTGGCTGTGAGGTCTATCTTTATTGACCTCACAAAGGCATTCAATACAATCAACCATCAGCTCCTCCTGCAATACCTACTCACTATAGGCCTGTCCACAGACACGGTTGCATGGTTCAGGAGCTACCTCTCGGGCCGGACTCAATGTGTTAAAATAAAAGACACTCTGTCTGAACCAAGAGAAGTGAACCTTGGAGTCCCACAAGACTCAATACTGGAGCCACTCCTCTTCAGCCTCTTCATTAACCCCCTGCCCGCAATCTGCCCAGCGCACTTCATGTTATATGCTGATGATGCGGTCGTCTCCATAAGTGGCAAAAACCTACCCTCTATCATCCTCGAACTTGAAGCAAATTTTCACCAACTCGAGGCATGGTTCACTAATAATAAACTAATGCTCAATTACAAAAAGACTAAGAGCATGCTTTTTACGGTCCCGCAGAACCGAAAGAAATTTGGGAAACTGGAGGTACAGAGTAGAAAGGGGGCTGAATTGGAGCAGGTAGACACATTCAAATATCTTGGGGTTCACTTAGATACTGCCCTTTCATTCTCAATGCACGTTGACCATGTAGTCAAAACAGCCAGTGCAAAACTAGATGTCCTTTATGATACAGGCACTACTTGCCATCTGAGGCCCTAAAGCTGGTCACAAGTAGCACAGTGCTGTCTACCACGATTTACAGCGCTGGCACTGAAACAGCTCTCAAAAGGGTAAAAACTCTTCTCAATAAAGCATGTAGGCTGGTCCTGGGAGCAGACTGTTTGACTCACATCTGTGACCTTTATAAGGCAACTGGTGGGCTATCCCTTCATCTCAGGGCCCAATACCATGCCTGCCTTCTGGCAAAGAAAGCCTTGCTCTGGCAGGCACCTGAAACCACCTCTTGCCTATTCAAACTAAATAAACCAACTGTCAATACACGAAGGGTGGGTTGGTGGTGCCCCTGAAGCATACCTCAATTGCCCAGAAATCTCTCTCTTATAGAGGACCCAAGTGGGTAAATGATCTCCCCCTGACCTTCTTGAATGTGACAAGGTCAGCTCCTTCAAAGCTGGACTCAGAGCATTCCTAGCTCTTGCCTGTATTTGTGAGTGCCCCAACAAAAACTAGCCAGTAAACTTACATACTCAAATTGTGACCTGCCTACTTATAACTCTAGCACTTGAATTGTCTCTAGCAACTCTTCCCACCCACCATTCCTATAACTACTGCTTACTTATCCCCTCCTCCACTCATCGCCATCACCATCCCATGCCTAGTTTCTCCCCTCTACCCCACCCCAACCCCTCTTATTATCTCCCTCACCATACTACCCCCATCTAAACCACCCCTTTCACTTCCTACCCCCAAGTTCACACCATGGACCCTCCTATCCCTACGACAATGCCCCTCAAGCTGCCACCCCCTACACCCCATTTACTATCTCCCTCACCCTATCCACCCCCCACTCTCACTTTCTACCCACCTCGACCCTCTCTCCCCCTAGTCCACACTAGGGACCCTCCTATCCCAACGACAAAGCCGCCTCAGGCTGCCACTCATATTCAGCATCAACAATAACCTCTTTCTGGTGGCCTTACCCCTCTCATGCACTAGCTATCTAAAATGCTTCTCTTTTCCTGTGCAGAATTCTGAACTAACGGTTTTCTCATGTATAACTGACGATGGAGTTCTCACTTTAAATTTCATGGCTAATCTATAACCTCATTAGAAATCAACTGTTAAGAACATTACTTCCTTTTTATGCATGCTATAAAACCCTCCTTGTTTACCATAGAACCTTGTAATCATGACATCAAAGCATGCAAATGTCTCTGTTTGTTTAGAAAATGGCAAGAATAAATTCTCACACCTGATTGGCTGAGACAGGTTCCAAGCTGGGCATTTATTTTTCAACAGATGCCCAGCTAAAAATAAGAGCCAATCCAAGTGCCACTTCACAAGGTACCCTTATACCCTGCTGCCCAGCACACTTTCTCATTGGCTGAAGACACCTGAAAGAATTTAAAATCCCCGCCATGTTTTTCTCTCGCTTAGCAAGAGACTACTGCCCTCCCTCCAATACACTATCCTTCAGTAGCAGGCAGCAGTAACTAGATAAAAAAAAGAAAAAAAAAACAATAAAAGACAGTCCGGTAACTTTGTGGTCAGAAGAGTGTAAACAGTTTTCTTGTAAAACAGCACCACTCTCCTGACCGCGCTATCTCGATGCCAACTCACTAGAAAGACAACAAAGCCGTCACTTGCATCGGATTCATCCTTCATGCGGCAAAGCAGAAAATCAGTCATTTTAAACTACACTCTCTTCTTTAAAAAAATAAATAAATGTACCTCGCAAGTTTCCCTTACACCAAATACAGGATCCCATTTCCACTACGTTTAAAGGTCACAACCTCAACACACAGCTTCCGAGTTTCGACTGGTGACCACAACGAAATTAAAAAAAAAAAACTGAACAAACAATGTAACATCAATTTTTTTAATTCCACACTCCTTTTTTTCTTCAGTCTGCGAGTGGGTGTATGGGGGGGGGGGTCAACTCCACCAGAAAGGCTCTCTAGACAGGAGGGAGGAGCAACAGGACTTGGAACTGCCTATGCACTACTTTCTCAATAAAGTGTTTTGTAATACTTATAGACATTTTTTGACACTAAATTACTGTCTTATTTTATCACTTCCCATATATTTACTTAGATGGCCATTTTCTAAGCGCAATAATACCCTCCAGGATGGGCATTACTGGGAAATACCGGACCTTCCAGGGGCTATAAGGCCCTCTGCCTGCGGTGTCGGGCCTCATTACACCCCTGGGCGATCCGGTATTTTCCAATAATGCCCACCCTGTCGGGTATTATTGCTTACGTACTGCTGGTACTGTTAATCTCTGTTTCTGTACTTTGTTTTGACTTGGAGCCTTTGTAAATGAGCCCTTGGCTCAAAAGCATTAATCCCAAACTGAAATAAATAAATAATGTGCTCCTCTACGCCGATGACCTCATCATCTACCATAGTGCCAGGTCCCTCGAATCTATATCTTCTACACTCGCTGCAAACTATGGATCAGCTCAACATTGGTTCCTCTCCAAAAAACATCTTGTAAATGAGAAAAAAAAGAAGGCCATGCTCTTTGGCTCAAAGCCATACCCTGCAAAGGCCACCAAATTAAAAACCTCATTACACAGTTACCCCTGCAGGCCCTCCTCTTGACACTGCATCCTCCTTCAAATACCTAGGAATGACTCTGGATCCCTCCCTTACCTACAATGACCACATTTCTGACACTATGAAGAGAATCCACCAGAAGCTGGGGGCAGCCTACCGTGTTAACCACCTCCTGACCCCAGAGGCTCATCTTGCAATTGCCCAGAGAAATCTACTGCCCCACCAGACTATTGCTCCCCAGTGTTCTCCTCCATGCCCTCCTCACTTCTTTCTCATCTAAATATCACATACAACTCTATCTGTCACTTTGCCCTTCAGGTCCCTTCCTCCACTCATCACTGCTCTCTATATTGGTCCTTAGGCTGGTTCTCTCTGCAGGGCCATTTTGAATATGCTATGGGCTGTCTACTGTAGTTGACACCTCTCTCAGGAACTCACATAAGTCTCCGTACTCCTTGATTCTCACCAACAGGTGGTAACTCGGTGCCTCATGGTCTTTTCTGTCCCCTCCCGGTAGTCCCCCATGTATCTACTGTCATGGGGAGCAAGGCTTTCTCTGTCTCTGCCCCCTACCTCTGGAACAGAATACCACCTGCTATTCGTATGTTACCCTCTCATTAGTCCTTCACATTGAAACTAAGAGATTGGCTCATGTCTCAGGCCACTTGTGCCTGCTCCCTTGGAAACACCCTTGCCAGAAATCCGCCTTAGGGGCCCAGTGTACCATTTGCCTTACTTCCCAAGTATTGGGTACTACATAAACAATTGACACGTTTTTGACTTCATTGTGAAAATGCTGATTGCTATAGTGTAATCTCTTATGCACTGTATTGTAAACCTTGGAATGGCTGAATAATGTCTTGATGTGCTGTAAGTGTATGTTCTAGTTTTCTGCAAGCAGAGAAGTGTTGCTTTATTTGTCATGAACTTGTTTTTTATGTCCTGAACCCCTATTTTAAGATATATTTATGTATCACTGTTTCTGATACCACTGTACTTGCTGTGTTATATGTACCTACTGTATTATAACATGTACCTATTGTCTGTGCCACTGTACAGCCCGGGTTGCAACCGAAAATGGTCCTATGGATCAGTTTGCTCACCCGGTTACCAAAAGCATAAATAAATAAATAGGTTGGTCAGATAAAATTGAGTGTTGAAAAAGAAAAGGTCATTTACTGATGCTCATTTAGCTAGATTATGTTCTGCGATTCCCATAATGGTTTGTTTTCATGAGTTTTAAACCAATACAATGTTTTTGCCTCATTAAGAAGGACTAGTGAAATCCTTGCCACCAAGGCAGGCCAAAACTTTCATATTTGCAGGGGGCTATAAGTTTTTTAAGACTAAGCTCAGATATTTTACTATTCCAGAGGAAGGCATATATTTGTTAATCTTTTTAAACCAAACAGAGTTGATAAGAGTAGGGATGTTGTTTAGAATGTGAAAGATGTTAACCATCTTAATGGAGTTAATATTCACCTAGAATGACAGATGTAATTCACTCCATCTCTTCAAATCATTATGAATGACTGAAAGTAAGGATGATAGATTAAACACCACAGTTTCACCAGCATAGTCATTTATAGGCATACCTAAGTAGGTTATGGTTAAGTAGGTTAGGAAATGTCAAAGGAATTTGAAAGCCTAGATTCTTCAAATGTGGATGAGTTGAGTATTAAACCTTCATATTTGTTCCAATTAATTTGCAAGCCTGAGATTTCACTAAAAACTTCTAAAATAGGTTTCAAATTGGAAACTGAGTAGTGAGGTAGGAATAATGTTAACAGTAAATTGTCTGCATATGCCAAAACTTCACGAGGCTTATCAACCACAATTCCATGAAAGTTTGTAGTAACTGTAATTTTTTTTATTGGGTCTCTATTAACAGAATAAAGAGAAATGAAGATAGTGCACACCCTTGTCTTGCACCCCAGCCAAGGTTAACATTGTTGGAGACAATGCTGGATTACAACTGAAAGAGCTAACAGAACCAAAAGGAGCAGACATGAAAATGTTACAAATTTTAGGAAGTAGTCAGTTGTAACCTTTTATTTCTGAAGTATTTTTCTTTTTCTATTTTCTCATTAGAAAGTTTTCTTTGTGACAGTATTATGCTGGATTTGTGGAATAGCAATCTGCCTGGCAGTGGACATATCTAATTATGTTCCCTCCACTACATCATCAGTACTGTGATCTCATTGACTGTGACATTCCTTACGGGAATAATTATGTGAAATGTTTTCATGCTGCACACATAAAACTACCTATGTGATATGCATGCTGCAAGCATGATTTAAATGTTAAATTGGAACCAATTGCATGCATGTGGCATTCATGCAGCAAGTAAGTGTGGAAAGCATGCTTTTTATGTTAAATTGGAACAGACTGCATGCATGTGGCAAAAAGCAAGTGGTCACTGATACCTGCACACATAAAAGGTAAGTAACTTGCTCAGGATCACACAGTATATAAGTGGGGGTTGATGAGATTCAAACCCAGGTCTTTAGATCTCCAGGTCTCCTGGTTTGCAGTTCAGTGCCTTTAACCACTAAACTCTGCTGCCTGCATACATATGACTCACTTGTACTTCAATACAAATCTGCATTCACCTGCACGCATGTGGCATACTTATAGCTACTGATATAGTTTTTCATTTTCTTGTCTTCCCTCATCTCAGCTGCAGAGCTGAACTGTAGCACACATACCAATGGAAACACATGTGGTTCTTCCCACCCCAATACACACACTTACCTGCAAAACTACTTAATTACTTCTGTCTGGCCTGTACTTCCACTATTTTCTCTTCATAGTTTTGAATGTTTCCATGCAGAGAGACTTTAAGGGGCAAACACAAAAGTAGAAATAACTCAACACTCACCCATGCAGCCAGTCCCCCCCATGCACACACACTGTAGCAGGTGCAGCAATGCTGCTCCAGACAACCCACCAAGTATAGTTATAATTTGAGAGTTTCTTACCTGTGTACTAGAGAGCCAGAGGTAGGAGTCTTTAAGAGATGATGTCCATGGGTCAGAATGCTGGGGCGTACACTCTTGAAATAAATGGAGTTATTTTTTATTACAGTTTTATACATTTTGATGTTGAGTTAGAGAATAATGAAGGCCACTGTTCTACAAACAAGGCCCTTGTGTGGTGGTGGAGGGCCCGCTGCTGAGCAGCCAAGCAGGGAGCAGCACTTTTCTTGTGCTCTGAAGAAATACTTCTGTAATTAATATTAAAACAACTTTTTGGGGGCACTTTTGAATTAATATTGGATTTCTCTCATCTTTGTGATCTTGCCTGGAGTGTAACATGGGTAAAGAAGGAGCTGCAGCAGCCTCAGCAGGCTTTATTCAGCTGAAGGGGCGGCGGGTCGATGAGAGGCCTGAGCAGATAGCTAAGGCAGGGACTTTGACTACTCCTGCAGTGGAGGAGGTGACTTTGGCCATGGTGAATGCTACCCTGGGGCAACTGGTCCAGTCAGTGCAGGAGCTTGACTATAAATTTGATAATCTTATTCTCCGAGTTGTGGCTTTAGAGACAAAGGTGGACTTGATGGAGCAAACTGTCTCTAAATTGGACACCACAGTTAATAAGACTGTGGATGTGTCCACCAAACTCATTGAAGAAAATACACTTATGCAACAAAGGCTTAAAGTTTTGGAGAACTAGACTCGGGAAAGGAATATTAAATTGCTTGGTCTACCAGAATCGGCGGAAGGAGAGGACAAATTGGAGTTTGCCCGAACAGTGTTGCCACCACTCCTTGGGATATCAGAGATTGATCCGCTGCTCTCGTTTGATAAAGTTTTTAGGATTACTCCCTGTAGATCACCGACAGAGCTGTCCTCCCCCAGAGCCTTACTTCTTGTCTGTACTGGAGTGAGCAACAGGGATAGCATCCTGTCTTTGGTGAGGCAGCACCACCAGCTTAAATACAGAGATACAGACATTCAATTATTTCCCAACCTTTCTTATAGCAACCGCCAGCATCGTATGCTGTTTGACAGGGTGTGGAGCAGACTGTGTTGGTACAAGGTAGAGCATCAGCTGCTATTCCCAGCTAAACTCCGGCTCTCTTGGAATGGCAAAGTGTGCCTGTTCAATGAGCCTAAAGATGTTGAAAGAATACTCCTATTATTGAACAGGAGCTGACCCACAGAGATTAGTACGATGTCTCAGATGTGGACTGAACTGTTTGCTGTTCTAGTTAAGAGGCTGTGACTTACTGTATGTATGCTCCTTTTGTCTCTACTTATTCTGGCACACATCACTGGGGGCATGAGGCGGCAGAGATTGTGAAGCTTATGGAGGTGCCTCTAGGAGGATATCTATGTTATGCCTTTTGAACTTAGTGAATGTTCACATGTTTTTATGTTGGACTGTTTTGATTATGCCTTGGACTGCTGTTGGATGGACTTGATCTATTGTATGCTCTTTTGGGTTGGGGTGGGAAACTGTTATTTTTCACTCTTTTCTGCCCTCTTTTTTACATCCAGGGCTTTATTATGACCACTGTAACCTTCTGCTTAATGTTGTATTATGCTCTATGGTTTAAGCTCCCTTGTTGCGTGCCAATATTATTGAATAACCAACTTGGTTTCCATGTCTGGTGGGCCCCTCCAACATGATGGGCCCCAAAGTTAGCCAACCTCTGACTGTGACAATGTCCCCCCGGGATAGCTAACTCCTCACCACACCAATCCACTGGGTATGTTAACTCTCTAATTCTCTAGCTATCGCCTTGTATAGGCCAATATATTACCATGTGTTTAGTTGCCTCTGCCATTACAACTTTTCTATACCCTCTAGTGTTGCACCTAATTTACTACTGTGTTTATTCTGTACAGTGTATGATGTAACTATGTAACCCTGTGTTGTCTCTGTATACTTGATGAGGACCCTTTGGAAGTGAGTCTATGACTCAAAGGATTGTAATTCCTATATGTATAAATAAATAAATAAATAGAGGGGTGCATATGGGAAGTAAATGTACGTGCTCACTAATGTATTTCTCATATGAAGCTCTCTGAAAAGTTTTCTGGATAACCTTCTTTTATCTGTTATCAATGGGGATTTACTTGGCCACCTGACTAGGTGGTTGATATATATGATTCCTTTGAATTACTTTTTTTTTTCCTCTTTATTTTATTTTAATCCCCTTGGTCCTTCCTGGGCTGCATGCTATGGGCAGATTTTATTTGATGTTCTTAGACCATATCTGGTATTTCCCCCATGTGATATCGATTGGGGGTGATTCCCTCTATGCATTTGATATGTATTTTTGCATCTTTTGCTGATAATGTAACTTGGTATTTGGGTTCACCTGTGGATCTATGTTTTTTGTAAGTATATCTTGCAAAAGTCAATAAAGAAATAATACAAAAAAAATAAAAAAAGGCCCTTGTTAGTCAAGAGGTGGCCTTCATTAATCTCCAACTCTCAATCAATAATGTATACAACAGTAATAAAAAAATACCTTTATTCATGTCAATGGGGCACGCCCCTGCACTGTCCCCTGCACTATGTTATAATGAGCATGTAAGGTGCTCAGGGAAAACAAGGCTAGGGAGTGATGGTTCAGACATGAAGCTTGTGGCGGTAGCACTTGAAGAGCTACTGAGACCAATTACCAGGCTCTTTAATAAATCCCTTGCCCAGGCAAAGTTTCCTTTGACCTGGAAGTTAGCCCTGGTCACCCCAGTTTTAAAAAGCGGAGATTGGTCCAACACTGCCAACTATAGGCCGATCTCCATCTTCTCTCCTCTCTCTAAAGCCCTAGAGAGGACTGTTGTTACTGAGTACCTCCATAAATATGGACTCCAATACCCGCAACAGCATGGATTCCGCAGGAACCACAGCATGGCTACTGCCCTGGTGGAGTTCTCTGACTACGTTCACAAGGCCATGGATGGGGGCCATTTGGTGGGATCTATATTCATAGATCTCACTAAAACATTTGACACTGTCAATCACCGCATCTTTCTTACTGACCTACTAAACCTGGGGCTCTCACCTGAAGTGGTCCACTGGTTACAAGACTACTTATCCCACAGAAAACAAAGTGTCAAAATTGGGATAGCCATATCTCTCTCAAGGGAAATTACACTAGGGGTTCCCCAAGGGTCAATATTGGGGCCACTTCTATTTAGTCTATTTATAAATAGACCCCCTAAAGCTTGTAAGAGCAAGATCATCCTGTATGCGGATGATGCCATCGTTCTGTGCAGCAGCAAGCAGCATATGGCCCTGCAGGCAGAGCTTCAGAGCTTGTTCAATGGGCTGGAGGATTGGTTCCATAAAGAAAAAGCTGCTCCTCAATCATACAAAGACAAAGATGATGATCATCTCTAGTCCCCAGCACAAGAAAACCCTCCCTGCCCTTACTATCACCAATAGCAAGGCTGCCCCCTGCAGCAGGAACAGGTACACTGTTTCAAGTACCTAGGGGTAATTATCCATTTTGCAAAAAGTCAATACTTTAGGGAGGCACTTTCCAACTCATGGGGTGACAGTAAACATTTCTGGAGCAAAATAAAGGAAGTCACTGGGCAAAGACCTCAAGAGAGCAGCCACCATGCTTAACATTGATGGAAGCCCAACTCTTGACCCAATGGCCATAGACAACATTTTTTAATGATGCCTTTACAGACCTCAGCAGTGTCCTCCCCCCTGATTTTTTCACAGTCTCTGCCCCTGCCACCCCCCAGTCTGTGATGCTCAGCAGCAGGCTCCCCCGCCTTTTTACTTCAAATAGGTTACTGAGCATGAGGCTAGAAAGTACGTATGCAAAGTACTCGGTAAAGCAAGATTCAGTGGGGACAATCTAAACCTCAAATTTTGTGCCCTCACCCTCGAAGAAACTCTTACACTTCTTACCAAGATTCTGAACCATTCTCTAAGGCTTGGACAATTCCCCCCAAAATGGAAACAGGCCCTAGTAACCCCAGTGCACAAAGGTGGAGATAGGGCACAGCACACAAACTACAGGCCAATCTCCATTCTACCTCCTCTATCAAAAGCACTGGAGCATATAATTGCAGATCAGCTTGTGGAATACCTGGCCAAATACAATATCCAATGACCCCAGCAGCATGGCTTTCGTAAAGGTCATAGTACTACCACTGCACTGTTAGAATTCACTGGTTTCATACATAACGCACTTGACCAAGGCTATCTGGTTGGGGCTTCCTTTACCGACCTGACGAAGGCCTTTGATACTGTGAACCACTCACTTCTACTTACTAACATACTAAAATGCCAGCAGAATAGGCCTAACAGTCTTTCGTGTCTGCTTGTTTGGTCAGCCCCCACCCTGGGTGCTGACCTTGCTGTCCCCCTCGGCTTCTCTGGCTTCTCCCTTCCCAGTTCCGGATATTCTTGCTGCATTGGAATTTGCTTCCTGAACCCTTCCCTGTACCTGTCCCACACCCTCTTGAACCCCTCCACTGCTCTCTGCCTCCACCAGCCCCCTAGGTAGTGCATTCCATGGCTCCACCACCCTCTCAGTGAAGTAGCACCTCCTCTTCTCCCTGAATCTTCCCCCTCCAGCTTCCACCCATGACCTCTAGTGGCCCTTCCTCCTTCCTTGAAGCACCCTGACTGTTCCTCCCCTATTTACCCTCTTCATGTACCTGAAGACCTCTATCATGTCCCCGGTCCTTCTCTCTTCAATGTGTACATATTTAGCTCTTGAGCCTCTCCTCATAAGTCCTGTCCCCAAGCCCCAAATCATTTTGGTTGCCCTCCTCTGGACCTCTCCAGGAGGTTAATGTCCCTCTTAAGTGTGGCTCCAAACTGCACGCAGTACTCCAGGTGCGGCCTCACCAAGCAGTTATACAGAGGGAGTATCACTTCCCTCCTTCTGGAGGTGATCCCCCTAGTGATGCATCCCAGCATCCTGTTGGCCTTGGCTGCTGCCCTCCTACAAGTCTCAGAGTTGTTCATCTTGACATCCACCACCACCCCCAGGTCCCTCTCAGCCATTGAGACTTGTAGTATTCCCCCAGAGTGTACACTTGGCCTGGATTTCTGGCCCCCAGGTGGAGTATCTTGCATTTCCCTGCATTGAACCTCAGCTTCCACTTTCTAGACCATCTTTCCAGAGCCTCCAGGTCCCCCTGCAGGGCCACCCCTCCTCCTCCCCATCCACCACCGCCCCCAGTTTCAGTCATCTGCAAAGAGACTCATCCTCCTCCTGATTCCTGTCCTTATGTCAGATACGTGGCGTTGAACAGAAGGGCCCAAGGACTGATCCCGTGGGACCCCACTAATGACCCTCCTTGGGGATGAGACTATCCCACCAACTACGACCCTCTGGGTCCGGTCCTGGAGCCAATTGCCTATCCATCTGATCATCTGGTTTCCACCCCATTTCTCCTAGCTTATCCAACAGGCCCACATGAGGAACAGAGTCAAATGCCTTGCTGAAGTCTAGAAGAGGACATCCACTGGTCTACCCAGGTCCAAGGCACTTGTCACCCAGTCATAGAACTCCACCAGGTTTGTCTGACATATTTCCTGGGATGAATCCATGCTGTCTATCGTCCAGGCACCCTGACTTATCCAGGTCCCCCCTAGCCTCTCCTTGACAATGCCCTCCATCACCTTGCCCACCACCGATGTCAGGCTGACAGGCCTGTAGTTCCCTGCCAGCTCCCTTGATCCCCCCTTGTGGATAGGCACTACATGCGCCACCTTCCAGTCTTGGGGCACCCACCCTGTCCTCAGAGAGATGGTGAAAAGCTCTGCCAGAGGTTTCGCCAGGACATCTGCAAGTTCCTTCAGCACTCTAGGATGTAATTTATCCGGGCTACTTGTCATACTTGGGCAATTATTGCTCGCAGGGGTGTTGAATGATGGTGTCAGCTGGTTCAAAAGTTACTTACAAGACCGTTCACAGCAGGTCAAGATAACCAATGTCCTCTGAAAAGAAGCTATTCTGTTCTGGAGTGCCTCAGGGATCTATACTGGGGCCCCTTCTCTTCAGTATCTACTTGAATAACCTCCCACGAGCCTGTCATGAACAGATTCTGCTTTACGTGGATGATGCCGTGATCTACTCTAGTAACCCTGACCCTAAGAGCCTCCAGGATAACCTTCAACACAGTTTCTCAGAAGTGGAAAAGTGGTTCAGCACTCAAAAACTGGTGCTAAACTATAAAAAGACCAGAGTGATGCTTTTCAACAATGCCCGTAAGAAACACAAGTCCAAACACCTGTTCATTACAAACTGCATTGGCACCCCACTTAAACAGATCCACGCCTTCAAATATCTAGGGGTCACTGTTGATAGCTCACTCACCTACTCGCAACATACTGATAACGTAGCTCAAGCTGTCAACATAAGGACTGGCCTACTCCACAGGCACAAGCATAGCCTCACTTCCGAGGCACCAAGAATAGCAATTTTCAGCTCTGTCATTATCATCATCAATTATGGGCTGGTTGTTTATGGCTCTGCCTCTGCTACATCCCTTCACAGGATCATTGTTGCTATTAACAACCTGTGACCTGTATGCCCAGGCTGGATGGCTACCTTTCCTTAGTAGAATTCAATACCAGACCTGTCTGATAGCCAGAAAAGTCCTTCTTGGACTCATGCCACCGTGTGTGACAAAGCTCCTCACTGCCAACTGCAGCACCCAGCCAACACGCAGCTCTTAACAGCAGACCTTCCAGGTCCCCAGGCACAGGACCTCGATGTGTCAGAGGTCCTTTATGCACATGGCTCCGCAATGGTTTAATACCCTTAACAAAGAATCTCTTGCAGCTGTAACACTAAGCCCCATTAAAAGGCAGCTATGCCTTTTCCTCCCCTCTACCTCACATTGTGACTGCCTACCCTAAGCAATTGGTCATCACTCTCTACCCTAGTTGTAACTGCAACCCGCCATCTCAGCCTTGCACTTCTGGCACCAGCCTCCTCCCTCTTCCCCCTTTGCCACCCTCACCCACCCATCCCCTCTCTACTGACACACCCATTACTGTGGCCACTGGTCACTGTCCCCTACACTCTTTTCACCCTCGACTGACAATGGCATCCTACCTGCTGACTTCATCCTGACTTGATCCTACCACGTATACTGTTTCACCGTGAATTCTGATAGAAGCTAGGTTGCGTTGTCTATTTCAACTTTTTTGACCTAATTATTTATGTATAAGTAATCTATTTGTCAAGTTTTGTAACCATTTATCTACCTTTGTGTGTATGTTACCCCCCTTCCTCTGACAAGGAACCTTTGTAAATGAGCAGTTCCTGCTCAAAGGTACTTGTAATCCTAGAGTTTAATAAATAAATAAAAAAAATAAATAACAAAGCATGCAGACTCCTTACTGGGGCTGCCCGCCTCACACACACGTGTGACTTACATGCTCAGATTGGGTGGCTTCAATTATTCAGCCAGATCCAATATCAAACCTGCTAACTTGTCAAGAAGGCACACCTTAGTTTGTTATCCCCTGGAGTCCAACAGCTCCTTAGCCCTTGTCACAGTACCCAATATATTCACAGCTCAGCAGCTCAGGTCTTTACTGTTCCCAGATGCGGCACCACCTTAGGTCAGCGGTCTTTCGCTTACAGAGCCCCCTCTGGCTCAAGTCCCTGGGTAGGGACATCTCTGCTGAGTCAAAACTCGGCCCTTTCAAACACAAACTCCGATAACATCTTTTAGCAAACATTATATGTGACTGCTGCCCTTAGCAGACTTCTGCTTATTTTATCATTGTACTTATACCTTTTTGCACTTTTAACTCTTGGCACTTCATTTCGATTCTACCCTCAAGCCTTCTCCCCTCACCTCTGCTTCTTCTCTGCTCACGCATCTTCAAGTTCTTCTCTTGCTCCTTTTCACCTTCCCTCTTCCACCCTCCACCCATTCTCTTATCTCATGCCACCTCTTTTGCAACTTCTTCCCCTCCTTCTCCCTATGTGTCTTTCTCTTACCTCTCTCCCACCCATATTACTCTCTCCCCACTCCTGACTAAACACCGCCTCTTCTCCTTATACTGTTAATTTGTCTTCCTCCCCCCTTTTCTCTGCACTCAACCCATTTCCCTTCTTCCTCCTCCCCATCCTCTCATCTCTCTATCCCCATTACCTCCTTTGCAACTCCACTCCTTCCCTCTCCACCTCCTGTGCAAACTCATCACCTTCTCCTTCTTGTTTCTCCCATCCCCCACCTTACACCCCATTACTTTCTGTCCTAGATTTTGACAAGGCCTCCCAGACTGCCCTCTCTTCTAGCCCACTCTACTGTTATATTAAGCAACATTCAGTGCTATTTTGATTGCTTTTGATGTATTAATTTTTTTAAGTATATTCTTGATATCTGTTATTTACTTATCTATTGTTTATCTTGTTTTGTTTTTGTACTACTGGTGTGAAAACTTTGTAAATGAGTTGTATTGCTCAGAGGTGTAATCCAAGACTCAATAAATAAAAAATAAAATAAATTATCAACGACAGCCTCTCCTTCGTGCAGCACATTGGCTATGTGGTAAAAGCAGTAAATGTAAAGCTCGGTGTGCTCTATAGGCACAGGCAATACCTCACACCATTAGCCCTTCATCTCTTGGTCTCCTCAGTTCTGTCAGTCATCGACTACGGACTTGTGGTGTATGGGGCCACCTCCAATACTGCACTTGTATGCATTGCAATAGCCCTTAACAAGGCGCGTAGGCTAACACTTGGGGCAGACAACCTCACGCACACATGCTCCCTCTTTGAGCAGACCAATTGGCTTAACCTACAAAACAGAATAAATGACCAAAACCTGCCTGGTTGGGCAAAAAAATCACTACTAGGCAAAGCGGCTCCATTCCTCAGTGGTTTGCTGCCTGCCTGTAGATCTGGGTACCAGAACAGAGGCCACTCCTGGGGCTCCCTAGTGTTCCCCTTCTGAAAAATGACATGGGGACAGCAGTCATTTGTATACCATGCTCCCCTGTGGCTTAATGAGATCCTGACTCACCTACTGACAAACTCGAGCCTACCTGCCTTTAAGGCCGAGCTTAAACAGTACCTCTCTGGAAGCATGACCTGTTGCTGTAGACAGTAATTGCATTCCCAGCCCTGCAAGTCTTAAGACACAATTGCCTGAATAACAGACATGGATCAAGTCACCTCCCACACCCTTTTTAACAAAGTCCTCACAGGGCCGCTGCCCACATCTCAGATCCTCCACCCCCAACTCTTCACATCAGTTCCACTATGTAGATGGATCTAGCTCCCTGGCTACTGAAGATTATATCTTTGTACCTAGCCTTTTGGCTGTTGTAAATTATACTTGTGTACCTGACAATGTTTGGCCTTGTCATGTTTCTTTGCACTTACCAGATAGCTTATGTCTCTGTTAGTAATGTTTCACCTTTGTAATTTCCTTACACTGGGGCTCCGCCCTCCTTTGTTTTCTTGTTCTCAATTGTTCACACTTTGTTGTACCTGACGTGGAACCTTTGTAAAAGAGCTTTGCTCAAAGGTAATGTCCAAATCTTGACATAAATAAATAAATAAATAATGTGCCTGAGCGTGGGGATGTGGAGGTCAGCTTCACCGGGTGGGGGGGGGGGGTCCTGACTTATAGTGCTGCTCCAATAGTCTGTGCATACTGTACTGCCTCAACTGTCCCTGAAAGCAAGGGACAGACCTCATTTTACCCTGAAAACTACTCTGCCCCCTCATCCATCCTGTAAATTTAAACTTTATGGCAGGGGCACCATTTCAGATTTCAGCAGGGGGGAGCCCAACAACCAGTGGAGGCCAGTTGAAAGTTAGCCCCTAGGCAGCAAGCTCTGGAATGTCTGGAACATCTCTAAAAGGTAAAACTTATTTCTTGTGACTGAAAATTGATATGTAAATCAGGAAAAATCCAAATGTATAAGCTTCATCTATCTATTCCCCAGTGCAGTACATCAGATTTGGGCTTAAACCCACACAGTTACTAACCAATTTTTTTTCCTGGCTGAAGTTCTGAATCCACCCCCCCAAGAAACAAGTTTGTCCCAATTTCTCTCCCTAAGTCCATTCTATTTAATAGCCATTCCATATGGGTCGTGAAGCCACCCAAAGTTGCAAAAATGTGAAAAACACATCAATGTTTCAGTCCTTCCTCCTTCCCCAATACTCCTGTAAAACAAATTACTTACTTTTACTTACCTCGGCCATCTGGCCAAAACCTCCCAGCCCAGGTTCCAGTCCACTCCTCCTCCGTCCTTCTTCCAGAATCTGGATGCTTAACCCAACCATTCCAAGTCCCCAGTGTGGTCTGGAACCAAGTCAACTCACCAACTGAACTTGCCCAGCCAACCTGTGTTGCTTGCTTTTTGCTTAGCTGCTGCCATGGCTGCTAATGCACTGCACTGATTAAGGCCTATGAAGGCTGGCCACACCACTGTCACTGCTGCTGTGAGGCCTAGCTTGCTGCCATGGGGGGCCCACACTGTTTTTTTTGCATGGCAAGCCTAGTAGTGTAAGTAGGTAGCCTAGTCTTGAGTTAGCTTCTAGCTTACCCCCAGCCCCTTCAGCCACCAAGGGAGATGGAGACTCACTAAGAGTAGACCCACAAAAATATGCTGCCACAACACTGCTATTTTGAGTTCAGTGCTCACCGATTCCTGCAAGCTGTAGTGTGCAGCCTGTCTGCTCTGTGTCAGGAAAGACAGTGTCCCACTCACATGACTCATGTGTTCATGCTTGGCTGCAGCTCCTTCATATCACATGTGATGGCACCGCTGCTAATAGGTGGGCAGAGTGGACAACACAGTACAGACACAGTCGAGTCAGGAGTGCACCTGCAGCATGAGCGCAACACAGGCCAGGGGCACTCATGCAAATGATTAAATCCAAATTTAATACCATTATTGCCACAATATAAGAACAACCTAGGCACAAATGTTGGGGGGGGGGCAACTGCCCCCATCTGCCATACATAAATGGCACCCCTGCTTTATGGTAAAAATTAATTCTCAGGTGCTAACATCAGAACAAGTAAATACAATGGTTTCCACTCTGTTCTGGGGTACTGTATCTCCATGTTTCAGGATGTGTCCTGATCAAAGTGAAGCTTAGTGTCTCTCACTGGCCCTCATTTTGATTGTCCAAGTCCCTCATTTCAGTGACAAAATGTGAGGTAAGGTGCATGCTTCCAAGACCCTACTCAGCACAAAGAGTGTTGAGCATGGCCATAGTGTATATGCTCCATACAGAATGACAAAGGGAAAGCAAGTGAGCCAAAAACAGTTACGGAGAAACACGTTTGTAGCACTAAATATGCATAAGGGGGATTTGCATGCCCAAAACAAAAAGGTCAGACTTTACAACACAGAGGCCCCTCTTTCACACATCTGGAATAGGGGATGTTGGCTGACTATAGCCTAGGCATTTAATGCAATGAGCAAACAATACTTTACAAATGAATGCCAATTTAATGACAAAAATAAAAAGCCATTAAACAACTTGCAAAAGGATCAGAATTAATGAGTTTACCTAATTTTAATGGGAAATCAAGGAAAAGGGTATTTTAATGGCTGTGTTTGCTAGCAGTAGTATGAGAAATAGAAGCTGATGTGTTTTTTAGATGGGATTTGCACCAGCTTAGTAGCTGCACGCACACATGGCAAGCATGCAACATGGGAACCTGATGTGATTTTTAAATGATATTTACACCAGCTTAACTGCTGCACTCATGTCAAGCATGCAGCACGTGAACCTGATGTGATTTTTAGAAGATGTTTACACCAGCTTATCTGCTGCACACATGTCAGGCTTGCTGCATGTGAACCTGACAGGGCCCTTGAGAGGGTGGGGGAGCCAGGGATAATTCCTGGGGCCCGGCACTAAAGAGGGGCCCAGGCTATCTGGCATGCTACTTTACACAGCTACATAGGGGCCCCAGAATCTGAACTTTTCCTGGGGTCTGGAATGCCTCTCATGGGGCCTGGAACCTGCTGTGCTTTTTAGACCTGGTTCAGATAGGTTCACTTTGTGTATGTGAACCTCATGCGAACATTGCACAATTAAGCATGTGGCACGCATTGTGCATGTACGCAGCACTCTTGTGTTTCTGTAAAGGATGGCAGGTGATTGACCTGGCAGCTACTGAGTGGCTTTTCCCAAGTCACTGTGATGTCACAATCCATGACATCACAATACTGATGATGTAGTGGGGGGAGGTGGTAATAGAACTAGATATGTCAGCTGCCAGGCAAAGTGCTGTTCTACAGAGTACACCTTCTAACATCAGGCAAGAAATCTTCTAATTAACCAAAGCGAAAAGAAAAAAGCACCTCCGATATAAAAAGATAATAGTTCACTACTTTTAAAAACTATTACTAATTTTAGGCAGTACGCTAGCTCTTGCATTTTGTTTATTGTGGAGTTTTAATCCATAAACAAATATTAAGACCAGAGTTATATTGTTCCAGAACTTTGAAAAGGAATGGTCATTCAAGGGTACTGAAGGGATTACTAATGTCTAAGGACAGAAACGCAGAAGGCGGTTTGTTTTGTGGGAGCCCATGAAATGGAAAAAAAAATCACCTCATTTTGTCTGAGCAGTTCCCACCTCTCATGAAACCAACCTGTTCTTTCCCTAACAATTTTCGTATTACTTTTTGAAGTCTAATGGCCAGGACCAAGGCTGACATTTTATAGTAAACGGGCTTATAACTGGAATATTCCAGCAGATCTTTAGGATTCGTAAGTAACAGGGAAATTAAAGCATAATTCACTGAAGTAGTGAAGGATCCATCATGAAAGGATTCCATACAAGATGAATGTACATATTTAGTAACAGCTGGGTGTAAATGCTTATACTCCATCATGTCCAGGTGCTTTGCCAGAAGTAAATAAATTGATGGCTGAAGAAATTTCATTCTGAGAGATCGGGGCATCTAAAGTAGCTTTATCATCCTCGGAGAGTTTGGATAGTTTAACAGCGGAAAGGAAGTCAGATATTTTAGATATGTCGTCACCTCCAAAACCGCTATGTAATGTAGAGTAACATTTCTGTAAGGTATTACAGTATTTATTTATTTTATGTCATGTGTGATGTTATCATTAGGGAACTGAATACCACGGATTATTTGAAGTGTAGTTTGCTTTTGGAGTTGGTATGCTTAAAGCTTACCAGCCTTCACTCCAGACTGCCAGTAATTCTGTCAAGTATAGAAAAGAGCATATTCAGCCTTATATGATAGCAATTTATCTTGTATTTCAGTGGACAGTTTGGTGAACTGTTTTGTCTGTCTGTTGGGTTTTGTTTATGTAGATTTTGGAGTTGTGCAAGTTGGTTTTCTTTGTCTCATTTTCTTTTTATTAGCTAAGCATCCAGTGACTCTTCCTCTAATACAGACTTTGAATGCTTCCCACAGACATTTCATTGAGGCTTCTGCATTATCATTAATCTCAAAAAATAAGCAAGTTTCTTTGTTAAGGCATTCCTTAAATGAGAGGTCTGAAAGAAGAGAGGTGTTAAACCTCCATCTGGGTTTCGTAATACAGGTATTTTCATTACAAGTGGTAGCATCAAACACACTGTGATCAGAGATTAACTTTCATTCTTAGTTTGTAGACAAAATATCATCTAGTCAGCTAAGTGTGTTATGATAGGCACAGAAACGGGAATAATATCTGTCCTGGGGTATCCATTCTCCAAGCACTAACTAGGCCCATATCTTGAGATAAGCCCTGTAGAGCATTCCCGGCTTTGGTGGCAGAGGACAATTTGCATGATGAATCCTAAAGTGGATGACAAACTTCATTGAAGTCACTACTCAGTATTCATTCAGAATCAAGGAAGCTTCCCAATTCAAACAATATTTTCATAATAAAATCAGATTGACCTGAGTTAGGAGTATGCATTTTACAAAGGGTAGTCTTTTTCCCATTAAGCAGACCTGTTAATATATGAACCTGATCCTCATGGTCAGAGATATGTGAGATTTTGGAGAAGTTAACACACCCCTTACATATCATTCCTTCACAGGCAGATAAACTCCTTTGAAATTGGGTAGCCCTGATAGAACACAACTGTTTCTTCAGTAAAAAAAAGAGGCATTGCCATATTTATAATTAAAGGTGTTGAATCTACTTTAAAAAGGCTATGTCTAGCTTGTGCTTATTATGTTTCCTTGCTCTAGTGCAGCAAACATTTTGTTACAATAATGAGGTTTCAGAGGCGTGTCACTGTTGGGTCCAATGCAGCTCAGGCTGCAGTGTGCTCAACAGTGATAGCCCAGTGATCGGCGAGGCTGATCATAACACTGTTCTGTGTTTGGAGGACAGAAACTTCAAGTACATTAGTTGAAAGGTGCAAGCTGCTCCTACCACAGAATGCCTCAATACTTTTATCTGCATGACATCACCCAACAAGCAGCTCAGCAGTGTCATGAACAGCCTGCTGCGTATCCTCATTCCCCACCACTTCCCCCTCTTTAAAAACAATCCCACTCCCTGCCGAGTATCCCTACAACCTCCAGATTGCTTCCTGTGCCTCTTTCTGTAAGAAACATCCCACCCTCTGCCAAGTATCCCTCCCATCTCCCGATCACTTCCTGTACCCTTTTCTGTAAGAAGCATCCCAGCCTCTGCCACGTATCCCTCCCACCTCTCAGTTGGTTCCTGTGTCCCTTTCTGTCAGAAACAGCCCACTCTCTGGCAAGTATCCCCTCCTACCTCTTGATTGCTTCCCATGCCACTTACTGCAACCCCATTCTCCAAGCAACTCTGATTGCGGTGCCCAATCTGCTGCTGGAAAAACAAGAATCCCTTCCAAGCAACTCCTGAGGCAGTGCTCAATCTGCCGCTGGAGCAATGACTATGATCTCTGAACAGTATGTTCTTCTTTCTCCCTTGACCCCCACCCCTACCCTGACCCCTTCACAGCACCCCACAGACCCCCACCCCATACTTACCAATCCAGTTTAGCGCGCTGCTCTTTCTCAAGATATTCTACTGCTTCCGAGCTCCAGCTGTGACTTACAAAAAAACAAGGTAAGTTCAGTTAATGACTTTTCAATGCATTTTAAACTTTTACTCATAACATTATTTCTTAGTATAATTACCTCAGATTTTAAACATGATCTTTCTTTAACCCCACCTAATGAACAAGGTAGGTGAAATTTTTCAAATCCCAATCAAAATGTGTTTTCACAGACACTCCGTGAAATCACGCTTTGAACAGGGTTTTAAAAAACTCACCTGCCTTGAGTATAAGGTGGAGTCATAAAGACTATGTTGAAAATTGGGATCAGAATCTCAAAAAAACTACAATGGTATGAAACAATATTGAAATTCTTCAATGATTACTCACGGCTTTGCTATTTTCCCAGACTTTTAACCCAGATTTTCAACATGACCTTTTTTAAACCCACCTTATGAACTAGGAAGTTAACATTTTTTCAAATCGCCCCAAAATGTGTTTTTGTAGTTGCTCTATGAAATCACCTTTCAGACAGGATTTAAAACATTTTAACTGTGTTGATCATAAGGTCAGGTAATAAAATGGCTATGCTGAAAATTTGGGGTCGCAATCTCAAAAAAATGACAAAGTTATGAAGAAACGTTAACGTTCTTCAATGGATTTTGACCCCACATGTTCAACATAGCAATTTTTGTACCCCATATCATGAACCTGACGTGCCAGTTTACAAATCCTGCTGAAAAATCCTTTCACTCTTGTGCTGCAAAATGACATCTGAGACAGGATTTCATAAATGAGACCTGTCATGTTCATAAGGGATGTAATAAAAAGACTATGTTGAAAATTCAGGATCAAAACTGAAAAAACCAAAACTATGTTTTGAATAAACGTTGACATTTTTCAATATTTACTCATGACTTTGCAGTATTTTTCCTGTTTGTGTCATATTTTTACATAGAAACATAGAAACATAGAATTTGACGGCAGATAAGGACCGCTTGGCCCACCCAGTCTGCCCATTTCCCTGCCTACTGGATAAGCTGCAGATCCTAGTTAACCAGCAGCCTACTTTTTCCTACCCCCATCCCCTAGAATTGCCTTATGACTGTCCCACGCATGCTTGAATTCCACCACTGTTTTTGACTCCACGACCTCCTCCGGAAGGCTGTTCCATGCATCCACAACCCTCTCTGTGAAAAAATACTTCTTAAATTACCTCTGAGCCGCCTCTATCTTCAAATTGTGCCCTTGTTCTTGCACACCTCTTTTTGAAAGATGCTACCCTCTTGGACTTGTTGATTCCTTGAGGTACTTGAAAGTTTCTATCATGTCCCCCCTCTCCTCCTTTCCTCGAGGCTATACATATTAAGCTTCTTTAGTCTCTCTTCATATGTCTCCCGGTGCAGACCCTGCACCATTTTAGTTGCCCTCCTCTGGACAGCTTCCATCCTGTCTATGTCTTTGCGAAGACTGGGTCTCCAGAACTGCACGCAGTACTCCAGATGGGGTCTGACCAGCTGTCTGTACAGAGGGATAATAACTTCCTGTTTTCTACTGGTGATGCCTCTCCCTATGCATCCCAATATCCCCCCAGCCCTCATTGCTGCCCTCTCACATTGCTTGCCCACCTTCAGGTCATCTGATATGACTACCCCAGGTCCCTTTCCATTTTTGTTGTTGTTAGTATCTCACCCCCCATTGTGTACTCTTCCCCTGGGTTTTTGTTTCCCAGGTGCATTACCTTGCACTTCTTAGCATTGAATCTAAGCTGCCATACATTTGACCATTCTTCAGGTTTTTTACACCCCTCAAATAAAAAATATGGCAGATGTCATTATCAAACCCCCTTCAAAACCTGTTTTTGTAGTTGTTCCACAAAACGGTGATTCGTGCGGCATTTCATAAATAGCACCTGTCATGTACACATGCATGGACAATAACAAACTGTATTTTGCAAATTCAGAGTCACAGCCTTAGGGAAAAAAATACAATGTTGTGTGTGAACATCTTCATTTCACAATCATGGCAATGTCACTGTTATAACTGGTGTTATTAATTTAAGCAACAGTGCATGACAGGTCATGTGTCGTGCTGGGATAACATTGCGCCTTGGGTGGTTGAGAACAAGGCTGCAGGCCAAATGCATACAACACCCAAGAAGTGTTGTTATCCCCTTGGCGCACACTCTGGAGTGCATTATGCTGGAGTAACATCCCTGTTGGAGGTCAGCACTGACCAATCAGAGCCCAGGATTTTTTTTGCTATTTTATAATTGGTAGTTTTAGCCTCTGTGCTATCAATGCCAAACACCTACACAACAAATACAAGTAAACAAACAATTGGCATTGACAAATGCTTTTTAAGATAGGTAAGGGCTTTTTAGCATTTTATAGGGGAACCTTATCCCAGCACATTCCTAGTTGTTATATTCAGAATAGTCTTATTCAGATACAATATTCAATGGTAACAGTAGTAATTATTGGAATGTAGATTGCAGTATGGCACTGAGTAACAATAAAATAAATGTAACAGTTAAAATAAGGTTGGGTTCAACTCAAAACTGTCAGCAAATTTAAGTTTCCTCAATAACAAGTGTAGGTTATGTCAAATCAGCTTGCTTAACACTACTAAACTAACAAACAAATGCAATAATAACCATTGAATAAAACTCTACAAATATGAGGGAACTAGACACAGTATACCAGAGCAACTAGAAATAGGCTCTACACAAAATATGCAAGTACTAAGTATGAATTCAGAAGGGTGTAGACAAGCAGGTAAGTGTAGTGGGGTGGTGTAAGAAAATGTAAAGAACAAAAGGGAACAGTAATGGGAATGGGGGGGGGGGTGAAAACAAACTACAACAGGTGTGTGGGCAATCCAGGGATTGGCCAACTGCAGGGTTAGCAATGTGCCAGCTATAAACATTATTTCAGAGGTTGCATATCAGGAAGATAACTAAAGGCACTTGTGAATGTATCATAGTATCATAGTAATGTGTCAGCAGAAAAGGACCATCCTGGTCCATCTAGTCTGCCCATTTTCCTCCTGCCCCTACTTGTCTCCACTTCCCAGAGATATTTTCCTCTGCCCACCAGTCAACCCCTTGTGTCTGTCCCACACCGTCTTGCATTCCTCCACTGTTTCTGCACATACCACCTCATTAGGTAATCTGTTCCAGGGTTCCACCACCCTCTCAGTGAAATAACATCTCCTTACATTGCGCTTAAATCTTTCCCCTTCCAGTCTTAAATTATGACTCCTTGTTTTAACTCCTATTTTCCTTTTGAATAATATACAACAGTTTGTTTATTTATTTATTTAAAAGTTGGTAACTGGGAAAGGCACTCTGAGCTAAGGTTCATTTCCAGGTATGACCCGGGGAAGGGGCTGTGGGGAAGTAATGACTTACAAAACAAGTACAGATGCAGCATTGCATTATAGGACAACAGGTACATAACGAGGCATCAGTAAATGTGCTAGCATAACATAACAGCTTTTATACAGCAGTGAACAGTGAATAATCATGTGTGAGGCAAAGAGCACAGTGCATGTTGGGTTAGGGGTAAAATGGTGAAAGCAGGAGGCAGAGCAGGAGAGGGTCAAGGGAGAGGATATGGGGTTAGGAAGGGGGTAGGCAGGAACAAGAGGGTGCAAGAAATTTCCTTTGGTGGTGTCTGAAGGCTGGGAGAGAAGGGGAGGCATAGTACTGTAGTTTCTTTTATGAATATTTAACATTCAATTAAATAATAGCTGCATTTGGTACAGTGTTCTGCGATTTCCAGGCATCAGGACTTGGCGCACAGTATATAAAAATGCATTGAGCGTAAACATTTGATTCCATATTAGTAAGTACAGTAGTAGGCTATCAGTAGTTAATGGCAGTGTAACCCTGATAAGTGAGATCTAGTATAAGGCCTAAAAGATCTTAGATTATTAATCTGTGCCATTAGCAGTGATTAGCTCAGTTATCAGCTCTGGTTTACAATGGCAGTGTTGTGTATGGCAGCCACAAAGACTCCTCTACATCTACCGCATCACATCTACCATATAGGGCTTAAACCATGAAATGGGGATATACCCAATCTGTCACTGAACAGTAAGTTATTCTTTAAGAAAATGAAGGAGACACACCCTGAATCCTGTTGCACATTGAAGAAGACAAATAACTCACAGTAGGATTACTACCAAGCATGTGGTATTCACATGAGGCAAATTAAACAGAGAACAGGATTTTAGAGCAATTTATAGGATTACCAAATGCATGAGCCAAAATATAGGGAGGAGTGACTAGAGGACATGATAGGCAGGGTACTGTTGCCAGTGATGTCTGTGTATGTATGTGTGTGTGTATGAAACAATGTATTGGAAAGGACAAAACACAGACTGCTGTGTAAAAAGTTAAGAAAAGGCATCGATCATAGTTTAAACAAGTCACTTGTGGTGTGAACAAGTAAATATATTACTATGTTTATAGAGGTCACCCACTCATTTGGCTGAATGAAAAACTTGAATAATGCTGCAATCACTAAATGAACAGAGGCAGCTAATGATATAAACCTTAAGGATGTATCACACACTATTCCTTATGCAGTAATCTGTTGACAAATTGAGGTTTAAAATAAGCATAAGTGTGAAATGTTATAAGCAGACCAGTCACCTAACAAGTGTTCTACTCACAGTTTGGTTTAAAGTCGAGTGAGTAGCAGGTAGATCAGTCAGCTAGATTGTTAGACCTCAGTGAAGTGAGGCTCTGTACAAATCTAAGGCAGTATGGGAAAGCAGGGTCCTACTGGTTGCAAAGAACAGGAAGTACATCAGAGTGACTTGCTAGACCCAGAATAGCTTATGAGGTAAACTTTTTTCTTAGAATCAATGTTTATTGGTTTTCATAAAAAGTTTACAAAGACAAAACACTACAACAGTGAAAAAGCATGTCAGTGTAGTCTGTTAGGGTATAGCCAAGCCTACTCTTAGAGTACCAAGCACGATTGAACACAGTGCAATATTTTAATGTATTTACTACAGATTTACTCTCAGGTAAAACTTCCTCTAGAATGATTCAACCAGGACCACTCCTTCCCACAGGACACTTACACTCAAAGCACATCTTTGGCCATCATATACTGTAAGTGACCCATCTCGCTTATCTGTTAGTGCAGTATTTGGCCTGATTTCATATGGAAATTGTCAATTGCTCATTTTATAAATTCCTCTGATGACACTCCTGCAGGGTAGGTGGGTTTTTATCTAGCCACATTTTGGTGATACATATCTTTGCAGCTACCAGTACTGGAGACATTAGATATCTTTTAGTTGTGCCTCTTTATGTGGCCAGCATGCAAAAAGGAAAAGCCTTTCCGTAAGCTGCAATTAAGGGGTGAAAATCTCCTGCAAGGCTTGACACAGTACTTGTAGAAAGGGTTGAAGAGACGGGCAGGACCACATTAAATGGTAGTAGGTGGCTCTGGGTTCTCCACTATACTGCCAGCATGACGGGGTTGGTGACGTGCATTGGAGTACCTGCTATACTGGGGTAAGGAAATAACGAATAAGGCACTTCCAGTCATATTCCTGCTACAACATGGAACGTGTTGCCTTGTGGGTATATTGGTGAATCCTTGCCATTGCTCCTGGGTAACTGGAGAGGCAAACTTGTTCCAATTTTCTAGTGCCCAGATTTGTGCTAGTGATTCGGCTTGCTGAAGGAGGGGGTGAAGTCAAGAGACCAAATGCTCTCCCAGGTTCCAATTTACGAGGTAAACTCACAGTGAACAGTGATGGTGCTGGATGCCGGGACAGGCTGTGAAAAATAATTATTCCATTCCTTCAGCCAGATTTTGAGCAGTGGAGTTTGGAGTAGGAGAAGCTCGTGGGGAAGAGCCTGCACCTGAAGAGGTTCTGTTTACTCTGCTTTGGCTGTGGGCTCGTTTCTTCTGACTAGTTTTCTGTTTAGGCTGGGTCGAATACAGTAGTCTCATTATCAATGGCTTGCTTTTTCTATGAATTCTTGGGTCCCAGGGTTGCTTGGAGTTAGAGGAGTGTTTGGCTACTGAAGCATAGGAGTTGGGGTGGGGGGACAGTTCTGAAATCTGTTTTCATAATTCAGCATGCTGGACAGGAGAGTCTGAAGTTGCAGAGGATTCACCATGTTTGTGGCTTGTGCTGCTGTTCAAGGAGCCACACATTGATTCAAAGTCATCTTGTCTGTTAGAATCAGAGTAATATCCCCCTGGTGCCCTTTCTCCTAATCTATTTTTTTTTTTTTTGCTCCTCCCCTTCTCCCTGGCCACCCACTCCTTCGGGTCTCTTATGCCCTTCCATACGTCTGCCTTCCAACCAATGCTGGCCCCTTACTTCATATTGTGGCCCCTCGTAACCGGCATATCCCTTTGCCGGATGGGTCCCCCTCTTCCGAGGTGGAAGGCACCAGTTGGGCGGCCAGCGCACTCTCAATTTTTGGCTCAGGTGTTGCTGAGGTGGATTGGTCATGGGTTCAGCGGCAGTGAGGGGGCTGGAGACCATCATCTGGCCAGCCAGGGAGCTATTTCCTGGTTTTCTCTGGAGAGTGGTGTGCAGACATCAAGTACTGAACCCTGATCTCCTGCTGTGCTCCGAGCCTCTGCCAGGGGCCAGCAGGCACTGGTGTGCATCCCCCCTCCCCCCCAGAGAAGGAGAGCTGTCCCTGGATGCTCCATCCTTCTCCCCATGGCTGGCCCTCCAGTGACCTGAGTCTGTTCCCGAACCCGGGTTGCCGGCATTGCAGATGGAAATCCAACCATTGCACTGACAGCCTGGCCTCCTAATCTATTTTCAATGAAGTCCCAGGCTAAATCTGTGCTGGCACAAAATTGTGGTGGGCCAGAGGGGTTCTGTATCACAAGCATTGCATAATACTTGATTTAGTATCCTACTCCCAACATTAGTAGTGTTTGATGTATTTCAATAAAGTTTTTATACCTTTCAATTATCTCAACTGAAAAATCCTGGTATAGAAAAATTCTACCTCCCCAATGACTGCCACTTCTCTCTGACTAGTCCCATGATTTCCCCCTTAATGGAATAGCGCAGAAAATTAGTGATGACAGGTTTGCACTTGGCACCTGGTTGGGGCTTGGGGTGAGAGAGTGCTGGACATGCTATATTTCTAATGGCCATTGCCATTAATGGTTAAATATTTCAACAAAGAATTGCTGTAGAAAAGAGATTATACAGTTCCTTTCCACCCCCAAGGGAGCCCAATAATTCTGATATTGTTCTATGATTCAGGAAAATGCAGGTACTCCCCTGGATACCCTCCCAATATTGGTGTAGTTCACAGGTAAGGCTGATACATAGATACACAGAAACTGACAGTAGATAAGAACTGCTTGGCCCACCTAGTCTGCCCATTTTCCCTACCCACTGCAATACAGCAGACCCTACTTGATCTCCGGCTTTACCCTCTCTTTCCTACCGCTAAGGTTCCTCAATGCCTATCCCATTCATTTTTGAGTTCCATTACCAGTTTTCCCCCCACCACCTCTGCTGGGTGGCTGTTTCATGCATCCACTACCCTTTCTGTGAAAAAAATACTTCCTCATGTTACCCCTGAGTCTACCCCCCAGACTCATATCATGACCCCTTGTTCTTGAACATCTTTTTTTCCAAACAATGCTTCTCTCTTGTACCTTATTTATACCCGTGAGGTATTTGAAAGTCTCTATAATATCCCACTCTCCCTCCTATCCTCTAGGGTATACATATTGTGGTACTTAAGTCTCTACTCATAGGGCTTTTGGCACCCTTGAAAAAGCTCCCACAACAGGAGTGAAATGCCATCGGGCGAATTGGTGGTGGTCTGCAGTGGGTGATTTTCACTGGCTTTTAAATATCTTTGATGTGTGGATTAGAACAATAAATATTTATTTTGCTGCACATGTAATAGGCTTGAGCTCTTTACTGACCAAGGGTGAGATTGCAAGACTTTTCTTTTACAGCGTAATGTCTTTTTAGCCTGATGCAACTGACACCGGTGGGCAATTTCTTTTTGCTGCTAACGTTTGGTGCAGACCATGCACCATTTTGGTTGCCTTCTTGTAAACTGCCTCTACTCTGTCTGTGTCCTTCTAGAGATGCAACCTCCAGAACTGGACCCAGTATTCTAGGTGAGATCTCACCAATGATTTGTACAGTGGTATCACTGCCTCATTTTTTCTGCTGGTGATACCCCTCCTTATGCACCCCAGCATCCCACTGGCTCTCCCCCGTCTTGTCACACAGTTTGGACACTTTGGAGTCATCAGATATGATAACTCCCAGGTCTCTTTCCTGTTTGGTGGTCATCAGTACCTCTTCTCCCCATCATGTACTCCACCCCGGGTTTGTGTGCCCCAAATGCCTGATTTTGCACTTCTTCACATTGCATCTTAGCTGCCACACTACTGACCATTCCTCAAAGCTTACTTAGATCCCTCCTCATTTTTTCTACTCCCCACCCCCAGAAGTATCAGCCCCATTGCAGAACTTAGTGTCATCCACAAAAAGATATACTTTCCCTTCTAGCCCCTCTGCAGTATCACTAATGAAGACATTAAAGAGGACCAGCCCCAGTACAGATCCTTGTGGCACCCCACTGGTCACCATCCTCTCCTCTCCTCGGCATGAACTCCATTTACCACCACTCTCTGTTTCCTATCACCCAACCAATTTCTAACCCAGTTTACCACCTTGGGTTGGGGCTGATCCAGACTAGTACTCGAGGAGAAAGGTAGGAACTCTGCCAACTCTGAAAAAGTATCTTTAAGCACGTTTTATTTCATCAAAGGTCACCATATCATGTGCCAGGACCCCCAATGTTTTGCCTTCTATAGAGGCTTCTTCAGGGATGGCATGGTGTACTTCTAAGATCCTTGTGTGCTTTCCTTGCTGTTTTCATATGATGCAAGTGGTTATCCATTTAGTTTTAATGTCATGGATTACTCAAGAGAATCCTATTCTCTTTTTACAGGGGTTGTTTCCACATCATTCTTTTACTGATAAAGTTTTGTTAATTCATGAAGGGGCTGGAAACCCTTTCACAGTTTCGTTTCTTGCAGGACGTCTGCTTCCCTGTGTCTGTTTAAGCGTTCCTATGGTCCATTTTCTATGTCATCAGTTTTGTTTAGTAGTTATTGGATTTGTCTAGTGCGTAACTCTGAAGATTCCTCTAAACAAAAGACAAATGGTCTTCAGTGACTTCAACCCTCCCAGCTGTTTCTGCAGTTTCTTTACTGTTTTTGCCAACAGCTGTTTTGAGATCTTGAATGTTGTATTTAATACTTGCCAGCTTTTCCTGAATAACCTTGAAATCTGATTTACTCTGAGTTAAAGAGGAGGACATAGAAGTGTTGCTGCCTACTGTTTATTTTGAGGCTTCCATTGTTTTGATACCGGCCAGTGCCATTTCAAGACATTATCACAATAGCACTCAAGAGAGAAAAAAAGGAGAAAATAACGGGCAGAAAATCTGAGTTTTAGGATTTGTTGTTGCCTGGAGCATACCTTTAATGAATAAAACCATTTTAACTTCAACATAAATATTTTTGATGAAAAATGTAAAAGTGCCACGTTATTTCAAGCATATATTATTATAGGCGCTGCACTCCCAGCTAGCACTTCCCTGCGCTGCTCCAGTTCCCTGGGGTGTATCCCATCTGGTCCCATAGTCTTATCAACCTTTATGGCTACAAGACCTTTCAGAACTCTTTCCTCAGAAAATGGCCTTGTGTCCAACCCCTCCATCCTTACTGTTCTCTGGTGGCCCATCCCCCTTCCGCTACTGTGAAGACAGAACAGAACTACCTGTTTAAAATGTCAGCTTTCTCTTGTCTCCTTCTGCGCAGACTCCCACCTCTGCCTTTCTAATCCTTACTATCCCTTTACTAGCTTTTCTCTTCTCTCTGATGCATTGGAAAAGCAAAGTCTTATTCCCCATTGTCACTCCCCTAGCAATCCTTTCTTCTGTCTGTGCCTTTACTCTCCTAACTGTCTTACCTGCTTCCTTCTGCCTGGCTTGGTATACGTCCCTGTCCTGCTCCCTATGAGTTTCTTTGTTTCTCTTGCATGCCCCCCTTTTTCTACCCTTGCCACCTCTTTGGAGAACTATAACGGCCTCCTTTCCTCCTCTTCTTTATGTGTACCTCTTTCATGCAGATGCTCGTGCTAATGGTGCCATCCATTATTCCCTGCCAGTGTGCAGCTACCACTCCTTGGTTATCCCTCCCTTTAAGGCATTTTCTGAGGCAGTCATCCATCTTTTTAAAAATCTGCCCTCCTGAAGTCCAGGACTCTTGTCTTTTGTGTGGTTCACCTCTACTCCTTTTCTTATGTTGAACCACACTGTACGATGATCACTGGTACCTAGGGGACTTATAGAAACATAGAGACTGATGGCAGATAAGGGCTGCTTGTTCCATCCAGTATGCCCTTTTTTATTGTGATTGCTTTCACTGCAGATGCTTCTAGTTCTATGGCACTTTCTCTTCCACCCCTTTCCTATCCCTTATGATTCCCTTGTGTCTGTCCCAGGCTTTTTGGAATCCCATCACTGTTTTTGCCTCCACTACCTCCACTGGAAGGCTGCTCCAGATACCCACCACTTTTTCTGTGAAGAAGTATTTCCTCACATCTCTCCTGAACCTAACCCCCCCTCCAGGTCCATATAGTGACCGCTTGCTCTGGAGTACCCTTTCCTAAAAAAAATATCTCCCATCTGTACCTTATTCACCCGTGTGAGGTATTTAAAGGTCTCTATCATATCCCCACTTTTCCCTCCTCTCCTCCAGGTAGTACATGTTTAATTCTCTTGGCCTCTCTTCATAGGGCTTTTTTTCTCACTTTTTTTCTGCCGTGGCTTGGTTGGCTCTCCTCCACCACTCCTCCTCTGGCTGCTGGCTGCCCACACCGATCTCCTTGGGCCACCACCCTGTACTCCCCACCGCACCCCCCATGGTGGGAGGCAAGACCTAATCCCACCAAGCATGGATCTGGATCAGGTGGTGCCTGAGGAGGCAGCGTATGTGTAGATGGCCATGAAGCTGCCGACCTGGAGCCACTGTTTCCGCTTTTCTCCCCTTTGCAGGAGTGTGGCGCACAATGACGCCTATGATGGGGTTCATGCACACTCCCATCAAGTGTCTGCTGCTTCCCTGCCCACGTCAAGTGTCTTCTGCTTCCCTGCCCCACATTCATGCAGCTCTGTGCCATCGAGCCCCAGCCTCCGCTAGGGGTCAGGTATGCAACGGCTGCTGGGCTCCACCCTCCCTGGAGATAGAGAGCAGTTCATTGAATGCTCAATCAATCTCCTCCCTGCCTACCCATAATGAACGGTGCTCATTCCCGAACTTGGGTTGCCAGCGTGGCATCCAACGCCTCAACCCTCAGTGCCACTGGACCGGTCTTCATAGGGCTTATGATGCAGTCCATGTACCATCTTGGTAACCCTCCTCTGGACTGTCTCTACTCTCTCTATGTCTTTCCTGAGATGTGGTTTCCAGAACTGGACACAGTACTCCAGGTGGGGTCTTACCAAGTAATGACCTACATAGCGCAACACCACTTCCCACTGGTGATGCCCCCACCTGTACACCTCAGCATATCACTAGCTCTCCTGATCACTTTGTCACATTGTCTGGCCACCTTCTGGTCATCTGATATGATTACCCCCGGGTCCCTTTACTGCTTTGTCATTGCAAGTACAGTGCTTCTCCCCCCATTTTGTACTCCACCCCCAGGTTTCTGTGAGACAAGTGCATTGTTTTGCACTTTTTTGCATTAAACCATAGCTGCCAAACTTTTGACTACTCCTCCAATCATTTTAAATCTCTTTCCATCCTTTGCAGGGCCCTCCCCCCCCCACCGGGTGTCCACTGTATTGCAGATCTTGGCATTATCCACAAAGAGGCAGACCCTCCCTTTCAGTTCCTCGGCTATATCACCAATGAAGACATTAAAGAGGGCTAGCCCCAATACTGACCCCTGAAGTACCTCACTGGTCACTCTCCCCACCTCAGAGTGAACTCCATTTACCTCTACCCTCTGCCTCCTATCATCTAACCAGTTTCTAACCCAGGTTACCACCTTATTGCCCACCCCATGATACCCATCTTGTTTACCAGCCTCCTATGAGGAATGGTGTCAAAGACCTTGTTGAAGTCCAGGTAGGCCATGCCCACTGCCCCTCCCTGATCCAACACCTTGGTTACCCAGTCAAAAATATCTATTAGATTTGTTTGGTATGACCTCTTCTTTGTGAAGCCATGCTGCCTCAGAACTCCCCAATTAATGTTTGCAATGCTCTTTGTCAGTACCAGGTCCAACACTGCCCCATCCCTAGAAGGTTATTTTACTAGCTGTCTGATAAAAGATCCCTGTGGGGAGTCAAGGATGGGTCTGCTCCTTGCTGAAGCTGCAGCTGGTAGGTTCCACTCCACATCTGGCAATTTGAAATCTTCTGTCAGCAGTACCTCCCCATTTCCTGCCATCCTGATGATGGCCTCCCCTAGTGCCCTGTCCAGCTCCTTCCCTTGTGCTGACAGCCTATAAACTATCCCCGTCTGGCTAGCAGTCACAGAGCCTGTCTCCAAGATGACCCACAGCACATCTAGAACTTCCTCACCTTAATGCACCTGAACCTTAATGACTTTCATGCCCTCCCTTATATAAAATATCTTCCTTCCTTCCGCAGGACCCAAGGCAGCATGGGTTCACAGTGGGAAGGTCTTGTCAGATGAATCTAATTGATTTCTTTGACTGGATGACCAAAGTAGTAGACCAGGGAGGGGCTGTGGACATGGCCTACCTAGACTTTAGCAAGGCATTTGACACAGTCCCACACAAAAGATTAGTAGTCAAATTAACCAGCCTTGGAGTGGGTCCCAGGGTGGTAGCCTGGATAAAACATTGACTGAACAACAGGACACAGAAGGTAATTGTAAATGGAGTCCACTCTGAAGAAAGAGGGGTTACTAGTGGGGTACCGCAGGGTTCAGTACTGGGTCCAGTCCTTTTTAATGTCTTTATAAGTGACATTGCAGAGGGACTGGAAGGAAAAAGTATGCCCTCTTTACAGATGACACAAGATCTGCAACAGGGTTGATACACAAAGGAGCCATGGAAAGGATGAGAAGGACTTGGCAAGGTTAGAGGAATGGTCAGAAGTATGGCAGCTTGGATTCAATGCAAAGAGTGCAAAGTAATGCACCTGAGAAACAAAACCCAGGGGAAGATTACACAATGGGAGGTAGTAACAACAACAAAATGGAAAGGGACCTGGTGGTAATCATATCAGATGACCTTAAGGCTGGCAAGCAATGTGAGAAGACAGTAGGAAGGCTGGGGGGATACTGGGATGTATAGGGAGAGGCACCACCAGCAGAAAACAGGAATTTGTTATCCCCCTGTACAGACAGTTGATGAGACCCCATCTGGAGTACTGCGTCCACTTCTGAAGACCCCATCTCCGCAAGGACATAGACAGGATGGAGGCAGTTCAGAGGAGGGCAACTAAAATGGTGCAGGGTCTGCAAGAGAAGCCATACAAAGAGAGGCTAAAGGAGCTTAATATGTATACCCTTGAGGAAAGGAGGGAGAGGGGGACATGATAGAAATGTTTAAGTACCTCAGTGGAATCAACAAAGTCCAAGACGGTAGCATCTTTCAGAAAAAGAGATGTGCAAGAACAAGGGACACAATTTGAAGATAGAGGGGGGATGGCTCAGGGGCAATGTGAGGAAGTATTTTTTCACAGAGAGGGTGGTGGATGCATGGAACAGCCTTCCCGAGGAGGTTGTGGGGTCTAAAACTGTGGGAGAATTCAAGAATGCATGGGACAGATATAAGGCAATTTTTGTGAGGGGGTAGGAAGAAATAGGCTGTTGGTTAAATAGGATCTGCAGCTTATCCTCTAGGTAGGGAAATGGGCAGACTAGGTGGGCCAAGCGGTCCTTATCTGCCTTTCAAAGTCTATGTTTCTATCTTCCTTCCTTCCTTCCTTCCTTCCTTCCTTCCTTCTTTCCCCGCTCTCCTAAGTAGTGAGTAGCCCAGTATGGCCATGTTCCACTCATACTGCTTGATGCACCATGATTCTGTAATGGCCACTAGATGCAGGTAAGTCTCTACCATGATAGCCTCTAAATCAGATATTTGGTTTCCGAGACTACTGATGTTAGTACACGGGGTTCTCCACACCTTCCCACACCCATGCCTGATGCCCTGTGTCTTCCACCCCTCTTGTCTATATTGTTACCTGCTGCTCCTTCTGTCCCACCTGTTTTGCTTTTTCTGTTCTTGGTACCTTTTGAACCACTTTCCTTCTCCACCCTAATTATATCCCCATCTCCTTTTTTCTTGTCTCTGTCTCTGATTCCCTGATACTTTAACTACTCATGCCCTCTCTCAGTGTCATTTTATCATCTAGGGGTGGCAATTTTTATTTCCCTTAGTTCTTCCACCCCCCCCCACCCTGGCTAGTTTAAATGTTCATCCAAGTAGCATGTAAACCTTGCACCATGGACGGTAGTCCTTCCTAGAGGGATGCAGGCTGTCTCCTTTATAAAGGCCCCCATCTTCTGAGGTTAGTCCCCAGTCCTCAATGTAGCAAAAGCCTTCCTCCATGCACCATGCACCATGCTTCAGCCAATTTTTAAAGGTCCTGGTGGGGGAGTGCCCTTGCCTGTCCCCTGTCCTTCACCTACAGCACTTTAGAGAATGCCACCATGCATGCTATCTGCTTGAGGCCCCTCCCCAGCTGCATGAAGTTCCCCTGAACTGTTGCTGCTACCATCTCCCTTGCTAGGTCATTTGTACCAAGGTAGACAATAACATCCACCTCCCTCCTCCTAACTCTTGCTGCCCTAGTGACCTATAAGACCTGATCTCCATCCCTCTCAGCTGAGGCACCCCTCAGGCACCTCACCTCCCTAGCCTTTCCTGTCCTAGCTCCCAACTCTATGATCTTCACTTTGGAGTTCCCCACAAGTAGCTGCTTCCTCCTGGGCTGGGGAGCTGCCCATTCCTCCCTTCTCCTTTGGGGTCTCCATTCCTGAAGTTCACCCACCCTCCCACTGCAATGGGACCCTCTTCTTGGTTACCCTTTTGTGCCAGTATGGCAAAGGAGTTCTGTAGTGGTATTGGTGGAAGAGCATTCACCTTATCCTCCTACTCTCCTGGAGCCCACCAGGGTCCATCCACTCCCTCTCTGTCTAGGCATCCTCTGTCAGAGCAGTTGTGGTCTTGATGACCCCTGAGTGGGACAGACGATCTGCTGTATCCTTGCCAGTTCAGCCCAGAGTCCAGCAACCTGTGCCCACAACCCAGAGAGGTGAGTGCTAATGGGTAGCACCTTAGTCTGAAGAAGGTTTCCTGAAAGTGAGCGGCTCCACATCCATTACACTGCACCACTCCCACGATCAACCATTCCTTCCATTGTTCTCACTTAGTACCTTACTCTAGTTAGAATTATCCAGCTATCCTCTTCCTATTCCTTGGTGCTCTTATTCCTCTGTTTGCCTTCCCCTGAACCTGCATATTGACTTACCCCATATAGGGTTTTCTATAATCTTCATAGAGGACATCTCCTCCATTGGACCACACCTTCAGAATTGTAAGCTGTTGGTGTCAGGACCACTCGGAAATGCTTGGTAGCTGGGGGCTGCCCATGATGATGCACAGCATTGGTGCCTTTAGAACATGGGTGGCCATCTTGCTCCTCAGTTCTTTCTTCCACCATCAACCATTCATCGGACCTACAGAAAAACAACGCTGTTGTTTTCTTTTATATTTTTTATTTTCTAACTTTAATCTTATTGATGTCCATGTATGTCACCATCGAAAGAAAGTTTGTTTAAGTTTTGTACCTGCGGATGCAAGATCTACAAGGATGATGCTCACACCATGTGTGTTTGCTATTTGGGCCTCTAAGATCTGCCAAGGATTTAACCAGGTCACAAGGAGACACTGAGGGAAGGTGATGAACATCTTCATCACCACCAAGGCTGTGGAAGCCCAAGGTAAGACTGATGGCTCCAAGTCAGCTTCTCCTTCATGCCCAACCACTACAGGCAAAGAAAACACCCAGGTGGTCAACACTGTTGCCATGGAGGCCAGCTAAGATGCTGGAGAAATTCAAAAAGAAAGACAAATCATCATTGAAACCCTCCTCCTTCAGACACCATAGGCATATAGATGAACATACTTCACTGGTGAGATCAAGGTCTCCATTAAAGGAGGGTAAGTCCTTGTTGTCATTTGTTCCCGCAGTGTTGATTACAGGACCCAGTCATTGCTGAGACATCAAGGTTGGGGCCTGGCTCTGACACTGCCATACCTATTATAGCCTCCATCATTGGGTTCTGTCCTGGCAACAGCAGCATTTATGAACCCACAAACTGGCATCGTTGACTCCCATGATATGCTGGCATCATTTTCAGAAATGTTATGTCACTTGTTTCTCTCGCTGACAGCGTTAGCACCAGTAGTCCTGTTCGCACTGTCGTTGATGGGACTTATAAGCATGCCTGTAGTTCCTCCAGTGCAGCCACTGCCTTCATCAATTGCCTCAATTGTCATTTAGGATGATGAGGTGGAACACAATCCTGACCCCCTGGACGTGGAGGAGGATTTGGAGGATGAAGGGAGGAAGACGATTCATATGAAGGAGGGGTTCCTTCCAGATCTACCCTCTCCTTTTGTAACGAGGACTCTGTGGTTTATAACCCCAGATCACCGCATGAGGACCCTTCATTTCAGACTTTGTTCAAGCAGATTCCAGATGTCATGGGGTTTGAGGGTGAAGAAGAAGACTTCAGTAAAAGGAATTTAATGGAATTCTTGGAGGTTATAGCTGCACCTACCATTGTGGTGCTTACTGTTCACCCTGCATTGGAGGATGCTACCTTTGCTGCCTGGCACAGGCCTAATACTTTGCCTGCAGTCCCTAGAAAGGCTGACAAGCTGTATCCTGCTCCGTCTGTCAAGTCATACTATGCTGCACAGCCAGAAATGGTTTCTGTGACCATCATGGCTGCTCATGATTGCTGCAGGGCCTCTAGAGTGATGAGAACTCTACCGCCGGACGAAGAATCCAGACGACTGGATGTAATGGGCAAATGTACTTATGCCTCTGCCACAGTGGGGCTAAGAATTTTGGATTACCAGGCTTACATGATTAGATATCAGAACAGCCTGTGGAAATATGCCCTGACTACTATTTAGACTCGCCCCGACAGCCCTGCAATGTCAGAATTTACTAAAACCACTTCTGCTGGTATTGATGCTGGTAAGCATCTATTAAGGGCAGTGTATGATGGGTCTGATGCTTCTGCCAGGGCTGCTGCCTCTGGCATTTATCTAAGGAGATAGTCTTGGCTCAGAGTGGCTGGTTTTGCTATTGGCATATATCAAGCTGTTCGACTGCCCCTTTAAGGGTTCCAAGTTATTTGGAGCAGATGTGGATAAAGCACTAAAAGAACTTTAATCATCCAAAATTACTCTTAGGTCTGTGAAGTCCTTGACCCTGTAAAATATGAGGACATGGTAGGGGCACATTTCGTAGGCCTGCATGCTGTTTCAGCCATGGTTACCATCTGCAGTACTGTCATCGAGGAGGTGGTTTCCTTCCAGGTCCCTCCATCGCTGGTGGCCATTGCACACCTAGCACCTTCTGACTCCCCACTTCCTCTCCATTTGTTGTTGCCTCCAGTGGTACAAGATGGGGGGGATCTCCCTTCACCTGTCAAAAATAGGGGGCAGTCACCATGGACAAATGGGTCCTGGAAATAGTAGAGAATGGCCACAACTGTAGTTGCTGTCCAAACCTCCAGTGCCCTTTCCAACGCCTTCTCATTATCCTCCAGGCAACTTGTCCCTGCTGAGAGAAGAAGGGCAGCCCCTACTTCTAAAGAAAGCAATTGAACCTGTCCCTCCCAAGGAAAGGAACAGAAGGTTCTATTCCAGATAGTTTCGGGTGCCCAAATCCACAAGAGACCTGCATCTGGAATTGGACCTCAGATACTTGAACAAATTCATTGAATACAAAAAGTTTTGATTGGTGTCTATTCAGGCTCTCATCCCCTTACTACACAAAAGGGATTGACTTTGTGCTCTAGACATGAAGGGCACTTACCTTCATATAAAAAAGTACCTCTGCTTTCTGTTGGAATTCAGCCATTATCAGCTCTGAGTCTTGCCCTTTGGCTTATCCTCAGTGCTGTTGATATTAACCAAATACTTCACAGTTGTGGCAGTAGCCCTCTGGAAGGAAGTGTTTTTTGTCTTCCCTTATCTGGACAACTGGCTCCTGCAGGGCCTGTCCAGGAAAGTAGTCCAGTACACAGTATCCAGAACTCAGTGATTGTTCAAGGACCAGTTTGTTATGGTCAGTGTACCTAAATCCATCCTCTGTCCCTGCCAGCACCACCAGTATATTGGTATGATACTAGACATGGCAGTGGGCAATGCTTTTGTCCCTGTAGACAGGACCAAGGTTCTGGTGGCCCATGCCTATCTGGCTTACAGGGGTCATCATATGTCCGCCAGGATAACGCTCCATCTCCTGGGACTTATGGCAGCTGCCACTGTGACAGTCTCATTAGCCTGCTTCTGTATGAGAATCCTGCAATGGATTCTCTGGGTACATTGGGATCAGTTGACAGAAGAACTGGAACAGACAGTTCTCGTCATGTCTCCTCTTCAAAAGTCACTACTGTGGTGGATGTCACCTCTGTACATGTTACAGGGCATTCCATTTTCTGACCTCAGCACTGATGCATATCCTCACAATGGGTGCCACTGGATTAGGATGGGGTGCTTATTTGGTCCCTTTTCAGACCCAGGGGTTGTGGACCAACCCAGATCCGTCTCTTCACATTAGTAGTCTGGAGATAAGGGCTGTTCTTCTTGGTCTCTAGGCCCTTGCAGGACACCTCAGTCCAGGCCCCCTGTTTATAAGGACAGACAACATCAGTGTGATGCACTATACCAACAAGCAAGGGGGTACTAACTCTTCCCCCTGTGCAGGGAAAGTAATGAGCATGGCACTGAGCGCAATCTCATGGCCTGCAATTTTTATATATTTTTTTATACTTTGGTAATCGGGCAACAAAACAGGTTGACAGACGTATTTCTCCCCGGAGTCCAAAACATCTTGGCAGACAGGTTAAGTTGATCACAATCCTGGGTGTACAAGTGGGAATTGCTAACCTCAGTGGTAAATAACCTCTTTGTAAGGTGGGGTAGTCCAGAGTTGGACCTTTTTGCATCCTCACACAATGCAAAACTGCTGCATTTCTGCTTGTTAGCTCCAGGGTCTTGAGTTTTTGACAAGTTGTGTTGTCACTTTATGCATTCCCTCTGATCCCTCTCATTCAGAGGGTTCTACTGAAGCTGCGGGCGGAAAAGGCCACCATAATACTGGTAGCCCTCTTTTGGCTTTAACAGATACGATTTCCCCTGCTACAAAACCTCCTGTTCAATTACTCCTGTGTCAGGGGCCTACTGTCACAAGACAGGGGATCCCTGGTCCATCAAGACCTGCAGTCCCTACATCTGTATGCATGGCTTCTGAGGATGTGCCCATTGCATGTTCTGGGGTTTCTTCCCAGGTGGCTGATGTCTTACTGGCGGCTAGAAAGCCTTGTACAAGACACATATTTTCACTAAGATCGAAGAGTTTCTCCATATGGTGTACTTCCCATTTAGAGGACCTGTTTACATGTCTGATCAATGCTGTACTGGCTTATCTCCTGTCTCTGTCAGACTCTACAGTAATCATTCATTAAAGGTGCGTTTGGCTGACATTTAGGCTTTCCATGTCACTATTGACAGAAGCACGGTGGCACAACTAAAAGTGTCACGTACCTTACTTAAATAGGGACTTCAGCCAAAAGTGCCACATTGCAGGATTGGAATAAGCATGCCCCCAATAAATCTCATACCATAAATTAGGTTTCTACATTAATTCATTTTAAAGTTATGAGATATTTGGTAACCCTGATTTCATTACCTGCTCAAAAAAACCAGTGTCAGTGAAGAGCTGCTGCTCATGTCATCTCCTGAACTCACAGTCTAGTCCTCCCTTTCAGCAAGCTTATAGGACCTGTTTCTCCAAAGTTTAAAGATCATGTGCAATGGTTTTCACAAGTAAAACAGGCAGCACCATTCAAAAAACATTGCTATAAAATCTATGTGTGTTTCAGGTTTTGTAACAGAGTTGACAAATTCGTATTTTTCTCAGTGCTTTTTTGGCGTGGTCCATTTCTGCAGGGTTGCTGGATGCTAAGTCAGCATGCTTCCAGGCTGCTGATACCATTTGGGTGATACACTACTGCCTGTTAGGAAGTTGTACTGCCACTAGTATTGTAATGTTGGTAATGTCATTACTGGTTGTCAGTGTCTGCTTTACAATACGTTTTAGTAGGGGCCTTATATGTGTTAATTCCTACTAGGAACTGGCAGTATAGCCTACAGGTTAGAGTAACAAGCTGTCAATGAGCTTGGTACATCCAGCAGACCTGGGTTTGAGTCCCACTACCTCCACTTGTATACTGTGTGACTCTGAGCAAGTCACTTAACCTCCCCAGTACTCACACATCACCCCTGAAAACAGGCACTTGTGCCTAGTGGGCCTTACCAGGTTACCAAAGACAAAAATAAATATTAGCCCTGGTAAAATGATCATTTTTTTCCTCGCCTTACTTGCCCCCGGCCTGCCTCTCCTTCCGACTGTACATGACTCCCCCGACCTCCTCGCCCAGACCCCCTTCCTACTCACCTCAGAACGCAGCCGACCCATGGGTGGCCCGGCATAACCCTTCGCCGGATGGGTCCCTCTCCTCCAAGGGGGGAAGGCGCCAGGAGGGGGATAACAGCATGCTCTTCAATCAGTCCCCGGGCGCTGCTGAGTGGATTCTGAGGCATCGGGGCATCTGAGATGGCGGGAGCCGGCAGCCATCATCCGGCAGACCAGGAGACAGCTTTCCACTTTTCTCCCTGGGGGCGTTGCATGCCACGGACGTCTAGGCTGAAGCTGACATTCACCACGCCCCTTGTACAGTGGGGCTCACTTGAGTTGTTGCTTTCCGGCCTCTGCCAGGGGGCAGCAGACAGCGAGCCATGTCCCCTCCCTTCCCCCCGGCGAAGGCGAGCAGTCGCGGGACGCTCAAGCCTTCTCCCCCCGGCCGGCTCTCCAGCGACCCGAGTCCATTCCCGAACCCGGGTCACCGGCGTCGCAAGCGGAAATCCAACCGCTGTGCCAACGAGCCGGGCAAAATGATCATTTTAATGTGGAGTACAACACAGATGAGCCTGAATGTAGGTCAAGTAACAGCCTGCCAGGGAGAAAAGACTGGGCTGGCTACTAGATAGAAACTTGTAGTAATGGTTTCAAAACAGCATTACCTCTCCCACCCCCATTTACAGGGATATTGAATAATTGTTTTAAACTACCATTCTGAGTAATCACCTCAGTTGGATAACAGGTGTGAATGATCACAGCCTTTCACAACATCAGAGTTATCCGGTCTGCAAAACTCACAGCAATGTGCTATGACTCAGCATCCAGCAACCCTGGAGAAAAGGACCATGATAAAAAGGCAGCAAACAAAAAAAAAAAAGAAAAAGAATTTGTCACCTTTGTTACAAAACTTGAAACACACATAGGGCCCAATATTCAAAAGTGCGCCTGGCACTGGCACAAGTGGTTGCTCTGTGCAACTGAGTTGCGCTGAAGCAACAAAGGGATGTATTCAAAGGAGATGTGCCATGGCGCATCTCATCTGAATATACCACAAAATGCCCGCAGCACAAATACAATGCGCCGGCACATCCCCCAGATAGGTCTGAATATCAGAAATGGAAATGCACCAGCGCATCAGAGATACGCTGTGTGCAAATTCCTGATATTCAGACACAAATATGCAAATGGGGCCATAATGCATGCAAAGCACTAATGGGGCCATTTGCATGTCATTATGGCTCCATTTGCATGAGTTGTACAGGGCTGGCCAGCGAAATGTGCCTGGCGCCCTGCTCAGCATGCAGTCCCAGTACCAGGTACCGCAGTAGTGCCCTCTCCCCATCCCATACCATACCACCGATCGTCATTATAATGTATTTATAAAATCCCTGGTGGTCCAGTGGTACCCTCCTCCCCACCCATAACCCTGATTGCCATAGTTTAGATGTAATACTTGAACCCCCTGGTAGTCTAGTGGTTCCCCCCTCCCCGCCCGTAACCCTGATCACCATAAAAACAGCCGTCCTAAACCTCTGGTGGTCCAGTGGTACCCACCCCCCACCCACAGAGTACCCCAGCCCACCCAGCTCCCCCAGTCATCGGTGGGCAGCATAATCACCTGCATACCTCCATAGCTGCCTGCCAAATGACAGTTGACAGTGTGAGCTGCAAGCTCATTGGTCCACACTGTGAACCAATGGGCTTGCAGTACATACTGTAATAGTCATTCACAACTTTGTGCTGTTGTCATCAAGGCACAGGTCAGAAAGCATAGGAGAACCAGGAGCAGTTTTAGAATTCACCAAAAGTTATTTATTTACACTAGCAGTATCATAAAATAAACTTGTTCAGTATAAGTATTTAGAAAGGCAAAATAAAATAGTTTTCTTTCAGCCTCTGTGTCCCTTGTTCTAATATTTCTTGCAGTTGCAGCTTAGCTCTTTTATAAGGTCTTTTCAACCCCCATTCTTAGCAAGCATCCTGTTTTTGTATATTTCAGGGCAGGAGCTGCTAGAACACAGTGTGCTTCTTTCGGCCCCTTTTACAGAACTTTTGCAAAAGGCTCAAACATTTGCACTCATGCACACCTCTAGAGTTTACAATAGCTTTCTGCAATCATCTCAAAATATAATTATATATATTTCAACAGTAACGTTATATATTTTCCAAACAAAGGGGATCCCAGTATCAGGTTACATTTCCATATAATGATTTGCACATATTTTTATATTAGTAGATATGCAAGGGAGAAAAAGAGACAGTGAGGGGCAAATAAATGTGAGATTCTCAGGGTGATTAAATCCAAAGTCTCACAGGAAAATCTGGTTGCACAACCAGACAAAGAAGAGACAGGAAAGGAAGATCCTTGCATTTTAAACACTTTCTCTAACAACTGGGACAGGATCATATTCCATCCTGTCACAGTTGTGTTATGCAGATGTGCTAGCTTTGGTCTTGCTGTTCTGCAGGGCCTTCTGTCCTGATTTCATATCAGACTTTTCAATCCTACTTGGGTACTTTGTATTGCCTAGAAATCATTCCAGAGGTGACCCAACAGACAAGATGTCCTCGATGAAGATAGAACAGTTATTCACTGTAACTGTAGATCTTTGAGAGATTCACCTTAATTGGGCCACAGTGCACCCACCCTCCTTTTCCCTTTCTGGGGTATAAACTGGCAGGTTTGCCCACTGCCTTATCTGGAGGTGTCCACAAGTGCCTTGCATATACTGTATTTCCAGTCCCATGCTTCTTCTCGTGTGCCTGGTACTGGTTTGATCTCATGGTTCCTTATTGTAAGAAGCTCCCTGAGCTTTCCTCCAGCAGGAACTGAGGAGCAAGTGGGCTGCCTATGTTTATAGGTGTCAGCACTGTATGTCATTGTGTGTGACCCCCAGCTAGTAAAAGTTTCTAAGTGGTCCTGACGTTGATGGCTTACAGTTCCAAATATGTCACCCAATGGAGGTGATTGTCTCAAAGATCTACTGTTGTTGTGAGTAACTGTTCTTTTTCCTTGCCCTACTCCCTTTTCTGCTCCTACCTTTCCCTAGGTATTAACTTTCTACAACCCTTTAACACTGCTGTTATCATAGACCAGCAATCAGCTGTTTGCTGGATTGTTTGATGCCTATCTGAATAGGGAACAGCTAAGTGTCTCTTTTACCGTGTCCTGGCAGTTTACCTCCAAAACCTGAAACTGAATCAACGCTTTCTCAGATACAAATTAATAACTCAATTGCAGTTGGGTTTTAGGAAGGGACACAAAACCGGCTATGTGATAGCAAAAGTAGTGGATGATATGATGAATGCCTTCGACAGCAATCATAGTGCCCCAACAATATTTCCTAATCTGTCAAAGGCATTCGACACTGTTCATCTTGTAATTTTGCTTAACCAGTTAAAATCAGCTGATTTGGGCATTTCTGCCCTGAGCTGGTTTTGCTCATATTTGAATAATAGATTTTAGTGTGTCAGAGTGAGCATTATCTGTTCTGATCCAATTATTATTCGATCGGGGTACCTCAGGGCTCTGTCCTGGATCCCCTATTATTTTTGTTATATGTGAATGATTTACCTGGATGCAGCTCGTCCGACACGTCTATGTATTTGTATGCAGATGACACTATTATGTAATCTGTAAAAGATGATTTAGAAGCTGCAATTGAGGTATTACAGAGAGAATTTTTGAATGTTCAGAGGAGGCTTTTGGATTCAAGACTCCTCCTGAATGAGAAGACGACACTCTGGATCTTATTTGAGAAGAAAAATACCCAAAAGATCTCTAATGGAGATATCCAAAGTATGTCTGGTACCAAGTTAGGACAAGTCACCTCTTATAAGTACTTCGGATTGATATTTGATAATCACCTGACTTTTGATTTACATATAACTAATATATCTAACAAGCTAAAGGGATTGCTTAGTTTTTTCTATAGGAACAAAACTATGTTCAATTATAAAACAAGAAAATTATTGGTCATTTCTCTTTTTGTCAGTCTTGGATTATGGAGACTTTATTTACAGAAATGCTAGGAAATCATTACTGGGGATCTTTCGACTCACTTTATAAAAGTGCATTAAGGTTTCTAACAGGCTTACCTGTACAACGCATAGTTGTACTCTGTATAGAGAATCGGGATTAATCTCTCTTCATGATCAACGAGATATGCATTGGAACCTTTTTCTATATAAATTTGTATTATGTTTCCTTCCAGTATTTTTATTGGACATGCTAAAAATCAGACCAGATCAAAATTATTCTTTAAGATCTGTGTCTTGGATTTCTTTTTGTGTTCCAAGATGCAGATCTAGTTTTGGTGACAAACATTGTCTTCGACAGTAACTAGAACATGGAATACAATATTTAGGAAACTAGAGGTGCATGAATTATTGTCAATAGAATGATTTACAGCGTCCTTAACTAGCTTATATAATAAGCATTGTAATTGTTATGGATAATCTTATGTATTATGCTCTTGGTCTAGTTTGGAATGATTATCATTATATTTGTATATATGTGTTCAGTGTTATTGTTATTCTGTCTGTTTGTATAGTTTGTTAAGTGTTGGATGCAACTGAAAATGAGATATTACTATCTCAATTTGTTATCCAATGAAGCTGAAGTTGAACCCCCCCCCCCCGCGGATGGGCTACAGACACTCCAAATTCAGACACCCACTCTTGCACTGTGCCACTTATGTGACTGGATGCTTATGCGTGAAACGCTAGAATATGGGCACCTTATATCCCCAAGTCCTCCTTACTATTTTCCTGCAATTGACTGGTGTGGATCACACAGGCAGGTCCTCTAGGTCACAGGAAATGGCGGCAGCTTCCTAGTGGGAAGGCCAGAACCCCAAAACACAAAAAACAACACCCTCACAAAATAATTCAAATAAACATCACATAACCATTCTAATTAGCCCTCCTGGCTGGTGCCGTGTCTTTAATCACAAAAACCCGCACTCATATCCCCTGATAACACCTGATATCCCAGAGTCCTCCTTCCTGTTTTCTTGCAATTGGTTGGTTTGGATCATGCAGGTGGGTCCTCCAAGTGGCAGGAAATGGTGGCAGCTTCCTAGGGGGAAGGTCAGAATCCAGAAACACAAAAAATAGCACCCCCACAGAATTAATTTAAATAAACATCACAGAACCTCTCTAATTAGCCCTCCTAGCTGGTGCTGTGTATCTAATCACAAAAACTTCAGTTACAAGGCATTATGGGACCACATGTACAGATGCCTGCTAGTGTCACTGTGGGGGTAGGGGAAGGGACATATGTACATATTTTCTGGGGATGTCCTAAGCTTCTGTCCTTCTGGTCAGCAGTCCATGGGGACATACAAGAGGTATCATAGAATCATAGAAGGTGACGGCAGAAAAGGACCTCCTGGCGCATCTAGTTTGCCCCTTACCACCTCAGCCCTACCTTCTGTATCTTGAGACACCCCCCCCCTTTCTCTTAGTCCCATGTGTCTGTCCCAAGTGGTCTTGAATCCCTCTATGGTCTCTGAATTCACCACCTCCTCCAGAAGCCCATTCCAGTTCTCCACCACCCTCTCCGTGAAAAACTGACCTCTCACATTGCTTCTGAAGTGCCCCCCCCGGAGTCTCAGTCTGTGCCCCCTTGTTATGTTTCCTTCCTTCCTTCCTGTGGAATAACTTCCATGGGCCTCCCTTGTTTATCCCTTTGATATATTTAAAGGTTTCAATCAAGTCCCCCCTCTCCCTCCTGGTCTCCATTGTATATCACCCCAGTTCCTTGCATCTCTGTTCGTATGGTTTGCACTTCATCCCCTGCACCATCTTGGTCACCTTTTTGCTGAACCCTTTCGACAGAGTCTATATCCTTGTGCAGGTAAGGCCTCCAAAACTGGACAATGTACTCGAGGTGTGGCCTCACCAAGTCCTGATACAGGGGCACCAGGACCTCCCTATGCCTGCTGGTGATCCCCCTGCAGATACTTGCCAGCATCCCATACACCCTCCCCACTGCCCTTGAGCATTGAACATAAGAAAATAAAAATTTTCTGGCAGAAGGGGACCTCTTGATCCATCTAGTCTGCCCAGAATACTTACCCCCCTCCTCTTAGACTAGTTCTCTTTTTTGTGCATAGTATTTATCCCAGGCAAGTTTGAATTCCCTTACATTTTTTGAGTCTACTACCTCTTTTTTTTTTTAACTCTATTTATGCACCTCCAGGTAGGGAACTCTCTCCAGCGACTGCTTGCTCAAGCCTCTACCTCCCACTGTGAAGCCCTGATTTCTGCTCCTCACCCTGCACCGGTGACACCCCCAGATGTGACACCCATGGAGAAGGCCCACCCTATCCTCCCAGGGTGCTCTATCTAGAGTATAGAGTGCCAGCTGGGGTGGGGAGACAGGAGCAGAGAGGGTGACCAGCATTAAGAATGTGGTCTGTCCCCATGGGAGGGGATTTTCTACTTAAGGTACTGCCCCTGCGGCATGTGGCTGACAAGGCAACGTTATGCTGCAACTCAGTCCCCCAGCATACACTTGCGATGCTATGTCGGCACCTCTGACTGCTGCCAGAGGTCGCTCCATGAGCAGTCACATCCCCCAACCCTCCCTGGGAAGAGAGAGAGCAGTCCACCAAATGCTCGATCGCTTCCCTCCCTTGCCGACCCCTGATGACTTGGGCTCATTCCCAAACCCAAGTTACCAGCATGGCATGAGGTGTGGCATCCAGCGCCTCAACCCTCAGCGCCACCAGGTTGGCAAGTCTACTACCTCTTGTGGTAGGCTATTCCAAGGGTTGACTTCCATCTCAGAAAAAAAGTACTTCCTGATGGTTCCTCAAATTTACCTCCTGCCAGTCGTAGATTATGGCCTCTTGTACGATGCTCTTATTTCATCTGAAACAGGTTTTCCTTCTGTGCTGCGTTAATTCCCTTCATATACTTAAACATTTCAATCATGTCCTCCCTGTCTCTTCTCTGTTCAAGTGCGTACAGCTGATACTGTGGACCATGGTGTGCTTTTGGAACGCCTACGGCTTCTTTGTGGACTGTCTGTTACAGTTCTACATTGGTTTCAATCTTTCCTCACAGGCCGGAAACAGAGGGTTGTCACTGGAATATATTCCTCTGATGCCATCTCTCTGTCCTGTGGGGTGCCGCAGGGCTCCATTTTGGCACCCATGTTGTTCGCAGTCTACATGCTGCCATTAGGAGATATCATTAGGCGATATGGTCTGGGTTTTCACTGCTATGCAGATGATACCCAGCTGTATCTGTCCTTTACTCCAGGACAGGTTGATGCAATCTCCTTGCTTAACAGCTGTCTATCTGAGATCAAAGATTGGATGAGTGCTAGCTGGCTGAGGTTAAATCTGGATAAGACCGAGGTGTTGGTTGTGGACCCAGGTCACTGTGAGGTGGGTTGTAGGGCTGGGGTTCCATTAGGCCTATGGCTTGATGGTGTCCAGCTCTTGACCTCAGACCAGGTGCGTAATCTGGGCGTTATTAGTGATGACAGTTTGACCCTGAAATCGCAGGTGTCTGCTGTTATCAAGTCTTCCTTTTGCCATCTTAGGAATATCGCTCGGGTGAAACACCTAGTTCCTCCGGCTGACCTTCCTACCTTGGTCCATGCGTTCATGACCACCCACCTTGATTACTGCAATGCCCTGTACCTAGGGCTACTGAGGGTTGATATCCGCTGCTTGAAGCTAGTGCAGAACACGGCAGCCAGGCTGTTGACTGGGACATCTAGAACTAGTCATCTGACGCCTGTGCTGCGTGGACTGCACTGGCTGCCGGTTCAGTGGCGGATCACCTATAAGGTTGGATTACTGACCTATAAAGTCCTACATGAACAGGGACCCCAATATCTGCATGATCTCCTTACTCCCTACTGCCCCTCTCTTTCACTCTGATCCGCTGACAATGGATTGCTAGAGATTCCCAGGGTTCGTTTGAAGACATCTGGGGCACTTGCATTCTCTTATGCTGCCCCTGCCCTGTGGAATTCTCTACCTCGTCGGATATGAAAATGCCTGACTGTCGGAAGTTTTAAATTGGAGCTCAAAACATTCTTGTTCTATAAAGCATATGTAGAATGATTTTATTATTGTTTAATTATTGTTGTCTTTTAAATCATTGTTTTAACTTTGTACAATGCTTTGGTTTTGAAAAGAGCTTAAAAAATAAAGTTTCGCTTGCTTGCTAAGTCAGCCAGTCTGGTTTCATATGGCTCCTGGTGCAAATCCTGCACCATCTTTGTAGCCCTTCTCTGCACCACCTCCAGTCTGTTGATATCCTTCTTCAGGTGCGGCCTCCAAAACTGGACGCGATATTCCATGTGTGGCCTGACCAGTGATCTGTAGAGTGGCATTATCATCTCTCTTTTTTGGCTAGTTATACCCCTTCCAATGCATCTGAGGATGCAATTTGCTTTCTGCACTGCCCTTTCACATTGCTTGCTCGTCCTAAGGTCATCTGTAATGATTATGCCAAGATCTCTCTCCACCTGTGTTACTTCAAGCTGGTGTCCTAGCAGCATGTATTCCTTCCTGGGGTTTCTTTTACCCAGATGCATGACCTTGCATTTTTTGGCATTGAACTTCACTTGCCAGTTTTTGGACCATCTTTCCAGCCTATTCAGATCCTTTTCATCTTCAAGACTTCCTCTTGGGTGTCCACCCAATTGCAGAGTTTTGTATTGTCCACAAAAAGGCATACTTTCCCCTCCAGCTGCTCAGCAATGTTGCTGGAGAAAATGTTGAACAGGATAGGGCCTAATACTGACCCCTGTGGCACTCCACTGGTCACCTTGCCTTCTTCCCCTGACTGAGCTCCATTAACTAAGACCTTCTGTGTCCTATCCTTGAGCCAGTTTGCAAAACAGTTGACTGTCTTCTGACTAAGTCATGTATTCTCTAGCTTATTCATAAGCCTTCTATGGGGTACGGTGTTGAAGGCCTTGCTGAAGTCTAGGTACACCATGTCCACCGCCCCTCCCTGATCCACTGTTCTGGTCACCCAGTTGATGAATTCTATCTTGTTTGTTAGGCATGATTTTCCTGCTGTAAATCCGTGTTGCTTGGGGTCAAGCTTTCCGGATTCTTTTAGATGATCCACTATTCTATCTTTCAGCAGGATTTCCATAAGTTTGCCTACCACTGAGGTCAGACTGACTGGGTGGTAGTTATCAGGCTCTTCCTTGCTTCCACTTTTATGTAAGGGTACCACCACAGCCTTTTTCCAGTCTAGTGGTATTGTGCCACTTTCCAGTGACTTACTAAAAAGGTCAGTGAGCGGTGTTGCAATTTCTTCCCGTAACTCCTTTAGAATCCTAGGGTGGATTCCACCGGGTCCCATTGCTTTGTCTACTTTTAGTTTGCTTTCTCTTGAGAAGTGGAAGTCATCTGCTGTTCTACTGTTACACAATGCCTTTCCCATAGTAGGGCCGCTGCCTTGGTCTTCAATGGTAAAAACTGAGCAGAAGAATTTGTTTACCACTTTTGCTGTGTCTTCATCCTTTTCAAATATCTGTCCTTCAGTTGATTTTAGCCTGATTATCCCACCCTAACTCTTTTTTTCTTTCACTTATGTACCTAAAAAATGTTGCATCCCCCTTTGTTACCTCTGTGCTATTTTCTCCTCTGTCTAGGCTTTGGCTTTCCTAATAGTCTTTCCCACTTCTCTCAGCTTTGATATGTAATGCTACCTGTCTGCTACTTTCTTTGTCTGCTTATACTGCTTGAAGCCCCTTTTTTGTGTTTTAATATTGTTGCTATTTCTTTGGAGAAACACAGCGGCTTTTTTCTTCTTTTTGACTTGCTGATGTGCTTGGTGCACTGTTCAGTAACTTGAAGTAAAGCTGTTTTCAAGGCTTCCCAGCTTCTCACCACAACCCATGAGCTGTTGATTTCCAGCAAGTTTCTTAACTGGGTTTTCATGGTGTTGAAGTCTGCCTTGCAGAAATCAAGTATTTTGAGCTTTGTGTGACTTGATTCCACTACCCTTTCCACTGTTAGCCAGATTGACCTGTGGTCGCTGGTTCCCAGATTTATCCCTATGGTTACATCTGAGATTCTGGTGCTGTTTGTCAGCACCACGTCCAGGATAGTCTGTTCTCTTGTGGGGGACTGCACCAGCAGATTAAGTCCTGCTTCCTTCAGTGCAAGGAGGAACTCTGCTGCATTCAGACAATGCCATGAATGAAGACCAATCTATATCAGGTAGAATGAAATCCCTCACTAATAACAGGTCTCCCTTGTCGGCCATCAAGAAGATGTTTTCCAGGAGCTCCTTGTCTATGTCAGAGTCTTTGGAGGGAGGTCTACATATAACTCCCACTCGGATGGGGGCTTTGTCCCCTGCCTCTAGGGTGACCCATAGAGCTTCTGATCATTCCTGTATTGCTTGGACTTCTATTGCTGAGATTTCTTCTCTAACATATAATGCCACCCCACCCCCCCCTTTTTTCCAATGTGGTCCTTCCTAAAAAGTGTGTAACCTGGTATAGCGACGTCCCAGATATGGTTCTCCATAAACCAGGTTTCAGTGACTGCTACCCAGTTGCTTCCCTACCTTGAGGTTGCTGGAGACTGTTACCCCCAGATCTCTCTCGTCCTCTGTCACCCTGACTCTCTCCCCTCCCAGTATGTACTTGGCCCTTTGGTTCTTGTGTCCCAGGTGCATAACAGCACACTTCTTGATGTTGAATTTTAGCTGCCAGGTCTCCACCCACTCCTCCAGTACTCTCAGGTCCCTTCTCATGTCCTCCACCCCCCAGGGGAGTCAACTCTGTTGCAGATTTTTGTGTCAGCTGCAAAGAGGGCCAACCTCCCTTTCAGTCCATCTGCAATGTCTCGTACGTAGATTTTGAACAGGAGGGGCCCCAGCACTGATCTCTGGGGAACTCCACTCCTCACCTGCCCAGTTCCTGAGTACACCCCATTCACCACCGCCCTCTGACTCCTATCTGCCAACCAGTTTTCTATTGGGGCAGGATTAGCCTTTCATGGTGGCAGATATTGTACTGGAACGCCCAATAGCAGGATGCTTTAGAACCTGTGAGAGACAATTAAAGAGCTAGTGTACTGCCCGGAATTAATAGTAATTTTCAGATGCAGTCACCTACTAGAAATATTGAAGGTATTACATACAAATAATAGGGCATTTGTGAGAATTTCAAGGGACGGTATAATTTCCGATGGAATTAAAATTAAGAAAGGTATAAAGCAAGGCTGTCTCTTAGCCCCTTTGCTCTTTAACTTATGTATAAAACAAATCATTAAAAAAGTATGTGCTATAGAAACATTTCCACCAAAGATTGTTAACCAGGACATAAGCATACTTTATTATGCAGATGATATTGTACTATGTTCACAGACACCACTGGGACTGAAAAGAGCTATTGGGAAAACTATGGATCAATTGAAAATTATGGATTTAAAGATTAATCCTAGTAAGTCAAATATAATTTTTTTTTTTTTAGCAATTCCAGGTATAGAGAGGCTGCCTTCTAGAAAATCAATAATATAAATTTTACTACTTCTAAAAACTATAAATACTTAGGCCTTGTATTTAGTGAACAAGTAGCTGGAAAGATCATACTCAATGTACCAAAACACAAGCCTACCAAGCCCTCTGGCGATACTTAGATTCTGCAGAATGCTTGCAAGTAACTCCTTCAGGGCACTGAGACAAATGTTTGATGCAAAAGTGGTCAATATATTACTATATGGAGCAGAGATTTGGGCCTTAGATAAGGACGTTTCAGACTTGGAGGCAGTCCAAAATGTCTTTTACAGACAAATTATGGGATTAAATAGAAATATAGCCACTTCATTTATTAGAAGTAAATTTAATTTGAAATCAGTTGTTCTGCTGGCACAGATTAGGGCAATTAAATTCTGGAGAAAAATAGTGAAATTGCCTGGTGATAGAATCCTGCCAGTGTGTTGGAGGGAAGCCCTTGGTAAAAAACAGGGAATATAAATGGTTTGAACAATTAAATAATCTACTTAAGACGATAGGCTTGATTGAAATATGGGATGGGTATGCCATCAATAATGTTGATAACTATGTTAAGACTGCAATAGAAATGTTAGAAGAAATATTCTTCCAAGTAGAGTTTGGAAAAGTAAGGGATTTAAATTATTGTAAGAAATATTATCAATTGAAACAGCCAAGCAAACAAGAAAAGTACCTGGACTTTACTGAGAGGGAACAAGTTAGAAACATAGACTTTGATGGCAGATAAGGACCGCTTGGCCCACCCAGTCTGCCCATTTTCCTACCTATTGGATGAGCTGAAGATTCAAGTTTACCAACAGTCCTGCTATAATTACCTTATGTCTGTCCCATGCATTCTTGAATTACACCACTGTTTTTGACCCCACAACCTCCCCAGGAAGCGGTTCCATGTGTGCACCACTCTCTCTGTGAAAAAAAAATATTTCCTCGCGTTGTCCCTGAGCCGTCCCCCCTTTATCTTTGAATTGTGCCCCCTTGTTCTTACACATCTCTTTTTCTGAAAGATGCTACCTTCCTGGACTTTGTTGATTCCCTTGAAGTACTTGAAAGTTTCTATCATGTCCCCCCCATCCCTCCTTTCCTCAAGGGTATACATATTAAGCTCTCTTAGTCGCTCTTCATACGGTTTCTGATGCAGACCCTGCACCATTTTAGTTGCCCTCCTCTGGACCGCCTCCATTCTGTCTATGTCCTTACACAGATGGGGTCTCCAAAACTGCATGCAGTACTCCAGATGGGATCTCACCAACTGTCTGTACAGAGGGATAACCACTTCCAGTTTTCTACTTGTGATGCCTCTCCCTAGTTATTTATTTGCTTTTGTTAACCAGGTAAGCACACTAGACAACCAAGTGCCTATTTTCAGGTGCGACCCGGGAGAGTTACATAGCATACAGGAAACAAAATAGAGTCAAGGTTACAATCAGGAGCTGCAGGCTCCAAAAGGTGGGATGCATCCCAGTATCCTCCTAGCTCTCCTTACTGTCTTCTCTCATTGCTTGCCTACCTTAAGGTCATCTGATATGATTACCCCCAGGTCTTTTTTCCATTGTTGTTGTTGTTAGTACCTCTCCCCCCTTTGTGTACTCTTCACCTGGGTTTTTGTTTCGCAGGTGCATTACTTTGCACTTCTTTGCATTAAATCTAAGTTACCATACACCTGACCATTCCTCCAACCTTGCCAAGTCCCTCTTCATCCTTTCTACCCCACCTTGTGTATCAACTCAGTTGCAGATCTTTGTGTCATCTGAAAAGAGGCATACTTTTCCTTCCAGACCCTCTGCAATGTCTCCTATAATGACATTAAAGAGGATTGGACCCAGTACTGAACCCTGAGATACCCCACTAGTAACATCCCTTTCTTCAGAGTGAGTTCCATTTACTGTTACCCTCTATGTCCTGTTGTGCAGCCAATTTGTTAACCATGCTACCATCCTGGGACCCACTTCCAGGCTGGCTAACTTGGTTATTAATTTGTTGTGCAAGACAGTGTCAAATGCCTTGTTAAAGTCTAGGTAGGCCATATCCGTAGCCCCTTCCTGGTCTATTACTTTGGTCACCCAGTCAAATAAATTGATTAGATTCATCTGACATGACCTTCCTGCTGTGAATCCATGCTGCCTTGGGTCCTGTGCCCCGCTGGACTCTAGATACTCAACAATTCTTTCTTTCAGCAGTGATTCCATCATTTTCCCTACCCCTGAGGTGAAACTAACAGGTCTATAGTTTTCTGCTTCTGCCTTGCTCCCACTTTTGTGAAGGGGAATCACACCCGCCCTCCTCCAGTTCTCAGGTACCACTCCATCCTCCCATGATTTGTTAAAAAGGGTGGTCAGTGGTGTCACTAGGCCCCCCTTAGTTCTTTTAGGATTCTGGGGTGAATTCCATCAGGACCTATTGCTTTGCCACCTTGAGTTTTAGGAGTTCTTTCAGGACCCTTTCTTCTGTAAATGGACTGGTGTCTACCCCCCTGCCCAGAGTGCTTCTATTGTTTTGTTTTGATAACTCCTCCTCTTCTTCTTTTGTCAATACTAAGCAAAAGTATTCATTCGGTATCTCTGCCTTTTCACTATCTCCCTCTGCTCACCTCCCCTCTCCTTTATTAAGCTTCACTATCCCTCCCTTGACCTTTATTTGCTCCCTAATGTACCTATAAAAGGTTTTGTTCCCCTTCCTAACTGAGTTGGCTATCTTTCCTTGGTTTGGGCCTTTGCTATTCTGACTGCCTTCCCCACTTATTTATTTATTGAAATGTTTCACCAGGAAGGGTACACTGAGCAACTTAATGCTCATCTCATGGCACGTCCTGGGGGAAGGGGGAGTGGGATTTATAACAATTTAAATCATACCAAAAAAAAAAAAACAATGCATAGTACAGTACAGAGACAAGAGCATAAAATACATGATAGTCAATGCTTACAAGCAATACAGTGCAATTGTACAGGGGATACATGATGATGCAATACAATGAGGGAGAGAAGCATGAGTAACAAAACACATGTAGTAAGTGCTAGGTAATTTAGAGTGATAGGTGGAGGGAGGAAGAGGAGGGGGTGGGAGGAGAGAGCAGTATACAAGGAGGGTGTCAAGAGCAAGAACAGTTAGGGATCAGATAGTTGAGCAGAGCAGAAGTGATGGAGTTCAGTGATGAGGAGTGGTGGATTTGAGGGGGGAGAACATGCCACAGTTTTGGAAGATGGTGTGAAAAAGCTTTTTGGCCAGAGGATGCAGATCTGCTGGGGAGAGAAAAGGTGCGTAGGTTGTCAGATCTCAGTGAGTAATGGTTGGGAGGGGGGTACTAAGTGAGGAGGAGAGGTAGGAGGGGAGGGAACCAAGCCAGTATTTCGAGATGAATTTGGCACCGTATAGCATACGATGATTTTGGAGTGTGAGGAAGTTTAGGGACCGGTAGAGGTCGCAGTGGTGGGTGAGGAAGGGGGCATCCAGAGCAAAGCGGCAGAAGGAGTTTTAGAGAGAATCCAGCTTGGCTAAGAAGGACTACGGGGAAGCACTATAGACTATGTCACAGTAGTCGAATATAGGCAAGGTCATCTTCAGTACTAGCTCACGCCTGGCCGTGAGTGGGATACAGCTGCTGTTTCTGTATAGGGCTTTGAGCTTAGGCTTACATTTTTTCTGGATTGCCTCAATGTGTGTTGAGAAGTTTAGGTGTCTATCAAGCCAGACACCGATATACCTAAATGAGCTTCCTTCTGCTTTAACTGATACAGTGCCCTGTCCTGCCCTGCTCCTTCTGTGATTCCTTATACTTCTTGAATGCTATCTTTTTTCCCTAACCTTCCCTGCCAACTCTTTTGAGAGCCATAGTGGCTTTTTACTCCATTTTGTTTTCTTTATTTGTTTCACACAAAGGCTTGTTGCCTCCATGATGGCAGTTTTGATTTTTCTCCATTGTTCTTCCACCCCTTCTTCTGGCCATTTGCTAGTGCATTCCTTAGGTATTCACCCATTTTGCCAAAGTCAGCCCTTCTAAAATCCAATATCCTCATTTTTGTATGACTTATCTCCATGGTTGTGCTTATTGTGAACCACACTGTGTGGTGAGTGCTTGTTCCCAGATGACTACCCACTTCTAAATCTGTGATCCTCTCCCCATTTGAGAGTACTAGGTCTAATAGTGCTCTCTCCTGAGTGGGTTCCGACACTAGCTGTCTAAGGCATGTTCCCTGTAGGGCATTGACAATGATCCTGCTCTTGGATGTGGCTGCAGTAAATGTCTTCCAGTTAACATCTGGCATATTCAGGTCCCCCATCAACAATACATCCCCTTTTTCAGTCATTCTGAGAATGCCTTCTATCATTTCCTTGTCCATTCCTTCCCCTGAGACGGGGATCTGTATACAACCCCTGTGCAGACTGTGGTGCCACTTCCTGTCTCCAAGGTGACCCACAGTGCCTCTTGTCCTCCCCCTTTGCCCTTCAGTTCTGTAGCTTTGATCCCTTCCCTTATGTAGAGAGCTACTCCACCTCCTCTTTTACCCTCCCTGCCCCTTCTGTAGATTGTGTACCCTGGTATGTTGACATCCCAGTCATGGTTCTCCATGTATCACGTTTCTATGACTGCCACAATATCCAGGTGTCCCTCTTCCATCAGGGCTACTAGCTCAGGAAGCTTGTTTACCAGACTACAGGCATTGGTACTCATTGCCCTCCATTTAGTGGTGACATTATCCTTTTCCCCCTTATCTCTGCCCTTATTACCTTTGTCTATTTTTTAATTTACCCCTGTCCTGCCCTTTGGCAAACTCTGTACCTCGGTGTTTACCTTACTAACTGCCATGTTTTGTGGGGGGAGGCTTGAAATTTCCTTCTTCCTATCAGCACCTCCTGCCTTGCCTAGTTTTAAAGCTTGCCAATGAAGCATTTAAACCTATCACCTAGGAGCTTGGTTCCCTTCCTGGACAGATGAAGACCACTGTGCCAGTATAGACCTACATCTCTCCAGGTGGACCCCCAGTCCCCAATGAAGCCAAAACCCTGTACTCTGCACCAGTTTTGCAACCATTCATTGAACTGTATGGTGCACAGTACCCTAGCCTCACCCATGCCACAGACAGGCAGCACCTCTGAGAAGGTCACTGTGCTTGCTACATGCCTGAGCCCCCTCCCCAACTCCACAAACTCTTCCTGAACTGCACTGATCTCATGCCCAGCTAGGTCATTTATCCCAAGGTGGATAATGGTATCTAGTTCCCTCTCCCATGACACTTGCTCCTGCAATCCTGAGGATTCACTTCCTGTCCCTCCAAGCCATGGCACTAGGCAAGCACCATACCTCCCTCTCCCCTCCCTTCCCCAGTTCTACCTCCCTAACAATTGAGTCCCCTACCAGAAGCTATTTCCTTCCCCTGTGGTGTCCCTTGCCACCCTTTTGTGGGTCTCCCTTGTGGAGGTTCCCAGCATCCTTCTTGGTCTCTACTGAGGATGCCATCATAGAGGAACCTTGCTCTGCCAGAATGGCATATGAATTGTGGAGAGGTACAACTAGAGGGATGTGCCTCTGTTCCACCACCCTCACCCTCCCAGAGCCCACTGTGGTCCAACTGCTCCTCATACTTGGCAACCTCTGAGGCAGCAGTCATGGCACTGGTGCTCCTTGGGTGGGGGCGGCTTCCCTAGTCCTTGCCAGTTCAGCCTGGAGATGGGCAATCTCCTCCCTCAGAGCTGACAATTGCCTGAAAATAAGGCAGCAACACAGTTTCCAGAATGTCTCCCGTAAAACTGCTGCCCCACAGCCAGTGCATTTCACTACTCCCCATGTGTCCCTCTCCCTTAGAATATATAATATGTGTATATATATATATATATATATATATATATATATATATATATATGTATATATAAAACTTTTTTTTGGTATGTGTGCTTACCCTTTTTGCACTGTGCTGGGTTATTAAGGTTATGACAGAGTTCTGGCCCCGACCTGTTGAGGAAGTGATAACAGAACCTCGGGTATAAAGGAAATAACACATTTGGGGTGGGTGGGAGGGGAAGGGTGGGTGGGTGTCCCCAGCCACCAGTGACCATCAAAAACAATAAACTACACCACTGCCCCACAACTCTGGTGAGTACTGCCCTTCCCTACAGTAATTCAACCCACATCACAATTTAATATGCTTCTCCACCTACACAAACCTCTCTACTGAACCCAGGGATAACACTGAAAGCAATCCTCAGCCATCAGTACAATTCTAAAACTTTCAAAAATATCCTTACAAATCCTAGGTCTCAATGACAGTGATCAATCACACTTAAAAGCAAATTCAGTAGTATTTCACTCTCTCTGGCTATAAAATTAACACACCACAATGGAATCCTGCAAGTCTTTTCTTGATTCCAAGAAGCAAAAATGAAAATATCAGTATAAAGTTTTGTAAACCTTCCTCACAAGTCCCAAGCAATATTGTCTTACCAGGTAGTTCTGAAAAGGAGGATTATTTTGTTCTCTACAGTATAGCAAAGTTTAGCGCCTCAAAGAAAGACAAGCAAGGTCAATAGGATAGAATAGATAGAAGGATAGAAATGCCCTCTGTAAACTTAGAGCAGGTATAGTAACTAGCATGTATGGCAGGGGTATGGCAGGATACAGCTGTGGATCTGACTGAAGTTGCAACTGCAATACCTCGGCTAGACTAACAGTTAGTCACATGATATTTGAATGCCCATTATGCACAAATGCAAGGGTGAAATGGCTCAAACCATTGTGGAAAGGTATGATAACTTCCCAAAAGAAACTAGAGATTTTGAAATGTGTGTTCTACTGTGACAAGAGCAACCATATTTTTGCAGCAGCAAACTTTGCAAGGCATGCACTTTATATTGTTGGTGCTTTTTGAGAGATGCAGAGTGCTAGCTCAGTCAGTCCCACAACAGTACAGCTAAATGTATTTCTCATTTACTATTTTAATCTTGGGGCCGGATATTCAAAAGGGTTGTGCTATGCGCAACCCACTGATACGCCCCAGCACGATATTTAAACGGGAATTGTACCTGGCACAAATCCCGATGCACCGGAACACATCAGCAATGTATGCAGGCGCAGATAGGGGGGGCATGCCCATGCATACTCTGCACAGCCCGATATTCAGCCTGGGATGTGCTGAGCCATGCATGTGCAACCTCTACCTGTACCGCACAAAGTTGAGCAAAAAAAAAAAGGAGCAATGGCTGGCCACCCACAGATGAGCTGCCATATTTCAGGGCGCAACACGGCAGCTGCCACCTGTGGGTGGCCACCCAAGTTCCAGCTGCACCTCCGTGGTGGTGCCCCCCCATGTCTGATCGTGGGCATCAGTTAAAAATAAAACGAGTCCTATATCCCTGGTGGTCCAGTGGACCACTGTCTGCCCGATCATGGGCTAAAGTCCATGGATCCGTTCACATATCTGGAATGTGTAGTACGGTATGGGCTGCACACCCATTGGCTCATGCTGTGGACCAATGGGAGTACAGCCCTACCAACGGTGTCAGTCGGTGGGCAGCGGGACGGCAGGTGGGTGGGTGGTGCTGCTGCCTGCCGCTGACTGGGGAGGAGCGGGGTGGTGGGATCAGTGGGTGGGTGGGGAGGGAGGTCCACTGGACCACCAGGGATATAGGATTTTGTTTAATATTTACTTAAGCCCACGATCGGGAAGACAGCGGTCCACCGGACCACCAGGGATATTGGATTTCATTTATTATTTACTTAAGCCCGTGATCGGGCAGACAGCGGTCCATTGGACCACCAGGGATATTGGATTTCATTATTTACTTAAGCCCATGACTGGGCAGACAGCAGTCCACTGGACCACCAGGTATATAGGAATTATGTCTTCTTTTACTTCAGACCGCGATCGGGCAGACAGCGGTCCAGTGGACCACCAGGGATATAGGAGACGTATATTTCATACTTCAACTCGCGATCGGGCAGACAGCTGTCCACTGGACCACCAGGGATATTGGAGAGTTCATTTCTTTTACTAATGCCCGCAATCGGGCTGTGGGGCACATTACTGCACTGCAGGGGGTGTCGGTCCCCGACGGCTGCTGCCTGGCATGGCGCCAGGTGCAAGTCGTCGGGGATCGGTGCACCTGCATGTAAATGGGGCCATAATGACATGCAAATAGCCCCATTTGTGCCTTGCATACATTATGGCTCCATTTGCATGTCAACTTTTGAATATTGTGGTAGTTGCGCCTAGCGCAATGGAACTTGTGCTAGCATATCCCCATGCTCCACTCTGGCCACTGGCACTGGAGCAGTGTCACTGTGCCATGTGCACTGTGAGTGGCCATGGTGCGATATTCAACGATGCTGAGCCTTGGCACAGCTCCGTTGAATATCGCCCAGTTCACGCCCCTGTGCAGCCAAGTTGAGCTGTGCCCAGGCTTGCGCCACAGCCTAGTGCAGTTTGAATATCTGGGCCTCTGTGTACAAGTGTGATTTTTAACATGTATATATGAAATTTTGTTAGACACATTCTTACTAATAAACTGAACCAAACAGATGCAGTCTGCTATCACTTCTTATATCTGAAGTATTTTTTTATTTTCTCTTTGCTTTTCTGTTTGCTAATTAAAAGATTTTTCACCTGGCAATACTGGGCTGATGTGTGCAGTAGCACCCTGTTTGGAGGCAAAAAAAAATAACAACAAAAAACAGTCAGTTCTGTTCCTCCCACTACATCATCAGAAATGTGATCAAACACATGGAGGCACCACAGGTCTTGTAGCCTGACTAGTGACTTTCACAAGTTATCAATCAAGATGCAGGAAATTGTGACATCACTAGTAACCAAGAAGAGCAAATCCCTGCTGCTTCTTGTAAAAAGAGAATAATCTACTGTAGGAGTTAGAAATGGTTCTCTTTGGTTACTAGTGATGTCACAGTCAGTGTGGTCTCAGTGCTGATGATGTGGTAGGAGGAAGAGAACTGACTTTTTTTTTAGTCTCCAGGCAGCGTGCTACTCCACACATCACCCCAGTACTGTCAAGTGAAAAATCTTCTGATTAGCAAATAGAAAAGAAAAAATACCTCAGATATAAGAAGTGATAGCTGACTATATTTGAAAGTTACTATTAGTTCCGGGCAGTACATTAGCTCTTTAACTTTAATTATGCTCACAGCAGCTTTAAAACATAACCTGTTATGGTTAATGGATGTTACTCCACAGGTGCAAATGTGGAAAAATAAAGTAAATGAGATAAAAGATGTGGAGGAGATAACGATGGACCTTAACCTGAAGATGGAGGAGTTTATGAACAGCTGGCATCCATGGGTGACATTCCTTACCCTGCACTCATAATTGACTTTAAACCACTTTATGGACTTGTATTTGTATGTAGTCTTACAGAACTGTGATTGCGTCACACAAGTTGATGGGCGTTGTTTGTGATGGTTAAATGAGTTTATTTGTAACTTGTATGGTTTACTTTTTTAAAACTGCTACATACAATGTGCTTGAAATGCAATTTTTAAATAAAGCAACAATTAATTCCGTTTATTATGGTTTCAGAAGAGTGTATATGACGTTTCTAACTTCATTCCTTTAGGACTGCAAACTAGCAGTTTCCACACTCAAGTGTTGAGTGTGGAAGCTGGAAATTATTGATTCTAAGGGGATGAAGTTAAAAAAGCAATACAAACGCTTCTGAACCAGAATGAAGGTCATTCTGAAAGGGCCATGGAAACCTCATAGTCGGAGAGGTACAATTAGTTAAAAATTGATATAAACTGTTTACACAACAGACACATTAATACTGTTCATCCAGTTTCTGCCTGTAGTTCTCCTTTAAGGACAAGTATACTATATGTATTGTTCCTTCAGCACTTCACTGTATTATAATAAATGGCCATCAATTTTTTTTCTGTTGGCTAGACCAGTTATTATTTGTGGTAATGATTGGCTGGTTGTTATGGCAAACATGTGCACCGTTTACTTACATTCAATGCAGGCCACTCTCTCACTGAAACAACAGTTTTCAGTAGAGCATTGGCGGATCCCACTGCCACTGAATAAAACTCAAACCTCCTTAACTAAAAAACCTGCACACTTAAATAAACTAACTTATATAAAATAAAAATTCTTTAAGTCCCTTTACAGTTCCCTACCATAACATGATGCTGGAGGAGAAAGAACTGTTAAGCGTGTCAAAGCAGGCTGCTTTCCATGACAGCAAAAGTGTTCTCAGCACTCCTATACTGCCCTTTCTATACCTGCTCCAGTTAATTGGCAGGCTGCAAGTTCCAGTGAAAAACTATTTTTAGGCACTGGAATAAATAAACAACTTTATAATAAAGAAACAAGAGGGGATAATAACCACAGGGAGAGCACACCATTTGATACAGAAATTTGGGTAATCTCTTCAGAAGTCTAAAAAAACCTGAATCTAGCAGGAAAAAACTGATGCTCAGAAATGACAAAAAATAAAAGATGGGGTGGTATGCACACTCGGATTTAATACACACTCTTAGTGTGTGATGCTGTTATAAACACCTTGAGTTTCATTCTTGGGGTTTCTCTAGCATCACACACCTTGGATGTGTACTGAATTCTCATAATGCACACCACCCCATCTATTATTCTCTCTTTAATTAATGGGTCACGTTTTTTCCCATTGAAAAAGCCGTGTATTAAATGTTGTAACACACATTTTTAATACACAGCACCTTTCAATGTAAAAATGCATGAGTCAATGAGCCATACTGTGGCTCACGACCGCCACAAAGCACTTTCCCTCATCAACTTTGTCCCACAAAAGCACTCACCTCAGGAGCCGGTAAACCAGAAGATTTTTTTCATGATACTTTCGGTGGTTTGGAGAACAGTGAGTGGTTGAGATCCGTTTTATTTTTAAAATATTTTGTGACTTTCATTTGTGGTCTCCACAAGTGGAGCCGCATACTCGCACTCTGTGTTGGGCCAGCCGAGAGAGGAGCGTCGAGAGCAGCAAGGCCCCCAAATAGTCCCTCCTACTGCCTGTCTTCAGCACCCATCGCCAGCCAACATCCCTTGCCTCCTCGGTGAAAAAACATGACCCCTTAAATTAAACAAAATAAAATATGGAGTGCAGTGTGTTAACTTGAATTTAACACAAATCCTCATTGTTGGATGGCTGCCATAAATTTATGTGCCATCCAACAATAAGGGAGTGTGTTAATTCTCATACTACACTGCACCCCATACTTTATCCTATATGTAACTGCAAATGTTGTTATCCTCCAGCACTTAGTTGTTCCTCAACTTTCTCCCTTCTCTCTCCACCAGAACACATCTGGAAACAAGCTGTTACCAGTTCAGTATGTCTTTCCTGGTAAAACTTTTGAGATAAATAAAAAAAAAAAAAAAAAATGTGTAAGCAATGGCACTATGACGGCTCTGCACCTGTCAAAGAAAAATAAGTAACCACCCTGACATGTTCTCATAAGGTAGTATATCAGCAACAAAACATCAACTACTTAATAATATTGATGGATGAAAAATAAAAAAAAGAAAATATCACAAAATGAGTAGAACCGTCTTTCTGTTTTCACATAATCCCTCCACTACCATTTCACTGACAGTCACCACTGCTGTGCCTTGCCCCACCAAGCTGAGTCATAGCTGTTAGGGTGTAGGTCTCTGCTCAGACGCTGAAGGTGAAGGGTGGGTTAAAAAGCTTGATTACCAAACTCAATAAATTCATATTTTATTGTGCTCACTACATTCGCAGGGAGGGGGATGACTCAGTTCACAAATAACACAGCATGTCATAATAAGGTGGCAGGCACATTCCTCCGTGATTGTTACAGCACTGGGAGGTTTCCAGATAAGTAGGGCAAACACTAATTCACTGGCTAGATATGATCCCAAAGGCAAGGGATAAGAAGAAGGTATTGGAAAGATAATTACAATCCAGAAACAGAGTCTTGAACAATGCCACTCACATAACATTCAAGTGATTTATGCAGCAAAATGTGTAACATTAGACTACACTGACTATGATACAGAATAACAAAGTAAATATAGATGAGGAATTATCATTGTGCATAGCTAAACCTCCATGCAACAATAACAAGAACAACTGGCTCCTACATATGTATATCTATTTATTTCAGCTTTCTTTCTCACTCTGGAGCCTCTCATTCCCTGTCTGAGTCCTCACTTCTCCCAGGCTCTCCCCTGAACAGCTTGGCTAGGTCCAGCGCCCTGGATCACCCTCCAGGAGAGGGCCCACCCTCCCTTGGTGGCTCTTTCTGAAATTGAAGATACCTTACCAGTCATCGGGTCGGCCATGGAGAGTCCTGGGTGTGTTGGACTGGCGTTGGGATGGGGGTGCCCTACCCGGGCTTCCGTCATCTCACCGGACTTCCAGAGAGCTTTCTTGTGCTGGTTTTTCTCCCTGCCCATCCTCCACCCCCGCAGTGGAACTTGGACATGCAATGACGTCCAGCGTCCGTCAAGGTCCACCCTTGTCATACGGCTGTGTCACCTATAGAAACATAGAAACATAGACTTTGATGGCAGATAAGGACCACTTGGCCCACCCAGTCTGCCCATTTCCCTACCTACTGGATAAGCTGCAGATTCTAGTTAACCAACAGCCTACTTCCTGCAACCCCCCACTATAATTGCTTTATGTCTGTCCCATGCATGCTTGAATTCCCCCACTGTTTTAGACCCCACAACCTCTCCAGGAAGGCAGTTCCATGCGTCCACCACTCTCTCTGTGAAAAAGAATTTCCTCACATTACCCCTGAGCCGGCCCCTCTAACTTTAAATTGTGTCCCCTTGTTCTTACACATCTCTTTTTCTGAAAGATGCTACCCTCCTGGACTTTGTTGATTCCCTTGAGGTACTTAAAAGTTTCTATCATGTCCCCCCGCCCTCCTTTCATCAAGGGTATACATATTAAGCTCTCTCAGTCTCTCTTCATATGGTTTCTGATGTAGACCCTGCACCATTTTAGTTGCCCTCCTCTGGACTGCTTCCATCCTGTCTATGTCCTTGCGTGCATGAGGTCTCCAAAACTAAATGCAGTACTCCAGATGGGGTCTCACCAACTGTCTGTACAAAGGGATAACCACTTCCTTTTTTCTACTTGTGATGCCCCTCCCTGTGCATCCCAGTATCCCCCAGCTCTCCTTACTGATTTCTCACATTGCTTACCTACCTTTAGGTCATCTGATATGACTACACCCAGATCCCTTTCCATTATTGTTGTTGTTAGTACCTCCCTGCTATTGTGTACTCTTCTCCTGGATTTTTATTTCCCAGGTGCATTACTTTGCACTTCTTTGCACTGAATCTAAGTTGTCATATGTCTGACCATTCCTCCAACCTTGCCAAGTCCCTTCTCATCCTTTCTACCCCCCCTTGTGTATCAACCCTGTTACAGATCTTTATGTCATCTGCAAAGAGGCATACCTTTCCTTCCAGACCCTCTGCAATGTCACCTATAAAGTCATTAAAGAGGACTGACCCAGTACTGAGTCCTGAGGTACCCACTAGTAACCCCCTTTCTTCAGAATGTGTTCCATTCACTATTACCTTCTGTGTCCTGTTGTGCAGCCAGTTTGCTACCCAGGCTACCACCCTGGGACCCACTTCTAGCTGTTAACTTGATTATTATCTTTGTGCGGACTGTCAAAATGCCCTTGCTAAAGTCTAGATTCCACAGCCCCTCCTTGTCTACTACTTTGGTCTCCAGTCAAAGAAATCGATTAGATTCGTCTGATATGACCTTCCTGCTGTCAATCCATGCTGCTTTGGGTCCTGTGCCCCGCTGGCCTGTAGGTACTCGAACAGTTCTTCTTTCAGAAGTGATTCCATCTTTTTCCCCACCACTGAGGTCAAACTAACAGGTCTGTAGTTTCCTGCTTCTGCCTTGCTCCCGCTTTTGTGAAGGGGAATCACATCTGCCCTCCTCCAGTCCTCAGGTACCTGCTCATCCTCCCATGATTTGTTAAAAAGTGTGGTCAGTGGTGTCACTAGGTCCTCCCTTAGTTCTTTTAGGATTCTAGGGTGAATCCTGTCAGGTCCCATTGCTTTGTCCACCTTGAGTTTAGGAGTTCTTTCAGGACTCTTTCATCTGTAAATGGACTGGCATCAACCCCACTACGCAGAGTGCTTCTATTGTTTGGTTTAGGTAATTCCTCCTCTTCTTCTTTTGTGAATACTGAGCAAAAGTATTCATTATGTATCTCTGCTTTTTCACTGTCTCCCTCTGTCCACCTCCCCTCTCCTTTATTAATCTTCACTATCCCTCCCTTAACCTTTCTATGCTCCCTAATTTACCTATAAATGGTTTTATCCCCCTTCTTAACTGAGTTGGCTATCTTTTCCTCAGTTTGGGCCTCTGCTTTTCTGACTGCCTTCCCCGCTTCTTTCTGCTTTAACTGACACAGTTCCCTGTCGTGCTCCTTCTGTGGTTCCTTATACTTTTTGAATGCAGCCTTTTTTTCCTTAACCTTCCCTGACACCTCTTTTGTGAACCATAGTGGTTTTTTATTCCGCTTTGTTTTCTTTCTTTGTTTCACACAAAGGCTTGTTGCCTCCATGATGGCAGTTTTGATTTGTCTCCATTGCTCTTCCACCCATCCTTTCTGGCCATTTGGTAATACATTCCTCAGGTATTCACCCATTATGCCAAAGTCAGCCCTTCTAAAGTCCAGTATCCTTGTCTTTGTATGGCTTGTCTCCATGGTTGTGTTTATTGTGAAGCACACTGTGCAGTGATCACTTGTTCCCAGATGTCTACTGACTTCTAAATTTGTGATCCTCTCTCCATTTGAGAGTACCAGGTCTAATATTGCTCCCTCCTGAGTGGGTTCCACCATTAGCTGTCTAAGGCATGCCTCTGTCGGGCATTGAGAATGATCCTGCTCTTGGATGTGGCTGCAGTCCATGTTGTCCAGTTAACATCTGGCATATTCAGGTCCCCATCAACAATATCTCCTTTTTCAGCCATTTTGAGAATGCCTCTATCATTTTCTTGTCCATTTCCTCCTTGAGACGGGGTCTGTATACAACCCTGTGCAGATTGTGATGCCATTCCCTGTCTCCAAGGTGACCCAGAGTGCCTCTTGTCCTCCCCTTTTACTTTTTAGTTCTGTAGCTTTGATCCCTTCCCTTATGTAGAGAGCTACTCCACCTCCTCTTTTACCCTCCCTGTCCCTTCTGTAGATTGTGTACCCTGGTATGTTGACATCCCAGTCATGGTTCTCCATGTACCATGTTCTGTGACTGCCACAATATCCAAGTGTTCCTCTTCCATCAGGGCTACTAGCTCTGGAAGCTTGTTTCCCAGACTATGGGCATTGGTACTCATTGCCCTCCATTTAATGTTGGCTTTATCCTTTTTTACCTCATCCCTGCTCTTATTGCCCTTGTCTATTTTTCAGTTTACCCCTGTCCTGCCCTCTGTCAAGCTCTGTACCTCAGTGTTTACCCTACTACCTGCAATGTTTTGTGGGGGGAGGCTTGAACTTTCCTGTTTCCTATCAGCACCTCCCCTCTTGGCTAGTTTAAAAGCTTGCCAAGGAAGCCTTTAAACCTGTCACCTAGAAGCTTGTTTCCCTTCCTGGACAGATGCAGACCATCATGCCAGTATAGACCTTCATCTCTTCAGGTGGACCCCCAGTCCCCAATTAAGTCAAAGCCCTGTGCTCTGCACCAGCTTTGCAACCGTTCATTAAACTGCATGGTGTGCAGTACCCTAGCCTCACCCCTGCCATAGACTAGCAGCACCTCTGAGAAGGTTACTTTGCTTGCTACCTGTCTGAGGCCCCTTCCCAACTCCACAGATTCATCCTGCACTGCACTGATCTCATGCCTAGCTAGGTCATTTGTCCTGAGCTGGACAATAATATCTAGTTCCCTCTCATGTGATGCTGCTTCTGCAATCCTGAGGATTTGCTTCCTGTCCCTCCAAGCCATGGCACCAGGCAAGCACCTTACTCCCTCTCCTCTCCCTTCCCCAGGTCTATACCCTTAACAATTGAGTCCCCTATCAAAAGCTGTTTCTTTCCCCTGTGGTGTCCCTTGCCACTCTTTTGTGGGTCTCCCTTGTGGATGTCCCCAGCATTCTTCTTGATCTCCACTGAGGGTGTCATCATAGACAAACCTTGATTTGCCAGACTGACATATGATTTGTGTAGAGGTACAACTAGGGGACTACGCCTCTGTTCCACCACCCTCACCCTCCCAGAACCCCCTGTGGTCCATCTGCTCTTCACACATGGCAACCTCTGAGGCAGTGGTTGTGGAACTGGTACTGTTTGGGTGGGGGAGGCCTCCTTAGTCCTTGCCAGTTCAGCCTGGAGGTGGGCAACCTCCTCCCTCAGAGCTGATAGTTGCCTGCAAATAGGGCAGCAACGCATGTTCCAGAATGTCTCATGGAAAACTGCTTCCCCACAGCCAGTGCATTGCACCACTCCCCACATGTTCCTCTTCCTTATAATATACAATGAGTAATATATAATTTTTTTTTTTTTGGTGTGTACTTACCCTTTATGCACTGTGCTGGGTTATTAAGAACATGACAGTTCTGCCTCAAGACCTGTTGAGGAAGTGATGTCAGAACCTTGGCTATAAAGGAAATGCCACGTGGGAGGGTAGAGGGGAAGGTGGGTGGTAGGCCCCAACCACTGGTGACTGTTAGAAACAATAAAATACGCCACTGCTCCACCACCCTGGTGAGTACTGCCCTTTATAGTAAGTCAATCAACCAACACCACAATTTACTAGACCACTGCTCCTACACAAACCACTCTACTGAGTCCAGGGATAAAAATGAACTCACTGCTCAGCCAGCAGGACACTTCTAAAATGTTGCACAAATATCCTTCCAAATCCTAGGTCTCAAGCACAGGAATCAAGCAACTTCAGTTGTATTTCACCCCCTCTGGTTATAAACTTACTACACTTTAATGGAATCTTGCAATTCTCTTCTTAATGCCAATAAGAAAAAATAAAACTTTCTGTAGAAAGCGTAGCTTACCTTCCTAACAAGTCCCCAACAATATTATGTCTTACCAGGTTCCCAGTTCCTCAAATGCATTCTAGTTTTTTCTCTGCAGTATACCAATTTTCCCAGCCTCCAACAGAAGCAGGCAAGTCTTTTCTGACTGGCTTCTCACTGTGTAGTTTGCCTAAGACAGCTAAGTGATAATCAGTTGATTGACTAGTGACACCTGTGATGTAAGCAGACCTTTTAATGTAGACACTTTGCTATGTCTGATTCTAATACACAAACCCTTTTCTGAAACCAGGGATAAACTCACTGCTCAGCCAGCAGGACACTTCTAAAATGTTGCACAAATATCCTTCCAGATCCTAGGCCTCAAGCACAGGAATCAAGCAACTTCAGTTGTATTTCACCCCTTCTGGTTATAAAATTACTACACATTAATGGAATCCTGCAATTCTCTTCTTAATGCCAATAAGAAGAAATGAAACTTTCTGTAGAAAGCGTAGCTTACCTTCCTAACAAGCCCCCAACAATATTATGTCTTACCAGGTTCCCAGTTCCTCAGATGCATTCTAGTTTGTTCTCTGCAGTATAGCAAGTTTCTCAGCCTCCAACAGAAGCAGGCAAGCCTTTTCTGACTCGCCTGTGGCTTCCCCCGACTGCCACCAGAGGTCACACAGGAGCGACACATGTCTCTATATCCTCCCCGGGGAGGGAGAGCTGTCCTCTGGATGCTCAAACCCTTCCTGCACCTGCTGATCCCTGGTGACCCAGGCTTGTTCCTGAACTCGGGTCACCAGTGTAGCGTGAGGTAAGGTGACTAGTGCCTTAACCCTCAGCACCACCGGGCCAGCCTGGCTCCTACATGTTTACTTGAACACAGAACTAAAATATATTTCCAAAGTACTGGAGACATAATGCCAGTCATGAAAAGTCCACCAAAGTTATGGGGCACCAGGGTGGATAGATCAAATGCATTCTCCAGTGACCCATACTCAAAGTCCTGACAAGAGGGAATGGAGCTGCTCCAGATGTTGTATCTCCTAGAGAAGTTCACATAAATATTTTAGGATCTGCTCCATACAGTCTGCTCTCATGTTAGAAACATAAACAATGATGGCACAAAAAGACCAAAGGTCCATATAGTCTGCCCGGAGTGGCAGTATCTGCCCTGGGACCTATTGTCCATGTGGGGTTTTAGTCCTGTAGGTTAACCCCCCCCCACCACCACTGACCTGAGCAAACACCAAACCTCTTACTCGTCCCAGCCATGCTTGAAACCATTTATGGTCTTGGTGCCCGCAAGCATCGTTGTCAATCTGTTCCATGGCCCCACCACCCTTTCTGTAAAATAGAACTTCCTCACATCCCTCTTAAACATTTATCCCTTCAGTTTTCAGTTGTGACATTGGGTTCTTGACTTTGTGCTCCTGCTGAATAGTTCCCTGAAATGAACCTTGTTTATTCTCTTCAGGAATTTGAAGATCTCTCTCATATCCCCCCTTCTCATCTTGTCTTCAGTGAGTACATGTTCAGTGCCTTCAAAAGACCTTCACAAGATCTGTTTTGTTGGCTCTGAATTATCTTGGTCACCCTGCATTTGTTCTGTACTGGATTTGTGTATTGTTAATGTTTTATTGTGCTTTTAAATTGTATTGTAAAGTGCTCTGAGTCTCCTGAGAGGGGTGCTATATGAATAAAATATCTATCTATCTATCTATCTATCTATCTATCCATCTATCCATCATTGCACTGTCTCCAGCCTGTCCCTGTCCTTCCTTAGGTGAGGATTCCAGAACTGATCACAGTATTCCAGATGCAGCCTCACCAGTGACCTATAGAGAGGTAGTAGCACTTCCTTTTTTCTGCTGTCAATAATTCTTCTGATACACCCCAGCATCCTATTTGCCTCCCTGTAGGCCTTGTTACACTGGCTAGATTGCTTAAGTGAGTCTCTAATGATGACTCCCTTTCCTCTGCTATAGTTAGAAGCTGTGGAAGTTAGAAGCCCTGGAAGAATTTTCTTGACACAGATGGAGCAGAGTATTGGTCAGACTGGCTGGACTAATGGTCTTTTTCTTCCATTATTGTTTGTTTCTATGTTTCAATAATGATGTCACAGGACTCTTTCCATCATTCTTATAATGGGTTTGGAATCTGCCTGCAAACCCTCCTATTGTGTTTCCAGGATTGCCACCATAGTGTTTAAGTCCTCTGCTTTGTGGTCTGTTGCTTAGATTGCACAAAGAAGAGCTGCACTGGAGGATTCACCATCCATTTTGTTTGTTGGGGCTGGTACTTGTAGGCTGTTCTGGTCTGCAAGCATGCATGCCCCTTTCTGATGGTTGTCACTCATGCAAAATAAATAGCAAGACTATAAGTTATGTAAAGAATGAAAACAGTAAACTGCAAACAAGTTTACAAGGCTAGCAGCAATGGAGGCATCAGTATCAACAATACCACCTGGTAAAGTTCTTCAACCCCAAGAACTGGAGAGGGCCAACATGTGGGATTCCCAGCCACTCCCAACCACAGTCCCTGCAGCATCTTCTGGTCGAGGACTGACTCCTCAATTCCTCCTTAATGGTCCACTGTTACTTCAGACAGATGGTCCTGGAAGTGGTAGATTCAGGGTGTTGTTAGAGTTCAGGACTGCCCCTGAGTCAGCCCCATGCACCTCTGGGTAATGTACTCTCACTGGAGCCTCTTTCCCCAATACGGAATGAGTTCCAATAACTCCTAGCATGACATGCAATAAAGTCAGTCCCAGAAACTTAGACTCAATAAGGATTCATATCACAGTACTTTCTGGTACCCAAGTGAATGGAGGGGTGGCTCCCAGTACTCAGTTTGTGGATCCTGAACAGGTTCATCCAAAGACAGAAGTTTCAGATGGTAACTGTCTCCCACCCCCTATTGTTGGATGCCCTCAACCGCATCGGCTTTGCCGCTGGCCGGGTCGCTTGGTGCTCCAGCTACTTGTCGGACCGCTCTCAGCGTGTTAGAGTTAATGGGACCCTCTCCAATACATGTTCCATCCGATCAGGAGTGCCCCAGGGTTCCATCCTAGGCCCACTTCTCTTCTCACTATACCTCAATACCATGCCCAGAGCTTGCATCGGTAAAATGCTGCTGTATGCGAGATGATGCCGCCATCTTTGCCTCCCACCGAAACCCCTGCCTCCCTTCAAGATTCCTTTGCAACTAGCCTTCAATGATGCTGAAGCCTGGTTCAAAGAGCACAGACTTGTGATCAGTCTAAAGAAAACCAAATCCATGCTCTTTGCCCATCCTCAAAACAAACTCAGTAATTTCCCACCATTATCCTCCTGGCTCTAAACTTCCTCTTGAGCAAGTCCAGCCTGTACAAAGTACCTCGGGGTCTCCCTTGACTCTGCCCTCACTTTCCACGACCACATTGATACTCTAGCCTCAGCTACAAATACTTGGCTAGGTATCCTTTATCGCTATAAACACTGCCTCCCCCCTGAGGCCCTCCGACTAGCTGTCACCTCCTCTATCTTGTCCCTTGTGGACTATGGCCTGCCTGTCTATGGTGCTGCGGATATGACCGCCCTCAATAAAATTCGACACACCCTGAACAAGGCCTGTAGATTAATCACGGGTGCCACCAGATTAACCCATACCTGCCAGCTATATGACTTTGCTAAGCTGCTCAACCTGGACGAACGGCTCAGATACCAAACCTGCCTCATAACTAAAAAAAACACTCCTTGGTCTATCCTCTCCGGTCTGACAGCCTCTATACACCTAGCTCAACCCTTAGTCCAAACTCGTAGCTCCTCCAAGGCCACCCTGTCTATCCCTAGAACCAGGACCACTCATGGTCAACGGTCCTTCTATTACAGAGCCCCCACCTGGTACAATACTCTCCCCAGCTCCATCACCGATACCCGTTCAATCTCCAGCTTCAAAACCGCACTTCGAAGTCAACTATTTAACATGCATAGCTGTGCTTGTCCCCGGCCATAGGTGTTCAAGGTCATTGTACCCGACAAAACTCTCTGAGTAGCTTCACAATCAACAACTGACAAAACTCACAAAGTGGCTTGCCCCCTCTCTTATCATCTACCCTGTCCCTTAGCCACCTGTTTTTACTAACCAAGCAGGCCCTGCAAAAGACTAGTTGTCTGCTTAACCAATGTATGCTCACCTCTCAATCGTATCTGAATAACTGTATTAACTTGTGAATACCTAACCTGTTACTCTGTTGTTGTAAGCAATGTAATTACAGCATATATCTGCCTAAACTGTTGCCTGCTATGATGTAAAAAAAAGAAAAAAAAAAAAATGCTGTTATCTACAATGATGTAACGAAATGTTGTACTGTGTTTGTCCTCTTTGTGACGAGGTACCTTTGGAAACGAGCGTCTGGCTCAAAGGTTGTAAACTGATGCATAAATAAATAAATAAATAAATAAATAACCCTGAATCAGATACTTCCATCCCTGAAGCCAGGGGCTTGGTGGTACTCCTGGACCTACAGGATGCATACTTCGAACATCCTTACCTGTCTTTCACATTGATAGTTCCTTAGATTCAGAGTGGATGGAACTCTCTACCAGTTTCAAGCCATACTGTTTAGCCTGTCATCAGCCTCCAGGGTGTGCACCAAGTGTCTGCTGGTAGTAGCATCTTTCCTCAGATGCATCAATGTGTTTCCCTAACTTGATGACTGGCTTGTTATGGGCAGCTCAGTAGAGAGAACAAGGATCAAGCCAGAGAACTGACCATTCAGATAATCAGCAGCTTGGCTTTCTCATTACCTACCCAAATATGATCTGTCTCCCAAGAAGGTGATTGTATTTAGCCGAGTATAACTAAGCCAGAGCATGACTTCTTCTTTACAGGACTGAGAATCTGTCATCCTTTGTGCAATCATTTCGGGTTGGACAATCATACCCGGTAAGGGATTTTCTCAAGCTCCTGGGTATCATGGTGTATATCATAGCCCTGGTCTCATTGGGCCCACTATTGCACGAGAACCCTCTAGTGGACACTGGGGTGCTAATGGTCCCAGGTGCTCCAAGCGAACACAAACTGGCACATGCTGCAGAGCAAACTGGTGCAGCTGATAAAGTAGCAACAAAAGAACACAGAAGGCTGCACACTAGGACCAAAGTTCAGCAAATAATCAAGTAAAATACTAAGTCTTAGTATTAGAAACAGGATGCTTAAAGTAGAAAATTTATTGTGCTGGAAAATCACACTAAATCCAATGCTTCGACTCTCAGAGTCTTTGTCAGTGGAAAGATTTGCATTAGAGTCGAAGCACTAGGGTTGGTGCGACCATCGAGCACAATAAGTTTTCTACCTTAAACTCCTCTTTCTGTCTCCACGACTAGTATTTTACTTGATTATTTGCTGAACTTTACTCCTGGTGTTCAGCCTCCTGTGTTCTGTTTTTTCCAGGCGCATTAAATCCTTGATCTGCTAGCTCTGGGGACCAAGCTAATGCTAGATGTTCTCCGGTGGTGGCTTTCCCCACCAAACCTCTTTGAGGGCATTCCCTTCATTTGTCCAGACTGCGTCAGCATGCTGATGACAGATGTCTTTCTAGTGGGCTGGGAAGTGCACCTGCAGGACCACACGATGCATGGCATTTTTTTGCTAAGTGAGTGCAGACTGCATATTAATCTGTTAGAACTCCATGCAATATGCATAGAGCTGTTGGAGTTCACTGTGCTGGTCAAGGGCCAGGTCATCCAGGTCAACATGGCAACCATGTACCCGAACAAACAGGGCAGCACACAGTCCTTCCTACTGTGTCAGAGGGCACTGTAGATTTAGTCACTAGCTCACTCACTGAAGTGAACCTCCTGTCAGCCCATGCAGAAGGAGTGAACAACTACCTTGTAGACACCCTTAGGCATGTGAATGAGGCATCCCATGAGTGGTTGTTGCATCTGAAGGTAATGTTCCAGGTGTTCTCAGTTTAGGGAACACCATCAGTAGACCCATTCACTTCCTGTGAGAACAGGAAATTAGGGCTGTTTTGCACCCACCCCTCTCAGAAGGGTACCTTGCTGGGGGACACATTTGCCTGGCCCTAGACAGAAGGTCTTTTTCATGCCCTTTCTCTAGTTCCCTTGACCCACAAAGAGGATCTTATGGCCTGGAGGAACCAGGCATCCCTGATCCTGATGGTGCTTGACTGGCCTCCCTAGTTTTGGTACTAGGATCTCCTCAGCCTCAGCAGCTGACCATGGGGGCTGTTCCCACTCCATCTGGACCTGAATACAAGGGCTGAGGGGATGGTCAGGTGCCCAGACCTGCAGTCCTTGAACCTGACAGTCTGGTTTCTAAGTGGCTAGAGTTCCAGGCCCTTGTACTTTCTGAGGATGTTCTCAGAGTTCTAGAGGTGTCTTGGAAGGAGCTGACTTACAAAAATTACGGTTGAAAGTGGAAAAGGTTCTCATAAAGGTGCACAGGGTATGGGCTGTCTCCATGTTCCTACTAAATAAATCACATTCTCAACTACCCCATGTCCCTGTCCTAGTCAGAGTTGTAAGTTACATCCCTCAAGGTGCACCTGGCTGCTGTCTTGGCATAACGGGTAGCCTAAAAGTGTGTGGTCTCTCACTTCTTCAAAGGCCTAGACCACCTGTCCCCGATGGTGCATGTTCCACCTCCAATGTGGAACTTATTGCTGGTGCTGACCCGGCTTATGGCCAAGTGAGTTGAGCCTATGACATGTGTCATCAGTCACATTTGTTATAGAAGAATGTGTTTTTGGTCACCATCACATCATCATGACAGATGGGAGAACTCAGGGTACTATCTGTGGAGTCACCATACCTGATTTTCCAAAAGGACAAGGTTGTCCTGCATCCTTATTTGACATTTCTGCCCAAGGTGGTTTCTGATTTTCATATGAACCAGGTTTTGATGTTTTCTGTGCTTTCTTTTCTAAGCCCCATACTTTGAATGCTGAGCAGATGCTCTGCTTGCCTGACGTCTGCAGAGCTCTGCTGTTTCACTATGACCACGTGGTGGAATTTTGTGTTAAGGTTTGCCCGCTGTTTCTTATGGACATTGAAGTGGCCCTAAGCAGAACAGCAGTGAAACAGACCATTGGCAAGTAGTTTTACTAGTTGACTAGGAAGGAGGCACCTGACCAATTAAGGGCATATTCCACTAGGGAAAGGGGGAATTGTTTAACCAGGAAAGACACACTAAGCCACAGCTTGTTTCCAGGTGCAACCTGGGAGCACAAGGAAGTTAAGTGACTTGCTCAGGGTCACATAGTATACAAGTGGAAGCTGTGGGATTCATACCCAGGTCTAGTCTGCTGAATCTCACCAGACTTGCAGCTCAGAGCCTTAGACCACTGCACTATACTGCCTCCTAGACATGCTGCTGTCTCTGTTGCTGCTGCCAGGTACACCCCCACTGCAGAGATTCATAGGGCTGCTACAGTACCTGGTCTAATGCTCACAAATGCATACCACATTGTAGCACTGATTTACATAGCCACCAAGATGCTGCTTTTGGGTTTTCTGTCTTCCAATCTCTATTCTTCTATACATTTGGGGTGTGTGCCTTTCCCCCTCCTCCTGAGGACTGCTAGGAGCCTTCCTTAGTGTGGATAGTGAACTGACTCTGGGTAGTTAGAAAAAAATGCCACTTACTTGTAACTATAGTTCAGACCCAAGGAATTCTTCAATATGATTAATTGTAGCAGTCAGCCTCCAGTGTTGAACTACCTTGGAGAGAAATGGAACTTATGCAAATGATGGAACATCCACTGGCTTGTGCCATCATTCAAAATGCCTCCCTTACCAACTGCTACATTCTATAATGTTCAGATTTCATTCTCTGCCTGCTTAGTAAGACGCCTCGGAGACTGCTCCTCAGCGTGATTGAGTTTACATTTATTTTTTGTGAAAACAAGTAAAACATTTTCATTTATACTGTATCTGCTGCCTTTAATTAACTTGTTATAGTTTAGCACTAGTTTTAGAGTTATTTTATTTCAGTTTGTGGTTCCTCAGCGGTCCTGCGAAACCGTTGAGGAACCGATGATCTTCTCTTATTTCTTTTATTTTTTATTCATATTTTTCAAAAACAGCTAAAGTGGGACCATTCCTGAGTTTCCTAAGGTTATCGGTTCATTATGTCAGATTTGTGTTTTTTTCCCCAGTTTGGGAACCGACTGATACTTTCTGTGGGCTGACAGGAATCGTACTTGACTTACTTATATTACTAAACTTTGGTTGGGGACTGGGCTTCAGTTCTTGTGTTTTATATAATATCTAAGAGTGGTGTTATGTCCAATAAGCAGAAAAAGAAAACAGGGTCTACTGGTTTTAAAATAGAGGATAATGTATGGTCCTCTATCGGTAACCAGTCTGTTAACTGTTGAGAGGTTGCCAGGGCGATCATGTAAAACTTGACAGTGAAACTTGAGAGGTTTACGTCACCATGGCAACCTCGAGACGGTTAACAGTGACCGGTTGCCGATAGAGGCACCATACATTATTTTTTATAGTGTATGGTCCCAAGTAAAAAGTAAAACGGCTGCTTACTTTTTGAAAAATAGTCACCACCACAGCCGTTCAGTCCTTCCCTAACTGCTGCATTCACCTGTCGGTTCCCCATGTAAAAAAAAAGGCACGCACATCTGCCGACCGATTGCTGTTGTTAACCTATTGATGTGACGTAGCATCGATAGGTTAACAACATTTCTACGTCACAGCGATAGATTAACAACCTTAGGAAATGATAATTTCCTAAGGTTAACAGCATTCTACCATACATTATAACTGTATTAAGTGTGGAGAGGTGTTTGCAAAAGTGGACAAGCATGACTTGTGCTTATTTTGTTTAGGCTCCTCACATTTTCAAGTCGATTGTGAAATCTGTAAAACTTTCCCAGCTAAAATCATGGAAGAAAACCTAGAGCGTTTCAAGAAAAGGATGACTACTCTTTTGGTTCCGAGAGATCAGACAGTGGATCAATCTACCCTTCTTCTAATAAGCAGGAAAAACCTAAAGATCTGGAACTGATCGCCTCTGACAAAGACAAATTTTCTAAGTCTAAGAGGCCTGTGGAACTGGCTGGAGACATGGTTCCGGCCAAGAAAAAACAAAAACAGAAGCACACCAAACCTCCTGCTGAAAAAACAAAGGAACCCCCAGTGACAACATTGGCCATGTTTATGGCCTAAGAAGTGGCTCAGGCTTTGCAGGTGCTACAAGCCCTACAGAATGCAGCTTCTCAGTGTCTGATACTGGTTCCTTTGCAACTGGTACCAGTGAACCCATCAGTTCCAGTGTGGGTTCTGACCATGGTTCCTTCATTGGTTCTGTGTTCGGTTCCACTGGCCCAAGATTCTCTTTATGAGAAATGTGAAGAAGAAGAGGAGGAGGACGAACTGATAGAACCAGAGGTCTCCCCTGATCAGAAGTTTTATTTCCTTCCTAGACTACCAGAAGATTATTCTTCTCACTACACTTTTATAAAGCAAATGGTGGAGGCCCTCAACTTAACCATAAATGAAACTGTGGAAGATGAGGAAGAGGCAGAATTTCTAGATATGATGGGCCTGGCACCCACCAAGAGGGTTTTGCTCCATATTAATAAATCCCTGAGGAAGCAAGTCATGAAGGTGCTGGAGACACCTAATTCTGTGCCCACTGATAAAAAAGCCAACAAGAAATATCAGCTAGATAGATCAGGAGCCGAGTTCATTTTTTCTCACCCTGATCAAGAGAGGGGTAGTACAAGCTGCAGCTTGTGAAAAGGCTCAGGTACCCATGGCATCACATCCACCCGAGAAAGATTCAAGAAAAATTGACAGCATGTAAGTAATGTAAGTAAAGTAAGTAAGTAAATCTTTATTTGTATAGTGCCTTTCCACAACCAAGGCACTTCACAAAATTAAAATACAATATACAGACATAACATTTACAGTAAAACAATAAATATAGCAATAAGTTAATGGGTTAATGAGTTAGTGAGCATGGCAAAGAAGGGCTACCAAACTACTACTTTGGCCATTAGACAGGCGCATTATGTATGTACTATGCTGCTCAATATCAAAAATCTAAGTGGCATTCCATGATGGCCATGGTGGACAAGGCACCCACAGGATTGGCTGCTGATCTGCATTGCCAAGCTTGTGGAGCCCCCATTTGAGTCCATGACTACACCACATATGAAGTTTGTAACTTGGAAAGCTATCTTCCAGGTGGCTATCATCTCAGCCAGATGGATTAGCGAGCTACAAGCCCTGTGTGTAGAGCAAAACTACATTTCATTCCACAGCGATAAAGTGGTCCTCAGGATTAATAGGAAATTCCTTTTGAAAGTAGTGTCTAATTTCCACCTGAACCAGTCAATCACTTTGCCAGTCTTCTTCACTGAAAATTCTAATTCAGGGGAATGTAAGCTGCATAGCCTGTAAGTCAAGAGAGCTCTCACCTGCTAGCTTGACCACACCAAGATTTGCAGTCAGGACAGACAGCAGCTGTTCCTGACCTATGGAGATATGGGAAAAGGAAAACCAGCTACTAAATGAACCATTTCACATTGGATAGTAGCATGTATCCAGTTTTGCTACAGTAAAACTGGTAAGAAGTCCCCAGTAGGCCTGAGGGCACATTCCACAAGGGATACAGCTGCTACAATAGCAGCTACCAGGGATATTCCCCCGCTGGAAATCTGTAAAGTAGCTACATAGAGGTCAGTGCACACTTTTACAAAGCACTACAATCTGGACACTCAGTCCAGAAGTGATGCCAGGTTTGGCACAGCAGTGCTGCAGAGCTTGTTTCCTAAATAAGGTTCTTGCCCTCCTCCAAAGGTACTGCTTTGAAATCTGCCACAGTTAATCATACTGAAGAATTCTTGGAGTTAGAAGAAAAAATTACTCATGGTAGTAATCTTGTTTATTGCAAGGTATTCTTCAATATTATTAACTCTCCCACCCTACCTCCCCTTCCAGAACCATCTGGCCTCTGCATCACAGCTGGATCCTCTGACTGTTAGGATTTGTCACATCCTGGTTATGTTTAAGTTTTTAAAACCAGTTGGTTTACTGTTTTCTCTTGTTGGTCCTATCTGATGTTAACAGGGGACAAGTTAACAGGGGATTTATTTTTGAATTATTTTTCTCTTTATTATTAGGATTAAGAATACCTTGGTTGGGGGTCTTACCCCTCAGGCTACAATGAAACTGAATGTTATAGAATGCAACAGTTGGTAAGGGCAGCAGTTTAAATGGTGGCATGGGCCAATGGATGTTACATAATTTGCATAAGTTCCATTTCTCTCTGAGGCAGTTCAACACAGGCGGCTGACTTCTACAGTCAATCATATTGAAGAATACCTTGGAAGAAACAATATTGCTATAGTGAGTAATTTTTTCTTCTGCTACTAGTATTCAGTTCACATTCACATGACCCATCCAACCTCCCCTGGCAAGGCTTGCCTTTGGTACCTGTCTCCAGAATGCAGATCTGAGAGCAGGAGAGCTGGAGGGCCACATGTTTGGGTGGTGGGAGAAGTCAAGCTTGAAGATTGTTCTGATGACTGAGCATGTTCCGTGGAAGACTGCCTAAGTGTGGATGTGAACTGAGCAATAGTAGTAGACCTACAGTACAGTACAGTAATAAGTAAGTAACTAATTCACATGAAACATTTGTTAAACTTCTTTATATTGAGAATTAACTGTCTTGTGCATATATGTCTTATGTTAATTTACTCTCATAAGTTTCAAATTTAATGTAAAGCAGCCAATTATGATATTTTGTAACATACATTTTTGCCACATATAGAAAATGTAGTGATTTTCTGCATGGGGATGATAATGCATTCATCTTGTCACAACTAGGCTATTGTAACTAGCGCTTTGTGGGACTACCTTTGGTTCAGATCCTCCACTTTCAACTGGTGCAAAATGCTACTGCCTGGCTTTTATTTTGACAGTTATTTGAAGCACATTAGCCCTCACTGACCTATGCAGCCAGCATAGTGTTATGCTTGTGCAACTGTGTTAGTTTGGTTTTGGCCATTCATATTCTCTATTCCTGAGGAATTACCACCCTGTAGGGGTATGAAGGCAAGGAACCCTCAGAGAGGGTTCCACCCCTGGAGGTGCAACAGGACAGTTCCCATGGCTAAAGGTACCTTAGGAATCACCCTAAGGAGACAATGCTGCCACTGGAGGAGGAGGGAAGGATGGTGGAGCAAAGAAAAAATGCTTCACAGTGAGGCTTAGAGGAACTGCTTATATAGCTCAGGAAGTGGGATTGACTGGCTGCTTGGTCACCGAACTACAGAGCAAGCCTTTCATTTCACTGACCTATGCAGCCAGTATAGTGTTATGCTTGTGCAACTGTGTTAGTTTAGTTTTGGCCGTTCGCACTCCCTATTCCAGAGGAATTACCACCCTGTAGGGGTATGAAGACAAGGAACCCTCTGAGATGGTTCCACTCCTAGAGGTGCAATGGGACAGTTCCTGTGGCTAAAGGTACCTTAGGAATCCCCCCCAAAATGTAGTATCATCCCCAAAGAGGAGACAACATGAAGCAGAAGAGCAAACAGTAACTGTAGCATAGGAGTAGTAACAGTAACATAGTAGTATAAGCAGTTTGATAATGCAATGATATGCTCAGTTGTCATAATAACTGGCCAGGTTTGTGTAGCATGATACTGATGGCTTCCTTTGAGAGTAGGGGATCCCCTAAGAGGAGAGAGAGAGACTGGCAGGACATCTTCCACCTCCATCCAACAATGGAACCTACCTAAAGAAACTAGGGGAAATGACTAAGCTAAGTGTTATGACCTGAGGCAATGGAGGAGAGGAGAAAAAAAACTCTATGAGGAGGACATCTCTGGGGATCCAAGGCCTAGGTCCCCTTCCCTCCAGGCTTGGGATAGTTTATTTAGTGATGACTCTGCGGCTGCAATTTGGAAAACCCAATTAAAGGGAGGTGGAAAATATTCCAATTTGAAGGAAGGCTTTCACTCAAACCATCTAGCAGGAATATCATGGAAGGTTGAGAGAAAACTCTGCAACAATACGTGCATCCAAGGCACAGGAGGAGAGCAACAACTGCTGAGGCACTCACCTGGCCTACCCGACCTAAATCAAACCAGGTGAACCAGAGGCAATCATAGGGAAAATGCGGTGAAGGTTCCTTGCTAGGAAAACCACTAAAGTCAATGGCCAACTGTTATAGTGGAACACTAGAGCCAAAGGAGATCATCTTAACCACCCTTCACCGCTAGTCTTGAATTCTACACCAGGAGCTGCTGTAGTGTAGCAGGCAGCTAAAGCCAAGCCTGGGGTGAGGACATTTCCAGCTATGGGCCAGGTGAGAAGATCCCACCCCAAGCTGGACTCGCTCGATGATGCGGACTAAATGCAGAGTGAGACCATTGGCTGCAGAAACCCTGTGCTGGATTAGAATGGCTGGCATGTCCCAGAAATTGATTGAGAACTGAAAGCTGGTGAGCTGAATGAGCACGGCATGCTGAGATCATAATGAGCATGGAGTGCTGAGACCTTGCATGGTTGAATGCAGATTGAGTGCAGCAGAATCCCAGGCCAAAGCTGAAAGGAAGGCAGTATACATGAAGTAATGGATTGCATAAACAAGGAGTAACAGCTGTGTAAGGAAGTGTAGACCTGCACATAAGTCAGTAAGCAGTAGTCGTGATAGGTGAACCAGCATATCAAACTGTATAGCAATTAAACAGCACTGAATTGGGAGCAAGCCAGACAGACAGTTCAAAGCCAAATCAAGGTGACAGACTCTGAAGATTTTCGGAGGCGAAGGCAGTATTTAGAACAGAATTAATTGCAGATATAAAGCTAATTTAATAGCCTCAGCAGGAGCATCAGCTAACCTCAGAGTAACACAATGTACAATAACAATTGGAGTAAACAAAGCAGTAGCAGGAAGCAATTAGGCATGCGCAGCAGTAGTGAAAACAAATGAGTACACTGAGTTGCAATTGCAATAAATAAAAGGAGGCATAATGTACTGAAAGCACTGTCACTAGGCAGTGCAATGAAATTGCTGCAATAAGGTAATTAGAACAAGCATGAGCGAGTTGTAGAGCTAGGTTGTAAATCTGAGTCAGGTGAAAGTAAAGTATGCCGTGGAACAGCTAGTTGAACTGAAACACACAATATCAGGTTTGCAATTGCAGAGCAAGTAATTCGAGTTGTGAGTAACTGAAAGCAAACAGTATGAGCACTGAAACAGCAGATAAGCTAGGATAGGCTTCTGCAACCTTTTCAGGCCCGGGGAGCCACATGCCTAATGACCACAAAATGGCCAACCGCAAAAGAGCCACACAAAATATTTATAGATGTGGTCATTGACTAATGCACATGTATGTGCCAGACAGACATTCTCCAAACATGTCATTTTATTATGACGTGTATGTTACTTTTTGAAAGAACACAGACTACTACATTAAGATGAATTCACTGTTTTTATTGAATACGTTTTCTGTGTAAATAAATTCACAGTTTTTTATTGTGCAATAAAGTCATTTTGTGCAAATGAATTTGCTGTGTTTATTGAATAAATACATTCTATACAAATTAATTTGTTGTGTTTATTGAATAAATAAATTCTGTGCAAATGTATCAACTGCTTGTTATTAAAAATCCCACTTACCAAAACACAAACAACAACGTTCATTCACCACTACTATGTCAAAGTATAAACTGCTGGTTATTCAAAATCCATGTTTCCAAAATACAGACAGTATTATTCAGGTGCCACTTTTCTGTTCCACTGCATAAACTGCTGCTCAGTACTGGCTGTATTTTGGCAAGAGGGATTCTGAATAACCAGCTACCATGTCTGTGTCCATGCACAAGCTGCTGGTTATTCAAAATACCTCTCCCCAAGGTACAACCACTACTGCTGTGTCACCACTGCTCTGTGCCAATGCATAAACTGCTGCCCAGTACTGGCTGTGTTTTGTCAAGAGGGATTCTGAATAAGCAGCTACCATGTCTGTGTCCATGCACAAGCTGCTGGTTATTCAAAATACCTCTCCCCAATGTGCAACCACTACTGTGCCAGTGCACAAACTGCTGGTGATTGCAAATGCATCTTACAACCAGTACTGTTCTGTTCATGCCCTGTTTACCACTGTTCGGTGCCAATTCATAAAAGGCATTCTTCAAGAAAAAACCAAAAAACCACGACTTTCCCCAAAATACAGACAGTGCTATTTAAGTAATTAATTTAATTTAGTGAGATTTCTGCCCTTGCATCCCACTGCTCAACTTTTCAACATTTGGCTTGTAACTGGTCAGTTTCAATCGAGTACAAATATCTAATGATCCATCAGTGAGCTGAGAGCAGAATTTGTTTCTAATATAGTTCATGTGAGAGAATACTTGTTCGCACAGATAGGTGGAGCCAAAAACTGACAGCATGCCAAAAGCAAGTCATTTCATTGCCTCGAAATTATCAGGGAGTGCCATCCAAACACAGAAGATAAGCCCAACGGTCTTTGGCAGCCTTTCCATCTCTGCCCACTTGTGCGCCACTGCTAGCTCTGCCCGTTTTCTTTCCAGATTTTCTAGCCCTGCATTTAGCGCTCTAAATTTATCCATCCAAATGTGGGACTCTACAAATTTAGCCACTTGCATCTCCAAATCAGCAATGGGGATGTTAAAATGGTCCAGCTGCATTTCCCCAAGATTCAATTGATATGGCTGGGTCATAAACCAGAAGGCTGGTACATATTTTCTGAAATCAGTAAATCTGTGACTGAAGTTTTTGATCAGCCCATTAATTGCTTCATCAAGCACTGCAGTGTTCATAGTGAAGCTGGGTTCTCATGTCTCATTGTTTATTTTAAATTTACGAAGGTAATCAAAATGATTTAGTGTCCCTCTTTCTAAGTCATTCTGGAACACTTTCAGTTTTGATGAGAAGGTCAGGACCTGTTCACACAGGGAGAGCACAGTATTGCCCCATCTTTGCAGACCAATATTCAGTTTGTTCAAATGTCCAGTCAGATCAACCAAGAAGAAAAACTTCTGGAGCCAAAAGCTGTTTGATATTTCTTCATGCACAATGCTCTTCTCATGTAAAAAATGCTTTATTTCAGTCAAGCTGTCTGTGAACTGTTTGAGGACCTTGCCCCTAGAAAGCCAACGAACACTGTTGTACATCAGTAGGTCTGAATACTGTGAGTCCAACTCTTGCAGAAGTTGTTTGAATTGCCGATGGTTCAGAGCCCAGGCAAGAATTGTGCTTACAATTTTCACAACAAGTGCCATGACATCTGCCATCTCCTTTCCAAGGGACTGGGCACACAGCGACTCCTGATGAAGAATGCAATGAAACATAATAATTGGCCATTGTAGCTTCTAGTTTTTACAAGTCCTTTGAGACATCCAGCCATGCTGGGGGCTCCTTCAGTACAAATACTCACTATTTTGTCAAGGGGCAGGTTCTCCTTCTGGAAATACTCACAGAGAGTATCGAAGATGTCCTCTCCTCTGGTTTGTTGCTTCAGGGGGCAAATACTCACTAATTCCTCTTTTACTCAGGACCCACAAACAAAACAAACCATTATTGTCAGTTGTGCTGTGTTCTTGATATCTGTGGATTCATCAAGTGCTAAAGAAAAGTAAGAGGATGACACAATATCTTTCACTACCTGAGAATCCACATCTTGCATCATTTTATGTGCATGATCCTTCACGGTCTTTGCAGACATTGGCAAATCTTGAATCTGGCGAATAATTTTGTCCTTTTCCTTGAAGTCTGCAAACAAATATGGAGCCATTTCAAGAAATGTATCTTTCAGAAATTCTCCATCCTTGAAAGGCTTCCCTGTGCGAACCACCTGCAGCGCTCCAATGAAGCTAGCTGTTGTAAAATGATTGGCAGATGATGACCAAGATGTCAGCATAGTTTGTTCCTTCCCCAATTTCTTTTCAAGCTCCTCAAAGACCTTCCTTCATGCATGTCCTTCAGGATATTTGGTTGCAAATGCTGCATGTTTTGTCATGAAGTAATGCTGTACATTCGATTTCTTGTTTGCAGTGAGAGATTCTCGACAAATCAGGCAGAATGGCAGTCCCTTCCTACTGATGAAGCCATGATCAAACCACTCATCCCGAAATGTCTGGTTCTCATCAGCAATCTTTCTTTCTTTAGCTGGATGCACCATGTTTGCTTGCAATGTACACCAACTGAGATACTTTCTGAATAAAGGCCACAAAATAACAAAAAGAAAGACCTCAAAAAAATCTATAATCCTTATTGCCATGAGGTAGGAAGAATGTCGTTAAAACAGAGCACACATCTTTGAGACACTTGAGGAAACAAAAGGCAAAAAAAAGAAGTAGCTCAGCTCCACAACCTGAGACACATTTAGAAGAATGGCACAACATAACAGTAAACCTCTTTAAGACCTCTTTAAGAAAGCCGTGTGGCAGAAGTGTGCACAAAAGGAGTTCCACAATTTGCTAATATGCAATTCAGATGAAGGAAAGATCATGCCACAAACACGTTGGATCCAGAGTCGGATGTAGCCACAGACATCGGACCCACAATTAAGGAACAGCATGGAGACTGGCAGAATGCCCACTAAACTGGAAATAGTTTGAACATGGCAGATGGCAATAACCAAAAGACTGATAAAACAGGCATACTTTATGATCAGTACATGTACCAACTCTGCACATAGGAAACAAGAATCCTTATTCTTATTTGAGACCTTGCTAAAGGACACAACAAAACAATAGATGCAGAACCAGCCAGTGTTAAGACACACTGCCTTTTGGGGGGAGCACCCTGGCCTGCTGTATTCGATCAATACTGATGTTCTCGCAACATGACTGCAGTGTTAAAGTGCAACAGAACATCAGAAGTGACCAATGCAGCACAGTAGAGCCCCACCACACACACACACACACACACACACACAAACAACAAGGCAGCGCTGCACATTTATATCTTATTTATTAAACCCACAGTAGTGACAGAATGCAGCAGCGGCAAGCCAGACATACCCCCATCCATAAACATGCCATGTTAAGATACACAGCCTTCAGCCAGCCTGGTGCCACTGAGGGTTGAGGCGCTGGACACAGCACCTTGTACCACACTGGTGACATGGGTTTGGGAATGAGCCAGGGTTGCAGGGGGTTGGGAGAGAAGGGAAGGAAAGGGATTGAGTGCCTGGACAGCTTTCCCTTCTCTGGGGAGGGTTCTGGGGATGCGCTGCTCTGTAGCAGGGGTGGAGCTTGGCAGGTGGTGGCACACAAGTGCCGAGCCGCCATTGCATGTCCAAGATCCCTGGGGCGAAACAAAGGAAAATCTCCATCCACTGGTAGGAGATGGTGGGACCAGGGACCACCCCCCAATGCCCAGGCAGAGTGCGTTAGCTACCATTGGAGCTCTTCCAATCTCTGGTTGCCCATCCAGATTTACACACAGGTCATCTGAGGAGAGTGGTGGTCCCACCCCAGAGGGTTTAAATCCTGGGAAATGGGTACCAGGAACAGATGGAGTGAAGTTGCCCCCCCCCAGCTGACTGGTAGGACTGAGCTTTCAGGCGGGCAGGATGGTAGTCAAGAGTCCCCACCAGAGAGTCGGGTGGTTGGCATCAGGAGGGAAATAAAGTCCACAAAAAAATAAAGATACACTGAACCCCTGGTCTGCTGTATTTGATCAATTCTGATGTTCTCTCAACCTGACTGCAGCATTAAAGCGCGACAGAACATCAGAAGTGATCAACGCAGCACAGCAGAAGCCCCCCCACATGCACCCACACACTCACCCCCAAGAAAGGCACTGCTGCATCTTTACATCTTATTTATGAAACACACAGAAGTGACACAGCAGCGGCAGCAAGCCAGTCATATGCACCAACCATAAGCATGCAGTGTTAAGTTACCCTGGGCTACCCCACCAATAAAGGCAATGGAAAAGAAAAAGTATATTGACACAAATCCAGCAAAACAGCAATTCAAGCAGCCCCTCACCCCTCTGACAACATAATACAATAAAATAAAAAAGTGCAGTAAGGTATTGCTTTGGTGTTGGGGGGGATAGGCTTGCTATATATATATGACCGCAGCTGACAACTGTATTGATATCACAGTCATATTAATATGATAATGAGGTGTCCCTTGAAAATGAGCATTTACCTTATCATTACTACTACTACTGCTGTCTAATGCAGCAAACCAGAGTAGCTAAGAAAGGGCATGGATTTCACATACCACAATCCCCCCCCCCGAAATGCCCACAATCATTACTCAAAATAATAATTCCAAACATAATTCAATGTATCCACCTGTGAATATGTCCAGGTGTTTCTGCTCCTCTTCTGGGTTCTTGTGGTTGCTTGCTGGTCTCTCTCACACAGGATTCTTGTGGTTACTTGCTGGTCTCCCTCACTCAGCTGATCACCCACTCCTCCTCTTCCCTACTGGGAAGCAGCAGCAAAAAATTCTGCAGGCAAAGGCAGCAGTACATGGGCTACTGGAGCAGGCAGCAGATTTACCTTTAGCAGACGTGCACTGCTCACACCCTGGGCTCACACTCTGCTAGGAGTGCAGATAATGTTCAGTTAGTACTGCTGTTGTCTCAGGTGTGGCAAGCCTCCCTGAACTGCTCACCAGTGGCCCAGTGAGCTGAAGGATCCCCGGTCAGCACAACCCACAGCCCAATGTGAATACAGCTCAGTTGTGAGTGCTGGGCACTGGTGCTGGATTCTCTGGCCTCCTGCTGGTCTCTCTGCCTAGTCTTCAACTGTGCCTGTGGTAGAACAAAGCCCCAAAATGCTGAGCTCAATAGGTGGCAATGAAGTAGGGCTGCACAGCGCTCCTCAATGCAGCAGTAGGCTAAGAAACACACTCCTCAGATGCAGCAGCAGGCTGTCTGGCTGGCAAAGCACTCCTCAATCCTCCTTGTATCCCTGTTACTCCAGAAACTGCAACCGACATTGTGGTTCCCCTTCTGGTTAACCCCGCGACTATATAGTGCTGTCGTGGACCTGAAGGGGAACGGAACACTCACACCTGCAAGCTCTTTAGGGGCGGGCTTTAGGTAAAGGGAGGATCTACAACCAAATAATGCAGCGGGGTGGCAGAAGAAGAGGAAAAGGGACAGACTGCAAGGAAGTCTTGGTGGTGCCACAAGCTAGAAGTCCCTGCTTCTTTGTTCTCTGCCTGGTGACCATGGACCACGTGGAATATGCATGAAAACACCATGTGGAAGAAACGGGAATGCCACTGCGGGGTCACTGGAGAACAGCGGGGAGTATTCTGGACCTGGCAGCACCTCGGGGGGGGAATGCCATGCGCGAAAAAAGGGATGCCACTGCAGGAATTTTCACCGGAGAGCAGCAGGAGCAGTGGGAAGTATTCTGGACCTGGCAGCACATCTCGGAGGTATGTGGGTGAAACAGGAGCCACCCCGGGAGCCGCAGGTTAGGGCAGGGAGAGCCGCATGCGGCTCGCGGGCCGCAGGTTGCCGACCTTTGAGCTAGGAGCTTAGAAAAGCCCCCCTCCCCAAGGAAGGACGCATACCCAGCTGAAGGCAAAATACAAACCAAGGCAGGAAAACAAGCACAGACGCACCGCAAAGATCAGCAGGAGTGGGGAAAGGTGGAGCAGGCCCCAGCCAGGCAGGCCCAACCAGCTCAGAGGACAAACTGGCAGAGCCTCCGGCTGCAAAAAAAAAATGCTTCACAGTGAAACTTTTAGGAACTGCTTACATAGCTCAGGAAGTGGGAGTGGCTGGCTGCTTGGTCACCGAACTACAGAGCAAGCCTTTCATTTGTAACTCTCCCATAAATCAACCTTGGGTCTAGTACCATAGTCTGTGCAGGCTAAACCACCTTGTGTTATTCCTAGTTTGTTTTGAGTTGTGTCTAGTACCACACAACCTACACTACCTTAGGTTACTCCTGGGACATTTACAGTTGTGTCTTGTAGCACTTTGCCTAATCAGCTTCACTACCTTTAACTACTTTAGGGACATTTGGAGTTGTGTCTAGTGACACACTTAGCAGTTTCTCTACTAATCGACCTTGGGTTACTCATAGGTCATTCCAAGCTGTGTCTAGTATCACACAGCCTAGGTAGCCTACCCCACTTTGGGTTACTCCTAGGTCATTTTGAATTATGTTTAGTAACACTCTTGGCAATCTCCCTTCAAACCAACCTTGGGTTATGCCGGTGTTATTCCAAATTGTGTCTAGTACTCCACAGCCTATGCAACCCACCCAAGCTGAGTTACTGTTGGGTCATTTTGAAATGTGTCAAATAACATACAGCACTTGGGGCTGGCCCAGTGGCACTGAAGGTAGAGGTGCTGGATGCCTTACCTCACACCATGCCGGTGACCTGGGTTCGGGAACAAACTCGGACCATCAGGGGTTGGACAGGGAAGGAGCAGATTGAGTGTCCGGAGGACTGCTCTCCTCTCCCTCAGGTGGGATGTGGGCACTGCTCGGCTCTTGAGTGACCCCTGATGGAGATCGGAAGTCCTGCAAGAGCAGGCGTAGAAAGGAGTAGAGTGTCGGCAGATGTTGGCAGCATGCCTGTGCAGATGTCATTGCATGTCCATGTTCCAGGGGAAACCAGAACACAGAAAAATGCCCTGATCCTCAGTAGGCAATGGTGGGGGTCGACCTCCACTCCCAGTGCTGGGTTCACAGCCTGCCTTCGGAACTTCTCTCTCTCCACTGCAACCTATCTAGATTGCAAAAAGGTCACCGAGAGGAGCTGGTGGTCCCACCCCAGGGGGCTTAGATCCAGGGGGCTGGGTTGTCCATGGCAGCAAAGAAGGGGATGTCTGGGTCCGAGAGGTAGGGACTGGGGCTTCAGGCAGGAGGGACCAGGTCGTGCTGTGTGTCCCCTCCGGAGAGAGTCTGAGGATTGGTGAAAGGTGGGGTAAAAAAGAATGTAAAAAAAAAAAAAAATACTGCGTTTGACAGTCTCCCTACTAATTGACCTTGGGTTACTCTTGGGTCATTCCAAGTTGTGTCTAGTACCACATAGCCTACACAGCCTATTTCACTTTGGATTACTCCTGAGACATTTGAGTTGTGCCTAGTAGTACACAGCTTATGCAGCCTACCCTACATTAGATTACTCCTGGGTCATATTGAATTGTATCTTGTAATGTACTTGGCAGTCTCCCTGTGTATTCATCTTGGGTTACTCCTGGGTCATTCTGAGTTGTGCCCAGTACCACAAAGCCTATGCAGCCTACCCTACATCGGGTTACTCCTGGGTAATTTTGAATTGTATCTTGTAACGTACTTGGCAGTCTCCCTATGTATTCATCTTGGGTTACTCTTGGGTCATTCTGAGTTGTGCCCAGTGCCACAAAGCCTATGCTGCCTACTGTACATTGGGTTACTCCTTGGTAATTTTGAGTTGTATCTTGTAATGTACTTGGCAGTCTCCTTTTGAGTTACTCATGGGTCATTCTGAGTTGTGCCCAGTACCACAAAGCCTATGCAGCCTACCCTGCACTGGGTTACTCCTGGGTCATTTTGAATTGTGCACATGAGAAGTGTAGTTCCTTTGGGTACTCTCACTTTAATTATGTAATACAGTCAGTGTACTTTGGGGTCTGACAAGGGCTCCTTATAGACCAAAGAAATGTTCGGTAAATCAGCTGGACAACTGATTCAGACTTGGAAGGAAACATTTTTTTATTTATTCCCAAAATTCACTTCAGGTTCTGATCAAGATTTGCTTGCTCCAACATTTCATCCATGTATGGACTTCCTCAGGGAGATCACAGTCCTCCTGCATTATTCAAACAAGTATGTACGTAGTTTTATTATCACAATATAAAGTCACAGCTGTCCCAGTGGCACTGAGGATTGCGGTGCTGGATGCCACACCTCACGCCATGCTGGCTACCCAGGTTCGGGAATGAGCTCGGGCTGTTGGGGGTTGACAAGGGAAGGAAAGGATCGAGCATCCAGAGGACTGCTCTCCTCTCCTGGGAGAGAAGGGGTTCCTGTTCCCGCAGTCTAGCAGCCTCTGGTGATGACTAGGGGCTCACAGCAGTTGGGAACCAGCTGGCAGGGAATTGGTCAGGGAAGCACTTCTGTGAGTGTACTCGGGAGTGAGAATGTGCCATGCTGAAGTGCATTGCACTACCTAGCTAATGGGGGGAAGAAAGCTTGAAAATACCCCCTTCCCACTGGTAGGTGAAGGTGGCTTTAGCAGCGCCAGGCACCATGTCCAACATTGGGCTGAGGGTGGCTCCTGGTTTTGCTCCACCAGACACTCTAGATAGAGTGCCAAGTAGGAGCTGGCAGTCCTTGCTCCCTGGGGATGTAGATTCTGGGGGTTGAGATGGACCTGGGGAGGGGGGAAGTGAGCCCCAGGAGGATTACCCGTGACTTCAGGGAGGATTCCCCTTGGCTTCAGGTGGACAGGATAAGCCAGGTAAGCCCCATGACCTCGCTGGAGAGAGTCCAGTGAAGAAGGGAGAATAAACAAAAGTCTATAAAATAAAAGATATAAAGTCACACTTGAAAATACCAAGTGCAGTTTTCATTAAACATTAAATTAAAATATGTATTTACAAAGACTGCTGCTAAGCTGTACCACTGTTTACTGTTTCAGATAAAAAGACGCTTTCTTCGGTATTTCCTTGACAGCTTTTTCAATAAATTATCATGTTTGCTGTGCAATGATTTTGACAATGTGTGTACCTATTTCAGTAAACCATGTGACAACTATTTCAGTAAAATGAAATTACTAACCAGTGATCAGATAATCCAAGGTCATAGAAACATAGAAACACAGAAGTTGACGGCAGATAAGGACCGCAAGGCCCATCCAGTCTGCCCATTTCTTTTTCTACCTTATAAATGTGCCAGCGGCCTTTGCTCTGTCAGCAGCCTATCTATTCATACTTATCTGTATTGCTCCCTTATGCCTATACCATGCCTGTTTGAAGCCCTGCACTGTATTCATAGTCCCCACTTCCTGCGGTAGGCTGTTCCATGCATCCACCACCCTTTCTGTGAAAAAGAACTTCCTCACATTACCCCTTAATCGGCCTCCCTCTAATCTCATGCTGTGTCCTCTTGTCTTGCTATTTTTCTTAAATTGAAACATGTTAGACTCTTTCAGCTTGTTAATGCCCTTAAGGTGTTTGAATGTTTTGATCACATCACCTCTCTCTCCCTCATTTGCTCTTGGGTATACATATTGAGCTCCGTTAATCTGTCCTCATATGTTTTCTCAACATACAGTCATACTTCAAGTTCAAAAAAGTGTTTACACTTTACTACATAATCAAAAGCCTTATTCATCTTAGGAGCATGCTTAATAGTGTTAACAACACTACAGAGACATGTGTATGGAATTACTTCAAGACACCAATAACTATGCCCTAGTCCCAGGCGCTCCTACACTCACAATTACTGATAGTGTTAAAAATGTTTTAAAAACGGCTATAGATGGCTGGCCCAGGGGCTTGGAGAGCTGAGGTGCTGGGTGCCTTACCTCCTGCCATGCTGGTGACCCAGGGTTGGGAATGGAACTGGGTTGCTTGGGGGCTGGTGGGGTGAGGAAAGATTGATCATCTCAATACAGCTCTCCTTCCTCAGGGAGGGGGGTTTGAGTGGTGTGCTGCTTGCCTGGGGTGGCAGCACATTCATGTCACCATGCAGGGAAGGAAACCCGCATACAGGGCACTGAGGCTGTCTCCACAGAAGCAGATCTCAGACTTTGTGTTCATTGCATGTACATGGGCCCAGGGGGAAAAATGGAGGAAAAAACACTCCAGCTGGCAGGATGATAGACTGACCCTCCTCCCCGCACAGACCCTGCACCAGTACCTGAGCATAGCCACAAGTTCTGTGCCAGAGGATGGTGGCTAAGATAAGTCCCAGGGGAAGCCAGGTGATGGGGTTGGGGGGGGTCAGTCACAAGGGGGCCACCAAGCGGTTCCATGTGGTATGGATGAATGCAAAAGAGCGAGCCCATATCGGCAAACGGATAACAGAGAGGACTGGAATGGTGATGGTGCTTTTTCTGAGGGGTGCTTCGCCCCCTGCACTCCCTTTATTTAATATGTAACTCCAAGGTCGTAGTACCTTGGGGACAGGGAATACTGGTTTTGCTGTTCACTCACCATTTTCCATTTGCCAAAATTTGGACTCACTCTTTTGCATTCGCCCAAATCATGGGATACCCCACCAAAGGGAGGACCAGAAGCTAAACAGATGATGAAAAGGAAAAATAGAAGAACGGAAAGCAGAATTGCTAGTAGCTAAATATCCTCACATTCCAGTATTTTACAGTCTCCCTAAAATGTAAAAATCTGTTCTTAAACCTCCAGGAAGGCTGATAGTTTCAGGACTGGATTCAATTTTAGAACCAATTTCAAGTTTTGTAAGTATGTTTGCAAAACCACTAGTTGAAAAAATTAGCAGCTACGTAAGAGACTAAGCAGATGTTTTGAACCAGATTGAGGAGGAAAATTCAAAGGAAGGTCTACAGGATACGCTTTTAGTGACAATGGATGTGAAGGATTTTTACACTTTTATCCCTCACAGGGAGGGAATATACACATTAATCGAGGCTTTGGAGAGAAGTACAGAGTTACATGGGAAGGAACAAGAGACGTTACGAGAATTGGCTAGATTAGTGCTTTATAAGAATTACTTTAGGTTTGAAATACAGTTTTACAGGTAGAGAAAGAGGATGGCTATGGGGATCACAATGGCTCCAACCTATGCCAACTTACTTACGGAAGCCTTTGAGGAGCAGTTTATTTTAAGCCCCATGTACAACCCCTTTCACAAACATATACATCTGTGCAAGAGATACATTGCTGATTTGCTGTTTTTATGGACAGGAGATGAAAATTCAATTAAAGAATGTTTGGAGTATCTTAATGGGGCAACTAAAGTCGACGTTACAGTGCAGTCAAGCTGAATTCCCTTTTTTTGGATTTGTTCATTTATAAGAAAAACAGATTAGAAACATTGTTATATAAAAAAACCTACTAACCGAAATACTTTGCTGCACAACACTAGCTTCCACCCACACCACCTGCTCAACAATATGCCCTACTCCCAAATGCTACAGGTAATTAGAAACTGTAGTGAAGGAGATACCAGAAACTAAGAAACATGGGTCAGAGATTTACTGATAGGGGTTACAAACGGGGCAGTCTCAGATGGACAATTACAAGGGCCAAGAAAAAAAAACAGGGTAGACCTGTTGGAGACTAAGGTATCGGAATATCATGCAAGTAGTAATAGGCTGGTCCTAAGATCAGAATACTCTGGGGAGAAAAAGGAAGATATATCAAATAGATTGTCTATGAAAACTGGGGGAATATTAGAAGGACTGGATATACCTGAGTTCACTTTAAAGCCCATCTTGGCTTCTAAGAAAGTAAAAACCAGTAAGGACAGTGTGACAGGGGTGAATAAGTCCCTGCCTCATTTGTTATACAGAAAGAGTTAAATGCAAGGATCTGTTCTATCCTTTCCTTTTCTGTCTCCTGTCTGTCTGGTTGGGCAACCAAATGTTCTCGTGAGACCTAGGAACTGATCACTCTATTGGTGTCGCAATTATCCGCCTCTTGCTATCTCTCTACCTTCACTTGCTGTTCTGTCTTTTCTTCTCCTTGCATATGTGTGGTTGTAAAAACATGTGAATCTTTGTGTGAAACTGTGATACTGGGATTCCTTTGTTTGAAACTGTATGTAGTTATACTGTTCAAACGATTGCAAAGAGCTATTTGGAACTCAAAGGGGTTAACCTGAGATGCAGTTTGAGCTCCTATTAGGCTTGTTTGCAAACTCTTGCAGAGCTGTCAGCAGGGGGCCAGCTTGCAACATTGTTTTATTGGCAAACCTGCTCTGCAAAGAAACTTGCGAGAACATTTCATGAGAAACAGGATGTCTTTATGTCTTTTAAAAAGTTCCCAGGATACACATTTATAAAAAAAGCAGCAATCGTTTGCTGGGGAGAGACTGAAACTTGGAAATAGAGATACTGTCAGATGAAGGACTTTGTACTGCCCTGCTGTTACAGTATTGATAATAATAAAACACATAGGCCCAGATATTCAAAAGGGTTGCGCATGGCGCAACGGTGTTGCGCCATGCACAGCCCACTGATGCACCCCGGTGCGATATTGAAAAGGGAACAGTGCGCCGCAAAACTCCCGATGCACCGGGGCGCATCAGTAATGTATGCAGGCACAGGTGGGGGGGGGGGCGCGTGCCCATGCATAAACTGCACAGCCCGATATTCAGCCCGGGCCGTGCAAAGTTATGTAGGTGCACCCCCTACCTGTGCCTGCATAAAGTTACACCAAAAAAAAAAAGGAACAAGTTGAGGGCCACCCACAGGTGAGTTGCCGTGACAGTAGGCACAACACAGCAGCTGCCACCCTGTGGGTGGCCTCGACGAGCCTGGCTATACCTGGCGGTGCCCCATGCCCCAATCGCGAGCATCAGTATCCCTCCAAGTCCAATATCCCTGGTGGTGCAGTGGACTGCAATTGCCGATCGCGGGCATAACTGTAATTCCCTCCCAGTAGCCCGATCGTAGGCATAACTGTATCCCCGAGTAGCCCATTGCAGGCATAACTGTAACTCCTCCCCATTAGCCCGATCGCAGGCATCAGTATCCCCCAAAGTCCAATATCCCTGGTGGTTCAGTGGACTGAATGGAGCCCGATCGCTGGTGGCATTCCTCACCCCCAAGTCCGAAATCCCTGGTGATCTAGTGGACCCCCACCCCACCTGCCTGCCGCCCCACCGCCCGCCGACTGACAGCTCGGTATGGCTGCATGCCCATTGGTTCAGAGCATGAGCCAATGGGCGTGCAGCCCATACTGTACTATTCAGTCCAGATATGTGAGTTGAACTTGCGCCACCGCATCTCAATGCTCCACTCTGACCATGTGCGCTGACGCAGTTCCACCGCACCATGCACTGTGGGGATGCCCAGGGGAAGATATTCAAAGCAGTTGCGCCATAGCGCAACTCCGTTGAATATCGCCCTGGCCACACCCCAGCGCAACTATTTTGAGCGGCGCACAGGCTTGCGCCACAAACTCGCGCAGTTTGAATATCTGGGCCGTTGTGTATTTTACAACTGCTGCTGGTCTTCCTATGCTTCCTGACCTATGCCTTGATGATAAACAGATTAGTCCACTCGGACCACTTTAAGGGAGACCAAGCGGGACACTAGCTACTTGTGGACTCATTAAGAAAGGGTATGTTTCCATGTAATAGGTGCTGTTGTTGCAATAATACTAGAAAAAGAGAGTTTTTAAGCATCCCAGAACTGATCAAAGGTATTTGATAAAAAAAATCACCTAAATTGCAATAGTGACCACATAATCTATCTGCTAGCTTGCCCTTACAGCAGAATCTATGTAGGTCAGACAACAAGACCCCTTAAAACATGGATAGGGGACCATAAAAGTAATATTAGGAACAAAAATGAAAATTCCCCTGTAGCCCAACATTTCAACAATGTGGGACATATACCAGCATCTTTAAAATGTGGGGGCATTGAAGCAGTACCAAAACCAGATTTGGGGGGGGGGGACTGGGAGAAACAGGTTTTTAAAAGAGAAATGTACTGGATATACACTATGGGAACACGAGATCCGGAGGTGGGAATGAATCAGGAAGAAACTGACAAGTAAGTTGGTGACTTCCTTAAAGAAGTTTTTTTCTGTAGAATTAACTTGGATATAGCTTTTCTCATGGGAAACAGGTTATAAAACCCTGAATAGCATGCATTGAGGAGATAAAACTGCACACAATGTTAAGTTTTATAAGTGATCGGGCCTTCCCACTGCTTCGACAAGGACAGCAGTCCATCCCCCCCCCCCAACGATGATTGATCATGGATAGTTTTCCGCAACACTAAGGTAGAACTACAATTGAGAACTAAAAGGATCTAAAATGAGCCTACACATATGAATGCTTGCAAAAGCACCCTAGTTGTCTGCTGTAGGCAGGACTCGTTATAGGTTGCTTTTCAATCAGTACGACGGCTGATCAAAAGTTTGGGTGGTCTCATTGACTTTTTATGACCAGACTGTCAGCAAGCACCAGACATGTCCCCTCTTTTACGGCATAATAGGAAGCCAACTGAGTGCTCATTGTGCTAGAGCAGGGTTTCTCAAATGGTGAGGCCAGCCTCCCAGGGGAGGCCTCAACCTGTTCCAGGGGAGGCTCAAGCAAGCCTTAATATGTACTATATTTAAATGTCAAGTTTTGGATGCTTCGTGTGAAAGGATGCAGTGAAGTAAAAGTGAATAATGGCATGTGAATTTATGTACAAAATGGTTACTAGGAAAGACACGCTCAACAAACACTTGTTTCCTGGTATGACATGGGGAAAGCTGAATGGAGAAAATACATTGCTTGGAAACTGTACAAAACAAAATGCAAAATAATGCAAATGAATAGGAACAAGGTAACAACTGACCCATTATACTGGCTGCAGAAAATAGAGAATACTGGATAGGCAACTATGCAGAACCAGTGTGTTCTGGCACAGAGAGATTCTGATTCCCTCTGACCTCGAGAGCAAAGCTCGAGAGGTCCATGGGAATCAAAACCCGAGGTGGCAAAACACACTAGTTGTGCATAGAGTTGCTCATCCTATACTTTTTATAGTGTATAGTGCTGTGTGTAAAATGTGTTTTGTGAGTTCTATTGCTTTCAAAATGAAACTGACTCATGCAGTCTCTAGAGGTTCTAGAATGCTGTTCTATCACAGTAGGGTAGAACAGCATTCCATGACCTTGGAACTGTGGTAGAACAGCATTTTGATTGAAAGGGATGGAATTGTATACAGAGCAACATTCCACTATACACAATAGCACAAATACAAATGTAACCCCTAGATGGCGCTATCCCAGGGGCTACTACCCCTGCCTGATTTGCCACTAACAGGTTGAGGGGCCTGGATCCAATGGCGGGTGCCTCCACCCAGAGGTCAGGGTTTGCAATAGTTAAACTAACTTGGTCACAGCCCTCTGGGACACTGCAACCCCTTTCTTCCCACTAGTGGCCCACACAATATATCAGAATTACCTTCACAGTATACACTTACCCCAGGTCTGGTTCCGCACTGGGACCTCCTGTGAAATGAGATACAGTGCAACAATCACAGTACAGTACTTTAACATAGACAAATACCTCAGGCAGTATAACTTTGCTGAAACAAGCAGCTCTGATTTATTTAGGGGATATAACAAGGACAGGGGAAATCAGGTTAATTAGCTTATCACTCTAATAATCTACTTCATGGCTCTGTGCACAGGCCTATCCCTATCAGTTACTGTCCCTGGGTACCCAAGCCCCAGTGGCTAGTCCAAACCGTGGCAGCTGGTAGGGCCCTTTCACACAGAGAAAAGGAGAATTAAACAGTCAGCAGTACAGTAATTCCATTTGGATTTAATGTGGCAATTCAACAGGGAGCAACCCTGAATTAGTACTCAGACCTCCAAATAAGATAGGGTCCTTCAATGTCAGCAGGGCTCACTTGAGGTACACAAACCTCTTCACACATCCATATAAAAGAAAGTACTATACCAGGCAGGCTGCATCTGTATCCCGATCGCAATTACTGCACAATACCGGGAGAACACACAGCAGATTCAGTTCCTGACAGACCGAGTGCAATTTTCAGCAATTCTTCCAGTCTTCTACAGGGTGAGCCTGGTTTCTACTCTTCAGAGATCCTTTGATTCTTTTCACAGGACGGATTCAGTCCTAACAAGCTGTTACACAAGCTGCAGACCGAACTCTGGGCCTTACACGTTTTTTGACTAAAACTGCACACTGAAAAGCACAGGGCTCCTTCCTTCTTCACTGCCAAAGCTCAACTGAACTCCAACTGACGAAACCGGCACTTCCTTTGAGTTCCTCCCAGTTCTTGACTGGATTGGCTGTCACTCACAATAGACTGCTGCTGTTGGTCCAAAAGGCACTGAAGTCTAAACTACATCTCCCAGAGTCACTGCCCATACAATCCTCTTGTGGCTGGCTCAGATTATGAGTCCAAGTTCTGATTCGTCCAAGGCATCATTTTAGAGCTAGCTTACCCCACACTGATTGGTCCAGTTCAGCAGTTCAAAACTAGAATGGGGAACTAGCAGACACAGTTCTGACTGCAAAGAAAGCAGGTTAGACAAACTGTAATTTCATTATTACTCTAAATAATTTCTGGCAAACAGTTACATCTTTCAGATAGGTTCCCTTTGCACTCCTAGTGACTGCAAAATGAAGTGAATTGGCAGCAGCTCGAGTGGTACTCAGAGAAGCACACAGTCCCCATACAACTAATTATGTCTGCAAGCAGACAGCTCTTAAAGAGACAGTACCAGAGGCTCTAAAACACTCACTGATAAATGGCTTAAATGCCAAACACCATTCAGGCTTGGAGCATTCAAGCAAGCTCCTGGAAGTCTTTGGGAACCCCCATTTGCAGGGGTTACACCCTTCCTGGTTTGGGAAAGCTTGACGTCCGGCAAGCAAGCCATAAGTTTCAACTGCAACCATATACATTTGCATTAGGCTCGTACATGTAATCATCAGTCAATATATCATTTTACCAAGAACACATTTCTGAAACATTGCAGTACGTCACTCTTTACAGTATTACATACACATTGTACCATAACTCAAGTTATTACCTCTTGTACATGAAACCTGAAGAGAGGGGCCCTTCCCTATCAGTTACCTTTGGGGCTGGATGGGGCAAGGGCACCATACTTAGAGGGCAACACAAGTAACTTGAGTTAGCACTGATGCTCAGTTTGGGCAATGAGCTCGGGGACACATACACTCCTTTATGGACAACATTGAGAGGCAAGTCCACAGGCCTCCCAAGTGAATCATAACTGAGGTGCACCACAGGCTTTACAGCTCGACCAGTCTTTCTAGGGGAACTGTTATAGTCTCTGCACTCTGAGCCTCATTTTCAGCATTGTCCTCACTTGTCAGGGAGTCTCCATGGGGGTAGAGAGGCTAGAACCTGGGGCACTTTCAGCTCCAGGAGTTACAGTTTCTGAGTCCACAACATTTGGCTCGCATGGAGAGCTTTGGACACTGGCAGTGGACTGTCAGGGCACTCAAAATACTCTTCTTGTTCGGTGTATCACCAGTCTGCCCCAATCTATCATTTTCCTCCCTGAAAGCTCAAACAGTTCAACCATGCACAATGATTCCATTTCATCTGATCTGATGTTTGCACTTCACTTTCTGGGAGCATTGGCTCCAGGGATGAAGCTTGGGGCTTAGACAGTCCAGAAGGCCCAGCTTTGTCTCCAGTATTGACTAGGGATTGCCCCAAACAATTGACTCAGTTCGTAAGAAGGATAGTATTCAAAGTCACTCACTTTCTTCCGATATGGACTGACAGTCATGCTCAACTGGGACTTGTGGAGGGAACACTTTAACTTTGCTTCTGTAGGTGCAGACTTTCTTGATCTTTTCTTAGCAGCAGCTCTAGTCACTGGTCCAGAGGGGCATCTTCTAGGGGCTCAGACTCAATTAAGATTTGTGCAATGGGAGTAAATGATTTCTATGCATTGTTTTTACATCTTTTGAATTATTCTCAGGCCTTACTTTGTACACTGGCAGATCATCTAGTTTGCCCACTACAATGTGAGGAGATGGTGCCATCTGTCAGCAATCTTGTGCTTGCCATGCAGTCCCAGATTTCTTAGCATACCCATCTCCTCCTGGAGTTCCTGTGCTTTCACCTTTTATCATACCTTTCTTTGTTGGCCAGATTTCTTTGGCAGCCATGGTTTGAGCCAGTTGGTACGCATGAGTTAGCTCCTTTAACTTTTGCACATACTGTAAATAGTTGTCAGCTTGAACCCCATCAGAGAGACCCCAAAACACACATCTACTGGTAGTCGAGCTTCTCTCCAAACATCAGGCGGTAGGGGGAGAATCCAGTGGCATCACTTTTGGTGCAGTTATAAGCATGTACCAGGGTGCTAATTTGTTGGCTCCATCTAGGCTTGTCCTTTGGGTGCAGGGTGCCTAGCATATCTAGCAAAGTGCGGTTGAAACGTTCAGGCTGTGGGTCCCCCTGGGGTGGTAAGGAGTGGTTCTGGACTTCGTGACTCCACAGAGAAAGCATCTCTTGATCAGACGACTCTCAAAGTCTCTCCTTGATCAGAATGGATTCTTTGTGGAGCCCATAGTGAACAAAAAGTTTTCTACAAGTACTTTGGCTACAGTGGATGCTTGGTCTTTGGTGGGAAAGCTTGCATATCTCGTGAAATGGTCAGTGACCACCAGCACATTACTGATATTTCTTTGATCTGACTCCAAACTTAGAAAATCAATACAGACCAGCTCCATGGGTGCACTGGTGGTTATGTTAACAAGGGGCAGCCCTCTGGGGCAAAGCTTTCCTCGTAAGCAGCGATCACAAGTTCGAATGTGTTGCTCCACATCAGCCCCCATCTTAGGCCAATAGAATCTGGATCTCACCAAGTCAAGTGTTCTGTCTATACCAAGGTGCCCCATGTGGTTGTGCAAGGACCTCAATACTGAGTCTCGAAAGGCAGTGGGCAGCACTAGTTGTTGTTTGTCTACTTGTCCCCCTCTGTCTACTGTTTCTCTGTATAACAGTTTATTGATCAGTTTCAACTTAGGACCTTCTTTGTATAACAGTGCAGTTCTCAAATCAGTGGAGCGTAATTTGGACACATCTTTTCCTGCATAGAGGGCTTCTAAAGCTGCTTTGATCATGGGATCGCGGGATTGAGCCCGCGAATACTGTCATTGTCCAGCTGAGGCAGTGCACCAATGTCTATTGCAGAAAAGTGGCAATAAGCAGCAGGTATGCAATTCTCAGAGGCTCCCAAGCAATCCACCATGCAGTCCACTGCGTCCGTGGACATTTGTTCCTCCTGTCAAACTTCCGCAGAGTGCCCGAATGTCAGGTTCTGCCAGTCGGACCCAATCATTCTGGGAACAGGCCTCCGGAGAGAGCATCAGCATCTATGTGGTTCAGACCTGCTCGGTATTCGAGAGCATAGTCATATGTAGATAATGCAGAAAGCCACCTATGGCCAGTGGCATCCAACTTAGCTGAGGTCTGACATAGGTCAAAGGATTATTGTCAGTTTTACTAGTATTTTAGCCCCATACAAGTACTCATGGAATTGGTCAACAATAGCCCACTTCAAAGCTAGGAACTCTAACTTATGTACAGGATAGTTCTTTTCGGATGGGGTCAGGCTCTCTACAAAGGCCACTGGTCTCAGGCCATTCTCGTGCTCTTGGTACAACACAGCCCCAACCCTTGCAAGCTAGCATCAGTGTGCAGGACGAAGGTTTTCTTGGATCGCATAGGCCAGCACTGGAGCATGGGTAAGTTGATATATGATCTCATGAAAAGCAGTCTCACAATCAGAGTCCAGGGCCCCAAATACTTCACGGATGAAAATACACTCTTTCAGTCTTGAGGGATGCTGACTTTGGTATTTTTGTGGGTTGGGGATACCCTTGAGTAAGGTTAAGTAAAGGGCTGGATCACTCTTGAATAGTCCTTGATGAAGCTCGAGCACAACCACAGAATCCCAGGAATCTTTGCAGTTCTTTTAGATTTTGGGCTGTGGCCAGGTGGTCAAGGCCTCAACTTTACTTGGTCGGTCTCTATTCCTCGGTGGATACTATGTGTCCCACATACTTTACTGATGTTTGAAAAATTGACACTTATCAATGGACAGTTTAAGGCCAAAGTCCTCCAGTCGGTCCAATACCTTAAATAATCTGCTCTCATGTTCCTCCAGTGAGCTGCCAAACACAATAACATCATCTAGGTATACCAGGCACTCTAGTAAGTTCATGTCCCCACTGCACGCTCCATCAATCGTTGAAAAGTGGCTGGGGCACCTGAAATCCTTGAGGCATCCTCATGAATTCATAAAGCCAGCGGACAGATAAAGGCTGTCTTTTCACGGTCCTCTGGGGCCATCGGGATCTGATAGTACCCACTGCGGAGATCCAGCACAGAGAACCACTTGCTCCCTGCTTAGGCAGTCCAAAGCATCCTGAATGCGGGCATTGTGTACTGATCAGGATAGTCCGCGGTTTAAGGTGCTATAATCCACACACATCCTTACTGTTCCATTCTTTTCCTCACTACCACAATGGGGAAGCATAAGGGCTTCTGGATTCTTGTATTACACCAGCAGCTAACATCTCTTGCAGATGCCGCCTCACATCATCTATGTCAGCAGGTGCCAGGCGCCGAGACCTCTCACGAAATGGTCTTCGTCATGCAGCCGGATATTGTGCTCAGCTCCTTGCACGCATCCTACATCCCATTCCTTTAAAGAAAACACCTGGTCTCTCTGGGCAAGCTTCTCACTGATCTTCACTTTCCATTCAGCTGGCAGCGAGTCGCCAAATCAAACAAGTCAGGCGCATTTCGTCATTCTTCCTTGAACTCTTGCTGCTGGGTAGCACTGCAGTGTCTGCACAATGCACATTAGCCAGGATGCAACCTCTGTTTACTCGAATGTCTCTTTCAGACACATTATGAACTTGGACCATTACCCTTCTGGCATAAGTATGGGCTCTAGCAGGCAAAATACTAGGCTTGACTAGCAGTCCCTCTGGCAATTTTCCATCGCCTGGTGCATCCAACATTAATATTTTATTCTTAACATCCTTTCTGATACGGACCTCTCCTGTAAGGTACACTGGGCATTTGGGCCAGGATCAGAGACTCAGGATCCTTCTTCCATACAATCTCGACCGTTCCTCTGGTTCTGTTTTTTCAGCATCTCTGTGCCTCATAGGCCTTCTTAATTAAAGCCGGAACTCTTAAAGCTCTACTAGTCTTTGACCCTGTTTTTCATAACACAACTGTGCCAGCCTTCCGAACATATGAGCATTTGTTCCAATCAACAAAGGGACACCATCATACAGTCCAGTGGGGGACACACTAAGGCTAGGGTCTCTACTTGTTCGGCCACTCCAGCCACGGAGGTGGGGAAAGACAGCCAAATCTCGATATATACCCGGAATAGGGTAGGCTCTCTCACTTAACCCCATACATGCAGTCCTTCTAATGGTTGTAAGGGTATGTCTGACAAATGCTTCTGATACCAATCTTGGAACATAATTGTCACTTGGGAGCCACTGTCTAATATAGCTCTTGTAGACACTCCGCTCACCTTTACAGTGGTCTCCATGGAGGGACCCACTATTCTGGACCAGTCTGGAGAGGCGGTAGGGGCCTGGGCAACTGACCTTGCCACAAAAGGACGGAATTAGCATTTTTGGTGCCCTCACTGGGATCATGTCGGCACCTCTTAACCACTGATTTCTTCTCCAAGCTCTCCTTGTAGCCTATATGCAACTTTGTCAGTGTCTTTGGGGACTGGCATTCCTTTCATGTGCCCATCTTTCCCACAATTATAGCAAAACATACTTTCTGGAGTTTGAGCTGGCCGAGGCGCCACACTGGGAGCCAGGGCGGGGTATTACTAACTGGAAACCTGGTGCCATCTCTGTCTGCGTGATAAGCATTTGGAGACATCTCGTCAGTTTCTCCACTTCCATGGTCAAGGAATCGAGTTCGAGCTGTTATCAGCAGGAGATACATGGGTGGGTACCTCCCACCCCATAGCAGATGCAGTCGGATATAGGTCAGGGCCTGTATTTGCAGGCGTGGCCTTCATAAAGGGACTGTTTTTGAATTCCCGATCTCTCTCAACAGTTCGCCCCATTGTGACATATCTTTTCCTTGTCAGAGCACTCATTGACTGCCAACCTCTGCCCCTGAACTTCACTTTGATGGGTCACCCCAGTCACTCGGGTCGAAGCCGCAGCTATTGGTGCAGGTCCCTCCCGAGGTCGCCTTTTTTCAACTCCAATTTCTCTCATTAACTCATCATAGGAGGGTGGGATTCCAGTCGATCTGCCAGGTGTAACTGAAGCAACAGCAGTTCTGAGAAGGGGCAGACTTAGTGATCCTGTCCAGCCTGGTTCGGTCCAGTTCAATCGCTGGCAAACTACCTTTCTGAGGCATTCTTGCAACAATTTTCCAGCCGAGATACATACACAGACAACAACTCCCTTGGTACTGTTGTGCATCTCTTACTCCACCATAGGTCCTCATCAGAATCTGGGCTCCCTACACATTCTCCAAGGCCTCAAGATAGGCCTGCAGTCGCCTCAGGGTTACTGGCCCGCTTAGCACGGATGGTAGCCAGGCAGGACCTCGGAGGCTCACTAACCCTCTTCGCTTTCACCTTCCGAGCATTGCCATTCTAGCACTTGGGGGGCAACATAGTCTATCCAGGTCTCCCAGTCATCCTCCCCTTGGGGGGTGGGGAGGGTGCCAGAGAAGATCCTCAACCTTCGGTAAGAGTCGTGACTAATGGCAGGTGCAGAAATAGGAGTCTGCATTGGTTCAGCCACCATTACGGGCACTGGAGCAGGAGAGGGTGTTGGGGGAGGAACACCCCCAGGTGGAAAGAATAGTTTCTTCAAGTCCTCCACAGTTTTCCCCTCTCCCAGCAACCATTCAGCAAATTTCTCCTCAAAAGTTTCAGATAGTGGTGGGGGCTGATTCCCCCCCGGGTCTTTACTGTCCTTAGTTATCACTCTCCAAGCAGTGAGGGCTCCCTCTGGGGTAATGGTCTGTGGCACTTTGGAGCTATCTATGGGATCCTTAAACTCTACTAGGGCCAGGAAAGTGTGGGTGAGCAGATTAGCATGCCGACCCACCACCACAGGGTTTTGTAAACCTTCCACCTTGGAAAGTACTCCTGCACAGTGTCCGTATTGATACCCAGGGGATGTCCAGGATAAGCATAGCATTTTGGGGTCGATCTCCTCCCAGTACACCACTCCACCAGCCGTGCACAGCCACTTCTGTCGGGTACCCATTTTTTTCTTAACAGTGGTTCGTGAATATGGCCACTAGAGGACACACAATCCCAGCGGTGAGCCTCCAAGATGTAACCCCTAGATGGCGCTATCCCAGGGGCTACTACCCCTGCCTGATTTGCCACTAACAGGTTGAGGGGCCTGGATCCAATGGAGTGCCTCCACCCAGAGGTCAGGGTTTGCAATAGTTAAACTAACTTGGTCACAGCCCTCTGGGACACTGCAACCCCCTTTCTTCCCACTAGTGGCCCACAATATATCAGAATTACCTTCACAGTATACACTTACCCCCAGGGTCTGGTTCCTGCACTGGGACCTCCTGTGAAATGAGATACAGTGCAACAATCACAGTACAGTACTTCTTAACATAGACAAATACCTCAGGCAGTATAACTTGCTGAAACAAGCAGCTCTGATTTATTTAGGGGATATAACAAGGACAGGGGAAATCAGGGTTAATTAGCTTATCACTCTAATAATCTACTTCATGGCTCTGTGCACAGGCCTATCCTATCAGTTACTGTCCCTGGGTACCCAAGCCCTAGTGGCTAGTCCAAACCGTGGCAGCTGGTAGGGCCCTTTCACACAGAGAAAAGGAGAATTAAACAGTCAGCAGTACAGTAATTCCATTTGGATTTAATGTGGCAATTCAACAGGGAGCAACCCTGAATTAGTACTCACGACCTCCAAATAAGATAGGGTCCTTCAATGTCAGCAGGGCTCACTTGAGGTACACAAACCTCTTCACACATCCATATAAAAGAAAGTACTATACCAGGCAGGCTGCATCTGTATCCCGATCGCATTACTGCACATACCGGAGAACACACAGCAGATTCAGTTCCTGACAGACCGAGTGCAATTTTCAGCAATTCTTCCAGTCTCTACAGGGTGAGCCTGGTTTCTACTCTTCAGAGATCCTTTGATTCTTTTCACAGGACGGATTCAGTCCTAACAAGCTGTTACACAAGCTGCAGACCGGAACTCTGGGCCTTACACACGTTTTTTGACTAAAACTGCACACTGAAAAAGCACAGGGCCCTTCCTTCTTCACTGCCAAAGCTCAACTGAACTCCAACTGACGAAACCGGGCACTTCCTTTGAGTTCCTCCCAGTTCTTGACTGGATTGGCTGTCACTACAATAGACTGCTGCTGTTGGTCCAAAAGGCACTGAAGTCTAAACTACATCTCCCAGAGTCACTGCCCATACAATCCTCTTGTGGCTGGCTCAGATTATGAGTCCAAGTTCTGATCTCGTCCAAGGCATCATTTTAGAGCTAGCTACCCCACACTGATTGGTCCAGTTCAGCAGTTCAAAACTAGAATGGGAACTAGCAGACACAGTTCTGACTGCAAAGAAAGCAGGTTAGACAAACTGTAATTTCATTATTACTCTAAATAATTTCTGGCAAACAGTTACATCTTTCAGATAGGTTCCCTTTGCACTCCTAGTGACTGCAAAATGAAGTGAATTGGCAGCAGCTCGAGTGGTACTCAGAGAAGCACACAGTCCCCCATACAACTAATTATGTCTGCAAGCAGACAGCTCTTAAAGAGACAGTACCAGAGGCTCTAAAAACACTCACTGATAAATGGCTTAAATGCCAAACACCATTCAGGCTTGGAGCATTCAAGCAAGCTCCTGGGAAGTCTTTTGGGAACCCCCATTTGCAGGGGGGTTACACAAAGGCTAAGCAGAGAGATACTAGGAGCAAGAGCAGGAGGGAGCAAAATGATCCCCGAGAAGGTGTTTAAGAGCAGGGTAAAACTGACAAAGAAAACAGTCTGACTCATGGAAGCATTGCAATGAGGGGTAAATAGGGTCCAAATGTCAGATGTGTGGAGCGAATAGGCTGACCTGGGGAGGGGGGTTATAGAGAGGGAGAATAACGAGTTCAAATCATGTACACAAATGCTCACAGCCTGGGAAATAAGATCCCAGACCTGCAGGCAATAATGTCAGAGGCTAAACTGGACATAGTAGCAATTAATGAGACGTGGTTTACCAGTAACCACACTTGGGAGACTTCAGTACCTGGCTATGTATTGTTCAGAAGAGACCGAGGTGCAAAAAGGGGGGGGGAGGAGTGGCCCTGTATGTTAATGAAAATATCAAAGCTACAGAAATTCAGAATACACATAAGGAGCCAGAAGAACTGTGGGTCACCCTGGAAACAGGAAATGGGACAGCCATAAGAACTGGGGTTGTCTACAGGCCCCCAGACCAGAGGGAGGACATAGACACATTACTGTTAGAAGATATACAAAACATGACAGCTAAAGGGAGGTTCTGATAATGGGAGACTTCAACATGCCAGATACAGATTGGTCAATACCAGCAGGAACATCTGCCAGAACTAGACTCATAGTGGATTCCTGCAGGGGAGGGCCTCAAACAACTGGTACAGCAACCCACAAGAGACAGGGCTATCCTAGATCTAGTACTGACTAACAAAGAAGGGATCACAGATCTCCAGGTAGAAGGTCACCTGGGGCCAGTGACCATCACATGGTATGGTTCAATTTGGCTACTACATCTAAATCATCCCATTCCAAGGCAAAAATATGGGACTTCAGAGGAGCTGACTTTGATAAGATGGCCAACAGAGTTAAGCTAGCCCTGGCAAAAAGAAACACAGGTGAGGAGGTACAGGCAAAGTGGGCAAGCATTAAGGATACAATACTTGAAGCAACATCCCATTGTGTTAGACAGAAAAGGAAGTGCAAAAGAAGAAGGAAACCACTTTGGTTCTCAAATACAGTAGCAGAAAAGGTCAGAGCCAAAAGGCTGGCCTTCAGGAAATATAGGGGAACACAGCGGGATGAAGATAGGGAGGCATACCAAACTGCCCTAAGGGAAGCAGGGAAGGCAGTAAGGCAGGCAAAGTCCCAAACTGAGGAAACACTAGTACGAACAGTAAAGAAGAAGACTTTCTATAGATACATTAGTGAAAGGAGAAAGTCCAGAGGGGGTATTGCTAAGCTTAATGGAGAAAAGGGAGCATGTGAGGAGGAGGACCCTGTAAAGGTATCTATCCTAAATAGATACTTTTGCTCAGTATTTACTGAAGAGAAGGTAGGGCAGGGCCCACAGCTCAGCATCATGGACACAGGGGGGAGGGAGGTGAGCACTACTCCCTTCACAAAAGAAAGGGTCCTACAAGAGCTTGCTAAGCTCAGGGTGGATAAGGCAATGGGACCTGATGGCATACATCCCAAGATACTTAAGGAGCTAAAGGAGGAACTAGCAGAGCCATTAGCAGAATTGTTTAGTGAGTCTCTGAGCACAGGAGAGGTCCCAGAAGACTGGAGAAGGGCTTCATGTGATCCCGCCCACAAAAGTGGTAGCAGGGAGGAGGCGGGAACTACAGACCAGTCAGTCTTACCTCAGTAGTGGGCAAGATTATGGAGGCACTCCTTAAGGAAAGGATAGTGCAACACCTGGAATCCATAGGGCACAGGATCCAAGACAGCATGGATTTACAAAGGAAGGTCCTGTCAAACTAATCTCATAGATTTCTTTGACTGGGTAACCAGAGTGGTGGACCAAGGGGAGAGTTGATGTCGCCTACCTTGACTTCAGCAAAACTTTTGACACTGTTCCACATAGAAGATTGATAAATAAGCTAGGTAGGCTCGGGTGGGTCAGAAGTTGGTCAACTGGGTGGCAAACTGGTTGACTGGCAGAAAACAGAGAGTGGTGGTAAATGGTATACAGTCAGAAGAGATGCAAGTCACAAGTGGGTACCTCAGGATCAGTCCTGGGGCCAGTCCTATTCAACATCTTCATTAGTGACCTCGCAGATGGACTAGAGGGTAAGACTTGTCTGTTTGCAGATGACACCAAGATCTGCAACAGAGTAGATGATCCAGATGGGTGGGCAGAATGAGAAGAGATCTGGATAAACTAGCAAAATGGTCAGAAGAGTGGCAACTGGGATTTAATGCAAAGAAGTGCAAAATCATGCACATAGGGAAGAGAAACCCCAAGCCACTTATAGGCTGGAGGAGTTGCTAGCAGTCACAAAGGAAGAAAGAGACTTGGGCATCATCATCACTGATGACCTAAAATCATCCAAGCAGACCTCTAAAGCAGTAGGTAAGGCTAGTGGGGTGTTAGGGTGTATTAGTAGGGTATCAACAAGTCGAAGAGGGGAGGTAATAATCCCTCTGTACAAGACATTGGTTAGGCCCCATCTGGAGTACTGGCAGTATTGGAGGCCACACCTTCACAAGGACATTAACCAAATTGAGGCAGTCCAGAGAAGGGCAACCAAAATGGTGCAGGGACTGCATCAGAAGACATATGAGGACAGATTAACGGAGCTCATATGTATACCTTGAGCAAAGGGAGGGAGAGGTGATATGATTGAGACATTTAAACACCTTAAGGGCATAAACAAGGTGAAAGAGTCTAACATGTTTAAATATAAGAAAATAGCAGGACAAGAGGACACAGCATGAGATTAGAGGGAGGCCGATTAAGGGGAATGTGAGGAAATTCTTTTTCACAGAAAGGGTGGTAGATGCATGGAATAGCTTACCACAAGAAGTGGTGGCTATGAATACAGTGCAGGGCTTCAAACAGGCATGGGATAGGCATAAGGGAGCAATACAAATGACTATGAATAGATAGGTCACTGACAGAGCAAAGGCCGCTGGCACATTTATAAGGTAGAAAAAGAAATGGGCAGACTGGATGGGCTTTGCGGTCCTTATCTGCCGTCAACTTCTATGTTTCTATGTTTCTATGTTTCAATAAAATGAGAATAAACTCAGTGACCCACATGCACTTCATTGGATTCTTCCTGTAATGTGCAAAGTATGATAGTTGTTCTAACTATGGGGAGGCCCCAGATTATTTATATATTAGAGGGAGGCTCAAGATCTTTTCCAAGGCTGTGGGGAGGCTCACTATGACAAAGTGTGAGAATTCCTGTGCTAGAGAATGCCAGAATCAGCAGGACATGCTACAGGACAATAAGTCCAGTTAATGTCTGATTCTGAACGTTTTTGTGGTAAAATAACATCACTACAAGTTATGGATACTGAAATATCCCTCTGTTTACAGTAACTAAGGTCTGAAGGCCAAGGGACCAAATCCTTACTAATATGTAAATCCTTTAAAAGAAATGTTGGCACTAATGTGGTGAGATTTAAAAGCCACGGCAAAAAACCTTCAAAGTTCATAAAAAGTGAGTATCTAAGAAGTACATTTATCTGTTTTATCAGTCATAAAGGCCAGTCAGCCAGGAGATAAATGTATGTAAATTGGCTTACTTGGATTATACCTAGCTGTGAGAAAAACTGCGGCTTTAGAATTAAGTTTATGTATATGTGACACATAAGGTGTTAAAGTTACAGGATTTCTTACACAGGTTGAGGATGTGTTACAATCTTTATTATTCTAAATGCAATGATGATATATGTGATTCAAGAAAGTCTGGGGAAATAGGAGTTCTCACTATTAGAGCATATAATTTATAAAGAACTAGAAAACAGAATGTGTGTTTATGCAAATGGTTTCAATAGAAATAAATAACACATACCAAATGTGATAAGTATGTAATTAGTAATTTAAATGCAGCATTGAATACTCCATGTATTGAGAAATATAACAAACTTTTGAGAGAATTGTAAGACTGAGTGTGTTTCAAATTGTGCATGTGAACACATACAGGTACAGTATATATCACATATGAAATATTGGCAGCATGGTCCTAAGATGAATAAATAAGGCTTTTGATTATGAAGTAAATGTAAACACTTTTTTGAAATTGAAATATGACTACATGAGTTTGACCTTGGATTATCTGATCACGGGTCAGTAAATTCACTTTACTGAAATAGTTGCCATATGGTTTACTGAAGTAGGTACACATTGTCAGAATCATTACACAGCACGAACAAGAATTTATTGAAAAAGCTGTCACAGAAGAACTGAAATCAAACATCTTTTTACCCGAATAAGTAAACAGTGGTACAGCTTAGCAACAGTCTTTGTAAATACATTTTTTAATTTAATCTTTAGTGTAAACTTTACTTGGTATTTCCAAGCGTGACTTTATATCTTGATAATAAAACTATGTAAATATTTGTTGGAATGATACAAGAGGACTATGATCACCCTGAGGAAGACCATACATGGGTGAAATGTTGGGGCAAGCAAATCATAGAAACATAGAGGCTGATGGCAGATAAGGACCGCTAGGCCCATCCAGTCTGCCTGTACTCCCTACCTGCATCGGTGACTGCTGACCCTACTTGGTCATCATCTTTAGCTCCTCCTTCCCACCTCTAAGGTTCCCTTATGCCTAGCTCATGCATGTTTGAATCCCCCAACTGTGCTAGCTCCCACCACCTCCTGGGTAGGCTATTCCACGCATCCACCACCCTTTCTGTGAACAAAAGCTTCCTCGCATGCCCTCTTATCCTGCCCCCCTCCAATCTCATATTGTGCCCCCTCATCCTTGTGCATCTCCTATACTGTAAGATGTATCCCACTTGCACTTTGTTTATGCCCTTAAGTTACTTGAAGGTTTCTATCATATCTCCCCGTTCCTGCCTCTCTTCCAGTGTGTACACACTGAGGTCCTTTAATCTCTCCTCATATGTGTTGTGATGCAAGCCCTGCCCCGTCTTAATCACCCTTCTCTGAACCAACTCCACCCTATGTCCTTATGAAGATGCGGTCTCCAGAACTGTACACCATACTTCAGATGAGGTCTTACCAGTGTTTTGCACAGTGGCATTACCATCTCCCTTCAGCCTTTGTACACTGTTTGTCCACCAGCAGATGATTATCCCTAAATCCCTTGGTGACTGTCATCAACTCCCCCCCATCCTGTAACTTTCCGCAGGGTTTCTGCATCCCACATGCATGATTGTGCGCTTTTTTGCATTAAACTTTAGTTGCCATGATTTAGATCATTTTTCCAGCTTTCCTTGGTCTCTCCTCATTTTCTCAACCACCTCTGGTGTGTCTACCCTGTTGCAGATATTGGTGTCATCTGCAAATAGGCAAACATTCCCTTTAGCAATGTCACTGATGAAGACATTAACAAGCATTTGTCAATGCTGAAAGTTGCTTGCTTATATGTGCTGTTTAGGTATTTGGAAGTGATAGTGCCATGCCTAAGAACTGTCATGTGCCCCCCTCCAGGCATCCACTGTGTCTTTCTGTTCAGCATTCACAGAAGAGGGGGAGGGGCAAGGGCCACAGCAGTTGCCAAGGTGGTGAAGAGGTGGACAATAGTCCATTCACAGGCAAAACAGTCCTGCAGGGGCTAACTAAATTGAAGGTGGACAAAGTGATGGGACTAGATGGCAGAACTGTGAAGGGAGATAGCAGTACCTCTGGCAGCCATGTTCACTGAGTCATTCAACACAGGGGTGGTACTGGAGAATTGGAGGAGGGCACATGTGGTCCTTGTACACAAATCTGGCAGCAGGAAGGAGGCGGGGAACTATAGGCCAGTCAGCCTCACCTCAGTAGTGGGGAAGATCAAGGAGACATTGCTTAAGGAAAGGATAGTGGGGCATCCAGAAGCCATCAGAGCCCAGGACCATAGGCAACATGGATTCACAGTAGGGAGGCCATGTCAGACAAAGCTGGTTGATCTCTTTGACTGGGTGACAAAGGAAGTAAATCAAGGTGGGGCAGTGGACAACGCTTACCTTGATTCCAGCAAAGCCCTTGACACCGTCCCACATAGGAGGCTGATAAACTAGCTGGGTAGGCTGGGCATGGGGGAGAGGGTGGTTAACTGGGTTAGAAACTGGCTAACAGACAGGGGCAGAAAGTGGTGGTAAATGGGGTACAGTCTGGGGAGAGGGGGTGACCAGTGGGGTGCTGCAGGGATTGGTCGTGGGGCCAGTCCTGTTCAATGTCTTCATTAGTGACATTGCAGAAGGGCTGAAGGGAGAGGTCTGCCTGTTTGCAGATAACCCCAAGATCTGTAACACAGTGGATACCCCAGAGGGGATGGAGAAAATGAGGAGGGATCTGGGGAAGCTTGAAAAATGGTCTGAGGACTGGCAACTGAAGTTTAATTCAAAGTGCAAAATTAAGCACCTGGGACTTAGAAACCCTGGGGAAAGCTACAGGATTGGGGGGAGGGGAGTTGCTGACAGTCACAAAGAAGGAAAGGGACCTGGGGGGTTCTCATTTCAGATGACCTGAAAATGTCAAAGTGCTAAGGCAGCTGGGAGGGCCAGTGACAAGTTGGGGTGTATAGACAGAGGTATCAGCAGCATAAGGAGAGTGGTAGTGGTGCCATTATATAAAACCATGGTCAGGCCTCACGTGGAGTACTGTGTGCAGTTCTGGAGGTCACACCTTCATAAGGATATTAACAGGCTGGAGATGGTCCAGAGAAGGGCGAATGAGATGGTACAGAGCTTGCAACACAAGACTTATGAGGAGAAATTAAAGGACCTCAATATGTACTCACTGGAAGAGAGGAGGGAAAGAGGGATATGATAGAAACATTCAAGTACCTCAAGGGTATAAATATAACTACTAAGAAGCAGGAGACAGCTGCTATAGACACATGCCAGCTTCTGTGTGATATTCTTTTGTTCTTATAAATCTGTAATCTCCAGTATTTCAGTAACCATATGACCACACTGCCTTCTTTAGGCAAGTTTATGCTGGTTGATGCCTACTGTCAGATGGCAGACAGAGGCCTCACCAGATTGTGTTGCCATTTGAAAAATGTCACAGAGTGGTCTTTTACTGGTAAACGTTTTGGAAAGCTGGTGAAGGTCTCACAATTTTTATTATGATTTTATCTCCTTATGTCTGTCCCCTTTGGTCCCCCCATCCCCACATCCCAACAGTCATCAGTGGCCACAGCTGCAGCCTTCTTCTTGCCAAGGGTGATGTCTTGGAGGGTGAGCAGCTGCCTTCACAGTCTGTGAAGTCTGACATCTTTCAGTGCCGCTTATTGGTCATCTTCCAAACACAGGCAAGGCACTGCCAGCCCAAAACTAACTCAGGACAAGCAGCTTTCAAAGTGGGGAGGAAATGGAGTGAGCAAGAATCAAGTACTCATTGAGATGAAGCAGTGATTTTAAAGAAATACAAAGTCACACTTACCCTCATAACGCAAAGCACCATGGGCTGTATATGCAAATCACCACAGTATATTATGTTGGTTCAACTTTAAGCAGAAATGCATGGTATCAAAAGGTCTCTCACACAGTCTGCAAAAGGTGCTAAAAGAAGACACGTACACGTGTTTCATCCTACCAGGACTCATCAGTGTGCCTCATCTGTGTGACACCCCAGTGGAATGAACCAGCTACCCTAAGATGGTGTATCTGGGTTATGTTGTGATGAACCTAATAAAAACAAAAAACAAGCTAAAAGACAAAGAAGATCAGCACTCAATCACTGAGGCAATGGTTACCTCAAAGGGCACTGGCTAGAAAGCCAAGTTTTAAAGAAATACAAAATCACACATACCCCCATAATGCAAAGCACCATGGGATATATATGCAAATCACCATAAGATCAGCAAACCGGTGTGGACACTGCAAATAGAACCCCAGCTCTTTAAGCAGCCTTATGGAGAGTAAAAGCTTCTCGAAGTACTGGGGTTCTGTTTACTGTACTGTAAGTGGGCTGCATCTAATTCAGTACTTTTGCTGTGCCTTACATCTGGATGTATGGTAAGCCCAACTTTAAATAAACACTGCACCTGAATGAACATTTGATGCCATAGAAACATAGAATTTGTCGCAGAAAAGGACTGCTCAGCCCACCAAGTCTGCCCAAGTGTTCTCTACCTACTTGTAACTCTTGCCTGTGTATGTTACTGTATGTCTTATTCTGCCTGCATCTATCAGGACCTCCTTGTGAATGAGCTTGCTAAATGGATTTTTTCCTGCAATGAACTTGAACCTACTCCATCTCCATACCCCTATTAATCTCTGTTGACCCCCTCCTTCCCCTTTTTATAATATACCCCCAAGTTTATCCCATGCATAATTCATGCCCCCTACTATTTTAGCCTCCACCACTTCTTCTGGCAGTCTGTTCAAGGTGTCTACCACCCTTTCAGTAAAGAAATATTTCTTTATAAATCTATCCTGAACTCCCCCCCCAGCTTCATTGTATGTCCCCTGGTTTGGGTGCTCATCCTTATTTGAAGGAACCTCCCCAACTGTACCCTGTTTACCCTTGTGAAGTACTTTGTAGGTCTTGATCATATCACCTCTCACCCTCCTGTATTCCAGAGTGTACATGTTGAGATTCTTCAGCCTTTCCTTGTAGGGATTCCTGTGAAAATCCTGAACCATTTTAGTTGCCCTCCTCTGGAAAACCTCCACCCTATGTCCTTCTTGAAGTGTGGACTCTAAAACTGGACACAGTACTCCAGCTGGGGGTATACCAGGGAGTGAGACAATGGCAGCACGACATCCCTCCTCCTCCTCCTCCTCCTACTCCTACTGGAGATGCCACTCCTTATGCACCGCAGAGTCCAATTTGCCCTGCCCATAGACTTGTCACACTGTACTGCCGCCTTGAGGTCCTCTTATATAATAACCTCAAGGACCCTCTCACGTCTAGTGAGTATCAGTACCTCCCTCCATCCTATACTCAGCATTGTGGTTCCTATGCTCTAGGTACATGATTTTATACTTGTTGACATTGAACCCCAACTAAGTAAGAAAATAAAATTGATTTGAATGAATTGCAGGCTTTTAAGCAGCTGTTTGAGGAGTGTGTGTGTGTGGCTATGCTACTATAACTATTTGCTTTTGATTTTGGCCTCAAATCAGGTGCACTCCTGTAAACAGATAAAACACATTTAAGAAACACTCATAAGGGCTGGCCCAGTGGCACTGAGGGCTGAGGCGCTGGATGCCTTACCTCGCACCTCACCGGTGACCCATGTTCGGGAACGAGCACGGGCCGCCAGGGATTAGCAGGGGAGGAGAAGGATTGAGCATCTGCTGGACTGCACTCCTTCTCCGGGGGGGTGACTCCGAAGTCGATGCACGCTTGGCCCCTAACGGAGGCTGGGGGTTGACGCACTGATGCAACAGGGGACACAGCTAAGGCAGACGCCTGGAGGGATGTGCGTGGATGCATTTGCACACCCTCCTTGTGGTGTCATTGCATGCCTCAAGTTCAGGGGAAAAAAAAGGAGGAAAAAGTGTGGTCTGGGCGTGCCTATATAACTGCTGAGCCTCGCTGGCGCCGCCCCTGCGATGGGCAGTAACCCCCCTCCAGTTCTGGATTCGTGTGTGAGGCTGGTTGAGGGATCCCCACCATTCCAGCATGGGGGGAAAGTCATGAGATCACTGGAGAGAGTATAAGCTGTGAGCAGGGGACAGGGCTGGGGGCTCGGGCAAGAGGAACCACCGCCCAGGGTCAAGGAGAGAAAAATAGAGTATTAAAAAAAAAGAAAGACTTTCTTAAGAAATGTGATAAAGTATTTGTACATTAGCCAGGGCTGAGCTTGCTGAACCCTTAACACTGCATTGCAGACAGGAGAGATGCAGCTTGTTCCTAATTAATGAGCTTCCCACTGGTCACCTGTGAGTCTCTTATGGGCCAGAGCTCACTACACAAGCATTTGTCAATGCCGAATGGTTGCTTGCTGGCATTAGCAGTGGAAGTGCAGGAGTTAGACAGATGCAGTATAGGAATGGCAGTGAAGTATTGAACTGACACCAACTCCACCCCCACCCTGCAGAGATGGACAGGCATTGGGGTGTGCCTTTGGGTCATCGCCCATAATGGTCACGACACTTCACCTCACCCTATCCTGCAGACACTGACAAGTGATGGGGTGTGCCTTGGGTGTTAAGGCTTTACACTCACCTCATTCCATAAGGAAATATGCTGAAATGGGTGTAGTATAGCAGAATGGGGTGGACTCTGGGGCTAAAGAGTCCAAGGTGCACCTCAATGCCTGTCACTGACTGCAGGGTGGTGGTGGAGGTGGGGTGGAATGGCGTGAGCATTACTTTCGACAATCCCGAGTCACACTCCTGATGCCTGTCAGTCCCTAAAGGGTAGGGCGTTATGGTAGGAAACCCTAATGCCCTGGGCGTTTCTTGATATTTTTACTCCAAGTTTTCAACATGGGCTTTTTGTGACCCCACCGCATGAAAGATGACACTATCAGTTCATTAGCCGAAAGATGATTTTGCACAGCGACTGCACCATTTGGCACCACAGGTGCAAAAACAAATTTCGAACAGGGGGCTGGATATTCAAACTGCACCCAAAAAGTGTGCAATAGCAGGAGCAAGCACAAGTCCATTGTGCCCATGCGCAAACGACGTAATATTCAAAACAGGAGCAAGCCAAATTGCGCCTAGAGCCAACGTCTGAATATCACACAACCTGCGCCATAGCGCAACTAGGGAGGGGAAGCTGAGCAGATACGATGCGTTATGGCGCAACAAGGGATGTCCAGCTGAGCAGTCCAGAGGCACCATAGCGCAAGCAGGGAGCCCCCCAGCCACAGAGCAATGTAACTGTACAACCAGGGAGGTAGGGGCCTACCACCCATGCCACAGATGGGCACAGGAACACACAGCAGAACTGACATTGTGACCCCACACCCCAAGCACAGCACAACTGGGGGAGGGCTGGAATAACCACCGGCCCATGGAGACAAGCAAACAACCCACAGCCGGGCCATGGTGCCCCATCACACCCACCAGCAAGCTAAGACTGCCACACAAGAAGGGCGGACCACCCTGTGCCACACCATTCCCCCCCAGTGCACAGCACACCCTGCACCGTGACCCCCAGACACCCCCCCATGAGCAGTGACCACCACTGCAGGAAACCCCATGCATACCACCACCCCCACTGTGACACTGCAACCTTGTGCACCACAGAACCATACAAGGCAGCCCCACCATGAGCACCCAGCAGTGGGTGGCAGCACACGGCAATGCAACAATGGCAGACACAATGCCACCACGCACAATCCCCCCGAGGCACAGCTGAGAGACTGACCATGCGTCGGCACAAGAGGTACCCCACACGGGACAGGGCATGCCCCTGACACCACCACCAGTGATACAGCATCCTGCACAGTAGTCCAGTGACGCACCCCGAACCACCACTGGTCACAACAGCCAGCACAGACACCCACAGTGGTGCGTGGAAGCATGCACCACACCGGATGCAACACAGTGCAGGGACAAACACCCACCCATACCCAAGGGGACCATAACACAGGGATGCAGTAGCGTGGCAACCAAGCCCCCAGTGTGGGCCCATGGAAACCGTGTACACACAGCCTGCAGTCCTCCCTGGCACAGGAGTGCCAGCCACCCTGCGCAGGCACTGTGGACCCATATGCCATCATCATATGCCTGGAGCACAAGTCACAGACAGTGGTGCACATCCCCTGCAACACACACAAGGCACAGCATGGAGGTGGGACAACAACCGCAGAGGCCACAGTGTCACCTGAGGCAAACATGCACCACACCAGTGACAGGAGGCAACTCAGCATTGTGACGGGTACAGTGGCTGCCCTGCATGGACAGTCACCACTGACATGGCAGCAGACCTTAAAGGTCACAGGCATGCAAGGGTGTCAGCTGCACAGTCCATGGATGGGTTGACAGGGGCACCATGGACACAGAGCATGCACCATGGACCACTGCACACAGTCATCCATTGCACAGGGAACAACACACACACACACCAGACACCGACTGATAGCTACTCCCACACCATAGTCACTTCCCCACGGACATACACACAAACCCATGACTGCACCACCCCAGACACCATGCACACCACTGCAGCTGACCACCTATAGCCCGCTGCAAATCAGAGACCACCACAGTATTCATATCAAAATATTTCTATTGAAACATATAAACAAAACTATATACAGAACTATGTACATATGGGGGAGGGACATAAACAAGGTGGGGGTGGGTAAGGGGCAGGGGTAAACATATGGGAAAGGGAAGAAGGGGTGTGAGGGCGGGTCAAAGGGGGGAAGGTGGTAGTCGGGGCATGGGGACATTAACGGCCGCCCCGGGCCTCCTCCTTCTGGCGCTGATGCCTGCTCCTCCTTCTCCTCCTGACCCGATGGTGGTAGATTTCCTGGAGGAGCTGCAGTGTCTCCCTTGCCACCTGGACCAGCACATTGATTGACTGCTGAATCTGCAGGAGCCTCCGGTCACCTAGGACGAGGGAGCAGAGTCAATAGGTGTGACTGTCCATCCCCCTGCAGCCCACCCATGGTGCATGGCATACAGCCATATGCCACGCCCCTGTGATGGTGTGCGACCACCCACAGTGACCGTGTCCACAAGACCTGCCCACCTAGGCAGCCACAGCCATGTGGACCACTGCACACACCCACCGCCCATGTCCTGCACAACACCACCATGGCCATACAGTAATGTGGCTATGCGGTGTGAAGACAGTGCCACAGCCATGTGCCCGGTGCATGCATGGACCACCACTGATGCACTCCCAGACATGCAGTGCCACTGGACAGTGCTGACTGTCACAAGTCACGTGCATGGCAGTGGTGTCCATTGATGGTGGCCATGCCCCGCTGCCCACCCTGTTACACAGCATGCAATAGTAATCATGGAGTTATGGCACTCACCCTCATCGGGCCGGTCAGGTCAGCAGTGATGGTCCCCATCCCACTTGGATGCTCTGTCCTCCTCCGTCCGGTGCTCCTCTCTCATCCGGCGACGCTCGTCGACGCCTGTGGGGGAAACAAGGAGAGAAGAACATCAGTACAATCCCGAAGTAAAGTCCCCCTGCCCCAATGTGTGTGCCCACCCACCCAGCCAGACCCATCCACCCCACACCCTGTAAACACTGCCACAGCCAACCCTAGACTAGCCCTCCCCTGTGTGCTGGACACATACAACACTGTTACCCATATGGACAATACAAGTGCGTAGATGGAACCTCCACCTGGATGTGGAACCGTGCCCCTCCTGGCACGCGACCGCAGACAGGCTAGTAGGTCCGGCTCCCTCCTCCTCGGGTCCCCATAGCGGTGCCTGCACTGCTCCGTGGTACTCCTGTGTCCAGTGGCCGCCTCCAGGTCAGTGGCCACCTCCTGCCAGACCTGGGTCCTGGCCCTGTCCAGTGCCTCCTCACCAAACAGAGGCCCATGGTGTGGCTCCACAATAGCCACAAAGTTGGCCAACTCAATGGCAGTCCATTGTGGGGCTCTCCTGCATGCCATCTCAGCTGCTATAGTAGGCAATATGGTGCTCTGCAGCGCGGTACCCTACGTGCAAATGCTGCGTGGTACAGCGCTGCCATTCCCTATTGCGCTGTTACCGAACAGCACGATAGAGGTGCACCCATGCCTGATGCATGGCGCCAAGGGGGCACAGGTCGGGCACAGGGTCAAGGGTCTCTAGCACAAGGCCACGCACAGCACCATCGGACGACTATGCGTATAGTGCGATAGGTTGCCTGTTTTCACAGCGGACTATCGGGCAGTTGTGCCATTGCACCTATGGAGGCCCATTGTCACAGCGCCATGTAGTGACCTTCGCTATAGCGCCACTGGCACAATGGTGGCCATGCCCTGCATTGACTATCGTGCACAGCACGTCATCAGTGCGGCAGACGCCAGCGTCAGCAGCCTGGACATGCGCAGTGAGGTGTACTACGCATGCCACGGAACTGCGCCATTGGCTCAGCATGTTCAACACAATTGCACAAAGCACAAACGCGCGATATTCAGCCATCATATGCTAATCATCCGATCAGCCATGCAATGGCGCAGCCACTGCGAATTGCATCTAATTAAAGTTGCTCCTCACTTAATTTGCATGCATTGCGCTATAAAACTGCGACAATGTTCTGCAGTGGCCATATTCAGTTACTGCAGTTTATTGGTGAGTTGCATGCTGTGTGGGAGTGTGGACTGTGGATTCAGGGACATGCTTTGGACTGCACAGTTACAGGTAACCACTGCCATCCTTACAGGCTGAATAATGACCGAGCAAGGTCTGGGTGAGGAGGACAACAATGGTGGGCAGAAGAGGAGGCCTAATTTCACAAAGGCCGAGACCGAGGCACTCTTCAAGGCCTACCTGGATCAGGAGCCACTGCTCAGTGGACGGCGGGGCACCCCTCCGGCCCGTGCTGCTGCTGCATGGGAGGAGATGGCACGCACCGTCAACCTGCACGGCAGCCACCAGTGCTCCGTGCAGGAGTGTAAGAAGAAGATGGGTACTGACAGGAGGAGGGTGAAGGAGAAGGTGGCTGCCATCAGGGCGGCACGTGCTGCAACAGGTGGGGGACAGCCGGAGGTGATGCAGCTCACACCAGCAGAGGACAGGCTTGCTGCAAGCATGCACCGCAGTGCCATAGAGGGAGTTCCGGGAGGTGGCTTCCAGATGGGTGGTGGCCCATCACTGCATGGTAAGTCATGGTCAGTCTATGGGGGGCAGGGTAGGTCACACGCAGTAACGCGACTTTGCTTTCCCTTACAGATCCTGCGCGTCTGCATGGGTCAGCAGTGGTGGGCCTGTCCACTGCGGACTGTCAGCTGGAGTTGGAGGAGGGACCATCTACCTCCACAGGTATACGTGGAGCATTGCAACAGTGGGGCCGCCTGGCTGTCCACACTGATGTCATTGAGACAGGTGTGGGGGAAGCCTTTCCTGTGTCTCAGCGATCTGGCATCCAAGGATGCCAGCACGCTGTGGCTGTGGCTGGGGCAGAGACCTACACCACTGATGAAGACACGACCGTCATGGGCAGTGACACGTGTGTGCCACGGAATGGACACACAGCAGGTCAGCTCGCGCCCATGGCTCTGGCTGGTGCCACCGTGTGGGCCAGCGTGTCAGCACAGTCCCAGGCTGTGCCTATCAGCACCAGTGGGTCAGCACTGGTGGCTGGTCAGGACAGTGGGACTGTTGCAGCCACAGCGGTGGCACTACTGATCCCTTGGGCACAGCGGGCGGAGGGGCGGCAGCAGCAGTCGCCCACCGGGACTGGGGGTTCAGGGTTCAGCGGTGGCATCTGTGCACCACCTGTGGACTTGCCCACACCTGGTCCTGGTGTGCAGCACCCACCCTCAAGGGGTGCTGAACATCAGGCCTGTGCACACCCTGAGGGACAGGATGCCGAGGAGGTAGATGACCTCTTTGACAAGCACACCCGCCTACTGCAGGCATCGGTCCAGCAGCAGATGCAGCTTGCAACATCCGTGGAGGCACTGTGTGTGGCTCTGGATCAGGCCTAGGAGCGTCGCAGCAGGGACACTGATAGGATCGTGTCACGGATTGACCATTTGCAGGAGGATGTGACCGCTGCCATTGACAGGCTTGCACAGCTGTTAATTGCTGTCATTGCCACAATGGGCACACAGTCATGTGCCCATGCATTGCTCACACCATGCAGTGCGCTATCCACTCCCCATTCCCGGCATCGTGCGACACCCACCCTGTCGACGCCAGGTTCAGCTGTGGGCATCCCGAGCACTCCTGGTGCAGGCATGTTCGGTGTGCTGCAGACCCCTGCACGGGCACGGTCACGTTCGCACAGTGGAACCACTGGTGGACCATCGGTGCCACCCCATGAGGCCCGTGGTCAGCCTGCCAGTGCTGGTGGGTCTCAGTGGGGCCACCCACGCATCCAAGGTGGACGTGGCACTGTGCCGCAAGACTGACCTGTCTCCCAGCACGGGCACTGTCTGGTGCTGCCCTGTGTGCATTGTGTGTTTCAGTGGGCACTGCACGGGTGGGTGCCCGGCCCTGCACGTGGACACACAGTCCACCTGCACACCCTCCTGGCTGCTGTCCACAGGTACATGTGCATGATGATGCCTGCATTGCGCTGTACACCAAAGTGCGATGGTGCCCAGCATCTGACACACGCACATGGACAGTCAGTGGACGTGGTGGCCTGTGGACATGTGTGTTGCTAGTGTTGGTGTTCTAGCTCAGTTTTGCACCTGCCCCCTGTGTACGTTTGGTGCATTGTGTGTGTGCATGTGTGTGTATCCGTCCATGTGGCGTGTTACTGTTCACCCCTCCCTGGTTGTATGTGTGTGCTTCTGTGCCCTGCCACATCCCTTGCCAGCATGCACCCCTGGTGTGTTTCCATGCGTGTCTGTGGGTTGTGCCTTAGCCACTGGTGGTTGCGAATGGCACCATGACTTACCTGGGTTGGCTGAAGTGCTCCTCTGTGATGGTGTCCCAGTGCAGCTGTGCCAGCCGGATCAGTCGGGGGTCCCGTCGGCCAAGGGGGGGCTGCCCATCACCATCATCACCGGCGTCACTGTCATCCCCATCACTGTCCCCCTCTTTGACCTGTACAGCTATCCCACATTCTTTGGCCATGTTGTGCAGGATGCAACAGGCCAGGAATATCCCAAAGGCCTTTGAGGGGCTATACTGTAGGGCACCGCCAGAGGTGTCCAGGCAACGGAAACGTGTCTTCAGCATCCCGAAAACCCGCTCAATGACATTGCGTGTGGTGGCATGTGCTTCATTGTAGCATTGCTGCGATGGGGTCGTGGGCCGCCGGTAGGGTGTGAGCAGCCAGGGACGGAGTGGGTATCCACTGTCACCTGTGTGCAGAGAGTGGAGGTTAGTGTCATGTTCAGCTTCAGATCTGCCCCAAGCCCTGTGGGCTACACCCATGACACCTCTGGCCATACCCCCCCCATGCCTGCGATATGTCAATTTTATTTGCATACTCACCCACTAGATGTCCTGTGGGGATGTTCCCACTCTCAAATCGGTGGCACAGTACCGACTGGTGCCAGATGTATGAATCATGTGCTCCCCCAGGATGCGTGGCACAGACATTGATGATGTGCCCACTGGCATCGCACACCACCTGGCAGTTGACACTGGAATAGCCCTCGTGGTTCATGTAGGCCGCCCCCTCCTCACCAGGTGGTGTGCGTATGGCCACATGGGTGCAGTCTATTGCCCCTAGCATGCCAGGCATACGTGCTACCCTGTGGAACTCCTGTACGTTTGCTGTGCACTCTGCTGCAATGCTGGGGAAATGGATGTACTCCACAGCATGTGGCAGCAGTGCACTGAGGAACTGGGTGAGGATGCATGACGTGGCCAACTGTGTTGTGCCTGTGGTGTCCCCTGTTGGTCTCTGGAAGGTACCCGTGGCGAGCAAGCACATGCAGGCTGTTACCTTTGTCTCCACTGACAGAGCATGACTCCGTCGTGTGGGTGCCTGCATCACATCACTGCACAGCTCACAGAGCCACCTCAGTATTGTCCTGTTCAGGTGGTACCGGCCCACAATCTCGATATCTGTATACAGCTCAAAGCTGGTGCGGGCTCAGTACTGCCTGTTGGGGGCATACCGCCGATGGGCCCTTCCACAGCCACGTCCCCCTGCCGCATGCCATCTCACCCCCCTCATTACAGCATCCATGTGGAATGTGGCACTGGCCATGTCCCTTGCTTGCGTTCCCCTCCCCAGCAGCTGTTGCTTTGTTACCCCCACTGTCCTGACTGCTACCTCCCCTGCACCGGGTACACCTATCTGTGCTGGCCTCTGTTTGTCTGTCGCCACACACCTTCCCTGTGCCCCTTCTTGTGTGGTGTGGTTTCCCTGGCCTGCCCTCTTTCGTGCTGCTTTCCTGTGCCTGTCTCTCCCCCTGCCTCATGTGGCTTCCCTGTAGCGTTCTTGTGCCTCTTCCTTGCTCCTTTTTATATTGGCTCATTTCTGCTATGGCGCAACTTCTGCTGTTGCGCATTGTGCAAGTCTTTGAACATCGCACTGCGCCCTTTATGCATGTTTCCTCTCCCTTTGGTTGTGCATGCCTTCATTATAATTGTGCTGTTGCTCAGCATGTTTTTGGTGGCGCAACTGCCTCCTGCTGAATATCGTAGAATGGCGCATTTTTGGACTTGCACTGGTGCAACCCTTTTGAATATCCAGCCCAGGATGTGAAAAATGACAGCAGTACTGTTCATGAGGAGGTGTAAAAAATGGTAATGTTGAAAATCTGGAATAAAAATATAAAAAAACTGGTGAAGTCACGAGTGTGTGTAGAAACTGCACAACACACACTCGTAATTATTTTTGGGATTTTTTTACATCTGATTTTCAACATAGGCATTTTAGGACCTCTGCTTATGAACAGTGTCACTGTGATTTTCTTAATCTGTCCCAAACACTGATTTCCCACAGTAACCGCGCTATCTGCACCAGAAGTGTGAAAACAATTTTGGTCAGAATGTGAAAAATGACAGCTGTACTGTTCATAAGGATGTGTGGAAAATGCCAATGTTGAAAATCTGAGTGAAAATATTACAAATTGCAAGAAGTTACTCGGTATGGAAACTCAAGCAGCAATGCACGCTGAAGACAAGTCATTTATGGACTTTTGTCACCAAATTTTCAACATAGGCATTTTAAGACCTCTGCTCATGAACATTGTCACTGTGATGTTCTTAATCTGTCCCGAACATTGATATATATATATATATCTCCAGAAATGTTAGATTTAAATTGTTTAATATATTTCAATATATTAAACAATTTAAATCTAACATTTCTGGACTAAATCGGGACATTGGTTTCATGACACACTATGGTAAACTAATTATTTTTTATTGTGAACTAAATCATGTCATTATTTATCACACTTGGGTTCTGTATTTCTCTTATTTTTTTGAGTTCTGCTTAATCTGCATTTTTTACCTGTACCTCACACCCTCCTTACCTGTTCTACTAACACTTTAGCTCAGTTCCACCCACTCCCTATTGTTTTCACACCTCTGTTTATACTACCTCACACTCTGTTTATCTAGGCCTTTGTTCTTTTGTTCCTCCCAATTTCTTGGCTTCCTTGCATCTCTTAGGCATATCCTGTCTATTCTACCCTTACAGCCAACCACTGATCTCAGATCCTATCTGTGTGCCTTTGTCTTCCCCTTTAGCTTCCTTTCATCTCCTACTGACCTGTTCCTGCTTAGCCTCCCTCCCCATTTCTTCTCATTTTTTTTACTTTGCATCTTAGACTTTCACCTCTAGTCTCCTTTATCACCTTCCTACTTTGCTTCCTGATTTTTAATTGCTCCACAGTGGATATAAACAGTGGTGTCACCAGGCTGTTTTGGGGGAGGCTGAAGCCCCCCCCCCCAATGTAAGCTCAAGCCCTCCCCCATCATTTTCCCTGAAAAATGTTAAGACTTACAGCTTCACTGTTTGCTTAGAAAAAAAGAAGCCATGGTTTAGAGTCAGCACTTTATAGCTCTACCACATTGTGCGCACTTTCCTTTTTCTTTGCCTGGCCAGAGTCCTTGGATCCTACTGTGATCATTGGTGGTGCTAGTGGTGGAGGTCGGGGAGCTCTGCTCCCACCCAATGCTTCGGCTGCCCCGAACAGTGGTATGGCACAACTTTAGTGGTCCGGGTGCTGGTTTCCATCCAGACACACTTTGCTGCTGCACCTTATGGTCCGTCTGCCCAAACTTGTCCCCTCTTGGTGAATGTCGCATGGACCGCAATCGGCTGGGCACCCAGGTCCATGACTGCAGTGCCACTAATTTACTGTGGAAGGGAGGTGGGGAAGAGAGCTGAGCAGAGGAACTCCACCACCAACGACCACCAAAATGGACACCGTCACTTCATTCGGAGGAGGGGTGGGGGGGGCTACAGGAGAAGGACCACAGTTGGGGGTCATTTCAGGGGACTTGAGCAAGAAAGGGGTTTGAGGAGCCCACAAAACAGATTAAATTAAAAACAAAAAAATGGCAAAATTGAAGGCAGAAAATAAAGAGTCCCCCCCAAAAGGTCACCACACCCCACAACCAGCACAGAAGGCCAGGCAAAGGAATGGGAAGCAACCTGGAGCCTCCACAAAGGGGAAGAGCAAGAAATTTAACAAAACAAAGAGAAAAAAAATAACCACTCCAGCAAAACTGGGCAGGGCAACAGCCTGCAGACCAGCAAGTGGCACTAGAGACAGTAAACAAAGGGGGAAGGACAGGGGACTGCAATGGCAGCCCCATGTGTGGCAACACCCAATGTCAATGCCAGAAAGAAAGCAAAAAACAGCCAACATAATGGAGAGGGGAGACAGGGAGACTGTAATGGGAGCCCCCAAAAAACACAAATCATACCACACTTATTCTGCAAAATAACAGTTAACAAACTAACAGACTTGCTAAGCCATATTTTTATTCGAGCAAAAGAGAACCTGAGTGAGCATTACCCTCGTCACTTTGCATCTGAATTGTGATGCTTGTGCTACATGCACTACTAGGCACCCAGCATCAGGACACCCAAGAAAACCCAATACAAAAACTGCAAACCAAGAGAGCAGACAACTAAAGGGAGCTCCCCTTATGGAACTGGCTGCTGCACATAAGGGGGACTGTTGGTCCTTTTCCAGAGCTAAGGTGTGACTGCTGCGGGAGACCCCAGAGAACCACTGGCTATAGAGAAGCAGCCACCCAGGAGCTATGAACCAGAGCTTCAGGTAAGCCTCCAGGCATCCATACTCCTGTGCTCTCTGTCTATCGGTCACTTAGTCCAGAACTGCCACTGGCTAGCAGGGAAGACCCTTTCTAGCCTAGAGGTGGACCTGGTTTTTGGACAGATGATTGGGTATCTGGGGCTAAGATCAGCCCATTTGACTGATTTATGGTCCCTTTATGCACTGGCCGGAGACCTGGCCTGGCCAAGACAAAAGATCCAGCACCAGAAAGCTCCAGGAGGGAGGGAGGGAATAGAGACAGGAAATGGTCAGCCAGTCAGTTTGGTCAATAAGCCAGCTGGCTGTGCATGGGGTGGGTGGGGAGTCAACCCTTTCCCTCCCTGAATCTTCTTTGGTCTGCTTGCCTGGCAAACTTTGGAGCACTACACTCGTCCACTCACAAGTCTAATGGAGAAAAAAGAAAGTAAGTCTCGTGAGTGGACCGAGTGCGCTGGTGGCTGGCTGCTGTGTACTGTGCTGTCAACAAAGAGAACATTGGGATAGGAATCAGGACTGTGCAGCAAGAGTCTACACAGTTGTTTGTCAGTTTAGAGAAAGAAGATCTGTGCCTGTGGCTTGTGTGAAAAGAAAGTTTGATTTATATAACACCTTTCATACAGACTATTCCTGAGTGCTTTACAATCCAAAGAGGGAGGGAGAGAATTTTGCTGCCTTTTTATACAGCAACTTACATAGACACAATCATACAAGTCATCCCCAAACTCCTTAGAATCCAGGAAGGGGGGGGGATAGTTTGCAGCACACAGGGAGAGAGATGCAAAGACTACATAAACTGATGACAGAGAGAGAGAGAGAAAGGGAGAGGAAGAGAGAGAGAGAGAGGGCATGGAGAGAGATTAATGGCAGGAATTTTAAGTGACTTGTTCAGAAATGCAGTGTGGAAGTGGTGGCTGTTTGCTCTGGGGTCCTGTAACCTTCCCAGCAGATCTGCTGAGATAATGGAGACTGGCTGGTGTCTTATTTGCTCTGGGGTCCTATAACCTTCTCAGCAGATCTGCTGGGATAATGGTGTCTGCTGGCTGGTCTCTTACTTGCTCTGGGGTCCAGTAATCTTCCCAGCAGATCTTCTGGGATAATAGTGTCTGAATGGTCTCTTATTTGCTGTGGGGGGTTGTAATCTTCCCAGCAGAAATCTGCTGGGATGATGGTGTCTCTCCATTGTTCCCACTGGTCTAGTAACCATTTAATAGATGTCATGATAACCAGGCTTCACAAACGTATATTTCACCATTAAAATGCAGGAAAAGCCACCATTTGGAGGTAAAAATCTCAAACTTTTCTGGGGGGGAGGGATGCCCCCAGACCCCACCTAGATTTGTTAGGATTTTGACTGTGGGGCATTAGCCCCCCCCCTTATCTTTATACCTCTGGTGACACCCCTGGATATAAATACTGCTTATGTTGCTCAGTTTTGCTATTCTCCTGAAGAAGGGACCTCTGAGGCCCTGAAAGCTTATGTATATTTCTATCTTTGTACAAGTCACTAGGTCCAATAAAAGGTATCAAACCTTCCATCATCTCCTGTATCACAATAAGTGAAAGCGGCCACCAAAGGGGTAAATATATTGGATCTAGTTTTGAGCAATGGACAATCTGGTTTCTTCTGGAATGGTGGGTACACATATGGGGTCCTGTGATCATAATATGGTAATTTTAGAAATAATAAGGGCTAGGGTGGCAACTAAAGGGGTAGACTTTAATACATTGAGAAGATTGGTTGAGGAAAAAACTGTATCAAATAGATATGGAGAAAGGCTGGAGGAGTTGTAGAACTCCACAAAGAAGCATACAAGTTGAAGGCAGAACAAAAGCCCACTGGTCCATCTAGTCTGCTCCCTAACTATAGTATGAAGCCAATTCCCTAGCTGTCACTCATTCTTCTTCCCCATGTCATCTTCCCCTCCTAACCTGACAGGCCCATGTGTCTGTCTCACCCTCGCTTGAGTCCCTCCCTGGATTTACTGCAGACCAACCCCTCCTGCAACCTGTTCACCACCATCTCTGTAAATACATACTTTTTGATGGTCTTCTCAGTCTCCCTTCCACCAGCTTCTTTGAGACCCCTCTTGTGTCCGTGTTTCTGTTAACTGGGAACAGTTCCCTGATGTCAACCTTGTTTATCCCATGACTGTTTCAGTCAAGTTCCCACTACCCCCTCCTGCTCTCCAGTGTATATATATATATATATGGTTGGCAGTATAGCCTCGAGGTTAGAGTATGGAGCTGTGAATGAGCTTGGTACATCCAGCAGATCTGAGTTTGAGGTTCATGGACCATTCCATGTAGATCTTCTCTTGCTGCCCCTGAATCATTTCTGTTGTCCTCCTCAGCACCATCTGTACCCTATCCATACTCTTGTCTGATTGCAGACTCCAGAGCTGCATGCAGCACTCCAAATGCAGCCACATCAGTGATCTGTACAGGGTCAGGATCACCACGTTCCGTCTGCAGCTGATCCCTGTCAAAGGGATAATAAACAATGCAGTGGATCAGTCAGTACCCTTCCTGCCTGGAAGAACAGGATCACAACAGAACTGGCAAGGAAAAAAAAGCATAGACACATAGAATGTGTCCTCAGAAAATGGTCCAGAAGTCTCTCCAGTCTGCCCAATGCTTACTTACCTCCATGCTTGGCCTAATGCCAAACTAAATTTAAAGATCCATTAGCTCTAGGGGCAGAAGGTCCCCCCCTTCCCCACAGCCATTTTTCTCTTCTGCCTGTGTTATTCCCTTGTATGTGTCCCACCCACATGTAAACTCCATCATAGTCTTGGCATCAACCACCTCTCTGGGCAGTCTGTTCCATTCATCCACCATCTGTTCCTTGAAGAAGAAATTTCTGCACGTTCCTTCTGAATTACTTCCACCCCCCCTGCCAGTTTCTACCAATGCCCTCTAGTCACTGTGCCCTTGTTCTTTGTGAATGAGTTCTTACATAGAAACATAGAATTTGATGGAAGATAAGGACTGCTTGGCCCACCTAGTTTGCCCATTTCCCTACCTGTTGGATAAGCTGCAGATTCTTGTTAACCAACAACTCACTTCCTCCTACCCCCCACTAGAATTGCTTTATATCTGTCCAATGCATTCTTGAATTCTCCCACTGTTCTTGACTCCAGAACTTCCTCAGGAAGGCTGTTCCATGCATCCACAACCCTCTCCATGAAAAAATACTTTCTAACATTACCTCATTACCTCTAAGCCGTCGCCCCTCTATCTTCAAATTGTGCCTCCTTGTTCTTGCACATCTCTTTTTCTGGAAGATGCTACCTTCTTGGACTTTGTTAATTCCCTTGAGGTACTTGAAGTTTTCTATCTGCACCATTTTGGTTGCCCTCCTCTGAACAGCCTCCACTCTGTCTATGTCTTTGCGGAGATGAGGTCTCCAGAACTGCATGCAATATACCAGATGGGGTCTCACCAACTTCCTGTTTTCTGCTGTTGATGCCTCTCCCTATGCATCCCAGTATCACCCAGCCCTCCTTACTGCCTTCTCACATTGCTTGCTCACCTTAAGGTCATCTGATACAATTACTCCCAAGTCCCTTTCGATTTTTGTTATTGTTAGTATCTCACACCCCCCCATTGTGAGCTCTTCCCCTGGGTTTTTGTTTCCCAGGTGCATTACCTTGCACTCCTTTGCATTGAATCTGAGCTGCCATACATTTGACCATTCCTCTAACCTTGTCAAGTCCCTTTCCATCCTTTCCACCTCACCTTGTGTATCAACCCTGTTGCAGATCTTTGTGTCATCTGTGAAGAGACATACTTTTCCTTCCAGGTGCTCTCCAATGTTACTTATAAAGACATTAAAGAGGACCGGTCCCAGTACCGAACCCTGTGGTACCCCATGAGTTACCCTCCTTTCTTCACTGTGAACTCCATTTACTATTACCCTTTGCATCCTGTTGTCCAGCCAATGTTTTATCCAGGCTACCGCCTTGGGACCCACTCCAAGGCTGGCTAACTTTTATATTAATCTTTTGTGTGGGACTGTGTCAAATGCCTTGCTAAAATCTAGGTAGGCCATATCCACAGCCCCTCCCTGGTTTGCTACTTGGTCACCCAGTCAAAGAAATCTATTAGATTCATCTGACACAACCTTCCCGCTGTGAATCCATGCTGCCTTGGGTCCTGTGCCCCACTGGCCTCTAGGTACTCAACAGTTCTTTCCTTCAGAAGTGATTCCATCATTTTTCTACCACCAAGGTCAAACTAACTGGTCTGTAGTTTCCTGCCTCTGCCCTGCTAACACTTTTGTGACATGGAATCACATCCACCCTCTTCCAGTCCTCAGGTACCACCCCATCCTCCCATGATTTGTTAAAGGGGAGTAGTCAGTGGTGTCACTAGTTCTACCCTTAGTTCTTTTAGAATTCTGGGGTGAATCCCATCATGCCCCATTATTTTGTCCACCCTCAGTTTCAAAAGTTCTTTCAAAACCCTTTCTTCTGTGAATGGACTGGTATCGACCCCCCCTATCCAGAGTGTTTATCTTGTTTGGTTTAGGTCCACCCTGTTGATTCCTCACAAGAACTTGTGTGTCTTCATTTCCCCTCATGACTGCCAGTGCATACATACATGCTACGATTTACCAACCTTTCCTCTCACAACCTCTGCTGCTGCCCTTGAAACATCCTAGTGACCTTCCTTTGTATGGTCTCTAGTTGGTCCCCATCTTTTTTGAGGTGTGGACTCCAGAACTGAGCACATCACTCTAGGGGTGGCCTTACCAGGGACCTATACAGTGGAAGTATCACCTCCTTCCTCCTCCTCCTACCAAATCCCCTTCTTGGGAGTAGCTTAGGCAGCAGAAATCCAGGTGTTTGCATTTACATCAGCCCTAGATAGCTTTTGGCAGAGAACAGCAAGAGGAAGGAGGTGCTGTCAGAATTTTACTTCTCTACTGGGACTTAAGAACTAGAACTTTACTACTAGGACCTTCAATTTAGGGTAAAACAAAATAAGAGTTATTGTGTTTGTCTGATTTGGGTGAAGTAAATTGTTATCTGTGCAGTTAGCTAGGTGAAGAAGGGAACTGTAGATTGGGGAAGTGGCTTAGGCAGCAGAAAGCCAGCTATTTGCATTTAAATCTGGCCTAGATAGCGTCTGGCAGAGAACAGCAAGAGGAAAGAGGAGCTGTTAGAATATTACTACTCTACTGGGACTATATAGCCTCTCTCCCCACACCCTTAGCCAGTTCTACTTTTATAGGCACAGGATTTGACTGACAACAGGAACTTCCTGCTTGGGAGCAGGAAGAGAATGATCACAGAGGCATAAAAGACTCACTATCCTAGAAGGAAAAGAGTAGCTCTCCATCTCCCCCTAGCTGCTGGAGGTCTGACTCTGAGCAAGTAAGAAAGAGACTACTGAGGAATACAGGAACTTCCTGTCACAGAACAGGAAGAGTAGGGCCTTTAAGGGCACGGTGGCAGTAGGAAAGTAGGGAGAAAAAAAAATATATATATATATATAAAATAAAAAAAAATAAATAATAATCAGAGAGAGAAAAGAGTAAGCATACAAAACAACAGTTATAGGGCCACAAATAACACATGATGGGAGTGGTGCAGTGCAGTGGCTGTGGAGTGGCAGTCATCCAGGAGACATTCTGGAGGACGCGGTGTTGTCCCATCTGCAGGCACCTCTTTGGGCTGATGGGGGAGGTTGCTTGTCTCCAGGCTAAGTTGGCCAGGATTCGGGGGACCTCCTCTCCCACCCAGGGGCCACCAGGGCTGCTGCTGCTGCCTCAGAGGTTGCCAAGAAAGAGGAGCGGTTGGACCACAGTGGGCTCAGGGAAGGTGAGGGTGGTGGAACAGAGCAACATCCCTCCAGTTGTAGTACCTCTCCACAATTTGTACACCATTCTGGCAGAGTGTGGTTCCTCTATGGAGGTACCCACAGTGGAGACCAGGGAGGATGCTGGGAACCTCCACAAAGGAGACCCACAGGAAGGTGGCATGGGACCCCACAGGGGAAGAAAACAACTCCTGTGGGGGACTCCATTGTTGGGAGGGTAGAACTGGGGGAGGTGGGGGAGAGGGAGGTAAGGTGCCTGCCTGACACCATGGCTTGGAGGGACAGGGAGAGAATACTCAGGATCGTGGGAGCAGCTGCACAGGAGAAGGAGATGGATGTCATTGTCCACCTAGGGACAAATGACCTGGCTGGGAAAGGGATCAGAGCAGTGCAGGGGGAGTTTGTGGAGTTGGGGAGGGCCCTTAGACAAGTGGCATGCATGGTAACCTTCTCAGAGGTGCTGCCTGTCTATGGCATAGGTGAGGCTAGGGTGTTCCGTACCATGAAATTCAACCAATGGTTGAAAAACTGGTGCAGAACTCAGGGTTTTGGCACAGTTGAGGACTGGGGGTAAACCTGGAGGGATACAGGCCTATACTGGCACAATGGTCTGCATCTGTCCAGGAGGGGAACTAGGATCCTAGTTGATAGGTTTAAATGCTTCATTGGCAAGTATTTAAACTAGCTAAGGGAGGAGGCACTGAAAAGGAGCAGAGAAATCCTAGCGTCCCCCCCCCAAAAAAAAAATCAGGGTAGTTAGTGAGTTCAACAACAAGATAAAGGGGTAAATGGAGAAAAAGGCAAAGGCAGTAAGGACAAAGATAGGGCAAAAAGGGGTAAGGCCATCAAAAAATGGAGGGTAATGACTACCAATGCCTGTAGTCTAGGTAACAAGCTCCCTGAACTGGTGGCCTTGATGGAAGAGGGATGCCTTGATATCCTGGCAGTCACCAAAACATGGTACACAGAGAACCATGACTGGGATGTCAACATACCAGGGTACACATTCTATAGGAGGGACATGGAGGGTAGAAGAGGAGGAGGAGGAGTAGCTCTCTATGTAAGGGAAGGGATCAAAGCAACAGAACTAAAGGGCAAACAAGGAGGAGAGGAGGCACTGTGGGTCACTTTGGAGACAGATAATGGCATCACAATCTGCACGGAGGTTGTATACAGACACCCATCTCAGGGGGAGTAAATGGACAAGGAAATGATAGAAGGCATCCTTAGTATGGCAGAGAAAGGGGAGATATTGTTGATGGGGGACCTGAATATGCCAGATGTTAAATGGAGCACCTTTGCTGCAGCCACATCCAAGAGCAGGGTGTAATGCCCCTACAAATGGGGGTTCCCGAAAAGTCTTCCTTGAGCTTCTCTAAATGCTTACTGCCAGGCTGGTGTCCTGTGTTTTTGCAGTTTAATTGTGATTGCCAGAGAGTGCCTATATAGCCTCTGTGTACTGTCTCTTTAAGAGCTGCCTGGGTTGCAGTCATAATTAATCTAAAAGGGAGCTCTGTTAGAAGATGTGCTTGTTTGCTGATCATTTGTTAGAGTAGTAATAATATTGCAGTTTATTCTAACCTATTCTGTTTGTTTCCATCATCTTGGTCCTGGACTGCTGAAATGGGCCAATCAGTACATTTGGTACTCTAAAATGGAGCCTGCCTACAGGGACTTGGTGGTGTAAAAACTTGTAGAAATTGTAGTTTGGGGCTTTTTGGGCCTAAAATAACCTGGAGGGGGGCCCTTGTTGTGACTGACAGACAGATCTGCCAACCAAACCTTTTGGATTTTAGGAAAGTCCCAAACTTCTTGCAGTTTCAGTTAGATCTGAGTTGGGAAGTGAAGAAGTAACAGCTCGAGATAGTTTGAGCAGCAATCCATAGTGGATTCATGTGGGAGAGCTGTGGAAAGGCCTGCGTTTTGGCCTGCATGCCTGCCTGCTGTCCCTGAGAGGGAACATGTGCCTTTTTCGGACTGAATCGAAACTTGGAGAGTGAAGTAAGCCATTGAATTGTGACCAGGCTCCTACCCGAAGAAGACCAAAGATTTGCTGAATGCGATCGGCCTGTCTGGACTTCCAGCCACCTCTGAACTCCCAGATTGCACAGAGACTTTGTAACTGTGACCGGAGAGCCTTTTGCCTGGTACAGTGGAATTTCCTTACATGTGAATGTGTTGTGTGCTTATAGTGTTTCGTGATTTGGTTCTCCACTGTGGTTTGAACTGTATTCTGCTTGCTGGAAGCTGCATCTAGCCCCTGGACTGAATCCAAAATCATCTCCATTGGGCCTGGGTCTTGCCACACTGGGCTAGCCCAACTACCCGCTGCACAGAGAAAACCATTGATGAAAGACCTGCCTGGGGATCAGCCCCTGCTCAACACTTGAACAGGAACAATGCCTCGGTGATTCGTGAGGGCCCCGCTTCTCCTGGCACTCCAGCTCAACAACCTGCAGTCTCGGTTTTGTCCTGCCTGTGTCCAATATTGGGTATCGTTAGTAAACATCAGGATAGCTCCCTGCAACAACAGCTAAATCTAAAGTGTTGTCATCTGATTGTCTTGTTGCTTTTTCTTTCACGAACTGAGCCCTCTGGCTCCGGATTACAAGTAGTGTGTGTTGTCCATGTTGCTTTCTTCCATCACAGGGCCCCAACCAGCTGCAACGTTCCTTGCTAGCCCACCATTTTCCTACCTGGGTACCCAGAGTGTGACTGTGTGGTGACTTAAAGCACATGCATAACTGTTTGATTAATATAGCCTTTAAGCCAATCAACCCGATCACGCCCCTTTCTTGTTCAAGTCCCCTGAATAAATCAGATCTGACTTTTTTGCTGCATGTAACCTGACTGTGGTTCCAGTTTTTGCCAAGAGTACTGTACTGTTGCTATTTACTGTGCATAACCTTGTTTTACAGGGGGTCCCCAGGGTTGAGCCAGAGGAACCAGCCCTTGGTGGTAAGTGCAAACAGTGTAGGTACTGGCATGGTGTACAAGGGGTACCGTGAAAGTGATTATCGTATATTGCTCAGGCCACTAGAAGGGAAAGAGGGGGGTTACAGTGTCCCGGAGTGCTGTGCCCAGGTTAATTTGACCACTAGCAACCCGGACCTCCGGATGGAGGCACCCGTTTCAGAACTCAGACCCCTTAACCTGCTACTAGTCATGCAGGCAGGGGTAGTAGCCCTTGGGATAGTGCCACCTAGGGGTTACAAGGGTCTTTCTCGATGCCCAAACAGTTAGTGTTGGAACCCACTCAGGAGGTACCACTCTTAGACCTGGTACTCTCAAATGGGGATAGAGAGAGGATCTCAGATCTAGAAGTGGGTAGCCATCTGGCAGTGTTGGGTAAGTTAATTTTTCTACTACTTTCTATTACTTTTTGAAAACTTGTTCCAGCAAGCTCTGTGCAATCACTAGCAAGGCTGGAGAAGTACTGGAAGATGTAATACACCTTACAGTTACATTTACTTATGTCTTTTTATACAAAATAAATACGTAACTGTAACTGATTACATTTATTTGAAAGTAACTAGTAACTAACCTATTACTTTCAAAAAATGTAACTGTTATAATCATTTATTATTTTTGCATTGTTTTTGTATTAAAAGAAATAAGTAACTATAATTGTAAGGTGTATTACTTTTTGTAGTACTTCTCCATCCTTGCTAGTGACTGCACAGAGCTTCCTGGAACAAGTTTCCAAACGTAATAGAAAGTAATAGAAAAAGTAACTTAACCAACACTGCCATCTGGGAACAAGTGACCACCAAAGAGTGTGGTTCACAATAAATACAGCGGCAGTGTTAAGCCATACAAAAGTGAGGGTACTGGACTTTAGGAGGGTTGACTTTGTCAAAATGGGAGAGCGCCTCAAAAAAGCGCTAGCAAACAGGCAAGAAGGAGGGGTGGAGGAACAATGGGGAAACATCAAAACTGCCTTCACAGAGGCAACCACTCCTGTGTGTGAAGCAAATAAACAAATAAAATGAAAGAAAAAAACACTGTGGTTCTTAAAAGAGGTGACGGGGAAGGTTAGGGAGAAAAATATAGCATTCATGAAGTATAAAGAAACACAGAAGGGGAAGGACAGAGAACTGTACCAGTTAAAGCAGAAGGAACTGGGGAAGGCAGTCAGAATAGCAAAGGCCCAAACTGAGGAAAAGATAGCCAACTCGGTTAAGAAAGGGATAAAGACTTTAATAGGTACATTAGGAACGAAGAAAGACCAAGGGAGGGATAGTGAGGCTTAATAAAGGGGAGGTGGGTGGGCACAGAGGGACAGTGAAAAGCAGGGATACTGAATGAATGCTTCTGCTCAGTATTCAAAAACGAGGAGGAGGGGGAGGTACCTAATCCAATCAATAGAAGCACTTTGGGTAATGAGGGGGTTGATACCAGTCCTTTCATAGAAGAAAGGGTTCTGAAAGAACTCCTAAAACTGAAGGTGGACAAAGCATGGGGCCTGACGGGATTCACCCCAGAATTCAAAAAGAACTAAGGGGAGAATTAGTGACACCACTGACTACCCTTTTTAACAAATTATGGGAGGATGGGGTGGTACCTGAGGACTGGAAGAGGGCGGATGTGATTCCACTTCATAAAAGTGGGAGCAAAGCAGATGCAGAAAACTATAGACCGGTTACCTTGACCTCAGTGGTAGGGAAAATGATGGAATCACTTCTGAAAGAAAGAATTGTTGAGTACCTAGAGGCCAGCGGGGCACAGGACCCAAGGCAGCATGGATTCACAGCAGGAAGGTCATATCAGACAAATCTAATAGATTTCTTTGACTGAGTGTCCAAAGTAGTAGACCAAGGAGGGGCTGTGGACATGGCCTACCTATATTTTAACAGGCCATTTGACACAGTCCCACACAAAAGATTAATAAGCAAGTTAGCCAGCCTGGGAGTGGGTCCCAGGGTGGTAACCTGGGTAAACAATCGACTGGACAACAGGACACAGAGGTTAATAATAAACGGTCCACTCCAAAGAAAGGGGGATTACTAGTGGGGTACTGCAAGGTTCAGTACTGGATCCAGTCCTTTTTAATGCCTTGTTTAGTGATATTGCAGAGGGACTGGAAGGAAAAGTATATATATTTGCAGACGACACAAAGATCTGCAACAGGGTTGATACACAAGGGGAGTTGGAAAAGATGAGAAGAGACTTGACAAGGTTGGAGGAATGGTCAAACATATGGCAGCTTAGATTCAATGCAATGCAGTGCAAAGTAATACACCTGGGAAACAAAAACCCAGGGGAAGAGTACACAGTGTGGGGGGGGGAGGTATATTAACAACAACAAAAATGGAAAGGGACCTGGGGTTAGTCATATCAGGTAAGCAAGCAATGTGAGAAGGCAATAAGGATGGCTTGAGGGGGATACTGGGATGTATAGGGAGAGGCATCACCAGCAGAAAACAAAAAGTTGTTATCCCTCTGTACAGATAGTTGGTGAGACCCCATCTGGAGTACAGCGTGCAGTTCTGGAGACCCCATCTCCACAAGGATATAGACAGGATGGAAGCAGTCCAGAGAAGGGCAACTAAAATGGTACAGGGTCTGCAACAGAAGCTATATGAAGAGAGACTAAAGGAGCTTAATATGTATGCCCTTGAGGAAAGGGGGGGGGGACATGATAGAAACTTAAGTACCTCAAGGGAATCAACAAAATCCAAGAGGGTGGCATCTTTCAGAAAAAGAGATGTACAAGAACAAGTGGACACAATCTGAAGATAGAGGGGGGGATGGTTCAGGGGCAATATGAGGAAGTATTTTTTAACAAAGAGGGTGGTGGATGCATGAAACAGCCTTCCTGAGGAGGTTGTGGGGTCAAAAACAGTGGGGGAATTCAAGAATCCATGGGACAGACATAAGGCAATTCTAGTGGGGGAAGGAAGAAGTAGGTCATTGGTTAACTAGGATCTGCAACTTATCCAATAGGTAGGGAAATGGGCAGACTAGGTGGGCCAAGCGCTCCTTATCTGCCATCAAAGTCTATGTTTCTGTGTTTCTTGTGCATTCCAGCCTCCTGGCTGCCTTGTCATATGCCTTGTTGCACTGAGCAGTAGACTTCACACTGTCACTAATGAGGACCTCTAGGTCTCTTTCCTCAGTTCTCTGTATCACCCTTACTCCTCCATCCAGTAATCCATTTTGAGGTTCTTTTGACCAACGTACATTACTTTGCATTTTTTTCTTACCATGTTCTTCTGGACCACTTTTCCAAGTCTTCCAGGTCTTTCTAACTCCCTTCTTGTGTTGACTGTGCCACAAATCATGGTGTTGTCTACAAAGGCACACCTTGGCAGATTTTTCTGTCTGTATTGAAAATGAAAATCCTTGAAGAGCACAGGTCCCAGAACTGATCCCTGGGGTACGCTCTGTATGACTCCACCGGCCTCTAAGTACACCCCATTTATGACCACCCTCTGCCTCCTGCCCCAAGTCAATTCCCTATCCACCTTGTCAGCTTGTTCCCTATCCCCAGCTCACCCAGATTTTTTATTAGCCTTCTGTGGGGAATGGAACAGAATGCCTTGCTATAGTTGAGGTACTACACATCCACTGCTTGGCCCCTGTCCTCCTTTTTGTAACTCAGTCAAAGAAGTCAATCTGGTTATCTGTCATGATCTCCCTGACACAAACCCATGCTGCCTCCAGTCCTGGAACCCATTATCTCCAAGAAGTCCACTGTTGATGTCTCAGTGATGGTTTCCAGCAGCTTGCCCATGATCGAGGTCGGACTGACCGGTCTGTCATTTCCGAGGTCATCCTTGTCTCCACTCTTGTGGAGCAGCATCACATCAGCTACCTTCCAACCTACTAGAACCACCCCTACTCCAGAAAACAATTCCCCAGATTTGCTTAAAGTGCTACCGTTCACCCAGGTGGCAGTACTGCAGCAGAGTAGGCTGTCCACCATCCCCTGAGGAGGAGCACTTCCTCTTGGGTGCTTGATGCTCCTGCCCCCAGCTGGCTCCTATGATCCAGGCTCATTCCTAAACCTGAGTTGCCAGTGTCACAATCGATAGCACTACCCTTGTTCTGAAGGGCCGGCTGGAAAAGGTGGCTTTTTTTTTGATCATATCTGTTTGGTCCCTGTTGCTTCCTCCCACCAACTGGCGATGGGGACACATAGGTATTTTTGCAGGTTTTCTCCCTATATCCCCTCCAGGCCCGGGCACACGGCCATGTGAGCATGTGGAGGCACACTATGCACCCCGTGGCACCAGCTCAGCCCTTTCCACCTCCCATAATTGTTTGTTTGCCACCTCCTCCCTACCTACGCTACCCACTGGACCACCAACTGGTGGGAGCAGAACTACGAGGGGGACACCAACCCTTCCTCACTACCCTCAGGAGAGGAGAGCTGCCCATCAGCATGCTCGATCATTCTCCACTCTCCCCCCCCACACCGGCATCCCAATGACCCGAGGTAGTTCCCGAACCCAGGTCATTGGCATAGCGCGAGGTGTGCATCCACGCCTCAACCCTCAGCACCACCAGGTCATTGGGAAAGGTGACCTTTGAAAGACTCACAAGCAAGTACTTTCTAAAATGGGGCTGGCAGTATGGCCTAGAGGTTGGAGTAATGAACTTGGTACATCCAGCAGACCTGGGTTTGAGTCTCACAACCTCCACTTGCATACTTTGTGACACTGAACAAGTCAATTAACCTCAACAGTGCTCCTAGGCAGCCCCTGAAAACAGGCCTTTGGCCTAATGGGCCATACCCAGTTATCAAAGAATAAAATAAAAAAATCGATACATTTCTAGTTTTGTAAAACACTACAGCATTACAAGCTGCTCCACATTTCTGACAGTGGACCTACCATGAAAACATAAACTATACTGTCTGTGGTAGGAATGGTGCACATGCCTGCAGGTAATCACCAGAGCACAGTGTGCAAAACACACACTTGCCAGAGCTTTCAATTCACAATTAAAAATATCTCTTTATTACATACTGATTCAGGCTAAGTGCAAAATAAGCTACACAGTGCAGCATTGTACAGTTTCAATCAGAGACAAATTAATCTTCCCAACCTAAACTGGGAGGTAACTTCTGAACAGTCTTATCAATCACATTTAAAGTGGAAACACAAGTGCAGGCAGATAGCCAACAATATAAGGAATACTGTATGGGTGACCATACACAACAAGCCTGTGTTTCCACTGAGGGACAGAGATAACAGTATATTGACCTCGAGGGAAGCTTGACATGCCAATGCTGTTATCTCAACCCTGAGATGAATACACAGGGTGAGTTGTCTATGGCCATCCATATTTAAATTTTTTATAATATACAGTTTCTTTTCTTGTTCCAGTATGAATTTCTCTCTTGCCACCATTTCTCTAGAAAGAACTGCTGCAGACAATTTTTTTGTGTGAAATCGTAACGCTGTGCATGTGACTGGAGCAGAGCAAATGAATGAAAGTGAAAGCAGGAGCAGAGAAAAGGCTGCACTTGGCGTGCAAGGGAAAGACAGGTGCACTGATTATAGAATGTGTAGAATGTGCAGAACTACTTTTCAGCTGTGACAACAAGCTCTTTGAAATGGCTGAAATTTGTGAATAAGCCCTAACCTTATACTAGAAAGAATAACCACCTTAACATTTTTAGAGAAAACACGTCATCTGCTTACTTTAAAATTTCATTATAAAAATTCAAAGTGAGTAGTCTGCAAACTTCTGGGGAGCAGACATGACTCCGTTAGAATCAGTATAGTTGATGTGGGGATCTTCATTGCCTCATTTTCTCTTGGGTCTCTCTCTCTCTAGATCACTGTGTCCCACAGTATGATCTTTTGAACACGTAGTTCCCAGGTGGCTGTTAACGTATCACAAAAGAAGACACACATAAGCAATCTAATATAAGAAAAGCATATTTTGTGCATATTTACTGAGAATGACATATATTTTATTATATGACAGGTAGCTCTCCTCAGCCAATCAGAAGACAGGAAAACTGACATTTAAAACCCCATAAACTACCACAACTACATTTTGTACATACCCACAGTAGGTTAGCCACATTTATGACATACCCACAGTACATCTGCCACATTTAAGATATGCCCACAATAGGTTATCCACATTTCAGACACACCCACAGTAGTCAATCTATTTAGTCCACAGGCTAAAAGGAGAAAAAAAGGCATGTTCTGCTTTAACTACCACAGAACTTTCAAGGTCCTGGGTTCAGAATTCCTTGTCATACAATAGTAATAACAATCAGTTAGCCAGAGGATACTTGGCATAACTGGCTTCTGTAGTTGCCTAAACCACATCAGCTGGTTATTCCTTCTTATACTCCAGCTAACTGAATGTTATCACTTAATGAAATTATGTGCCTGTATCTTGTATTTTATCAGCAGACTAAGGTTACTATGATTATCAATATGAAATCACAATATGGATCAATCAGTCGATTTTGCAATTCACTGTTTTCCTTGTACTTTCTCAGTTTTTCATATTTTATAAAGAACTCAAGAGTAAAGAATGTTTTGGTTTTGTGTTGCAGTGTGCATAGCATGATAAAGAGGATGACGACCTTAAAGAACAACAAAAAGGTAAGATGTAATCTGAGAATTTCTGAACCACTGTTGGATTCTTTGGGGGGGGTGACCCAATATCTCTGAAGTGAGTCCGTATAACTCTTGTAACTATCATTAACATATAAAGGGAAGGGCAGCTCTGGGGTCTCATGGGCCCCCAAAGTTTATGAAGTATAATTCCAACACTGTCACAGCTCTGATGGTTGGGGGAGGTTGCATAGGTCTGATCCCTTTCATCCTACCCTTGTGTGATCTGGCTTTTAAGAGATGCATATGTAGTGACTGCCCGAGGCCCTTAGGGTCCGTCCTTTGCAGACCCTTCCAGGAGGCCACCCTAGATTGCAGAAATTGCGCTACACCAGGCACCTAAGTGTAACAGTGATGTGGTGTAATAGTGACATGGTACCCCCACTGAGCTAGCAATAGTGGTACCCAGATGTTGCATACTAGACCATCACTACCCAGGAGTAATCAAATTATCTCTACTCACATGAACCCTTCCCAGAACATGTGAAACTGAAACAGTAATGGCCCCATGCAAAGAAATTGAGTTCCAACAAATATTTATTAACTGGGAAGGGTAAGGAAAGAACAGCGGAGTAGTAGGGAAGATGGGAGTAGTGGAAAAGCAATGCAATTTCTTATACTTTATTACAATATCCCCACACACAATCTGCCCCCCCAGCAGTCCCACAGATTCCCACTATTCTCTGTGATTTCAGTGAGGGAAAAATTGCAAATACAATAACAGCGAGTGCACATCGTTGAAAACCCAAAATGGCAATGTGCACTACACTGAGTCACAAAAACCACAACAGTTCCTTACCTTCTCTCGGGAGATTGATGTACAGATCATTTTTATGTGGGGACTATGCTCCCCACACCCCCCACAAATATTATTATCAACTCCAGGTGGGGAATAACATTGAGGGACAAGGGAGAACTCAAGAGGGGGGCTGCTCCTTGGGGGAAGACAAGACCACAGGGGAAGATCATTGGGGGGGCAACCTGCAGGTGAGGGGGGAAACAAAGTGAAGAGGGTGGGTGGAATGGAGGACAAGCAAACAAACCCCCCAAAAACACTACATCAGCACAAAAAACACTACAACAACACAAGGACAGAAAAAAAAAAAAACTCTTCACACCCAGCCCCAAACCCAGGTCCCTGAGCAGCACAGTCAGTGACCTCTAACCACAGCACCACATAGAAGCTCATAACTGGTTGGACAAACAAACTCCTATATAGCGCACAATAAACCTACTCTGCTGGAAATGAACTCACTCAATTTAGCATGTGCTATGAAGGGCACATAGCCCATTTTGATATTGCTATTCTGACTTTGCCTTAATTGACTTGCTGAACTTCACTCGCTATAATCACATAACACCATTCCCACAGTGGGTGCACCTTGCTTAGAGTCCCCCAAAGGCCATGAATGAAAGTGTTCTTATTTGCAGTGGGTACCTCACTGAGGACGCACTTGCTGCTAGCAGGGTAGGTGAATCAGTGATGTGCTTAATTTTTGTTAGGTAAACTGCTGCAAACACTAATGGGGTTGAACTAAACAAACTTTAATGTTTTGAAAAGGGGCCCCTACTTGTAATCCAGGCATAGGTAGCTAGTTGGCCTCCTCAGGTCTTCTGCCTGGGCCTAGTTGTTGTTACAGAGTCCATCCAGGGCTTTCTCCCTCTGTCCAAAACACACTTGCAGTACTCCTGTTTGCTGGGCTGCAGCCCAGGTGGTTAGTTACAGTTCTGCAGAATCTCTGGATACCTTGGTGGCTTTGATAGCTGAGCAAACAAGATGCTGGCTGTGCTCCCAGCAAGAGGGCAAGCTTCTCCAAAGCTTTTCTGGTCTCTGTGTTGGTCTTTCAACTGCAGGTGCACAGGCTCCTGGGATCTTGCGGTAGGTAATGGTCTTAGTTGGTCAATGGCTTCTTTGTGTTGATTTACCCCCTGTGGGGTTATCCCTGTGGGGGAAAGTCAGTGATACATATTAGGCACATAGAATTTGTTAGCAGGTAAGGACCGCTTAGCCCACTTCTGCCCATTTTTTCCCTACCAATACTTTCACCGCAGACCATACCTGATCTCCAGCCCCCTATTTCCCAACTGAGATTTCTTTGTTCGTATCCCATGCATGCTTGAAGCCCACTACTATTTTTGCCCCACTACCTCTGCTGAAAGACCTTTTTCAAGCATTTGTCACTCTGTCACTCTTTCTGTGAAGAAATACATCCTCACATCCATTCTAAAATTTCCCCCTCTAGCTTCACTGCATGTCCCCTTATCCTAGTGCTCCATGTCCTCTGAAAAATATGGCAGGGGGTCATAATGCCGCAGGACAGAATAGTGCAGAAATATACCACGCTGCCAATACAGTGTGGTATATTACTCAGTGGCATTTCTCTATGTTTTGTGGGGAGGGGGTGTGGCCCCCACAACTTAAAAAATCAACTGGAGGGATTGTTGTAAAATTAAATCGCACAAAGTGCGAAATAAAGAAAAATGTCTTGCATCTGGGACCAGGATTTGATACCCAGTCTGCAGAATCGCCACCTCTATTGCTGCCTGTGGCTCATCCTGTCAAGCCATGGCAGCTGCTTGGTGGCCCCTCCTCCCAGCAGAGGACTTATCCTCTGCCAGGGAACAGTGACAGGGTGCACAACCGTGCATAGACCATTTAGCGGTTTTGTACCCTGTCGCTATTCCCACCCGTGCTGTCACTGATGCGTGGTTTTGACCAGTGCCGTTTTCTGGAAAAATACTACCCTCTTGTACCTTGTTCAACCCCATGAAGTATTTATAGGTCTTTATCCCCCCTCTCCCTCTTCTCTTTCAGGGTTTACAAATTGAGATCCTTAGCCTCCCCTCATTGGGCTTCTGATGCAACCCTTGCACCATTTTAGTTGCCCTCCTCTGGACAGGCTCTACCCTGTCTATGTCCTTCTCAAGATGAGGCCTCCAGAACAGAACACGATACTCCAGGTAGGGTCTCACCAACGATCTAGACAGTGGCACCACCACCTCCCTCCTTCGGCTGGGGATACCCTTCCCTATGCACTCCAGCATCCCACTAGCCCTACCTACTACCTTGCCACCTTGAGGCCAGATATTATTACTCCCAGGTCTTTTTCCTGTTTGGTGACCATCAATACCTCTCCCCTCATATTATACTCTGCCTCTGGGTTTCTGTGCCGTAGGTGCATGATTTTGCAGTTTTTTCTACTGAACTCCAAGTACCACACCCTTGACCACTCCATGAGTTTTCTCAGGTCTCTGCACATTCTCTCTACCACCTCTGCGGTGTCTACCCTATTGCATATTTTGGTGTCATCTACAAAGAGGAATACCTGGGGGAAGCTGTGGAACTGCAAATATGACAGACACCTTCGTCACGACTGCTGCTCCACAGCCCCCCTCGCAGTCCTTCCTCCCTCCCTTGTCCTGACTATTGTCGAGGCAGGACAAGCCCCAGCACCACTCCTTGCCTTTAGTCCCTCAGTTCTGATATAAACATATGAAATAGCTAGCAGAAGAAGGCCTTACAGTCTATCGGGTCTGTTGAATTGCAGAGCTCCTAACTCAGAGAACTGGAAACTGGTTTATTCCTTTAAAGTAGATCAGGTGTGCACATAGTGCATGGGCTGGACAAGACTCAGCAAGAAAAAAACGGATGCTTTGAATTGATGGTGCTTTCAGCAAACTGCAACAGTCTTTCAGAAAAGGAAGGCTGTGTCACAGACACATACCTGAAGGCACTTTTAGTTAATGCAGGATAACTATGTACTTATAAAGTACAAGGCATATACAGTTAAACCTCGATTATCCGGACACCGATTATCTGGATTATTCACTCGTATGGACTAGCGACCTTGTCCCAAATAATGTTACCTCATACAGTAAAACCTCGATTATCTGGATGATTGATTATCTGGACAATTTACACATCTCTGGCTGGTCCGGATAATTGAGGTTTGACTGTACATGCCTCCATGACCGAATCAATGTTTCGCCCAGTTGCCTTGGACTTTGTAATTCTGGGTTCACCTCCAGTCCCTTCTTAGCAGTCATTGTGGAGTCTGAGGGCTTAGCTGATTCATGACCATCACCATGTATGTTTACCTTTGAGCATCTATTTTCTGCAGCCTCCTGAGGCTTTATTTTATGCCTTTGGGGCTTATTTGTTCATATTCTGGTCCTGCTGCCCACTCTGGGGCCAGGACTGGTTTTATATTACTGGGCCCATGGCCTATTGTAGAGTTGGGGTGGTTGTTTCTGGTAGGTGGCCTTGGAGATGCTCTCCCTGTTTTGGGTATGTAGATGCACTTGCCACTATTGTTACTGGCCCCACTGCCTGCCCTGGGGCTAGGAAACATGGTCTTGTGCACCCATCGGTGCATTTTCTCTTTGGTCCCAGCTCTGCTGCTTTCCCTGGAGCAGGTACCCTTTATTGATGTGGACGCATGGCCCAATTTACTGACTGGAGCTATGGGTCCTGCAATTTGTGACTGTCTGTGCACGGTTAAGATGGTGGCTCCTGCAGGTATCCTCTTTGTTTCCGATCTCACGGTCCGTCCTAGAGTCAGGGACACAATTCCTGCGTACCTGATGGCACTACCATACTATCCCATTCTCGACCATGATACCAGTCTCAGGTCCAGAATCATGGGACATATAGGCAGCTCCAACCAAGAAGATGAGGATCCCAGGTTTGACTCCCTCCTGGGGCTTCTTGAAGGAGTTGCAGTGTTGTCGTGAGTGTGTGTGTGTGTTTGGTAATTGTGTAATCACTTAATTTGTAAACTGCTTTATGATACAGCATTTCTGAAAGGTACTATAGAAAACCAAATTCTATTCTAGGGCCCTTCATACTTGGAATAGCCCCCCAGTTGCCAGTCAGATTGCAAACAGCATCCAGAACATCATGTTGAAACGGCACTCTTTACTTAACTGCTGCTGTGTCTTGTATCTAATATGTACTAAGTTGCTTTCCCAGTCTCTTCCCCTCAGAACAAATCTGCAAATGAGATTTCCTATTTACTGTATCTCTATATGTTTCTTCTGGATTAAACTACTTAACAGATAAATAAAATCCCCATACCAAGTCCTTGGGCTCCTACCCAGAACTGATCAAGCTTTGCAATATATACTGTATGTATGTATGTTATATATTATTTGCAAAAACTTTGTTAATGCATCAGTTACGGTTGTTTCCACACTGACAAAAGTGTGGAAATTCCACATTAGGGTTACCACCCCACCACACCACCCCCACGCCCCCCTCCTCAAAACCCTAACTCCATATTCCCACACACACACATGCAAGCAAAGGAAGGGCCAAGGCAAGACAAACGACCAGGGACAAGCAGGAACAGGTAACAGAAGTGACATACAACTCTATAAACATTCCACAAGACACAGGCATCATACCTCCCAACTGTACCACATTACGAGGACCGTTCCTCATTTTACTTCAGAAAAGCTCCCTGTTCCACATTGTGAGGACTTGTTCCACATTCAAAGTCAACATTTTAAAGCAAAAATCCATAGTAAATGATGCAAAAAATATATTATTCAATTAATAACAGACTTTCTTAACATAAATGCAACATGTTAACAGTGTTTTGAGCTTCTTAGGTAAAGATTTGTTTAAGTGTTCCACATTTTGCCCATTTGTTCCACATTTTGACAGGCAATGTTCCACATTTGGGGGACAAAAGGTTGAGAGGTATGACAGGCATCATCACAGTCCACCAAGTGTATGAGTTCTGCAGCCATCATGGTGGCTTGGGAGTACACACACGCTGGGCAATCATGGTGTAGATGCCCATATTTCAATAGTTAACAGCTGATGAAACACACAGTCTGTTATCCACAGAGAGTGTATTAGAAATTATAGTTTCTGTGAGCCTATCAACAGTCAGTGTATGTTTGCATTTTGTTTTGTGATACAGTGAGTCAATCCTAATAACAAACAATGGTAGTAATAAAAGTAATGTCTTGTAGCATAGTTTACAAGTAAAATGTAAAAGCAACAGTTGTAACATGCAAAGATAATCATAACATACTGTTAATGAGTATTTCCAGGTAACGCAACAGCATAACAACATGTGTTGGTGGTAGTTTCCCAGAGGAGCAGCATCTCCAAAGTACTGTGTAAGTGTCAAGTGTATGTGTCCTGCTACTACATGCCTGTGTGGTAGCGACAATACTTGCAGTGACCCAATTGTTGGATTATGATGCATATAAATCAATATTTTGAAAATATGTACAGACCAAGTGTCATTGTATTAGGAAGATATGCCAGCAGTAATGTGTCATCATACTGTGCTGGCAGTATACAGTCGCTTGTACTGTATTTGTTTTTTCATTACATACTGTAATGTGAAATTAGTACAGTGTTATGATGATTGTGCTTACAGATGTGCCAGAGTGGTATACTTTTGTACAATGTTGCATGTGTCTTGCGTATGTGTGTGTGGTGGGGTTAGGGGGAATGCGGAGTTAGGGTTTAAGGAGGGTGTGGGGGTGGGGTGGGGAGTAGTAACAGTAATGTGGAATTTCTACGCTTTTGTCAATGTGGAAACAAACCACACTGATGCTTTAACAAAGTTTTTGCAAAGAATTTATTTTCTTTTTTTGAAAGTGTAATGTAAGTAGTAAATGGAATGTGTTGGTGGGCCCTGCGCTCCCACCGAGCTGCCCAGTTGTGCATAATGATATGTGTCTGTGGGAGCTTGGGCCCTCTGGGCCCTGCACTCTCACTTACACATAAGTATGGAGCCACACAGCAGCCATATAAGGTAAGTAGCCCTTGTAACACTAATTTGCCCATATCTCGGGAACCGTAGCAGCTAGAGAATAAATTCAAGTGTTGGTGTAATCATGACAATGAGCAGTGCTCGAGACATAGATTGACTGAATCCATATATTGCATTGTTTATGAGATACAGGCACAAAAAGTGCTGTGACCATTAACACTGAGGGCATGATAGTGACCTACACACATGAAAACAAGAAAATAAACAATTGGTTCACTAATTCGCAAATATCTCAGGAACCATGCAAGTTACAAAAAAATCAGATTACATGGTTTTCATGGCTTTCCAACCTACTTCTGTGTTTAGACCGCCTTTATGGGGGACTAACAAATTTTGCAATGAAAAGTCCATATCTCAAACCATTTTTGAGATACGGGCCCTGAAAGGTGTTACGGGCACTGCAGTGTTATCCTATGAGAACATTTTTGAATTTTGGAATGCTGTAACTGTGGCCCTGTTCAATGTTTTCATACCAAACCACCAAAAGGTACATCTGTGACAGTAGAGCTTGCCACTGTGAAAATTTCAGGCTAATAGCACAAGCCACGTTGCCACAATGAAGTGACAAAGAAAACAACTGCTGCAATGTTATCCAATGGAAAAAATCCAGAACTTCGGGGTGCTGTAACTATGGGCCTGTTGAACGTTTTTGAACCAAACCACTGAAAGGCACATCTGTGGTACTAGAGCTTGCCACCCTGAAAATGTCAGACCAATATCACAATCTAGCTTACCACAATCAAGTGGCAAAGAAAACAGCATTTAGCAAAATTTGGTCGTGCAGTGTTAGCGCAATCATTTTCATGTTTGCGTGATTGTCCTAGCTTTATAATGGAAATGTTAGCATGCACAAAATTTTTTTAGTGCAGTTACTTTTTGGAGTTTGCTTGCAAACAAAAATGTTTGCGCAATCAAAAGATTTAAAAACAGATTTCTGGACTAGCTGGCGAAAAACTAATACCAGGGGCATGTTCCTTGGGGCCCAATTAGGTAAACCCAATGGCTGGTGTGTTCTAAAATGCTGTATTTTTTGAATTACAGCATTTTTTCTTTCTCACTAACTGAAAACAAGATGGCAGCAGCACGACAACATTTTTGGGCAAGCTCGATCAAAAAATGTGATTGTAATTGTTTTTGCAGTGCACATATACAGTAAATTTTTCCATAGGCTATAATGGGACAGAAAAAATGCAACAACTTTTGAATGGAGCAATATGTTTTCACCAAATCTTCAAAAGGCACCAGTGCGAGCCAGGATACATGTAGAAAACCTAATTTGAACCCCCTCATATGCATTCTTCAGTGCATTATGGGTGGACAAAGAATTTGCGACATTGGGGAAAATTCACTTTTTGAATGCGTTACGGTTCTGCAACAGTACATCCGACCAACATGAAAATTTCGAGATCTGAAGATATGTGACAAATCTTTGTGTATTCCAAATTTCAGGCAAATTGGACAAACGGTTCAAATGTTATTAAAGTGCACAATTTGAGGTTTAACATAGAAATGGCTATGCAACCCTAACTATAGTGGCACTATTGTGCCACTATAATATATATATATATATATATATAATACATTCTATGCAAAAAACTTAGTTAATGCATCATTTAGGGTTAAAACACAAAAAGTATGTAAATGAGACCATTAGGGTTGCCCCTCCCCCCCACGTGGACCCACCCATCATCCCGAGATTGACAGATGATGGGGTGTGTCATTGGGGTCGTGAGGCCTAAATATCACCCCATTCCATGTGTAATCATATTCACAAGCCACAGTAAAGAAGAATGGGGTGACATTTAGGCCCAGCCTCACAACCTCAATGACACACCCTGTCATCTATCAATCTCGAGATGATGGGTGGGTCCACGAGGTGGGGGAAGGGGCAACCCTAAAGGTCTCATTTCCATACTTTTTGTATTTTAACCCTAAATGATGTATTAATGAAGTTTTTTGCATAGAATTTCCTTACTGTTTGATAAAGAATAGAAAAGTAGAAAGTCGCGCAAGTTGGTGGGTCCCCACGCTCCCACCAACTTGTAAAATTGTGCCTAAGATAACAGTACAAGTACTGAATGTCATATGTATTGGTGGAAGAGCATATGGTTGGGAGCCCCACTACCTTGAAACAAAACAAAGCTTCATTCATCAGAGTGGCATAATTCCACACCTGTTTACATGTCAGACACCTAACCACTGAGAATTACCTCCATGACAGTAAGGCTAGGCACCCTATAAATGTGAAGCCAGTAGCACAATGCAAAACACTATATGCAAAATATGAAAAGCAACATGCAATATCTCCACAGCAAATAAATTTTCCAACACCTAAATAACATAATTCACATGTACAGGACATTCCCTAAACATCCTCCAAATTTGAATGGAAAAGACCAAACCGTTTCCAAGATATAACATTTTAAAGTTTGAGATTTGCATTCGTCGAAGTGGCAGAATTCTGCACCTGTTTACATGTCACAGAGCTAATGACTGAAAAGTACGTCCATGGCAGTAAGGCTAGCTACCCTATAAATTGCAAGACAGTACCACAATGCAAAACGCTCTCCGAAAAATGTAAAGTGTGACACACAATATCTCTGGAAGAAATGTATTTTCTGACATCTACACACCACAGTTCATATCTACAGGACATCCCGTCATCACCCTGAAAATTTCAAGTGAAAAGACCAAACCATTTCCGAGATATTTAATTTTAAAAGTTGTTAAAATTGGGCTCCAAATCTGGCCATCTAGTCCCTCCCTCGCGAACAAAGATCGCAATCAAAGAATCTCACGAACAAAGAATGTGCAGGCTCATGATCAAAGAATTCGCAAGCTTGTGATCAAAGAATAAAAAATGTTAAAACTCAATTTTGTCAGAGAAATAAATGAAACCACAGGCATGACTCGATAGAACAAAGCCCCCCGAGCAAAACCCATCCTAATTTGTCTTAATAAGTGACCCCTGGGCTGAGATATTTAATCTTTTAATCTGGCCATCTGGTCATCACCTCGCGATCAAAGATCACGGTCAAAGAATCTCACAATCAAATAATTTGCAGGCTCGTGATCAAAGAATTTGCAAGCTCATGATCAAATAATGAAAAATGTTAAAACTCAGTGTTTTGAGAGAAATGAATGAAACCACAGGAATGACTCGATAGAACGAAGCCCCCTGAACACAATCCATCCTAGCTTGTCTTAATAAGTGACCCCTGGGCTGAGATATTTGATTTTTTAATCTGGCCATCTGGTTGTCACCTCACAATCAAAGATCATGGTCAAATAATCTCACGATCAAAGAATTTGCAGGCTTGCGATTAAAGACCGTTAGCGAGCCACAATCAAAGATTTAAGAAGTACAAAACTCTATTTCTGGACATTTTTAGAAGAAACCACAGGCATGGCTCGATAGAGGGAAGACCCCTGAGTAAAACCTGTCATAGTTTTACTTCAGAAGTCATCCCTGAGCCGAGATGTTTGATTTTTTCCAACTGCAAACTCAAAACAAGATGGCTGCCACCGCGATCAAAGAATTCCTCACGATCAAAGATTCTTTGATCACGAGCCTGCAAATTCTTTGATCATGAGGAGGGATCAGATGGCCAAAACCCCATTCTTCTTTCACAAAATAACCACATTTTCCCATAGACTTATCATGGGAACTTAAAACTTTAATAACTTTTGAATGGATTAATATTTTTCACCAAATGAAAAGCGACATGTTCCTTGACCCAAGCTCTTTCAGACGAGCCAAGTCACAGAGTGGCATGCCACACAATGGCTGTGCAGTGCCACGAACAAAATCCAAAAAACTGCCTACATAACTGATGAAAAGTGCATTTTCCAGCATTTTGGTGCGAAAAAAACATACGTCCGACCAAAATGAAATTTGGTAAATCAAAAGATCTACCATGCCCCACTGTGCATACCACATTTCATGCAAATCTGTTGAATGGGTCCAAAGTTATTAACGCACAAAATTTTGAGTTTAACATACAAAAGTGGCTTCATAACACTAAATATAGGGGCGCGACCGAGCTCCTATTATATTTTTATACAATGTATGTTTTGGGATAAATGTCAGTATAAAAAATGTTATCTCTGGCAGCCAGTCAAGATATCATTGATATCTCCCATGTTCCTATATGTCATAGTGATATCTCCATGTTCCTATACATCATGTTGATATTTCTATGTTCCTACAGTATATGTCATTGTATTGAAAATGAAACTGTTAAAACTGTGTCTCTCCAAGACCTGCCCGACCCCACCAAACTCTAATGTCTGGTTAATCCTGCCATCATATTCAAATATGTAATAATTTAAAATAAATCTTATCTGGTTGATCCTGGCGTTTTCCCCGTGTCTTACTGGAGAACTTTCACTTTTTGATGTTCTAAATATGTAGTGTGACCGAGCACTTTCACCAAAGTAAAATAAGGGCCACACATGTTTAAATATGCACTCTCCTTTATGAAACACTACATATCTTTTCCTGTTTGTAAAAAGTAAGCCTTTCAAAAAAACATGCAGCTGAACATCAGTAAGAAGAAGACATGTCACAGCTTCAGTAAACAGAACGCGAGCCAGAGGCGACGTTACCATAGCAAATTCTAGAGCAACACTCGCTTAAGCAGTCAGGCTGCCTTTTACTGAAGCTGCATCTTTGCTTTTTCTCCTCTTACTGCTGCTGTCGGATATATTTACAAAACCTCAAAAAGCTTTACAAAATGGAAATGATGTGTAAACTTTCATGGAGAGAGTTTGCTGTGCTTGCTTGGAGAGGAGGGGGACTGTGCAGGCGCATTGGTGGCAGAAAGGAGCTGGCAGAACAGTGTCGGAGACCTGAATGGGCTGCTTGGGGGACTGCTTGAGGGACTGAGCTGGTGCTTCAGCTGGCCGCATCGGTGGCAGAAAGGAGCATTTTCAGGGCTGCAGGGAGGAAACAGAAAGCCAGCGAAAGCTGCAACAGGTGTGGAGGCTGGAAATTTGATCAACGTGAAAGAAGGGGAAACTGAGAACGAGGAGGGTCATCCTCTGGGAGTGGAGGACCCTATCAGAGTAGGGTCAAATGGGCTGAGGGTCCTGCAAGGTGGCCTGGAGGGGGATAAGGAGATGGGGGAGGCAGATAGAGGAGAGGATGTCAGGAGTGGCGTCTTGGAAGGGAATGGGAGGGAAGGGGCTAAAAGGGAAGGGAGGCAGAGTGGAAGGCTTGTCTGGAGGAGGGGGCTAAGTCAGAAGGAGTTGGGTAACCAGGAAAATCAAAAGATGACAGGAAGAAGGGTAGAGGTATAGGGGGTCTCTTGTAAAGGATCCGGAGGTTAGGTGGAGGGGTCGGGGAAGGGGGGGGAGGTAGGGCCCCGGGCGGTAGCTCAAAAAAGGAGTCGGGCAAAAGACCAAGGAGGACTCTAAGGTACTCCTACTGGGGGACTCCATGATCAGGGGTATCCAGTGGGGGAGACAGGATGAGATGAGTCCAGTTAAAGTAGTGGGCATCTCTGGTATGACTATGCATAGGGCAAAATTCCTGGTGTATATGCTGGTGAAGGAATATGGGGGATCACCTGACTTCTTTGTACACTTGGGAACCAACGATATCGAGGGAAACAGCATACTAGAGATTCAGGCAAGGTTCTGGGAACTGGCTAGGATTTGTCAGGACAATGGATGCACAGTCTCCTTCTCGGAAATCCTGCCTGTACCCAGGGCAACGGTGGAGAACAAACAGAAGATCAGGGAACTAAATGACTGGCTCAGACAGTGGGCGAGTCATGAGGGATTGCAGTGTTAGGGGACTGGGGAAATATGGAGGACAAGGAGCTGAATGCCAGAGATAGGCTGCATCTTAACCTGGTAGGGAAGGAGGTTCTCAAGCAGAAAATGGAAGGACTTTATTCATGCTAGGTGGGTTTAAATTTGAAGGGGGAGGGCAGGGAACTGAACCTGCCAAGACTATCGAGAATAGGTTTAACTATGCCCTCAAAAGGGATGGCAAGGCCTTAGGGAGGCTGGTAGGCGGCGGGTGTAAGCTCTGGGGTGGATATGGATAAGGGGTAGGGACAAAGATTGAGGATGGTACTAGTAAATGCCAGGAGCCTAAGAAATAAGATGCCTGAGTTCCAGGCCATGCTGGTTGAAGGGAGGTGGATGTGGCAGCGGTCACAGAAACTTGGGCCACCCCTGGCCATGACTGGGATCTTAATCTGAGTGGGTTCACTGTACTTAGGAAGGATAGAATGGTGGGCAGGTGGGGGGGTAGCCTTGTTTATCAGGGACAACAATAAAATTATTAGGATAGAGGAGGCAGAGGGCAAGGTGGAAGCCTTATGGATCACCTTGAGAACCCCAGGAGGAAGGAGGATCAGGGTAGGAGTGGTATATAGGCCCCATGACTAACTGAGGATCTCAAGGACTGTTTGCTGACTAGCATAAAGAGGCAGTGTGGGCAGGAGAGGGAAGGGTTGGTGTTGATGGGGGACCTCAATATGCCGGCCACTGATTGGGAAACTATGATGTCCACGGTGGCAAGGGAGTAGAAGCTGCTGTATGGCTTCTTGGATGCATTCCTTAATCAGCAGGTGATGGACCCAACAAGGAAGGCATATCCTGGATGTGGTCCTGGCAGACAGGGACCTGGTAAGAGATCTAGCCATGGAGGATCCACTGGAGGGAGTAACCATGACACAGTTTGGTTTCAGCTTGACCTGGGGAGAGGGATCGCACTAGGATAGAGATGCTTGATTTTAGGAGGGCAGACTTTAGGCACATGGGGAAATTCTCAAAGGGCATCTGGGGAGTTAGAACCAGGTATGGACGTTGAAGTTCGGTGGGGGGGGGTCATAAAGGGGGGCTATGTGAGGCTACCAGGGCCTGTGCGAAAGAGAGGCACAAGGGAGGGAGGTCTCGAAAGCCATGCTGGTGGAACTATGAGGTTCAAGAGGCGGTGAGGGAAAAGAAAGCAGCCTACAATAGATTGTGTGGGGAAGGGGATAGGGAGGGCTATCGTCTGGCAGCCAGGCAGGTCACCAGAGCAGTGAGGGGAGCAGAGGCTAGGAAGGAACTGAGACTAGCGCAGGGGATTAGATGTGTGGGAAAAAGGTTCTATAGGTATATTGGAGAGAGGAGGAAAGTCAAGAGCCAGCTCACTAGACTGTGGATGGGGGGTGGGCGGAAGGGGCAGGGGAGCAGGTGGGGGTACTCATGAGTACTTTGCCTTGGTATTCACTAGGGAGGGTGCTGGGGATACTTCATATATGGGGTAACAGGGCACAGATGGGACAGCAGACCTACCTGACAAAGTACCTGCCGGCAAATGAGTCATTGGGGAGAGGGTCTGGTGACAGGGGGACAGAATGGATCTGCCGGGGGGGGGGCAGACACTGATATCTCTATTGGCCATGTGTGGGAAACCCTCAAGTCCCTAAAGAAGGACAAATCCCCGGGTCCTGATGCTATCCATCCCAGAGTACTGTGGGAGTTGGCTGATGTTTTGGCTGCACCACTGGTGGATCTTTTTAACTTGTCACTGCAGATGGGGAGGATGCCCAGGGACTGGAGGCAGGCACATTGTGCCCATCCATAAAAGGGGTTCAAGGGAAAAGCCGAGGAACTATAGACCATCAGTTTGACGTCAGTGGTGGGAAAGCTAATGGAGGGCATATGGAGAGAGGATGGGGGGGGATTCTTATAGGAGAAGGGATACATAGATGGCCGGCAGCATGGGTTTGTGCCAGGTAGGTCGTGTCAGACTAACCTTGTGGAGTTCTACCAGTGGATGACATCGGTACTCAACCAAGGGAAACCAGTGGATGTACTATTCCTGGACTTCAGCAAGGCATTTGATTCTTTCCCCCACAGGGGTCTGTTGGAGAAGTTGACAAAAATGGGGGTAGGACTCATGCTGGTTAGGTGGATTGGAAACTGGCTGTCTGAGCGAACCCAGAGGGTAGTGGTGGGGGGTAAGGTCTTGTCTCCAAGGGGTGTCATTAGTGAAGTCCCACAGGGGTCGGTTCTGGGGCTGGTTCTGTTTAATGCCTACTTCTCTGATATGAGGGTAGATATCGGCTGCAATATATGTCTCTTTGTGGACGACTCTAAACTGGGGATGGCAGTGGATGGAGAGGAAGGGAAGGTGGCCCTACAAAGGAATCTGGATACTCCGGAAAGATGGACACACACCTGGAGATTGCAGTTTAACCCTTCCAAGTGCAAGGTGCTGCACCTAGGGAGAGGGAACCCTGAATATATGTACACCTTGGGTGGGAAGGAACTGCAGGCTTCAAAAGGGGAGAAAGACTTGGGAGTCCTGGTTGATGTCAACATGAATAATTCAGAGCAGTGCAGGAGGGCAGCAGTCAAGGCAAATCAGATGCTGGGATGTATCACCAGGGGGATTCCCTCGAGAGGCAGGGAGGTGATTGTGCCACTGTACACCAGCCTGGTTAGACCGCACCTGAAGTATTGTGTGCAGTTCTGGAGGCCACACCTGAAGAGGAACATCCCGCTTCTGGAGAGGGTTCAGAGGAGAGCAACTAGAATGATCCGGGGACTGGGAGATATGATGTATGAGGAGCATCTGAAGGAGCTCAACCTGTTCTCACTGGAAGAGAGTAGGGACGAGGGGGATATGATTGAGATCTTCAAGTATCTCAAAGGAGTAAATAACGTAGGCCTAGATGGGATCCTTCGGCTAAAGTAGGGAGGAGTCACGAGAGGGCACAGTTGGAGGATTGAGGGTGGAAGACTAAGGGGGGAAAGGAGGAGGAGGTACTTCACTGAGAGAGTGATAGAACCATGGAATGCACTGCCTGAGGAGCTAGTATAGGTAACTATTGTGGATGGGTTCAAGAGGGGATGAGACAGGTAAATGCAAGGTGTTAAGAAGGGGAGGGCCTGCCCAAGGGAGGGGAAGGGAGGCTAGGAGAGGGGGGTGGGGACAGGCAGGAAGGGAGCAAGGTGGATGGCTGCAGCAAAAAACCAGGGTACTGAAGCCTGAGCAGACTCAATAGACCATGAGGCCTGATCTGCTGGCATTTCCGTGTGTTAGTATGTATATGTGTAACATCATTATTTTACTGTCCTTAAAAGCACTTGGTCACGCTACAGATATAGACAAACAAAACTAGAAGTGCTTCAGTTAGGCACGAGAAAAACTTGCAGGATCAACCAGATATGTTTCTTTTATTAAATAATCGTTTCTAAAAGCCACAGATTTTTTATAGTTATACAGAGACAGTTATTTCATCATTTGGGTCATCATTTTGCTATACTGAAATGCTCAGTCACTCTTCAAATTTACAGAATGAAGAGTCAAACTGCATGACAAAATCAATAACATGACTTTTTAAAATAATTTCTTTAGCAGTTCTGTCAAAATCAGAGCCACTTGGGTTGGGAGGGGAGACTGCAGCTCCTGCCTGCTAAATAAGATATGTGGGGGATTGTACTAAGTGGGGAATGTGGCAGGTTGTCTTTGGGGACCCAAAACATATGAGGGGGGTTGTGTTAGGAGCCCGTAACATACATTGTATAAATAGAACATGACATGGCCTGACTGAAAATATATTTATCTTCCCTCGAGGCCAATGACATCAAGACATCTCACTCGTGGCTTTGCCACATGTGAGATATCATGATATCGTTGGCCTCTTGTGAAGATAAATATGATATCTTCAGTTAGGCCATGTCATATCCCAGATTTATACAATGTATGTTTTGGGATAAATTTCAGGATGAAATGTAATATCTCAGCCAGGTCGTGGAGATATCAATGATACCTTCACATGTGAAGATATCACTGATATCTCCATGTTCCTATACATCATCACAGTGAAAGTGAAAGTTTTTCATTTTCTATCCTGTGACTTTCTCTTTACAAAAACGACCCCCTCCATGCGGCTTTCTCTTTAGAAACGAGACCCCCCCCCCCATCTCTCAGATCTGCTTTTATCTTTACATGAACACATTTTCAAAAAACATATCTGGTAGATCCTGCGACTTTCTTTTCTCCACTTCCTTCTGTAATGTAGTGTGACCGAGCAGGTATCCCCAGAAATGTAGCGCAGCTGAACGCTATGAATATCAAAATGTGAAACACTATCTCATATTTACAATGAGGGAGCCACTACTGCCATACTTAGAAAAGCGTTAGCACAATTTTCTCTAAAGAAACTGCCGACACTACTGAGAGGAAAGCGAGTGAGTCGGCAGCTTCAGAACACCAGAAGAAAGCGTGAGCATGAGTTGCTATGGCAACATACGCTCGCACTTCCGTCTGGTGTTCTGAAGCTGCTGACTCGCTTGCTCTCCTCTCAGTACTGTCGACAGCTTCTTTTGAGAAAATCACACTAATATTACCAAAAAAATACACTTTTCTAAGTGTTGCAGTACTGCCTGCTTCATGCTAAATATCAGACAGTGCCTCGTGTTTAGATATTTATAGCGCTCCGCCACACTACATCTCCGAGAAAAGCTACATTTCAGCTGAAAGCAGATAAAGATCAACCAGGTATGTTTTTTACTGTTTATTTCTTTAAAGATACAAGAAGGATCAACCAGATATTGTTTAATAAGTAACTTTACAGTGGCAAAATCAGACATTTTTTTTTTAACATGTAATATATGTAATCAGTTCTGTTGGCGTGGTGGGGGGTATGCAGAGTTGTATTGGGGTAGCCAAAGTCAAGTCAGTCACAATCCAGTTTTTTTTTTTTGTCATTTTAAAGTAATAGAATCAAGCACATATATTTTTTTTAAATAATATATAGCATCTCTTGTGTTAAGAGACATATGCAAAGTTGAGTTGGAATAGCCATTACCTCTATGTGAGGAATTGTATCAAGGGGGCATTTGGGGTTGTCTTGAGTGGGACCCAAAACATACATTGTATAAACAGAACATGGCATGGCCTGACTGAAGATATCATATTTATCTTCACTCGAGGCCAATGACATCAAGATATCTCACTCGCGGCTTCACCACTCATGAGATATCATTGTCCTCTCATGAAGATTAATATGATATCTTCAGTCAGGCCATGTCATATCCCATACATACATATATATATATATATATATATATATATATGTATGTATATCTATATTTTTTTCCATGGCAAAAAACTCTGTTTAATGCATCAGTTAGGGTTGTTCCACAGCGACAAAAATGAGGAAATTTGGTGTTAGGGTTGCCACCCCTTGCACCCCATGCTCAACCTGCCACCACCAATAGGCATCAGGGTGTGCGTTGGGGTCATTGGCCCTAACTCTCACCCCATTCCATTTGTAAACAAGCTGAGGTGGTGCAGTATAGCAGAATGGGGTGAGAGTTAGGACCGATGACCCCAATGCATACCCCGATGCCTGTTGGTTGGGGGCGGGGTGGGCATGGGGTGCAAAGGGTGGCAATCCTAACACCGAATTTCCTTGCTTTTGTCACTATGGAGCAACCCTAACTGATGCATTAAACGTAATTTTTTGCCATGAATTTCCCTTCTTTTTGAGACTATGCACATATAAATAGTAAAGGGAATGTGAATTTTTGTCACTTCACTGTGCAAAAACTGTATGACTGACTGATATGAAACTTGGTAAATGAAGACATGTACCATAGTACACCATATGTCCAGAATTGTGTGAACATCCATTCAACGGTCACACAGCACTATGAGCAAACAACTGTGCAGGTACAATTCAGCAAAGGTAAGTGCCAGCAGCCCAAAAATTGCCACAGTCAAAACTGTATCTTTCTGCATTCCAAATGCCAGGCATATTGGACACATGGTTCAAAAGTTATTGAAGCAGAATGAACCAAATGTTCATTTGTCGGAGTGGCATAATTCCGCACTTGTTAATGTTTTACACACCAAACCAGTGCAAGGCACCTCCGTACCACTAGGGCTACCTATGCTATAAATTTCAAGCCAGTAGCACCATGCAGAAAGCTATGCACAAAATGGTAACTGCGTCATGCAGTATCTATGCAGCAAATTATTCTTCAAACATGTAAACAGCATTATTCACATCCCCAGGACATCCACTCAACGTTCTCCAAATTTCATGTGAAAAGACCATACCCTTCCAGAGATATTCAATGTTTACATTTCTGCACCTTTAAGAAGTCTTCCACCACAAAATGGCAGAAATCATGGCAGAAAATACACTAAAGTGGCAGACTTGGTGGCTGAAAAACCAGTAACTGTGAAGCGGGCCAACTTCAATTGGCAATAACTCTAGAGCAGAACGACATGTTTTCATCAAACAAAAACTGGCATGTTCCTTGAACAAAGGTCTTTCTATGTGCCAAGTTTCAGACAAATCACCCACACGCTGGCTGCTCTATATGTCATGGAAGAGAGTGCAGAAAAATAGTAAAAACAATGTTTTGCACTGCAGCACGCAAACGCAAAAACACAAACGGTGAGGTTAGCACATATGCTGATGGAAACAGTGAGGTAAAAGAAAATAGTAACACTAACGCAAATGCAAACTGAAACGATAATGCAAACAGCAAGAGAAACGCAAGCGCAACCATAAATGAAAACAGAAATTTTAACACAAATGCTAACGGCAACAACAACACAAATGGTAACGAAAACATTAATGCAAACGCTAATGGCAATGGAAATGCAAATAGTAACAAAAATGCAAACATTAACACAAAGTCAAACAGAAACACAAATGATAACAGCAATGGCTATGCAGAAGGAAACAGTTACACACTCGACAACGGCAACGCTACCAAAAACAACAACGCTAAGGCCAACACAAACACAAACAGTACCGAACACGCAACCAGTAACAGTAATGCAATTGGAAACACAAACGGTTATGGTATCACCAACGATGATGCCAAAGGAAATGCAAATGGAAACGCAAAAGCAAGCATGTACTAAAATGCAAATGGTAATGCACACGGTCACAGTAATGCAATTGGAAATGCAAACACTTATGGTAACACCAACGATGACACCAAAGGAAACACAAACGGAAACACAAGCATATACATAAATGCAAATGGTAATGCACACGGTGATGCAAAAGTAAACGCAAACAAAAAACAACAATGGAAACGCAAATGGTAACAGTAATGCAAACGCAAGTGCAAATGCAAAGGGTAACATACACAGTGACGCAAAAGTAAATGCAAACAAAAATGGTAACAGAAATGCAAACAGTAACAGTAATGCAAATGCAAAGGGTAACGCACACGATGACGTAAACGGAAACGCTAACGGTAATGGAAATTCAAGCAGAAACGCTAATGGTAACAGTAATGCAAATGCGCACTCTTTTCTCCTCAAAAAGGTGCATTCAAAAGCACAGTGAATACAAAGAATGTATGCATAATAATGGCCCTCGGAGCAGAAAATCAGCACTTGGAATACTAAATTCCTTGTATTTCGAGAACCGTACGACGTAGAAAAACATTTAAAATCTCATATTATTAATAACTTTTCAGGCTAGTTTTGTACTGGGAGAGCTAAGCATTCTTCCAACAAAAAGTCCGTATCTCGAACCGTTTTCGAGATACGGGCCCTGAAAGATGCGGTGGCCAACGTAATGTTAGCCTATTGGAAAAAATTTCAAATTAAGAGTACTGTAACTCTGTAGCCCTGTAATATTCTTGCACCAAACCACCAAAAGGCACATCTGTGGGATCTTGGCTTTCTTCTCTCCAAATTTCAGCCCAAAAGACCAAACCGTTCTTTTGCAGCAGGGTGGCAAAGATTCCTTATTGTTTTGGCCCTAGTGTTGCAAAGTAGTGTCACAAATCACGACACTTTCGCGAATAAAATCACGAAAGTGTCACATATGCGAAAGTACTTTGCGACACTACTTTTTACAAAAATTTTAAAAACATATTTCTGGGTTGTTTTACCCCCAAAAAAAGACGTGGCTAGCATCCTCAGGGCTTGACTAGGTGAACACAACAAGAATTGTAACATGGCAAAAATCACAGAAGCGGAAACAAGGAACACAATTGGGTAAAGTGCATCACATGTCACAATAGCAACACGGCATTATGGCACGATAATGGCATGTTGCCATCAGGAGCGAGTACAGTGAACGATTAGAGGACCCCTCGCGTTGTGCAAGAGCTGGAGAAATGTGCAGTGTGCTCTTCAGAGGAGGCTAGCAAAGCGATCAAAAAGCACTAGGTCCACCAATAGATGGCACTAGGAAGAGAGAGACTGTGAAAGGGAAGCTGGAGAGCCGAGACAGAGAATGCAGCGGTATGTTACCCGGTAGTCCAGCAGCGAAGTACTGCACACATGAATGAAGCTAAAAGAGTGCTGTGTGCTACCGACCCAGGCAGCAGATAGTGTAGCACTGTGAGCAGAATAAAAACCAGCAGTCGTAACCACAGGTTAGTAACACATAAGATGAGCAGAAAGGGAAAGTGTTGTCCTGTTTTAAAAGCGCCACCTATTGGTCACAATGTTAAGCAAGAGGTTTGGCAAAAGAGAGTGTTCCATAGTGTTGTGATTGTGAATGGCTCTACAGAACAATGAGTAGGACAGATTATAGTAATGTAAGTGACAAGTGAGCTAATTTCCAGGCACTGAGTTAACCGAGTCAAATAATAGTAGTGGGAGCACAGCTGGGTGCTATAACTAGGAGCTGAACAAACAGATGATTGCAAAACAGAACAAAAATGCAATGCTGTTTCCAAAGCACCACCTATTGGTGGGAATGACGAAGCCTTCAGCAGTCAGCTAGTGGGTAAAATGTGAAGCAGTCCATAGAGCACTGTTCAGCAAAAGTGTTGAACCTGAAAGTTTGTTCTTTGTCATGGAGCGATTCACCGTAATCACAGAACACTACTCTAAGCACAGTGACATGTTGAAAGTTCGACCGTAACACGCATCTGACTGAGAAAGACATCAGAAGTGCTGTGCAACTCTGAAAGTGCCACCTATTGGTCGAACTACTGACTGCCGCGCTGTAGAGTCATCTCACACAACTTCTGGCAGTCTTGGGGTATAGAAAACTATGCAGGTAGTAAATGTTGCCCAGAATCCATCATCACATGAATGCGCGGTAGAAACAGAGAGACAGCAATAGAACAGGCGATCACAACTGCCAAGCTTTGAGGTCATATTGGTATTTTATGTCTATGTTCCTATGTAAAGCAGATTTGGAACATCTGAGAAATTAGTACACACTATCTTACTGCATGTTGCATTGCAACATGCACGTGCCATGCCTCCTGTTACAGATGCTTAGAAAGTAACACACTTCAACCATAAATCTGTAAGTGAAAGAAGTCCAGCTGCTCATGTGTGTTTCACAGCAAGTAAAACATAATGCAATTAATATTTCCATTGCACTCGCCATGTTAGAAGTGCATTAAGCCACTCCGAAGATGGCATCTAATGGGGAATTAATGCATGGTTGGGCAGTTGTAGGCACTTGGCCTGTGGCCTCGTGCCACAACGGTCCCAACCATGCATTAATTCTCCATTAGATGCCACCTTCATCGTGGCTTAATGCTTACTTGTTTCCCTTGACGATCCCAAATTTAAATGCCAAGCATTTCTGTGACCACCAACTGAAAACAAGATGGCCGATTTGCGACACTACAAGGGTCATTTGTGAAAGTAAAAAGAGCATTTGCGACACTTTTTGCATATTTTTACTTTTCCCATTGACTATAATGGGAAACTTGTTTTTTGAATAACTTTTGAATTGTTTAATATTATTTCATGAAATCTTCGAAAGGCACATCGGGGACCTTGGCTGCATGTTCCCGGAAGGTTTCAGATCGGTCGCACAAACCATGTGACCTGTAGGTACGAGCAAAGAATGCTCAAAAATGCATAATTTGTGCATTATTCGGTGCTCTGTAGCTCTGCAACTGTACATCCAACCGTAACACAACCTGTCAGGACCAGAGATCTATGGTGCCAGACTGTGCATGCAAAATTTCAGGCAAATCTGTCATACGGTGGCAAAGTTATTAAGCTGCCAAATTTCAGATTTAACATTAAATGGGGTACTCAACCCTAACTATAATACCACTACTGTGGCACTATAATTATATATATATATATATATTTATTTATATACACACATATACACATATACACACACACATATATATATATATATATATATATATATATATATATATATATATACACACACACATACATACATATATATATACATATATATATATATATATATATATATATATATATATATACACACATACACACAGACATATGCACACACATACACACATGTATGTATACCTGTACATATATATATATATATTTTCTTTGCAAAACTTCAATAATTTATCAGTTAGGGTTGTTTCCACACCGACAAAAGTATGGAAATTCCATGTTAGGGTTACCACCCCCATGCCTCCTCCTCAAAACCCTAACTCTGCATTCCCCCAACCCGCGCCACACACATGCAACAAGGTAAGGGCCAAGGCAAGACAGGCAACTAGGGACAAGCAGGATCAGGTAACAGAATTAACAGATAAGTCCGTAAATGTTCCAAAAGATACAGGCATCATCACAGTTCACCAAGTGTATGAATTCTGCAGCCGTGATAGTGGCTTGAGGGTACACAGACATGCGGATGTTATCCATACATAGTGCATTAGAAATGACAGTTTCTGTGAGCCTAGCAATAATCTTTGGATGTTTGCAGTTTTTGTGATACAGTGAGTTAGTCTTAATAACAAACAGTGGTACTAATAAAAGTAATGTCTTGTAGCATAGTTTACAAGAAAGATGTAATAGCAGCAGTTGTAACATGCACAGATAACCATAAGATACTATTAATCAGTCTTTCCAGATAACGCAGCAGCAGAACAACATGTGTTGGTGGTAGTTTGCCACCGGAGCAGTATTTCCAAAGCACTGTGTATGTGTCAGGTGTATCTGTGTTGCAACCACATGCCTGTGTGGTAGCAACAATACTTGCAGTGACCCAATTGTTCGAATATGACACATATAAGGGAGTGAACACAAGGGGACATAGCCTCAAACTGAAAGGTTGGAAATACAGAGGTAATGTCAGGGGCAGTTCTTCATGGAGAGGGTGGTGGAGGCTTGGAACAAGCTTCTGGAGGAGGTAGTGGGAGCTGAAATGGTCTAGGGATTCAAGAGAGCCTGGGGCAGATATAAAGGGTTGGGAAACAAGGTGGAAGTATAAGAGGGGGTAGGGTATTGGGCAGACTAGATGGGCCGTGTGGCCTTTTTCTGCCATCACATTTCTGTGTAATCTGTGTATAAATCAATACTTTGAAAATGTGCACAGACTAAGTGTAATTGTATTAGGAAGATATGCCAGCAGTAATGTGGGCATCAGCCTGTGCTAGCATTATACTGGTGCTTATACTGTATTTGTTTTTCTATTACATAGTGTTATGTGAAAGTAGTACAGTGTTGTGATTATTGTGCTTACAGATGTGCCGGAGTGGTATAGTGTTGTACAGTGTTGCGTGTGTCTTGCATGTGTGTGTATGGGGGGATGGGGTTGGGGGGATGCAGAGTTAGGGTTTGAGGAGGGGTGTGGGGTGTGGGGGTGGGGGGGTAACCTAACATGAAATTTCCACACTTTTGTTGGTGTGGAAACAACTCTAACTGATGCCTTAATGAAGGTTTTTGCAAAGAATTTCCTTTCTTTTTTTAAAAGTGTACTGTAAGGAGAAATAGAAATGGGCCCTGCACTCCCACCAAGCCGCCCATTTGTGCATAATGGTGTATGTGTGTGTGTGTGTATGAGCATGGGCCCTCTGGGCCCTGCGCTCCCACTTACACATAGCTATTGAGCCATACCGCAGCCATATAAGACAAGGAGCCCTTGTAACACTAATATGCCCATATCTTGTGAACCATAGCAGCTAGAAAACAAAATTCAAATGTCATTGTAATCGTGACATTGAGCAGTTCATACAACAATAAGCAACTGAACCCATATCTCGCATCGTTTCCAAGATACGGGCACCAAAACGTAATGTGAGTGCTGAGTCTGAGGTCATAATTGGGGCCTACAGCCATGAAAATGAGCAAATGGAACACTAATTCGCAAATATCTCAGAAACCATACAAGCTAGGAAAAAAAATTCAAATGTCGGGGCTTTCATGGCTTTGTAACCTAGTTCTGTCCTTAGTCTCCTTTTAAGGGCCACTAAGAAATATTGCGACGAAAAGTCTGTATCTCGAACCGTTTTTGAGATACGGGCCCCGAAAGGCGTGATGGGTGCCACAATGTTACCCTATGGGAAAATTTTCAAACTTTGCAGTGATGTAACTAAGGCCATGTTCAATGGTTCCATACCAAACCACCAAAAGCCACACCTGTAGGACTAGGGCTTTGCACCCTGGAAAGTTCAGGCCAATAGCACAAACCACATTGCCACAATGAAAGGATAAAGAAAACAAATGCTGCATTGTTATTCTGGGGGAAATTTTCAAACTTTGGAATGGTGTAGGTCTGGGCCTCTTTAATGTTTCTGCTCCAAACCAGTGAAAGGCACATCCATGGCAGAAGGGCTTTGTACCCTGAAAATTTCAAGTCAATCGCACGCTCCACCTTGCCACAATCAAGTGACAAAGAAAAGGAACACATAGCAAAATTCTCCTAGCTCTATAATGGGAATGTGATTGTGATCAAAAAAATGTTGCTTCGATCATATGTAAAGTTGTCATGAATGTTTTTGTGGCACAAAAAATGTTGTCGCGATCAAAAAAATAAACACATTTGAAAAATGTATTTCCAGGCTACTTGGCCACAAACTAATGCCATGGACATGTTCCTTGGGGTTGGTTTAGGTAATCCCAATTATTGCTGTGTTCAGAAGTGCAGTATTTTTTGAGTTATAATGTTTTTTCTCTGTTGCTAACTAAAAACAAGGTCGTGACAGCATAACAACATTTCAGGGCAAGCTCAATCAAAAAATTTGACTGCGATTGTTTTCGCAGTGCACATACCAATTTTCCAATTGACTATAATGGGAGACAAAAAATAGTATAACTTTTGAAAGGAACAAGATTTTTTCACAAAATTTTCAAAAGGCACCAATGCAGCCCAGGACCCATGCAGACAACCCAATTTGAACCCACTCAGATGCATTCTTCAGTGCATTATGGGTGGAAAAAGAAAACGTAATGTTAGGGATTTTCACACTTTGAGTGTACTACAATTCCACAACCATACATTTGATCAACACAAAAATTTCCACATCCAGAGCACTATGCTAAATCTTTCTATATTCCAAATTTCAGGCAAATTGGATGAACGGTTCAAAAGTTATTAAAGTGCAAATTTTGAGTTTTAACATAGATATGGCTATGCAACCCTAACTATAGTGGCACTACTATGACACTATAATTATATTTATATATATATATATATATTTATACAATGGGGATGAAAGCAATGTCAGCATGATAACCTCAGTTATTTTCACTGCAGTGTGATAAATGGTGATGACATCACCAGAGTTAAAATAAATGCCCTTTCACACTCTGCTGATGTCAGCTTCCCTACAGTCTGCATTCTAAATAGAACAGCATCACAATTCAGTTTGTTTCTCAATTCTACCTGGAATTTACTCAGTTAAAATTGTAAAGGACACTCCCCTGTCTCCAATAGTGTTTCTGAAACTCCCAGCCCATTCAGAAAAACTCACACTCATCCTCATACCACACACACAAACAGCAGACAGCACACAGAAACAAGAAAAGAACACAGGAAAACATAAGAATATGCTTGGAGCTTTCACACCCTGTGTATAAACAGCACACATGATGTGCAGATCATGTGCTTGTCATTGAGGCACAGGCCAGGAAACATAGGAAAACCAGGAGCAGTTGTAAAATTCACAAGTGATGTATTAATAGTAAAATAAAAAAATATTAAAATTGTTCAGTATAACCATTTACAAAGGCAGTATAAACACAAACAGTCCATCTGGGTTTCTTCTCAATTTCCAATCTCAGTCTCTCTGTCTCTGTATCTCTCTCTTGCAAGAAATTGCAGCTCTGTTCTTATGTCTTTGCAACCCCCACTCGTTAAGAAAATAGCATGCTTCTCACACAGTGTTTTTGTAAGTTTCAACAAGTGCAATGAAAGGGACATTGTGACCCAGAACTGACCTCTTGGTTACAGCTTCTCAGAGAGTTTGCAAACAGATTAACCCCTTGAGTTCCAAACAGCTTTTTGCAATCTTTTCAAAAGTATAACTATATACATTTCAACAGTAAAACTATATACATTTCTAAACAAAGGGATCCCAGTATCAGTTACATTTTCACATAATGATTCACATATCTTTTATACCAACAGATATGCAAGGGGGGAGAAAAGACAGAACAGCAAGAGATGGTAGAGAGATAGCAAGAGGCAGAGAATTGCAAGACCATTGGGATGATCAAGTCCTAGGTCTTACAAGAAAATTTGGTTGTGCAACCTGACAGGAAAGACAGAAAAGGAGAGAATAGAACAGATCCTTGCATTTAAACACTTTCTCCATAACAACTGGGACAGGACCGTAGTCAACCCTGTCACAGTGCTATGGAAAATATTCTTACTCCTGCAGAGTGAGCTCTGGATACTCACACTCATGCCTTCAGCACTCATGAGTATCCAAGGCTCACTCTGCAGGAGTGAGAATATTTTCCATATCACACTCTTGCCCATCATGTATTCTATATCTATATCTATATCTATATCTATATCTATATCTATATCTATATCTATATCTATATCTATATCTATATCTATACATATATATTTTTTATACAATGGGGTGAGTGAGATAAATGAGTAAGATAAAACAGTGTATCATCCACTGCAGTGTGATATGTTTACCCTCTGCTCTACTGTGATGATATCAGCCATTTACACACATGGGTCACAAAAGGTCACTGATACCATCACTCTAGGCAGCTTTCCCCTCAGCATACAAGAAAAACCTGTGCTGTTACCATAGACACAAATGCAGAACTACATGAGAGGTCTCACTGTTGCCTGCAGCTAAATCAGCATTACAAAACACTCTCACCTATTCCCCACACTCTAACTTTCAGCTCATTACTGTAATACTCTCAGCTTGACTGCAGCCAGAATTCTAAAGAGCACAGCTTCATAGAACAATCCGTTCCTCACTGCTGCCTGCAGCTAACTCAATTACCACTGAAAACACTCTCAGCTGTTCCTCACACTCTGATTCTCAGCCCATTACCATTACTGTGATACTCTCAGCTTGACTGCACCCAAACTTGTAAAGAATACAGCTTCACAAATAGTCTGCTTCTCACTCCTACCTAAAACTAACTCAGTTAGCATTGCAAAACACACTCATCTGTTTCCCAGAGTTTGTAACACTGCCAGCCCATTCAGAAAAACTCACACACAGAATGAGCAAACACATAAACAGGAACAGAACACAAGACAACATAACAATACTTCTGAAACTCCTATCCCTATTATATAAATTGAATACATGATGTGCAGATTGTGTGCTATGGCAAATATTGTCACTCCTGCATCATGAGCTCTGGATATCTCACTTTGCAGGAGTGACAATATTTGGCATATCACACTCATGCCCATCATGTAGCCTATATATATATATATATATATATGAATTTCAAAAAATATATATATATTTATTTATATTTATACCACTGGGATGAGAGCTTTCTCAGTGGAATAATCTGTGTTATTTTCTCTGGAGTGAGGATAAATCCTGATGACATCACCAGAGTGAGGATATCACATTTATCCGCACTCTGCTGATGTCACTGGAGTGAGGATATCTGCACTAAAGATTGCATTCTAAAGGAAACTGCTTCAGAAAACAATTTCTGTTTCTCACTAAAGCTACAACTTACTCAATTAGCTTTGCAACACACTCTCACTTGTGTCCCACTGAGTTTCTAACACTCCTAGCCCATTTCTGTGCTGATCTCAACTTCAAAACAACCTGAATTCTAAATGAAACTCTTTTACAAAGCAGTTTCTCTCTCTCAGTGCTATCTGCAGCAGTTTCTTTGTCACTGAGCCTCTGACTCACTCAATTACCTTTGCAAAAACACTCTCACCTGTGTCCCACTGAGTGTCTAACACTCCTAGCCCATTAATGTGCTGATCTCAGCCTCAAAACAACCCGAATCCTAAATGAAACTATTACAAAGCCGTTTGTGTTTCTCAGTGCTACCTGCAGCAGTTTGTCTTTCTCAGTGAGCCTCTGCATCACTCAGTTAGTTTTGCAAAACACACTCAACTGTGTTTCACACTCCCAGTCCATTCAGAACACACACACACACACACACCACACACAGGATGAGCAAGAAGCACACAGAAACACGAACATTTTTCCTAAAGCTCTCACCTCAGTGGTATGAATTGCACACATGATGTGCAGATTGTGGGATATGGAAAATATTCTCACTCCTGCATTGTAAGCTGTGGATTCTCAGTCATGCCTTTGGCACTCATGAGAATACAGAGCTCACTCTGCAGGAGTGAGAAGATTTTCCATATCCCACTCCTGCTCATCATGTATCATATATAATTCATGGCAAAAAAAAACATTTAATGCATCAGTTAGGGTTGTTCACAGTGACAAAGTGAGGAAATTCGGTGTTAGGGTTGAAGCTCCCCCTTGAACCCGCCCACCCCAACTGACATTGGGGTGTGCGTTGGGTTATCAGCTAACTCTCCCTCATCCATGTGTAAAAAGCTGATGTATAGGAGAATGGGATGAGAGTTAGGACCGATGACCCAGCGCACACCACGATGTTGGGGATGGATGGGTGCAAGGGGCTTCAACCCTAACACCAAACCTCACTTTTGTCACTGTGGAACAAGCCTAACTAATGCATTAAACAGAGTTTTTTGCCATGAATTTCCCTTCTTTTTGAGAATGAGGACTATAAACAGTGAATGGAATGTGATGGTCAGAGCCTGGGCCCTTTGGGTCCCGCGCTCCCACCGTGTGATTTTTTTGTGACATAGTAATGGTAACTGTTATGCAAACATAAGCGCTAATGGTTACACACATGGTGATGCAAACATGAATGGTAAAGCAAACGTTAAAAGAAATGCAAGCGTAAATTGACGCCAAAGTGAACAGTGATGCAAACGGAGACACAAGTGCATATGGAAATGCAACTGGTAACGAGCATGGTCATGGTACTGCTATTGTAAAGGCAAATGGTAACTGTAACAGCAACAATAATGCAATGGGAAACAGAAATGGAAATGCAAACGCAAGTGTGTATGGAAACGCAAAGCGTAAGGCGTACGGTCATGGTACCGCAATTGAAAATGCAAGTGGTAATGGTAACAGCAAAAATAACGCCAAAAGAAACAAATGCGAATGCAAGCACGTACAGAAATGCAAAGCGTAACGTGCATGGTGACAGTAATGCAATTGGAAACACATATGGTAACAGTAACAGCAACGATGATGCCAAAAGAAAGACAAACGGAAACCCAAACGCAAACGGAAGGGTGGCCGCAAACACAAATGAAAATGTGCATGGTGACGCAAATGTAAACACAAAAACAAACAGAAGTGGAAACGCAAATCTTAACAGTAATGCAAACGCAAGTGCAAATGAAAACCAAAGGGTAACGCACACAGTGGCATACACGGGGAATGGTAATGCAAACGGGTATGGAAACGCAAGCAGAAACGGTAGGGGTAACAATAACAGAAGCGCACACCCTGGTTTTCCCCAACAGCTGCATAGAGAAACACAGTGACTACAAAGAATGCATGCATAATAATGGGGCTTGGAGCAGAAAATGAGGAGTTGGAATATTAAATTGCTTATATCTCAGGAACCGTAAGATGTAGAAAAAAAAAATAAAATTTTGTATGAATTATGACTTTCCTGGCTAGTTTTGCACCTAGGCCCATTTGGGGGGGGCTAAGCATTTTTTTGATGAAAAATCCGTATCTCGCACCATTTCTGAGATACAGGCCCCGAAAGGCGCGGCGGATGCTGTAATGTTATCCTATGGGAAAAAATGTGAAATTTAAAGTGCCGTAACTTTGCCGCCTTGTAATATTTTTTCACCAAACCACCAAAAGGCACATCTGTAGGATGTTGGCTTTCTTCCCTCAAAATTTCAGCCCAAAAGACCAAACCGTTATTTTGCTGCAGGGTGGCAAAGAATTCCTGTCATGCGGCAGACGCCGTAATATTAGTCTATGGGAAAAAGCGTCAACTTCAGAGTGCCATAACTGTGCAGCCGTCTAAACATTTTTTCACCAAATCAGGAAAAGGCACATCTGTGGGATGTTGGCTCTCTTCCCTTCAAATTTCAGCCCAAAAGATCAAACCATTGTTTTGCAGCAGGGTGGAAAACAATTCCTGTCATTTTGGCCATAGTGTTGCAAAGCAGTGTCGTGATTTGCGACACTTTCACAACAAAAAATCACGAAAGTGTCGCAGGTGCAACACTACTTTGTGACACTACTTTTCCCAAAAATTTCAAAAACATATTGCTGGGGTGTTTAACCCCAAAATAAAGTCATGCCTAGCATCCTCAGGGCTCGACTAGGTAAACACAAAAAGAATTGTGTCCCAAGAGGGTCCCAATTTTAAATTCTAAGCATTTCTGTGATCAGTAACTGAAAAAAAATGGCTGACTCATGACACTACAGGGGTAGTTTGCGACACTAAAAACTGCATTTGCGACACTGTCAAACTTTTTGTTAACTTTTCCCATTGACTATAATGGGAAACTTGTTTTTTGAATAACCTTTGAACCGTTTAATATTTTTTCATGACACCTTCAAAAGGCACATCAGGCACCCTGGTCGCATGTTCCCTGATGTTTTTGGACTGGCCATGCAAACCGTGCGACCTGTAGGTGCGAGCAAAGAATGCACAAAAAAGCGTAAATGCGCTCCGGATTGTCGCTTACTAACTCCACAGCCGTATTTTGGACCGGTATGAAAGTTGCCAGATCCCAAGATCTATTGTTACGCCCTGTGCCTGCCAAATTTCAGGCAAATCCATTGAACGGTGGCAAAGTTATTAAGGTGCAAAATTTCACCATTTAACCTTTAATGGGGTACTCAACCCTAACTATGGTAGCACTACTGTGCTACCATAATATATATATATATATATACTGTATATATTTATACAATGGGGGTGAGAGCAATATGAGTGGGATAACTTCAGTTATTTCCACTGCAGTGAAATAACTTATGATGACATCACCGGAGTTAAAATAACTTACAGATATACCTACTCTGCTGATGTCATCACTCACACACTCACTCCAGCCTGCATACTAAATTGAACTTCTCCACAAATCTGTTTCTCACTGCTACTTGCAAGTAACTCGATCAACACTGCAAAGGACATTTAAGTAATATACCACAAGAGGGTGTTGGTGATGTCAGAATTTACCCACTCCTTGGGGTGTTGTTTGGCCACGAGGCACAGCCAAGTGGCCAAAACACCCCAGGGTATGGGTAAACCCTGGCATCACCAACATTCTCAAGTGGCATATTGCGATTATACAATGGATGTCTGTACATTTTGTGTGTGAAAAAGTAAGAAAAAAAATAAGTTGGTTTAGATGTTTTATTAATTTTTATTAGATTTGTTGTTACACGTGGAAAAATAGTGCTTTGTTGGTAGGTATGTGCATGTGCAGTGGTGTCAGCAAGCGGGCAAGGAGATGCCCATAATGGTTACAGTTTGGGGAAAACAGAGGCTCGAGGAAACCGCAGGTCCAGAGTCCAGCAATGTAAGGTGTAGTGCATATTTAAACAGAGCAAAAATGAAGAGAGGTAATTTTGTTGTGGGATGTTTTTAACAGTGTTGCTGACAAACTGAGTAAGAGCAGGGTTCTGAACGTGAAATGGAGAGAGAGAGCCTGGGGAAAGAGTAACATGTTTTTTTTTTTAAAAGCCAGAAAAAAATATATATATATTTTTCCTGTGATTGGAATTTTTTTTTTTTAATTCATTGCTGAATTACATTTTTGAAACTTGCGGGATTTTTGATATTGTTTACTGGGACTGCAACATCACAGCTTTGTGGAGGTTTTGCCCTGCGACTGTCGGTGTTTTCACCGGTTTTGTGTTTGTGATGGTCGCATTGATTCCGGGGTTCTTAATGTGGCTTATTGGTGGCTGGCACCTCTTCCATGGGGTGATTGTAGCTTTACAATGGGAAGGGTGCCAGGTAGCCAATAACATTACAGGATTTGTGCTTTATTTTAATGCCCATTGTATAATCAGCTGTTTCCAATAGTGTGTGTAAAACTCCCAGCCCATTACTATGCTACTGTCATTTTCAAGTAAGCTTGCATTCTAAATAACAGTGCCTCACAGTTTCTGTTTATCACTGCTACAGTACTTGCAAATAACTCAGTTAACATTGCAAAGGACATTCAGTTATTTTCCATAGTGTGTGTAAAACTCCCAGCTCATGACTTTATGTTGCAGTTATTTTCAAGAAAACTTGTATTCTAAATCATAGTGCCTCACAGTTTGTTTCTCACTGCTTGCTGACACTAACTCAATTAGCACTGCCAAAAGCATTCACCTGATTCTCATAGTGTTTGTAAAATTCCCAGCCCATTCAGAAACACTAAGAACACACACAAACAGTGCTGTCAGTATAACCTAGAGGTTAGAATAATCAGCTTTGAGCAAGCTTGCTACATCCAGCATACCAAACCTGGTCTGATTCTCACAACCTCCACTTCCACACTGTGTGACTCAGAACAAGTCACTTAAGTGCCTAATGCTCCCAAGTCATCTCTAAAAACTTACCCAGTTACCAAACACTAAAATAAAAAATACAGAGTACACAAGAAAAGGATGCAAAAAAACATAACAACACTTCTGAAGCTCCTATCCCATTGTATAAATAGGATACATGACGTGGACATCATGGAATATGAAAAATATTTCACTCCTGCCTCATGAGCACTGTATATTCCACTCATGCCTTCGGCACTCGTGAAATATCCAGGCTCACTCTGCAGGAGTGAAAATATTTTCCATATTCCACTCATGCCCATCATGTATCCCTATATATATATATATATATATATATATATATATATTTATACAATGGGGTGAGTGATAAATGAGTGAGGTAAAACAATGCATCATCCACTGCAGTGTGATATTTTTACCCTCTGCTCTACTGTGATGATATCAGCCATTTACACACACAGGTCACACAAAGGTCACTGATATCATCACTCTAGGCAGCTTTCCCCTCAGCATATAAGCAACACATGTGCTGTTACCATAGACACAAATAGAGAACTACATGAGAGGTCTCACTGCTGCCTGCAGCTAACTCAGTTAGCATTACAAAACACTCACTATTCCCCACTCTAACTTCCATCTCATTACTGTGATGCTCACAGCTTGACTTCAGCCAGAATTCTAAAGAGCATAGCTTCACAGAACACTCTGTTCCTTACTGCTGCCTGCAGCTAACTCAATTACCACTAAAAACACTCAGCTGTTCCAGACACTCTGACTCTCAGCCCATTACCATTACTGTGATACTCTCAGCTTGACTGCAGCCAGACTTCTAAAGAATACAGCTTCATAAAATAGTCTGTTTCTCACTCCTACCTAAAACTAACTTAGTTAGCATTGCAAAACACACTCATCTGTTTCCCAGAGTTTATAACACTGCCAGTCCACTCAGAAAAACTCACACACTGAATGAGCAAACACATAAACAGGAACAGAACACAAGACAACATAACAATACTTTTGAAACTCCTAGTCCTATTGTATAAACCGAATACATGATGTGCAGATCGTGTGCTATGGCAAATATTGTCACTCCTGCAGCGTGAGCTCTGGATATCTCATGAGTGCCATAGGCACTCTTGAGATATCCAATTCACGCTGCAGGAGTGACAATATTTGCCATATCACACTTATGCCCATTATGTATCTCTATATATATATATATATATATATATATATATATATATATATATATATATATATATATATATATATATATATATATATATATATATTTATACAAAAAACTGTGTTAATGCATCATTAAGATTAAACCACAAAAGTCAGGAAATGCAAAATCTTTAGGGTTGCCCCTCTCCCCGGACCCACCCATCATCCCAAGATTGACAGATGATGTGGTGTGTCATTGGGGTTGTGAGGTCTAAATGTCATCCCATTCCATGTCTACTCATATTCACAAGGGACAGCAAAAATGAATGGGGTGACATTTAGGCCTCATGACCCCAATGACACACCTGTCATCTGTCAGTCTTGGGATGATGGGCTGGTCCAGGGGGGAAGGGCAACCCTAAAGATTTTGCATTTCCTGACTTTTTGTGGTTTAACCCTAAATGATGCATTAACGCCGTTTTTTGCATAGAATGTCCATACCTTTTAAGAAAGAATAGAAAAGTACAAAGTTGCGCAAGTTGGTGGAAGCGCGGGGCCCACCAACTTGCAAGTGCCGAGCTACATTACACACCTAATGACTAAAAAGTGCATTGACAACAGCAAGGCCGGCTACCATACAAATGTTGAGCTAGTACAACAATTGAAAACACTGTCCGCAAATCATAAACTGCACCATGCAATATCTCTGCAAATAATATATTCTCTGACACATAAACACTGCAATTCACATCTACAGGACATGCCATCAACACCCTTCAAATTTCAAGTGAAAAGACCAAACCGTGTCCGGGATATAACATTTTAAAGTTTGAGATTTGCATTTGTCAGCCTGCCACAGTTCCGCACCTGTTGACATTTAACAGATACAATGACTGAAAACTACATCCATGACACTAAGGCTAGGTATCCTATCAATTTCAAGGCGGCACCACCACAATGCAAAACACTGTCCGCAGAACGTAAACTGCACCACACAATATCTCCACAAAATAAATATCTTCTGACATGTAAACACCATAATTTACATCTACAGGACATGCCATAAACACCCTCCGAATTTCAAGTAAAAAGACCAAACCGTTTCCAAGATATTCAATGTTAAAAATTTGGCAAAATTGCCCTATGTATTACATTATTAAAAAATCTGGCCATCTTGTTCTTATTTTGCGATCAAAGATCATGATCAAAGAATCCTGCGATCAAAGAATTTGCAGGTTCGCGATCAAAGAATTTGCAGGCTCACGATCAAAGAATAAAAAATGCTGTAAATCAGAAATTAGAAGGAATTCTGGGAAACCACCGCCATGGTTCAACAGAACGAAGCCCCCCTGAGCAAAACCCACCCTCATTTGTCTTCCTAGGATACTTCTGGGCTGAGAAATTTGATTTTTTTAATTCATCCATCTCATCCCTCGCTCGCGATGCATGATCATGATCAAACAATCTCACGATCAAAGAATTTGCAGGCTCGCGATCAAAGAGTTTGCAGGCTCACGATCAAAGAATAAAAAATGCTATAAATCAAAAATTTGAAGGAATTGTGGTAAACCACAACCATGGTTCGATAGAATGAAGCCCCCTGAGCAAAACCCACCCTCATTTGTCTTCCTAGGGCACCCCTGGACTGAGAAATTAGATTTTTTAATTCGCCCATCTCGTCCCTCACTCGCGATGCATGATCATGATCAAAGAATTTTGCTATCAAAGAATTTGCAGGCTTGTGATCAAAGAAATTGCACCTCGTGATCAAAGAATAAAAAATGGTGAAACGCTATTTCTAGACAGATTTAAATGAAACCAACGACATGCCTCAATAGAACGAAGCCCGCTGAGCAAAACCCACCCTCATTTGTGTCCCTAGCCCACCCCTGAGCTGAGATAATAGTGTTTTTAGCTTGTGATGCAAAATCGCAATCAAAGAATCTTGCGATCAAAGAATTTGCAGGCTCTCAATCAAAGATTTTAAAACCTTATAACTCTATTTTTTAACCTTTTTGAATGAAACCAAAGGTATGGCTCGATAGATCAGAGCCCCCTGAGTAAAACCCATCCAAGTTTTACTTCAGGAGTGACCTCTGAGTTGAGATATTTGTGTTTTTACAATTGGAAATCTAAAAACAAGATGGCAGACCTCGCAATCAAAGAATTCTTGGGGACAAAGATTCTTGAACCGCGAGGCTGCAAATTCTTTGACCACCAGGCGGGACCAGATGGCCAGAACCCCATTCTTTGTTCACAAAACAACCATATCAATTTTCCATTGACTTATAATGGGAACTTAAAAATAGCATAACTTTTGAATGCCTTAATATTTTTTCACCAAACAAAAGTGGCATGTTCAGCCACCAAAGCTCTTTCAAACAAGTCATCTTGCAGAGTGGCACACCACATGATGGCCACGCAGGGCCACAGACAAAATCCCGGAAGCTGCCTCCAAAACTGGATAATTTTGCATTTTTCAGCATTTTCACTGTAAGTCCAACCAAAACAAAATCTGGCAAATCAAGAGATCTACCATGCCCCACTGCGCATACCAAATTTCAGGCAAATCCATTGAACGGGTCCAAAGTTATTACCGTGCAAAATTTTGACTTTAATGTAGAAGTGGCTTCTTAACCCTAAATATAGTGGAGTGACCGCGCCACTATAATATATATTATAGGGGTGCAGTAGCACCCCTATATTTAGGGTTGAGTGAGCACTTTAATGTTAAACCTCAAATTTTGCATGTTAATAATTTTGCAACCATTCAACGGATTTGCACAAAATTTGTAATGCACAGTCTGGTATGGTAGATCTCTTGATTTACTAAGCTGTGTTTCAGGCGGACATACGATAGTTGCACAACGGAGCACCAAAAAATGCACTTTTTGTCACTTTTGCGCATTTCGTTGTCTGTGGCGCTACGCAGACACGTGTGGTCTATTGGTCCGAAACTTGGGATGTAGAAATAGTTTACACCAAGAAACATGCCATCATTTGTTTGGTGAAAAAATATTAATCCATTCAAAAGTTATTACAATTTGAAGTTCCCATTATATCCTATGGGAAAATTTATATGTATTTTTTGCAATGTTAATGAGAAAGACCAGATGTCCCAAATTGGAATGACCATATCTCAATCACAGTTTGGTCTTTTTACTTGAAATTTGCAGGGTGTTGAGGGCATGTCCTAGAGATGTGAATTATGCTGTTTAGGTGTTGGGAAATTAATTGGTTGCAGAGATATTCAATGATGTAATTGACATTTTTCCCATAGGATTACATTGCAGTCTGTGTCATGACTTTCGGCGCCGTTATCTCGGAAACGAAGTGTGATACAGACTTTTTGCAATGCTACTGGAAAAAGATTTTAAATCGTAGAGTAAGCCTGCAGTGGAATTGTTTTCGTACATTGCACGGTTCATGAGATATTGTGAAATTACTGTCACCAGTGTTCAAAGAGTGCCTGTCCAGTGCTTGCCGGTGCCCATATCCTGGAAACGATGTGAGATACAGGTGCAATCATTGGATGTTGCGTGAAGTACTCACTGTCACGATTACAATGATGCTAGAATTTTTTTTCTACCTCTTACAGTTTGCAAGATATGCACAAATCACTGTTACAAGGGTTTGGTGCCCTATAGTGCTGCTGCATGGCTCTGTAGCTCTGTGTAAGTGGGAGTGTGGGCCCAGATGCATATTGTTATGCAAAAATTGTTAGCTTGTTGGGGCTGGGCTCCGTGCTCCCATCAATATGTGTTTTTTCTACTTCTATTATACTTTTTCAAAAAGTAAGGACGTTCTATGTAAAAAACTGCGTTAATGCATCATTTAGGGTTAAAGCAAAAAAAAAAGTCAGGAAATGAGACATTAGGGTTGAACCCCTAACCTCCCCCACACACGCCCCATCCCGATCCTCCACAGACTGACAGACGCATGCCGGGGTGTGTCACTAGGGTCGTGAGGCCTAAATCTCACCCCATTCTCCTTTACTGTAGCATGTCAACATGCTCACATGGAATGGGGTGAGATTTGGACCTCACGATTCAATGACACTCCGCATCTGTCAGTCTGTGGAAGATCAGGTGAGGTGTGTGTGGGGGGGTTAGGGTTCAACCCTAATGTCTCATTTCCTGACTTTTTTTGCTTTAACCCTAAATGATGCATTAATGCAGTTTTTTGCATAGAATATATATATATATACACACACACGTGTGTGTATGTGTATTTATTTATTTTTTGTTTACCGGGTAAGTGCACTAGACGGAAACTGCCTATTTTAGGCACAACCCGGGGGAAATACAACAACATCAGATAACACAGGACAGTGCAGCACAATAGGACAGCAGAACACTACATAACTTCAAAAGAAGATACAACATTATCAGGTTACAAGGAATAATGCAGTGTATACAGTCTGTAGGACACTATGTAATTACCACAAGATATTTTAGGGGTAAGCAATGCTGTAGTAGGAAGCAGTTGATTAGACAACCTTATAGCTAAAGCAAGTGACTAAGTACTAAGGTTTAAGAGGATGGGTTGCCTAAAAGTATAAGGGAGGCGCAAGGCATGGCACAAGAGCATTTGTCATTAGCTTGTAGGAACGAGTGGAGCTCTTTCTTAAACGGTTCAGGTAAGACTATGATCTTCTAATATATGTGTGTGTGTGAGTGTGTGTGTGTGTGTGTGTGTGTGTGTGTGTGTGTATGTATATTTATAAAATGGGTAGGAAAAATTATCTCTGCTGATGCCTAAATGCAAAAAAAACTGTCACTATGACCTTTGGCACACGACAACGCCTGGCTAGACTCCCCTCCCTTCCCTACTTCGCCACCCTGGATGGCCAAAAACTTGAAGATGTCTCCTCGTTCCATTACTTAGGGGTCTGGCTTGGCAGCCATCTCTCCCTCTCTGACCACATTGATGCTATTTCAAAAAAACTACGTCCCATGCTCAGTGCACTATATAGGAACCGCAGCAGCCTCCCTCCCCGAGTCCGACGTGAACTGGTCCTGAAGATGATACTGCTCTCCATCGACTACTGTGACATTGTATACAGTGCAGCCCCTAAGTCCACCCTATCTAAACTGGACACACTTTATAATGTCTTCTGCCGCTTTGTTCTCGATGCCTGTCCCCTCATCCACCACTGCAACCTCTACCAAGCCTTGGCACTACAGTCCCTCGAAAACCACTACATCTCTCACTGTGCTAAATTTGTCTCCAACCTATGGCTCGGGTCCATCCCCTCCTACCTTGCCACCGCGCCCACAGATGCCCCACCCCACTCCCATCATCTTAGATCCAGTGACTCCTGCCAGCTTTTGGTCCCTAGGTGGAAGACCTCTGCAGGTCAAGCTGCCTTCTCCCACCAGCTACCCAAGCTCTGGAACACCCTCCCACCACAAATTTGGCACTCCTCCTCTTCCTACTCTCTGTCTACCACCCTAGCAAACTTCCTTACTACAAATTGCTCCTGTCCCTGAACCTGCCATGCCCCACTATCCCCTCCCCAATGCCTGACCAGTGGCCTTAGCCTTGCTACAGAAGCTGGCATATAACCCCAACCTTGCACTTATGTCCTGGGCCTATTTTGCCCTATGTACTGTGTATAACTGTATAACTGTGATATACGTCCTCTATTGTTTACAGCTGTTACTACTGTGCTAATTTACCTTGTCTGCTGCTTCTTGTCACAAAAATTGTTATTTGATACTATAATATCCTAAGCATTCAAAGTGCGCTGCTTGTATATTCATGCAATCGTGTATCCTTATGCTGCTTTTTATTTGCTTCTGTTAACTGTTCACTTGATAACCTGCGTGCTATCATATCCATGTGTACCCCCCCAGGTCGCACCGGGAGACAAGCATCTTGTTGCTCAGTGTGCCTTTCCTGGTGAAACAATTGCAATAAATCAATAAATACATAAATAATTGGTTGAAACACATCGCATGACCATGCATATATATCAGAGCGTGACCACACACCTGCACTTTTACCCCTCCAAAACAATTTTGCTATTTTATAAGATAGATAACCCACTCTAGGATGTGTGGTTGTGTTCTGATATACGCATGCCTTAGGTGGTTGATGCACTTGGCCTGTGGCCTTGTGCATAACAATGCACACCAAGCCATGCGTATATCAGAGCGCAACCGCACACCTTAGAGTGGGTTATCTATTACATTACATATTTTACAGGGGCATGGTAGCACCCCTGTAGTTAGGGTTGAGTAAGCTGTTTAATGTTAAACCACAATTTTTGCACCTTAATAACTTTAGCAGCGTTTGATGAAATAGCCCAAAATATGACAAGCATGTCAGACTGGCAGAGTCTCAAGATGTAAAAAGTTTTGTGATGGCATCTTGTTCAGTTTTCAAGATGCAGAACATAATAAAATGCATAAAATCGCTGTTTGTTTTTCCTGTACTGAACATGGTTTTTATTTTTTGCTCTCATGCACAACCTAGAGAGTGCAGCATTTTTTCATGAAGCTTTCAGAGTAGAAGCAGCCTGTACCAAGGTAGTGCTTTTCAAAGATTTAATGAAAAAATATGATATGGTTCCAAAGTTATAAGGATTTATTTGGTAACCATCGAGCTTGACTAGTAAAAAAATGCCGACAGTAAGGGCTTATTTATTTATTTATTTTTGTTTGTATATTTCTTTTGATCCCTCCTACATCCCTACCAGAGCTTGCCCATCAGGAGTCACCAATGAAGCCCATCCCTACCAGCATCCTACCTGTCAGCCTGGGATCCTCCATCTGGCTGCAGATTGCCCCACGGGTGGGGTTAGGGTGGGGCAGGACCCCCCAAATCATTGTAGTTTAGTCAGGCTCCCTTGACTGCAGGCCGACGCTGGCACATCGGGATCGGATTTGGTGCTCCATCTTCCCGGCTCTGGAGGGGCTTTTCCCTGTTCTGTAAGGGACGTTGCCAGCCCCTTGATGTCAAGGCACAAGCGCCGATGTCCACAATGTCCTCCCCTTGGATGATGCAGCCCTTAGAGGTGATTGGTCTGCAGGCTTCCGCCCTTGACCAATCAAACCCCCGAGGTGCAGACGTGCTGTCATGCCCCCAGCCACCACCAGAGGTCACTGTGCACCGGTTTGGATTCCCACCCTCCCCCTGGAGCAGGTGAGCCGTCGTTAGATGCTCAGCCTTACTCCCACCGGCCGGCCCCCCGCTCCTGGAGTCCACTCCTAAACTCGGGTCGCTGGCATGGTGCGAGGTGTGGCATCCAGCGCCTGAACCCGCAATGCCACCGGGCCGGCATGTGAGGGCTTATTTTCATGATTTATTTGTTGTGAGAAATAACTTACTTGCCATGAGATTAAAAATTATTGTGACAGCCATCATCTTTTGGTTTTTACTCAAAAACATTGAAAATACATAAAAATGATGTATTTTCAAAAAACAAACACCTGAACCTAGGTAAATGGGACATGTTTAGCTAGATTCTGGGGCTTGTTTTTTGAAAATTTCCATGTAAATAACATTTCTGGGCACCCTAAAGTCTTGGGTGCCCAGTCCATGGAGAGGAGTCATTCACCTGTGTTCTCAGTTTGAGAACAGTGGGACATTCTTAAAATGTAAAGCCACAGTTGGAGTTGTCCTGCCAACTTCAGTCATAGCAGTGAGCCAGCAATCCCATGCTCTCTCTCTCTCTCTATAACTGTCTGTTTGCCTATCTGTTGGTCTGTCCATCAGTCTATCTACAAGAAAAATAAAACATTCCCAGCTTCCAGAAAATACACAACTCTGTGCACAGGGCTCAAATGGGAAAGCACAGTGCTAGCCCAGTGCGTGGAGGGTGTCTTACCTCCTGCCATACCAACAACCCAGGGTCGGGAACAGAACCAGGTTGCTCGGGGGCCGGTGGGGTGAGGAAGGATCGAACATCCCAAAACAGCCCTCCTTCCTCAGGGAGGGGGGTTAGAGTGACGCTCTGCTTGCCTGCCACTCAGCGATGGTTGGGTTGCAGCACATTGCTGTCACCACGCAGGGCAGGGAACCCACGTGCAGGGTGCTGGGGCTGTCTCCACGAAGGCAGAGCTTGGAGATAACGTCCATTGCACATATGTGATCCCAGGGGAAAAAATGGAGGAAAAACCACCCCAGGTGGCAGGATGAATGACTGACTCCCTTGCAGGCCCCGCACTGGTGGCCAAGCACAGCTGCAAGTCCTGTGGCAGAGGATGACTGTAGAGGTAAGTCTGGGAGGAGCTAGGTGATGGGACTGGGGGAGTCGATCAGAAGGGTGCTGCCAGGGAGAGAACCAGGAGAGATAATAGAATATGAAAAAAATAAAGGGAAAGCACAAAGCATACGCAAGGAGATTCCACCCTCCAACTCCTGAGGGCGAGCCTCACACCAGAGACTGAGTATAGTAATACTTCAAAAAAAATTGTTGTAGGACAGAGTATCCCAAACAGGTCAGCAAAGAACATAAGAAAAATCAGTCATCGCTGGTTTTAATTTTAAAATGGCTTAATAAGCTCCATATTTACTAAGTGTCTCTTACACAGACAGTTCCAGAAAGCTCGATTCTCCTAGAGTCTATAGCTCTAACTGTAGGCAGAAAAAAACACACACTGGTGAGAAGATAAACAAATGAAGTAGCATTAATGATCTGCAAATCTGTCTTGGAGTAAGTGAAGCAGCTAAGGGCTCATTGTAAAATGTATACCAAAAGGTGCAAAGTAGAGTGCTTTCATATAAGGCAATAGAGTGCTTTCTTGAAGGACAAAATCACACTGCTTTCTTGCCAGAGTTTAATGTAAACTGTTGAATCAAGAAATGCAGTTATTTACTCAATCTGAATCATTGCAGATTTAAAGTCTGCAGCACAATAACAATTGAACATGCAAATGACTGTAACCCATCTCAGCAGAGAAACGAGAAATGTGTTGGCGTAGTGGTAGAATTGCTGCTAGCAACGCCGACATCCCAGGTTTGGGAATGGACCCGAGTGTCAGAGGGCCAACCGGTGGGCAGGAGAATTCAGCATCCCTCAGACTGCTCTCCTCCTCTGGGAGGGGGAGTGTTGATGAGTACTTGGTGCCCAATTGACCCCTGGTAGAGACCGGGGGATCAGTAGCTCCAGATAACTAGCTGGGGTGGGGAGGTGATAGATGTCAGCGCTTTGGCGCATTTAAATCATTGAACGCCACACCCCCATGGGGTCCTTTGGTCAAAAAAGTTGCAGCCCCCAATAATGATGCCCTGTTTCTCTGCCCTGTTCACCTGCCATGGCATTCCAATGGCGACCTAGTCCCATCACCTGCTGAGAATGACCCGACTCCATGCCCCACCCTGAGGGGTAAGCCTGGGAGGCAGTGCTGGTAGGCGACCCCTTCTGGTAACCTTGTACAGGCCTCGTGAAGGTTTACATCTGCAAGACAGCTCCACGCTGGGGGGGGGGGCAAGCCAAGGGGATTGTCAGGAAAGAGGTATGATTCGGGGGTTGGCGAGGTGAGGACTGGGGAGAGTTGGGGCTGAACCCTTGGCGGGACCGCAACATAAAGCAGAGTTGTAACTGCAAAGAACTTTTCTAATTTATTTATTTATTGAAGTCTTGGAATTACAACCCTTTGAGTCAAAGACTCTTTTGCAAAGGCTCAACGTCAGATTTACAAACAGACGGGTTACAAAAAAAATTACAGGCGATTAATACAGTACATTATATATAGGATACGAGTATACAAATAATACAGTACATTATATATAGGATATGAGTATACAATGACTACAGTACATTATACATTGGATACGAGTATACAAATAATACAGTACATTATACATTGGATACGAGTATACAAATAATACAGTACATTATACATTGGATATGAGTATACAAATAATACAGTACATTATACATAGGATATGAGTATACAATGACTACAGTACATTATACATTGGATATGAGTATACAAATAATACAGTACATTATACATTGGATATGAGTATACAAATAATACAGTACATTATACATAGGATATGAGTATACAAATAATACAGTACATTATACATAGGATATGAGTATACAAATAATACAGTACATTATACATAGGATATGAGTATACAAATAATACAGTACATTATACATAGGATATGAGTATACAAATAATACAGTACATTATACATAGGATATGAGTATACAAATAATACAGTACATTATACATAGGATATGAGTATACAAATAATACAGTACATTATACATAGGATATGAGTATACAAATAATACAGTACATTATACATTGGATATGAGTATACAAATAATACAGTACATTATACATAGGATATGAGTATACAAATAATACAGTACATTATACATAGGATATGAGTATACAATGACTACAGTACATTATACATTGGATATGAGTATACAAATAATACAGTACATTATACATTGGATATGAGTATACAAATAATACAGTACATTATACATAGGATATGAGTATACAAATAATACAGTACATTATACATAGGATATGAGTATACAAATAATACAGTACATTATACATAGGATATGAGTATACAAATAATACAGTACATTATACATAGGATATGAGTATACAATGACTACAGTACATTATACATTGGATACGAGTATACAAATAATACAGTACATTATACATAGGATATGAGTATACAAATAATACAGTACATTATACATTGGATACGAGTATACAAATAATACAGTACATTATACATAGGATATGAGTATACAATGACTACAGTACATTATACATTGGATACGAGTATACAAATAATACAGTACATTATACATAGGATATGAGTATACAATGACTACAGTACATTATACATTGGATACGAGTATACAAATAATACAGTACATTATACATAGGATACGAGTATACAAATAATACAGTACATTATACATTGGATACGAGTATACAAATAATACAGTACATTATACATAGGATATGAGTATACAAATAATACAGTACATTATACATTGGATACGAGTATACAAATAATACAGTACATTATACATTGGATACGAGTATACAAATAATACAGTACATTATACATTGGATATGAGTATACAAATAATACAGTACATTATACATAGGATATGAGTATACAAATAATACAGTACATTATACATTGGATACGAGTATACAAATAATACAGTACATTATACATAGGATATGAGTATACAATGACTACAGTACATTATACATAAGTGCATCATAAATGAGGGCAGAGTGCATAGCAAAGAAACAACATGGTGAGTAGATTTAAAACAGACAGGATACGAAACATTACAGGAAATTAATACAGTACATAATACATAGGATAAGAGTATACAAGTAATGCAGTGTATTATACTTAAGTGCATCATAACTGAGGGTGGAGTACATACGAAACAAACATGGTGTAAGCAGTGCTAGCTAACTATGTGAACAGATATGAAATTAAAGAAAAGTAAGGGAGACCAAAAAGAAAGTTAAGGAGAGTTGTGAGACAGCTGGTGGTGGGGGAAGGAAAAAGTTGAATAGAGGGGTGTAAGGTGTAGAGAAGGAGGAGTAGGAAAGAGTGCAGGTAAAGGATGAGCAAAGAGTATTAGGGGAACAGAATGGGGAGAGAGAAATTAGACCAAGATGAGGTGGGGAGGAGCAGGGGGAAATTGAGGGACAAGCCATGAGCAGTCCCTGAATGACCAGTAAAAGCTAGGAGCAGTCATAATTGTTCACAGAGAGTAGGTGCTGGTGAAGTTTAGTTTTAAAGGGATCTAGTTTAACTGTGGAGAAAACCAGAGGAGGCAGGCCATTGAGCAGGACAGGGGCCCTGTGGAAGAACACTCGCTGCCCTAGGGATGTCTTACAGAAAGGGACTAGGTAAAGGGCATTAGAGCTCCTAGTAGAACACGGGGTAGGGGGAAGGGAGATGAGCTGCTGGACTGAGGAAAGGGAGAGTGAGCTGGTAAGCTTCTTGGCCAACAGGCAGGTGTGATAGTCAAGCCTACCCTTAAAGTTTAGCAAGTTCACTTGACTGTAAAGACTGTAGGTATGGGTAAGCTTTGGTGCTCCTGTTATGAGGTGACATGCTTTATTGAGGGAGAGCATTATTCTTGTAAGAGCAGTGTCAGATGCAGATCCGTAGATTACTATACTGTAATCCACTGGGGACAGAACAGAACTATTGACAGCCAGGCAGAGGGTGTTGTTTGTCAGGTGGCTCCTGTGCCTGTAGAGGAGGCCGATTCTGGTGTTTACTGCTTTGCAAATCTGATTAATATGTTCTTGGTAGGAGAGGGAGGAGTCTAATGTGATCCCGAGGTATTTAAAGCTCCTAACCTACTCAGGTGATGAGAGTTGACTATTTTGGATGTTTAGTGACACTCCTTTATGTTTATTCTGGTGGTTTGCAAAATGTATTACTTTGGTCTTTTTGTAATTGATGATAAGTTTATGAAAGAAAACCAGGACTAGATTTGTGTAAAGCTATTTTGCAGGCATTGTTCAAGCATAAGTGTCAGTGCTCAGTAGGTTCAGTGTCAGTGGCTCAGTAGGTAGCACACTCGCCTCTGAGGCCGGGAGATCAGAGGGCTGTGGGTTCAGTTCCCACATCTGGCACTTGGGTTAATATCCCAGTACTGACACTGTAGTGCAGCATGAGAGGGGTGCTGCACTTCTGAGGTGCCGCCTTTTGGATGAGACGTTAAACCGAGGTCCTGTCTGCCTGGATTGGTGGTAGTTCAGGTGGATGTTAAAGATCCCATGGCACTTTTCGAAAAGAGTAAGGGAATTTCCCTGGTGTCCTGGCCAAATTTCACTCATTCACTAAAAAAAAAATACCACCAACAGCTTAATCTGGTTCAAGGTCAGTTGGCATTCATCTGTATCCCCCCTCCCCCGGGTCGTGCCTGAAAATAGGCAGAAATTGTCTAGTGCACTTACCCGGTCAACAAAAACTAAATAAATAAAAAATAAATAAATAAGGGATCCAGGATGACTAGAGAAAATAACTGCATCATCTGTGTAGAGGGCTGGCAGTATAGCCTAGAGGTTAGAGGAATGAGGTGTGAATGAGCTTGGTACATCCAACAGACCAGACCTGAGTTTGATTCTCACAACCTCCACTTGCATACTGTGTGACTCTGAACAAGTCACTTAACCACCCACTGCTCCCAGGTCGCCCCTGAAAACAGGCACTTGTGCCTAGTGGGCCTTACCCAGTTACCAAAGAATAAAATAAAAATAAATAAAAAGAGGAGTGGGTTGCCAGAGCAGGCTTGGGGAAGGGTATTTAGAAAAAGACTAAGCAGGAATGAGCCAAGAATTGACCCCTGTGGAACCCCTGAGTGAACTGGCTTACTGGAAGAGAGGGTATCTAGGATTTTAACCCTCTGGGACCTCCCAGAGAGGCAACTATCAAACCAGGCAGTAGCATCCGAGGATAGACCCAGCCCCGAGAGGGAGGCAGAGAGAAGGCCATGGTGGACCATGTCAAATGCTTTTGTTAGGTCTATGTACACAGACCCCACCAAGTGACCCTGGTCCAGAGCTTCATATATAAAGCTAGTGAACTCCAGGAGGGCTGTGGAAGTACTGTGATCCTTCCTGAAGCCATGTTGTTATTATACTTGGCAAGATATTCAGAGATTTGATCATTCACTATTCTTCCAAGGGCTTTAGAAATTGGGGGAAGAGAGACAGAGATGGGGCGACAGTTACCATGGGCAGTTCTGTCACCACTCTTGTGAACAGGGGTGACTATCGTAGATTTCCACGGGGAGGAAAACTGATTGAGACAGAAAGAAAGATTAAGAACTTTAGTGAGGGGTGGGACTACTGCATCAAATGTTAAATGAAGTAATTTTAGATTGAGAGAGTCGCCACTGAATCTGGACTTGCCCAAGACTCGTGAAAGGTAGGATCTAGCTTCACTTGCAGATATTACTCTGAAGCAAAAGGGAAGGATACCGATTGGAGCAGATGACGGGGGTTGGGGGTAGAGGGGTTTGTGGGATCACTGAAGAAATCCAGAGGGTGAACAGTACCTAGATTAGCACTTAAATAAGAAATGTTTTAAAAAGCCAAGACAAGCACTTTGTAATTTTAGTAATTCTGTTGAAAACTGTTAGAAAGAAAAAAAGAGTAATGCAGAGAAATCAAAATACAGCTCAAATAATGGAACCTGGTGGGGTATACCTCCCTAAGTACAGATTATGGGACTGCAGATGCATGCCCAAACCCAGGAAGACTGAACAAGAATGTCTCAACAGAAAGCGCTGTACAGTATGGGAAATGTCTCAACATTTCCTAAGGAGGAGGGTGGGAGGTTTAGGAGGGAGGTCAGGAAGCACTTCTTCACAGAGAGGGTGGTGGACACTTGGAATGCATAGCCAGAAGAGGTAATTTCGTTGAAGACAGTGGGCAGCTTTAAGAGAGGCTGGGACAGGAATATGGGTACGGAGGATGGGAGGAGTGGGGAGAGAAGGCAGGGACATTAGCTCAAGCTAAGGACCCTGCAATATGAGCAGACTTGGTAGACCAAATGGCCTTCTTCTGCTGGCTTCTTCGTATGTTCATATGAAAGTGCTGTGGACAGTGCTATCAATGCCAAGTCAATAAATTAATGCCTTCAAATGTTGAAGCAAAATGTTGTATCTCAATAAGTTTTTAATGCTTGCAGATTAGCAGAAAAGTGTAGAAAATACTTGCTGTGTCTCCATCTGCCAGGCCATGTCCACAAAGTGCAATTTTGCTGCTACTCAAAGTAGTTTGCCAGTTTTAAAAGCTTCTATTGAGATACAGCATTTTGTTCCTGACTTTGGGAGGTGTAGTCCCCACTTAGTCCTCACTGTTCTTTTATTCAGGCTGAATTTTGATTTCTGTGCACAACCCATTTTTTTTTCATCTCTCAACAGAATCACTGCTGTTACAAGCAACGTGCTTGTCTTGGCTTTTAATTATTTGTTTTTTATTTAAGTGCTTTGCAGTTACAGCCACTTGTCATATTATCTCATTGTATCCTTATAGTAATTTAAAGAATGTTTTGTGAACTACCTCTTGAACACATTTACTGCAAACTGGCACTGAGATGCAGACTGCAGTCTGACATCTATTACTCATCTGCACCTCAGCTAATATCTACTTTATCATAGTCTTCCTAACATTACATCCTGAGCTGTTGCTGCTGTGACTGAGCCGTGTTTTGCACTTAAGTTACGTTCTTGAAGCTGAAACATTTCTATTAACTGAATGAATTTCTTGTTACTTTGTTGAGATGGGAACAGTCATTTGCATGTTCAACTGTTATTATAAAATACAAAATCCCACATGCCGCCACAATGCAAAGCATCATGGGCTGCATATGCAAATCACCATAGAATATTATGCTGGTCCAACTTTAAGCAGAAATGAATGGTGCTGAAAGGTCTCTCACACAATTTGCAAAGGGTGCCAACAGAAGACATAGACATGTATTTCGTCCTACCAAGACTCATCAGTATGTCTCGTCTGTTTGACACCCCAGTGGAATGAACCAGCTACCCTAAGATGGTCTACCTGGGTTATGTTGTGGTGAACCCAATTAAAAAAAACAATTATGACTGTTGTTATGCTGTGGACTTTGAATCTGCAATGATTCTGACTGAGTAAATAACTACATTTTATATTCAGTATTCTACACTGAACGCTGGCAAGAATACAGTGCTGTTTTGCACTTTGAGAAAGCACTCTATTGCATTATATGAAAGCACTCAATTTTACACTTTTTGCTATGCATTTTACAATGAGCCCTTAGCTGCTTCATAAACTCCAAGATCAGATTTTCACATCATTAATGCTGCTACATTTATTTTCTCACCTTTTTTACCTACAGTTAGAAATAGACACTCTAGGAGACTCAAGCTTTCTGGAAAATGTTTGTGTGTGAGAGACTTAGTAAATATGGAGCTTGTTAAGCCATTTTAAAATGAAAACCAGCATAGATTGAATTTGCTTCAGTGTTCTTTGCTGACCTGTTTCAGATGCCCTGTCTTAAAATAATTTTTGAAGCATTACTATACACAGTCTAGGATACTAGGCTTGACTGTAGCAGTTGGAGGGTGGAGTCTCCTTGTGTCTGCTCTGTCTGTCTGTCTATCTATCTATCTATTGAAATAAGTAGTGGACTGTGGTGCCCACCCCCAATATCACGTCTTTCGCCCCCCTCCCTGTCACTCACCCTCCCTTTCCCAAGTTTAATTTTAACTTTAGTAAGTGCAGCGGGTGCCCCCTCCCAGTACTGTTACTCTTCACCATCTCTCCCCTTCAGGTCACGTGCCAACCCTTCCCATTATATACATGGTGGCACCAGGATGCCCACCTCTGGTGCCACTGAACAGTAGCCCAGCACTGGGGTGCCCAATCCCCAGTGTCAGAAAGTTCCTTGAAATAAAGAAAACCATCCCTCATTGATTTTTTTCAGACCTGTAAAAAGAAAATGATCCCTCGCTGATCTGATCCCTCACACACACCCTACCCCAGCCTCCCACTTGGCACCGACCCCCCCACACACACATGCACCCTCACTCACCTGAACATGTACCATAATGTAGAGTCACTCTCTGACTGAAGACAAATCTTGCTGCTGGAATGGGATACTGCGATATGAGAAAATAAGGTAAGTCCGGTTATATGTATTTCAGGTGGTTTGAACTTTTATTAATAACTGTCATTTTTTAGCATTTTTACACCAAACTTTAAAAGTGGCCTTTTGGGGACATCACCTCATGACAAAGGGCAATGGAATCATTCAAATCTGGCCTGAAAAGCAATTTTGCTGTCACTTTGTGAAATCACCTTTTGGGTGAGATTTGACAATTTTCTGCATCTCTTTTCATGAACGGGGGTCATAAGAAGGCTATGTTGAAAATGTGGGGTTGAAATATTAAAAGAAAATAAAGTTGTTAGTGTTCATTGACATTTTTCCATGCTCACTCATAATTTTGGTCATTTTCAATATTTTGACCCCAAATTTTAAACACTGTCATTTTTTTCACACTACCTCATGAACATGACAGCTGTTATTTTTCAAATCCTGGCCAAAACGTGTTTTTGCACTTGTGGCACAGAATGACATTTTAAAAGTTGAATTCAGCTTGGTTCATAAGAAGGCTATGCTGAAAATGTGATGCACAAATATCACAAAATGACCAAGTTATGAGTGAACATTGAAATATTTCAGCGTTCACTCATAATTCGCTAGTTTTCAATATTTTGACTCCAAACTTTCAGCATAGGCATTTTATCGTGCCTCCTCATAAACAAAATAGGTTTCACTTTTCAAATCTTGGATGAGACATGTTTTTGTATTTGTGGTGTGAAATAACATCTCGGCCAGTGTTGTATAAATGCCACATGTCATATTTATGAGGGAGTCATAAAATTATTATCTTGAAAATTTGGGGTTAAAATTATGAGGAAAAAAATTAGAATAAATGTAAACAGGGCCAGCCTTTACCCCAGTAGGTGCTGCTTTATGATCCCTTGCCACAGAGCTGAGTTTGGGGGCAAGCTCAGTGAGCCAGCTGGATGGGCCCAGGCTGGGGGGGATGGCAATGTCATACACTATCACTGTTCAGCATGAGAAGGGTAGGTTTTAGGTTGTCTGCATGGGCCCAAATACAACATAGTGAAGAGAACTCATCTCGTGACATAAGGCCCTGCACCTCTGCACTCATGAGTACCAGAGGGCCCTGTGTTTTGGCAGACAGATGGCTTATTTTTCTTGTGCATCTATGTCTGTGGCCACATGGAAGCATAGGACCCAGAGGGCCCTGCACTTCTGCAGCCCACCAGACAGCCCCATGAATTCTTGGCATCAGTTGCTGCACTTCTGTCAGTGAACAGAGTCTTCCCTTGGTGCAGGCCCAGGGAGCCCTGCACATCTTCATGTTCATGCAGGAATGAGGATACAATTCCACTGTTTCAGAAAGAAAGGAAATTCTTTGCAAAAAACTGCATTAGTGTGCCAGTTAAGAGTTCAAGTTAATGCCACAAAAATAGAGAAATGTGGTGTTAGGGTTTCCAATCCTAACTCCCCTCCCCTCAAGCAGCAAAAGAAAAACAAATTAGGGTTTTGTGTCTCCAGAGTCCTGGTAAATCAGTGTGGGGGTTTTCCTTGGGGTTGTCACAACTAATGCTGACCCTGTTCCCTGAGCAAACATCAGACGTGAACTCTTTTCTTCACTCAGGGCCCACAGGACCCGGTGTGAAGAAAGTTACAACAGCTTGTGTTGGCAACATGTGTTGAGACATATTTCTCTACTTTTGAAGACTGTATCACTACAAGGCACTGGCTTGGAGCTGTACCTTGTGCTTTGGACATGAGGCTATGGGCTAGGGGGAGGGGTAAGCATTAAGGTTGACAACCCCAAGGAAAACTGCACCACTGACTTGCCAAGACTACGGAGACCTAAAACCCTAATTTATTTTCCTTTTGCTGCTTGATGGGTGGGGAGTTAGGGTTGGAAACCCTAAAGTCACATTTCCCTTCTTTGGTGGCGTTAACTTGAACCCAGACTGGTGCATTAATGCAGTTTTTTTTGCAAAGAATATATATGTATATAGTGGAGATGATGAACAACACTGGTGAATAAAAATAGATATTTTGTGTGCCACAGTGGAAAAAAGGCAAGGGCAAGACAAGACAATCTTTATTTAATAAGCGCCCAGTCCCGAAGGCTCTGCATGCTCTATATAGAACAAGTCAGAAACTACAAACTGGAATACTTCAGACCTCAGCATTTTGAAATAAGATCAGATAAATAAGACAAATATCAAGCAGATTTTAAAATTAATTACCTAGGGAAAGCTTGGTCAAATAAAAAGGTTCTGAGAGATACTTTAAAGGCACCCACCTTGCTAGCCATGCAAGTATACCCAGGCAGTGAATTCCAAAGTATTAGAGCTGCCACTCCAAAAGCTGCCTGTCCCCCAAAAGTCTTAGCTGGGAAGTGGGGACAGCAAGCAGGCCCGCATTGGTGAAATGGACGGGGCAAACTGGGTGGTAAGGAACAAGGAGATCTTTCAAGTAGTTTGGTCTCAAACTGTGTAGGGTCTTGTAAGTTAACAAGCATATCTTGAGGGTGATGCATCACCACAAAGGCAGCCAGTGTAGTGCCAGCAAGACCAGTGTGACATGGTCACTTCGAGAGGAGCCAACCTCCGCAAGGACATAGACAAGATGGAAGTGGTTTCAGGTTTAGGAGGGAGATGAGGCATTATTTCACGGAGAGGGGGATGTTGAAATGGAACGCTCTACCAGAGGAGGTGGTGACATGCAGGATGGTGGGCAGTTTCAAAAGAAACATAGAAACATAGGCTTTGACAGCAGATAAGGACCACTTGGCCCACCCAGTCTGCCCATTTCCCTACCTATTGGATAAGCTGAAGATTCTAGTTAACCAACAGCCTACTTCCTGCAACCCCCCCACTATAATTGCCTTGTGTCTGTCCCATGCATGTTTGAATTCCCCCACTGTTTTAGACCCAACGACCTCCTCAGTAAGGCTGTTCCATGCATCCACCACTCTCTCCGTGAAAAAGAATTTCCTCACATTACCCCTGAGCCGTCCCCCCTCTAACTTTAAATTGTGCCCCCTTGTTCTTACACATCTCTTTTTCTGAGAGATGCTATCCTCCTGGACTTTGTTGATTCCCTTGAGGTACTTAAAAGTTTCTACCATGTCCCCCCATCCCTCCTTTCATCAAGGGCACACATATTAAGCTCTCTCAGTCTCTCTGCATATGGTTTCTGATGTAGACCCTGCACCATTTTAGTTGCCCTCTTCTGGACTGCTTCCATCCTGTCTATGTCCTTTCATAGATGAGGTCTCCAAAACTGCACACAGTACTCCAGATGGGATCTCACCAACTGTCTGTATAGAGGGATAACCAGTTCTCTTTTTCTACTTGTGATGCTCCTCCCTATGCATCCCAGTATCCTCCTGGCTCTCCTTACTGACTTCTCACATTGCTTACCCACCTTTAGGTCATCTGATATGACTACACCCAGATCCCTTTCCATTATTGTTGTCATAGTACCTCCCCTGCTATTGTGTACTCTTCTCCTGGGTTTTTGTTTCCCAGGTGCATTACTTTGCACTTCTTTGCATTGAATCTAAGTTGCCATATGCCTGACCATTCCTCCAACTTTGCCAAGTCCCTTCTTATCCTTTCTACCCCCTTCTTGTGTATCAACTCTGTTACAGATCTGTGTGCCATCCGCAAAGAGGCATACCTTTCCTTCCAGACTCTCTGCAATGTCACCTATAAAGACGTTAAAGAGGACTGGACCCAGTACTGAGCCCTGAGGTACTCCACTAGTAACCCCCCTTTCTTCAGAATGTGTTCCAATCACTATTACCTTCTGTGTCCTGTTGTGCAGCCAGTTTGCTACCCAGGCTACCACCCTGGGACCCACTCCCAGGCTGGCTAACTTGATTATTAATCTTTTGTGCGGGACTGTGTCAAATGCCTTGCTAAAGTCTAGGTAGGCCATATCCACAGCCCCTCCCTGGTCTATTACTTTGGTCACCCAGTCAAAGAAATTGATTATATTTGTATGACATGACCTTCCGGCTGTGAATCCATGCTGCTTTGGGTCCTGTGCCCTGCTGGCCTCTAGGTACTCAACATTTTTTTCTTTCAGAAGTAATTCCATCATTTTCCCCACCGCTGAGGTCAAACTAACAGGTCTGTAGTTTCCTGCTTCTGCCCTGCTCCCACTTTTGTGAAGGGGAATCATATCTGCCCTCCTCCAGTCCTCAAGTACCACTCCCTCTTCCCATGATTTGTTAAAAAGTGGGGTTAGTGGTGTCACTAGGTCCTCCCTTAGCTCTTTTAGGATCCTAGGGTGAATCCCGTCAGGCCCCATTGCTTTGTCCACCTTGAGTTTTAGGAGTTCTTTCAGTACTCTTTCTTCTGTAAATGGACTGGTATCAACCCCACTATCCAGAGTGCTTCTACTGTTTGGTTTAGGTAACTCCTCCTCTTCTTCTTTTGTGAATACTGAGCAAAAGTATTCATTCAGTATCTCTGCCTTTTCACTGTCTCCCTCTGCCCACCTCCTCTCTCCTTTATTAATCTTCACTATCCCTCCCTTTACCTTTCCATGCTCCCTAATGTACCTATAAAAGGTTTTATCCCCCTTCTTAACTGAGTTGGCTATCTTTTCCTCGGTTTGGGCCTTTGCTTTTCTGACTGCCTTCCCCACTTCTTTCTGCTTTAATTGATACAGTTCCCTGTCATGCTCAGTCTGTGATTCCTTATACTTTTTGAATGCAGCCTTTTTCTCCTTAACCTTCCTGACACCTCTTTTGAGAGCCATAGTGGTTTTATTCCGCTTTGTTTTCTTTATTTGTTTCCCGCAAAGGCTTGTTGCCTCCATGATGGCATTTTTGATTTTTCTCCATTGTTCTTCCACCCCTCCTTTCTGGCCATTTGCTAATGCATTCCTCAGGTATTCACCCATTATGCCAAAGTCAGCCCTTCTAAAGTCCAATATCCTTGTCTCTGTATGGCTTGTCTCCATGACTGTGTTTATTGTGAAGCACTCTGTGCAGTGGTCGCTTGTTCCCAGATGTCTACTGACTTTTAAGTTTGTGATCCTCTCTCCATTTGAGAGTACCAGGTCTAATATTGCTCCCTCCTGAGTGGGTTCCACCACTAGCTGTCTAAGGCATGCTCCCTGTAGGGCATTGAGAATGACCCTGCTCTTGGACGTGGCTACAGTCCATGTCGCCCAGTTAACATCTGGCATATTCAGGTCCCCCATCAACAGTATCTCCCCTTTTTCAGCCATTTTGAGAATGCCCTCTATCATTTTCTTGTCCATTTCCTCCCCTTGAGACAGGGGTCTGTATACAATCCCTGTGCGAAAAGAACTTGGGACAGAGCAAGGGGACAAGGGGGGCTGAGTAAACAATGCTGAGCAGTTTCAGAGGGTGAGAGAGGGAGGGGATGGGGTGGGGCAGCTGCAGTATAGGGGTGCTAGCTGAGCATTCAAGCAGAATTGATAGACTGTTAGGCCTGTTTCTGCTGGCAAGTTTCGTGTGTTCGTATAGTTCCTCAGGTGATCCATAATGAGTCCTCAACACCAGACTCTCCTACACAGACATGTTACTTCCACTGTAGCTCCTATTTCCACTGCTGCCCTGGCAGAGTTCCTTTCACCCAGCAAATAAAAGATTAGATCTGTCTCCTTTGGAATGCTTACATTCCAGCAGCACAAGCGGGCTGTAGTACAGTGGTTGATAGCTAAGGCACCACACAGAGTGGGAGTTCAGCAGTTCAGTGACACCCAGTGATTAGCAAAAGTAAAACAAAGCAGTAAAAAAAAAAAAAAAAACACACCACCAAGAAGAATACCCAGTTGCTCATTGTATACATAGGACATTCCATGGGTTGAGCACAAATAACCTTTTAATTAACTCTGGAAAGATGCAGTCTAACACTCCTCGCAGCACCACATGTGGCCAGATGGCACTGTTGGCAACATTCCAGAGTGAATGAAAAGGTTATTTGTACTCGACCCATGGAATATCCCCCAGTCATGTTATAGGTGTGGACCCCGAAGGAGTGTAATAAATTAATTTATTTCCATTTGTTAAATAAATTGTGGAACCTTGGATTTATTACACTCTCTCTGTCAGTCATCTCTAATGCTGCCAGCACAACATCTTTCTTTGAAACTTGCATTCAGTCACAAACAACACTTTCATTTAGCACTCACCGAGCTCCACTGTGGTCCACTAGATCACTCTCCACTGCCCTCTGCCTCCTCTTCTGATGGCTTCAGTACTCTCCACAGGCAAACCATGTTATTTAAAAAATATACAAAACATGTTTACTTTTTGAAATGTGACTTTCTGCTCAGCCGACCACTACTCTGACACCCGCCCACTGTCAGACCTGTATGCTCATGTTTCTGCATGACTGCTTAGACATTGACCCTGCAATTTCTCACAAATTAGGCAGATTTTCATTTTAAAACAAAAAAGACCCCCCTCAAGTCCTCAATGCCAGCTACAGATTATAAAAAGTTAGCACAGAGACCATGCCTGACTCGTTCTCCCTAAGTTGAAATCACTCAAACAGCCAATGCTCCACTTCCAATCAGACTCACTATCTCCCTGACCCAATGCATACCTTGAAGCACAGGATCAGCCAGACAATTAAATCATTTCTTTTATTGAAATGGCAGCATCAAACAGATAGCTGCATATAACAAAATATTTTTAAAAATCAGCAGGCACTCTTCAATTATTGTGGCTTCTCACTAAGCAAGAGAAGGAGCCGCCATTTTTTACAAAGTTTCCAGCCCTCTCACACACAAAAAGCAGCCAGCGACAAGGTGTGCTTTCAATGTTGGGATGTCGAGCCCCAAAGCAATTATGCTGAGCACTCTAGCAACCAGCCCTACAGTGTTTATTTGCACATGGTGTGCGGCACGAAAAATCCCCTTCATTTCTAAAATCAACAAACAAACAAACACACCTAAACAAAAAGTAAATGTAAACCCCACGAAAAGTTATATCTTTATTGCAAAAATGGAATACTTAATGGAAAACCTGTCAACTAAATGGTTTATGTGCACTCGAGCAATTTGCTCTTGGACACCTCACTTGTGACTTATGCTACTTGTGAGGTTACCCAAGGTCAACTGTTCTTGTGCACATAAATCATTTATTTAAATCATCCCCATGATATATAATGTATATGCATTCATATGTGCATGTACTGTTGAAGGTGCTGTTACTGAAATGACACGTTAAACTGAGGTCCTATCTGCCCCTCTCTGTTGGTTTTAATGTCAAGGTAGTGGAGGGTAAGGCTCACATAAGCCAATTATGTTGTATCTTTAGCTGTTTATTTACTTGAAAACTGGTAACCGAGAAAGGCACACTGAGCCAAGGCTCGTTTCCAGGTGCGACCCAGGGGAAAGGGGAAGGAGAGTACAATAAAGCAACGTACACAGCATCCATGAAATGGTACAAACTAAAGTACTGGAAGGGCATTAGTTACATGGTAAAAGTGCAATAACAAGAGGATGCAAAAACCGATGGTACATTGGGTAGCGCTGTACACTGAATAAAGTGAGCCATGCATGTAGCTAAATGGCAGTGCAGTAGGTATTCGGGCAGAGGTAGAATTCAGGTGGAGTCCCACCAGCTGGAAGGTAAGGGGCTCACTGGGGAGATTAGGTCGTGTAAAGGGCAGGCTGGAGCAGGATGATGCAAGGAGATGTTTTAGCTGGTACCTAAGGGAGAGGGGCAGAGATGGAGCGTGGAGGGGAGCAGATTCCAAAGGGGGGGAAGACAATAGTAGAAGGCAGACTGACCAGCAGAGCAGTGCAGGTGAGGAAGGGAGAAGGTTCAAGGATCCCTGGAGCTGAGCAGCATGAGGAAGAAGGAATAGAAGAGAGGAGTGAGGCGAAGTATGACGAGAGGGACCAAAACCAGTACAGGGAGATGAAAAAGGTGCAGTGGGACTGGCAACTTGATGGTAAGTGGGGGATGTACAAGGTGAACTAGAGGGAGCAGTGGTGCATTGGGGGAGCCATGTTAAATGAAAAGCACACCTACACCTGAAAATATTGCTATATTATCTAGATTGATTAATAAATTTGCAAGATTTGAAAAATAGATCAAAGGTAATTGTTTGATGATTCTCTTCCAGGACAGCATCTCCATAACTTCCAATCTGGACTACTCTGACCCCCAAGACAGACTGGTGGACATTCTGCTGCAGTATGCGAAACGCTGTTTCAGGTGAGATAAGATGTTAAGTTCTGTTATATGAACAATTGGGACTGTCCAGGGCAGGCTTTGACACACATGTGATTGGGTCACCATGGATTTTGTTGCAACTTTCCTTGCCTGTGGGCTCAAGCAAGGTTGAGGGGCCTGGTTTGTTAACTGCTGATTGGGGGGTGTCATATCTAAAGATTCAATTAGTTGCACTGTGCCTCCCCTCAGAGAAAGTGAAAGAGGGCATGGTGTCAGTATGGTACAAGCCCCTGGAATACAGTACCTCTCCACTGGAATATCCCACCCACAAAACAATACATCTACTAACAATAGGCACACAAACCAGGATTATTAACAAATAAACAGTTACATTTTTAGGGCAGAAAACCCTAAGGGGAAAAGGGATGGCATGCAAATGAGGTACTGTAGTTACACTGTTGTTGGTTTTCCAGTGCCCTGTGCAGGCCCAGCCTACTAACATGTGCAACCACTTTTCAATTACCCTGGCCACACAGCGATGCAGTCAAATCAAATGCTTCTCTCAGCTGTCACTGAAAATGCCCACCTAGGAAGAGCTCTCAGATGCAGCCCACCCCATCACAGTGCACAATACAGTACTGTGGTTTCACTCTCCTGTACCAGAGGCACTATCCTCTCCTCACTAGTACAAATGATTAAACCCTCAAACCCTTCATGGAGCTCCCACCCAGTTACTTGGTTCCCACAGAAACATAGAATTTGACGACAGATAAGGACCATTTGGCCCACTCTGTCTTCACATTTTTCCCTGCCTATCCTATCCTGTCACTGCAGACCCTACTTGATCTCCGACTCCCTTCCCCCTTGCTTTCCAACCAAGATTCCCTTGTGTTTATGACTTGAATGAACATAACCACAGAATGTACTGTTAAAGAATCAAAAATCTAAAAATGACACGCTCAGCAGGGCCAGACAACATCTCTCCTATAATGCTACAATTCTTATCACCAAAAATAGCATGTCCACTACAAATATTATTCTCAAGAGCAATATCAAAAAATGAAGTCCTACCAGAGTGGCTATCAGCAATGGTTATACCAGTCCACAAAAAGGGATGCAGAGCGAGCTACACAAACTATCGACCAATTAGTCTGACTTCTGGCCCAGGAAAGATTATGGAGTCTATAATTAAGGATTTAATAATGAGCACATTGAGAAACTAGGTTTAAGGGATGGGGATTAGCATGGTTTCACTTCAGATAGATCTTGTATAACCAACCTACTGCGTTTTTATGAGAAAATATTAACAGCACTGGATAGAGGCTTTGCGGTGGATTGTGTATATCTGGACTTTGCAAAGGCTTTTGATAAAGTACCGCATAAAGCAATAATACAAATGTTAATAGACATACAGGTGGACTACATAATTGTACAATAAATTCAAAGCTGCCTGGAGGGCAGAAGTCAATGGGTTAGCATAAATGGTTACTCATCAGAACCAACAGCAGTGAACAGTGGGGTGCTGCAGGGATCCATGCTTGAACAGGCCAGTCCTGTTCCAGATATTTGCTTCTAATATGGGTCAACAGGTCACAAACTGGCTAAGTTTATACGCAGATGACACAAAGCTCACTGGCGTTGTAAATACCCAAGTTGAGGTGGAGGCACTTCAAAGGGATCTAGATAACATATCACAGTGGGCCAAAACTTGGAGGATGAGAAGTGCTGTGAAGGATGAAGGATTTAACAATGAGAAGTGCTGTGTTATTCACTTAGGTAGGCAAATCAGAGTCTTTGCCATACTCCTACTAATTTCAGGAAATGTTCATCCTAACCCGAGCTCCATCTTGCCCAGCCCTAGCTTATCACACCACGGGCTTAGAATAGCTGCAATGAATATTTGCAGCTTAACCAAAAAGAGAGCAGATCTCCATTGCTGGACACTGCAACATCAGCCAAACGTGCTAGCACTGACAGAAACCTGGATCTCCAAAAAACACCTGACTCTTTGGTTGCCCTCCCTGGCTTCACCCTTCACAGAGCCGACAGAATGGGCAAATGTGGTGGGGTGTGTGCTGTGTACGTCCATGACTCCATGATATGCCAAGCCCTTCCAATACCTCCATTAGATAATGGTACCCAAGGCTTATCATTAAAACTTACTCCAGATCCCTCCAGAGCCCCTGTAATTCTTACTGTCGCATATGTCCCCCCAAGAAACCAAGCTCATGCTGTACAATCTCTTGCTAACTACATCTCTGGCTCCCCCCCCAAAACAGAACACATCATAGGTGGAGTCTTTAATGTGAACTGGCTTGCCAGTATGGCTTCCCATGCCAAGGACACCTTCGCTGCACTGGACCTGACCCAGCTGATCAGCCAGCCTACCAGGTTAAACCCGACTAATGGCTCTAGCACCCTGATTGACCTTCTCCTCACCAACCGTCCCCACAGAATCTCTGACCTGGTGGTCCTTCCAGACTCCCTAAGCGATCACTCACCCATCCTCTTTTCCTGGTCATGTCTTCAGCAGAAACCCAAACCAAACTATATTGCCCAGTGTCGTCTCCGACCCGGAAGCCACACAAAACTAAGAAAATACTTAACTCAATGGGACTGGTCCCCCATCTCCAGGGCCCCTACTATTGATGAAGCCCTTGATTATTTCACCTGTTCTTTTAATAAAGCATGTGACATCTATGCCCCACTAGCAAAAGTGCAATCCAAGAAATGTAATGCCCCCTTGGTCACACCTGCACTGCTCCAGCAGCTAAAGCACAGAGATGATCTCTGGCATGAAGCAGTCGCATCCGGCACGCAGGCAGACAGGCAAGCCTATAAAGCAGCTCATAACAGATGCACTTGGGCCATTAAACAGGCCAAATCAGGCTACCGCAAAATGATCTTTGCCTTCTCCTGGGGGAATGCTTGGTTGTTCTGGGACAATGGCAAATCCCGGATCCCCCCCCAACTAACTGTCAACAATGTCCTTACCACCGGCCCGCTGACCATCGGCAACTGCCTCAACTCATCATTCTCTGACCTTAGTGCAGTACTCCCAAATAACTTCTTCGACCCCACTCCTGCAACCATGCCCCCAAACACCCAGCATCTCCCCTTCCATCTCAGGGTAATCTCTACAAATGTGGCAAGGCCTTTTCTCATGAAAGCACTCAGTGGCTCTTGCTATTGCAAAGATTCTTTTGATATGAGAATCCTACATCTAGTACTAGATACAATCCTCTCCCTATTGACTGACCCCATTAACCGCTCCCTAAGCCTGGGGCAGTTCCCAGCAGCCTGGAAGACTGCCACAGTCACCCCAATACCGAAGAGTGGTGACAGCATCTCCCCAAATAACTACCATCCCATATCCATTCTCCCACCACTCTCAAAAGCCCTCAAAAAAATTATAGCCACCCAACTCACTGAGTACCTGCTTGCTCATAACCTACTTTGCAGGGAGCAGCATGGCTTCAGATCTGGGCACAGTACAACTACGGCTCTCACTGAGTTCTCTAATTTTATTCACTCTTCCCTGGACAGAAAACACCTAGCTGGAGCTGTCTTCATCAACTTGTCAAAGGCCTTTGATACAGTCTCCCACCCCTTACTCTTAAGCACACTCCGCCATATAGGTCTGTCCCAAGGACTCGTCTCCTGGTTTACCAGTTACCTCACAGCTAGATCACAATGTGTCAAAATAAACAACACCATCTCAACCACCCTGCCAGCCTGCTTTGGGGTTCCCCAGGGCTCCATCCTCGGCCCTCTATTATTCAGCATCTACTTAAACACCTTGCCCAATTTCTGCTCCGGCAACCTACTACTCTATGCGGACGACACGGTTCTTTTTGTCTCTCACCCAGATCCCATAGTATTGCAGTCCTCTCTCCAACACACATTTAACCAGATTGAAAACTGGTTCATAGACCAAAGACTTGTGGTCAATGTAAAAAAGACAAAGACTATGCCCTTTGCCCATCGACAGAATAAGGCCACGAATGCGCAGCTAACAATCCTCTCCTACTCTCTCTTTCCTCTAGAACAGGTCCATACATATAAATACTTGGGCCCTACATTTGATTCCAGCCTCTCCTTCCATTCACACATTGAGACTCTGTCATCAGCCATAAATGTCCGTATAGGCCTATTGTATCGGCACAAAGATTGCCTGCCTCCGGAAGCCCTTAATCTGGCTGTCACCTCCTCAGTCCTCTCCCTAGTCGATTATAGGCTCACTGTCTACTCTGCTGCTGACCACACAGCCCTTAATAAAATCCACCTTGACATAACAAAGCATGCAGACTCCACACTGGGGCAGACAAGTGTACCCATACCTGTACCCTATATGCCTTGACAAATCTCTTTACCCTGGATAAAAGGCTATTTTATCAAACATGTCTCCTCACAAAGAAAATACACCTGGGGCTTACCCCTTGGGGGTTTCTCCCTCTCTCCTCTCCTATCCTCCCATGCCTTGTTGAACACCTGCACTGCCAACCAACAGGTGTAGTCCATCCTGAGGGTTAGAACCTGCTTAGCCCAAAGGTCATTCCCACACAGGGCACCAGCGTGGTACAATGAACTCCCCTCTGATGTCTCCTCCATCTCCAAATTAGGACCTTTCAAGTCAGCCCTCAAAGCGCACATTCTTGCTTCATGGTGCTGCCAATGTACCATCTAGTGCTGGGTCATCTATCTGTCATCTTACGGGACCACCCCGCCACTGAGCTCCTACCGATAGGGCTACCAAACATTACCTATTAACAATGCCTCCTGTGGCTGCACTCACAAGGTATCTGTCTAATTCTCTACTTCGCTGTAAATATCAAACCTGTTACTTTCTCCCTCTATCAGCAAACTTACTGTTCTCTTGAAAACTGTAAAATACAGCTCTCGGTAACATGTTCAATGCAATGTATAGCTGATCTTGATTCTGCAATATTGTATAACTAAAAGAAATGTAATCTTTAGCTTCCATTCTATGTCTATATGTATTAAGTGTTTATGTTTGTTTTTCTGACGCAGAGCCTTTGTAAATGAGTCCCTGACTCAAAGGTTGTAATCCTAAAGTCTGTTAAATAAATAAATAAATAAACACATTAAGAAGGCTATATATCAACTAAACCAGAAAACTCTTAGACAATCAAATGAGGAAAAACATTTAGGAATAACAGTCACCAAAAAATTGGCATATGACAAGCACTGCAATGCACAAGTAGCAAAGGCTAAGAGACTACTATGGACTATAAAACATAACTTTAAAAATAGGGATGGGCTGGCCTGGTGGCATTGAGGGTTGAGGTGCTGGACACCACACCTCACACCATGTCGGTGACCTGGGTTCGGAAATGACCTCAGATAGTCGGGGTGCCAACACGGTGGGGGGAGGGACGGAGCAGGATCGAGCAGCCTAATGGCAGCTCTCCTCTCCTGGGGTGGTTGTCGCCTCCCTGTATTTTCACTGCCACTGGGTGGGGATCTGGTTGCAGTGCACTTGGGAGGGGGCGGCAAGTCGGGAGGGCACCTCGGAACACAGCACACTTGTGCCTGCCCGGGGAAGGGGCCAGACGGAAATGGGGAAAAACTCCACATAAAAACATAATAGGAAAAAAAAGTAGGAATGAAGGAGTAATAATGCCCCTGTATAGATCCTATGTTAGATCCCTACTAGACTATGGTAGCCCAGTGTGGGGACCCATTACCCGGGTGCTACAGATAGAAGAGAAAGAGTCCAGAAACAGGCAACCAAACCGATATACAACGTAAATACTTTATCCTACAATGAACGATTACAAAAACTAAACCTGATGTCCCTGGAGATGAGAAGAGTGAGGAGATCTACTGCTATGTTATGATATAATGCAAGACAACTATCTCTTAAGGGAACTGGAATTTGACTTTAAAAATGATAGATTGGGTACAAGGGGTCACCCTTAGCAACTGAGACCAAAAATATTTAATGAAAATAAAAGGAAACCATTGTACACACAAAGAGTGGTTAACCCATGGAATAAACTACCCTTGGATATTATAATCAGAAAAGACAAAAAAACAGTTAAAACAAGCATTTGTCAATGCCGCATGTTTGCTTGCTGGTATTAGCATTGGAAATTCAGGAGTTGAACAGATGCAGAACAGGAATGGCAGTGAAGTAATGAACTTCATGCCAACCCCACCTCCACCTTGCAGAGACGGACAGGAATTGGAGTATGCGTTTGGGTCGTCGTCCATTACGTTCATGCCATTTCACGTCACCCTATCCTGCAGACACCGACAAGTGTTGAGGTGTGCCTTGGGGAGTTTGGCTTTACAGTCACCCCATTCCATAAGGATGCTGAAATGGGTGCAGTACAGGAGAATGGGGGTGAACTCTAGGGAAAAGAATCCAAGGCACACCTCGATGCCTATCGCTGGCTGCAGGGGGGTTGGTGGAGGTGGAATGGCATGAGCATTACAGTCGGCAATCCAAAGGCATACTCCTGATGCTTGTCAGTCTGTACAGGGTGGGACGTTATGGTTAGAAACTCTAACACCTCAAGCGTTTGTTGGTATTTGTACTACAAATTTTCAACATGCCCTTTTTGTGACCCCCACCTCATGAAAGCATTTGGGACCTCTTCTAACAAACAGTGTCACTGTGATTTTGTTAATGTGTCCCGAACTTTGAGTTCCCATAGTGACCGTGCCATTCTGCACCAGATGTACGAAAACACAGATCAGGCAGGATGTGAAGAATGACAGCTGTACCATTCATCGGGAGGTGTGAAGAGATGGTAATGCTGAAAATCTGTAGTGAAAATATTAAAAATGCTCGAAGTTCTGAGCACATGTGGAAACTGCGCAACGCATGTGCGTAACATAGTCATTTAGTGGAATTATTTCACCAAATTTTCAACATAGGCATTTTGTGACCTCTGCTCATGAACACTTTCACAATGATTTTCTTAATCTGTCCTGAAAATTTATTTCCCACAGCAACTGCACTATTCTGCACCAGATGCGTAATTGCATATTTTGGGCAGGATATGAAAAATGACAGCTGTACTGTTCATAAAACTACTGTCCCTAGACTGCACACTATTATATGCCACTCATGTTCACAACGCTGCCAAAACAGCTAATACCCGCATTGGACTGCTATATAGACACAGGCACTGTTTGACAACTCAGGCACTGAAGGCTGCCATTCTCAGCTCAGTTACATCGCTAATTGAATATGGTCTGCTAGTCTATGGATCTGCTACAGGTACTGCCCTCTAGCGTATAGCATTAGCCCTAAACAAGACCTGTCGGCTCCTCACCTCGGCCGAGCGACTCACGCATACATGTGATTTATACGAGCAGGCAAACTGGCTACAACTATCAGGCAGAATACAATATCAGACCTGCCTTCTTGCAAAGAAGGCCTCAATAGGCCTCCTGCCCCCTGGGGTCCAGTCAGTACCGTCCTCTCACTGCGCCACTCGCCACACCAGGAGTTTTGTAAACCAAGCCTTCTCTGTTCCTCGTTGCCGGACCTTACAAGGACAGTGATCCTTTAAAACTAGGGCCCCAAACTGGTTCAATTCACTTCCTGTAGATATCTCCAACACCTTCATTTTTTTTTTGTTTCATTTTTATTAAATGGGTTAGACCATTGAGCAAAACTCATTTAAAATGGTGACCCTTGGTCATTCAAAGTTATGGTTACAACAAATATATGAACACAAAAATGAAAACGGAACAATCATACATACTAAAAAAAAAAAAAAAAAGCAATAAAACTTATTTAACCACAACAATCCTTCTTTTGCCCAGAAAGTGATTCCAGATACCAGGTTTTAACAGCTTTACATGAAGGTATTTTATGATTATACAACCGAAATCTTACAGGAATCATATTCCAAAATCTAGGAACTAACTGACTAAAAAAGAAATCAGAACATTTAGTTTTTAGTCTAGGTATAACCAACTCCCTATATCCTGCATTTCTTAATGAAGGTTTAATTTCCCTAACTTCTAACCTTTCAGCCAGGCATTCTGGGATTACCATAGTAATATATTTAAAGGCCAAAATATATTTATGCAACTGTCTCCTCTCTGTCAGCGAAGTCCATCCCAATCTCTGGTATATTAAACAATGATGGGTGTCTTTAGGACACTGTAAGATCAATCTTGCAAGGCAATTATACAGTACATCTAGTCTGCACAATCTACCTGATTGAGAATTATCATACAGTGTATCACCATAATCAAAAAGAGGAAATATCTGGGACTCAACAATTTTCTTTATCATAATTCCACCTAAACAATTTTTATTTCGATACAATAATCCCACCCTTACACCGACTACTTTAACCAATTCATCTATATGTATATTACCAGTAGCCAAGGGAGCCATCCAGAAACCCAAGTACTTATAAGTCATCACTTGATCTAATTCTGTCCCCTCAGGATCTAGCACTGTCAATTTTGTGCAAGATCTAAGTTTCATATTAGATCCGAATAACATACATTTTGTCTTACTTACATTAATTTTAAGTTTCCGTTGTGACAGATACCCATGTAATTTATCAAAGCTTAACTGTAAATTTAATTGGATCTCTTCCACTGAAGAAGCAGAAGTATATATTATTGTATCATCTGCGTAAAATTGATAAGCCATATTATTTACATGACATCCCAAATCTCTAAGATAAATCAAAAAAAAGCAAGGGACCGAGCACTGATCCCTGAGGGACCCCCCATTCCACAGGCAAAGGTGATGATACAATCTTATTAACAACCGTTGTCTGCATCCTACCCTCTAAATAAGAGGAAAACCACTTAAGAGCATCACCTGATAGTCCAATATCCTTCAAACTTAGTAAAAGTATCTGATGCTCCACCGTGTCGAAGGCCTTGGAGAGGTCAACAAAAATTATGCCTGTCACAAGGCCCTTTTCCATAGCTTTGTTGACATCATCCAAGACCCTCGACACGGCCAAAATTGTATTATGCGATTTACGGAAACCTGACTGATATTTGTCAAATAAATCATTCTGATTTATGAATGCTATCATTTGTCTAGCCACAAACCCCTCCAATATCTTTGATACTTGCGATAATAATGATATTGGTTGGTAGTTATTAAACTGATCCCGACTCCCACCTTTATATATTGGGACAACCCAAGCTATTTTCCAATCAGAGGGCATTATTCCCTCCTCAATAGACCAATTATACAGATAGGTAAGGGGAGCTGCTATCTTCAAGGCTGAAATTTTTAGTAAGTAAGGGGTCAATCCCTCAGGGCCACCACTCTTTGATATCTTTAAACCCAACAAGGCTTCAATTACTTCATACTCCTCCAATTTTTTCATAGAAAACAACTTAGATAAATCTGTATGCACCAATAGATCATCATTAATAGAACATAAATCAGAGATACCAAAGAAATTTCCTGAGTTAACAAAATAATTATTAAACCCATCTGCCAAAGATTTACCCCCCTGAAACCTGAGATCTCAATTTTACTTTTCCCACCCTGTTTATGGTGACCATTAATCTCTTTAATTATATCCCAAAAAGTAGTGACGTTCCCTGCAGAATTTTCTAATTTAGATTGAAAATACGATCTTTTACTATTTCTAACAGCAGTTACATACCAGTTTCTAAGACTTCTATAATATTGCCAATCCTTCTGAGAATTTGTACTACGTGCCTTTGTCCAAGCTTGACCCTTTTTTCTTTTTAGCCTTCTCAGAGTAACTGAGTACCACGGAGCAGAAGATTGTTTAACCTTCCTCTCTTTCATTGGCCTTGAACCTCAACACCTCTAAGCGTTACTTTCGACAACATTTGGTGGCCAGTGCCAGCTGTGATTGCTTTAGTAAAGTACTTGGCACCCTCCCCTGCCTCCCATGTTATGTTTTGCTTCACTTCTCCTAGCACACTTCCTGAATTTTCCCCCTAAACCCCACCTCTCTCCACCTCCCCTTGCCTCCCCTCCTCAAGGCTGTTAAATTTTAATACTGCCCCTTTCTGTTTTTCACCCTTCTCTATCGCTCTCTCTCTCCTCTCTCTCCCCCTCTCTGATGCACTCCATCTCTCCTTACTATTCTATCGCTCCTCCCTCCTCCTCCCTACCACTCTTGCTTGCATTCTCCCCCCTCATCCCTCTCTGCCACAAACACACAGCACTACATCATCCATTTCCCTCCCCTCATACCCCTCCTCCCTTTCCCTCTGAACTATGCCAATTTCTCCTATTTCTTTGTCCTCACCCCAAACTTACTCTGTCCCTTTCTCGCCCCTCGGTGCTCTTATTGACTTTTCAAACTTCTCAGACCTCTCCAAGCTTACTTTTTACATTAATGGATCTCAGTTGCTTCATTAATTATTTCTCATTTGTTCTTCTAGACAAAGCCTCTGGCTGCTTACCCAATGTTCATATCTGTAAATTCCTTACCTGCTATTTAACCTGCATGTTCATCTTAAGATACTGTAATTTCTACCTGTTAGCATTGATACTTGCTTGTCATACATTTGTCCTGTCTGTCCATGACGTGTAACCTTTGTAAAAGAGCCATGTAGCTCAAAGGTGTAATCTGAAAACTAACTAAATAAATAAGGAGGTGTGAAAAAATGCCAATGTTGAAAATCTGGCGTGAAAATATTACTAATGCACAAAATTACGAGAGTACGTGGAAACTGTGCAACGTACACTTGTAACACAGTCATTTTATGGACTTTTGTCACTAAAGTTCAACGTAAGTATTTTACCACCTCTGCTCATGAACAGTGTCACTGTGATTTTCTTAATCTGTCCTGTACACTGAATTCCCATAGCGACTGCGCTATTGTGTGCCAGAAGTGCGAAAACACATTTTGGCCAGGCTGTGAAAAATGACTTCTGTACTATTCATAAGGAGGTGTGAAAAAATGCCAATGTTGAAAATCTAGCTTGAAAATATTTCAAATTTTTGAAGTTATGAGGGTGTGTGGAAACTGCGAAACGCACGCTCATAACACAGTTATTTTATGGACTTTTGTCACCAAATTTTCAACATAGGCATTTTACAGTAGGACCTCTGCTCATGAACAGTGTCATTGTGATTTTCTTCAGCTGTTCTGAACACTGATTTCCTTCCTACAATGACCGTGATATTCTGCTCCAGAAGTGCGAAAACACATTTCAGCCAGAATGTGTAAAATGACAGCTGCACTGTTCATAAGGAGGTGTGGAAAAATGCCAGTGTTGAAAAATCTGGAGTGAAAATATTACAGATTTGCAAAGCTATGAGTGTGCGTGGAACTGCGCAACGTATGCTCATAAAACAGTCATTTTTTGGATTTTTTTCACCAAATTTGCAACACAGGCTTTTTGAGAGCCCACCTCATTAATGGTGCACTGTCATTTGATTATTCTCCCAAAGGTGATTCCATGTAGTGACCATGATCACCTTTTGGGACAGCTCTTCACCATGACAGTGACTGAATTCATGATGAGGGGTCCCAATAACCCCATGTTGAAAATTTGGTGCCAAAAATCCCAAAAATGCCCGAGATATCCACATAAGTTGAAAAAAAAAACATTTATGCCATTATACAACTTACTGGTATTTCTGTATCATGGCACATTTGGGTTGGGAGAGATTCAACGAGGGACCGTTTTTCTACTTTATAGGTTTAACATTTTTTTTATAACATCGGGGGAGGTTTTCTTAGTTACAGAGACTTTTGGCACGCTGGGGTGGGCTCCCAGCATACCACCTGAGTGCTTTTTGGGCTGTAGCTGACGGGATTGGACACCCCGCTGCCACATACTGAGTGTTGGGAGGCAAGGATTGCACACCCCTTGGCACACAACAATGGGAGACATTATGCCGATGGGGGAGGGCTCCTTGTCGGCAAATGAACTGAGTCGGGGCATGGTGACAGAGGGATTGGGCATCCCTGTCAGTCGGCTTTCACGGGGCTCTGAGGCAGTGGCATAACCCACCACCATGTTTAGGGAAATGTTACACCAGCCAAAGTACCGCTCTGCAATGACGGGTCGCTCCCTCATTGCAGTGGAATGGCTGACGCTGCAATGATGAGGCGGCCCCTCATTGCAGCGGCCAAACATAGAAACATAGAAACATAGACTTTGACGGCAGATAAGCACCACTAGGCCTATCTAGTCTGCCCATTTCCCTACCTACAGGATAGGCCGCAGATCCTAGTTAACCAACAGCCTATTTCTTCCTACCCCCCACAAGAATTGCCTTATGTCTGTCCCGTGCATTCTTGAATTCTCCCACAGTTTTAGACCCCACAACCTCCTCAGGAAGGCTGTTCCATGCATCCACTACCCTCTCTGTGAAATAATACTTCCTCACATTGCCCCTGAACCGCCCTCCTTCTATCTTTAAATTGTGTCCCCTTGTTCTTGCAAGTCTCTTTTTCTGAAAGATGCTACCCTCTTGGACTTTGTTGATTCCACTGAGGTACTTAAAAGTTTCTATCATGTCCCCCTCTCCCTTCTTTCCTCTAGGGTATACATATTAAGCTCCTTTAGTCTCTCCTCATAAGGCTTCTCTTGCAGACCCTGCACCATTTTAGTTGCCCTCCTCTGGACTGCCTCTATCCTGTCTATGTCCCTGGAGATGGGGTCTCCAGAACTGGACACAGTACTCAGATGGGGTCTCACCAACTGTCTGTACAGAGGGATTACAACTTCTGTTTTCTACTGATGATGCCTCCCTATACATCCCAGTATACCCCCAGCCCTCCCTACTGCCTTCTCACATTGCTTGCTAACCTTAAGGTCATCTGATATGATTACCCCAGGTCCCCTTTCCTTTTTGTTGTTGTTACTACCTTCCCACCCATTGTGTATTCTTCCCTGGGTTCTTGTTTCCCAGGTGCATTATTTGCACTTCTTTGCATTGAATCCTAGCTGCCATACTTCTGACCATTCCTCCAACCTTGCCAAGTCCCTTTTCATCCTTTCCACGCCTCCTTGTGTATCAACCCTGTTGCAGATCTTTGTGTCATCTGCAAAAGGCATACTTTCCTTCCAGTCCCTCTGCAATGTCACTGATGAAGACATTAAAAGGACTGGACCAATACTGAACCCTGCGGTACCCACTAGTAACCCTCCTTTCTTCAGAGTGGACTCCATTTACAATTACCTTCTGTGTCCTGTTGTCCAGCCAATGTTTTGCAGGCTACCACCCTGGGTCCCACCCCAGGCTGGTTAATTTGACTATTAATCTTTTGTGTGGGACTGTGTCAAATGCCTTGCTAAAGTCTGGGTAGGCCATGTCCACAGCCCCTCCCTGGTCTACTACTTTGGTCACCCAGTCAAAGAAATCTATTAGATTAGGTCTGATATGACCTTCCGCTGTGAACCCATGCTGCCTTGGGTCCTGTGCTCCACTGGCCTCTAGGTACTCAACTATTCTTTCCTTCAGTGACTCCATCACTTTCCCTACCACAGAGGTCAGACTGATAGGTCTGGGTTTCCTGCCCCTGTCTTGGTGGCACTTTTGTGAAGGGAATCATCCGCCTTCCTCCAGTCCTCGGGTACCACACATCCTCCCATGATTTATTAAAAAGAGTAGCGGTGGTTTCACTAGTTCCTCCTTAATTCTTTTAGAATTCTGGGGTGAATTCCATCAAGACCCATTGCTTTGTCCACCTTCAGTTTTGGGAGTTCTTGCAGAACCCTTTCTTCTGTGAAAGGACTGGGATCGACCCCTATCAAGAGTGCTTCTGTTAATTGGATTAGGCACTTCCCCCTCCTCTTTTGTGAATACTGAGCAGAAATATTCATTCAGTATTCCTGCTTTTTCACTGTCCCCCTCTGCCCACCCACCGTTCTTTCTATTCAGCCTCACTATCCCTCCCTTTGTCTTTCTACGCTCGCTGATGTACCTATGAAAGGTTTTATCCCCCTTCTTAACTGAGTTGGCTATCTTTTCCTCAGTTTGGGCCTTTGCTATTCTGACTTCCCTCCCTGCTTCCTTCTGCTTTAACTGGTACAGCTCTCTGTCCTGCTCCTTCTGTGTTTCCTTATACTTCCGGAATGGTATCTTTTTCTTCCTGACTTTCACAGCCACCTCTTTTGAGAACCATAGTGGCTTTTTATTTCGTTTTGATTTATTTATTTGCTTCACACAAAGGCTTGTTGCCTCTGTGATGGCAGTTTTGATAATTCCCCATTGTTGCTCCACACCTCCTTCTAGCCTGTTTGCTAGTGCTTTTCTGAGGCACTCTCCCATCTTGCCAAAGTCAGCCTCCTAAAGTCCAGTACCCTCACTTTTGTATGGCTTGACTCTGTAGCTGAGTTTAACGTGAACCACACTGTTTGATGGTCACTTGTCCCCAGATGGCAACCCACTTCTAGATCTGAGATCCTCTCACTGCCCCGTTTGAGAGTATGAGGTCTAAGATTGCTCCCTCCACAGTGGGTTCCGAAACTAGCTGTCTAATGCCTGCCACCTGTAGGGCATCAAGAATGGCCCTGCTCTTGGATGTGGCTACAGCAAATGTGCTCCAGTTAACATCTGGCATATTCAGGTCTCCCATCAACAGTATCTCCCCTTTCTCTGCCATTCTAAGAATGCCTTCTATCATATCCTTGTCCATTCCTTCCCCTGACATGGGGTCTGTACCAACCCTGTGCGGATTATGGTGCCTTTCCAGTCTCCAAGGTGACCCACAGTGCCTCCTCTCCTCACTGTTTACTCTTTTGTTCAGTTGCTTTTATCCCTTCCTTTACATAGAGCTACTCCCCCTCTTCTCCCCTGCCTGTCTCTCCTGTAGGTTATGTGCCTGGTATGTTAACATCCCAGTCATGGTTCTCTGTGTACCATGTTTCTGTGACTGCTACGATGTCCAGGCATCCCTCTTCCATTAAGGCCATCAGCTCAGGGGCTTGTTGCCCAGACTACGGGCATTGGTACTCATTACCCTCCATTTCCTGATGGCCTTACTCCCTTTTGCCCCATCCCTGTCCTTCTTGCCTTTGTCACTTTCTCCATTTACCCCTGCCCTTCTCCCTATTGACACCTCTATGTTGGTGTTTGCCGCACTTACTACCGTGATTATTTGGGGGGGGGGCTAGGATTTTCCTGCTCCTTTCCAGTGCCTCTCCCCTTGGCTAGTTTAAACTATTTCAACTTGGTGGCACTTCTGCAGAACTAGTGTCATGAGGACACTGGGCCTACATTGGGTTAATAGTGCCAAGCCCACAAATGCAGTGCTGGCGTTGGTTGCCACAGTACCACACCTCCACAACCCGCTTCTCTCCTAAGCTGCGTGCAAGCAAACATACTGTAAAAATGGCTAGACGCCTATGTCTCAAACAGAAATATTCTGTGCTATTATGGGTGAATGGCAGGAGCACATATAGGTTAAGTGCCTTCTTAATGCCTTATATCTTGGTATGAACCTTAGTATTAGTTTATCCCACGCTTGCTTGAAGACCACCACTGTTTTTGCTCCCACCACCTTTGCTGGAAGACTATTCTGGGCATCCACCACTCTTTTAGGGATGAAGTACTTTCTCTCATCTCTCCTAAATGTTTCCCCTTCCAGCCTGATTGCAGGTCCCCTTGTTTTCATGCATCATTTCCTCTGAAAAATACTCCCCTCCTGTACATTATTTAACCTCGTGAAATATTTATAGGTCTCCAGCATGTCCCCCTTTGCCCTTATCTCTTCCAGGATGTACATATTGATGTCCTTTAGTCTCTCCTTGTAGGGCTTCTGATGCAGCCCCTGCACCATTTTAGTTGCCTTCCTCTGGACAGACTCCACCATGTCTATTTCCTTCCTGAGATGTGGTCTCCAGATCTGGACACAGTACTCCAGATGGGGTCTCACCAATGATCTATACAGTGGCAACATCACTTTCCTCTTTCTGCTGGCAATACCTCTCCCTATACACCCCACTGGCCCTACCCACTGCCTGGTCTCCAGAACTGGACACAGCATTCCAGGTGGGATCTCAGCAGTAATCTATACAGCGGCAACACCACCTCTCTCCTTCTGCTGGTGATACCCCTCTTTAGGCACCCTAGTATCCCACTGGTCCAACCTACTGTCTTGTCACACTGTCTCACCACCTTGAGGTCATCAGATATAATCCCCCCAGGTCTCTTTCTGGTTTGGTGACTGTCAATACCTCTCCTCCCATTTTGTACTCTGTCTTTGGGTTTCTGTGCCCTGGGTGCATGACTGTTCTCTTTTTTGGATTGAAATCCAGCTGCCATGTCATTGACTGCTCCTCTGATTTTCTCAGGTCACTGCACATTCTTTTCACCCCTCCACTCCCCCCCCCAACACTCAGAGTGTCTACTCTATTGCAGATTTTAATGTAATCTGCAAAGAGGTACTCCTTCCCTTCCAGTTCATCTGCAGTGTCACTTATAAAGACATTAAAGAGGACTGGTCCCAGTACTTAGCCCTGAGGTAGCCCGCTGGTCACCTTTCTCCGCAGTGCACTTCATTTACCAATGCCCTCTGTCATTTATCCATTAACCAAATTTCTTATCCAGTTTACTACCTTAGGACCCAGTCCTAAGCTGCCCAGTTTCCTTACGAGTCTCCTATGTGGTACAGTGTTGAATGCCGTACTAAAACCTAAGTAGGTCACATCCACCTCCCCACCGTAATCTATTTCCCTGGTTACTCAGTCAAAGAAATCAATCAGATTTGTCTGACATGACCTCCTCCCCATGAATCTGTGCTGCCTCGGGTTCTGCAGCCCACTGGATTTAACATATTGCACAATCCTTTTCTTTAAAAGTGCCTGCGTTAAGTTCCCCTCCACTGAAGTCAAACTGACCGGTCTATAGTTGCCAGCCTTCTCACTGCTACTGCTTTTATGAAGCAGAGCTGCATCAGCCCTCTTCCAGTCTTCTGGAACCACTGCTGTTTTCAGTGAGTTGTTGAATAGGGCCGCCAAAGGTGCAGCCAGTGCCTCCCTGAGCTACTACTCTCGGGTATTCCTCATCTGGACCCATGGCTTTGTTCACTTTCAGATTTGCGAGTCCCTTTAGTACTCTCTCCTCTGTAAATGGACCTGTGTCTACCTCCCTTCCCCCTCAGTGCTACTGCTGCTTTTATGTAGCCCATCCCATTCCTCTGCGAAGACTGAACAAAAGTATTTGTTCAGGATATCTACTTTTTCCTGATCCTGTTCTGCACAGTCATTCTTTGAGAACCAGTTCATAGCAGTCTCTTTTTCTCCAATTTTTGTTTACTTCCTTTGCACAGAGGTTTGTTGCCTTCACTAAGCTGTTCCTCCACCACACCCAGATTATCCCTCCCTGCTAGGTCATCTCTGAGGCATTCACCCAGTTTTAAAAACCTGCCCTCCTGAAGTGCAGATCCCTCATCCTTGTGTGGCTTGCTTCTGCTGCCATTCTTATGTTGAACCACACTGTAATGGTGATTGCTGTTCCCCAGGTAGCCTTCGCCTGCCACCCTTGACGTCTGAAATACTGTCCCTTTTGTGAGCACCAGGTCCAGTATTGCCCCCATCATGAGTGGGCTTCCTGACTAGCTTCCTGAGAAACATTCCCCAGCAGGGAGTATAGGATGTCCCTGTTTCTAGCTGAAGCTGCAGCTGGGAGGTTCTGATCTATATTGCCTAATAGGCTGTATAGCATAGTGGTCAAGAGCACTAAGCTGCAAATCTGGAGACCTAGATTTGAATCCCACAGCCCCCACTTGCAAACTGTGTGACTCTGAGCAAGTCAGTTAACTTCTCTGTGCTCCCAGGTCACAGCTGGAAACAAGCTCCAGCTTAATGTTCCTTTCCTGGCTAAACAATGTTCCCTTTCCCTTATATCTGGCAGACAGAAGTCCAGCACCAGCTGTGAAATGGGTGTAGGCCTGTCACTGAGTGCCATCAACTGGCAGTGCTGCACTTTAAATTAAAGATTAGCTAGCTCAGTAAAGCTGATGAAAACACCACACCCAAAGGCCATAGAAACATAGAAGTTGACGGCAGATAAGGACTGCAAGGCCCATCCTGCCTGCCCATTTCTTTTTCTACCTTAAATGTGCCATCGGTGTTTGCTATGTCAATGGCCTATCTATTCATACTCATCTGTATTATTCCCTTATGCCTATCCCATGCCTGCCTGAAGCCCTGCACTGTATTCATATCTACCACTTCCTGAGGTAGGTCGTTCCATGCATCCACCACCCTTTCTGTGAAAAAGAACTTCTTCACATTACCCCTTAATTGGCCTCCCTCTAATCTCATGATGTGTCCTCTTGTCCTGCTATTTTTATTATATTGAAACATGTTAGACTCTTTCACCTTGTTAATGCCTTTGAGGTGTTTGAATGTGTCAATCGTATCACCTCTCTCCCTCCTTTGCTCTAGGGTATACATATTGAGCTCCGTTAATCTGTCCTCATATGTTTTCTGATGCAGTCCCTGCACCATTTTGGTTGCCCTTCTCTGGACTGCCTCAATTTGGTTAATGTCCTTGTGAAGGTGTGGCCTCCAGTACTGCACGCAGTGCTCCAGATGGGGCCTGACCAGTGTCTTGTAAAGAGGGATTATTACCTTCCTCTTCCGACTTGTGATACCCCTACTAATACACCCAACAACCCCCTAGCCTTATCTACTGCTTTAGTGATCTGCTTGGATGATTTCAGGTCATCTGTGATGATGATGCCCAAGTCTCTTTCTTCCCTATGTGCATGATCTTGCACTTTTTTATGTTAAACCCCAGTTGCCACTCTTTTGACCATTTTGCTAGTTTATCCAGATCGCTTCTCATTCTGCCCACCCCATCTGGATCATCTACTCTGAGGCAGATCTTGGTATCATCTGCAAACAGACAAACCTTACCCTCCAGTCCATCTGCAATGTCACTGATGAAGATATTGAAGAGGACTGGCACCAGGACTGATCCCTGAGGTACCCCACTTGTGATTTGCATCTCTTCTGACTGCATACTGTTTATCGCCACTCTGTTTTCTGCCAGTCAACCAGTTTGCCACCCAGTTGACTAACTTCTGACCCACCCCAAGCCTACCCAGCTTATTAATCAATCTTCTTTGTGGAACAGTATCGAAAGGTTTGCTGAAGTCAAGGTAGGCGACATCAACTGCTCCCCCTTGGTCCACCACTCTGGTTACCCAGTCAAAGAAATCTATGAGATTAGTTTGACAGGACCTTCCTTTTGTAAGCCCATGCTATCTTGGATCCTGTGCCCCTATGGATTCCAGGTGTTGTACTATCCTTTCCTTAAAGATTAATATACAAGTTAGCCAGCCTTGGAGTGGGTCCCAAGGTGGTAGCCTGGATAGAAAACTGGCAGGAATACAGGACGCAAAGGGTAATAGTAAACAGAGTCCACAGTAAAGAAAGGAGGGTAACTAGCGGGGTACCGCAGGGTTTAGTACTGGGAGCAGCCCTCTTTAATGTCTTTATAATTGACATTGGAGAGCACCTGGAAGGAAAGGTATGTCTCTTTGCAGATGATGCAAAGAATTGCAACAGGGTTGATACACAAGGTGGGGTGGAAAGAATGAAAAGGGACTTGGTAAGGTTGGAGGAATGGTCAAATATGTGGCAGCTCAGATTCAATGCAAAGAAGTGCAAGGTAATGCATCTGGGAAACAAAAACCCAGGGGAAGAGTACACGATGGGGGGGGGTGAGTTAATAACAACAACAAAAATCAAGAGAGACATAGGAGTAATTATATCAGATAACCTAAGGGTGGGCAAGCAATGTGAAACGGCAATAAGGAGGGCTGGAGGGATACTGGAATGCGTAAGGAGAGGCATCAACAGTAGAAAACAGGAAGTTGTTATCCCTCTGTACAGACAGTTAGTGAGATCCCATGTTGAGGATTGCGTGCAATTCTGGAGACTCCATCTCTGCAAAGACATAGACAGAGTGGAGGCTGTTCAGAGGAGGGCAACCAAAACGGTGCAGGGTCTGCACCAGAAGACATACGAGGAGAGACTAAAGCAGCTTAATATGTACTGTATACCCTTGAGGAAGGGGGGGGGACATGATAGAAACTTTCAAGTATCTCAAGGGAATTAAGAAAGTACAAGAGGGTAGTATCTTTCAGAAGAAGAGATGTGCAAGAACAAGAGGGCACAATTTGAAGATCGAGGGGAGACGGCTTAGAGGTAATGTTAGAAAGTATTTTTTTACAGAGAGGGTTGTAGATGCATGGAACAGCCTTCCTGAGGAGGTAGTGGAGTCAGAAACAGTGGGAGAATTCAAGAATGCATGGGACAGACATAAGGCAATTCTAGTGAGGGGTAGGAGAAAGTACACACAAACTGTCCATATAGGTCGGCACCTCGTAACCATCTACTGTTAGATACAAATTCCACAATTGATGTGTCAGGATAAAAGCCTTTTATTCCCAGATAGGCAGAATAGTCAGCAAACATTCAGGATATAAGCTCGATACACCTTGCCCCTCCCCACGGAACCAAATATTTTTGCGTCACAGTACACTTTCTCGAGCTCAGCGTGGTGGCCCAGTTTCGATGAAAGGCAAACCCTATCGGCTTTATCTGAATGTTATATCTGAGAACTTTATCTATTTATCAATGTAAAGTATATCTAACAATGGGTATTACGAAGAATAGACTCAGTTGTGATATATTTAGTTGGTTTTATTTGTCTGTGTGTGGATTTATAGCCGCCTTTGTATGCTGGTAGGAAAAAGTAAGTTGTTGATTAACTAGAATCTGCAGCTTATCCATCATATAGGGAAATGGGCAGACTAGGTGGGCCAAGTGGTCCTTATCTGCCATTAAATTCTATGTTTCTATGTTTCTACGTTAAGGAGTGCTTCCATAATTTTGCCCCCTACTGAGGTAAGACTGACTGGTCTGTAGTCCCCTGCCTCCTGCCTGCTACCATTCTTGTGGAGTGGGATCACGCGAGCCCTTCCCCAGACTTCTGGGACCTCTCCTGTGCTCAGAGACTCACTAAACAGTTCTGATAATGGCTCTGCTAGTTCCACCCTTAGCTCCTTTAGTACCCTGGGATGTATGCTATCAGTTCCCATTGCCTTGTCCACCCTGAGCTTATCGCCATGTAACTGCAAATAGCAAAACCCCAGCCTCAGACAGTAATTTGTATTCCTGGCTGTATAGCCAAGTCCCACAAATGATTTCAAACTATTTTACACAACGGTGGTGGTTGCAGGGTAAGCCCTGAATTTATTAATGGTCTTCCCAAACCAAGTGATCTCTCTTGATGTGCAGTGGTGATGGTGCAGTTTGCAGCGAATTCCTCTCTGTATAGTCTCACTCTCTCACCTTCAGTGGTACAGTTCTTCAGCTGTCACTCAGATGCTGTTCAGGGGATCTTCTGACTTCTGCAGTCAGTTGGTGGCCTCACTCTGTCTTCCACACAGCTAAATCTAGATAGCCCTGGGCTATATGCACAACACAACCACATCCTAACATTCAGTCCCCAGTGTGTAGCAATAACCAATGCCTTGCTCTAGCACTGGCTGTCAAGCTTCCCAGACTAACTATTGCTTCCACTGATCAGCTGTGGGAGAGCTGAAGCACAGCAAAGTTGTTAACTCAAGCTGTAGCCTGGAGCTTTCTCTTCCGTGCTGGGCTAGCATGCAATTACCTCCTTTTCTCTTCTGCAGGCAGGGATTCTGCTTCTCTCTAATCTCCAGTCCTATCTCTGGTAGATGTTTGGTCCATCTCCTTCAGCAGCTCTAACAGTCACCAGTCTGCCTCTCACTGCTGTCACACGTAGACAGAATGTGTCCTGGCACTGCCCCGCTGTCCTCTAGGGAATGTCAGCTCACCATTGGTCCACTGGGGTGTTATTCACTCTTTGGCCATCTTGCATGTCCATTCCTTGACATCATTGGCCCCTACAACCAGAGGAAGTGTGCAGATATTGCAACTGCGATCATCGGTGGTGCCTGTGAAGGTGACTAATCATTGGCTCCTACAACCAGAGGAAGTGTGCAGACATTGCAACTGCAGTCATTGATGGTACTTGTGAAGGTAACTGATCATCTGCTCATTCAGCCAGTGGAAGTGTGTAAACGTCACAGCTGCCATTACTGGTGGTGCCTTGGAAGAAAACTGATCACCTGCTCATTCAGCCAGTGGAAGTGTGCAGACATTGCAGCTGCCATTACTGGTGGTGCCTGTGCCTGTAACTGTAACTGTTCACCTGCCTAGCCAGTCAGAGGAAGCATTTAACATTGCACAAGAAGCTCCACGCCAAACTTAGTGCACTTTACAGAAATAAGATGAGCATCCTGCTTCCTGTACAGAGAAAAATCCTCACCAAGATGATTCTCCCAATTTTTGACTATGGAGACATTGGGCCCAGTTCATGAAGCACCCTTAGACTGATGCAAGCTGCAGCAAACAGCAGCTTGTGTCAATGACCAGTGTGCCGGGGACCCTGCACCCATTTCATGAACGGGAGGGGTCCTGGTGCCAAAGTCCTGCAGTCTGCTGCATCTGCTGCTATGCACCAAACAGATGGTGCACAGGAGGGGTTTGCCACAAGTTGTGGAGCAGTCAGGTGACATTGGTGGCCATTGATGGAAACCTGCTGACTGGTCACCCTGGAAGCTGGAAGGGTCATGGGGGACAGAACAGGGCCAATGGAGCACAAGTCAGGTCAGGATGGGAGGAGAAGGTGGCAAAAAAAACAACTGATGGGGACAATGCATGGCTGTCACCATGGCAATGCATTCCATGGGAAGGGGCAACTGCATGCCTGGCACCATGGGGGACCCTGAGGACACTACTCCACTGATATCTCCAAGCTGCTGGGGGGACATGGGGTACTGAAGGTGAGTGGCGGCAACAGGGGGCACAGGTTTCCTCCAGTGTTCCGATGGCTCTTAGGGTGTCGCACGTGCTGGTAGATCAACCCTGGGTGGGTCAAACTATCATGAACTGTGTGCACTGTGGTGGGGGAGGGATTACTGAATCCCAGAGTAGGGGGTGATGCAGTCCTGCCCTGGCGCAAGCCCCCTACTGCCATGGCACACCTGTGTGTCTGTTACAAGCTTGGCTGGTACAGGCAGTCCTTCACCTGGCTCAGGTGGTGGTGTTGATTCAGGAATGATGCAAGGTGCAGCATAGAGAGCCCCTTGCATCATTTTCCAGTGACATAAGCACCTTGTGTAATTTTTGATGCTTTGTGAATCAGGCCCATTGTTTACAGTGCTGTTCCTAAGTCTACTTTAGCTAGATAGGACCCTTTCTTTCACTCCTATCAATTTTCCCTTGACAAACCCTTGCATACTCATCACTATTCACTGTATACCTCCCTCTGCCTTACCTCTCCTGATGCCTGGGACCTTATCCACTGTGCCTCCTTTGTCTCCAAATTTTGGTTTGGCTGCCTCCTCTCCCTCCCACCTTGTACTCAATTTGCAATGCTTGGTTTTGCTCCATTGCTCTTTCATCAATGAAATCTACTGCTGGTCAAGCTGCCTTCTCATTCCACTTCCTTAAACTTTGGGTCTCTCTCCCCTCCTTCCATTTGGTCTGCTCCTACCTTTCCTGTCCTTAAATCTCTCCTCTGTGATTTCTCTGTTCACTCCTGTTGTTGCTTCTGCTATTGGAGTAGACTCCACACACCTGCCTTCCACCACACACTGTCTCTAGTACTACCCCTCTCTCCCAGTTCATCGGTTACTACACCATGCCCCTCATTTTTGGTTTTTGCTTCCTGTTCATCTATTCTTTGGCCAATCCCACAATTTACTGTATGGTACTTACTGTATGTAATTTTATTCATAAGTGTTCTTGTAATTGTACATTTTGTTATACATATTTTCATATTTTATTGTTTTTGTACATTGTACTTATTTCTGTACTGTTCTCTTCCCCCTCCCCCTTCCCAGGAGGCATCTGGAAACCAGATGATATCAGCTCAGTATGACTTTCCTGGTAAAACCTTTGAAATAAATCAAGAAATAAATAAATTAATTAATTAATTGCAGCTTCCATAATTCGTGGTGCCTCTAAAGGTAGCTTTTTACCTGCCTTTCCAGCCAGAGGAAGTGTGCAGACATTGCAGCTGCGATCACTGTGTGACTGACAGAGGGAACCAAAGAGGAAAGACAGAGGGGAAAAAACAAGTCCTTACGTGCCTTGTAGCACTAATGTTTACAGTTATTCAAGCTGCTGTCTCCAGAAATGAACCCCCCACACACATACATTCTCTTGACATGGTTTCCTTAACTTTGAGGGGTGGCATGTCTGGTGCACCAGACCTGGGTTGATTGAGAGGTGTGGCCCTTTATTGGAATGGAATGTGTGAGATCCCTTTCGGGGACCGTGTGCTGTGCTTTGTTGTTGTAACATGCTCTTTATGCTTGTTATTTTTGCAGGGCCAAGGACAACATCAGCAGGGATGCTGTGAAATACACAAAGGTATGATTTTCTTGCTCTGAGCTAACATTGTTACTATTCAAGCATGGAGCCCCAAGTGGTCTAGTGTGACGTGGCCCTCTGATCAGGGGCTAAATACACAGTAGCAGTTGGGGTGGCATACATTAAGAGTGCACAGAGGCTTTCAAATAAGCCATTACTGAAAACTGTGTACACAAAAGGCTGGAACTGTCTGCAAGAGGTGTATTTTCTCCTGTGAGAGTGCCACACGGCCTCATTATGTTGATGAGCAATCCAGATGTTAGTAGTTCGTACACAGGGAGAGGGTCCACTAACATGGTGGACTGCAACAGCCACAGGGGTAAACTATGACATGGTACCAGCTACAAGGTTCCATGTCATTGTTAATGCCCTGGGCCCATGGAGCTATTCCATAGATCCCCCCCAAACCTGGTACCTTAGTTCCTCATAGTGTGCTAGTGGTTGGCTATTTATTATATTTCATGACTGTCCTTGCTAGTGATCCAAAGGCCCCAAAACAATTATGAAATTAATTCTGGCTGCCTGGTTTCTAGTGAACCCTTTCCCTAACTCACAGCCTACTTGTGCAGCAGCTCTTCCCTTTGCTGGAACGTATGTTCTGTTTTACAAGGCAGAAACCCACAGTAGAAATGCTTGCACAGTAGTAGTTCGTCTTTTCATATTTGGGGGTCACTGCTTCTTGCAATCAGGGGGGAGGCTTAGAGCTGCTGTACATAGCACTGTAGCTGATTGCACAGCTCTGTAGTTGATTGCATAGTACTGTAGTTTATTGCATAGCACTGTGGCCGATAGCTAGCACTGTGTCTGATTGCATAGCTCTGTGGCTGATTGCACATATTACTGTAGCATGAGTGAGGCTTGGGTACTCCGCACCATGGATTCAATGAATGGTTGAAAAACTGGTGCAGAGCGCAGGGTTCTGGCTTAGCTGGGGACTGGGGATCCACCTCGAGGGATACAGGCCTGTACTGGCATGATGATCTGCATCTGTCCAGAAGGAGAACCAGGGTCTTAGGTGATAGGTTTAAATGCTTCATAGGAAAGCTTTTAAACTAGCCAAGGGGGCAGGCACTGAAAAGAAGCAGGGAATTCCAAGCCTCCCCCCACAAAACAGGATAGTTAGCAAAGTAAACACCAAGGTAGAGAAGTCGATAGGAAGCAGGATAGGGGTAAATGGAGAAAAAGGCAAAGGCAGTAGGGGCAGGGATGGGGCTAAAAGGGGTAAGGCCATCAAAAAGTGGAGGGCGATGAGTACCAATGGCCATAGTCTGGGTAACAAGCTCCCTGAACTAGTGGCCTTGATGAAAGAGGGACAGCTGGATACTGTGGCAGTCACAGAAACATGGTACACAGAGAACCATGACTGGGATGTCAATATACCAGGGTACATAATCTACAGGAGGGACAGAGAGGGTAAAGAGGAGGAGGAGGAGTAGAACCCTCTACGTAAGGCAAGAGATCAAGGCAGTGGAACTAAAGGGTAAACAGGGAGGAGAGGAGGCACTGTGGGTCACCTTGGAGACAGGAAATGGCACCACAATCTGCATGAGTGTTGTTTGCAGACTCCTATCTCAGGAGGAGGAAAGGGACAAGGAAATGATATAAGGCATCTTTAGAATGGCAGAAAAAGGGGAAATATTATTGATGAGGGACCTAAATATGCCAGATGTTAACTTGAGCACATTTGCTGCAGCCACATCCAAGAACAGGGTCATTCTTAATGCCCTACAGGGGGCATGCCTCAGACAGCTAGTGTTGGAACCCACTTCAGAAGGAGCAATCTTAAGCCGTGTTTACATGGTCACATTTGCACTGGAGTAACCCGTGCACTAGGGATGCTCCAGTGCAAATGTAACTGTGTGGACACATACCCAATTGGAGTAAGCCACTTGCTAAGCTGCTCGCAGATTCTCTGTCAAGCTGGGAGCACCAAGAGGAGCAGGTGGCTTACAGTGGCTTAAGCGGCAGTGTGAACTGCCAGTGCTACAGCGACCAGCAGATATCCGTCTCCCCCGCAATGCATGGCCCCTCACCAGCACAGATTGCAGTGGTAAAGAAGGTCATGTCAGATGAATCTAATAGATTTCTTTGACTGGGCGACCAAAGTAGTAGACCAGGGAGGGGCTGTGGAGGTGGCCTACCTAGACTTAGCAAGGCATTTGACACAGTCCCACACAAAAGATTAATAAACAAGTTATCCAGCCTGGGAGTGGGTCCCAGGGTGATAGTCTGGGTAAAAAATTGGCTGGACAACAGGATGCAGAGGGTAATAGTAAATGGAGTCCACTCCGAGGAAAGGGAGGTTACTAGCGGGGTACCACATGGTTCAGTACTAGGACCAGTCCTCTTTAATGTCTTTATAGGTGACATTGCAGAGGGGCTGGAAGGAAAAGTATGCCTCTTTGCAGATGACACAAAGATCTGCAACAGGGTTGATACACAAGGGGGGTGGAAAGGATAAGAAGGGACTTGGCAAGGTCAGAGGAATGGTCGAAAATATGGCAACTTAGATTCAATGCAAAGAAGTGCAAAGTAATGCACCTAGGAAACAAAAACCCTGGGGAAGAGTTCACAGTGGGGGGGGGGCACTAACCACAACAAAAATGAAATAGGACCTGGGGGTAGTCATATCAGATGACCTAAAGGTAGGCAAGCAATGTGAAAAGGCAGTAAGGAGGGCTCCGGGGGGATACTGGGTTGCATAGGGAGAGTCATCATCAGTAGAAAACAGGAAGTTGTTATCCCGCTGAACAGACAGTTAGTGAGATCCCATCTGGAGTACTGCGTGTAGTTCTAGAGACCCCATCTCCACAAGGACATAGACAGAATGGAGGCAGTCCAGAGGAAGGCAACTAAAATGGTGCAGGGTCTGCACCAGAAGCCGTATGAAGAGAGACTAAAGGAGCTTAATATGTATACCCTTGAGGAAAGGAGGGAGAGGGTGGACATGATGGAGACTTTCAATTATCCCAAGGGAATCAACAAAGTCCTAGAGGGTAGCATCTTTCAAAAAAAGAGATGTGCAAGAACAAGGGGGCACAATTTGAAGATGGGGGGGGCGGCTCAGAGGTAATTTAAGGAAGTATTTTTTCACAGAGAGGGTTGTGGATACATGGAACAGCCTCCCTGAGGTGGTCATGGAGTCAAGAACAGTGGGGGAATTCAAGAATGCATGGGAAAGACATAAGGCAGTCCTAGTGGGGGGTAGGAGGAAGTAAGCTGTTGGTTAATTAGGATCTGCAGCTTATCTGTTAGGTAGGAAAATGGGCAGACTAGGTGTGCCTTCACATTCTATGTTTCTATGTTTCTAGTGGGGGGTAGGAGGAAGTAGGCTGTTGATCAACTAGGATCTTCAGCTTATCCAAAGGGTAGGGGAAATGGCCAAGCAGTCCTTATCTGCTGTCAAAGTCTACGTTTCTATATTTCTATATCACAGTTGCTGATTGCATGAGATTGTAGCTGATTGCATAGCTCTATCGCTGATAGCACACAGCACTGTATCTGTAAGTAAGTAATAATTTATTGATCAACTTAGTCATTACAATCCATAATACACACAGTATTAAAAACATAAGATTATAAAAACTTTCACAATACATATACATATTTCTTAATTCAATATTGATAGATTTCAAATTCTTATATTAATAAATCAAACTGCCTTCAATTGATCTCTAAAATGCCACAATATTTGTAAATGAGTTGGCACATACCTATGTTAGCATACATGCATCATATCCTGTATATCATCTGCTATTGAAATATCGAGCAAGAAATAGGGTGATTCAAATTTTACCAAATTCTACTAAGGTTTTACATATAGAGGCAATATGGCGCAGTGGTTTAAGGCTCTGAGCTGCGACTTCCGGTGACGTCACCGTCATGATGGCGGTCTGAAGACGGTGCTCCTTGTCCCTTTGGCTTAATTTGCCCACATGATCAAGTAATTGTTGATAAAATGAGCAAAATTGGTAGTGAGGCCACTCAGAGAAATAGATCCCAATCCAAAACTGCAAAAAAAGACACCCAGACATCAGGATCGCCACAGATGAGCCGACGAGATAATGTGAGAGAATCACCATCCAGCATGGCAAGTGGGGACACAGAATTTGAGTTAGAGATGTTATCACGCTCCAGGTTTGAGATACTACTTACTGAAATTAAGCTATCCCGGAGTGAAAACAAGGCAGAGTTCGATAAACTGCATACAGATCACACTAGGCTGGAGAATCAGGTGTCCACGACAGAGGAAAGGATCTCAGGGGCATAGGGTGATATACTTTGTCTCTCTCAGGCCATTGAAGCATTCGGTCAGCAACAGGAGAGCACAGCGGCTAAATGCCTTGACCTAGAAGCTCCTGCAAGGAGAGAGAATCTCAGGGTGTATGGTCTTCCAGAGGATTCTGAAGTGTGGGAGATGGCGGATTTTATGGCGGATGTACTGCGGCATGTCTTGGAGCTTCCACAGGCTTTTATTTTTTGGGTCGAGAGGACCCACAGAGCATTGTCTGCGAAGCCTACTTCACCGTCAGCCAGACCCAGATCCACAGTGATAAAGTTCTTCAGCTATAGAAATAAGGAGATGGTGCTTAGAACAGTGTGAATGCAACAGAGAGTGGATTATAATGGATCTCGCCTATATTTTGATCAGGATTACCCATCGCAGATCCAACAACACCGAATGGCCTATGTCCCTATACTGCGCAAGCTTAAGGTGCTGGGAGTGAAGTTCCAGACACCGTATCCCACATGTCTGTGGGTGCATTGGGAGACAGGTTCGGAGCTCTACTGTACATCGGAAGAGGCAATTCTGGCCTTAAAGAAGAAGGGCCATGAGCTGCTGGGGGCTCCTCCTCAGCCCGGATCAAATTCCAACGGGCTCTGGCAATCAGCTCCACCGTGTAGAACTAGAAAGTTGGGGCAGGGATCAGCTCCCAGTACTATGCAAGATATCAAAGATTTGCTGCGGAAGCTTACACACCAGTACCAACAAGAAGAAGGAGATGCCAGAGGGGAAAGGGCAACTTGAAGTGGTGCACAGTGAGTGTTTGGGTTTAAAGACGCTTTGCTGTAATTTGCGGACCCTGACTTCTCCTATCCAGGGGCCTAAGCAGTCGTAGTGGCTGTTACTGTGGGGCCTGAGAGATGGGGTGGGTTTCTGGCTTCTAAACAAAGTTGGTGGGCTCAGATATTGTTTTCTTTCTTTTACAGGTGGTAGATTAATATGGCGGGACAATTCAACCAGGAGAGACACTGGGACATTATATGTTTTTACGGTTATGATGTTAAAAGCTTCTGATATTCACGATCAAGGAGGGATTATTTTTAGAAAAGATGAGAAATTTAATTTAGAAATCCTCATTGAAACCTGGTGCAAGGTGCGTTGGAGGGGATTCATCTGGCAGATTACGTTTACAGCTGGGGGGGGCAATGAGGTATTGTCTCCTGTCTTTTTTTTCATCAGTGATTTGGATATTATGTTATTGGGTTATATTATCAGGTTCACAAATGCACACCTTCATGTGCATCTACCCACTTAATCGAGCAGGCCTTGTGTTAAGGTGACTTATTTAGGCCTAGACATCAGGCCAGGATCCACGTTGGGTAGGATCCAAGGGGGCAGAACTCCACCAGGAGCTCTGTACCCTCTACTCCTGGGCATAGTTACCCGAGATCTCAGGTGTCGATTTACTTGTTTCCCCTTCCTTGTAGGTACTTATGTAAATAGTTTACTCCTGTTGGTAAGGGAAGGGAGTTTTAAGCCTTCCTATCGGGGGATAAGGTTAGAGTTACATTGTCTGTTATATGTGGATTTGTATGTGTGTAATGTTTATTATAGGGACACATTAACGTATGTATGGAATGGCACATGGGGCAGGGGACTGGAGGAGATAGATTGGGGGCATACGGGAGGTCAACAATCCAAATATATTGGTAGGATAAATAATATTAGAAGTATTACATGGTTCAGGAATGGATAATAGAGACAGCCTTAAGATATTATCACGTAACATGAACGGGTTGAATAATCCTGTCAAACGTTACAAGGTGTTCTCATCTTCAAGACGGCAGGCCCCGTCATTTGTTCTTCTGCAGGAAACTCATTTGAACAAGGCCGAACATAAAAAAATGGGTAGGTTTTGGTTTGGTCATGTGATCGCATTCACCCATGGGGGAAGAGGAGGCAGGGAACTGCGGTCCTGGTCCTAAGGGATCTCCATTTAAACCTGAGGCCCAGTATACAGATCCAGAGGGGAGGTTAGCACTAGTATCTGGGGTCTTGGAGGGATCACCTCTTACATTGGCCTCACTGTATATTCCCCCTGGGGCAACGGTGGCCACTGTGAGAAGTCTGCTCCACAAAATTACAGAGTATCGTAGGGGGACTCTGGTGGTGGGGGGTGATCTTAACCAGATCTGGGAACATTTGGATACTTCCAGGTTGGGGTCCTTTCATCCCACACCTGCTGGTAAATTGATTAGATGTTTTATGGGGGCAACCAGTTGGGTGGATGCATGGCGTTCAGAACATGTGGGTCAGAGAGATTATATACATTACTCTCCCCTGCATGGATCTTATGCTCACATAGACTATTTCTTAGTCTCGGGGGAGCATCGGTTCCAAATAAAGGACTCTGTACATACTCCCTCGGTCCTATCAGACCATGCACAACTCTCTGTAATGCTGGAATGGAAAACAGCCAGAGGCCAGACGTTATGGAGATTCAACAATTATTTACTAAATGTAAAAGAATTTACAGAAATGGCCAGGGATAAGGTGAAGCAGATTTTGGGGGAAAATGATTCACCAGAAGTCTCATGAGCCATCCTGAAAATGTTCCTGTAAGGTGAGGTTATTAAATATGTGGTCTACTATAAGAAAACACAGAATGCCCAAATGGAATCGCTCAATAGGCAGTTAGGTGAGACTCAAAGGCAGCATGCAGAGGGAGAAGGCACGGCCTGGGCTAAGATATTGACTTTGAGGCAGTAGATTCAAAAGCAGATTGATGTTAAGACTGAACAGATTCTGCAAAGTCTCTGTCAGAGGTATTGGGAGGTAGGGCCTAGGGCAACGAGGTTGTTGGCACACCATTTTTTCCAACAGACATTGCAGGCTTCAGTCACCGAAATTAGAGACCCTGAGATGGGAAAATTAGTCTGTTCACCAGATCAGATCTTATCCAGTTTCAAGAGTTTCTATCAAAAGCTTTACACCTCAGAGTCCCCTGTGGCTAGTTCCCATGCAGAGGCATACTTATCTAAGATAACTCTCCCGACTCTTAGTATGGAGACCAGGTTACAGTTAGATCAACCCATTTCCCCTGGGGAACTATGTCAGGCAATCAGGGGCCTGAAGTCTCTTAAGACACCGGGACCATACGGGTACACTCTCGAGTTTTATAAATTCTTTAAGAAGGAGGTGGAGGGCCCTTTGTTGGCAACATGTAGAGAGGCACAAATGGGGGATCATTTTCCAGGCACCTGGAATTACACAGTGATCTCGAGTATTCCGAAGCAGGGGAAGGATAGTATTCAGTCCTCCTCATGTAGTCCAATCTCTGTACTGAATATTAACTATAAATTATATACCAAGATTCTGGCCCAGAGATTGGAAGTATTACTCCCCTCTCTTATTGATTTTGACCAATCGGGCTTTGTGCTGGGGCGTCAGACTCAGGATAATATAAGGAGAATGTTACCCATCCTTCACCATGTTGCCCAGTCAGGGTCTCCCCCCTCCTTCTTCTTAGTTTGGATGCAGAGAAGGCCTTCGACTGGGTAGCATGGAATTTCCTAGGTTTGACGTTGAAACACTTTGGTTTCTCTGAAGCCTTTGTGAAAGTTAACAACATTTACACCAAGCCAAAAGCCTACATTAAAATTAATGTTAGGATTACAGAACCTTTTCAATTGAGGGGGGGCATTAGACAGGGGTGCCCATTGTCCTCCCTGCTCTTTGCTCTGTATTTGGAACCATTGGCTGTGGCACTATGCCAGTCCCGGAAGATCCCAGGAGTAATTTGAGGAGGAGTAGAACATAAATTGGTGGTGTATGCAGATGATTTGTTGATTTACCTGCAAGACCAGGATCAGGCTTTACCTAAACTATGGGACGTATTGGAAGAATTTGGGAGGGTAGCAGGATACAAAGTTAATACTACCAAAACGGAGGTGCTACAGGCTAGTTATAATCCATTCGAAAGGACTAGAAGTCAGTTTCCATTTCGATGGAATCTGAAACATTTGAGGTACCTGGGAGTACAGATTGGCATGGAGTATGAACAACTTTATTTGCTTAATTATACCCCAATGGTGGACAATTTTAAGAGGGAACTACAAAAGTGGCAAGGAATTCCCATTTCTTTATTCCAGAAGATTCAAACAATGAAAATGGTAGTCCTTCCTAGATTTCTATATTTGGCACAGACCCTTCTGATCCAGATACCAGACTCCTTGTACATTACCCTTAATAGAAGAATATCACGGTTCATTTGGGGACTGCAGAGACTGAGGGTACGTAAGTCAGTACTTCAGGCCTCAAAAGGGGAGGGGGCCTAGCCTTACCCAATTTTAAATTATACTATCAAGCGGCACAACTTAGGACTTCTATATTGGTTTAGTAAGAGTTATGTCACTAAATGGAAGCAACTGGAATTGCTGGGGGTGGGTTAGGTAATTTACATTCGGCACTGCTCGGAGATGTAAGACATAGCTAACGGGAAAGGAATCTAAACCCATATACAGAGGTAACATTGAGTACTTGGCATGGGGTGCTGGGAGATAAAAAACTTAGAAAGTGGAGGGTCCTCATGTATTCATTTCCCCATATCAAGGGATTTAGCCCTGAAAGCTGGGATGCTGGGTTTAGGGGAAGGGAGAGGAGAGGCCTTCACCTGATCTGGCACTTTATGGAAGGGATAGAGATCAGATCTTTCCAGGAACTGGTGAATAAGTTTGGCCTTTCCTGGAGGGACAGGTATTTTCAACTTAGGGACTATATTAGAACCCTGCAGAGTGAGCTGAAAGAAGAAGACATTCCACCACCCCATATACTAAGCATCTTTAAGGATGCAGTGGAGAATAGAGCCTCCCTGGCTCACATGATTTCCTCTCTGTATGGAGCACTTCTATCCTGGCAGGGAGACAACACCAAGTCTATTTGAAAGACATGGTCTAGGGATGTGGGCATTTTGATATCACTGGACATGTAGGCATGGGCACATAGGAAATAGTATAGGGGGGTATCTCTCATTGGATGGAGAGAATTTTCTTGGAAAATGCATATTAGATTCTTCAGGACCTCAGCGATACAGGCAAAGTTTCAGGGAGGTGTTGGGGCTGTATGCTGGAGAGGGTGTGGGTTTTCCCCAGCTACTTTACACCATATTATGTGGGACTCCCCGAGGCTGACCATATATATTCAAGGGTTAGAACATGCCCTACAGTCAATATTTGACTCGGGGATTAAATTGATGGCATCCTTGTATTTTATGTTTGAAGTACCAAGAGACTATAGGCACCAAAATACATGTAGACTGTTAAAGTACGCCTTTTTGGCTGGACAGAAGGTGATTACCAAGCTTTGGTTTACAAACAAGGAACCCACCATGGATAGGTGGCAAGAGATAATGATCTCTATATATCGAGCAGAGGCTTTGACAGCAATGCTTAATAAGCAACAGACTAGGTTTGAACTAGTTTGGAGGAGGTGAGTTCTATATATGGGTTTGGTTAATTCTGAGTTTGCACCTTAACTTTTATTCAACAGGTTAAAGGGGAATATATGGCCTTTTGGAATTCTCTGTATTAATTCCCTACATAAAGCTACCCATTAGAATGAATTAAGTGAGATTAAGCCGTTTTTGTGCCGAATGTGTAGTTATGTGCCTGTGTGCATAAAATTTTTGTTTTCTTTTTCTTTGGTTTGTACTTACGTTTGTCCGGATCTGTAAGACTACAAAAAATAAAGTGATATTTCTAAAAAAAGATCGAAAGTTTAAGGGAAAGAAACAAGAAAACAAAAATAACCATACTAAAGTAATTGATTTGAGTCATTGCATTTGGATCAAATACGTCTTATGTACTATATTGTTGTATTATTTATGTGATATGATTTCAGTATGGTTTTAAGTCCTGTGATGTATGTATGTAAATTTTAACAAAATTCAATAAAGATTGAAAGTTTAAAAAAAAAACCCCCAAGCTGCAAATCTGGAGACCTGGGTTTGAATCCCACAGACCCCACTTGCATATACTGTGTGACCCTGAGCAAGTCACTTAACTTCCCTGTGCTCCCAGGTTGCACCTGTAAACAAGTTTTCAGCTTAGTGTGTCTCACCTGGTTAAACAATTGAAAAAAAATATATATATATTATATAAAGGCGAGGGTAGACCTTAAAATATTAGACTGGCAATCTATCTTTACATACATTTGATCCAACAACTGGATCTTGCATTATTTTTTCAAATGTAGTTTCTTCTGCTCAATAATTTTAAGGAAGGAGGCCACAGATATTAATGCCTCTATACAGTGGAATTTCAAAAGGTATGCCACAAGGTATTCAGGTTCGAGCTCAAGGGAACCCAAAATGTTTCCCAATGGTTGTTTCCTAAATTTGTCAAAGTGGACATAATATTACCAGACGTTTGAGATTATCTATGTCCATGCTACAGTTACATAAAACTTCCCTCTCCTGTCTGTTTTTGTTATAGAAATTAGATTTCCAATAGCTAGTGATACATTCAAATCTATATCTAGTTAATAACTTCCTATACTCAGGGTTAACTATGAGTTCCAAATATGCTTCAAGTTTGTGTTCTTTTATTCCTTGACATCCACCTCCATACCTTGTATTGTTTACAAAGGACCAAGTCATTTGGCATGTAGATATCTCTGATTATTTCTCTAATATTTAATTTAATTTGCTGAAATGGTAGTCTCAAGCTATCTGAAATGCTTGCCAATAAACCAAAGAGTCCTATAACTTTCTCCACTGTTAGCATACATGAGAACATTATATTTTGGTTTGAATACACTATAGCCTCCTCTAAACACAATCTTATACACCTTTATCCAATAAATTACTTGTCTTTGCTTAATCTGACAATCTATTGGGAGTTGTCCCAATTCCACTCTTACCATGACAGCGGGGACATTATTAGCTAAGCCCAATATTTTTTTGTAAAACTTAAAATTGTTTCCATTTTGATTTTGTCACTTGAGCCCCATATTTCCACCCCATAGAGTAACTGGCTCCTGGTCTTAGCATTCATAACTCTTAAGTTATCTTTTATTGACCCCCCATACTTATAAGCAAATTAATTCAAAATTTGCATAAATCTTTTGTGCCTTGCTTTCCGCTTCTTTAAGGTGTCTACTCCACATACCATCCTGAGAGAAATAGTCCCAAGTAACAACATTATTTTACCACCTCTAAAGTATGTTTATTAACTATGTATTTATAAGTTTTCTTGTTGCCTCCAAATATCATTACTTTTGTTTTATCATAATTAAGTACTAGATCTGCCTTATCACATTCCGCAACACATTTTCCTAGCATTCTTTAATTCCTATGTAACTAGTAGAGATTAGTGCCACATCATCAGCAAAAGCAAAGTATGGGCAAGGACTATTTCCTATTTTTGGCATATGATGTTCTGGTGCTTACATAGTATTTAATACAGTTTGAAAATATAAATTTCGCCCATACTATTCAAGTGTACAGCCCTGTTTGACCCCTATATTGATTCAAACCATTCAGTTAAATGACCATTGTTGGAATATCTAACACTAGTGTAGTTGTTCTGGTAAAGAGGTCTAATAATTCCCAAAATGGATTTATCAATTTTTAAATCCTCCAGTCTTTCTCGAAGTTTATTTCAATTCACTCTGTCAAAAGCTGTTTTCAAACTGATAAATATGCAATATAATTTTTTTTTACCTTACTGCATTTAAGTATTAAATGTGTTATTGTGAAGCATTGATCCATTGTGGATTGGCCAGTTTTGAAGCCGGCTTGAGCCACATCTGTAACTCCTTTTTCTTCCACCCATGCAGTCAGTCTATTGTTAATTATTCTGGTGAACAATTTTTCAGCACAGTCTATTAGGCTAATTGGTCTATAGCATTCAGGTTTACTCTTGTCACCTTTTTTTAAATAATGGAACTATGATATTCAATTTCCAACTTTCCGGAATTATTTTCTGCTTCTATATCACGTTAAATAAAACTACCAAAAAAAGGATCCATTGGGAGGATGCATAGCAAATGACAGAGAGGAACCCCGTCAGGACCAGGGGCTTTGTGTTTTTTGAAAGAATTTAGAGCTTCTTCAATTTCATCTAGGGTAATGGGACTGAGTGTCAAGGTATCTAATGCATCCAGCTTATTTTCCATCATTTTGTCTTGATACTCTTGATCATTTAGGCAAAATAGGTTCTTGAAATGTTGTACCCACACCTCAGGTTTTATGTGTGCATTCATTTCTTCCCTACAATTTTTTGTGCCATTATTAACTATATTCCAATTCTTTTTTTTTTGCATTTTTTTAACTTACAGCCTTTTCTAATTCCATCCATAGTCGAACTTGATACCTATTTTTGTTCCTTTTCAGCACCAACTTATATTCTTTCCTTAATTTATTCATAATTTTATTATTATCCATACTTGGGTTGTCCTTTAAAGTTCTTAAATGCCCATTGCATTTTCTTTTAGCATCTTTACATTCTTTATTGTACCAGGCATAACCTTCTTTTTCTTTATCATGCGTTCATTATTGATAATATTCTTCATATTTCCCATATTAGTATTGCATTCAGTTATAAGTGTCTTAATATCTGTGTTTTTAGTTAAATTCTGTAAATTTTCCAGTGTACCTCTTCCTTCCATGATCTGCAATAATTCCTCACTATTGATGGTTTGCCATCCTATACTTTTCTTTTTTGTTATTTCTAGTGTAACCAACCTATGTTCCTTTGCTGTAGGATGCTGGCCCTCCATTTTTTAAGTTCTAGTTCCAATGCTGAATGTTGACTTTCTAAAGTAGATTTTATCTTCATATTAACACAACTGGGTAACATATTTAAATTGACCCATATGTAATCAATTATAGATGATCCGTTTCCTCCTAAGTATATATAATTTCCCAATATATCTCCTGTTATTCGACCATTTAACAAAAGGAGATATGTTTCTTCCAAAACCGTATGTACACATATACCTCTATTATTTATTGTGCTATCCCTTGATTTCCTATTAATGGTAAGCTCTTTTATACCCATTTGTGCCATGGCATTTATGATGTCTTCTGCTATACCTTATAAATTACCCATCCTAGCATTTAAATCTCCTGCAATTATTATTTTGCTGTTTGGATGCTCCGATTGAATGTTTTCCAGTTCTGTTGATAGTTTTTGCAACCATTCCCTATCCCCAAATGCACCGTTGTCTGGTGAAGCATATATGTTGATCAGAAAAAATTATTCAGGCTCTGCCCCTGAAACCTGCACTATTAATACATTTTTCTATTAATACAGTATGTAATTCTTTGGTCCTTATTTTATTATTGAGCCTACAAAATGTAGTTAACCTTCTTGTGTTCCTACCATATTTTTTAAAATTTTCTGCTTGTTTTGTATGATGTGAAACCATCCAAATGTACATCTCCAGTGATCCAAGTTTCTTGTACATATACGTAATCAAAAGTGCTTAGGTATCTTACAGTACCACTTCTGGATCTCCTAACCTATCCTGTAACCCTGATGGGTTCCAAGATAGTATGGTGGTCCCTTTGCCTTTGTGTAATTCAGCTTTAACCAGATCCACATTAGAACCTGTTTTGGAGGTATTGATGCTTCTCTGTGGCCTCCTTCCCTGTCTTCCTATTAGCTGTCACTGGTTCAAAATTGGTTAACACCTCATATCTATTTGCTATTTCTATTATTCTTTCCCACAAAGTATCTTTATGAACAGTGTGACATTCCTGTGTATTTCTAACTTCAGTTTCCATACAGATATGGATACCTAGCCCATCCAGAGCTGTCTGTTTTATAAGCAATAGTTCTAACATGCTGCCTTTAGTTATCCATGCCACAATTTGTCCATCAGTTTCCCAACAAATTGCTTGTTTAATTTCATGGGTGCAGACTTGTGTATTCAGCAGTATGTTTAATGTGTCATCCAATTTATTCCTTACATTTTTCTTGTTTTCCAAATGTAATTGTTTTAATCCAAATATAGAGATTTTAATATTGTGTTTTCCTTTACCTTCTGCTTCATAGAATTCTGGAAATAGATCTTCCATTGTAACTATTTCCCCTATCTGTATCCCCATTTTTCATAGTTCCTTCGATTTATAATAAATTGCTTTCAAAAATATAAAATTGGTCCATCACCATTAATGCAAGTTCAGATTCCATAACTGGCCTAATAATACTTGTACTGTTCAGCACATGTCTGCAACCATCCATTGAAACACCTAGTAGATCTTTAACCATCTGGAGACAGACTTTCTTCTGTTTCATTGGGAATACATGTCATCTTATAAAATGGCAGAACAAAATCAGTCTTAATAGTTTTTGATAAGAAATGCTTACATCTCTCTTTGTATTCCCAATTCTCTTCATCCAAATTACCCTTGTTCTTCCTCTCATCATTTGTGTTCCCATGTTCTCTTGCTTTTTCAACTGTCTAATGTTTTCTATTTTTTCTGTCTGCTTACTAGTATTTTTTATCATTTCTATAACCTTGTTATGTGCAACCCACTGATGCACCCTGGCGTGATATTCAAACCGGAATTGTGCCTGGCACAAATCCCGATGCGCCAGAGCACATCAGTAATGAATGCAGGCGCAAGTGAGGGGGTGTGCCCATGCATACTCTGCACAGCCCGATATTCAGCCCGGGATGTGCGGAGCCATGCATGTGCAACCCCTACCTGTGCCAGCACAAAGTTGATCCCCCCCAAAAAAGGAACAACAATGGATGGCCACGTACAGGTCAGCTGCTGCATTGCAGGGTGTAACATGGCAGCTGCCACCTGTGGGTGGCCACCCGAGCTCCGGCGGCACCTCCGTGGTGGTGCCCACCCCTATGCCCGATCACAGGCATCAGTGAAACAGAGAATGAAATCCTATATCCCTGGTGGCCCAGTGGACTGCTGCCTGCCCAATCACAGGATTAAATATTAAACAATTGACGAATCCCAATATCCTTGGTGGTCCAGTGGACCACTGCCTTCCCCATCGCAGGGCACCAGGCGCAAGTCGTCGGGGATCGGAGCACCTGCATGCAAATGGGGCCATAATGACATGCAAATGGCCCCATGTGCACCTTGCATACATTATGGCCCCATTTGCATGTCAACTTTTGAGTATCGCGGTTGCTGCACCTTGCACTAGCACATCCCCATGCTCCACTCTGGCCACTTGTGCTGGCGCAGTGCCATTATGCCATGCTCACTGCAGGTGGCCAGGGTGCGATATTCAACTATGCTGAGCCATGTTGCAGCTCCATTGAATATCGCCTGGTCAACGCCCCCTGCGCAGCCAAGTTGCGCTGCACCCAGGCTTGCGCCACAGCCTGGTGCAGTTTGAATATCTGGGCCCCTATGTTTAATTTACCTAACTTTTTTTTTTGTGCTTGTTTGTATACTGTTTTCAATGCTAATTGTTTTAATGAAAGACAACTCATTTTGATCTCATTCTCTTTGGACAACCCTTCTGTTTCTGCCATGGCACTCCCCTTTCCAATTCTTGTTACTGCTGGCATATTTAACTGCTCTGTGGTGTTTCTATAGATATCTGTCTTATCAATTTATCTGGACTTCGCTTAAAATAGAATATATGTATAATTATATGTGAGGCTTACTCTAGCTTGCTCTAATAATTTACCAATAATATTAACCACTCCAATAGCCTTAATACTATTAATACCAGTTGCTGATATTGCTGATATGTATATTGCACCAGTCCTATTATGTGACCCCCTTTGAAGACTCGCAAGAGTCAAGGCGCTAGGGGTGATACTGAAGGAGACAGGTGCTGTTGTTCAGACACATTTAAGTGGAGTAAAAAAACTTTACTTTATTTTATCTTGTCTGGAGCTTTCTTTTTGTGTGCACTACATGATTTTTGGACTTGCTATTTGTGAGGGGAGCCACCTTGAATGATTGCACACTGGCCGCTCTGCTTGTTCACAGTGTTCACCTTCTTGTTGTGGCTATTATGCGAATACCAGTTAACAATTTCCCAAATACAAAAATACCAGAAAACAAAAATACAAGAATTAAGTCTAAGATTTGGAGTCCGGAGTCTCAATATCCAGTATCCAATAATGGGTGAGAATGCTACACAGTGCACCAGTTGAGAAAAACAATATTTTGTAGTAGTAGTATGAGAGTTATAGTTTTGTAGTAGTATGGTAGTTATACTTCACTCAACTATACCCGGCTTCATTACTGTCCTTATTCAGTGCACTTTTCTTCTTCTCCTTGATGGTACACACTTTGAGAACTAAACTACACCAATATTTCACCAGTGTTCGTTCTATGACCAAATCGAAGATATTGTAGAGTGTTCCACTCAGTCCAACTGGATTTCCTTCGGCTATGACTTTCATACAGCACAGAATATTTTCTCCTGGGCCAATTAATCTCCAACTCCCTTTGGTCCACTATGTTAAGAGAAAGCAAAAACTACAGTAGTATCAAGTGGTACTGCTTAATTTTAACAATGACAGTCTATTTTAATTTGCACAACACAGCACAGCGGGGAGGTTATAATACATTCTGTTCTACTAACATCTAATTTATATATTTAGTTTTGCTTTTGGCTTCTAAACTTGTGTGCAGTTACCATTGCTTAAACATTCAATATTTGCTAGAGAAAAAAAAATCAATGGAAAAACAGAAAAGAACATAAAACCCACTAAAGGTCCACAATATATTATTAATAGTAATCTAGTTAGGCGGTGTACTTACTTGCATACTCTGTTTGGTTTTATCTAGTCTAGGAGCACCAGGACTATGCTTCACTGTAATTCTTGAAATCTTTAGCTGCTCAAACTTCCCACAGCCTCAGAATAAGTGTCAAAGCATTAAAGCCGTTGCTAATATCGTTGGTGCCACCGAATCACTGCAGCCTAGTTATAAAAACGTTTTAAAAATACCTCTTTGATGCTGCAGCCTTTTTTCCAGATGGTTTCAACACAACTGTGAACATGAGAGTTAAAGTAATGAGTCGTGTGGTTCCAATAAAAACCTCTTTCTATTCAGTTTAGGTTTGAACCACAAGATGTCTAGTTTTGTTTGGGACAAAATAACAAACAATTCGCTTTAAAGCCCGAGGTTTAAAAATGTTTAGAGGATTAAAGATAGCATAAACAGCAATTGTTCTGCTAACATAAGTTAACCTCAAAGACCATTTATAATTGTATGCCAAACTCAGCAGTTTGAGTTGAGAGAACCATGTGAAGCATTTTTATAGCTGGTTGATTATTTAATAGATCAGTTGGTCAACTAACTTAACGATTTATAGTATATGGGTGCTGTCTATTGTGCATGGATTTCAGCAACTGCTGAAATCTTGTTGTAGTACAGTTCAAAGGTCAAAAAGTTGTTGTACTATCATTCTGACATCACATTGATAGTACAACAACTTTTTACCCTTGACCTGCTGCCTGATTGGCTCAGATGAGGCTCTCTAGAAAAAAAGACAAAAAACACGGCGGCGCGATTTAGCGAGCGCCGAGCAGCAGAGCCACCGACTTTGAAGTCGGGAATCAGGACACGGAGAGCCATACATGGCTCCCTTTCTGAAAACACAATTTCTTTCAGGGAGAAAAAAAAAAGGGTAAAACATTGTTGTACTATCAATGTGATGTCAGAACGATAGTACAACAACTTTTTTAACCTTTGAACTGTACTGCAACAAGATTTCAGCAGTTGCTGAAATCTATACACAATAGACAGCACCCATATACTATATATTGACCAGTGGATGGGTGAACATCCACAACTAGGCTGTGTTTCCATCGAGGGAGCTGATGACATCACAGAGACCTCTCGAGGTCTCTGTGATGTCACCAACTCCCTCGATGGAAACACAGCCTTGTTGTGGATGTTCACCCATCCACTGTTCTATATATTTAGCTCTTCTTGCACGAGTTGCACGCGTTTACACAGTCAGTCAATAAATCAATTCCGGTATCCTTCGATTGACCCTTAGTAACCTGAAATTGTTGTTCTCCAGTGCTCGGTCAGAGCTTAATTATAACAAGATAGGAATTCAGGTAGTAACCAAAACTGCAATTCACACGTTTTTTTTCAACACTTGCACTAAACTATTCTTGTTAGAATCAACTGGGTCTGAAACTCCCTATTCTTTTGTGATTGACTATAATTAATTGACAATTGCTAACATGGGCTGCAGTTTGCTTATACTTATGCTATAGTTAGTATACCATAGTAAATCCAAGTATGCTGTACAACAAAGACCAAAATGACAGAAATATCTGCATCCACACCCCTTCAACAACCAAATGGCCATACATCACAATTACAAAAACAGTAGTTTAGCTACAATATACTAAAAATATTAGAACATTAACTAAAATAGCAAAGATATGTAAAACATCCAGTATATAATCATGTATAGTGTGTGATGTGTAATTTTTTGTTTTCATTAATAACTAAGTTTTGTGATTTTTACTTTATACTTTATACATCAGCTAATAGGTTAATAAAAATAGTAAAATATAAAAAATAATAAAAGCAGCCAAATTTCTTCAGTGGCAGAACTGCTAAAAAATACTTATTCTCCAATAAGTGACTTTGGACCTCAGCTTAACCCCTTTAGTGCCCTATGTCGTACTGCGTGCAACACCGGGGACAGCTGCACTTGGCCATAAAGATGTTCTTTGTATGTCTGGCCGTAAATCTCTCCAGTGCACTGGGGATCCGATGAGATTTACAAGCTTTGACCCCTGGGGTCACGAGAGCAGATGGTAGTCTCGTGATCCTGGGGGTCTGGAATGCAGCAAACATCACGTGTTTGCAGAAGCATGCAAACACGTGGCTTGTCTGGGTTTGTCTGCTTTCAGTTTCTCTTGGGCTCCACTCTAACAAGCAATGGTGTATCAGAGCACACAGAAGTTGTGAATAAAACTACTTGATAACTTGCTTTTAAGTTGTAAATCAAGGACCTGCAGTGTTCTGAAAGAGATTTATTGTGTTTCTGAAGCTAGTGTGGGTGCTAGGCAGACTCATTTAGTAGAAAAAAAAGTTGAAAGTTCATTGCTCTTTTTCACCGGCCTTTGCCTTGTATTTTGGCAATACATTTTTTTTCTACTTTTTTTTTTTGCAGACAACTGTTTTAGACTTATTAGTTTTTAACCAGTGTTTTGTGGTGTGTTGAAAACAAGTTTTGTTTTATAAAGTACCTTTCATTTGCTTTATTTTGATTTGTTTTCATTTCCAGTGCTCCAGGGTCAACCCTGTAAATGAGCCTTGTGTCCAGTGGGTCTTACCCAGTTACTAAGGAATAATAAATAAAAAAAAAAATATATATATATATATACATATAAAGAATTTGATATTTTGTATACATTGCAGTAAAAGTGTGACCCTGAACAAGTCACTTTACTTTCTTGAGCTCCCAGGTTGCACTTGTAAACAAGCTTCCAGCTTATTGTGTCTTTACTAGTAAAAAAAAAAAGAGTCACTCTGTCTATAGTAAGACACAAGCCTAAGGCTCTAGGATCTCTTTTAGTTACAAACAATAGCATTCATCAGTTTTGAGTTAGTAAATAGTGATGCTGTAAGTGCTCATAGTGTGACAGTTGTATATAGTTTACTGCTTTTGGTGAAGAGTGTGAGCCTTCTGTTTTACATAGTTTTGGTTGTTTGGGGCTTTACACAGCACTGTCACTCTGAGACAACCCTTCTTTTGCTGTCCTTTCTAGATACAACCACCCCCTAAAAATAGCATAAGAGAACCAGAGCTATTATACAGCAATGCTGGAAGTATCTGTAGTGGGATACAAACCTAGGGCTCTAGGTTCTCACACAGTTAGCAAAAAATAAATACAATTCAGAAAACAATCCAGATATTATTCAGCAATTATACCCAGCCACAATTTAAGTGTCCATGGTGAGATTCAAGCCTTGACCTCTGGTTCTTACTTGTGTGCTTCAAGCACTAGGCAAAAATATTTAGTGCCTTTTACTTGCACTATCGCAGAGTGCTTTACAATACAGGAGAAGGAGGGGGGAGAGAGAGAGAGTATATCTGCCACTAAGACATACTGGCTGCTAATCATGCCAAAGAAATACACTGCAGTGGATATCTTAAAATATATTATCAGCTCTGATTCAGAGTTGGATGATTTTATTGATCCAGAGTCTGGGAGTGACTACTGTCCAAGCAGTACACCTACTGACGATACAATATCGAGTGATGCCGACGAGGGTGGTCCGTATAGTCCTAAGACCAAGTTGAAGTCCCCACGTGGATGCAAGCACACATGTGTGCCCACCAGCCAAAGCATAAACAGAAAATGCAGAATTCATCGCCCAAGCAAGCATCCAAACATAAAAAGCAGAAGCAGCATGGGGATCTGCCTAAGCTTGTGCAGATACCAGAGCCAGAGATATCTCCCCAGAAAGAGGCCCCACGTGTGTCTTTGAAGGAGCTGGATGCCACAATGCAGGCAGAGGGAAGTCACATGAAGCATAAGTGTAAGCAGAAGCACCTGCCATTTACTCCTGTTATGATGCCTACAACACAGGATGAGGGTAAATGCAAAAAGCACAAAAAAAGCGCAAACATCTGCCTCAGCCAGAATCAGAGCCCCAGCCTAGGCAAGAATCTCAACCCAAAAGGCGTAAGCTAAAGTGCAAGCAGCTGTCTGACACTAGCACACTACCCAAGCCTGAAACTCTGCCCAGAGCAGATACCCTGCTTGAGCATGACCCCCTGGACAAGCCTTAGTCTCCGCCTGCATATTACTCCCCACATGAGCCTGATGCCCTGCCTAAACCTGACACATTGCCTGAGTCTGACACTCTGACCGAGCCTGACACCCTGACCGAGCCTGACGCATTGCCTGAGCCTGACACTCTGACCGAGCCTGACGCATTGCCCGAGCCTGACACTCTGTCCGAGCCTGACATATTGGCGGAGCCTGACATGTTGCCAGAGCCTGACATGTTACCGGAGCCTGACATACTGCCTGAGCCTGACACACTGCCTGAGCCTGACACTCAACCCAAGTCCTGCATCTTACCTGAGGGAGACGCTCAGCTTGAGCATAATGCACTGTTTGAGCTGGACACCTGCAGTGCCACTTTCTCAGAAAAAGCTGATCCCTTGGCAATGCCTGAGTCTGAAACTACTGCCCCAGTGCTAGGTACAGGCCATAGCAGGCACAATAATGGTTAAACTCCAGTTTACCAATGGAATCCCCCAAATATATGTGTTCCACCATTTACTGGTAGTGCAGGTGTCCAGGTTGACACAAAGGAATTTACCCCCCTAGAATATTTTCTCTTATTTTTTAGTGATGAAATACTTTCTCACATAGTGGCTCAAACAAATTTATATGTAGATCAGTTTTTGGCTCAGTATGGGGACAAGCTAAAACCACATGCAAGGGCTCGCCAATGGACTCCCACAAACTTAGAGGAAATGAAAAGGTTCTGGGGTTTGACATTTTTAATGGGGACTGTGAAAAGGCCCACCATCAGCATGTACTGGTCCACCCGCCCTGCTCATTCTACCCCTCTATTTCCAGCTATAATGAACAGGAACTGATTTCAGCTTCTGCTGAGATTTATGCGCTACAATGACAACACTAAGGCTTTGCCAAGGGACCATCCAGAGGAATGATAGGCTTTTTAAATTACGGCCTAATATTGATCATCTTTTTAAAATGTTTTCTGAGATGTACACCCCATTCCAAAACATTTCAGTGGATGAGTCTCTTCTGCTTTTCAAAGGGAGAATACTATTTAAACAGTACCTTCCTCTGAAATGTGCCCAATATGGAATTAAATTGTACAAACTTTGTGAAAGTTCCACTGGGTACACATACCGTTTCAGAATCTACACAGGAAAGGATGCCACACAGGATGTTACAGGCTGCCCCCATGTCTAAACACAAATGAGAAAATTGTGTGGGACCTAATTCTTCCCTTGCTAGGCTCTGGCTACAACCTGTATGTTGATAATTTCTGTACTGGGATTCCTCTGTTTAATATTCTGTATCAGTTTGATACAGTAGCTTGTAGCACCATCAGACCTAACAGGCAACATTTTCCCAAAGAGTTGGTAGCCAGAAAGCAAAAACGTGGTGAGACCAGTGCTCTCCGTTGTGATGAACTGCTGGCTATAAAATTCTCAGATAAAAAAGATGTGTATCTCCTTAGTACAATTCATGATGAATCCACAGCAGCTGTTCCAGTTCGTGGTCAGGACAAATTAATAAGCAAGCCTCAGTGTGTCCTAGATTATAACAAACATATGGGAAGTGTGGACAAAACAGATCAGATGCTCGAGCCCTATGATGCCACTCGAAAAACAATGGCTTGGTACAAGAAATTAGCAGTTCACCTATTTCAGCTAGCTATGTATAATGCTTTTATTTTGTACCGGGCAAAGTCATCTGGTCATTTAAAATCCTTCCTAGATTTCCAATCAGATGTCATTTCAAGTCTTCTATTTCATTCAGCAGAAATACCAGAAATAGAAAGAAATGAGGGTGTAGCCAGACTAACTGAAAGACATTTCTACAGATCGTTGCCACCTACTGAAAGGAAGGCTAGCCCCCGAGGAGATGTAGAGTCTGCTACAAAAAAGGCTTTAGGAGAGACTCAAGATATTACTGTCCACACTGTCCCACAGAGCCAGGGCTGTGCCTGGAGAACTGTTTTGAGATATACCACACCAAGCTCATTTACTGGAATGACTGATGGGTGTAAAAATTCATCTTGAATAGGACAATGAGGCCAAAGCAGTTATTAGGTTAAAAACATTTTGGGAGAAGTTATTTTCTTATCTAAGCACCCACAAACTGTTGTTTGTATTCTGTTGGTAACCAAGTAAGGCCCACGAAGCACAATGCCTGTTTGTAAGGGCAACCTGGAAACACTGGGGATGTTAAGTGACTTGCTCAGGGTCACACAGTATGCAAGTGGAGGTGGTGAGAATCAAACCCAGTGCTGTACCAAACTTGATCATGGCTCATTACACTAACCACTAGGCTATATTGTCAGCCCTTTATTCAAGGGCCTTTACGATATAATTATATTTTACACTGTATGGGCAAACTCACTTTATTTCTGATTCTGCCAGAGTATTTTGGTAATGCAAATGTGAAACACATGCAGTTTTACCATGACATTCTGTCCAGACCTGCCTATTGCAATATGCTTTTGTAGAAACTTTTGTCATGCAGCCCCTTCCTGCCTGCATTTCCCACCTCCAGAAAACTTCAATGCATTGTATTACCCAGGGAACAATATATATTGCTTTAAGGATTACAAAATAAAGATTTTAAAGATGTCTGAGAAAGTATCCTACCCACATGTTCACTATCTATAATCTTCTAGTGAATTAAGCTCCACAGCTAAAAATACTAAATAAAATGCAATATTTTGGCCCCTTTTCTACCTAATTATCTGGCTGTCTCATTTATCAAGTACAAACTCCTACCATGTTGGGCTTCTTTGGGGAGTACTAACTGTGTTGATACCACAAACTTACACCTCCACCAAAGGACCCTTGGTGCAAAATGCTCCAAACCTGCTAACATTGTATATTCAATGGATCTGAAATACATTTAGCAACCTGTGTGTTGGGCTAACATCTGCCAGACTCTGGTAAAGAAACATAAATTTAATATCACATTAAGCAGTACCCTCTTGAGAATAAAAAAAAAAGTTTTCATATACCAGCATCCTACTTAACTTGCTGAAATGAGAGAATTATGCAAAATGTCACTATTTTTCATAGTCATACTAAATGTAGAGGAGGATTATGGGTAGCACATACTTTGGTAACAAGCAGTCTTACCAATGATTACAACAAGTATTTTATTGCGTTTCAGAAAATATATACTTTTCTTATGGTATCCTGGTGTCCCGAGATCAGTGCTGTGGATTTTCCATTGTGGGCCTAAGTTTTCTCCTTTAAAATATACATCGCACCCTATAGGTTTCAAGCCTATTTCAACCAAACCTTTGTGGTGAATGTATATAAATGTGGTATCACTGTAACCAGTACTCTAAGCAGAATCCATAAATGTGGTGTTTGTGTACCTCTATCCTGTGTTACATAGATGTTCGGTTTTCTAAACTGTGAAAACGATCCGAATTTCCATGATTTTGCATAGCTCTACCAAATGTAAAGGAGGATTATGGATAGCAAACATTTGGACAGCAGGCAATGTCATACATTTTTAAAACCAGTATTTTGTGCAGTTTCAGAAAATATATACTTTTCTTATGATATCATGGTGTCCTGAGATCAATGCTGTAGATTTTCTATGGTGGGTCTACATTTTCTCCTTTAAAATATACATAGCACCCTATAGGTTTCAAGTCTATTTCAACCAAATCTTTGTGGTAAGGATACATAAATGTGACATCGTTGAAACCAGTACTCTAAGCAGAACCCACAAATGTGGTGTTTGTGTACCTCCATCCTATGTTACATAGACATTTGGTTTGCTAAACTGTGAAAATGATGCAAATGTCCATACTTTTGCATATGTCTACCAAATGTAAAGGAGAATTATGGGTAGCAAACATTTGGACAGCAGGCATTGTCATACATTTCTAAAAACAGTATCTTGTGCAGTTTCAGAAAATATATACATTTTCTATAATACCATGGTGTCCTGAATGTCTACAAGCCAGAGAACCAGTGTTGTGTATTTTCCATAGTGGGCCAAAATTTCCCCCCTTTGAAATGTTCTTAGCGCTATATAGGTTTTGAGCCCATTTCCACCAAATCTTTGTGGTAAAGGTACATAAATGTGGCATCACTGTAACTGGTACTCTCAGCAGAATCCACAATTGTGATATTTGGGTACCTCCGTCCTATTTTACATAGACATTTGGGGCCAGATATTCAAAACTTTGCCCCGGGGCTAAATTAGCACTGCCCGGTGGGCAAACTTAGCCTGGAGCACAAAGCAAGCTATATTTAAAAGGAAATAGCCCAGTGCTAATCCTGCTGAATATAGCAATCTAAGGAAGCCGGACAAACTGGTCTGGGAGTGCAGGACAAAAATAGCCCGGGAATAAGACAGCACTGAATATAGCAACAGGGAAGTGCAAACTGCAACTGCAGCTCATTAGACTCTGTAGCAAGCCAGTGTTGCAGGTGGAGAACATTGTGTGTGATTGCACAGAGATGTCTCACAGCTACTGCAAACACACCTCTCAACCTCCTGCCTCATAAATCAGGGACACAGGTTTACAATCAGGGACACACCTTAAAAATTGGTGATATCCACTCAGGAAGCTGGTAGAATAAGCGGTGTAGTGTAAAATGCATTGTTTAAGGAAGAACACGTCTGTAACATTAATGTCTGACATTATGTTATGCCTACAACCCCCACTGTTTGGTCATGGAAACACAATTTGTAGGAGGGACAGTAAAAGTTTGAGGTAACTCCAGGGACGTCCCTGATAATCAGGGACAGTTGAGAGGTATGACTGCAAACAACAATGTAAGCCACACACTGCAGAACTGTGCTTAGTGTGCTATGCTGAAGTGAGGTTTGCCCCGGGCTAACCTGATTGCACAGTGCTAACACATTAGCCCGGTGCAAACTGGTTATCCCGGGGCAAACGGGAGCTATATTCAAAGCTTCCATGCAAATGAGCCTACTTAGGTAATCCGTGGGCAAACAGGTACATTTGCATCTCATTAAGTGCTGCTTAGCATACATTACCGTGCAATTTGCCCGGTGCTACTGCATGGAGCACAAAGCTCCCCCTTTTGGTCGGAATGGAAGTACAGGCTGGACGCTGCAGGCCAAGGCATACCCACAGCATCCCCTGTTGGTCGGAATAGAAGTACAGGCTGGAAGCAGCAGGAACTGTGTGCTGACAGGCACGAGCAGTGCATACATACCTTACAACCCCTTGCCTCCTGAATCAGGGACAAGGCTTAATGAACAAATCAGGGACAAAGGACCAAAATCAGGTACACATCTTCAAAAGTAAAGATATCCACCCAGACAACTGGCAGAATATGGGGCTTAGTGCAAAATGCATTTGCTAAAGAAGCAAGTCTATAACTGTAATGCTCGACATTATTCTGTGCTTACAATTGCCACTGTTTAGCCATGGAAACACAACTGTGAGGAGGGACAGAGTACTATACTGAGGCAGATTTATGGACCTCCCTGAACATCAGGGACAGTTGAGAGGTATGCTCCTGACCAATACACAATAGAATGAGTAGAATAATTTCCCTGGTAGTCTAGTTGTCTCTCCACCCCCCCGCATGAATGCCGACCCATTTACTTTAATATTAGTAGTAATTTCCCTGGTAGTGTAGTGGTCCCTCCACTCCCCCCCGCACGAATGCCGAGCCGTTTACTTTAATATTAGTAGTAGTTTCTGGTAGTCTAGTGGTCCCCCTGCATGAATGCCGATAATTCACTTTAATATTATTAGTAGTTTCCTGGTAGTCTAGTGGTCCCCCACCCCTGCATGAATGCCGACTCCATTTACTTTAATATATTATTATAGTTTCCTGGTAGTCTAGTGGTCCCCCACCCCTGCATGAATGCCACCTGCTTACTTTAATATTATTAGTAGTTTCCTGAGTAGTCTAGTGGTCCCCCACCCCCTGCATGAATGCTGACCCATTTACTTTAATATTATAATTTCCCTTAGCCCAGTGGTCCCCCCCACCCAGCTGTGCACCTCCCGGTACCCCCAAACAAAGCAGCTCTCTGGAGCCGGCGACCAGCTCAGCCCTCCTCGCTCCACCACGACTGGCAGCCAACTGCGGTATTCACTCACATATTCATTCACATATCTGGACTGAGTAGTACAGTATGGGCTGGATGCCCATTGGCTCATGCTGTGAACCTATGGGCGTGCAGCCCTACCGAGCTGTCAGTCGGTGGGCAGCGGGGCGGCAGGTGGGTAGGGTGCTGCGCCCGCGGCGGCAGGAGCAGGGCGGTGGGGCCCAGTGGGGGCCAGGGGGCACACTACACCACCAGGGATATTGGACTTGGGGGTGCGGGATTACAGATGCCCGTGGATCGGGCTCTGTGCGGTTCACTGGACCACCAGGGATATTGGACTTGGGGAGTTCGCGACATGGATGCCCCCATGGGGCATGGGGAGCGCTGCCAGGTGTGGCAGGGATTCGGTGGCCACCACAGGTGGCAGCTGCTGTGTTGTGTGCCCTGCAATGCAGCAGCTCACCTGTGGTGGCCATCACTATTCCATTTTTTTCCGTAACTTTGTGCAGGCGCTGAGTAGGGGTTGTGCACATGACTCTGCACATCCCAGGCGAATATCGGGCTGTGCAGGTTATGCATGGGCACACCCCCCTACCTGTGCCTGCATACAGTACTGATGCACTCCGGCACATCGGGATTTGTGCGGCGCACTTTTCCCTTTTAAATATCGTGCCAGGGTGCATCAGTGGGTTGTGCATGGCGCAACACTGTTGCGCCATGTGCAACCCTTTTAAATATCTGGGCCAGTGTCTTCTGCAGATTCATAAAATATATTCTTTTTCTATGGTGACATGGTGTCCTGAATGTCTACAGGCCAGAGAAGCAATGACAGGCATTTACTGTTATGGACGAAAATATTTCCACTTTAAAATGCACTTAGCAACCTGTGCGTATAGGGCTTATTTCTGCTAGATTTCTTTGGTAAAGGTACATCAATTAGGTACCGATGTAACCAGTGCTCTCCACAGAATCCAAAAATAGGATGTTTATATACCTGCCTCTTATGTTACATTTGCATTTACTTTGTTAGAACATGAAAATTCTGTGAATTTAAATTATTTTTGATTGTTGCAAGACATATAAAGAATAATAATGTGTAATATATATTTGGGTAGTGGGCTATGCTACCCATGTTTAAAAACAGTATTTTGTGTAGTTTCAAAAAATATATACTTTTCCTAAAATAACATGAAGTTCTTGGTCTCTACAAGCAAAAGAAGCAATGATGTGCATTAAATTAGAATTTAAGGCACTTCAAGTAGAAATTAAATAGAGTACTACTGCTATAATATGTTTCTGCCTATAAAAAACATTTTTGGAAAGTACATAGCACAGACACTGAGAAGTTCAGCACTATATAGCTTTCCATAATTCTCAGTTAAATAATGTTTTCTGGGATGTTTTCTGCAACATTTTTGAGTAACAATAGCGTTTTTTTACATTTCAGGCAGTGTTTCATGGCCACATGACCTGATATTGACAAAACCTTACTACCTATAAAAAGCTCAGAGTCTAACAATAAAAAACATCCATGGTTTCCCTACTTTTCCTTGAAGGGAACATAGTGATATTTTAATTTTATATAATATTGTGCAAAAATAACATTAATTGCCTGGCACAGGAGTGTAAAATACCCCTGGCAGCGAAAGGGTTAAGACGCCACTGCGACCAGCCCTCCGAAGGGCCGCCTTGGACATCCCACCTCTGGTGTGGGCTACACTACTGTTCGGACTCCAGCACCAGTAGCGGAACAACAGAACTGCAGGGTTTTTCAGCGGTCTTTACTGCAACGCAGGTTCTACTGGAAAGCCGCTGACTTCAAAAGTAGCTGCTGCATGTTCTCCTTAATCAGAGTCAGTTTCTTTATTCCTGGCTCTCAGGCAAAGGTAACATATCTGTTCTAAATCAAAGGTAAGCTTGTCAGTGTTCTGCTTCTACAGCTACTCATCAGCCGTACAGCGTGCAGTTGCGAAGTCCCCACTCCCATCAATCATATCTGATTGCATAGCCCTGTATCTGATTGCATAGCACTGTATCTGATTGCATAGCACGGTGGCCGATTGCACATAGATAGCACTGTGGCTGATTGCATAGCACTGTGGCTGATTGCATAGCACTGTGGCTGATTGCTTAGCACTGTGGCTGATTGCTTAGCACTGTGGCTGACTGCATAGCACAGTGGCTGACTGCATAGCACAGTGGCTGACTGCATAGCACTGTATCTGATTGCATAGCACTGTATCTGATTGCATAGCACTGTGGCTGATTGCCTAGCACTGTGGCTGATTGCCTAGCACTGTGGCTGATTGCCTAGCACTGTGGCTGATTGCATAGCACTGTATCTGATTGCATAGCACAGTGGCTGATTGCGTAGCACTGTGGCTGATTGCATAGCACTGTGGCTGATTGCATAGCACTGTGGCTGATTGCATAGCACTATGGCTGATTGAATAGCACTATGGCTGACTGAATAGCACAGTGACTGACTGTATACCACTGTGGCTGATTTGTATAGCTCTGTGTCTTATTGCATTGACTTGTGACCCCTTTGTGTATAGCGTACAGGGAATGACTTGTGTACCGCTTTGTGTACAGTGCATAAGGAATGACCTGTGACTCTTTATGCATAGTGCACAGGAACATGTGACCTCCTTCTGTACAGTGCACAGGGAATGACTTTTGACCTGTTTGTGTATAGTGCAGAAGGAATGATGTGTGACCCCTTTGTGTATAGTCCACGGGGAATAACTTGTGAGCCCTTTGTGTATAGTGCACATGGAATGATTTGTGACCCTTTTTTGTATAGTGCATAAGTACTGATTTGTGACCCCTTTGTGTATAGTGTAGAAAGAATGACTTGTGAGCCCTATGTGTATAGTGCACAAGGAATGACATTTGACCCCTTTGTGTATAGTGCACAGGTAATGATTTGTGACTCCTTTGTATAAAGTGTACAAGGAATAGCTTGTGACCCCTTTGTGTATAGTGCACAGGGAATGACACAGAAACATTGACTTTGATGGCAGATAAGGACTGCTTGGCCCACCTAGTCTGCACATTTCCCTACCTATTGGATAAACTACAGATACTAGTTAACTAACAGCCTATTTCCTCCTACCCCCTCTAGAAATGCCTTATGTCTGTCCCATGCATTCTTGAATTCCACCACTTTTTGACCCCATGACCCCCTCAGGAAGGCAGTTCCATCCGTTCACCACCATCTCCAGGAAAAAATACTTCCTCACACTGCTCCCGAGCTGTCCACCCTCTATCTTTAAATTGTGCCCCCTTATTCTTGCACATCTCTTTTCTGAAAGATGCTACCCTCTTGGACTTTGTTGATTCTCTTGAGGTACTTGAAAGTTTCTATCATGTCCCCCTCTCCCTCCTTTCCTCGAGGGTATATATATTAAGCTCTTTTAGACTCTCTTCATATGTTTTCTGGTGCAGACCCTGCACCATTTTAGTTGCCCTCCTCTGGACTGCATCCATCCTGTCTATGTCCTTGAGGAGATGGGGTCTCCAGAACTGCACGCAGTAATCCAGATGGGGTTTCACCAACTGTTTGTACAGAGGGATAACAACTTCCTGTTTTCTACTGGTGATGCCTCTCCCTATGCATCCCAATATCCCCCCAGCCCTCTATACTGCCTTCTCACATTGCTTGCCTACCTTTAGGTCATCTGATATGACTACCCCCAGGTCCCTTTCCATTTTTGTTGTTGTTAGTACCCCCTCCCCATTGTGTACTCTTCCCCTAGGTTTTTTCTTCCCAGGTGCATTACTTTGCTCTTCTTTGCATTGAATCTAAGTTGTCATACTTTTGACCATTCCTCCAACCATGCCAAGTCCCTTCTCATCCTTTCCACCCCTCCTTGTGTATCAACTCTGTTACAGATCTTTGTGTCATCTGCAAAAAGGCATACTTTCCCTTCAAGTCCCTTCACAATGTCACCCATAAAGACATTAAAGAGGACTGGTCCCAGTACTGAACCTTGCGGTAGCCCCACTAGTAACCCACTCTTTCCTCGGAGTGGACTCCATTTACTATTAGCCTCTGCGTCCTGTTGTCCAACCAATTTTTTACCCAGGTTACCACCCTGGGACCCACTCACAAGCTGGCTTATTTGTTTATTAATCTTCTGTGTGGGACTGTCAAATGCCTTGCTAAGGTCTAGGTAGGCCATGTCCACAGCTCCTCCCTGGTCTACTTTGGTCACCCAGTCAAATAAATCTTAGATTTGTGTGACATGACCTTCCTGCTGTGAAGCCATGCTACCTTGGGTCCTGTGCCCCGCTGGCTTCTAGGTACTCAACAATTCTTGCTTTCGGAAGTGATTCCATCACTTTCCATACCAATGAGGTAAAACTACCAGGTCTATATCCCATTGTGTTAGGGACAAAGGCAAGAGCAAAAGAAGGAGGAAACCACTTTGGTTCTCAAAAACAGTGGCAGAAAAGGTCAGAGCCAAAAGACTGGCCTTCAGGAAATATAAGGGAATGCAGCAAGATGAAGATAGGGAGGCATGCCAAACTTCCTTAAGGGAAGCAGGGAAGGCAATAAGGCAGGCAAAGGCCCAAACTGAGGAAACACTAGCACAAACAGTAAAAGAAGGGGACATGACTTTCTATAGATGCATTAGTGAAAGAAGAAAGTTTAGAGGGGGTATTGCTAAGATCAAAGTGGATAAGGGGGAGTGTGCGGAGGAGGATCAAGGAAAAGCATCTATCCTAAATAGATACTTTTGCTCAATATTTACTGAGGGAGATGGTAGGGCAGGTCCCATAGCTCAGCACCATGGATACGGGTGGGGGAGGAGGTGTGCACAAGTCCCTCCACAAAGAAGGGTCCTATAAGAGCTCACTAAGCTCTGGGTGGACAAGGCAATAGGATCTGATGGCATACATCCCAGGGTACTAAAGGAGCTAAGGGTGGAACTAACAGTGCCATTATCAGAACTGTTTAGTGAGTCTCTGAGCATAGGAGAGGTCCCAGAAGACTGGAGACGGGCTCATGTGATCCCTCTCCAAAAGAGTGGTAGCAGGGAGGAGGAGGCAGGGAACTACAGGCCAGTCAGTCTTACCTCAGTAGTGGGCAAATTATGGAGGCACTCCTTAAGGAAAGGATAGTGCAACACCTGGAATCCATAGGAACACAGGATCCAAGACAGCATGGGTTTACAAAAGGAAGGTCCTGTCAAACTAATCTCATAGATTTATTTGACTGGGTAACCAGAGTGGTGGACCAAGGGGATGCAGTTGATGTTACCTACCTTGACTTCGGCAAAGCTTTCGATACTGTTCAACATAGAAGATTGATTAATAATAGTAATAATAAACTTTATTTGTTTAGCACCTTTCAAACACCAAAGCGCTGTACAATAAAAATAAAAACAAATTTAAAATCAAAATCACAGCAATATTAAAAATCAACAATAAAAAGATGTATATAAAATCAGAAGACAATAATCTTAAGTAGCAAAAGCAAGATTCCAAAGATGGGTCTTGAGTTTACGCTTGAAGGTCTCCACAGTTGTGCATTCCTGAAACTGGCGAGGCAGAGAATTCCAGAGGGTTGGGGCAGAAACATAAAAGCCCTGGCCCCAGAAGATTGTAAAGTAACCCTCAGAACCTCCAGCAACCCCTTGTCAGCCGAACGGAGCTGTCGTACAGGGGTATAGGGAATCAGAAGCTCTTTCAAGTAGTCGGGGCCAAGTCCATGCAGGGCTTTGAAGGTCAAAAGTCCTACTTTAAAGGTGATCTGCCACTGTATAGGCAGCCAGTGCAGAGCGCGCAAAGCAGGGGTAATATGCATCCTTCTTGATTCCCCTGTCAACAGCCTAGCAGCAGCATTCTGCACTAGCTGCAAGCGGCGGATATCAACCGCGGGAAGCCCCAAGTAAAGGGAGTTGCAACAGTCAGGGCAAGAGGTCACCAAGGCGTGGACCAACACAGGTAAATCACAGGATGAAACAAAGTGCTTCACCCTGGCAATATACCTAAGATGGTAAAATGCTGACTTAATGGATGCTGACACCTGATGATGAAGGGTCAGCCCGTCGTCAAGTACAATTCCCAGGTTACGCACTCGTTCCAAGGTACGGAGCTGATCCCCCCCAGAAATAAACCGCAGGGTAGATCAGACCTCAACCCCTCTTCCCAGCGCCCTGGGTCCACAACCAAAACCTCGGTCTTACCAGTGTTCAATTTTAGCCAGCTTGAATTCATCCAATCATGGATTTCAGCAAGGCAGTTATTAAATACTGAGAAAGCACTATCCTGGTCAGGCACAAAAGACAGGTAGAGCTGGGTATCATCAGCATAGCAGTGAAACCTCAGCCCATACCATCTTACAATGTCTCCGAGGGGTAGCATATACACTGCAAACAACATTGGGGAAAGCACCGAGCCCTGGGGAACCCCACACTGCAGAGAGAAGAGGGCAGAGGAAAAAATCCCTGACACAACTCTCTGTGTTCTCCCAGATAGAAAAGAAGTAAACCATCTGAGAACTGTACCAGACAGTCCACAGATGGTCCTCAGGCACTCGAGCAAAACGCCATGGTCTACAGTGTCAAAAGCTGAGGAGAGATCAAGGAGAACCAAGATAGAATGGTTTCTCCGATCTCTCGCCATCAGGAGATCATTGAGCACCCAAACCAGAGCAGTCTCAGTACTGTGCCTCTTACGAAAACCAGACTGGAGAGGTTCGTAGATATTATGGATGGTTAAATGGTCCTCCAGCTGGATTGCCACTACTTTCTCAATAACCTTCCCAATAAAGGGAAGGTTAGAGATAGGTCTGTAGTTGGCCAAAATATCTGGGTCCAAAGAAGATTTCTTCAAAGGGGGAGTTACCACTGCTTCCTTCAAGGAGCTAGGGAACTCATCTAATTCTAAGGAGCACCAGACTATTTGTGTCAGACACGGGCCCATGATCTCAACACAACCCAAAATAAGGGAGGTTGGGCCCGGATCTAAGCTACAGCTCATAGATTGCATCCCCTGGACAATCCACATAACATCCTCGAACTTCAGCTGGACAAAGGAACTCCAAGAGGCTCGAGGTACAATGGCCAAATGCCGGCCAACAGCATCTCCCATAGAGTGTGACTGTCGGATCTCTGATCTCATGTCGGCCACCTTATTCACAAAGAATTGAGCGATCTTGTCACACTTTTCTTGTGAAAAGGCTTGACCGAGCTGGAGACAGGCTGGGTTGCACAGCCTGTCCATAGTTCTGAAGAGCTGAGCCGGTCGATTCTGAGTGACAGCAATCTCCCTGGACAGGAATTCTGCCTTCTTATGGGAGATCTCTGATTGGTAGAGCCGATAATGCCCCTCCAAACTAAGGCGGTCGACTTCTAGAGCAGATTTCCGCCAGCTAAACTCTAACCATCGTCCCACACATTGCAGCTCCCGCAGGGACCCATCAAACCATGGGGCTCGAGGGCGAAGCATGAGGGGATGAACACGGACAGGAGCAATTGAGCTGGGTAGGCTCGGGGTGGGTCAGAAGTAGGTCAACTGGGTGGCAAACTGATTGGCAGGCAGAAAACAGAGAATGGTGGTAAATGGTATACGGTCAGACGAGATACACGTCACAACTGGGGTACCTCAGGGATCAGTCCTGGGGCCAGCCCTCTTCATTTTTTTTTCAATATTTTTTTGTTGTTTCATGATTTTCTGGAGAGTTACAGTACACATCTTATATTCATACATATTTTCCATATATTCTGTACAGATATGTCTTTCTTATTATACTCAGGAATTTTTCTTACAATATCTGTTCTCAGTAGTACATTTAGAATTTATTTCATAGTTTCCCTTTTGGTAGTCACAGGTCTGTCTCTGGATATCTTCCCTTAAGGCATCAGGTCAGGTCTATGCCCAGAGATCCAGAGCCACCATTTAGTCCAAAAGACTATATATCCCTGGGTTTTTAATTTAATCTTGGTTGTCATAAGTTGCATTCTGTATATTTGATAGGCTATATCTTCCCATTCTGTAGAGGTAGGTGGGTCTTTCTGAAGCATTTTACTCATTACCGCTTTATTTGCAGCCATGAGCAATATGGCTAGTAAAAACTTTGTGTTGCCTTTTCCTACTTCACTACTGAAATTTAAAATAAGTGCTATTTCTGGTGTCAAAGTCCCCATTTCAGGGAATAATTATCCTAATGCCCCCCCTCTCTCCAAAATACTTCCAAAGTTGGGCAACTCCAAAATACATGTTTATGGTTAGCTACTGGTTCCCCACACCCCCCTCCAGCATGTCATTTCCATTTGAGGATCATGTTTCCCCACTATTTGTGGGGTTCTAAAAAAATCTAATCAGACATTTCCAGCCGAATTCTCTCCAAGCTGGAGATCTTGTAATTCTGTATACTGTTGTATGTATCCCTTCCCAATTCTCTTCCTCCAGATTTATGCCTAATTCTTCTTGCTACCTTTGTTGGGAGTGCATCTTGGTCTCTTTCTGGTTGTTAATTAAAGCTTGGTACATTTTAAATATTATATGTTCTGGTATTGCTATTTCTATTGTACTAATTATTATTCTCATAAGTGGGTGTATCTCTTTTGGGTCTCAAACTTTCACTAATTGTTCTTACAATAATGTCTTATCTGGAGAAATAGAAAAAAGTCTTTTTTCCCTAAATGAAACTTTTCTTTTAGTGTCTGGAATTGGCAAAAGTCCCCTTGTTTGTATAGTTGATAGAATCTTGTAAGGCCCTGTTGGTGCCATCTTGTAAAATTATAATCCTGTTTAGTTGGTTTGAATCTGAGATCTGTTGTAATTTTTTGTATTAAGTATATTTTGGGGTCTTTAATTTTTTTAATTATTGATCTCGAAATAGTCAGTAGTTGTCAGGTTTGTTTAAATCTAATCTCTTCTTTCATGGTTACTGTTGGTACTGTTTGACCAAATAAATATTTCTCTGTTCCCTCCAATTGATTTCCTCTCTCTATCTCCTTCCAGTGCGGATTTAATCCTTCATCTAACCACTGTAATATATGTGAAGTTACTGCTGCCTGTGCATATTGTTCTAAGTTGGGTAAGGCAAGACCCCCTTTATTTTTAGCTAGTTGTAAAGTTTTGTATTTTATTCTTGTTTTTTTCCCTTGCCATATAAATCTGGATAGCATACTATGCCATTTTTTAAAGTCTGATTGTAGTGGGTATAATGGCAGGATCTGAAAGCAGTATAAGAATCTTGGGAGTATATTCATTCTCATAGGCTCGATTCTCTGATTCAATGAAAGAGGCAAAGGGTCTCATCTCAGAAAATCCTCCCTGATAGCCTGTGTAAGTGAGTTATAATTGGCTTCATATAAATAATGCATTTCTTTTGTAAGATTTATCCCCAGATAACGAAATGTATTACTTTTCCATTTCAGTGGATATCTGGCCTGGACTGTCTCACTTGGTTGGTAGTTTAGACATAGCACTTCTGTCCTACTTGTATTTAATTTATATCCAGATATACATTCCATCTCTTCAAGAAGAGAAAATAATATTGGTATGGATGTTTCTGGTTCTGTTAAATAAATTAATAAGTCATCTGCAAAAAAAGCTGTTTTATGAGTAGTATTATGCAGTTTGGTCCCTGTGATTTTTTCTTTTTCTCTAATAGCCTGGGCTAGCAGTTCTGCGTATATAGCAAATAAGGAAGGGGATAAGGGGCAGCCTTGACAGGTACCTCTATTTAGGGGGAAACAGATTGTGAATGATCCATTCACTTTTATCATAGCTTGTGGAGATGTGTATATTCATTGTATTATGTTTAAAAAGGCTATTGGGAAATTACATTTTTCCATCATATATCTTAGAAATCTCCAAGAAACTCTGTCAAATGTTTTCTGGGCATCACACTTAAAAGTATGGCAGGTTTATTCCCTTGTTGTATTTCTTCCAGTAGATATACTGTTCGTTTAACATTATCTGCTGTATGACGCTTTATGATAAACCCTGCTTGATCTTTATTTATAATATGTGGTAATATGCTTTCCAATCTTTTAGCCATAATAGCTGTGAAATATTTATAATCCTGATTTAAAACTGAAATAGGATGATATGATTCACAGTTCATTGGGTCTTTGTCTGGTTTAAGTATTGTGGATATGTCGGCATATTGCCAGCTGTTTGGAATAGGAGAGTTGTCATCTTGTATAGCATTAAATAGCTTAGTTAGTGTTGGGATTAAAGTTTTCTTGAATGTTTTATATAATTCTGCAGTGTATCCATCTGGGCCTGGGCTTTTATTTGGTTTGGAGTTACTAAAGACATTACTTATCTCTTGGGAAGTTATTGGATGGGTTAATATCTTACTTTGTTCCTCTGTGATTTGGGGTAATTTCGTATTTGTAAAAATGTTTTGTATTTTTCTTCTTCTGGTTCTTGTTGCTGGTGATATAATTTTGAATAGAATGTTTTGAAACCCTCTAATATATCCTTTGTTTTATTAAGTACTTTAGCTTGTGTTGGATGTTTTATTTTAGTTATTGTTGATATAGCCTATTGTTTCCTTAATCTATAAGCTAGTATTTTAGCCGCCCTGCTTCCCCCTTCATATTATCTTTGTTTCACATACATCGAAGCTTGTTCTGTTTTTTGATTTAATATATCTTGTAATTTTGTCTTTACCTGGTTAATCTGTGTAATTGTGTCTCTCTTTCCCTCTGCATGCACTTGTTGCAGTCTTTCTAGTTCCAATTCCAATTCTTTTTGTTTCTTAGCTCTCATTTTTTTGTGGGTTGTATATGCTATAATTTCTCCCCTTAGCACTGATTTTAATGTGTCCCATAATGTTCCCTCCTGCACCTCTTCTATTGTGCTCTCTTGTATTATTCTGGGGATCCATTGCTGTACCTTTTCTTTGAACTGTTTATTCTTAATTAACATATTATTGAACCTCCGTTGTTTCATTATTACTTCTTGCTCTGCTTCTAGTTCTACAGTAATAATTGCATGATCTGATAAGTAAATTGGGGAAATTTTAGCCTTAAGTATTAGATCTAAGGATTCCACTTCTACAAAAAAATAGTCCATACGTGACTATGTATTATGAACACCAGAGAAATGTGTATATCCTCAGGATGTTGGATAACAGTGTCTCCAAGTAACTATTAAAGCAAGATCTTTTGTAAGTCTCTTGACATGTTTCTGTCCCCTTGTAGCTTTGGGGGTATTAAGATTTGAGCTATCCTTTACAGGGTTCATTAATAAGTTCAAGTCACCTCCTAGTATTAATTTCCTTTGATTAAAGGCTATAATTTTACCAAAGACTGCTTGATATACCGTGGTTTCTGATCCTGGGGTATATATATATATATATATATATATATATATATATATATGCTTCCCACTGTATAAATCTGGCCTTCCCAGTTTCCCTTCACCAAACTTAATCTGCCTTCATCATCCTGATATGATTCTAACATTTGAAATATCGAAAATCATGGTATAAGTATGGCTGAGCCTCTCCTGCCCCCTCTTGTGTATGTACTAGCCACAACACTCGACATGCCATATTTTAATAATTTCTGGTGTTCATCTTTTGATAAATGTGTCTCTTGTAATAAAATAATTTGAGGATGCATTTTTCTGAGATGGAGATTATTTCAGATCTCTTTATAGGGTTACTTAATCCATTGACATTCTGGGACACCACTTTCAGAGTTTTCTTAATCTGAGCCATCTAAATACTTTTGATATTGTTCCCCTGTACTCATTCTCTTATATCTATTACATTGCCTCTCTCCTATATTGCTTGCACTCCTGAGTTTATACATGTCTTGTTTTCTTTTTTGTTTCATATCTCATCTCTTTAGATTCTCCAATGTTTATGTATCCTCTCCTTTTTTCCTTCCCCCCTCCTAGTTAACTATCTTTCTTCCCCTGAATATAACCTATATACAATATGACTTCCAATGTCATATTCATCTGTACCAAGACCAGAAAAATCTGTCTAATGTGAACTATTTGCCTTACTCTGTAGGCCTGCCCTTGGGGTTGCACATATCCCCCATTATGAGAACCTAAATTAAATTGGGTCCTTGTCAAGTTTCTTATCCAGCTAACTGGTCCCTTTAAAGAAATTTCTAAACAATAAGTATAATTTCCAACATAAAACATAAAACAAAAAATTAAAAAGTTAATACAGGTGCCAAGCTCTGGTCGCTTCATTGCTCTTTCTCTCTCCCCCAAACATAACTCTTGGATAGTCCATCTCCTTTATTCCATTAGTACATGTCCTTTTACTTTTAATTGTCCAGATGATTGTTTTTCTTGTCCTCTATATTCTTCTTTATATTTGGTTTTATCTAATGTTATTTTGATTTGTTTTTTTATACTCTTGTTTTCTTCACTTTCATCCTTTCTGTTAGAAAATCCCCTTAATTCATAGCTTTAAGCAGAGTGCACCCTCTGGTGGATACTATTTTGCTATATGCCTTGAGCTCACTAAGGACCTGGCCTTTGCATCCAGCCAATATTTGAGAACAGCAAGCTCCCCTCTCAACCACGTTTGGTCTCTGCAGAGCTCTCCAGGCCCAGTCCGGGAGCCTCCCCCCCCGGGATTCCACTAAGAAAATCCGCAGTTAAGCTGGTCCTGTCTTATTCTCTGCCCTTCTCCCCACCAACAGCATCTAAAATATTACCCTGTTTCTGTGTCCTTCGCCACAGGTGCACCTACCCCCTCAATTTATCTCTTTATTAAGAGATTTTTAAATACTTATCTTTAAGCAAGAAACAGTGGCCAGCTCCCCGGTCACTTCTCTTTAACTATCAGGCACTCTCTGGTATTCACATCGGGGCTCATTAGCACCATCCTATAAGTGATCTCTCTCACAGAACCATCTTGGCGCCCTTTAGTGGGAACAATCTCCAGAGAACCCCCATCCAGCCTGCTGGGATCACCTCTCCCCTAATGGGGACATTTATGTACTTCCCATGAGGGCTTAATCACCCCCGACCCAGCCTAGATCTGCTCCCCCCAGTTAACCTACATAGTCAAGTCTGAGGGTCTACCTCCTCGTGGGCTGTTTTCCCACCTCACCTGGGTGCTGCGCTCATACTCATCGGCCTACTCAGTTCAAAAGGATAATCATTATATTTTATTTGCAAATTATCCCAATAGTCTCTTTATCTCATCTAGTAGTTCTTGCTGTGTTTCCCTTCCTGATCTCTTTTCTTTGGTCAGTCCTGTGTAGGGTTTCCCTGGTAGTTTGGTGGGCAGCTCAAATCCTCTTTGTCTCAGGTCCTCCATCGCATTTGCTACACTATCATATGTGGCATGTCCATCGGAGTATTGGATTAGAAGTCGAGATGGCTAAAGTGTTCAGAATTTCAACTGTAACTGTCTCACAATTGGAAACAAAGGTACATATTCCCTTCTTCTTTGCATTGTTACTCTCGCATAGTCATTATCAAAAAACAATCTCTGTTTTCCCTTGAATATTTTCCCCTTTGCCCATGCTTTCTGGAGTATTTTTTCTTTAGTATTGTAGCTCAGAAATCGCACTATTATGGAGCGCGGGTGTATCTCCGGATCTACTGATTTGGGGCTGAGTGCCCTGTGGGCCCTTTTTATTTCTATGAGAAAGTCCTGCCCCAGATCTAATTCTTCTCTTAACAAATTCTCTATGTAGCCCCTCATGTCTCTGCCCTCGTTGTTCTCTGGTATTCCGTAGATTCGAATATTCTGACGTCTCTCTCTGTTCTCTGCATCTTCTTGTCTCTCTCCTAGGGCTTTGGTTATAGCGAGAAGCTAGGTGATAGTTGTTTGAATGTGCGTAATCTCTGAGGCCTGGTCTGAGCTGCTTTGTTCCATTGTCTTTATTTGGTTCTGTAGATTTGATACATCAGTGTGTAGAAGATCATGTTCTGAGTGAAAGTCCTGAAAATCCTTTTTAATTTCTTGTAAGTCTATTATTATTTTGTCTAACTTGTTTAAGACCAGATCTTTGGTTTTTATTTTCCTGCATTTGGGTTCCTTTCCCGATGATGCTGTCTGGGCCTGCGATAATTCTGAGGTCTCCGAGTCTGATTTTTCAGCTCCTGATTTCTCTTCTTCTATTGGTTATACTTCGTATCTATTCATGGTTCTCTTTTGTGTAATTGATACCATCTGTAGGAATTTCTCCATCTATCGAATTTTTAAGCTGAATTTTGCCTTTTTTGTTGTTTTTGGGGAGAGGTCTGAGCAGAGCTCTGATCTTATGCTGCCATTCATCCCAGAGCTGCACCGGACGTCATCGGGACCAGCCCTCTTCAATATTTTCATCAGTGACATTGCAAATGGACTGCAGGGTAAGGTTTGTCTGTTTGCAGATGACCTCAAGATCTGCAACAGAGTAGATGATTCAGATGGGGTGGGAAGAATGAGAAGAGATCTGGATAAACTGGCAAAATGAGTGGAAGAGTGGCAACTGGGGTTTAATGCAAAGAAGTGCAAGATCATGCACATAGGGAAGAGAAACCCTGAAGCCACCAATCGGTTGGGAGGGGAGTTGCTAGCAATCACTAGGGAAGAAAGAGACTTGGGCATCGTCATCACAGATGACCTGAAATCATCCAAGCAGACCACTAAAGCAGTTTGTAAGGCTAGAGGGATGTTGGGGTGAATTAATATGGGTATCACAAGTCGCATGAGGGAGGTAATAATCCCTCTTTATAAGACACTGGTTAGGCCCCATCTGGAGTACTGTGTGCAGTACTGGAGGCCGCACCTGCACAAGGACATTAACAAAATGGAGGCAGTCTAGAGAAGGGTAACCAAAATGATGCAGGGACTGCATCAGAAAACATATGAAGACAGATTACGGAGCTCAATATGTATACCCTAGAGCAAAGGAGGGAGAGAGTTGATATGATTGAAACACTCAAACATCTTAAGGGCATTAACAAGGTGAACGATTCCAACATGTTTCAATACAAAAAAAAATAGCAGGACAAGAGGACACAGCACGAGATTAGAGGGAGGCCGATTAAGGGGTAGTGTGAGGAGTTCTTTTTCACAGAAATGGTGGTGGATGCATGGAACGGCCTACCTCAGGAAGTGGTGGATAATAATACAGTGCAGGGCTTCAGATAGGCATGGGATAGGCATAAGGGAGCAATACAAGTGAGTATGAATAGATAGGCCATTGACAGAGTACAGGCCTATGGCACATTCATAAAGTAGAAGAAATGGGCAGACTAGATGGGCCTTGCTGTCCTTATCTGCGGTCACCTTCTATGTTTCTATAGTTTCCTGCCTCTGTCTTGCTCCCACTTTTGTGAAGAGGACTCACATCTGCCCTCCTCCAGTCCTCAGGTACCACACCATCCTCCCATGATTTGTTAAAAAAGGGAAGTCAGTGGTGTCACTAGTTTTCCCCTTAGTTCTTTTAGAATTCTGGGGTGAATCTCATCAGGCCCCATGCTGTGTCCATCCTCTGTCTTAAGAGTTTTTTCAAGACCTTTTCTTCTGTGAATGGACTGGTATTGACCCCCCCCCCATCCAGAGTGCTTCTATTGTTTGTTTTGGGTACCTCCCCCTCATAGAAACATAGAATTTGACAGCAGATAAGGACCGCTTGGCCCACCCAGTCTGCCCATTTCCCTGCCTACTGGATAAGCTGCAGATCCTAGTTAACCAGCAGCCTACTTCTTTCTACCCCCACCCTCCTCTTCTTTTGTGAATATTGAGCAAAAGTATTCATTCAGCATCCCTGCCTTTTCATTGTCACTGTCTGCCTACCCCTTTTCCCTTTATTAAGCCTGACTATCCCTTCCTTTGTCTTCCTTTGCTCCCTAATTTACCTATAAAAGGTTTTACACCCCTTCTTAATTGAGTTGGCTGTCTTTTCCTTGATTTGGGCCTTTGCTATTCTGACTGCCTTCTATATGCACTTCCTTCTGCTTTAACTGGTACAATTCTCTGCCCTGTTCCTTCTGTGTTTCCTTATACTTCCTGAATGCTATCCTTTTCTCCCTAACCTTCCCCACCACCTTGACAACCATAGTGTTTTTTCCTTCATTTAGTTTTGTTTACTTGCTTCACACAAAGGCTTGTTGCCTCTGTGATGGCAGTTTTGATTTTTTCCCCCATTGTTTCTCCACCCCTCCTTCTTGCCTGTTTGCTAATACTTTTCTGAGGTAATCTCCCATTTTGCCAAAGTCAGCCCTCCTAAAGTCCAATACCTTCGCTTTTGTAAGGCTTGACTCTATGGCTGTGTCTGTCATGAACCACGCTCTTTGGTGATCACTTGTTCCCAGATCGCTACCCACTTCTAAACCTGAGATCCTCTCTCCATCACCATTTGAGAGTGCCAGGTCTAAGATTGCTGCCTCCCCAGTGGGTTCCAACACTAGCTGTCTGAGGCATGCCCCCTGTAGGGCATTGAGAATGACCCTGCTCTTGGATGTGGCTGCAGCAAAGGTGCTCCAGTTAACATTTGGCATATTCAGGTCCCCCATCAGCAATATCTCCTCAAGCCTGTGCTCTCCAGAAACAGTCAGCTACAGCTCTGACCTACCACCCCGGTGAGTGTTTTCCTTCCTTTCAGCAAGGCAACCTTCACAACAATTTAACAGAAAACATACCCTGCAAAAACAATTTCAGCTGCTGCTCTCTTGGTTTCTCTTGCTTCTCTCCTGTCTTTCTAGTTTGCTGGCTCTGTCAGAGTTTAAAGGCTTTGTGGGTGGGCAAGTCTGGGCAAGTCCTGTTTTCAGCTGCTGCTCTCTTGGTTTTCCTTGCTTCTCTGCTGTCTTGGTTTCCCTTGCTTCTCTGCTGTCTTTTGACTATTTTGTGTATAGTTTATAGGGAACAACTTGTCACCTCTTTGTATATAATACATAGGGAAGGATTTGCGACCCTGTAGGGTATAGTGCACAGGGAATGACTTGCAGTCCCTTTGTGTATGGTGCACAGGGAATGATTTGTGATCCCTTTGTGTATGATGCACAGGGAATGACTTGCAATCCCTTTGTGTATGGTGCACAAGGAATGACGTGCAGTCCCTTTGTGTATGGTGCACAACGAATGACTTGCAATCCCTTTGTGTATGGTGCACAGGGAATGATTTGTAATCCCTTTGTGTACAGTGCACAGGGAATGATTTGTGACCCATTTATGTATAGTGTACAAGGAATGACTTGTGACCCCTTTGTGCATAATGCACAACAGGGAAGGACTTGTGACCCTGCAGTGTATATTGCACAGAGAATGACTTAGAAGCATAGAAACATAGACAGTGAAGGCAGAAAAAGATCAGAGGTCCATCCAGTCTGCCCAAGTTCCCTATAATCCCTGGATCCTACAGTTCCTCCAGAGTACTAACCCTCCCTGTCATCCCTCTATTCTCCTGGTCCTGTTGCTCCCAGTAACCACCATTCCCTTCATTATGTCCCAGCCCTGCTTGAATCTTCTGACTGTTTTTGCACCCACCACCTCTGCTGACAGACTGTTCCAAGGTTCCACCACCCTTTCCATAAAGTAGCACTTCCTCACATCCCTCCTGTACCTATCTCCTGTTAATTTCCATTCATGTCCACATGACTGTGAGTTAGTATTCAGGCTAAATAGTTCTCCACAGTTCACTTTGTTAATTCCTTTAAGGAACATGGAGTTCTCTATTATATCTCCCCTCTCCTTTCTGGTCTCCAGTGAGTACATATTTAGTGCCTTGAGACTCGCTTGTTACTTTGCACAGCACTATCTCCAACCTATCCTTATCCTTTCTGAGGTGAGTACTCCAGAACTAGACACAGTACTCTAGGTGAGGCCTCACCAGGGATTTGTAGAGGGGAAGTACTACCTCTTTTCCTTTGCTATCAGTACCCCTCCCGATACATCCCAGCATCCTGCTAGCCTTGCTATAGGCCTTGTTGCACTGACTCGATTGCTTAAATGAGCTGCTAATGATAACTCCCAGATCCCATTCCTCATCTGTAGTGCTAAGTCTCTCTCCTCCCATCCACTACTTGGTCTTGGAGTTCTTTTTCCCTAGGTGCATTACTTTGCACTTTTTAGCATTGAATTTTCACAGCCAGACCTTTGACCACCCCTCAAGCTTTTGTAGGTCTCTCTGCATTTCCTTTATTCTCTCATCACTATCCAGCCTCCCACATAGTTTTGTGTCATCTGCGAAGAGACACAACCTGCCCTGTATTCCTTCTCCAATGTCCCTAATGAACATGTTGAAGAGGACCGGACTCAGGACCAATCCCTGTGGAACCCCACTCATAATCTCCCTCTGTTCTGATTTAACCCCATTGACCACCACCCTCCACTGCCTCCCCTCTAGCCAGTAACCCACCCATTTCACTATGGGTTTAGATGCATTTAGGTCTTCCATCTTCTTGAGCAATTGTTTGTGAGGTACCAAGTCAAAAGCTTACTGAAGTCAAAGCAAAGCAGATCCACAGCATTGCTCTTGTTTAATTCCTTTGTCACCCAGTCAAAGAAAACTATCAGGTTAGTCTGACAAGATCTTCTGCCATGCAACCCATCTGGCCCTTATCTATCTTAAGGGCAGCCAGCCATTTCAGAACTAGTGAAACATTTTATTTATTTGTTTAAAAGAGATTTCCCAGGAAAGACATACTGAGCCATAGAGCTCATTTCTAGATGTGTCCTGGGGAAGGGGGAAGGGATAAGTACATAACAACAAGTAGAAAGTGCAGTAGTATGAAAATAAGGCACAGCGATGTACAGTAATACACAGTATCATATAGGCATAGCAAATAACAGAACACATGGATTACATCAGGAGTGTGAGGTACCAAGCACTTGCAGGCTATACAGCAGGGTAGGAAGTGGTCATAAATTAGGAAGGGGCCACAGGGAGGAGCAACTGGAATGGTACATGAGAGAGGAAAAGACAGGAGGGAGGGTAGAGAGATAGGAGAAGGGGGAGGGAAGAAAGGAGAGGAAGACAGGTGGAGAGATAGAAGAGAAGTGGGGAGATGGATTAGGTTTGGGAATAGCACAAATAGAGTTGGGGGGACAAAGTGATGGGGATAGGATAAGGGGAAGGGGAGAAGAGTGGAGAAGGTAGTAGGGGAGGAGGAAGTGGGTGCCAGAATAGTGGGAATGGGGTTAAGGTAGTAGTGGAAGGGAATGAGGAGGGAAAGGTAATAGAGAGGGAGAAGGTTGGAGGAATGGAGGGACAGTAGGGGTAGGATGGAGAGGGGAAGGGAGGGGTTAAGATTAGAGAGAGGATAAGTGTAGAGGTTAGAATACTTTGAATAGTGGGAAATGGGAGGTGCAGAGAGGTGTTGGACATTGGGGGGGCGGCAGGACATCGGGCTATGGGCATTTGCAGGAGGGAGTGGTGTGGGCTTGGAGTAACTAGGAAAGAGAGCATTTGAAGGGGGCAGAGCAAATAGTTTGAGGAAGAGTTTTAGGAAAGCAGAAAGAGAAGGCATTCTGTCCAGCAAGAGATTTACGAGAGGGGAGCAAAAAGGATCGATAACTTGATTTATGGAGAGAGTAAGAGGAGGGAGGCATGGGGTGAGAAGCGACCTGAGATAAGATGGTAGTCTAGCCAGCCAGAATTTAGAAATGGAGGAGGCACAGTGGTTAGGTAGGAATCTTCCAAAGGGGGAGGGAGTGAGCAGAGCATAGAGAACAATAATGAGTACGGGGAGGGCAGGAGGGAAGAAAAATGTCTGTCTCGTTTCCGGGATTCCCTTAGTGGCTGCTTTGATGCCACTCTCTGGCATGAACCCGCTGTCCTCCTTAGTGAAAACTGAGCAAAAGTAGTCATTTAGGATGGCAGTCTTTTACCCATCCTCCTCTATCACATTCCCTTCCTCAACTAGCCTTACAATTCCCCTGCCTATTTTCCTTTTTTCACTAAAATATCTAAAAAATTGTTTTATTCTGTTCCTGACTCCCTCTGTGATACGTAGCTCCATGTCTGCTTTGGCCTCTTCAGCGGCCCTCTTTGCCTCTCTATTTGTCTGTAGATAATCCTCCCATTCTATCTCCCCCTACTTCTCCTTGTATTTATAGAAGGCCTTCTTTTTGGCCCTTACCGCTTCCCTGACCTTTGCTGAGAACCATGGTGGTCTCGAAAACCTGTTTTTCTTTGTTACTGTTCTTATGCATACTTCAGATGCCAGGAGGATGGCTCCCTTAATTACCCCCCATCTCTCCTCCACCCCACTTATGTCCTGTAACCCTACTAACATATTCCTGACCAGTTCCCTCATCCTATCAAAGTCAGCCCTTCTCCAGTCAAGGACTTCAGTTCTTGATTGTGGGTTGCTGGCGCAGAGGGCCAATTCAAACCAAACAGAGTTATGGTTGCTGTTCCCCAGCAGCTCCCCTACTCCTACCGCTCCCACTCTCTCTGTGTAGGTGAGCACCACATTAAGAACTGCAGTTTGCCTGGTGGATTCCTTAAAGCAGCAGTGTAACGAAAACGGGCTAACATTTTACTCAACCTTTTTTCTTCCTAATGGCTTCCAGTTCATTTTGGAGGTAAAATATTTGGTTTTCATTATCATTTAAGAATGTTATGAACATTTTAAAGTAATTATTTCTCAAGAAAAAAGGATGGCCACCTAATGTTTGCATAGAAATAATACTGAGGACCCGAGGAGGGTAGGAAATCAGACAAAAATGCAGATATACAGTACACAGCATAGGAAGCATCTAGAAAACCTAAATCAACAGTTCTGCTAATATTTTACATAACCATAGCAGAAAATTAGCTTTTTGGCATAACTTTTTTGTTGCACTGCTACTTTAACTAGCTGTACCAGTAGACAGCAGACTTGCAGCTCCTTTGTGTATAGCACACAAGGAATGACTTGCAATCCCTTTGTGTATAGTGTACAAGAAATTACCTGTGCTCCGTTTGTGTATAGTGCACCGGAAGTGACTTGTGACCACTTTGTATATAGTGTACAGTGAATGACCTGTGACCCCTTTGTGTATAGTGCAGAGGGAATGACTTGTGACCACTTTGTATGTAGTGCATAGGGGTGCAGGGTTGAGCTGTGTCACCAAGTTGACCTTATGACCACATTACGGTGGTCCCCTGGGGACTGGGGAAGATTCTGGGATAGAAGGCTTTTCAAGGGGATGGCCATAATCTCATGAGAGAGGGAGGTGAAGCAATGCAGCAAAAATCAAATGTCTACATGGACAATCTTAAAATGAAGAAGGGGTAGCTGATGCTGGGAGTCCCTTCGTACATAGTAGGTATAGGGTGAACCCAGCAGATGCTCCCCCAAATAAGGAAACAGAGCCAGCAGTAGTGGGTTTAAGGAACAAGTGAAGGCAGCAAGTGAAGGACTGGGTAGCAGATGTACACTTAACAGAAGGGATGATGGAATGGATGGTGAGGGAGGAGATGGTGTAAGGAAGGGATCAGATAGGAGGGGAAGGGGTAAGAAAGTGGCATGGACATAGGTTTGCCTGAACACCAGAAATTTAAACAATAAAATCAGTGAACTGCAGGCATTAGTGGCAGATTCTAAGTTAGATCTAGTGGCCATCATGGAGACTTGGGCAGGAGGCAACCATGACTGGGATCTAGTGGTTGTGGGGTAGACCATGTTTGGGAGAGCCAGAGCAAGAGGAGAGGTGGAGAGCAGCTCTGTGCATTTAGGAAGGAATCAAGATGACAGAGATAAGAGTATAAAATAACAAGGGTGAAGGGGAAGTAGAGTCTATCTTGGTGCAGTTGACAGCAGCTGTTGGTAAGACAGTTATACTGGGGTGGTCTACAGACAACTATAGCAGAAGGAGGAAGGGGACAGAAAGTTGGGGAGGAAATCAGAAAGGTAATAGCGAAAGGGATCTGGTGTTAGGAGACCTATACCTTCCAGATATAGACTGGGACATCCCAGCAGCTAGGAGCAGCAGGAGTCAGGCACTACTAGACATGCCTCAGGACTGTCTACTGGTGTGGCTGGACAAGGATCCTACACAGCAGGACATCATACCAGAGATGGCTGTCAGGGAACTGCTGTCGTCCAGTGACTACAACACTGTGTGGGGCAAATGTATGGGAGGGACAACATGGCCCCCTCAAAGACAATGGTCCTAGATCTCAAGCTGGTGGATTTTGGGAAGATGCATAAACTAGTCAGGGAAAGATTGGCAGTAGCAGACTAGATCAAGGGGTGGAGGACAGTGGGGCAAGATTAAGGCGGCACTACTGGGACGACCCAATCTTGTGTAAGAAAAATTGCCAAAAGGAACAATAACAAAAGGCTGATCTCATTCACAAAGGGGGTGAGGGAGGCAGTGAGGGCAAAAAGAAGGGCCTTCACTAAGTACAAAAGGAACAAGAGGGAGGAAGCCTGGCAGGAGTATTAGCCTAAACTAGCAGAGGCAAGGGTGGAAGTCAGGAAGGCAAAGGCAGACAGAGTTGCAGATTTCTGAGGGAGTAAAAGGTGGGGAACAATAATTTTTCAGGTACATAAGGGAAAAGGGAAAGCAAGGGGGGGTGTTAGCTTAGCAGTTGGGGGGTAGTGGAGGATGACAAACAGAATGCAAGTGTACTATTTCTGCTAGGTGTGCAGGGTAGAGGACAGAAGTCCTCTGCCAGAAAGTGGAATCAAGGCTGTCCTAATGGGGGTTTAAAGGAGGGCCAGGGTACAGATATCAGTGGACAGGGTACAAAAGGTACTATTGTAGAAGCTTTCAAGGTGGACAAGGTGTCAGACCTAGGTGACCTGCACCCACGGGTGTTAAGGGAATTCATTGCAGTATTGGCAGTACCCTTAACCCATCTATTCAGTGATTCACTGCAGTCCGAAATGGTGACAGCGTATTGGAGATCCGCTGATGTAGTACCAATACACAAGAGGGGTGGGGCAGGAAGAATACAGGCAACTATAGGCCAGTCAGCCTTATCTCCATTGTAGGTTAGCTATGGAGACCATAGTGAAGAAGAGTTTGGTGGTCTACCTTGAGGATGATGGACTACAGGATGACAAGCAGAATGGATTTGTCTCAGGGAGCTCTTGCCAGACCAACCTGATACTGTTTTTTTGATGGGGTCACCAAGGCGTTAGACAGGGGACAGGTAGTAGATCTGCTCAACTTTGGTACCACACAGGAGACTGCTGAAAAAGTTGGAGGACTTTGGAGTGGAGTGGGGTGCAGTTAGGTAGGTAGATAATTGGCTAAGGGGGAGGCAACAGAGAGGAATAGTTAACAGGTCCAAATCAGGGGACAGGGAATTCACAAGCAGAATGCTGCAGAGATCAGTCCTGGGACCTGTCCTAGTTAATATGTTCATATGCGATATCGGGTATCCAGGGAAAGTTGTGTCTCTGCTGATGAAACAAAGCTATGCAGCAGGGTGGATCATGAGTAAGGGTGCAGGAGCTCCATAAGGCCTAGAAAACTAGAAAGAGGGTCTCAGATCTGACAGTTAAGGTTTAATGCCAAGAAGTGCAAATTAATACACTTAGGGAGACAGAATCCACACACGGAATATTGAATGGGAGGGGTAGGCTGTCCACCTTAACAGAAGAGAAAGATCTAGAGGTCATAATCAGTGATGCTCTCACACAAATAAGTCAATGCAACAAAGCATACAGCAGGGAATCGAGGATGCATGTGTGCATAGGGAAGGGTTTTGACAGTAGGAGAAGCAAGGCAACTATGCCACTGTACAGATCCCTAGTGAAGCCTCATCTGGAGTACTGTGCCCAGCTTGGGAGTCCTGACCTGATGAAGGACATATGCAGATTAGATTTAGTACAAAAAAGGTTTACCAAGAAATGGTTGGAGACCCTCAACATGTGTTTGCTAGAGGCCAGCGGGGTGGGGGGGACATGATTGAAACATAAGTTTCTTAGGGGTATAAACAAGGTAAACAGTGAGGGCCTATTTGTAAGACACAGGAATGCAGTCACTAGGGGGCATGACTAGAGGTTGGTGGAGGGTAAATTCAGGAGAAACCTTAGGAAGTTCTACCTCATTGAAAGGGTGGTGGAACCATGGAACAGACTTCGGGTGGAAGTAATGGGGGCAGCTACTGTTAATAGGCTTAAACATGGTTGGGACTGTGCAAGGGGACTCATAGTTCCCTTGAGGGGGGCAGCAAGGGTTTGAAGGGTGAGATAGTAGGGAGAAGGGATACAGACCACAAGGAGAGTAGATCAGTGGGGTGAGGTAGTATAGTAAGGGCAGACTCGATGGCCCATCGGGCTCCTTCTGCCATCAAACTGTATGATATAACACCAATTTGCCGCTGTATATGAAGCCAGCACATTTTTGTCCTCCTATAGAGATCAAACACCTAGGTTCCCACTCTACGTCATTTTAACTCCTCGTTCTTATTTTGATCCAAGGCTAGTTTGGTTTGCCACTGTTTTGCTTTTGTTTGATTCCATTGTCATTGTTCCCATCCTGTTGCAACATTTTTGGCCATATTATAACAAACACACAGTTCTCTCTCAGCTTGGTGTCATCTTCTGAAGGGAATCACAGTTTCAGGTTCTGCAAGGCCTGATGGGGGGAAAACAGTGTAGTGCCCCAAAGTTGGGGGAACAACAGAAAAATAGAAAAGGTGCCCAGAGCACAGAATAAAGAATGAAACCAGATTGCTATGCCAGCAAAAGTAAATAATTGCCTAGCCACAGCAGCTCTCTACACCCCGGGCTTCGGCAGTGAGTCGGCGGCAGCGCAGGAGAAGAGTGCTGTCTGCCTAAATTGAACTAAAACTTTATTTTATTAATTGCGCCGCATGGGTGCCTGAAGAAAACGTCTGAGAGCCGAGACAGGGGTTTGGGCCAGAGGGATGTATTTAAATATTTTCTTGTTGGATGGGGCTAGCAACGCCCAAGGGATGGGCCAGGACTATAAGGGGCAGTGCAGAGGTGGGGCAGCCCCAGTGACTGACAGAAAGGCCATAGATAGGCCTAAAGCATTAAAGGGGTGGCACAGGCCCAGTACCTAGAGGGGCAGCACAGGCCCAGTACCCAGAGGGGCAGCACAGGCCCAGTACCCAGAGGGGCAGCACAGGCCCAGTACCTAGAGGGGTAACACAGGCCCAGTACCTAGAGGGGCAGCACAGGACCAGTACCTAGAGGGGAGCACAGGTCCAGTACCCAGAGAGGTAGCACAGGCCCAATACCCAGAGGGGCCCAGAAGAGAAGGCCCACAGCTAAAGAGCAACGTTAGGCCCCAGTGTAAAAGGGGTCCAGTAGAGGAAGGTACTCCACAGTCTAAGGGTAGCCAGTTAAAGGGCATTCACTTGGAAGTGTTCAGGGGTAGCCAGATCCTATTGAAAATGGACCCATGAGTGTGGAGGGTCAGAATGAAGGGGTGCTTAGTACACAATATGCTATGAAGTGACTGTCAGCTAATATACTGTCTATATGAACTGTTTGTTACTCAAGCATCTGAAATGTTGTGCTGATTGCAAAAGCACTGAGTCTGTATTGTGCCAAGATTGTGGTTATTTACCCCGATACGAACAGTTGCCCTGGACTGTTGCAATTTGCCCCTGCACCAGGCAAATACCCCTTTAACGAACAATTGCCCCAGATTGTTGCAATTTGCCCCTGCTCCAGGCAAATTGCCCCTGCAACTTTTGAATTCCAGTGTACAGTGAAAAGTAGAAGTACTAGTGTTCAGTGCAAAGTGTGTGGACTCAATCTTCAACCGCAGCTGACTCTTCACCTAAGCAGTCTTCAGCCAGAGAAGAACTTCACAGCATCTTCTTTCCCTGTTGTCCGCCGTAAGCCAAAATTTATGTCCCTTGGTGTGAGTCGCAGCTGCCGATTCCTGGTCTGTCCTGTGATTTCATTAGTTTGGAAGTGGAAGGCCTTGGAAGAAGCCTTGACTGTCACTCCCAGCCATCGGCCAGAAGTCGAGTCTGTCGTGGCCAAGGTGTGTTCGAGTCCGCCAGTTCCTTGTTTTTGGTCTTGAACTTGTGGAATTCAGATTTTCATCCCCCAGTTTTTTTCCTTGTATTTTCCATCCTGCATGCACTGTGTGGTCTTCTGGGATCCAACTTGATTTTGGTAATCCCTTCAGGTGGATTCTTCACTGAAGAAGCTTCAGCAGTTTGTGTTCTCATCCTTGGAAATCCTTCAAGTGGATTCTTCGCTGAGTCTTGTGTTTTCGTCTTTGGCAGCCCTGGTCGAGGGTTGGTGCCAGGAAACCTCAGCAGTTCATGTCCTTCATCCTTGGCAGCCCTGGTCAAGGGTTTGTGCCAGGGAAGAGCTCAGCCAAGTTTTGTCCTTTTGTGTCACGAGTATTCCGGCAACTATGGAAAGTGGGTAGACCGAAGAACCAAGGTCTGTTTAAAAATCTCACCGCTTCCCATTCAAACTCTCCCAGGTTTCCACTGGTGTAGCTTGGCGCCAAGCAGGAGTTCCCCTTTCCCCTTTCCCCTTTGCTTTCCATTCTTCAGCTGTGCATGAAGACGACAAGAAAAGTTGGATTTCCGTTAACAGCAACAGACTTTTAGTGGTGGTTCTTTCCACTTAGCACCTCAGGGTTGGGATAAAACGCTCATACAGCCTGTATAACATCTATATAGAATGTAGAGCTATTTGTAGTGTTTAGACATTTTAGGATTCGCATTATATAGTTGTATGTTATTTGTTACTGCTCAGATATCCACAATGCTGTCCATACTCCCTGTTTTTGTTGTTGGTATGTTTCTGTATGACCATGTCCTCCTTCCCCTCCTGTCAAAGAAACATCTTTGCTTCATCCGACCTCTGTGTACGACTCCTGCCTCTCCTTGTCAGGTGATTCCATCAACCTACCCCCATTCAAACCTTAAGTAGACCCTCACCATCCTACCTGCTGAGGGCGCCGCTGGTGCTGCTGGTAGCGAGACAGTTCCCTCCACCACTTGGAGCGAAGAAACCCAATGTCCACCAGTACAGCACGGACTACCAGTTCAGCACCACCACAAAAGCATGTGCTAGTGGCTATTGTCTATGACATATGCTCAATCTGTTAAAGCAGCAGTATTTGCCAGTCAGCAAAATGCATTGACAAGAATCTTTTTACTATTGATTATGTCATTTTTGGAATTTGTTGTGTCAACAAAATGAGGACTTCAATAAACTATAAATCTTTTCTACTGCTCATAGAAATTATATCAGTGCCACTGACATTTGTAAATGTTAGGATTAATCATTTCTTTTTTGTATGTATTATTATATGTAACTCTCTTTATGCAATCTTGTTTGTTTTATCTGATCACGGTTGCCTATGAAAACATGCAGTTTAGTCCATAGGCTCTCATTTTGGTAAATAAATAGAAAAATAATTATACATTTTTTTTTGGCAAAAATGTATTTCTGACATATGTCGATTCATGATCAGTTTATTTATAGTTTTCGTAGATATTGTTTAAACAGCTTTTACAGATACTTTTGTAATCAATGATTCAGGTTATTAAGAATGGTCACCAATTGCAATTTTAAATGTCTCTGTTGAGGATACCTGTTGAATGTACATGCTAGATTCATACTGTGGGTGTATTAGGATGGTGTTACCACATGTTTCTGATGGTAAACAGCACAACACTGTACCAGGATATTTTATTTTTTTCATGGTGGACATAGCATGGGGATGGGAGCTTTTAAAAACATCAATATCCGTATCTTGGTTCAGTAATGTAAGAAGAAAAAAAAATGTGTATCTTGATATTTTTGCCAGAGAAACACTATTACTGAAAAAACATATATGGTCAGTAACCAATACTGCTGCTGTAAGGTCCAGAACACTTTTATTGCACTAGAACTACAGGGTCTGTAAAGGGGTGCACAGGAAACCTTTTTTTTATTATATACATCAGGAGTAGGGGTAAAAATAAAAAGATACCGTGGTTAGTGACATCAGTAGCAATAACTTAGCAAATAATATTGCTGTAACTGTTATCACAATGGATATTTTTAAGGTTACTGTCATCACAGTGGAATTCTGAACCAATCAAAAAGCAGTTTTCACAATGCTGATATCACAATGCCTACCAGGTGTTAAAATCAAAGACAAATAACAAAATCTTCAAATAGACTGCAGATTTAAAAGCTATAAATTGTAAACTACTGTTGTATATATCAAATATACAATATCCTGACTCAAAATAGGCAACGTTTGATTACTTATGAGTGGACAGGTCTTTCATAACTCACTCGTGGCTCTGCCACTTGTGAGTTGTGGTCCTGACCCCTCACACTTGAAGATAAATTACATATTTTGAGTGACCCCTTTGCATGTCCTGTATGTATTTGTTTATTTGTTAACCGGGGTGGGTACACTGGTCCCAGGGACCATTTTCAGGTATGATCAAAATCCCAGGCAAACAGACCATACAATTCCAGCCCATAACTAGAATTTCCTCTCAAGTAGAAACAAGTATATCCTCCTTCCATGGTTCCTGCTCCTGTTGTCTGTTTCCAGGACCCTGGCAGAAGGCGGCTCCTCAGAGAAAAATCCTCTCTGGATCTTGTGAGAAGGATGACAATAGACTTGGTCATCCCTAACCAGGACTCGGACACTGAAGTGGAATACTAGTTCCTGAATATTCTGGGGAAGAAATTCCTCAGGGAAGGTTCACCTCCCAGTGATCACTACATTTATAGTTTTTTCCCAAACTGGAATGAAAGGAGCCCTCTCAGATGCCTGTCTTTGACAATGGAAGTGAGAAAAGATTTTCTGTCCCAACTGAGGTCTCTGAATGTCTCTGTTTACAGTTCTCAGCAGGACTGATCCTTGCTGCAGTTACAGAGATGTTCTACTGCCATCCCATCTCCTGTGAATCCTTCTGACAAAGTGTCTCTCTGTCTGTATTCCTTGGGTAATGTTACTGTACTGTCTCGCTAGTCCCTGAGCTGAAATTGTTGCTACAGCATGACTCTGATAACATCAAACGTTGGTTCCGTTCAACCCAGACTGTTTCCAGAACTTTGGGTACTAAGCGGAGGCAATGAGTTTTATATCGATCCTGGGCATTGTAATTCCCATGTGTTGTGTGTTATGGTTCAGTGATATAATTAGCCATGTTGTGTATATTCTGTTGCTCTGTAGTCTTGTACTTATTATGTATTTTGTAGTTTACTCCCTTCCTTTTCCCCTCACCCCGGGTCATGCCTGGAAAAGAGCCTTTGCGCAGTGTGCCTATCCTGGTCACCAAAATTTAAATAAATAAATAAAAAAATAGTCCTTCAAAGAGTTACTTATTGTCACTTGGCTACAGTCAACACTCCCTGTGGTGTTCCATGAAGCTTTTCATAGGCAAACTCCCAAAAAGAAACTGGGAGAAATTCCTCCACACCACCATTCAGTATGGTTTGGACACCTCAAAGCAACAGCTTCACCTAGGCATTGGGACAAATGGCATAGAAACAAAGATGCTTCACAGGCAGATGAAGATTGGAGTCCATCAAGTCTGCTCTGTTCCTATGTAACACGGCCCCACTTGCTTAGTGCTGTGTTGGCACTACCAACCCTCCTAATGGTAACTCATCCCCCCCATCTCTCCCACCATTCCCACAAGGCAGTGAGAGACATGACAACAGGGGTAGTTAACCAAAGATAGACCTGGTTAAAGTGCTCCGAACTCTCCCAGGGGCTGCAGAAGGTAGCTAACCTTTTGAAGGCTCCAGCTTTGTTTCCACTCCATGCTGAGTCCTTTCCTCAAAATGTCAAACAGGCAAAGGCATTTGCAAACTCACTCAGGGGGAAGGGTGCAGAAGCCTCCTTTCCATACATGGACAGACAGGCAGCCATTTTGTGGGCAACTGCACCACCAGCAGGGAGACACAGACAAACTTTTTCCAGGCCTAGCCACTGTGGTAGAGGTGAGAATTTGACATCTGGTAAGGCTAACCCTCATTCTCCACTATAACTGGTCTTGACTGACCAGTCCTAAGGACAATAGGCCTAAGTCTATAAATTCCATCCTACGTTCTTCCCCATAGTACCTTCCAGTTGCAGGAACATCTTCCCATTTCTAGTAATGAGAGTTTATTTCTGATGTCATATAAATTTGCATTGTCCCAGCCTGGATGAGCTGCCCTGCAGATAGAACTTTAGAATGTATTAGTTCAAACTCTGGCCAGCCCAGTGCTGCTGAGAGTTGAGGCGCTGGATGCCACACCTCCTGCCACGCTGGCAACCCGAGTTGGGGAGCGAGCTCGGGCACCGGGGGTCGGCAAGGATGAGGTGAGGATTGAGCACCTGCAGGGCTGCTCTCCTCCCCCAAGGGGAGGGCCGGGGACAGCTCGGTGGAGATCGGGGGCACTGCAGTGTGTCGGCAGCATGTCAAGCAGTGTGGATGATGTAGGCAGGGTTGCTGTGCAGCAGTGCATTATGGGTGCACCACACAGGGGGAAGGGCATCAGAACACGGAAAAACACGGCTCCGTGGGGCAGGCCACAGCACCTGACCCCCATGCCCACCACCGGATCCACTCTGCCTGGCCTTCCAGGTCCTCCACCCAGGCCTCACTCCCACAGCCAGAGTCTACATGTAAGAGCGCCCAAAGAGGAGGGGTGGCCCCACCTCAGAGGGGTTAAGCTGGGGTGCTAGCTGTAGGGAGGGGGGAGAGAGAAAGCACAGGATCAGGGGGACTTCAGATGGGCAGAAACAGGTATGATGCCTGAGAGAGGCTCTGAGGGTCATGACTGGAGGGAAACAGATTAAAACAAAACAAACAAAAAAAAACCCTCTGCAGTGCGCACCAACCGATTGCTCAACAGCAGATCTATTTCTCTGCTGAAGAGACCAGATGCCCTGGACTCCTGTTTTGTTTCATTTCATTTATTTATTTCACCATGAAAGGTTCCATTGAGCAAGCTCATATACAAGGAGGTCCTGGGTAGGACAGCACACATAGGTCAGAAACAATAATATAGAGTACAAAGATATACAAGACATACAGCAATATTCACAAATTAGAAGTAAATTCACTGAATTCATATAGTTGTCAGATATATGTCTGAGCAATGGTACAGAATGCAAAGGCATACAAGACATCTATATTATATGGGTATAGTCTTGCCTCTATAGTTGGGGTTGAGTAGCATGTTTAATGTTAAACCTCATATTTTGCACTTTAATAACTTTGCAACCAATCAATGGATTTGCACAAAATTTGGCATGCACTGTCCCATGGGGTAGATCTCTTGACATGGCAAGTTTAGTACCCTGAGCAAGTTTGTCCCCATTGGATTTGTGAATTCTGAGATCCGGATAGTGCAAAAACCTTTCAAGTTGCCACCTTTTGCAGTTTTGTCCTCATCGCCTTGCACCCAGATGATGTGGAATTTTGATGTGATTTTTTTATGGTAGAAACAGCTTGGGAGACAGAACTGCCATGCATTTGTTTGGTGAAAAAATATTAATTTGTTGCAAAATTATTCAATTTTTAAGTTCCCATTATTTTCAATGGGAAGATCACTCTCCAGGATAGAGGTGCAAAGTCTGACAAAGGATTTGTCCTCACGATAAAGGATTCTTTTTCATGAGGAGCTAATCCTTTATTGAGAGAAACAATTCCTGCTGTTGAGGGGGAAACTGTAGGGATATGTAGATAGAATACTGGTGGGTGCTTTAAACTAGGAGAGGGGGAGTACAAAGCTAGGGGTGGTCCAGGGAAAATGGCTGATGGAACTTACCTAATTCACACTCCACCCCCCCACAGCTAGGGGCAGGAGGTGCTGGGGGGAGGAAAGTGGGGCTGGTGGATGGTATTGTTAGCAAACACCAGAAATCTAGGTAATAAGATGGAAGGCCTGCAGGCAGTGGTGGCAGTGGATGACCTGGATCAAGTTGCAATCACAGAGAGCTGGTGGACAGACAACCACAGTGGGGAAGAGGAAATACCAGGGTATGGACTCTACAGGGGAGACAGGACAGGAAAAAGGGGGGGGTTGCCCTGTATGTGAAGGGGGGATTCAGGCAACAGATTGGGGATGGGCAGGGATCAGCAGAGACCCTATGGGTCACACTAAGTAAAACAGGGGGATGGGAGGCAGTATGGGTAGGGGAGATCTACAGACAACCAAATCAAGGGGAGGAAATGGATAGAGAGATGGTTAGCGAAGTACAGAGGATAGCCAACAAAGGGGAAACCATGGTGGTGGTCGATCTTAATCTACCAGAATTGTCTAAGAAATTCTGGCAGCATCCACATAAAGGAATCGGGAGCTGCTGGAAGCCATGCAGGAAGCGTTCATTCACCAGCTGGTTATAGAATCAACTGGGGGGGGCATACTAGACCTGGTTATGACAAATGGAAATGGTGTTGAGGAGGTGGAGGTTGCGGAAAACTTGGGCTACAGTGACCATAGGATGGTAAGATTTAGACTTGGAAAAGGGTCGGTTAAGAGCAGGTCCACCACTAAGGTGCTAAACTTTAGGAAGGCGGATTTTAGGAGGATGAAAGAATTTGTGTGCAAGGAGTTAGAAGGGAAGGAGAACTTGGGTGACACAGAGGAGCTGTGGGGTGAAATTAAAAGAGGAATATTGAAGGTGACAGAACTATGCATTAGGGAGATGAGCAAGAACAAGAAGAAGAGGAAACAACTTTGGTTCACAACAGCAGTGAGAAAAGCTGTTAGGGAGAAAAGGAGGGCATTCAGGGCATATAAAGCCTCTCAGAGGGAGACAGACAGGGAGGTTTATAAGGAGTAGCTGAAGGAAGCAGGGAGAGTGATCAGAGAGGTGAAGGCAGAAATGGAGAATAAAGCAAGGAAGGTGAAAAGGGGGATAAGAAGTTTTTCAGATATGTGAGTGACAGAAGGAAGGGAAGCTCAGGATTATGAAGCTCAAGGGGGAAGGAGGAGCACTGGTGGAGGGGGACTGCTACGGCATCAGGAAATGGGAGGGAGGCAGACATCACTGTCCACCTGGGGGAAAATGACCTGACAAAGGACAGGTTGGGGTAGTGCAGGGAAATTTCAGGGAGCTGGCGAGGGGCCTCAAGCAGGTGGTACATGCAGTGGCTTTTGTTGAAGTCACGTGTTACTTGTGTATCACCAGGGAGAGGATAGGACATTCTGCACCAGGGGTTTTAACAGCTGGCTGAAGGCATGGGGCATGGAGGATGGCTTTGGCTATATTGGGGACTGGGGCCCAACCTGGGTGGATATTGGCATCTTCCCCTAAGGGAAACAGGGAAGGCAATAAGGCAGGCAAAGGCCCAAACCATGGAAACACTAGCATGAATAGTAAAAGAAGGGGACAAGACTTTCTATGGATACATTAGTGAAAGGAGAAAGTCCAGAGGGGGTTTTGCTAAGATCAAAGGGAATAAGGGGGAGTGTGTGGAAGTGGACCAAGGAAAAGCATCTATCCTAAATAGATACTTCTGCTCAGTATTTACTGAGGAGAAGGTAGGGCAGGGCCCACAGCTCAGCACCATGGACTCAGGGGGGAGGGAGGTGTGCACAAGTCCCTTCACAAAAGAAAGGGTCCTACAAGAGCTTGCTAAGCTCAGGGTGGACAAGGCAATGGGACCCGATTGCATACATCCCAGGGTACTAAAGGAGCTAAGGGTGGAACTAGCAGAGCCATTAGCAGAACTGTTTAGTGAGTCTCTGAGCATAGGAGAGGTCCCAGAAGACTGGAGAAGTGATCATGTGATCCCACTCCACAAGAGTGGCAGCAGGGAGGAGGCAGGGAACTACAGACCAGTCAGTCTTACCTCAGTAGTGGGCAAGATTATGGAGACACTCCTTAAAGAAAAGATAGTGCAACACCTGGAATCCATTGGAGCACAGGATCCAAGACAGCATGGGTATACAACAGGAAGGTCCTGTCAAACTAATCTCATAGATTTCTTTGACTGGGTAACCAGAGTGGTGGACCAAGGGGGTGCAGTTGATGTCACCTACCTTGACTTCAGCAAAGCTTTCACTACTGTTCCACATAGAAGATTGATTAGTAAGCTTGGTAGGCTTGGGGTGGGTCAGAAGTTGGTCAACTGGGTGGCAAACTGGTTGGTGGGCAGAAAACAGAAAGTGATGGTAAACGGTATACAGTACAGTCAGAAGAGATGCAAGTCACAAGTGGGATACCTCAGGAATCAGTCCTGTGGCCAGTCCTCTTCAATAGCTTCATCTGTTACATTGCAGATGGACTGGAGGGTAGGGTTTGCCTGTTTGCAGATGACACCAAGATCTGCAACAGAGTAGATGATCCAGATGGTGTGGGCAGAATGAGAAGAGATCCGGAAAAATTGGCAAAGTGGTCTGAAGAGTGGCAACTGGGGTTTAATGCAAAGAAGTGCAAGATCATGCACATAGGGAAGAGAAACCCTGAAACTACCTATAGGTTGGGAGGGGAATTGCTGGCAATCACAAGGGAAGAAAGAGACTTGGGCATCATCACAGATGACCTGAGATCATCCAAACAGACCACTAAAGCAGTAGGTAAGGCTAGGCGGATGTTGGGGTGTATTAGTAGGAGTATCACAAGTGGTAAGAGGGAGCTCATAACCCCTCTTTACAAGACACTGGTTAGGCCCCATCTGGAGTACTGCATACAGTACTGGAGGCCGCACCTGCACAAGGACATTAATAAAATGGAGGCAGTCCAGAGAAGGGCAACTGAATGATGTAGGGACTGCATCAGAACACATATAAGGACAGATTAACAGAGCTCATTATGTATATCCTGGAGCAAATGAGGGAGAGCGGTGATATGATCAAAACATTCAAATATCATAAGGGCATTAACAAGGTGAAAGAGTCTAACATGTTTCAATGTAAGAAGAATAGCAGGACAAGAGGACACAGCATGAAATTAGAGGGAAGCCGATTAAGGGGTAATGTGAGGAAGTTATTTTTCATAGAAAGGGTGGTGGATGCACAGAACAGCCTATCGTAGGAAGTGGTAGATATGAATACAGTGCAGGGCTTCAAACAGGCATGGGATAGGCATAAGGGAGCAATACAGATGAGTAAGAATAAATAGGCCATTGACAGAGTAAAGGCCTATGGCACATTCATAAGGTAGAAAAATAGGCAGACTGGATGGGCCTTGCTGTCCTTATCTGCAGTCAACTTCTATGTTTCTGTGTTTCTATTGGGGAGGTGGCTTGCATCCTTCCATGAATGGATCATAGTCCTTTGTGGAAGGTTTAAATGCTACTTGGATAAGGATTAGCATTTAAACTGACTAGGGGGGCAACAATCCCCATCAGATGATGGAGCAGCAGGAAGGGAGGGTCTGAGGGGAGTAAACTTCCCCAGGGCAGGGGTGCAAGAAGACAGGAATGGGGAAAGTCAGAGGACAAGGGGGCTATAAATCATAAAAGCAAAAATTGAGAAGTAAAGTAGATAGGTAACAGAGATGGTAAAAAGAGAAGAAATTGGTCAGGGGAGCTACAGGTAAACAGTTTTTATTCTTTTTCTTTTTTTCCTTACCACCTAGGTGTATGGGTGTGTACTTATGCACTGTATGCATCCATGACTGTTGCCACTCCGTGTCCCGGGTCTTGCCTGAAAATGGTCCACTGGACCAGTGCACCTCCCGGTTACCAAAGACAAGAATTAATAAATAAATAAACAAACAAACTGCACAGGCAGTAAGTGGGGGAAGCAGGGAAGCAGGCAGGGAGGGATTAATGTATGGAGAGTCATGTGCGCCATTGCAAGGAGTCTGGGAAATAAAATTGCAAACCTGGAAGGCATCACTGCAGAGACTAGCCTGGGTTTGGTGGCCATAACAGAGTCATGGTGCATTGACAACCACAACTTAGACATGGTCAGACCAAGGTACTCACTGTTCAGGTGAGACAGAGCAGAGAGATGGGGCTGTACTAAATGTGAGGGAAGGAATCAAGGCCATGGAGTCACAGGGCAACTAGAGGAAAAGGAGGAGCTGAAGGTTCTGTGGGTCATTTGAGAGACAGGCTCTGGAGCCACTATCTGTACGGAGTGGTTTTCAGACCTCTCCAGCACAGTGTAAGGGGTTGGATAAGGCACTTGGAGAAGCCAATCATCAGGGCGGCAAGCAAAGGGGAGGTGCTACTAGTTGGTGAGTTCAATCTGTCAAACATGGAGTGCAGCCTTCAAAATGTCATCTTTGGCAAGGAGCAGGGCCACGTTTTACTCCCTACGGGGGCTTTTCTCAGGCAGCTAGTCAAAGAACCCACTAGGGATGGGGCAGTGCTGGATCTGGTGCTTACAAATAGGGACAGCATTACAGACATCACAGTGGGCAGTCCCCTAGGTACCAATGATCACCGTACAGTGTGGTTTAACATTAAGATGGGAACAGAGGCAAACCACATGAGGACGAGGGCCCTGGACTTTAGGAGGGTAGATTTTAAAGAAATGGGAAACTGCCTCATAGTGGGGATTACCAGGGAGAGGCAGAAACATAGTGGGGAAAATAAGGGAGGGCATAATCAAGGCATCCAACCTCTGTGTGAAGGAAGTGAATAAAAGCAGAAGGAAAAAGAGACCATTATGGTTCTATGGCAAAGAGGCCAATGTGGTGAAAGAAGAAAGGCTGGCATTCAGAAGGTATAGGGAAACACAGAGGAAGGAGGACAGGGTGGTGTACCAAGTAAAACAGAGGGAAGCAGGAAAGGCAGTGATGGGACCAAAGGTGCAAACAGAGGAAAGGATGGCCAAAGGGGTAACTAAAGTAAGACTACATAAGTACATAAGTGAGAAGTAGAAAGCAAGGGGATGGATAGTGAGGATAATGAGGGTGACGGGGAGACTGCACAGAAGAGACCAAGAAAGCTGCCATCCTGAACAGGTACTCTCTGCTCAAGCACAGATAGGAGAGAGGGGGCAGACCATCAGGGAGTAGCAGGAACAGAGGGGGAGATGGACACAAGTTCATTTTCAGAGGAGAGTCCTAAAATATCTTGCAGCTGTGAAGGTGGATAAGGCTAAAGGACCGGATGGGATACATCCAAGGGTACTAAAGGAACTCAGGGAGGTGCTAGTTGCTCCTGTTGGCCTAATTTAACAGTTCACTGGAAACAGGTACAGTATGGTTCTGGAGGACTGCAGACATGGTCCCTCTACACAAGAGAGGCAGCAAGGAGGAAGCCATCAACTGTATGTCTGTCAGTCTCACTTCAGTGATGAGGAAATTAATGGAAACTCTACTAAAGGAAAGGCTGGTAGATAATCTTGAATTCAGTGAGCTGCAAGACCACAGGAAGCATGGATGCCCAGGCTTAGCTGTACATTTGCCATTCAGGGGGTCACTGGATGACCTAACGGTTACCACTTGAGGGAGCTGGGCTCTCTATTTCTCTTTTCATATGCAGAAGGTTATTATGGAATGGACACTAAAACAGTTTGATATTGTCTGCCTTATGTCTGTTTAGTGTGCCTCCAAATTATGAGGGCCATTTCATTTTATTTTTGTATTGCTATTGTTTTTTGCGGTCACCACAGTGATATTTGTAAATAGGGCATGTAAATTTATACTGTTTGCACCTGTTGTTCCCTGCTGTTACTGTGTCATGCCTGGAACAACCCTGGCTCAGTGTGCCTCTCCTGGACCACAATTTTCAGCTAAACAAACAAACAAATAAATATAATATCAGAGGCTGGGTGCATTGAGAAGGTTTGGCACTTAGCTAACATCCCCAACTGGTTATTAATCCCCATTACATGCCCTGCATCTCGATCATTATTGCAATATAATTACTGGTGACCCCCTTTAATACATGGACTACAGCCGTGTTTCAAATGCCGTAATAACTGGTAGAACCAGTTATTATGATGTTCGGAAAGCAACTCACTCTGGATTATTTGGCACTTTCTACGCTCTTGCTCAGTATACCATCCGCGGAGTGGTGTTTGTTTGAGGGAAAAATTTACCGAAATGTAGACAAACTGCAATGCTGTCCTTAAAACTTCTGTTTCTAGTAGCAGTTCACCTAATTTTACTTATTTTGCTTTGTGTTAAAGCCACCGAGTATAGACTGAGGAAAGCGAGTGGCTCGACGGCTTGAGAAAATGATATTCAAGCGTGAGTGTTGCCGTAGTAACACTGGCTTACGCTTGAATCTCATTTTCTGAAGCTGCCGAGTCACTCGCTCTCCTCAATTTATACTCGACGGCTTTAACACAAAGTAAAATAAGTAAAATTAGGTGAACTGTTACCAGAAACAGGATTTTCTAAAGACAGCGTCGCAATTTGTCTACATTTCGGTAATTTTTTTCCCTGTGGCTAATAAATCTCCAAGGAAAGTCCTGATCAGAGGTTATGTATACATCCAATGATGAAGATTATGGTTTCCTTAATTTGGGTTTGGCTGGGTTTTCATGCCACTGGCATCTCCCCCTACCCACCATATCCCATGCTCATTTATGGACAGTACCCACAAGTGACAAACTGCCAGACAGAAAAGCTTAGGAATGTTGCCTCGCCACAGTCTTCAGGCTGTTTTTGTCATTCACTGTGGTGTTGATTTTCTTTTCTTCTCTCTCTCTTCTGCAGAAGCCGATCTCTGAGCCGCTGCTGCCACACTCAGACCCCATGCTGGATCAGCTGGCCAAACAGGCCTTCCATGGTAAATATCTCATGCAGTAGCAAACAGACGCAATCACAGAGTTAAAAATTAACATTTGGATTCTAGTTTCAGACATAGCATCTATCAGTGCAGGCGCCTCTGCCTTCAGGGATTTTAAGATAATAATAAAATGTGTAACCCCAGGTGGCGCTATCCCAAGGGCTACTACCCCTGCCGGCTTGGCTAGTAGAAGGTTAAGATGCCTGAGTTCTGAAATGGGTGCCTCCACCCGGAGGTCAGGGTCGGTAGTGGTCGAGCTAACCTGGGCACAGCTCTCCGGGACACTGTAACTCCCCTCTTTCCTCTCTAGTGGCCTGAACACTGTACAATAATCACTTTCACAATACCCCGGTACACCACGGTTCCTCTGGCTCGACCCTGGGTACCCCCTGTAAAACAAGGTTATGCACAGCAAATAGCAACAATACAGTACTTTGAGCACAAACTGGAACCACAGTCAAATTACATGCAGCAAAAGTTAGATCTGATTTATTCCGGGGGCTTTAACAAGGGAGGGGCAAAATCAGGTTAATTAGCTTAAAGGTTATATCAACCAAGCAGTTATGCATGCGCTTTGAGTCCCCCCACACAGTCACACCTTGGGGTACCCAGGTGGACAAGAGATGGGCCAGCCAGGACTGTTGCCCAGGGTTGGCTGGCATCGCAACTGATTGGGGCCCTGTGATGGAAACCACAACATGCACAGTACACAATATTTGTAATCCGGAGCCAGAGGGCTCAGTTCGTAAAGGAAACAAAACAAGACAATCAGATGACACACTCAGATTAAGCTGTTGTTGCAAGGAGCTACCCTGGTATTTACTCACGATACCCAAGACTGGACACAGGCTGGTTGAAAATCGAGACTGCAGGTGGTTGATCTGGAATGCCAGGAGAAGCAGGGCCCATATGAGTCACAGAGGCATCGTTCCTGTTCAAGCGTGAAGCAGGGGGCTGATCCCCAGGCAGGTCTTTCGTCGATGGCTTCTCTGTGCAGTGGGTAGTCTGGCTGGGCCAGTCTGGCAAGGCCCAGACCGCAGGGATACAAATTCAGATGCAGTTCGTTTTGGGCTGAATACAGCTTCCAGCAAGCAAAACACAGTTCACGCAGTGGGGAACTAACTCACGACCCACTAGCAGCTCATAGCACATTTACATGTAACAGAATTCTACTGTACCAGGTAAAGAGCTCCCCGGTCACAATCGCAAAGTCTCTGCACACATCGGGAGCTTAGGGGTAACTGGAACTCCTGACAGGCCGATCGCATTCAGCAAAATCTTTGGTCTCCTTCAGGTTGAGCCTGGCACACTTCAGTAGCTTACTTTAGTCACACAAACTTGGATTTAGTCCAAAATAATTCTCTTCTCTCCCTCTCAGGAGCAGCAGGCACACATGCAAGCCAAAAACTCAGCCTTTTCACAGTTCTCCCATGTGAATCTACTGAGGATTGCTGCCCAAAATACACTTGAGCTCTTCTCATTTCACTTCCCAGCTGAGAACTGCCCTAAACAGTAGGCCGCTTTGGGAATTCCCTCAGATCCAAAAGGTTTGGTTGGCTGATTTGGCTGTCAGTCAAAGCAAGAGCTCCCCCTTCAGTTGCAAAAAAAGCGCAAAAAGCTCAAAACTACAATTCCTACAGATTTTGACTTCAGACAGCTCCTGTAGTCTGGTTACATTTTATGTCCCACCAGAACTGATTGGTCCAATTTGCAGTCCAGGACCAAGATAGTGGAGACAAACAAAACAGTCCTTGCTGCAAAGAAAGCATGTTAGACAAACTACATTATCATTATCACTCTAAATGATTTTCAGCAAATAGTTACATCTTTCATCAGAGCTCTCTCTTAGATTACTTATGCTGCAATCAGGCAACTCTTAAAGAGACAGTACACAGAGGCTATACAGGCTCTGGTAATCACATTTAAGCTGCTAAAACACAGGACACCAGCCTGGCAGTGAGCATTTAGGCAAGCTGAAGGAAGATTTTTTGGGAGCCCCCATTTGTAGGGGGGTTACACATGTATTTATATAAGGCAATTCAAACAAGTATCAAAACGCTGTACAGAGGTTAAAAACATAAATAGAACAATAAAATATCTAACATAGATCAATAAAATAAAATGTTAAGGATTCAACAATCCCCAAAAGCATGGCTAAATAAATAAGCTTTTAATGCCATCTTAAAGCTCTCCAAGTCAGGCAGTCTCTAATCCGATGAGGTAGAGAATTACAAAGGGTCGGAGCTGCATACATAAATGCTCTCGCACCAGAAGTTTTCAATCGAGCCCTGGGAATCTCTAGCAATCCCTCATTGGCTGAGTGGAGGGATCGGAGGGGGCAGTAAGGAACCAGGAGCTCTTGCAGGTAGCCAGGACCCAGTCCAACTGGTGGCAAAGTAAAATATGTTAGTACAAGCAAAGGTATGGAGAATCCCCATCCCAGTGAAAAAGACGGGAAGCTGGTCCAGTGCTGAAATAGCACTTTACTAGGGGCACACAATGGTAAAAAAAAGGCACTTGTGGTCTCACCATACTTTTGTTTGTACTTAAACATGATTGCTGCAGTTGGCTCTGATTGATTCTGAATGGCCTTCTCTCTCTCGTATATACATTAATTTGTTTTTACTGCTAGCAGTCAATAACTAAAATACTGTTTTATTATTCTTTATAAATGGCAAGAAAAAATCTAGAAATATCATTGGCTGAGAGACATCATCTGACTTTGCATTAAATCTCTATTAATTCACGGTCAGGTGTAGAATCTTATGTTTCTTCCTGAGAAAACCTACTTAGGGAGAGCCATTCTATAACTGTATTAAGCCCCTCTAGAGTGTGCATCATAAGATTTCAATCCACTTCCCAGGGGTGTAAGGACACTTGGCCTTCATTCTTGTATCATATTACACCCCTTGGGCATGCATTTAAATCCTGTAATGCACATGCTGTCATGGTTTATTACTAACATATTCCCCTAATGAAGATTAGGGGTTGCTAGAAGGGATTGGCTAAATTACTGTTTTTTATTACATTTGCACTATTTCTCACGAATTGCTTAGGAAGCACCATCCTCAGTACCATGAGCCAGTGCTCCAGACCGAAAGAGTGAATCGCATGTCGGGTGTTGGGGACTGTGCCTCATGAAGGAGTGGGACTAGGCAGAGGAGTTTCTAAAGCAGGGAAATGCTTTTGTTATTAAAGGCAGAGCATTTGACCCTGGTTCTTAAAATGATGCCCATTGCAATCAGCAGCATATTGCTGGCTGGATGAAATTTTTTTTTTTTTTTTAAACAGACACATTACATTATGTGACTTTTTCTCCCTGCTGTGTGACAGGGTTGAATAAGGCCCTGTCCAATTTCTTATGCAGAAAGAGTTTAAATGCAAGGGTCTAATCTAGCATCTCCTTTTCTGTCTCTCCTCTGTCTGGTTGCGCAGCCAAATTATCTTGTGAGACCTAGGAACTGATCACTCCGACGGTTTAGCAATTCTCTCCCTTTCCCTATCTCTCTGGCTTCCCTTGCTGTTCTGTCTTGTCTTATCCCTTGCATATTTGCAGGTATTTAATATATGTGAATCTGTATGTGAAATATCACTGATACTGGGATCCCTTTGTTTAAAACTGTATATCGTTATACTGCTGAAATGATTGCAAAAAGCTATTTGGAACTCAAGGGGTTAACCCGAAATGCAGTTTTTAAGCCTCTTGCAGAGATGTAAACAAGAGGTCAGTTCTGGGTCATTATGTTCTGTTTTGCTGCACCTGCTGAAACTGACAAGAACTCTGTGTAAGAAGCAGAATGTTCTCTTAACAAGCTCCTGCAAAGACTTTTTATAAAAAGAGCTGCAGTGTTTTGCAAGAGGGAGAGACAGACACTGAGATTTAAAATTGAGAAGAAAAACTCAGAAGAAGGACTCTTTCTTTTTTTTTTCTTTTTCCATTCAGGTTTTTCTCCCCTGAGCCCTGGCAGGGGCTTTAGCCCTCCAAAAGAGGACTCTCTCTTGGGTGCCACTGCTCCCGCACTTGCCAACCCCAATGATTCCCCCATGGCTTGCTCCCCGTGGCAGGGCCAGGGAGGTGGCACCCCCTCCCTGGAAACCCAATCCAGAAGTGGGGCTTGGTCCTCGGGTGCAGCAGACTTTAATGGAGTCCTGCCAGGCTCCTTTTCCTCCTGTCTCCCTCCCTACCAATGTGATTACTTTGGAGCGTGCCTCCCGACCCATATCACCCTCCAGCCACCACCAGAGGCGATCAGTGGGCGGGATGACGTGGCACCCTCCCCCTGTGAGAGGACAGCACTCCTCTGGATGTTCAATCCTCTCTCCCCCCGCCTACCCCTGGCAGCCTGGGTTCGTTCCCGAACCCAGGTCGCCGGCATGGTGTGAGGTGTAGCGACCAGCGCCTCAACCTCCAGTACCACAGGGCCAGCTAGGACTCTGCTTTCTATGTTTGTACTGCCTTTGTAAATTGTTATACTAAACAATTTTTATTTTTTTATTTTGCTGTTATTAATAATAAAACGCTATTTGCAAATTTTGAAACTTCTTCTGGTTTTCCTATGCCTCATGACCTGTGCCTCAATGACATGCTGCAGATATTATTTAAAAAAAAAATGTTATTAGCAACTTACTTTCAAGCTCAAACTAGACAAATACTTTGAAGAAAATGGAGTGAGAGGTAATTTTTTACACAATTTATTTACCCAGGATGACACAGCTGAGGCATCTTGCTTCCAGTGGGTCCAGCTTCCATCCATGTCTGCAGCTAGGTGGTCTGGAGCACTGGGAGGTTGTGATTTGCCCTGGGGAGAGTTTAGCTGTAGTAGGGTTTGAACCTGTAACCTCCCAGTTCCTAAGTTACTGCACTAACCATTAGCCCATGGTGCTACTAATATTACCACAGAGCTTGCAGGATGAAGCAACTCAATGGACTTCTTCCTCCCTAAATATGTATGTACGGTATGCATGTAATGTGCTCTATTTCTTATGATTCAGTATAGTTTAGTTCTGCAACAAGCCTCTCTTCTTTTGTTTGTTTACAAGGTATACTTCATGCCCTCAGTCACTGGAGACCTCCCCCATGTATGGGTGCAGCACTGTCCCTCCTTGTCCCCAGCATTCACCCCATATGATCCCCAATGGCATGGCCTGGCCAAAACGAGTCAATTTCTCCTTTCCCCTTCTGGGTATGGAGGCAGGGGAAGCCTCTGGTAAAGAAATGGTTAGTGGAGAGGGGCAAGACCCCAAAGCACTGGGATTATCCTGCACGTACCAGGGCTTTTCCGCTTGCGGTCCCACCCTCAGGGCTGCTGGCATGCATGCAGCTCCAAGCATGCACACGCAAAGTGCATGCTCTAAAACACCCAGTCAAGTGCCTTCCCTCTCCACAGTACAACCTCTGCACTGCCACCTGTGGTCAGCTGGGTAGCAATGAGGTATCAATCCCCTACCCCAGAGAAGAGAGTCCTCTGGGACATTTAAAAGGGGAATAGTGATCACAAAAGGTCCCCCACTCAAGTGTGGGCTTGGTCCCAATGTGCATTTTGGGTGCAAAAACATTTTGGTTTACTTCTGTTGACTGTAGTAGTGTCAGACTAATTTTGCTTAGTTCTAGGCTGACATCTTTTACTACAAATCCCAGAATCTTCTGCAGCTGACATCAGAGCAGTAGGCAACAGTGGGAAACTCAATAGCCTGCGGTTAGAACTTTTATAATCTCCAATCAGATGTTTTCTAATTCTGCTGTTCTCCAGGGGCTAAATACAGTCCTCTGTGACTGCACTTAGCTCCGGGAGGACAGTGGGACCATCAAACAAAAGACCAGAGCTTATATAAAGTCTAATGTGTACTGCATGCTATTGAATCTCCCACTGTCACCTACTGATCTGATGTCAGCTGCAGGGGATTCTGGGATCTATAGTAATAGAAGATGTCAGTCTATAACTAAGCAAAATTAGTCTGAGATAATCCACTATACTACAATAAATAGTAAGTAAACCAACATGTTTTTTTCACATGGAGTGCACATTGGGACTAGCCCCACAGCTGAGTGTGGGGGCCCTTTGTGCTGACTATTCCCCTTTAAGCCTCCTTCTTGGGCATTCCTTTCATGACCCTGGCTTGTTCCAAAACTTGGGTCACTTCATCCTAAGCAGCAGTGCTACTGCTACGCAATGGGCAGCCTGCAGCATGCCCACATTTTTGTGCATTGCAGTTTCACTGCTTTTGTTTACTGTATATGCTTTGCTCCTCCATGTACCTTCCCCCAGAACTCCTCTGTAAATGAGCCATTCTCAGCACAGTAGGACTTTCCTGGTAAAACTTTTTCAATAAACAAATATCCCCAGTACCAACTCCTTGCAGCTGGAAGCATAGCAGGTGACAGGGTACGCGTCAGCGGCTCGTGAAACATATGTCCGGGGGGCATGCTGAAGGAGCTGCATATTTTTGCTAGCAGGATGAGAAGTACAGCGAGCACAGCAGGCCTTGGGGATTCCTATTGTAGTCCATTCTCTATGTGATATGTAATAGATAACCCACTACAGGGCATGTGCTTGTGTTCTGATATACATACGCCTTGGTGTGCATTGTGATGCATGTGGCCACAGGCTGAGTGTGTTCAACCACCCAATGTGTGCATATATTAGAGCACGACCACATGCCCTGTAGAGGAGTATCTCTTTATAAAATGTCCAGAATGTTCTGAGGGATGAAAAGAAGTACAGGTGTTTGATCATTGTAAAATCGTGCACTGTCACATAATGTGTTTTATCCAGTAAAGAGACTGGATTTTCACAAATTTTTCTTACCCATTTTATAATAAAAGATATAAATATGATTCGAAGATGTACTCCGCATGCTGTCCACTCCCCTCACAGGCTGTAATAAGTTTACCAAGAGATCCTTTATGTCCCTAGTGCCAGTAGCTCAGCTGCCCCCGAAGTAACCTCGTGCTCTGTAGTGCTAGAGCCAGGTGCACTACTGAAAGAGACTGCCATGCTCTTATTGCTCAAACAGTCCACCAAGACAGAGCACACTCCAGCAGAAAGAACACCGAATATATGAAGTGTACTTGCCAGAAGTGCAGCATTTATTGGAACTTCACCAGTTCATGGCCTGACTACTCTATCTGCCTCTGCGATTCACTCCCTTGAGCTTCCTAAGGAGTCGTGCCTTAGGAAGCTCAAGTGAGTGAAGTCGAGGGGCTGTAGTCTAGTCAGGCTGTATCTTTGTGTTACTGGAAAACCACAAACTGGTGAAGTACCAATAAACTGGTGGACTATCAGTGACTCAGTAGCTTCCACCCTCTTCTCTGGGGCCAGACGATCATGGGTTCTATAGTCCCACACGAGGAACTTGGGCTAATTAAGCAGAAATATGATAATGCATTTTAAGAGGCAATATTCCAATTGCAGAGTGGATGAAGTATGATGTGGAAGGATGTGCACTTTATTTCCAATGAGATAATCACATTTTTGATGAGGATAGTGAATGCACGATCATATTCTTATTTTTTTTAATTTTTTATGCACCCCTCTTCAGTACGAATACAAGGTAAGATGATGTCACGACTGTCATTTTATTGAGAATAAAATGACTACTGTGAGTTTACTGTAGGATAAACTGTTTGTAGCTCTGCCTTCTGATTGGAGGAGAGGGTCCACATGTAGTACATTGTACTGTATTGTACTGTACTGTTGTGTTATACTGTATCATATTTGTATAACACCCAGTACTGACACTGTAGCACAGCGCTAAGATGTACTACACTGCTTAGGTGCTTTAACACAAGCCGAGTCCGTCCTGCAAACTGAGTCCCTCCCCCAGAACGAGTCCCTCCCTGCTGCCCATCTCTGGTGGCTGTCCAGGACGATGTTAAAGACCCCACTGCATTTACTGTAAGACTTGGGGATTTTCCTCATTGTCCTTGGCAAGATTCCCCTTGTCAAGAGGAACTATGGAAGCCAAGAGGACAGTCAGGGATGTAAAAGCAGATGGAGAACTGCTTATTGCAGAGGGGGTCAAAGGCAGGAAAAAAACAGTTATTCAGGTATATAAGGGGAAAAAAGAGCAGAGAGAGGCAGGTAATAGAAGATGATGAACAGAAAGCAGCTATCCTGAACAACTACTTCTGCTCCATATTTACTAGGGAGGATAGCGGGCATTTGCCAGAGAGTGGCATAAAGGCTGCTAAAAGGTGGTCCTACAAATAAGACAGGTATTTATTAGTGAAAGAGTCAGAAAAGTGCCGGCAGCCCTGAAGATAGATAAGGCACGGGGCCGGACGGGATGTACCCAAGGGTGCTCAGTGAACTGGTAACAGATTTAGCCAATGCCTTGGGAATGCTATTCAGTAACTCTGTTTAGCTTCTGATAGTCTGGAGGGTAACGGACTTAGTTCCACTACATAAGGGTGGGGACAAAGAGCAACTGGGTAACTACTGGGCAACTGGGTTTCTGTTTCTAATAAATCAAAACAGACCTGTCAGTCTTACGTCTGTTGTGGTTAAACTGATGGAGACACTAGTCAAAGAGGACCTAGTGAACTACCTGGAGAAAAACAGGTTCCAGGGTAGTAAACAGCACGGGTTCATGGCAGGGAGGTCTCATCAGACCAACCTGATAGTATTCTTTAGCTGGGTAACTAGGACACTGTATAGGGATCATGCAGCAGATTTGCTGTACTTCAACTTCAGCAAAGACATTCGACTTGGTGCCACACAAAAGGTTGCTAAAAAAGCTAGAGGATCTAGGTGCTTAGTTAGATAGGTGGGAAGGTAGTTGGAGGAGAGCCAGCAGAGGGTAGTGGTAAATGGAGTCAGATCCGAGGAGAGGAAGGTCACCAGTGGAGTGCCACAGGGCTGTCTTGAGTCCAGTCCTTTTCCAATACGTGTTTCTTCAAAGATGACTCTAAGTGCTGTGTTAGGGAAGACAGTGAGAAGGGGTTAACGAAATACAGATGGACTTGTAAAGGCTGTAGAGGTGGTTCAGGGTTTGGCAGCTGAATTCAATGCTAGAAAGTGCAAGGTGATGCATATAGAAACATAGAATGTGATGGCAGATAAGGACCGCTCGGCCCACCTAGTCTGCCCATTTTCCTACCTAATGGATAAGCTGATGATCCTAGTTAGCCAACAGCTTACTTCCTCATACCCCCCACCACTAGAATTGCCTTATGTCTGTCCCATGCATTCTTGAATTCCCCCATTGTTTTTGACTCTATGACCGCCTCAGGAAAGCTGTTCCATGCATCCACAACCCTCTCTGTGAAAAAATACTTTCTAACATTACCTCTGAGCTGTCCCCCCTCTATCTTCAAATTGTGCCCCCTTGTTCTTGCACATCTCTTTTTCTGAAAGATGCTACCCTCTTGGACTTTTTCGATTCCCTTGAGGTATTTGAAAGTTTCTATCATGTCCCCCCTCTCCCTCCTTTCCTCGGGGCTATACATCTTAAGCTCCTTTGGTCTTTCTTCATATGTCTTATGGTGCAGACCCTGCACCATTTTGGTTGCCCTCCTCTGGGCAGCCTCCACCCTGTATATGTCTTTGCAGAGATGGGGTCTCCAGAACTGTACACAGTACTCCAGATGTAGTCTTACCAACTGTCTGTACAGACGGCCAACAACTTCCTGTTTTCTACTGGTGATGCCTCTCCCTATGCATCCCAGTATCCCCCCCATCCCTCCTTACTGCCTTCTCACATTGCAGGCCCACCTTTAGGGCATCTGATATGACTACCCCCAGGTCTCTTTCCATTTTGTTGTTGTCAGTATCTCACCCCTCATTGTGTACTCTTCCCCTGGGTTTTTGTTTCCCAGGTGCATTAATTTGCACTTACATAGATACATAGATACATAGACAGTGTTGGTAGATAAGGGCCTATGGCCCACCCAGTCCACCCATTTGAGCTTGCAAGTTCAGTTTATGCTTTCCTAGAAGTCTGTTGCCCCTTACCCTTGACTTCCAGAATTCCTTTATGTCTATCCCATGTATTCTTAATTCCTGTGATTGTTTCAGCCCCCGCCACTTCCTCTGGCAGAGTGTTCCACTTGTCCACCACCCGTTCTGTTAAGAAATTCTTCCGTATGTTTCCTCTGAATCATCCTCCCTCCAACTTCATCCCATGCCCTCTAGTCCTGGAACATCTTTTTCGCTTAAAAATAGTGTATGCCTTCACCCTGTTCCTCCCTGCAAGATACTTGTATGTTTCTATCATGTCCCCTCTCTCCCTCCTCTTCTCCAAGGAGTACATATTCAATTCCTTCTTTGTGTTGAATCTATGCTGCCATACATTTGACCATTCCTCCAACCTTGCCAAGACCCTTTTCATGCTTTCCACCCCACCTTGCATATCAACCCTGTTGCAGATCTTTGTGTCGTCTGCAAAGAGCCATACTTTCCCTTCCAGTCCCTCTGCAATGTCACTTATAAAGACATTAAAAAGGACCGGCCCCAGTATTGAACCCTGCGGTACCCCACTGTGTCCTGTTGTCCAGCCAATGTTTTACCCAGGCTACCACCATGGGACCCACTCCCAGGCTGGCTAATTTGTTTATTAATCTCTTTTGCAGGACTGTGTCAAATACCTTGCTAAAATCTAGGTAGGCCATGTCCACAGCCCCTCCCTGGTCTACTACTTTGGTCACCCAGGCAAAGAAATCAATTAGATTTGTCTGACATGACCTTCCTGCTGTGAATCCATGCTGCCTTGGGTCCTGTGCCCCACTGACCTCTAGGTGCTCAACAATTCTTTCCTTCAGAAGTGATTCCATTATTTTCCCTACCACTGAGGTCAAACTGATAGGTCTGTGGTTTCCTTCCTCTGTCTTGCTCCCACTTTTGTGAAGGGGAATCACATCTACCCTCCTCCAGTCCTCAGGTACCACACCATCCTCCCATGATTTATTAAAAAGGGTAGTCAGTGGTGTTACTAGTTCTTCCCTTAATTCTTTTAGAATTCTGGGGTGAATCCCATCAGGCCCCATTGCTTTATCCACCTTCAGTTTTAAGAGTTCTTTCAGAACCCTTTCTTCCGTGAAAGGACTAATATCAACTCCCCTATCCAGAGTGCTTCTGTTGACTGGATTAGATATCTCCCCCAGCTTTTCCATTGTGAATACTGAGCAGAAGTATTCTTTCAGTATCCCTGCTTTTTCACTGTTGCGCTCTGCCCAACCACTTTCCTCTTTATTCAGCCTCAGTATACCTGCCTTAGTCTTTCTTTGCTCCCTAATGTACCTATAAAAGGTTTTATCCCCCTTCTTAACTGAGTTGGCTATCTTTTCCTTGGTTAGGGCCTTTGCTATTCGGACTGACTTCCCTACTTCGTTCTGCTTTAACTGGTACATTTCTCTGTCCTGCTCCTTCTGTGTTTCTTTATACTTCCTGAATGCTATCTTTTTTTCCCTAACATTCCCCGCCACTTCTTTTGAGAACCATAGTGTTTTTTTTCTTTCATTTTGATTTATTTGCATCACACACAGGCTTGTTGCCTCTGTGATGGTGGTTTTGATGTTTCCGCATTGTTGCTTCACCCCACCTTCTTGCCCGTTTGCTAGTGTTTTTCTTAGGCACTCTCCCATTTTGACAAAATCAGCCCTCTTGAAGTCCAGTACCTTCACTTTTGTATGGCTTGACTCTACTGCTAAGTTTATCATGAACCACACTTTTTGGTGGTCGCTTGTTCCCAGATGGCTACCCACTTCAAGATCAGAGATCCTCTCTCCATCCCCATTTGAGAGTACCAGGTCTAAGATTGCTCCCTCCTGAGTGGGTTTCAAAACTATCTGTCTGAGGCATGCCCCCTGTACAGCATCGAAAATGGCCCTGCTCTTGGATGTGGCTGCAGCAAAGGTGCTCCAGTTAACATCTGGCATATTCAGGTCCCCCATCAGCAATATGTCCCCTTTCTCTGTCATCCTAAGGATGCCTTCTATCATTTACTTGTCCATTTCCTTCCCCTGAGATGGGGGTCTGTATACTACCCTGTACAGATTATGGTGCCATTTCCAGTCTCCAGGGTGACCCACAGTGCCTCCTCTCCTCCCTGTTTACCATTTAGTTCTATTGCTTTGATCTCTTCCCTTACATAGAGAGCTACTCCTCCTCCTCTTCTTCCCTCCCTGTCCCTCCTGTAGATTGTGTACCCTGGTATGTTGACATCCCAGTCATGGTTCTCTGTGTACCATGTTTCTGTGACTGCCACAATATTCAGACTTCCCTCTTCCATCAAGGCCACCATTTCCGGGAGCTTTTTACCTAGAATACGGTCATTGGTACTCATTACCCTCCATTTTTTTATGGCTTTATTTCTTTTTGCCCCATCCCTCTCCTTGCTGCCTTTGTCTTTTTCTCCATTTATCCCTGCCCTTCTCCCTATCGACTGCTCTGTCTTGGTGTTTACCTCACTAACTACCCTGATTTTGGTGGGGGGGGGCTAGGATTTCCCTTCTCCTTTTCAGTGCCTCCCCCCTTGGCTAGTTTAAATGCTTGCCAATGAAGCATTTAAACCTATCACCTAGGATCCTGGTTCTCCTCCTGGATAGATGCAGACCATCACACCTGTATAGGCCTGCATCCCTCCAGGTGGAGCCCCAGTCCCTAATGAAGCCAAATCTCTGAGCTCTGCACCAGTTTTTCAACCAGTCATTGAATCCCATGGTGCAGAGTACCCTAGCCTCATCCATGCCATAGACAGGTAGTACTTCCGGGAAGTTTACCATGTGTGCTACTTGTCTAAGGTCCCTTCCCAACTCTGCAAACTCCTGTCCCACTGCTCTAATCCCATTCTCAGCCAGGTCATTTGTCCCTGGGTGGATAATGACACCCAGCTCACTCCCCCTTGCAGCTTGTACCACGATCCTGAGGATTCGTTTCCTGTCCCTCCAAGCCATGGTGCCTGGCAGGCACCTTACCTCCCTTTCTCCTCCCTCCCCCAGTTCTACCCCCCTAACAATTGAGTCCCCCACCAGGAGTTGTTTCCTTCCCCTGTGGGGTCCTTTGCCACCCTCCTATGGGTCTCCATTGTGGAGGTTCCCAGCATCCTCCTTGGTCTCGACTACAGGTGCCTCCATAGAGGAACCATGCTCTGCCAGAGTGGTGAATGAATTGTGGAGAGGCACAACTGGTAGGATGCACCTCTGTTCCACCACCCTCACCCTCCCTGTGCCCACCATGGTCCAACCACTCCTCTTTCTTGGCAACCTCTGAGGTAGTGGTGGTGGCCTGGGTGGGGGAGTAAGTTTCCCAAATCCTTGCCAGATCTGCATGGAGATGAACAACCTCCTCACTCAGACCAGAGAGGTGCTGACAAATAGGGCAGCAATGCAGTCTCCAGACTGCTGCTCCACAGCCAGTGCATTGCACCACTCCCCACATGTGTGTGTCTCTTCCTGTTACAAATGATTTTCTTTTTTTTTTGTTCTTGTTTTAGTGTGTGCAAGCTTGTCAGTGTCTCTACCCCCTATTCAGTGTGCTGTGCCTTTAAGTATATGAACAGGTGTATGTTGTTAGCAGTTTTGAGGGAGTGATATCAGAACCCCTGCTATAAAGGAAGTTATGCGCTTGAAGCGGGTGGGGTGGGGTGATGGGCAGGGTGGGTGGAATAAACCTATACCCAGAAACAATCAACTACAACTCTGACCTCCACTCTGGGAGTGCTCTTCCTTCCTTTCAGACACCTATTTCACAGAGGTTAAGTAACAGTGTCTAGTCACAAATTACTGCAAATATCTCCCAGCTACAGTTCCTCCCTGGCAAATTAAAGTTAAACTAAGAAAAGCCAACCCTCAAAACAGAATCAATACTAGTTACTTACACAGGTCTAAAAAGTAATAATTCAATTCAGTGTAGTCCAGAAAATAACCTCCTTGATTTAATGAAGCTCTGGCTGCTTTCTCTCTCTCTCTCTGTCTCAGCAACAAAGGGAACAAGGACCCGAGGATAGAATACTGGATGGTAGGGGTTAAGCTGGACACCACTTCTAGTGAAAGGGACCTGAGTGTTATCATAAGTGATTCCTTAAATAATCTAGCCAGTGTAACAAGAACTACAGTATGGCAAATAGGATGCTGGGGTGTATTGGGAGGAGTTTTAACAGCAGGAGGAAAGAGGCATTACTAGACATTATAGGTGAGTGTGTAGAATATCAGACCACTGCTATTATTGTAGCACAAAGCTACAAACAATACAGCATACTTTCGTGACATACTTGCTGCACTATGCTGTAGCTGCGCTGGGCTACTTTAATTGCATGCTTGCTGTTGATTTAGGTTTTGTCAGTTTAATTGAGTTGGGGGTCTCTGCCCCCCACAACCCCCTTGTTTTTTTAACATGGGGGTGTGAGGGTGAAGCCCCCAACTCAAATAAACTAATAAAAAATAACTGACAGGCTGACGTGGCATAGAGCATGCCATAAGTAGGCAAGTAGTGTAACTTGAGTGTTATGCTAATAGCAGAGGTCCGATGGTGGTCTGATATGCTACACAATTGCCATATTACTACTTCTCTCTAGATCACTGGTGAGACCACCTCTAGAGTACTGTGCCCAGTCCTAGAGTCCTCACCTAAGGTAAGACAAGGACAGGTTGAAGATGGTGCAGCACTGAGTAACCAAAATGATTCAGAGCTAGCAGAGAGGAACCTGTGAGGATCAGCTTAGGGCATTGAGCATGTACTCACTTGAGGCCAGGTGAGAGAGGAGTGATATGGTAGAGACCTTCAAGTTCCTGAAAGGAATGAACAAGGTGACCTACAAGGAATTATTCAACAAGAGTAGCGAATCTAGAACATGAGGTCACAAGTGATAGCTGGTGGTGGTGGTGGTGATGGTGGATGTGGGGACTCAGGAGGGACGTGAAAAAGTTTTACTTACAGAGACAGTAGCTGAGCCACAGAACAGTCTGCCTGTGGGAGGTGGTGGGTGCCAAAACCATTAATGGTTTCAAACAGGGCTGGGACAGAGTTAAGGGCTTAGTTGTTACTCAGGTGAAGTAGTAAAACAGGGAGAAAGGGATGGACAGTGCAGACAAAGATCCTGTATGGATGAACCATTGTTCTCTTTCTGTCGTCATTGTCTATGTTTCTGTTTCTAATAAAAGAAGTCCATGTAACCCACCTTCCAGGATGCACCTAAAAAATGAGCTGTCACAGTTTAGGTTGCCTTTCCATGGTCAAAAATTAAATTCCAAAGCTTTTGTTCCTACCGAGTAGAGGCTGCTGGGAGAATCCTTGAAATTAGCGATGGAGTTTCAGAGACTTTAGGCCATCTTACCAACAATATATAGGGATATGTGATGGGCGCTCATGAGATAGTATGTTTATCTTCATGAGTGGTCAGTTGCCTCTTGACCTACACGAGTGGCGAAGTCATGAGTAAGGTCAAAAGAGGTCACTGACTACGAATGAAGATAAATATCATATCTCATGATGAGTGTCCATCACATGTCTGGTTTATACAATATTCATTAGCATTTTAAGCTAGTGTCTTTTTGTTTAAAAGTTTCCCATTTACATATTTTAGTTATTTTTAGAACCGTCGAATGATTGAATTGGTGACTGACATGTTCCCCAAGATACAGTGTCCATGGGAACAGGTGTCCAAGTAAAAGTTGCTAGGCTGTTCCCATTGGACTCTTTAACATGGGAACTTTAGCACAATTAATTAGTTTGGAAAGGGATGTGTCTGTGCTTATCTGTGCATGCACGACTTTAGTCTGTGCTCAGCCATCAGTGGGGAAGATTTAGATGCTTCCAACAGCAAGTTGATGGTGGAAGTTTCACTGTTGGAAGTGCTGCTTTAATCAGCTTTGTTGCCAGTATAAGCACGGTTGGAGTGGACTTGAGGCCCACTGAAAACTTCTGGGGAAGTTCACATTTCTAGTGTAACTTTACTCATGCTTGGGATGACACATTAATGGCAAGAAGCTATTTTATTTTTTTTAGGTGTTGCATTTTGGAAAAAAAAACTTTTGTTTTTCGTAATTATGCTCGGAAGTGCCGTAGATGGATTTGAAGCACTGGCAGCTGCCATGCACAGCTTCTTAGAGGTAGCTTGTGCTGAGTAGAGCGTGAGTCTCTCGAGATCATGGGACATAGGTGGAACAATCAAAAGCTTCCTGTGATGAAGCCAACTTGCTAGATAAATTTTGTGACACCCACATGTTGAGATAAAAAAACGTATCTAGCTAATTGGTGTTCTCTGATACAAATAGCATTTTTATTTAGCATAAAAAGTGCTAATGTATATTGTATAAAAGGAGATATTCCTCCCCCTCCAGCCTGTGCTAATTTTGTACTGCTTTCATTTTCAGCAATTTTGTCCTACATGGGAGATGCACATCACACACAAGGCTCTGAACTGGACCTCGTGCACAAAATTCTGCAGGTAAGCTCTTTGTCACCAGTTTGGGTCCGTAACCCAGCTTTGGAGCTTCTCAGAGAAGTAGCTGACTACACAGCCTGTGAGACATAACTAGCAGCAGGCGCTACAGCGCAGAGGAGGGTAACCAAGATGCTCCAAGGACAGCAGGAACGGATGTGTGGGGGGGGGGTGGCAGATCTGAACACATACATGCTTGAGATGAGAAGGGAGAGAGGGGACATGAGTGACTGTAACATACAAATACCTTCACAGAGTAAATAAAGTGGATAGCGTGAAACTATTCAGACAGAGTGAGAACACAAATGTCAGGGGCAGTGCCATGAAGCTGTCAGGGGCAAATTTATAAGAGATACCAGGAAGTACTTTTTTTTTTTAATTTCTATTTTCTCCTCCTATGTCCCACCAGAGCCGCCTCATCAGGAGTCACCCATGAAACCCCTCCCTGCCACCGTCTTACCTGCTGCTCGGGTCCCTCCCTCCTGCCGCAATTTGCCCCGGGGGTGGGGTCGGGGTTGGTCAGGATGCCCCCGAACCTTAATATGTCATCAGGTCCCTGGGACAGGGACAGACGGTGACACATCAGGACTGGGTCGGGCTTCATCTTCCTGGCTCCGGATGGTGATTTTTCCTCCTGTTTCCGATGCGGAAGCTGCATGCCCAGATGTCCAGGTGTGAATGCCGACGTCCACAGCAACTGCCCCCAAATGGTGCAACCCCACCCCCGGAGCTAATTGGTCCACAGACCTTCGCCTGTGGTGAATCAAACCCCTGAGGCACCGATGTGCCTACATGCCCCCAGCCTCCTCCACCAGGGGTCAGCACATGCTGGGTTAAGTCCCATCCCTCCCCCCGGAGAAAGTGAGCTGTCATCGGACTCTCCAGCCTATCTCCCCCGGCCGACCCCCGGTGGCCCGAGTCTGCTTCTGAACCCAGGTCACTGGCACGGCGCAAGGTGTGGCGTCCAGTGCCTCAACCCTCAGCACCACTGGGCTGGCCCAGGAAGTACTTTTTTATGGTGAATATGGTGGTAAATGTGTAGAATAGGCTACTGGAGGAGGCAGTTGGTGTGAAATCAGTGTTGGGGAGTGGGCTTATAAGAGGGTGGGAAAGATACAAGGGCTTGGTAAAGACCACACCAGAAAGGGTGGGGGGGAGAGTGAAAAACCCTAGAGCTCTCTCATCAACAGTAGTGAGGTAGGAATGGGCAGACACGATGGGCCAGTGGGCTTTTTTCTGCTGAGAGATTCTATATTTCAATACTTCTGGCACAGGTGACTAGTATTCAAACCACAGAGTTTGGGGTACAAGAGGTCTCAGATAAGTATTTTAATGATTTTGATTTACAACAGATTTTCTTTCTTTTTCTTTCTTTGACCCCCTCCCCCTTCATCCCTCCCCCCTGCAATCAAGGCCACAATGTCTAAACGCTTCTGTCTTGGGGGGCAGGTAAGCATCTATTTAAAGAACTGCAATGAACCTGAAAGTCCTTTTTCCTTGTAGAATTTTTTTTTTTGAGCCGTCTTTATCCTCCTGTGGCAGGTCCTCCCTCATCATCCACCAACCTACCGGACTCAGGGTCTTTCAGAGGCTTATAGCACCATGCGTGCCCCGGCAGATCCCCAGAGCCAGTCCGGAGGTATTATCCTTGGCAGACCCCCACTTTTTCCTCCATTTTCTCTCATGGACCTACTTCCCGAGACCCCCGGGAGTGATAGTGCATGCACCTGGAGGTGCACTTGCACACCACAGCTCCAGATGGGGTCTCCTCCTCCATCCTCGAGCTTGACCTAATGCCGAGGTACTCAGGCTGCTTCTCGGCCTCCACCCTAGGCTGACCCAAGCTCTGGTACCTGCTACCCCTATCCCGAGGTAGCAGGCGCCTGATGGCAGCCAGCTCTCAGTCCTCTCCTCCCCGGCTGATTCTCCGATGACCCAGGCTCGCTCCCCAACCTGGGTCACTGACATGTCACTAGGTGTGAAGTCCAGCACCTCAACCCTGTGCACCACTGGACCAGCATTAGAAGTTGTTTTTTCAGTCCTGTTTCCAACTGTATTATTGTTCTGTCTAGCTGGTTCCCAGTCAAGACAACTAAACAAACACAGCAAGTCCCAAAATTGCGCCAAGGCAAAGGGGCTAAAAGCAAGGTTAGCTCCAGAAATAACAGCGGCGCTACCTTGCGGCTCCATAAACAGAATTAAATGTATGTTAGTCCCCACACCCTGACTTAAATATAACCAACTCGTGGGGGTGAAACTTGGGGAATAGAACAAGTTGGGGGGAGAACAGCAACAACAACAAAAAAACAATACAGGTGGGTAGTGAACACAAAAATACACCTCCATTGGGAGACCAAGAACAGTACTGGTCTCCCGGATGCTACACCACCATAGCTGCTCCTGCTCTCAGCCCTCTACAACACAGGAGCAGCTCGGTGAGACACCACCCACTTTACTCCTTTCTCCTCTCCTCAAATGTGATGACAGCTACAGGGTTAGCAGTAAATCACATGTGCTACCTTAACCCTGTAACTGTTATCACTTCTGCTGTTTTGATCTCTCTCTTTTTCACTGCGCTATTGCAAAAGCACTATATTAACCAGATACCTATCTATATGGACCTATTAGTAATCCCAGTAATTGTTTCTGATTAACACTGTGTTAAACAGCTAGTCAATTGCTTAAAACTAATATTAGTTTTTAAAAGCTGTCAACTATTACCTTTCATAGCTGAGTACTTTTTCTTTTTAATCTGGTTTATAAGAAGATTTTTTTTTTTACCTGATGTTAGGTGTGATCAGTGGAATTGCACTCTGCCTGGCAGCTGACATCTTTGGTCCATTTCCTTCCATCACATCATCAACACTGTGACCTCACTGACAGTGACATCACAGTGACTCAGTAGCTCTCAGATCAGTCATCTGTAATGTCACTGTTAGTGTGGCCACACAGTGCTGATGATTTGCGGGGGCGGGGGGCAGAAATAAATATGTCAGCTATTGGGCACAGTGCTATTCCACACATCCAACATTTATTATCACATAGAAAAGTTTCTAATGGGCAAAATGAAAAAGGAAAATACTTCAGAAATAAAAAGTTAAAACTGACTACTCCTTAAAACTTGTTAAATTTTCCTGTCTATTTTTGGCTCCACTAGCTCTTTAAGTACCAGTATGAAATGGATAGAAAGAATGCTGGCTCCTGATTGACCTACAGCTACAGTACTTTCAGCCTGGTCATTATCCCAGCACAACAGCCCGACTGAAAGTAGCGCAACAAAAATATATTTTAAAAATGCAACGAGTTTACTAAAAAGGACCCATTTCATAATCGCACTAAGGCACTCCAGAGGGTATGTTATGGTGGGTTAACAGCCCTTTATAGGTGGCAGAAGCATGAGGCAAATTCTTGCACTTCAACCCACCCAAGGTGGGCTGTTATCCCACCATAATGCACCCCCTGTCAGGCCTTCTTGCATAATTTTAGAATTGTATGATGTAGATTATGTCCCTCTCAGCCTCAGACTTACATAATAGAACATGGATGCATTGTGCCAACAATGGAAGAGCATAACAAGGGTCATAAACTACTGTACATCACACAGTTCTAAAATAAGTACATACTACCTGTGTGTAAATCAGAAACACCCACTAGGAAAACTAAAGAGCCTGTAGGGATGGGACAGTAACAGAACTGGAACCTGTATTTAAAAATCAGCTTCTACAGGGAAAATGACTTAGTTCTCCTTTAACAGTCGACACCAGTACAACTCCTTGATTGGCATGCAAAGGGGTGTGTACACACATGAAACAGGCAGCCCACATCCTTCCTCGGAGCAGGAGTGTAGAGAGGAAAATAAAGTCTGCACACCATTTTGTACACCATAACCTTGCTTCTTGCCCCTAGCCCTACCTGTCACCCTCCATTGTACCCTGTTTGTTGCTCTACAATGGTATACCCCACCCCTGTGTTAAGCATGGGAGAAAACTAAAGAAGCACTCAGCTGTATGTTTGTGCATGGTGCCTTGATTATATAGAGAACAAATATTGTAGCATCAGAAGGTAGGGCACATAGGGACCCTTTGGTAGTGTAAAATGTTGCCCTGCACTCCTACACCCTTGCCTGGGAGCTGAGTGCCTTCCCTCCATAATGGACTTAGCTGGAACTGGGTCTTGAGCGCTCACATGTAGACCCTTCATCTCCCTGGGGACAGTACGACACATTGACAGTACATCTCTTGACTAGGAGTGATCAGGTATTCATTTTTTGATTCAAATACATTGGTATCTGATCCTACAGTTAGGATTTAGGATTTTCCCATTCAGGTACCAAAACTCCTAAATCCTTGCCAAGTGGATTCTTATTGATTCGGATTCTGAAATCCGAAGTTGAATTTAGAAGTTAAAGTACTCGGATTGGAATCAGATTTTGGAGTAGGAGTCTCCAAAAATGATTCTGAAATATCTATATCACCATTTGTTTGGTATAGTTTTCTCTGGGTTCTCTCCGTTCCCTTACCCTTCCACCCTGATGATGGGATAATCTGCTTTGTCCTTACTCCACAACCACTCCAAACCCCTCTCCCAGGTGATGGTGCTGGCCAGACTCCACACTGAACAGCACAGTTCTAGGAAGCAGTGAATAGTCAGCATGTTGGGGCCCGACAGCGCCTGCAGCTGCATCTCCCAAGCCTCCCTCTCTGCAGGAATGCCAGTTGTGAGGGCTCGGTGATACATATGCATGCTGTGCAGTGTCAGTAGCTCAGCAGGTTGCACACTCGCCTCTGAGTATGGAAGATTGGAAGCTTGTGGGTTCTAGCCCCACAACAGGAACTTGGGCTAAATTCCAGTGCTAACACTGTAGTGCAACATGAGGGGAGTGCTTCACTTCTGAGGTGCTGTCTTTCGGATGAGACTTTAAACCGAGGTTCTGGTGGTTGATCAGGTGGACATTAAAAGACTCCCTGGTACTTCCCAGAAAGAGTAGGGAAATTTTTACTGGAAAAGGAAAAACTCATACGAGAATAACAATATCACAGTCATTGTCCCCTAGAACTCCAATTTAAATAAATACAGAAAATCAGTATAGTGGTAGGAAGGAAACAACATACTTGGTATTAGGAAACCTGTGCCATACACATAACTAACAAAAGAGGGAAGCAAAAAAAAAATCACATTTTCCTGGTGGCTTGGCCAAATTCCCCTATTCATTAAAATGCTTCCAACAGCTCAACTTGATGTACATTTGCACCTGTACTCCCATGCCCCCCTGGGGCATTGCTGAAAATAGATAGAATTGCTTAGCCCTCCTTTCCCAGTCAACAAAAATGAAATAATTACTGATGCATGGCCACACTTGTCAGAATCAGTCAGTGCCTCCTCACCAAATAAAGCTCCAACTGCCCCGCCATCTAGTGATGGTAAAGCAACAGAGATTGTAACTCACCATCCTGGAGAAAGACAGCATCCCCTGGGATGCTTGATTCTCCTCCCTTGTCTGGCCCTCAGACATCCTGGCCTTGTTCCCATATTCAGGTCTCTGGTGTCACAAGTGGCAAACTTGCTACTGGGCTGCCATGGAGTAATTTTGAAATTGTCTCTCCATCTCTTGCATTGGGCCATTGATGTGGAAGATGGGTGTGCTTACAAACCCCAGGTTCCCACACTACTGTCAGCTCATAGTGGAGTACATCACATTGATAAGGTGCTCGGCTCTTGAGGAAGGAGTGTGCAGGCTTCCCGGCATTCGTGTACACATGCCAGCTAATCATGGAGTGGCAGTGGCACCCATTCTAAAGACAGATGCTTGCCTGCCATCCCAGCCTTAGGAACAATTGTGCAGCTGTGAGACCCATATCATGGAGTAAGGGATCAGAGAATAAAGGGGCAAATGTTTTTCATTCAGAAGTGATTCCATTAACTTTCCAACCACTAAAGTTAGGCTGATTGCCCTATAATTTCCAGCCTCTTCCCTGCTACCACCTTGGTGAAGTGGGACTGCATCTGACCTTGAGTCCTTTGGGATTACTCCTGTTTCCAATGAGCTGTTAAACAAGACCATCAAAGATGTAGCCAATACCTCCCTGAGCTCCTTCAACACCCTTGGCTGGACCCCAACTGGCCCCATTGCTTTGTCCCTTTCAGATTTGTGAGTCTCTTTAGGACTGTCCTCCAAAATCGAACTAGTGTCCTCCTCTCTCCCTCCAATACTCCTGTTACACTTTTGTGGCCCCTTCCCATCTCTTTCCTCTGTGAACAGTGAAAAAAAGTGTTTGTTCAGGATGTCTTCCTTTTCCTGTTCCCCCTCTACACCCCCCCTTATAATTCCCTTCTTAATCTTACAGTCCCTCTGCACAGTCCCCCCTTCCCTTCCCTTCCCTTCCCTTCTTAACCTTATAATCCCACCCCTGGTTTTCCTTTTTTCGGTTCCATACCTAGAAAATTTCTTGTCCCTTTTTTACTGCCTGGGCTATTCTCTCTTCAGTTTGTGCCTCTGTGCTCTTTACTGATTTCTCTGCTTCCCTCTTTTCCCTGATTCACCTCCCTATCCTTCTCCTCCCTCTGCATCTCCTTGTACCTTCTGGATCCTACCCTCTTGACGTTTACCTTTTCCTCCACCAGTTTTGAGAACCATAGCAGTCTCTTCTGCCTCTTTCTTTTTGCTTCCTTACTTGATGCAGAGGTTTGTTGCCTTCAGTATGGCTCTTTTCTTTTGAAATTACTATTTATCCCCTCCGTACTGCCTGCTAGCCCCGACCCCTCGGGACATCTGATAAGTCATCCTCCCACCACACACACACACACACACACACACACACACACACACACCCAGACTCACCCCTTGCTCCTCCATGGAGCTTCGGTTTTCCCACCAAGCGGGGATGAGGCGGGGACTTTCACCCCGTAATCCTTCATCTCGTCAGGGTGAGGTGGTAGTCTTAGCGAGAGGGGCACATTGGAGGCACGCTCTGGGAAGTCCATCTTCCCGGAGCCAGCATGTGTGTTTCCTCTTTTCTCCTCTCTCCTACAGTGCATAACCCCTGACGTCAAGGTGACAAGCGCCAACATTCGCACTGTAAGGCGGTCGCCCGTTCCCCTGCCATTGGGGCTTGGAGTTAGACAAGTGTGCAGGTAGTGGCCGCAACCCTCCCCGGAGAAGGCGAGCTATCATTGGATGCTCAAGCCTATCTCCCCCCAGCTGACCCACCAGCAACCAGAGTTTGCTCCCGAACCCAGGTTGCCAGTGTGGAGTGAGGTGTGGAGTCCAGCGCCTCAACCCTCGGTGCCACCGGGTCGGCCCAATATGGCTCTTTTCACTTTCATCCACTGTTCGTCCACCCCACCCAGCTCATCTTCCCCCCACCAAGTCATCCTTGAGGCATTCACCCATCTTTTTAAAATCTGTCCTCCTGCAGTCCAGGACCCTTGCCTTTATTTGGTTTGATTCCACAGCTATCCTTATATTGAATCACACTGTAGGGTGATTACTGGTCTCCAGGTGGGCCCACCACGTTAATGTCTACAACACTGTCACTGTTGGTGAGTACCAGGTCCCGTATTGCCCTGTCATGAGTTGGTTCACTAATTAATTGCCTGAGGAATGCCCTCTGCAGGAAGTCTAAGATTTCTCTGCTTCTAACTGAAGTCACAGCTGGGAGGCTACAATCTACATCCAGCAGAGAAAAGTCCCCCACTAGTAGCCGGTCTGTTGCCACTGAGGGTTGAGGCGCTGAATGCCACACCTTGCGCAATGCTGGTGACCCAGCTTTGGGAGCAGACTCGGGCTGCCAGGGACTGGCAGGGGAGAGGGAGGATTGAGCATCCACCGACTGCTCTCTTTCCTCTGGGGTGGGTGGGGAGATTGCATCACTCTGCAGTGGCAACTGGCGAAGGCCAGGAGCACTGCAGGTAGCATGCACAGTTGAGGGCTGGAGCATGGCGGGTGTCAGCACGTAGTGTGCTGATGCCATTGCACGATCGACTCCAAGGGAGGAAAACAAAATGGCACAAAATTGCAGGACGATCTTGGTGGCTGATGGCTATGCCCTGAACCCCTGGACACGAGAGGTGCACCCCCAGGTGGTATCAGGATCCAGGTCCCCTGAGAGGGGGACACTGCATGCTGGCCTGCATGGAGGACAGCGTGCTGCTGACTGGACCAGGTCTGGATGCCAGTGGCCAGACAACTCGCCACCTGCTCCACAGTAGGAGTGAAAAGAATGCTGTGTTAAAAATAAAAAAGTCCCCCACTAGCAGTACCTCCCTTTGTTCTGCCATCTTGCCAGTGGCTTCCATCAGTACCTTATCTAACTCCTCCCCATGTGTTGGAGGTCTGTAGATCACACCAGTGCGAACAGCAGCGAATGTAGCAGTGTAAGCAAATAGCAATAACAGCGGCAGGAGCCACTGACTGATACTAACTGATGATGTCACGAGTCAAAACATTTATAATTGTGCAATGGGGGGCTACATACAGCATTGGTTTTAAAAATGGGGAAGAGAGAAACCAAAAAGAGGGATACGTACAGAATGAGAACAGGGGGTAAGTAAATAAGAATTAGGAATTCTACAGAGTTACCATTCCCCTGTAAAGCCTGTGATTGCCCAGACTCTACCAAATACCGTGCTTTCTCCCCCAACCCTGAACCGAGTATTCCAGGTTGTTTAGTTGAAATGTTGGCATATGCCCAACACTCTGATGAAAAAATGCCATACTGTTTACCACAGCCCTAACATTACAAGGGGGCACACTGTTGTCAGAAAGTGTGTGTGTGTGTGTGTGTGTGTGTGTGTGTGTGTGTGTGTGTGTGACAGAGAGAGTGGGGAGTTTGAAGATGACATTGCTGTTGCTGTAGGAATTGGATGGGGGAGGGGTCGAAGATGCAGTAGGGACCAAGCTCATACTAGATCATCAGTCTAAGGCCGCACAGCAATAGGCTGAAGTGGTTTTAAGGTAGTCCCAGGGCAGACTCGATGGATTCATAATTTTTTTATGCCTCTAAGGTCTCTATGTTTCTAATACACTTCTTCTACGTGAGACTGCATTTCATGGTCTAAACTCTCCATTTGCTGACCAGGACCAGCTGTGAGAACCCTGTCTGTATCTCATACCCAACTGAGTGGTTCTTCATTTTTTTTATCCCAGATATGTAAAGAAGGCCGAGAAATGGAAGAGGAGGTCTACTGTCAGATACTTAAACAGATGACATACACAACAAGTCTCAAAAGGTAATGAGAATTGCTGCCTTTCCAGTTGCATAATGGCTGCACTGCCTTTTAGGGGTGGGGCATCTGGGTTCAGGAGCAACGTCTCCTCAGGTCGCTGGGTTGCTCACTGGGCAAGCACATAGCATATGTGATGTGCTCAGGCCTCAGGGTGGGATGCCTGAGTCATATTGCCCTCCAGCACCTGCTATGTTTAAGCAGCTTATCATGATGGAGACCTCTGTCAGCATCCCATGTGACTGAAAACTGATACCACAACATGGCGAGAACTATCTGAGTTGAGGGAGGGGAGGGGAAAGAGGGGAGGGAGCAGGTGAAGCAATTGTAATATTGGAAGAAAGTGGAACTCCTTGGTTTACCAGTAGGGGGTTGCTAGTGTGCCAGGTGCCCTCTTCTCCTTACTAGAGAGTAAGCATGTCATCTCCACACACACACAGCTTGACATGCTTACAAAAAAGGTGAAGTGGGATTTAATCCAGGACCATAGCAGAGCGCCTGGTGCATTGCAGGGGTGTGGTTTGTGCACACTTAAGGGCTTGGGTGTGGATGGAATGTTCTGCAATCTGACTGTAGCACTCATGACCAGAGTTGGCATGCTTGAGGGAAATCCTGCAATGCTCTAGGATACAGGGGTGGGAGAGTCATGGGCTGCAACACAGCGGAAGTGGACTAGGAAGATGGTTCCAGGTGTTTGAGGTCTGGGTTACAGTTGGTTGTGCAGGAGGGGAGAGGGATGGGATGGAATTATGAGGTGAGGTAGGGGCTGCCATTGATGGCCATCCAAATCAGTACCAGCCACCACTTAGAGGACTGTGTACAGTTCTACAGACATTGACATGGTTGAAATGATCCAGAAGAGGGCTACCAAAATGGTGCGGGGGTGCATGAGATACCACACGAGGAGAGGCTGAGGGAACTCACCATGTACTCCCTGGAGGACAGGAGAGGGCACATGATTGATACCTGTAAGTACCTTGCTGGGGTGAACAAGGTGCAGGAGGGGAGTCGCTTTCAGAGGAGGAGGAGCACCAGAACGCAGGTCTGCTTTGAAAAAGTACTGTCTGATTAAAACTGTTTATACTTTACATGCTTTGATAGATATTGTTGTTTATATCCGTTTGCATGCTGTATAACTTGTAATATTGTGAATGTATGTAAGATCCTGGGCAGGGCTCGAAATAACCGGCTGTCCACCCGTCCCGGACAGCTGTTTTCCACCCAGGACAGCCGTTTTGTGAAGTCCGCCTGTCCCGGGGACAGGCGGTTTTCACAGCCAGTAAATTTGCAGCCAGAGTATTGAGCTGGGCACTAGGACCCAGCGGCAGACGGGAGGTTTCCGGATGGCGTCGACGTCATGACGCGTAGCTCCGCCCGACGAAAAGTGCAGCTCCGCTCTCCCATTCCCACTGACTGAGGGTCAAGTGACTGCAGCTACTAGCGTCACCTGACCTCTCAGCAAGCGGGAAAAACTGACTGGCGCCGACTTGCGCTCCTCACTCTCACTAGTCTGACCATAGGGTGAGGAGCGCAGAGTGAGGAGAGCGCGAGCGAGCGAGTGGAAAAATTCTGCAATTCTCAACAGCCCTTCTCAGGGCTCTAGCATTTGGGGGCTCAGTTTGTGTGAATCAGTCCTGCTGGTACTTGGAGGAGGAGAGGGAGGTGAACAAGGATTTATTTAGTTAGTCTTAAAAGTGAAAAAAGACTCTGCAAATTCTAAACAGCCCTTCTCAGGGCTCTAGCATTTGGGGCTCAGTTTGTGTGAATCAGTCCTGCTGGTACTTGGAGGAGGAGAGGGAGGTGAACAAGGATTTATTTAGTTAGTCTCAAAAGTGAAAAAAAGACTTCTTCTGCAATTCTAAGCAGCCCTTCTCAGGGGCTCTAGCATTTGGGAGCTCAGTTTGTGAATCAGTCCTGCTGGTACTTGGAGGAGGAGAGGGGAGGTGAACAAGGGGGATTTATTTACTGTAAGTCAAGTCTCAAAGCAGTCAGACACTGTACCTGTACACCTAAAACTCTCTCAAAGCCAAAAGAGACCTTGTGATCTGCAAGTCTCATCATCTCTGACTCTAAATAAAAAAATATATCTTGAGTGTGCAGAGAGGTGAAGGCAAGGCTCTATTAAAGCTTATTGTTCACTCAGCCTGTGTAAAGCCCTCCAGAGCTTGAACCTTGAAGATAGATACTGACGGACTTACTGTACTACTACTAGTACTACTACTAATTTAAACTAGCCCCTGTCAGCCTGCTGTGTGCTCTGCCACTGGACTAACTGAATAAAAGTAAAATTGAGTGACACTGTGACAAGACGGCACTGTCAAAGGGAGAGGAGGGGATTAAATTACAAAACAGGTTGACAGCAGGATACCCCTCAGGTTTTAGTTGTGAAATCTGAGCGGGAGGAAAATATAAATATTAAACTCCTTTGTCCGGGGTTTTACAGGGAGGGAACGAAAACTAAACAGACTGTTCACGTCTTCTAATATCTCTGATCATCACTTCACTGTAGTGTCCACTGTCTTCAGAGTGCTTACTGTACTTTAAATTCGTACTAGCTAAGTAAACCAAAAGGGAAAAAAAATGTCTTTGTTAAAGTTTGGCTTTAAAAAAATTACAGGAAAGCCTTCAGTTTCAAGCCAAGAGGGAGGAGAAAGCTCGGGTTCTTCTATGTGTACTGCTTCTCCATTACTGATAGACTCAGTAGCACCAACTACTCACCCCACCATTGTGGCCACAGATGTGACAACTTGTAGTGCCAGTGCTGATATGCCAGCAACTCTGACTACTGTTGAAAGTGGCGGGAGTCCCGGGGCAAAAAGAAAAAGGGGGTTCCAGGAGACCTGGAAGAAAAATAGGGAGTGGCTACTATATGAGCCTGATGTAGGCATGACCTGCTCATACTGCAAAAAATACTTAAGGGAGACAAACACTTTCATGAGTGGCTGTAAGAGCATGAGACTTGAAAATGTACGAGCTCATGAACTCTCCAAACCTCATAAATTAGCCAATGAAAAAAATACTGTGTCTAACACAGACCCTTCCAACTTAGCAATAGAACGAGGAATAATACAAATGGAAAAAAATGAGGCGACACAAGTGGAACATTTGTTTAGAACAACTCTTTATTTGATTAATTCAGAACGCCCATTCACAGATTTCCCTGGCATCTTAGAATTACAACATGTAAATGGTGCAAATGTCGAGTCAGTTATAGAAGTGACAAACAGGCAGCAACGTTCACACATTTTATTTCAGAATCAATAAGGATAAAAGATGCAAAACTGGTTAACAGTAACACTTTAATCTCTGTCCTATGTGACTCGAGCACTGATGCCTCAGTAATAGAAGAGGAGGCAGTCTATATTAGGACAATGGAAAATTTCCTTCCAGTTAACAAATTTGTTTCCCTTCAGCCAGTCTCTATTCCAAATGGTGAAAGCATTTATAACTCAATAGGTGATGCCTTAGAATTCACCTCGGACTGTAAAGAAAAAATTGTTGCTTTTGGATCTGATGGGGCACCCGTCATGTTGGGTAAAGTGACTGGGGTGTTTGGCAGGATTTTGAAAGACGTACCTCATTTGTTAGGGATTCAGTGCAGTGCCCACAAGTTGGAGCTAGCTATAAAGCAATCAGCAACATCTATTCCATACATGAAAACAACAGATTAAGTCTTAATGGGTATCTATAAAATATACCATAAGTCTCCCAAAAACTGGGCAGGTCTCAAAGAGTTAGTCAGTAATATGAGGTACACCATTCACAAACCAGTTAACGTGTCAGGGACCCGGTGGGTTGCACACAGAGAAAGGGCTCTGTCTGTTATTCTGTCCAGCTACAAGGTCTTAGTTGTACATTTACAGCATATTGCTTCCACACCAGGGCAAACAAAAGATCAGGCCAGTGGGTTGTTCAAAACAATAAGTACTGTGAGATTTGTCCTCTTTTCTCAGTTTCTGGCTGAATACCTTTCTGTCATGATGGCCTTCAGTCTAACTCTACAGAGAGACAGCTCAACAGTAGAAACAATAGTCAGCAAGGTTGAAAGCACAGTGCTCTGGCTAGAGAACTACCCTGCGCAGGATAAACTTGACAAAGTCTGTAACGAATTGCTGTTGCTCCCTGACTCTGACACAGCTGACAGTGACACTAGCACAAGTCGACTGACAGGCTCAGCCACTACTCAGGTTCAGTTCCGTGGATCTGATATCTTCCTTAACTTAGAAAGGGGATATTCTATAGATAGAACCAAACAGGCAGTGTTGCGTGATGTTACAAGCCTTCTTTCATCAACAATTGAAAGTATTAACTCACGATTTTCCAATTTTAAAACAGACAAAGTCCTACGGTCATTCAGTATATTTAACCCATTACAGTTACCACCAGATAATGACCAACTAGCCCTTTACGGCAATGAGGAAGTCAGAACCCTCACAGAGCACTACAGTGACCTACTGAAGAAACACAATAATAATATAAACTTGATTGAAGCACAATGGTTAGAGCTTAAACCACTTATGAAAAAATCACTGAATGAGCTGTCTCTGAAATTTCACTATTTGGATTTCTGGCAAAAAATTCTCCATAATGATGCACATGAACAGCGATTCCCTGATATTCTGGTCTTAGTCACAATAGCTCTACTGATCCCAACCCAAACTGCAGTAGTTGAGAGAGGATTCAGCTTGATGGGCAGAGTGAAGTCTGACTGGCGGTCCTGTCTGTCTCCTATGACTACATCTGAACTAATGCGTGTCAAGCTGTCAGATGCTAAGCGTTGCTACATTTGACCTGCAGGATGCCATAACACTATGGTTCAAATCTGGAAAACAAAGAAGACCTCATGTGAGACCATATGGCTGCAGACTAGATTCAAGTTCTGATTCAGAAATAGACTAGACTCAATCAGTGTTTTACCTTGAAAAATAACCCCCAAAAAGCAACAGTTTTCTCTCTTTCCACTTTATAGTCCATTTTATGTTTTAAGTTTAAAATTCACCTCACAAAAATGTGGACAAGTAAAACTTTGTCCGGACAGGCAACATTTACATTCCACCTGTCCCTCGGACAGGCATCTCAAAAAAATTATTTCTAGCCCTGATCCTGGGTCACCCTTAAAATGCACTTGGGTTCTACCCAATTAACACATTTTAAATAAAAAATAAAATAAACTCCTGAAGGATATACTTTCGTGATCTACAATTGGAAGGCTATGCCTGTAGTTCAGTGGACAAGCAGCCAGCCACTCCTACTTCCTGTCCTATATAAGCAGTTCCTCTGAGCCTCTTTCAATCAATTTTTCTTTGCGGCTGGAGGCTCTGTTGGTCTGTTCTTTGCTACTGCCTGGGGCCTACCCCCCCCCGTCTTGCTGTTTTGGCTTCTGCTGGACTCTGTTGTCTGTCTCCTGCTTTGGTTTGTATTGTGCCTCTGGCTGTGTGCTTCTTTGTGTTACTTGTCCCCTGTTCTTCTGTGTTTGTGTGTCTTTTGTTTTTCTTTCTTTTTTTTTTGGGGGGTTCTGTTTCTGAACTCCTTGTGTATTACTAATCCCGAGCTCATGCTACTTGCTCTCATTCACTCATACTGCAACTGCAGTCATTATCTGTGTGTTTCAACTCATACCACGTAGCTGCTTTTCATGCTATGCGCCTTAATTATTTTCACCTGGTTCAGGCTCACTCTGAACCCTAGCCCATGCAGCTCACTCCTTCTTCCTCAACTCATGCCACATACCTCATTGCTGCTGTTTTTACTGCACCGCCTAGCAATTGCTGCTTTCAGAGCATTACCTCCCTCAAGTTTATGTTCATCAAATAGCTACTCCTACAACTCATAGTTACTCAATACAGATGCTGCTCTCTGTATTTTTACACTGCTATTGTACTCTGGAGGTCAGCTAAGCTACAGCTGATGTTGTAAACTAGTTTTAATACCCTGCATGTGGATCTCAGAGCCTTACATTTTCTTGTTTCTCCTACGGTGGGGGAATTGGAGGTGTTGGGGGAGTCGTGGCCCCATGTTGCATACTTACTTTGTATTCTAATCCTGCCTCACTGCCTAAAATCCTCAGAGTATTTGTCACCTTCATTGGCTTCTTTGAATGCCTGGCTGGCTTGCACCACTATTCATATTTGCTGCTCCTCTGACCTACATGCAGGTCCAACCATTGCTACTCTGCTTTACAAACCTATATGCAGGTCCGACCATTGCTACTCTGCTTACTCGTGCAGGTCCACTCATTGCCTACGCAATCATTGTTCAGTGCTTGTTACTACCATCTGACCTCCGTGAGGTCCCAGCTATCAATGCTCATTCAGCTCCTCCTCAGTTTTCTGGGGCATGCCAGCCATACTATTCCTGGCACGGGGCTTCCCTGATGCTGACAGTCTCGCTCTGCATTGATAAAGTCTGCATCTTAAGCATGCCTGACTTGGGGCAGGGTCCTTCTCACCTGGCCCATAGCTGGGAATGTCTTTGCTCTGGGTCTCGCTTTAGCCATTTGAGACTCGACGGCAGCTCCTGGCATCAGAGGTGAACATAAGGGGGGGCTAAGGGGCTGAAGCCCCCTCTCTGACCACCTGATGTCTGCAACACAGTCGGGTATTGTAGCAACAGAACAACCTGGCAATCCCCCATTCCCGACATCCGACGCAATCTTGATTGCAATGGTCATTCACCAGGACTTGCCTCAATTAGCTAGGGGGTCTGAAAAGGTGGCCGGGGAGCCATGCTCCCAACAGTCCTTCTGCTGCTGCTCTGGTGGCTGGCACTGGAACTACTGAGTCTGGGATGCTTGTTTTGCCCAGACTCAAATCACAACCACACACAACATCGGTCCGTCCCCATGGGCCACTACCACTGCCTGGAACCAGAGGACTGTGTTGAGGAGCCACTCACATCAGGGAGCCACTGTTCCTACCCAAATGCTACTGCACCATGCAGTAAGACCCTGCCATGGATGTGGATACCCCACCCCGCAGCACTCAGAACCGATCCAACAGTTTAAGAAGTGTGCAGCTGCAGGCTGCTGCCTAAAGCAACCCAGGGATGGTGTGGGAGTCAATAGTAGACACTGATGTCTCTGACTCCTGTAAGTGGTGATTTCTGTGTCTGAAACAACATCCACTGGAGGTTCTGTGGCTGAGTTTCTTTTAGTAGGAGCCGGAGGCCTTTTTCCAAAGATAGCACAGTCGGGAAGCGGAGCCGGACTCATAAAGTGTGCAGCAGTACGTCACAGAATTGCAAGGGAGCAGCAGTTATTTTAAATTAAGTAATTCAGGGCTATATTTGTTTTTTCTGTTTCTATCAGTACTTACATTTTGGTACAAGGCTCAGGGCAGTGAGAGAGAGAAGCACCACAGTAACAGCACCAGGGTGTTTAAATCCAGTAACTCAGTGTTGTGTTCTGTTTATTTACCTCTCCACTTAAATGTGTTTGATATTTGGACCTTGTTCTTTGGGGGTTTACTGCTTTTGGTTACAAACACGGACCAGGAAGCTGGGAAATGGCATGGAGGAGGTTTCAAGTGGGTGACTGTTTTTTTTTTTCTGCAGATTAGCACCGGATGATGGTGGTTGGGGTGCACTTCACAGTCCCCTGTGCAGGGGATTACCAGAGTGCAATAGAGTTTAAAAATAAAATGAAATCTGGTGCTGTCAATCAATGAATGATCCACAATGGTTGTGGAATTTGCTTCAGCTATGCTTAGCTCAGCAAGCGGCTCAGCGCTGAGCAAACCCCGCTGACGCTTCACGTCGGCTACCCTACCACCCCCACCACCACCCTTGGCAAACTTTTCTTTATATAGGTGAAATCACATGCTTGTAAAAAACGATCAGCTCACTTTCCCATTTGCAGGCTATTCCCTTCAACCACTAGTGGCTACTACACCCTCTAAAAAAACATATACAAAACCTAATTCTCCCTCATTTTGCTTTCCCTCCACAATGCTACTGCTTCTCTTATCTTCCTTCATTATCATCATCCCCTGGGTGTCCCTCCCCCCATCTTCCTACCCTGAGCAGCTTAGCTGTAGGGCACCAAGCATCAGATTGCCAATTAACACTTATACCTCCTCTACCAAGGATGACACTCTCCTGTCTGCCTCCCACTCACAGTACCAGTTGGCTCCACCTTATTGCCACCCACCTTCCAAATTAGTCACTTAATCCTTTTGCGCCTTGCTCGGAGGTTAATTAGGATCTGCAGCTTATCTGTTAGGTAGGAACATGGGCAGACTAGGTGGGCCAAGCGGTCCTTATCTGCCATCAAATTCTATGTTTCTATGTTTCCCTTAATGCCAAGAAAACCATTTCTGTGACTTTTGGAACAAGACAACGACTTTCAAGGCTCCCCTTCCCATCTCACTTCATACCCTGGATGGGACCCCCCCTCGAGGCCTGTACCTCCTTCAGGTACCTTGGAGTCTGGCTTGATCAGTACCTCAACTTTTCTGCACATGTGGACTCCATACTTAAGAAGCTTCACCCCAGGGTTGGTACACTTTAACATAACTGTGACAATATCCCAATCTCATCCCGGAGGGCCATTGTGCAGAAAATGATACTCCCAGTCTTCGACTACGGGGATGTTGTCTACAGAGCGGGTCCTAAGTCCACCCTAGCCAGACTGGATCCCCTTTTCCATGCTTTATGTCACTTTGCCCTGAACTGCCCTTATTCCACCCATCACTGTGCCCTCTACCAATCTATGAACCTTACATCTCTAGAAAATCATAGGCTGTCCTACTGTGTCAAGACCTTGGCCAAGTACTGGTCTCATCTACTCCCCCCCCCACCTCTCAAATGCCCTAGCCAACACATCCTCTCAAGCGTACTCACTAAGACATAATGACTCACGAACCCTGGTTGTCCTTCACCGATCCTCTGCCGTAGGACAGGCAGCCTTTAGCTACCGTATGCCCAAGTTGTGGAACTCCCTCCCAGCAAACATTCATCACTTTTCTTCCTCCCCAGATCTTAACTCCTTGCTCCTAGTTCACTTCTCCCCTACCTGCTCATGTGTCTAGGCCATTTAATGTTTACTGGCTTAACCAAATTCACTATATTGAGTCTTATACTGTGACTGCCAAGAATCTAATCAACTTGTATTATTTTCTAACTCATTGTGTCTGTCACTAGCTAGTAATATGTACTATGTATTTTGTATTTGCATTATTCATTGTACTTGCTTACATTCAACTGTGTATGCACTGCCCCTCCCCCAGGATGCATCTGGAATCAAGCAGTAGCCTGCTCAGTATGCCTTCCTGGTAAAATGCTTAAATAAATAAATGAAACTACCACCCTTAAATGCAGAGAGCCAGTGGGTGGGGGAGAAATCTTCATTGATCATCTGCACTACAGCTTTTTCACTGCTGCTATGGCAAGCTAGGCCTAACTGAGTTGTGCTCCTCTCTTACAATGCTAATGAAAACCTTTGGTAGAAGACTATTTTACATCAATAATTGAGAATATCTGAAATTAATAACGTAAATAATTGCAAAGCTGCAAGAAAACACAACCCAATTATAAAACGTAACCCCTGCTTGTTCCTTATTGCTTAAATCTATGGGTAGTCAAGCTTCCCTACTCAATATAAATATTAGGGTGAATACCCTGTAGTGTCACTCTTTATGCAAGTTTACACATGTACCAGAGAGTTCACTTATTGTGTCTACTTGGACTTGCACACCATTACCTCCCTCTGTACTAGTATAATTTTGTGTCTAATCTACTATCCCCAATTTTTGTTACCCCACTAACCCTATCTCTCTCACTTAGGTTCACCACTCTACACTGTTTCCTCTTCCCTTAACTCTCCTGCTAATCTGGGGTTACCGATGTTTATTAAGTTGTTGTTTTATTTGTTTTGTGAAGGACAACAACTTGTGGTGTTTTCATTTGCTTTTGGGAGGATGACACGAATTGTTATTTAATATGTTCGCTATCATTTGTTGTCTGACGTATTTGCCTAATTTTAATACTACATTTCACTTGTTTGTAATTCTTTCATTGGTGTTAATCACTTTTTTGTTACACTTGACGTGGAACATTTGTAAACGAGCCAATGGCTCAAAGGTGTTTGTAATCCAAGATTTAATAAACAGGTCCTGAAATGGTTCCTGTATTTATATTTGGAGTCTAAGGGGCGTGGCATCAACAGTATTTTTTTAAACCGTCCTGGTTGAGGATCACCTTAAGTGTTATAATGGGTGGTTCTAGATTTACATATCTCACACAGGGATAATAATTCCTGAACAGTTCTGCTCTTGAAATCTTAACTTGATCTGAGTAGATCCAGTCTTTGCCAATCTGAAGTGAATAATAAAGCTTTCTATAAGGACTCTAGAGATTGCCTTTGATCCTTGGTCGTGTAAGCTTCTGTGTGTCTTGAGAAGTGGTCTGTTAACACCAAGATATTGGCAATGTTGCAAGTGTCAGGCTCTAGACTTTGGAAATCAATACATACACTTCCACTGGGACAGCGGTAGAAATGCTCATTACGAGTTATTAGAATGGCAGCTGTATTTGACAATGTCTTGCACTACACACACCTTCTTAACAAACCCCACCCAGTAGTTATAAGTTAAAAAAAATGAAGTACTAAGTTAGACCAGGCCCATGTGTGGTAGTATACATCACGCAGGCATGCTCTCGGTACTTCATAGTCTGGCACTCAATTTAGACCGTATCCATGCGCATTGGTAGTCATTACCTATGATGCATGTGGCATGGCCTAAAATAAAAATACTTGTGTTTTTTTTTTTGTACTTGTGCATTTGTCTTGCTAAACATAAGGATGAGTGGCAGCTTGCAACTCATCATGATATATTGCTAGAAAAAAGGCTCAGATTGCATCTCAGAGCTTTAAAAATCTAAAATGTTTCTATTAAGTTGGAAAAAAAATGTTGTAAGTGCCGTATTGGTCCTTTTAAGAACAGATCCAGAAACAAATGATTTGATACCTTTTATTAGACCAACATGGATGTTACAGAAAAGAACAGAGTGCTCTAGCTTTCAAACCTACCTGGTCCTTCTTCAGAAGCTTTATGGCAGTTATTTTGAAAATCCCATACTATTAACACCAGATTATGTTGAAAAAAACTGAAATAATTCTCATTGGTTTAACATATACATTTAAAACATAACAGAAGATTACGTCAGAGAAGCTAATTAACATCAGTATGCTTTTAACTGAGGAGCCTCAGAAGGGCAAAGGTTATCAAGAATTCTCAACAACCAGAGAGTTCTTCTCACATAAATTTTAAAATGTCTCAGTATGCTGAGAAAGCATTCTAGTGATAAAAAAACCATGGGGTAGCATTCTCTCTAATACATGTAAGATGAGGTTACAACTTAATTTTCAAGTGTCCAGGTGTATTAAAGAACAGATAATGAGAGACAAAATCCTGAAATTAGGTATAATTGCAAGTTAAAAAAGAGCCCCAAATTAAACATATACATATATACATGATGCAGGATAGTATCACTTGTAAGTGTAAGTGCCAAATAAAAATACTTGTCAAGGACCCCCAAGAAAATGAGACCATGAGCCTGATAAGTGCAGATTTCAACACAGAGTCAGTGTATAACAAAAATGCACAGAAGCAGTCTAAGGAATCTAAATGAAAGCTTCCAAGGATGAAATCCTCCAGGGCTCCTCCTTCTTTTTTCTTTTCTCTTCCTCTCTCTCTCCTTGGGAAAGATACTGTAACTGGTAGGAATGAGATATACTTTATGTACAAGAGTCATAATACAGCATCACTCACACCAATATTAATCGTTACCCAAAGGAATTACACCTTTTATGAACCCCCAAGTAAATGAAATATGCATCTTAATATGAGCAGATTTAAAAATGTGACAGTGTGTAATCCAACCACTGACAACTAGTAGAAGGAAGTAAATGTACACTATATATGAGAACTAAGTGTCCTAGCCACAAAACAATTGTCTCATGCCACGTTCCCCCCGCACAGACGTGTGTACATACACCACACGTAGTTCTGCTGATTCTCAAGAGAGTTTGCAGATATTTGAAGTCACAGTAACTTGCTGGTGTTTGGAGTATTTGTTAGAACTCAGTCACTGGTTGGAGCTATGATGAAGGCCAGTCTTCACTTGCCAAGCCTTTTCAATCTTCACCCATTGGGGCCTTCATAGGCAGTCTGCACCTGGCAGGCCTCTCAAACTCTGCCTTTCCAGAGCTTTCTCATTGTCCGGGTACACATTTCTCTAACTCTCATCCAGGTACAAATTCTCTCTTTATCCAGGTACAAATTCTCAGTCTCCAACAAGGAGAACTACCTCTGAACTCACATTTTCAAAGTCGCCGGAGCACTGTGGTTTGTTAGGTATCGATCTATACAGTCTCTGAAGTCCAAACTTTTCAATGCACTTTCTGCACTGCGGAAAAGCCCCATTCCACTTGGGCAATCTCAGAAATCTCACAATTCTCAGTTCTCAATTGTGGGGTCTTCTTCCCCAAGTCACAGGTTCAAATCTCCCAAGCTCCCTCTCTGGAGTGGCATCTCTTCTCAAATCTCAGGCTCCCTCTCTGGAGCAAAATCTTTCTCAATACTCAAATCACTTCTCAATCTCTTGCCCCCTCTATGGAGCAAAATCAAAGTTTCCTTCATGCAGAAGCATCAGGCAGAGATTCCACCTGAGCAGTGACACACTAAACAACTTTAACACAACTTTACAAAGGCTCAGTGCAGCTTGTCCTTTTCTGAGGCCAACAAGACCAAGCAGCAAACACACAGTCCTTAAAATTCTCAAACTTTTTTCTTCATACGAAACCTTAGCCCATCAAAGTCAAAGTCCCCCACAGCACTGCCACCACTGTGATCTCAGTCACTTTCAGCTCTCTCACAGCTGGATGGAGGTGGCTCCACAGCTCTCTCACAGCTGAAGGTTTCACTGATTTTGATGGACTCTGGGGGACAGGAGACTGGCAACCCCAGGAAGGTGCTTTTCAATCCTAGAAACATCTTTCTCATTGGTACTGGAGCCCCTCCTGCAGGAGGGGTCCTGATGACCTGACTCCTGAACAACAAGTCCCTCTGGTTTTTGTGAGCTCTCTCAAACTCCTGATTGATCAAAACACTTGTCCTTCCAGAAAAATTAATATTCATTAATCTCCTTCAATGCCCTATTGGTCTTCTGAAATGGCACGAAGAAGTCCCTGTTTTAATTCCCAAAAGTGTTTTGTATAGTCCCATAGTCCTTTGGCAGAATTCTAGTTTTCTTAGTGGCTATTTCAGCGGTTAGGGGGCACAAGTATGGCTGCTGATATTCAGTCCAAGCAAAGTTCCACATTTAAAGTTTTTCTGCAACCACACAAATCACTACTTACATTTATTTTCCCACAGAAATGTACAATTCCCTCTGCCCCTTAGCCCACATACAGTGTTTACTTTTTATTGCACTCTCAGCCTGTCAATGCTGCCGAAACATTGTCCCCTCATTGCCGCTAACCGGCTCATTAATATTCATGAGCTGTTCATTAATTATTCGTGCTGTCCTCCCGAGGTGCTCCCAGGTGCTCTAAAAATAAATTGCTTTGGGGCTTTTCTTTGACCTCCTCCAGGTGTCTGGACCCGTACTAATTGAATACAGGGATCGGGAATGCTGGAGAGTTCTTTGAGGTTGGTGCTGACACAGACACCATGGCTATAAACTGCTAGCAGACAACAAGTTGACAAGGTATAGCAAGGCCATAAGCATCAAAAGTAATTGTTCAAGATACACCAAGCATTTAATTAGTGCAGCCATAGACTTAGAGAAACTACAATGGCAAGTGCTTCCATAATCCTCTGATGGACTGGCTTTTGTGCTCCTTCACTAATAGAAGAAAACATAACTCTTAATGCTATTGAGTGGATTATGTAGTCGCAGAGACATAATTGTCATTCTAGTCTGTCTCATTCTGTGGGCATGACTGTACCATTCTCATTATGTTTGGAAAAGGAGGAGTCAGACAAAGCTGTCAGCAGCAGCTGCATCAAGGATAAGTTGACCAGTTCACAAACACGACCATGACATTCTGATTGTGGGTGACCGAGGAGGAGTCGAGCAGCTCCTGTGGGCTTTGGGATTGTGACCACAGCAGTGTAAAAAGAGGTTCATTTGTATCACCAGATGTAGCCAGAGGAGGAATCCAGTCACCAGCAGTCTCAGCAGCAATGGGATGGTGGACCAGCCTGACTACCCCCGAGAGGTATGCTGCGAGTGCCATCAGTGACAGAGGCAGAAGAGAAGCTAGGCTTGGTGTCATTGAGGCATAGGTCAGGAAGCACAGGAAAACCAGGAGCAGTTATAAAATTCACACGTAGCATTTTATTATTATCAATAACAATAGAATAAAAATGAAAAAAAAAATGTTCAGGATATCAAAATACAAAGGCAGTACAAACAGAGAAAACAAAGGTCCTTTTAGCTGAGAGTTTCTTTCCAGTTTCCAAGAAGTCTCTCTAGCATAATATTGCTGCTCTTTTTACAACAAGTCTGCCTGACAACTTCTTCATCTTGAGCTTGTTAAAGGGACATCCTGTTTCTTACAAAGTGTATCAGAGTTCTTGCCAGTTTCTTTGCAGAACAGACTTGCAAATAGAACAATGTCCCAAGCTGACCTCCTGCCGACAGCTCTGCAAAAGAGTTTGCAAACAAGCCTGAGAGGAGCTCAAACTGCATCTCAAGTTAACCACCTAAATTCCAAACAGCTTTTTGCAATCATTTCTACATTATAACGATATACAATTTAAACCAAGGGATCCCAGTTTCACATAAAGATTCACATATATTTTATAACCATAGATATGCAAAAGGGAAGAAAAGACAGAAACGTCAAGTGAAGGCAGAGAGATAGTGAGAGGTGGAGAATCGAGACAATCAGTGATCAGTTCCTAGGTCTCATGAGAACATTTGGTTGTGCAACCAGACAAAAGACAGAAAAGGAGAGGATAGAACAGGTCCTTGCGTTTAACTCTTTCTGCATAGCAAATGGGACAGGATCTTATTTAACCCTGTCACACCTGTTTTTTGGTGATCCTGGTATATGCTCAAAATGAGAAAAACACTTGCATTTGGTGAAACAGAAGTGTAAGCCCCTGTGATATCATTCCTGCTTGATGTTAATCCTTTCTAGATTCCCACCTTGGTAACAATATGCTAAGCTGATTTGTTGCTCAGTTCCATATTCTGGACATGATGGGGATACATCAGTTCACTCTGGACAATTCATTCCCAAACAATTTGCTCCGGAGAATTTGCTCCTGTGATAACTGGTTCCCTGACAGTTTGCTCCCATGATATATCAAACGTGATTCGAACAGGAATGACAGCAGAAGCGCTAGTTTTAAAGACCTCAAGCATATTGGGTCATCCGTTGGATCAAATGGCTCCCATCTGAAGGTAGTATAATAATATATATCGTGGGAGAAAGTAATTGGGGGAGGAATTTTTCAATTCCACCATACTGCAGCGATACAAATTGTGTGGAATGACATTACAGTGATGGTACAATGCTGACAGTCAGCATTGTGCCATCTGGGGAAGCAAGTGGAAAGCTCCCTGCACCCCTCGTACTATAGATAACTAACTCTGAGTCTGAGTTGATTCAGGGAGGGGAGGATATACCCGGAGACTGCAGTGATGGGAATACCGGTCTGGGGACTATTGCAGTGAACTGCCGATTTTGTCACTGTAATGTTCATCGTGGTATTCCCATTGCTGTTCAAATGTGATACCAATTTTTTAGGGAACCATTTGTTGCAGGAGCGAATTGTCTGGAATGAATTGATGTGTAGCCAGACATGATGGCATGAGACTAGTTTGATATTGGTGCATTTCTAGATTCCAGTCATGGTGACATCATTCGAATTTTATTAAAAATCAGAATTGAAACCTAGCCCGAAGTTCAGGTTGAAATACATTACGATCACCTTCGTATATAAAAAAAGGAGAAAGGGCATAAATTAACATTTATATAGACTACTACCGTAAAAGCATTCTAAACAGCTAAGGCCCTAATACACTAAAGCACATTTCCATTTGCACTAACTACTACATTAAATATACTGTATGACAATGTAGGCTGATTTCAACCTTTCTAGATTCCAGGCATAGTAGCATCATACTAATGTAGGCTGGATATTAGCTAATTATAGATTCCAGACATGGTAACCTCACATTAAATTAGATCAGATTTTAACCCAGTCTAGATTTCAGACAGTATAATTTTGCTAATGTAGCCTTGTGCAACCACCCAGGTATTACAGTGACTGACCTACTTCTCTCCCCAGGATGGGGGCAATCATGGCCCAGGGAACTCTAGGGTAACATAGGTTTGTACAGAGCTAATATGACTTGTGTCCATAGTGCTCGCCTTTTTTAAACTAACAGGCCATCCACTTGGTGTAACTTATCCAGTTTTATTTTGAAACTCTCCACTGATGGACTACCAACCACTTCTTTGGGTAGGGAGTTCCATACCGAGATCACCCTTTGGTTGAACCACTTTTGGCACTGACAGGTTTTACAATTTTCCCCTCTTAGCTGTAGTAAATATGCCCTAGTACTATAAACTTGATCCTGAAATTTTAGCCACAACCTCTCCCAAAGGTCTTGATCTGTTAGGATTTTAAACAGCAGACACATATCTCCCCTTATCCTCCTAGACGTATGATGTTATGGTCACTGAGGGTACCCTGTATTCAACTTCTTGGGTTGCTTTACTTGTGGTCCTGCAACTGATGGGATGATATTTGAGCTCACAGGGCTTAGGTATTGTAAATTGTTGATTAAACACACAAGCAATAACCTTCCAGCACTTGGCTCTTTACTCATGTGTCTTTATCAAAGTTCATTTTCACAAACAGGTTCAAATCTGAGGATCCCAATTTTTTTCTATATAGCTGTTTCTATCTCCAGTTCCTCTTTATAGCACCCATCAACCCAATCATTAGCTTTCTCACAAACTTGCAGGTTATCCATCACGTATCCCGGGCCTAAAGGTGGCTGATCAGCAAGATCTTCCTTGGGATCCCTCACAGATCTGACTCCTTCTTACCTGCCCAATGTATATTACGACACAACAGCACAGGTTGGACCAGCTGCTTGTCATTCCCAGTCCCTGGTACCGAATAGGGTTAGAAAGTGCACCACTACACTGACTGTCCCACCTTTTCACAGAAGCCTGGGGTGAAACTTAGACCAGGAAAGGGACCTCTGTAAACTGTCTGTCACAGAGGCCAGTAAGTCACATGATGGAAGCCTCATGGAGTCCAAACATTTGCCCCCCAAGTACTCCAACGGATCTTTTTTTTTTTAATATTTATTTATATATTTATTAAACTCTAGGATTACAATTATCTTTGAGCAGACACTGCTCGTTTACAAGGGTTCCACGTCAAAGGATGGGGGTAACATATAACAATGGTAAACATTTTAACAGTCATAACATACAGAATAACTAGTACATAAAATAGTTCAGTCAATCTGTTGCAGAAGAACAACCACAAGTTAGTTTCTAACAGAATTTGTGGTGAAGACAGTATACTTGGTAGGAAAAGTCAGTAGGAAGCTGGCCGAAAGGTGCCATTGTCAGACAAGGATGAAAAGAGTGAGGGGGACAGGGGCCAGTGGCCATACCAATGAGTGAGTCTGAAAAGAGGGGATGGGAGGGTGGGGGTGAAAGGGTAAGAGGGATAGGCTGGAGCCAAGAAAGCAAGGCTTGCATGCCCGGTTATAGCTGCAGCTAGGGTAAAGGGAGGAGACCATTTCTTAGGGGAGGCAGACACAAATAGAGGGTGGTGACCATTGCTTAGGGGAGGCAGTCACAAGTTGAGGTAGAGGGAGGAATGGCCGCAGTTGCCTTTTAAAGTGGCTTAGCATTGCAGCAGAAAAGAGTCTCTTTGTTAAGGATGTTGAACCACTACGGAGCCCTGTGCATGAAAGATCTCTGGCCCAACAAAGTCCGGTGCCTGGGGACATGGAAAGTCTGGTATTGAGAACTGCAAGCTGACTGGGTGCTGCTGTTGGTAGTAAGGAGACTTGAAACACCTGTTGGCATGAGTCCAAGAAGAGCTTTTTTGGCTATCAGACAGGTCTGGTATTATATTCTGCTAATGAGAGGTAGCCAACCAGTCTTGGCGTAAAGGTCACAGGTGTGCGTTAGGTGATCAGCCCCCGTGAGAAGTCTACAGGCCTTGTTAAGTGTCACTGATATTCTCCTAAGTGCAGTGGAGGAGGCCGAGCCATAGATGATCTCTCCACCTGCTGATCCTCTGCTTCAAACCAAGAATCCTGGGGAGTGGGTATGGATCTCCCAACAATCCCATCTCTGAAAGAGGGAGGGGGTTATACAATGACTAAAATGTCTGTAGATATTCTGTCCTTTAGGATTGGATGTATCCAGAGGTTGAGGATTTGCTTCCATGTTATGTAAATTTGTATGATATAGCTTTATTTGGTCCTTTCCCAAGGATGCACTCTTCAAAGCCTGGCACCTTCTCTACATCATGACGATGTATCACTTGTGCTCTGTGCCCCTTCAGATGACCATTGAGCTGTACCTGAAGACCGTCGGCAAGTATGGAGGAGCCAGCATGGGCAGTAAGTGAACTGAGAGATACACTGACTTCATGCTTTCCACTATCTTAGCTAAAACCGCGTAGAACCATGGCTAGGATTTTTAAAGAGCTGGTCACTGGTAGTGCTTCAGAATTTCTTTTTAAACCCTCACATCAGCATCCTCTGGCTCTTTTAACAGGTACCTTCTAAAGACAATGGTATGTATAATTTTTTCCTGTCTTGATTTTTCACAAATGTTAATTGATGGTCCAGAGCCAGGGTAAAATTAAGCTGCCCTTTGATCTTACAAGTTGAGCTCTTCAACAGACACACTCTAATGACAATGAGAGTCTTTCTGTTTGTAAGGAGTGTGAATTGGCTATGATGCTTTGATGTGTAAACTGCTAATCTATGCTTTGAATCCACATCCAACCTTTATATCTGTCATGCTGTTCAGCTGTTTCCACTTTGACCTGAGGAGTGTTTTATCTCTCAAAAGCTAGTCTTAGAAATAATTCTGTTAGTCCAATAAAAGGTATCACCTGCAACATATATTTTGTTTTTTTCCCTCTAGCTTATGTCTCTAAACTGGTCTTCTAATGAAACTCCTAGTTGTTTACATGCGGTGGTCCAGTGAGACTCGTCTCAGCTTTGCTGTGTTTTACATATAGTAATGGACCCTGTTCCATGCTAAATACCTTTGTTTCAGTTGTAATAACTGGCCCACGTGGTTGGCTTATTCATTCAGCACCTGTATGTTATAGCGTAGAGACTCTTGGACCATCCGTTGCATTTCCAAAGACACCCAGACTTCATGATTCCTATTTCTGGAACAGTTACTCATTATTATCCAGACTATGGTGCAGAAGTCTGGCGGCTTCCAAAGACCACTGAGTACTTCAAAGTGAAAACTGTATTTGGCTTGTCATGAAACAAAGCATTCACTTCTTTGCAGACATAAAAATAGACCACTTCTTAAGTAATTCAGTCAATTTATTGAACGATAAAAGCATGAAAATGACAGAAGCAAACAACAGATTGTTGTCGATGGGTCAGAGGTCTGTCGTTTTCATGCTTTTATCATTCAATAAATTGACTGAATTACTTTAGAAGTGGTCTGTTTGCATGTCTATGGAGAAATGAGTTTTCTTTTTCATGGCAAGCCATTATCCAAACTATTTATTTATTTAGTTCTTGTTGATTGGGAAAGGAGGACTAGGCAGTTCTGTTTATTTTCAGCATTGTCCCAGTGGGTGGGTGTGACACTGAGTCACATTAAAGTGATTTTGTCATGTTTGCCATAGCAAGTGGGAATAGTATCATAGGTAGGAACCAAGCTTGTAGAATGTTGTCCTTTAAAGCTTGCCATAACCACAATTTAGAATTGGAATGTCTTCTCCCCATATCGTCTATCCAAACTATTCTCAAAAATGTTCATACTTGGACTATCTGCAACTTCTAATGGAAGTTTATTCCATGCAACCACTACTCTTTGGAGAAGGAAAATTAATTCAGGATCTGGTGAAAATCATCTGGAAAATTTGCCCCAGAGCGGATCTATCCTAGATGATGTTACCTGAAAGATAACTGAACTATCAAGAGGAGTGTGACTATAATGTGTTAAAATGTTCTCCAGAGCCACTCATTGCAGGATAAGAGTGGCTTCAGACACATTGTTTGAGAGCAGTGAATTAGGGCTAATCCAGCATGTGACAAATGTACTGTAAGTGAAAGCACTTTTGTCTCAAACGAGTGGGAATGGGTGACATATCAACACATTGTAGATCAGGACTGTTATTTTTTTTATTTTAAAGAAGTACCTTTTTTTGTTACAGAAATGAACCAACTTTCCATCAAGCAAGCATCCATTGCCATAGTACTATGGGAGAGGCACTCTTGTCAAAATAAAATTGGGTGCTCTGATTGGTTGAGAGCATCACCTGGTGCTACCTAGATCTATAATGGTTTATACACCATCCAAACAACTTGAGTTTTGTGGTTTGCTCATTCTGCTTGTTTAGGAATATGTACATTGAGAGAGAGTTGACTGCAGCTGGCTGGCTGATAACTCAAGATAGTGTGCCCTTGCTGTCGGAGGGTAGTTGTTTGTTATCCTATAGATTTTGAGTTGTGACATGTCAAAGTAATTGTTTATTTGTGTGTTTAAGAGGTGTACTGAGTAGTGCAGATGTTTTCTTGCATAATGATCTTGGGGGCCGGGGTTCCATATGTTCTGGAGTTGTTATGCTGTTCATTATGGCTCACATGCAATTTCTGCTGCACAAAATGGCAGATGAGATTTTGTGTGGGATTTTGATGTCACATATTTACAAGTGACAAACACTTATTTTTTTATTGAATAATATGGTATAGTAAATATTTGTTTAACTTATATTTTGTTAATTTTGCATCAAATACAATACAAGGGATGCCTTAAGGACAACTAAGTAACATACATAAACTTCTTATCATGGTAGAATACGCACGGTACCTTGTTATTGTTACAACATATGGGGGAATAAGCATTAGTAAGAAAAGAATAATTCCAATGAGCATATATGCACCATGACCTAAAACGTGTCATCACATGTAATCTCGTTACTAGTAAAAAAAGTCCCACTACTAGGCCAAATCATTCTAATACTTAGGAAATGGATTACGTATAAAAAACACCAATCACCTTATAATTACTGGTGACCCCCTTTATTAATTCATTTCACTAGATCAAAAAAATATGCCGTAATAACCTGAAATTAAGTTATTATTGCATTTTTACAGAACTGCATTGTCAGTGTTCAAAAAGTTCAGCTGTAGTTCGAGCTCAACACATCTCGAGCGCTACTGTTCTTTTCCCCATGAACAGCTGTTTTGAGAGCAAAGAATTCAGAAGTAGCTCGCATTCACCTCCTCTCTGAGTATTCCCAATGAGCAGCTGTTTCACTAGTCTTGTCCCACACTCACCGGTACCTCAGGAGTCAAGTTTTGCTATATAACAGCAATTACCAGCAATTATAAAAAAATTATAGATAGGCAAGTGTGTGCCTATGACTATTTTTTTTCACACCCTTCGTGTCTGATGACCACATAAACCTCTTGAGCTTTGCTCTCAAGGTTTATGGGACATCAAACACCTCGGGTGTGAAAAAAATAGTCATATCACACACTGGCCTATCCTTTGTTCTCTATATAATAAATAGGGGATTGTGTATGAGCAGTCATTCATAACAAAGATATTCTTGTATTGAGAGGTTTCCTTGGTAACAGATGACCTCGAGGGCGCAGCTCGAAAGGTGCTCTGTTACCAAGGGGACCTCAAGATACAAGAAGTTCTTGTTTGTGTATGACTGCTCATACACAATCTTTTATAGTGTATGGGCAGTCACAGCATAGAAAATCACACAAAACTAGCTGGAGAAGACAACAGAGAATAGAAATTTTAACATTTTCTTTTTTTTTTTAAGTGACACGGTGTGCTGCAGATGTTTCTGCAGATTAAAGTTAAAAAAAACACAACTTCCAGCTTAACTGGATTGAGGAAAGCAATTTTGTGGCAGCATTCCAAGTTGTTCTACTGCAGTAGTGACAGAGCTAATGCAGCATAACAGCCGTGATAGCATAGCTACTGCAGCTTAGAAAATGGGTAGAGAGCATCCTTCTTTTTGATTGGCTAATGCCATGAGCTACCCAGTCTGGTATCAGGCAGCAGAGACCGGGAAATAATGAGCCCCAGCCTCTGGATGCCTGATAACCTTGCAAAATCACTGTGCCCTTAGAATTTTCAGTTTATTAGACGCACCATTTCAATTGTCTCGCTTAGTGAGAGATACTGCTGCCCCCCCCCACTAGGCTCCATAGTTCACTGCCACCTATCTGAAACCGAACATCAACCTCCCTCTCATGTCACATTACTTTTTTTTTTTTTAATTTTTACTGTACACTCATGTACCATGCTGTTTTCCTGATTGCTGACAGTACAATTCACACAGAACAGCCGTGCTGTTGCGCCCCCTCTTCCACATGCCTGCCTGCCCGCTCGCTGTCATGGTCCCAAAACTGTTTTAAACACTGCTGTTTATTTTTTAATGAAAATGAGCTTCTTTACTGCAGTCATGCGATCACAACTGCAATTTCATCTGCTCAATGTCACCCGTTCTATATTTCCGGAACTAGCAAGCTAAAGCTTTCTTTAAAAAAAAACTCTTTTCCTCATGCCATCACTTTCCGGGTCTCACCCACTCCCCGAGCCCAAAACTGTGCTAATTTTGCTGATGATGCTTTGACTTTCTCCGTTTTCCCACGTCAATTACAATCGCATTAGCTCCTGGTCCCAGCTTGAAAGAAAAGTGAAAATAAAGTATACTGCCACTGTCTAAAGGGGGGGGGGGAGAGACGACACAGACAAAGGAAGCAAAGTGCCTGCATGAGGGGCAGCAACAGCTCCTGATCTCCATCACTTGCCCATTTTCTAAATTAAACAAAATCAGACAGGAGTACCTTGCTACACTTGATTGCCACCACAGAAAACATTTACTCAAGCGCGGTACACAACTTACTGTGATCGCTGATGGGGCACTACAGAGATCATACTCTCTGCTCTCACACACTGACTATTGGAGGTATCACTCTCTTCGTTAGAAAATGGGCATCAAAATCCTCATTGGCTAAGACCCCCTCGACATCCCCAATCTATCTGGCAACAGACCTCAGCCAATAAAAGTTGCCAGCGTTTTTGTCCCCATCACGACGATCCCACAGCTGATCGAATGCTATGTTTCTGACAGCTGTCAAAAGCCACCATTTTTCTTCTCCGTGTGCCCCAAACTTTTAAAACCAAACTGACAATGTCAGATAATGTACCAGTGTTCTTTGAAATACTAAGCAAGGAGAGTCTAAAAGAACTGTTCCTTTCATCGGAATCGCCGTCAGCTGCAAAAAAAAAAAACGAGCAGAAAACGGACACAGTCCCTCGAGACAAGTCGTCCTATATCGGTGAGTGAACAGGAGCTCGCTCAAACAGAAAGTGATAGGGATGAGTCTAATACAAAAAAAAACACTGTTTGGGCTGTGGGAGTGTTCAGCGACTGGGCATCCAGGCAGGGTCTGGCCGTTAACTTTAAAACGGAAACTGACGAAAAGCTCTGCAGCTTACTGAGGCAGTTCTATGCTGAGGTGTGTACCAGTGCTGGGACCGAGTACTCTGTTTCTGGCTACTGTGCCATCCGTCCTGGCCTAAATCGTCATCTTAACAGCACCACAGTAGCACGTAGCCTCAACATAATAAGTGACCCAATTTTCCATCCTGCCAACAATGTTTTTATCAGTATCCTCAAAAAATATCGCAACGCAAATAGACAAGGCTACCCACCACCCTGCAATAAATGCAGCAGATCTAAAAAAAATCTGTGACTCGGATGCTATGTCACCCAATACTGCGCCGGGCTTAGTGAAAAGACTCTGGTTTGAAATACAAATCCACATGGCCCGGCGAGGCAGGGAGGGGTTACGTGAGCTGACACCCAAGTCATTTGAAGTGAAGGTTGACGAAAATGGTTGCAGATATCTAAGCCTAGCACACAACCAGCATTCCAAAAACCACAACCAACCCAGGGAGTTGAACAAAGAAAACACCAGAGGCAGTATTTTTGAGGAGCCTGAGAATGAAAACTGCCCAGTCAAACTGTACCTGAAGCATATTTCAAAAATCCCAGCAGACGCCAAAGCCCTGTACATGCATCCTAGAAGACTCCCCCAAGCATTCCTAGATACTCAGAAAACATGGTACTCGAATGAGCCTATGGGAAAAAATTATTTAGTCTCACTAATGGCACTAATAAGTAAAGAAGCAATCCTTTCAGCAAGATATACCGACCACAGTATCCGTGCCACCTCAGTACAGATCTTGTCAGACGCAGGTCTCCAAGCCAGGGAGATAATGTCAGTAACAGGGCACAAATGTGAGCAGAGCCTGTAAAGTTACTGAAACCATCTACAAATGATAAAAAGAAATGGAGCAATGTCCTGGGTGCACAGGAAACAACATTCAAGATAAAAGACCCAGAAGAACCAGAAGAAAAGCCATGCTGCAGCTCAGCCATGCCACCTACTGGAACCTCATCAACACCATTCAATCTCCTGAATTGTTCCTTCACAGCACCAGTGAATTTTATCAACTACAGCAATTAGAAGGGCACACATTTTATTGTTTTCTCCATCCCAAAGCCAAAGTGCAATGTGCGGGTTATAAAAGCATTTCTTTATTTTCCCCATCCCAGTCCCAAAAAGGGACTACTTTTTCTCCCAACAGTTCAAAGTTCATATATCTGAATGAATAAAAAAAAGTTTTAACTGAAAAACTATTTTGTGTCTCTGTCTCATTAATGTTACCCATTTCCCATTTTCTAAGCGCAATAATACCCTCCAGGGTGGGCGGTATTGTGCTATACCGGATCTTTCAGGGCGCCCCTGGGGCGGTCCGGTATAGCACAATACTGCCCACCCTGTCGGGTATTATTGCTTACATAACGACTCCATTCTAGTTATGGATTTCTATCCATAACAACATTCTACCATACACTATAAAGCTGTTGTGCCTTAGATGTCTCACAGCCATGCCCCTTAAAGGCGGTGCTTGCTCCAGAACAGATGAAATTATACAAACAAAATTTGTCTTTGTTTACAAAACATTTCACAGAGAACTAGTATAGAAAACAGAATACACAAAGTAACAAGCCCCTTGTGCAGAAAATACTGGTTTGACTACTGAGGGGGAAGTAGCTAGCATATTTCCCTACTTCAGTTATTAAATTACCCAGACAGAGAATGATATACGCAGGATTTAAAATACAAAGTGTTATTACCCAGCCTTATTATCATAGAAAATCCATGGGCAAACAATGCCTTGCATGATCTGGTACAGATGATTATAACTCCAGTTTCTCATATCGAATTATGAAACTGAATTGGTATTTAACACCAACAGGCAGTTCATGTAATATGTTCCACTGTTTAAATTGTAGACAGTATTTATTATGTTCCAAAGTTGACTGTAGCAAAGGGTATTCTGCAGAGCAGCAAAGTGATGCAAAAAAGGTCCCTGCTCATGCTTCTTGCAGGATAAAGATGTAGGCAATTAGCTGCTGTGAATGCAGAGAGGTGCCATTTTTCCACTACCAGGAGGATGTACTGTACTCTGCTAACTGACAAAACCTTCTGTATTTGCTGTAAAAGTTTTGTTTACAATTAAACATTATAATGATATATATAACCAGACAACTAAACATCTCCCAAAAGTTAATTTATGGAATACCTCACCTTACACCTCTATTGTCACATGCCTACTTCTTTACCTTCTTCACTCTGAATCAGTGCCCAACCCAATGCCATCCCACTAGGAGTCAAACTCTTGATGCATTTTTAAAAGCAGTTTGCCCACTTCTTTTGATCTGCATACATATAGATTTTTTCTCCATATACAATCTGGAGTTTGACTGGCATTGATAAAACATGGTGGATCCCCAGTTCTCGGAGTTGTGTTCACACCGAGTCAAAACCCTTTTTGCGGGTCCTGTGAAAAAACTGAGGTCTGGATAGATGTACCCCTGATTTTCTTTCCATTCCATCTCTCATTGAACCTGTGCTGCACTCAAAACTGCATCTTATTGGGACGAATGCACAAATACTGCCAGTATTGTCCATTGTGGAGGATTGGGGCCCAAAGTGTGCTCAGGGGTGATACGGTACACTTCACTGACTGCAACATCCTCTTGTATAGCCAGATTGTCTCCCAGCCATAAATATTTAAAGTCTTTTATACTGTCCATCTCTAACTCCCTCTGGGACGCTTGCGAAGTGGATATTTGTTTTTAAGGCTTTTCAGATGGAGTTTCAGGAGTACATTTTCCTTAATCAGCTTGATCTGGTTGTGAAGGCTCTATGTGCAGTACTGCTGGCCAGTTGCCTTCTTTATCAGTAGCCATTACTGTTGCATCAAGAACTACGAATTTGGAAGCACTGTCCATTCATTTCTGAATCTAGTGCCTGATGGCTTTGAGAAATGCAGCATTGCTTAGCTGCGCTTCCTCCAAGTTAGATTGTTTCTCCCCAGCCTTATTTGGTTTCTGCATTGCTGCCTTTCTAGCAGGCTCCTTCTTCTGCTGCTTCCTTCTGACTACAGCCCATTATGCCTAGTATTTCACCACAACCACCACCAATTTTGTATCTCCACAATCAACACAGCACTCTCTTAGCAAAAATATAAAAATGATTGAGTTTCAGTCAAGTTCTGATAAATTATACACCATAGTAGAGGCAAACGCCTTGAAACTCTGAGATGCTGCTGCTATTCTGGTTAGCTGGAAGCTCTACCCTATGGTATGTACTTAAAAATATTAATATAAATATAAATGGGGCTACTCAGATCTGCACACTATTACCAGGGAATCTGTCTGAAATTATGTGGAGAAATCTCAGGTGCCATGTTTGTACAGCAAACACTGCACACATTCCTTGATTATTATTCCAAGTTCAGTCACCAAAGTTGAAAGGGGCTTGAGAGTAATCGTAGCTGATGACCTCAAGGTTAAAGCAGTGTGACAGGCAGTGGGTATAGCCAGTGGACTGTTGGGGTGCATAGGGCAGTGTATCACCAACAGAAGGAAAGAGGTGGTGTTACCACTGTATAGATCACTGGTGAGGCCCCACCTAGAGTACTGTGTCCAGTTCTGGAAAATACATCTAAGGAAAGACATAGAGTGGAGGCAGTCCAGTGGAGGGCAGCTAAAATGGTGCACGGTCTGAATCAGAAGCTCTACAAGGAGAGACTGAAGGACCTCAATATGTACACCCTGGTAAAAAGAAGGGAGAGGGGAGATATGATAGAGACTTATAAATACCTCATGGGGTAAATACGGTACAGGAGGGGAGCAGTTTTCAGAGGAACAGATACAGAAGAACAAGAGGATATGCAATGAAGCTGGAAGGAGCCAAGGAGGTAAATCCAAGAACGATGGGAGGAAGTACTTTTTCACTGAAGAGGGGTGGATGCCTGGAACAGTCTTCCAGTGGAAGTGGTGGGACGAAAACAGTGCTGTGCTTCAAACATGAATGGGATAGGCACAAGGGAACCTTAGCTGGAAGCAAGGTGGGGAGGAAGCCGGAGACAAAGTAGTGTCTGCTGTGACAGTATATGCTGGAAAAAATGGGCAAACCCGGTGGGCCAAGTTGTCCTTATCTGTTGTCAAATTATGTGTTTCTATGTTTATTGCATGGCCACCAGTGGACAGGTTGTCAGTCTCTTGCATTGCCACCAGTGGACAGGTTTTCAGTCCCTTGCATCAGCACCAGTGGAACAATTTTTCATCTTCCTTCAGTTTTATATCTTCACTTAGGTGTCAGCAGTTCATCTCTTTCCTATCTTCTGGTTCTGATAGCCTGGCACATAGATTTTAAAGCTTGACATAGCTAGCCCCCTCTCTTTGTCATCCATTGGTTGCTTTTGATTACCATCCAATGCTTGAAGGCTTGTTATGTATTAATGAGAATTATGACATCCCTTTAAGTAATGTTTTTTCCCTCCTGTCATACCCTAGTCTCCACGGTAGCCCCACAACCCCATCACCAACCTTCTCATGGACTTAATGGTTAACCACTATCTGCACAGAATCATATTGGTTGCTGGCCTACCACAGCAGTCTTGCAGTGGTAGGCCATTTTCAACAGAAGAGCTGAAAAGAACTAAAAGCAGAGGTGATTTATTTATTAATTTATTTTTCATTTCTAACTTGCAGGGTTTGTGTAAGTGAATAAGCAGAAGGGCTTTGGATTAGGGTATTTTGTGTTCTGTTTTTGTTTACTCTTCTATATTACTTAGTAGCAAGGAAGGGGGACTGCTGTAGTTAGCAGACCATTTTCCAGTATCTTGTTGCTGGGCCAGGACAGTTACAATCTGGGAAGCTGATGTGTGTTTGGAGGAGGGGCTGAAGCAGGCTTGCAGGAAGAGAAGAGCTTAAAAGGGGGATCTTAACTGTGGGTTCAGTTAAGAAGGGCTGAAAAGTACTATACAGCAGAGGTGATTAATTCTATTTTATTTTTTTCATTTCAAACTTGCAGAGTTTGTGTAAGTGAATCTCTGATTGAAATTGTTTTTTGCAGGGTATATTTTCTGTTAAATTGTTGTGCATGTTGTCTTGCTGAAAGGAAGGAAAACACTCACCGGGGTGGTGGGTCAGAGCTGTAGCTGATTGTTTCTGAAGGGCATAGGCTTGGTCGCACCAACCCTGCCTCTCACCCCACCCACCCCAAGTGCATCATTTCCTTTATACCAGGGGTTCTGACATCACTTCCCGAAAAGGGCAAAGGACATACACCTGTCATATCCTTAACAGCCCAGCATGATGCGTATTATTCACTCTCTTCATGTCAGACATGACAAAAGATATGAAAAACCTTTGCACTATGTTTGCTAATGACACCAAAATAGGAACAGATGTAGGGAACATGCAGCAAGTAACTTCATTGAGAGAAGATTTAAAAATGATTGAGGAATGGGCCAACTCAAATGGAATGTCCTTTAATCTAGATAAGTGTGTGGTCATGCACCTTGGTGATGGAAATGAGGGGAATATCTACATACTAAATGGGATTCAACGTAAAACTGTTGATAGTGAAAAAGACCTGGGAGTAATAGCCACTAATGACCTCAGTTTCAGTAGACAATGCAGTGACGTAATTAAAAAGGCCAATAAAATCATTGGATGTATATTAAGGCATTCTCTAGTAGGAATAGAGCTTGCCTCATTCCCCTGTATAGAGCAGTTGTCAGGCCGCACCTTGACTATAGCACACCATTGTGGAGTCCTTACTTGAGAAGGGGCATCAAAGGGCTTGAGAGGGTGCACAGAAGGGTGACCAAATTGATCGATGGGCTCCATGATATGACCTGTGAGAACAGGTTGAGAGAGCTAAACATGTACCCTTTGGAGCTCAGACATATCAGGGTGACCTGCTCCAAATGTACAGAATCTCCAGGGACAGTAAACTAATGAGTGGTCTTGGATTCCAAATAAATAGTAGAGAGATATTGCCCTTAGAAGTCACAATTTTCCATATCCAAAAAGGAACCTAAGAAGGAACTTCTATACCCAGTGAATAATCTCACTATGAAACAACCTACCGAGAGAAATAGCAGAGGCCAGTACCTTTGCTATGTTTAAATGCAGGCAAGACAAACATATTTTAAGAGAACACGGGGCTAATTGAACTGCTAGTGCAGGAGATGGACTCCATGGGCTAGTGCCTTCTGTTCATCTTATTGTCCAAGTATAGATCCAGGTATAGGGGGTAAATGCACACACATACACACACTAGCACACACTAACAAAACAGAAAAAAAAAGAAAAAAGAAAAAATGTAAACAGGAAGGGAGAGAGACATGTGGGGAGTGGTACAATGCACTGGATGTGGGGTGGCAGTCTTCCAGGAGACATTCTGGAGGCAGCGATGCTGCCCTATTTGTAGGCACCTCTCTGGTTTGAAGGAGGAAGTTTCCCATCGTTAGGCTGACCTGGCGAGGATTCTGAAAATCTCCTCCCCCCGCCCAGGGACCACCAGGGCTGCCACTGCTGCCTCAGAGGTTGCCAAGAAAGAGGAGCAGCTGGACCATGGTGAGCCCAGGGAGGGTGAGGGTGGTAGAACAGAGGTACATCCCCCCAGTTGTACAGCTCCACAATTCATATGCCATTCCAGTGGAGTGTGGTTCCTCTATGGAGGCACCTGCAGTGGAGACCAAGGAGGATGCTGGGAACCTCCACAAAGGAGACCCACAGGAGGATGGTATGGCACCCCAGAGGGGAAGGAAACAACTGCTGGTGGGGGACTCAGTCATTGAGGGGGTAGAACTGGGGAAGGGAAGGGAGAGGGAGGCAAGGTGCCTACCTGGTGCCATGGCTTGGTGGGACAGGAAGCAAATCCTCAGGATCGTGGGAGCAGTTGCATGGGAGAGGGAGCTGGAAGTCATTGTCAACCTAGGGACAAATGGCCTGGCTGGGAATGGGATCTGAGCAGGGCAGGAGGAGATTGTGGAGTTGGGGAAGGGATTTAGACAAGTAGCGCTCATGGTGTCCTTCTACGAGGTGCTGCCTGTCTATGGCATGGATGAGGCCAGGGTACTGCACAACATGGGATTCAATGAATAGCTCAAAAACAGGTGTAGTTCAGGGTTTTGGCTTCATTGGGGACTGGGGATCCCCCTGGAGGGATACAGGTCTGTACTGATGCGATGGTCTGCATATGTCCGGGAGGGGAACCAGGATCCTAGGTGATAGGTTTAAATTCTTCGTTGACAAGCATTTAAACTAGCCAAGGGGGAAGGCACTGAAAAGGAGCAGGGAAATCCCATCCCCCTCCCCCCATAAAACACAGTAATTAGTGTGACACTTGGACAGCTGGTTCTGATCACCGTATCAATTTTTGTATATAACAATGTGTTACTGATTGTCTCTGCTGAGAAATCTGGTGCTGTTGAAATGACCTCACTCACCCCCCCAAGGTCTCAGCAAAAAGATGAAAGATGAAAGCCTTGAGCTAATTACAGACTAGAACAGGCCTTAATCAAGGATCTCTTTTTTTATCTAAGTTAATTATAACTTTAGTGGCTAAGAGGGAAATCATAAACCTTTATGGCATTAAGGGGAAGAGTGCAGGATTATGTGACACTGATGCAAAGTCATAAATGCTTTGATGTCTGTGTGAGAGAGGATACTGCTTATAGATGAAAGGAAATTTATAGACTTGATTGGGGAAGTCACATGGGGAAAGGAGTTTCTGATGATGTAACCTTAATTATCTTACCTTCTAATATGATAAAATATTGTGGGTGTATGATTTTTCATAAACAGGGAAGAGCCAGGTGACCTCATTCAAAGAGGTGGGGAAAACCAGCTTTTAAACAATATTCTTTTTTCCCTTCAGAGACACTTTTATCTACGCTCTGACAAAGAAACATCTGTGAGCACTTTAAGCAGGTATTTAGAGAGAGAGAGAGAGAGAGAGACAAATCTAAGTACTGTAGTAGGAATTGCACTGTTAAAACCTTGTTCTTTTAAAAGAATGTTTGGTTCTTGTGATATGTAGTTATGTATTTTAAGTTTTACATTTTTTTATCTATTTTAGTAAAACTCTATTTTTTAGAGCCTACCTGGTCTGTCTTTGAATTTCTTTTCTTTAACAAGTGGAGTATACAGTATATGGTTAAAGCAGACACTGTGCATAAGCTTGAATGGAGATACCAAACTGGAAAAAGGTGAGAGTTTAAATCTGAGGTCTTTTATTAGAGTTTTTAAGGGTTCATTTTTGTACACCTGGTTAGGTGCCCATAGGCAAAGATATTTGGCCCCCCGAAGACACAATTATCTGAGCCTGTGTATTGCGTACACTAGCAAGAGATTCACAGTTTGAATCCCTCCACGACTTGAGACCAAAGGTTGATTCGAACCCACAAAAACAGACAGGAGGGTTACCCTGTTTCTGTTAACTGTTCACAAGACTGCGCTTGGAGGTTGGCACTTTGGGAATAGAGGCTGACCTGCTAGGTGGGTTTATGACAGTTACTGAAATAGCTCTGAAGGTAGAGAGTCGAAGGGAGCAGGACAGGGGTCCATGGAGAAAAAGGCAAAGACAGTAAGGACAGGGATGGGACTAAAAGGGGTAAAACTATCAAAAAATGGAGGGCGATGAGTACTGATGCATGCAGACTGGGTAACAAGCTCCCTGAACTAGTGGCCTTGATGGAAGAGTGATGTCTGGATATTGTGGCAGTCGCAGAAACATGGTATACAGAGAACCATGACTGGGATGTCAGCATACCAGGGTACACAATCTACAGGTGGGACAGGGAGGGTAAAAGAGGAAGAACAGCTCTCTATGTAAGGGAAGGGATCAGAGCAATGGAACTAAAGGGTAAACAGGAAGAAGAGGAGGCACTTTAGGTGCCCCTGGAGACAGGAAATGGCACCACAATCTGCACAGGGGTTGTGTACAGACCCCCATCTCAGAGGGAGACAGTGGACAAGGAAATGATAGAAGGCATCCTTAGAATGGCAGAAAAAAGGGGAGTTATTGTTGATGGGGGACCTGAATATGCCAGATGTTAACTGGAGCACCTTTGCTGCAGCCACATCCACAAGCAGGGTCATTCTCAATGCCCTACAGGGTGCATGCCTCAGACAGCTAGTGCTGGAGCCCACTTGGGAGGGAACAGTCTTAGATCTGGTACTCTCAAACAGGGACGGAGAGAGGATCTCAGATTTAATGGGTAGCCATTTGGGAACAAGCGACCATCAAACAGTGTTGTTCATGATAAACACAGCCGTAGAGTCAAGCCACACAAAGGAAAGGGTATTGGACTTTAGGAAGACTGACTTTGGCAAAATGGGAGCGTGCCCCAGAATAGTTCTAGCAAATGGGCAAGGAGGGGTGGAGGAACAATGGGGAAAAATCAAAACTGCCATCACAGAGGCAACAAGCCTTTGTCTGAAGCAAATAAACAAAACAAAACAAAGGAAAAAAACACTATGGTTCTCAAAAGAGGTGGCAGGGAAGGTTAAGTAGAAAAAGATAGCATTCAGGAAATATAACACAGAAGGAGCAGGACAGAGAACTGTACAAGTTAAAGCAGAAGGAAGTGGGAAAGGCAGTCAGAATGGCAAAGGTCCAAACTGAGGAAAGGATGACCAACCAAGTTAAGAAGGGGGATAAAACCTTTTATAGTTAACTTTGGGGAGTGAAGAAAGACATAGGGAGGGATACTGAGGCTTAATAAAGGGGGAGGTGGGTGGGAAGAGGGTGACAATGAAAAAGCAGGGATACTAAATGAATACTTCTGCTCAGTATTCACAAAAGAAGAGGATGGAGAGGTACCTAAACCAAACAATAGAAGCACTCTGGATGGGGAGGATCGATACCAGTCCATTCACAGAAGAAAGGGTCCAGAAAGAACTCCTAGAACTGAAGGTGGAAATATCAATGGGGGCCTGATGGGATTCACCCCAAATTTGAAAAGAATTAGTGACACCATTACTGTAACTACCATTTTTAACAAATCATGGGAAGGTGGTGTGGTACCTGAGGAATGGAGGAGGGTGAATGTGATTCCCCTTCACAAAAATGGGAGCAAGGCAGAGGCAAGAAACTACAGACCTGTTAGTTTGACCTCAGTGGTAGGGAAAATGATGGAATCACTTCTGAAAGAAACAACTGGTGAGTACTTAGAGGCCAGTGGGGCACAGGACCAAGGCAGTAAGGATTCACGGTTGGAAGGTCATGTCAGACGAATCTAATTGATTTCTTTGACTGGGTGACCAAAGTAATAAACCAGGGAGGGGCTGTGGACATGGTCTACCTAGACTTTAGCAAGGCATTTAACACAGTCCCACACAAAAGATTAATACACAAGTTAGCCAGCCTTGGAGTGGGTCCCAGGGTAGTAGCCTGGGTAAAATATTTGCTGGACAACAGGATGCAGAGGGTAATAGTAAACGGAGTCCACTCCAAAGAAAGGAGGATTACTAATGGGGTACTGCAGGGTTCAGTACTGGGACCGGTCATCTTTAATGTCTTTATAAGTGAAGGAAAAGTATGCCTCTTTGCAAGCAACACAAAGATCTGCAACAGGGTTGATACACAAGGGAGGGTAGAAAGGATGAGAAAGGACTTGGCAAGGTTGGAGGAATGATCAAAAGTATGGCAGCTTAGACTCAATGCAAAGAAGTGTAAAGTAATACACCTGGGAAACAAAAACCCAGGGGAAGAGTACACAGTTGGGGGTACTAACAACAACCAATACGGAAAGGGACCCAGGGGCAGTCATAGCTCATGACCTAATGGTTGGCAACCAATGTGAGAAGGCAGTAAGGAGGGTTAGGAGGATATTGGGATGCATAGGGAGATGCATCACCAGTAAAAAACAAGAAGTTGTTATCCCTCTGTACAGACAGTTGGTGAGACTCCATCTGGAGTACTGCATGCAGTTCTTGAGACCCTTTATCTGCAAAGATATAGACAGGATGAAGGCAGTCCTGAGGAGGGCAGCTAAAATGGTGCAGGGCCATACAAAGAGAGACCAAAGGAGCTTATTATATATATATACCCTCGATGAAAAGAGGGAGAGAGGGGACATGATAGGAACTTTCAAGTACCTCAAGGGAGTCAACAAAGTCCAAGAGGGTAGCATCTTTCAGAAAAAGAGATGTGCAAGAAAAAGGGGCACAATTTGAAGATAGAAGGGGGACAGCTCCGGGGCAATGTGAGAATGTTTTTTTTCACATAGATGGTGGTGGACACATGGAACAACTTTGCTGAGGAGGTAGAGGGGTCAAAAACAGTGGGTGAATTCAAGAATGCATGGGACAGACATATGGCAATTCTAGTGAGAGGTAGGAGGAAGTAGGCTGTTGGTTAACTAGGATCTGCGGCTTATCCAATAGGTAAGAAAATGAGCAGACTGGGTGGGCAAAGCGGTCCTTATCTGCCATCAAAGTCTATGTTTCCCTGTTTCTATGCTTCTTCCTCTAGGGTATCAGTGTGCAACAATGTGCATGTGTGCTTTGATGCACTTGAGGGCCAGCATTCACAAACAGTCCCACCCCTCTTGCTGCTCTCGCTGGTGCTACCACCTGGCCTCCACCAGACAGCAGTAGTGGCAAGATGCAGGAACTCCACCACCATGAAGGCTGCCCCTGGGATGCTTAACCCTCTCTCCTCTAGCTGGTCCCTGACAACCTGCTCTTTTTCCTGAACATGGGTCACTGGCATCACAAGCTATAGCCCTACCACTGCACCGATGGGCTGTCCCACTTCTAGTAATGTTTTTTACTGGGTGGTACCCTTAAAAAGTTTATTTACTTGCGCTTTTTTATTAGTTCCCATATCTTCTTATTGAATTTGGATACATTTATAAAAAGTGCATTCCTCTATAAAGAAATTGATCTCACAAACAGATGGATCTTTTTCAACCCCATCACTTATCCATATATTACGTCAGGCAGTGGAAGGTAGGGCCCCCTGTCACCTATGATTTCATACTTTTATGCTGCTTTACAGGTTAAATCTTGGGATCTTCTAGCCCCACTATGACATACTTAGGAGACAGATTTAACTATTAAGTTAGAAGACTCAGCCTGGGAGAGACACCTGCGCCATCTACAAAACCCCACCAATTCCTACCTTTGGAAGGAATTTGTGTGGAAATTGACGATATGATTTTTTCGAACCCCAGCCATCCACTCTCTTCTTTATCTTCAGATTATCCACTTACTTGTTTACCTCTTCCCCTTCCTCTCCTACTTTCCTTGCCTATCCACTCTCTTACCCCTCCCTCTCCTCTCTCCCTACCTTTTTCCCTCCCTCCCCTAGCCACATAACCTTACAGTTTGGCACTTATCGAACTGTACTGCTCTACCTATCTCCTTTAAATGTTCTCCTGTGTTACTCATTCCAATCTATTATTTGTTCTCACAGTACTTTTTACTTGCATTAGTCTTTTATCAAAGTGCTTGTATCAAATATCCAGACATTGTTGTTTCTCACTCTGATTGTACTGCTTTCATGTGCTGTGTCACATGTATATTATTCTTTTGCCAAAGTGCTTGTATCAAATATCCAAACGTTGTTTCTTCACTCTGATTGCATTGCTTTCATGTGCTGAGTCACATGTATATTGTTTTGTCTGTAAACTGTTTTCTCCCGGGTTGTGCCTGAAAAAAAGGCATTGTTTGCCTAGTGCACTCACCCGGTTACCAAAAGCAAAATACATAAATAAATAAATAAAATATATTTCAGGCCAAGGGGCTGCCTGCTGGAGAGATTGTGGCTACTCTCCAGCAACTCATGGACATATTTTAAAAGGATGCCCTAAGCAGCATCCTTTTTTGGACTCACTAAAGAGAGAGATTGAGACCCTCATATACACCACGATTAATTTTACATCAGAAGTTTTCTTATTTTCCAATTATGAGACCTCCCTTCTATCTTCACCAAATAGGAAGTCATTAGATATCTCTTAGTGGCAAAAAAAAAACCCATCACTCAGAGATGGCTATCTAATGTCATCCTTAGCATTTCCCGGTGGCAAGATATCATGATACAAATTTACAAGATGGAGAAGCTGACGGCACTTACAAATCATCGCCTGAAAGATTTTGAAATATTTTGGCGGTGTTGGGTTATTTATATTATGGCACAGTAGTGAGAGTTTGTACCATAAAAAGGGGATGGTGGGAGGCTCCTGGAGTGTGGATTGGGTTGACGAAAGATATTTAAGAATGATACTTCTTTTCTGTGTGAGTAAGCTCTAACTTTGTTGTAGCTAACAAAAGGAGAAAATGATAATATATAATTAGAACAATAAATGTATCACTGCCTTCCCCCATCCCCCCATTGAGAAAGCCCCCTCCCCCCATATATCACTATCAGGTAACATAATTTCCATTGGAAGGTTCCTGCACCTCTCTAAGTAAAATGTCTGGTTGTCTCTTGACTGTATTGCTTGTTCACTGTATCTTCTCATATCTAACAGACCAAATTATTTGATTTAGTTAACTATGGAAACAGTATAGCCTTTGTATAAGTGGACTAATTGATTTGTTAAACAACAGCCATTGTTATGAATGTTGTGATTTTAACTGTTAATAATTTAAATAAAAATAAAGTAAAAAAAAATAAAATAAAAGTGCATTTTCATGTTAGTCATAAACGCAGAGGAATGTGTATGTGCAATCGTACACAAGGCTGTTTTTCAATCGAGAGTTTCCATGGTAACAAGAGAACTCGAGAGAGTGCAGCTCGAGAGGTCTCATTACAATGGAAGCCTCAGGATCAAAAAACAGCCTTATATGTGTATGGTTGCTCATACACAGTCTTTTATAGTGTATGGGCAACCATTAATAGAAGCCTGTGGCCTTATTGTAGCAATTTTTTTCCCAGCGCCACTCACTTCCTGGGCAAGCTCTCACCACTGCAGCTGCTTCATGAAGTATGGAAGTTTCAGCAGTGTGCATGTGTGAAGATATGCTATCTTGATGTGTTGCAGTAGTGATGTCACTAGTGCAGCACAACACCATGACGTAGCTACTGAAGCACAACAAGCCTATTCTAGGGATGGAATTCCATCTGCAACAGTGTTCCACCAGACACTATAAATGCTCATGAATGGTGTCAATTGTATTTCTGTGTGAGTCATACTTTGGAAGAAAAGCAGTTTACTCTCTAGTTAACATTTTAGAAGTCCTGTAGGCTTGTTAAACATGTCCTTTGGTAGTTAAAATGTCCTGTACAAGTGGGTATAAAATAGGTGATTATAACATTTGGCATTATTTCACAAAATGCAAAAATCTTTTCTCAGTTGTCTTCCTATGTTAGCTGTCTTACAGCTTAATTGTAAAGCATCACTTGCCACAGTTAAAGTTGTCTTCCAAACAGAACATATTTGAACGCTTCAGTCAGTGCCTCTTGATTTACAGTACTTAGGCAGTGGTCTCCTAGCTGTTTGATGTTATCTTGATGGAGGTTTCAGTGTCATGCATCATAGAAACAAGTCCATGAAGAAAAAAATACTCGCCTTAGTAATGTTTCTTCTAATGGAGTCTTGCTATATTATGACAATTGCAGTATGACCGCAGGTTAGAACTGCTCCGGAGGTGAAATAGTTAACTTTCCATGCAGGCATGGAACTTAGAGCTCGAGCTCAGTTGAAACTCTGTCTGTTGTCCTTCAAACACAAACTGTCAGATCTTTATGAGCTAAAACTCACTAAGGTTCTGTGTGGAAGCTGTAAACCTACACTAGCCAACTGACTACTAACATAAACACTCATTTTTGGCCTAAAACAAAGACTCAAGTTAGGAGACCCAAAAATGCAAAAACACAACACCAATTCACCCAAAAAGGTAGGTGAAAAACAACAAGGTGGGCATCAAAAAAAAAAAAAAATAGTGCCATCCCTGTACTGCCCACCCACATCCCCAAAACAGAGGTTCTGAGAGGGGCAGGCAGGGAGGGAGGTCATAATATAGCAAGACTCCATTAGAAGAAACAACATTACTAAGGTGAGTAATTTTTCTTCAAACAACATGAAGTCTTGCTATATTATGACAATTACAGACCTACACAGCAGTACTCCATGGAAGAGGGACAGAACCTACCTAGGAAATAGGCTCAGCATGGCTGTGTAAACCGAGCATCACTCCCAGCCTGGATGTCCAGGGAGTAATGCTTGGTCAAAGTGTGAACTGTTTTCCAGGTAGCTGCTTGACATATTTCTAGAATAGGAATGTCTCTGGCAGCAGCCAGAGAAGCAGCTGCACCTCTGGTAGAGTGAGCCCTCAGGCCTGAGGGGGGAACTTTACCCAACTTCTCATAGCAGAATTGGATACAAGAGACAATCCACCTGGCAATGGATCTTTCAGTGGCTGGCTTCCCTTTACCAACTTCGCCATAGGTGAGGAACAGTTGAAGTGAGTCAAACCTATGACCTTTGGTATGCTCTATGTAGTAACTAAGGGCTCTCTTCATATCTAGGCTGTGCAGCATCCTCTCCCCAGAGGAGGAGTGGTCAGTGAAGTACACTGGAAGTGAAATAGATTGATTAAGGTGGAAATCTGAAACCACCTTAGGCAGGAACTTTCTGTTAGTCTGAAGGACCACCTTATCTCTGCGAAAAGAGATAAACTCCTGCTCCACTGACAATGCTTGTAATTCACTTATGTGTCTGGCAGAGGTGATGGCTACCAAAAACACAGTTTTCCAAGTCAAGTACTTGAGCTCAGCTGAAGACAAGGGCTCAAAGGGGGGTTGCATAAGCTGAGCAATGCAAACATTAAAATCCCAGGCAGGGGCAGGATCCCTGAATGGAGGGTTGGTGTGAAACAACCCCTTAAAAAACTTGGAGAATACAGGATGAGCTGAAAGGGAAGAGATTTACCTGCTGAAATAAAAAGCAGACACAGCTGCCAAGTGCACCTTCAGGGTAGCTGGTCTCAGCCCCAAGAATTCAGGAGGACCATATAATCCAGGACTGTGGGTAGATCAGCAGACTGAGGAAATATGCTTTTCCGAGCACCATATGGAAAACCTTTTCCATTTGGAATTGTAAGTAGCCCTGGTGGAAGGCTTCCTTACTGCCTTCAATATATCCATTACACCTTGGGAAAGGTGTAAATCAGCAAACTCTAACTCTTCAAGAACCAAGCCTTGAGATTGAGAGATTTGAGAGTCGGTACCAGACCCTTCCTGGGCACAGGTTAACAGATTGTGATTCCTGGGAAGGGACAGGGAGGATGGACTGCTAAGGACAGCAGGAGTGGATACCAGGGCTGTCTGGCCCAATCCGGAGCTATCAGAATGACTTTGCATGATTGGGATCTGATTTTGACTAGCACTTTGAACAGGAGAGGAAAGGAGGAAGACATAGAGAAACTTCCCCTCCCAACTGAGGGCTAAGGCATCCAGTGGGAGTGAGCCCAACACTGGGGGCCTGCAGCAAAAAAGAGGAAGTTGGTGATTGTCTGGGGCTGCAAAAAGATCTATCTGCGGGGTGCCCCATCTGGCAAACACTACTCCCAAGACCAGGGGATCCAGTGACCATTCGTGGTGGCCCTGGGAAATCCTGCTGAGAGCATCTGCCAGGACATTGTCCTTGCCTGGGAGGTGAACTGCCATAAGGGAGGTGTTCAGGGAGTAAGCCAGAGACCACAACTTCATTGCTTCGGTGCACAAGGCCGTAGACCGAGTGCCCCCTTGCATGTTGATGTAGCTTGGCAGAAGATACCAGGAAAAAGGACTGCTGTGTGACTGAACTTCTCTGCTGGGACTAAAGTAGAAGAACTTTTGTATTTGGACCATTAATTTAGGGTAAAAAAACTAACATACAAAACAAAAAAAAAAGTGTGTGTTTGGGTTAACTGAACTGAATGGGTAACTGAAAAGTCATCTAGGTGTAAATCTCAGGTGACTGAAAGGACCTAACTGCTGTGAGGTTTAAATTACTTGTAGAAAGATCTGGTAAGTAGGGGGAGTGGCTTAGCTAGAAGGAAGCTACATTTAAAGACTGCCTTAGAAAGATTCTGCTAATAGCTTGGCAGAAGACACCAGGAAAAAGGACTGCTGTGACTGAACTTCTCTACTGGGACTATATTGCCCTCCTTCCTCCCTCCACCCCCACCCAAAGCTAGTTCTATTTTATAGGCACAGGATTTGACTGACAACAGGAACTTCCTGTTTAGGGGCAGGAAGTGAGTGATCACAGAACCACCAAGGACCCACCATCCTAGAAGGGCAAGAGTAGCTCTCTGGGCCCCTCTAGCTGCTGGAGGTCTGCCTCTAAACAAGTAAGTGGTCTACTGAGAAATATAGGATATTCTTGTCTCAGAACAGGAGAATCAGGAGCTTAAAAGGCACACAGGCAGAAAGTAAGGAGAGAGAGAGAGAAAATTAAAACAGAGGAAAGAGTAAGGATTGCAAACAGTTAAGGGCCAGAAATAAGACATGATTGGAGTGGTGCAGTGCAGTGGTGAGCAGCAGTCTTCTGGGAGATGTTCTGGAGGATGCGGTGTTGTCCCATCTGCAGGCACCTCTCTGGGCTGAGGAGGAGGTTGCTCATCTCCAGGCTGAGTTGGCCAGGATTTGTGGGACCTCCTTCCATCCAGGGACCACCAGTGCCACTGCCATTGCCTCAGAGGTTGCCAAGAAGAGGAGGCGGTTGGACCACAGTGGGCTCAGGGAGGGTGAGGGTGGTGGAACAGAGGCACATCCCTCCAGTTGTACCTCTCCACAATTCCTATGCCATTCTGGCAAAGTGTGGTTCCTCTATGGAGGCACCTACAGTGGAGACCAAGGAGGATGCTGGGAACATCCACAAAGGAGACCCACAGGAGGGTGGCAGGGACCCTGCAGGGGAAGGAAACAACTCCTGGTGGGGGATTCCATTGTTAGGAAGGTAGAACTGGGCAAGGAAGGGAGAGGGAGGTGGTGCCTGCCTGGCACCATGGCTTGAGGGACAGGGAGCCGAATCCTCAGGATTGCCAGAGCAGCTGCACAGGGAGGAGCTGGATGTCATTGTCCACTTAGGGACAAATGACCTGGCTAAGAAAGGGATTAGAGAAGTGCAGGAAGAGTTTGTGTAATAGGGAGGGCCTTAGTCAAGTAGCATGCACGGTAACCTTCTGAGGTGCTACCATCTATGGCATAGGAGAGGCTAGGGTGTTCCATTACCATGGGATTCAATCAGTGGTTGAAAAACTGTTGTGGAGCTCAAGGATTTGGCTTCATTGGGACTGGGGTCCACCTGGAGTGACGCAAGCCTATACTGGCATGATGGGCTGCATCTGTCCGGGAGGGGAACCAGGATCCTAGGTGATAGGTTTAAATGCTTCATTGGCAAGCTTTTAAACTAGCCAAGGGGGAGGCACTGGAAAGGAGCAGGAAAATCCTAGCCCCCCCCAAAACAATCACGGTAGTGAGTGTGGCAAACACCAACATGGAGGTGTCGATAGGGAGAAGGGCAGGGGTAAATGGAGAAAGTGACAAAGGCAAGAAGGACAGGGATGGGGCAAAAGGGGGGGAAGGCCATCAGGAAATGGAGGGTAACCAGTACCAATGCCCGTAGTCTGGGCAACAAGCTCCCTGAGCTGGTGGCCTTAATGGAAGAGGGATGCCTGGATATCATAACAGTCACAGAAACATGGTACACAGAGAACCATGACTGGGATGTTAACATACCAGGGTACATAACCTACAGGAGAGACAGGGAGAAGGGGGAGGAGCTCTCTATGTAAAGGAAGGGATAAAAGCAACTGAACAAAAGAGTAAACAGGGAGGAGAGGAGGCACTGTGGGTCACCTTGGAGACTGGAAAGGGCACCACAATCCGCACAGGGGTTGTGTACAGACCCCATGTCAGGGGGAAGGAATGGACAAGGATATGATGGAAGGCATTCTTAGAATGGCAGAGAAAGGGAGATACTGTTGATGGGAGACCTGAATATGCCAGATGTTAACTGGAGCACATTTGCTGCAGCCACATCCAAGAGCAGGGCCATTCTTGACACCCTACAGGTGGCAGGCATTGGACAGCTAGTTTAGGAACCCACTGGGAGGGAGCAATCTTAGACCCTCATACTCAACGGGGGCAGTGAGAGGATCTCAGATCTAGAAGTGGGTTGCCATCTGGGGACAAGTGACCATCAAACAGTGTGGTTCACGTTAAACTCAGCTACAGAGTCAAGCCATACAAAGTGAGGGTACTGGACTTTAGGAGGGCTGACTTTGGCAAGATGGAGAGTGCCTCAGAAAAGCACTAGCAAACAGGCTAGAAGGAGGGTGGAGCAACAATGGGGAATTATCAAAACTGCCATCACAGAGGCAACAAGCCTTTGTGTGAAGCAAATAAACAAATCAAAACAAAGAAAAGCCACTATGGTTCTCAAGAGAGGTGGCTGTGAAAGTCAGGAAGAAAAGATAGCATTCCGAAGTATAAGGAAACACAGAAGGAGCAGGACAGAGAGCTGTACCAGTTAAGGCAGAAAGAAGCAGGGAGGGAAGTCAGAATAGCAAAGGCCCAAACTGAGGAAAGATAGCCAACTCAGTTAAGAAGGGGATAAAACCTTTTATAGGTACATCAGCGGCGTAGAAAGACAAAAGGGAGGATAGTGAGGCTGAATAGAATTGAGCGGTGGGTGGGCAGAGGGGACAGTGAAAAAGCAGGAATACTGAACGAATATTTCTGCTCAGTATTCTAAAGAGGAGGGGAAGTGCCTAATCCAATTAACAGAAGCACTCTCGATAGGGGGTCGATCCCAGTCCTTTCACAGAAGAAAGGGTTTGCAAGAACTCCTAAAACTGAAGGTGGACAAAGCAATGGGTCCTGATGGAATTCAACCCAGAATTCTAAAAGAATTAAGGAAGGAACTAGTGAAACCACTGGCTACTCTTTTAATAAATCATGGAGGATGGTGGTACCGAGGACTGGAGGAAGGCGGATGTGATTCCTTCACAAAACTGGGACCAAGACAGAGGCAGGAAACTACAGACCTGTCAGTCTGACCTCTGTGGTAGGGAAAGTGATGGAGTCACTTCTGAAGGAAAGAATAGTTGAGTACCTAGAGGTCAGTGGAGCACAGGATCCAAGACAGCATGGGTTCACAGCGGGAAGGTCATGTCAGACGAATCTAATAGATTTCTTTGACTGGGTGACCAAAGTAGTAGACCAGGGAGGGGCTGTGGACATGGCATACCTAGACTTTAGCAAGGCATTTGACACAGTCCCACACAAAAGATTATTAGTCAAACTAACCAGCCTGGGAGTGGGTCCCAGGGTGGTAGCCTGGGTAAAACATTGGCTGGACAACAGGACACAGAAGGTAATTGTAAATGGAGTCCACTCTGAAGAAAGGGCGGTTACTAGTGGGGTACCTCAGGGTTCAGTATTGGGTCCAGTCCTTTTTAATGTCTTCATCAGTGGCATTGCAGAGGGACTGGAAGGAAAAGTATGCCTTTTTGCAGATGACACAAAGATCTGCAACAGGGTTGATACACAAGGAGGCGTGGAAAGGATGAAAGGGACTTGGCAGCTTGGAGGAATGGTCAGGCGTATGGCAGCTAGGATTCAATGCAAAAAGTGCAAAATAATGCACCTGGGAAACAAGAACCCAGGAGAAGAATACACAATGGGTGGGGAGGTAGTAACAACAACAAAACAGGAAAGGGACCTGGGGTAATCATATCAGATGACCTTAAGGTTAGCAAGCAATGTGAGAAGGCAGTAGGGAGGGCCAGGGTATACTGGGATGTATGGAGAGGCATCAGCAGCAGAAAACAGGAAGTTGTTATCCCTCTGTACAGACAGTTGGTGAGACCCCATCTGGAATACTGTGTCCAGTTCTGGAGACCCCATCTCCGTAAGGACATAGACAGGATAGAGGCAGTCAGAGGAGGGCAACTAAAATGGCCAGGGTCTGCAAGAGAAGTCATATGAGGAGAGAGACTAAAGGAGCTTAATATGTATACCCTTGAGGAAAGAAGGGAGAGGGGACATGATAGAAACTTTCAAGTACCTCAAGGAATCAACAAAGTCCAAGAGGGTAGCATCTTTCAGAAAAGAGCCTTGCAAGAACAAGGGACACAATTTAAAGACAGAAGGAGGGTGGTTCAGGGGCAATGTGAGGAAGTATTATTTCACAGAGAGGGTAGTGGATGCATGGAACAGCCTTCCTGAGGAAGTTGTGTGGTCTAAAACTGTGGGAGAATTCAAGAATGCATGGGACAGACATAAGGCAATTCTTGTGGGGGGCAGGAAGATATAGGCTGTTGGTTAACTAGGATCTGCGGCCTATCCTGTAGGTAGGGAAATGGGCAGACTAGATGGGCCTAGCGGTCCTTATCTGCTGTCAAAGTCTATGTTTCTATGTTTCTATGTACCACATTGTAGTGGTGTTGTCTGTTCTGACCTGAATACTCTTGTTCTGAACAGATTTGGAAAAAGCTTGAAGTGCTAGAAAAACTGCTCTGAGCTCCAACAGGTTGATGTGGAGCAGAGATTCCTGGGGAGACCACAGACCCTGGGTGGTGAGGTCACCCATGTGAGCTCCCCAGCCCAAGAGGGACGCATCTGTAGTAAGGATTAGAGAATGAGACTGAGTGACAAAAGGAACCCCTTGTCTCAGGTTGCTCTGATCCTGCCACCACTGTAGGGCTTGGATCAGGGTTCGAGTTACTGGGATCAGCTTGGTAAGAGGATCCTTTCTTTGAGACCAAAAAGCTCTCAAATGGAACTGGATGTCCCTCATCTGAAATCTTGCTCCTTGCACAACTGCTGTGGAAGCAGCCATGTGTCCTAGGAGCTGCAGAAAATGTCTTGCTGGCCGGGAGACCTGCAGGGTAAATGAGGAGGCCAGGGAGACTAGGGTCTTTGCCCTGTCCAGGGGGAGGAAGGCCCTGGCTTCCTGTGTGTTCAGTTCTGCGCCTATGAAGGTAAGAAGCTGGACCGGCTCTAGAACTGACTTTGAGAGATTCAGAAGGAAACCTAGAGAGGAAGCAGTTGCTCGCGTTATCTGATGGTGTAAATTGACCTGGTCTGGGACTGGCCTACTAAGAGCCAATCGTCCAGGTAAGGAAAGATGGCAATCTTGCCTTCTTAGGTAGGCAACTGCTACAGCCAGGCATTTGGTGAATACCCTTGGGGCAGAAGTGAGGCCAAGGGCATTGCTCTGAACTGGTAGTGGCCTGAGGGCAGCTCGAACCTGAGGTACTTCCGATGGGAGCTTCTGATGGGAATATGGAAGTAGGCATCCTTGAGGTCCAGGGAAGCTAGCCAGTCCCCTGGCCTTAGAGAGGGTAGGATAATTCCCAGAGTCACCATTTTGAACTTTGGCTTTAAAAGGTGCTTGTTTAAATATCTGAGATCCAGGATGGGACGCCATTCTCCTGTCTTTTTTGGGGTAAGGAAGTACCTGGAGTACAAACCTTTGCCCTGGTGTAGGGGAGGAACCCTTTCCACAGCTCTGAGAGCCAGGAGGGTAGAGACCTCTGCCTCTAGGGAGAGTGCCCTGATGGAGTTGCAGGTGGAAAAGATCTGGTTCTCAGCTTTGGAAATTTTTTGAAGCTGAGAACCAGTCCCCGCTTCTACTACTCCAAGACCCACTTGTCTGATGTTAAAGACTTCCAGTCCTGGACAAAGTAAGCCAGCCTGCCCCCTACAGGTAGAGGAGAATTGGCCCTGGCAAACCCATCAGGGTGCCTGCTTGGCAGGGGCTTTGGGCTGAGGGGTGGAAGCAGACCTGCTTGTACCCCATCTGCCTCCCTCTAAAGAACCCCCTCGAGCATAGGCGGAAGAGGAAGCTTGGCTTGGTAAAAGGCCTATGAAAAGGCCTGCCCCTGCCTCTAGGAAGCTGCTTTTGAGGAGTGGCCTGCCTTTCCTTGGCCTGTGCACCCTATAGGTGGTCCTATATTCATCCATTTTCTTCATGTAATTTCTGTTTGCTCCCAAATAGAGAATTTCCACAACAGGAAAATTCATGGCCTTAGACTGGGTATCCTGAGACAGGGTAGTACATCTGAGCCAAGCCATCCTGCGAAGTGCCACAGATGTAGCCATGACTCTTGATGAAACATCATTAGAGTCCACTGCAGCATGAAATTGCACCTTGGATGCCTCAATACCATCCATAGCCACCTGTTCCAGCTCGCTGGCAAGCTGGTCAGGGACTTGTTTGTTTGACCAGCACAGTATCCCATCTGGATTTCTTGGTACCTAGCAGCATAAGCCATATAATTTGTTTGTCTGAGTCCCAAGATGCTGCCATGTACTGTTTCTTTGCCATAGCATCAATCTTCCTGAAGTCCTTCTCAGGGGGGTGTGAAGCTAGGGGAATATTAGCCTCGACACAGGCTGCAGCCTGCACTACCCCCACATGGCTGAATTGTTGAGTGAGGAAATCTGTGTCGGAGCCTGATAAGGTATACCTCTTGTCCATCCTTTTATCCACAGGAGGTATAGTGTGAGGAGTTTTTAAAACTTTTACTGTCTGTTTCCGAAAAGATTTATGCAAAGGAATAGACAGTCTCCTAGACTCTGGAATATCCATCATTTCTACATAGTCTGGCTCCTCTTGGTCATCAACAGCTTCCTCAACAGGAAGCTGGAGAGTTTCAGCAACTTTTTTATAAAACATGAAATTTATTTTATTTATTTTATTTTAGCTTTTGTTGACCGGGTAAGTGCACTAGACAAATCCTGCCTATTTTCAGGCACGACCTGGGGGAGGTGGATACAGATGAATGCCAACTGACCTCGAACCAGATTAAGCTGTTGGTGGTATTTTTACTGAATGAGGGAAATTTGGCCAGGACACCTGGGAAATCCCCTACTCTTTTCGATAAGTGCCATGGGATCTTTAACATCCACCTGAACTACCACCAATCCAGGCAGATGGGACCTCGGTTTAACGTCTCATCCGAAAGAATGAGAAGGGACTCAGAAAGCCTTGGAGGAGAAACCCCTAGGGGTCTATCTGGAGAGATGTCCGGATCAATGGGCACATCCAGATCTTCAAAACCATATTCACTGTCCTCATATTCCTCTTCCCCCTTCCCTGGTTCATAAAAATCCTCAAAATCATAATCTTGAACCGGCCAAACCGAACGCTTACCTGAAGGTGTTGGTTCAGTCGGAACCGGAGAGAGAGACTGGACAATTTGAATTGCTTTAGCTATTTCCTCAGCAGTTGGGGAGAGAACGTTTGGCTCTACACTAGCTGACTTTCTAGTCCTTTTTGCTGGAAACGGCTCCTCAGAACCGGCTCTTCATTTGCCCGAGGAAGTATCGCCCTGGTCAGAGGGCACTCCCTCCGGTTCGGTTGGCACCGAACCGGGCTGGCCATCCGGGTCAGCGGACTTTTTGGCCTCCCTTTCCCTAAGCCTACCAACTCTCTTATCTATGGTGGCAGCAGGGAAATTGTGACAAATCTGGCAGTCTGAATTGAGGTGGTCAAACCCCAGACAATAGACACATGTGGTGTGTGGGTCAGCCTTAGCAAAAGCTTCCCCACAAACACTACAGTGTTGAAACCTAGTGGGTCCGGTTTTTCTTTTGGGTTTCTCAGACATAATGCCAGCCTAACCAACTTGCCCGTTTATGGCAATCCACCAAGCAAGACACCCTTATCGGTTCCCAACCGTGTCACGGGTCGTGGAAAAAGCCGTAATGAAATCCGTTATTTTTAGAACCGATAAGAACAGGGAACCACACTCTAAAAAAGGACTAGTAGATTTTAAATACAACCTGATCGGTTCAAACTGAACCGATAAAGAATTACAAGTTCCACACAGAAAAAATAAATGTAAAACCTATCTATTACTTACATTACCACAGACAGAGCTTGAACCGACCGGTTGCGGTTTAATTTCGGCTAAAAACCGAAAAATAATACTTTTAAACCGACAAAATGAACCGAGCAGAAGGAGAAATCTCCGGAGCGACTGTTCAGTGAGGCGGAATAAAGAATCTGACAGTTTGCATTTGAAGCACAACAGACAGAGTTTTCAACCGAGTTCGCGCTCCAAGTTCCATGCCTGCATGGAAAGTTAACTATTTCACCTCCGGAGCAGTTCTAACCTGTGGTCATACTGCAATTGTCATAATATAGCAAGACTTCATGTTGTTTGAATTGAGTCTTATTTTTCTAAATTTGTTGTTTTTGGAAATTTTAACCCTTTCCTTCCTTACACACATGGACAAAATCTGCCCACATGTGTGTTTTAAATGAAATCCTTCTCCTTTTGCTTGTGCCATATATGAATCAATTTTGCATATGAATTGCCCCTTCAAACCAGTCATATGTTTATTCACATGTTCCTTCATCTTAATATTATAGTGGCATGGTCGCGCCACTATATTTAGGGTTATGAAGGCACTTCTATGTTAAAATGAACATTTTGCATGTTAATAACTTTGGACCTGTTCAACGGATTTGCCTGAATTTGGCATGCACAGTTGGGTTGGTAGATCTCTTGATTTGCCAAGTGTTGTTTTAGTCAGACTTATGGTTTTTGCGCACGAAAACACTGAAAAATACAAAATTATCCAGTTTTGGAAGCAGTTTTGGGGATTTTGTCTGTGGCCCTGCACGGCCATCATACGGTGTGCTGCTCTGCAAGGTGGCTCATCTGAAAGAGCTTGGCTGGCTGAACATGATGCCTTTTGTTTGGTGGAAAAATATTAAGGCATTCAAAAGTTATGCCACTTCTAAGTTCCCATTATAAGTCAATGGGAACATTTATATGGTTGTTTTGAGAACAAAGAATGGGATTTGGGCCATCTCATCCCACCTGGCGATCAAAGAATTTGCAGCTTTGTGTTTCAAAAATCTTTTTCCCTGAGAATTCTTTGATCGTGAGGTCCGCCATCTTGTTTTTGCATTTCCGATCGTAAAAAATCAAATATCTCGGGTTAGGGGTCACTCCTAAAGTAAAACTTGGATGGGTTTTACTTGGGCGGATCTGCTGTATCGACCCATGCCTTTGGTTTGACTTAAAATGGTCTAAAAATAGAGTTATAATGTTTTAAAATCTTTGATCTTGGTTCGCTAACGATCTTCGATTGCGAGCCTGCAAATTCTTTCATCGCGAGGTTCTTTGATCGCGATCTTGTATCATGAGGTAAAAATATATTTTTCTCAGCTCAGGGGTGGCCTAGGAATACAAATGAGGTTGGGTTTTCTTTAGGGGGCTTTGTTCTATTGAGGCATGGTGGTGGTTTTGTTCAATTTGCCTAAAAGTCGAGTTTCATCATTTTTTATTCTTTGATCGTGAGCATGCAATTTCTTTGATCGTGAGCCTGCAAACTATTTGATCGCGACCTTTGATCGTGAGCGAGGGACGAGATGGCTGAATGGAAACATGTTAATTTCTCAGCCCAGGGGTGGTCTACGAACACAAATGAGGGTGGGTTTTGCTCAGGGGGCTTTGTTTTATCGAGCCATGCTGGTGGTTTGCTCTATTTAATGCCCCTTCAGATCATTATTTTTTATGGCAAAATGAAGATCATTTAACTAAATTTATCACTCCATGTTGAGATTTGATATAGCTTCTTGTGCATATATTTGCTTGGCTTACAGACCGGCTTTTTGTATTTAGGCAGACAAGTTACAACATAGTGCATATGTTCAGAGCTGACCAGATAAATTAACCAACAAAATAACGGTTCATAAAAGGTTGCTAAGAAATATCAGGGTTACAGGCTTCTGTAAATATTTGGACATATTCTGGAAGAAATAAACCATTTCTCCCCGAATGCTTTAAGATGTCTGCCAAAAAAGGACACGGAGCGGTTCAAACATCCAACCTTTGTCTATCTGCAATTCAGGTTTCCAGTACAAACAAGGTTGCCATTTCACAGCTAGAAAATGAGACCCTTTTGTACGCTTTTCTTTTTCAAAATACCAGTATTTAATTAACAGTTGTTTTATGCTTGACAGAGGTCTCCTTTCTTATCTCATCCTTGGTGTTTCCATCTGTTAAGCAATCACCTTTATAGGGTGTTGAGAAAGTGAGGTTATTTCTGGACCAAATGTCAATGTATTTTATGGGTTGGAAGAACACTAGAGTTTAGTTTATCAAAAAATTCGGTATTTGAAGTTGGATATATGCAGCAACAGTTTCTTCAGTAATCTTTTTCTCCATAAGGTTGATATGAGAAATTTTAAAATGGACAAAAACAAAGGACTAGCAGTCGATTGTTAAGCTAAAACATTGCAGCATGACCATTTAAAAACCAACCAGCTTATTTCCTGGAATGAAAACCTTATTCTACTATTCTACGTGTCTGAACTAAACATAAGTCACGTTTGTTTATTTTCATATTTCGGCCAAAGCACAGCTTTGACGAGGGCTAGATGCTTAAAAAGCTTACAAGCAAATGCTGACTTTATATGGGGAACTGGAATAAACCCGACGCAGATTGAGGAACAATGAAACCTGTTTACCTCACCCCCCACCCCCCCCAAATTTGTGCACTATAGGGATTCAGTATTTGAATAAGGGATTTACAGGCAGAAAATACAGCAGACACAGAAGTCCATTCATTGCAACATGTATATGTGTATGTGCGTGTATATATATATCCCCTAGGTGGCACTATCCCAAGGGCTACAATCCCTGCCTGCTTGGCTAGCATCAGGTTAAGGGGCCTGAGTTCTGAAACGGGTGCCTCCACCCAGAGGTCAGGGTTGGTAGTGGTCAAACTAGCCGGAATACAGCCCTCTGGGATACTGTTACCCCCCCTTTTTCCCAGCTAGTGGCCAAAATAGTACACAATACTTACTTTCACAATACCCCTGATACACCTTGTAAGTACCCACACTAGTTGCACTTACCAACAGGGCTGGTTCCTCTGGTTCGACCCTGAGGACCCCCTGTAAAACAAGGTTAGAGACAGAGCAAATAGCAACAGCACAGTATGTCGAGCACAAACTGGAACCACAGTCAAGATGAACACAGAAACGAGTAGATCTGATTTATTTAGGGGATTTGAACAAGGGAGGGGCGTAATTGGGTTAATTAGTTTAAATGTTCTGTCAATCACACAGCTGTGCATGCATTCAGAGTCCCTTTCACAGTTACACCTTCTGGGTACCCAGGTGGAGGAAAGGTGGGCTAGCCAGGCCCGTTACCCACAGTAGGCAGGCGTTGCAGTTGGTCGGGACCCTGTGATGAAAAAAAATAAAATAACTTGCACAACACACACTATTTGTAATCCGGAGCCAGATGGCTCAAGTTTGTGAAGAAAGAGAAATAACAAAGAAATCAGATGACACTCTTAGATTAAACTGAAGTTGCAGGGAGCCACCCTGATACTTATTCACGATACCCAAGACGGCACATAGGATGGACGAAAACTGAGACAGCAGGTGACTGACCTGGAGTGCCAGGAGAAGCAGGGCCCACACGATTTGCCGAGGTGTCATTCCTGTTCAAACATGGAGCAGGAGGCTGATCCCCAGGAAGGTCTCTCATCGATGGCCCTTCTCTGTGCAGTAGGGTAGTTTAGCAGGGCCCTCGTGGCAAGGCCCAGACATGTGGAGATAACCATGGACTCAAGTCAGTTGGGGCTGGATGCAGCTTCCAGCAAACTGACCACAGTTCACAGCGTGGGGAGCCAAATCACGACCCACGTTCACTACACAGCACATTTATATGTAAGAGATTTCTACAGTACCAGACAATCCTTCTCCAGTCACAATCGCACTACTTCTTTACACAATTCAGGAGTTCAGGGGTGGCTGGATTTCAGGACAGGCTGATCGCATTCAGCAAAATCTTCGGACTCCTTCAGGTAAAAGCCTGGTAAATGCTCAGGGGCTCTTCACTTGGATTTAGTCCGAAAATACCTTTTCTTTCTTGTTCTAGGCAGCGGGCAACATGCAGGCCAAAACTCAAGCCTTTTTACGATTCTCCCACGTGAACTACACACAATGGCTGATCGACTGTCTTGAGCTGTTGCCTTCTCAGCTTCCCACTTCGATCTGGCTAGCCAGCAGACAGCGTGAGGGATTTCCCTCAGATCCAAAAGGTTTGGTTGGTCAGTTCAGCTGTCAGTCTAAGCAAGAGCTCCCCCTTTAGTTACAAAAAGGCGCCAACAGTCCAGAAGTACAATTCCCAAGTTTTCACTCCACACAGTCCCTTCAAGCAGACTCCATGTTAGAGTCCCAAAGTACCGATTGGTTCAATTTGGCAGTTCAGGACCAAGATGGTGGAGCTAAACAGAACAGTCTTTGCTGCAAAGAAGTCAGGTTAGAACAAACTATAATATCATTATCACTCTAAATGGCTTTCAGCAAATAGTTACCTCTTTCAACAGAGCTCCCTCTGCACAATTAGCGATGGCCAGAGCAATTTTCAGGCAGCCCGGGAGGGACTCGAGCATGACAACACTCAGCCCCCCTTTCAGATTAATTATTACTGCAAACTAAGTGGCTCTTAAAGCGACAGTACACAGAGGCTACCCAGACACTCTTTGGCAATAACATTTAACAGCTAAAACGCAGGACCCCAACCTGGCAGTGAGCATTTGGGCAACTTCTAGGAAGACTTTTTGGGAACCCCCATTTGTAAGGGGGAGTTACATATATATAGATATATATTATAGGGACATGCCTTTGGTTTTGTTCAAAATGGTCAAAAAATAGAGTTTCACACATTTTTATTCTTTGATCGCGACTCGTCAATGATCTTTGATTGTGAGCCTGCAAATTTTTTGATCACGAGATTCTTTGATCGTGAGGGAGGGACAAGATGGCCAGTTGAAAAAAGCTAATTTCTTAGCTCAGAGGTGGGTTATGAACACAAATTAGGGTGGGTTTTGCTCAGGGGGCTTCGTTTTATCGCACCATGCTGGTGGTTTCATGTATTCATGTCTAAAATTTGAATTTCACCACTTTTTATTCTTTGATCATGAGCTTGCAAATTCTTTGATCGTGAGCCTGCAAATTCTTTGATCACTAGATTCTTTGATCGCGATCTTGCATCACAAGTGAGGGATGAGATGGTCCTTTTAAAAATTCAATTTTCTCAGCCCAGGGGTGGCCTAGGAACACAAATGAGGATAGGTTTTGCTCAGGGGGCTTCGTTCTATCGAGGCATTGTAGTGGTTTCATGTAATTCTGCCTAAAATTCGAGTTACAGCATTTTTTATTCATTGATCGTGAGCCTACAAATTCTTTGATAACGAGCCTGCAAATTCTTTGATCGCGAGATTCTTTGATCGCCATCTTTGATCACGAGATAGGGACAAGATGGTCAGATTTCATAACGCATTAGATAGGGCAATTTCACCAATTTTCAAGTTTAAATATCTCAGAAATGGTTTGGTCTTTTGCACTGAAATTTGGAGGGTGTTCTCTGCATGTCCTGTAGATGTGAATTGCGGTGTTTACACTGGGTTTTATTATTTTATTTTAATGCCTTATATAAATATTCTATGCAAGAAAAACTGTGTTAATGCATCATTTAGGGTTAAACCACAAAAAGTCAGGAAATTGAAAATCTTTAGGGTTGCCCCTCCCTCCCAGACCCGACAATTATCCCAAGATTGACAGATGACGGGGTGTGTCACTGGGGTTGTGAGGCCTAAATGTCACCCATTCTTTTCCCTGTCCCTTGTCAATATCATTACACATGGAATGAGTTGACATTTAGGCCTCACAACTAATGACACACCGTCATCTGTCAATCTTGGGATGATTGGTGGGTCCGGGGGGGAAGGGCAACCCTAAAGATTTTCCATTTCCTGACTTTTTGTGGTTTAACCCTAAATGATGCATTAACACAGTTTTTTGCGTAGAATATTTATTTAAGGTATTAAAACAAAATAATAAAACCCAGTGTATTAGTTCAAACTTAAGTCTACTGTATTGTAAACACATTTTTCCTACACTGCACGGTACAATTGTTATTGTTGTTTACACTTTGCCCAACTTCAAACCTGGTCTGGGGTGTGAAATAGTTTGGGGTTTTATATTAGCCATTAATATAATCCAGCACCAGTTAAAGTTACTCATTTGCCATTATAGGTTTAGCAAAAGCCTGCTACCAGCAACTGAAGAGACTCACAAAAGTCGGAGGACGCACTTCCTACCCATCTCTTATGGAACTCAAAGCATTAATGGTAAGCACTTTCTCCATCCCTTTATCTCTCTGTCAGTCTCTTTTTATGTGCCTCGAGAGGTTCTGTTACATTTTTTTGTGAGAGCCAAAAACTTCCATGAGTTAGAATTTGGAAAGTAGTTTCCTTATTGGGGCTCAAAATACTTCCCTGGTACCTAATTTTGTGAGTCAGTATTCCAATGGAGACCAATCTGTGGAAGATCATATGAAATATTATTATTAAAAAGATGCATTTATGAATACCCTGATGGCCCAGTGACAGCGTGTCACACTATAAAGTTAATAGGGCCTCCAAAGGATGTCTATTATGATATTAGAGATTCTGTGCATGAGGTTTTGGCGAGAGGACCATGATGCCAAGCTGAGTGGTTCTGTCTTCCCAAACCTTGTGAAAGGAGTCTTTTATATCACAATAGACATCCCTTGGTGGTCCTGTTATCTTATTATAAATCACTTGAGTTTAGCTCCAGTGATTTTTTTAATAAGTTTAGAGTATTATTTTTAATTTTATTGCACTGTCCTCCTCCTGGGACCAAAGTGGAATGGTCCTTCCTGGTGCTTCTGCATGAGAGTACCCTGTACTCAGTATAACAGGTCCAGTGGCTCTGTGCACTTGTAGGCTGAAATCACATTAGTGATTTATAATGCTGTGCAAATGACTGTAGTTTGGGAGTGGACTCCAGGTACCAGGTCAGTAGGCAGGCCAGGCTGCGGTGGCAGCCCAAGGGCAGTACGCCTCAGCCAGTGAGGGTTGGTAACGGAATCCAGTGCACAGAAATCCCTGCAGGTGGGCTAGGGAGCCTACTCCTTCTGCAGCAATAAATGGTAACCTCAAGGCTGTAGAGTATGTCCCACACTAAGAAAGGGGTGGAAGGAGGGAGGGCAAGGGAGGCAAAATGTTGGGTAAGAAAAATCCCCTGCTGTCCATATGATGGCAATTTCTCTAACAAGGTATATTCCTGAATAATGAGGTATATCCATAGGCAACGGCAGGGAGGAGGGGTTAAAAAATGTATGGTAAAGAAACACCATTTTATTTTGAAAAACCAACCACGTGGGACTTTCATACCTGTAAATTCTTATATGTCATCTAATTTTCTTTTCCCCCCCGACTTCCGGTGACATCTTCCTGCTAATGGTAGCCTAGATATGCTGCTCCAATTCACCCCCCTCTCCCTAACAACATCGTGAAAGAGCTACTGATGCCTCAAAAAAAACTTCGAAAAACATACTAATTAGATACAATTTAGCTTGCATTTCATGTATATTCTATATAGTTCTCTTCACCATTATTACTGAGAAAATGTGCATGAATACATGATCTTGATCCTATAGAGTTCCCTTACAGTTCATCTCCCTCTATAGCTTACTCCCCACTATAAATCATAATCCTCTCTTATGACATCACAATCTGTTGCTATGGGAATAACTGTGATGTCACAGTCTGTGCATTGTGACCTCAGGTAGGCAGAAAGCAACAGGAATAAATGAGCTCTTCAGGAACAAAGATTCTGTTTAATGCAAATTACCTCAGTAGTAAATAATGTGGAGGAGGAATACAGAACTAACATGGCACACAAGCTGAACTGTGACTAAATGTTATGTTTTGTTAAAGTTGTCCTGAAGGTGTCAGCTGCTCTTTAAACATCTGCCTGTAGAATAATGGATTTGCCAGCAATAGGCACTTGTCTGAAAGCCCAGATCTCTAGGCAATTGGGGATGCTGGAACAAAAACTCAAAGATCTTTTACAAGCCCAAAAAAGCCATTTATTGCAAGAGGTGGGAACCCTGGACTGCCTTGAGACACAACAACAGGCCGACACAGAGGGAACTATGAACTTGGTAGCCACAATCAAATAAACTGACAGATTTGTAAACAAAATTGATTAATCACTAACACAGCTGCAATATGAAATTAAACAAGTGGAAAACCACACAGAAGTGAAAGCACAGACAGACAGGCAAGACTGACTGATAATATACCTCCTAGTGAGAGACTGATAACTTACCCACAAACTGGATGACCCCAATGGATGAACCCAGAGGCAAACCATACAAATTTATGGAATACCAGAAGATCCGGAAAAGAATGCTGCAAGCACTATAGTTTTCCTTCAATCTCTATTAAAAAACACTCTTCATTTACCTGAAGACTGACCTAAACATGGATCGTGCACACTGCTCTTTGAGCCCTCAGCCCACTAATCCCGGGACCCACCCTAGATCCTTCATTTCTAAGCTCACATCCTACGCCACTAAAGAAGATCTTCTTTGGAGAGCTTGACGACATAAAGAATTAAAGTACAAAACCTTTTGAATAACACTGCACAATGACTATGCCACCATGATGCAGGACTGTAGATGAGTCACATGGAACGTGTTAAAACAGTTAAAGTCAAGAGACAAAAAAGCTCAGATCCTGTATCCAGCAAGACTAGGCCTAGAAACCTGTACTGGCCCTTGAATATTTGCAAACCTGTTGGAAGTGACCCCATACCCAGAAGAAATTGATACTCTGTCCCTTCACTTACAAAAGAAATACTGGAGAGAGACTTAATGTGGCCTGCTTTGGAGGTCACCCGAGGAAGCCACAAACAAAGACATCAGTGAGCACTACTGGTAAAAACAGCCTATGCGTTGACATCAGTTCCCTCCTCACGAACTATGTTGGAACCATGGAGCAGCACTTAAGCCCAGCGCGAACCCTGGAGGCCCCAGCAACTGCGTCACTGAACACTGCAGGACATTGAGCTGAACTGGAACAGCCAGCTGATGGTCTACATCTCCAGTGTGACTGTTTTAAACTGACTGCACTGCACTTACCATTAAAAACTCTTTATCACTACTGAGCAGGGCTGCAAGTGCTGTCAAAGGCGTTGGGGGTGGGTGAAGACCCTGAATGAACTCTCGAAAAGAAGGTGCCTTCATTAATGCCCCAGCAGGAGCACTGCAACTTGTTTCTTGATGTTTTCTGCCCTATGAATAGACAGGCCACTGGCACACTATGAAACTGTTTCAATGTACCCCCAACAGAAACACGAGTGGGACTGATCCCCTGTGTGGCACAAAAATGGAGACAAGCCAGGAGATCGATGGGCCTGTTTGCCATATGAGATGACTCAATCCTAACCATGTTGAAGTAATTTAGGTCTTCAGGGATCTGACTGTTAAAGTGGGATGGCTCTTATGGGGTCTGCAGGGATTGCTGCTCTACTGAATCTTGATAATGTAAAATTTAAGTGGTGGAGGACTGGGGCCATTCCCGCCACTAACCGAGGGTGCACTAGAACTATGCAGACCCTAACATTTGATCCCTCCAGATAGTTGCGGATGGGACTAGCCCCCTGCATGGATCACATGGAGATGTCAGCAAGGTGGCTTGTGCAGCAATATGACAAATGTCACGCAACATGCTAACCATGGGGGGAGGCACAGTCCTGTGTACAATGACAGACATTAAGTCTGTAAGGTCCTGGACACCGACATGGAGATGCTTTTGTGAAGAGGGAGGGACTGAATGTAGGATTATGTTTGAAGTATGAGATACTCTGACAGCAGTACATATTGAGGCCCTGAAGTTACAAATAACATGGGACTGGGGGATCGGAGTGAGGGAGGGGTTGGATGGTCTGGTAGAACCCTCTTCTTTATCAAAAGCCTGCAGTTACAGAAGTGAGCTTACTATTGCCCCAGACATGGGTAACCCCTCCTGACCCCAACATGACTGATTGCTTCCAGGATAGCTTCTCGCATCCTGATCTGGACCCATCAAAAGGAAGCCACAGGGTTAGTTGCTAAACAAGCTCCATGGAGGTGTCGGGGGGCCTGGGGTATAGGACTCCTGATGACTCTCCTCACCCACCAAGAGGATGGGGCCTGATCTGGGGACCTCAGTGTGTATTTAGGCTTTGTTTCAGGTGAAATGGTGAGTTACAGAAAAGATGAAATGTAAAATGCACTCTTTTGCAAAGTAGAGGCACAGCGTGAGTGGGGTGGGGTCTGCTGAAGGGGCGACCTATTTAAAATATTACAGCTGGACCTGAGACCATGGGGGGAAGGGAATAATCCCAAATCTTGAGGCAACATGTGAACAGACAAGAGGCTGGATTTTCAAAACAAACTGGGACTAAGTCCTACTCCACAACTCCAGTTGCGGACTTAAATCTCTGCAGCTACAGAGATTTGCATTTTCAGTCTGCCACAGCTGTGGGAGATGTTACGCCTGGTCCCACTGGTCATAACATTATTCTGCAGCTGCAGGCTGCTGAAAATCCTGGAGCTAGTTGCAAACTGTCTCCACTTTTGAAAATGGTGTCCAGTCAACTCAGCCTGGTAAATTTAGCCCGAGTAATTCAGCCCAGTGAATTCGGTCCCATGGCAATTTAGCCCATTTCAAATCAGCCCCAGCCAATTCAGCCTGAGTCAGTTTAGCCCATGTCAATTCAGCCCGAGTCAATTCAGCTCCTGTGTCAATTCAGCCCCACGTCAATTCAGCTCCACGTCACTTCAGCCCTTACGTAAATTCAGCTCCTTTTGGTTCTGCACTAGAATAAACATAACTAACAACATATGTAAACATATTTAAGCTTCAATGAAAGCTTTAAAACATATTTTTTTGCAATTAACTCATTTGCTTCAGGTGGCCATTTTGGGTCGGCTCTAGCAATGGATGGTTCCAATGCCATATGGCGTCAATGGGAACAAATGGACAGTTTATTTAAAATGTTAATTTGCACATACAGTACACGCAGCAAACACCAATCACATACACCAGACAGAAAAACAAAACAACAGTACACAAATAAGCCTAAACATAACCTTCTAACCCACACAACACACAAACCACCCCAACTAACCCTCCCTGACCCTCATGTGCACATTCCAACAACTCCAGGTGTGAATATTAGAATGGATAGTGACTAAGGATATAACTGCCATTTGGGTATTTTGCTTAATGGTGGGAAGGGCAGAGTACTCTCCCAACAGATAAACATGGCATGTCTAGACATATATCTGGTGGAATATTGGTTTGTGACTGGGCACAGGAGATATTTAATTGTGGTGGGGGTGAGACCCAACAGAGGTTTTTTTTGCCATCAGACAGGACTGGTATTTTAGCCTGTCCTGAAGTGGTAGCCATTTGTTAAGAGCATATGTAACCCCTAGGCGGCGCTACTCCAAGGGCTACTACCCCTGCTTGCAGGCCTAAACAAGGTTGAGGGGCATGGGTTCCCAAATCTTACATTAGACTGGTTTTGTTCCATGGATTTACATACTGTGAAGTGCCTCCACCCAGAGTATACCTTTTAAGTGGGCTAGCTGTTATCTGGTACAACCCCCTGAGATGTTATACCACCCGTTATTACCATTAGCCACCCCAACACATGACACAATAGACATTTCCCCATATTCAGACATTTCTGCAATTACAGATTATCTCTAATAATATGCTCACAACAACACATTTGCAAAACAGTAACAATAATATTTATTTGGGGGCACAGGAGTTAGGAATGGGGAAACAGGAGGAATAGAGGTTATGCAGTGATTATAATATTTACAAAATGTACATTTGATTTGGATTTGGTGCTGGTGAAAACCCTCCAACTGGGTAGATATCTGTTTTTAAATCAGCAAACAATTACATTACACCAGTGGATGAAATTCAGAGCCCAGACTATCTAGCTGCCTTAAAATCAGATGGAACACATTTCATTACTTTCCCCACCACTGGTACCAGTTCCCCAGTCTCCGTATGAAACCCCGCAATTTCATACACTTTGCCCTGCGCGCCCAGTTACCAAAGTCCCTTAGATGGTTGCAGGCCTGGTGGACAGTGCAGCTGTACGTTGGCCGGCTTGATTTAAAGATGAGAATTAGTATTTAAATTGAAAGCAATTAAACCAACAAGTTCAGACCCTTTGAGATACCAGGGGTTGCCCTGCATTTGGTAAACTGAACAAAGTCAGGAGGTAACCAGCTGATTACGTCGGTTAGGAAACTGATTATTATTTCTGAACATCCAACACATTTACATGTTCAGCATATTCAGTACATTCATATTTCAGACACATCTGGTACATTCAAATGAAGGGATAGCACCTTCAACCAGGGGCCAGGGTAGCCACTCTGGTCAGATTACCTAGTGGAAAATTGTCATCTTCAGGTTTCAGGATGGAAAACTGTAATTTCCCGGTCACAGAAAATCAGATTTTTACTTCGGGGTCTCAGTCTGTTACGTGGCTTGCGGTTCTGGCTTGCAGCTCCACAGGACGTCTTAACCATATAGCACAATACTGGACCTCTCAGACAAAGTCAAGAGTGAGCCCCTTACTGAGTGCTACCCTTACAGTCCTGTAGGCTCCAGCAAACAACACATTCCAGTACATTTTTACTCTGTTCCAGGCTCACTATGGGTACCCCCAGAACAGTCATGATCAGCAAAAGTTCCAAAATACGGGTACACCCTCACTGGGCTAAGGTCATACACAACAGTAGGGTGCAGACCCAAGAACGATCTTATTTTGCACAGTCACTTGGGCAAGATTGCCCCAATTCAACAAAGATTTCTTTCTTTCTTGTACCGGGGGTACAAAAGTACTCACTCAGGCTCCTCATTGTAGATCTCTGCTATGAAGGTTCCTGAATTCTTCATCCTTTCACAACTGAGGTGCACTCAGCTCTCTCACAGCTGACTTGATGTCATCAGGTCTCAGGTCCACATCTTTCCCTAATGTGGAAGGGAGGGCTAGTGCCTGGGGAACATTCTGGCAACCCCCAGGCCAGCAGGTACTAGAGAAACTAAATAACATTCAACTTTTACTGCTAAGAAGGCAAATACCCCCTCCTGGATGGAGAGGATTGGCTGGATCTCTAGGCTTGGCTGCATGGCTGGGGGCCAGAGCCCCCATCTCTGTGGGGGTTCCCACTCGAATCTGGCAAAATGCTGGAAACACAGTCTCTTATAGGGCTCTACTGATTGTTTGAAGCTTTTGGGTGAATGGCCTCCAATTGGCTGGAGAGCCTGTCAATTAAGAAAATGCATTATGCATGAACCTCATTTGATGCAGTTGGTCTGCTGTTTTGGTGCCTAAAATTAGGTCCCTGCACTTCCCCATGAGTACTTGATATTTTCTCAGAAGCTTTGGCTAATGTTCCACAAGTCCTGGATTTGTTATTCTAGCTTCCCGATTGGCTGTGCTGCTTTGTAATGGCTGCTGAAACATTAATCCCTTAAGCAGATCAGTGACTGTCCCAAATTAAGTCCTTGTGCAGCCAGAAGAAAAGTAATATTTGCCTAAATGCCCCACAGTTCAATAGCCCTGGTTGTGTGTTTGCTGTTGCTGCACAGATCAAAGTATTTGCTCAGTCCATTAGCCAGTCGCTGCTGCCAATATTTTTGCTCCCTGACTTGCAGCAGGCAGGCTGTCTATCTGAGTCCTATCAGTTGCTGGTGCAGCCTGGATCAAGTATTATTTATTTTAAATACTTTCCCCCTTGCAACATTTCCCCAAACACACACTGCAGTTCCTATATTTCTTTAAACATCCCCCCCATTGGCCGCTGCCAAGAACAAGATTCCCAGAGGGCAGAACATACCCTCATGAATATTTATGTGATCGAGGTGCCAGCTCATTAATATTCATGAGCCCCCATCATGAACAACTTGTGGAGTTCTCTAACTTTTTCTGATATCGGGGGCTGTCTTCACCCTGTCTGTCACCAGGCCCCACTGATCAGGTGGGGACACTGGGACCACTGAACACTTCCTCCGTTTGACCGCTAGGTGAGTGGTTGCTAGAGCAAAGGTGCCGCCAGTGCCTACATGATCCCCACTGCACCGGAATGCTTTGGCAGGGTGCTTGATCGCAGCCTGGATTTTGGAGCCCCATAGGACTTGGACTCTACACTGGGGGTACCAGAAGCAAAGAAGGACTTGGGCAGGGCTCAGGGGAAAGAGAAAAACAAATTACAGGCAAACAGGTGGTGCCTAAAGGAGAGCAGGAACAGGAGCTGATGGGCTGCAGGTATACCCCCGTTGCGGTGGGGGGTTACACATACAGTGCCCACTGGCAAAACAACAGGCTTTGTTGAGTACCTTCTTTACTCTGGAGAGGGTAATGTCACAAGTGCCCCATATACTGGGAGACCATAATCGATGAGAGGTAGGATCGTACTGGAGATTACCAGGTGTCCAGCCTCCTGGGTGAAGTTAAGGCATTGCCTGTAGAGTGCTCCTGACTTTCTATTGGCCAGATTTGCGATGTTGTCAACATGTGTAGAGAATGAAAAGGTGTTGTGTTGTCTAATGTGACACCATGTACTTGAAGGAAACAACCTGGTCCAGGGTAGTTCCGTGTGCATTACGGGTAGTAAGGGGAGGGACTTTTTTTTTCAGATGTGTACCAGCAAACAACATGGTCTTTGTCTTCTTATAGTTTAGGACCAGTTTACTGACTCCAAACCAGTCGTCCAGAGACTGGAAGCTGCATTGTAGCTATCTGGAGAGTTTCTCATGATGTGGACTGCTGTTGAAGACCACTGCATCATAGCATATAAGAGAACTTTTGAGAGAGGGCAGGCTTCAGTGAGTCTGTTTATAAACAGGTTATAGAGGAGAGGGCCAAGTATAGACCCTTGAGGGACACCAACTGAGACTCCATTAGTGCTCGAGAGCACTCCATCAATCTTTAACCGCTGAGTACATCCTGTGAGGTTGCAACGGAACCAGGCTGAGGTTTCAGAGAGGCCCATGGAGGAAAGCTTGTCAAGTAGTACAGAATGGTTCATGAGGTTGAACGCTTTGGTCAGACCTATGTAGGTGGCTCCAACCAGATGACCTTTGTCAAGGACCTCTTGCAGGTGCTTGGTGTATTCTATTATTGCAGTACCAGTGCTGTGTAGCATCCTGGAGCTAAATGAGTTATTAGAAATTAGTTGTAGAAAAGTTGCAAGGAATGCTCATCATGGGAGGGACTGGGACTTGATATTTAACAGAGCACTTGACACAACTTCACAGATCCCAAGCCCAAACAATAGGGTGCCCCAACAAGTCAAACTCCTACTCCAGGAACTAGGCATGGGGGATTTGTGGCAAAGTAAGTATCCAATGGCCAAGGATTATACATGCTGTTCTCTCCAATTTAAAATCTACTCCAGGCTGGTTGCTTGCTTCACATGCAGACAGGACATGACTAAATTTTCTTCCATGTGGGTATGTATGTCAACTCTGTTGGACCATCAGCCTGTCTTTTTGAAAGTGGATCTCTCTATATCCCTCTGAAGAAGATGCACTTGGGACTGAATGTCTCACTTCTTAGAGACCCTGAGCTCTTTGAGGAGATTAAAACAACTCTTCAGACAGTAACAGAACAGAATGACAAACCAGGAACAACTGCACAAATTCTATGGGATACTGCAAAGATGGTCCTATGGGGAAGTTAATATCCACATCCACAGCTACATACTGTACAGGAAAAGAGATTGGCAGAAAAAAGTAAAGGACCTTAATAACACATTACAGGAATAGAGACCAAAAAAAATGGGATTAACAAATAGATGCAGAAATCAAACAAATAAAACTAAAAATTAAAATCCTGCAAAGAGAGGAAATAGAGAAAGCTCTCCAGTGTGTAAAGCAAAAATATTATGAAGGAGAGGCTAGAGCAACCAAACTTCTGGCTCAAACAACCAGGGCAGCCATCACAAAATTACAATATCCACATACGAGAACCATGGTCTACAAGAGAGAACACATCTCAGATGTCTTTGTAACTTACTATCAGTCCTTGTATAGTCCACATCAGGACATATCAATGGCCAAACACAACTTACTTCAAGCCCTAAATCTTTCTAAATTAACAAGCGATCAAGATAACAAACTGACTGCCCCTATTACGCATGCAGAAATAGCATCAACTATTAAAGAGCTTAAGACTGGCAAATGCCTTGGCCTGGAGGGTATTGGTGGGGAATTTAACAAAGTCCTCAAAAAAGAAATAACTCCACTACTAGGATGGGGGATGAGTCTTTAATGAGGCATGGGGGAGGGGGGAGCCCGACCACTGACCCAGAAGTATGCCACCATAACAGTTATACCAAAAAATGGAAAAGACCTTACACTGCATAGCTCTTACTGGCCAATATCTCTCTTTAACATAGATTACAAAATCTTTACCTCCATACTAAAGAAGAGACTCAATCCCCTACTCCCAATTATTACTGACCTTGACCAGTCAGGCTTTATCATGGGCAGACAGGATCCAGCCAATGTCAGATGAACAATAAATGTAACTGAAGCCATACAACGTAATAAGGCCCCAGCATTTGCCATGAGTCTCAACACCGAAAAAGCTTTTGGTAAAGTAGTTTGGAGTTTTCTATTCCTAGCTCTGGAGTACTTCAGCTTCCCAAAATAATTCATAGATTAGATAAAAGTTCTTTACAGTTCTCCCCAGGCACATTGTCTGCACTAATGGGGGCATTTCACCTAGATTTAGCTTATACCGACACACATGGCAGGGCTGCTCCCTCTCACCCCTGTTATTTGCTTGGTACATTGAACCCTTGGCAAAATGTATTAGAGACAATAATAAAATTGAAGGAATAGAAGTCAGAGGAACCCCACAAAAAATATCTCTATACGCAGATGACGTCTTGCTGTACCTGGCCCACCCCACTTCAGTGCCAGAGGTCTGGACAGTTCTGGAAACATATAGCAAGCATGCAGGATACTCATTTAACAAAACAAAAACTGAAGTTCTTAAATTCCACTATAACCCTTCAGAACATATCACCAACCTCCTTCCCCTGAAGTGGATCACAACACAAACTAAGTACCTAGGGGTACAGGTCACTAAAAACTTATCTAAATTGTTTGAAGCAAACTTTGTGCTGCTAACCAGGAAGGTGCAAGCTGACCTAGATCACTGGACATTGCTCAGTTTCTCAATGTACTCCAGAATTCATTCAATATCGTGAATGTTCTCCCCAGATACTTGTATCTATTACAAAGCATCTCTATCACAATTCCCAAAAAACAATTCCAACAATGGCAGCAGTCCCTCTCAAAGTATATCTGGGCAGGGAAGCAGCCCAGAATTAAATAAAAACTCATAGAAACATAGAAATGTAGACACTATTGGCAGATAAGGACTGCCAGGCCCATCCAGTCTGCCTGAAAGCCCTACACTAGTTTGTGGCCTCTGACTCTACCTGGTCAATGGCTTTTCACCCCTCCTTCCCACCTCTAAGATACCCTTATGCCTGTCTCATACATTTTTAAAACCCTCCGCTGTACTCGCCCCCACCACCTCCTGTGGCAGTCTATTCCACGTGTCTACCACCCTCTCTTTGAAGAAAAACTTCCTCACATTTCCCCTCAGTCTGCCACCTTCCAATTTCATATCAACTCCTACAAGCTAGCAAAACAACCAGGGGAAGCGCAATCCCAGAGTTAAAAGACTATTACCTAGTGACACACCTTTAAAACCCTACTTCTGTGGATGACCCCCAAATATAAAGCTAACTGAAAGTCGATAGGGCAGAGAGAGAGAAAGGGGGGGACCTCCACTTGGGGCAAGGGCAATGGACCTTGCATTCAGCAAGAGAAATAGTGACATCGTACTACTAATGGTGTACTCCACCGTGGATGTGGGATACAGAGCATGGGACAAATTTAACATAGGGCACCTTATCTAGGCCTTTAAATAGTTTACTTGGGACAAGTATTTCCAGCCATCCTGAGTAGGCCCAACCTTCAAAAGATGGGCCCATAAAGGTCTCTGCTTCCCAATACAAATCATCTGAGGAGGGGCCCTCCTAGATTTTCAAACAGTAAAGCAGTCATTTAATTAGTTCTGATCATTTCTGATATCTCCAGGTCCGGTCACACATACAGGTGAGGAGTGGATCAACACCAGATGACCCCACAGCTAAACCCTTAATAGATACAAAGGAAGTGATCTTGAAACAAGAAATTACAACTGGGCATGTCGTGGCCCTCTATAAAGCACTCCAGGCTCTACACAGAGAATGCACAATGCAAATAAAACAAATATGATCCCATGCAAATTGACATACAGCTCACAGGTAAGGAGTGGACCTTGATCTTCCAACCAGGGTTAAAAACACCTTATGGCAGGAGTTTGCTTGTTAGGTCAGGACCCATTTCTTTCACACACTGATCACACAAGGGAAATGAACAACAAAAGGCCTCTCAGGTCATTTGGAGGAAGTGTGCAGAGACACAAGCCCATCAGTCACATATATTTTGGACCTGCCCGATCCTGACAAACTTCTGGAAACAGGCCACTGCAACACTAAAAGAACTGTTCATGATAGATGCCCCACTTACTTTATCGCACATCATTCTGGGTCCCCCCCTGACGTGAAAGGCCCAGACACTCTATACTGTGCCTATGGAATGTGCTGTTAGACTCACCACATAAAGCCATGACAAGAACGCAATTAAAGGAGGATCCTCCATCACACTGGCAATGGCTGAACATTGTAGAGGCAATGCAAAACATGGAAGAACCAACCTTCAAGATAAATCAGAGATTGCCCTGTTTCACGAGGAGGTGGGCATGCTGGATAAGTATAGGGATAGCCTACAAGCATCTAATCCCTAGCAAAAGATCAAGGCAGAGAGGGTTATGGAGACAACTAACAAATTGGTGAATAGAAGGCGGGGAGATGAGGGGCAAAGAGAAACATCGGTCTATTACCTGTTCTGGACCCAGGGGCCATTTCAGCTTTCAACGGGGGCAACAACTGGTCAGGATTATGGGGTGGATTCAACTGCTGAAAACAAGAAAACAACAATGGCCTGCACTGCACTGTGTGCCCTGCCCCCTAAATGGCGCCCTGCCTGGAGCAAGGAAAAGTGTCTGACAATCTATGGGTTATTTCACCATAATTTATTCTTATGTAATCTGTAATTTAACTAAACATATGAATAATGTAATGCCTGTTGATTCAAATATTGTATATTATATAATATGATGTATGTACCCAAGTTGTTCAATAAACTTGAACTAAAAAAAATACCCCCCCCCCAAGCTTATGTTAACTCCTTTCGGAAGTATTTGACATCAAAATATCCAGTTAAAACTTCAAAAATAAAGGGGGTGGAGAAGTATTGACTCCCAAAATGGGAAAAAAAGAAAGTGAAGTGACTTCAAATTTTGTAGGCAGATCAGTCAAAATGTTTTTTTCCCTGGAAGAAAGGATATCTCACTAGTAAAATATTTGTTCCTTCCAGTAAAGCCATATGGCGTCAGAAGCATCCATTGCTTTATCTGACCCAACATGGCTCCACAGGATGGAATAAGTTCTGCCAAGAAACAGTCTCTCTTTGGAGCTGACTTCCAAAATTTGGAACCTGTGAAGTATTTTGACTTCGGCAAAACTGAAATGGCTTCCAGATTTGGATGCATGGAAATTTTTTTATAAAGTTTTTTATCATTCCCAGAATCACCTGAATGAACTCTCATCATCCCTGCCACTGACATTCTCAGACTTATTGCGTATCCACCACTTGCCCAAGACCACTATAGTGAAGGGTGGCTTGCCATGCTGGTTGGGCATAGGCCTGCTGGGGGTGTGGGGGTGGGGAGAGGGGGTGCTGGCACAATGTTCGACTGGCACTTCTTCCTGAAGCTCTTGGTTTTCTCCCTGAGGGTTTCAACATACAATGATGTGCACACACATACACACACCGCCCATTCAGTGGCTGCCCCTCCATTTGCTGTGATCCCTCTGTGCTGCCTTGTGGTCACTACCAGGTGGTAGATGAACAACAGAATGTTGTGCCACACCTCTCCTGAGGAAGGAGAGCTGTCCCTTGGATGCTCAATCCTCCTTCCACCCCCTCGCTGTGCAGCCCCTGAGTAACACAGGTCCATTCCCAAACCTGGGTCACCAGCATAGCGTGGGGTAGTGCTACTGATGTGCGGATATGCACACTCTAGTGGCTGTTTTTGACTTCCGTGCAAGAAACATTACCTGATTGCTTGCTCCTGCTCCTTTTATTTTAGACATTTTTACAATATTTGTAAAAGGCAATCACTTCTAACCTGGTGAAGCCCTTCGCCAACCTATGCATATTATATCAGTTCAGTTTCATTGAAGTAGGATAAGATTTGAACGTCTACTAACATCTATACTAATTAGCTATCTTGAGAGCATTATTTAAGCAATAATGACCGAGAAGCTGGTAATTTACAAGGGATTAATGACCAGCTGGGGGATGGGTGGCCCGAAGTGCGGTTGGGAGCCACCTCTCTCAACCAGTTTTAATAATCCAAGAAATGACTGGCTTCGAGGTTGTTATTGTGATTATAAGTCTAATCGCAATTACAAATTATTTTTTTATCTTCTGCTGCCCCTGGCTGCTCCTCTTCTGACCAACCTCCCGGCCCCATCACTCTGATTCCCCTGGGACTTACCTTCCATCTGCGCCCTCTGCCACAGAGCTTATGGTGTTGCCCGGTCACCAGATGCGGAGCCTGCGGAAAGTCAGTCATCACCTGAAGACCAAGGTTGTTTCCTCTGTTTTCTCCCTCCTAATCCCGGGACCCCAGGCCAACTGCATGCATGCATGACGAGGAGGTGTTATGCATGCCGAGACACCCAGTGATGGCCCCTTCCCTCCACCCAGCCTTGCACCACTTCTTCTCCCATTGGCCTGGCACTGTTCCAAGCCTCTACTCAGAGGCAGCCAAGAGCCAAGGAGAAGCTGTCTCCCTCACCGGGAGAGGAAAGCTGCCTAGCGGTTGCTCATCCAAGCTCCTTCCCCCCCAAAGACTGTACCCGGTGGCCCAGGCTTGCTTCCCAAACCCAGGCTGCCGGCATAGCGTGAGGTGTGGAGTCCAACGCCTCAACCCTCAGGACCAGCAGACTATCTCAACAATTTTATTTTCTATCATTTATTTTTTATGTTTCTTAAGGTTTTAAGCAGAGTGGCGTAAGTGATCAGCTGAGAGTCTCTGTCATGACAGGCATTTCTAAGACTTTTCAGACCGGCATAGCAGTCAATCAATGAGCTACTGTAGCTCATGAATAATTAATTAGACTTTTAATTATAAATCTGTCACCATACATTTGATATATAAGGGATCATGGATGGTGGAAAATGTACAACACGGCTATTTTGGGTATGAAAAAGTTCTGATAAGGTCTGTAATTTTCTCTGCTGGTTCACTAGTGCTGACACAAGCCCATGAGATCTAATATGTTATGCACCTTTCACTATCTATTGTATTTAATATTACATAGATCCAAAGACTGGAAACATTGTTTGCAGTCTATGAGTAGTTCTTGATGGAAAGCTGTCTGTGGATATCCAGGTGTCTGCTGTTGTTAGGAGCTGTCTTTTCCATCTCAAGAATATTGCCCGACTGCGCTTATTCTTAGAACCTGGGGACAAAAGACCCCACTGCTTGTGTTTGCCTTGTCATGACTTGGCTACTGCAGTTTGCTTTTTAAAGGCATGCATGTGGTCAGGTCCCATGCCTGCAGATGGCACAGAATGCAGTGGCATGGATCCTGTGCTCCCCACAGAGGTAGGCACATATTATACCTGTGGCAGCAAGGCGCCCAGTCCCTATTTGTACTGCCACATGAGTACCTGGTAGAAGTGCTGGACTGGTGGCGTCTCTGACACAGAGCTGCTCTCTGATGCAGAAATGTGTTTTTTTCTCATGCTTCATGTACTTGTCAGTTACTGGTTTTGCAAGGCTGGAATCTGAACAGCACTGAGCAATAAGAGCCCTTTAGAGAGCTAGTGTGCTGCCTGGAATTAATAGTAACTTTTAGGAGCAGGCAGCTATCACTTTTTATGTCTGAAGTATTTTTGCTAATGATATGATTTTCTGCCTGACGGTACTAGGTTTGATGTGTGGAACAGCACCCTACCTCCTTTGCCTGGAAGTTTATATAGTCAGTGCTGCTCCTCCTTTTACATCACCAGAATTGTGACCTCACAGAGTGACATCACTAGTAACCAAGAAGAGACAGACAGTCCCCTGCTGCTTGATTGGCAACTTGTGACACATTTTACCAGTTAGGCAGCATGGCTTGTGATGTAGCAATGAGTGAGGTCACCTGCTGATGATGCAGTCAGGGATGTCATTTAGGGGTAGCCAGGGTTGCGGTTGAGACCCCTGTGATTTCTTTGCAACCCCTATGATGTCCACTGCAACCCCCTACAATAAGGTGTTTCCTAGTATGTTCTTATATAAAATTTAGTGGGCGAAGGAGCTTTGTGACCCCTATGATTTTACTGAAGTGGGCTTTTGCAATCATCATGATTCTGGTGGAATGATGCTACTGGATGTAGTGGAAGAAATATAAATATGTCTGCTTTCAGGTAAAGCATTTCTTTTCACATCACACTCAATGCTATTGGTTAGAAAACAATCTAATGAGGATATTATAAAAAAGAGCGCTTTAGAAATAAAAAGTAATAAGGGACTACTTACTAAAATGTTTTACCTGCTATTGTTGGTGCTTCTAGCTCTTTAAAAAAATCCTACCTACATGCCTTAACTGCTGCTGTACAGTGTTGCACCTGTTTCTGAGTCCTGTCTGTGATGACTCATTATAGACGATGATTAGCCCATCTTGTTAGTTTCTGAAAGTCGTTCTTTACATGGAACTGTGCAGTGTGACTTGGAAGTGAAGAATGAGTTTCCACAGAGACAAGAAAAATGTCATATAAGCATTCACAGTTTTTTTCTCATTAACCTGGGAACTTGAACAACTGCCCTGCTGGGTTAGTACTCCTTGGCATCAGCAGACCCCCCTTCCCCAGGCAGTGTTCAGGAGCTCTGAAAGGTTTGGTGTTCAAATAAATTGTTTGTGTTTGCAAAATGGGCAAATCATGTATCATTTAAAAAAAAAAAAAAAAACACCTGTAAAGAACAGTGTTTCTAGGATACCTCGAGGTGTTCTAGCGTCATCACAATACTTGAGCTTGTGGCTATTTGATATGTCACAAGAACCTGAGATGTTCTAATAACCCTGTTCTTAACAGTTAGAGGTTAATTATTCTATGTTCCAAATCTGTTACCTTGAAGTTTTATCCAGTTTGCTGTGCATGTTCTTGCCCTGTTTATAGCACTTAAATGCAAAACTGCATTTCTCCACATTAGAACGCATCTGCCATTTCTATGTGTAGTGCTCAAGTCTCTTCAAGTCCATCTCTCTTCTCTGTGAACAGCTGGAAGAAAGCACATGGGGGGAGGTTGTACACAATCTCTCTTCTCAGGAGTCATCATCTTGGCACAAAGCACGACCCTCCGCACCCTGGCTCCAGTGTGGGACTCCAGGCTCACATGCACATGCTCATACACGTGTTAAAATCAGATTCTCACACAATATTTCTTCCTGTAGGTTGGGAGGAGCCGTTGGTGGATTTTTGTCAGTATTCCAGGGTGCCCTCGCCAAGCAGTTAAAATCAATATGGCAATGGTAAGTAAAAAACTGTTGATTCTGATTTCGGTTCCTTTATCCATGTGATGGTGTTAATCAGTGCATTATTACTACCGCTGGGACAGGAGTAGCAACTGTATCCTGGATCTCTTGACAAAGCCTTACACAAATGTACATGCATGCATGCACATACACACACACACACGTGCGCACATACACACACTCACACACACACACACACACACACACACACACACGCTTAGGAACCTTCCCAAAAGGCATTGGTAAGAACACACAGAGATCTTAGCAAACCCCCACAGGGACCCTTGGTAAACACACAAAAATGCCCTTAGCAACACCCACAGTGGTCCTTAGATGGACAAAAAGGCCCTTAGTAATCATACACATGGACCCTTGGGAAACAGAGAGGCCCTTAGCAACAGCAGCCCACAGGGATCCTTAGTACACATGCAAAGAAGCCCCTAACAACCACCCATAGGGATCCTTAGGAAACATACAAACAGGCCCTTAGCAACCACTTCCTGGAACCCTTGGTAAATGGTATGCCCTCTGTATGGTGACACTGTTACAGCGAAAATGTCAATGCCGTCAACATCGACAGTTCCCTGTAATAGTCCACCTGAGACCCTGGCACTCTGTCCCCCAGTCCTGCACCCCTCCCCGAATCAACTCCCAACTTGGAGTTGATAATCTAATAGATCATGGAGTGTGGGGGGTAAAGCCCCTAGCATGGGGGGGGTCAAGGGGTGAAGCTCCCCGATACAAAAATGGACCGTGTTTCCTTACTAATTTATGTCAACTGCAACTTGCAGTCAACATAAATCCATCGCTGTGATGCCGGTCAATGAAATAGTTGTTGAACCGGCAAGGTAAAGCCTTGGTTAATATCTACAAATGCAGTTAGCAACCCTCATGGGGTCTGTTACTAAACATATAAAGATAAGTAACCCTTAGTAACCCCCACAGGGACCCTTAGACAGAGGCACGGCACAGTTTTGGGAGCTAGGAGGGTCAAGACTTGCCACTAAGAATCTCTGTGTCAGTGAATCTGGGTGATGGGACAGTGGGTAATCATTGTACCAGCCTGTTGGAGTGCCTTGTTACCTGGAAGTAGACAGCTCTGGTGGCTGATATCTTGGTGGCTGTGTACAGTAGTCCCAGTGACGTCTGGCATTAACTTGACCCACAGTAAAGATGGTGTCCGCCAGGCAGTCTAGCACCTGTGTCTTCTGTCCCTGCCCCCCCCCACAAGATTATTACAGGGAGTACTTGGGGGAATACTCCCTTGTACTAAACGATGGTACACCTAGATCTCAATGCTACAAGCCATCTCCTTGACCATATGAGAACATGGAATGGTGGGAGATGATGATGAATCCTAGCGAAAGTGCTTGTTTCTTTCACTCTTATGTTTGTTTGGCTACATCACACCCTTGTATATGAAAATGTAATTATCTGTTCAGCACCAGGTTGTGTATTAGAGAACGAGTAAGGTGCTTCTAGGAGATCCAGGTTTCCTTGGTGGCTCAGCTGGTGGCACAGCCAGAACAGAATTCTGGGTGGCATGGGTTCAAATCCCAGCTAAGGCACTTCTTTCTTCCTCTCTTCTGTTTGTAAGCGTGAGAGATGCTCTGCCTCAAAGACCCCACCAGAAGGTCCAAGCCATGGAGGATCACAGGGGTGAGGTACGTGGCCATTGGACTGGGAGGTGGCTGTCTAGATGGGTCACTGAAGGTGCAATAGGGCAAAAACAGAACATTTTAAAAAAGATGGAACAATATCACAATAGGAACCAGTATTTGAAACACTGATTTGCCTGAAAGGACAGGCTTTCAGATTAAAGGCAGTTCGTCATTAAAAGCCTCTCCTTGAGTCCCCTGTGCCTGAATATCAGGAGTTAATTTTGATCCAGTGTCTCATACTCTCAATCAATCAATCAATCAACTCAACCAATCAATCAAATCAATCAAAATCTTTATTTACCCAGGTGGGCACCATTGAGCAGGGCTCATTTGCAAGATGGGCCTGGTCATACAAAAATCATAGTACAGTAACATGGTAAAACATAATGCAATATTGTACAAAGAAGAAAAATATACACATGCACATCAACATTTGAGTGAGAGGGCCTTTACAACAGATAGGCTCATCTCAGTATGAGCAGTGGAACTGAATGTTGGTGGTTGCAGCATATATATATATTTTTTTTCAATTGTTTAACCAGGTGATATAACACTTTCCTGATCACCACCCCAATCTATAAAATCTCTCTTCGAACCTCCGGTACCTGAGGATCAGTGTGCATTATCAGACACCAGGTAGTAGTACATTTTAGTAGTAAATGTTATTGCATTTAGCTTTTATTACTACAAAATAGAAATATAAAAGAATTATAAAAATACAGTAAGTTAAAATCTGGGACCAGATATACAGAAATGTGGGCATAACATGAACATTTCCATCATAGATAGTAATTTGCATGCATGCTATACATATCCCCGTGTTTAATTGGAGATGTTTTCCACAATACCAAGGTCTACTTGATTTACGCAAAGCAAGCAGCATGCAACAAATGCAGAATGAAATATCACTTCAGCTTCTACAGTTCCCAAGCTCTTAGTCTTGGTTATTAAATAATTGGGAGACCAGTGCTTCATAAAACCTTACAAGCTAGCAACTGAGCTTAGAAACCTAGAAGCATAGAAAACTGCTGGCAGAAGACAGCCTTGTGGTCTATCCAGTCTGCCCCGTGAACTGGTACATACATATCCTGGTTGTGTAAACACCTTCCAGCCCACCATGGCCTATCCCAAAAAAGGATTAATAGTGTCCAGAATGGGTATTCCAAAGAGAAGATTAATTATCAACTAACTGTCTTCTTTTTTTCCCCACAAAGGTTTTTATCCTCCTTGGCAGGTCGTGGGAGGGGGGACCTTATCAGCCCTATCCCTAGTCCCAATGGTCATCCCTTACCTCTCTCTGGTCATAGGTGAGTACCCCAGCGGATTTCCCCCTGCAGTGAGGTGGGATAGGGAAGGCCATAGCCCCCGCCAACATATCCAGTGAAGCCTCAGACCAGAACAGCTGGGCGGACCACTGGGATATGGGCAGGGCTTCATGAAGCCCAAGCCTCCATGTTTCTGTTTTGCTTGTCCCCGCCCCCCTGCTGTATGAGCATTGAGCATGTGCATGGAGGCATGCACGCCTGATTTCACACTCTGACACCCTCCCAGTCTCTGCACTCACGCTGAACTGCCGCCAGGTCACCACCTGATGGCAGTCATATGCCGGGCTAACATGCCTCTCCACTCCGGTAGAGGAGAGCAGTCCCTCAAATGCTCAATCCTTTCCCACAACTTGGCCGACTCCCAGCAACCCAAATCCATTCCTGAACCTGGGTCGCTGGTGTGGGAAAAGGTAAGAAGCACATGACAGCTCAGCCTTTTTCACCACTGGGCTGGCTGATAAACTAATTCTTTATCGACTGAAAAGTACGAATAAGAATGAAGAAGCAAAATACAAAAACACCAAGTTCATGTACGTTCATGGCTAAAACAGATGGAAGCAGCCTTCAACAGTATCAGTAGATCCTGAAACATTAGAGAACCCAACCTGCTCAAAGGGAACTCGTGATTTCAATAAATATGATACACACTGGAGATCTTCTCCATGTGAAGCTCTCATCTTCTCTGTGAGGACACCAGACCTAAATGTCAGTAGTCGTGTCCCATTGTACTTTGTAGAGTATTTCTGGTGCTAGACTGATCTCTTCACGGTGGGGGTTGAGCTCATCGGGGATGTGCTGCTATAACTTTTTTTTTAAGGGGGTTACTGATTCCTGTTACACAGATACACAGAAGGTGACAGCAGACAAGGACCGTGTGGTCCACCTAGTCTGCCCCTTTTCCCTACCTAATGCATCACCACAGACACTAGTTGATCTGTGGCTTACCCTATCTTCCCTATTGCGAGAGTACGCTTACTGTATGTCTATCCCATGCATTCTTGAATTCCTCTACTGTTTTTGCCCCCACTACCTCTACATGGAGGCTGTTCCAAGCATCTACTACTGTTTCTGTGAAAAAGTACTTCCTCGCGTCACCCCATAGCATATCCCCCTCTAGCTTCATATCATGCCCCCTTGTTCTTGTACACCTTCCTTTCTGAAAGATGCTACCCTCCTGACCTTGTTTATACCCCTAATGTACTTGAATGTCTCTATCATATTCCACCCCCCCAGGGAATACATAGTGAGGTCCTCTAGTCATTCCTCTTATGACTTTTGGTGCTGTCCTTGCACCATTTTTGTTACCCTTCTCTGGACTGCCTCTATTTTGTCTATGTCCTTCCGAAGATGCGGCCTCCAGAACTGGACATAGTACTCCATATGAGGTCTCACCAGTGATCTGTACAGTGGCATAGCCACCTCCTTTTTTCTGCTGGTGATACCTCTCTCTATGCATCCTAGCATCCCACTGGCTCTCCCCACAGTCTTCTCACTTTGTTTGGTTACCTTTAGGTCATCAGATATGATTACCCCTAGGTCCCTTTGTTGACTGGTGGGCGTCAGTACCTCCCCCATCTTGTACTCATCCCTTGGATTTCTGTGCCCCAAGCAAATGATTTTGCACTTCTTTTCAATGAATCTTAGCTGCCACACTTTCGACCACTCCTCCAGCATGTTTAGGTCCTTTCTCATTTTTTCCACCTCCTCTGAAGTGTCGACCCTGTTGCAGATCTTAGTGTCATTTGCAAAGAGGCATACCTTCCCCTCCAGCACCTCTGCAATGTCCCTTATGAAGACATTAAAGAGGACTGGCTCCAGCAAGGATCCCTGTGGCACCCTGATGGTCACCCCCTTCTCCTTGGATTGAACGCCATTTACCACCACCCTTTGTGTCCTGTCACTCAACCAGTTTCTGACCCAGTTTACCACCTTGGGGTTTACTCCCAGGCTGCCCAACTTATTTATCAACCTCTTATGTGGGACGGTGTTGAAGGTCTTGCTGAAATCTAGGTTGGCCACATCCACCGCCCCTCCTCTATCTACCTCCCTGGTCACCCGGTCAAAGAAATCTATAAGATTTGTTTGACAAGACCTTCCCACTGTGAATCTATGCTGCCTTGGATCCTGTGCTCCGCTCGATTAAAGAAATATCACAGTCCTTTCCTTTAGCAGTGACTCTATTATTTCCCCACCACTCAGGTCACGCTGAATGGCCTATAGTTGCCAGCCTCCTCCCTATTCCCCCCTTTTGTGGAGAGGGACTATGTTTGCCCTCCTCCAGTCCCCTGGAACCATCCCTGTCTCTATTGATTTATTAAATAGGGCTGTTAGTGGTGTTGCCAGCACCTCCAAAGTACTTTTAATATTCTGGGATGTTGGTGGTGTTGAGTATCCATATCAGTGATAGGCTCCTGATGCCAGCCCAGTCTCTGGTAGGCCAGTAGAAGGTATTGGGGATTAGCTTCCAGTGCCAGCTCTATCTTGGGTTGAGTGGAGTTGCCAATCCTGCCTGCCTACACGCATGCCTCAGGCAGTGTAGACGTCAGTGTGTGAATGTACAGCATATAGCAGTCCTGCACTCACAGCTGCATGTTTAAATACCAATATTAACAGCTACCAGAGTTGAAGCACATTCTGGCAAGTAAGTTGACATACAGATCATCGTTCCGCCACCCTGCAGGAATGTAAATCCTTTAAAAAAAGTGCTGGATTGGACACAGCTGGTTATTAACAGCAGAACAGACCAATCAGTTCAGCAGATCTGTCATTCTGTCTCTCCATTTCGTCCACAAAACTCAACAATGGCTCTCCTCCTGCACAGTCCCTATGTGTGACATCACACACACATGCAGTCCAGCCCATTCTGGTCTGAACTCAACATACTGGCCAGCCTAAAATATTGTTAATCTGCCCACTGCAGAAAACGATATTAAAAGCAATGGTCTGTCTCCCTGTTTTTCATACTGGTTCCAAAAGCAGAATACTGTTTTTGTCATGCAGGCATTTACAAGTGGAATACCATTCCTCCATTCCCACCCATCAGATTATTTGCTTAATATTTACCCTGGTGACTGTCCTTTACAGTGGAGTTTGTTTGTCTGACTCATTTAGCTTTACAGAAAAGAACCAGCAAATACAACCTTCTGATGGGCTGGTACCTGGCTACACACCACCAGCTATACAATTCACATGGGTCACACATGTCCTGCTGCTTGGCAGCCAGTCTGATAGTTCAGCTGTAGTGCTACCACTTGCTACACCAGTGATCCTGTTTCAGGAATGAGCTTGAGTTGTGGGGGTTGGCCTGGGCGTGGGAGGATCAAGCGTCTGAGGGGCTGCTCTCATCCCATGAGTGGGGAGGTACTCCTCTCCTGCATGCCTGACACCCAACAGAGGCCTGGTATCATGGCAATTGGGAAGCCCAGTGACTGGGTTAGACAGTGACAGACATCACTGCATGCCAGACATCCCAGGGGAAGAAACTAGAGGAAAGAAAACTGGCCAGGCAGGATAACGGACCCCCGTTACATGCCTGGTGCCACCAACCTGGCACCACATAACTGGATCCTGTTACAGGGAGTCTTGGGCAGTCCCTCTGACCCTTCCATGAGGGGTAAGAAGGGTGCTTTTAGGGGGAACTTCAATACATGGTGGCTGACTGGGCTGGATGGGCCATTACAAAGGGGTTGGTGAGAGCAAGGAGCACAAAAAAAATTCAGTAATAAAAAAAAAAACGTTTAGCATAAAAAAAGCCTTATATAATTTATAATTATAATAATTCTATAATTGTGGTATGGCAACCCCAGGTGGGTAGGTTACTGACCAGCATTCCTGCCCCCATGGTGAATGCCCCTTTCCTGTTTGGCATACAGACAGCAGAATTACCTCACTGGTTGGTAACCCTCCCCCCATTATGCCATTGAAGTTACTGCTTAAACCAGTTCTACAGATGGCAGTACTAAGGCATGGGGGGGGGGGTTCAAGCTGAGATTTGAGCAGGAAACTCCCATTCCCTAGCTTTGTCAGTATGTAATCAACATATTCTCCTACATTTCTGCTGTAGATATTTGAAGATGTCATCCAGACCATGTGTGAGAAGATTGGAGTCAGCGGGAGAAAGGAAATACAAGAGTATGGGATATCGTGTGGGCAAAATCCAGGTAAGCCTTGTACTTTTTCCCAGACTCCCTCTCCTTTGACTCTGTGTCCTAATGGACTTCCGTGGTTTCCCTGCTTCTTCAGCCATCAGCCATGGTCGGATCAGGTGATGGTGCAAAGTGGGCAGCATTGTCTTTTCTGGCTGGGATGTCCAGGTCAAAGTTTATTATTCAAATGCCATGGACCAAGACAATCACAATAATGTGGATATAATTAATGGGTTTCCCTTTCTCCCATAGGGAAACCATGGCATATTTTGCCTTTATAAAGGAGTGTTTATGATGGCAAACACATGCCTGATTTCCCTTGCTCTGCACATGCGCCTGCCACAGCACATACATTCCTGACCACTCACGGCTTCCCTGTCACCCAAAACTGCACCACCAGACAAATTCAGTGGTAAGTTATTTTTTAAACAAGTTGAACAGTAGAAATGTGGGTACCCTGCTAAAAAAAAAATTTAAAAAGCATTTTAAAATGTTGTTGATGGAAAATGTGGGGACCGGGCCTAAACCAAGAGCACCACTCAGTGTCAGTGGCTCAGTAGGTAGCACACTCCCCTCTGAGGCTGGGAGATCAGAGGGATGTGGGTTCAGTTCCCACATCTGGCACTTGGGTTAATATCCCAGTACTGACACTGTAGTGCAGCATGAGAGGGGTGCTGCACTTCTGAGGTGCCATCTTTCGGATGAGACGTTAAAACCGAGGTCCCATCTGCCTGGATTGGTGGTAGTTCAGGTGGATGTTAAAGATCCCATGGCACTTATTGAAAAGAGTAGGGGAACTTTTATTGATAAAGAGGACTCCAAAACAGATATTGATACATATATATACAAAACCAATATATACTGAAAGTATAGTAAACAGAAAAAATTAAACATAAATAAGCAATACCAAACTCATGATAACCATGCAACACAATTAACCCATAAATATGTACATTTCACTCTACCATATATACGAAAATCAGAATCATAAACATTCCGTAAAGTAATCACAATATTAGAAAGGAGTTCATCAAAGGAAATCTTACTTTGTTGTGAAATCCAGAAACAGCGAGATTGCCAAATATAGTAACGGAGGACAGAAAAAATCAATAACAATGTGTCAGCATGATATTTAGACCATTCACCCTTATGTGCACCATACAGCAGTGTACCATATGAGAGAAAATGAAATAAAGGCTCATTCCATTTGTCCGCCAAATAAAACCAGAAGGCATGGGCATAAAGACAGTTCAAGAAGAGATGATCTTGTGTCTCTAACAAGGATACACAAGACTCTCGATTACAATACCTATCACACAGTTGTTTATGCTTATGGGAGTTACCGACAGGTAATCTGCCATACGAACTCATCCAAACATTATCCCAGATAAAATCAGGCAAACGACGATTTGAAAGCAACAACAGAACATTTTCTTTGGCCTGTAATGAACAATCAGGAAAAATCAAGACATCAGAAAAGTCAGAGGAAAGAATATAAGTATATAACTGCTTTCTGTGCATAGTTTCTAAATGAGTAATGGAAACTTTCCACTTCAATAAATGCTGAAAAAGTTCCACACCATACTTAGGAAAAAAGTGTAGTCTAGCAAAGGAAGCAGACCTTCCCAACTTCCAGAGTGGCACACCTTTTAAAAACCATGTCCTAACTAAGGAAACCAAGACTTCCATCCTGGTCTAAGAATAGGGCTTAAATTAAATGAAATAAAAACACTAAGAAAAAAAGCCACCGGATGAACCATTGCAACTCCATCGTGTCTTGTACTACGATACGTAAAACCACGTTTGATTGGATTCAGTCTACTGCCCCAAAAGGCTTGGATAAAAACACTAAATAATGAAGTAAACAGTGACACAGGAGGTGGAAACACATAACTGATATATAGAAAATAGGTACCATCAATGATTTAATAAGCAAACTCGCTTACGCTTAGAAATCAGCTTACCTTTCCATCTGAAACCAATAACCGAGCTTTATCCAATTTATTAGTCCAATTAGTATGTGCCATATCACGTCCACCAAACTCCAGACCCAGGATCGTAATTGGATCTTTCGAAATAGGAACACCTGCCAAAGTACCCGAGACCAGAATCGGGGAAGTACCCAAAGGAAAACCTCTACTCTTTACGAAATTAATCTGTGAACCAGAAGACCTAGAGAAAAGAGTCAATATATCACTCACAATAGAACCTTCAGTAACCTCAGAAAGACAAAGAACTAAGTCATCCGCATAAGCCATAATCTTAACAGGAGAGAAACTAGTTTCCAGACACACACCTGCCAAACCAATATTAGTATGAATCATCCGAAGTAAAACATCAATAAAAAAGACGTACAAAATCGGGCTCATCGGACAGCCCCGCCTCACACCCCTTTTTACCACTACAGAAGTACCAATCCAACCATTAACATTAGGAAGCAGAAGTGCAGAATGATACAAGATCTGGATCCAATCAATAAAACCTTGTGGCAAACCATAGGCTCGTAAAACTGAAAACAAAAAATCATGGGAAACCCAGTCAAAGGCCTTTTCTTGATCAAGGCTAATAATATCACCTTGCAAATGACCAGACTGTGAAGCCGTAAAGAGTTCCTGTAAAATCACCAAATTATCATGCTGAGTCCTACCCGGTATGGAACACGTTTGATAAGGACTAATCAGGTCATTTACACATAAAGATAAACGATTCAATAAAATCTTACTCAAAATCTTTAAGTCAGTGTTCAGTAAACTTAACGTTCTCCAATTACGCAAATCAGTCTTAATTCCTTTTTTGAAAAGCAAAATAACCAAAGCAACATTCATTGAAGGTGACAAAACCGAAGTAGACAACATCTGATTGAACACCCATACCAAAACTGGGACCAATTCTTCCTGAAAAGTCTGATAAAAAACAGTACTCAAACCATCAGTGCCAGGAGAAGAGTTAATATTCAGTGTAGAAATAGCAGTTTGTATTTCTGATTCAGTAATAGCACATAACATCTTCTGATCTTCAGACGTGGACAACTGCGGTAACTGCAAGGAATCAAAATCAAACATGTCATGCTGAACCTCGACATCTTTACGATATAAGTTACCCAAATAACCTCCTACCACTTCAAGTAAGGCTGAAGGAGTCATAACTAAATCTCCAGTCTCGGAAGTCAACTCCTTGATTAAACGTTGACTAACACGAACCTTACAATCTTGAAATGGATCCAACGCCCCTTTATGAACTTTCAAACCAAATCTGTGTTCATGTTCCAAAGACTTCGCTCTATCATAACGATATGTAAACATCTGCTTTTTAACAAGTCTAATTTGGTCACCATAATCAATCTTCTCAGTCTCAGTCAACGAAATCAATTTCTGCAACTGAGATCTGAGACGAAGATATTCCAAATATCTTGAGTTAACCTTGGTACGAGAGTAAGATTGAAAAAAAGATTTCCAATCTTTCTTAGTGTCTTCCCACCAAGAAGCTGCATCATCATACATATCCACAACAGAAAGCCTAGCAGACAATTCCTTCCTCCAAATTTTCTTTAAAGACTCATCAGCCAATATGGAAGTATTCAATCTCCAGAGATTCTTTTTACACCTAGGAGCCCCATCCCAAGTCAAACTAACAGTAAGGGACTTATGATCAGAAAATTCCCAAACATTTAAAAACACCAATGTAACCTGTAAAACAACTGAAAGAAAAACAAAATCAATCCTCGTAGACTGAGAATTTAAAAAAAAACGTATTACCACCAACAGGATAAACACTACGATAAGCATCACGAAGCTGCGCTGTATCCAACATCTGTAACAACTTATTTGAGTCACAAAACAGCTTTGAAGTTTTCAGACCCCTATCTTTAATACTAAGGGCACAGTTAAAATCACCAGCCCACAGTATCAAACGAGAAGTGTGCAGATAAGGGTGAATGTCATGAAAAAGAGCCACACGTAGTGCCTTGGTCTGTGGAGCATAAACATTAATTAATCTAAATCTTTCCCCTCGAAAATTTATATCCAATAGTAAAGCCCTCCCCGGGCATATATCCACCAGTTTGGATACTTTCAAAGCAGGATTAGAGAATAAGACCCCCACACCCTCACAAAGAGATTCACCATTGGACCAAAAAGAAACCCCCGAAGACCACAGGTTACTAGCGTGTTGCACTTCACATAGAGTTTCAAGTCTAGTGTCCTGGAGACAAATAACATCACTGTGTAAGCTATGCAAACAAGATAAAGTAGTGACCATCTTTCTATTGCTCTTTATACTATTAACATTAATAGTAGAAATAGTCAAAGAATCCATGAATAGAAAGAAAAAATTAAGGAGAAACAGGTGACCAGACATAGGGGAAAAAAAACAAAAACAAAAGACAGACAGATCAAGAAACCTTTGAAACACGTCTACGTTGAGAACATCTAGGGAGACTCTCAACCATTTTCACATCACCTTCATCGCCCTGTGAAACAGTATCAGTAACTAAAGATGCCCTAGAAGAACGATCCGAGTCATCTCCCTCAGACTCATCACCAGCCACCAGGACTGCAAAGTTGTTACCCGCTTTCCAGGATTCAGCAGTACCAGCACTCGGAAAAGCCTGAGGGGAAGGACGAGCAAGGATAGTCTTTCCTGATCTGTGTCTTTTCTTGGCAGTTACAGTTTTAAAAGGCAACACTGGGAAAGGGGGGGCATCTCAGAGTCATCAGACCTGTCCTGTAATGACAAATCAAACACAGAGGGTACAGGAACTACAAGAGGAGTAGAAAGAGCAGGGGGAGCAAGTACAGGGGACCGTGAAACAACAAGGTCATTTAAAGGGAGAGAAACAGGATTACCCTGAACACCAGTCACCACTGGCAAAGAGTGCTCAGACGGTAACGGAGTCTTAGGTCGTAAACCACCTAAAGCAGGAGGCAAGTCAGGGACAGTATCCATATGTTGAGCAACAACAATCAAACCCTCCTGAGAAGGACAATCTTCTCGATTATGAGAAGCCCATGGACATTTCGCATAGCCATGACCGGTTTGTTCACATAAATTACATTTGAACAAATTAAGGCATGTAGAGGCTTGATGACCAAATTCAAAACAGTGAGAACACCGAGGCGTGTCACACACCGTATTAAGATGTGTTCTTGAACCACATTTAAAACAGGACTTTGGCTGACCAAAATAAAACAAACTACCTCTATCCTTCCCTTAGAAAAAGCTATTAGGCAGATGTTGGGGCCCATTATTCGTTGAAAAAAGTTTAACACGTAACTTCCAACCCCCATTCCAAATCTTCTCGCTATCAAGTATAGGCACAGGCCGATCCAAAACATCGCATCTTTTACGTAACCAAAAAAGTATGTCTTCAATATGAACTCCCTCATTCCTAAACATAATAGTTATCAACTTAACTGCAGGTTTGGTTAAAGGTACTGCCAAAAAAGGGATCCAAAGAGGAGAGTTCCTAACAGCATGATAGGTCAACCAAAATAGTTCTAAACCTGTAATAGTTTTAAAGGTGATATCATAATTGGAATTACCAATATGAATTAGAGCATAAATATCAGATGACACAAACTTCATAGAACCCTTTAGTAAAGTTTTAGCAACATACAATCTATCTGGTTGTTCCTCCAAGCCACCTTTATAAATCAGTCTAACTGCATTTCAACGTGGTGCAGGTTCTCCCTTATTAGCAAATAAATCAGACATTTTGGGGGGAGGTCCTCCAACATCCGATAAGGGGACAGAGTTAGTATTGTCAAAAGCAGCAGTCAAAGTAGAGTTTTGAACAGGTGACTTAGGATCCTCAAGAGTAACCACAGCAGGAATAGAGGGAGCTTTTTTTAATAACTGAGCAGTAGGACTCTGAATAATACTGGAATCAGCATTCGTATTCGAGTCAGCAACAGGAGAATTATAGCATTGTACCACTACATCATCAGGGTCAGGAAACCATGTACCATCTGCCCTTTGCAACCACCCCGCCCCAGTAATTGCTTTTTCAGGGGACCACCCGGCACGAGATGTAGACGGCATAGGCGAAGTAGATAACTGGACAGAAGGAGAACCCACAGTAACAGGGGCTAAATTGTCATCACCCACCCGATGTATCACCTCACCCTCCCGTAGAGGAACATCTCCTGACTTTGAACTCCCAACCAGCTTAACAGGTGCAACAGCTGCCCCGGGTATCAAAGTAGCAGTCATTCCCAAGCTCTTAGCAACAAGTTTCTGCGGTACTTCATGCTCTCCAGGAGTGGAAAAAACAACTCCAGGTCGATTACTTACAAGGAGGTTTCGAGTAGAAGGAACTGCAGTACCAGCCAAAGCAGTTTGCTGCATCCCACATTTCGTCGTAGGCAGTTCATCGTCACTAGAGTGTGACGGGGAGGTATGGAAAGCCGTCGGAGCCGAAACTGTTCGCAATGCAGCCAATTCACCCAACAACAGGACCTTGCGACGCATACATTGCTCCTCTTCTTCAAGCACTTCACACAGCAATCGTTCCATTTCCATAAGTCACTGAACCGAAACAGCAGTAGCAGCACATTCAGCTGGGGATTCAACTAAAGCAGAATTTACTTTTCCAGACAAATCAAAGACCTCTACAGGTAACGAAGCATCTTGAAAATCAGGTAACACAGCAGTAGCTTCTAAGTCAGCAGGAGCAGGGGAGGAGGCCCACTCCCCTGTCCCAGACACATCCATCTCCTCTGAATCCAGAGTAGAAGTGGCCATCTTCACTCAGACTGCCAAAGCTTCCCCCTCTGACGAGTAGGGGAATTTCCCCGGTGTCCTGGCCAAATTTCCCTCATTCACTAAAATTACCACCAACAGCTTAATCTGGTTCAAGGTCAGTTGACATTCCTCTGTATCCCCCTTCCCCGGGTTGTGCCTGAAAATAGGCAGGATTTGTCTAGTGCACTTACCTAGTCAACAAAAAGAAATAAATAAACCATGACGCATTTAATATCTTATTTTATATAATTGTTGTGATGAAAAGGAAACCCAGCAATTATATAAAATAAAATACGGGTGAATCATATCATGAATATATGTAATGCTGTAGAATTATATATAAAATAAAGTATGGGGTGGTGTGTTTAAACACGAAGTTTACAAACATACCGATGTAGATGTGCTTTCACAAACCCCTTGACTTCACTCGGGGTTTATGTAGCATCTAGCACCTCGTGCATGTGTGTAAATTTCTCCTTACACAAACCACTTCATACTTTATTCTATATATAATTCTACAACGTTTGTACTTCCATAAAAAGCATTAAAGAGCAGGCGCTTAATAAGGGTGTATATCTTAAAGAACGAAGGTGTGGGGCCTTTAGATGCCTCTGCAATCATTCAGTTTGCTTTTATTTGTTTCTTTACTTACTTTTTCATCATTTCATTTGTATTTTGATAACTGCTAGTGAGAAAAGAATCCAATGTAATCCTTGTATTATGATGTCAGGAACTCTTTACTGGCAAGGCTGCCAGTGTATTTCAGTGGGAAACTACAAATCTGTTTTCAGATTTTTATGGAGAAATAACACTTCCTGCCACCAAAATATGATATACCTAACAGATATATGTGATTTTTGATAACATGTGATCTTTTCTCATAATTTAGTGGGTGACATTTTCTTCATAACCAGATGTTACTTGAAAAGAAAAAAAGAGAAGCTAATTATTGTATTTAAAAACGTAATATACAGATGGAGCACAATAGTGCAAACATACAAAAGGCGAAATTTGTTAATGAATTAAGGACCGTATGAATTTCTTTTGAAAAAGAAAAATAAATTTAGTTTCTCATTGAAAAGCATTGGGATCTTAATTAGCTGGCAGTTTCTGACGTCCTAACACCAGAATTCTACTGAATTATTTTTTACTAGAAGTGTGAAAAGCAAAGATGAAAATCCACTTGTTTCATTGCACTAACAAATATTTTATTATAAAAGTAGAAAGTAATTACCTAGCGCACCAAAATACAATAAAAACAATGGTCAGTTTTCTATTTATTGGAAGTAAACTCCTTAAATCCTACACATCTCAGATAACAAGGGCGGTGCAGAAAGCATTCATCTACTGATCAATACATCATTTAGTAACTCATAGTTCCTCTTTTGTGATTATTTGCTCCCTTATTTGAAGTGCAATGCTATATTATGCACATTGTATTATTAATGTACACAGGTATAACGGTCATTTCTTGGTCCCTCACTTGCTTTCTCATTTGGGACATCACGGTGGGAAAATTTGAAAGACAATACCATGATGATCATCAGTGCCCCGTTATTACTTCAGCAGCACTGGAATCTGTTCTGTGTGGTGTCTCTGCAATGCTACATTGTATGGTCTTCTGAGCTTTTTCCTTCGTGTATTCCTGTCTCCTCTTCTCTCAGGTCACACCTACAAAAGAGCTTTTGCTCTGCGTGCTTTCCTGGCCAACATTTTAAAATTAAATTGTAACATTGTATTGTGGAAGAGACCTGGGGTCTATCTTGTCTGCCCCTCTTGCCCCGTGGCAGTGACTATATTCAGTTTGGAGGATGAGATAAACAGGGTAGAGAATGCACAAATGTTTTAGCTGATGAATGAAAGCAGAGCTGAAGGACTTGCACACAAATGGGGGCAGAATAAGGGGACACACTGAAAAGCATTACACCCTCTTTGAAGATATCTCTTCTATAAAGCCACACTTATTGGAATATAAGCTGGTGGCATTAGAACCTTGCTGGAAATGTTTCCAAAACTGGGGTGCCCATGTTGACATGTGTCTGCAAGTCAATGCTCCCCTCCCCAGCATCACCTATACAATGTGAGTAGGTACTGTACACCGCGAGTTCTTTTTTTTCTGCTGTCAAGTGCTCATCAGACCAATGAAAGCATTCGTTGTTGTCATTCAGTGGGTAACCCAGTTCACTTCTTTATTGTTTTCCATCATCATCTTTCGAGATCACTATCAATCATATGTTGTGGATGGTGTTGAGTCCACTGTTGCCAAAAAAGGGGCAGATTTTTCGTCAGTGTTGCTGTCTACTGTATATTATTTCCTAGTTCTATGCTTCTCCTTGTGGGCCTAGTACTGGTTTGGTCACTTGGCTCCTCATAGTAAGAGGCCCTCCAAACTTGTCTCCAGTGGGGAAATGAGGAGCAATGGGAGCAGCCACGTTTTATAGGTGCTGATTTTGGATGTCATCATGGGTGGCCTCCTGCTGGCAAATGTTTCCGAGGGGAATGCTGATGTCTTGCAGTACCAAAAGTGTGGCACTATGGAGGAGATTCTCTCAAAGATCTACTGTTATGGTAAGTAACTGCTCTTCTTTATATTGAGTTCTGAATATACATTTGAGGTACAAAGATGTCTATAAAGAAAAAAATTGTCTTTTTCAGTGGTACAAATGGATTTTATTAGCTACAATACAATGGGTTACTTGAGCCAAGGAAAATACTTGGTCAAGATTTGTTTTGTTGCCTCATTCTTACTTATGTCCTCAAACCCTGGCTGCACACAAAGAAAGAATAAAAACAGATAAAACTGAAAATGAGAAATGCACACCATGAGAGGCTGGAAGAAATTTCAAAGAATTTGGGGCCAATATGGTACTTTTGAAATGCACATTCTATAAAAATCTGCAAAAAGACAAGCATAACCTACCAGCTAATTTTATTACTGGTATAGTGAGCTTTTCTATGTTTTATACTCAGGCTAGAACCTAGGAGAAATACCCTGTACATAGAAACATAGAATGTGTCAGCAGATAAAGACCTCTTGACCCATGCAATCTGCCCATTTACCCCTAACTACGGTATCACCACAGACCTTACTTGACCTCCGTCTCTTTCTCCCTCCCCTCATTCCTTTCCACTAAGATGCCCATATGACTATCCCATACTCTCTTGAACCCCACCACTGTTTTTGCCCCCACCACCTCAGCTGGGAGGCTGCTCCAGGAAATCACCACTTTCTGTGAAGAAGTACTTCCTGACATCTCTGCTGAATCTAGCCCCATCCAGCTTCGTAGCATGTTCCCCTGTTCTTGATCATAATTTTTCTGAAAATTCCTTCCCTCCTGTACCTTATTTACCCCTGTGAAGTATTTAAAGGTCTCTGTCTTATCCCTCCCCTCCTGCTGTCATCCACTGTGTACATACTGAGCTCCTTTAGCCTCTCCTCATATGACTTTTGATTCAGGATCCTCATCATTTTAATTGCATCCACTGGACTGCTTCCACTCTGTCTATGTCCTTCTGGAGATGTGACCTCCAGAACTGGACACAGTATTGTATATGAAGTCTTACCAGTGACCTATACTACAGAGACAACACTACATCCCTCCTTCTGTTGGTGATACCCCTTCACTATATACCCCAGCATCCCACTAGCCCTCTCAACTGCCTTGTCACACTGCCTGGGCACCTTTAAGTCATCAGAGAAGATTACCCCCAAGTCTCTCTCCTGCTTAGTGGTTGTCAATAATAATCCACCCATTTTGAACTCTGCCCCTGGGTTTCTGTAACTGCATTATTTTGTATTTTTCACATTGAAATCCAGCTGCCATACCCTTGACCAGTCCTTAAGTTTTCTCAGGTCTCTGCTCATCCTTTCTAACCCCCTTCCCCAAAGAGTTCATGCTCTTGCATATTTTGATGTCACCGGTGAAGAGGCAGACCTTCCCCTCCAGCCCCTCTGCAATATAACTGATAAAGACATTAAAGCAGACCGGTCCCAGCACTGATCCCTGAGGCACCCTGCTGGTCACCCTCACCTCCTCCGAATGAACTCCATTCACCACCACCCTCTTCCACCTATCCCCTAACCAATTTCTTAACCTAGTCTTCCACTTTAGACCCACTCCTATGCTGCCCGGCTTTCTTACTAGTCTCCTATGTAGAGTGGTGTCAAAAGCCTTTCTGAAATCTAGGTAGGCCACCTACGCTATTCCAACCTGATCTAATTCCTTGGTCACCCAATCAAAAAACTCTATCAGATTCATTTGACATGACCTCCCACCTGTGAATCCATGTTGTCTGAGGCCTTGCAATCCATTGGATTCAAGATATTCCACTATCTTCTCCATCAGCAGTGAGTCCATTAACTTCCCCTCCACCGATATCAGGCTGACTGGCTTATAATTGCCAGCCTCCCCTGCTACCACTTTTGTGTAGTAGGACAAAATCTGCCTTTCCAGTTCTCTGGTACCACTCCTATTTCCAGTACTCTGTTAAACAGGACTGCAAGAGGTGCAGTAAGTACCTTCCTGAGCTCATTCAGTACCCTAGGATGTTAGCCCTGTAGTCCCATTGCTTTGTCCACTTTTAGATTAGCGAGTCCCTTTAGGAGACTCTCCTCTGAAAAAGGACTAGTGTCCACCTCCCTCCCTCCCTCAAGAGCTCGTGTTACTTTTTTGTGGCCCCTCCCCTTCTCCTTCCATTGTGAACACTGAGCAAAAGTATTTGTTCAGGATGTCTGCCTTTTCCTGGCCCCCTCCCGCATGCTCCCCTGATCTCTTTTTAACCTTACAGTCATTCCCCAGTCTTCCTCTTTTCACTTGTGTACCAAAAAAAAAATGTCTTGTCCCTTTTGTTACTGCTTGGACTATTCTCTCTTCATCTTGTGCCTTCACACTCACTACATTCCCTACTTCCCTCTGTTTCTCCTGATACAGCTAGTTATCCTCCTCCCTCTGCATCTCCATATCTTCTGAACGCTACCCTTTTAGCCTTTACTTTTTCAGCCACCTCTTTTGAGTACCATAGTGATCTCTTTTCCCTTACTTTTATCCACTTTCTTAATGCAGAGGTTTGTTGCCTTCACTATGCCCCCTTTTAACTTTGCAAACTGTTTCTCCACTCTACCCAGGTCATCGCCCCTTGCCAAGTTATCCCTAAGGTATTCACCTTTATTTCTAAAATCTGTCCTCCTAAAATTCAGGACTCCCACCCTTGTGTGGTTCAATTCTGCAGCTTTACATATATTGGACTACACTGTATGGTGATTGCTGGTCCCCAGGTGGCTTCCCACCCTGATATCTGCAGCACTATCCCCTATTAGTGAGTACCAGCTTAGTATTGCCCCATCACAAGTGGGTTCACAAACTAGTTGCCTGAGGAAAACCCCCTGTATGGAGTCCAGGTTGTCCCTGCTTCTAGTTCAAGCTACAGCTGGAAGGTGCCAATTTACATCTGGCAAACTGAGGTCCCCCACGGTTCCATGTCATAATAGCGATCGCTATTATGGCAAGTGTATATCGCCGAAAAGCTAATCGGCGAGCATACGCCATGTTACCCGGACATCCGCAAAAGAAAAAGTGTTTTTGTGAGGGGTTTGCCCCTGCACCCTCCTTAATAAAGATTACTAACTTCCGGGGGTGCATGTCGGGGAAGGGGCACAGCCTGCATTTGCAGGAAAAATTAAGTGCCGCATCCACAGGCAACGGCAAAATTGTAACCCTCCCAGTCCTCAGCCCCGAACCCCATACCTGCTCAGCCAGAGCTAGCCACCCTCACCACCATGCAACAGGACTAGCTCAGCTGGAGCGGGCACAGCAGTCCTCTATGGATCCTTCCCCTAGCCCTTCCCTGCCCTTTGCCATCCCCTCCTTCTGGTCAACTCTCCCTACAGTTGCTTTCACTATAGGGTTGTTACCCTTGCAAGGTAGCCCTTGATGATATTGCTTAAAATGAGTCACTGTTTTAGCAGTTGCTCTTTTTCAGTCACTGTCATCACAGGATACCTCTCCCACCAGCAGCACCTCCCCTTTTCTGCCATCTTGCCAGTATCTTTTGCCAGTATCTTATCTAACCCCTTCTCCTGCGATGGAGATCTGTAGATCACATCAGTGTAAAAAAATGGCACTGTTCCCCTTCTTCAGAGTGACCCCCCCATACCTCTGCCCCATTATTCCCTGTATGTCTGTTGCTTTCATGCTTTCTCTCACATAAAGCATTGCAACCCCTCCTTTTCTTCTTATCCTGTCCTTCCTGTAGGCAATAAAGCAATTCAGCCTGCCGTTAAACCATGCTGTGATTTATTTTCTGGGGTAACAGAAATACCAGGGGTGTGAGAGCAACAGATAGTATTTCCTGAATACCACAAAAAATGCACTATTTCTTAGTCAATAAAAAATAACACATAGTAGCACTATTCATGCCTTTTCTTATTTGGGAAATACTATTTAAAAAAAAGGAACAGACTCCCACCTTCCTTCCCAGACCAATCCTTAAGTACACAACCCCTTCTCCCACCCTCTGCTACAATCCCAATCCCCCCCACTCCCCCAGCATCCAAAATGTCATGGCAGGGTGCAGGGTCAGGGGAAGTATTGATTTAAAAAAAAAAAGTGCTAAAATGGTGGCCGGTTGTGGAGGCAGATGGGTTGTGCCGGTTGCCTGTTGTGTGAGTTTGTTTTAATATACTCCACAAAATATGACATTTTGGGTGCTAGGGGGAAGGTATATTGGGATTACAGTGGGGGGGGGGGGGTTGGGGTTGTGTATGTAAGGATTGGGCTGCAGAGAAGAAGGAGAATGGGGGGCTGTTTTTTTTCTTACAGGTACATGAATAATCAGTAGGGGTGTATTTTTATTTGTTTTGCTTTAAGTGAAGGCCTTGCTCTGGGTGAGCAGTGGCCGATGGCGGGATGTGAACCTGATAAAGATACCCTAACAGTCAGCCAGGTGGTAGCAACATTGAAATACAGTACAAAAAACTGTCCAGGTGTCTGGTTGCTCTTGTGTTTGCATTTGTGATGAACCGGTAATAGTGGTCAAAAAAGTTTTCATGACAAGGCCTATGCTGGCCCAATAAAAGGTATAAAATAATCTAGCGACTCCTGTTTCCAAGGACCAACATGACTACAATCTGTCTTTACTGGGAAATTTATGTGTCAAGCATGTATTTTACCATATGTACTGTGAAGGAGCGATTCCTCTCCATGGCTGACTCTTTGGGCCCCATGAAATCGAGATGCTGCATCTCATGGGGTCATCCTGGTTGGAACACAATTTAAATAAATAAATAAATAACCCTGTCCTAACACCAGAGGTCCTGTATTTAGTCACAGTCTTCCTTTTGTCTTGGTAGAGGACTTTCAGAAACCAGTGCACCCATTCCTCTATGTGCTAGATGTTCTCCGAGAGGTGGAAGCCAAGGGCCAGCCAGCCTTGCTGTGTTTTTTTCGGATCTACTGGAAGGCCCCGCTGCAGTTTGAAAACCAGCTACATATTGACATGGAGTACCAGCAGGTAAAAGAATCTCAGGCCTGCTGTATCTGGGATGGATGGACAGTGATTGATTTTATTTGAATCTTTTTTTTTTTAGTAGGAACAATCCACATAGGTGGTAAACTGGATAAGAAACTGGTTAGAGGATAGGTGACAGAGGGTGGTGGTAAACAGAGTTCACTCCAAGGAAGGGAGGTTGACCAACGGGGTGTCTCAGTGATCAGTGCTGGGACTGGTTTTCTTTAATGTCTTTGTAAGTGACATTGCAGAGCAGCTGGAAGGAAAGGTCTGCCTCTTTGCGGATGACCTCAAAATCTGCAGTAGGGTGGACATTTGGGGGTATATGTGTGGAAAAAATGAGCAGAGACCTGAGAAAACTCAAGGAGTGGTCAAGAGTGTGGCAACTGGGTTTCAATGTGAAAAAGTGCAAAGTAATGCACTTGAGGCCCAGAAACCCAGGGACAGAGTACAAAATGGGAACAGAGGTAATGACAACCACCAAGCAGGAAAGAGACCTGGGGTAATCATGTCAGATGACCTAACAGTGGCCAGGCTGCAGAACAAGGCAGTTAGGAGGGTTAGTGGAATACTGGGGTGCAAATGGAGGGATAGCACCAGAAGAAAGCGGGAGATGGTATTGCCTCTGTACAATACCTCTGCTAGTAAGACCCCACCTAGAGTACTGTGTCCAGTGCTGGAGACCACAGCTCTGAAAGGACATAAACAGAGTAGACATGGTCCAAAGCAGGACAACTAAAGCAGTGTAAGGTCTGCATCAAAAGCCCGATGAGGAGAGGCATAAGGACCTAAATATGTACACTCAGGAAGAGAGGAGGAAGAGGGGATATGATAGAGATTTTTAAATACCTCATGGGGGTAAACAAGGTACAGGAGGGAAGTATTTTTTTAGAAAAAAGCAGTCAAGGACAAGGGGACACAATAAGAAACTGGAGGGTGTTGATTCCGGAGAGATGTGAGGAAGTACTTCTTCACAGGAAGAGTGGTGGATTACTGGAACAGTCTTCCAGAGAAGGCGGTGGGGGCGAAAACAATGGTGGGGTTCAAGAATGCACAGGATAGGCATAAGGGAATCTTAGGGAGTGGGAAGGGGGGGATAAATGAGCCGGAGATCAAGTAGGATCTGAGGTGATACTGTAGGAAGGGAGAAATGGGCAGACTAGTTGGGCCAGACCGTCCTTATCTGCTGGAAAATTCTATGTTTCTGTGTTTCTAACAGCATAGCAAGCTTTGATATAGAGAATACTGTATGGGCAGCAGTGCGTGAAGAGCTTATTTTATACACCCAAGGTGCGTGATACCACATAAACCACAAGAGTGAAGCTGGAGTGGCTGATACTGGTGGTGTTCACCTTGGGTATGTGAAAAAGACGAGTTTTGCAGCTGTTAATTTTTTTATTAATGGTTCCCAGGACAGAAGGGCAGTTTTGGAGTCTGTGGGCACTGGCAGAGTATATTCAAAATGAAGGTAATATTGTGCCTCATTCTCGATGTTAAAGCGCATGGTGCCATGTGTGAGAGCCAGGCAGTTCTCCATAACATGCTCTTCTGTATTACGGAGTGTGTGTAACAGGGAATTTTAGGTACCTGTTTTAGTTTGCAATAAACCGTAACCAGAAATTACATTGATAATAATGTATAGGCGACTGTGCAATCTTACTTCGAGGGGGCTCTTGCAGTAGGCAACACCATTAGGACTAAGCCACCAGGCGCTAGGATCACACAGAAAATTTCTAGTTAGCAGTCTACAACAGGGGACCGCCCTCTGCACTGGTATAAGAGGAACGATCCCCCATTCCCACAGTTCTTTTCCCACTGTCGACCTGCACTCGTCAGACCTTGCGGATCATTGCATCAGTCGACTGCCATTTTCATTGTTTTTCACAAATGTTTCAGTTCACCTTTCGGCTCCATGTTGTCACCATCTTCTTCTGCTGAGTCCCACAAGTCAAAGCGTGCCTGCGGCAAGCAGCTCCCTGAAAAAGACAGCCACGCCGCATGTGTCTAGGCCTGGAACATGACACTGAAGCCTGCCAGGTGTAGCAGAAATTAAATCAGGTCACATGTAAAAAATGATAGAAAGTCCTGGAGAACCAACTCCTACAGCAAAGATTGGCTGCATTGGAAAAGGAGCTGCAGACCCAGGTCACACCGGGGACTTCTGCAGAGTCTTCCTCCAAGAAGAAACATAAGAAGCATAAAACACCTCCTGCTCGCGGCTGACCCAAATTCGGGGAACAGCTCGGGCCATCGGGGTCAGCAGGGAGGGAAGAGACTGAGTGTCAGTGGTTCTCTCTCTTCCCGAGGTGACTTTCGATCGTCGCACAGGCGACCTCTGGTGGAGACTGGGAGAATGCTGACTTGCATCGCTCACAGCATTGCGAGGGAGGTGCTGAAGCGGGCGTTGGCATTCGTGCCACTGGTGCCATGCCGACCGAGCATCTGGGGAAACAGAAAAAACGGAAAAAAGCCCTCCGGAGGATAGGCAGCAGCACTGCTGTCGACTCCACACTTAGCACTGGGCTCCTCCACTCTCCTCAAGCCTCACACTCCCGACTCCAAGGCTCACTATCTGTAAGATAGGAGTGCCCTGGGAGGATAGGGCAGCTCTTCCCCATGGGGGCTTAGATCTGGGGGTGTAGCCGGGTCGGAGTGAGGGAGCAGTTGCGGTAGCCACCGCAGGGAGGTAGAGAGCTAGGATAGTAGATGCTGGAGAGAGTTCCTCTGGCTAGGGGAGAAGAAATAAAGTATAAAAAAAAAAAGTATAGGACCAGGATCGGTCCAGTCCTGAGCTATGGTCACCTCTGGGGGCCACAGCAGAGGCCAAGTCTTTCCCCCCTTGAGGGGCCCACTTCAGCAACCACATCAGCCCTCCTTCCTTCCGGGCTGCCTGTGGATCATACTTCCAGCATCATTTCTGTGGTGGGCAGTGTTGGTGCGGGTTCGGACAATTCTTCCTCTGTCCCACTGCCCCTGTTGCTCAGGCTTGTTCTCCATCAGGGTGCCGAGTCAGGTGACCAAGCTGGTTCTTTGGGTGATGCTTTGACTGACACCACCCATCCGGCCTCAGCATCTTTGCTGGACCCCAGTTTGGGGTCCGATGAAGGTCCATCAGATTGACACCTGCTGTTACCCGTTCTCTTTGTGCAGCAGCCAGCTTATGTGGGGTCCCCCCCATGGTGCCTTCAGATCCCTAGCTGCCGCAGGTGGTTCCCCCTCAGGGTCCTTCCCACCAGGTGCCGACAGAGCATTCTTCCACTGGTCTCCAGTCTACTGACCCAGCACTGATCCATCCTTCACTGGAGCAGGCAGGTCTCCCCCTTTTGGGTCGGGTGCCACCGACCTCCTCACCTCCGGTCACCACCTCGGCTCCCCAGGAGTTGGTCACTGCCTCAGACTCCTCAAAGTTTTTACCAAATCAGTAGCAACAACTGATTCTGATCTTGGGCTGTGCCTTGGACACTTCAGTTCAGGGACTGGACCTTCAGTCCATGCCCTTTGGGTGTTTGTCAGGCCAGCCGAGTGTGACATCAGCCCCCCCTTTTTTTGGACTCCTGAACCATTACTCGGTGTTAGGATGCTCCTTTCAACTGTTACTCCTCTATCTGACATTGGCCGACTACAGCGCCCTTCTCATGGCATGGTAGGCATCTGCCCAAAGATCAGACTGTGCCCAGCAAGTGCTGGCTTCAGCTCCTCCCCCAATAAGGGACTCCCCTTCATCAGACATTGACGTCCCCCTCTGGAAATGGAACACTGTCTGAGTGCTGGGACTGTCATGACCTCTGGCTTATCGCCACTTCCACACTTTGTATCAGATTCAGAGGGCTTGCTGCATGTGGCCTCAGATTCCCTCGAATCCCCAATCTCTCCTCCACATTCACCTCATGGGGAAGTGGGATCAGGGACATTCCTAAGTCCCCTCCAGAGAACCCCTCTGTCTGGCTATGATGATGATGAGTCATGCTTCACAGGTGTGGCGTACTGAGGAGCAGGACTCTCAGAGACACCATCTGGTACAGCACCTGTGCCTCCTGAAAGTTGAGTCAGTGGTTATCCCCCCCCCTTAGTGGTACCACACAATGACATTTTGTCTACAGTTTGGTAACAGCTGTCGTCAGCCCCGGCCGTTCCACGGAAGGCCAACAGTTTCTATCCCGCTCTTGACGACAAGCTGTGGTAAAAGGATACTGTGAGCTGCACACTCAGGCAGACTTGGTAGATCTTTGGGCCTTTTTCTTTTGTTGCTTTTGTATGTTTGTAAGCCTCACTTTGACTTCCACCCCAAGGCTGATCCTCCCGTATTATCAGAAGCCCAGAAGGGGTGTGGGGGAACCAGCAGTCAGGGTGATTTCCCTCCAGACTGGGAGTCCAAGCATTTGGACCTTCTAGGGTGCAGGGTCTATGCCTTCTCTACCCTGGCCTTACGGGTCCAGAATTACCTTGTGCACATGCTGATGCATCATCACTTCTTGGGCAGGTAGGGGACTTGCTACAGGAATCTACGGCTCAGTCTCAGATTGAGCAGCTATTGGGTTCGGCCTGTAACGTAGGCCTTCACACCCTCATCTGACTCGGTGGATGCTGCTGCCCGCTGCTCGACATCTGCTGTCTGTATCAGACATCTTAGTTACACCTGACTGATTTTACCCAGGCAGTTCAGGCTTCCATTATGGATACCCCTTTCTGGGGCCCTTCATTGTTTAGGGAGGATGTACAGGCATTGCTGTCCACCCTACAAGAGTCTGGAATGGTCCTTCACGATGGTTCCCATGCTCAGTGGGGTGTATTGTATCGGCCTCTGGCCCGCTATTCAGGTCAGCGACCCCTGTGTCCTCAATGATCAGGGACTTGGGGCAAGTGCCAGGCCTCTTCACTCCCTGCTACTCTGGACGTTAATACCCACAGGCCAGAGGTGGACGTGCCGTCAGTGCCTACCACTTCTTAGAGCACTGGTTCCCCCCCATTTTTGTCAGTTGGGGGACCGTGGGGGAAACAGAATAGAGGGTTCTTCTCTTCGTGCTTTCAGCTCTGTTTTCTTTTCAGTGTTTATGCCCTTCTAGGGATGTCTCATTGTTGGGAATTAGCTCAGGGTTCCACCTTACGAGCAAAACTTCTCAGGCTCTCTGAAGCAACACTCCAGACTTGGCCACAGCAGTTCTATGAGGGTCAAAGAGGTAATTACTAGCAACCTCTTACCTTGCTATTTCGGGAGGGGTGTTAGCCCGTTGACACTGTGCGTCGATTGCCCCGTCTGCCCCAGCCCCCCAGGGGCATCTCTTAATTTAAGGACTGCCCCTATCACATGACTCTTGTTGCTCCAAATACTAAGTCCCACTTTCCCATTTGCAGCTTATACTGACTGCCCACTAGAGGGGGTATATCCCTCAGCATACCTTGCAGACAAGCCACTCTCACCTCCTGTTGTACGCTACTTCCCTACCTGCCACTCTATCCTGTTTCCTACTCCGCTCTCCTGATATCTCCCAGTTGCTCTCGTCACCTAGGCTTCCTTCAACCCCAGCTACCCCTATACCCCTCCTCACCTCCCTCTCCACTCTACAAGACCTCCCCTTAGTGGTCACTAGGAGTCACTGTTGCACCCCTCTTTTCTATCCTCTGCTCCACCCCAACCCACCAGTGGCTCTCTTGCAGCCACCCAGGCTTACAGACCAGGCTTTTTGAACCTGGTACCTTCAGTGCCAAAGTCTGCAGCCCTACCACTGCACCATCATGGCTGATACACCTCTGGAAGGATACTTGTCAGTCTTATACCTTGACAAAGCCTCACCATTTCACATACCATGGGTGCCCTTACTCATCCATATAGCCTAGCCACAGTGATACTTCTGGCACTTGCCATTACTCATCTCAGTCATCCACCCCCCTTTGCAGTGGCACCTCTGTGCACCTCATCACCCACCCACCCCACCCACCCACCCTGGTCACTCCACGCCCCCACCCTCCACCTATAAACATCCCCAACCCTCATCCCTCCCTAACCCCCGGCCACCTCTCTTCCTCGCCATCCCCACTCTTTGAGCCATGCCAATCCCTTGCTCTCTCTCCCTACAAGGTCCACTTCTTCTCACACCACAATAGGCTCTAGATGCTATATTGCCCTGATAAGAATAATCTCCTTGCTCCTCATATTGTCAGGGAATATTCACCCTAACCCTGGCCCCATGCCCCCAAGACAGTTCCGGTTGCCACCTGTGTCTGGCTTATGCATTGCCTCAATGAACATATGTAGCATCCTGAAAAAACCTGCAGCCCTCCAGTGCTGGATCGTACAGCACCAACCCAATGTCCTAGCTCTAGTAGAAACCTGGCTCTCAAAATCAACCCCAGAATCCTTCATCTCCCTTCCTGGGTACACTCTTTTCTGGAGGATTGGTGAGCAAGTGTGGGATGTCATCCATGCTGTGAACACCCTGATGGCCATGTCCTCCCGCTCAAGTTGGATCATGGGGCTCAAGCCATCTCCCTAAAAATCACCCCGGACCCTTCTGGGGCCCCTCTGATCATCACTGTTGCCTATGTTCTTCCTCGGAACCAAACCCCAGCCATTCTCTCACTCTCTGACTACCTCGCTAACCTACCGCATAAGACTGAGCAGATCCTTCTGGGGGATCTCAATTTGAACTGGCTTGCCAGTTAAGCATCTCAAATCAGAGACACCTTCACTGCCCTCGATATAACTCAGTTTGTCTCTCAGCCTACCAGGTGCAACCCCTGCAATGGAACTCGCACCTTATTGGACATTATCCTCACCAACTGCCCCCCATAAAATTGTGGATATCAATGTCCTCCCAAACTCTCTCAGTGACCATTCACCGGTCCTTTTCACATGGTCTGCTCTCATTCACAAACCAATGCCCAGAACTGTCCTCTGCCAGCGTCTCCGCCCCAGTAACCTCGAAAAACACAGATTGTACCTTACCCAATGGGACTGGACCCCCATAAACCTCACCCCAAACATTGACCTGGGACTTGACTTCTTCACTTGCTCCGTTAACAAGGCCTGTTACATTTTCGCACCCCTCACCAAGACCCAAATCAGTAAGCAAAATGCGCCTTGGGTTACCCCATCTCTGATTTAGCAACTGAGACTGAGGGACAACCTATGGTATAGAGCTATTGAGTCTGGTAAACCAGCAGATAGACATGCATACAATATTGAGCACAAGTGTATCTGGGCCGTCTGCAAGGCCAAGGCAGAATATTACAGAGCAGCCCTTGCCTCCTCCTGGGGGCCAGCCCAGAAATTCTGGGACAATATAAAATAATTGAATTGGAAGTCATGCTCCCCCCATCCCAACTCACTGTAAATGGCTCCATCACCACGGACCCCCAAAGCATCGCCAACTGCCTCAACACTGCCTTCTCTGACCTCAGCTCAGTCCTCCCCAGCAATTTCTTTGATCCAGCCCCCCCCACCCAGCCGCCCATCCTCCACCATCCACCTTTCTACCTCCGCACTATATCCCCTCAAGAAGCCAGGCCATATCTAACTAAAGCCCACAATAGCACCAGTTCATGCAATGACCCATGGGACACCAGGCTCCTTCGTCAGGGACTAGATGCAGTGCTTGCTCCACTCACTGACCTGCTCAACTGCTCACTGTGTCTCGACCAGTTCCCCCTTGCCTGGAAAACTGCAGTCATCACACCAATACTCAAAGGTGGATACAGCTCCTCTCCCAGTAACTACCAGCTGATCTCCATTCTCCCCTCACTCTCCAAAGCATTAGAAAAAATAGTGGCAGATCAGTTCACTGAATATCTGGCCAAACATGATATGTGCAGGGAGCAGCATGGTTTCTGCTCGGGTCACAGTACCACCACAGCTCTCCTGGAGTTCTCCAATTTAATGCACTCCATGTTGGACTCTGGCCACCTGGCCGGAGTGGTCTTCATCGACCTCTTCAGGGTCTTTGACACAGTCTTCCATCCCCTCTTGCTCAGCTCCCTTCTCCAACTCGGACTCTTCCAAGGGCCTCTTTCCTGGTTTAACAGCTACCTGTCCTGGTTCCAGTGCGTTAAAATTCACAGCACCCTGTCCAACACCAGGCCTGTTGCTCTGGTGTTTACCAGGGCTCCATACTGGTCCCTCTGATCTTCAGCCTCTACCTTAACACTCTACCCAGCTCCTGTGCTGGTAGGATCCTCCTATATGCAGATGATGCAGTGCTTTTCACCTCACACCAAAACCCTGCCTCCCTACAGGTCTCCCTCCAGCACTCCTTCAACCAGACTGAGCGCTGGTTCATAGATCATAGGCTGGTCATCAATCTAAAAAAAACAAAATCCCTGCTTTTTACCCACCACCAAAGCAAGGCCAGAAACATCCCCCTTCAGATACTTCCCAGCACCCAACACCCCCTTGAACAAGTGTCTTCATATAAGTACCTGGGCATTATTTTCGATCCTGCCCTCACCTTCCACACCCACACTAGCACCCTCTCCTCTGCCATGAATGCACAGATAAGCCTCTTATACCTCCATAGGGACTGCCTGCCCTCCGAGGCACTCCCACTAGCTGTCACCTCCTCAGTTCTGTCCCTGGTAGACTATGGCCTTCCAATCTATGCAGCCTCAGACAACACTGCACTTATTAAAGTACAAATGTCCATCAATAAGGACTGCAGGCTCCTGACCGGTGCGGAAAGTCACACACACACACCTGCTCACTATACTCCTTAGCCAATGTACTCAACTTTAAGGAGAGGCTCCGCTACCAATCCTGCCTGCTGACCAAAAAAATACTCCTAGGTTTCTCTCCCCTGGGATGACCTCCTCCCTCCACAGTGCTACCCCAACTGTCACTACCCGCAGCAGTGCCTGCAAGTCCACCCTCCTAGTACCTAGGGTCAGGCCCTCACTTGCACAGCAGTCCTTCTGTTACAGGGCCCCATCCTGGGTCAACTCCCTCCCTTCTGCTATCACCAGCCTCCCTAAAATTGGTCCCTTCAAAATTGCTCTCAGGAACCAGCTATTTGCCACCCACTGCTGTAGGTGTGCATAATCCACCCTGGTTCCTATGCCTGGTGGGCCTGCCTACCTGCGGGCCCAAATGCAAGTCCACTATCATCTATGACAATCTCCCAGGACAGCTAATTTCTGCACCACTCCAGTGCTCAGCTTATATTTCTCGCTCTAACTGCCTAGCTACCACCTTGTATAGGACAATGACATTATCATATGTAAATGTATGCTGCCATTACAACCTGTCTGTACAACTTTACTGTGCTACTGTGTTTGGTGCTGTAATCTATGTAACAATGAATCTATGTATCTAAGTAACCCTGCGATTGTTTTGGAACTATGTAACCTGTGTTTGTCTCTGTACACTTGACGAGAAGCCTTTGGAAACGAGTCCATGACTCAAAGGATTGTAATTCCGATATGTACAAATAAATAAATAAACAAATAAATAAGGTGGAGTGTCACCTTTCCTATCATTGCCACTTCCAGAGTGTTGGGTGCTATGTCTCCTCCTCCAGGGATGTCAGGCCTCTCTTTTGTCTTTGCCACTGTTCTCTCCCATGCTGGGTCAATCCGGGGCCCATCGCTAGGCTGAGATAGGGACATCACATTCATGGCATATTGGCTTATTCCCTTGTTCTCCTCCTTTGTGTGGGGGATGGTTCCCTCCTCCAGGGAGGTTCGGGCTGGAGTAAGACTCTCAGGTCCTCCCAGGGTGCCCAGACCAGGTGGTTGCTTCGCGCTGTCCCTCTAGGCTTTTTAATGGCCCACCCTTTACATTGGCACAGCACTGGGGCCTGATGCAGTCCTGTTGTCCCCTTTCATTCTCCCCCTTCTTATGAGGTGCAACACGGGTCTGAAATGGATGGGTCCCACCCCTCCTCATGATGGACGTGGCGGTCATTCAGGGAGTGGACTACAAGGGGATTTTCCTTTTATCCTTGTATTCCTACAGAGGTTACCCTCTTTCTAACCCAAGACACCCTTTGTCAGAGGTATCTCTAACACTCACTCTTTCCAACCCCTCAAGTGGCTCCCTTCCTTATTTAGGGAAGGTTCCTGGGGGTTTTTGTGGACTGCAGATCCATCGGCTTTGGCCTTGGTTCACCCTTCTGTACCTGGATACAGTACCCATAGGTTTCCCTTGGTCACTCAGTGAGGGGGACAGCCTTGTATGCTTATGGGGCTCTTCAGCCCCCGGTTTCTTGGAGTGCTTTTGGGATGGGCTGGTTGGTACGTGAGTGTCCTAAAGTCTCCCCTAAGTAGGGAATGAGTAGCTCAGGTCCTCTTCCCTCAGGACTGGATGATTTCAGTCTCAGTCCCTGTAGATAGGCTTTCATCCATCAACCTTTCCGTCGCCGGGTACGCAGGGTGGCTTGACCAGCCTCAGCCAGGGCTGGCAGGGGGTACTGTTTTACACAGCCCCTCCCCATGCCTGTTTGTGGTAGCCTTTTTGGCTTGTCTTATATGTAGTTGCAGGACAACCCTCTATTTGGGCCTTGGGTTGCTGCTTAGCAGGAGTATTCCTAGGTTATCTGGCATTCAACTGATGGCAGTGACACCCATTGCCTGCGGGCGGGGCATCACCCTTTGTCTCCTTCACCTGAGCCATTCCTGTTGGTCTTGATAGGGAATTGGGGTGACCTTTGTTCTCCCCCATTCCCCTTACCCCCCCATTTCCCCTGTGAGGGAGGGGGCAGTGGGTCTCTTTGGGGTGTGCCTCCTTAATGGAGGTGATGAGAGGGATGTTTTCTGGCCTCAAGCAGTCGTCGTGAGGTTCCTTCCTGGGGGGTCTTGACCCCTTGCCTATCTTAGGTGGCCGGGGTCGAGCCATATTGGGGTCCCTCAGACTATTTTGGAGGGATAGGGTCCCTCCTTGCTGGTCCTTTTCTTTACTTCACAGAGTCATGCCAGCTTTGTGCTTCCCTTTGGTCTGGTTATGACCACACTTAGGGCTTCACATTCTTTCCTTCCAGATGTGGGAAGATACTTACCCAGGTACTCCTTTTATTGCCTCCTATCAGAGATACAGACTCTTTCCTCTTCCAGGATGGTCTACTCCTGGGACTTAATCACCGGTCATCTTGGGGTATTGGGCTGTTCCTCAGTATCAGGAATGAGCCAGTTTGCTATCCTATATGATTGATGTCAGGGGACATTATCTTGTCCTGCTTTAGTCCACCTCTGATTGTTTGTTTCCTTGGAAGGATGGGGTAAGGTATCCTCGTGAGGCGGTTACACTACATATTTGATGGCTCCCATGCCCAGGATGCTCTGAGGTATTCTGCCCTTAGCCTTTTTTTAGTTTTTGTCCTGGTTTCTCTGGGACAGGGCATTCCTTTTGCTACCTTCTTCTTCAGAGGACTGGCTTTGGGGTAAGGACCTTCTCAGGCCTTTCTTCATTCCTCTCGCCTTCTGCAGTGTTTCTTCCTCCTCCTCCCAGGGGTTTTTATCCCCCTTGTGGTACTGCTTAGGACTCAGTCCTAATGGTGTTGCCTCCTGCAAGAGCCTCCTCAAAGTAAGATAGTACAGTTACGTAAGAACTTACCGTCACAGTAGATCTTCGAGAGGAGCTCCTGCAGTAGGTAGGTTTTCCCTCCCTCCCTCCATCCCCCTGCTCCTTTTTCAACCTTGGCCTCTCTTGGCTCCAGGTGTCCTCTCTTTCTCCTGTTGGACCTTGTCTCAGGGTCTCCAGCGAGGGGAAATGAGGTGGGTGTGGGGGACCACTCCTCTTATACCAGTGCAGACGTCAACGTGCCAACATCAGGGGGTGGGCCCCTGTTGTAGACTGCTATCTAGAAATTTTCTGTGTGGTCCTGGTGCCTGGCAGCTTAGTCCTAATGATGTCGCCTACTGCAAGGGCTCCTCTCGAAGATCTACTGTTATGGTAAGTTCTTATGTAACTGTACTTTATGAAGAATGTTTGCACATCCGAGGTGTGTGATGACTCATAAATCTCAAGAATGAAGCTCAAGAGGTTTATGAGGACATCACAAACCGAGGGTGTGTAAAAATATTTCATAAGCACACAGTTCGCTTATGTTTTATTTTTTACAATTACTGGTGCAGGGAGCTCATAACCAACAAAGGCAAGCAGAATTGAATATCTTGAACATCACTGTAATATTGAAAGTTCTTCAACTGAGAGGGAAACAGGCTGATGCTTAACAAAGTAAGAAACCCTGTTTATTTCTGTGCAGTGGTATGAAAACATTATTTTGCGCTTGGAGTCTGAATCACCCAGCGGTGAACTGCGAGTGCTACAAATCGCTGTAATAATTAGGTATGTCATATCTGGTTATTAAGGCATTTCAACAGATATATTATCGGTGCATTAAAGGGGGTCACCAGTAATTACAGCTCATTTACTGCTGAGTCCTGGGAAAAGGGGTACAGTGGCTGTAAGCATGGGCATTGCAGTAATCAACAGAACAATAAGTCAACCAGTACAATAGAAACAAAGTGCAACAGGCCAGATAAAGAGGGCAGCAAGCCAGATAAAGACAGCAACAGGAAAGATCGTTTTATTTATTTATTTTGAAAGTTGATAACGTGGAAAGACAAACTGAGTTGAGTCTCGTTTCCAGGTGCGACGTGGGGGGAGGAGAAAGTGGAGTTACAATACAGTAAACAACAATTGAGCATTCAAAGTGCAGCTTACACAATAATAATCTTCCTCGGCAGTAGAACCAGAATGGAGTGACCGGTCATTGCAATGTGTAGAAACAAGTTTTGGTAGAAACATAACGAGAAGAATTAATGAACAGTGTGTGCTACAGAGCCACCGAATGTAGTACTCTTGGATTGAAAGCGCAGGCAGGGAGCCGAAAGAACAGCAGACCCAGGTAGGTGAGTAATATGATGTAAGTGGGGAAAGAGGGGAGGCTACAAGGGGTAGAGGAGAAGGAGTTTATGGGGGGGGTTACAGGAGCAGAGGGGCAGGAGTATATCTTAACAAGCATCTGAAAGCAAGGAGGTATGGGGATGGGCTAACGGAGATGGTAGAAGAATGTCGATTGTCCAGCACATGAGCGGGGGTGAGGAATAGAGAAGGTTCTGGAGTCTCTGGTGCATAGAGAGTAAGAGGAGGAGTGAGTGGGGAAAGGAGTGAGGAAAGGTAAGATGGGATGGTACCAAACTAGTATTTGGCAATAAAGGAGGTGCAGTCGGACTGGCGACGTTGAGGAAGGGGGAGGATGGAAAGGGATGAATAAAGTGAGCAATGGTGAGTGCAGGGTGGGGAGTTGGCAAAGTGACAGAAGGCATTGCAGAGGGTGTCCAGTCTATAATTATCCTTGGCATCTCTATTTTATGGTTGTTAAAATGTAATTGTCCCTTTGAGCTGCATTAGTATGAGAACATGAAGTGTGCCAATGCCCATCAGACTCCACAGTATGCCTGTCTGCTTATTTTAATTTTAACAAAACAAGCTGCAGCAAGGTGTGAAATACCACATTTACCTTCAGTTAGCTTTGTAAACTGTCCGAGTTGCAATACAGGGTTTTTCCCTTTAAAGTGCTTTCAGTTTGTGTGTTTCCAGAGTTGTTTTTCCCTAGGATATTCGTTTTTTCAGCATAGAGCTACATTGTATAAATGGGTAATGTGGCATCTTGTTCTCATATACTAATGCATCTCTCATGGACAATGAGATTTCAACAACCATGAAATGGAAATCCCTAGGATAGGCATAAGTATGAAACAGTGAAAACAAACTACTGGGATGCACAAGGAGAGGCATCACCAGTAGAAAACAAGAAGTTGTTATCCCTCTGTACAGACAGTTGGTGAGACCCCATCTGGAGTACTGCGTGTAGTTCTGGAGACTCAATCTCCGCAAAGACATAGACAGGGTGGAGGCTGTCCAGAGGAGGGCACCCAAAATGGTGCAGGGTCTGCACCAGAAGACATACAAAGATAAACTAAAGGAGCTTAATATTTATACCCTTGAGAAAAGGAGGGGGGGGGACATGATAGAAACTTTGAAGTACCTCAAGGGAATCAAAAAAGTCCAAGAGGGTAGCATCTTTCAGAAAAAGAGATGTGCAAGAATAAGGGGCACAATTTGAAGACGAGGGGATGGCTCAGAGGTAATGTGGGGAAGTATTTTTTCATGGAGAGGGTTGTGGATGCATGCAGCAGCCTTCCTGAGGAGGTCATGGAGTCAAAAACAGTGGGGGAATTCAAAAATACATGGGACAGACATAAGGCAATTCTAGTGGGGGTAGGAGGAAGTAGGCTGTTGGTTAACTAGGATCTGCAGCTTATCCATTAGGAAGGGAAATGGGCAGACTAGGTGGGCCAAGCAGTCCTTATCTGCCATCAAAGTCTATGTTTCTATGTAAAGCAAACACATATATTCCCATCAGCTACTGGAAAAGAGTTATCTGTTAACAAGGAAACAAATAAAATTTACAAGATATGAGGGTATAGTTTTCTTTTAATGCTGACTCATATTGCTTCATATCATTCTTTGACTCATTTCAAAATCTTTCTGGGGCCTAGGGGCCTGTTGTGGGGAGTGAGGGGGATGGATTGGGGTGGTGGGATCAAGAAGGTGCCCTGGGGTGAAATGAGCTCAGAAAAGGGGTCCTCCCTGCCTTGTGCCCATACCCAAGGGCTCCACGGTTAGTGGGCAGATAAGCAGACCGGCCTCATCCACCTATCCTACTTGGGTGGTGCTGTGCAATGCCAGATCAGTTAAGAACAAGACGGCTATTATTGCCGATCTTGTTTCAATGGCTGATCTGACCTGCATTCCCGAGACCTGGTTGAACAAAAATGCCGGTCCAGTTTTGGAGGTAGCAGTGCTGGCTTGGTACTCGATAGTGCATTGCCCAAGAAAGGATCATAGGGGTGGGGGAGTGGCAATTTGTTTCAAATCCAACCTGAACCTCACAGCGGGAACAGTGAGATCCTTTGAATGTGTGGAAGTAGGCTGCAGGTGTGGCTTGCAGGATCCTCCTTGTCTACCGACCACCAGAGGGCAAGAGGGAATTCCTGCAGTAAGTTGCGGACTTCATCCTCGGGCTGGTATTGGAGTCACCCAGATGGATTATTTTGGGTGACTTCAATGCCTGGGTCGATGACGAACTCACACACTTTGGTCAAGACTTCCTCCAACTGATGAGTTTGTTGGGCCTCACACAGGTTGTTACCTCTGCTACCTATGTACATGGCCATTCTTTGGACCTCATCTTCTCACTTGGACTGGAGGTCACCGACCTTGTGGTGGAGCCGGTTGTATTGCTGGACCAGCATACTGAGAGGTTCTCGTTCACAGCCCCCCAAAATAGACCCTCCCCTACAGAGATGGTCCAGTACCACCATTTGAGGGGTTTCACCCCACAGGGTCTGATGGCAGTGCTTGATCTATCAGGTGTGATGAGTGCTTGCAAGGAGCCAGGGGAGTTGGTCATGACCTACAATAGGGTTGTGACTGATCCCCTTGACTCTATCGCACCTGTCCATGTTCAATCCCTCCCTTCACATGAGGGATCCCTTTGGCTTGATGGGACTCTCAGGGGGTTGAAGAGGATGGGTTGAAGGTTGGAGTGGTGCTGGCAGAGATCGTGATCTGGGGAGGACAAACTTATATTGATGTCTCATCATAGAGACTATCAATGAGCAATCTCTTATAAGAAGGCTGAATTCCTGTCCAGGGAGATTGCTGCAGCAACTAATAGACCAGCTCAGCTCTTTGGGACTGTTGATAGGCTATGTAATTCTGCCTGTCTTCAGTCTGGGGGAGCATATTCACAAAACAGGTGTGATGAGTTTGGTCTATTCTTTGCTGATGAGATTGCCTCCATCAGGTCATAGTCCAGTCAGCGCCCTCTAATGGGGCATGCAGCGATGGTCCGGTGGTCATGGGCCTTCAGTCTGGTTCAACTTCGACTTAGTGGCGATCGTGAATGTTGTGAAGGCCTGGCTAATTACAGACTGTTGTCTAACCTTCCCTTTGTAGGAAATGTTATTGAGAAGGTGGTGGTCCTTCAACTGGAGACTCATTTATCTACTCATGACATCTACGACTCTCTCCAGTCGGGTTTCGGGAAAAGGCACAGCACTGAGACTGCCTTGGTTCATGTGCTAAATGGTCTCCTGGTGGTGAGGAATAGAGGAAGGCATTCCATCCTTACCCTGCTCAATCTCTCAGCAGTGTTTGACATCATGGACCATGGGGTGTTGCGGGACCTCCTGTGGGTGTGTTGTGGACTGGCAGGTACAGTCCTCAATTGGTTTCAATCATTCCTTACCGGTAGGATGCAGCAGGTAGTGTAGCGGATTTTTTCCTCTGCATCCCTGCCCCTGTCTTGTGTGGCTCTGCAGGGCTCCATTTTATTCCCCATGTTGTTTGTAATGTATATGCTGCCTCTAGGGGACATTATAAGATGGTATGGGCTCAGATTTCACTGCTATGCAGATGATAATCAGCTATACCTGTCTTTTGCGCCTGATCAGCAGGAGGTGGTTTTGGTATTCAATCAATGCCTTGCTGAGATCCAGGACTGGATGACGGCCACCTGGCTGAGGTTGAATCCAGACAAGACTGAAGTACTAGTGGTGGAATCTGGTCCCCAGTGGGTGAGTGGACAATCAGAGTATCTGGGCTTCAACTGGGGGACTCCCAGTTGCTCATGTCGGCGGGGGTGAGAGATCTTGGCATTGTTCTAGATTGCAGTTTGACACTTAAATCTCAAGTGTTGGCCATAGTTTGGACTGCCTTTTACCATCTAAGCAACATCACCAGGATTAAATACCTTATCCCCCTGGGTGATCTCCCATCACTGGTTCATACTTTTGTGACATCGCGGCTCGATTACTGCAATGCCCTTTACCTGAGGCTATTGGGGGGTTGATCTTCACCACCTGCAGCTAGTGCAGAATGTGGCAGCCAGGTTGTTGACCAGTCTGTCGAGATTGTGTCATATTATACCTGTGCTGTGCTCTCTGCACTGGCTGCTAATTAGGTGGTGGATTGCCTTCAAGTTTGGCTTGCTGACCTTTAAAGCCCTACACAGTCAGGGGCCCAGCTATCTGCAAGATCTCCTATGGCCTTACCACTCCTCCCGTCCCCTCCGCTCAGCTGATGAGGGACTTTCAGAAGTTCAGAAGGTAGGTCTAGCCACATCTGGTGCCTGGGCCTTCTCCTTTATTGCACCGACCGTTTGGAACTCTCTCCCTTGTGCAGTGAGAGAAGTGACACCAATAAAAACTTTCAAGAGGGAGCCGAAGATGCTATTATTTAGGAAAGTAGAATGAGCCAACCTAATGTTAATCTACCAGGAAAGTGTGTAATTGCTTTTATTCCTTATTTGCTAATTTTATTGCTTTTACCTTGAGTCACAATGAAAAGTGCGTTATATTAAATAAAGATTGATTGATCAATCGATGCTACATGCACCAACACCAGTTGCATACAACCAAACAGGCAAATAGTGTACAAACAATGAGAGTGGGCTGGCCTGTTGATAGCCATCACCCAGGTGTCCTGATGCTTCACTCGGGTAGAGTTTCATCAGGGGGCAGACACATGGCGTGCACAGCCCTCTTAAGTACCCCTTATAGCACCTTGTGGTCCAGTCATTCAAGAGTGCCACTTACAAATGAGCGGTGCAGGAAGTTACAACAGTAAACCACATAAAGGTAGGGAGAGGGGGACGGGGGAGGGATGTATTGAAAAGAACAAAAACACTTTTTAAAGGGATACAAATTGCTGTATATAAAACATGTTTAGGAAAATGAAAAACACATCAAAACTGGCCAAAAAAGATTCTGAAATGAGTCAAAGTTACAAATCCATTAAAGTAACATTACTGATTTTATACAGTTACTGAATCAAAGTAGATATTTAGCTAAACATCCCATGACGCACACCCTGGAGGAGCTTATTACACTTATAAAATGGCTCTAAGTATTTTTTTGTAGAGGAAAATGAGATGCGACACATGACCAGACCGTGCATTTCTAGAAATTTAATGCATGGTCAGGCAATGTCTGTTAACCAAGAAATTGTTACATTTTGTCTTGCCGTTTTATAAATCTGTCTGTCTGTCTATCTGTCTGTCTGTCTGTCTGTCTGTCTGTCTGTCTATCAATCTATCTATCTATCTATCTATCTATCTATCTATCTATCTATCTATCTATCTATCTATCTATCTATCTATCCACATATAAATATAAATGTGCAAGGAGATACAGATCTTTGTGAGGTCATTCAGGAAAATCAAGAGCCATGATGGGACCTAAGAGAAAGCTTAGGTGAACAGCTGTCCCAATTGGGAGGGGGGCTTGGTTCATTATCATCATCATCATCATGCACTAACTAAACTCTAAAACTGAACGTATATTAGGGCTATTCAGTAGCTCAGTTCAGATGGGTAGTTCCAAAAGACTGGCGAGTAGCAGACATAGTCCTGCTTCATAAGGAGGGACAAGGAGCAACTGTGTAACTACAGACCTGTCAGTCTTACATCTATTGTGCGTAACCTGATGGAGACACTAGACAAAGAGGACCTTGTGGACTACCCAGAGAGCAGTGGACTCCAGGATAGTAAATAGCATTGGTTCATGGCAGGGAGGTCTTGTCAGACACCTGCTAGTATTCTTTGACAGGGTAATGAGGATAGTGGATAAGGGCCACACTATGCATTTACTCTACTTTGATTTCAGCAAGGCTTTTAACTCAATGCCTCACAGTCAGTTACGGAAGAAGCTAGAGGATCTGGGTACAACTAAGGACACAGTTATATGGGTGAGAAACTTGTTGGAAGGGAGATAGCAGAGGGTTGTGGTTAATGGAGTCAGATCCGAAGACAGGGAGGTCACCAGTGGGGTGCCACAAGTATCGGTCCTTCATTCAGTCCTTTTCAATCTGTTCATCTGAGACATGAAAAAAGAAATTCAGTGAGGGATGTGTCTTGTCACAGGTAACACTACGTGCTGTGGCAGGGCAGACAGCGAGGAGGGGGTTAAGGAGATGTAGAGAGATTTGCAAAGGCTGGAAAGCTGTTGAAATTCAGTCTCAAATGTGGTGCAAACATCAACCAGTGAACAACAGTTCTGTGTAACTTACTGAATTTTTATTATTCTTGCTTTAGCCACAAAATTTGTATAATCCCAAACATTTTACTGACTGCTGTCAGCTTTTTCAAGGGAAAAGTGGTCCTGCACATAAAGATACATTTTAAACATAAATACGTAGAGTTACACTCACAATCTTGTATCTGTACAAAGTCTCTGCACTTATTACTCAATTATTCAGTTTATAAAAGTTATCGTACCATTAAGTTTTATTTGGAATCTCAATAGTACCACGGATGTATGTACTTAGTATGCCACTGCTGTCATACTGATGCAGATCTGGTGTGCTAGTGACTAATGACTAGTGGAGCTTTTTTTCTATATAGGTTTTTATCCTCCTGGGAGCCCTAGCAGGTGGTTGTGGTCCTCCTCGGGGAGGAACTCACTCTCTGGTCCCACTTGTCTCCTACTCAGCCTGCCTCGACTAGTGGAGCTTTTAAGTCTCTAATGAAGCATGTCACACCAATGTTGAGTCAGTTACCCAGACACGGCACTCACCTGAGTACTAATGATGTCATCCAAGGGACATATGATGCTTGTTCATGTGATGTGCTTCAGTAGAGACTTAAAAAACTGATGACGCTTAGGAGAAAGCTTTGATAAACATAATATTTAGATACCATTCAGCTGGCATTTCTTTTATTTTCTATAGATTTCTCCTTCCCATGATCTAGTACAGAGGAAGTTTGCACAAAAACAGGAAACTTATCCCTCTGAGTTCATCTATCTCAGCAGCTCATTCCTTACCTGAAGTCATAGTCCTCTATTGTGACATCACAATCTGTTGCCATGAGAATGACTGTGACGTCACAAGCAGGGTATTATGACATCAGGTGGAGAATAAGCAACTGGAACAGATTGACTCTGAAGGAGCAAAGATCAAGTTTTCATGCCAGTTATCTCAGTAATACATAATGGGGAGGAGAAATACAGAAATAATGTGAAACATATATATATATATATTTTTTTTTTTTGCGCCACTCGGGATCCCCGACCGGTCACTTCTTTGGGTCACCTAGGTGCACCTCGCTGGCACTCCTTCCCCACTGCCATCCACCACCCCACATTACAGCCCCCTGGGTAACCTCAAGTTTCCCTTCATCAGATGGGTCTCCCCCTCGGGGGAGAAAGCGCCGGTGGGGGCAGCCAGCGTAACTACTTGGCCTGGGTGCTGCTAGGGCTGATCCAGGCTGTCCAGGGCTTTGTGGAGGTGGGAGACTGACAACCATCATCCGGCTGGTCAAGGAGCCTCTTCCTGTTTTTTTCTCTGGGAGCATGATGTGCCAGGATGTCAAGGCATAAGCTGACATCCATTGCACTCCCTCTGCAGCATGGCCCATCATGCTGCCATGCCTCTGGCCTCTGCCAGAGGTCATCAAACACTGGGCTGTGTACCGCCCTCCTTCCCAGGAGAAGGCGAGCTGTCGTGGGATGCTCGAGCCATCTCCCCCCAGCTGGCCCTCCAACACCCGGGTCCATTCCCAACCTGGGTCATTGGCATTGCAGGTGGAAATCCAACCACTGCGCCAGCAGGCCAGCATTGAAATATATCTTAACTGTGTCTAAATCTTGTGTTTTTCAAAGTTCACCTAGAGGCATCAGCTGCTCTTTAAAAGTCATTAGCACGCCAGCTCTGCACCAGTCTGTGTTCCCCCCAACTGCCCCACCTGCTCATAGAACACCACCCATCCAATCCCCCCGCACCAGGGTATCCAGGACTGTGCAGGGAATCCCAATATGCTGACTAGCACAGCCCTCCTCTCACCTCCTAAACAGCCACTGTATAAGCTGCTAGTGAGCACGTGTACAGTATATACTGTAGGCACATGTCTGGTCAGACGGCAGCCAGCCCAGGAGTTGAGAGGAAGGCTGTGACAGTTGCTATATCAGGATTCCTTGTGTAGCCTCGAAAAACCCTGGTATGGGGGATTAGATAAGTGGTGTTCCATTAGCAGGCAGGGTGGGTGGGATGGAAGCTGGACTGCTAATGCTTACCGTTACATATGTTGAAGGGAAGTCAGGGGGGTGGTCTATATTGTTGTACACAGGTATTTGTGGGGGGTCACTGGATACTATGGATAGGTCCAATACATAGGACAGGTGTTCGGGAGTGGGGGGGTGCCACTAGACACCAGGGATATGGACCTATACATGGGATGAGTGTTCAGAGATGGGGGTACCACTAGACACCAAGGATACAGACCTGTATACGGGATGTGTGTTCAGGGGTTGGTGGGTGCCTCTAGACACTAGGGATAGGTACAATACATAGGCTGGGTATTCAGGGGTGGGGGGGTGCCACTAGACACCAAGGATGTGAATGCGGGATGGGTGTTTGGGGGGATGGGGGCTGCTACTAGACAAGAGGGATATATGATACATAACATGGGACAGGTGTTCAGGGGGGTTGCGACCAGACTTCAGGGATGATGTCAGGCACACACAGGATGGGCACTAATCGGTTGCAGCACTCCATTCAAATGAGCTCATAATGGGCATGCAAAGTGCCTCTTAGTGCCTTCCATGCCCAGTGGGCTCATTTGCATGTTGTGGCAAACTATAGCCCACTGGAGTCCCAAGGCTTTCTGTTCCAGAGAGCGCTAATCCCTATAGGCAGGATACAGCCCAGGTCCATGTCGAGGCAGTGCAGTTTCATTTAGTGTTGCACTGACATAGACTGATATTTTGGCCAAAATCTCCTCCAGCTGATGATGATGATGATGGATGTCACACAGGTAGGTACCTCCTCGATCCATGTAGGTGGTCACTCATTGGATCTGATCTTTCTTTTGGGTATGGAGATAGCTGACTTGGGGGTGGAACCAGTTGACTGGTCTGACCATCACACCATAAGGTTCAGCTTCAAGGACCCCCAATAGGTCTGCCCCTACAGAGATGGTTCAGTCCCGCCTTTGAGGGCAGTTACCCCCTGTGACCTATCGGCAGCGCTGGTCCTATCAGGTTTGTTGGGTGAATGCTTGAGTATAGGTGATCCATATTGGCCTATAATAAGGCTGTGGGAGATGCCCTGGACAAGATTGTTCCTGTTTGTGTTCGGCCTCTCACCCTTTGCCCAAGGAGCCCTTGGTTTGATGGCTCCTTGAAGGAGTTGAGGTGAGCTGGCCGAAGGATGGAGAGAGCCTGGTTAAAGTCCAGCCTTGATGCTTACAGGCTTAGGTTGATGGCACATTATGATAGCTATCAATCAGAAATCACCTGTAAGAAGGCATCATTTCTGTCTGGGGAGATTTCTGCTGCGCAGAATCGACCAGCTCATCTTTTCCGGACTGTTGACAGATTGTGCAATCCAGTCTGTCTCCAGCCCAGAGAAGCCTTTTTTCAGCTGAAATACAAGGAGTTAGCTCAATTCTTCGCAGCTAAGGTTGCCAGCATCAGGTCTGGCATCAGCCTGGCCTCTCCTATGAGGGATTGTAGAGATCGACAGGAAATGGCATGCACTCAGCCTGTCTGGTCAGATTTTTGCCAGCCGGAATTCATGGACATTGTGAAGATCATCCAAACATTGCGCCCAACCAGTTGTAGTTTGGATCCGGACCCCACATCCCTTTTAGTGGGTTGTGTAGATGTTATCTGCTCGATCCTTGCTGAAATTGTCTGGAAGTCCTTGGAGAAGGGGGTCTTCCCAGATCTTCTCAAGGAGGCGATTGTTCAACCACTCCTTAAGAAATCTTCCTTGGTTCCAGACTGTCTAGCTAACTCCATTGGGAGATATCATCAGGCAATACAGTCTGAGTTTTCACTGCCATGCAGATGATACTTAGCTGTACATGTCTTTTCTGCCCAGACAGGATAATGTACTCTCTGTGCTAAATAATTGCCTCACTGAAATCAGAACCTGGATGAGTACCAGCTGGCTGAGACTGAATCCGGATAAGACTGACGTGTTTGTAGTAGACCCTGGTCATCCACGGGCAGGTTTGGGGGCTTGACAGCCATCAGGTTTATTGATTGATGACATACCACTCACTACCTCAGACTGGGTGCATAATCTGGGTGTTATTTTTGATGATGGTCTGACACTAAAATCTCAGGTGTCGGCTGTCATCAAATCCTTTTTTACCATCTGAGAAATATCGCCTGGGTGAAACACTTGGTTCCTCCAGATGATTTTCCAACACTGGTCTATGCCTTTGTCACTATCCACCTTAATTTCTGCAATTACCTCTACCTAGGGCTACCAACGGTTGATATCCGCCGCTTGCAGCTGGTGTAGCACGCGGTGGCCAGGCTTTTAACTGGGACCTCTAGGTCCAGTCATATCACGCCTGTGCTCTGCGAGCTGCACTGGCTGCCTGTTCAGTGGTGGATCACCTTTAAGGTTGGCTTGCTAACCTTTAAAGCCCTACATGATCAGGGACCCAGTTACCTGCAAGACCCCCTGGTACCCTGCTTCCCCCTCTGTCCTCTCCTATCCGACGATGAGGGATTGCTAGAGATTCCCAGGGTGCGATTAAAGACATCTGGTGCCTGTGCTTTTTCTTTTTCAGCTCCGACCCTGTGGAATTCTCTACCTCGTCGGTTAAGGGAATGCCTGACCATCGATATGTTCAAAACTGAGTTAAAAACGTATCTATTTAGCTTAGCCTTCCCTAATTATGGCTAATCTGTTATTTATTGTTGTTGTTTTAAATCATACTTATATTTGTTGTATCTGATTTTATGTGCAGTGCCTTGGTTTTGAAAGGTGCTATAAAAATATAGTTTGATTGATTAATAGGTTGATTTATATTCAGTCAGATAGTGCCAATCCACTATCCAACTGAATATAGCAACCACTGGATTGTGAGCATGCAAAAGTGTGTGTTGTGTTTGGCCCCCCCATTGACTATCCAGCCCCTGGTCTCTGGCTCTTATTGTGTTTGTCACCACTGACACTCATCTGATTATGCAACATGCCTCCTGGGCATGATGAGGTAGGTCTTCCTGACCTCACGTGCTTCTCCTTCTGATTCCATCCCCACAGTCTCAGGCAGTCAGTCTACCACATATAAAGAATAGTTACTGAGGAAACTTCTACAAGTCTGTAATTCCATCAGGGGATTCTGATGACATCACAAACCACGATAGTGAAGTGCAAGGGGTTTTATGTCATTGGAATCCTGAAATGGAATCACAGCCCTGATGTGCTTTTCCCCTAGCCACTATACATTATGGTGTATGATGGCACAATTTTGTTAACCAAAACAAATGCTAAATGTTACTCAATTAACATTGATATTTTTTTGTAGACCAAACAGTGAGGTGCAAAACACTGAAGTTTTCAAGTTATCAAATCATAACACAGTCAAACTACCTGCAGTGAAACATAGAGGAAAACACATGTTTAAATGTAAACTGTAGGAATTTATGGAATGCTGACATTCTGTCAATAAGTGGAATGCTGTCAAATGCCAATGTTCTGCTAGTTGTCTGTTGTGTGATTCTGATTGGCTAAGATGCCCATACACAACAATAAACCACTGCCATACACAACAGGTGACTGGCAGCTGTAGACCATGAACAACAGTACAATGCTAACACTATATTCTGTTATTCAAAACATGCCATTATACACTAGAAAGGGAGAGGGAGTCTTCTCCTACTCCCTTAGGTGGGCCAACAACTCTCACATTGGCTGCCTAAACTTGGTTCTCCAGAGTCTCAAGCTGGAACCTCAGGAAGGAGTTGTCCTTTATGAATTGCATAGTGGACTTCTGGCCTGTCCAGAAGCTGCCACAGCCTCCTCCACCAGTGTCTTCATTGCCTCAACAGTAGTTTCAACATTGGTTAACTGAGTGGTGACAGTATCAGTTTTTATTATAAAATAGTTGATGAAATCCTAGCGATCCAATTGACTGAGAGTATAAACTGACAGTTCGGTTGTCAGAGCATGCACGGACAGTTCAGAACTAAATGACTATGTACACATCCCAAATCAATCTAGTACCTATTTTATAAGTGGAATAACACCCTTTGAGGTGTCTGGGAATGCTGACGTATGGACTTCTTGGGTGGTTGAAGGCACTCGGCATATGACTCATGCCTCACAATGCACCCAAGGTGTCCGTATATCAGGGCACACCAAGACACCTCGGCTGGTGTCATTCCTTACTTATTGATCTGAGCTGACTTGCAAAGTGTTTTGATTTATTTGCATCCAGATCCAGGCCAGTCAGGGAGGTCTCCGCTCTGCCGTTTTCTGCACTTGTGGGCTGATGGCTTTTTCCTCTCATAGCCTTCTTTCCTTACCCTGACTCAATCTGCTGGAGGTACCTTGACGTGGTGCTGACCTTGACCATATGATTCCATCTGCTGTAGGTACGTTGACACAGTGCTGGCCCTGACCATTTGATTTCATCTGGTGGAGGTACCATGACATGGTGCTGACCCATACCAGTTGGTTTGATTATATCTGCTTGCGGTGCCTTGACGTGGTGCTGACCATGGCTATTTGATTCAATCTGCTGGAGCTGCCTTCATAGTTTCATAGAGGTTACGAGTCTTAGCCTGGACAAGCCATAGGGGACTCAACGCAAGAGACTACCGAATGGAAATTTTTTGTTACCCATTTCTAGATCCGATGACCTGATGAAACTATCCATGGATGAACTCATCACTACTTTTTCAGGAAGTCTATCCAGACTGAAACCACTCTCTGATTAAACCAGTACTTTCTCATTTCTGTTTTAAAATTTTCACCTTTTAATTGGTATTGGTGGAACCTACTACTTCTAGTAGTAACCAGATTTGGACCAAGTAACTCCATAATATCAGGTTTGTTTATAGCATTAAATACATGACATAGGTCACCTCTAGTTCTTCTGTATTTCAAGCTATATAGCTTGAGTGATATTAATCTATTTATTTAGTTCATGCCTTTAACTTGGTTAATACATCTGGTTGCTTTTCTTTGCACCCTCTCCAACATATAAATTTCCTTTGCTTTATGCGGGGCCAAAAACTGAACACAATACTCCAAGTGACGTCTAACAAGCGATATGTACGAGGGAAGAATGACGTTTTTATCTCTACTTTTTATGTTTCTAAGAATACAGTTTAATATATTACTGACTCTACCTACTGCCAATTTACATTGATCTAAAGATGTTAGGGGTGAATTAACTAAAACATCCAAATCTCTCTCCATGTCAGATACTGGGATCTGAAAGTAATTAATGAAGTAGGTAGCGTTAATATTTCTCTTACCAAAATGTATTATACTGCATTTCACCAGATTCAGCATTAAGCCATTTCTGCTAACCCAGTCACATAGAGAATTAATTTCTGTTTGCATCTTAAATACGGCCGCAACATTATTAATAATGCTCCCTATTTTTGCATCATCTGCGAATTTGGAAATCCAGCAGGCACTGGAGTTTTGCCGAGGAGCAACAAAGAGACTGAACAAAATGTGGCCCAGAATTGATCCCTGCAGCATCTCACTCATCACAGGTGCCCAGGAGGAAGACTGACCCGCTATCATCACCTTTTGTTGCTGGTTTTGTAACCAAGCATTGATCCATTTTACTAACTTGCCATCAAGTCTGACACCAATTAGTTGCTCTATTAAAAGATCATGAGGAAGGGTATCAAACGCTTTCGAAAAATCCACATAGAAAACATCTACTGATAATCCTGCATCAAGGGTAGTGTTAATATGAGCAAAAAAATATAACAAGTTAAGTCAGACAAGATCTACTGGCTTGAAAACCATGTTGATCAACTTCTATTGGTGTGGTGTGGACCTTCATACCAGGTCATAATGTCATACACATATCAGTGCACAACATTATGCCGAATCCCAGACCTGTGCGCTCTCCATGTTGGACTCCACCTCCGGAGTTAGAATCTTTAGTGGGGGGGTTCAGGGGGGTGCAGACCCTTGTAATGGGGGGGGGAGAGCCCCCCCACAGAAAAAAAATTCCATTGAAGCATGCAACGTGCTTATGCCACATGACATTCTGCCGTGCACGGTTTTGACCCCATGCCATGGACCTTGATCATTTGATTCCATCTGCTATAGGTGCCCAGATGTGGTGCTGATCATGACTATTTGATTCCATCTACTGGAGATGCATTGTTGTGGTGCTGGCCCTGACCTTTTGATTTCATCTGCTTGGAGGCATCTTGACACAGTGCTGACCCTGACCATTTGATTCCATCTGGTGGAGGTGCCTTGATATGGTGCAGACCTTCTTCACTTGATTCTATCTGTTGGTAGTGCCTTGATGTTGTGCTGACCCTGACCATTTTCACTCTGGGGAAGACTAGATGGGGTATTAGTCTCCTTCTGCCTTCACCTTCTATGATGATTCCATCTGCTGGAGGTGCCTTGAAGTGCTGCTGACCCTGACCATTTGATTCTATCTGGTGGAGGTGCCTTGATGTGGTGCAGACCTTCTTCACTTGATTCCATCTGTTGGAGGTGCCTTGACGTGGTGCTGACCCTGACCATTTTCACTCTGGGGAAGACTAGATGGGGTATTGGTCTCCTTCTGCCTTCACCTTCTATGTTGATTCCATCTGCTGGAGGTGCCTTGATGTGCTGCTAACCCTGACCATTTGATTCCATTTGAACCCAAGACTAATGAGATTGGCAAAAGACGTTTAGACTTGCTTACATTTGTGAATAAGCATGATTTGCACATAATCACTGTAGCTGGCTCCCCGGACTCCTGGTGCCATGACAAACATGAAACAAGAAAAAATAGGTAAAGTCAGGCAGCACAGATACTGAATGAAATAAATAATGACCCCAACTAGGGAAAAAGTAAAAAAAAAAACTATTTGTTATATGAATAAAGGAGCAGAACAAGTAGCAGCATATTAGGCCTGCCGTAAGGACCTGTACCAACAGTTTCAAGCATGTAACGTGCATTTTCTCAAGGTACCTGTGCTGCCCGATTTCTACCTAGTTTCTCTTGGATAAGCATGATGCAGTATTTCTCATGGAATCTGAACCCTAATTCAGATGTTCTGTACTGCTAATTTCTGTTCATTTGGGGGGGGTTGATACATATAGGCACCTACTGGGTTTCCAAGCAGACATCCTTGATAATAAAGAATGAAGAGAACTCCAGAAAATATGTGAAATGCCAAGTGACTTGATTCTAAATATTAAGATTTTCACAATTTTTCCAGGTTCACAACTTGAAATTAGTGATGGCAGCTCAACAAGCTCCCCTTTTTAACAATGTATATTGGGTCCTGTGTGTGCATGTGTGCATGTGTGTGTGTGTGTGTGTGTGTGTGTATAAACCCAAGGTACGAGGGTGACCTGCTAAGGTTCTTGTTTCAGTTTCCTCTGTGAAACAATGGACAGAGTCAGTCATCCTGGGACCTGGAGTAACAACCCAAATAACTAACTTCACTTCGTTACCCCCTGGTGTAGGGGAAGCATTCTTGGTTGACTCACCACTTCAGGGATGCTTGGGCTGCTGCTCCTATTTGTGAAAAGCATGTTGGACACACAGATGCTTTAGAAACAGGAGTACTGCACATGTATTTGATGCCCGCATAATAAACGTGTATCTTATCCTGTGTACAGTGTGCTCTCATGTGTGAGCATTAGGGGAGAGCACTCCACTTCAGCGTTGGGGGAAGGATGGCATAAGTACATAAATAAAAAAAGGCTCTACAATTTCTAAATCTACTATTAAAATCACTCTAGCTAAAGTTGAGTGGTTTATAATAAGTTAATAGGGCCTCTGAGAGGAGTCTCTTATGGAATAAGAGGCACCCTCAGAGGCCCTATTAACTTATAGTACAGTCAAGCCAGTTGTGAAATTTCAGTCACAAGTGCAGCTTGGAGTGCCCCAAGGGGACACATTCTAACCAGATGCAAAGTATGATACACTTTCAAGTCCAACTGAACATTTAATTTTGGTGAGGTGGCGGGAAGGGCTCCTAGAAACACTGAAGTCGAGGCAGTATAACATAGTGGTTAAGAGCACTGAGCTGCAAACCTGGAGAACTGAGTTTGAATTACACAGCAACCATTTGCATACTGTGTGACCGTGAGCAAGTCACTAAATGTTGCTGTGCTCCCAAAATGCACTGGAAACAAGTCTTGGCTTAGTATGGAGGGAGCAATCTTAGACCTGGTACTTTCAAATGGAGGATGGAGAGAAGATCTTAGATTTAGAAGGCGGTAGCCATCTGGGAACAAGCTACCACCAAACAGTGTGGTTCATAATAAACACAGCTGTAGAGACAAGCCATACAAAAGCAAGGGTGTTAGACTTTAGGGGGGCTGACTTCAGCAAAATGGGAGAGTGCCTCAGAAAAGCACTAGCAAAGAGGCAAGAAGGGGGAGTGGAAGAACAATGGGGAAAAATCAAAACTGACATCACAGAGGCAACAAGTCTTTGTGTAAAGCAAATCAACAAAACATAACAAAGGAAAAAGCCACTATGGTTCTCAAAAGAGGTGGCAGGGAAGGTTAAGGAAAAAAGGACAGTATTCAGAAAATATAAGGAAACACAGAAGGAGCAGGACAGAGAACTATATCAGTTAAAGCAGAAGGAGGCAGGGAAGGCAGTTAGAATAACAAAGGCTGAAACTGAAGAAAAGATAGCCAACTCTGTTAAGAAGGGAGATAAAATCTTCTATAGGTACATTAGAGAGTGAAGAAAGACCAAGGGAGGGATACTGAGGTTTAATAAAGGGGAGGGAATGTGGGCAGAGGGTGACAGTGAAAAAGCAGGCATTCTGAACAAATACTTCTGCTCAGTATTTACAAAAGAAGAGGAGTGGGAGGTACCTAAACCAAACAATAGAAACACTCTGAATAAGTGGGTCGACACCAATCCATTCACAGAAGAAAGGGTTCTGAAAGAACTCTTAAAACTGAAGGTGGACAAAGCAATGGGGCCTGATGGGATTCACCCAAGAATTCTAAAAGAATTAAGGGTAGAATTAGTGACACCACTGACTAACCTCTTTAACAAATTATGAGAGGATGGGGTGGCACCTGAGGACTGGAAGAGGGCAGATGTGATTCCACTTCACAAAAGTGGGAGCAAGGCAGAGGCAAGAAACAACAGACCTGTTAGTTTGACTTCAGTGGTAGGGAAAATGATGGAATCGCTTCTGAAGGAAAGAATTGTTAAGTACCTAGAGGCCAGCAGGGCACAGGACCCAAGGCAGCATGGATTCACAGCGGGAAGGTCGTGTCCGATGAATCTAACAGATTTCTTTGACTGGGTGAGCAAAGTAGTAGACCAGGGAGGGGCTGTGGACATGGCCTACTTAGACTTTAGCAAGGCATTTGATACAGCCACACACAAAAGATTAATATACAACTTAGCCAGCTTGGAGTGGGTCCCAAGTGGTAGCCTGGGTGAAAAATTAGCTGGACAACAGGATGCAGAGGATAATAGTAAACGGAGTCCACTCTGTAGAAAGGGGGGTTATTAGTGGAGTACCTCAGGATTCAGTACTGGGACTGGTCCTCTTTAATGTCTTTATAAGTAACGTTGCAAAGGGACTGGAAGGAAAAGTATGTCTCTTTGCAGACAACACAAAGGTCGATACAGAAGGTGGGGTGGAAAGGATGAGAAGGGACTTGGCAAGGTTAGAGGAATGGTCAAATGTATGGTAATGTAAGTTCAATGCAAAGAAGTGCAAAGTAATGCACCTGGGAAACAAAAAACCATGGGAAGTGTACACAGTGGGAGGTGAGATACTAACAACAACAAAAATGGAAAGAGACCTGGGGTAGTCATATCAGATGACCTAAAGGTGGGCAAGCAATATGAGAAGGCAGTAAGGAGGGCTGGTGGGATATTGGAATGCATAGGGAGAGTCATTGCCAGTAGAAAACAGGAAGTTATCCCTCTGTACAGACAGTTGGTGAGACCCCATCTGGAGTACTGTGTGAAGTTCTGGAGACCCCATCTCTGCAAGGACATAGACAGAATGGAGACTGCCCAGAGGAGGGCAACTAAAATGGTATAAGGTCTGCACCAGAAGACATATGAAGAGAGATTAAAGGAGCTTAATATGTATGTCCTTGAGGAAGGGGGGGGGGGCATGATAGAAACTTTCAAGTACCTCAAGGGAATCGGCAAAGTCCAAGAGGGTAGCATCTTTCAGAAAAAGAGATGTGCAAGAACTATGGGGCACAATTTGAAGAAAAGGGGAAGGGATCAGAGGTAATGTGTGGAAGCATTTTTTCACAGAGAGGATTGTGGATACATGGAATGGCCTTCCTGAGGAGGTAGTGGCATCAAAAACAGACGGGGAATTCAAGAATGTATGGGACAGACCTAAGGCAATTCTAGTGGGGGGGCTAGGAGGGAGTAGGCTGTTGGTTAACTAGGATCTGCAGCTTATCCAATAGGTAGGGAAACGAACAGACTAGGTGCACCAAGCAGTCCTTATCTGCCATCAAATTATAAGTTTCTATTTGCCTTTCCTGGCCAAAAATTGTAAAATAAAAAATAAAAAAGTTTATTTTCCTGAGCGTAAATCGTGAATAATGAGTTTCATGAAATTGGACACAAAAATCATATCCATTGTAGTCAAAACATCCTTGTCAGATGGTTTCCTGCAGCAACAAATTGACAGGATCCTGGCACAACCCTTCTCACCTGGGCCTCTAGTGGAATGGGTTTATGAAACCTTCAGTTACTCCCTTCAGGAATCTAATACAACTGGCAAACTGTGACCCCCCCTGCTGAGTTCTGCATCCATCTTCTTCCCTCATCATGGGGCTTCAAAGGGAGTCCCACTGTGTGGCACCCATGCAGTCTGTTAGAGATCTGGCACTAGTGGTCTAGTGGAGAACAGTTGCGGGCTATTTGTCCTGGAGCCTCCAGAGGCCAGGCTGGCACAGGGTCCCAGGAGACTGGTGCACAGTATGGGGATTAGGCTGCCACCCCAGACCTGCACAGCCACACATACAGTCTCAGCCAGGGCACTTGCCACGCCATCTCTAAGATCTTTCTCATTCTCTCTGTCATTGAACTCAAACCTCCACTCCTCCATTCCCCCAACTTCCTGTGCATCCTCTGTATATACCCAGCTGGACCATACCATGTCTAGTGTGGCAACTCCACAGCCAGGGAAACATTGCCATATTAACCTATGCCTCAAAACAGAGGGATTGGATTACAGCATGGTGACCAAACTGCAAGAGGGAAACTCTTCCCTCCACCTCCCCCACACTCACACCTCCCCACTATGCCAAGGTGTGAGCTGGAACAATCCTGAGCCACAATTCTGTCCCACAATGGTCGGGATGTAAACACAACCGTTAGTTCACATTATTTCATTGTCATTGCAGTTTGTGTTTCAACAAGCTCAGCAGTAGTTAATACTGTGCATTACAGTTACTTAAAAAAACTTTGTAAGTTTATGTTCCCTTAGAGACAATGTGTTCCCTCAGGAAGCAATTTAGTTTCCCAGTCTTCAGTTTTGTTTTGTTTTGAATAAATGATGCACTCCCACATATGGAAATGGCAGCTCAGGATGGAACTGTAAGCGCTACATCCTCCCCAATGTCTCATGTCCCCACAGTGAGATCTGTAAGCCCTGGGGACAGAAGAACAGTTTTTTTTCACCAGCTGATGATCCCAGGGATGCCAACTGCGAGGCAAATGAGAGACCCACAAAAAAAGCTGATGGGAGAAACTAATTTAAGAGGCTAGAAGAAAGTATTTTCACATGGAATGGGTGGTAGAGGGGTAGAATAGGCTATCGAAAGGGGTGGTCTGTGCAAAGACAGTGGGGGGATTCAAGCATGGGTGGGATAGGTAGATGGGCTTGTTGAATTCCGTATTCAAAGGGGAAGGACAAGAGGAGGTGTGAAGAGTCACTAGGGCAGTTACATTACACATTATATAGGTGGGGCTGGGCAGACAGGGTGGGCCAGGGGGCCTTTTTCTGCCAGCAAATACTTTTTCTATGTGTCAGTGGAACAAGGTGTCCATGGAAGGAGTCATAGCCTGTAGCAGCATTCGTGTCGCCACATGAATGGCTCTGTTCCACCCCACAAAAGGCCAGTATCAGACTTAAAGGTTCACCATTTTGTCACAATAAAATTGTAAGTCTTATGCTGGACTTTTGGTGTGCACTGTATCTCTGTGTTTGTCTGTTTACTAGCTTTCTACAGCAGTGCCCTCTTGGTGTGTAGCACATGGTTTGTTTGCAGCTCTACTGCACTCCTCCTGCTGGCTTGATAGCACTAGTGGCATTCTGGAGTTGGAGTTTGTGAGGCAGCCACCGGTATGCTGTCTGAAGGTCCAGCAGATTAGCATAAAAAATGTATAATGTTTGGTAAGTGCCTATTAACCACCATAATCAGCAGTCATACAGCTTTGTTATGCACTTTTTAGAATTTTAAAAGTTGTTAACCACACTTTGGAACTTCTAAACAGTGGCATAACAAAAAAAAATGCACCAGAGTTCCATAATTCTCACACATAGAATGCAAACAGTGTTTTTTTTGACCATACACTATAAAAGATGATGGCTGGGGATCGGGTGACAACCACACTGAAATAACCTCTCGTGGTTGCTAGGGCTACAGTGAATCTCTCGAGCTGCGCTGTCAAGGTTTACCATGTCGCCCTAGCAACCACTCGGGGTGATTACAGCATGGTTATCACCCGATCTCCAGCCATTATCCTCTATATTATTTTACCGGCCCGGTGGTGCAGAGGGTTGAGGCACTGGATGCCTCACCTTGTGCTACGCTGGTGACCTGGGTTCGGGAACAACCTTGGGTCATTGGGATGCCAGCATGGGGAGGGAGGGCGGAGTAGGATTGAGCATGCTGTTGGGCAGCTCTCATCTCCTGAGGGTGGGTTGGTGCCCTCCAAATAGTTCTGCTCCCACTGGGTGGAGGTCCGGTGGGTAGCATAGGCAGAGAGGGGGCAGCAAAGTATTGGGAAGTGGAAGGAGCTGAGCTGGAACCATGGGGTGCGAAGCATGCCTCCACACACTTGTACGACTGTGTGCTGGGGGGGTAAGGGGAGAAAATCCAGAAAAATACATATGTGTCCCTGTCACCAGTTGGCGGGAGGAGGTGACGGGGACCAAAAAGCTAAATTTAAAAAATATGTATTTTTTATAGCCCTTTCTTGCACCAATCACTTCCCCAACCTTCTCATAAGATGGCCTCTAGTCTTGTCAACCACCTTCTCTGTTACTTAACCCCTTGCCTCAGTACTTGCTCCCTGTGATAGGACCATCAGGTCAGCATCCCCCTCAGGCCTATCCATGGTGAGGTGAAGCACACAAGTTCATCCCGCATGCACCTGGGGAGTTTTCTGGCTTTTTGTTCCCTCCTCACCAGGATGCTTGTGCAAGGATATGGGTACAAGCATGCAGTGGTTGCCATATCAGTCTGTTGGCATCCTTCCACTGCTGGGGATAACACTGCACCACCATCTATGGTCCCCCGGGTGGCAGTATTGCTACAGGCCCAGGAACCTGTCCTCCTCAGAGGGTATTGCTAAGCTCAAAGGAGAAAAGGGGGCATGTGAGGAGGAGGACCCTGTAAAAGCATCTATCCTAAATAGATACTTCTGCTCAGTATTTACTGAAGAGAAGGTAGGGCAGGGCCCACAGCTCAGCATCATGGACACGGGGGAGGGAGGTGAGCACTACTCCCTTCACAAAAGAAAGGGTCCTACAAGAGCTCGCTAAGCTCAGGGTGGACAAGGCAATGGGACCTGATGACATACATCCCAGGGTACTTAAGGAGCAAAGGGTGGAACTAGCAGAGCCATTAGCAGAACTGTTTATAGTGAGTCTCTGAGCACAGAAGAGGTCCCAGAAGACTGGAGAAGGGCTCTTGTGATCCCGCTCCACAACAGCGGTAGCAGGGAGGAGGCAGGGAACTACAGACCAGTCAGTCTTACCTCAGTAGTGGGCAAGATTATGGAGGCACTCCTTAAGAAACGGATAGTGCAACACCTGGAATCCATAGGGGCACAGGATCCAAGACAGCATGGGTTTACAAAAGGAAGGTCCTGTCAAACTAATTTCATAGATTTCTTTGACTGGGTAACCAGAGTGGTGGACCAAAGGGGAGCAGTTGATGTCACCTACCTTGACTTCAGCAAAGCTTTCGACACTGTTCCACATAGAAGATTAATAAATAAGCTGGGTAGGCTCAGGGTGGGTCAGAAGTTGGTCAACTGGGTGGCAAACTGGTTGACGGGCTTAAAACAGAGAGTGGTGGTAAATGGTATACAGACAGAAGAGATGCAAATCACAAGTGGGGTACCTCAGGGATCAGTCCTGGAGTCAGTCCTCTTCAATATCTTCATTAGTGACATTGCAGATGGACTAGAGGTAAGGCTTGTCTGTTTGCAGATGACACCAAGATCTGCAACAGAGTAGATGATCCAGATGGGGTGGACAGAATGAGAAGAGATCTGGATAAACTAGCAAAATGGTCAGAAGAGTGGCAACTGGGATTTAATACACAAGACATGCAAGGTCATGCACATAGGGAAGAGAAACCCTGAAGCCACCTATAGGCTGGGAGGGGAGTTGCTGGCAGTCACAAAGGAAAAAAGAGACTTGGGCATTATCATCACCGATGACCTGAAATCATCCAAGCAGACCTCTAAAGCAGTAGGTAAGGCTAGGGGATGTTAGGTGGTATTAGCAGGGTATCATATTGTAAGAGGGAGGTAACAATCCCTCTTTACAAGACACTGGTTAGGCCCATCTGGAGTACTGCATGCAGTACTGGAGGCCACACCTTCACAAGGACATTAACCAAATTGAGGCAGTCCAGTGAAGGGCAACCAAAATGATGCAGGGACTGCATCAGAAGACAAATGAGGACAGATTAACGGAGCTCAAAATGTATACCCTTGAGCAAAGGAGGGAGAGAGGTGATATGATCGAAACATTCAAACACCTTAAGGGCATTAACAAGGTGAAAGAGTCTAACATGTTTAAATATAAGAAAAATAGCAGGACAAGAGTACACAGCTTGAGATTAGAGGGAGGCCAATTAAGGGGTTAAGTGAGGAAATTATTTTTCACAGAAAGAGTGGTGGATGCATGGAACGGCCTACCTCAGGAAGTAGTGGCTATGAATACTGTGCAGGGCTTCAAACAGGCATGGGATAGGCAAAAGGGAGCAATACAGATGAGTATGAATAGATAGGCCACTGACAGAGCAAAGGCCGATGGCACATTTATAAGGTAGAAAAAGAAATGGGCAGACTGGATGGGCCTTGCGGTCCTTATTTGCCATCAACCTCTATGTTTCTATGGCAGCATCCCTATGAATATTCAGTCCCCCATCTGGCCTTCTGATACTCAGAACCTGGATTGGCAGTGTTATGGTTGGCAGCAGATGCAGGATTTGCAGTTTGAGAAGGACAGTAACTTTGGGAAACTCAAGTTAGTCATACGAGCCTGATAGCTTATTAAGTAGCATGCCGAGATGGGATTCCAAGGGCCTAGGTTTAAGTTCCAGTTTGCTCACTCACAAATTGTGTTTCAGGTGTCTAACAGTGATGAAAACTGTACCAATAATTACTTGCTATCTCAATGTTTTCAAAATGGTTGTCTCTTCAGGTGGCTCAGTTGTACCGAAGGGGTCAGCTGCTGATGCATAAGAAGCACGCGCCCATCACTCAAGCCGAACTTGTAGCAGCGCTGGCTGCACTGCAGCACATAGCCACAGGAGCAACACACCCGCCAAACAGGTATGAGATTTTCAGCTTTTGTCCCACCACATAAATCCTCACAGTGATACAGATTGCAGAGATGTACTAACTGGCCAAAAACAATTACAGTTAGCACTTGCAGAATTCCATTACAAAAAATCTCTACAAAACAAGACTTTCAGGACCTTCCATTTTTATTACTAAAGGCATTTTCATTAAAACAGGATTTATTTCTTTTAAATGTGACTTGTTCATTGTTCGTATACCTGCAATTAAGTCATACCAACCTTTTTATTTTATTTTACAATTTATTTACCCAGGATAGCCCAGATTAGACACAACAAATAGAATAGTGGCTGGAGAAACATGCATGCCAGAACCGTGATTCCATCAAGGGATTCTAATAACATCATAAACCACAAGAGCAGAACATGAGTGGTTTGATGTCATTGGAATCCCAGGATAGAATCCTAGCTCGGCTGTGCTTTTTCCACCAGCCACGGTTTTTCCCGTGTAAAACAGAACTTTCTTTTATATAAATCTTTGTCTTCCTGCCTCCAGTTCACCTCTAGTGACTCAATAACCCCACCAGTCCCAACGTCTACCTTCTTAGGGGCTTTCCACCACACCACTTACCCTAACCCATGGTGTGTGGACTGGCCTGCCAGCCATACATGAACATTTGGGGAGGGTGCCCCCAGTGACTTTGTGGGCCGAAGATTTTCTTCTCCATTAGTAGTAATAGTTAGCCTATAGTTACACTAACCTGGTAGGTGCAGTAAACCAATAATTGTGTTAACCCTACAGTTACACTAACCTGGTAGGTGCAGTAAACCGGTAATTGTGTTAACCCTACAGTTATACTAACCTGGTAGGTGCAGTAAACCGGTAATTGTGTTAACCCCACAGTTACACTTATACTAGCCTGGTAGGTGCAGTAAACCAGTGTAATCCCTAGCTGGCGCTATCCCAAGGACTACTCCCCCTGTCTGCGTGACTAGGTGCAGGTTAAGGGGCCTGGGTACTGAAAACGGGTGCCTCCACCCAGAGGACAGGGTTATTGGTAGCATAGATGACCTGGATACAGCCCTCCAGGACACTGTGACCCCCCTCTTTCCCCTTTAGTGGCCTAAGCAATGAACAACAGACACAGTTACAATAACCCCTAATCAGCATACAAATCCCCACTGTTTGCACTTACCACCAAGGCTGATTCCACTAGTTTGACCCTGGAGACCCACTGTAAAATAAGGTTAGACACAGCAGGTAACAACAGTACAGTGCTTCTTGTACAAAATGGAACCACAGTCAAGTTAAATGCAAAAAAGAATTAGATCTGATTTATTCAGGGGGAATGAACAAGGGAGGGGCGTAATTTGGCTGATTAATTCTGTAACTGAATCAGTCAGGCAATCATGCATGCACTTTAGAGTCCCTTCACAGTCACACACTCTGGGTACCCAGTTGTGAAAAAAGGTGGGCTAGAATGACACGTTGCCCAGGGTAGGCCGGCACCGCGTTGCAGCTGGTTGGGGCCCTGTGATGGAAAGAAGGAGCATGCACAACCACACACAGTTTGTAATCCGGAGCCTGGAGGCTCAGTTCGTGACAAGACAACAACGATTGAATCAGATGACATTTTTGATTTAGCTGAAGTTGCAGGGAGCTATCCTGGTGTTTACTCACACTATTCAATACGAAACACAGGAGGGGACAAAATGGAGACTGCAGGCTGACAAGCTGGTGTTCCAGGAGAAGCAGGGCTCACATGATTCACCGAGGTGCCGTTCCTGTTCGAGATGTTGAGCAGGGGGCTGATCCCTGGGCGAGTCTCTCGTCGATGGTGATCTCTGCATCTGAAGTAGCAGACTGGGCCAAGATGGCAGGGCCCAGGCTGGGTGAACAGTTTGGATTCAGTTCGATAGGTGCTGGAGACAGCTTACAGCAAGTGTGACACACTGAGGTAGTGGGGAACCAAATCACGACCGACTGACAGCTTACAGCACATTTATAGTAAAGAAAAACACAATACCACAGGTTGGATGACAGTCCAGTTGCAATTTCAGTTTTTCTGAGCAAAACTGTGATCTCTTTTTGCAGTTAAACTTTTTTATTAATTTTTCATAAGATATACAGACAAACCTCTTACAGTACAGTGCAATGTGAGGATTTTTTTTTTTTTTTTAAAGAAATTGAGGCAGCATATAATAAGAACATTGCTACAATAATACAAGGAGCTTTTGGTTTAAAATATAGTAAACAATACAGGTCATGTAATTAGCATATACTTGACATTTGTAGTGAACTTTAAGCGGATAGTATGATTAGATCGGTTTATATTAAAATGTTACATAATTATATATGATGCTGCAAAGGGAAAAAGTACATTAGTAAAGGATTGTGGAGTAATAAAGAATGATTGAGAACAGAGTATAGGAAAGAAAAGATATATAAGAAAGTTAAGAAGAGAGGGAAACTATAAAAGGGAAAAAAGCGAGACTACAATGATGTAACAGTAAAAGGGGAAAATCCATATATATTAAGTCCATACATTGGTGTTGGAAGATTTAGTTGATTCAAAAAAATTAAAAAAGCCCTGCCAACAATTGTTATATAACATGAGTCGGTCAGACAAGATATATGTCATACGGTCCAGAGAGGCATATTGCAATAGTTGGTTAATGATACCGGGAAGGGTAGGGATTATGTTGGATCTCCAATGCATGAGGTTGTACGTTTAACTTGAAGGAAGAGTATATTTAACCATCTGCTCTGCGAATATGAAATTTTATAAGAGCGGTGATTAAAAATACCAAGAATGCAATGTTTGAGGTCTAGTGTAAAAGGTTGACCTACCACTTTCATTGCAAATCTGTGAGTATAGTGCCAAATATTTTGTATGAGGGGACAGTGCCATAAGATATGCAATAAATCCCCATTGGGGGAACTGCAGCGCCAGCAATTGTTATTGTTCAATAAACCCATTTTTTGTAATACAACAGGAGTTCTGTACCACAAATGAAGGATCTTGGTTTGAATGAGGGAACTGCGTTTATCATTAAAAGATCTGTGACAGGAGAGCCAACATCTGGACCATTGTGCATTGGTGATATTATATTGTAGCAAAGTACTCCATCTGTTTTTAGCATTGACAGAGTAGTCAGGAAGGATATCACAAATATCTTTGTAAACAGTGCTATTTAAATTGGATGTTGTTTTTATCCATTTAGAGATGTGCTTATCATACAGAGAATTGATGAGAAGGGTGTGAGGTAAGAGTTGCATTGATGCGAAGCTGTAGATATTTCCAAAATCCTGATGGGAAGATTCCATATACTTAAATAGGTCGGTGTAAGATTTTAACTTTAATGACTTGGGTTCAAGTATATCCTGCAAAAAGAGAATACCCTTATTTTTCCAAGTACGACAAAAATGGGGTGATTATCAAGAGATATATGGTGGTTACCCCAGATGGGGGTGTAAGCTAAGGGTTTGGGGTTAGATTTAATATGCTTGTGAATGATTTTCCAATAGAATATAGAAGCAGCTATGGTAGGGTGAGACTTTAAAGAAGAGGTAAGGGTGTTATAAAGGAAAGAAGTAGCCACATTACCAGGACATAAGGATGTTTCCATATTGACCCATAAAGGAGACTGGATGTTGGGTTTGTTAAACCATTTAATTGTTTGAGATGTACGGAAAGCCCATAAGTAGGCTTGGAACCAAGGAAGGCCAAAGCCACCTTTTGACCAATGGGATCTAAGTTTATTACGACTAAATCTAGGTATTTTGCCTTCCCAAATGAAGCTGCCGATAATTTTGTCTATTTTGGTAAGAAAACTAGAGTATCAAAGGGATATTGGAAAATAGGTATAATATTTTAGGAGTTATTGACATTTTAATGGCGGAAATTTTACCATTAAAGAAAGTTTAAGTAGCTTCCATCTATCAAGTGTTGTTTGGATACTGGTTAACAGAGGAAAGATTAGCATCCCATAATTTATTCAATGTCGGGGTGATCCGAATGCCAAGATAAGATATACCTTGGGGGGCCCAACGAAAGCCTAATGAGTTGTTCATGAGGGACTATAAAGGTTATTCAGTGGTAGCGTTTGGATTTGTTAAGGTTTAGGCTAGTCCGGAGTGGGAGGTGAAGTCATTCAGTAGTTTAACTAAAGGTTGCCCAGAACTTTCGGTTTTCGAGTAAAATAAGGAGATCATCTGCATATGAGGAAGTATAGTGAGAGTTACCAATAGTAATGCCTTTAATTGTACGGATTGGCGTAGAGAGCATGAAAAGAGGTTCCATGGCAAGTATAAACAATGAAGATAAGGGCATCCTTGTCTGGTGCCTCTTGCTAAGTAAAAGGAGGGGACAAAATAGAGTTCGTGAGAACTCGAGCTGAAGGAGGTATACAATAATTGAATCCAAGCACAAAAATTATTTGTAAAGCCAAAATGAGATAGCACCTGATATAGATATTCCCAATTGAGAGAGTCAAATGCTTTCTCAAAGTCAATGGCTATTGCAGCTGCAGGGTTTAAAGTTTTTGCTTTGTGAATTAAATTGAGTAATGGCGAAGATGATCGAACTGTTTCTATTTTGATAAATCCTGATTGAAAAGTATGGATGAGTTTAGTCATTAAGATTCTAAGCGGAGAGTTAATAATTTGGCAAAGATTTTTCTATCAGTATTAGAGTGAGATCGGTCTATAGTTTGAAGGAAGTAAAGGGTCTTTGTCTTTTTGTGTAAGACTGTTATGATGGCTTGGTCATTGTGCATGGGAGTTTCTTTATTAAGGTTGCTTCTTGGAATACATTGACTAATACAGGACAAAGAGTGTCAGATAGGGTTTTATAAAATCAATAGGAACCCATCACTGCCAGGTGCTTTACGTTTTTAATGATGATAAAGCAGTTTGGATTTCCTGTAAGGTGATTGGTTTATCAAGCACAGCTTTGTCCTGAGGGATAGGTGGGGTAGATTCAATTTTTCCAGAAAATGTTGTATTAGGTTGGGATTTGTAGTATTAGGTTGCAGTATAGTTGATGGTAAAAGTTGCATAATACGATTGATTGAAAGGTTGTCTGTGTGTGTCTGACCTGATGGATCTTTTAGACCTGCTATATGTCTCTGCATCTGTTGAGTTTTTAGCTGTTAAGAGAGCAACTTTCCGCATTTATCCCCTTGTTCCCAATAACCGTGTTTAATCCTAAAAAGGGCAAGTTCAGCTTTCCTGGATATCAGCTCGTTAATTTTAATTCTTAATTGTAGAATTTCCAGATCAAGCTGTGAATTATGATTGGGTTTATTTAATTTATAGTATTAGGTTTCTTTTTCTTTTCCTGAGCAAAACTATGATCTCTGTGGTGATTCAGACGTCCTGACAGGCCGATCGCTTACAGCAAATCTTCGGTCTTCTTCAAGTAACAGGGCAGTCACAATTCAGTATCTCTGATCACAAGCCGGTTCGGATTCAGTCCGAATAATTTCACAAGCAGATCCTTCAGAAGGGAAGATGAAGCAGGCAGGCCAGACACAGCCTTCCCACCAGTTTGCTGCACTACTACGCAGGAGCAACTGCTCTTATGTCTTGAGCAGTTCACTCTCTCCACTCCAAAACTCAGACTGACTCTCTGCTGCAGGCAGCACCAGGACTTCCTTCTGATCCAGAAAGGGTTTGTTTGGGTGATTCATCTGTCTGTCAAAGCAAGAGCTCCCCCTCCAGGTCCATTTAGGTGCCAAAATGCAAAAACTACAATTCCTACAGAAATTCACTACCACAAGACCCCTGGGGACAAACTCCATTTTAAAGTCCCCAAAATGTACTGATTGGTGCAATACAGAAATGTCCATGCTGCAAAGAAAGGCAGGTTAGACAAACTATAATACCATTATTATTAGAGCAGCTAATCAGCAAACAATTACCAGTTCTAATAGAGCTCCCTCTGCACCATTAGCAATGGCAGAACAGAGCAATATTATTGCAGCTCGGGTGGGACTCGAGCCTGGAAACACTCAGCCCCTACCCAGATTAATTATACACTACAAAAATAATGTCTCTTTAAGAGACAGGCATGGAGACTAACAGGGCACTCGCATGCAAGCACTTTTACACCTGTAAAGACACAGAATACCTGCCTGGCAGCGGGCATTTAAGCACACCCAAGGAAGACTTTTGGGACCCCCCCCCCCCATTTATAGGGGGATTTCACCCTTCCCTGCCTGGAAAGAACTTGGCGCCTGCATCAAGTCTATGCTCTCAATAATGTTATTTGAAGACATTGTACTTATACAAAATATATTCTTCATTACCATTACTATATGTATCCAAAATAGCTAATACATATGATTATATATAATATATACAGTTATGCATTTTTCATACATTCAATAATGATTTCACTATGAGTCACACAATAATATTACTGTGCTCATTCATGTTATAGTTTCTTGCGTTCTAAACAACACAGATGGGGTCCCATCCCTATCAGCTAACTTGGGACTAGACATGGCGGGGGCACTGTGTCCTGAAGTATGGACAATCAACTTGGAAGTTGCGGAAAGGCTCAGTTTAGGCAGTGAGCTCTTTGAAACATAGATACCCTTGTGGACAACATTTAAAGGAAGATCTACTGGTCTTCCAGGGGAGTCATAGCTTAGACATATTACAGGTTTAACCGCTCTCCCAGACTTCCTTGGGGAAACGGGTACAGTCTCTGGAGTACCAGCATCTGTATCAGTCTCTTCTTCAGTAGAAAGGAGCACCCTTATTGTAATTATATTGTTATTTGTTGTTGTATGTTATATGTATGTATTTTAATTATTTTATCTGTACAGCGCTTTGGTTTGGAAAAGCGCTTTAAAAATAAATTTTACCTACTTACTTACTACTTACCTCTGCACTGGGCAAAGACTCTAGTAGTGGAACATTATCAGCTCCTTGCATGGCAGATTCTGCTTCCACAATACTTTGCTCATTATGCTTTCCTGAAGAGGGCCCAGGTTACTCAACCTGAAGGAGCTCTTGGATCATTGACTTTTGTGGCACTGAAGGGGTGCTGTCAACACTGTCTTATTGCTCTGCAGGTTCTGGTGTGTCACCAGGGACATTTTCCACAGCAGATTCCTCCTCAGGTAATTCAAACAGTTCCACTAGGCATAAGGAATCTGCTTTTTCAGACTTAATGCTCTGCACCTCACTTTCAGGGGGCATTGGTTCCAGGGAAGAAGCTGGGGGGTTAGGCAGCTCTGAAGGCCTAGCTTTATCCCTACGATTCTGCAGAGGATTGCCTCAAAACAACTGGCTCAGTTCATAAGGATAGTAGGCATTGTCACATTCACTTTCATCAGAAATGGACTGACAGTAATCATCATTCAGGGCCTGTTTGGGGGAAGGCCTTAGTTCTGCAACAACAGGGGCAGGTTGACTCTGTCTCTCTTTGGCAGCAGCAACATGAGTCACTGGCCCGGGGGAAGTGTCTGGTGTTGGTTCAGCATCAATGATCACTTGACCAATGGGCAGTAGGTGATTGCGGTGCATGGTCTTGACAGCTCTAGAATTGTTCTCAGGGCGCACTTTGTACACAGGCAGTTCATCCAGTTTGCTGATCACTATGTGTGGAAGATGATTCCACTTGTCATCAATTTTATGCTTTCCATGCAGTCCCAAATTGCGCAACAATACACGGTCTCCAGGCAGTAGCTCTTGAGCCTTCACTTTCTTGTCGTGCCTCTCTTTGTTGGCAAGGTTTCTCTTGGTGGCCATTGTTTGAGCCAGTTGATACACATGGTTCAATTGAGCTTTCAGTTTCTGTATATATTGTAAATAGTTCTCAGCTCGGACCCCATTCAGGAAGACCCCAAAGCAAACATCTACGGGCAACCAGGCTTCCCTCCCAAACATGAGACGATAGGGAAAGAATCTGGTAGCATCACTTTTGGTGCAACTGTAAGCATGTACCAAGGTGCTAATCTGCTGACTCCACTTAGACTTGTCTTTAGGATGGAGAGTACCCAACATGTCCAGAAGGGTTCTGTTACAGCGTTCTGGCTGGGGGTCCCCTTGAGGGTGATAGGGAGTGGTTCTGGACTTTTGCATCCCCCACGGAGAGAGAACATTTCTTTGATTAGTCTACTTTCAAAGTCTCTTCCTTGGTTGGAATGGATACATTGGGGTGCACCATAGCGGACAAAGAACTTTTCTACTAGTACCTTGTCCACCATAGAGGCCTTTTGATCCTTGGTCAGGAAAGCTTGTGCGTATCGGGTAAAGTGATCGGTTACTACCAGTACATTGCCAATGTTCTTTTGATCGGGCTCCAGACACAAGAAGTCTATACAAAAAAAGCAGTTCCATGGGGGCACTGATAGTGATGTTGACAAGTGGGGCAGCTTTCTGGGGCAAACTTTTCTGCTGGAGGCAGCAACTGCAAGTTTTGACATGATTCTCAACATCTGCCCCCATTTTCAGCCTATAGAATCGGGATCGTACGAAGTCGAGAGTCCGGTCAATACCATGGTATCCCATGTGGTTGTGGAGGGACTTCAGTACCAGCTGTTTGAAGGCTGTGGGTAGGACCAACTGCTGCTTGTGTACTTGACCGTGACGATCTACTGTCTCTCTATATAATAACTGATCTCGTAACTTTAGTCTGGGGCCTTCTTTGAATAACAGTGCAGTTCATAAGTCAGTAGAATGTAATTTAGACACATCCTTCCCTGCACGGAGGGCATCAAGTGCAAGCTGAATCATGGGGTCGTGGGATTGAACCCACTGAATGCTGTCACTATCAAACTGGGGCAAAGCACTGATATCTAATGCAGAAAAATGACAATAAGCGGCTTGTATGCAAGTATCGGGCTTCAGACAGCCTCACCCAATTGTCTTTGGAACTTGGCTGCCGTGAAAGGGCGTCAGCGTCAATATGGTTCAGTCCAGGCCGGTATTCAACTGCATAATCGTAAGTTAACAAGGCAGAAAGCCACCGGTGCCCAGTGTCGTCCAGCTTGGCTGAAGTTTGTACATACGTTAGAGGACTGTTATCAGTCTTTACTAATATCTTGGCCCCATATAGGTACTCATGGAACTGATCAACAATGGACCACTTTAGAGCGAGGAACTCCAACTTGTGCACAGGATAATTCTGCTTGGAGGGTGTCAGGCTGTGACTGGCGAAGGCCACAGGTCTCAGGCCATCCTCATATTCTTGATATAGCACAGTCTCAAGCCCTTTCAGACTGGCATCCATGTGCAGGACGTATGGTTTGGTGGGATCAGCATATGCAAGGACTGGGGCATGGGTAAGCTGACAGATGACTTCAAAGAATGCTGCCTCGCATTTCGGGGTCCAGCAGGTTCCAAAAGGTTCACCTTTTCGAAAATACACCTTGTCTTCTTCTTTGAGGGACTCCTTCTTGTATCTGCTGTTGGTGGGAGGATAGCCTTGGGTAATATTGAGGAGTGGCTGGATTACCTTTGAATAGTCCTTAATGAATTGGCAATAGTAGCTCCAAAACCCCAGAAAACACTGCAGCTCTTTCAGGTTGGTGGGCTGGGGCCAGGTAATCTAGGACTCTACTTTACTGGGGTCTTTCTGTATCCCACCAGCTGACACTATATGTCCCACATATTTTATAGACGCCTGAAAGAACTGGCACTTGTCTATGGATAACTTGAGGCCAAATTCTTCCAAGCGATCGAGGACTTTGAACAGTCTGGCCTCATGTTCTTCTAGCATGTGACCGAAAACAATGACATCATCCAAGTACACTAAACGTTCTAGCAGATTCATGTCTCCTACTGCACGTTCCATCAACCTCTGGAAGGTAGCAGGGGCACCTGAAATCCCCTGTAGCATCCTCAGAAATTCGTAGAACCCCAAAGGACAGATGAAGGCTGTTTTCTCAGGGTCCTCCAGGGCCATCGGGATTTGATAATATCTGCTGTGGAGATCAAGTACTGAGAACCACTGACTCCCGTTCAGGCAGTCCAGGGCATCCTGTATGCGGGGCATGGTGTATTGATCTGGGACAGTCCATCGGTTAAGGGTCTCATAATCCATACACATCCTCATGGACCCATTTTTCTTGTGCACAACTACAATGGGAGATGCATAGAGGTTTCTTGACTTGAATAATTCTGGCAGTGAGCATCTCCTGTAGGTGCTGCCGAACATCGTCTATATCAGCTGGAGCAAGGTGGCGGGGCAACTCTCGGGAAGGTCTGCCATTGTGTAGCCGAATATTATGCTCAGCACCGTGGGCATATCCCACGTCCCATTCTTTTAGAGAAAACACTTGGTCTCTCTGGGCAAGTTTTCTACTGATCCAAGTCTTCCATTCAGCAGACAAGGGGGAATCACCAAAGTCAAATAGGTCTGGGGTCACCTCCTCCTTCTCACCAGAATATTTGTAATACTGCAGTATCTGTGCAGTGTACTGTAGCTAGTGTACATCCTCTGTTCACTCGGACTTCTTGATCTGACACATTCTGAATCTGGACCATCACTTGTCATGCATAGGCATGGGCATGGGCAGGTAGGATACTGGGTTTAACCAATAGCCCCTCTGGCAACTTTCCTTCACCTGGTGCAGCCAGCATTAATATTTTATATTTCACATCTCTTCTAAGACAGACTTATCCATGAACAGTATACTGAGTACTGGGTGGCAATATCAAGGAATCAGGGTCCTTCTTCCAGACAATCCCAACGAGCTCATCCTGGTCTTCTGCCACAGACTGCCTCTGCAGGTCATAAGCTTTCTTGATCAGAGCTGGAATCCTCATTGCCCGACCAGTCTGTCTGTCTCATTTCTCGTGGCACAACTGTGCTAACCTCCCAAACATGTCAGCGTTGGTTCCAATGAGTAGGGGGACCCCATCATACATCCCTATAGGAGGGCACACCAGGTCCAGCGTCTCTACCTGTTCATCTACGCCAGTTACAGCCACAGGAAAAGACAGTCAGAGCCAGACATATCATAGGTAGGGTTAAGACTTGTCACTCAGGCCCCATACATGTAGACTTTCTAGAAATTGTAATGGCACATCAGATAAGTGTTTGTCATACCAGTCCTGGAATACAATGGTCACTGGTGACCCGCTGTCAAACACAGCCCGAGCATGGATACCACTGACAGTCACAGTAGTCTCCATCGAAGGGCCCACCAATTTGGACCAGTCCAGAGGGACAGTGGCAGGGACCTGGACAGATGATTTAGCCACAAAGAAGTTTGAGTTAGTATTTCTTGAGCCCTTACTGCGGTCATTTTGGGCACCCCTTGGCCATTGATTTGCTTTTCGGAGCTCCCCTCGGAGTCTGTTTACTACTTTGTCTAAGTCTTTCTGAGACCAGCATTCTCTCTTCATATGGCCATCCTTTCCACAGTTGTGACAAATGATAGACTCCTGGGTCATCCTTGGAGAGAACATTGCATGAGGGGCTGAAACAGTAGCAAGGGATCGGGGTCTAATATCTGCTTGCAGCGGCGAGGGTGGTGCAACGTGTCTTAACAGTTCCTTTAGGGTGGCAGTCAGTTCTTTGATCTCAGCCCAGAGCTACCCTCAGTAGAGGATGCCTGAGGGTGCACCCACACCCCCATGGCAGTCACATTCTGAGAGAGACCAGGGTCTTTGTTTGTGGTGGAGGCCTCTGTAAAGACGCCCGGTTGTACTTTTCTGACTTCCTTCAGCAGCTCGTCTCTCCACTGCTCAGCCCATGGTGGAATATCCTTAGTGGTCTCAATTTCAGAAAGGTTTTCCTGTGCAGTGGTCACTCGGGCTGCGCCCGTCCCATAATCACAAACACTTCACCTTCAACCTCCCTGAGTTCTTTCATCAGGTCGCAGTAGTCAGGTGGGTTATCTCTCCTATCCTGGAGCCTTAACTGGATAATCTGCAATTTAGAGTGCTTGGCGTGTTGCAGTATGTGCCCCAGTCTCACACAGTTCAAGTCACTGGCGGCTACCCCACCCTTTCGATAAACTCTCTGCAGGGCCCTCTCTAAGCGAGTAACATACGCAAACAAACCTTCCCCTCTCCATTGTTTGGTACCTTTGAACTGCCACATCAAAGTCTCCCCTGACTGGATGCTTCTGGAATTGCCTTCAAGTGCAGACAGGTACTTTTGAGTAGACGCCTCCGGATTCGTGGACCTCAGAAATCTAATGGCTTCTAGAGCTGGACCCCTCAAACTTTCCATGATCCTTTTTCACTTCTCAGCCTCTGCACACTGCCACTCTGGTACCAAGGGGGCAACATAGTCGATCCAGGTCTCCCAGTCATCCTCCCCCTGTGGGGTGGAGAGGGTACCTGAGAACATCTTCAACTTGCAGTATGTGTCATGACTAACTGCAGGCACCGATGTGGGTGCCAGCAAAGGTGCAGGCACTGGAGCCGGTACTGGAGTGGGCGGGGGTGTGGGGGAAGGTACACCCCAGGCAGCAGGAATAATTGCTTAAAGTCCTCTATGGTCTTCCCTTCCCCCAGCAACCACTTAGCAAATTTCTCCTCAAAAGTCTCAGATAATGGTGGGGGCTCATCCTCCCCAGGGTCTTTACTGTCTTTTGTTATCAGTCTCTAGGCGACTGGGACCCCTTCTGAGGCAATAGTCTGTGGCACTTCAGAGCTGTCCATGAGGTCACTACACTCTACGAAGGCCATGAAAGTTTGGGCGATCAAATCAGTCTGTCGACCCATCACCACAGCATTTTTTAAACATTCAACTTTGGAGAGTGCTCCCTCTACAGTGTGCTTACTGGTACCCAGGGGGATATCCAATATAAGCAGAACATTTTGGAGGCCGATCTCCTGCCCCGTACACCACCCCACCAATTGGAGAACAGCCATTTCTACTGGGGTAGCCATTAATCTTTAACAATAATTATTGATTTTGGCCACTCGCGGGGCACTAATCCCAGTGGTAGCCTTCAAGATGTAACCCCTAAGCGGTGCTATCCCAAGGGCTACTGCCCCTGTCTGCATGACTAGATGCAGGTTAAGGGGCCTGGGTACTGAAAATGGGTGCCTCCACTCAGAAGACAGGGTTATTGGTAGCGTAGCTAACCTGGGTACAGCCCTCCAGGACACTGTAACCCCCCCTCTTTCCCCTCTAGTGGCCTAAGTAATAAACAACAGACACAGTTACAATACCCTCTAATCAGCATACAAATCTCCACTCTGTTTGCCTTACCATCAGGGCTGATTCCACCAGTTTGACCATGGAGACCCCCTGCAAAATAAGATTAGGCACAGTAGGTAGCAACAGTACAGTGCTTCTTGTACAAAATGGAACCACAGTCAAGTTAAACGCAAAAAGAATTAGATCTGATTTATTCAGGGGGAATGAACAAGGGAGGGGCATAATTTGGCTGATTAGTTCTATAACTGATTCAATCAGGCAATCATGCATGCACTTTAGAGTCCCTTCACAGTCACACACTCTGGGTACCCAGTTGGGAAAAAAGGTGGGCTAGCCTGACACGTTGCCCGGGATAAGCCGGCACCGCATTGCAGCTGGTCGGGGCCCTGTGATGGAAAGAAGGAGCATGCACAACCACACACCATTTGTAATCAGGAGCCTGGAGGCTCAGTTTGTGACAAGAAAACAACAATTGAATCAGATGACAACACTTTTGATTTAGCTGAAGTTGCAGGGAGCTACCCTGGTGTTACTCACGCTACCCAATACGAAACACAGGAGGGACGAAATGGAGACTGCAGGCTAACAAGTTGGTATGCCAGGAGAAGCAGGGCCCACACGATTCACCGAGGTGTCATTCCTGTTCAAAATGTTGAGCAGGGGGCCGATCCCCTTGCGAGTCTCTAGTCGATGATGATCTCTGCATCTGAAGTAACTGACTGGGCCAAGGTGTCAGGGCCCAGGCTGGGTGAACAGTTCGGATTCAGTTTGATAGGTGCTGGAGACAGTTTCCAGCAAGCGTGACACACTGAAGTAGTGGGGAACCAAATCGCGACCCACTGACAGCTTACAGCACATTTATAGTAAAGCAAAACACAATACCACAGGTCAGATGACAGTCCAGTTGCAAGCTCAGTTTTCCTGAGCAAAACTGTGATCTCTGTGGTGATTCAGATGTCCTGACAGGCCGATCGCTTACAGCAAATCTTTGGTCTTCTTCAGGTAACAGAGCAGTCACAATTCAGTATCTCTATTACTAACAATCTCCTTGCTCTGGGTCCCTAGACGCCTGCACTGGTCCAAGCCGCATAAGCCTCAGAAGTGTAATTCAATTGACTACAAAGTACAGCAACTGTCTCTTAAACTCCTACTCCTCCTCCTCTTGATATCAGGAAGTGTCCACTCAAATCCTGGCCCTGTCTCCTACAGTACAACAAAGCCTGCCAAAATGGAGGGGCTCAAATTGCTACCTTAAACATCTGCAGTCTCCTCCCAAAACTGGCCTCCTTCAAATCTTTGCCAGCCAACACAACCCGGATATCCTTGCCATCATCGAAACTTGGCTGACACCTAATACTCCGGATCATGCCATCTCTATACAAGGCTACAAGATATTCAGGCTGGATAGGACCTCAAAAGGGGTGGTGGATGTGCAATCTACATAAGGACTACCTCACCTGTCTCCCTGGTTCTTATCCCACCACAGAAACCTCAGTGCAACTCCTCCCTATCAAGATACTACTTGGTGCCCAAAACAAAGTCCTCCACGATTGCTGCTGTCTATATCCCACCAAAGATCCTGATTCCGCCTACAGGCTGTCCTCAAGTTAGTAAGTACACAACCTTCTGACATGAACTCCTTCTCCTTGGGGACTTTAATATAAATTGGCTTGCTCCTGATGCAGGGTCAAACAAAGATGCCATCCTATCAGCAAATTTAACACAAGTGGTAAACTCCCTACCAGGAAAACTACAAATCAGGGACCAGCACCTTCATTGACTGGATCCTTACCAGCCACCCTACCATTATAACCAATGTAAGTGTTCTCTATCTCAAGCTCAATGATCACTCTCCAATAATATGTACCTGGACATATAAGTTTCATAACCGCCTCCAAAAACCATCTATAGCAGAGTCCTACCTTATGGCAACCTTACTCATCTCAAGACCTGTGTCTTAGGCAGATAGATTGGTCCTTGATTTACAAAACTCAAGATGTTGACCTAGCCCTTGATTACTTTATTACTACTTTCAACACTGCCTGTGACACCTATGCACCAGTAAAAAGCGCAAAATCAAAGCACTCACAAATCCTGGCTCACGGCAAAGCTATTGGCACAACTCAAAAGTGGGGATCACCTCTGGGCCACTGCAAGAGCTACTGGCACTCTGTCAGACATTCAAAAGTATAAACAGGCTCGCAACCACTGTACTAAACAAATCCGCTTGATGAAGAGCTCCTATTTCAAGAATACCCTCTCCAACTCCTGGGGCGAAGGGAAATCCTTCTGGGACAACATAAAGAATATCATGGGTCAGCAGTCCAAATCCTCTCCTACAATAATGAATGTGGATGGAACCACTACATTAGACCCAGAGATCATTGCAAACACCTAAATGATACCTTCACGGACCTTAGTGGTGTCCTCTCATCTGATTTCTTTACTGATGCTGACCCTCCAATTTCTACTTCTACTACTGCCTCTCCAACCAAACCACCCTTCCATTTCAAACTAGTAAAGGCACATGAAGTCTATAAATATGTAAAGAAGGCCATTTCTAAGTCCCGAGCAAGCAGCGACACTATTGACCTAAACTTCTGTCCCTCACTCTGGAGGAAGTACTGCTCCCCTCACAAAAATATTCAGTCTCTCCTCTGCTACAGCCAATTCCTAGGAAGTGGAAGGCTGCAGTTGTCACTCCAGTGCACAAAAGTGGTGATAAGTCACTGCCTGGTAACTATCGCCCCGATATCAATACTACCACCTCTCTCTAAGGCACTTGAACGCTTGGTGGCGGACCAACTTTCAGACTACCTGGAAAAGCACAACATCCTATGCACTCAGCAGCATGGATTTAGGAAAGGGCACAGCACATCGACTGCCTACTTGAATTCTCAGGAGCAATCCACAATGCCATGGACAAAGGAAACCTAACTGGAGCAGTCTACATTGACTTAACCAAGGCATTTGATACAGTTCACCATGGCCTACTTATCAAACAACTTCTATCCCTAGGGCTCTCGCAGGGTCCTGGTGACTGGGTAAAAAATTACCTTGCTCAGCGCTCTCAATCTGTAAAAGTAGCTGGAGTTCTCTCAGACTCAAAACCGGTTCGCTCAGGAGTTCCCCAGGGATCCATCCTGGGCCCCCTCCTTTTCAGCCTTTTCCTAAACTCTCTCCCCAAATCCTGCCCTGAACAATTAATCCTCTATGCCGATGATGCTGTGATTCTTGCCACTCATAAAGATCAGAACCTCTTACGCCTCAACCTTCAGCATGCTTTTTCCAAAGTTGAGATGTGGTTCCTTGAACATAAGCTGGTTCTAAATCACAAAAAAACTAAATCCATGCTCTTCTCTAACCCGCAAAACAAGAAACGGCAAGTCCCACCCACCATTAATACATACCTGGGAAATACCCTTGAACAAGTGCCAATTTTCAAATATCTTGGAATCAACTTTGATCAAGACCTAACCTTTGCAACTCACATTGACAGTACAGCAAAAACTATTAATCAGCGAATTGGGATTCTGTATCGGAACCGACAGCTTCTTACCCATTCTGCACTGAGGATTGCCATCCAATCTTCTATCATCTCAGTCGTTGACTATGGCTTAGTTATATATGGATCTGCCACTACTACAGCACTTAGTCGCATTACAACATCCCTAAATAAGGCCTGTCGGCTGCTCACTGGTGCACATCGACGTACCCACACATGTGAACTCTATGCTGACTCAGGTTGGTTGCAACTCTCAAACCGGATAAAGTACCTTACCTGCCTGATGGCGAAAAAATCCACTCTGGGCCTCACTCCACCCTGTATCCAAGCACCTGTTATGCCTGAGCGCTTAGCACCCGCTTTACCAGAAGATCAGAACACCAGCCTCTCAAGTCCCTCGATGCCGGACTTCTCAGGATCAAGATCATTTGCCTATTGTGCCCCAGCTGGCTAAATGCCTCAGCACTCATATTACTGCCTCCACCTCTCTAGGTATTTTCAAATCAAGACTTTTCTCTCACCTTGCCACCTCCAGCTCCTGTGACTGCCCTGATTAAACCTCCTATTTTCTCACTACCCACCCTGTTCCGTTATTTGACAAAGACATGTTTGGGAAACCTTTTCTCCTGCTATTGTCTGCTCCCCACACCTTTCACTTAACCTCTCTGTTCTGGACTTTTTCCCTATTTGTTTCTCCTAATCTGGCATGACCTCTTTCTTGTAATAATAATGTGATTATTGATATCTCACGTCCTTTTGCACAAGTGATTTGATATGTATTTGTATATGTTTTCTTGCTCTTGACACAACACAAATTGTTGTGTTATCTATGTAACCTTTTGTACTGTACCTAATTGACGTGGAACCTTTGTAAAAGAGCCTCTGGCTCAAAGGTAGTAATTCCGAGAACAATAAACTGGTCACAAGCCGGTTCGGATTCAGTCCGAATAATTTTACTAGCAGATCCCTCAGAAAGGAAGATGAAACAGGCAGGCCAGACACAGCCTTCCCACCAGTTTCCTGCACTACTACGCAGGAGCAACTGCTCTTATGTCTTCAGCAGCTCACTCTCTCCACTCCAAAACTCAGACTGACTCTCTGCTGCAGGCAGCACCGTGACTTCCTTCTGATCCAGAAAGGGTTTGTTTGGGTGATTCATCTATCTGTCAAAGCAAGGGCTCCCCCTCCAGGTCCATTTAGGTGCCAAAATGAAAAAAAACTACAATTCCTACAGAAATTCACTCCCGTAAGACCCCTGGGGACAGACTCCATTTTAAGGTCCCCAAAAGGTACTGATTGGTGCAATACAGAAATGTCCATGCTGCAAAGAAAGGCAGGTTAGACAAACTATAATACCATTATTATTAGAGCAGCTAATCAGCAAACAATTACCAGTTCTAACAGAGTTCTCTCTGCACCATTAGCGATGGCAGAACAGAGCAATATTATTGCAGCTCGGGCAGGACTCGATCCTGGAAACACTCGGCCTCTACCCAGATTAATTAAACACTACAAAAATAATGTATCTTCAAGAGAAAGGCATGGAGGCTAACAGGGCACCTGCATGCAAGCACTTTTACACCTGTAAAGACACAGAACGCCCACCTGGCAGTGAGCATTTAAGCACACCCAAGGAAGATTTTTGAGGACCCCCATTTATAGGGGGATTACACCACTAATTATATTAACCCTATAGTTACACAAACCTGGTAGGGGCAGTAAACCAGTAATTATGTTAACCCTACAGTTACACTAACCTGGTAGGTGGAGTAAACCAGTAATTGTGTTAACTCCACAGTTACACTTACACTAACCTGGTAGGTGCAGTAAACCAGTAATTGTGTTAACCCCGCAGTTACACTGACCTGGTAGGTGCAGTAAACCAGTAATTGTGTTAACCCCGCAGTTACACTGACCTGGTAGGTGCAGTAAACCGGAAATTGTGTTAACTCCGCAGTTGCACTGACCTGGTAGGTGCAGTAAACCAGTAATTGTGTTAACCCTACAGCTGCACTGACCTGGTAGGTTCAGCAAACCGGTAATTGTGTTAACCCTGCAGTTGCACTGACCTGGAAGGTGCAGTAAACCGGTAATTATGTTAACCCCGCAGTTACACTAACCGGTAGGTGCAGTAAACTGGTAATTATGTTAACTCCACAGTTACACTAACCCGATAGGTGCAGTAAACTGGTAATTGTGTTAACTCCACAGTTACACTAACCCGATAGATGCAGTAAACCGGTAACTGTGTTAACTCCGCAGTTACACTAACCACGTAGGTGCAGTAAACTGGTAATTGTGTTAACCCTACAGTTTCACTAACCTGGTAGGTGCAGTAAACTGGTAATTATGGTAACCCTACAATTACACTAACCTGGTAGGCACAGTAACCCATTAGTAATGTTCACCCCATCCCCCAGTTACAGTGACCTGGTAGGTGCAGTAAATGAGTTATAACGTTATTGCTACAGTTACACTAACTTGTCAGCTTCAGTAACCCAGTAGAGACGTTCCGCCCACAGTTACACTAACAAACAGCTGTGGTAGCCCAGTAGTAATGTTAATCCTGAAGTTACATTAATCTGACTGGTGCACATCCTAGTTCTACTATCCTGGTAGCTGTAGTAACCAGTAATAATGTTAAACTTGCAGTTACACCAACCTCATAGATGCATTAATCCAGGTGCAGTACTAACCGTGTGTCTCTTTCTCCTTACTGTTGATTAGCAATGAATTGAAGCTTGTTGTTTACAGGTTTGAAGTAAAGAAGTCGATCCCGGCAGACATGTGGAGTATGTTTGAGGAGGAATACTGGATGAATCGGGTAGTCCCTCTACTGACAGAACTCCTGGTAAAGGGCTTAACTCCCCTTACAGCAAAGGTTCAGTTCCTAGGTAAGGAAATGAAGATTCACTTCCTTCCACTTGCATTCATCTATCAGCTCCTGTGTTCTTGTCATATGAACTAAAAAACTCACACTTTGTCTCTTAAGGGAAAAAAATCATACTACAGGAAAAACATATATTTAAAATTGTTATGTACTGTTTATAGGTGTGGCTATTACTCAATTGGCCCTGTCAAAAGACTTGTCTCGTCAAGCTATAAACCTCCCATGATTGGGCTTACCTCATGTGCCTATACAAAGTCCCAACCTACCACCGGTCAGTAGCTCTGACACTCTGTTTCCCCCAGTCTGCCCCACAGACTAGGTATACAGAAGGAACTGGAGGTATATAGAGGATTTCTTTGACACAGTCAGCACCTGGCTTGGAAACATCTCTGTTGCCTTACAGGATCGCAGCTCTGCTGCCACCAGTGTAGAGGGGAGTGTATGCATGGATGAGCCAGGGATTCATGCATTCTACCACACTGGACTGTTAGTGCAACTCAACAAAGGCACACAAAGGGTTCTATATGATAAGGGTGAATTTGGCATGCTGTATGCCCTTATATAATCCCACATTACCCGAAATTCAGTTTGACGATATGGAAGATCAGCATAAAAACTTTTTCTTTTATGCAGGGGCTATGACCTCCGCACTGCCTAAATTAGTATTCTCAACTCCAGGGGTGTGCATGTCGGGGGTTGCACCTCATTAAAAAAAAAAAAACCCTGTCTCGGGCCAGGCGCAACAAAAACTATCAGGGCCTGGTCCCAAAGCCTGCATCCCCACTACCCCAAGCCAGCACCTAGCCCACCACGCCATGACGCCAGCTCACCAGAAACCCACGGCACCACCCCTCACATACCCTCCTGCGCCATGTTCGGTGGGTTCGCTCCCACCACCCCGCGTGTGTATATGCGTGCAACATCCCATCACCTTTTCGTGACCCATGCCATCCAGTCGCCAACCCCTGACCCTGCTGTTGGGGCACTATCTGAAAGTGGGTCACCGTTTCAGCAGGTGCCCACTTGCTAGTGCCCCATATCACAGTATACCCACACAAAGAGGTACAATCTTGCTTTGAGAGCAGGAGTTCTTTACAAAGATAATACCTTCTGGGTTGAGTGCAGAGAACTAAAGGGTGCAGCCATGCTCTTTACCTTTAACCTCCTTAGCATGGCAATGAGGTCAGGGGGCGTAAGTAAGCAGTCATTCAGGTTCCTGGGAGCCAACAGTGAGCCATAAGGGCTTTCTGGACATTAGAAGTCTTCATTAATTCATCTTCCGGTGACACAGCCAGTCACACAGCACATTAAACCAGACAGCTCCTCTGAAAGTGGCTAACAGGTTGGCAGGCATGGAGAAATGGGAGCAGGGCAGCGAAGGAAATAGATATCCCCATAGAGTGCCTGTACAAAATGGATACCTACTGTATTACTCAACTCCTAGGAAACAGGTATCTAAGCTAGCATGGATGGTGACACGGGAAAAAAACAGAGGAAGCAGTAGGAAGACCATGAGGTCAAACCTAAAGTGAGCTAGGAAATGGGTGCAAGGGGACATCTAGGGGAGTATCAGGAGGAGGCTAAAGGGGTGAGATATGAGAAAACCCCAAACTAGTAAAGGGAGGACAGCAAATGTGTGTGTGGGAGGGGGAGGAATTGAGTTGAAGAGGTTTATTATGGAGAGTGGGGAACAGCAGGGGCAGGGACTGAGTAAGGAAGGGCATGATGGGGAATGTTGGATCGGGATGAACAAATTTGAGTAAGGTGGTCGGCGGAATATACAAAGACAAGTTCATCTGGAGGGGGTGCAGAAAGAACAAGAAAAAGTAGTAGAGTTCTGGTGATAGGTGACTCAATTGTGAAGAGAGTTAGATGGCCACAGGGGACAAGGGGGACCACATAGAAGTAATGTTGCATGCCACCCAGGTATGACAGCCAAGAGGATCATGCCCATGGTGCACAGGATTGTGCAGGGAGGAGAGGGGAAACTTGATATGATCCTCTACCTGGGCACACACAACCTGGCAAGGTATGAGGTGGGAAAGGTGCAGAATAGATTTAGGGAGCTTGGGAGGAAAGTTAGAAAGGTGTCAAGGTTGGAAGTATTTTCAGAGGTGCTACCGGTACCCAGGGCCCCGCTTGGCTGGGAAGCTCCAGATATCAGAGTTTAACCAGTGGCTCAGAGACTGGTGCAAGGAGGAGGACTTTGGTTATGTGGGGGACCAGAGAAAGCCTGGGACAAGAAATCCCTGTACTCGTCAGATACTGTAGGCTACACCTCAGGAGGTGTTGAACCAGGATACAATGTGACATGTAAGGGGAGTACAGCATGGACACCTTGAATGTAAACTGAGTGGTGGAGAGGACTACCTGGGGGCACAGAAACCAGGGTTCACAACAGAAAGAGGCAGAAAGGCCTCTCCCCAAGTGGAAGGGATGTGGAGAGTGACTGCTACGAGTGCCAGGAGTCTGGGGAACAAAATGGACAACCTCCAGGCCATGCTGATGGAGGGCTGAGCAGATCTGGTAGAGGTCACTGGAGCCCAGGCAACCCCAAAGCATGACTGGGATCTGTCTGTTCCTGGGCACATCCTCTATAGGAAGGACAGAAAAAAGGGTCAGGGTAGAGGGTGGCAGTCTGTTAGGGAGGGGATAAAGGTCACAAGGGAGGACATGGGGGAGGGTACAAAAATGCTACGGGTACAGCCACAGTCAGGGGTGGGGAAGAAAAAAGGAGTGGGGTGGTGTACTGACCTCCAAGTCAGGATAAAAGACAAGGAGCTGGAGGATAAGACAAAGGATACAGAGGGAGGAGAAGTGACAATACTGGGAAATTTTAACATTCCAGATGTGCATTGGATCATTTCACAGGCCAGCAGCAGCAGGAACCAGAACAAGAGGAAGCCATTGTGGTTAACAGAGGAGGTGGGCAGAGCAGTGAAGGAGAAAAGGGCTTATTTCAGGAAATATAAGAAGACTGGGAAGGAAGAGGACAGGGTAGAATATGCAGGACACTTGAAATGAATGTGCAGGGTGGTAAGGCAAGCCAAGGTGGAGACAGAACTAAGAATAGCTGAAGGAATCAAAAAGGGGGACAGGACCTTCTTCCTATACATCTGAGGGAAAAGAACAATACAAGAGCTAATAGTGAAGCTGAGAAGAGGCACAGAATGGGTGCAGGACAATAGGGAGAAGGTGGAGGTACTTAATGAATACTTCTGTTCAGTCCTCAAAGGAGAAGGATGGACCACTACCACAGGAGAAAATAGGGACATGGGAGCAGTGGGGATGAAGGAGGAAGCAATCAGAGGACAGAGTTCTCAAAGAGCTCAAGGTGCTGAGGGAGGACCAGTTCCCTGGGCCAGATAACATGCACCCAAGGGTACTGAGAGAGCTTTCAGCAGTCCTCGCAGTGCACCTGGCTGGCATGTGTAATTGTTTGCTGGACACGGGGTGGTTCTGCAGGAGTGGAGGACAGCAGATGTTGTACCCCAGCACAAGAGTTAGCCTAAGGTTGAACCGGGGAAACTATAGACCAGTTAACTTGACATCAGTTTTTGGCAAGCTGATGGAAACTATCCAAAAGAAAAGGTTGGTTGAGTTCCTTGAGGCAAATGGGCTTCAGAATAGCAGGTACCACAGGTTCATAGGTTCATGGTGGGGGGGGGGGGTGATACTAACATACTATTTGCCAGCAGATTAGGCCTTACAGTCTATCGAGTCTGCTCGAAGCTCAGATCCCTAGTTGGGTACCGAGGCCCTCCCCTCCCTTGTGTTCCAGAAACCCTTATCATCCATCCCCACTCCCCTGGGACAGGCCATCATCTGATACATCTGCTTTCTGTGTCTGTCCCACCCTCTCTTGAAGCCCTCCACTGTGGATCTCTGAACCAGCTCGCCAGGCAGTGCATTCCAAGGGTCCACCACCCTCTCAGCGAAAAACCTCCTCCTCTTTTCCCCCCTCACCCTTTCACTTTCCACCTTCAAACCATGCCCTCTGGTGATACCTCCCTGCTTTAGTCTAAAGATCCTCCATGTTTACCCTATTTATTCCCTTGGTGCCGAAGACCTCAGTATGTATCCCCTGTCTCCTCTCCTCAATAGAAAACAGGCAGAGCTCCTCAAGTCTGTCCTCATACGTCAAATCCCTAGCCCTCATATCATCTTAGTTGCCCTTCTCTGTACCCTCTCCAGGAGCTGTATGTCCCTCTTCAAGTGTGGTCTCCAGTACTGTACACAGTACTCAAGGTGTGGTCTAACTAGTCCATTGTACAGCGGCAGAATCACTTCCTTGCTCCCTAGAGGTGATCCCCTTACGATGCATCCCAACATCCTGTTTGCCTTTGCTAGCCTCTCCTGCACTGCTCAGAGTTATTCATACATGCATCCACCATGACCCCTAGGTCTTTTTCCCCTATTGAGGCCTCAAGTGCTTCCCTCCCAGGGTGTACCTGTGTTTGGGTTTCCCCACAAGATGCAACACCTTGCACTTGGTGATATTGAAATTTAATTTCCATGTGTGAGCCCAGCTTTCCAGGGTGTCCAGGTCCCTTGCAGGGCCAACCTCCCTCTTCTCCCTCAACTACTGCTCCCATCTTGGAGTCATCAGCAAAGAGACTCATTTCACACCCTATACCCTCCCTGATGTCCGTATGTATGCATTAAACAGGATCGGACCCAGGACGAGCCCTCGGTACCCCACTACCAACCTCTCTAGGGTTTGAGAGCTCCCCACAGACCACTACTCTCTGGATGTGTCCAGCTAGCCAGTTTTCAATCCATCTGACCATCAAAGGGCCTACTCTAAACCCATCAGTTTCTCCACCAGACCATTGTGGGGACAGAGTCAAAGCATTGCTGAAGTCCAGAATATACATCCACAGGCTTTCCCTATCCAGTTCTGATGTTACCCATTCATAGAACTCCACAAGATTGGTTTGACATGATCTACCTGGCACAAACCCATATTTATGACTATCAGACACCAACCTCCTCCAAGTACACCCCAATCGTTCCTTTATTATACTCTCAATAATTTTCCCACCACCGAGGTCAAATTGGTGGTCTATAGTTACCTGGTACTTCCCTCGGCCCCCCTTATGGATTGGCACCCACATGTGCCTCTCGTCAATCCCTTACCTCCTGTCTCAAGTGACCTGTTGAAGAGCTCCGCCCAGGTGCAGCCAGTATGTCAACCACCCCATAGTACTTTCGGATGAATGTAATCCGCCCAGGAGATTTGTCTTTTCTTAGGGCCTTGAGGGCTAACCACACCCTTTACGTGGAGATACATCATCCGTCCCCTCCACCTTACTGGTCTTTTTATCCTTATCCAGATGTGACACCCCTTGGGTACCTCTCCTTCCCTCCCTCTTGCTCCATTTCTGTTGCTCCCCTGACCCCACTCACTGCCGCTTCTATCCCCATAATGCCTTGCTTTGTAGATATCCCATCCCCCTCCCTAGTGAACACAGAGGCAAAGTACTCGTTAAATACCTCTGCCTGGTCTCTCGGCTCTTCCACCCACCCTCCTTCTGATCTCAATCTGCTGAGATGGCCCTTAGTTTTTCTCCACTCCCCAATGTACCGAAGAACCCTTTTCCTCCATGTATCCCTGTGTCAGTCAGCTGTTTTACTGACTTTGCTCCCCTCACCATCCGGGTGACTTTTCTAGATGCAAGATGGTACATTTCCTTATCCCTATCCCCTGTTGTTGTTTTATATTTTTTGTAGGCCACCTTCTTTTCTTTGTCTGCTACCTGTACCTCACTGGACCACCAGCATAGTTTATGTGACCTTGCTCCCTTACGTTTCAACTTAGCGCAGATCCTGACTGCCTCATGAAGTCCCCGTTTTATGACCTCCCATCTCCTTTCCACACTTGTCATTGGTGTAATCCCCTTCAAGTGATCCTTGAGAATATTTCCCATGCCCACAAAGTCTGCTCCCTGAAGTCCACTGCCAGTGTCCTAGATCTCCCCCCCTCCCCCCATGCTTATTTGGAACCAGACAGTATTGTGGTCGCTCCCAGTCAGGGGGTCCTCTACAACCAGGTCCCTTACCAGATCCCCATCTGCTAGAACCACATCTAGGACATGCCCCTCCTTTGTGGGCTCCATCACATGCTGTGTTAAGAACACATCCTGGAAGCCGTCCAGCAGTCTCTGCTCCTTGGCCACCTTAGAGGACATGGTTCCCCAGTTTGTACCTGGCATATTAAGGTCCCCCATCAACACCACTCCTTCCCCTTTTGGTCCACACTGGGCAATGATGTTGTCCAGCAGACCATCCTCTAGAACATCACTCATCCCGGGGGGCCTATATACTACACCCAGCTTGACCTTATCTCCTGCTGGGGATCGTAAGGTGACCCATAAGGCCTCCACGTTTCCCTCTGCCTCTTCTACCCTAGCAATTTCTATGTCATCTCTAATGAACATAGCCACTCCACCCCCTCTGCCCTCCTTTCTGTCCTTCCTAAGCATAGTGTACCCCCGTACGTTTAGGTCCCAGTCATGGTTTTTGTTGTTACGTCTCCGTGACTGCTGCCACATCCACCCCTTGAACAGCATGGCCTGGAACTCTGGCAACTTGTTTCCCAAGCTCCTGGCATTTACTAACACCAACCCCACCCCTTATCCTGATCCCTTTGTCGAACCCCACCAGGTTCCTTGCTTCCATCCTCCCTCTGCTCCTCCTGAAACCTCCACCCCCAGTCTGTTCCCCCTTCCCCTTGGGTTTGATGGCTACTCCCTCATCTGAGAGAGGGTTTCTGGTCAGCCCTCCCTTATCCCTTTGATGCCAAACAAATATGATCAGCTTCTTCAATTGGGTCACTATGGCAGTGGACAAGGGCCAAATGGTGGGCATATTATACCTGGACTTCAGCAAGGCCTTTGACTCAGGCCCCCACAAGTGGTTGATCAAAAAACTAGCAGATATGGGGACAGGGGAGAAACTAACCAGGTGGGTGGCAAACTGGCTAGGGGGTAGAACACAATGAGTGGCAGTGAGGGGAGGCACTCTGGGATGAGAGAAGTTACTAGCGGGGTCCCACAGGGATCAGTGGTGGGTCCAGTTCTCATCAATATTTTTGTCAAGGACATTGGGGGTGGCATTAAAGGCTAGATATGTATTTTCACAAATGATACCAAGCTCTGTGGGAGGGTGGACACTGAGGAGAGCATAAGGGATCTAAGGGTGGACCTGGCAAGGTTGGAGAGGTGGTCTGGAATCTGGCAATTGGGGTTCAGTGTTAAAACGTGCAAGGTAATACACATATGGCGTAAGAATCCCAGACCTGAGTATAGTCTCAGAGGTGATGGTCACAGTCTGAGAGAGGAAAAAGACCTAGGAATAGCAACTGCAAATGATTTGAAACCTTCAACGTAGTACAAAAAGGCAACAGGGAAGGTAAACAGGATGCTGGGATACATGTCAAGGGGGTTCTCCAGCAGCAGGAAAGAGGTCATTCTGTCCCTGTACAGGTTCATGCTTCATTTGCACCTGGATTACTGTGTATGGTACTGGAGCCCCTACCTTAAGAATTACATCACCTAGATGGAGGCAGTACAGAGTAGGGCTAGCAAGATGATTCATGGGGAGCAGGGCATCCTGTATAAATAGTGATGGGCGAACCTGCATATTTACTCACTGGAGGAGAGAAGAGAGAGAGGAGACAAGGTCGAGACCTTCTTTTTTGTAAATATATTTTTACTGAAAACATTTTTGCATTGGTTGGTCATTACAGATATACATAAAGCTTTGCAATTATGAATTAGATTACAGGGTGAAATATGTTATTACAATGAAAACATTCACGGGACTTCATCCCCCCGTACAGCAGTTGGGGAGTGGGAAACCTTAATAATATATACAGTTTCTGCACAATATAAATCAGTTCAGTTCTCAGAGGGTAGGGGGACATCCCTTGACAAGCTATCAGGAGCTTTTGTATCAACTGAAAAAAAGGACTCACCTGTCTATCTCACCCCAGGATCAGTTAGATTCCCTCTTTGATTGCCCTCCTCTCAGGCTGGCCATCTGCCTTCCCACAGGTAAGCCAGTCTATGGTTGCCACCTTTGCAAGAAGCAAAAAAAACCAGACACTAAACACCACCCCAATCCCCAACCCTTTTCATGACTGATCGTACATTGCTTCTCCTCAAAAGCCATTTGTTATGTCAGTGAAGACTTTAATGGAACAGTAAAAGACATTTAAAGCAGCAGTTCAACAAAAATGTTAAGATGCTGTACCCATTAAATTTGCTTTTCTAGGGTCTTCAAAGTAATTAATTAATTTAGTTGTTAAAATTGTTTTACTAGGTAAACATACAGAGATAAAGGAAATCTCATTTACACATATGATTGGGAGAAGGGAAATACTGTAAACAGTATACATGATATATAATAAAACAAATTATTTGTTTCCTATAATGTGTGCTTTATATTTTATTCCAGATCCAATTCCTTTTCATGCCCACAATACTATTTCAAAGCTACTTTTTTCTAGAGGAACAGAGCTATATTAAATAAATAATTTAAAATGTTTTAAAATGCTTAAATTCTATTAGGGTTAGAAAAGTTTACCAGTAAATGAAAGTGGAAAATAACTGAATCTTTTACTGTTACAAAAGGTAGGGTCAGACTTTTGCCCAGCTTTGCTGCAGTACTGCTTTAAGATGCAGAGTGGAAAAGATTAGTCTAAGGCCTGGATATTCAAACTGCGCCAGGCTGTGGTGCAAGCCTGGGCGCAGCTCAACTTGATTGCACAGGGGTGTGGCCTGGGCGATATTCAACAGAGCTGCACTATGGCACAGCAGCTTTGAATATCGCACCCTGGCCACTCCCACTGTGCATGGCGCAGTGGCACTGCGACAGCGCAAGTGGCCAGAGTGGGAGCGTGGAGATGCTAGCGCAAGTGCCATTGTGCCATGCACAGCACCTGCGATATTCAAAAGGGGACATGCAAATGGCGCCATAATTTATGCAAGGTGCACATGGGGCCATTTGCATGTTATTATGGCCCCATTTGCATCCCATTAGCATACAGGTGCGCTGATCCCCGACTGCTTGCGCCTGTCACCCTGCCAGGTAGCAGCCATCGGGGACCCATGCCCCCTGCAGCCCGATTGTAGGCATTTGTCTCCAAAACACATCCTCATTCAATATCCCTGGTGGTCCAGTGGACTGCTATGTGCCTGATTGCGAGCATCGGTATAATACTCCCCTGCCAATATCCCTGGTGGTCCAGTGGACCGCACTCTGCCCAATCGCGGGCATCTGTAAAACATAAAGTCCTATTACCCTGGTGGTCTAGTGTACCCCCTCCCACCCGCCCACTGAGCCCCACCGCCCGCCCCCGGTCAGCCAGCGAGCAGCACCCCACCCATATTGGCGGGGGGCTATTATACCGATGCCCGCGATTGGGCACATAGCGGTCCACTGGACCACCAGGGATACTGGACGGGGATGTGTTTTGGAGACAAATGCCCATGATCGGGCACATAGGGGACCACTGGACCACCAGGGATATTGGAGGGGGGGTTTATTTACACGGATGCCTGTGATGGGGCATGGGGGTGCCACCAGGTGTAGCAGGAACTCGGGTGGCCACCCACAGGTGGCAGCTGCCATGCTGCGCCCTGCAATGTGGCAGCTCACCTGTGGGTGGCCATCATTTTTTCCTTTTTTTTTTGGCTTAACTTTGTGCAGGCACAGGTAGGGGTTGAGCATGCATGACTCTGCACATCCCAGGCTGAATATCGGGCTGTGCAGGTTATGCATGGGCACACCCCCCCACCTCTGCCTGCATACATTACTGATGCGCTCTGGTGCATCGGGATTTGTGTGGTGCACTTTTCCCTTTTGAATATCGCACCGGGCGCATCAGTGGGTTGTGCATGGCGCAACACTGTCGCGCCATGCGCAACCCTTTTGAATATCTGGGCCCCAAGTGTCTGCTAATTGTCTTAATGGCCATACTTTACCCCGCCCAGGTTGACTGTTTTTACAAATAAGGGGCCATACAGACAACAGAACTTGTTGGTAACCTGGACATGGAGCTGAAACAATGAATGATATGACAACATTTGTTTCAAAAGTATGTGAGTACTCAAAATGGCTCAAAAACCTGTCTACCACTGAGCAAAACTGGACAGGGACCCTGAAAACCAGATAATTAGGTAAATAAAACTGACAGGTGGCAACCCTATAAATCACGCATGGCTAAGGAACAAATAAGGGGTCATATGACATTATATATATTATCCATTTGGTCTACCTTGAAGTGAACAGCTCAGATTTCTCATTTAAATCAAAAGTGATTTTTTTTCCATTTTATATATGTCATTCACAGTGCCCCTCTATTGGGCTGGTTGCACCTGAGTTGGGGTAAGTCACCATCTAATGGAGGAGCCTGCAAGGTATCGCAGCAGGTGGGGCTTTGTCTGGGGGCAGGGCCTGAGACACCTGAACAGTAGGGATCCAGGTAAGTCTGCCCAGAAGGGTGGGGGAGGGATATGTTCCCAGGGGGGAGGGAGCATGTGGCCAGGGACAGGGAGGAGCCAGGCTCCTTAAGAAGGGCTGTACAGGAGGAATTCTTCCTAATTTCTCCTTGTCTTGGATCTCATCCCACCCAAACCTCAGCCTCATAAAAGCAGGGGGGAACTGGGGGAAGGGGTTACAGGGAACTTGCTGTCCCACTAAGGGGGATCACCTTAGGGGTCGAGAAGGAATTTCCCATTTTTTTCCCACTGGGTTTTCTGTTTTTTTTGCCTTCTCCAGCAAGGGGGGAGTTATTCTAGTTAGAGTAGGCTAGGGAGCAGATAGGTAGGTGTTACAGTCATGAACATTGTAAGTGTGGCGGCTTGGTAGTCTTGGAATGCTATGGAGGGGGTAACAGGGGATCATGTGTCTTGACCAGCCAGATCTCCCTGAGACTGACAGGAGGGCAGGCCTGACGGATGGCGTCCCGAGGGCACCCTCTTTGGGCAGGGTCCCAAGGCATGGCGGATCCTCTGACGGGGGAAGAGCTAGCCGCAGCCAGTCATAGAGCCATCCCTTATGCCCCGGAGGCTGTTGTCCCTTGCGGGGTCCGAGTTGATTGTAAGGCGGCCCTTTCCTGGGAGGGAGGGTAGACCATCAACGATCTAGTGCTCCATGGGGAGCTAGATTCCTTCCAAGGCTACCTAGCTGTGCACAGCACGCTAGCAGTTGTATATATGGACAATTGGTTTTATCAATAAATATATGGCTGTGGCCATTTCTCCAAAGCCTGTTGTTGTGTCAGTTTGTTCAGGTGAAGAAGGCATGTGCCCTCAAAAGGCAATAATATATTTGTTAGCTGCAAGAAGCAGGATTCCCAGGAAACAGTTTGTGGTTCTATCCTTCATCCCCCTAGGGTATGTATAAAACAGGTACATCTCTGGAGTTAATTGTATAAGGGAAAGAAGGATCTCAGCGACAGCCCTCTCCAGGTCTGTCAGAAAGAACTGCAGGCCAGGACATGCCCATGTTATATGGGCATACATTATCTGGAGCACCCAACAATTCTGTCAACATGCTGCATTCCCTCTTCCCTGCCAATATTTGGCAGGAATAGTGAGGGGTATGAAAGAACCAGATTGTATGTTTCCATGTGTGCTCATGCCAGACATGGGAGGAGGTTATCTGGCCCACTTCATAACATCCTTTTTCCCAGTCCTCCGGACGCATCTCCTTCTGTAATTCCTCCCCCTATTTACCGGCTACATATAAAATGCTCTCTTGCTGTGTTTCCTGCAGTGCTTTGTAGATGGTAGAAATAAGATGTGGTGTCATTTGGGTTCTAATGTGGGTAGATAGCACTCGTGTGATGGCTGCACATTTGGACTTGTCTCTAAGGTTTGGGTGTTGAGCACAGTAACAGTGTCTCAGCTGAAGGTAATGGAAAAAATCCCACCGCTCAAAGGCAAAGTGATGCTGGAGCTCTTCAAAAGACTTAAAAACTGTACTCGAGCAGAGCGGGCCCAAAAACATTAGGTTGTTCCTTTACCAGTCCCAGTAAGTGTGGTTTATGTGGGCCAGAGGGAAATCTTCTAGTTGTGCCAATGGACATACCTACACTAGATGTGCCGATAGGCCAAGTGTGGTGATTGTGTCCTGCCAAACTTCACATACTCTGCAGATCCATGGGTTGGGATCTCCCAGCTGTTGTGTGCCTGTATCTGCACCAAAAATATACCAGGTCATGAAACAAAAACGCAATTTGTATTTTTCTTTATCTAGTCACTGAGGACCTGGTCCCACCATGTGCCAGGTGCTTTTATTTGAGCTCATTTACTTTGTTTTCTGTTGCTTGCTATTAACGTAGTTGTCTTCCTGACGAGGAGCCTTTGTAAATGAGTCCTTGACTTAAAGGGTTGTAATTTGATTATTTCTTAAAATAAAAATAAAATAAAATAAAAGAGGAAACGGATCTGAGCTGCAGTATATTAGAGCTGGAAGTCCAAGGCCACCTTTTCCTTGGGGAGCTGTAAAGTAGTAAAGTGTACTCACAGTCTCTTCTCTTGCCAAAGAAATCTGGAGATAGCTATCCTCCACTTCCACCACTCACCTGGCAGGACAAGGAGAGGGACATTTTAGAAGACATAGAGCAGTCAGGGTAGAACAGTCATTCACGCTGCATCTACCCCTCTGACATGACTCAGGAGCAATGTATACCACTGTTGTAGGTCAGCCAGCATTTGTGCTGTTAGAGGCCCATAGTTGATCTTATAAAGGGTGACCAAGTTTCTGGGAAGCCTAATTCCCAAATATTTTACATCAGTAAGGTCCCATCTAAATAGGTAAGCCTGGATGAGGGAAGCCACTGGGGGCATAATATTGGGGAGGGCCTCCGTTTTTGTCTTGTTCAGCTTATAGGAGGAGATAAGGCTAAACTGATCTAAGATCTGGAAGGCTTCAGGGAGTGTTGCTTCTGGGTTGGTAATATAGAGCAGGACATCATCAGTATATAATGCCACTCTGTGCTCCTGATCTCCAAGTTGGATGCCCTGAGAAGTGGTACTGTCCCGTATTGCCTGGGCTAGAGGCTCTATATGGAAGGCAAAGAGGAGAGGGGGCATAGGACATCCCTGCTGGATACCCCTGCCCAGCTCAAAAGATGTGGAGGTGTGACTATTTACCTTAATGAAAGCCTGTGGGGACACATAGACCCTTTGCAGGAGGAAAACAAGGGGTGGTGGGAATCCCATCCTCTCCATCACTGTAAAAAGATAGGGCCACGATACCCTATCAAACACCTTTTCAGCATCTAAACTTAGCACTACTGAGGGTAGTCTGTCCCATTGTATATGATGTATGATGTGTAGGGTGCACCTGATATTATCAGAAATCTGTCTAGCCTGAACAAAACCAGTTTGTCAATGTATAAGGGAAGGTAGTAAGGGGGTCCAATCTGTGTGCTAAAATGGCCATAAAGAGTTTATAGTCCGCATTCAGGATGGAAATTGGTCAGTAAGAGGAGCACTCCACAGGGTTTTTCCCAGGTTTAGGGATGATGGAGATTGTGGCATATTATCAGGTGGGCAGAATCTTGCTCCCCCAGCAAGGACTTCATTACATAGCGACAACAGAGAGTCAAGTCAAGTCATGCTTTATTTATAAAAGACACTTTCCAAATACCAAAGGGCCCGTACAACATACAATCATAAAAACAATTTCATGCAGTTAAAATCCCAAACCATAAAATGTAATTCAAACAGATTAAATAGCATCAGGGAACACCAGCTCAAATAAATAGGTCTTCAATGCAGACTTAAATGTCTCAGGGAACAGGCACTCTCTCACCCAATGAGGTAGAGAATTCCACAGAGTTGGGGACGCAGAAGTTAAGGCTCTGGCCCCTGAGGTCTTCAAACAGACCCTGGGAACTTCTAGCAATCCCTCGTCGGTGGAACACAGTGGGCGGGGGCAGAAGAGACAAAGGAAGTTTTGCAAATAACGTGGTCCCTATTCATGTAGGGCCTTATCAGTCAGCAAAGTGACCTTGGAGGTGATCCTCTACAGCACCGGCAGCCAATGCAGTTCGTGGAGCACAGGTGTGATATGGCTAGATCTTGACAGGCCAGTCAACAACCTGGATGCTGCGTTCTGCACCAGCTGCAGGCAGCAGATGTCCACCCCAGGGAGCCCTAGGTATAGAGCATTGCAATAGTCAAGGCGGGTGGTCACACAGGTGTGGACCAACGTTGGAAGATCCTCGGGCGGAAGAAGGTGTTTTATCCGGGCGATGTTTCTCAGATGGTAAAACAAGGTCTTGATGAAGGCTGACACCTGAGAATTAAGTGTCAGTTCGCCATCAAGTACAACGCCCAGATTCTGCACCTATTCTGAGGTCCTCAAGTGGATGCCCCCCAGTATAAGCCTGGACAGCTGACCAGGAGGTAATCCCTCTGCCCAATGACCTGGGTCCACCACCAACACGTCGGTCTTATCCAGGTTCAATCTCAACCAGCTAGCACACATCCAGTTTTGAATATCAGCAAGGCAGTTGTTAAAGACTGAGACAGCATCACCCCATTCAGGCACAAAGGACAGGTACTGCTGAGTATCATCTGCATAGCAGTGAAAACTCAGACTGTACTTCCTTATAATGTCTCCCAAGGCAGCATATACACCGTGAACAACATGGGAAAGAAAACAGAGCCCTGCGGCACCCTGCATGACAGGGGAAGAGGGACCGAGGAAAAAATCCCCGACACCACTCTCTGAGATCTGCCCATGAGGAATGAATGGAACCATCTGAGAACTGTACCTGACAGTCCACAGATCAGCTGCAGGTGCTCCAGTAATACCCCATGGTCCACGGTGTCAAACGCTGTGGAGAGATCAAGGAGAACCAAGATCGAACAGCTCTTCTGATCTCTCACCATCAGGAGATCATTTAGTACCTGAACAAGGGCCGTCTCTATACTGTGCCTCTTCCTGAAACCAGACTAGAGAGGATTATGGACCTCGTGGGTGGTAAGATGATCCACCAGCTGCAACACGACTACTTTCTCAATAAGCATACCCACACAGGGCAGGTTAGAGGCAGGTCTGTAGTTCGCAAGACCATCTGGATCGAGGCAGGATTTCTTCAAAAGGGGTCTCACCACTGCCTCTTTCAAGGGTTGTGGGAACACACCCTTCTCTAGCGAACACCAGACAATCAAGCCAGGACCAGTCTGATTACATCCACGCACTCCACCAGGAGATGGGTAGGACCAGGGTCCAAACTACAACAAGTCGGTCGCAAGCCCTGGACAATCTTCACGATATCAGTGATCACCGGCTGATCAAAATTTGCCCAGACAGAATGGGTGCCTGTAACCTCTCACCAACAGTCGCAACACTCAACAGAATGTGCTAGCTGGATCTCCAACCTAATGGTGGCAACCTTATTTGCAAAATATCGAGCGAACTCCTCACACTTCAATTGTGAAAATGCTGTCTGATTCTGAAGGCAGGCTGGATTTCACAGCGTGTCAACAGTTCAGAACAGCTGAACCAGTCGGTTTCTTGCTGCAGAAATTTCCCTGGACAGGAACTCTGCCTTCTTACAAGAGATTTCTGATTGATAGTCCAAATAATGGACCATCAGTCTAAGCTTGTCATCCTCCAAGCCAGATTTCCGCCAGCGGCGTTCCAACTTTCGTCCCACTCGGCTCAACTCCTTCAAGGTCTCTTCAAACCATGGGGACCTAGGACAAAGAGTGAGTGGGTGAACATGAACAGTAGCTGTGGAATCCAGGGCCCCTGATACCACACTATTATAGAACAGTACAAGGTTCTCAGATCCAAGGATTCCATTGGTCTACCCGATAGGTCCAGTACCACCATTAGACTCTCGGGGGTCACACCCCTTAAAGGGCGGTACCAGACCATCTCCAAAGGGTCAGGTTTATTGGGGGAACCGCAAAACTGAACCCTATAGTGTGATGATCAGACCAACTGACAGGTTCCACCACCAGGTCAGAGACCTCCATCCCCAGGAGGAACACCAGATCCAGAGAGTGACCATTACTATGGGTCGCAGAGGTAACTACCTGTGTAAAGCCCAATGAAATCATCAGTTGGAGGAAGTCCTGCCCAAAATGCAAGAGTTTGTTGTTGACCCAGGCATTGAAATCCCCCAGGAACAACCACCTGGAGGACTCCAACACTATGTTGAACAAGAAGTCCGCGACTTCCTGCAGGAAAGCTTTCTTGTCGCCGGGTGGACAGTAGAAGAGGAGTATTCTGCAACCCACACCTGCACCCAAGATACACTTGAAGGATTTGGTGGCCCCAACTGGAACATCTATAAGGTCCAGTTCTGTCTTAAAACAGATGGTTACAACCCCACCCCTATGATCCAATCTAGGGTGGTGTACCGCCGAGTACCCTGAAAAAACTGCTAATTCCAGTACAGGACTAGCATTTTTGTCCAGCCAGGTCTCTGTGATGCAAGTCAGGTCGAATGTTCCAACAAGATCGGCAATTAATGCTGTCTTGTTCTTTATCAAGCTGACATTGCATAACACCGTCCGAGTTGGATGGGTTGCCGAGGAAGAGCGCATCATTTGCCCACCGCTAGTGGAGCCCTTGGGTATGGAACCAGGAAGGGAGGACCCCTTTCCTGGACCCATTTCACCCCAGGTCACCTCCTTGAACCCACTACCCCAGTCCACCCACTCTGCCCCACTCCCCTCCCAGGCCAAAGGTCCCACTCCCTCCAAACCCACCCACACTATCCCCAAGGCCCGATAATGCCTATAGACCTCAGCAGGCAGTGGGGGGCAATCAAAGGGATGCAGGTCCCTCAGCCTGGAGGGGCAGTAGTGCCTGCCCACCGAAGAATGCTCCCAACACATTCCAACTACCTAAACTCCCAGCAGCAGTACACACTATACAAATGACAGGTTTCAGAGAGGAGAGGAGCTGTTCTTTTTGGCTTCTATCGAACTTTGCTATATATTCATCTGGTCCAAGAGTCTTCTGAGATTTTTCTCTCCTAAGTGCAGTACCCCTCCAACTCAGACATCAAAATGGGCCTGTAAGCCTCTCTGCCTGTTCCTCAGAAAAACCAGGGAGAGTCATTGGTGTAAAAAACGCTGCCAATCTCACCATGTTGTGTAGCCCCTTGGGGAATAGAGGGCAGAGTATAAAGAATGGAAGGCTTCTGCTATCTGCACTGTACCCCTGATGTTCTGATCCATGTGGAGGTGTTTTAAATAGGCAACTGTAGCCTTTACTTTCTGTTTTCTTAGATGGTGTGTGAGAAGCCACATAGCTCTAGGACCTACTTCATAATATTATTTATGATGCAATTAAGACAGAGCTACCTCTGTTTTATCTAGAAGGAGGGCATCAGTTTCACGCTGAACACTGCCTAACTGGGCTTTGACTATGGCATCTCTTTGCTTATTGGCAGAGTGCAAAAAATGAAGAGTGTCTTGTAGTTCTTGCTTTTGTTGCCTCTTTTGTTTTTGGGGTAATACATTCAATGATGTGACCCTAGAGGACCATTTTCAGGGTGTCCCATTGGATTTCCTTCATATGGTGCCCCCAAGTTAAAATCTTATATTTCTGTGATTTTATCTTCCAAGAAACTTGCAGAATTCCTCCAATGTAAGATGGAAAGTGTTTAGATGCCACTGTGTCATTAGTCTCTCCTGGCCTAGTTGAAGGGTCATTTGAATGGGCACATGAGATGACAGGAGAATATCTCCCAGTTCACAGACCTTGATTAAGTGCCTGTGTTCCTGCTGCATGTATGCATAATCAATGCATGTGTGTACACCATGGACTACTGAGTAGTGAGTACGATTGAAACCTTCAAATACCTTAAAGTCACTGACAAGGTCCACATGAGGATCTTTTTTTGCAAAAGTGAGAACAGAAACACCAGAGGGCACAACTACAAATTAGTGGTGGTGGGGGTTCAGGAAGGAGGTCAGAAAGCACTTCTTCACTGAAAGGGTGGTGACAGGATAGAATGCACTGCCAGAATGGGCAGTAAAATCACAGTACAGTTGGCAGATTTAAAAGTGGGTGTAATAGATTCAAGAGAAAGGTTAGGATGACGGGGTGTGGGGGGGGCGGTGGAGCAACAAGTAGCAAAAGTGCATGAGCACTGCATTGAGCAGACTCAATAGTCCTTCTTCTGCTGGCATTTTGTATGCTCATATGATGGAAGCACTTGACCAATTAGAGGCCTGTAAACTCAAATGGAGTAAGTGAGGCTTTGCGGCAGCATTTCAGTCTGCATGTGAATGAGCTAGAAGGCAAACCTGCCATCGTCACTGTTAGTGCTAGCCTGCACAGACACATTGGAGGGAGATTTGTGCTTCCATAGTCAAGATGGAGGAGAATGCAGAATGCAGAAAGAGAAGAAGAGTGAAAGAAGAATTCCAGCAACTGGAGAGACATTCTGTGAGGGTAGACTGCCTGACAGTGTGTGCTACAGTGGAAAGTAGGAACGGAGAGACAATGTGCCAAATCTGACTTAATGGTCTGTGATCAGAGAGACTTTCACAGGCAGTCTAAGGAGTCATCATCACCTGCCACTACAGCCTGTTGGATGGCCTGCAGTGCTGATGGAGTAGCCTTGGCATAGCACTGGTTGGGGTAGCGGACCCTCCTCAGTTAGTGCTGTATCCGGGAGAGAGTGGGACAAATCAGTTTGTGAGCTGGTGGTCAGTTTGGCCTCTAGCTTTCAAATCTAATAGCCAAATCAGTATTTTTATTGGCTATCCTTTTTAGGGGCTCAAAAATTACTTTGTGGGTTGGTGGCCAGTTGACTAGTAACTTTCAAAATCTGGTAGACAAACCAACTTTTTAGTAGCCACTGACCACTTGGCTGCTTGATTTGTCCCATTTTGATCCAGGATCGAGGGACTCTCCAGCAGAGACAGCCAGAGCTGTGCTGATCCACTAATGACTATGAGACTGACCAATGGAGATACTGCAGAGTCCTACAGAGATATTGGAGCTGATCCAAAGATTACAGCCAAGAACAGTACACCCAGTGAAGACTAGTGCTATGCAAAAGAGCCAGAAGTAACCAAACAGGGCTTTTGGCCTTGCAGCTGTGTATAGTACTTTGAACAGTTTGTATTCAAGACTATTTTAAACTGGACTGTGAGCCTTAAGCACCCGTCTGGGTTTCTTTTGGATTACAAAGAGGCCATTCAGCCTGGGAATAGAAAGAGTGCACTTTTAGTTTAGGTTTGCCTGTTTCTTCACCTGCTTATCACATACAACACCACTGTTGAAGGGCCTATACTATTCCAATAGCTGGTTACCTAGTGAAGCATCCGGAACTCACTGATGGACAAGGGGGGAATTGTACTAGTACCAGTAGTGGATCAGTTAGCAGGGTCTGAACAGTATAGTCAGTCAGTGAATAGGATAAAGGGTGGTCACTGGTCTACATTAGAAGCCATTGCTAGAGGGTCATTATTATTTGCATAGTATTTTTATTTGATTGCCCAACCATGACTCTTTACTTCCCGTTTCTCAGTAAAATTGCTTTCTGTTTTTGCATTTAATACTGTGCTGTGTGCATGCTACTGAGTCCCAGCTGAATTGTGCTTTGCGTTGACTGTTACTGCAGTGAGTGGGAAGCGGGTGGGTTGAACTGTTGGGGACACAAAGGGCAGGTATTGTTTCCTTGGGGGGTACAGTACTAGCTTGTCACTTGGCACAGGTAATTCTTCCTGGGTGGAGGTACTAGATTAATGACTCAGGCCCCTCACAAGGCAGTGGTAGTACTGTGATGGCACAGGTACTGTACAAAGTCAAAAATGGAAGAAAGCCTTTTGTACAGTAAATATTATAAGGCCTGGTATAGCAAATATGCTCATTTTGGTCTACAATGATGCATTTTTGACCCATAAAAATTTAAAAAGTCTAAGTTAAGTGAGCACACAACACTAGATAATATTAAGAAATTACTTAATTCATCTGTAGGATTGCACAAAAGTTACTATTTTATTAAAGAGTGAGATACAGTGTAAGCCTTGGCACACCACCAAATGTCCCTGTCCCAGAATGCTGCTGTGGCTGTACAATTGTGGGAGGTGGGAGGGGCCCCAGAAAAGTGGAAAAATCACCCATCTGGCTGACCAGATGTTGGCCCCACATTCCCCTCATGCCATGCAGCCTCACAGTTCCCACTGATCCCCTCAGCCCTCCATGTTGCCAGTGAAGGCAACAGAACCCTCTTTCCCCTCTTCTGCCCCCAGGGAGGGGGGCCCCCCTGGCAGGGATACACTGGGTCTACTGGGACATGGGACCAATAGGGGATGGAGACGCTGGTGACAGGGGACAGCCCTGTGCGGTGGGGCTAACACAGAGTGGCCCAAAAGAGTGGCTGGTTGGGGGGCAGGGTAGGAGCAAAAAAACAGAAAAAAGAGTGAGTCACCTAATCAAAGGGGTGATATTAAGAGAGTAGAGGAGGTGCAGAGAAGGATCACAGAAGTTATAAAGGAGCTACAGTACAAGAGCTATGAATTAGACTTATGGATCTTATTACATTATTATGTGGATTATCTTGAATCAAATGGGTTACAAGATCGGAGACTAGAGGTGGGCAAGCCAGAGCAGACTTGAGCTTAGTGCCCGGGTCAGTGCGACCTCCATAAGCACTTGGAAGTCAAGGTCAAGCGGAGTCATTTCTGGCTGAAGTAACCATTTTTGTCAGCCTGAGCAGTTATTGATGCGCCTGAAACATTCAATTGCTATGCAAAGAGCAGTCTGCAGTAGCCAGGGCTCGGCTAGTGTTTTGGTTTGTAGAGTCATGTCAGACCCCTTGGGCGGCTCTGGCTTGGCTCCAAGTGAAAAATTCCTGACTTGCCCACCTCTATCAGAGACAGCAGAAACAGCATGGGTTCACAGGAGGGCGGTCATGTCAAACAAATCTAATAGACTTCTTTGATTGGGTGACAAAGGAAGTAGATCAGAGAGGTGCAGTGGATATGCCATACCTAGATTTTAGTAATTCATTTGACACTGTTCAACATAGGTGACTTAGGAGTGGATCCAAAAGTGTTAACTTGGGTAAGAAATTGGTTAGGGGATAGAAGACAGAGGGTAGTAGTAAATGGAGTTCGCTCTGAGGAGGGGAGGGTGACCAGTGGGGTGCCACAGGGATCAGTATGGGACCAGTCCTCTTTAATGTATGTATACGCAACATTGCAGAAGATCTGGAAGGGAAGGTCTGCCTATTTGCACATGATACCAAAATCTGTAAGAGGGTGGACATTCTGGGGGGGAGTTTGTGGAAAAGATGAAGAGAGACTTAAGAAAGCTAGCAGAATGGTGTAGGGTATGGCAACTTGATTTCAATGTGACAAAGTGTAAAATAATGTGTCTGGGGTACAGGAACCCTGCAGCTGAATACAAAATGGGAGGAGTGATATTGACAACAACCAAGCAGGAGAGAGTCTTTGGTGTAATTGTCTCGAATGACCTAAAGGTAGCTAGGCAATGTGACATAGCAGTTGGGAACGCTGATGGGATCCTGAGTTGCATGGGGGGCTCACCAGCAGAAGTAGGGAGGTTGTGTTATCTCTATATAGGTCACTGGTGAGACCTCATATGAAATAATGTGTACAGCTCTGTAGACCACATCTATGGAAAAACATAGACAGAGTGGAGGTGTCCAGAGGAGGGCAACTAAGATGGTGAGAGGTCTTCCACAGGAGACCTATGAGGAGAAACTGAGGGAACTCAATATGTACATCACAGAGGAAAGGAGAGAAGGGGGATATGATAGAGATTTTTAAATACATGAATGGGATGAATAAGGTGAGGAGAGGAGTATTTTTCAGAAGATGTGCTGAAGAATGAGGGGGCTTGGTGTGAAGCTGGGGGGAGGGGGTAAATTCAGGAGGGATAAAAGAACATTTTTCTTCAGCCGGCCCGGTGGTGCTGAGGGTTGAGGCACTGGATGCCATGCCAGCTTCCCAGGCTCAGGTGCAAGCTTGAGTTGCTGGGGGTCAGCAGGAGAGGGAGAGGATTGAACATCTGTTGGACTGCTCTCCTCTCCCAGGGAGGGAGGCAATGTTGTCCTGCTCTTTGGCTGCCTCCTGGTGGAGGCCAGGTGCCAGCACCGGAGTTAGAACGGCAAGGACGTGGTGATGGGGCATGTGCGCCTCCACCTGTGTGTGCTCATGGCCGCAGAAGGGGAAGGCCAAAAATGGAAAAATGAAGGGGCGCTGGTAGGCTGCATGATGCCCAGCTGCGCTCCTGATCCAGGGCTCTTTTCTCGGCAAGCTTGATTGTGCGCTGGGGGGAGGGGATGGTCCTCCCCTCCCTGGCCCTACCACGGGACAAAATCCATGGGTGATTTGCCAGGATCTGGACTGAGGGTCAGGAAACATACATGTTGTCAGGGTAAATGTGAGCTCCCTCATGAGAGATCTGGTGTGAGCTTGCCAGCAGCCTGGGGGGAAAACAGGAGATAGAAAAAAATAAAAAGTTTTGCTTCATAGAAAGAGTGGTGGATCCCTGAAACAGGTTGCCAGCTGGGGTAGTTGGGGCTAACACAGTGGAAGGATTCAAGAAAGCATGGGATAGGCATAAGAGAATCTTAGGGGAAAAGAAACAAGGGACAGGTGGAAGAACTGCAGATCATGTAGGGTCTGAGGGGATTCTGTAGGTAGGGTTAAATGAGCAGACTGGGTGGACCAAGTAGTCTTTATCTGCTGACAAATGACAGACTTAATGAGCTGTGTACGCTTAAAAATGAGGGATGTGAACTACAGCATAACACTAGAAACCATAATTAAAAGACAAAGCCTGTGATTTGATGTTCAGGAGCAACTAGCTACGCATCCTTCCTGAGCTATGTAAAACAATGTCCTTCAGCCTAATTTGAACCTCATTTTCTTTGTTGCAACCAGATGCTCTGATGCACTCCTTCTTGTTGTCTCATACTATTTTACCCAGTATTAGAATTTCCACTTTTAGCTGCAGTCAGTTGGTGGCTTGCATCCTCCTATAACCTGCCATTCCCTTTCTCCTCTGGAAGTCACGCCTCAATCTGCTATCACTCATCACCAGCTTTCAGCTGTCTATGTCATCACATTTCTCATCTGTGTTTGCAACTCTTCCTGTGATGTTCTTTTGAGCTCCTTCCCAAGGTACCTTTAGCCAAAGGAATCACATTCCCATGGCACCTCCAGGGGTGGAACCTCCTCAAGATGGTTCCTTTTCCATCTCGGTACCCCAATAGGGCAGTAACCCCAGAGCTGGCCTTAGACTTTGCAGGGCCCAGGGCAGAGTTAAAACACTGGGCCCCCATAACCAGCAAGCAGCAGTCAGGCTGGGGATTTAGATGATCCATAAGCCAGACATGCAGTCCTCTCAATTCATGCCCCCCCCCCCAGCCACACCATTAGGACCTTCATCCCCTGCCACCCCCGAGATGGAACAGGAGGCATATCGCTTCAAATCCCTCACCCCCCAAAAGCACACCATGAAAGAGACTTGTGGGCTGGGCATTTGGATGGTCCCCAAGATAGACATGCAGTCCTGTTGGTCCAATTCCCTCCCTCCCCATCCACACCAGCAGGCCCTTCCCAGCAAAGCTGCCCCCGGAGGCCAATGGCTCCAGTCCCTCCATCAAGTACAAAAAAACAACAACAAAATGTATTTAAAGTCATCCCTCAACCTTCTCTCAGACCATACCACACGTGGAAGATCATTTTTAAACTCCCATCCCCAAACAAGCAGCATTTCAATTCAAGCCGCCACCTGGCTCCCGTAGACAGATAGTATGAGAACCCACCAGCCACACTAGCAGGCCCTCCACTGCAAAGCTCCCCCTTGAGACCCATTGCTGCAGCCCCCCCCCCACCACACACACACAAAAAAAGCAGAAGCTACATTTAAAGCTGTTCTCCCAACCTTCACCCAGACCAGATCCCCATGGAAGATCATTTTTAAACTCCTACCCCAAACAAGAAGCAGCATTTCAATTCAAACCCCCTCACAGCTCCCCCAGACAAATAGCACGAGTACCCATCTTTACCAGTGTCAGGAGAGATCGGTTGGTTGGAAGAAATGGTCCGGCAGTCTGAATCAGCATGGAGATGTGGCTAGCATGATTTTAGGCTGTGGCAGTCCGGATCACAAGTCTGCAGGCAGTCCAGGATGGGTAGCAATCCAGTCATGAAGCAGGCTGAAGAGCTCTGTCTGGTTCAGCAGGTCTGGCGGGGTGGGTTCAGCGGGTCCGGTGTGACGTTCAGTAGCTCTGTTCAGGCGATCAAATGCAGAATGTGGCCACAGAAAAGGGAAATAAAACCATTTATCCTCCATCTTCCTTTAAACTTCCTTCCTAATGATGGTACCATTTTTGACTACAAGCTGATTGGGTGAGCAAGTCATACTTCGCTGACTGGTTGCTGAATCCTGCCCACCTATTGGCTCAAAACACCTCCTCTCATTGGCGAAGCCCTCCCTCCTCCTGACTGGTTCCTTGCTGAGCTCTTGCTGCTGTTTGTGTGTGTGAGATCTGCAAGGGGGGGGGGGGTCCCAGATGAGGCCAGGTGCTGCTGTGCCAATATGTACAGCATATTGCAAACAATAGGGTCTGCAATCAGAGGCTCTGCGATGTAGTTGGCAGCTCAGTCAACAATGATGGGGGGAGGGGGTGCGCTAAGCAATGGATTGGGGAGGTGTGGTGTGAGAGGATGGCATGGGGCAAGAACAAACAGGAACAAATTGAGAAAGTCAAGAGGGTGGCCCCAGAAGAGAACGGGTACTGTTGCTGCCTGCTGTATACTCTGTCCATGTATTTTTATTTATTTTTATTTTAGTCTTTGGTAACCGGGTTAGGCCCACTAGGCACAAGTGCCTGTTTTCAGGGGCGACCTGGGAGTACTGGGCAGTCAAGTGACTTGCTCAGAGTCACACGGTATGCAAGTGGAGGTTGTGAGACTAAAACTCAGGTCTGGTCTGCTGGATGTATCAAGCTCATTCACACTCATTCCTCTAACCTCTAGGCTATACTGCTGTAGGCTGTTTATTGGTGCAGGCTTCAGAACCGCAGTCTGCAGACATAGTAATCATAAAAGTGAAAGTCAAGTCAAGATAAGTGCAGGCCAAGCGCGGGACCCAGGGCAACCGCCCCTTCTGCCCTCCCCCAAGGCCGGCCCAGAGTAGTCCATCAAGGTACAGAAAGTACGAATGGCCAAAGTAACTACAAATGACAGTCAACATCCAACCATACAACTAGCCTTAGGCTACCAAAAAGTTGTACAAGGCAAGCCTATTTATTTATAGCGTGCTCTTTCCCAAAGGCTCAGAGCACTTTACAATCAGAATAACACAAAAAAAATGACATAGAAATTAATATAAAATAAAATAAACCTGCTATTAGAATTGTCTAAAAGCTGTCTGGGAATGCCAACATAAATAAACAGGTTTTCAAGGAGATTTTAAGGACCTCGACTGTTCGAATATACTGAACATTACCAGGCATGGCATTCCAAAACAAGGGTGCTGCCACACCAAAAGCCCTGTTGCCAGATTGTTTTAAGCGTGAGGAAGGGACAACAAGCAGATCCACATCAGAGGAGCAAAGGAGCAAGTTGGGTGATTTGTAAGCAGAAGATCTTTTAAGCAGCCAGATCCCAAACCGCAGAGAGCCTTGAATGTCATCAAGCATATCTTGAAGGTGATGCACCACTACACAGGCAGCCAGTGCAGTGCATGCAGAACCGGTGTGATATGGTCCCTCTGAGTAGAGCCTACAGTCAGCTGGGCTACAGCATTTTGGACCAGCTACAGGTGTCGCATCAAACCTCCAGATAACCCTAAGTACAGAGCATTGCTGCAGTCAAACCTGGAGGTGACAAAGGCATGAGCTGTCATAGCCTGGTTGGCTGGGGCTAGATGCAGTTTAATCCTGGTGATATTATGGAGGTAGTAAAAGCCAGATTGGACCACAGCTGACACCTGTTGCTCATGCATTAACGTGCAGTCCAAAATAACCCCAAGATTCTTCGTTGGCCCACTCTAGAGCGACACCCCAACAGCAGAACCCGAAAGCAGATCATTACAGCAACAGTCACTGTAATGGTCTATTTTCACTGATGCCTTTCTCCTGGTGTTCTGCCCCCTCTCTGGAACAGTTCTAACCTGGAGTTGATTATATTGAAATGCGGGGGGCACCACTACACAGGCAGCCAGTGCAGTGCAGTGCCTGTGTCTATTCGAGCACTCATGTTGATCACGTTAAACTGTCACTACAGTGGTGCTACCTCCTGTGCTGTGCGTTATGGGCAATCCCGAAGAAATAAAAAAACAGTCTCCATCCTTATAAGATCTTTAAAGAAAATCATATTACTGCTTCTCCTCTGCTCAGGTAATGTGGAGCTAAATCCTGGACTCCCCCTACAACTTACCTCGCCTACCGATTTTGCTGAGGCCACAGGTCTCAAGATGATGATGGTCAACATTCTAAGCCTGCCCAAAAAACTCATACAACTGCAAGCCTGGGCTGCGCATATCAACCCTGACCTTATCATAATTACTGAGTCATGGTTAAAAAAAGACAAATACTGACCGACAAATTTCACTACAGGACTACAAACTGTTTAGAGCAGACAGAGACTCTAGAGGCGGGGGTGTGGTTATTTATGCCAAATCTAAGTACTTGGTCACTAATATTCGCTGCAAATCTTTAGCTAAGGAATTTGAGATCATCTCTCTGAACTTTCATATAATGTTCTAAATACTGCCAACAGCTCCATCCTAGATGTGGTGCTAACCACCCACCCACCCAACACATAAAATATCTCACACAGCAGTGTTTCACAATGACATGAGTGATCATGGGATTGTTGCTTGCATAAGTTCTCAAATTAAGGCCCGACCTCAGCCCACCTTTATGACAAAATGGTCCTTTTGCAAGTTCAGTGCTGTAAACTTCCTTTCTGACCTGGGCATGATCAGTTGGCAAGACCTCTACCTAGCCAAAGATATCAATGAGGCAGGTTACACCCTTAATGACAGTCTTACTGGATTGATAAATAAGCATGCCCCTTTCATCAAAGTAAGGGTACGGAACAACTCTAACCCCTGGTTTACTTCAGACCTTAAGGCAGCCCTCATAGCACGAGACAAGCTCTGGGCAAAAGCTAGGCATTCTAAGAAATCTTCAGATTGGCAGGCTTTTAGAACAGACAGGAATACCTGTGTGAAAAGCATATGTTCTGCTAAAGCTAACTATTATATCTCTACCCTAGAACAAGCAAAAGACAACCCTTATAAAATATGGAAGACAATTAAATCTATAGAAGGGTGGCTCACGGCACCTTCTGTCCCAACAAAATTAGTTGCAAGTGATAAGATAGTGGAAAATAAGTCCTTAATCCCTGAGGAACTTAACTCCCACTTTGCCACAGCTGGGCTAGCTTTTGATTCTTCACCTTATGCTGTTTCTGCTGTGAGCCAGCTTATCCCCCCCCAATACCTAGTCCCGCACCTAGCCCTTTCCAATTGTGTAAGATAACTTTTAAAGAAGTAGAAGATTCTCTCCTTAATCTAGACACCAAAAAAAGTGCAGGGGATGATGACTTGGAACCCTTTTTCCTCAGGCTAGGATATGCCCATCTCACTGCCCCAATTCTCCACATCTTCAATCTTTCCATTACATCTGCTACTGTGCCGTCCTGCTGGAAATCAGCACTTATCCTCCCTCTGTTCAAATCTGGTGACCCGTGCGATGTAAACAACTACAGGCCTATCTCCATATTGCCTATCCTTTCTAAAGTTCTCGAAAAACTGATTCACAATCAATTAAAATATTACTTGGAAACCTTCTCTCTCATTAACTCAGCCCAATCTGGCTTCCGGGCAAATCACAGCACAATTTCTGTGTTAGCAAAACTAACCAATAACTGGATCTCTGCTATAGATGCAAAGAAGGTAACGGGAACAGTCTTTTTGGATCTAAGCAAAGCTTTTGGTACTGTTGATCACAATCTACTAGCCACTTGTCTTGCAAAGTTGGGTGCCACATACCATACTACTCAGTGGTTCTCTAGTTACTTAACTGGGAGATCCCAAAAAGTAAAAGCAGAAGGCTGTTTTTCTGCAGCCTTGCCAGTTGTTAGAGGTGTCCCCCAAGGCCCCATCCTAGGCCCCATCTTGTTCTCATTATATATTAATGATCTTGATTCCAATATATCTATGTCCAGTCTGCAGTTTTTCGTGGATGATACCATGCTGTATACCTCTGGCTCATCGCTTTCTGAAGTCAAGGGAGTGCTTCAAGCGGACTTTGCGCAACTTGAACATAATCTTATAAAGGCAAAGCTTCTGCTTAATGCCAAGAAGACTAAAGCGATGATATTTTCCCATAGTGCTGCCACAGGTACCCTCAATACCCTGCCCCAAGATTTCATTGTTACCACGCCAAATTCGCCTCTAGAAGTTGTTACCAAATTCAAGTACCTAGGCATCTGGATTGACAACGAACTCTCTTTTAATGACCATATCGAAGACGTCTCTAGAAGGCTAAAAGCCAGACTAGGTTTTTTCTTTAGAAATAGGCCCCTCTTCCCCCTTGAAATTTGAAATAAGCTCATCCAGGCCACTTTTCTCCCCCTTCTCGACTATGGCAATGTAATCTACTCCTCTACCACCCTCGCAAATCTAAGTAAACTGGACATCCTTTACCACCATGCATTACGGTTCATTACCAACTCCCCTTACCGTTCGCATCATTGTAACCTATATGCAGCTGTTGGATGGACATCTCTCACTACTAGATGCTTGCTCCATGCTGGTCTATGGACTCTTAAACTGCTCCTGCACAAATTACCAAGCTATCTTTCATCTCTCATTAGTATTTCACAGTGCATACTCGCTAAAAAAATCTGACTTTATTATGCTTGATATTCCGAGGACGCGGACCTCCTTTGGTAAACGTGCTATTGCGCATGCCCTTCCCTCTATTTGGAACCAATTACAGACCGTACTGAAACTAACTAGCACAGTTTCAATTAACTTCTATAAAGTGCTATGCTCAGCTAAAATAAAAGATACCTGCAACTGTCATTAAGCCTTTTCCCCCCATGTGTGCCATGTGCATCCTTTGGTAAGATCCTAATTGCTTTGTGCATATTAACTACTTATTGTTTGCACTTCATTTATACTAAGAAACAACTCCACCCACCAGCTCCTGACTCATATCTGCTACCTTGCTGCAGCAAACTCCTGCTATCCCTTCCTTTCCTACTTCTGGCTCTGTCTACGTATATTCTCCTCTGATCATACTATCAAACCATTCCTACCTCCCTTATCCATTTTATTCTGTTGTCTGTCCCATCTGCCAAAATGTATTTATTGCAAACACCTGTACCATGTTTCAAGTATCAGTATGCTATTAATAAGTCGCCACCCTGTGTTACTTTAGTTATTACCACCTGCGGTCATCCCATGTGGTGTCATTGTATGTATATCTTGCTTGTATTATGTGACACTTGCATTTATGTATATATTGTTTATTAACTATTTATGTATGTATGTTGCGTAAATCTATATGTCACAGGACCTCCTTGTGAATGAGCTTGCTCAATAGAGTTTTCCTGCAATAAACTTGAACTTGAACTTGCTAAAAACACTTCCTTTTGTGATGGCACAATACTGGTGTCGGTATTGTACCATTGCTGTGCAGGAAGTCAGCAAATTTACTGTCGATCACAAGTGGGGCTTCCAAGATTCTTTACTGGATCTACAGCTCTTAGTGGTTGCCTGCCCAACAAAGGAAGGGTCACTGAATCACCAGGGGTTGAAACTGGCACCAGCCCAGTAGCCAAATGCTGGTAGAGTTTGTATCAGGTTAGTAAAAACAATTTGCTGAAGTAGCCCTGGAGGCTTGTACTGGAGAAAGTAATATTTCAATAAGTGCACCAGCTGGGCTGGTAGAAAACTCCGTGGGTCTAGTGGATTTTCCTGTTCAGTAGCTCTACTGTCTAGTGGCTGCAAAACTTAATTTCAGTCCCTAACCACCCATCATTACTGAGCCCTGCCTACATGGCTCAACAGCTATGACCTCCGTCTTACCCGGGTTGAGACATAACCAGTTGGAGGCCATCCAGTCAATAATTTCAGCAAAACAATGCCCCAGCTCAGATGCAGCTTGAGTCCAATCAGGAGTGCCAGACATGTATAGCTGAGTATCATCTGCATACCATCTAATGACTTTACCCCAAAGGCAGCATGTACAAAGAAAACAACAGGGTCAAGGATCGAGCCTTGAGGAGCACCACAGGAGATCGCAGAGGCTTCAGAGATGTAATTTCCTAGAGCCATCTGCTGCATTCTCCTGGTTATGCAGGACTCAAACCAGTGCAAAACTGTACCAGATAAGCCCACATCGTTCCTCAGAGGTGATCCAATAGCACTCCATTGTCAACCGTGTTAAACGTTGATGAGAGATCTTAGACGACCAAGATGGAACAAAGCCCTTGATCCCGCGCCATGAGGGGATCTTGTGTCACCCTGACAAGTGCAGTCTCTGTGCTGTGATGGACAGTCTGACTTGGTGGACCTGCGTTCAGCAGTGCAGGGAGCTGCTCTGCCATGGGGTTGCTGGACCCTTGTAATATCAACAGTTTAGAACAGAAGTCAGCGCACTCTGTGAAGCAGGTTTTTATAAGGAATGAAACATATGGAGACTAGGATACTGCAAATATATTTATCCTCTTTATTAATGTCTCTCCATGACCAAGGCAAGTACAGTTAATACATAGGGCACAATGTAGTGTGGGGTACCTACCCTGTGTCCTATGTATTAACTGCATTTTCCTAAGCCAGGAACAGATGTTAATAAAGAGGATCACTATTTTTTTAGTATCCTAGTCTCTGGGTGTTTCACTTTTTATAAAATCTGCTTCACAGAGTGCGCTGACTTCTGATCTGTGCTATGATGAAACCGAAAACCCGAATGGAGAGGTTAATATAATTCAACAGGATGTTGGGGCCCAAGGATGTTTTTTTCAGAAGGGGTCTAGCCACTGCCTTTTTCAGGGCAGTTGGGGAAACATCCTCCCTCAAGGAACAACCAACAATCTTAAGTGATAACCGGACTCAGGGATTCCTAATAGCCCAAAAGCAGCCAGGTAGGGCCAGGATCCAGAAGATGGGGTACAAACCCCAAAATCACCCAGCACACCTCCTCCATAACAGCTGGCTGAAATACATCCCAGGTAGGCAGATCATCATTGTCCCTCACAGGTTAACCACCACCAGCCCACGACAGACAGCTTGAGAAGATACCCGATTGAATGGAGGACACCTTGTCAGAGAAGAAACTGCCAAACTCTTTGCACTTTTCAGCAGAAAAAGCTTGAGCAAATCACAGACGGGATGGATTAATAAGCCAGTCCACGGCATGAAACAGCAGAGCTGGCCAGGTTCTCTTTGCAGCAGTCATCCTTGACAGGAACTCTGTCTTTTTCAGGGTGATTTGCCTGTTGATACTCACCGTAGTGAATCTTCAGTGCCAACCTATCTTCCTTGGACTGGGATTTACTCCACAAATGCTCTTAACTTCTGTTCCTTAGTCTTGACCTGATGCAGCTCATAATCACAATACCAGGGTGAGCTGTGATGGAATGTCAAGGGATGCATTAGGGGTGACCATATTATAGTGCTCCATGGTGTTCTCTGATTCCCGTGCACAGGCAAGCATCAAGCCCAAGATGTCCAATACCTTCAGTACTTTGTGAGGCTCCAGATTGTTTCAGATGGTATTGGATCATCTTCCCAGGGGGAGTAGTTAAACAGGAAGCCCTGCAGAGGAACAACACTACGTGCTGATTCAACCAAAATATCAGATCTACCCTGACTGCACTAATGTCAAGCTCCAATATGAAGATCAGGTCCAGAGTGTATCTGTGTTGAAGTGCTGTAGAGGCAACAGCCTGTGTTAGTCCAATTGAGGGCATCAGCTGGAGGAGCTGCTGACCAAGGGTTGAGGTTTCATCGTTGATCCAAAAGTTGAAGTCCCCCAACACCAAAAGCCTGGGGCATTCAACACCTTTTTGACCACAAAATCCACCAGTTCCTGCATAAAATCACTTCCACACCGCCGCAGAAGTTAGTATATAAGAATGAATTTGCAACTGACACCTGGAGCATATCTAACAGCCACACACTCAAAGGACCTGGAAGTTCCCATAGAGTACATGGTGAGTCCCAAAGTGTATTTAAAACAAATGCCATATTTTGCCTGTGATGCCAGCTTGGGCAATGCACCACAGACTATCCTAGTGGGATAAATACCTCCAGTACAGGGCTGGAGTCATTCCCTAACCAGGTCTCCATGATGCAGACATGGCCAACCACAGAATCGATGATGAAATCATTTATCATCGCTGTTATATTCCTTAGTGATCTTGTGTTACAAAGCACAGCCTGAAGGAGAGGAGCAGAGCTAGCTGGACCAACTACTTCTTGCTTGTTGACATTATTGTAACCCTAGAGAGGGGAACCATGGCTGGAGGTCCCCGATCCTGATTCCACACCCTTCCTGGGCATCTCCTGTTTCTCACCAACCCAATCTTCCCCCCCATCCATCATTATACTCAGGACCTCCACTGTGATTAGTGCCCCCCTTCTGATAATCCCTAGCCCCTGCTGCAGCTGAGAACCTCTGCAGGGAGGGAGGGCTAGAGGGGTTTCCTTGAATGGGAGGAACTGCCACAGATGGTCTTTGGAGTAAATGTGCCTCTCATGACTACCTCCTTTACATGTTTGCACTCCCAGTAATAGTCTTATAAACCACAAAAGAAACCCCATTCCCACCAATAAACAGCAGACTAAATAATAACACACCCAGCCCACTCTTCCCACACTCCCCACATTCACAATATTGACTGATACAAAGTCAGTTCTACACTAGCCAGACATGCTTTGTTTACATGCACACTGGAATCAGATTCAGACCCCAGTTCCTATGGAATCAATGCAACAGTCCTCATTTTGAAGCTCGTGTAAACTGATTCAGAGTTGGGTCTCTGCTTAGATTTAAATCGGGTTCAAGTGCAGCGGTTCAAGTGAATCAATTGTTTTAAACCTAGTTAGTCTGTGCATGTAGACCTGACTGTGAACTGATTCTGCTACAGTATATTTACTGTTGACTGCAGAGAAGAAAAATACAGACGTGTCACAGGTTTTATCAGGGGTGCTTGAAATGGGAGGCTAGTCCCAGCAAACTACAGTGAGAGACAAGTTTTTAGCACTCCAAGTCCAGAAAGATGTCTAAAAAACAGGAATTAAGCAAACAAAGATTTATTTGGAAGTTACCAAAAGTTCAATAGTCTAAGAGCTTTGACTCTACATTAGGGTCTTCATCAAGGGGGGTGTGTCTAAAGGAATTAGTTACACACCTTTATAGGGACTCATTTAAAGAAACATACATAACATTTTGATTAAAATAAAAAAAATCTTATAAAAAAGAAAAATAAAAGTACCTCGGTATCAGAACTTCATTCTTTTTTCTTTTCTTTTTCTCTTTCTCTTTCTTTAAACCCTCCATCCCCTTTCCTCTCACTAACTCCCCCTTCCCTTCTGTTCTTGTCCCTTTTTCTTTCACACTTTCCACCCCATGTCTGAACTATTTACTTCACTCTTACAGCTTATTCCAGTTCTAACCAGCCGCCATACATAGGTGGTGATCCCTTTTTCTTTTCTTTCTTTTATTTACAGAGCAACTTTCATCTTGACCTTTTTGACTTCCTATTCACATTATATTCTATTATATATACTTCTTTTTCTGATATCTAAGCTAAATACAAATTAAAAATAATGTGTCATTAAATATCTTTCGTTTTCTCTAGTAGGTACTTTCTTCTTTATATACTTTTTTCTTGTCCTCCTCTTTTTATTCACTTATTCTTTCTGTCTTTCATTGAAAATTACTATACCCACTGAACTTTCTATTCATGATTCAGGGTAAAATACAACCTCTTGTCTCATTCATTTGACAAAGTAATGTTATATATATTGTATTACTATTAGGTAGTTTAGAATACTTTAATGATTAATTAGGTAATCCCTTTTTGTTTAACGTATTTGTGATGGTATATTTTATTATTGTATTCTTATAAAGAGTATATGAATGGATATTTAATTAAATTAATTATATTAGAAGTATAAGGCTGAGTATGTAATTCAATGAATGTTCTCTTGGTTTTGTGTCATCTAACAAAATTAAATAAAACCTATTGACAAAAAAAATAAGGGTGCAAAATGTATTTAGAGAATGAATTTTTCTTTTTTATTAGATTTTTCAATTTTAATCAAAATGTTATGTATGTTTCTTTAAATGAGCCCCTATAAAGGTGTGTAACTAATTTCTTTAGACACACTCCCTGATGAAGACCCTAATGTAGGGTCGAAGCACTGGGATGGATTGAACTTATATTTACTGTTGAAACTGCAACAAAAGGACTGCAGTCAGATTCAAAATCCTCAATTGCTGTAGTTTACATGCAATGAGAACTGATCACCTTGTAACCAGTTCAATTCATTCTCATCAGTTCAACATCATGTAAACACAAAAGGATCACAATCTGAATAAAGTGAATTGATTACAAAGCAATTGATTCCCACTACGTGTAAACACAATAAGGCAGTTCAAAAAGCCACAGAGTACAAAATTCCACACACCAACATTCATTATGTAGTCACAACCCAGATGGCTACTGAACACCCCCAGCATGCAGACCCACTCACATACAGATCGCAGACATACAGTCACTCTGCAGTCACATAATTACTTGCAAAACGAATCTTTAAAATTTGAATCAATATGGCTTAGTGCACCAAAAGTACAATAGGAACAGCAGACTTGGTTCTACAGAAACATAGCTTATGTTCTACTCACACTAGGTCCAAGCTATAGAAGCAGTTCAAACAAGTAAGACCAATTTAAAAAGTTAGTATAGACCCCTTCTTACTGCTGCCAGAAAGAGGGAACAATTCCTCCAAAGTTTATTATGGTATTACAGTGTACCCAACATACTAGAGAACAAACCAACAGAGTCTGAGGAACAGTTGGCCTGCTTACACCAGAACCTGTGGTGGACCAATATGAAATAGTAGAGGGGGGAAGGAGCACAGATAAGTGGACAGCCATGTCGTTGAGGCAAAGGTCAGGAAGCATAGGAAAACTTGGAGCAGTTATAAAATTTGCAAGTAGCATTTTATTATTATTAATAACTGTAAAATAAAAAAAATAAGATTGCTCTGGGTAGTTATTTACAAAGGAAATACAAAGAAAGAAAACAAAGTCCTTCATCTGAGGGTATTTCTAATTCTAAATTGCAATCTCTCTCTCTCTCACTCTAACAAAACATTGTTGCTCTTTTTATAAGAAGTCATTGCCTGGCAATTAAATTCTACATTCTGAGCTCATTAAACAATATCCTGTTTCTTACAAAATGTATCAGTACTTTGCCAATTTCTTTCCTTATAGGTGCAACACAATAGAATATGGTCTCCCTGAACTAATCTCCTGTTGACAACTCTACAAAAAAATTTGTGAAAGTCAAACTGTACAGTATCTCAAAGTTAACCCCCTGAGTTTCAAATAGCTTTCTGTAATAATTTCAACAATATAACTGTATAATGATATATATATATATATATTCTCAAACTAAAGGATCCCAATTTCACACAAAGATTCACATATGTTTTCATAACCACAGATAAGCAAAGGGGAAGAAAAAATGAAATAGAAAGAAACAGCAAGTGAAGGCAGGGAGATAATGGGAGGTCGTGAGACCATCAGACCATCAGATTGATCAGTTCCTAGGTCTCACAAGAAAATTTGATTGTGCAATCAGACAGACAAAAGACAGAAAAGGAGAGGATAGAACAGATTTTGGCTTTCAACTCTTTCTGCATAACACATAGGACGGGGTCTTATTCAAGCCTGTCACAACATACGCATGCTGATCCCCTTTATTATTTAGGGCCCACCTCAGGACTGCACTCCCACTGCAGCGCCAAGAGCAACATGAATGCATCATGAGTTGGAAGATTCAGGGATTTAAAAGGTACCTACTGTGGGTGGTATTGCACCTCCGCCCATGTTCCAACCATCCACCAGCCAACTCTGACTGCAGTCACTTGTCAACTAACAAAAGGATGTCAAGTCAGGTTACCCACCAAACACCAAATATCCTCAGAGCTGACAAATCTGCCTCTCTGAGGTGAGGGGAACAACACAGAAGAAATTCCCACCTAAAGGCAAGGGGAGCAACACTTCAACAAACAGGCACGCTGCATTTCAAGGCTGCAGGCTGTGGTGGCAGGAGCATGCAGGTGAAAACTGGCTCTAGTCCAGTCTCTGCTCCTGATTCAGTCTTCAATCTCCAGCCCATGAAATGGTACAGTGCACTTTACAGATTTGTTATAACCAACAAAGTAAGGTAAGATAACTCAAATTAATGACCGCAATCAATGGTGCACAATTGCTGGGTTACAAGGTTTGTAACTTATAAATTACAGGAGTGTCCCCGACCAATCACAGTGCCTTCTTCAGTTGCACGTGAAATACTCTTATTACCATAACAGTACCTCATACACTGAGCCACTGTAATGGGCTTCTCACTGGCCACACATGCCATCAGCACTTTTAAATAACAAAACTGATTTTATTATTCAATAAAGGTAGCGATCTATAATAATTTTATGGGTGAGTTTGGTGGGCCTCTTAAGGATCTAAGAGTGTTGATTCTTGTGTCCTTAGGACCACAGAACTGCTCACCTTCTGTTTGCAGTTCTCTGGTACTAAGAGCACACAAGGGGACACTCATATCCATAAGAGGCCCTCCAACCGGAGCCATAAACTTATAACAGAAAACACTACCTCACCTCACCTTACTCATCAAAATTCTTTTTTTTATAACTTTCCTTTATTTAAGCAATTATATTGTACAACAACAAGGAAATACATCCGTGACAATGAAGGTTAACACTGCATGTCCATAGACTAATACCAAAGAAAAACAACACAAACCCCTAAATCCCCAAATTCACCCCCCCCCCCCAACTAATAATAACCATCCTAGTAAGCAAAAATTAATATTCAATATTCAGGCCTAAAGAGAGGCTACAGAAGTCAACTTAATCATAGTAGGTATTAAAAAGTTCCCTAAGCTAGCCTCAGAGTCTAATACTCAGATCAAAAAGTAAAACAAATTAACCTCTACTCTAAAACCAATTGGTTATATAACTTATTCCACCTAAGGAAAAGTGTATTAATTCCATTCTGAAATAAATGAGTCTAATAATTTGTAGATGGTACATTATATTTGCATCCATTCTTTCATAGAATAATCATCTTTATCTAGCCAATGTCTTACTATAAGTTGCTTGTTGAAATGGCCAATAGGGATCGGGCAATTGTTCAGCTATGCCCTTAATTGAATTAAGATTGCTAAGAGACACCTCAAAGCTTATCAAATTGTAAGCGAAGTTTCTTTCCTATGCTATTTCTTACCAAACTCCAGATATTACGGGCCTTGAACAAGACCAAAGAATATGGGAAATTGAGCATTCTGTCAAATCACATTTAATGCAATTATTCGACTCTGCTAAACCAAAGCTTTATACTTTTTGTGGAGTCCAATATGTGTTGTGAAGGATCTTATGGTGGATCAACCTTAAATTGTCCAAGGAATAAACCTGTAGACATTGATCCAGAGAGTAGCCTAATTTTGTGGATAATATTTGGTTTCTTTTTTGCCAATATGAGGAAGTACCGGTCCAGTGAGAACCTGAAGACCAGTAGCATTGATACAAATTAGTTATAGAATGGGGTTTTGAAACTCTTCACCTCATATTATTTAAGATATCCTGAGAGTCAGTTGTCCGGTACTTGGTTCCAAAGTAAGTTTTTAAAGCTATTTTCACTAATAACAAGTTTGGTAAATATTTTTTATTTAAATTTTCTCTGTCTAATAAGTCTTTTGAAGCGAGTATTTTACCATTATTTATAAACAAGCTTACTTTAAAGTGGTTAGACTTGGGGAACCACATAGAGAGACTTGGTTTCCCATTTATCTTGAAGCTAAACTTGTTCATGATTGGCTGGTTAATGCTCTTTTGTATGTTTAAACCTAAATAAGACATAGTCTGCTTGTGGCTTCTAAGAGATATCTCTATAACCTCTATAACTGAATGTTTTAATTCACAGGGTAAAAATCTCGACTTATAATGTAAAATAGCTTCCGGGGATAGGTTGAATTTATGCATTAAACTATGTTCCGGGTCTAACCAAATGGAAGTATAATGACTTCGGTCAACAATTGGAAGTAGTCGTTGTGCATAGTTATTGGCCTAAGTGGCCATTTAATATAAAGTACAGTTCAGCAATTTCAGACCTCGCTGGGACTTAGGTAAAAAAGGCTTTTTAACACTATTCTGGGAGTCTTCCCCCCAAAAGAAAGTTTGAGATTATTGAATGAAGCATATTAAACCATGATAGGGGAATAAAAGTGTTCTGCATATTTATAGGATGGAAAATTCTGGGGGAAAATATTCATTTTAATTATGCTAGTTCTACCCCAGAAGGAGAGTTGGAGATTTGCCCATCTCATCAAATCTTGTTTAACATTAATAAGTAAATCACCCAGATTAAGTTTAATAAACTAAGAATGGTCCTGATTTATATAAATGCCCAGGTACTTCAATTTAGTAGGCGACCAAGAGAAGCTGAGTAATAATATTTTCTTTAAAAGTTACATTATTCAAAGGAAGGACTTCTGTTTTATCTAGGTTTAGTTTATAATTGGAGAAGGTAGTGAACTCTCTTATAATTTTTAAAGTCTCCCTAATAGAATTACTTGGATTTGACGCATGAAGTAAGATGTCTTCCGCAAACACCGACATTTTAGCTGAATATTCGTTACCAAAATTTCTGTTATTAATGGGTTTACTTTTATTTATTTATTTTTTTTGTGCCAGCTCCCCAAGCCCTGATGGGCTCACCAGGCTCTGGCAGCTGCCCCCTCATACTTGTGCTTACCACCCCCCCGAGTGGGGCCGCCTGTAGGTGAACTCTGGTGGCCAGAGGGGACTGCAATAGAGCTGGCTCATTAGTGGGGACCGGCATTTTGTAGGCTGTAAACCCCATGGGGGTGGGGATGTGCAATGATGACCGATGTCCGCCCTATTCCTGAACATGCAGGTGCCGACCGCTGCAGAACTCCCAGCCTTCGCCAGGGGTCCATCATGTATCGGACACTCAAACCAGCCACCCCCCAGAGTAGGAGAGCAGTGCACCCGATGCTCATCCTAATCTCTGGCTGACCCTCCTCTCCTGAATCCATTCCTGAACCGGGTCGTTAAAGGCATACTTGAATGGCAACCATGCCTTGGCATCAACAGGCTGGCTAATGGGTTTACTTTTAGGAAAAACAATAGTGGCTCTAAATAAAAATTAAAGAGAATTATGGATAAGGGACAGCCCTGATGGGTACCATTCTTACTCATTAAAATTCTAACTACTGCTATATTAAAGCAGTCTCACCCTACTCTATTCTCATAAAATGCTTAAATGATTTTTAAAAGCACAAAGTGCTTCCAAAGCTAAAAGGGAGAAAGAGTAAGAAAATGAATCAGTTTAGGTTCGAGCTGAAATGATGTACCAGCCAGTGTGGTGGCCATTTTCCCCGAAGTTCACAAGCATTTGCTCCATATTATGGCTGCATACTCAAATTAAAAGGCAAAGCCTGTGGTTTAATACTTGAGAGCAACCAGCAACACCTCCTTCCTGGACTATATAAACCAGCTTCCTTCAGCCTTATTTGGAAGCTCAACTTCTTTGCTCCCACCATCCACCATTCCTCCTCCAGTGGCGTGCTTCTCTCCCTCTTCCTAAGGCACATTTAACCAGAGAGATCACATTCCCAGAGCACCTGTTGGGGTAGAATCCTCCTCAAGAGGGTTTTTTCTTTTCTTCCAGGTACCCCGACAGGGTGATAGTCCATTAGGGCACAGAGACTGTGAATAGTCAAATTAACTACAAATAATAATCAGCATCCAACCATGCAACTAGCATTTGGCCACCAATAAGTTGCACAACTAGTACTCCATATTGTGGTTAGATATGCCCATTAAATTGTCAGTTATAAATGGAAAGGGGAAATTGCTTAACCAGGAAAGGCACTCTAAGCTGCAGCTTGTTTCCAGGTGTGACATGGGAGCACAAAGAAGTTAAGTGACTTGATAAGGGTCATACAGTATGCAAGTGGGGGCTGTGGGATTTAAACCCAGGTCTCCAGGTTTGCAGCTCAGTGCCCTTAACCGCTGACTGACTTGGTGACTAATAAATTGTCAGTTATTTGGCAAGCGAGTTAAAACTAACTTCAGAAATACTTTCTTCAGCCATGGAACAGCCTACCTGAGACAGTATCCAATAATGCTGTTTTTTTTTTATTTATTTCAGCCATGTGCTGTACTGTATACACTGTATATACTTTTTCTTCCTTATATATTATTGCTTTTTGTATACCTGCTTCTGTACTGTACTTTGATGTATTCATGACCAGGTCCACCTTGCAAATGAGCCTTGCTCAATGGTGTCCGCCTGGATAATTAAAGATTTTGATTGATTGATTGATATGTGGGTCAAATTGAGTGACTCAATTTGACCACCTGTGATTAGTGGAACCATTACAGGCACAGTGAGGAGTGCTTATAGTGAGAAGTAAGGTAGAGAGATCCACGACAGGAAGAATAGAGTGATCGGGAACAGGAGTTGTAGTGAATGAGGATATATGTAATGTTTGGCCAGGCAGTTCCCAGCTGGCTATTTGATGGTGAGGTATGAGAGATACAGTACTCCCAGATCAGGCAAAGCATTTTCCTGTAGTGCACCCTAATTTTCCATGTATTTTCCCTGTAAAACTGGGATGAAATTCATGTAGATTTTCCTGTATGCACAAATCAATGTAAGTCATAATTGGTGTCATTATGCCAGTCAATAAAATCACTAGGGCAAATGTTCAGGCTGTTTTATGTGTTCTTATTTATTTTAAATATAAAAAATCTCCTACAATGTATCACATAACTACTCTACAACTATAAGAACTTTGTATGTAAAATATAATACCATCTTGAGGTTCTAGGGACATGTTGGAACCTATAAAGCTCAGTTCTCAAGGTTCACATGTCTCCAGAACCTCCTGAAGTATCATAACCTTGTAATAATACAGTCCCTTATACAGTATTTTATTTATAGTATGAAATGCCTTAAATTCAAATGTACCCTTAATCACAGACTGATGCATTTGAGTTCTGCTCACAATGCATGAAAAGAGCATAGGGATGCACAAAATGCTCATACCCACCTCGCCCCTGCACCCATGGACAGGTGCACCCATACGGCATTCACCAATGCCAACCAGCTATCCACGGCTCCTCCTCAATGCACAGAACTCTGCAGGGTGGCCAGGAGGAGTCATTGTCCCAGGCAGACATCCAATGGGATGCCCCAGGACCCATAGTGGATCCCACACATAGAGTGGCATGGGTCTGGGGCTGTGCATGCCTATAGCATGCACCCAGACCAGCCGCACCCTCCAGTCTCAGTGCTGCCTCACATAAACTTTCTGGGTGCTCACCCATCCAGCTGCCCCTGCAGCCTCCTGCTGCCCAGCAGTCGGGAGCAGCACAGTGTGCCCTGTCCTGGTCCCCCACTGACTGAATGCCTGTATTCATGGGGGCATGCTGAGGGTTATGGCAGGGTCTCTCTGGTGTACCCTGCACCACCCTCTCCACCCATGTGGCCAACACTACGTGGGTTGAGTGAATACACGTGAGTGCTGCGCGCCCCTAAGAATGTCCCCATCGTGGAGCTATCTGCAGACATGGGGATCGCGTGGTGGTCTGCATGTGCCCTTCGGCATGCCATGCGGGGACAGAGGGTGTGTAGTAGCTACTACTTCCCAGATATGCATGCATAGCCACTCCACACCAGTCATGCATTGGGCCTACAGCTCTGTGTACCTATAGCGTCCATTAATAAACATTGTTTCAGTGTATTGTTGTGTTTTTCATTGGCATGCTTAAGCACCCCCTACACACACACACACACACACACAGAGCTTTGTGCACCAAACTCTCAGAGGTAAAAACAAATATTCCCTTTTTTTTCATTTATTTTACTAACCTTAGGCCAGACCAGGGTCTATGGGTCCCTTCTGATCTCACACATATAATTCATAACTCCTGCTTATCTTGATGAAGACACCCCCATACCTTTCCCAGGCTCACAATTAAATAGAAACATTGTCTAATTTTTTTTCAAATAACATCAACCTCTAGGCTGGTCAGAAGAAGTGCTGCCTTAGTGATCTTTTTAAAAATACAACTCTGCTCTGTGCATCAAACAAGCCAAGTAGCACTTAAGCACTCTTTGTGTCCCCATCACCCTTCAAAGCCCACCATCATCGTGTCTCTTTTGTCTGCCTCGCTTTTGGCACTTCATGTGTCTAAAATAGACAAATTTGCAAAACAGAAGGTTTGTTTGCCTTGGTGGTTCGGGACGCTGCTTCCCTCAAGCAACACTTAAGCACTCTTTCTTGCACCCCCCCCCCCCCGAAAGCATACCACCATCAAGTGGTCAGTCTTTTGTCTGACTCATTTTGCACTTGAAATGAAATTAAAATAGACTAACCTGAGGCTGCCCACAAGAAGGCTTGTTTACCTTTAGTGGCTTAGGCTCTGCTAGTCCAGAACAGTGGCATTTGAGATGCAGCTCAGCTGACTCAACGGTGTTGCTGTTTTGAGTGGGGCCACGTGGCAGGTGTTTGGATCATGCAGCAGCTCACTGGTTCCTGATCAGAAGATCTGAATTCATCCTCAAAAAGATGCACTGCCAGCATATTACCTTACTACCCCACAGAAACCCAGACTGCAAATGTACCAACATAATTGCTTAGTGTAGCAAAGTCAGCAAACTGAGCACCAATTGGAGGGCTCTGTCTGGATCTTGGCAGCCATGAGATTCATAGTGGGCATTTTCCGTAGTGTTTGTCCATCTCCTGATATTTTAAAATAAAAGATTTCCTTCCCGTATCCTGTTTTGTAGTAAAAATCCCTTAAAATACAGGAATCCATGTAGATCTGGGAGCACTGGAGATACCTCTGGTGTGGGAGACCTGGGTTTGGAGCTAGGTGGGTGGTGGTAATTGTTTTGTAGAGCGTTGTTGCACTAAATGTTTTAATTTTTTTCTCGTTGTGCCGCCGGATATTTTTCTGTAGGGTCCCCAGCCCTCCAAATGTTGTCCTCCATTAGTGGTGATGTGATCCCCTTGAATAGCCCCTGAATGTTCCCTGTACCCCAATGTCAGGCCCACCCGTGGAGTTGATTATAATTATAATGGGGTGTGGGGCACAGCCCTGCATAAAACTTTTTCTATATATATCGCTCCCATGGTGATTCTATGGGTCTATCGCTATTAATACATGGGTGAAATTCACATCACCGTTATTGAAATCGGCGAAAATGCACTAGCTGTTCTTACACTCGCTATTAAATCTTAGCCCTTAACAGTAGTTTCCAGCCCACCCTTATAATCTTAAAACAAAGGGCAGTCATCTTAGAAGCCGAGGATCTGAAGATGCAACCACTATTAATAGTAGATAGACTTGAAGGGCTCTTCAACTTTTTTTGTGTGTATTTTCTATGTCCATACGAGTTGCACTACCAGGAGTAGTTCTATATATTAACTAATGAGCCATGTGGCTTTTTTAAATAATTTTTCATAAAACAGTTTTTTCTTCCATAGAGTTTTTTTCTCCCAGTCATGATCATCTTCCAGGAATATACCCAGTTACCAGTGATATCCCTATTCAGGCCTGGCAACCCCTGTCTCTCCCCCACCAGCCCAGCACCCCTCCGACTGCCCATTACTGCTTTCCTTCCAATGCAGGGGCTCTGAGGGAGGGCTGCTTCTCCAAGGCAGGCTACTGTGTGGGCTAGGACCTAATGTTGGCAGCACAAGGACCCAAAGGAGTCCGGGGTCCCTGACAGCTTTGATAAAAATAAATTTTCTCAGAACTAAAGACAGCAGAGACCAAACCATTCTGTATCTAGGGGTCCCTTGGCAATAACATTGTAATATTTTTGCAATCTTTTTTTATACATGCATAGTTTATTGAAATGATCAGTTTAATAACAAAGGACAAGTACATATCAAAACATTTACAGTACTATACCTTCAAAGGGGAAGGGGTAATAATAATATCTTTATTTATTATGCGCCTTTCAATTATCAAGGCGCATTACAAAACTTAAAACAATGAATAAAAACTGCGATATATAAATACACAATAAAATCCAGGAATTAACATTACTAATTACAGTATGCCCTGCTCTAAAAATAAGTCTTCAGTGCCTGTTTAACCCCCCCACCCCCACAGTGAGGCACTCCCGAAGCTGATGGGGTAGAGAATTCCAAAGGGCTGGGACTGCATACATAAATGCATGGGCTCCTGAGGATTTTAAAACTACCCTTGGGATCTCTAGCAACCCCTCGTTGGCCAAGCAGACAATCACTTGGGGCTGTAAGGAGACAGAAGTGCTTTCAGGTAGTCTGTGCCAAGTCCATGTAGGGCTTTATAAGTCAGTAATCCGACTTTGAAGGTGATCCGCCACTGAACTGGCAGCCAGTGCTGTTCGCACAGCACGGTTTGATATAGAAGTCCGAGGAGTCCCTGTCAGCAACCGGGCCACAGTGTTCTGCACCAGCTGCAGGTGGCTGATATCAACCCCTGGGAGCCCAAAGTACAGGGAGTTGCAGTAGTCGAGGCACGAGGTCACAAAGGTGTGGATCAGTGTGGGGAGCTCACCGGATGGAACAAGGTGCTTGATCCTAGCGATGTTCCTTAGATGGTAAAAGGATGACTTAACAACAGCCAACACCTGAGATCGTAGTGTCTGCCCATCATCAAGCATCACCCCTAGGTCCTGCACCAGTTCAGAGGCGAAGCTGGGAGCCCCAGGAAAAGCCCCGTGGGCTCACCAGCCCCTACCCCCTATCGGCGACCTGGACACACAACCATCACCTCAGTCTTCCCCGAGTTCAACTTCAGCCAGCTGGAATTCATCCAATCCTGGATTTCATCAAGGCAGTTATTAAATACTGAGAGTGCTCTATCATGGTCAGGTGCGAAAGAAGGTAGAGCTGGGTATCGTCAGCATAGCAGTGAAGCCTCAGCCCATACCATTTTACAATGTCTCAGAGGGTCAGCATATACACCACGAACAACATGGGGGACAGCACAGAGCCCTGAGGGACCTCACATGACAAAGAGAGAGGTTCGGAGGAATAAATCCCCAACACCACCCTCTAAGTTCTGCCAGTGAGGAAGGACTTAAACCATCTGAGAAGTGAACTAGGCAGGCCACAGATGAACTTCACGCACTCAAGCAGTACCCCATGGTCCACGGTGTCAAAGGCTGATGAGAGATCAAGGAGTACCAAGATGGACTGGCTTTTCCGATCTCTCGCCATCAGGAGATCATTGAGCACCTGAACCAGTGTAGTCTCGGTACTATGCCTCTTTTGAAAACCGTATTGGAGAGGTTAGCAGATGTTATGGATGGTCAAATGGTTCTTCAGCTGTACAGCTGCTACCTTCTCAATTACCATCCCCACAAAGGGGAGGTTAGAAATAGGTCTGTAGTTTGCCAGGCAGTCTGGATCCAGAGAAGCTTTCTTCAAGAGGGGTGTCACCACCACCTCCTTCAGGGAGCTGGAAACTCACCCGACTCAAGGGAGCACCAGGCTATCTGTGCCAGGACCGGGCCAATGATGTCCAACAACCCCATAATCAGGAAGTTGGGCCGGATCCAAACTACAGCACAAATGGCGCATACCCTGGACAATCTGCATAACATCCACGATCTCTGGCCGGTCGAAGTTACTCCTGGAGAAGTGAGGGACAGTGTCCGGGCACTGATTACTAACATCTTCCATAGAGTGTTTTGATTGGATCTCTGCCCTGATGTCAGCCACCTTATCAGCAAATAACCAAGCGAGCTCCTCACACTTCAATTGTGAAAAAGCTCTTTGAACCTGCAGGCAGGAGGACAGCTGGGTAGGGAGGGGTTGTAGACAGGGAAAGGGAATAAAACCTTAAAGAGAAATCAAGTACTTTCTGAACATTTTCTAGGACTTTACCCGCGCACAAAATGATCTTTTCATCCGGTATCGATTATTATAATTTTTTTGTCTATTTTGAGTCCCCAGCACACACACTTTACACCATCCTTCCAGTGTTGCCACTTGCCTTGCTACCTGCGTATCACCTGGTTCATACTTCAGGACACCCTTCAGACCAGGTTTACTGCACCCATGCCACACACCACAGAGTCCCTCCATGGCAGGCAATGCCCCTTACCACTGTGGAACCTCGGCCCACTTTGGATGCCCAGCATCCAGTACATGAGTGGCAGGTGACAGCAGAACATTCCTCAGGTCTGTTGGTCACGGGCAGCAGTTGGCCACCCAGTCATCTGCATGACTATGCGGTTTTTTTTTACACTGTAAGTATTTTCCCACTCACCGTCCTTTGCAACTGATCACAGCTCACAATGGTGGGGGGCGGGAACATGTGGTCACCCATGCTGCCACAGCTGCATTACAAGCTGTCTGCAGATGTCACTCTACGACTGATGTTCTGAGCCCTCCCACTCCTGGGAGAAGAGCATTGTGACAGATGCAAACAGACAGCAATGTCAACCTTCACTTCTGTTGTCCACAGCTTTGATTCACAGACCTGGGCTGTCACCAAGCCTGCCGGCCACTTGCTGCCCAGCGCCACGAGCGGACATCTATATAGGATACTATTGTAAAGCTGACATTGTGCAAATAATGAAATTGACAAATTAACGTTTATTTTATTTTGTCTTTCCATCAGAGGAAACCAGCTCTTTGGCCCTGTTTGGATCCTCACTGTTAGAGATTGCTAGCAGTCCGACCAAAGTGATGAAGATGTGGGAACAGCACCACAACCAGACAGGATGCAACCCTGATGTAAAGGTAGGAAAATGATGCCCAACTGAAGATCACCTTCACATGTTTACACTGTGTGGCAAAATCAGTCTTTAAATGTAACAGCTGTGTATTATTGTTTTCAAGATTTTGCCAGAGATAAAAATAATGAAGGTCAAGGTCCTGGAATGTATTACCCTATGCTTTTTGCCTCCATTCCTCCCCCTCCAGCTGCCAGGTCCTCCCTCCAGCAACCCAAGCCCTTCTGTCCACTAAAGGGGTCATTCAGTGGTGCAGTCTGCTACCAGCCTCTGCTCGATAACTGCTCCAACATCTGTATTATAACCCACAGCTTATGCCCTGAGGGTGAGACCTCTCCCAGTTTCCCAAGCTGGGAGGGAGGTACTTTGCTTAAAGATCAAGATCTGGTAGGAGAATCTACTGTAGCAAGGCATGGGAGGAGTTGGTAGGGCCTTACTGTGGCACTGGGGTGGGGTGGCTTCATCTGCCTGGTGCTGCTGGGGTATCTTTCTCACTAAGCCCTCCCTTTTCCCTCCCAAGGGATAATACTAAAAAGTGATATGCCAGAACACATATTAGGGCCATCAGAAGGATGGGTGAGCCCTTCGCTACCTTTAGAATGCCACTTCCAGCCAGACTCTGTGTGTGTAACACCTCCTCATCACTTGTCAGGTCAGTGGATGTGTGTCAACCTAACTCCATTCCAGAGGAACCACTTGTTCCTTCCCACATGACATGCCCTCCCCTTTGGCTACCAGGGGACAGTCATGCAGTGGAAGGAGGTAGGTGTCTTCTCTCTCCGAGGCAAGAAGCATCTGAGACTGATGCCAGATCCCTGCTTCCCTGGTCAACACCAGACATCCTGGGCTTAGGTTGTAAACCCGGGTCAGCCGACTGGCAATCGGTAGCGCTACTGCTGCTCTAGCCAGCCTGCCTTAGGCATTTATTATCTTTTAGAAAATAGGCTGGAGATTTCTTGCTCTCTGATTGGGTTAGAGCCATGCCAAGCTGGTACATTAAACACCAGTAGAGCCCTGGTAAGAACAAGTGCCAGCCTGCCCTGCCTCATTACCAAACTGGTATCACTCTGCCAGTTTGGATGTGAAGATTTACTGCCAGCGTTTTCCCCGCTTTCTAACGAGAGGAGAGTGTGAGTCAGTGCTCCCCCCTCACGTTGCAACTGAACTGCAGTATAAATAAAACAAAGTAATCCATTTTAGCAGAAACCATACTTTTTCTTTCTTTTTTTCAATTGAATGTTGACGTGCCTTGCTAAGTACCGGTACTTGCTTCCCCTTCTCCAGCCGCCAGCCCACTTTACTGCTGCAAGCCAGCAGCGCAGTCTCCAACTGTGGGAGACAAATTCAAGAAACTACTAGCACTCTCCCACAATCGCTTATTTCTGGCTCTCCAGCTGCTGCTGCTAGCGTACAAACGCTCAGTTCCCTGTCACTCAGTCCCAGTCAACAAAAGTAAAACAATCTCACGGTACTCCCAAGTCGGTCATGGCTGCCCGCCACCAACTGACAATGCTCCTTCATTGCCACATGTTGCCAACAGTCCTTGACCGTGTTCATTCTACCATACCCATGGTGTTCCTTTCCGATGACCATTAAACATAGTAATTTTAAAGTTTTTACAAAAGCAGGTGACAGCAGTAAGAGAAACACAGTAGTTCAGAGCAATAGAAAAAAAATAGCAATAAAGTACACTTTACAGTAAAACAACTGTGAAACACTACAGTGCCCTCTACTGGCAAGTATATTAGTAGAGAGACTACTTTAGTGACAAAATAACTGTCTATATAAATGTCATAACTATTTTTTGTTTTATCAATAGTGCACAAAAATGCCACATGTAGCCCATTTTCTAAGTGCAATAATACCCTCCAGGGTGGGCGGTATGTGTAATACCGGACTTTCTAGGGGCTATAAGACCCTCCACCTGTGGCATTGGGCCTCATTATGCCCCTGGGTGGTCCAGTATTGCCCAATACTACCCACCCAGTTGGATATTATTGATTGCATAACATACAGTGTACAGCAGCTCCTCTATATTTATTTTATTTTTGAAGTAGCTCCCTCGCATATTGACACACAACATAAATTAACGTCTACCACTTTCTGAAACAGTCCTTATATAAGGTCTGGAAGTATTATATGTCATTGATAACACACAACAGTTTGTGCGGTAGGGCTCTGATATACATACGCCTTAGGTGCATTTGTGAGGCATGAGACATAGCCAAGTACCTTCAACAACTCAAGAAGTGTGTATATCAGGCAGTGACCATACCCTCTGAAGTGTGTGACTGCATTTAAAAAAATGGGAGCAAAATTAATATATTGGGGAAAAAACACATGAAAAAGGTGCTGGTGTACATCCATTGGGGAATAATTACAGTCATGTGATGTGTTTCCACCAGTGGTAGGGCATAGTTTTCTTACCCATTTTATAAAAGTTGTTACACAATGCTCAGATGGTTAGAGCTGTGGAGTGGGTATGGGACCAGGAGTTTGAGTGGGAAGATGTAAAACAAATTGAAATAAGAGGAAATACAGGAATACAGGAACAATAAGGGGGGGCTCCTATCTAGTGGCTCATCTTTTTATTTATTTATTTGTTTGTTTGTTTATTTATTATCTTCTGATACTGTCAAAAGCGAAGAAGAGTTGGTACCACTGGGGGACTGAAATGTTTGCCATGGATTAAAGTCATAAGATGAATGGCAATTAACATGAAAACTATACAGTTACTAATTAAATTATGTGTAGTAATACCAATCCATAAAAATCTGAAACATTTTTTATAAAAAATTTTAATAATCATCATGTAATTTTATGTAGCAACACAAAAAATAGTATTGTTACAGTCTATTGATACAAATAGTATCAGCACTATGTGTCTGCCATTTTTATGTCTCTCTTTACGCATAAGAAACATGTTGCGGTAACTTTGGAATAGCAGGTTTTGAAAGCGTGGTCCTGTTGTGGCCTGTGGCGCCATTGCTTTTTGGGGCTGTGCTCTGTGGCACGAATTACATTGCATACTGTCTATGACAGCAGTGCAAAAGCATGCCACCACCTTGAAAGGTTTTAGCCGCTTCAATGAGGGTGTGCCACCTCATTGCAGGATGTGCCTTTCCTGGTGTAACATTTCAGTACGACATGGCGGCGGCTGAGCCATCTGCCTTGCACAGTCCCCAGAAAAGCTGATGTGGGGGGTGCCCAATCCTCCTGTTGGCATCATCATCATCATGCCCCCCCTCCCCAGTTCATTTGCTGACAGGGGAGCCCAACGCCCACCAGCATCATCCCCCCCAAAACACTCTTTTATTTGCCGACGGGGTGCCCAGTCCCTGTCAGCTCCAGTTCCCAAAAACCACGCAGGGACACCCCTCCCTGTTTATTTGCCTACGGGAAGCCCAACCCCGTCGGCATCATCCCCAACAGTCTTTTTATTTGCTGATGGGGTGCCCAGTCCCCGTCGGCTCCAGCCCCCAAAAAAACATGCAGGTGACCGCTGAGAGCCCACCTCGTGTGTGTTAAATGTACCTGTAAAAAATAAACCCTTCCAGCGATGTTTTTCCCTGTAGAAAACAGTCCCATCCGCAGCTCTCTCCCCATCCGTGCCCACCCTTCCCCACCTCCCCACCCCCTCACCCCATTCTCACCTCAGAGCCCAACTCGACGATCTTAGTGGACCGGGAACACGTCTGCACTCTTCAAAGCTGACGTGAACTGAAGAAATGCCGGTAAGCTGTATAATGGCATAAATATGTTTTTCAACTTTGATGCATATCTTGGGAAGTTTGAGAATTTTGCCCCAAATTTTCAACATGGGGATATTGGGACCCCTCTTCATGAATTCAGTTACTGTCATGGCGTTATTCAGTCCTGACAGGTGATTTTGAGGTCACTGCGCAGAATCACCCTTCGGGACTGATTAATGAAACTTCAGTGCTACTGTTTGTGAGGTGGCCTCTCAAAAGCCTATGTTGCAAATTTGGTGAAAAAATTCTAAAAAATTACTTTACGGCGTGTGTTGGGCAGTTTCATGCATGCTCATAACCCTGAATCTGTAATATTTTCCTCCAGATTTTCAATTTTGGCATTTTCCACACCTACTTATGAAAAGTATAGCTGTCATTTTCACATCCTGGCTGAAATGTGTTTTCTCACTTCGAACAGAATAGCAGAATTCGCTATGGGAAATCAGTGTTCAGGACAGAGTAAGAAAATCACAGTGATACTGTTCATGAGCAAAGCCTTAAATGCCTATGATGAAAATTTGGTGACAAGCGTCCATTAAGTGACTATGCTAGAGGCATGCATTGCGCAGTGTTCGTGGACCCTTGTTATTTTTCACATCCTGGCTGAAATGTGTTTTCACACTTTTGGCATAGAATAGCATGGTGCTGTGGAAATCAGTGTTTGGGACAGATTAAGAAAATCATAGTGACTCTGTTCATGAGCAGAGGTCCTAAAATGCCTATGTTGAAAATTAGGTGACAAATATCCATAAAATGACTGTTTTACAAGTGTGCATTGTGTAGTTTCCACTGCGCTCATAACTTCAATAATTTCTAATATTTTACTCTAGCTTTCACCATTGCCATTTTCACACCTCCTTATGAACAGTACAGTTTTTCATTCCACACCTACCTGAACTGTGTTTTCGCACATCCGGTGCAGTGGCACAGTCGCTGTAGGAAAACAATGTTCAGAACAGAGTAAAAATTGATAACACTGTTCATTAGCAGAGGTCCCAAAATGCCTATGTTGAAAATTTGGTGACAAAATCCCATAAAATTACTATGTTACAAGCATGCGTTGCGCAGTGTCCATGCACAGTTGTAAGTTTGAGAATTTGTAATATTTCACTTCAAATTTTTAACATTGTCATTTTTGCACACCTTCTTATGAACAATTCAGCTGTCATTTGTGACATACTGCCTGAAATGTAGTTTTGCACATCTGGCGCACAATCACGCATTCGCTGTGGGAAATCAATGTTTGGGTACATTAAGATAATCATAGTGCCACTGTTCATGGCAAGAGATCCCAAAATGGTTATGTTAAAAATTTGGTGAAATAATTCCACTAAATGACTGTGCTACGAGCGTGCGATGTGCAGTTTTCACACTCGCTCGTAACCTTGAGAATGTTTAATATTTTCACTCCAGATTTCCCACATTGCCATCTCTTCACACTCCTTATCAATGGTGCAGCTGACATTTTCATGTGGTGCAGAATGGCTGGTCACTGTGGAAAATCAGCGCTCGAGACAGATTAACAAAATCACAGGGCACTGTTCATGAACAGAGGTCCCAAATGTTTACAGGTGGGGTCACAAAAGGCCATGTTTTAAAATTTGGAGTGCAAATACCAACACACGCCCAGGGCGTTAGGGTTTCTAACCATTACATCTCACCCTGTACAGACTGACAGGCATCAGGGGTATGTCTTTGAATTGTCTGCTGTACTGCTTATGCCACTGGTCTGCCACCTCCATCATGCAGCCACTGACAGGCATCAAGGTGTGCCTTGGACTCTTCTGCCTCAAAGTTCAACCCATTCTCCTATGCTGCACCCATCTCAATGTACTTCCCTTATGAAATGGGGTGAGCATAAGGCCAGATACCCCAAGGCACAACGCAACACTTGTCAGACTCTACAGGGTAGGGTGAGGTGAAATAGCATGAGCGTTATGGCCAATCACACAAATGCACACCCCAATGCCTGTCCCTTTCTACATGGTGGGGTGGGTTGATGTCGGTTCTGTTCTTCACTGCTACTTCTGTTATGCGTCTCTCTAACTCCTGCACTACCAATGCCAAAACCAGCAAGACAACATTCAGCATTGACAAATGCTTGTTTGACTGTGACATAACTAAATAACATGTATTAATAATATACTGAAAAAGCAGGTTCAGACAATAATGATATATAAAGAATAGTATCAACACATATAAACAGCATTGACAGAGCTAATTCTTAACCAGGGAGTATAGGCCAGTTAGACCAGCAAAAAAGGAAAACACAAGACACCAAGGAACTGTGATAGCGGAAGTCAGGCAAAACCCAATAGGGATGGGAGAGCAAGTTGATGGGTGGTGTACCTCGATGCAAGGAGTCTGAGTAATAAAACTAGTGAGCTCCAGGCACTGGTGGCAGAATTTGGGCTGGATCTAGTGACTGTTACAAACTTGGGCCAGCAAGAATAATAACTGGGACCTAGTGATCCCTGGATACACCTTATAGCGGCATGATGGAGGAATGAATAAAGTTGGAGAGGTGGCCATTTACATCAGGGAAGAAATTGAGGCAGTAGAGGATGCATCCGCTGAAGGGAAAGAGGAGGTAAAATCACTGTGGGTACAGCTCACAGAGTCATCACGTAGAAAACTTTGCATGGGGATGGTTTGCAGGCCACCGGGGCAGGGAGAGGAGAGAGATAAGAAGCTAAAGTAGGAGCAAAAGCAGAAACAGGAGCGGCAGTAAAGGAAAGTTGTAGTACTAGGGGATCTCAACCTGCCAGACATTGATTAAGACATCCCATCAGCCAGGAATGCCACACGTCAGACCCTGCTAGATACTTTGCAGGACTGCATGCTTGCACAGCAGTTCAGGGAAACCACTAGAAAATCCACTGTTCTCAATGTGGTACTCACCAACTTGGAAAGAGTAGGTGGAGTGCAGGTTGGGGAACCGCTGAGGTCCAGTGACCACAACACTATATTGTTTGGGTGGCCCTGGGCACCAGTAAGCCCTCATCTAAGGCTGAGGTGCTAGACTTCAGAAGGGCAAATTTCAGCCAAATGAGAAATTAGTTCCAGGCAGGTTAGCTAAAGTAGACAGCATCAGGGGAATGGAAGAAAGATGGGGAGTTTATAAAGGGGCCATTCTCGAGCCAACAAAACATGCAGAGCAGTTATCAAGAGAAACAAGTATAAGAGACTAATTTGGGTCTCTGAAAAGGTTAGAGGGTTAGGGATGTCCAACAGAAGACCTTTATAAGAGCCAAAGAAAACAGAATGATGAACAATGGGATGAGTTATAGGAAAAAACTAGAGAGACCAAGAGGGCAGTCAAGATTGCAAAGGCGGACACAGAACCGCGTATTGTGGAGGGGGGCATAGGAGGGGATAAAAATATTTTAGATACATAAGGGAAAAAAGAAAGACAGGAGGTGTGTTAGGTCAAAGGTTGGGGGCAGGGTAATAGAAGAAGATGGGCAGAAAATAGCCATGCTGAACAACTACTTCTGCTCAGTATTACTACTATACTATGTATGCTCGGTATAATTATTATTCTAGGGAGAACAGTGGGCTCTTGCCAGAGAACAGGATAAAGGCGGCTGATAAATGGGTCCCAGTAATGAGGCTGAAGAAATATACTAGTAGTGAAAGAGTCTGAAAAGGGTTAGCAGCCCTCAAGGTAAACAAGGCCCTGGAGTCACATGGGATGCATCCAGGGGTACTAAGGAAACTGGCATTGGTGTTTGCCGAACCTCTGGTGGGGCTATTCAGTAGTTATTTGCAGCAAGGCGTGGTCTCAGGGACTGGAGAAAGGGAGACATTGTTCCACTGTACCAGGCAAGGGACAAGGAGCAGCTGAGAAGCTATAGACCAGCCAGCTTTACCTCATTGACAGGGAAACTAATGAAGACACTAGTCAAAGATGACCTAGTGGAACACAAGGAAAAGATGGGCTTCAGGATAGTAAACAGTATGGGTTCATGGCAGGAGGTCTTGCCAGACCAAACTGATAGTATTCTTTGACTAGGTAACCAGCGAAGTTGACAAGGAGCACACAGTAGACACTCTACTTCAGGCAAGACATTTGAACTAATGCCACACAGAAGACTCAAACAAGATGGGAGATCTGGGAACAGCTAAGAAAATAGTAAAGTGGGTAGGGAGTTGGTTGGAGGGAGGCAGCAGAGAGTTGTAGTATATGTGGTCAGATCAGTGGAGTCACCAGCGGAGTACAACAGAGATCTGTACTGGGCCCAGTCCTCTTCAATATGTTCATCGGTGACATGGGAGAAGTTATTCAGGCAGGTTGTGTCTCTCTGCAGATCACATTAAACTCTGTGGTAGAACTGACAATGTGTGGAGGGGATAAGGGAATAGCAGGGAGACCTGCAAGGACTGGAAATTTGGTCCAAAGTATGGCAACTGAAATTCAATGCCAAGAAGTGCAAAGTGATATATTTAGGGAGCAAAACCCCAGAACAGAGTATTGGAGGGGAGGATTCAGCTAGACACAACATCAGAGGACAGTGACCTAGGAGTCATCATTAGCGACTCCCTTAAACCAGCCAATATAACAAAGCCTTGTAAATATGGTCTACCTAGAATGAAATTCCATAGATAACTACTACTTTGAGATGTACTCAGAGATAAAGGTATCCCTGATCTGATATTCCCTCTACAAATTTCTTAGACAATATCTTCTCTAATTTCACTGGGTATAAGAAAACATATGATCTGTTTATAGATTAGTCTGATAATACTATCAACATCCTACATGAGAGTTGGGAAAAGGAACTCCAAACTGATATTTCAGCTGATGAATGATATAACAGCTAGAACTTTACACTAAGAGTATGCAAAGAGTCAAGGGCAGAGTAACTCAGTATAAGGTAGCCCATAGATGGCATTATACCCCAGTAAAGTGGGTACAATCATGGTTTGTTGACAGACTCTGTTAGAGATGTAATTCAGATGAGGGTGCTACATCCCATATTCTTTGGCAATTTGACAAACTCACCAGTGAGAGCCACACTTTTCCTTTCATTTCCACAACTGGATTTCTAAATTTGTCTTGCAGTGGCATATACTGCACTTGGGAGAGATAGAGGAGGAGTTATTTGAGTCTGTAAAAAGACTTCCTGGTTGCTCATTGCAACACCAGAAAGGAATGTATGCGTGATTCACATGAGAAAACTCAGGGGTCTTAATTGGCTGAACTCTCATAGCTCAGTTGGTTAAGAGCTAAAATATGGATTGCTGAAGTCCTGGGTTCAAATCCCAGTGAGAGTCACACTTTTCCTTTCATTTCTACAATTGGATTCCTTTTTGGGAGGAAATGTGTTTGGCACGTCAAACCATTCCAGACTGTAATATTCCTTACTCACACAAATTTATAATGCTTCTCATAGATTCTGATCTTTCTCGTATAGTTTTACACAAAAGACAATGGTGACATATTGCTATGATTTCTGCTAAGAATATAATCTTAAGATACGGGAGACAACCTGACCCCCAACTTTTAGGAAATGGCTAAGAGAGCTGTCCACAAGAATCTGCTATGAAAGAATGGCCAGTTACTCTCAGTCTATATTAAATAGATTTCATGGAATATGGAGCCCTTTTCTGAATTCTTAGTTCTATAGGTTACCCAGTTCAACTGCACACAATTTAATTTAATATCTGTAACAGAATTCTGTTGTTAGACAGTCTTAATACACCATCCCCATATTTATTTTTAGTGTCTTTATGGATATTTTCTGTCTATATTACATTATCTTTATATACTAGTATATATCAGTATGTTTTTGTTTGTATATGTAGTTAAAATTATGTTGTTACTTTAAAAAATTCAATAAAAGGTAAATTACAAAAAAACAACAGCAGCAAAGCCTTCAGCAAGGCTAACATGATGCCAGGGTGTACTGTGAGGGCGTTTGACAGAAGGCAACAGGAGGTACTGTTGCCTCTGTATATGTACTGGTGACACCACACCCAGAGTATTGTACCCAGTACTGGAGTCCCCACCTGAAAATGGACAGGAAAAGGCTGCAGACAAGACAACCCAGGGTGACCAAGATGATACCAGGCCAGGAGTGCAGATCCTATGAGGACTAACTAAAGGTGCGAACATGAACTGAAACCAGACTAGTAAGTAGGGACATAATAGAGACCTTGAAGTTCTTGAAAGGAATAAATAAGGTGAATGTGAAAGCTATTTACCAGAAACAGAGACGCTAGGACATGGGGTCAAGAGTGGAGATTAATGGGTGGGGGAGTTAAAAGGAAGTGAGGAAGTATTATTTTACAGAAAGAGTGGTTGAGACATGGAATGGTCTGCAGGCAGAGATAGTGAGTGCAACAACCTTAAAGGGCTTCAGACACGGCTGGGATAGAGTCAAGGGTACAATAGCTACTCAGAGGGATGAGGGAAGTGGAAGCATGGATTAAAATAGGTAAAATAGGGTAAATGAGGACCCCACAGGGACAATGGGTCCTGGGATCTGATAGGATAATATGGGCAGACTGGATGGACCGTTAGTCTATTTCTGCCGTCATCATCTAGATTTCTATATTTTTCTTAAAAATGGGATAACTTTTGGAACCATTATGGCTGGAAACGTAATATTTTTTTTTAATTGAAAGCCTGAACTCAGCTAAGTTGCTGTACCGATAGTTACCATATGTTAATATAAAGAAACAAAATGCTTCAATACATTTTTTTAAATCCTGTTATGTTTAACAACATATTATTATAGAAGCTCTTATACTCTTATGTCATCTTGCTTCATGTCTTATGCATTATGTTAATGCATTTTGCCTAACTCTTCAAATGATTGTATCTGTCAAGAACTTCTATGAACTAGCTCTGTACACTATACCTGTAAACTGTCTTTATCATCCTGCATTCAACTGTGTATATTGTTGTAATCTACAAGCTCGTGCCTGAAAAATAGGCATTTGATTGTCAAGTACACCTATCAGTAACTAACTAACAAACTAACTAGCTAACTAACTATCTTATTACATAGAGGATACTGAATGGTCCACAATACTCAATAAGCATGTATAGTCATCGAGAGGTTGCCATGGTAACTGCTTCAACCTCGAGAGCAAAGCTTTAGAGGTTCTGACACCATAGCAACCTGGGGATGGCTACTCACACTTCTGTAGAGTGGACCATGCATTGTCCTTTATAGTGTATGGTCACCCACACACAACAGCAGGAGTCTAAATCCTAGGCACTGGAACAACGCCAGATCCCCTCCTCTCAGGGTTGATATACGTGCCACCCTTCTTCCATATCAGACTGCACACCAATACACAGTTAAGAAGAGTGCTGTGTTAATCTCACCTCCACAGCTCGATTGTTCACTCCGCTCATGCCTGGACTCCGCTACTGCTGACAACCATGTGCATTAAAAAAAATGTGGCTTTCATGATCGCTGATGCTGTTGAGCATCAGCAATTGGAGACATGGTTTTAAAAGGAAGCAGCCGTGCACATAGGATCGAAGTTGTGCTGCAGTAGCTATGTATCTAGTGCAGCACAAAAACAAAATGACGTAGCTACAGCAGTACAATACTATTATTTTAGGTATGGATTTCCACCTAGAACAGTGTTCTACCACACTATATGTATTTCAATGACATGTAGCAACACAGGAGAAGTGTATCATTAGTATATATACAACATACGTTGTACTTTCATTTAAAAAATGAATTTTCTACAATTAACAGTTCAAATGTTATTGCTTTCAGGCATTATAAAATATTATAAAGATTATTTTTGGAAATAGACAGAAGGGGTGGTAGTGGATGCCAAAATGAACAACTCAGAGCAGTGCAGGAGGCTGTGGCAAGAGTGAATAAAATGCTGGGGTGTATAGCCAGGAGATACCCTTAAGAAGCTGGGTGGTGCTCCTGCCTCTGTAGAACTGCCTGGTTAGACCGCACCTTGAATACTGCATGCAGTTTTGGCAACCATACTATATTGCACTCCTGGAGAGGGTCCAGAGGAGGGTGACCAGGATGATGCGGGTCTGTGGGAGAGGTCCTATGGGGAGAGACTTGAGGAGCTCAACCTATACTCCTTGGAGGGACAGAAGGAATATGATTGAGGTCTTTAAATATCTTAAGGGGATAAATAGGGTAAGCCATAATAGGGTGTTCTAGCTGAAAGAGGAGGGGGCCACCAGGAGCACCCAATGAGGCTGGTAGGTGGGAGACTCAGGGGGAAGACAAGGCATTACTTAACTGAGAGGGTGGTGAAACACTGGAATGCTCTGCCTGCAGAATTGGTGGCTGTAGATACTATGGAGAGGTTCAAGAAGGGTTGGGATAGGTTTAGGGGAGAGTGCATCTTAGCAGGGTCAGCACTGGTGGGGGGCCCAGTCAGGGGAAGGGGATGGGGGACCATGTGGGTAGAGGGGGCAGCAAAGATGCCCTGAATGGGCACTGATCCCGAGCAGACTCAACAGACCATAGGGCCTCCTCTGCTGACTTCTTAGTATGCTAGTATACTAGTGGTTGTTTTTTCCGAGTATTAAGACATTCTTTTCTAGTTTAAAATTTGGTGACCATGAGGGTGCACTGAGGAGAGGCTCATTCCAGGCACAACCCAGAGGAAAGGAACTTGGGAGTAGAACCATCAACCAAGCAGCAAAACAATATAGACAGTTGCCTTAACCACAGCAAGGCATACAAGGAGAGCCTGTAAGACTCGAACATGTACACCCTCAAAAATAAGAAGGAAAGAGGTGTAATGAACAAAACATACAAGTAGCTGCACGGGATAAATAGGGTGGTTGCAAAGGGGATTTCTCCTTGAGCTCAAATGCAGGAAGAAGGAGGAACTCACTGAAACTTGTGGGGGGGGGGGATTCAAAAGGACATTCCTAGGCACTTTTTCACTGAAAGAATGGGGAACGAATGGAACAGGCTGTTGGGGGAAGTGTGCAGGCCAAATCAGTGAGTATCTTGGAAACAGAAACATAGACTTTGATTGCAGATAAGAACTGTTTTTCAGTGCATTCTTGAATTCCCCGCATTTTTTGATCTGAGCTCCTCAAAAACCATTCCATATGTCCACCACCCTGTCCATGAAAAATACTTCCTCCGTTGCCCCTGACCATCCCTCATCTTCAAATTGTGCCCCCTTATTCTTGAACATCTCTTTTTCTGAAAGGTGCTACCCGCTTGGACATTGCTGATTCCCTTGAGGTACTTGAACATTTCTATCATGCCACCACCTCCTTTCCTTGAGGGTATACATATTAAGCTCCTTTAGTCTCTCTTTGTATGGCTTCTGGAGCAGACCCTGCACCATTTTAGTTGCCCTCCTCTGGACTGCCTCCATCCTATGTCCTTGCGGAAATGGGTCTCCAGAATTGCACGCAGTACTCCAGATGGGGTCTCGCCAACTGTCTGTACAAAGGAATAACAGTTTCCTGTTTTCTACTAGTAGAAAACAAGAAGTTATTATCCCTCTGTACAGACAGCTGGTGAGACCACATCTGGAGTACTGCGTGCAGTTCTGGAGACCCAATCTCCGCAAAGACATAGACAGGATGGAAGCTGTCCAGAGGAGGGCAACCAAAATGGTGCAGGGTCTGCACTGAAAGACATATGAAGAGAGACGTAAGGAGCTTAATATGTATAGCCTCGAGGAAAGGAGGGAGAGGGGGGACATGATAGAAACTTTCAAGTACCTCAAGGGAATCAACAAAGTCCAAGAGGGTAGCATCTTTCAAAAAAAGAGGTGTGCAAGAACAAGGGGGCACAATTTGAAGATAGAAGGGGGGCGGCTCCAGAGGTAATTTAAGGAAGTATTTTTCACAGAGAAGCTTGTGGATGTATGGATTGGCCTTCCAGAGGAGGTTGTGGAGTCAAAAACAGTGGTGGAATCAAGCATGCATGGGACAGTCATAAGGCAATTCTAGGGGGTGGGGGTAGGAAGAAGTAGGCTGCTGGTTAACTAGGATCTGCAGCTTATCCATCAGGTAGGGAAATGGGCAGACTGGGTGGGCCAAGCGGTCCTTATCTGCTGTCAAATTCTATGTTTCTATGTAACCCTGTTGCAGATCTTTGTGTCATCTGCAAAGAGGCATACTTTTCCTCCCAGTCCCTCCGCAATGCCACTTATAAAGACATCAAAAAAGACCGGTCCCAAAGCTGAACCCTGTGGTACTCCACTAGAAACCCCTTTTCTTCCAGGTGGACTCCGTTTACTATTACCCTCTGTATCCTGTTGTCCAGCCAGTTTTTATGGCTGTGAGTGGAGCCTGCAGCCATCTTGCTGTCTGTAGCTGGAAAAATGGAATACTGTGGAACACATTTTTGGAGTTTTCAATGTATCCTTCCATACCTACAAATCACTATGCCACTTGAAATAAAATACTCCCTTCTTTATGTTTAGAATAATGGAGACAGAACTCCAAGCTGCTTATTAGATGGCAATTAGGAAACTGAAAAAGCTTGTTAAATACTGGTTGCCTATTAAACTGGAGAGTTGTTTACCCCCATCTGAAATGCAACAAGTTGCGCATTTTAATACTTAGCATTTAAACATTTTCTTGTTACTACTATAGGTTCAGTTGGGCAGGAATTGGCTTTCAAGAAGGATTCATACCTCATAAATATCACCCTTTCCAGCAACAAAAGATTTACACTTTTTTAATCTCTTAAGACACTATCTGATAAGCACTGTCTCAGACATATGCCAGATATTCTGTGAACTATCCATGCAAAATATATAGCAATCAGCAGACATTTTACTATGCTTTTGGGGAAAAATACATTGAGCTACAGAAAACACACACAGCATGCTAGCACACACACACACACACCATCCTCATACCCTACAACATTCAGAATAAATACTGCAATCTAATATGTTATAAAACAATAAACTGTTTATGTCAGTGAACATAGTGATGTTCAGTTTATAGTACATTTCCTTTAAATATTTCTTGTCCTATAGTTTGTATCCTGGCTAGCGCAGGGGAGATGCTACATCTCATTGTCATAGGGATCTTCATTTTACACATTTTTGCACTGTATTTAGTCAGGACGTCCCAGATTAGATGCAATATCTTGTTTTCAGTGTAGTCATGATTTTAGCATTTTTATAATGTATTTATTCAGGATTGCCTAGTCCAGATGTAAAATATTGTTTTCAGTGTGCTCTGATTTTACACAATGCAACATAGTATTGTGTACAGTAGATGTACAGCTCCACTGAAAATAAGATGCCATGTCTAGGCCGGCCCGGTGGTGCTGAGGGTTGAGGCGCTGGATGCCACACCTCGTGCCACGCCAGCGACCTGAGTTCAGGAGCGAGCTCGGGTGCTGGGGGTCAGCAGGGGTGGGACTGGATTGAGCGCCCTTAGGGCTGCTCTCCTGTCCCAGGGGAGGGCATCAGGGAGCTCAGTCTCAGCTGCCCCTGGTGGAGACTGTAGGCACTGCAGTGAGTGCAGAGTAGTCGTAGCGCGCCTGACACTGGCAGGGTAGCCGAGCCACTGCATCAGGAGTGCACACGCAGGGAAGGGTGGGTGGAACAGAACACAGGAAAACCCCGGTTCTAGAGATAGGTGACGGGCACCAATCCCCATGCCCATGACTGGGTCCGACTCAGCTGCCTTCACAGATCCTCCGCCCAGGGCCCACGCCTGCAGCTGGAGTCTACAAAGTTAAGAGTGCCCAAGGTAGGAGGGGTGCCCCTGAAGAAGTTAAGCTGGGGTGCTAGCTGCGAGGCAGGCGGGAGAGAGAAGGTTCGGTTGGGGGACTTCAGGTAGGGCAGGATATGGTTGGATGCCTGAGAGAGTCTCCTAGAACTGTGACCGGAGGGAAAAAGAATCGTTAAAAAAAAAAGAAAAAAAGAAAAAAAGATGCCAGTGACTTCTGTGAACTACCCAGGCTAAATATATAGCAATCTTCAGGCATTTTCTAGGAAAATACATTGTAGAATATGTAAAAGAAAGACCACATTGAAACTGCCTCTCAGCAAATCTGCGTTGTGCAAATCAGTTAAAAATAATGGGTAAAAGCATCCCAAAAGCTTTCCATAGTTATTTCGGCTCTGACCAGAACTTGTTTACTCATTCTGCCACCCTGAGACTCACTCCCAGGCTGGCTAACTTGTTTATTAATCTTTGTGTGGGACTTCAAACAGGGATAGCACTGGCATATGGGATGGGTGTAGCAGAAACAAAAGGGGGTTAGCCACTAAAGGCAGTGTATAGTAGTAAGGTAGGTGGGCATACTGGATAGGCTTATGGAACCTTTTCTATTATGGGTGTATCTATGTCCCCGGCCCTCCTGAAAATTGCATCTTAAAGTTAACCCATGGCTTTTAGCTGTGCACTAAGTGATGTAATACTGTTCTCTTGTTACAGTTTTGGCTCTGAGATCAAACATCTCTGAAATCGGTGACTCAGCAGGCTCACCTCTTCCTCCCAAACAGTACTAATTAATTTTAATTAATGGTCCTTGAATTAGCCCACCCTCAATCAACCTATCCTGTTTTTTATTCAAATACATACTGTAGATGTTGAAAGCAGAAAATGCTCTTAGCTTATCTGGTCTGCCCACCCTACCCAACTATTCTGCCTTGCCTTAGTGAAAATCCTCTCCTTTGTTACTGCCCCTGCTTTTTCCTAAATGCTTGCATAAGGGAATCTTACTGGAAAGAAATGGGGGGAAGGAGAATGATCTGGAGATCAAGTAGGGTCTGCGATGATACTGTATATAGGGAAAAGTTGGCAGACTGAGAGGGCCAAGTGGTCCTTATCTGCTGACAACATTCTATGTTTCAGTGCGTCTAACTAAACCCACATGCCTATCCCATCCCTGCATGAAGCTAATGCTTGATTTGGCCAGTACCACTTTTTGTGGTAGCTTATTATACTTGTCCACCACCCTTTCCTGGAAGAAGTGCTTACAGATGTCCTTTCTGAATCACCCCTGCCAGCTTTTATTTATTTGTTTACCGAGTAGGTGCACTGATCCCAGGGACCGTTTTCAGGCATGACCCAGGCCAGAAAGATGGCACAGTAAGTGGTACATAAAGCACAAGAATACATAAATAGGTTACATAGGGTACGATGAGTACAGTCAGTACTGATAATTACACAAATACAAGTGATCTAAAACAGGAGACAAAAGGTATAGGCATACATGGGTTACTTAACAAATAACCTTTCATCCCCGTGCTTGAACTCAAGGAGGAGAGTTCTTTGATGTCCACCCTATTTATTCCATGCAGCCATACAAGTACCTGCACAGGATAAATATTGTGGACACCAAGGAACTCTTCTCTTTCAGTTCAAACACAGGGAAGAGAGGGAATGCACTAAAGCTGGCAGAGGAGGAAATTAAAAAATCTTCATCTCTAACTCTGCTAGATCCTTTTTAAATGTACTGGGTAGTAATTACTGTCCCTTTGCAATTGTTTTACATCCAGGTTGACTGGGCAGCTCTGCCAGAGCCAGCTGTGGTACAAATTTATTCTCTCTTGGATTTCCGGGACAAATATTCCATGTCATTGACTTGTAAAGCTTGGTCACAAGTGTTTTGCTCAGCCGAAGATGTGGAAAGTGTGACAATCAGGTACAGTACTGGTCTCTTGACTGTTTTTGTTTGTGTTTATATCTTATATTTTCAGGATTGCCCAACTGAATTGCAGTCTCTCTTTGCAATATAGTGTCCTGCTTCCATCCAGTTTTACTGTCATAGTGTAGCCCCCTTCATTCACGGGCTGTCTTAGAGCCAGGGTCCTGCCCCTAGTAGTAGCAATGAACCTGGCTGGAACAATCAGGACAGTGAAAACAGGGGGAGTTCTGGGAGTAGGGGAGTGGAGTTTAGCACAGTCTGAAGGGAGAGTGGGGCTCCTAGTCCAGAGAGACATGAGCTGAGGTTCTGGGCATATATATATATATATATATATATATATATATATATATATACATATATATATATATATATATATATATATATATATATACATATCTCTCTATATATAGAGAGATAGATATATAGATACAGATATATATATATATATATATATATATATATATATATATGAAATCTTCAGGTGGTCTCCAAAGGTACTTGAACAGTTTTGACTTTCTTGAGCAGGGAAGGTGACTCACTCGACGCAGAAAAGAGAGTCATGTGGCACCAAGGCAGCTGAGGTCCTGTAGTGGGGAGAAAAGGAGATGAACTGTATCCAAGAAAAAATTGCAGGACCAGCCCAGCTCGTAAGGTCAATGTGCCATTTGAGAAACCCCAGTCTGGGGTCTCTTAAGGTCCATGCAGTGAGACAAGTGGGAGTTCCAGAAATGGGGTAGCCAGCTTAGTTCACCTGAAGGGGAATACATCAGGCCTTAGCCAAGGACAATGAGTGGATCACAGTATGTAGAAGGGAACCAGACAGCCTGAGAAAAAGGCTATGAAATAGAAAGGTGTTAAGATCCAAGAATGTACACTGGCCCTTCGGCATGCTGGCAGGGTTTCTGCTTGTGATGCCACTGACCTGGGTTCAGAGCAAGCTTAGGTCATTGGAGGCCAGCCAGGAGAGATGGACTGAGCATCCTAGAGAACACTCTCCCTCTTCAAGGAGGGAGGCCACTGAGCTCTGCTCTAGTACTGCTACCTGGGTGACCACAGAAGGTGGTGCAGCTGGAAATGGCAAGCGGGGGGGAGGGGGCACACACCAGCTCTGCATGGTGCCACACAAGTGCATGAGCATGTATTGAAGCCCTTGTGCACAAGCGCCCCTCAGGGGTAGAACAAACTGGGGAAAATTCCCTGCCACCACAGTGTGATGCCCAGTTCAGTTGGGCGCACTGAAGCCTACCTTACCCAATAGCACCCATACAGTCTCAGGAGGGGGATGCACCTACCCCCTTCTGGAACTGATGGTAAGCCAGGATGTTGAAAGCTGAGGTCTGCAGATGGTGCATTATGGCAGGGTGGTTGCATAGGACAGATGGAGTGGTGGCACGGATGGAAAAGTGCAAATAAAAAATTTAAAGATCAAACTGGATTCATAAAGGGAGGCATTCATATCACAATGTCCGGAGATTGCTGAATGTGGTCCATGTTTCTTCTCGGCGTCCGGGGCCCACTTTAGTTTTGGCGCTGACGCTGAGAAGGCATTTGACCGGATTGAGTGGGACTATATGATGGAGGCCTTAGGACGCTATGGGCTTGGTCAGGATTTCTTAATATGGTGAGGGCCTTGTATCGGTCACCAAAAGTGGCAGTGGTGGTGAATGGTGGCCTTTCGCAAGTTTTTGAATTACTTAGGGGGACGCGGCAGGGATGCCCTCTCTCTCCTTTGCTGTTTGACCTCGCCTTGGAGCCTTTGGCGATAGCCATCAGACAATGTGAGAGGGTGAAAGGAGTTCTAGGAGAGGGGGTGCGGCAACATAAACTATCTCTATATGCTGATGATATGATTCTGTATTTGAGTCGTATAGAAGAATCCCTACCTGCAGTGCTAGATTTAATTGAGAGCTTCTCACTGTTCTCTGGTTACAAAATAAATTTAGCAAAATCAGAGGCTATGTGCTTGGGTGGAGGTCAGCCAGTAGGCCTACAAGAATGGGGGCTGCGGGAGGTGAGAGGGGCCTTGAAATGCCTGGGGGTCAGTATTGGAAGATCACTAACTGATCTATATAGATTGAATTATACCAATGATCGAGGGGGTGCTAAGGGACATGAAAAGGTGGAGGGACGATCCGGTGTCATGGTTAGGCCGGATGAACATTATAAAAATGAATATCCTACCCAGGATCTTGTATTTCTTACAGATGCTGCCCGTAGGTCTCACTAAAAAGGACATGAAGAGATTGGATAGGGGATTCTCCGGGTATCTGTGGCAAGGGAAAAAGCCCAGAATTAGCCTGCAGAGACTGAAATTAGAGACGAAAAGAGGGGGGCTAGGCTTCCCAGATGTTAAAAGCTACTTTTTAGCCTCGCAGACAAGGATAATTAAAGACTGGGTTGCGCGCCCCGAGGCAGCAAGCTGGTTAGATCTGGAAGGGGAAGGGGCGAATGGCCGAATTTCAGCCTTTTTGAGGAAGGGAGGTAGGAGGGCATATTCACACCAACCACGCCCCAGCCCGTTGGTAGCTTGGACCCTGGAGGGGTGGGAACAGATAAGGGCAAGGGTCGGGGGCAACAAAGCGGAGACACTACTCCTCCCCCTGAGTGGTAATTTTTGCCGGGACTGGAGGACCAGGGTTTCCGGGTATGGGAGAAAAGAGGGATCCAGTGCGTGAGGGACCTCTATAGGGCCCGCATGTCTCCTCATGAGGAGTTAAGGACAAGGTGGGGATCCCAGTCAGCCACACATTTAGGTTTCTACAGGTGAGAGATTTGCTCGTGGGCTGGGGAACCAAGTTCTCAACCCATCGTCAGATGAACTTGGAGGGGCAATCTGTAAGGCCGGAGTAACCCCAAAGGAATAATAGGCGCTGTAGCGATTCTGAGAGAAGGTTTGATAGAGGATAGCTCGGCAGGAGAACACGATGGGAGAGGGACCTGGGGTCGAGATCTCAGAATCGAATTGGGAGTTAATTATGGAGACACATATGGGCCTACTGCTATCAAACAAATATAAGGAGTCGGCCTATAGGTTTATCCACAGGCTGCTCACCCCGGTCATAGTTCATAAAGCCACCTCGAGGTCTGTGAAGTTTGCCCCGATGTAAGGAGGTGGGCACATATTTTCATTGTTTCTGGAAGTGCCCCATCTACAGAGCTTTTGGAAGGAAGTGGTGGGTTCTTAAATGAGAAAGCTGAGGCCGGTTATCCATGCACCCGTAGAAATACTATTCGAATTGAGTGGAGGTTGGCGGCAATGGGAGTATGCACAGGAAGTGGTTGAGGGTGGCCTTAGCAATTGCTAGGCAGTGTATCTTAAACACGTGATTTCTGCACAAGATCCCACCTCACTCAGTGGAAAGCCTTGGTAGTGTCTGCACTGGCTATGGAGAGGAGGGCCTACCAGATCCAAGAAAGAGCAGAGATTTTCGGAGTTATATGGAATCCGCTCCTCTCGGCTATTTCTCAGCATAATTAAGGGACATAGAGAAGGGAAGGGGTGGAAAAATGAGGATACTTGTTTGGAGGCCTGTGAACTGGCACCGGACCCCAGGCACTTTCCCTTTTGACATACTGGCCCGGCGCCCATGGAGTGGCACTCTTCCTGTTTTAAGCAACCTAGCGAGGGGATTCATTAATTGCCTTGCAGTTTATATGAAATATGGAATGTGGATCAGTGTAAATAGTTTATGATATTGTTCTGGGGGGGGAGGGTTTGGTTTTTTTTTTTTTTTTCTTCTCTTGGTTATGGAAATGACCAGCGCCACTGGGTTTTGAGCTTTCAACTGAATTTACATGGCTAACTGGATACTAGATTCTGTGATGGAGTATGAAATCTGTCAGTCTGCTATAGTACTGTGCCTGTGGCGAAATGTAACGAATATTTGTTCACCTGTTTGTTGCAAGTGTTTGGAAATGCAAATAAAAATTTTACACAAAAAAAAAAAAATTTAAAGATCTGAGGACTGATGACCTAGCACAGAACACTGAAGCAATTTTATTTATTTATTGAAAAGTTTCACCAGGAAAGGCACGCTGAACAACGAGTTGCTCATCTCCCAGTGTGTCCTGGGGGAAGGGTAACAGGAGGAAGAGAATAGATATGATATAATACAAATTCAACAGACAAAATGGCAAGTGAACAAAGATGCAAATTAACAGAAATATATACATGTTGTAATAAAATGCAGATTATGACTATCGGACTAACTACAGGTACATGGAAACCAACAATACATGATACAGAATAATGTGGAGGATCAGGACAAGAGTCCTGGTTTCAGTTTTGTATAGTACTAAGTGTTTTATAGGGTAGTTTGTGCTACCGGCAGGTACAGTTTGTTGAGAGAGAGTTTTAGGGCTAAAGACAAGGAATGGGGAGGAAGATAGACAGATTTGGGGGGCATTCCAAATCTGGGGAAAAGATATGTAAAGGCCGATAGTCCAATAGTAATTTAAGTAATGCCTAGTTGTGAGACTAGATTCAAATATCACTTGTACCTGTTCAATAAAATTCAGTCCACTACTTTCAGTCTCCAGTATTGTGTGGCCTGAAGTTTGTGAATACATGGAAGTTTAAATAAGTAAGGTAAGCCCTCAGAAAACGTACAGCTGTCTGTCTCCCCCAGCCAATCCTCACGACAGAAATAGACTTCCATGTTATGCAAAGAAACCTTGCCAGTCTCCTCACGAAGAGGATAACCACTCCCAGGACCCCAGTTTCAACCGGAATGTTGACTGTGCAGGAGCAGAAAAGGCCATCTTGTTTACCTCCTGCCTTGAAGCTGCATCATGCAGTGTTATGAGAAATAATGATAGCTATTGTTAATGGGAAGTGGTAACAGTACATATTAAGGAGTTCAGCACCATGGAGAGGGAAACTGACCATGACAGAAAGCTCTGGGAACCAAAGATCAAGACAGTCGATGAGGCAAGCACCTTGTGATCCTTCCTTCCTCAATGAATTAAATACTCTGTCCAGCAGTAAGGTTTGTTTTTTGTGCATCTCTTCAAACCACACAAATAGGACCTGATTTTAGAAGGTTGACTCAGGGCTTGTATCAACCCCGAAGTGTGATGGAAGTGTGCCGAACGTAACTTCCACAACTGCACCCAATTTTAGTACATTGGGCACAGTTGCAAAACTTTACACAATTTACGGCAGCTTGTGCCAAAGCTTTGGTGCTAGCCCCATAAACTGGCTCCCCCAATGGTACAAAGGTAGACGGGGGAGCTGGTCTATCTGGCTGCATTGGCTGCAAGGAACCTGCATTGGGATTTGTGGCGGCCTCCTTTGAAAATTGTGTTTGCTGCGACGTCTGATGCAAGTTGCCACTTGCGTCAAACCTCCTCCCACAAGTCCCTTGCATTAAGCCAGGGCTGTTTGAAAGTTGGGCCCATACTGTCAGGCCTCAATCCCAGTACCAAGGTATCATGGGTATGCAAAATACAACTGCTAATCCTGCTTGCTGTCATGGCAGCTTTTTAACAATAGGTACTTTACTTCAAGTCACTTGCGATCATTATTCCCAGTCTCTGTCTCCACTTTCTTTAATTTTACCCCCTAAAGCTGGTATGTTTTTCTTCCTGGTTGTTTAGTCCCAAATGTATTACAATGCATTTGTCAATGTTAAAGGTCATGCAGTTGTGTATAAACCAGTTCTCTGTTTTTTTTAAAAATCCCTAGTAAGTCTCTCTCCTTGTTTGCTCATGTAGCTACCATCTCTCCTATTTTTGTAAGGTCAGCTAACTTTGTTATCCATCTGCTGATGTTATGTTGCATGTTGCTGATAGAATAAAAGAGGAATGGTCCCAGTACAGAGCCCTGCGGGATGCGACTTGCTACACTGCCCACATCTGATAAAACACTATTTATTCAAACAAGATGGGTTCTTCCCTATAGCCATGATTTTACCCACTTGATTATTTCCTTATTTAGTCCATCCTTTATGATATTTTGCAGCAGTGGCATGTGGGAACCTTATCGAATGCTTTCTGGAAATCAAGATAGATAACATCTGTGGGTATATTGTGATTTACCTAGTGCTGACCTTTTCATGGAATGTCAACAAGTTTGTCAGTCACAATCTGTTCCTTGTGAACCCATGTTGCACTTGGTCAATTAAGCCTTTCTCTTCTAGTTCTTCGTTTAGTTTATCTTTCATGATGGCTTTCAATAATTTAGCTTGTATTGATGTCTGCCTTATAGGTATGTGGTTCCCAACATTTGTCTTGTTTCCCTTTTTGTGTATTGGTATCATGATCTCTTATCTACAATATGCAGGAAAGAGCCATTTATGTAAGCATTAATCACCGACAGAGGAGGGCTCTACCGGGAGATTAATGCCCGCTGGGGTTGGTGCACGAGGGCGGCCCGAGGGTTCACCCCAGCAGCGGCATTAATCACCGTAAAGCCCGACTTTGAGGTGATTAACGCGCTTTATAACATAGGCTCGCTATGTATAACGAGCCCATGTTACCGCATCACCTCCGTGCTACGAGTCATCTGGTAATATGGTAAAACAGACTAAAGAATAAAAGTTTACTAAAACAGGATCTTTAGAGTTGAGAAAATATTGCCAGTGGTAATCTAAGAATGTAGGGAAATAAATAAAAGCCGTCCTAAAATAAGTTGTTGTATGTACTTGGGGCAAAGCATTGTGTGCTTTTGCAGCTGCCCGAGTAAAACTATATGAAATGTAAACCAGAGAGGCAGAGCGGCAATGAAATTGCAACCACCCGCCCGAAAAGATGAGCAAAATAACTTTCACTTTTAGCACGAGTCACGCTACAGATGACTCACGCAGAAAAGACCTAAAGTACACTCCTTAGGAGTCGAGGGGAGACTGCTCTCTGTGGACCTGATGCTCCAATGAAGACAGCTTGTTTCCGAATGGAGACATAAGGAAAGTAAAGCAGAATTGATGGCTGAGTGTAAAACAGGACTTTGACATTACAGCCACCGCACCTGCAAGACTTAAAAGCTCCTCAGTCTTCAAAATCTGTACCAGGGCTGTTAAACTAGGGGGACCTAACAATAAAACCAGCATGTAAAGTCTTGTATTACTGCTAAATACAGGAGACTGTGTGAACTAAAGAAGGAAGCCAGAAAAGAATGAATAAAAACAGGAACACTGTTTCAAAGGAATAAAGCTAAACCCTCTGTTATTCTGTACAGCCTGTCCAGAAGATATTATACTTTTATGCATCCCGATTGTTTCACAAGTAAGCATTAGGAGGAAAATGCCATGGTTTGACACTTAACTGGTACACAAGACGGGGGGTAGGAACATTATCACTGCCAGCCTCACACAGGGGGGTTAAACCCCTTCTTGTGTGTCGTACAGTGCAATTCCCCTCCATTTGAAATGACAACACCTAGTACCACTGCTCCCCCGCGCGCTTCCGATGGCATCTCCGAGATGACTTGCGCTCTCAGTGCTGCACCCTCTGCCTCCTGGCCAATCTCGGTACTGCCCCAGAGGGCTGCTACCCTCGGCAGCCTCCATGGCCACAGCTGGTACTGATCGAGCGGGCGTTATGCCTGGCTTAATACCCGCTCGGTTTCAGTCAGCTGTGCCCATTCGGCCAATCGCCGAGCTCCTTTCCACCGCCTGAGTGAGAGCCATGTTACAAATATGATATAATTATGTAACCCCCCTGCAAATGGGGGTTCCCAAAAGACTTCCAAGAGCTTGCTTGAATGCTCCAAGCCTGAATAGTGTTTGGCATTTAAGCCATTTATCAGTGAGTGTTTTAGAGCCTCTGGTACTGTCTCTTTAAGAGCTGTCTGCTTGCAGACATAATTAGTTTGTATGGGGGGACTGTGTGTTTCTTTGATTGAGTACCACTCAAGCTGCTGCCAATTCACTTAATTTTTGCAGTCACTAGAGTGCAAAGGAACCTATCTGAAAGATGTAACTGTTTGCCAGAAATTATTTAGAGTAATAATGAAATTACAGTTTGTCTAACCTGCTTTCTTTGCAGTCAGAACTGTGTCTGCTAGTTCCCATTCTAGTTTTGAACTGCTGAACTGGACCAATCAGTGTGGGGTAAGCTAGCTCTAAAATGGTGCCTTGGACGAATCAGAACTTGGACTCATAATCTGAGCCAGCCACAAGAGGATTGTATGGGCAGTGACTCTGGGAGATGTAGTTTAGACTTCAGTGCCTTTTGGACCAACAGCAGCAGTCTATTGTGAGTGACAGCCAATCCAGTCAAGAACTGGGAGGAACTCAAAGGAAGTGCCCGTTTTGTCGGTTGGAGTTTCAGTTGAGCTTTGGCAGTGAAGAAGGAAGGAGCCCTGTGCTTTTTCAGTGTGCAGTTTTAGTCAAAAACGTGTGTAAGGCCCAGAGTTCCGGTCTGCAGCTTGTTAGACTGAATCCGTCCTGTGAAAAGAATCAAAGGATCTCTGAAGAGTAGAAACCAGGCTCACCCTGTAGAAGACTGGAGGAATTGCTGAAAATTGCACTCGGTCTGTCAGGAACTGAATCTGCTGTGTGTTCTCCTCCGGGTATTGTGCAGTAATTGCGATTGGGATACAGATGCAGCCTGCCTGTATAGTGCTTTCTTTTATATGGATGTGTGAAGAGGTTTGTGTACCTCAAGTGAGCCCTCTGACATTGAAGGACCCTATCTTATTTGGAGGTCGTGAGTACTAATTCAGAGTCGCTCCTGTTGAATTGCCACATTAAATCCAAATGGAATTACTGTACTGCTGACTGTTTAATTCTCCTTTTCTGTGTGAAAGGGCCCTACCAGCTGCTGCACGGTTTGGACTAGCCACTAGGGCTTGGGTACCCAGGGACAGTAACTGATAGGGATAGGCCTGTGCACAGAGCCATAGGTAGATTATTAGAGTGATAAGCTAATTAACCTGATTTCCCCCTGTCCTTGTTATATCCCCCTAAATAAATCAGAGCTGCTTGTTTCAGCAAAGTTATACTGCCTGAGGTATTTGTCTATGTTAAAGTACTGTACTGTGATTGTTGCACTGTATCTCATTTCACAGGAGGTCCAGTGCCGGAACCAGACCTGGGGTAAGTGTATACTGTGAAGGTAATTCTGATATATTGTGTGGGCCACTAGTGGGAAGAAAGGGGTTGCAGTGTCCCAGAGGGCTGTGACCAAGTTAGTTTAACTATTGCAAACCCTGACCTCTGGGTGGAGGCACCCGCCATTGGATCCAGGCCCCTCAACCTGTTAGTGGCAAATCAGGCAGGGGTAGTAGCCCCTGGGATAGCGCCATCTAGGGGTTACATCTTGGAGGCTCACCGCTGGGATTGTGTGTCCTCTAGTGGCCATATTTATGAACCACTGTTAAGAAAAAAATGGGTACCCCGACAGAAGTGGCTGTGCACCGGCTGGTGGAGTGGTGTACTGGGGAGGAGATCGACCCCCAAAATGCTATGCTTATCCTGGACATCCCCCTGGGTATCAATACGGACACTGTGCAGGGAGTACTTTCCAAGGTGGAAGGTTTACAAAACCCTGTGGTGGTGGGTCGGCATGCTAATCTGCTCACCCACACTTTCCTGGCCCTAGTAGAGTTTAAGGATCCCATAGATAGCTCCAAAGTGCCACAGACCATTACCCCAGAGGAGCCCTCACTGCTTGGAGAGTGATAACTAAGGACAGTAAAGACCCGGGGGGGAATCAGCCCCCACCACTATCTGAAACTTTTGAGGAGAAATTTGCTGAATGGTTGCTGGGAGAGGGGAAAACTGTGGAGGACTTGAAGAAACTATTCTTGCCACCTGGGGGTGTTCCTCCCCCAACACCCTCTCCTGCTCCAGTGCCCGTAATGGTGGCTGAACCAATGTAGACTCCTATTTCTGCACCTGCCATTAGTCACGACTCTTACCGAAGGTTGAGGATCTTCTCTGGCACCCTCCCCACCCCCCAAGGGGAGGATGACTGGGAGACCTGGATAGACTATGTTGCCCCCCAAGTGCTAGAATGGCAATGCTCGGAAGGCGAAAAGTGAAAGAGGGTTAGTGAGAGCCTCCGAGGTCCTGCCCTGGCTACCATCCATGCTAAACGGGCCAGTAACCCTGAAGCGACTGCACAGGCCTATCTTGAGGCCTTGGAGAATGTGTATGGGAGCCCAGATTCTGATGAGGACCTATGGTGGAGAGTAAGAAATGCACAACAGTACCAAGGGGAGTTGTTGTCTGTGTATGTCTCTCGGCTGGAAAAATTGTTGCAAGAATGCCTCAGAAAGGGTAGTTTGCCAGCGATTGAACTGGACCGAACCAGACTGGACAGAATCCTTAAGTGTGCCCCTTCTCAGAACTGCTGTTGCTTCAGTTACGCCTGGCAAATCGACTGGAATCCCACCCTCCTATGATGAGTTAATGAGAGAAATTCGAGGAGTTGAGGAAAGGCCACCGGGAGGTACCTGCACCAACAGCTTGGCTACTGACCAGTGACTGAGGGTGACCCATCAAGTGAAGTTCAGGGGCAGAGGTTGACAGTCAATGAGTGCTCTGACAAGCAAAAGATATGCCACAATGGGGTAACTGTTGAGAGATCCGAATTAAAAACAGTCCCTTTATGAAGGCCACGCCTGCAAGTACGGGCCCTGACCTATATCCGACTGCATCTGCTATGGGGTGGGGTACCCACCCATGTATCTCCTGCTGATAACAGCTCCAAACTCAATTCCTTGACCATGGAAGTGGAGAACTGACGAGATGTCTCCAAATGCTTATCACGCCGCAGACAGAGATGGCACCCAGGTTTCCAGTTAGTACCTCCGCCTCTGGCTCCCAGTGTGGCGCCCGGCCAGCTCAAACTCCAGAAAGTATGTTTTGCTATAATTGTGGGAAAGATGGGCACATGAAAGGGAATGCCAGTCCCAAAAGACACTGACAAAGTTGCATATAGGCTACAAGGAGAGCTTCGGAGAAGAAATCAGTGGTTAAGAGGTGCACGACATGATCCCAGTGAGGGCACCAAAATGCTAATTCACGTCCTTTGTGGCAAGGTCAGTTGCCCAGGCCCCCACTACCGCCTCCAGACTGGTCCAGAATAGTGGGTCCTCCATGGAGACCACTGTAAAGGTGAATGGAGTGTCTACAAGAGCTGTATTAGACAGTGGCTCCCAAGTGACAATTATGTTCCAGGATTGGTATCAGAAGCATTTGTCAGAAGTACCCTTACAACCATTAGAAGGACTGCATGTATGGGGGTTAAGGAGAAGGCCTACCCTATTCCGGTATATCCGAATTTGGCTGTCTTTCCCACCTCCGTGGCTGGAGTGGCGAACAAGTAGAGACCCTAGCCTTAGTGTGTCCCCACTGGACTGTATGATGGTGTCCTTTGTTGATTGGAACAAATGCTCATATGTTCGGAAGGCTGGCACAGTTGTGTTATGAAAACATGGGTCAAAGACTAGTAGAGCTTTAAGAGTTCGCTTTAATTAAGAAGGCCTATGAGGCACAGAGAGATGCTGAAAAACAGAACCAGAGGAACCGGTCGGAATTGTATGGAAGAAGGATCCTGAGTCTCTGATCCTGGCACCAAATGCCCAGTGTACCTTACAGGGAGAGGTCCGTATCAGAAAGGATGTTAAGAATAAAATATTAATGTTGGATGCACCAGGCGATGGAAAATTGCCAGAGGGACTGCTGGTCAAGTCCTAGTATTTTGCCCGCTAGAGCCCATGCTTATGCCAGAAGGGTAATGGTCCAAGTTCATAATGTGTCTGAGAGACATTTGAGTAAACAGAGGTTGCATCCTGGCTAATGTGCATTGTGCAGACACTGCAGTGCTACCCAGCAGCAAGAGTTCAAGGAAGAATGACAGAGTAACGCCTGACTTGTTTGATTTCGCGACTCCCGCTGCCAGCTGAATGGAAAGTGAGGATCAGTGAGAAGCTTGCCCAGAGAGACCAGGTGTTTTCTTTAAAGGAATGGGATGTAGGATGCGCAAGGAGCTGAGCACAATATCCGGCTGCATGACGAAAGACCATTTCGTGGAGAGGTCTCGACGCCTGGCACCTGCTGACATAGATGATGTGAGATGGCATCTGCAAGAGATGTTAGCTGCTGGTGTAATACAAGAATCCAGAAGCCCTTATGCTTCCCCAATTGTGGTAGTGAGGAAAAAGAATGGAACAGTAAGGATGTGTGTGGATTATCGCACCTTAAACCGGGCGGACTATCCCTGATCAGTACACAATGCCCCGCATTCAGGATGCTTGGACTGCCTAAACGGGAGCAAGTGGTTCTCTGTGCTGGATCTCCCGAGTGGGTACTACCAGATCCCGATGGCCCCAGAGGACCGTGAGAAGACGGCCTTATCTGTCCGCTTGCTTCTATGAATTCATGAGGATGCCTCAAGGATTTCAGGTGCCCCAGCCACTTTTCAACGATTGACGGAGCGTGCAGTGGGGGACATGAACTTACTAGAGTGCCTGGTATACCTAGATGATGTTATTGTGTTTGGCAGCTCACTGGAGGAACATGAGAGCAGATTATTTAAGGTATTGGACCGACTGGAGGACTTTGGCCTTAAACTGTCCATTGATAAGTGTCAATTCTTTCAAACATCAGTAAAGTATGTGGGACACATAGTATCCACCGAGGGAATAGAGACCGACCCAAGTAAAGTTGAGGCCTTGACCACCTGGCCACAGCCCAAAAATCTAAAAGAACTGCAAAGATTCCTGAATTCTGTGGTTATTATCGCGCTTCATCAAGGACTATTCAAGAGTGATCCGCCTTTACTTAACCTTACTCAAGGGTATCCCCAACTCACAAAAATACCAAAAGTCAGCGCCCTCAAGACTGAAAGAGTGTATTTTCATCCGAGTGAAGTATTTGGGGCCGCTGAACTCCTGATTGTGAGACTGCTTTTCATGAGATCATATATCAACTTACCCATGCTCCAGTGCTGGCCTATGCCGATCCAAGAAAACCTTACGTCCTGCACACTGATGCTAGCTTACAAGGGTTGGGGCTGTGTTGTACCAAGAACACGAGAATGGCCTGAGACCAGTGGCCTTTGCCAGTAGAAGCCTGACCCCATCCGAAAAGAACTATCCTGTACATAAGTTAGAGTTCCTAGCTTTGAAGTGGGCTATTGTTGACCAATTCCATGAGTACTTGTATGGGGCTAAAATACTAGTAAAACTGACAATAATCCTTTGACCTATGTGCAGACCTCAGCTAAGTTGGATGCCACTGGCCATAGGTGGCTTTCTGCATTATCTACATATGACTATGCTCTGAATACCGAGCAGGTCTGAACCACATAGATGCTGATGCTCTCTCCGAGGCCTGTTCCCCAGAATGATTGGGTCCGATTGGCAGAACCTGACATTCGGCACTCTGCCGGAAGTTTGACAGAGAGGAACAATGTCCACGGACGCAGTGGACTGCATGGTGGATTGCTTGGGACCCTCTGAGAATTGCATACCTGCTGCTTATTGCCACTTTTCTGCACAGACATTGGTGCACTGCCTCAGCTGGATAATGACAGTATTCAGCGGCTCAATCCCGCGATCCCATGATCAAAGCAGCTTTAGAAGCCCTCTATGCAGGAAAAGATGTGTCCAAATTACGCTCCACTGATTTGAGAACTGCACTGTTATACAAAGAAGGTCCTAAGTTGAAACTGATCAATAAACTGTTATACAGAGAAACAGTAGACAGAGGGGGACAAGTAGACAAACAACAACTAGTGCTGCCCACTGCCTTTCGAGACTCAGTACTGAGGTCCTTGCACAACCACATGGGGAACCTTGGTATAGACAGAACACTTGACTTGGTGAGATCCAGATTCTATTGGCCTAAGATGGGGCTGATGTGAGCAACACATTCGAACTTGTAGTCGCTGCTTACAGAGGAAAGCTTTGCCCCAGAGGGCTGCCCCTTGTTAACATCACCACCAGTGCACCCATGGAGCTGGTCTGTATTGATTTTCTGAGTTGGAGTCAGATCAAAGAAATATCAGTAATGTGCTGGTGGTCACTGACCATTTCACGAGATATGCCCAAGCTTTCCCCACCAAAGACCAGAAAGCATCCACTGTGGCCAAAGTACTTGTAGAAAACTTTTTTGTTCATTATGGGGCTCCACAAAGAATCCATTCTGATCAAGGGAGAGACTTTGAGAGTCGTCTGATCAAAGAGATGCTTTCTCTGTGGGGAGTGCGAAAGTCCAGAACCACTCCTTACCACCCCAGGGGACCCACAGCCTGAACGCTTCAACCGCACTTTGCTAGATATGCTAGCACCCTGCACCCAAAGGACAAGCCTAGATGGAGCCAACAAATTAGCACCCTGGTACATGCTTATAACTGCACCAAAGTGATGCCACTGGATTCTCCCCACCGCCTGATGTTTGGAAGAGAAGCTCTGACTACCAGTAGATGTGTTTTGGGGTCTCTCCTGATGGGGTTCAAGCTGACAACTATTTACAGTATGTGCAAAAGTTAAAGGCCCAGCTAACTCATGCGTACTAACTCGACTCAAACCATGGCTGCCAAAAGAAATCTGGCCAACAAAGAAAGGTATGATAAAAGGTGAAAGCACAGGAACTCCAGGAGGAGATCGGTATTGCTAAGAAATCTGGGACTGCATGGCAAGCACAAGATTGCTGACAGATGGCACCATCTCCTCACATTGTAGTGGCAAACTAGATGATCTGCCAGTGTACAAAGTAAGGCCTGAGAATAATTCAAAAGATGTAAAAACAATGCATAGAAATCATTTACTGCCCACTGGACAAATCTTAATTGAGTCTGAGCCCCTAGAAGATGCCCCTCTGGATCAGTGACTAGAGCTGCTGCTAAGAAAAGATCAAGAAAGTCTGCACCTACAAAAGCAAAGTTAAAGTGTTCCCTCCACAAGTCCCAGTTGAGCATGACTGTCAGTCCATATCGGAAGAAAGTGAGAGTGACTTTGAATACTATCCTTCTTACGAACTGAGTCAATTGTTTGGGCAATCCCTAGTCAATACTGGAGACAAAGCTGGGCCTCTGGACTGTCTAAGCTCCCCAGCTTCATCCCTGGAGCCAATGCTCTCAGAAAGTGAAGTGCAAAGCATCAGATCAGATGAAATGGAATCATTGTGCATGGTTGAACTGTTTGAGCTTTCAGGGAGGAAAATGATAGATTGGGGCAGACTGGTGATACACCGAACAAGAAGAGTATTTTGAGTGCCCTGACAGTCCACTGCCAGTGTCCGAAAGCTCTCCATGCAGCCAAATGTTGTGGACTCAGAAACTGTAACTCCTGGAGCTGAAAGTGCCCCAAGTTCTAGCCTCTCTACCCCATGGAGACTCCCTGACAAGTGAGGACAATGCTGAAAATGAGGCTCAGAGTGCAGAGACTGTAACAGTTCCCCTAGAAAGACTGGTCGAGCTGTAAAGCCTGTGGTGCACCTCAGTTATGATTCCCTTGGGAGGCCTGTGGATTTGCTCTCAATGTTGTCCATAAAGGAGTGTATGTGTCCCAGAGCTCATTGCCCAAACTGAGCGTCCAGTGCTAACTCCAAGTTACTTGTGTTGCTCTCTAGTATGGTGCCCTTGCCCGTCCAGCCCCAAGGTAACTGATAGGAAGGGCCCCCTCTCTTCAGGTTTCATGTACAAGAGGTAATAACTTGATTTATGGTACAATGTGTATGTAATACTGTGTAAAGAGTGACGTACTGCAATGTTTCAGAAATGTGTTCTTGGTAAAATGATATATTGACTGATGATTACATATGCGAGCCTAATGCAAATGTATATGGTTGCAGTTGAAACTTATGGGGTACTTGCTTGACGCGGACGCCAAGCTTTCCCAGGCCAGGAAGGGTAACCCCTGCAAATGGGGTTCCCAAAAGACTTCCAGGAGCTTGCTTGAATGCTCAAGCCTGAATGGTGTTTGGCATTTAAGCCATTTATCAGTGAGTGTTTTTAGAGCCTCTGGTACTGTCTCTTTAAGAGCTGTCTGCTTGCAGACAATTAGTTTGTATGGGGGGACTGTGTGTTTCTTTGATTGAGTACCACCCGCTGCTGCCAATTCACTTAATTTTTGCAGTCACTAGGAGTGCAAAGGAACCTATCTGAAAGATGTAACTGTTTGCCAGAAATTATTTAGAGTAATAATGAAATTACAGTTTATCTAACCTGCTTTCTTTGCAGTCAGAACTGTGTCTGCTAGTTCCCCATTCTAGTTTTGAACTGCTGAACTGGACCAATCAGTGTGGGGTAAGCTAGCTCTAAAATGGTGCCTTGACGAATCAGAACTTGACTCATAATCTGAGCCAGCCACAAGAGGATTGTATGGGCAGTGACTTGGGAGATGTAGTTTAGACTTCAGTGCCTTTTTGGACCAACAGCAGCAGTCTATTGTGAGTGACAGCCAATCCAGTCAAGAACTGGGAGGAACTCAAAGGAAGTGCCCGTTTTGTCGGTTGGAGTTTCAGTTGAGCTTTGGCAGTGAAGAAGGAAGGAGCCCTGTGCTTTTTCAGTGTGCAGTTTTAGTCAAAAACGTGTGTAAGGCCCAGAGTTCCGGTCTGCAGCTTGTTAGGACTGAATCCGTCCTGTGAAAAGAATCAAAGGATCTCTGAAGAGTAGAAACCAGGCTCACCCAGAAAGACTGGAGGAATTGCTAAAATTGCACTCGGTCTGTCAGGAACTGAATCTGCTGTGTGTTCTCCCGGTATTGTGCAGTAATTACGATTGGGATACAGATGCAGCCTGCCTGGTATAGTGCTTTCTTTATATGGATGTGTGAAGAGGTTTGTGTACCTCAAGTGAGCCCTGCTGACATTGAAGGACCCTATCTTATTTGGAGGTCGTGAGTACTAATTCAGGGTCGCTCCCTGTTGAATTGCCACATTAAATCCAAATGGAATTACTGTACTGCTGACTGTTTAATTCTCCTTTTCTGTGTGAAAGGGCCCTCACCAGCTGCCACGGTTTGACTAGCCATCAGGCTTGGGTACCCAGGGACAGTAACTGATAGGGATAGGCCTGTGCACAGAGCCATAGGTAGATTATTAGAGTGATAAGCTAATTAACCTGATTTCCCCTGTCCTTGTTATATCCCCTAAATAAATCAGAGCTGCTTGTTTCAGCAAAGTTATACTGCCTGAGGTATTTGTCTATGTTAAAGTACTGTACTGTGATTGTTGCACTGTATCTCATTTCACAGGAGGTCCCAGTGCGGAACCAGACCTGGGGGGTAAGTGTATACTGTGAAGGTAATTCTGATATATTGTGTGGGCCACTAGTGGGAAGAAAGGGGTTGCAGTGTCCCAGAGGGCTGTGACCAGTTAGTTTAACTATTGCAAACCCTGACCTCTGGGTGGAGGCACCGCCATTGGATCCAGGCCCTCAACCTGTTAGTGGCAAATCAGGCAGGGGTAGTAGCCCCTGGGATAGCGCCATCTAGGGTTACAATTAGATGTTTGGGGGTGATAAATATTCTTTCATCTCATCTATTATGCTTGGATATAGGTTGTTATTACCTGCTAATTTGTTAATGTTTATTTTATTGAGTATATTGATAATGTGCTCCCTGATCTCATCCATTTCAGCCTCTGCCTCAGGTCTTATCTGTCTTATTCATTCAAAAAACAAAACAAACAGCTCTTACTGCAGCCTCCTAATGAGAAATTCTGCACCTATTGTTCCCATTGCTCTCTTCTGTAGCTGATTTTAGCATCCTTCCCTTGAGGCTGAACATACCCGCCTGGTTATTTCTTAGTTCCACAAATTTCTGCAGTATTCTTTGTTCCCATTAACTTTGCCTCTTGTGATTTCTGTGGTGACGATGTTACTAAGCCAGCTCGGATTCCTTCCTAGTCTATTTTATCTATTCCCCACCATGCATGTAGATGTTCTAGCATTGCTGAACCTTATCAGTCAGTCTGCAAACAGTGCTGGCTGAAATTAAACCCTCTTTAATTTGAGTTAATACTGTGGAATAATGTTTCTCACAATTCTGTTCTTATTTTGTCTCTGTCTATCCCTTTCCAGATAGAGAGCCAATAACTTCTGCCGCACACGCAATCCAAGTTCAAACCCTTTGTTGTCACCAGTCCTCATCCTTGTGGGACCATTCAATTAGGGACAGGCATTAAACCTTGTCTCTTGTAGCCCCCCGTATTCCGTGCCATTTTATTACTTTGCACATCTTCACTCTACCATTTACCTATCTGTAAAAAATGGACTGCACCACAGTGTTATCGTTATGAGTTCTGACATAAGGTGAATAACGTCTCCCTGAGACTTTGGTTATATCAAATAATTCTTATGCTTCTCCTCTGCTCAGGTAACATAGAGCTGAATCCTGGACCTATCTGCCCATTAACGTCCCCTGCTGACTTTGCATCAGCTAAAGGACTAAAAATAATGCTTCTAAATATCTATAGTCTTCAAAAGAAATTGACTGACATACAAGCCTGGGTATCCCACACTATTTCTGATATTTTGGTCTTGACAGAAATCTGGCTGAAGGGCATCACCTCTGACCAAGCATTAGCCCTCCCATCCTACTGTTTATATCATGTAGATAGACCCACAAAGAGTAGTCATCTATGTTAAAGATAGGTTATCTGCCACTATCCTTCATGCCATCTCCAAGCCAAAGGAATTTGAATGCCTGGCATTAAAACTTTCCATCTCATCTGTTGAATCAATCAACATAATCGGCTGTTACAGTCCACCCTCTGCGGGCCTAGAACACTTGTCCATCTGCATAATTTTATAGACACCAACACACACAAATTAATAATTCTTGGTGATTTGAATCTGGATTGGCTTAGCTCGAAATCAAACACTCTAAAGAATTTCTACGATGACCTGGGCCTAAGTCAGATAATTACACAATCCACAAGGTCAAACCACAAGAATCATATCACTAATTCACTCATAGACCTCGTTATTACAGACGGGCCACACAAAATAATACAATAAACTGTTTTCCACAATGACCTTAGTGACTATAATATAGTAGTGTGTGTAAGGAATCTATTGAAACCTACCGTGATTGGCAAATTTGTCATTAAGAGGAGTTTTAGGAAATTTAACTTAGTCAACTTTCTAGCAGTCCTGAGGGACATCAACTGGCAAAACTTTTACTTAGCATCTACTATCAATGAGGCCATGCATGTCTTAAACTCCACCCTTAAATGTGTCATAGACAAACATGCCCCGATGATTAGTTGCAGAGTAAAAAAAAAGCCTCTTGTCCATGGTTTAATAGGGACATTAAAAAACTTTGCTAAAGAGAGATCAGCTCTGGGCAACTGCGAGACGACTATCTCCTGAGGATTGGACAGCTTTCAGGGCTTGCCGCAATACCTGTACTACATTGGTAAGATACACCAAAGAGAATTATTATTTGAACATTCTTGAATCTGCAAAAGGGAATCCTTCAAAAATCTGGCACACTTTTAAATCAGTGGAAGGCTGTAAAGAACCTCCAACCCTGCCCGATAAATCACCAGCAAATCCTCGATTCTTGATAAATCTAATGCCACTTCTCAACAGCAGGTCTTGCTTTTGATTCTTCCCAGGCAGATACCCTATGCTCCTCTATCACGCAAACAGTGATGGTAACCAGTCCTTCCACCCATGACGCCTTCATCTTTTCTACTATCACATACAAGCAAGTCGAAGATTAATTGATTTGGACACTAAAAATAGCACTAGAGCAGATAATATAAATCCCTTCTTCTTGAAGCTAGGCTACTATTACCTGACAGCCCGCATTATCCACCTGTTCAATTTGTCACTTACGGAGGGCATTGTACCTCATGAATGGAAGATAGCCCACATAATGCCTCTTTTCAAGTCTGGAGATCCTAGTGATGTGAACAACTATAGGCCTATTTCAATTGTGCTGTCCTCTCTAAATTCTTAGAGAAATTGGTTGATATACAGGTCGAGTTTCTCGATAAGCACCAACTGATCAACCCTTTACAATATGGTTTATATGACATCATAGCACTATATCTGCTTTGTCTAAAGTAACAAATGATTGGTTGGGCGCCATAGATAAACAGATCGCAGGGCTGTATTCTTGGACCTAGTAAGGCCTCTGATACAGTCAATCACGACCTTCTACTAGACAATCTTAGGGAACATGGGCTTGAAAGTTCCACAGTAAAATGGTTTGCCAGCTATCTGGTGGGCAGACAGACAGCAACATATTAAAGCTAACAGGACATTCTCCTCCTTACTTCACCTATCAAGAGGGTTCCCCGAGGCTCCATTCTGGGACCCCTGCTCTTTTGTTGTATGTCAATAATCTGAGCAGTAACATTCTGCATACCAAAATCCACCTTTTTGTGGATGACACTGTGCTATGCATCTCCAAACCTTCATTTGCACAAGTCTGCTCTGTGATTCAGTCAGGTTTTAACCAGCTACAATACAATTTAATCTATTCTAAACTTTTACTGAAGTTCAAGAAAATCAAGTAATGTTCTTCCATCCAATTCTCCAAGTTCTTGCACCAATTGCTGCCCCCACCTATCACTATCCTTCTTGGTGATTCTCTCGATGCAGTGGACAGGTTCAAGTATTTGGGTTTTTTGCTTGATTCTCATCGCTCTTTCTCCTTTCACCTTGATGCCTTAGCCAAAAAATTGAAACTAATGTTTGGTTTCTTCTTCAGGAACAAAACTCTCTTCTTCTGGACCACTAGACTGAGATTAGTCCAGGCTACCTTTTTGCCTCATTTGGACTATGCTGATACATAGAAACATAGAAACATAGACTTTGACGGCAGAAAAGGACCACTTGGCCCACCCAGTCTGCCCATTTCCCTACCTACTGGATAAGCTGCAGATTCTAGTTAACCAACAGCCTACTTCCTGCAACCCCCACTATAATTGCTTTGTGTCTGTCCCAAGCATGTTTGAATTCCCCCACTGTTTTAGACCCAACGACCTCCTCAGGAAGGCTGTTCCATGTATCCACCACTCTCTCCGTGAAAAAGAATTTCCTCACATTACCCTGAGCCGTCCCCCTCTATCTTTAAACTGTGCCCCTTGTTCTTACACACCTCTTTTTCTGAAAGATGCTACCTTCCTGGACTTTGTTGATTCCCTTGAGGTACTTGAACATTTCTATCATGTCCCCCTGTCCCTCCTTTCATCAAGGGTATACATATTAAGCTCTCTCAGTCTCTCTTCATATGGTTTCTGATGTAGACCCTGCACCATTTTAGTTGCCCTCCTCTGGACTGCTTCCATCCTGTCTATGTCCTTGCGTAGATGAGGTCTCCAAAACTGCACACAGTACTCCAGATGGGGTCTCACCAACTGTCTGTATAGAGGGATAATCACTTCCCTTTTTCTACTTGTGATGCCCTTCCTACGCATCCCAGTATCCCCCTGGCTCTCCTTACTGACTTCTCACATTGCTTACCCACCTTTAGGTCATCTGATATGACTACTCCCAGATCCCTTTCCATTTTTGTTGTTGTTAGTACCTCCCCTGCTATTGTGTACTCTTCTCCTGGGTTTTTGTTTCCCAGGTGCATTACTTTGCACTTCTTTGCATTGAATCTAAGTTGCCATATGTCTGACCATTCCTCCAACCTTGCCAAGTCCCTTCTCATCTTTTCTACCCCCTCTTGTGTATCAACTCTGTTACAGATCTTTGTGTCATCTGCAAAGAGGCATACCTTTCCCTCCAGACCCTCTGCAATGTCACTTATAAAGATGTTAAAGAGGATTGGACCCAGTACTGAGCCCTGAGGTACCCCACTAGTAACCCCCTTTCTTGGAATGTGTTCCATTCACTATTACCTTCTGTGTCCTGTTGTGCAGCCAGTTCGCTACCAGGCTACCACCCTGGGACCCACTCCCAGGCTGGCTAACTTGATTATTAATCTTTGAGCGGGACTGTGTCAAATGCCTTGTTAAAGTCTAGGTAGGCCATATCCACAGCCCCTCCCTGGTCTATTACTTTGGTCACCCAGTCAAAGAAATCAATTAGATTAGTCTGACATGACCTTTCTGCTGTAAATCCATGTTGCTTTGGGTCCTGTGCCCTGGCCTCTAGGTGCTCAACAATTCTTTCTTTAGAAGTGATTCCATCATTTCCCTACCACTGAGGTCAAACTTACAGGTCTGTAGTTTCCTGCTTCTGCCTTGCTCCCACTTTTGTAAAGGGAATCACATCTGCCCTCCTCCAGTCCTCAGGTACCACCCCATCCTGCCATGATTTGTTAAAAGTGTGGTCAGTGGTGTCACTAGGTCCCCTTAGTTCTTTTAGGATTCTGGGCTGAATCCGTCAGGCCCCATTGCTTTGTCCACCTTGAGTTTTAGGAGTTCTTTCAGGACTCTTTCTTCTGTGAATGGACTGGTATCAACCCCTACCCAGAGTGCTTCTATTGTCTGGTTTAGGTAACTGCTCCTCATCTTCTTTTGTGAATACTGAGCAAAAGTATTCATTCAGTATCTCTGCCTTTCACTGTCTCCCTGCCCACCTCCCTCTCCTTTATTAATCTTCACTATCCCTCCTTAACATTTCTATGCTCCCTAATGTACCTATAAAGGTTTTATCCCCTTTTGATCGAGTTGGCTATTTTTCCTCGGTTTGTGCCTTTGCCATTCTGACTGCCTTTCCTACTTCTTTCTGCTTTAATTGATACAGTTCCCTGTCGTGCTCCCTCTGTGATTCCTTATACTTTTTGAATGCAGCCTTTTTCTCCTTAACCTTCCTGCCACCTCTTTTGAGAACCATAGTGGTTTTTTACTCCGCTTTGTTTTCTTTATTTGTTTTACACAAAGACTTGTTGCCTCTATGATGGCAGTTTTGATTTTTCTCCATTGTTCTTCCACCCCTCCTATTTGGCCATTTGCTAGTGCATTCTTCAGGTGTTCACCCATTTTGCCAAAGTCAGCCCTTCTAAAGTCCAGTATCCTTATTTTTGTATGGCTTATCTCCATGGTTGTGCTCATTGTGAAGCACACTGTGCAGTGGTCGCTTGTTCCCAGATGTCTACTGACTTCTAAATTTGTGATCCTCTCTCCATTTGAGAGTACCAGGTCTAATATTGCTCCCTCCCGAGTGGGTTCCAGCACTAGCTGTCTAGGTCTGCTCTGCAGGCATCGAAATGACCTGCTTTGGATGTGGCTGCAGTACATGTCCTCCAGTTAACATCTGGCATATTCAGGTCCCCATCAACAGTATCTCCCCTTTTTCAGCCATTTTGAGAATGTCCTCTATCATTTTCTTGTCCATTTCCTCCCCTTGAGACGGGGGTCTGTATACAACCCCTGTGCGGATTGCGATCCCATTCCCCATCTCCAAGGTAACCCAGAGTGCCTCTTGTCCTCCCCCTTTACTTTTTAGTTCTGTAGCTTTGATCGCTTCCCTTATGTATAGAGCTACTCCACCTCCTCTTTTGCCTTCCCTGTCCCTTCTGTAGATTGTGTACTCTGGTGTGTTGACATCCCATTCATGGTTCTCGGTGTACCATGTTTCTGTGACTGCCACAATATCCAATTGTTCATCTTCCATCAAAGCTACTAGCTCAGAGAGCTTGTTTCCCAGACTAGAGGCATTAGTAGTCATTGCCCTCCATTTAATGTTGGCTTGATCCTTTTGCCCCCATCCCTGCTCTTATTGTTCTTATCTATTTTACCATTTACCCCATCCTGCCCTGTGTTGAGCTCTGTACCTCAGTGTTTACCCTACTACCTGCCCTGTTTTGTGGGGAGGCTTGACTTTTCTGCCTTTTATCAGTACCTCCCCTTATCTAGTTTAAAAGCTTGCCAAGGAAGCATTTAAACTTGTCACCTAGGAGCTTGGTCCCTTTATGGACAAATGCAGACCATCATACCAGTATAGACCTTTATCTCTCAGGTGGACCCCAGTCCCCAATGAAGCCAAAGCCTTGTGCTCTGCACCAGTTTTGCAACCATTCATTAAACTGCATGGTGTGCAGTACCTAGCCTCATTCCTGCCATGGACTGGTAGCACCTCTGAGAAGGTTACTGTGCTTGTTACCCATCTGAGGCCCTCCCCAACTCCACAAATTCATTCTGCACTGCACTGATCCCATGCTTAGCTAGGTCATTTGTCCCAAGGTGGACAATGATATCTAGTTCTGTCTCCTGTGATGCTGCTTCTACAATTGTGAGGATTACTGCTTGTTCACCATGAGCCATGGCACCAGGCAGGCAGCTTCTTCCTTCTCTCCCTTCCCCAGTTCTACCCCCCTAACAATTGAGTCCCCTATCAGTAGCTGTTTCCTTCCCCTGTGGTGTCCCTTTCCACACTTTTGTGGGTCTCCCTTGTGGATGTCCTCAGCATTCTTCTGGGTCTCCACTGAGGGTGCCATCATAGAGGAACCTTGCTCTGCCAGAATGGCATCTGATTTGTGTAGAGGTACAACTGGGGGACTTCGCCTCAGGTCCACCACCCGCACCCTCCCAGAACCCTGTGGGTCCCTGCTCTTCATACTCCGAAACCTCTGACTCAGTGGTTGTGGCAGTGGTGCTCTTTGGGAGGGGCCTCCTTAGTCCTTGCTAGTTCAGCCTGGAGGTGCAGCCTCCTCTCCAGAGCTGACAGTTGCCTCAAATAGATAAACGCAGTTTCCAGAATGTTTCCTGAAAACTGCTGCCTCACAGCCAGTGCATTGCACCACCCTACATGTCCCGCCTCTTTATTCTATACAATATGTAATTATATATGTATTATTATTTGTTTTGTGTAACTACTCTTTATGCACGCTGTAGGGTTATTAGAATATGACAGTTCTGCCCCAAGACCTATTGAGGAAATGATGTCAGAACTGTGGCTATAAAGGAAATGCCACGCCTGGGGGGTAGGGGTGGGGAAGGGGGTGAGTACAGCCACTGGTGACTGTTAGAAATAATCAGATACACAACTGCTCCACCACCCTGGTGAGCACTGTCCTTTATAGTAATACAACTAACACCACAATTTACTAGACCACGGCTCCAACACAAACCAAACCACTCTACTGAGTCCAAGGATAAAAATGAACTCACTCCTCAGCCAGCAGGACACTTAAAATGTTACAAAAATATCCTTCAAAATGCTAGGTCTCAACCCCCGCACTCAAGCAAATTCAGTTGTATCTCACTCTGGTTATAAAATTACTACCCTTTTAAAGGAATCCTGCAATTCTCTGCTTAATGCCAATAAGGAAAAGTACAAATAAAACTTTTTGTAGAAAGTGTATCTCACTTCTTACCCAGTGCTCTGCAGTATTATGCCTTAATCAGGTTTCCAGGTCCTAAATGGAGTTGCAGTTTGTTCTTTGCAGTAAGTTTGAGCTTCCAACAGACTCTTTAAAGTCAGTGTGACTGGCTTCTAACTGTGAAGGATGTCTAAGATAAGCTCAGAGCTGAAACCCCACCAGAGCCAATTGATTGACTAGTGACACCTGTGATGTAAGCAGGCCTTTTCAATGCAGGCAGACTGCTATGTCTGATTCCAATACACAAAACCTTTCAGTGAAACCAGGGCTAAAAAATTAACCTCTCAGCCAGCAGGACACTTAAAATATTACAAAAATATCCTTCAAAATGCTAGGTCTCAACCCCCGCACTCAAGCAAATTCAGTTGTATCTCACTCTGGTTATAAAATTACTACCCTTTTAAAGGAATCCTGCAATTCTCTGCTTAATGCCGATAAGGAAAAGTACAAATAAAACTTTTTGTAGAAAGTGTATCTCACTTCTTACCCAGTGCTCTGCAGTATTATGCCTTAATCAGGTTTCCAGGTCCTAAATGGAGTTGCAGTTTGTTCTTTGCAGTAAGTTTGAGCTTCCAACAGACACTTTAAAGTCAGTGTGACTGGCTTCTAACTGTGAAGGATGACTAAGATAAGCTCAGAGCTGATACCATATATAATAACTGTGCAATCACCTACCTTCACAAATTGGACACATTATACCATCGTACTATCTGCTGTATCACCAATGCTCCAGCCAGGACCCACCATTGCACCCTATACAAAGAAGTGAGCTGGACCTCCCTGGCCACTAGAAGACATACCTACATGTGGGTGTATAAAGTTCTCTTAAATAAACTGCCTCCTTATATTAACTCTCTTCCATTGCTCGTGTAGCCTGTATTCACTAAGGAAGAATACATATATTTCCCTAGAGGTACCAAAAATTTTTACATTTTATGGCAAAGCGGGAAGTAGTTACATACTCCCTACGGTTTGGAATACACTTCAAACAACACTAACGCTACAAACTTTAATCCTGTTAAATGCATTCAAAATGCATAACAAAGTCAATACTGCCACCTGCCACTGCTACAAATCCTGTATCCACCACCCCCTACTTCCTTCCTTCCTTCCTTCCTTCCTTCCTTCCTTCCTTCCTCTGTCCTACTCCTCATTTACTATGTTATGGGCACAAATGTAACTTTATGCTTTGTATAACTTTACTGGCCTGTATTCTCTATTGAATTCACTAACATTGATGTCATTTTGTACACATTGTAAATATCATATGCTTAGAAATTGTTATTCCTATTACCATATTGAATCATGTATCCTCGTTACCTATTTGTGTATTTTGCTCTACTGTATGTATTGTCTTGTTGGTATTCTTGTACAAGGGACCTCCTTGCAAATGAGCCTGCTCAATGGAATTATCCCTTACAATAAACTTGAACTTGAGTCAGTTATATACTGACACAGAAAATTAAGTTTGTTTGCCATATCTGTGGGTTTACTAGCCAGACTCATATTATCCACAGTTGGGCCAATGGTCCTGTCTACTACTTCCCTCACGTTGTTGAGTTAGACTAGCTGGACCTTTGGTCTTCTTCTGCCTTCATTGTCTGTGTTTCTGTAGGCATATAAGTTTTTCATGTTATCCTTAGTTTTTAAATTCCACCTTGTTTTTTTCGTCATTGATAATTTTTTTGTTTCTTTGATATCTAATCTGTACCTGGAAATGTTAGTGTCTGTGTTGGACAATTTTAGGTTGATGCATGCCTTCACCTTTCTCTTTATAGATTTCCTGTTCCTATTGTTGAACCACAATGTTTTTTTTTGCTGTTCCCATTAGACAATCATTTGGATGGTGTATAGGTGTTTTCAAGATTGAGGAGCTTATTTCTGATTATGCCTCAAGTCTCCTTAACATTCTTATCTCTTAAATCCTCCTCCAAATTCCCTTACTTAATTCCTCTGTTATTCTGACCCAGTTTGCTTTGTTATAATTTTTGCCTGTTGGTTTGCCTTTACTACTTGGAATCGTCTATTTATTTTGAATTCAGTCATCTGATGGTTGCCGTTACCCAGCTGTTCTCTGATCACTAGTTCACTGACCTCCTCTTGTATGTCCGTTATCAACAAGTCAAGTGTGTTTGTACCCTAGTTAGTTCTAATACCATCAGTTGTAAACCCAGTTTGACCATCTCATCTAGGAGTTTATTCTCTTTCCCATTATTTATCTCCCGAGCTGCCCTGGCTGCCCCCTTCTTACTGACCCTCAGCCCTGTCACCTGGCTTTCCGAGACTTACCTTCCTGCCGCCGTCCTCTGTCACAGAAGTGTGGGGTGCCCAGTCATCAGTATGGGGCTGCAAGGGGTTGGCTGTCATCCTGCAGCCAGGGTGTTTTTCCACTGATTTTCTCCCTGGTCCCATAGGCCATGTAGTGGGCACAATGTAAAGCTCTGCCTCCACTGCCCTGAATGTTAGTTCCTTCCCTTTCCTGGTGACTTCGTGTACTGCCACCCAGCTGCCACTGGGTGGCAGTCAAGCGATCAGACAGTGAGACACAGCAGCCCCGAGACAGCAGTCCTATGGATGTTCAGTCTTCCTTCACCTGGCCAGCCCCTGAGTGACCCACATCCATTTCAGAACCCAGGACACTGGTATGGCAGGAGATGAGATGCATGGTGTCTTAGCCCTCCATGACACTGGGCCAGCCTAGGAATTTATTCTCTTGCGAGCTGGACAAGTGCATGTCTCACCAATCAATACCTGGCAGACTTAAGTCTCCCATGATTATGGTGTCTCCTAGTTCGCAGGCTGTAGCAAACTCTGTCATAAGCTCATGCAGCATGTCTAAGTCTTCTTGAGAGGTCGATAACCGACCCCGAGTAACAATTTCCTGCCTTTGCTTAATATCTGAATCCATGTTGTTTCTGTTTGTTTACTTATATCTATAATTTTCAGCACCTCACAAGACTCAACTTCATTTTCAATGGATATTGCCACTCCACCACCTTTTTTGTAATCCCTGTCTTTAAATATTATTTTATAGCTCTTTATTTCTTCGTTTCAGCTGTTGGTTGTGTTCCACCATGTTTCAGTGATTGCAGCTACATCAGTTTTGTTATTGTCTGAAATACGCTCAAGTTTAATATTTTAAGTGCATGGGAGCTTTGTGCATTCAGCATTATAGTTTTAAACTTCATGCACTTTTTCTCTTGCTTGTTCCTGATATTAGTGTTATTTGTCTTTGCCTTGCTACTGCCAGTTTTATCCTATGGGGGTCCTATATCATATCATATCATATCATATCATATATCATATCATATCATATCAATCATCCCCAGTCAAAATTAGTTTAAATGGCTGCTAATTTCTTCATTAAGTCTTTTTACAGATAATGCTCTCCCCCTTTTGTTCGGATGGAGTCCGTCTCTACAGTACAAATCTGGTATGTTAAAAAAGGTGTTCCAGTGACTGACATATTTAACCTACATTTATAGTGCCCATGACTTAGCCCGTTGGTTAATTTTTTGAATTGCCTCTTGTTTGCCATGGCTCGCTCTTGGTACCAGGAGTATTTTGGCAAAAGCTATACTAAAACCCCTTTATTCCAGTGCCTACCTGTAGTACCTAACCTATCTTAATTCCCAGTGGTCCAATGGCCACAATCCCAGGTCATTCCTGGCAGACACATGTCTCTGCCCATGCTTGCTGATGCTTGCACAGGCATTGGCTTAGTTGGGTGGTTGACCGGAAGTGTACAGATGCCTGCTTCTGGTTTGCCAGCTATAGGAATTAGATTTTATTTCACAAATACGCAGCCTAAATTCACCAAGTAGCCTAGCATCCAGTAGAGGATATACCTACTAAGATGTCACACAAGCCCTGCTTGGTTATTAGGTGTTTGTTTTGGTGATTGCCATTGTGATCCTTCCTCATCAGTATCCCAGCAGTCCCCAGAGAGTAGGAGAGCCTATTAGAGAGAAAGAGAGATGACATTTTATTTGAAATCATATATTTATACCCTTGTCTCTGACAGCCTCCTTCAGCATCCTGCCCACACAGCCCCATCACCCACCATATCTGGGACTTACCTGGCCTCCATCGATCCCCCCCCAGATTGCCCCATGTGGAAGGCCAAGGGAGGGATTTCTGTCTTTCCCAGTCACAATGACCCCATCCAGAAGTAAGAAGCCAGGGCCCAGTTGGTGGTGTGGGGCGTACAATGAGCAGGAGCTTTATCTTGCTGTTGGGGTTTTTCCTTTTTTCTTCCAGATGCCATCCACCTCTCCAAGGTTGGGTCATGCCCGTCACACTTTACTCACTGTACCATACCCATGTGGGAGAGGCAAGCTCCTTGGCTTGCCATAGAGTTGCTAGAGTGGTGGAACCTATAGCCATCCTTCCCCAGCTTGGGCCTTGACAGCACTGCCCCAGCCCTTGGTCTCACTCAATCAGCTTACTGGGCTCTTCCAAACGGATCACCAGCATGGGAGAGAGTAAGAATTTTTTTTTTTAATACAAACAAAGCCACACACAGCCCCTGCTATCAGTGATAAAATCAAACTAAAATGCTTAAAATAAATATTTCATAGGGAACTCTGTGAGCCCCTTTTGATCACTACCTTTGAATAGGCAATGCAACCCTTGTACAGCATAAAGTTTGAAACATAAGAATCATTATTTCTGCTACCCCTTTGCTGCCACTTTGCCTATTGATCCATTTTTTCTACCCATTCTTTCTAACAGATTTATTATTTATTGCATTTTCTTTCAGTGTGCTATCATTGTATTGTTATGGAGTGAGGTAATTGCATTGTGGGGTTCATGTGTGGGTAGGAAGCCCTGAAGTATTTCCTAGGGGCAGCACCAGTAGGTTTCTGAGCCCCAAGGAGTCACCCTTGGTGGAGGCACCATGTCATTTGTTGTACGTTCATCCCAGTTGCCCAGCAACTTAAAAATAACTCAGTCTGGCAACCTTGGAGAGATTTTTATTATTTTTTATTTTAGTTTTTGTTGACCGGGTAAGTGCACTAGACAACTTTTGCCTATTTTCAGGCACGACCCGGGGGAAGGGAATACAGATGAATGCCAACTGACCTTGAACCAGATTAAGCTGTTGGTGGTCTTTTTTTAGTGAATGGAGATGGAAGGGAGTACCCTTGGGGCCCCAGGCACTAACCTTTATAACAAAACAGTTGTAGCTATGTTTGTACTTCATGGTAGAGTGGTGTCAGCCAGGAAGATGCAGTGTCATAGTGCGTCTTAACTTCTAGCATGACAAATGCCATTTAATTGCACTGTTTCCTACAGAATTATGCAAGAATTCTATAGAATAAGGTATTGATCTTGGTGGGTGTCATTGTATGTTATAATTTTAGGAATTGTGGGTAATGGATGACTCCATATTTACTTTGATAAATGGCTATTACCTAAAACTGCTTGATAGGGTATATCACAGTGTGCAGATTAATCCTTTCTTATTCCTATACAGCTTAGCAATGTGACATGTTAACTCATTGGCTCTGAGTCCCCCATTTTGAGTTAGGTTGAGCAATGGAATCTTCGGACTTCACAAACTGTTGCTGGAGCCAGAGATTGAACCAACTGGCTTTCCTTGATCTTGATACAAGACACCATTATCACTGGCTTTGCATTCTTTTTAAAATGGAACAATCATTTACTATCATAATACCTTATTAAATACTTAGTTCCCTTAAATTCAATTGCGCTGGGGTTTATTACTAGTAATTTACTTGTTATCCCAAAGATAAGAACTGACATAGGTAAAGGGCTTTTTCATATTCTGTTCTGCATTCTTGGAATAGCATTCCACTTTCTTGAAGATCTTTGCAGAATATGAATGCATTTCAAACTGCTATACTGAAATTTATCAGAGAATTAATCTACTGTACCCTTTTAAAGACTGATTAGATGAACAAGTTTGATTAATCTGTATTGTACACAAAGCAATTTTATTCCTTCTTAATTCTCCAAATGTACACATTCTATTGTGCTATCACGTACCATTGTTTATTTATTTATTTTAGTTTTTGGTAACCAGGTAAGTACAATGGAAAAATACAATGCCTATTTTCAGCAAGAACCCTGAATTACAGAGCAAACTAAAAAGTATTGCACAACAATAACAGGTGACATATTTGGGACAATGAAACACTCAAGGAATTACATTATTCAGTACTGAATACACGCCACATAAAAATAAAAATCATAAAGTATTGTCTCTTCTTGTATGTTGATTGTTGAAAGATTTACTAAAAAGATTTGAAACTAAATTGTTGCTTTCATCCTGAGACTCCTTTGTAAAGAAGACGTTTAAGTCTCAAGGGCTTATCGCAGAGAAACAATATTAATGAAACATAAAGTGTGCTGTAGTCTATTGTAAGCCAGTTGGTGCATGTCGTATTGGATTTTTAAAAGGAGTGACAAGTTATAAGAGTGGACAGGGTCAAATAGGGACTGCAGTGTAAACTGAAACTAGAACAGCTGTGCAGGTTGTGCCTACAGTCTTTGCCTGTTTCCTTGTGTTCTGTTGAGGTTTGACTTTGCTTCAACCTTTTTCTTATGCAGAGCTTGTCCAGGGGAAAACAAGAAGTGGATTTCTGCCTTAACGCACTATGGGCAGCTGATAAAGTCTATTCAGATCATTGCTGATGTTGATAATTCCCACTGCCTTATGCTGGTGTCCACCCTTATTGACTATCTAGCTCACACGAAAGACTGTGGCCTTCAAAAGATTACCCTTGCTGCCAAGGAGGAAGACTTAGGGATTTACTTCAAAGATCTTCAGAAGAGTCTGAGAGGCTTGTTTGCTACCACACCAATCCATTCTCCTGGACTTACTGTGGTGGATTTTTCTAATATTGCTGGAGAGTTTGATGATACTGTATTCCTCTGCTTGGCCAAGAATCACCCCAACCTGGAGAGGCTTCTAATAGCCAACAGACACCCGGGGATACAACTAAAGCCGAAGGCTCTTCTGTCAATCCTGAAGTCCTGCCTGAGGTTGTCTCACCTTGCTGTGTGGAATGTATCCCTGTCTGATGAAGTTATGGAGGGCTTTCTAGAAAGTCTCCGAGCTCCTCTTCAGTTCTTGGAGATCCGTTGCATCAAACCTGCTGCAGGCAGTGGAGTTATCTCTTCAAATATGTGGAAGAAACTGTTGGATAGATTTTCTAGCCTTGAAGTTCATCTCCACTTCCCAGTTGATATTCCCATTAGCTATACTATGGAAATTCTTCAAGAAACATCCCTGTGACTGTGATGGAGATCTATTCCACATCAGACTTACTGAGGTCCTGAAGCTCATCTCGCCAACTATAGACACTCTCTCAGACATCTCACCATTGAAGGCTCAAATGCGTCAGGGGCTGTGAACTCAATGAAAGCCATGCTGCAGAGCTTTACTAACCTTCAAGAAGTACTGTTTAATGATGTATCTGTGCTATAAATGGAAATCCTTTTGTTGATGGCCTCTATTTATTGATTAGCTTGTACTGACCAGGTAAGTACACTAGACACCTTTGTGCCTATTTTTAGGTACAACCCAGGAAGTTACACCACAAGAACACATCCAAAAAATTAGGTAGAACAGAATGAATGCAATATCAACAGTAACAATATAGAGGCAGCTTCAGATAACAAGCACAAAACTGAGAACAATGTATCCAGTTGTACTAGGGAAACAATTAGTAGTGCGGGCACATGAATAAAAAACAGATAAACAAAATACTGTTGGCAATGCAGGAAACAAGGCTTCAGAGCAGTAATATATAAGTATTTGTTATTTCTGACGTGGAACCTTTGTAATAGAGCCTTGGCTCAAAGGTACTTGTAATCCTAGAATAAACAAATAAATAAAATAAATATATAAGTAACATCAGTGCAAGAACAAGTTACATGATTTAGATCAGGTGCAGGTAATCATGCAGTCACCCGCATTTAATTTTTTTTTTTAGTCAATTTTGGTCTGATATTAACCAGAGCTGGGAGTGAGTAAGTGAGCATGTATAAGTGAGCGAGAGAGAGAGAGAGAGAGAGAGAGAGTGAGTAAGCCAAAAGATGCTGTCACAGCTGTTTTCAGTTAGTGGTGACAGTGCAGTGGCTTTGCACACCCTAACTGGAGGATTCTGCCCCAAAAACTACATCTGCCTCTGTTGCTGGTCTACACCAGACACTACAGAATCCTTTGTATGTGGTGTCATAGTCTGTTGCCATGGAAATTTTCATGATGTCACAAGCAGAACATGGTGAGGATGGGCAGCTAGAGCTGAGGTTATGGTGTTACTATTTTCGTATTAATTTCCATGGTTATAAAGAAAAGGGTGTAAGCAATATATAGAAAATGTATCCAATCAAAACTGAGTGATCTAAAAATGTAGTTTTTTTAAGAGAGTTTTCAAGTCTGTGGAAATATTTATTTATCATTGCTTATGGAATTATATTGATTGCTGCTGTTTTTCATATATTTGCCTTGACTTTGAAATTATTTATTTGCACTTTTTTGTTAATTCATATTCTCCTTATCACATATGTTATATTGCACAATCACTAACACTTTATTTATTCATATTTATTTATCAGTTGCCTGTGCTGCTTGTACTTGTCTTCCTCTTCCCCTCTATTACCCCTTCCCCCAAGTTGTACCTGGCAACAAACCTCAGCTCAGTGCATCTCTCCCAATCACCAATTTTCAAATAAATAAGTAAATAAATCCCTGCTTATGAAATGGGTGACGGGATGTATGATGGACCAAGCGTCTCTTCCAGCCTTAAACTACTCTGTTACAATTTCTAGCAAAAATAGTGCAAATTAGTATCAGCAGATCTCAGTTATACGGCTCCCCCAAAATGTGAATTTTAGTAACATAAAACAGTAGTCTAAGGTCAGAAGATACTCTAGGTCCATCGTGTCCATGTCTACTTCATAAGCAGAAAATAAGCATGCTGTGTAAATTGTACTAATTTTTAGGGATTCTCTACCACTCTACTACCCACGGTTCAATGTGAGTCCCTCCATAAGCAGAAATTTGTCTGCACTAACCTTGAAGGTCTGTACTGGCTTCATATTTACTGTGTCTGCTGGTAAAGTGTTCCATGGGCCCCAGGCTAGGAAAATGCTTCCTAATGTTACCCCAGAATTTACCACCTCAGAGCATCAGGGTGTGCCCCCAGGTCTTTTGGAGGACATCAGATTTAACATCTCCATCTTTTGCAAATGGATCTTATCAGTGCCATTTAGTATGCAGAAGGTGGATATCATGAGCCTGATTCACAAACAGGAACTGAGGGCTTCCATCAATCCCTGCATCAAACCCATTTTTGTGCAGCTGTGCCAAACACTTTGCCTGAAATGTTCCCCATTCAAGAAGATCGGGCACATTTGCTTTACTTTTCTCAATTTACCAACTTGCACCAAATATTTGGTGCAGCCTATCAAAAGGGTACCCAAGATTGCATAAGTTAGACCAGAAAAAGCTGGTCTAACTTTGGCGATCAGCCATGGGATTGAGGATCCCAGTCGCTGGTCGGAAGTATGCAAGCCCTGTATGCCATATGTTTATTGCACTCAGGCTTGTGGCATTCCATAACCTTGTGAGTCGACCCCATGTCCCTGCAGCTCCATTCTTCCAGAAGAACATGCTAACAGCCACCAGTTCACTAATGATCTTTAGTCCAAAGCTATACATTTCCAGTCCTTCCACTGGCTGCTTTCTTTCTCTCTTTCACTCTTCCTGTCTATTGTTCTGGGTACAGTGAAGGGTCACCAAGATGATCCAGGGCCAGCAGGGCAGATCCTGTGAGGAACGGCTGGAGGCCCTAAGCATGTACTTGCGAGACCAGCAGGGCAGATCCTGTGAGGAATGACTGGAAGCCCTAAGCATGTACTTGTTTGAGACCAGCAGGACAGATCCCGTGAGGAATGGCTGGAGGCCCTAAGCATGTACTTGCTTGAGGCCAGCAGGGCAGATCCTATGAGGAGCAGCTGGAGGCCCTAAGCATGTACTTGCTTGAGGCCAGCAGGGCAGATCCTATGAGGGCGGCTGGGCCCTAGCGTGTACTTGCTTGAGGCCAGCAGGGCAGATCCTATGAGGAACAGCTGGAGGCCCTAAGCATGTACTTGTTTGAGCCAGCAGGGCAGATCTTATGAGGAGCGGCTGAGGCCCTAAGCATGTACTTGCTTGAGGCCAGCAGGGCAGATCCTGTGAGGAACGCCTGAAGTACTAAGCATGTACTTGCTAGAGGCCAGGCAGGAGCAGGAGGATATGATTGAAACATAGAAGTTTCTCAGCGGTATACACAAGGTAAAACAATGAGGACCTATTTTGTAAGAAATAAGGATGAAGTCACAGGGGCATGACTGGAGGTCATGGGGAGGAATCAGGAGGAACTTGAGGTTCCACTTCACTGAGAGGGTGGTGGTCCCATGGACCAGATTGCCAGCAGAAGTGTAGGGGCAGCTATCCTTAACAGGTTCAAACACAGTCAGGGACAGGGCAAGGGGACTCATAGTCCTGAAGGGGGCAGTAAGGGTCTGAGGGGTGGGATTATGGGAGAAGGGATACAGCTCACTAGGGACTGTAGTTTGATGGGGTGAGGAAGTATAGTAAAGGCAGACTTGCTGGATCTTGGTCTCCTTCTGCCATCAAATCCAATGTTTCTATGTTTTCTTAGCATTTATTTAAAAATACATTCTTTTCTATTTTTTGGTTATTCCTGTTATAGAAAATGAATAAAATATTTATTACAAAAGGATTTTGATTAAACAGAATTTGCTGTAAAACTGATATTTTACGTATTCTGTCATTGTTTTGCATATGTATTTTATTACTGACTGTACGGGCTTGTCTGTCTTTGCGGTGAAAAGCCAATAAACTATTGCAGATGATGCAGTGTTTGTCTCCTTTTTGACTACATTTTAACGTTCTTTTAATGTTCTTTAAAGATGTCTCTATTTAAGCTTCTCTGCCTCATGTTCTTTCTGCTGTATATGACTATCCCAGCTATTTGTAAATATTTTAAAGTTCTCCAGCCTTCTTAAACTCCCACTCCACTGATTCAAGATAACATAACCTACTGTAGGTAGCAGACACCTGGAGAAGGATTTTTGAAGGGTGTAGAGTAGTTTAAGGCATAATGGCAGTAATCTGTTCCTGTAGAAGGGTCCATTCTACCCAGTAGACAGGGGGTTCTCCAACACTCACTCTTGGGCCCTGTTTTCTTCTCCATATTCCTTAATGGCCTATCCACAGTCTGTACGTCCTTCCATATACACATGTATAAGGATGATACATATCTTCATGAAGAATATCTCTTCCATTGGGCCACACCTTTTAAACTGTCAGCCGTCAGCATCAGGACCACTCGGAAACTTTGCTAGCCAGGTGCCCACAATGATGTGCAGCATTGCCGCTTATATAACGTGGATGGCTCCAACACTCCCCAATTCTTTCTCCCACCATCAGCCATCCTCTTCGAACCAGTTGAGAAACAATGTCGAAACAGCCATTGCTATTTTTCATTCTTTTCAATTGTTTGTGTATTTATTCATTGTCATCTCTGCATACCTCTAAGATCCTTCATTCTGATATTGTTCCTGTGGCTACAAAATCCACAAGGACGACACTCACACTATTCGCTGTGTTGTTTGGACATATCTCATGACATGAGAGCCTGTAAGATTTGCCACAGTTTCAACAGGCTACAAGGAGATGCTGAAGGAAGCCTAGAAACCTTTCTCCCTCAAAAGAGTTGAAAGCCATGGAACAAACAATGGATTCCACTCCTGCTTCTCTCTTACTGTCAACCAGAAACGTTCCTCGAAGTTGAAAGATAAGAATAAAAAAAATCATCATCAAGGCCCCTCCTCTTCATGTGGCCATAAGCACAAGCACAAAGATAAGTCTTCACCGTAAGATCAAGGTTGCCATTGAAATCAGGTGTGACCTTGGCACCCCCTCTGGTGGTGTTGATTCCAACCACGCCCCCAACAGTTGATGAGGCACCAAGGTTGGGGCTTGGCCTGGGCACTGTGCTTACCTACTATGTATGGTGTGCTGCCATTGTCAGACTCTGACCCTCTATGTAGGTAGTCAAGACCCTTTGTGGTGCCATTGACTCCAAGGCTGTGCTGGCATCATTTTCAGACATAATATGTCCCCTTCACCATCGATGCTGATGGTAGGTCTGCTGTTGACAAGGCCACCTGCACCAGCGCCTTTGTCGATGGATTCCAGAAGCTCACCAGTGATTTCTCCTTCTCCTCTGCTGCCTATGTCACCGGCTCCTTCTATGGGATCCATCACCATTCCTGATGATGGTTGCAAGGTATAATATAATCCTCACATCATGGGCATTGAGGGGGATTTGCAGGAGGAATATAGGGGTGAGGAGCAGTTTGAAGAAGATAACTTGTATTCTAACTCTACCCTATCATCTAGCAGTGAAGAATCTGTGGTTTATACACCCAGGTCTCCCCTAAGGATCCATCTTTTCAGGCTATGCTTCAGCAAATGCAATCTGCCATGGGTTTCACTGTTGAGGAGGAAGATTCCACTAAAGGAATCTTGTGAGATTTATGGAGGTTCCTTTCATGTCTTCCATTATTATTCCTCATGTATATCCTGCACTAGAGGATGCTATCTTTGCTGCTTGGCATACGCCTAAACCCTGCCTGCAGTTCAAGGAAGGCTCGTAAACAGTACACTGCTCTGTCTGTTAAGCCTTATTATGCTGCTCAGCAGAACCTGACTCTGTAGTCATTATGACTGCTCATGATCATTCTAGGGCCCCCAGACACATGGGTACTTTGCCTCCAGAAAAGGTTGGATATAATGGACGGAATGCACTTATGCCTCAGCATACCTTCATATCAAGATCAGCCAGTGTCACAGGCAATACCTCCACTTCACGCTGGAGAGCACACTATCAGCTCTGAGTGTTGCCCTTTGGCTTGTCCTTGGCACCACAGGTATTTACCAAATGCTTCTCTGTGCTTGTGATACCCTTCATAGGGAATGGCATTATGTCTTCCCTTATCTGGATGATTGGCTCCTGAAGGCCAGTTCCAGGGAAAGTCTTCTTCACACCCTTTTCCAAACAACACAACTGTTGGAGGCCTTAGGAACAGTACTGACCCCATTCCAATGGCTGCAATACATTGGGACAGTATGGAACACTTGCAAGGGATGTGCTTTCCAGCCACAGGACACGGCAGATACCCTTATCACTCAAGCACGTTTGATACACTGGAGCCACTACATCTCTGCCAGGACAATTGTATGTCTCCTGGGCCTGATGGCTGCTCTTTAGTAACAGTGCCATTTGCCTGACTCCATTTGCCAACTCAACAATGGATACTCAGGGCACAATGGGATCAACTAATGGATGAGTTGGAACAAATGATTCTCGTCACGTCCCTGCTTTGTTGAGCACTTCTGTGGTGGATGGACTGCAACAACTTTCTCAAGGGTGTTCCATTCTTTGTACCATTTCATGTACAGTTACTCACCATGGATGCCTCAGGCTCTGGTTGGAGTGTTTATCTCAGTTCCTTCCAGAAACAAGGGTCCTGGAATGGGGTGGAGGCTGAACTACACATAATATCTTGGAAAGAATTGTTCTATATAGCCTCCAGGCATTTCAGAATCATCTCTGCCTTTGTCCTCTGTTAATCCAGATGGACAATGTCAGTTTCATGCACTATATAAACAAACAAGACTGCACTCACTCCTATCCCCTGTGCAAGGAAGCAATGAGTGTGTGGTACTGGATGATGTCGTGCAGCCTTCTGCTGTTGGCTGTGTTTATCTGGGATCTCCAAAATATCTTGGCAGACAAGCTAAGCAGGTCTGAGTCCATGATTCGTGAATGGGAATGGCCGACCTCCATGGTAAATTACCTCTTGCAAGATGGGGTCATCCAGAGTCAGACCATTTTCCGTCCCCACACAATGCAAAACTACCGCATTTTAGCTCACTTGCTCCTGGGCCTGGAGTTTTTTGGCAAGACTCGTTGTCCCTCTCTTGGAAAGACATTTGCTTTGGCTGCAGCTTTTCTGCAGTGCGCCTAGTGTTTCAGGTCACTGGTAATAATTTCATCCCGGTTATTTTCTCCCTCTGCCCTGGTTACTTGCACACCACCCAGCCAGTATTTGGTCCCTATGTTTTTTTTTTTTTTGCCTTAGGAGCATAACTTTACACTTTTTAGCATTGAACCCAGTTGCCAAAATGCTCAGACCACTTCTCTAGCCTAGCCAGGTCTTCCGTGAGTTTCTGTCTCCCCACTCCATGTCCACCTTCCTGCAGAGCTTTATATCATCCAGGAACAGGCAGATCTTACCCTTGATCCCACCATCAATATAATTTATCAATATGTTAAACAACACCGGACTAACCACAGAGCCTGTGGGACCCCACTGTTCACAGGCCTAGCTTCTGAGAAATTCCACGCTGACTACCACTTTTAGGCTTCTGTCCTACAGTCAACTTCTGACCCTTCAACAAAGCTTAGCCCTCACCCCAGGTCTAGCTTCCTATCAGTCTCCTGTGAGGTACAGAGTTGAAGGCCTTGCTAAAGTCCAGATATAGGGCATCAACCTTTACTCTTGTCAGCTGCCCTGATGACCCAGTTGAAGACATCAGATTAGTCTGGCAGGACATCCCCAACACAAATCCATGCTGCCTCATATCCTGGAGGCCATTATCCTCCAGAAAGCTCACCAATCTCTCTTCTAGGATGGTTTCCATCAGCTTGCCCACAATTGAGGTCAGGCTGACTTGCCTGAAGTTCTCTGGTTCATCCTTCAGACCACTGTTATGGAGAAGTACCACATGTGCAGTTCTCCAATCCCAGGACACAATTCCTGACTCCAGAGAGGTGTTAAACAGGTTTGCCAAGGGATCTGCCAGAGCCTCCTCCATCTCCTTAAGGACCCTTGGATGCATGCCATCTGGCCCTTGGGATTTATCCACCTTCAGGGCCTTAAGCCCTTAAGAACCCCATCAGCTTGAATGATGCCATCCATGACTTCCCCTCTCCCAGTCCCCTCCATTCCCCTGTGGCACTGGTCTATCCTTCTATCTAGTGAAGACTGAATGGAAGTACTTGTTAAGTACCTCCGCTTTCTCTTCACTACCCTCTGCAAAACCATCTTCCTTTTTCAATCTAACACTCTTATTCTTTATGTTCTTTTTCTCCCTTATATACCAGAAAAAAGGCCTTCATCTCTGTTTTACCCCTTGTGCTAACTGTAGTCTTTGCCACCCTAACCACTCTGCTCACCTCCCTGATTTAGCAGAGTAATCTACCCTATCCTTCTCCCTCTGAGTACATTTGTACTTCCAGAAGGCTACCCTCTTGTCACTTACAGCTTTTGACACCACCTTGCCAAACCAGCTGGGCTTTTTGGCCATAGTTTTCTTATTTTTGATTTTGGAAAACTCACCAGTGGCCTCCATCAGTCCCTCCTTTATTATTGTCTGTTTCGGTTTAACATCCATCTTCCTTCTGATCCCAACAATGTGTCATTCTAGAATTTCTCCCATCCTACCAAAACCTGCCCTGTTGAAGTCCAAAACCTTTGTCCTGGTCCTGACCCTCCTCCACACATGTCCAGGTGGAAGCACACTGTGTGGTGGTCACTAACTGCAAGTGGCACTTCCGTTCTTGAACATGTCACAGTTGGACAGGATCAGGTCTAGTGCAGTCCTCTCCTAGTGGATTTCATGATACCCTGGGCCAGGAAACAACCCTGAAATGCATCCAGCAGTACTTGTTCCCTAGTGCAGGAGGTAGTTGGGGATTTTACTGTCCACTCCAGGTAGATTGAAATCCCCTATTATTACTACTTCCTATTTTCTAGCCATTTCTGTGATTTGAGACACTAGTACTCTGTCCAACTCCTTTTCAGGAAAGTGGCCTGTAGACCACCCCATCTTTAGTTTCTGACCCCTAGTGGATTGTACCTGTACCCACAATGCTTCCCCCTGTTTCACATACAGGGCCACTCTCCACCTCTTCCAATCCCCATATCCTTTCTATATAGTTTATACCCAGGAACAGCAAAGTCCCAGTCATGGTTTTGTGTGGCCCACGTTTCTGAGATGGTCACTGTGTCCACCTCTCCCTCGGCCATCAGTGATTGCAATTCTGACATCTTGTTTACCAGGCTTCTGACATTCAGAGATACCACCCTCCACCATGGCTCAGGACCTCCAATACCCCTAACCTTCCCACCACCACCACCATCACCACCACCCTCCTCCGTCAGTCACCCCTCACTACCTCCACCATTCTCATCTAGCTCCTCCCCATGCTGTCCTGATTGAGAGGAGGCCTATTGGCCTCCTTTACCAGATGACTTAGAGTGTTGTGTATGCTGCTGCCTCCCCCGATCAGTTTAAATTGAGGTTTTTCCCCATGAATTTCTCTATCTTGCCCTTCAGGACCTTGTACCCTTCCTACTCAGATGCAACCTGTCTGGTGCATATAGGTCCTTATTATCCCAGGTCCCTTCCCACACCACCAACAAGTCAGTACCCCTCCTTTTCGCCACCCCTAAACCATCCATTAATTCCCTCTATTCTTACCTTCCTTGCCGTACTAGCCCGGGACTGAAAGGACCTCTGAGAAGGTTCAATTCTCCATACTTTGCTGCAAATTCTCCCCACCACCCTGAACCTCTCTTGCACCTCTCGTACCTCATATCCTACAAGGTCATTAATCCCCAGGTGCACTATAATGTGAAGTGCCCCCCGACCCTGTGCTATCAGAGATCTCACTTTAACTATCATCATCCCTGGCATACATTCTACCCTCCTATGGCCTGCCCTTGACTCTTTCCCTCCTGTCTCACCCCTTCACAATTGAATCCCCCAAGATTACCACCCACTTTCCTCCATCTTGTGCTTTCCACCTCTCTCTCCATCCTGCTGCCTCCCACCTGCCTTCCCTATCCCTCCTGTCCCTTTTATATTCCCCTCCTTCTACCTCAGCTATTCCTTCCCCATCCCCTCTTTTCAAGCCTTTCTACCCCAGGCTGAGGGAGTATTGGGACTCACCGGCAAGGTCATCAGCTGGTTTGAGTACTTTCTCTGGGGCAGGTCTCAGAGGTGGTACAGTGGAATTATTCTCAGACCTAATGGACCTGCCCTGTGGAGTCCCCCAAGGGTCTGTCCTCTCCCCCATGTTGTTTGCAGTGTACATGCTGCCACTGGGCAAGGTTATAAGGCAGTATGAGCTGGGTTTTCACTGCTATGCTGATGATACTCATCTCTGTCCGTCCTTTGCACCTGGCAGATCAGATGTGGTCGATATGCTAAATGAATGCTTGGCTGAGATCTAGGCTTGGACATCGTTGAACTGGCTGGGACTTAACCTGGGGGAAGACCGAGGTACTGGTGGTTGAGCCGAGTCAAAGGGGAAGAGTGGGGCCCTCTGGTGATAGGTTGGGGCTTTTTATTGGCCTGACTGAACTGGAGGCCACCACAAAGGTGAAGAATTTGGGCATTGTTTTGGATAACGAGCTGACACTTGATGCTCAGCTGTTGGCTGTTGTCTGGACTGGGTTTTGTCATCTCTGGAATATCACCCAATTAAGTCCATTATTCCCCCGATGATCTGGCCATGTTGGTACATGCTTTGATCACTGTGAGGCTTGACTACTGTATGACTCTGCCTTGGGTCAGAGGGAATTGTCTGCAGCCTGCAGCTTTTGCAGAAAACTGCGGGCCGGTTATTGACTGGACACTCGAGGTTCAGTCATATTACACTAGTGCTGTGTGAACTCCATTAGCTGCTGGTGCACTGGTGCATCACCTTTAAAGTAGGTCTTCTGACCTATAAGGCCCTACAGGTTGGGTCCAGGCTATCTTAAGCAGCTCCTGCATCCTTATGCCATGTCTTGCTCTCTCAGGTCAGCTAGAGGGACCCTCCTGGAGATCCCCCTGGTGAGGCTAAAATCTTCTGGGGACAGGGCATTTGAAGTGGCAGCTCCTGTCCTTTGGAATTCTTTGCCAGGGTACCTCTGAGAGGTGCCTTCTGTAGAGATCTTTAAAAAATGTTTGAAAACCTTCCTATTTGAGCAGGCCTTTGGGACCTGATATAGTTACTGAGACCATTGGAGAGTTTAACAATCAGTTTGTTTTTAGATTTCGTTATTGGGTTTATGGAAATTTATATGTAATGTATGCTGATGGTTCTGTGTTGTTTCTGTATGTTTTTAATTTTGCTGTAAGGGTGCCCTGAGCCTTTGGGGAAGGGCGCCCTATATAAATAAGCTCTACTACTACTACCCCCTGGCATGCCCACATCTTACCTCTCTGCTCATCCCCTCTTGGTCTGCCCTTTTCCTTGTCCACCACCCCCATCCCTGCTCCACCTGCCCTCCTCCTCTTGCCTGAGCTCACTATCTCCTGACTTTCCCTGACGCCTCCCCCCATCCCTCCCTATCCCACTGTCTCTCCCCATTCCACCAGGTTCCATCTCTTCCCCCCTGCCCAGTGGGATAGTGGGAGGAATCAGTTCTGCACTGGCAACTCTGTATATGCTCCCACTGGCCCCACTTCCTGCCTTACCTTTTCCCCTTACTGCTATCCATTCCACTTCCCAAGAACCTCTCTCCAGCTGGAGGAGGGGGCCCCAGGACCTGCCTAAGCACCTGTTCCTTTCTACCCCCAGTGGACCTCCCTCCCCTCTTGTGTCCATTCCTGCTCCCTCCCCTTACCAACCTCCATGTCCTGAGTCCCGCTACCCTCCCTTCATCACCCTATAATCCCCCCTCCACCAGCACCTATTTCCTGCCTCAGCTGCCATGCCTCTGCCCTCAGCTGACTAAATTTCCTGCAATCGAGGCATCCCGTCTCACAGAGCACTCCCAGAACACCAGCACTCTACATCCCAGTATATTTAGTGATGTATCCCATCTGGTTCCATAGCTTTATCCACCTTCAGAGCTGCAAGTCCCTTTATATTCTTCTTCTGAAAATGGATTTGTGTCCACCTCCCTTCTCCCCTGTTCCTGCTATTCCCTGGTAGTCCATCCCCTTTCCCTCCACTGTAATGACTTGAGCTGAAATACCTGTTCAGGATGTCTGCTTTTTTCTTGGTCCTGTCCTGCGCGGTCTCCCCCCTCTGCCCTTCTAATCCTCACTCTTCCTCCCCTTGCTTTCCTCTTCTCACTTACGTATCTGAAGAAAGTCTTATCCCCCGAGTGACCACTTTGGTGATTCTTTTATTTGTTTGCACCTTTGCTTCCCTCACTACCTTGCCTGCTTCCCTTTGCTTTACTAGGTATACCTCCCTGTCCTCCTTCCTCTGTTTTTCCTTGTAACTCCTGATTGCCACTCTTTTTCCCTTTACTACCTTTGTTACTTCCTTAGAGAACCATGACATTCTCTCTTTTTCCTTCTGCTTTTACTCACTTCTTTCACACAAAGGTTAGTTGCGTTAGTTATACCCTCTCTTACTGTTGCCCACTGTGCCTCCACCCTTCCCTTGAAATCCTCCCCTTGAGGCACTTTCTGAGGCAGTCCTCCATTTCTTTAAAATCTGCCTTCCTAAAGTCCAAGACCCTTATCCTTATATGGTTAGCCTCTGTTCCTGCCTTCTAGTTAAACCACACTGTACAGTAATCACTGGTTCCCAGGGGAATACCCACTGTGACATAAGAATGATGTTCCTGTTTATAAGCACTAGCTCCAGGCCTCCAGAACTGCCCCATCCTTAGTGGGTTCTGTGACTAGCTGCCTGAGAAAAACCCTTTTTGGGAGTCCAGAACAGCCCTACTCCTTGCAAAAGTTGCTGTTGGAAGGCTCCCCTTCACGTCTGGCAGATTGAAGTCACCAACTAGCAGCACCTCCTCTGTAGATCGGGGCCAGGGAGGAATGACCATTTTGATGACATTGGGAAATCTAAGGAGTCCCAATGGCAGGGCTGTCAGATCATGGCTTGTATATGCCTCAAGGTCAAGCACTTGGATCATCTCCACAATGAATCATTGGTACAGGGTACACTCAGCAGCAGAAAGGAGGTAGACGATGATTTGTTATCCTCACCAGAAGATGTCGATGGAGACAAGGTGTTGCCTCCAGGTAGTGTCAGTACTGGATAGAAGGGCCTGTACTTGGCCCAGATGAACACCCTATAGCAGTCATCTAAGGCACTGACCTTCAACCGGTGTTGTTCCCATGGTAGAGGCCCCTCAGGACCTATCAACAAGATCATCTTTTACAGGAATCAATGAGGCCCCTCCAGAAGGTATTGAGACTTCAGGTCTCTGGGGCCTTGTCCTGGGCTTCAGAACTGCATAGGGGGCTTTGTCTGAGGAAAGGGCCTAGAAGAGTCACCCAAAGAGTGTCTTCCTACATCCAAGGAGTTAATAGATCAGTGCCCATGGGGGTAACCCCCAGGTGAGGAGACTGGTGCTGTACAGGTCCCACAGGGTGACTCCTGTCCTCACCAGTGACAATGCTGTCCATCAGTTCCAGTGAGAAGCAACTTCAAAGGCATCATCTGACTGTGAGTCTATGCTACCTGTGACACTGTTCTCAGGATCAGTACCATCCTTAGAGACTGGCCTCCCCCCATTACCGCAGTTGACATCATCCTTGTCTCTTAACTTGGTATCGACTTTGAAGCCACATTTAGTGCCATCACCCTCCTTGGTGTCACAGGCAACATTATAGTCAGGAATGATCTCCAAGATGACATCCTCATCGGCACCTCACTTGGAGCTGGGCCCAGGATCGACACCATGGCTGTTGCCATCACTGTAACCATGCTTGGAGGTGTCCCCCTCCTAGTTGTCATTAGCAATATCATGGATGGGGCCAGTTTCTGAAGCAGCATCAGGGTGACCAACAGCCTCTGTGTCAGTCCCTCCTCTGACACCATGAACAGTGTCAGAGGGGGGACTGGCATTGTCCTTAGGGTCACAGAGTCAAAATAATGAGCTCTTGAGAAAGACTGCAATATGAAGCAACAATGAAGGTTTGTAAGCAAAAGTTGCTTCCTAATAAAAACTCTGCCAGTGTTGAAGCGATGGGGCTTTTGGCAACGGCTCAGATCATTTGGAGTTGGGATTATTTGCACTTTTGCTTGCAAACCTTCATTTTTGCTTCATATTGCTATTACCAGGAATTTACCTCGGTACCAGGAATTCACCTCAGTGTTGCTTATGCTACATTATACAATGGCAAGAAAAATTCTTGGACTGTGATTGGTCAGTTTGGGGCTGGACCCATGGCATTATCCCAGCCTAACACCACAGGTCTAGTCTCAGCACTGTGAACCAATGTAGATGACCATTAGGATGACCATTAGTTACTCTTTTTTTGCATCTCCTCTGAAGAAACAAAAATATTTTTCCACACTAATAAAAACATTCTTTAAAATTCTTTTTTTATTTTATATATAACAACATGCCATTGTATAATAGGAATAATGCACTCCAGGGTGTGTGTCATGCTGGGATAACGCCACGTCTGGGGCACTGGACGCACTCAGCCTGTGGCCTCATGCCCAACCCCCCCCAGGCATGGCGTTTTCCCAGCACGACACACACCCTGTCATGCATCATTCCTTTATTGAATGTGACAGTCACAGCAATTTTGGTATCTGACCTCATTTGTGTTTCTCTAGTGCTCATTGGTTTGACTCTGTGTTTCTGAGCCATGACCCTGCACTGCTAGCATAGCAGTACCATGTCTGTGTGGGTTGTCCCTTGGGTCACCTGCTGTGTCATCACTGCCAATGGTGACAACAGCATTGGTGATACCAGAGGATGACATCAAGGTGTCCACCAGTGTAGACTGAGCATAGAGTTTAGGCCTCATCACTGAGAGCTCAGGGCAGGCAGACTTTGCAGAATTCACCAACCACCCAGAAGGAGTCCACCAGACCCATCCACTGCAGTCTTGGATGCATCAGTGCAGTAAGGTCAAGGAGAATTCCATATTTCCATGGAACCAGAGGCCCAGGGGAAGGGCCTAAAGACCTTACCTTGGATGTAAGTGTGCAATGTCTGCCTCTGAAGATGGGGATCGAATTACCCCACTTCAATGTGCAGTTTTTCAGGATACTGCAGTTCATGGAGGAGCAGGCATCGCAAGCATCTATTTTGTGCTGAGGTGCAAGGTGAGCCACACAGATTGGATGCCGATACATAATAGCTATTTGTTTTTCAAAGGGGCACAGACATATAATGGGTAGCTGTCGTACTTTCCTTTTCTTCAATGCTGCCCCTTTCAACTCGGCTTTTGAATCATGTGGAAAGAAAGACAAAGAAGAGCAACACTGTAAATTAGAAAACTATGGTGATGCAGTAGAAAATGACAATGATGAGGAGAACTGAGGAGTGCTCCCACGGTGTGCTCTCAAAAGCAGGAAGAACAGAACTGAGGTTGGTGAGGGAGCTGGCAATGGTTATTGCAGCACATGGCACCACGTGGAGGTGTGCATGCACTGTGCCCAGTAGCCACTGCAAGCCTCCCCCAGCTAAAGCTGTACTACTGGCCCTACTGGCTCCAGACCAGACTCATAAGTGGGAATCAATGGCAAAGATTGATTATTGAAAGATTTACTGTACCCAGTGTTACCATCCTGAACTTTTTTGCCTCAATGTATCTGTTCAGGTACCTTAAATCTAGAATGGGTTGCCATTCTCAGTTTTTCTTGTGGGTTAGGAAGCATCTTGAAAAGAGGCCCCTGCCCTATGGTGATGCAGGGACCTTTCTACTGCCTTTGCTTCCAGTAACTTCATTACTGCTAGTTCCAACAGAATTATTTCTGTTGGTGAAAGAGCAGAATTTTTGGTCTCTGCAGCTTGGGAAACCTCTGAAATTGCAGAGACTGCTCTTGGTCCACTGCTTCTAGGATCCATTTGCCTCCAGTGATTTTTTTTCACAGTTCTGTAAGTAGTGGATCAGTCTTCCTCCTACTGGTAATGGCTGACTAGCAACCTAGGCAAAATTGTCAAGGGTTTTGGTTTGCCTGTGGTTTAGGGGTTGGTGCTGCAGCATGCTTGTACCCTTTATGCTCCTACCCTGTAGTACCCTCTCTGAGGCTGGTACTTATAGTCGGTATAGAGTCTGGGATAGTAGCCTCTGCCCCTGCCTCTTCATCCATAATGCTTGAATGAAGTGGAGATCTTTTCCCTTTTTGTAGGGTTCCTGTAAGTGGTTCTGTATTCATCCACTTGTTTCACATATATGTAACCACCTCCACCCGCAAGGTGTGAGACTACACCTGTTTAATAATACTTTGGCAAAGTCTAAGGCCTTCAGGTGATTGTCTCCTGGGCTTGCTTGGTATTGGAGGTAATATAACAAGCATTTGTCAATGCCAAAAGTTGTCTTGCTGGCATTGGCATTGTAGTCTGCAGAGCTAGAGATACATAATAGGAATGGCAGTGAAGTATTGAAGTGAGGCCAACCCACACCCACTCTGTAGAGCAACAGGCATTGGGAGGGTGTGCCTTTGGGTCATCAGCTATAATGCTTATGTCATTGTACCTCACCCTACCCTGTAGACACTGACAAGTGTCATGGTGTGCTTTGGGGTCTTTGGGCATTATACTTACCCCATTCCATAAGGAAATACGCTGACGTGGGTGCAGCATAGGAGAATGGGGTGAATTTATGGCCGAACAGTGCAAGGCACACCATGATGCCTGTCAGTGGCTGAGGGTTGGGAGTGGGGGTAGAATGGTGTGAGCATTATATCCGATGATCCCAAGTCATACACCTGACACCTGTCAGTCTGTACTGGGTGGGGTGCTACAGTTGGAAACCCTAACACCGTAGGTGTGCGGTGGTATTTTCACTCCAAATTTTCAACATAGGCTGTTTGTGAACCCACCTCATGAAAAGCAGCACAATCAGTTTGGTAGCTGAAAGCTGGTTTTGCACAGTGGCTATGCCATTTAGCGACACAGGGACAAAAACACATTTTGGGCAGGATGTGGAGAATGGCAACTACATTGTTCATGAGGAGATGTAAAAAATGGCAACGTTGAAAGTCTGGAATGAAAATATGAAAAATTGGTGAAGTCATGAGCATGCATAGAAAATGCACAACACACGTCCGTACCAATTATTTTTGGGAGTTTATTAGCCACATTTTTAACATAGGCATTTTGGGACCTCCCACATGAACAGTGGCGCTGTGATTTTGTTAATCTGTCCCAAAAGTTGATTTCCCACAGCGACCACACCATTGTGTGCCACAGGTGTGGAAACACATTTTGGGCAGGATGTGAAAAATGACAGCTGTACTGTTCATAAGGAGGTGTGAAAAAATGCCAGTGTTGAAAATCTGGCATGGAAATATTGCAAATTTGCGAAGTTGCAAGGGTGCGTGGAAACTGCGCAACGCACGCTTATAACACAGTCATTTTATGGACTTTCGGCACCAAATTTTCAAAATAGCCATTTTAGGACCTCTACTCATATGTAGTGTCACCATCATTTCCTCAAACTGTTCCGAAAAGTGATTTCGCACAGCAAACGCGCTGTTCTGCGCTGGATGTGCGAAAAGACATTTTGTCAGGATATATAAAATGACTGCTGTACTGTTCATAAGGAGGTGTGGAAAAATGCCAAGTTTGAAAATTTGGAGTGTAAATATTACAAATTTGCGAACTTATGAGCGTGGCGTGCAAACTGCGCAACGCACTCTCATAACTCAGTCATTTTATGGAGTATCATCATAAGATTTTCAACATAGGCATTTTAGGACCTTCGCTCATGAACTGTGTCACTGTCAGTTTTGTAATCTGTCCTGAACACTGATTTCCCACAGCGACTGCGCTATTCTGCACTGGAAGTGTGAACACACATTTGGGCCAGGATGTGAAAAATGACAGCTGTACTGTTCACAAGGAGGTGTGGAAAAATGCCAATGTTGAAAATCTGGCATGAAAATATTGCAAATTCACAAAGTTATGAGCATGCATAGCAACTGCGCAACGCATGCTCATAAAGCAGCCATTTTTTGGATTTTTTCCACCAAACTGGCAACATAGGCTTTTTGAGAACCCACCTCATGAACACTGGCACTGTTGTTTCATTAATCGGTCCTGAAAGGTGATTACACAGTGACCACAAAATCATCTTTCAGGGCCGAATAACACCATGACAGTGGCAGAATTCATGAGGAGGGATCCCAAAAACCCCCATGTTGAAAATGTGATGCACAAATTCCAAAAAATGCCTGAGATATGCATCAAAGTTGAAAAAACCCTATTTATGCCATTATACAGCTTACCGGCATGTCGTCAGTTCACGGTCAGCTTTGAAGAGTGCAGACGTGTTCCCAGTCCACCGAAGATCATCGCGCCAGACTCCGGAGGCATGGGGTGAGTGAGGTGGGGATGCAGGATGCATGAGGTGGGCACAGGGTTGCGGGAGGGGTAAGGATAAGCGAGGACTGTTTTCTTTTTCAGCTTTAAAAAACATCATGGGACTTTTTTTTGCAGGGCATTTGGCACGCTGGGGTGGGCTCCCAGAGTGCCACCTGCCTTTGGGGGGATGGGGATTCTGTAGCTGATGAGGGATTGGGCACACCCATTGGCACATACTGGGGAGGACAGATGAGCCGAGGGGATTGGGCACCCCCTGGGCAAGCAACTAAAGGGCTGGGGGACACATTATGCAGATGGGGAGTGGGCTCCCCCGTCAGCAAAGGAAAACTGGTGGGGTGCGCATGATGCAGAGAGGGATTGACCACCCCCTCAGCATACATTGTACATGTGAGGGGGCACATTATGCTGATGAGGAGTGGGCTCCCCCATTGGCATTGTGACAGGCAGCGGCTGCAGGCCACTGCCGCCATGTTGCCTGTCGTCGGGGGCCGTGTTGTGGTCACACTGCATGACAGCTTCACTCTCATTGCAGCGGACCTTTTCTTTGTTCTGGTGGCCACATTTGGTTTGTGTGAGGTCAGAGCCTGCTGCTGGCTGATTGGGGAATGAGGGACGCACCTTCTGATGCTTGCTCTGCATTCGCCCAACACTGGCTGCACCTCCAACTGTGCTACCACTGCAAGATGTTGGCTGGCATGCAAGCGCACGAGCCAGCATAACAATGGTGTGGTACCTCCATCTATGGGGATTCTTTTGACAGATAGCTGGCAGGGTGCTGCCCCACAGAAAATGAATGTAACCCCCACCATTGTGACAGAGAACCTTTATGATTATACAAAACCCCAAACTTATACTCCATGCATGCGAACACAACAATATGCAAAACACAATAAATTGTAATGTAAAGACAAAAAATATTTATTAGAGGGAGAGCAACAGTCTCAGGATAGAGGAACTGAATGGATTAAATGCACTGAAACAGTTCTGAGATCATTCCCCAAATCCCACCCACCTCTGGTGAGTACCCACACAATATTTACAGTTCCTCCTACTGGTGTACCAGTACCCCAAGTCCCTTGGAAGCTCACAATGCAGTCCCTTTTATCCAGTACAGACACTGCCTAGAGGCAGCACCTCATCTCCATCGACATCTTCTGGTGAGGACAGCAAATCATCTCTCTACCTCCTTTCTGCTGCTGAGTATTCCCTGTAGCAGTGATTCCTTGTGGAGATGATCCAGGTGCTTGACCTTGAGTCCTGTACAAGCCATGATCTGACAGCCCTGCCATTGGGACTCCTCAGAGTTCCCAATGTCATCACAATGCATTAACTGTGTGCACACAGTGAGCGGTTGCAGGCTTGATGTTGGACTACAGTGTGGTACAATATGAAGGCTGGTGGTTGGGGATCCCAAACAAATTATTCAACACAAATGCTAGTTGCTCCTGGATGTTGCAGTTCTGTAAATGGACTTTGAATAATAATCATGCAGAAATGCCCAGCAGTTACTCTTATTTGTTCCTGACTAGAAGAATAATTGAAGAGGTACTGACCCAGTACTCATGACCTTAGCAGACTCTGCAGGCTGGCTCTGTCGGGATGTCTTCCTCAGGACTGCAGATGCAGACGATGGAACAGTTGTCTGTGGACCCAACACATTTCTGGTTGGGGAGGGGTGTGGGCCATACTGCTCTCTGATGTTCTCTTCACCCCGCAAGTGACTTGCCTTCACCCACCCCCAAGGAGTAGGTAATCACTCAGGGCCCCAGGCGACTTAAACCCTCTGTCAGGACATGTCCTGATAGCTCACAAAGCCCAGGGCAGGAGCTTTGGTGTTATTCCTGGAGGAAACGGAAATAATTTTGCAAAGAGTCTTTAAACAGCTTTCTTCCACATTTGTGGCTGCCTGCTGACTTTTCTCACTGGACTTTCTCCTTATGTCCTACAGACAAATCTACTCTATTGCACATGTCCCACCCTTGTATAGAAATCTAGGGATCAAATGTCAGTGGCTAGCATCTCATGCATTATTCATTATGCTAAACCCCTGGATTTCAGTGGCTCTCAGTTCCTGGGGAAAAGTATGCATACTAAGTTTTGCAGAGCTGAGCTAGCCTCCAGATTGTTATTGGTTTCACAGGGGCAGAATGTACTGAAACCGGAGCGCATTTGCTGCTGGCTGGCTGGCTCTGCAGAGCTACACACAGGAACACCCAACATTCCCAGGCAGTTGAGTCTCCTCTGACCCCTTTTCAGTAGTCCTGGGGCTAGAGAAACTACAAACATGGATGCTTTTGTAGTCTTTCACATCTTCTATTTTAACACATTTCCGTCCCTTGGTGTGGCTTCTGGCCATCAGGATCAATACTTCCCAGTCTCTGCTGCCATCTGGTGGGAACCCAGTCTCTGCTACCATCTGGTGAGGCCGGGGGGGGGGCGGTGAATTGGTGGCAGGGGAGCTCTGTTGAGTGTCCCCAAAGTTTATGCTCCAAGGGAAAGAGCGGGTTTGCATTTTGTGCAGCTTTGAGAGCTGCTTGAAACTGTGCAACCTCTTTGCTGTGGGCTCCCTGATCCTGAAGGCAGTCCAGTGGCTGGCTGAACAAATAGATGTGTTGGCGTGCTGGCCATGGTGAGGAGGATGCCGGACAAGCCCACAGAACAAATGACAGTGTCCACTCCAGCCCTGTGTCCCGCAGCTGCAGTCTGAACCAGGGTGAAAGAGTGGTGCAGGGGAAGGCAGCAGTGCTCCAGGGAAAGCCAAAGGTAAGTGCCATTTTTGGAGGGGGTTACATATAACTCTGTTTTGTCACAAAATAAAAAATGTCCTTCAAAGGTGGAATTAGTGACTTTAGCCTGGGTGTCCTCAGTAAAGACTGTGGCCCTTAGCCAGGCTAACCCCCTCAGGGACACGCATGCATCAAAACTCTGATGCTAAGTCATTGACAGGGCTGAGTGAATAACTTATTTTGAATATTCAGCTGAATATTCATATTTGGGGCCCCAAATATTTGGAAATTCAGTATTTGTATTCATTATTCCTATACCTGTGGAGGGAATGTTAAAAAACAGCCCGAGCGCTCCTGCTCAGCCCAATCATGTTAAAAACTCCCATCCCCCCACCCTCTGCAAGTTAGCCTACTCCTACTCCTCTCCCCAGCACCTATGAAGCTTTAAAAAGATCATCAAAAATACTCCCATGATGGCTGACTAGCATAATCCTACCACCTCTATGGCTGGCCGCCATCTCTTCTTGCCATTTTTTTAATGAAAAAAAAAAAAATCACCCCTCCAACCCCCTCCACGGCAGCTCCCAAATTCCACCCTCCAGTCATCCTATACTTCAATGTCTGAGCAAGTAGTTAACACACCAATTAATCTTTCAGATATAAAGGACAACAGACTGCATTTTCTTCCAACTGTAAGCAATTCCATCAACGTCAATGAATCTGCTTACTTTGCACTTCCATGCACTCTGCTGCACATTTGCAGCCACTACAGGGAAACTCACTCTAAGCTGATCTGCCACTATATTCCTGTCTCTTCCTAACCAAAGCCACAGCTAACCTTTTGTCAACTTTTGACTCCAGTTAAAATTCCTCCTTTCCAGCAGTTATTCTCTACCCATCAACCTGAATCTGATTCAATTTTTTCTCGACAAAGGCTTCCATACCAGATGTCATTCCATGCCATCCACCTCAGTTATTTGTTCTAACTCTTCAGTCTCCTACTATAGATACAGACATCTCAGGACAAACTGCTTGACATTTCTGATCTGGTCTCTTCCTTCTCATCCATATGACCCTGCACAAACAAAAACTGTTATCCTTACTAGGACACCTGGTGTTTGAGAAGAGGATTATTCCTTGAGGAAAACATATCATATTTCTTGTTAATATGGCATATTTAGTCACTACTCTGGATTATCTCCTTACCATCACTGCTTCAGCTTGTTCAGATCTCGTCTCGTGGCCACAGTTTCTCTTGGACTGGAATGGCGTGTCCACGCTTGTAAAGATCCAGCTCCAGAATCGAAGACAGAGGTTTCATTGTTGAACCCCATCCTAAGATTTTGTGGCATTTTGTGGCCCAGTTAGGTTTGTTTGTCTAAAGCTCATCAGAAATTCAAGATATTCCTAATTTTCAAGTCCATGTCTTCCTTGTCTAAACTTTATTCCATTGCACAGCTGCTCTCGTCTGGGATCACCTTTGGATCAATCAACCTGTCATATTCTATTCTGATAACCAAGCAGCCTCAGCCATAACAAATACAGGTCAATCTTCCTCCTCCATAATGAACTTCCGAGAATATCAACAGCACCTCTTTATGCAATTCAGAACTTCCATCCTCAAGTTATGACTCCTCCATCAAATTCTAGGATCTGCATACTGCTCAAAAGCAATTAGCCTGTCAGCCACATCTTAACACTCACAAGCAATCAGCCAGTCAGCTGTATCATACTGCTCACAAGTACCTGGCCAGTCAACCGCATCATACTGCTCACAAGTACCTGGCCAGTCAACCGCATCATACTGCTCACAAGTATCTGGCCAGTTGACCACATCATAATTCTCACAAGTATTTGGCCTGTCAGCCACATCATACTGCTCACAAGCACTTGACCTGTCAGCCACATCTATTGATCTTAAATATTAGGCTTGTTGGCCAATATTATCAGACAGTATACTGTATACAGGGCATTCAGTTTACCTTAATATTCATCCATCCTAGCTCATTCTTATCCAGTCCAGCAACTAAAGCATTCCTTCAAGACAGGGGAGGCAAGATGGCAGATGCATGATCATGCCGTGAAGCTGCTCCCCGACCCACTCTCTGATGAGTTTGTCCCTGGAATAACTATTGTACAAGCCATATGTAGAGTTCAATCTCTGAATATGCAAAACATTTACCAGAGAACTATTGTGCTTTAGCATTAGATGCTAGTAAAACTTTCGATATAGTAAACAGAACATACATGATGCAGGTACTAAAGTTATTGGGAATCCCAGCTCAGTTATTACCAGTCATTTCACAGATATTATAAAAAGCCTATAGCAGGTTTTTGATCAATCAAAATATAACTGAAGGTACTGATACGCTTATCAGAGTAAGACAAGGTTGCCCTCTTTCTCCTGCTGTTTTCATACTTTGACTTGAACCTTTATTACAGGCTATAAGGAACAGCAATAGAACAGAAGGAATTATAATAAAAGATGAAGAAATTAAGTTGAGCGTATATGCGGATGACACCTTTATTATGTTTAAAAACATAGGGCCCCATATTCAAAGCTGGCCGGATGCACGCACAAAATGATAAACTGCACAAATAAAATGGGCCGGCTGGCTCTGGCACCATATTCAAACAGACTGCATGATCTGAACAGATCATGCAATCTGTTGAATATCGAACCCTGGATGTACAGAGCACAGCTAGGGGGTCCTAAGATCTGTGTGTAGTGCATCCAGGGTGCGGGGCTGAGGACTGCCCACAGATGAATGCGTGGCACATACCTGTGTGTGCCACAACCCCCATGTGAGATATTCAGTCCAAACATACAAATGAGCCCATTGGGCATGCATGGCCCAAAGGGGCCATTTGCATGTGCATTATGGACTCATTTGCATGGCTGCACCTGGCGGAATGCGCCGGGCCAGCCCCCCCCCCAGCCCCGATCTGCATAAAAATAAAGAAGTCTAGTCCAGAGTGACCCTCCAGCCCCAAACACAGTTGTCATGAAATAAATTCCTGATCCACTTTCCCTGGTAGTCATGTGGCCCTCCTCCTCAGCCCTGATCACAGTTTATATAAATTAAAACCCTGATCCCCCATTCCCTGGTAGTCAAGTGACCCCCCACCCGTTAACCAGTGACCACCACCCGCTCCCCCAACCCGACTGGAGCCTGCAGCTGGCTGTCCCACCTCACCGCACTGGCCAGCAACTCACTGAACTGTAGAGCATCAGGCATTATATAGGCACACCCACCGGCTGACCGGGTCAACCAGTGGGTATGTACTATATAATGTACAGTGCTTCTGCACAGTTCAGTCAGTGGCAGGTAAGTGCAGTGTGAGTTGGACTGTGCCACTCACTGGCTCTGGCCATGTTCGGGGTGGAGTGGTGTGGTGGATCACTGGCTAATGGGGTGGGGGGCCCACTTGACTACCAGGGAATGAGGATTAGGGTTTTTAATTTATATAAACTGTGATTGGGGCTGAGAAGGGGGGCGCCTGACTATCAGGGAGAGGGGATCGGACTTTTTTTTAATGAAAACTGTTCTCTGAGCAGTGGAGAGGGTCACAATAGACTACCAGGGAAAGGGGATCGGGAATTTATTTTATGACAACTCTGCTCAGGGCTGCGGGGGGGGAGTCATACTAGATTACCAGGGAAAGGGGGTCAGGAAGAAAAAATTACTCACCTTAGTAATGTTGTTTCTTCTAATGGAGTCTTGCTGTATTCTGACATATGCAGTGATGTCCAACCTTTGAACTGCCCCGGAGATGAAAGAGTTAACTTTCCATGCCAGGCATGGAAGCTGAGCTCGAGCTCGGTTGACACTCTGTCTGTTGCTGTTTGAACTCAAACCGTCAGATCTTTAGAGCTATACTCACTGGGTGTCCTGTGTGGAAACTGTAAACTTACACTAGCCAACTGGCTACTAAATATAATAAAAAGATTTTTTGGTCCCAAAGCAAAGGCTCAAGTCAGGAAACCCAAAAAAATAAAACAAAACACAACACCCACACACCCAAACTAAAGGGGTGAGAAAAGAAGGGGTTGGGGCACCTCCCGAGTGCCAAAACTGCTACTGCCCACCCACATCCCAAAAACCAGGTTCCGAGAGGAGAGGCGGGGAGGGAGGTCAGAATACAGCAAGACTCAATTGGAAGAAACAACATTACTAAGGTGAGTAATTTTTTCTTCAAACAACATGAAGTCTTGCTGTATTCTGACATATGCAGACTACCAAGCAGTAACTCCATGGAGGAGGGACAGAACCTACTTTGGAAATTGGCTCTGAAGCACTGCTGTGCCAAACCGAGCATCACTCCTAGCCTGGATATCCAGAGAGTAATGCTTGGTAAAAGTGTGTACTGTTTTCCAGGTGGCTGCTTGACAAATCTCTAAGATAGGAATATCCCTGGCAGCAGCCAGGGAAGCAGCTGTACCTCTGGTTGAGTGAGTCCTCAGGCCTGAGGGTGGGATCCTACCTAGTTTTTCATAGCGAAATTGAATGCAAGAGACAATCCACCTGGCAATAGATCTCTTAGTGGCAGGTTTTCCCTTACCAACCTCATCATAAGTGAGGAACAGTTGGAGGGAGTCAAACCTGTGACCCTTGGTGTGCTCTATGTAGTAGCTAAGGGCCCTTTTCACATCCAAACTGTGCAGCCTCCTCTCCCCAGAGGAGGAATGGTCAGTGAAGAAAACAGGAAGAAACATAGACTGGTTAAGGTGGAAATCTGAAACCACCTTAGGCAAAAACTTTCTATTAGTCCTGAGGACCACCTTATCTCTATGGAAAGGGATAAAATCAGGTTCCACTGACAGGGCCTGTAACTCACTTATGCATCTGGCAGAAGTGATGGCCACCAAGAAAACAGTTTTCCAAGTCAAGTACTTAAGCTCTGCTGAGGACAAAGGCTCAAAACGGGGTTGCATAAGCTGAGCAATGCAAACATTAAGGTCCCAAGCAGGGGCAGGATCCCTGAAGGGAGGATTGGTATGCAGCAATCCCTTGAAAAATTTAGAAAATACAGGATGAGCTGAAAGGGAAGAGTGCTTGCCTGCTGAGAGGACGGCAGAGACAGCTGCCAGATGCACTCTTAGTGTAGCTGGTCTGAGTCCAAAGCTATTGAGATGAACCATATAGTCAAGGACTGTGGGCAGGCCAGCAGACTCTGGAGAAATATGCTTCCCAGAGCACCATATAGTAAATCTTTTCCACTTGGAATTGTAAGTGTTTCTGGTGGAAGGCTTTCGAGAAGCCTTTAAGATATCCAGAACACCTTGAGAGAAGTGCAAATCTGCAAACTCTAACTCTTCAAGAGCCAGGCCTTGAGATTGAGAGACTTGAGATTTGGATACCAAACCCTCCCCTGAGCACATGTTAACAGGCTGTAATTCCTGGGAAGAGACAGGGGAAGGTGGACTGCTAAGGACAACAAGAGAGGGTACCAGAGCTGTCTGGCCCAGTCTGGAGTAATCAGAATCACCTTGCAGGGTTGAGACCTGATTTTGACTAGCACCTTGAACAGGAGAGGGAAGGGGGAAAAGCATACAGGAACTTCCCTTCCCAATTGAGAAGAAGGGCATCCAGGGGGACTGAGCCCAACACTGGGGGCCTGTAGCAAAAGAGAGGAAGTTGGTGATTGTCTGGGGCTGCAAAAAGATCTAGCTGTGGGGTGCCCCATCTGGAGAAGATCACCTTTAAAATCAGGGGATCCAGGGACCATTCGTGATGGCCCTGAGATATCCTGCTGAGAGCATCTGCCAGGACATTGTCCTTCCCTGGGAGGTGCACTGCTGTAAGAGAGGCATTCAGGGAATAGGCCAGAGACCACAACTTTATTGCCTCTGTGCACAAGGCTGTAGACCGAGTGCCCACTTGCTTGTTGATATACCACATTGTGGTGGTATTGTCTGTCCTGATCTGAACCACTTTGTTCTGAACAGACTTGGAAAAAGCTTGAAGTGCTAGAAACACTGCTCTGAGTTCCAAAAGATTGATGTGAAGCAGAGATTCCTGAGGAGACCACAGCCCTTGGGTGGCCAGTTCCCCCAAGTGGGCTCCCCACCCCAAGAGGGAGGCATCTGTAGTAAGGATTAGAGAATGAGACTGAGTGACAAAAGGAACTCCCTGTCTTAGATTGTCCTGATTCTGCCACCACTGTAATGCCTGGATCAGGGTTTGAGTCACTGGGATTAGTTTGGTCATAGGATCCTTTTTCTGTGACCAGAAGGCTCAAGTGGAACTGAATGTCCCTCATTTGAAATCTTGCTCCATGAACCACTGTTGTAGAGGCAGCCATGTGTCCCAGGAGCTGCAGAAAATGCCTTGTTGGTCGAGACACCTGGAGGGTGAATGAAGAGGCCAGTGAGATAAGGGTCCTTGTCCTGTCCAGGGAAGGAAGGCTTTGCCTTTACTGTATCCAGCTCTGCCCCTATAAGGTGAGGAGCTGCACAGGCTCTAGAACTGACTTTGAAAGATTCAGAAGGAAACCTAGAGAAGTGAGCAGTTGCTGAGTTATCTGTAGGTGTGACTTGACTTGGTCTGGAGACTGGTCTACTATGAGCCAGTCGTCCAGGTATGGAAAGATGGAGATCTTTTTTCTCCTTAGGAAGGCAACCACTACTGCCAGGCATTTTGTGAACACCCTTGGAGCAAAAGTTAAGCCGAAGGGCATTGCTCTGAATTGATAATGGCCTGAGGGCAGCTCGAACCTAAGGTACTTTCGGTGGGAGCTTCTGATAAGAATATGGAAATAGGCATCCTTGAGGTCCAGGGAAATTAGCCAGTCCCCTGGCCTTAGAGAGGGTAGAATTATTCCCAGAGTCACCATTTTGAACTTTGGCTTTGAAAGGTGCTTGTTTAAATATCTGAGATCCAGGATGGGCCGCCATTCTCCTGTCTTTTTGGGGGTTAGGAAGTACCTGGAGTACAATCATTTTCCCTTGTGTAGGAGTGGAACCCTCTCTGTGGCTCTCAGAGCCAAGAGGGAAGAGACCTCTGCCTCTAGGGCAAGTGCCTCTGAAGGACTTGTAGGTGGAAAGGATCTGGTTCTCACCTTTGGAAATTTTTTGAAGCTGAGAACCAGTCCCTGGCTTACTACTTCCAGGACCCATTTGTCTGATGTTAAAGACATCCAGTCCTGGACAAAGTAAGCCAGCCTGCCCCCTGCAGGTGGTGGAGAATCAGCCCTGGCAAACCCATCAGGGTGCCTGTTTGGCAGGGGCTTTAGGCTGAGGGGTGGAAGCAGGCCTGCTTGTACCCCGTCTGCCTCTCCCTCTGAAGAACCCCCTATGAGCATAAACAGAAGAGGAGGCCTGGGCTTGGTAAAAAGGCCTATGAAAAGGCCTGCCCCTGCCCCTGGAATGCTGCCTCTGGGGGAGTGGCTTGCCTTTCCTTGGCCTGAGCACTCCTATAAGTGGTCCTGTATTCATCCATTTTCTTCATGTAGTTCTCTGTTTGCTCCCCAAACAAAGAATTACCCACAACAGGAAAATCCATGGCCTTAGTCTGGGTATCTTGAGACAGGCTAGTACATCTGAGCCAAGCCATCCTATGAAGGGCCACAGATGTAGCCATGACTCTAGATGAAACATCATTGGAGTTCCCAGCAGCATGGAACTGCACCTTGGATGCCTCAATACCATCCGCAGCCATCTGCTCCAGCTCCTTGGCAAGCTGGCCAGGGACCTGTTTAGCTAAAGCCATTACAGTGTCCCATCTAGATTTCTGATATCTAGCTGTATAAGCCACATAATTAGCCTGCCTGAGTCCCAAGGATGCTGCCATGTACTGTTTCTTTGCCATGGCATCAATCCTCCTGGGGTCCTTATCTGGGGGGTGTGAAGTCAAGGGTATATTTGCCTCATCACAGGCAGCAGCCTGCACTACCCCAACATGGCTGCATTGCTGGGTAAGGAACTCTGTATCTGAGCCTGAGAGAGTATACCTCTTGTCCATTCTTTTGTCCACAGGAGGTATAGAATTAGGAGTCTTTAAAATTTTTATTGTCTGTTTCCCAAAGGACTTATGAAGGAATAGACAGCCTCCTGGACTCTGGGATATCCATCATTTCAACATAGTCAGGCTCCTCCTGATCATCTATAGCTTCTTCCATAGGAAGCTGAAGAGTTTCAGCCACTTTTTGTAGAACATAAAATGGGAAGGGACTCAGAAAGCCTAGGAGGAGAAACCCTGAAGGTTTGTCTGGGGAGATGTCGGGTCAATGGGCACATCAGACTTTCGTAATCACCATTACTATCCTCATACTCTCCTTCCTCCTCCTCCGGTTCATAAAAATCTTTGAAATTATAATCTGGAACCGGGGAACCAACCGAACCGGTCCCTTCCGATGGTGCCAGTTCGGTCAGAACCGGGGTTAGCGACTGAACAATCCTTATCGCTTTGGCTATTTCATCAGCAGTCGGAGAAAGAAGTTGTGGATCCGCACTGGCTGATTTATCCCTTCTTTTTCTTTTAACCGGAACCGACTCCTCAGAGTCGGTTCTCCTTTTGCCCAAAAAAGTTTCGCCCTGGTCAGAGGGCACTCCTTCTGGTTCAGTTGGAACCGAACCGGGCTGGCCATCCGGGTCAGCGGACTTCTTGGCCTCCCTTTCCCTGAGTCTCCCAACTCTCTTTTCCAGGGTAGCTGCAGGAAAATTCTTGCAAATCTGGCAGTCTGAATCGAGGTGGTCAAACCCCAGACAATAAACACAGGTGGTGTGGGGGTCAGCCTTAGCAAAGGCTTCCCCACACACACTACAGTGTTGAAACCCAGTGGGCCCGGTTTTTCTTTTGGGTTTCTCAGACATGGCCAGTCCTAACAAAACTTACCCTTTTTTCGGCAATCCACCAGGCAAGACACCCTTATCGGTTCCTGACCATGTTACGGGTCGTGGAAAAAAACGTAATGAAATCTGTTTTTTTTAGAACCGATAAGAACTGGTTACCACACTCTAAAAGTAGAATAAACTTTTTTGAACAAACCTGATCGTTTCAAACCGAACTGATCCCACGTTTACAAGTTCCACACAGAAGAACAAGAAAATAAACCTATCTAGTACTCATTATACCACAGACAGAGACTGAACTGACAGGTTAACGGATTAAATTCGGTCGAAAACCGAGGAAAACGGCACTTTAACCGACAAACTTGAACCGAGCAAAGGAGAAATCTCCGGAGCGACTGTTCAGTAGTAGAGTAAAAATCTGACGGTTTGAGTTCAAACAGCAACAGACAGAGTCTCAACCGAGCTCGAGCTCAGTGTTCCATGCCTGGCATGGAAAGTTAACTCTTTCATCTCCGGGGCAGTTCAAAGGTTGGACACCACTGCATATGTCAGAATACAGCAAGACTTCATGTTATTTGAATTTATTTTATGACAACTGTACTCAGGGCTGGGGAGGGGGGTCACACTATACTACTAGGGAGATGGATTGGGAATTCATTTCATGACAACTGTGCTCAGGGCTGGAGGGGGGCACTCTAGACTACCAGGGAAAGGGATCAGGACTTTTTATTATGAAACCTGTGCTCGGGGCTGGGGAGGGGGTCACACTAAACTACCAGGGAAAGGGGTAGACCTCTTTATTTTTATGATGATTGGGGCTGGGGGGGGAAGTGTGTACCAGGCCGTAGACTATGCATGGGGCATCAACCTGCCCCGCGCATTGTTAAAGTAGGGATTCAAAAGTATAACTATGTGCCGGTGCAGCCAGCCATAGATACGCTTGGGGGTTTTTCAGTATTGTGATGCATGGCATTTGTATGCGGGACCTCTCAGTTGCATAGGAGCACCACAATACTGTGCACGGTGGTGCAGTATGGGGTATGCAGTGCATCAGTGGCCTTTGAATATAGCCACGCCACTGACAGCCTGTGCAAGTCTGGAGATGCGCTGCACTTCTTGTCTGATATGTGGCCCATAGCTTCTTCAATACCCGAATTAATAAAATTGACTGGTATATTTTCTAAATTTGCTGGCTGTAAATTGAGTTCCAGTAAATCAGTTATTAAGCCAGTCTCCCACAGGGAAAGTGATTCTGAGTACAACAATTTGGTGACCTTTAAAAAAGATAAGATAAAATATCTGGGAATAATTCTTAACAGCTTCCAAACAAATATTACATTGAATTTCAGCATAGCAAAAGAAAAGATAAAAAGCAAGTTAACTAATTTGCAGAATCTTTCTCTTCCCCTATGAGGGAGGGTGGAAGTGATTAAAATGATAGTCCTTCCTCATCTGATTTTTGTTTTACAAGTGTTATTTGTAGTTCCAGATAGTAAATGGTTCTCAGAAGTAAAACATATTTTGTAAAAGTTTTATGGCGAGGTGGTAAGTCCGGAACTGCATGGAGTTATATTTCAAGTCATAGGACTGTGGGAGAGTTGGGATGCCCAGACCTGTACAAGTACTTTTAGCGCAATTATTAGTTACAGCACAACAATGGGCATTCTTGCCCAGGGTAGACCATGCTATTTTGCAGTGTCTGGTGGATATAACAGGAGGGAAGTTGCAAACAAATGGTATATTGTGTCAGAGAAAACTAGCTTGTAAAGAATTCCATTATTAAATTAATTTTATTATCATTATATATTGATTATACGGCTTATGGAGAAGAACTGCATTCCATAGTTATATGCCAAGTTAAATAACTTTAACCCTATGGGAACCACAACCCTTAAGAAAATGTTTAAAGTACTTCAAAATAAAAACATAAAAAGTTGGATTGATATTATTCAACAGAATAAATTCATTTCCTATAACAAATTTAAGGATCTAGTAGCAGAACATTATGTTAGGGATTGTTTTAATTAGTACCACATTATTTAGAATTTTTCAGTCTGTTATTAAGGATGCAGACATAACAGACGGAATCTACAAGTAAGAATAGAGAAGGAAGTTAAACTGATTTTGCAATATAAAGACTTTTTCTAAGCTTTACAAAAATTTAAGTGGAACATCAAATTGCAAATGGGAAGAATTAAAAATCAACATTTCAAGTCAACAGTGGCAAACTATTCATACTGCTGCAAATAAAAATGATATCTCTGAAAAAAGCTGCAATTAAAATATCATCTCTGAAAAAAATTATATTAAAAGTAAATTAATAAACAGAGCTTATATTATACCCCAAATATTAAACAGAATTAATCCTAATCACTCAAGTGAATGCTGGCATGGATGCAATAAAATAGCAGATTTAACCCCTAATATATTGAGATGTCCATCTATTAACAAATGGTGGCAGGACACTGTAATAATGCTTTCCTAACTCTTAGAAATTGAAATCCCATGTTCCTCTGAGGTACTTATTTTTAATAAGCTTGATAAATTAAGTATTAATACGGAGCAAGGGAAGGTGATCTGCTTAGGACCATGGCAGCAAAAGAATTATCGTGGACTACTGGAACTGTGTAACACCCCACAGTCTATAAAACAGGTTTGGTGGCACAAAATTAAAGAAACATTCATTTTTGAAAGATTATGGCATCAGATTGAATATCCAGATGATGTATTGGGGCAGATTTTCAGAAATGCATGGGAGCTGCACAATAGAATGTGCAGCGCAATGCAGATATGCCAGAGGAAAACGGACACCATATTCAGATGATGTGCCTCTGACATGCGCTGGTGCAAAGCACACTGAATATAGCAATGTTGCACCACTGTGAAACAAGACATGCACTGGCACAACCAGGAATGTGCAGGAGCAAGCAAGGATGCAGAAGCCAGCAGGCAATAGGGGAGCATAGGCAGGGCTGCACAGGAGCAGAGTGCCACACCAGCACAGCCAGACACAAACCACAAGGGCACACTGGCCCGGATGCACTGCAGGGGCACTGGGTGATGGCCCAAACAGGATACCAGGCTGCCAGCAGCAATACAAGGCAAAAGGCACACCAACCCACCCACCTCAAAGACATGCCCATGGACAGGCCACCACCAGTGCACCAGCAACACAATCCCGACAGGCGGGGATGCGGTTGACAGTGGCACAGCCATGGTACCAGGACATCACACATGCACAGAGGACAGCAGAAAAGGGGAGAGGGAGGCACAGGGGAACCAGGGGCAGATGGCCTGCAACCTGGCAAGAACAAGGGCACAGCACACCCAGGGCACACCAGCAGGGCAGCATGGCATGCGAGTTGAAGGGCAACACAGGTAGACAAGGACAAGTGACGCAGAACAGCACACAGGGTAGGGTGTGACCCACTGCCCGTGGCCACGCAGGAGACAGGGATATGGCAAGCAGGCCCAGCGCAAAAATGGGCACCATACAGGGGACACTGCAGTGGGACAGCAAGGGACACACCCATGGACACGAATAAACACCTGCAGCACAGCGCAACATGCCGCCTGCAGAGGAAACACAGACACAGTCATTGTAGAAAAATAACAGCTCTTTAGTGGGCAAACAAAAACAAAGGTGTGCCAACAGGGCACTGAGGAAGTGCAACAGCTGAAACACAGGGAGAGGCAACAGTGGAAGCAGGGGACAGGGACTGGGTGAAGGTACAGTGGTGTGGAAGGAGGACCCAGCAAACAGGGGGTGAGCAGGTGATGACCAGGGAACAATAGTGCTGTGCACATGGATCAGTACCTCCGGACCCTCAGCATTGCCGCAGCCTCTGTACTCATGGCTCCAGTGCCTCTATAGCTGCCAGGTGGCACTGCCCCACCCACAGCAGCATGGACATCAGTTGGTTGTTCTGGTGCAGGAGTCTGGGCGTGATGTGGAAGGCCCCACCGTCGGGATGGACAACATCTCCTGGCCTGAGGCCCAGCCAGACCTAGGAGAAGGGACAAAACAGGTGATAAGTGATATGCCATGAGGAGGCCAGGCCCACCCACCCATGTGCACCAGACAGCATTGCATCTGCCAGTGGATGGACCCTCAAGGGCACGCGTGCACAAAAGACTGCAACAGCCGACCACAGTGCACCCACAGCAGGACAGCCAGGCTACTCTGGGTGACATGCACACAGCAATGCAGTGGACACCACTGTGCAGGTGCATGCCACATGAGGCAGCCTGTAAACATCCTGCAGCTGTCACACACCATGGGGTGTGCATGCATTGCCCCACCCCAATAGGGCAGCACTGTAGTGCCACCACACAGAGGACACATGCATGGTGCCCACACGCAGTGCAGCATGGCAAGGGCTGTGGGGCAGGCACCCATCCATGCAGTGGCCAAGCATGGCGACAGTGCCCACAGTTGGACCCCAGTGCTCTACAGAGCCCCATAGAGGTACTGTATGACATGCAGCACATGCTTATCTGGCTGTCCCTGCACTGGTGCACGGGACAACCCCATCACACCACTGCCTGTGCATGGCTGCAGCCACCCTGGCCCTCTTGCAGTCTTCTGGTCCTGTGGATGGAATAGAGAGAGACAGACACGGACATGAGTTGTATGCCATACACCCCCCAATCCCTTGCACACACGCTGGCACAGCATGGGATGGTACACCGCCTGGTAGTGGGCCTAGGTGCCTGGACAACAGCACCACACATGACAGAGGTGCGTGTGGCAGTCATGCAGGATGCATAGCACCCACCAGCACAGTGCCCTCCCAGGGCAGCTGCACATGCAGCACACCTGGCAGCACAGTACAAGGTCACTATGGTCATTCACAGTATGCATGGGCACCTACCTGGCAGTGGCACAGCACCCCATTGCGCCCTCGCCTGGAGCCTGTGTAGATGTCCTGGATCCCTCCACCAAAGGTCACCATACCGGTGTGCTGACATTGTGGTCCCGGGCATGAGCACACCCATGCAGTGCCTAAGGCCTGCTACCACCCTGTCCCACACCTGGGACCGTGGAACCTGAAGATCCACATTCCCAAACCGTTGGGGCACATAGGGCTTTACCAGTGCAATGAGGCTGCACATCTTCACCTCTGACCAGTTCACAGCATGGTGTGCACATCTCCCAGAACCTATCATATTGCATTGAATCTCCATGTCGTGAAGTGAGTGCTGCAGCCTACACTGCATGCACATGGTAATGCTTGTTTACCATGCACAATAACAGGCTACTATACATGACCATGCAGCACCTGGATGCGCGATTGATGTGCACAGTGTTGGCCTATCACACAGCACCGCACATGCGCACCACGGCATGGCCTGGCGGGGGCATGGGGTCACATCTGTGACCCTGTAGGTGCCATGCATGACCCGGCAGAATGGTGCAGGCTCTGGCTGTGCACTGTCGGTGGTATGGTGCAAATGGTGCCACTGTGCAATGGGTCCTGGTGGAGCGGTGCATCTGGACGCATGGTAGGCACCTGGCGCAGCATGTGCAATGGTGGAGCATCGCACAACACACACGGCCGTGCAACAGGACACTGGACATGGTTCCATTGATGGTGCACATGCGCACTGCGCATGCACCAGACATGCGCTGCACAGATGCTCCAGCACATTCCCATTGTGCAAGGTGCAATATTGCAATATTCAACTGACATATGCAAATAGCCTCATGAGGCAATGCATGTGCAGTCAGGCTCATTTGCATCGCATTACAGTTGTGCAACAGCTCATTTGCATGCTTTGTGCCTTAAAAGCACCACGCTGTAGCACAGGCCACCGACAGGTACTGCAGCCATTAAGGTAAGGGGATGCACACACAGGGAATGGGATGGCCATGCTGACAGACCACCACAGCTCCTGTGTGGGCTTCCAAGCCGCCGATGGGCCTATCCTTCACTTCCACAGGTAGCACCATGTCTGAGGTTGAGGAAGCAGAGGAGCAGGAGTTCCATGCAGGCCCAATTTCATGAAGGAGGAGCACCAGTCCCTGTTTGAGGCCTACCTTGACAGGGAGGCCCTGCTGAGTGCCAGAATGGTCGATCAGGTGGGATGCGGTGGCCACCTATGTAAATGCCCACAGGAGGCATCAGAGGTCTGCACAAGCGTGCAAGAAGAATGTGGGGACTGACAGACGTTGCATCAAGAAGAAGGTGGTGGTCATCAGGGCATCCCACAGCAGGATGGGCAGGGGACCTGGTGATGCCCCTGCACTGTTGGCAATGGAGGAGCTGGTGGTGGTGACCATCAGCCATGCCACCGTTGAGGGCATCCCAGGTGGAGGATTCTAGATGGGTGGCAGCCCTCACTGCACTGTGAGTCACTGTGTGGCACCCAGGGAGGGCGGCCTGCACCAGGCGTGCCAGCGGCTGTGCTACATGGTTCATGTGTGTGTGTGGTATGCGACAGTGCATGGCGCACCATGCAGCTGCTGTACATGGCATGGTGTGCCCCAGGTCAGTGGAACAGCTGCACGGCCACTGTACTGTGGCCAGAGCACATGCTCCAGGGTGTGTCGTGCGGCTGCGCAGATGTATGGTGCTGCATGCCCAGTGCACCAGTGGCACTGCACGGTACATTGAGGCACCCTCTGCAGCACACCACTTCACCACTGGCAGCGCTGTGTGGGGTGTCCCACATGCCAGCCATGTGCTGTAGTTGCACCATGCACCCCCACTATCTAACACAGCTGGCCTGTCATGGGCATTGTTGGTGTCATGTCCACCCTGCTGAACGCTTCTGCCCGGGTGTATATCACTGCATGCCAGCATGGGTGGGCTGCCCAGGCACCATCGCTGGGACCAGGGCCCAACCTTCACAGTGCCATCCCCACCACTGATAATGCCTTTTTGTCTTCCAGCACCATCACGCCTCCGGAGTACATCACAGGATGCCACCATCGACACTGGACTGGAGGAGGAGTTGCCATCCACGTCCACGGGCATCTGGGACAAGGACCATCTGCATTGGAACAGAGTAGGGCTGCTGGACCTATTGGGCCTCAACAATAACGACATGCTGTTGGACTTACTGCTCAACGAGAGCCTGTCCGTGCTGGTCCTGGGCATGCAGCTGGGTGGTTGGTCCAACTCAGATGATGACATGACACTGATCCTGGATGGCACAACCCAGGCAGTGCTGCCCAGGGTACAGGGCCAGACACAGGCAGCGGTGGACACTGGTGGCATGACAGCAACTGCACAGCTGCACCCTGACCATGGCCGCACAGTGGCGTGTGGCACGGCCGCTGTTACTGGCTGGGGGTGCGCTGCCATGGATGCTGGTGCCACGGGGATGGACAAGCTGCTGGCTGGGCAGTGGCAGCAGGATGCAGTGACCACCATGCAGCATGCCACAGGGGCCGCCACTGGTGCGCCCACATATACACCACCCACTGTGCGATCCCCTGAGCAGTGTCCACTGGAGCGAGGCATTGATCAGCATGCTGCGACACCCCCAGCAGGTCAGCATTCACCCCAGGCTGTACAGGGTGCTGACTGGCTGGACGAACACACCAGGCTGCTGTGGGCATCTGTGGAGCACCAGGCGGTGCTTGGGGCTGAGATCCATGCACTGCGGGTTGAGGTGCATCAGTTGGCCTAGCATCAGGATAGTGGATGTGCACAGCTCACTGGAGAGCTCTGGCAGCTGCGGGAGCCCAAGACTGCATCGCTGGACCACATCGCCAGTACCTTCGCTGCCATATTTGCATCACTGGCATCCACTGGGCATGGTCGTGCATGTAGGACTCCCCACAGTGGCACATCCACACCATGGACATGGCGTCTGGCAACCCCTCTACGGCTGATGCCGGGATCTGACATGGCTATCCCTGACACCCCCGGTGCTGATCTCTTTGCCAGTCTTTTCGCCCCAGATAGGACCTGGCCATGTTCTCAGGCCTCCACCCCTGCAAGTGTGTTGGACACACCCCTGGTGGCTGTTGCACAGCCAGTGGCTGTCACACAGCCTGGGCAGGCCTGCCCATGTGGCCATGTTGGCCATGGCACCAAACGGTAGGCCTGCTGGGTGTGCTGTCCTATCCTGCTGATCGCTGCTGTTGTGTAGTGCACACATGTGAGAGTGACGCCCTGTGCATGTGGCGGTCTGCATGTGTGGCATGTGACACGTGCTCCTTCAATGCATACTGTACTGCTGGGCCTTGTGGCATGGGCATGATGATGGCAGCACCATGCTGGCCATGCCTGTGTGCCGGTGTCTTCACTCTGATCCATGCTACATCCCACTGCTCGTGTGAGTGTGTGCGTGTCTGCCCATACCTCTGCACTGTGCTGTGTGCATGTGGCTGTGTGGTTGTGTAGTCCCCTGTGCATGCCATGTGTGTGCCAGTGTCAGTGCATGCATCCCTGAGTGCCCCAGCACCCTGTGGGTGGGTGGGTGTGTGGGGTGGGGGTCCATGCAAGCATAGCAGGTGTGTCTATTCACTTACCTCCAGTCCCCATAGTGCTCCTGTGTGATGGTGGCCCAGTGCCTCCTGGCAAGGCCTGCAAGCCTGGGATCCCTCCTTCCCATGGGTGGCTACATGCCCCCTTCTGACCTGTCCTCCCCATCCTCCTCGCTGTTGTCACCCGCATCCACCTGGACAGCTATCCCATGGTCAATGGCCATATTGTGCAGCATGCAGCAGGCCAGGAATAGGCCAAAGGTTTTCACAGGGCTGTACTGTAGGGCACCACTTGACCTGTCCAGGCAGTGGAAACATATCTTGAGCATGCCAAGCACATGCTTGATAACATTGTACATAGCAGTGTGTGCCTCGTTATATCTCTCCTCCGCAGCTGTGGATGGGCGCCTGTAGGGGGTGAGCAGCCAGGTCCTCAGGGGGTAGGCACTGTCACCTGTATGGGATGAGAGACGGTTATCACTCTGCATTGGTTGTTACCCCCTCACCCCTGCTGCCTGCTGCCACCCTCCCCACTCCTGCATTGTGTGTCGTGGGCCTCTACCCAGGGCACGGCTGCAGCCGTGTCCCTCCCCATGCCATGCTCACCTAGCAGGTGTCCCATGGGGATCTCCCCATGCTCAAATCTCTGGCACAGGCTAGAGCTGTGCCAGATGAATGAGTCATGTGCACACCTGAGGTGTGTGGCGCAAACATTGGTGATGCGCTCCGTGGCATTACACACCACCTGGCAGTTGACCGAGGGGTACCCCTTCCTATTCATGTAGGAGGCCCCCTCCGGGCCAGGTGGTGTGCGAATGGCCACGTGGGTGCACTCTATGGCCCCTATCATGCCTGGCATGTGTGCCACCCTGTGGGAGTCCTGCATGTTTGCTGTATGCTCTGCTTGTGTGCTTGGGAATCGTATGAACTCTGAAACATGTGGCAGCAGAGCGTTGAGGAACTGAGTGAGGAGGCGGGACATGGCTGACTGGGTGATCCCAGTGGTTGGCCCCATTGGTTTCTGGAAGGTGCCTGTGGCAAGCAGGCACATTGCTGCTGTCACCTTGGTCTCCACCCGACATGGCATGACTCCTTCTGGTGGGTGCCTGTAACTCATCATGGCACAGCTCACAGAGCTGCCTCAGAATTGCTCTGTTCAGCCGGGTACTGGCCCATGATCTCGAATATCCCCATAGTCCTCGAGGGTGAGGCTGGCCTTCCTTGGACATGTTGCTGTTCCTCCCTCCTCCTCACACCTTCATTACCGCATCCATATGGAATGGCCCTGCATCCATCACTGCCTGTCTCAGTGTGCTGTGTGTGTGTGTTTGAGCCTCCTTTTATATGCTCAGGTCTGTCTTGTGCATTCTGTGTGTTGCTCCTGACTTGCGCCATGTTTTTTGGCTGAATATGCCATTGCACTGCTTATTCACGGGAACACCCCCTTGTACTTGCGCCACATCCATTACTATTTCACCTCTGCACAGTGCATTTTGAGCTGTGCATTCGCATTGGTTGAATGTGGCTGTGGTGCACAAGTGTGTGGTTGCACCTGTGCATCTCGGTTGCACCTTGCGCAACTGCTCTGAATATTTGGGCCATTGTCAACATCATGGAATTAGTTAATGAGACTGTTTCTCCATTAATGAGAATATAATACTGCAACTGAGTTTATAGGTTTTATTTCACTTTTTCTCCTCCCCTAGAGGGTATGAAGGACTAGTATGACAAGTATGTATTCTGATTGTTGATTCACAATAAAGTAATTATTTGAAAAATAAAAAAAGAAAGCATTCCTTCATGATCTGAGGAATTTACTCCTTAAGGACTGCCTCAAGGAAGCTTGAGTTGATACTCTTGTATTTCAAATTAACGAATCTATTACAAGGTGGAGTCTTTGATTCACTTAACGGTCAACACTTACAAGAGGCTATGACCTTAGTCTTTTTTTTATTCCTAAGACATGGGGAATGTATATTCTCCTCAGCAGCATTCAATCCCACTATCCACTTGTTGGATCAATTTAGAGCTGCTTAACCTCACGACAACAAAGAAATTACTCCTCCACAAGTCCAAGAGCTGCAAATGTGGTAAATGCATACTGTATTTCAACCATGCTTCTGCTACTATTTGGAATTCTCTAGCTACATCAACAAAGTCTGCCTACAAAACAGCATGGAAGAAATACACTACCTTCAAAACATAGACCCTCTGCAATATTCTGTTCCTCATGTTTTGGCACTTGCATCATTCTGCTCCCAAACATTTAGCTTGACAACCACAACAATCAAACAGTATATCTCAAGCGTGCAGTTTACTTTGCTGTCCATCCATCCCACTGTCACATGCTCTTACTTATTCTGTCTAACAATCTAGGCTTTTCTTCAAGATTTGAAAAAATCTACTCCTCAAGATCCTTCAAAAAGAAGCTTACATATTACAACTTGTACTATTGACTGATTGACCTCTTAAAAGATGGAGTTTTCGGATCTCCCAATCATCTTAATTTACAAGCAGCCATGACCTTTGCATTCCTTGGAATCCTAAGTCCTGGAGAATTTACTTCTTCTGCCTTCAGTCCTGCAATTTATCTAACAAAGAACAACCTCAAGAAATTATCAGCAGATCATTTTATCCTTATTTTACCAAGATCAAAAACTGACAGAAGTAATGGAGAGGTCCACATATCCTATTTCTGCCCCTGGAATTAAGACAATCTGCATCCCGCTATCACTTTAAAAGGGGGCTACAACATTACCTGTCACTGGCTGAACATTGTACCTGTTTCGACCCTACCTGACCTGGTGGGTGGTCCACCTGCCCCTCGTCATGACCACTGGACGATCTAAATCTCCTGCTTCTTGTAACTCCCCCCTATCTCTTTCTCCTCTCCCCATTCCTCTCATCTCACACTACCCACAGCTTCAAGGACCCCTTCTACTATTCTCACACCCCTAATCAATTCCCTTCTTTCACTTACATTATCTTTCAGCTACTGCCCCCCAGTTTCTTCCTCAATTTAATTCGTAAGGTACTTTCTAAGCAAACCTGTACCCTTTTGTGATGACACATGCACGAAGCACTTTTCTCATTGGAGCCTGATGTTTAGTTGACTGTATTATCCAACATGGTGTTTTACATGCCATAGTTACTGTCTACTTGTAATACTAGTGCCTGTTCCTGCCTGTTATGACTCGGTCCATTATATGTTTAGTTGACTGTATTATCATTGCTATTGTTGCATGTAATACTGGCTCATGTTTTGTTAGCCAATCTACTGTTATCTTTGTTTACATGGCTAAAAATAAGCTATATTGTTTTACTGTCATGCACTTTACTGTTATCTTTGCCTGCTTGGCTAAATATAAGCTATATTGTATTGCTGTCATGCACTTCTGGAATGCTTTTCTGCATGTTTTGCCTTGTACTCGCCTGGGTCGTGCCTGAAAATAGTCATTTGTTGGCTAGTGCACTTACCCGGTAAATAAAAACTAAATAAAATAAATAAATTTCACAACAAACTCACATTGGTGTCCTAATCAAGTCCTCAACCAACTGCAAGCTATGGACAGACATTCTGATTCTACTTAACCTCTTCTGTCTACAGAAAACTTACAGCATGGCTTCCTCCAGATTTGTCCTTCATGTCAGAGTGTTGCTATCTCATCAACGCCTTGATTCCTAATCTTTTCCCAGCCATTCATTCATGAGTGTAGCAATCATTTCTGCTTCTAGAAACAACATACCAGCTCACATCACCAAGATCATGGTCACTTACTTCATCCTGCTTGAAACTTAGAGACCCAAATTCCAAAATCTGCTAAGCTTATCAACAGCTAGCCTCACACTTTTTAGAAGCCTGGAAGGAAGGCTAACTCAGTAACTTTGGTTCCACAAAGGCTTCCTCCATAGTTTTTTTTTTTTCCTGTCTTCCATTTATTGGGTCTATTCCATGAGTTGGAGGAGGCAGGTTCTGTTATAGCTCACTTTGGTATGTTGGCACTTTTAGCTACTAATTTACTGTAGCAACATCCCATTCCCCATACAAACCTTACACTATTAACATCTGCTAATGCTCCACATTCTTGCTGCAGCATAACACTGCCCACCTTTCCATTGGATTCCTGCTGTGGTGGCCTCAATTACCCAGTGAGATGTCTTCTTCAGAGATCCTCCCAGTGCAAAGTAGAGAAACTCTCTTACTTTTTACTTACCTTATTGACCCAGATGACTGCTCCAGTCTCTGGCCAGCTCTGGCTTCCTCCTGCTCCAGTTCATGCTTCTCAGGTCTTCTTGTCACCTAACTCCTTTCTGTACAGAATCCCTCTTCTTGGGAAACCTACTCAGGCCCCACAGGCCATTAGGTGGCACAGTTTGAGAGTGTACCACCATCAGGGAAACCCTCTTATTATCCCCTTTGGGCCTGGTTCATCTCCATCTATTCCTTCTGATTACATGGACCAGTGCATCTGAACGCTTTAGCCCATCCTGGCCTTGCCAGGCATCAGATGTACTGTGCTACCCCTCTGTAACTCTGGCAAAGGGACCTACTGCTGATCTATGCATAGGAGCAGTTGATCCTCTGGTCGCAAGTGAGAGCCTATTTGGGAACTTTCATATCTGAATCCATGGATGGACTCAGCTGATTGAAAGAGATACCCCCTTCTAGTGAGCATATTGGACCCCCACGTTTCTGGCCATGTTGGCATGGACACTGCTGAGCTTCCCTCCAGTCATCCTCTCAAGCCAAGAAGCTAAGCTGGCTCCACATCATCAGGTGAAGCTCCTCATCTGTGATGCCCTACCTATCACTGGGGCTGATGAGCCTGTCACCTTCTCTCACTTAGCCTTCCCACCACGCCACCCTGACCCCACCATGTGGGCCCTATTTATACCTCCTAGACTCTGCCCCACCACTACCCAGTCAAGATGTGATGCCAATGCATCTCTCTCAAATGGGCACAGCTAGTGATAAACCGCTGCCCTCTTTTTTAGGGAAAGGGGTTGTAACAGTAAGTTAATTGGGAAACCAACAGAGTCCAGTGCACAACCACACACCCATGGTAAATCTAAGAAGTTAAACAATTTTTCTGCCAGAATTGGCTAATTTCTTACTTTTATCTCCATGGAAAAGGGGTTCACTTAGTCTTTAGATTGGAATTCCAATGTGAACAAACCAAACCATCAGGCGCCAAGGTGGAACCCCACAGTTTAGTCCTGACTAGGAAATGCCTGCACTGGCTACTCTTATATAGAGTGCAGTGCCTAAACTGTCTCCTTTAAAGTAAAGTGATTCCATTTAAGTAATTCACAGGTGATCAAAGGGAGCATGCCAAAAGGAGTACCACAAAGCCTGATAAAATAAACACATTTCAAGACTAGCACACTCTACCCTTGTAATATTCACCAAATTCAAATCACATTTCTGATGAGGGGTGCTAATGGTTTGTGGCACATAATAGACAAACAGAGTCCAGGCACAACCACCCACATGTTAAATCTGAGATGTTAAACATTTTTTTCTGCCCGAATTGGCTATTTTCTTACTTTTATCTCCATAGAAGAGGGTTTAATCCCCAGATTAGAATTCCAATGTGAACAAGTCAAAATCCCTCATTAGAAATGTGATTTGAACTTTGTGAACAATGCAAGCATGGGTTGATGTCACTTATGAATATGTTAAATAACTCTGGACCGAGCTCAGGGCCCTTGGGGACCCCACTGGCCACAGGCCTAGCTTCTCAGACTCTTCACTCCAGCTACCACCTTTTGGTTTCTGTCCTGCAGCCAGCTTCTGACCCACCCAAAAAACTCAGCTCCATCCCCAGGTCTTCTAGCTTCCTGACCAGTCTCCTGTGAGGAACAGAGTTGAAGGCCTTGCTGAAGTCCAGATACAGGACACCAACCGCTTGGCCCCTATCCACTGTCCTGGTGACCTAGTTGAAGAAGTCAATTAGATTACTCTGGCAGGATCTCCCCAACATAAACCCATACTGCCTCATGTACTGGAGCCCATTATCCTTCAAAAAGCTCACCAGTCTCTCATTCAGGATGGTCTCCATCAGCTCATCCACTATTGAGGTCAGGTCGACTGGTTTGTAGTTCCCTGGTTCATCATTCTGCCTACTTCTGTGGGGAGGTACCACATGTGCAGTTCTGTAATCCTGGGGCACAAGCTCTGACTCCAGAGAGGTGTTAAACAGGTCTGCCAGGGGATCCGCTAGAACCTCCGCCAGTTCCCTTAAGACCCTTGGGTGCATGCCATCTGGCCCTGGGGATTTATCCACCTTCAGGCCCTTAGACCCTCACGTACCCCATCAACTTGAATAATGACATCTGTGACTTCCCTCTTCCTGGTCCCCCCACCCCCTCCTTTCCCTTGTGGCACTGGTCCATCCTTCTCTGTAGTGAAGACTGAACAGAAGTACTTGTTAAGTACCTCTGCTTTCTCTTCACTACCCTCTGCCAAACCACCCTCCTTTTTTAATCTAGCTCATCTTTTATTTTCTTTTTCTCCCTTCTATATCGAAAAAAGGCCTTTTCCACTGTTGTTACCCTCTGTACTAGCTGCACTTCCCTTGTAGCCATTGTCACCCAAGCTGCTCTGCCCACCTCCCTAGATTTAGCACAGTAATCCACCCTATCCTCCTCCTTCTGAGTACATTTGTACTTCTGGAAGGCTGCCTTCATACTGGATTTCATACTGGAATTTTAAGAAATCCAAAAGGCAAAGCCCATGTAGGCAGTCCCCACCATGTCGGTGGAGGCAACCAAAGTTACCAACCAAAATATACTGATCCAACCTTGTTTTAAAAACATTGAAGTTGAGTGCCTCAGCGACATTTGCTGGTAGTCTGTTCCAGAGCCTAATTGCGCTAGACTTAAAACTATACTTCCATATATTTATCTTGCAATTTACTCCTATCTGAAGACTGTACCCTCTTAAGTCATAACTACATTCCTTACATTTTAATCCTAAATCCCTCCTTAAGTCTTCCTGTTTTAGTACTTTATACAATAACGATAAATCCCTCTGGCCCATCTAATATCTAGTGGCCACAATCCCAGCATGTTTAACCTATCTTCATATGGCTTATCCCTAACCCCAGATATCAATTTAGCAAAAGATCTTTGTGGCTTGGTAACTTGGTAGATTTAGACAAAGTAGGCCAAGGCCCATTTAATTGTCTCCCACTCCTAGTGGGTTTATTTATTAATATAATGTTTACCATTTAAAAGCAAATGTGCATCCAACTCCCTTTTGAAGGAGTCAAAAGTAGTTGCTTCTGCCACGTGTTTAGGGAGACTATTCCATACATGGGAAGCTCTTGAATTAAAAAAATGTAAGTGTCTACTTGTTTTGGAAATATTTATAAAGATTTGTTTTTCATGAGATCTTGAATTAAAAGTTTTATGATTCCTTACAATATTACATTGCTCCATTAATGTTACATCTTCCAAGATGTGGTACAGAAATAGTTATATCCTTCCTCAAGTAAGGATGCCAACTAGTAGAGCAGTACTCCAAGTAAGGTCTTATATAAGATTTGAATAAAGGAAGAATTACCCCTTAATTTCTTGACTGAAACCACCTTCTAATACAGTTAACCAGTTGCATTGCTTTATTTGCAACAAATTTACTATGGGTCCCACTTTTCATATAATTCTGGATATATACACCCAAGTCCTTCTCCCAGTCAGAATCCTTTAACCTTACTCCTTGATTATGATATTCCTGCTGTATATTACCTCTCCCCAAATGCATTACAATGCATTTCTCCAAATTAAATCTCATTTTGTTAATTTTTGTCCACTGAGAAATGTATATCAGATCCTGACCAAGATGAGTCTATCCTCAAAAGCGTCCCCAGTTTTTACGCCATCTGCAAACTTAACCAACTTGTTTCCACTTTTAATATCTAGGTCACTAATAAAGATGCTAAACAACACAGGTCCCAACACTGACCCCCGAGGTACACCGCTCGTCACCCCACCTCTCCTGACAAATGATCTTGTACTCTCACCCGCTGTGTTCTGTTCATTAGTCAGTGTTTAATCCACCTAACAATGCTGGTATCAATTCCTAAACCAGTGAGTTTTGAGATTACTATCCCATGTGGGACTGTATCAAAGGCCCTACTAAAGTCTAACATCACCATGTCGACTTTTCTTCCCTGATCTAAACATTTACCGACATAGTGATAGAAACTAATTAAATCAGTCTCACAGGATCTATTCTTTAAAAAGCCATGTTGAGTTTTATCTACTAGCCCCTTATCTGTAAGATAGTTAGTAATCTCTTCACTAAGGATCCCTTCAATTATTTTACCAATTATCGAAGCCAAGCTCACTGGCCGATAATTTGTCACCTCAGTCCTCCTCCCTTTTTTGAATATTGGTACCACATATGCAGTTCTCCACTCCTTTGGAACATATCCTTCCTTTAATGATTTTTGTCCTATTAGGGCAATTACTGGTGCTAGGTCTTTCCCAAGTTTCTTTATAAATATTGGGTGTCATCCATCTGGTCCAGCAGCCTTATCAGCCTTAAGCAACTTTATTCTTTTAAGGACTTTATCCACTGTTATTAAACTGGTTCGATCTAAGGTCCTTGTTTCAGTCAAACAATTATCTATACTACAGTCCTGCTTGGTCAGCACTCTACTAAAGGATCTACTGAATTCACTTGCCATTTCATCTGGTTTAGAACATAATACTCCATCAATATTTAAAGGGCCCACAGTGCTAGTACTCCTCTTATTATTATTGACGTATGCATAAAAACTTTTAATATCATTTTTTGACATAGCATGCCAATATTCTAATTGTTTTTTTTTGCTATATTTATTTCATGTTTTGAGAGCCTTAATATTTTCTTATATTTATTCCTGCTGTCCCCAGTTTTCAATCTTTTCATTTTCCAAATTACAATCTCTTCTTGTTACATAATTTAATAATCGTGCTGTTAATCCAAGGTGGCTTTTTTCCTCTACAATTATATGCATGCCTTTTTGGGATATGGCTGTCCACCAAATCATTTATAGTTTTTTACAAATAACTCCCAGGATTCTTCAGCTGATAACCCATTCATTTTAGTATCCCAATCAGTTTTAACTAACTTTTTCCTTATCGCACTAAAATTAGTTCTGTTATACAGAACTTGAATTGTTTTATCCCTAATTAATTTTTTGGTCTAATTTATTTTGAAGATAATGGTGCCATGATCGCTTGTACCTATCAGGGGTCCAATATTAATATGCTGAATATCCTCGGGTACAGTATATTAGTGGGTACAACATCCTGGATGTTTTCTCCTCTAGTGGACTCATATACACGCTGCTGAATTCCTGCTGATATTAACTCTTCTTGTATCCTATCTGCCAAGGAGTTATTGGTACTGCTCTTACCCCAATCAATCTCTGGAATATTTAAATCTCCCATTAATAATATGTCAGTAACCTCAGCTAAGTTAGCAACATACCCAATAAATGCTTCTGTGTCACTCATAATGGTATTGGGTGGCCTGTAGAAAACCAACAGCTTAAGCTTCTTTCCCTTTAGCCCTAGCACATCTACACTAATGACCTCAATATTACTAAAGTCATTACTACTATGATTAATTAGGTACTGTATCCCTTCTCTGATATACAAAGCAACTCCTCCCACCTCCTATCAAGCCTATTACTATTGAGGAAACAGTAACCAGGGATATGCTGGTTCCAGACAGTATCCATGCTCCGCTACATTTCCATAACACCTATGATCCCTATTTCATCTCTTTCCAGTAGTATCTCTAGTTCTGCAATTTTATCTTTGTTTAAACTCCTGCCATTAAAAAACATCACATTGGTTATTGTACTCTTGTTCCTTCTTGTATAACTAGATAGATTAGATTGTGTATTAGCGGCTGGCCCGGTGGCGCTGAGGGTTGAGGCACTGGACGCCACACCTCATGTCACACCAGCAACCCAGGTTCAGGAACAGCCCTGGGTGGCCGGGGGTTGGGGGGGAAGAGATTGAGCGCCCGGAGGACTGCTCTCTTCCCGGGAGGGTTGGGGTAGCACTGCCAACGAGCACCCTCTGGCAGAGGCTGGGGTGCCAAACGTAGTGTCATGGCGCATGCCAGGGGGTGTAGCCACAGCACGCGCTGCCTTGGTAGCCAGGCTCCACAGGGGACGTAGCGCACAAAAAGAAAAAAAAAACTCACCTCTGATAGGGGAAAGCGCCTCCCTTCATGGATAACACTCCCAGATATGGGCTCAGCTCTCAGGCTATCCCCCTCCTCTCCAGCCCGGTGTCTCAATACTTGGAGAAAGAGTGCCCTGGGTGGGGGTGGCCCTTCCCCAGAGGGTAGACCCAGGGGATGCCTGGTGCCGGAGAGGAGTCTGCAACTTCGAGCCACATTGGGAGGTAGAGACTGTGATCCAGGAGGTCACCGGAGAGAGTTCGGAGGTGAGAGGTGTAAAAATAGAGTTTAAAAAAAAAAAAGATTGTGTATTAGCGTCATTCGGCCCCATTTATCTAGTTTAAAGATTTGTCAATTTCGTGACGCATCCTTGTTCCAAATATTCTACTCCTCCTAAAACTTAAATGCAACCTGTCCCTACAGAATAGTTCATTCTTATTGGAAAATGTATCCCAATGTTTGATAAATTGATACCTATTTGCCTTTGTCCATCTATTCAACCATGCATTTGCTAATGCTATTTTCTTCTACTTATACACAGATGCTCTTGGTTCAGGTAATATTCCGGAGATCAAGCCTTTCTCAGTCAGTTTCTCAGTTAACTTTAAAAAATCCTTCTGAATTATTGGCAGCGATTTCTTAGCTAAGTCATTAATACCCACATGTGCTACTGCTATGGGCTTTGATCCTGCCCCAACAAATATGTTATCAACCATATTATACAAATCCAAGGCCCCCGCACCAGGAAAACTACTAACCATATTATTTGCTTTGTCTCCCTTACAAATATATTTATTCGTATATTTAATAATTGAATCCCCAATCACTATAACTTGTCTTAGGCCCTGCCCTAATGGATGCTCCTGAAGAAAAAATTACTCACCGTAGTAATATTGCTTCTTCCAGGGGATTCTTTAACATTATTGACAGGTGCAGTATGCCAGCTGGGTTCAGCTGCTCCAGAGAGGAGTAGACAATGCAAATGAGGGAGGCATTGGCCAATCAGAACACAGAGTAGAGTGCTGCCTGCAGTCAGCCTGAGGGACCTCAGAACTCATTTCAGAGCTGAAAAAAGCAAGACTGTGCCCAACAGGGCAAAACACTATAATTAATAAACATCCCATCCAATGTAAATCACAATTGTGAAAAAGACTTTGAATCTAATGAATGAATATCTGACAGCAAATTTTCTTAAACCCCGAGACAGAGCCTTCTGAAAAGGTTTCTAGGGGAGGATGTGTGGGAGTGTCAATAATGTTGACTAATCCCCTGGAAGAAGTAATATTACTATGGAGAGTAGTTTTTTCTTCTCACCCCAGGAATTCTTCAACATGTATCGACAGATGCAGACTTCAAAGCAATGTAGTTGGGAGGAGGGCACAGAAACCTATTTGAGAAGAGGCTCTGAAGTGCCATCCTGCCAAATCTGGCATCCTATTGGACTACACAGCTAAGCAAGAATGCTTAACGAATGTGAGAACCAAATTTTAATTCACTGCTCTGCACATGTCAAGTAAAGATATATCCATGGACGCTGCCGAAGAGGCAGCTGTTCTCAAGGAGATAGGCACTAAGCCCGAGAGAGGCTGATTGTCAGCCTTGCTGTAACAGAACTGAAATACAGGAAAAACAGTCCTGTGGGAAGAATACTCTTGATCACTGGTTTCTCTTTCTCTGCAAAAATGCAGGAGAGGAAAAACAGATAATGACAGTACCTGAACTGTTAAGACCGCTCTAAAAAGACTGGCGGAACTATTTCATGTCAGCTTGAGCTCGCCTAGACAGGACTTGATAGAGGACCACACAGGCAGAGAAAATGATTGTTTAAGGAGGAAATAATAGAACACTTTGAGAATGAACTTCCTATGTGTCTAGAGGACTGAATTGTCTTTTAGGCGACTGAGAGGATAAGGCCTGTATGAAGGAATTGAAACTCTGACAACCATCTGACATACAGTTGACCACAGAAGGGATGTCTTTGATGTTACTTACTTTAGGTCAGCATTGCCAAGGTTCAAAGGGACTCCATGAACTTGGCTATGCAGAGGTTTGAGTTTCATGGGAAAAAATCCCAGTACCTTAAAGGGGCTGGAAATGAGGTGGTCCCTTGCAGAAACTCCTTGCAATGGACAGAGAAATTACAAATGTCTCTTCCCTGATGGAAAAAAGGGAAGAGTAAATGCCAGGCTCACTCCCAAGAATAAGGCCTAAAGGCCTACTATAATTATAAAAGAAAACCTTATGTTTATACAGGAAACAAGACACTAGGACCAATACTAGTTCTGTTTACCAGCCAGAATTGTGTAGATATGAACTAAATAATCCAGCAAGGAGTGGAAAAAGGATTGAAAAAATAATCTAAGCTGTTGACGTTGCACCATGGAAGAGAACTGCCTTCACTAAGAAGTGAAGGTTTTCCTAGTGCTAAATTTCTTGATTGTTCATAGACTTTGCAGGCCCTGTTAGGATACAGGGACTCTGGGATTCTAGGCTCTCAAGAACCAGAATCTGAGGAGGAGAGACTGGAAGTTGAAAAAAACACTAGTCCTGTCTGAGAGAGGCAGGAGCTAGAAGAAACAATAGCAGCCTGAAAGGTTGCTTGACTGAAAAATAAGAAGATAAAACACCAGGACTGTTCTGCCCCATCCAGGGCCACCAAGAATGTGATGACTGGATGATACCTTAGCTAGAAAAGTACTAGCAATCGGGGATATATATGTATATATATATATATATATATATATATATATAGGAATACTAGAAACTTCCTGATCAGTCTAAAAGAAAATTCCATTGGAAGGACCCAAGAGCGTGCCTGCAATAGGAAGTAGAAATATAGAGGTTCAGACTGGAGGCAAAATTCAGGTATGGACCTGCCCTAATCTCTTGAATGATGTGGCTAGGACTCGAGTGTTGAGGGTCCACATGTGGTGGCCCTGACTAATACATTTTAGAGAAACTGTCAAAGTGTTGCCCTTGACTGACTTCTGGTTCCACTCTGGAGCAAATAAGCAGCTAAACAAGAGGCTTCTGATCGAATCCTAACCTAATCCTCCAAAACCTACAAAAATTAAATTAAAACTGCACCAGATGTCAAGTGGAGAATCCCAGAGAGAGAGAGAGAGGGGCTCTCAAAATTGGTCCCAAAATCTTCGCTCAGAGAGAGAGAGAGATGAAAGCAGATCAAAATCTTCCTCTCTGTCTTGCCCTAACAATCAGCCACGCTATGCAGACTCAGGCAGGCCCTATGACACCGATGAAGAAAACGAGCATCCCTCCTGGCATCGCTTCAACACCTTACTTTGGGAAATTAAAGAAATGAAACATGGAAACATAGACTTTGATGGCAGATAAGGACCGCTTGGCCCACCTAGCCTGCCCATTTCCCTACCTACAAGATAAACTGCAGATCCTAGTTAACCAACAGCCTATTTCTTCCTACCCTCCGTAAAAATTGTCTTATGTCTGTCCCATGCATTCTTGAATTCTCCCACAGTTTTAGACCCTACAGCCTCCTCAGGAAGGCTGTTCCATGTGTCCACCACCCTCTCTGTGAAAAAAATACTTCCTCACATTGCCCCTGAACCGCCCCCCCATCTTCAAATTGTGTCCCCTTGTTCTTGCACATCTCTTTTTCTGAAAGATGCTACCCTCTTGGACTTTGTTGATTCCACTGAGGTACTTAAAAGTTTCTATCATGTCCCCTCTCCCTCCTTTCCTCAAGGTATACATATTAAGCTCCTTTAGTCTGTCCTCGTGATGGCTTCTCTTGCAGACCCTGCACCATTTTAGTTGCCCTCCTCTGGACTGCCTCTGTCCTGTCTATGTCCTTAGGAGATAGGGTCTCCAGAACTGGACACAGTACTCCAGATGGGGTCTCACCAACTGTCTGTAAAGAGGGATAACAACTTCCTGTTTTCTGCTGGTGATGCCTCCTGTGCATCCCAGTAACCCACCAGCCCTCCCTACTGCCTTCTCACATTGCTTGCTAACTTTAAGGTCATCTGATATGATTACCCCCGGTCCCTTTCCATTTTTGTTGTTGTTACTACCTCCTCCCCCATTGTGTAATCTTCCGCTGGGTTTTTGTTTCCCAGGTGCATTATTTTGCACTTCTTTGCATTAAATCCAAGCTGCCATACTTCTGACCATTCCTCCAACCTTGCCAAGTCCCTTCTCATCCTTTCTACACCTCCTTGTGTATCAACCCTGTTGCAAATCTTTGTGTCATTTGCAATGAGACATACTTTTCCTTCCAGTCCCTCTGCAATGTCACTTATAAAGACATTAAAAAGGACTGGACCCAATACTGAACCCTGCGGTACCCCACTAGTAACCCCTCTTTCTTCAGAGTGGACTCCATTTATAATTACCTTCTGTGTACTGTTGTCCAGCCAATGTTTTACCCAGGCTACCACTATGGGACCCACTCCCAGGCTGGTTAATTTGACCATTAATCTTTTGTGTGGGACTGTGTCAAATGCCTTGCTAAAATCTAGGTAGGTCATGTCCACAGCCCCTCCCTGGTCTACTACTTTGGTCACCCAATCAAAGAAATTAATTAGATTTGACTGACATGACCTTCCCGCTGTGAACCCATGCTGCCTTGGGTCCTGTGCCCCACTGACCTCTAGATACTCAACAATTCTTTCCTTCAGAAGTGATTCCATCACTTTCCCTACCACAGAGGTCAAACTGACAGGTCTGTAGTTTCCTGCTTCTGTCATGCTCCCTCTTTTGTGAAGGGGAATCACATCCGCCTTCCCCCAGTCCTCAGGCACTACACCATCCTCCCATGATTTGTTAAAAAGGGTAGTCAGTGGTTTCATTAGTTCTCCCCCTAATTCTTTTAGAATTCTGGGGTGAATTCCATCAGGCCTCATTGCTTTGTCCACCTTCAGTTTTAGGAGTTCTTTCAGAACCCTTTCTTCTGTGAAAGGACTGGGATCGACCCTCCTATCCAGAATGCTTCTGTTAATTGGATTAGGCACCTCCCCCTCCTCCTCTTTTGTGAATACTGAGCAGAAATATTCATTCAGCATCCCTGCTTTTTCACTGTCCCTCTCTGCCCACCGTCCATTCTATTCAGCCTCACTATCCCTCCCTTTGTCTTTCTACGCTCCCTGATGTACCTATAAAAGGTCTTATCCCCCTTCTTAACCGAGTTGGCTGTCTTTTCCTCAGTTTGAGCCTTTGCTATTCTGACTTCCCTCCCTGCTTCCTTCTACCTTAACTGGTACAGCTGTCTGTCCTGCTCCTTCTGTGTTTCCTTATACTTCCTGAAGGCTATCTTTTTCTCCCTGACCTTACCCGCCACCTCTTTTGAGAACCATAGTGTTTTTTTCTTTCATTTTGATTTGTTTATTTGCTTCACACAAAGGCTTGTTTCGTCTGTGATGGCAGTTTTGATGTTTTCCCATTGTTGCTCCACCCCTCCTTCTAGCCTATGTGCTAGTGCTTTTCTAAGGCACTCTCCCATCTTGCCAAAGTCAGCCCTCCTGAAGTTCAGTACCCTCACTTTTGTATGGCTTGACTCTGTAGCTGAGTTTATAGTGAACCACACTGTTTGGTGGTCACTTGTTCCCAGATGGCTACCCACTTCTAGATCTGAGATCCTCTCACAGTCCCCATTTGAGAGTATGAGGTCTAAGATTGTTCCTCACGAGTGGATTCCAAAACTAGCTGTCTGAGGCATGCCACCTGTAGGGCATCGAGAATTGCCCTGCTCTTGGATGTGGCTACAGCAAATTTGTTCCAGTTAACATCTGGCATATTCAGGTCTCCCATCAACAGTATCTCCCCTTTCTCTGCCATCCTAAGAATGCCTTCTATCATATCCTTGTCCATTCCCTTCCCCAACATAGGGGTCTGTATACAACCCCTGTGTGGATTGTGGTGCCATTTCCAGTCTCTAAGGTGACCCACAGTGCCTCCTCTCCTCCCTGTTTACTCTTTTGTTCAGTTGCCTTTATCCTTCCCCTTACATAGAGAGCTACTCCTCCCCTCTTCTCCCTTCCCTGTCTCTTCTAGTTGTGTACCCTGGTATGTTAACATCCCAGTCATGGTTCTCTCTGTGTACCATGTTTCTGTGACTGCTACGATATCCAGGCATCCCTCTTCCATCAAGGCCACCAGTTCAGGGAGCTTGTTGCCTAGACTATGGGCATTGGTACTCATTACCCTCCATTTTTGATGACCTTACCCCTTTTTGCCCCATCCCTGTCCTTATTGTGCTTGTCACTTTCTCCATTTAACCCTGCACTTCTCCCTATTGACATCTCTAACTTGGTGTTTACCTCACTTACTACCCTGAATTTTTTGGGGGGGGCTATGATTTCACTGCTCCTTTCCAGTGCCTCCCCCCTTGGCTCGTTTAAATGCTTGCCAATGAAGCATTTAAACCTATCACCTAGGATCCTGGCTCCCATCCTGGACAGATGCAAACCATCACTCCAGTATAGGCCTGCATCACTCTAGGTGGACCCCAAGTCCCCAATGAAGCCAAATCCCTGAGTTCTGCACCAGTTTTTCAACCACTGATTGAATCCCATGGTGGAGCACCCTAACTTCACCTGCACCATAGACAGGCAGCACCTCCGGAAGGTTACCGTGTGTGCTCCTTGTCTCAAGACCCTCCCAACTCCACAAACTCTTCCTGTACTGCTCTGATCCCTTTCTTAGCCAGGTAATTTGTCCCTAGGTGGACAATGACATCCAGCTCCCTCCCCTGTGCAGCTGCTCTGGCGATCCTGAGGATTCGCTCCCTGTCCCTCCAAGCCATGGCGTCAGGCAGGCACCTTACCTCCCTCCCTCTCCCCTTCCTCCTGCAGTTCTACCTTCCTAACAATGGAGTCCCCCACCAGGAGTTGTTTCCTTCCCCTGTGGGGTTCCATGCCACCCTCCTGTGGGTCTTCTTTGTGGAGGTTCCTAGCATCCTCCTTGGTCTCCACTGTGGGTGCCTCCATAGAGGAACCACACTTTTCCAGAACAGCATATGAATTGTGGAGAGGTACAACTGGAGGGATGCACCTCTGTTCCACCACCCTCAACCTCCCTGAGCCCACTGCGGTCCAACAGCTCCTCTTTCTTGGCAACCTCTGAGGCAATGGCAAATGAGAGCGGAGAACAGAAGCAAATTCTCCAACCTCAACCAAAAGCTCACACACATTGAAAAAAGGGTCCAGAAGGCAGAGGATCTCATCTCCCAGTTGGAGGATGGTCTGCTACATTTTGGCCGTACAGTTCACACTGTGCAGACATGCTATATTCACCGAGCAAAAGTGCTTAGACCTTGAATGCCATTTGAGGTGCGACAATATCCACTTATATGGGCTGAAGAAAAATGCAGAAACGGGTGTTTTGGCTGATTTTCTACTAGACCTCTTAAGAGATGTGCTCAACCTCCCTCAGGGTTACAAATTGAAGCTCAAGCAGGCCCACAGAGCATTGGCCCCAAAACCAAAGATCATGAGGCACGTCCTCGTGTGATAATTATCAAATTTCACAGCTACCAAACAAAAGAAGACATCCTAAGGAGAGGGTGGCAGAAAAAGGAGGTGAAGTACCTGGACTCTAGATTATTCTTCGACTGTGACTACCCTCCTGAATCAGAGGCAGCGCCAGGAGTACGCAGCCTGATAAAAATTCTTCGTGCCAGTCAAATGCAAATCCAGACCTCTATCCAGCCCGCCTTAGGGTATTCTGGAAAGAGGGAACCGAAATCTACGACTCCCCACAGGCGGCGAAGGAAGTGATGATCAAAAAAGGCTTCAATATGCAGGACCAGCAGCGAGCTACTACCCAGAAAAGAAAAGGTTCAAGCAATGATTGATAGCTGGCAACCCCATGAAAGCCTAAGTTTTCAACTGGTGAATCCGCTTCAGAGACCATCCAGCAGCTCAAGACTCTAATTAAAAAACTTCTCAGAGTCTCCGAAGAAGACCTTTCTGACTCGGAGAACTGAGTACAGAAGCTTGATGTTTACCTCCCGAGATGTTAGGGGGTAAGTACTTTCATAGGCCTATAGTTCTCTCAGGCCTGGATCTACTGTAACTGCACAACTTTCCCCTTTCCGACTGTCTGAGTGGAGTTTGGTCTTGTGTCCTGTCCAGAGTGCTGATTTTCTTTTAAAGACTTTATAAGTTTTTTTTTAGAGGAATAGATCGAAAAGGAGAAGGCGACCTGTACTACCCCTTTCAAGGCCTTTCTTTATGAAAAATCCCCACGAGAAGAAACATTGGGAGATATGACTTGAGATTAAAAAAAAAAAAAAGAAGAAAAAAAACATTTTGACTGCAATTAAAGGGGACTTAAGTGGAGGAAATCTCGGATTTCCTAATAAAATCGGAGCTTGCTTTTATTGGTCCTGTTACTCAGAATTTGGGTCAAATAGCATTGACGGACTGGGTTGGGAGGGGGTGAGGGGAATGAAAGAGTGGATGGGAGGATAATGAACAGTAAATCTCTTTTTTCCTTTTTATTTGTCTTTTGAACAATGCTTTGTGTTCTCCCTGTCTCCATTCTCCTGATGCTTAAAGACAAGAGTAATTTCCTGCGGGCTCATAACTTCTCTGACAGCATCTAAATTCAGGGGAGAATTGAGATGTCTCAGTTTAGGACCGAGGCATGATCTAAGCAACCCCCTGCCCCCTTTTTTCTTTTCTTTGTTTAATTGTTTCCTCCACTCTCCTTTTCTCTCTTGCCATATACCCATCATCTCTCTCTATTTGCTTATACAAGCCCCTCTTAGTGAAGGGTATGTTGCAGTAGATGGAAGTACAGCTTTCCCTCTCTCAACCCTTAAGTAACTGACCACAGCCCTATATACATATTTGATAAATAAGAAGTCTGATAGGAGCTTGCCTATTTCTCCTAAGCGGCAAATCTCTATGGAGCTCACCATAACTTCAGTTCAGGAGGGCAAACACCCTCACTGGGGGAATCGAAGTGTAGCCCTCCACCTACCTACAACATCTGGGTAGGTCCAGAGGTCACTAGGGATAAGTGACCTCCGACCTTGGAAGCAACTAAACAAAATTTGTATAAAGTTTGCCCAATTAGCACAAAGTTTGTTGTTACTGTTAAAGCTAGCAATAATGTTCTTCTATGCTATATACAATATGTATGGTTTTCGAGCAGCGAGGGGAGTAGTCATGTTCAATCCTCCTAAACTACTGAGGCATTCATTCAAAGGGAACTTATTTACAAATCACAATGGGTTACACAGCATGTTCTTATGATGTGCATGGGCTATCTAGTCCAGTAAAGAGGTCTAAAATATTAGCTTATCTTAAGAAATTGGGGTGGATGTGGCTCTCCTCCAGGAGACCCACCTCTCCTCTATAGAACATAAAAAGCTAGAAATGATGGGTTTCTCTCATGTGGTGACATCCTCCTACAAAAAAGGCTGGAGGAGGGGAATCGCTATACTGATTCCTCCTAGAGTACCCTTCGAATGTACAGCCAAACTATCTGATAAAGAGGGTAAATATGCATTACTAAAGGGAAAACTGAGTGGTTCACTGGTAACCATAGCTTCTGTTTATTTTCCCCCAAATACAGATTTCTTGACCTATAGATCTTTTCTGTTTCTATTATCACAATGGACCGAGGGTGCCATTATATGGGGGGGTGACGGGTGACCTGAATATTGATTTCGCTTGGAATACCAGACAGGGTATGATACTTAAGCGACAGGAGAGGAAGGCGGTGAAGGAAGTAGCAGCCCTACTAAAGGAATTGGGATTCATCGATTCCTGGAAATTCTTCAATGGAAGTGCCAAACATTTGACTTTTTTCTCACAAGCCCACTCTTCCTATTATACCTTGGACTACATTTATCTCTCTCAGGAGCACTTGAGCTATGCTCAGAAGACTTAGGTAGGTGATTTTATTCTTTTGGACCATGCCCCCATATTTCTCAGGGTGAGCCTTGAAGATCTCTAGAGGAACACCTTCTGGAGACTTAATCCTTCTCTCCCGAGGGATAAGGACCACATACAACAACTTAAAGATACCATCACGCAGGCAATTCTAGATAATGACTCCCCAACTTTAAGCCCCTGAATACTATGGGACACTATAAAGGCAATCTGTAGAAGTAAATGTATAGAAATATCCTCCAGAAACAAAAAGAAAAGAGACCAGAAAAGACAGGACTTAACAACTTTAATAAGAAAGCTGGAGGATCAACAGAAAATGCAATATTCTCCTCGACTTGCTAAGGAGCTTAAGTCCTTAAAAAGAGAGTTGAATTCCTTACTTGACTATTATGTACAGCAAAAACTGCTTTTTATAAGGCAGAAATACTATGACAGGGACCCCGTTCCCTCAAAATTTTAGCAAGTCGGCTTAGAGCCCGGAGGGCAAAGGCAACAAAAAATAGTGTGAGGGACAATAAAACAGGTCTCCTTCGACACTCCACTGGAGAGATATCCGAAACCTTCTTAGAATACCATAAACAGCTTTATTCTAGCCCCCAGAAACCTCCCCAGCAGCAAATTTCTTCCTTTCTGGGGAAATTAGACCTTCCTAACCTGCACCAAAACCATATTAAAGAGTTAATGTCCCCTATCACGTCTTTAGAAGTCCAGAACCAAATTAGCACACTTAAAACTGGGAAATGCCCAGGATCCAATGGACTGCCAGGGGAGTTCTATAAAGCTCTTAAACCTGAATTAACCCCTCTCCTCCTGAAATTATTTCCATATATCTCTTCTCCCAGAGTCCTCATCCCACCCTCCTGGAACTATGCCATCATTTCTGTAATTCCTAAACTAAAGATCCCTTACAATGCTCCTCATACTGCTCAATATCTGCATTAAACACAGATAATACAATGATGGCAGCAATTCCTGCAGACTGGTTAAAACAATTATCCCCCTCCCTGATCCACCGAGATCAATGTGGCTTTATACCTGAGCACCAAGCATCCGATAACATTAGACGTAGTATTTACCTAATTGACTATACCCAAAAGCAAAAAATCCCTTCCCTTTTTTTAAGTCTAGATGCCTAAAAGGCATTTGATAAGGTCTCTTGGACCTTTCTTAAAGAAGTGCTGATTAAATTTGGCTTCCGAACAGTTTATACAATGATACTCACATTTTACCACAAACCCCAAGGCTTCATCTGTTCAAATGACCATATTTCAAAAAGCTTCTTATTGCATTGAAGAACCCGCCAGGGATGCCCCCTCTCCCCTTCACTATTTGCACTACATATTGAACCCCTAGCCCAACTAATCCGGCAAACCACAGGAATACAAGGCATTAATTTAGCAGGTACAGAACATAAACTAGCCCTCTTTGCGGACAATGTTTTAATCTATATGACCAATCCAAACACCTCCCTGCCAAACCTTTTCCAACAACCATCCATATTTTTGGAACAATCTGGCTATGTCCTAAATACCACTAAAACAGAGGCTTTGGCAATTAACCACAGTCCCCAAGCAGACATGAAAGACTTATACCCCTTTAAATGGAATCTCCTCACAATAAAAATATCTGGGGGTTAGGATTCCAGTAAATCTATCCTTGCTGTCCAGTCTAAATTACTGTCCCTTAATAACAAATTTAAAAGTTGACATGATGCGGTGAAGCTTACTCTCACTCACCGCATATGCCAGGTCACAGGCCCTAAAAATTAATGCACTGCCAAGACTCTTATACTTCTTTCAATCCATGCTCTGCACAGTACCAAAACAGGAACTATTACATTGGCAAAAACTAATTTTATCTTTTATCTGGCAGAATAAAAAACCCCGGATCAGAAGTCAGGTTATGACCCTAACCAAGGCGGTGGGTGGGGTTGCACTCCCAAACCTAGTCCACTATTGGCAAGCCTCCTAAATGCGGTTAGCTCTATTATGGGGTAACTTAGATTATGATGCACACTGGAAAAATATTGATTTGGCTAGACCGACACCATATCCTCTCCCACTGGCTTTATTCAGTTCTTCATATTTGAAACACATAATTCCTGAACTCCCAGAGGTGGTTAATCCCATCTTGGAGGGATGGAGGGGGGTACCCATCAAAGGAGGGTAGGTCTACACTTCTGGAAATATGCCTGACTCACTTCGAACCCAGACTTTGCACCTGCCATGGTGGACCCTTGGTATACCCTACTGGTCTCCAAGGGCTTTGAAGCCCACTGGCAGTGGTTGAGACGGGACAATTAAACCTTTTGAGGAGGCAAGAGCCCGATTTCATTGGCAAAATAGTCACCTACTCCATTACTACCAAATTAGAGACCACATTCTCCTAAATCAGAGGAGACTGACATCTTGCTCCCTGCAGATGGAGGAAGACTGTCCCTTTATATCTAATTGGACCTCTCGAGCAAGAGAGCACACCATATCCATGCTTTATAAATCCCATATTAATCACCACACATATGAGTCCGATAGACTTAAAACAAGCTGGGAAAAGGACTTACAGTTGGCATTGTGTCAGAAAACCTGGCCCAGAATATGGCAGGGGATATGGTCCACCACCTCCTCTCCTACATGGAGAGAGTTTACTTGGAAAGTCAGAGCCAGGTTCTTTCTGGTCCCCCAGGTCTCAGCTAAGAGAAACCCCTTCCTTTTACCGACATGTTGGAGGAAATGTGGAGCTCCAACAGCTTCACAAGCCCATATTTTTTACCAATGCCCTACCTTGGAACTATTTTGGCAGGAGGTTACCCTACATATACGAAACATTTTGGGCTTAATAGAGATTCTGACCCCAATTAACTTGCTCTTGGGAGTCCCTCCCACCTCCTTGAAGGGGAAAGAAGCCAAGTACCTGTGGTCTGTCCTTCTGACAACAGCTTACAAATCAATAACTAGGAAATGGTTACAGGAGGCCTCACCTACAGTCTCAGAATGGAACAAGCATTTGACAATGCCGAATGTTTGCTTGCTGGCATTGGCATTGGTAGTGTAGGAGTTACAGAGCTGCATAATAGGAATGTCAGTGAAGTATTGAACTGAAGCCAACCCCACCACCACCCTGCAGAGACTGACAGGCATTGGGGTGTGCCTTTGGGTTGTCAGGCATAACGGCCACGCCATTTCACCACACCCTACCCTGTAGACACTGACAAGTGTCACAGTGTGCCTTGGGGTCTTTGGCCCTTATGCACACCCCATTCCATCAGGAAATATGGTTAGATGGGTGCGGTATAGGAGAATGGGGTGAACTTTGGGGCTGAAGAGTCCAAGGCATACCTCGATGCCTCTCACTGGCTGCAGGGTGTGGAATGGTATGAGTATTACAGGCAAGAATCCCAAGTCACACCTCTGATGCCTGTCATTCTCTACAGGGTGGGGCATTATGGTCAGAAACCCTAATGCCTCAGGCATTCGTTGGTATTTTCACTCCAAATTTTCAACATGTTTTTTTGTGACCCCCACCTCATGAACAGTGGCAATATCAGTTTGTTAGCCGAAAGCTGCTTTTGCACAGCGACTATGGCATTTAGCACCACAGGTGCAAAAACACATTCCGAACAGGATGTGAAAAATGACAGCTGTACTGTTCATGGGGAGGTGTAAAAAATGGCAATGTTGAAAATCTGCAGTGAAAATATTAAAAAAACTGGTGAAGTCACGAGCGTGCATAGAAACTGCAACACACACCTGTACTGTAATTAGTTTGGGGATTTTTTACAGCAGATTGTCAACACAGGCATTTTGTGCCCTCCGATCATGAACAGTGTCACTGTGATTTTCTTTATCTGTCCCGAAAAATGATTTCCCACAGCAACCACGCATTTCTGTGCTGAAAGTGTGAAAACACATTTCGGCCATGTTGTGAAAAGTGACAGCGGTACTGTTCATAAGGAAGTGTGGAAAAATGCCACTGGTGAAAATCAGGCCTGAAAATATTACAGTCATGAAGTTACAAGGGTGCATGGAAACTGCGCAATGCTCACTTGTAACACAGTCATTTTATGGACTTTTGTCACCAAATTTTCAACATAGGCATTTTAAGACCTCTGCTCATGAACAGTGCAACTGTGATTTTCTTAATCTGTCCCAAACATTGCTTTCGCACACCGACTGCACCATTGTGTGCTACATGTACGGAAACACATTTTGGGCAAGATGTGAAAAATGGCAGCTGTACTGCTCATAAGGAAGTGTATTAAAATGGCAATGTTGAAAATCTGGCATGCAAATATTAAAAATTCAAACTTATTTGTTAATACGCGTGAACTGGCGCAATCTATCGCTAGTAAAACATTTTTAGGAATTTTTTCACCAAATTTTCAACATAGTCATTTTAAGACATCTGCTCATGAACAGTGTCACTGTGATTTTCTTAATGTGTCCCATACATTGATTTCACACACCGCCTGCACCATTGTGTGCTACATGTACGGAAACACATTTTGGGTGAGATGTGAAAAATGACAGCTATACTGCTCATAAGTAGGTGTGGTAAAATGGCAATGTTTAAAATCTGGAGTGCAAATATTAAAATTGTAAAACTTCTGGCGTGTGTAGGAACACGCAATACTGCGTTGTAAAACAATCATTTTAAAATTTGTTCACCAAATTTGCAACATAGGCTTTTTGAGAGCCCACCTTATGAACACTGGCACTGTTATTTCATTAATCAGTCCCGAAAGGTGATTTTGCGCAATGACTGCGAAATCACCCTTCGGGCCTGATTAACGCCATGACAGTTCAAGAATTCATGAGGAGGGGTCCCATAAAACCCATGTTGAAAATTTGGTGCCAAAATTCCCAAAAATGCCTGAGATATGCATTAAAGTTGAAAAAAACCCTATTCATTACATTATACAGCTTACCAGCATTTCCTCAGCTTGTGGTCGGTTTTGAAGAGTGCAGACATGTTCCCGGTCCACTGAAGATCATCACGCCAAGCTCCGGAGGTAAGTATGGGGTGTGGGGGTGTGGGGAGGCAGGGTGCACAGTGGGTGGCTGCGCGCTGGGAGACCTTCGAGGAATGTTTTCTTGTTTACAGATTTTTTGTCTTTTTAAAGGAAGACTAATATAGGACATTTGCCACGCTGGGGTGAGCTCCCAATGTGGCAGCTAGAAGACTGTTGGGGGGACCCGAAGCCGATGGGGGACTGGACACTCCTGTCAGCCATACGGACTTGTGCCAAGCTGGGGTGGGCTCCCAGCGTGGCAGCTGTAAGGCTGTTTGGGGGCTGGAGCCGACGGGGATTGGGCACCTGCTGGCCATACAGACGCAGCCACACTGGGGTAGGCCCCAGCTGGCACCTGGAAAGCTTTTTTGGGGTGGAGCCAATGGGGATTGGGCACCCCATCGGCCATACAGTATATGCGGGTTGGGGGAGCCGTGAGCATCAATATGTGTGCATGCGCAGGAGGGGGAGCTCTGCTCACTGAAGCAGAGCTCTCCCTTTCAACTGTATGCCACTGCATTTTCAACTGCTGTCATAGACAGCTTCAGCAGTGATTGGAGAACTACGACCGCTCCTGCAAACACACTGACTGAACTGGAAGATGCTGACACACCTCCGAAAACTCGGATGATGGCACTATGTTTTTTGCACATGCGTGCAAGCAAACATAAAAATGGTGTTTCTCACATACATGGATTCGAACAAATGATTTATAATTTACAAAACAGACAAGAGGTCTTCCTGAACAGATGGACAAGTTGGAACATGTACCAGGCCTCTCTTCTGTCTTGATTTAAGGGAAATGCTTTTCCCCTAGAAACTATAGTATAGACTAACTCCACTGTAACTCCACCTTGCTGCTCTTACTTACGAATTCAGGTAATACCAAGTCAATTTAGCATTTGATTTTACCCTACCTTTACTTACTGTCGTAAAGATGAAGAAAAACCTGTGCTGGCTTATTGATTTTTGTTTTATTGTATTCAGCTTCCAAAGTTCGTGAAGTTGTTCTCTCCTTTTTTAATATTTGGACCTCCTTCTACCAAATGTATTAAAGTAGAATCTTTTACTGCTTTCCAGATTCAGATATCTTATATACTAGACACTAAACATATAGATCAGAAACTCTATAGTATTAGATAGCAATTTGAAGGAAATCATATGGTTATATTTTTGTTTTATTGCTTATAATGCATTATACAGAACAATGTTGAATATGCAACTTGATCTGTCAATTTTGTGTATGTATAATAAAATTGATTATCAAACAAAGAAGTATAAAAACAAAGTATTGTCCTTGCCTGAGAGATTTATTTATTTTTTATTTTATTTAGCTTTTGTTGACCAGGTAAGTGCACTAGACAAATCCTGCCTATTTTCAGGCACGACCCGGGGGAGGGGGATATAGAAGAATGCCAACTGACCTTGAACCAGATTAAGCTGTTGGTGGCATTTTTACTGAATGAATGGATGAGAGACTAAGGAACATCCAAAGAAGTAGGCTAGAAATAAAACTCTTAGCTATTGAGGAGAGTTAGGAGGCCTTGCCTTACAATTCGTTGGTGTAATACCAGGCAGGTGTATCATCTGTTCTCATCTGAACTAACCATCCTCTTAAGCCAAAAAAATGAAGGCCTGAAGGAGGAAATCTGAGATTCCAGATACTGATGTGGAGGAAGGAATCTGTCAGCATCCAGGCTCCACTGAGGGAACCCCCCAAAGGGAGGTGCCCAGACCTTGAAAGAAACCTCTGTTACCAGAGTTTTGGGGGAAGAGGTCTGAGATTCAATGATTCCTACCACCAGTCCAGAGCTTGTAGAAAAGTTCAAGCTTTATGAAGGAATCACTTATTTGGGAGACATCCTAGAGGTCTGACCCCTAGGACTCCAGTGACCAAATTATGAACTATATACAGGGGAAGGAGCCTTCATCTGCCAAGAGTTAAGCACTGCCCCCTAAGACTTTCCAAATTTTGGATGGCTCGGGGACTTTTCCTAGTAGATGAAAACCCCAAGACTGAAGGAAAAAATATGTTAGACTTAGGCTTGAGATGCAGACTACAGAAGAGTTGGCTAAGAGTAGCCAAGCCTCTGTGGAGGGCAACCAGAGATTCCCTGTCTTCTGGAGTAAACCGCCCACCTAACCAGATACCTGGTGATAAAACCTGTTTTTTATCCAGTATCTGTGAACACTTCAGAGGCAGTCTAAACGGCATGGACGTCAGCAGGAAGAAGCCTGAGAACAGCCCATGGCTAGGGAACTGAGAACATAGATTGTATCGCGGGAGACTAGAAAGTCCCCCTGCGAATGTAAATGAAAAACCTGAGTTAAGGAAATCATCCTGAATCTAGGATTTAGTAGTTCAGAATGATTCATCATTCCTAATTTTCCTTTAAGATTCAGATGAGCAGAGAAAAAGGATCGAACTCCCCAAGGAGAAAGGAGACCCTCTTCCAACTTTGACCCTCACAAAGTTCTAGTGCTCTAACTCCCACTGCTGTTCTGCTGGAGAGGGAGAGAAACTGCAGCGTTTGAAGGACATTTTTTTTTCTTTTATTTTAAACCTATATAAATAAATCTATGTACTTAAATACTTATATACACATATCACCCCCTTTTTTTTGTACGCCAATCATAGGAAGGGGTACAAATGATCCAAGAAAAAAGGTAATTGGAGAGAAGAGATTACCAGGAATGGATCTGAGCACTCCTACCTCTGTCCCTGGAAAAACCTGACATTTGGGAGAAAAACAAATGTGTTGACGTAGGGAAAAACAAGGTTAAAGGGAAAATAAACCTTACCCGAAGCTCCCTTACTCAAACTTCAGGGAAAATGAAAGCTTTTCTTTTAACTGAGTTACTCAGAGGGTTAAACTTGTACCTTTGTGCATGTCAGCTTCAGTTTGAACTCCAAACCGTGAGAATCTTCCATGAGGACAAAGCAAAGTTTGCACCAAAGCATAAACAAAAGGACTAGAACTTCTCAGACAGGCAGTAGCCTGGGGGAAGAAACCTGTGCCAAGACTCTAGAAGCTGTATCATTATGCCTTAAGGTTATAAGAGCATTATCCTTCTATCTGCCACTTTGCTATTTCAGAAAACCTACCTGTGCATATTGCCCCAAAGAAGCAGCACTAAAGCAAGGAAAGAATACATCAAAACTGTTAATAGATGTAAAGATAAACAAACACAACAGGTTTTCTTTTTTTTGCTCATGATACCTGATTGTTTAGAGTCTATCTCTGGAGTGAGAGCAGACAGTGGCACAAGGGCTGAAAAGCAGGCTGCTGCTTGCCCTAACTCTCTTTGATCTGGAAGTGTACAGAGAAAAAAGCAAAACACTTACCAAGCTAATATTTCCTCTGAATGCTTCTGTCCACCCCGAAATAATAGGACGGGGTTTCCAGAACCTACCTGTAGGTCTCTTCAGAGAGTTGTCAATTTCTTTGGAGGAGTGCAACTCATCAGATCTACAAAGTTGTCGTCCTCCATCTCTTGATAGGTGTCGTCCTGAAGGAGAGTCCAGGGAGTCCACCAGTTGAATATAGATATGTGAGACAGAAAGAGACCTCAGCAATACCAGTATCTGAATCAGCCCCAGGGTGACTGACTGTAGTTAGTGGGTACTGAGAGGAGTTCAATATAGAAATCCTCTCCAAATTTTAATAATAAAAATAATAACAATAACAATAATATCCTTGGGTGAAAGGATTAACAAGGATTAACATGGAGGGAAGTATTAGAAGTAGAAGGGGTCTTATTTAGGGTAAAAAAAAAGAAAAGAAAGAAAGTCAGTGTGTGTTCTGTGCTGGGAAGGGTACTGTATCAACTTACTTTGCTAAATCAGTAGGAGGAGAGAGAGCTTAATTGGGGGTGTGGCTTAGATAATATAAAAGCAGGTGACTCCAATTACAACTTCCTGTTGCTAGCCTGTAGAACAGAAAGCAACTAACTAAAAGAAGCTACCATTTGCTTACTAATTTAACACTTCTATCTCAGCAGGAATCAGGGTCTGTTGAGATTAAGTTAGTTACAGCAAAAACAGCTCCTCTGTGTGACAAAGGTGCTCAAGTCCACATCGAATCCTCCAAAAACAAGACTCAGCACTCAATAATTGGCGTGTAAAACAAGCATAATTTAATAGAACAGAACGCCATTCCAAAGCCAAACAGCTACAAGGTGCACAGCAAGGCAAACTCCTGACTGGTTTCGTGCAAACTGCACGTCATCAGGGGGTGGTGTCTTGTGAAACAGCAACATATATATAGGGAGTATACTTAAAGGAACATTTCCATAGAAAATACCCCTCAAAGAAATAAACAAGAACTGCATTTTCATTATACTTTAGGTATTTAAAAAATGCTAATATACAGATTCCATATTTGTTCATACCATAAACATACACTGATTTTTTTATGGAAGAAAAAGGAAACATTATAAACTTTATAAGTATAATAGAAGGTCAACTAAAAAAGTTGACAACTCCCTAACTAAATGCACAATAAAAATAATAATAAAAAACAGCAAGGTTAGTCATAAACTGAAGGTGTTATAATCTCTATTCAGAACTCAGAATTGATGTAAACTACATAAAGAAAAGGGATTATACAGTACGAGACAGGAAATCAGCTCCCAACCATCGGGACACACCGATATGTTCCATGTCCAAGCGTTTGTAACCATCGCCTTATATCTGAAAAAAATCAATAAAAATAGTAATGTTAAAGTAAACCTCAAAATACCAATATATTATTAACATTGGAAAAAAGGAAGAAAAATAAAAATAAAGTGAATTATAAATAAGGGAGGGAAGGAAAAAATAATAAAAGGAAAGAAAAAAACTAAATTATCTAGATTTGAGACAGCTTAACAATTCAATCTTGTCATTCAGTCCTGGGGCCATAAGGGCCCCTAATGTGTAGATCCAAAAGGATTCCCTAAATTTCAGTTTTGCATCCAAATCTCCTCCCCAAGGACCCAATTTCACAATTTCTATGCCACAAAATCTAAAATTATGTTGCAGCTGTGTCTTTCTACTTTTGTCACAATGGACAGCAAGGGCACTTCTAGCATTATTAATAATAGATCTTAAATGTTCACCAACCCGCATCTTCAATGGTCGTGTAGTTTTACCCACATAGAAAGCACCACATTGGCATGTAGCTAAATAAACTACATTCGCTGTATTACAAGTGATAAAATCCCTAATTTCATAAGTTTTAACACAATTGCAACTAGTAAAAGTGTTACATAGAGGATAATGGCTGGGGATCAATGATACCACACTGTAATCATTTCAGTGGTTAAGAAACATGGTAAACCCCCAGAGCGCAGTCGAGAGGTTTACTGTAGCCCTAGCAACCAACGGTAGAGGTGATTTGTGTGCTGTCACTCCCATCACCAGCCATCATCTTTATAGTGTATGGTCAAGAAAACACTGTTTGCATTCTATATGTGAGAATTATGGAACTCTGGTGCATTCTTTTTTGTTTTGCCACTGTTTGGAAGTTCTGAAGTGTGGTTAACTTTTAAAATTCTAAACAGTGCATAACAAAGCTGTGTAACTGCTGATTATGGTGGTTAATAGGCACTTACCATACATTATATTTAAGTATTGATCTACAGAATTTACAGTTGCCACAGCTGTACATCCCAAAAGGCAAAGAGGAACAACTTCTGTCATCACCTGCTCCAGAGGGGCCAATATAACTATGTACTAGTCTGTCACGTAAATTGTGACCTCTCTTATAGACCATCCTAGGTCTACAACGGGTAACTTCCAACAACCATGGGTCTCCTAACAACACATTCCAATTGTTCTGAATGATATTCTCAATGGCTTTAGAGTGTCTAGTATAGGTGGTGACAAAACTAGCCCTCTGTTCTTTAGGTATTTTTGACTTTGGTTTCAAAAGGTCTGTTCTCTCAACACATGCCGCTTCCTTAAAGGCATCTTGTACTGTGTTATATGCATACCTTCTTTCCAAAAATCTATTACACAAGTCTGAACCATAAGTGATAAAATCCACATCTTTACTACAATTACGTCTTACCCTTAACATTTGGGCCTTAGGTATATTGGACACCAAATGGTGTGGGTGGCAACTGGACGCATGTAACAGGGAATTCCTGGCAGTCTCCTTACGAAATAATCTAGTTCCAAGGCTACCATCTTCTTCCTTAGAGACACTCACATCCAAAAAAGAGACTGAGAAGAGATCCTGTTGTAATGTGAATCTCAAATTCACATTACTTGTCTCTAAATAGGTAACAAACTGCCAAAGCTCCTCCAGGGTGCCACGCCACACCACAAAGATGTCATCAATATAACGGCACCATATATCAATCTTGTCATAAAAAGGATTAACATTTCTGTCATAAATATTGTTCTTCTCCCACAGACCCAGGTACAAATTAGCATAATTGGGTGCAAAGGTTGCATCCATTGCTGTACCTTTAGTTTGTAGAGAAAAATTGTCCTGAAAAAGAAAATAATTCTTAGTCAGAACATGTTCAGCACATTCCAAGAGGAAATTCTTAGTACCATGAGAAACTTGTGGATCTTGAGACAAGAAATAATCTAATGCACTAAGACCCCCCTCATGCGGTATATTGGTGTACAAGGATGCAATATCCATGGACACCAAGAACCAATCTGGTTCTATCTGCACATCATTTAGAATATCCAAAAATTGACCTGTATCCCTAATAAAGGATGGCAAAGAAGTAACATAGTTTTTTTATATGAAAATCCACATACTGAGATAAAGGCTCTAAAAGAGAGCCGATACCTGCCACTATGGGATGCCCTGGTGAGTCCCACAGGTTTTTATGGATTTTAGGTAACATATAAAAACTCGCTACCACAGGGTTTTTCACTTCTAGGAACAACAATTCGCTGTGCCCAATCAGTCCTTCACATTCAGCTGAAAAAAGAAAACTGTCAATATGTGTTTTAAATACCAAAGTGGGATCTATGTTCAGTAGTTGATAAAAAATCACATCTTCCAGTTGTCTCTTTGCTTCTAAAATATACTTGGATGTATTCATCACCACCACTGACCCACCTTTATCTGCAGGTTTAATAGTCAGATTTTTATTTTTCTCCAGACTCTTAAGTGCCTCAGACTCTGCTTTTGAAATATTAATAAAGGTGGATGGAAGATCTTGATCAAGAAGTGATCTAAACTGTCTTTCACAAATATTTTCAAATATTTGTACTGCATCACTATACGGTGGCATAAAAGTTGATGTGGGTTTAAATTGGCTTACCTCCACTGTAGTCGATGGTGTGTCCTGAACATGCACAACTGTTTCATTCAATCCAAAACCCATAGTGCTATTATTATAAAAAGCTCGTAAATTCAAATTCCTAGTAAACCGATGTAGATCCAAATATAATTCAAAATGTTTGGAATCTTGTGTAGGCACAAACGAAAGTCCCTTCTGTAAAACTGCAGTCTGATCTATGTACAAAATAGCATCAGAGATGTTAATAACATTATTCAGTGGAATTATCTGCCCTTTCTGCCCCTCGTGACAATTTCTATGTTTCCTCCCTCCTCTTTGGGTAAGTTTTCTTCGGCCACACTGATCACTTGTGCTGAGATTTTTGTTCTCGAACTCCTTGGTCCCGAAACCGACTCCCGAAAATGAACTGACCGTCGTTTGTCCAAAGGGACAGAGTCCTCCTCGTAAAAATCCTCCTGCTCTGATTCACTCGCTGAGGTATAGTGGGGTGAATTTCCTCTATTGCACAGTATGGGCTTGGGCTGATTGGGGGTGACACCTCTATCCTTTCTATGACCAGCAAATGCTCCCTTATTCCTCTGATGTGGTGACTTATGTTGATTCCAATCCCAGACTCTATTATGTAAATAATCAAGTCTGTCTCTCTCAAATTTGTGTAACTTGATTCGTTTAATCTTACTTTCTTCCTTCTGGATATTATCTTTAAGTTTCTTATCAAGTATACTATATTCAGAATGATCCTTAAAGCGAGTTACAATTTCCTCCTTATTCTTAATGTCAGAAGTTACTTCTTCTCTTTGTGCATCATAGTCTCTAATTATGGAGTTAATTAGTGCATTAGTCCCAAGTTGTAATGAATTTTGCCAATCAGAAACAAAATCGACTCTATCCCATCCATACCCTGGCTTATTGAGGACACGTAACCCTCTAGGGGAGCGTCCCACTTTTAGGTAAGCCTCCAATGTTGTTTTACCCCAATAATGTGAGGGGGTCTTATTTAGGGTTAAAAAAAGAAAAGAAAGAAAGTCAGTGTGTGTTCTGTGCTGGGAAGGGTACTGTATCAACTTACTTTGCTAAATCAGTAGGAGGAGAGAGAGCTTAACTGGGGGTGTGGCTTAGACAGTATAAAAGCAGGTGACTCCAATTATAACTTCGTGTTGCTAGCCTGTAGAGCAGAAAGCAGCCAACTAAAAGAAGCTGCCATTTGCTTACTAATTTAACACTTCTATATCAGCAGGAATCAGGGTCTGTTGAGATTAAGCAGATACTTTATTAGAAGTAGAAGGGGGTCTTATTTAGGGTTAAAAAAAGAAAGAAAAGAAAGAAAGTCAGCGTGTGTTCTGTGCTGGGAAGGGTACTGCATCAACTTACTTTGCTAAGTCAGTAGGAGGAGAGAGAGCTTAATTGGGGGTGTGGCTTAGACAATATAAAAGCAGGTGACTCCAATTACAACTTCCTGTTGCTAGCCTTTTTTCTTACTAATTGCCCTCCATCCCACCCACCCGAAGCCAGTTCTACTTTTATAGCCAATGGATTTGACTGACAACAGGAACTTCCTGTTTGGCAATAGGAAGGGAAGGATCATAGAGAAACATTAGTTTTGTCAACCCTAAAGGAAAAAATGTACCTCACTCTCCCCACCAGCTGCCGGTGGTCTGACACTGAGCAAGGAAGAAGGAGGCTATTGAAGAATATAGGAAGTTGCTCTCCCAGAACAGGAAGGGTGAGAGTTGTATGGAGAGCAGAGAGTAAGCATACAGAGAAACAGGAGAGGGGACACAAAATAAGACATGACAGGAGTGGTGCAGTGCAATGGCTGTGGGGCAGCAGTGTTCCAGGAGACATTCTGGAGGCTGTGATGCTGCCCTATTTGCTGGCACCTCTCTGGTCTGAGGGAGGAGGTTGCCTGTCTCCAGGTTGACCTGGCTAGGATTCGTGAAACCACCTCCCCCACCCAGAGACCACCAGGGCCAATGCCACTACCTCAGAGGTTGCCAAGAAAGAGGAGAGGCTGGACCAGGGTGGGCTCAGAGAGGGACAGGGTGGTGGAACAGAGTTGAATCCCTCCAGCTGTACCTCTCTCCACAATTCATACACTCTTTTGGTGGATAGTGGTTCCTCTATGGAGGCACCTGCAGTGGAGACCAAGGAGGATGCTGGCAACCTTCACAAAGGAGACCCACAGGAGGGTGGCATGGGACCCCACAGGGGAAGGAGACAACTCCTGGTGGGGGACTCAATCATTAGGGGGTAGAAATGGGGGAGAAAGGGGAGAGGGAGGTAAGGTGCCTGCCTGGCACCATGGCTTGGAGGGACAGGAGGTGAATCCTCAGGATCGTGGGAGCAGCTGCACGAGGGATGGAGCAGGATGTCATCCACCTAGGGACAAATGATCTGGCTAGGAATGGGATCAGAGCAGTGCAAGAGGAGTTTGTAGAGTTGGGGAGGGGCCTTAGTCAAGTAGCGCATATGGTAACCTTCTCGGAGGTGCTGCATGTCTATGGCAAGGGTGATGCTAGGGTATTCCTCACCAGGGAATTCAATGAATGGTTGAAAAACTGGTGTGGAGCTCAGGGTTTTGGCATCACTGGGGACTGGGGACTGGGGAGCTACCTGGAGGGATGTAGAACTATACTGGTGTGATGGTCTGCATCTGTCCGGGGGGGGGGAACCAGGATCCTAGGTGAGAGGTTTAAATGCTTCATTGGAAAGCATTTAAATTAGCCAAGGGGGGAGGCACTGAAAAGGAGGAGGGAAATCCCAGCCTCCCACCACAAAACACGGTAATTAGTGAGGTAAACACCAAGGTAGAGAAGTCATTAGGGAGCAGGACAGAGGTAAACTTTAAAAAAGGCAAAGGCAGTAAGGACAGAGATGGGGCTAAAAGGGGTAAGGCCATCAAAAAGTGGAGGGTGATGAGTACCAATGCCCGTAGTCTGTGTAACAAGCTCCCTGAACTAGTTGCCGTGATGGAAGAGGGTTGCCTGGATATTGTGGCAGTCACAGAAACATGGTACACAGAGAACCATAACTGGGATGTCAACATACCAGGATACACAATCTACAGGAGGGACAGGGAGGGTAAAAGAGGAGGAGAAGTAGCTCTCTATGTAAAGGAAGGGATCAAAGCAACATAATTAAAGAGTAAACAGGGAGCAGATGAGGCACTCTGGGTCATCCTGGAGACAGGAAATGGCACCACAATCCACATGGGGGTTGTATACAGACCCCCATCTCAGGGGGAAGGAATGGACAAGGAAATGATAGAAGGCATCCTTAGAATGGCAGAAAAAGGGGAGATATTGTTGATGGGGGACCTGAATATGCCAGATATTAACTGGAGCACCTTTGCTGCAGGCATATCCAAGAGCAGAGTCATTCTTGATGCCCTACAAGGGGCATGCCTCAGACAGCTAGTATTGGAACCCACTGGAGGGAGCAATCTTAGACCTGGTACTCTCAAATGGGGACGGAGAAAGAATCTCAGATTTAGAAGTGGGTAGCCATGTGGGAACAAGCGACCACCAAACAGTGTGGTTCACGATAAACACAGCCATACAATCAAGCCATACAAAAGCAAGAGTATTGGACTTTGGGAGGGCTGACTTTGGGAAAATGGGAGAGTGTCTCAGAAAAGCACCAGAAAACAGGCAAGGAGGAGGGGTGGAGGAACAATGGGGGGTAATCAAAACAGCCATCACAGTGGCAACAAGCCTTTGTGTAAAGCAAATCAACAAAACATAACGAAGGAAAAAAACGCTATGGTTCTCAAAAGAGGTGGCAGGGAAGGTTAAGGAGAAAAGGATAGCATTCAGGAAATAAAAGGAAACACAGAAGGAGCAGGACAGAGAACTTTATCAGTTAAAGCAGAAAGAGGCAGGGAAGGCAGTCAGAATAGCAAAGGCACAAACCGAGGAAAGGATAGCTAACTCTGTTAAGAAGGGGGATAAGACCTTTTATAGGTACATTAGGGCGCGAAGAAAGAGAGGGATACTGAGGCTTAATAAAGGGGAGAGAATGTGGGCAGAGGGTGACAGTGAAAAAGCAGGGATACTGAACGAATATTTCTGCTCAGTATTCACAAAGGAAGAGGAGGGGGAGGTACCTAAACCAAACAAGAGAAACACTCTGAAGATGGGGTCAATACCAGTCCATTTACAGAAGAAAGGGTTCTGAAAGAACTAATAAAATTGAAGGTGGACAAAGCAATGGGGCCTGATGGGATTCACCCAAGAATTCTAAAAGAACTAAGGGTAGAACTAGTGACACCTCTGACTACTCTCTTTAACAAATCATGGGAGGATGGGGTGGTACCTGAGGACTGGAGGAGGGCAGATGTGATTCCTCTTCACAAAAGTAGGAGCAGGACCGAGGCAGGAAACTATAGACCAGTTAGTTTGACATCAGTGGTAGGGAAAATGACGGAATCACTTCTGAAGGAAAGAATTGTTGAGTACCTAGAGGCCAGTGGGGCACAGGACCCAAGGCAGCATGGATTCACAATGGGAAGGTCATGTCAGACGAATCTAATAGATTTCTTTGACTGGGTGACCAAAGTAGTAGACCAGAGAGGGGCTGTGGACATGGCCTACCTAGATTTTAGCAAGGCATTTGATGCAGTCCCACACAAAAGATTAATACATTAGTTAGCCAGCCTTGGAGTGGTCCCAAGGTGGTATGCTGGATAAAAATTGGCTAAACAACAGGACGCAGCGGTAGTAAACGGAGTCCACAGTGAAGAAAAAGAGGGTTACTAGGTGGGTACCGCAGGGTTCGCATTGGGACCAGTCCTTTTAATGTCTTATAAGTGACATTGCAGAGGAACTGGAAGGAAAAAGTATGTCTCTTTGCAGATGACACAAAGATCTGCAACAGGGTTGATACACAAGATGGAGTGGAAAGGATGAGAAGGGACTTGGCAAGGTTGGAGGAATGGTCAAATGTTGGCAGCTCAGATTCAAGCAAAGAAGTGCAAGGTAATGCACCTGGAAACAAAACCCAGGAGAAGAGTACACAATGGGGGAGGTGAGATACTGACAACAGTAAAACTGGAAAGGGACCTGGGGGTAATTATATCAGATGACCTAAAGGTGGGCAAGCAATGTGAGAAGGAAGTAAGGAAAGCCGGGGGAATACTGGGATGCATAGAGAGAGGCATCAATAGTAGAAAACAGGAAGTTGTTATCCCTCTGTACAGACAGTTGGTGAGCCCACATCTAGAGTACTGTGTGCAGTTCTGGAGACCCCATCTCCGCAAAGACATAGACAGAGTGGAGGCTGTCCAGAGGAGGGCAACCAAAATGGTGCAGAGTCTGCACCAGAAGACATACGAAGAAAGACTAAAGGAGCTTAATATGTATACCCTTGAGGAAAGAAGGAGAGAGGGGATATGATAGAAACTTTCAAGCACCTCAAGGGAGTCAACAAAGTCCAAGAGGGTAGCATCTTTCAGAAAAAGAGATGTGCAAGAACAAGGGGGCACAATTTGAAGATAGAAGGGGATGGCTCAAAGGTAATGTGAGGAAGTATTTTTTCACAGAGAGGGTTGTGGATGCATGGAACAGCCTCCCTGAGGAGGTCGTGGAGCCAAGAACAGTGGGGGAATTCAAGAATACATGGGACAGACATAAGGCAGTCCTAGTGGGGGGTAGGAGGAAGTAAGCTGTTGGTTAACTAGGATCTGCAGCTTATCTGTTAGGTAGGAAAATGGGCAGACTAGGTGGGCCGAGCTGTCCTTATCTGCCGTCAAATTCTATGCTTCTATGTTTCTATGAGAGGATTACTTGGACCCAAAGGAACTGAGAACACGCCCAGAAATATAAAGTCTGGAACAAATGCCAAGCTTTGAAAAATTTAGTTGCAGAGGACATAACTTTGTCAACCACTGATGTCGCCCTAAGTCCTTCAGGAGGGACGGTCAGAGGAAATAATCTCCTTCTAGAGCTTTTATGCAGGGGTAGAAGACACCCTGCTAAATTCATATTACAGGCTTGGGCAGAATAAATACTGCTACTGAACCAGACTTATTATAATAAAAGTCACAGAGGGACTTATTACTTTTGTGTTAACTTGAGGTACCCTCCTCAGTGCTTTTAGAGGAGGGGGAGGTAGACTGAGAGGCCATGCTAAGGGAATTAGGCCAAACTAACCAAATCAAAATTACCTTGCAAGAGATTTTCTTTTTCACAAAAGTGGAAAAGAACAGAAACCACCTCCACACCTCTTGTCAACAAATCCCACTGCATAGTAAAATCAAGGGTCTCACCCAGGAAAGTGAGGGGATTACCCTTCAAATAACAAAGTTTAAACAGAGAAAAAAGGGTTCCAGAAATTCACGTGGGTGCACAACGGAAATTAACGCACAAGCGTGAAAAATAAATGAATGTTTTTAGCGCAAAGGCGGTAAAAACACATAGAATTAAACGCAAACTGTAATTTTAAATAAAAATGACACAATAAATCACACACATGGTAGCTTTTTACCTCAGAAGAAAAACACTGATGCGAAAAAATACGAAAAAATAAAAAATGACACGGAAGATCTCTGAAGAGGAGAGCTCCGGGGCAGTGTTGCCAGTTCAGCAGAGAAAAAGTTCTGCGGTCCCTCAGGCTGACTGCAGGCAGCACTCTAACGGTGTTCTGATTGGCCAATGCCTCCCTCATTTGCATTTTCTCCTCCTCATCTGGGCAGCTGAACCCAGCTGGCATACTGCACCTGTCAATACATGTTGAAAAATTCCTGGGGTGAAAAAAACCATACTACTGTATCAGCATTTTCTGTTTCCTCCATCTGAGGGTTCTGTGATTCAGCTAAAATATTGTAACTATTAGATAATGGTATCTCAAAAGTCTTACTGATATCCATTACCTTCTCTCTACTTGCCTTTTATCTTTCCTATTCAAACATAATGAATTATTTTCACTATTAGTTAATAATACAACATAGAAACATAGAAGTTGATGGCAGATAAGGACCGCAAGGCCCATCCCAGTCTGCCCATTTTTTCTACCTTATTAATGTGCCATAGGCCTGTACTCTGTCAATGGCCTATCTAGTCATACTCATATTTATTGCTCCCTTATGCCTGTCCCACGCCTGTTTGAAGTCCTCGACAGTATTCATATCCACCACTTCCTGAGCTAGGCCGTTCCATGCATCCACCACCCTTTCTGTGAAAAAGAATTTCCTCACATTCCCCCTTAATTGGCCTCCCTCTAATCTCATGCTGTGTCCTCTTGTCCTTCTTTCACCTTGTTAATGCCCTTAAGATGTTTGAATATTTCGATCATATCATCTCGCTCCCCTCCTTTGCTCTAGGGTATACATATTGAGCTCCATTAATCTGTCCTCATATGTTTTCTGATGCAGTCCTGCACCATTTGGTTGCCCTTCTCTGGACTGCCTCTATTTTGTTAATGTCCTTGTGCAGGTGCATCCTCCAGTACTGCGTACAGTACTCCAGATGGGGCCTAACCAGTGTCTTGTAAAGAGGGATTATTACCTCCCTCTTACGACTTGTGATATCCCTACTAATAAACCTCAACATCCCTCTAGCCATTCCTACTGCTTTAGTGGTCTGCTTGGATGATTTCAGGTCATCTGTGATGATGATGCCTAAGTCCCTTTCTTCCCTTGTGATTGCCAGCAGCTCTCCTCCCAATCTATAGGTGGCTTCAGGGTTTCTCTTCCCTATGTGCATGATCTTGCACTTCTTTGTGTTAAACCCCAGTTGCCACTCTTCCGACCATTTTGCCAGTTTATCCAGATCTCTTCTCATTCTGTCCACCCCATCTGGATCATGTACTCTTTTGCAGATCTTGGAGTCATCTGCAAACAGACAAACCTTACCCTCCAGTCCATCTGCAATGTCACTGATGAATCTATTGAAGAGGACTGGCCCCAGGACTGATCCCTGAAGTACCCTACTTGTGACTTGCATCTCTTCTGACTGTATACCGTTTACCACCACTCTCTGTTTTTTGCCCGCCAACCAGTTTGCCACCCAGTTGACCAATTTCTGACCCAGCCCGAGCCTACCCAGCTTATTAACCAATCTTCTATGTGGTACAGTATCGAAAGCTTTGCTGAAGTCAAGGTAAGTGACATCAACTGCACCCTCTTGGTCCACCATTCTGGTTACCCAAAGAAATCTATGAGATTAGTTTGACAGGACCTTCCTGTTGCAAACCCATGCTGTCTTGGATTCTGTGCTCCTATGGATTCCAGGTGTTGCACTATCCTTTCCTTAAGGAGTGCCTCCATAATCTTGCCCACTACTACATCTCCTACAAGACTGTCTGGAACTGGTTTCAGTGGGCTTCATCCTCTGCGCTTTCATTTTACAGCAGCAACTTCACTTTATTCATTATTTTCCTTTTCATTTAAGTCACAGTCTTTCTTTTCCTCTGTCCCTCTACTATTCCACTATCCTTCCTAGATATGTTAGCTTTATTAAGACTAGATAGAAGTCTCAATTTTTCAGTTAATTCCAACTGACTGTTTTCTAATTGCTCTAACCTCTTAGTAAACTGATTTAGATTATGTTGTAAATCATGATTTGATATACACTTTTCACATACGTAATCTGTGTAATCCGTTCCCTCATCAGTCATCTTATACAGTACATACAGCAACATTCACATTTTACAAATAGATCTCCATCCACAGATAATACTAACTCAGCCATAATACTGAAGTTTGTAATACCCTGGGCTGTAGATCAATGGCGAATAATTTGTGTGCCTACTCTCTGCTGCTCTTACCTCAAGTTACATATAACAATCATTTCTCTCCTTTCTCTCACCCCTCTCCACAAGAGCACACAAACAGACGCTAGATGTGCATGTCTCTGCGTGCGCCAAGGTGTGCTGCTCACGCTCACACCACTTGCTTAGCGGCTTAATTTAAATGCTTCCCGTGACCTGGAAATGGAGCGAGGGTCTCGACACATACTTCAAACAAGCGACTGTAAAAAAGCTCCTTCCCAATGCCTCATTATCTTTGGGATATATTGTAGTAGCCTGCTACCTCCCAATGAAAAAGAATGGATAAAACAGCTCCCTGTAGTCCTGTATTACCAACTCCTGGACTACAGCTCCCAGTATACTTCCGGGTAACAGTCTCACTGCCTAGCTTATAATGGACTGATTTTAAAAGAGCACAAACAAAATAAATAACTCAGTTTAAAAGAAGGAACAGCACACTCTCTGGCCACTATCCCCCTGTCGCACAACTTTTGGCGGTCTCACAGTACAGACAGCAGCCTTCTTGTCATCTACAGCTTTTGCCACCTCCTTGCCAAACCAGCTGGGCTTTTTGACCTTAATTTTCTTACTTTTGATTTTGGCCCACTCGCTAATGGCCTCCAATCCCTTCTTTATTACTGTCAATTTCTGTTCCACATTCATCTCTGATTAATATTGCCTTATGGGAATCTTATCAAGTTGAAAACCCATCTCCTACAACAGGACTGGACGCCAATCCTTGAATCAACTGATATTAATACTGTACTAGAATACTTCATTAAATCTTTCAACTCTGTATGCGACTTATACGCCCCAGTACAAAAACGTAAAATCAAAGTGCTATCAAATCCATGGATTACTGCCAAACTACTTGCCGAGCTCAAGGTTCGGGACCACCTCTGGGCAGTTGCCAGAGACACAGGCTCACCTCATGATACCCTAAAATACAAGCAGGCACGAAATAGATGTACCTCACAAATTAGGCAAATGAAGAGCGCCTATTTCAAAATGCCCTTGAATCCACCTGGGGTGATGGAAGAGCTTTTGGGACAACATCCAAACATAATGGGTAAACAATCAAAATCATCACCTACCATTATGAAAGTTGATGGATCCACCACTCTTGACCCAAAGTCTATTGCAGATGCACTTAATAGAACTTCCACAGACCTTAGTGGGGTCCTCCCCTAGATTTCTTCTCGGACTTACCTGTGCCTAGCCTAGTATCACAAAACACCCTCGTGACAAACCACAATTTTACTTCAAGAAAATCAAAGTGCAAGAAGCACACAAGTACATAAGAAAGGCCTGCTCCAAATCCAGAACAAGTAGTGACACGCTAGATCTAAAAATCCTGTCTCTACCCTGGATGAAGTAATTCACCCCTTGCAAAATTCTTAATCTGTCACTTTGCCAAAGTCAATTTCCCAACAAATGGAAATCTGCCATAGTTATGCCAGTGCACAAGGGGGACAAAACCTCAACAGGAAACTATCGACCAATATCAATACTCCCTCCCTCTCCAAAGCACTTCAGCGAATAGTGGCAGACCAACTCTCTGATTACCTGGACAAATACAATCTACTCTGTAATCAACAGCACGGCTTTAGGAAAGGACATAGTACAACAACAGCCTTACTTGATTTCTCTGGAGAAGTCCACTCAGCCCTGGACAAAGGGTGCCAAACAGGTGCAGTCTTTATCGATCTTACAAAAGCTTTCGACACAGTCCATCATGGCCTACTTACCTCCCTACTTTCTAGCCTAGGCCTGGCCGAAGGTCCTTGTGCTTGGGTAAAAAGTTACCTGTCCAATCGGTCACAGGCTGTAAAATTCTCTAATGAACTCTCCGACTTCAAACCAGTTCTCTCGGGTGTACCACAGGGATCAATTCTTGGACCGCTCCTCTTTAGCCTGTTCCTTAACTCCCTCCCAGATATCTGCCAGGAGAAAATAATCTTATACGCTGATGATGCTGTAATTCTCTCTTCCCACAAGGATCCAAACTCCCTACGAAAAAGCCTGCAACTTGCTTTCTCTAGTGTTGAAAGGTGGTTCCTGGATAGTAAACTTGTGCTAAACCACAATAAAACAAAGCCATGCTCTTCTCCAATCACCAAAACAAAAATAGGCATACTCCACTCACCATACAAACCTCTCGGGAATTACACTGGACCAAGTAAATACTTTCAAATACCTTGGCATCACTTTTGACCAAGGGCTCACCTTGCAACCCACATTGACAACACTGCGAAAACAGTGAACCAACGCCTTGGAATACTATTCCGTAACCGCCAATTTCTAAACCAAGCGGCATTGAGAATAGCTAACAGAGTTCCATAATCTCAATCATTGACTATGGCCTTATTATTTATGGCTCAGCTACCTCCACTGCTCAAAGGCGTATCTCAATCACTCTAAATAAGGCCTGCCGGCTCCTCATGGGGCTCAAAGACTGACTCACACGTAGTGATCTGTACTATGAATCAGGCTGGTTGAACCTATCAAATCGTCTTATTTATCTCACCTGCACAATGGCAAAAAATCTATCTTGGGACTGACTCCATTATGTATTCAAAACCTACTCCGACTGAATCCTGGCTCCGACCCTCCACCAGATCTGAACGCCAACCTTTCCTGGTTCCGAGATGCGGACTGCACAGGGACAAAGATCTTTTTGCATACAGGGGCCCGACATGGTTCAATGCGCTTAGTCCACCTACTCTATCCTCAACCTCGCTTGAAGCTTTCAAATCCATGCTCTATGCCCACCTCACCACCACTAGCAACTGTGATTAGCATGATAAGAACTACTACTCCTCATGTCCATCCTCACATCTGAGGCCTCTTCCTCCCTGACTAATGAACCCTCTGGTACCTCTACTACTTCCTGTCTCCCACCAAACTCACTCCCCCTTTTTCCTGTCCTCTCTCACTTACTCCCGCTCACCACCTTTTCCCTCCTCTCTAGCCTCCTTTTGGCGCCTAATGATCACCCTCTCCCTGGAAGTTTCCTTAACCTCGAAATTGTCTACTCGCTTGAACCTGTTATAGCTTGTTTTTCTATGAAACTTAAAAACGTTACTGCCTTAAACTGTTAATAGCAAATTTATGATGTAACTTTCCTGTCTGGTTTTACCTGTAATGTGTATCGTGCTTTGTTAAATGTTCTTTGTGACGTGGAACCTTTGTAAAAGAGCCCTGGCTCAAAGGTATTAATTCCTAGACTAATAAACTAAACTAAACTAAATCTCCCTTTTAGTAGTAAGTAAGGTTTATTGTTCAATTATATCATCTTATGAAATGATCATTACAATTGTTCCATACTTTAAAATTATGCAAACATTTTACACTCAAGATGCACCAACTGTGGACACAAGCAGGAGTGGACTGTTAGGGGAAACAAAGGTAAAGGCTGTTCCTCTCCTATGCGCAGTTTGGCTGGGTGTTTATCCGTTGACACTTCCCTTCGACTCCACGCCCGCTCCAGCCACCCTCCCACCCAAGGCCAGCCCTTGGACATCATTGATAACATGATGTGTCACATGACCTCCCCATCCTGCTCAAATTGCCATTTGCAGGTTATAGTAGCTGACCACTAGGAGTCAGTCTTGCACTCTTTTGTACTGTTGCTACTAGCCTGCTCCTCCACCTGCTTTTCTGGCATTCTTCACTCCTCCCAATCTGATTGCCAGCTGCTCTGCATTATTTCTCAATGTGCCTGCCTCCCTCCCTGCATGGGTCTCAAACCCTGTACCTCTCACACCAGAAGTGACCACCTTTCCGCTGCACTACTGTGCCTGTCCATATTGTTCCTTCCTGCTAACATACTTCTTCAGTGAAGTGCTTTCATCCATTACACTATGGATTGTTTTTGGTGCTCCTTACCCATACTAGGCTGTATGCTCCCTCTTCTCATACCGCTCTGTGCCCTGCAGCCATCAGCTGGAAACACCTCACACACACACCCCTGCCCATGTAACTCTGGGCACCTCCTGTCTGACCATGGGTTACCCTCCCCATTACCCTGGCTAGCTTAACACCCCCCATCACCCCACCCATAAACTACTTGCCTACTCCTTGTGCTCCCTTTCCATTCCCTCAGCAACTGCCAGTCCACCCACCTCATCTCACCCCAACCTCACTAAACTTAAACTACTTAAGGCTGCCCTCCTCCAACACACCATCTTTCTAATCCTCCTATTGGGTAATGTGCACCCCAACCCGGCTCATCCCCGTCTGCTCCCCCCCCCCGTGGGAATATGCATGGACCGCTGATTGCCACTCTCAACATTTGCAGCCTGCAGAAAAATCACCTCCCTCCAGGTCTGGCTTGCTCAACATTCTCCTGATATTCTGGCTCTGACTGAAAGCGGGCTTTCAAAAGACACCCCAGATTCAGTGGTAGCAATAAATGGCTATTCGATCTTCCAGGCCAATAGGCATGGCAAAAGGGGAGGTGGCTGTGCGTTCTACATAAAGAACTCCATACAAGCCCTCCCTGTCTTCTTTCTCCTCCCTGCCCATGGTGCCCAAACCCTCACAGTCAAGTTACATCTGGGTAACCCAGGCAAAAATCTTTATCTCATGGTCACCTACATCCCCCCAATGCAACCAAAAGGAAAAAATTACTCACCTTAGTAATTGTGTTTCTTCTAATGGAGTCTTGCTGTATTCTGACAATTGCAGTTAGCTCCAGCCTTTGAACTGCCCCGGAGAGTATAGGGTTAAATTTCTATGCAGGGCATAGAACGTTGAGCTCAAGCTCGGTTGAAGACTCTGTCTGTAGTACTTTGAATCTAAACCATCAGATTCTTACGAGCTAAAAACTCACTGACCTATCAGAATGTGGAAATTGTAAAATTTCTACTAGCCAACTGGCAACTAATGGTCTAGGTTCCCAAAGGAAGACTCAAGTCAGGAAACCCAAAAATAAACAAAAACAAGGTAATAAAGCATAACAAATTCTTAATAGCCAAACTAAAACACCCAACAGGAAGTGTGCTGAAGACACCCCTGGGGTGCAACACTGCACCTGCCCACCTACTTCCCAAAAAACAGGTTCTGAGAGGGGAGGCAGGGAGGGAAGTCAGAATACAGCTAGACTCCATTAGAAGAAACACAGTTACTAAGGTGAGTAATTTTTTTCTTCAAACAACATGAAGTCTTGCTGTATTCTGACAATTGCAGACTACCAAGCAGTACCTCCAAGGAGGAGGGACAGAACCTACTTTGGGAATGGGCTCTGAAGCACTGCTGCGCCAAATCTAGCATCACTCCGAGCCTGGATATCCAGGGAGTAATGCTTGGTGAAGGTATGAACTGTTTTCCAGGTGGCTGCTTGGCAAATTTCTAACAAGGGAATATCCCTGGCTGCAGCCAGAGATGCAGCTGTACCTCTAGTGGAATGAGCCCTCAGGCCTGAGGGAGGACTTTTTCCCAGTTTCTCATAACAGAATTGGATACAGGACACAATCCACCTGGCAATAGTTCTCTTGGTGGCAGGTTTGCCCTTACCTACTTCCACATCAGTGAGGAACAACTGGAGGGAGTCAAACCTGTGACCTTTTGTACGTTCTATGTAGTAACTAAGGGCTCTTTTAACATCTAAACTGTGTAACCTTTGCTCTCTTGAGGAAGCATGATCAGTGAAGAACACAGGAAGAGACATGGATTGGTTCAAGTGAAAATTAGAAACCACTTTGGGTAGGAACCTCCTATTGGTTTTAAGGACCACCTTGTCCCTATGGAATGAGATGAAGTCCAGTTCAACTGACAGAGCTTGCAATTCACTGATACATCTGGCAGAGGTAACAGCAACCAAAAACAGTTTTCCAAGTCAAGTACTTGAGCTCTGCTGAGGACATAGGCTCAAAAGGGGTTGCATAAGCTGAGCAATGCAGACATTCAAATCCCAGGCAGGAGCAGGATCCCTAAAAGGAGGACTGGTATGAAGCAATCCTTTGAAAAATTTACAGAATACAGGATGAGATGACAGAGAGGAAGGCTTTCCCACTGACAGAAAAGCAGAAACAGCTGACAAATGTACCTTGAGAGTAGCTGGTCTGAGGCCTAGACCATTAAGATGAATCATATAATCCAGAACTGTAGACAATTCAGCAGTGTCTGGGGATATATGCTTCTTGGAACACCAAATGCTGAATCTTTTCCATTTGGAGTTGTAAGTTTTTCTGGTGGCAGGCTTTTGAGAGGCTTTGAGAATGTCCAGAACCCCTTGGGACAGATGCAAATCTGCATATTCTTACTCTTCAAGAGCCGTGCCTTGAGATTGAGGGACCGAAGATTGGAGTACCAAATCCTCCCCTGAGATGAGGTTAACAGATTGCACTTCCTGGGGAGAGACAGGGGAAGATGGACTGCTAGGGAGAGCAGCAGGGGATACCATGGCTGCCTGGCCCAGTCTGGAGCAATCAGAATTAGTTTGCAGGATTGTGACCTCATTTTGACCAGAACTTTGAACAACAGAGGAAAAGGAGGGAAGGCATAGAGGAATTCCCCTTCCCAGTTTAGAACCAGAGCATCCAGATGGACTGAGCCCTGTACTGGAGGTCTGCAACAAAACAGAGGAAGTTGGTGATTATCCGGGGCTGCAAAGAGATCTGTCTCTGGAGTGCCCCACCTGGAAAAAATCACTTCTAGCACCAGGGGATCCAGAGACCATTTGTGCTGGCCGTGGGAGATTCTGCTCAGTGCATCTGCTATCACATTGTCCTTTCCTGGAAAGTGGACTGCAACTAAGGATGTCTGCACAGAGTAAGCCAGAGACCATAGTTTCATGGCTTCTGTGCACAAGGCCATGGACCGAGTGCCTCCCTGCTAGTTGATGTACCACATGGTGGTAGTGTTGTCTGTCCTGACCTGTACCACCTTGTTCTGCACTGACTGAGAGAAGGCTTGCAGAGCCAGGAACACTGCTCTGAGCTCCAAAAGATTGATATGCAGGAGGGACTCTTGATGGGACCACTGTCCCTGGGCTGTGAGAGTCCCGAGATGGGCTCCCCACCCCAACAGAGAAGCATCTGTGGTAAGGACCACAGAGTGGGGCTGATTGACAAAAGGAACCCCTTGCCTGAGATTGTCCTGATCCTGCCACCACTGAAGTGCCTGGATCAGAGTCTGAGTCACTGGAACTAGTTTGGTAAGAGGATCCTTCTTTTGGGACCAGAAGGACCTTAGATGGAACTGAATGTCCCTCATTTGAAACCTGGTTCCTTGGACCACTGCTGTAGAAGCTGCCATGTGACCCAGAAGCTGAAGGAAATGCCTTGCTGGTTGAGAGACCAGAAGGCGGAAAGAGGAGGCCAGCTCTGAAATGGCTGTAACCCTCTGCATGGGAAGAAAAGCGCTTGCCTTGACTGTATCCAGCTCTGCTCCTATAAAAGTGAGAAGCTGTACAGGTTCGAGAACTGACTTGGAAAGGTTGAGAAGAAACCCCAAGGAAGTGAGCACTTGCTGGGTCACTTGGAGGTCTGACTTGACTTGGTCTGGGGACTGTCCCACAATGAGCCAGTCATCCAGATATGGAAACACTGCAATTTTCTTCCTTCTTAAAAAGGCCACCACTAATGCCAGGTACTTTGTGAACACCCTTGGAGCTGATGTTAGGCCAAAGGGCATTGCTCTGAACTGATAATGGCCTGAAGGCAATTCGAACCTGAGGTACTTTCTGTGGGAGCACCTGATGGGAATGTAAAAATAGGCATCCTTGAGGTCCAGGGAGGCTAGTCAGTCCCCTGGCCTTAGAGAGGGAAGAATTATTCCCAGAGTCACCATTTTGAACTTTGGTTTTAACAGATGCTTGTTCAGATATCTTAAATCCAGGATGGGTCGCCACGCCCCTGTCTTTTTTGGGGTAAGGAAGTACCTGGAGTGCAGACCTTTGCCCCCATGTAGGTAAGGCACCCTCTCTATGGCCCTTAGAGCCAACAGAGATGAAACCTCTGCTTGCAAGGCAAGAGATTCGGAGGTGCTTGCAGGTGGAAAAGATCTGGGCCTCAGCTTTGGAAATCTTTTGAAGTTGAGGACCAGTCCCTGGCTTACCACTTCCAGGACCCATTTGTCTGAAGTAACAGACTTCCAGTCCTGGACGAAGTAAGCCAGCCTGCCTCCTACTGGTATGGGGGAGTCGACCCGGGCTGACACCTCAGGGTGTCTGCTTGGCAGGAGCCTTAGGCTGAGGGGTGGATGCAGCCCTGCTCATCCCCCTTCTGCCTCTCCCTCTAAAGAACACCCTCTGGGAAAAGGGAGAAGAGGTCTGCACTTAGTAGAAAGGCCTGTGAAAAGGCCTGCCCCTGCCCCTGGCTTGCTGCCTTTGAGGAGTTGCCTGCCTTTCCTTGGCCTGTGCACTCCTGTAAGTGGTCCTGTATTCATCCATTTTCTTCATGTAATTCTCTGTCTGCTCCCCAAACAAAGAATTACCCACCACAGGGAAATCCATGGCCTTAGCCTGGGTGTCCTGTGAAAGGCTAGTACATCTGAGCCAAGCCATTCTCCGAAGAGCCACAGATGTTGCCATGACTCTTGATGACACATCATTGGAGTCCACAGCAGCATGAAACTGAACCTTGGATGCCTTGATCCCATCAGCAGCCACCCCCTCCAGCTCCTTGGCCAGCTGGGGGGAAGCCTGCTTAGTCAGTGTCAGTACAGTGTCCCATCTGGACTTCTGGTACCTGGCTGTATAGACCATATAATTAGCCTGCCTGAGTCCCAAAGAGGATGCCATATACTGTTTCTTTGCCATGGCATCCAACTTCCTGGAGTCTTTATCTGGGGGGTGTGATGCCAAGAGAATGCCTGCCCTGTCACAGGCTGCAGTCCGCACTACCCCAACATGGCTGCATTGCTGGTAAAGAAACTCTGTATCCGAGCCTGACAGAGTATACCTCTTGTCCATCCTTCTGTCCACAGGAGGTATAGAGTTAGGAGACTTTAGAATGTTTTGAGTCTGCTTCCCAAAAGACTTATGAAGGGGAATAGACAGTCTCTTCGACTCTGGGATATCTATCATTTCAACGAAGTCAGCCTCTTCTTGGTCCTGCACAGCTTCCTCCATAGGAAGCTGGAGGGTTTATGCCACTTTCCTGTAAAACAGAAAGTGGGGAAGGGACTCAGAGAGCCTAGGAGGGGAAACACCAGAAGGTCTGTCTGGGGAAATGTCTGGTTCTATAGGCACATCCAGACTTCCTAAGAACTCGTCATCATAATCCTCACATTGTTGACAGTCCCCCTCCTCAAAATCCGGTTATAAAAATCTTCAGGGGCATAATCCTGAACCGGAAGAACCGACCGAACCAAACCCCTACCAACTGGGTCGGAACCGGACGAAGCGATTCCACAATCTGAATCGCTCGGGCAATTTCTTCCGCTGTCGGAACATGGAGTTCTGGATCCGAACTGGCAGATTTTTCCTTTCTTTTCCTTTTTGTAGGAACTGACCCCTCAGGATCGGTTCTCCTCTTGCCCGAAGAAGTATCGCCCTGGTCAGAAGGCACTCCTTCTGGTTCGGTGGTAACCGAACCGGGCTGGCCTTCCGGGTTAGCGGATTTCTCGGCCTCCTTCTCCCTAAGTCTACCTAATCTCTTATCCAGGGTAGACTTGGGAAAATTCTTACATAGTTGGCAGTCTGAATCAAGGTGGTCGAACCCCAGACAGTAAACACAGGTGATGTGGGGATCGGCCTTAGCAAAGACCTCCCCACACTCACTGCAGTGTTGAAACCCAGTGGGCCCGGTTTTTTTCTTGGGTTTCTCAGACATGGCCAACCTAACCAAACTTACCCTTTTTTCGGCAACCACCAGGCAAGACTCTCTTATCGGCTTCTAACCATGTTACGGGTGTTTGAAAAAATCACTAAAAACACATTTTTTTAAAAACTGATAAGAACCGGTGACCACACACTAAAATGACTAAATCGAAAGACCTAAAGGATCGGTTCAGCTGAACCGACCGAGACTTTTGGAATTTCCACAATCCAAAAACATTATGTAAGTACTTTACTGTACCGTTAGACAGAGTGAACTGAATCATGTAAAATAATTCGAAAACCGAGACTTTAACCAACACTTTAACTGAGTCTTTTTACCGAGCAACAGGAGAAATCTCTGGAGCGACTGTTTAGTGAAGCGGAGTAAAGAATCTGACGGTTTGGATTCAAAGTACTGCAAACAGAATCTTCAACCGAGCTCGATCTCAACGTTCTATGCCCTGCATAGAAATTTAACCCTATACTCTCCGGGGCAGTTCAAAGGCTGGAGCTAACTGCAATTGTCAGAATACAGCAAGACTTCATGTTGTTTGAAAACAGCATTTACAGAAATCTTGTCCTTCATCTCTCAACTTCCCTCCAACAGTGAAATCATTGTTGTTGGGGATTTCAATATCAATTGGATGTCACCCTCATCCTCCCCGTATAAGGACTCTGCCACGACATTTGACCTCTCCCAAGTTGTCCAGACCCCCACCTGGCTCAATGATAAAATGGGAACATCCACACTGCTCAACCTCATTTTCTCTAATCACTCCAATAATCTCTCACAGGCCAAAGTCCTCCCAGACACCCTCAGTGACCACTCTCCCATTACCTGCCAATGGTCAAACAAGGCCCCTACTACACCCCCCGTAACCTCACATCAAAGATGCCTAAAAAAAACCTCCCTCACCAGACTAAAGTCCTACCTCAGGACCTGTGACTGGTCCCCTATTGATTCTGGCCTTGACATAGACGCTGCCCTCTCCTATTTCATCGACACTTTTAATATTGCCTGTGACATCTTTGCCCCTTTCTCAAAACAGTACACATAAAATAAGGACACCCCCTGGATCTCTCAAGCACTGCTTGACCTGATGCACCACTGGGACAATCTCTGGTACAAGGCTCTGGACTCTTGGCTTCCCCGTGACAGACAACTGTACAGAGAGGCTAAGAATAAATGCACCTGGGCTATTCGCCAAGCCAAGGCAGCCTATTATCGCCATGCCCTCACTTCCACATGGAGTTTGGGCCAGGATTTCAGGAAAATTATTAAAGAACTCGGCGGCAAAGTGGTATTCCCCTGCCCAGCTCACCATCGATGGCTCCATCATTCAGGACCCCCTAGCCATCTCAAACACCCTCAATGACACCTTCTCTGGCCTCAGTAGCTTCCTGCCCCCTGACTTCTTTGACCCGGCATGCACACCTGCACACACCCAATGGGAAAAATCTCCCTTTTTCATCTCTGGATCATCCCCAAATGCTCTGCCAGAAGATAGCTTTCCAAATTTCTGATCAAGTCCTGCCACAGTGGTGACTCCTTGGACTTAAAACTCCTTCGCCTCACCCTAGAAACATAGAAACATAGACTTTGACAGCAGATAAGGACCACTAGGCCCATCTAGTCTGCCCATTTCCCTACCTACAGGATAGGCCGCAGATCCTAGTTAACCAAAAGCCTATTTCTTCCTACCCCCCACAAGAATTGCCTTATGCCTGTCCCATGCATTCTTGAATTCTCCCACAGTTTTAGACCCCACAACCTCCTCAGGAAAGCTGTTCCATGCATCCACTACCCTCTCTGTGAAATAATGCTTCCTCACATTGCCCTTGAACTGCCCTCCTTCTATCTTTAAATTGTGTCCCCTTGTTCTTGCAAGTCTCTTTTTCTGAAAGATGCTACCCTCTTGGACTTTGTTGATTCCACTGAGGTACTTAAAAGTTTCTATCATGTCCCCCCTCTCCCTTCTTTCCTCAAGGGTATACATATTAAGCTCCTTTAGTCTCTCCTCATCTGCTTCTCTTGCAGACCCTGCACCATTTTAGTTGCCCTCCTCTGGACTGCCTCTATCCTGTCTATGTCCTTGCGGAGATGGGGTCTCCAGAACTGGACACAGTACTCCAGATGGGTCTCACCAACTGTCTGTACAGAGGGATAACAACTTCTTGTTTTCTGCTGATGATGCCTCTCCTATACATCCCAGTATACCCCCAGCCCTCCCTACTGCCTTCTCACATTGCTTGCTAACATAGGTCATCTGATATGATTACCCCAGGTCCCTTTCCTTTTGTTGTTGTTACTACCTCCCCACCCATTGTGTATTCTTCTCCTGGGTTCTTGTTTCCCAGGTGCATTATTTTGCACTTCTTTGCATTGAATCCTAGCTGCCATACTTCTGACCATTTCTCCAACCTTGCCAAGTCCCTTTTCATCCTTTCCACACCTCCATGTGTATCAGCCCTGTTGCAGATCTTTGTGTCATCTGCAAAAAGGCATACTTTTCCTTCCAGTCCCTCTGCAATGTCACTGATGAAGACATTGAAAAGGACTGGACCCAATACTGAACCCTGCGGTACCCCACTAGTAACCCCTTTCTTCAGAGTGGACTCCATTTACAATTACCTTCTGTGTCCTGTTGTCCAGTCAATGTTTTACCCAGGCTACCACCCTGGGTCCCACTCCCAGGCTGGTTAATTTGACTATTAATCTTTGTGTGGACTGTGTCAAATGCCTTGCTAAAGTCTCAGGTGAGGCCATGTCCACAGCCCTCCCTGGTCTACTACTTTGGTCACCCAGTCAAAGAAATCTATTAGATTTGTCTGACATGACCTTCCCGCTGTGAACCCATGCTGCCTTGGGTCCTGTGCTCCACTGGCCTCTGGGTACTCGACTATTCTTTCCTTCAGAAGTGACTCCATCACTTTCCCTACCACAGAGGTCAGACTGACTGGTCTGTAGTTTCCTGCCTCTGTCTTGGACCCACTTTTGTGAAGGGGAATCACATCCGCCTTCCTCCAGTCCTCGGGTACCACACCATCCTCCCATGATTTATTAAAAGAGTAGCCAGTGGTTTCACTAGTTCCTCCTTAATTCTTTTAGAATTCTGGGGTGAATTCCATCAGGACCCATTGTTTTGTCCACCTTCAGTTTTAGGAGTTCTTGCAGAACCCTTTCTTCTGTGAAAGGACTGGGATCGGCCCCCTATCAAGAGTGCTTCTGTTAATTGGATTAGGCACTTCCCCCTCCTCTTTTGTGAATATTGAACAGAAATATTCGTTCAGTATTCCTGCTTTTTCACTGTCCCCCTTTGCCCACCCACCGTTCATTCTATTCAGCCTCACTATCCCTCCCTTTGTCTTTCTAAGCTCGCTGATGTACCTATAAAAGGTTTTATCCCCCTTCTTAACTGAGTTAGCTATCTTTTCCTCAGTTTGGGCCTTTGCTATTCTGACTTCCCTCCCTGCTTCCTTCTGCCGTAACTGGTACAGCTCTCTGTCCTGCTCCTTCTGTGTTTCCTTGTATTTTCAGAATGCTATCTTTTTCTTCCTGACTTTCACAGCCACCTCTTTTGAGAACCATAGTGGCTTTTTCTTTCATTTTGATTTGTTTATTTGTTTCACACAAAGGCTTGTTGCCTCTGTGATGGCAGTTTTGATACTTCCCCATTGTTGCTCCACATCTCCTTCTAGCCTGTTTGCTAGTGCTTTTCTGAGGCACTCTCCCATCTTGCCAAAGTCAGCCCTCCTAAGTCCAGTACCCTCACTTTTGTGTGGCGACTCTGTAGCTGAGTTTAACGTGAACCACACTGTTTAATGGTCACTTGTCCCCAGATGGCAACCCACTTCTAGATCTGAGATCCTCTCACTGCCCCCGTTTGAGAGTACGAGGTCTAAGATTGCTCCCTCACGAGTGGGTTCCGAAACTAGCTGTCTAATGCCTGCCACCTGTAGGGCATCAAGAATGGCCCTGCTCTTGGATGTGGCTGCAGCAAATGTGCTCCAGTTAACATCTGGCATATTCAGGTCTCCCATCAACAGTATCTCCCCTTTCTCTGCCATTCTAAGAATGCCTTCTATCATATCCTTGTCCATTTCTTCCCCCTGACATGGGGGTCTGTACACAACCCCTGTGTGGATTGTGGTGCCCTTTCCAGTCTCCAAGGTGACCCACAGTGCCTCCTCTCCTCCCTGTTTACTCTTTTGTTCAGTTGCTTTTATCCCTTCCTTTACATAGAGAGCTACTCCACCCCCTCTTCTCCCCTGCCTGTCTCTCCTGTAGATTATGCACCCTGGTATGTTAACATCCCAGTCATGGTTCTCTGTGTACCATGTTTCTGTGACTGCTACGATATCCAGGCATCCCTCTTCCATTAAGGCCATCAGCTCAGGGAGTTTGTTGCCCAGACTCCAGGCATTGGTACTCATTACCCTCCATTTCCTGATGGCCTTACTCCCTTTTGCCCCATACCTGTCCTTCTTGCCTTTGTCACTTTCTCCATTTACCCCAGCCCTTCTCCCTATCGACACCTCTATGTTGGTGTTTGCCGCACTTACTACCGTGATTATTTGAGGGGGCTAGGATTTTCCTGCTCCTTTCCAGTGCCTCCCCTAGACAAGGTTATCTCCCCATTAACCAAAATTCTAAATATGTCCCTCTGCTTGGGACAGTTCTCAACTCCCTGGAAACGTGCAGTCATCACCCCCATTCTGAAAGGAGGGGACCACACCACACCCAACAACTACCGCCCCATTTCTATTTTCCCCCCACTCTCTAAGGCATTGGAAAAATAGTTTTGGATCAACTCACAGACTACCTCTCAAAACATAACTTACTATCCCCTGTGCAACATGGTTTCTGCAGGGGTCACAGTACCACCACTGCTCTCCTCGAATATCCTCCTTTTACATCATGCCCTTGACAGTGCCATCTGGTTGGATTGGTCTATAGTGATCTAACCAAGGCGTTTGACACCGTTAATCACTTTTCACTCCTAAACTTGCTCCCCTCCTTGGGCCTCTCCCAAGAGTCAGTATCTTAGTTTGCAGATTACTTGTCCCATAGAACCCAACAAGTTAAGATTGGCATCACTATTTCCTTCATTCGCCCTGTTTGCTCCGGTGTCCTCCAAGGCTCCATACTCGGCCCCCTCCTCTTTAGTCTCTTTCTCAACTCCTTTCCCAACTCCTGCCCTGGGAAACTGCTTCTCTACATGGATGATGCCATTATTTTCAAGAGCCACCCCCACCCCCCCACGCTCCAACACACCCTCCAGGATCAGTTTGATGAAGTAGAATCCTGGTTTGTGGTCCACAAACTAATCCTCAATTACAAAAAAAACAAAACCATGATCTTCACTCCCCGTCAGAACCCACACAGTGACTATCGCTTGAACATCCGTAATTCCCTAAGTGCCTCTCTCAGGCAAGTTTCAGTGTTCAAGTACCTGGGTATAACCCTTGACACATCCCTCACCTTCCACTCTCACAGTCAACATCTCTCCTCTGCCCTTAATTCCAGGATTGGTCTCATGTATCGTCACAAGCATTGCCTCACCCCCGAAGCTCTCCGACTTGCAGTATCCTCCTCAGTCCTCTCCTTCCTGGATTACGGTACAGTGATCTGTGGCACTGCGGACCCGACTGCCCATCACTGTGTAAAAAAACACATTGAATAAAGCCTGTCATCTGGTCATGGGTTGTGACACACACACACCTGTGATCTTTACAAATCTACAAACTGGCAACATTTTGACAGGAGACTAAAATATCACACTTGTCTCCTTGCTAAGAAAATACTCCTCAAGCAAGCCCCCTCCGGGACTTCACTCGCTTATCAAACCAGCCCCTCCTATCAGAGCCTCCAGAAGCAATACCAGGTCCTCCCTCTCCACGCCCCACTGCAGGACCTCCCTATGCCAAAGCGCATTAGTTCACCGGGCCCCTCAGTGGCTAAATGGCCTCCCTGCCACCGTCACCTTGGAACCCAAACTTGGCCTCTTCAAAATGTCCCTCAAAAGTCATCTCCTTGAGTAAACTTCCTGTGACTGCCCCTAGCCAGATGCCCTCTGGCCCTTATGATAGTGTATCACTGTGCCCCTTATGTTAGTGTATTCTCTAGAAGGTACTTTACCTTGTCGACGCGGATTATAATACCTACCCTAGATTGTGCAACAATTGTATAAACCTACTGGGAATGCTGGGTCTATCAGGCCCTAGATTTTTATTATTTTATTGTTCTACTCCAAAATTTGTTTTATTGTTTCTTCTCTATTGTATCACTGTGTTGTTGTGTACTTCACCACACTGTTATGTACATTTCTCATCTCTGTAATATTGAGGTGGAGCCTTTGCAAATGAGTCTATGACTCAAAGGCTGTAATTCTGATCATGTATTAAATAAATAAAATAAAACTTAAAAATATAACATAATGCCTCAAAGACAATAATATAAATAAATACCTAAACCAGGAAAGATAAAAAAGTACTTGCTTTTAATGCAGTGTCATCATAAAAGGTACCATTTTCACTGTTTATCAGATGACTTTCAGATATATCTATTTTAAATACCCTTTTTTGAGACCATCCTCTTCCTAACGTTCTGGATAGTGACCAAATATTGAGCTACTGTTGTGATTATATATTCATTTTCCACTGTAAACAATATTAGCAAAACCCATCTCCCTTCTAATCCCAGCAAGATGTCCTACTAGAATATCTTCCATCCTACCAACATCTGCCTTGTTAAAGTCCAAAACCCTTGCCCTGGTCCTGACCATCCCCCTCCCCATGTCCAGGTGGAACCAGGTGGTGGTCAGTACCTGCAAGTGGCACTTCCACTTTCACCTCCTGAACATGCTCACAGTTGAACAGGACCAGGTCCACTATAGCCCTTTTTGAGGCCGTTGGGTTCTTCCCAGTACCTGTATCTGTAGGTTAATGCAGCAATAAAGCTGTTTTCTTCACCACGAACTGTGTGTTTACTTTTATTTAGGATCTATAGCACTCTCATTTGTGCAAGATGTCCTGCCAGTTTTTTCGATTTATAGGTGTACCTCACCTTTGTCCTAGCACTCGAAAACGCTGTGAGCGCTGTGGAAAACTGTTTTTTTTTTTTTCAATATAGCCCATTCCCTAGTGTGTTACATGACACCCTAGGCCAGGAAACTACCCTGAAATGCATCCAGCAGTACTTGCTCACTAGCGCAGGAGGTACTTGGGATTTTCCAGTTCACCCCAGGTAGACTGAAATCCCCATTATTACTACTTCCCCTTTACTGGCCATTTCTGTGATTTGAGACCCTAGTATCTTGTCAAACTCTTTTTCTTGGGAAGGTGGCCTGTAGACCACCCTGTCCTTAGTTTCTTCCTTCTAGTTGATTGTACCCGTACCTGCAATGCTTCAGTCTCACCCAGTGCCTCTTCCTCTTTGGTGCAAGTACCCCCTCCCTTCACACACGTGGCCACTCCCACCCTTCCCATCCTCCTTTATATACAGTTTATACTGAGGAACTCCGAGGTCTCAGTCGTGGTTTTGTGTGGCCCTTGTCTCCGTGATGGCCACTATGTCCACCTCTCCTTCGGCTATCAATGACTGCAATTCTGCCATCTTGCTTCTCAGGCTTCTGGCATTCAGAGACACCACAACTCAGGACCTCCCTTACTCCTGACACCTCACCACCAACCTCCTTCCTCAGTCACCCTTCCTTACCTCCAATATTCTCATCTAGCTCCTCCTCCTCATTCTGTCCTGACTGGGGGAGGCCTATCGGCCTCCTTCTTAAGGTGACTAAGGATGCTGTGCATCCTGCTGCTCCCCTCCATCAGTTTGAACTGAGTTTTTTTCCACATGAATTCCTCCAGCTTACCCTTCAGGACCCTAGTACCCTTCCTAATCAGATGCAACCTGTCTGGTGCATACATGTCCTTGTTATCCCAGGTCCCTCCCTAGCCACCAGTAAGCTCTTACCCCTCCTTTCTACACCACCCACTAAACCAACTGTTAAATTCCCCTATTCTTACCTTCCTTGTCGTACTAACCTTTGGGACTGCAGGCACCTCCAAGAAGGGTACCATCCTCCCTGCCTCGCTGCAAATTCTCCCCATCTCCCTGAACCTCTCTTGCACCTCCCTCACCTCACATCCTACAATGTCATTCATCCCTAAGTGCACTATAATGTGAGTACAAAGAAAGGTTTTAAGTGCGCACAGGAAATGCAGTGCGAATCCCAAGCAGACAGCTATAATGTAACAAAAAAGGAAAAGGACTCGCACTAGAGAGTTCTGAATTCAAAGCAGAAAAGTGCTTAAGTTTATTCGAGCAGGGTGCCAAGCAAACCAGAGCTCCTGCGCTTCAACCCCAATCTGGGTCTTATTAAGGGAGTGTAATAAATTTAAGCACTTTTCTGCTTTGAATTCAGAACTCTTGCGTGCGAGTCCTTTTTCTCTTTTGGCACTATAATGTGAGGTTTCCCTTCCCGTGACCATGGACTGTGCTATCAGAGATCCTGCTCTTCCTGCCATCATCCCTGGCATACATTCTACCCTCCTGCGGCTTGCCCGTGACTCTTTTCTTCGTAATCTCATGCCCTTCACAGTTGAATCCCCCTAGATTATCACCCTCCCTCCTCCGTCCTGGGCCCTCCCACCTCTCTGTCCATTCTGCTGCCACTTCCAACTACCTTACTTCCCTTTCCCCTCTTGTATTCCCGCAACCCTCTACCCCAGCAATCCCCTTTCCCACCCTCTCCTCCCAAACCTTTCTCCACCCTGCACACCCCATCTTATCTTTTGCTCACCCCCCACCCTACCCTCTACCCATCTCTTCTGCTCCTTCCTGGCCTACTCCCTCATTCTCCCTTGTACTCTACCCCCTTCCCTGCTCCACCTCCCTTCACATCTCACCTGAACTCATTTTGTCCCACCCCTCCTCCGTACTTTCCCTGATGCCTCCCCTCACTACCTGCTATCCCTCCCTATCCCACTGCTCTTCCTCATTCACCAACTTCCCCCCTTCCTCCCCCCTGTCCAGTGGGAGGAACCTTTTCCACACTGGCAACTCTTGAGATGCTACAACTGCCTCCTCCATCCTGCCTTGCCTTTTTCCCTTACTGTAATCCAATCCATTCCTTGGGAACTCTCTCCCACTGAGGGAGAGGGGCCCCGGGACCTGCCTAAGCATCTGTTCCTTCCTACCCGTCTTGGCTGTCCTCCCCCTCTTGTGGCCATTCTTGCTCCTCTCCCCTTATCATCATCTAAGTCCTGTGTACCCTGTACCCCTCCTTTCATCACCCTATGAATCCCTTCTCCACCAATGCACCTGTTTCCTGCCTCAGCTGTCACACACCGCTGCCGTCAGCTGACTAAATTTCCTGCAAACCAGGCATCCCCCCATCTCCCAGAGTACTCACAGAAACACCACTCCAAATCCCCTGTACCCCATAATACTTCCCACCCTGATCTGTCCCCACTGCATGTCCCCTCCCCATATATTACGTTTCTAGGCATTCCTAATAGTGTACTTCGGTAACCCCTTAACCTTTTGTAGCTCCTAATTAGGACTATTTGCAGTCCTGTTTTAGGAGTGCACTTAGAAACATAGAAACATTGACTTCGACGACAGATAAGGACCGCTTGGCTCACCTAGTCTGCTCATTTCCCTACCTACAGGATAAGCTGCAGATCCTAGTTAACCAACAGCCTATTTCTTCCTACCCCCCACAAGAACTGCCTTATGTCTGTCCCATGCATTCTTGAATTCTTCCACAGTTTTAGACCCCACAACCTCCTCAGGAAGACTGTTCCATGCGTCTACCACCTCTCTGTGAAAAATTACTTCCTCACATTGCCCCGAGCCATCCCCCCATCGACAAATTGTGCCCCCTTGTTCTTGCACATCTCTTTTTCTGAAAGATGCTACCCTCTTAGACTTTGTTGATTGCACTGAGGTATTTAAAAGTTTCTATCATGTCCTCCCTCTCCCTCCTTTCCTCAAGGGTATAAATATGGCTTCTCTTACAGACCCTGCACCATTTTAGTTGCCCTCCTCTGGACTCCACTATATGCCTTTCTGCTAAATCTCCTGCCTACTAACCCCACTGTAGGCTGACCCTAGATAGGGAGTATCTGAGATCCCCTAATACCACTTCTACTGCCAGCTGCCTACTCTGGAGACTGTCCCTAGACAGGGAACATCAGCTACCTTTATTGAACCTCTATTTACTCTTCCCTTACCCTTACTTATCTTACCTGCCCTCCTTTGAGCAGCATGGCCTGTGGCCTATGGTTCTCCTTGTGGATGTCCTGCTGATGCCCCCAGACACCACTTAGCTAGATGCCACACTCCTGCTTCATGGCACTCATGCTTTGGGGCAACCCCTTGTGCCTACTTTGTGGCACTCCATGCTTCAGGGCAACCCCTGGTGCCTCCAATCACCAAACCTCATTGCTAATCTCTTATTTCCCTTTACAGCCTGTCAATAACCCTAAAAAAAACCTTGTTATTTTTGTTCATATTTACTGCCAGAGAGTATATAATTTTTAGAGTGTTACATTGCATGATTTGCAGGGACTGTTATTGCACTGTGTGGGTTCATGGTGGGGTGAACCCTGTTAAGAGGTGGGTAGGTACTGCATCCCAGGGGACGGAACCATACTTACAGCAGGCCCACTTAAACCTTTCTGTGGGCGAAGGCACCATGCTATTTAAATCTGACCTTGGATATGAACCCCCCAACCAAAGGTTCAATGATGCAAGCCCCTCAGCCTTGTCTGAGCCCACAAGGCAGGGGTAGCAACCATAGCATCAACTGCGACCTGGTTACAATACATTTTCTCAAATGCTCCCAGTAAGTATAAGTACAACAGTGTGCTTTCTATTTGATCAATACATCCCTCTGAGCTTTAGTCTTGAATTCATATGCCTCAGCAAAAAGGAAACACCTGTGCTATCAATTAGTGAACAAGTTACTGGGAGAGGAGCACTCCTTTACTTTATATCATTTAAACATATTGCAAGGACTAAATTCATTTTTTTGTTCCAGTTACCAGATGATTGCTGGCACAGAGTTTTCATCTGCCAGTATTAGATTACGGTCTTTCGTTTTATTATTCTGCTGGAGAAAGTGCACTGTCAAGGGAGAGTACTCTATACAATACAGTTTTACATTTTCTTCCCAACTTCCTCCACATACAATACTTTCATTGTGATCTATAACATTTCGTTAACTGGTTTCTTTTGATCAAAGGTATTTTTTTCATCTTGGCATTCTGGCTAACACGGTAACACTCAGACTGGTCCCAACCTCCTTTCATAATCATCTTCAGTGACAAACAGTCTTTACAAGATTAAAAATTCTCAATCTGTTTGCAATCGGTATGATGAAGACAACAAAGGGCCCACGTTCACCGATTTACAGGGTCCCCAAATATTATAATTCTCTTCCTCAGTCAGTCTCTGGTGTAGCTTCTATCTGTAATTCTAGATGGGTTCCTAAAATGCATCTTCTGTCAAATACTGCTTGCAATTGCATCTGAAATGTTTTGTCTTTTTTGCTGAATGTAATTCCTGTTCTCTGTTTTTATGTTGGTGCGCTTGTGCAGCCAACATCATGGGACAGTGCAGCTTTGGAGGCGGGGTCGCTGTTGGGCGAATGCAGGGCACACACCGGTAGGTGAAGCCCTCATTTCCCAATCAGCCTGCATGCTGGCGCCATACCATGCATACATAATGTGGTGAGCACATCTATGAAAAGGTCTGCTGCAGTCCGAACAAAGCTCGTCATATGCAGCGGACCCTTCCTACATGCTCGCCGACATTATGAGCATGGTCAGCGAGTTGGCAGCCACCCAACTACTGCTGACTTCGGGTGCCCAATCTCTGTCGGTTAACCTCTACTTTCTTTGTGTGCTGATGGGGAGCCCACTCCCGACGCCACATAAACCCCAATTGTTGAATGCCGAGGGGTGCCCAATCCTTGCCTCGCCCCCTGCTTTCTTTGTTTGCCGACGAGGGTGCCCAATCCCCTGTCAGCTATAGATCCCCCAAACAGTTAGGTGGCATGCTGGGAGCCCATCCCAGCGTGCCAAATACCCTGCAAAACAAAAACTGCCCCGCAATGTTTTTTTTTCCTGTAAATGAAAACGCCCCTTATAGTCCGATGCCCCTCCCCCACCTGCACCCACCCTCTGTGCACCCTGCCTCCCTCACCCCCCACCCCATACTTACCTGCAGAGTCTGGCATGACATTCTTTGGTGGACTGGAACACGCTGCACTCTTCAAAGCCGATGCGAACTGAAGAAATGCCAGTAAGCTGTATAATGGAATGAATGGGGGGTTTTCAACTTTAATGCATATCTCAGGCATTTTTGTGAATTTTGGCCCCAAATTTTCAACATGGGGTTTTTGGGACCCCTTCTCATGAATTCTTGCACTGTCATGGTGTTATTTGGTCCCGAAAGGTGATTTCAGTAGTCACTGCGTGGAATCACCTTTTGGGACTGAGTAACAAAATGACAGTGCCACTGTTTATGGAGGGGCTCTCAAAGCCTATATTGCAAGTTTGCGGCAAAATCCCAAAATGATTTCACGAAGCGCATGTAGAACCGCGCAACGACGCTCATGTTAGCGTATTCACACTATTTTCATGCCAGATTTTCAACATTGGCATTTTACCACACCTTCTTGTAAACCGTATAGCTGTCATTTTTCACATCCTGGCTGAAATGTGTTTTCGCACTTCCGGCGCAGAATAGTGCAGTTGCTGTGCAAAATCAGTGTCTGGAACACATTATGAAAATGACAGTGACACTGTTCATGAGCAGAGGTCCTAAAATACCCGTGTTGAAAATTTGGTGACAATACTCCTTAAAATGACTGTTTTACGAGCGTGTGTAGCAACTGCGCAATGCATGCTTGTAAGTTAGCGCATTTGCAATATTTTCATGCCACATTCTCAACATTGGCATTTTACCACACCTTCTCATGAACTGTACAGCTGTCATCTTTCACATCCTTGACGAAATGTGTTTTCGCACTTCTGGTGCAGAATAGCATGTGTGCTGTGCGAAATCACTGTTCGGGACACTTTACGAAAATGACAGTGACACTGTTCATGAGCAGAGGTCCTAAAATGTCTATGTTAAAAAATGACTGTGTTACGAGCGTGTATTGCACAGTTTGCACGCACGCTTGTAAGTTTGCAAACTTATAATATTTTCACTCCACATTTTCAACAGTGCCATTGTTCCACACCTTCTAATGAACATTACAGCTGTCATTTTTCACATCCTGACCAAACTCTGTGTTTGCAGTTCTGGCACACAATAGCGCGGTTGCTGTAGAAAGCCCGTGTTCAAGACACATTATGAAAATGGCAGTGACACTGTTCATTAGCAGATGTCCTAAAATGCCTATGTTGAAAATTTAGGGACGAAAGTCAATAAAATGAGTGTTTTATGAGCGAACATTGCGCAGTTTGCACTCACGCTTGTGACTTTGTGAATTTGTAATACTTTCACTCCAGTTGTTCATCATTGGCATTTTTCCATACCTCCTTATGAACAGTACAGCTGGCTGAAATATGTTTTCGCACGTCCGGTGCAGAATTGCACGGTCACTGTGTGAAATCACTTTTTGGGACACTTTGAGGAAATGATGGTGACACTATTAATCAGCAGCGGTCCTAAAATGCCTATGTTGAAAATTCCTGTATGAAGTCCAGATAATGACTGTGTTGCAAGCGTGCATTGCGCAGTTTCCACGCACCCTTGTAACTTTGTCAATCTACAATATTTTCATGCCACATTTTCACCACTGGCATTTGTGCATACCTCATTATCAACAGTCCAGCTGCCATTTTCCACAGCCTGCCCAAAATGTGTTTCCACAGCTCTGCCTCACAGTGGCGTACTCGCTGTGCAAAATCATCTTTTGGGACACATTAACAAACTCACAGTGCTATGCCTCTCCACCTCTGCCACTGCCAATGCCAGCACGACAACATTCGTCATTGATAAATGCTTGTTATTTGTCTCTGGTTGGCCATAAAAACAGCCTCTGAACTCCATGAGTTTACAGCATAATAAATCAAATAAAGTTGCCAAGTTCTACTGAGGTAAGTTATAAATGCATTTGATAGTAATTATACTTTATAGGGGGTCTGCCGTTTGGTGGCCATATGTACACTTAAATCAGAATCCAGAGTGCCCTCTTTTTTTTTTTAACTTTCTTTTTGTTCAGTTTTTCCACAAATACAAACACAAAACATCTGTGCTGAGTAGTTATACAGGTGATCTTAGAAAGAACAAGACTACATGCACATAAATTAATATGGGCATCAGAGACTACACAAACAGTATATAATTAATGGGTTCCGTTTTTTACAATGGAAAAAAACGTGTGTTAAATACCGTAACACCTGAGTAGGTGTTACGGCATTCACGTGGCTTCTTCCGATCCAAAAGCGCTTGAGACAGAAAGAGAAAGTCAGTGCGACCCTAACAGTGTCCGTTTTCTCACAGAAATCAGTGTCCATAACAGCTCACCTCCTCACTTGCATTCGCTCTGTACTAAACTGCCTCCATCACAATCCAACAACCTAAACAAAATAAAAAAAATACAACAGACTGCTGCACTCCACAGTTTTACCACGCTCCCTAAGCACTCACCCTTTCAACCCTCACCTTTCCCCTGCATGTCAAATGATGCCAGCACTTGAAAACAGTCGCTTCATGAAAAAGGACAGGAACGATCAGGACAGTTATTTTTTCTTTATTTTTCTTTTTAAATAATTAAATATTTACAGTTGCTTGTTGAACCTGCAGTTTTCTGTTCCTTATTAAATCGTTTACTCACCATGAGGTAATACTCCAGTTTTTCTTTTTTTGCATTTCAAAACCTACCTGAAAAAAATGGAACCCTTTAATTATATAAAATAAAATATGGGGTGCACTGTGTTTAACTCGAATTTAACACACACCCTCGTTGTTGGATGGCATTCATAAACCCCTCGGGCTAAGCCCTCGGGGTTTATGTGCCATCCAACAACTCGCATGTGTGTTAAATTCTCGTAACACACTGCACCCCATACTTTATCCTATATATAATAACTGGTGACCCCCATTATCAACCCATTTTTGAGTACTTTAACAAGTCGTATCAACCCGCAGGTTGATCCAACTGAGAAAACACTTTTTAAACCGAGAAATGAACCGAGCAGAAGGCGAAATCTCCGGAGCGACTGTTCACTGAGGCGGAGTAAAGAATCTGACAGTTCAAGTTTGAAATGACACAGATAGAGCTGCTCTCATGCCAAAATTCTATTTTGGAATGGTTTTAACCATTTCACTCCGGGGCAGTTCTAGAGCTGGATCAAACTGCTAATGTCTATAATATAGCAAGACTTCATGTTGTTTGAAAAACTCGTATCAACTCGCGGGTTGATACGACTTTTACAGTTGCGCGCCGAGAAGCCTGCAGCAGTCCAAATGGAGAACCATTTTCTTCCTGCCTGCGGCACTGACAGGGACAGAGACAAAAATAATGTTTTACAGGAATTTCACTAAACTGCCTTTTAAGTGTGGTACCTTATGGTCGTGGGTTCAAGTCTGGTAAGGTAGATCCGAAACACGTACTTTCAACACTACCCCTTACTATTTTCCCATGTTGGATGACCTTTCACCTCTGATCTGAGGAAACAACGCTCAAGGATTTCTAAAAATGACAAGTTGTCAGTTAATTTAAATGTAATTTACTAAATAATATAATAATTATTTGCTAGAAAGTAAGTTGTCTCCTGCTGATCTTATCAGAGAGAATTACATTTAAGTCGCATGAACTTTCCCCTCGGACTGAAATAATCCCGAGGCATCTAGATGATGCAGCCGTGATGGATTTAAACTTTCCCACCAAAGGAACATATAAAAAGGTATCATTAACCCTTTGAGAACTGAATATGTGTGAACGTATATAGATTTTGGACGTATATATACGTCCACAGTCTTCTACTGCATTCTGTTTACTCCTCTGGATGTAAAACATGTAGTAAAATCTGCTTTGTCTGCTTTCTATTATAAGAAATAAAATGTATGCAGATGCTGCATATGGAGCGATTTCTGCTATGTACAAATGAGAACCATTTTTTTCTTTCGCTAGTTATTATATAAAATAAAACATATGTAGGTGGTTGATATGGGGTTTTTCTTACAAACCCTTGATGTGTGATAATATTTAAACCTCTCGAGCTTCGCTCTCGAGGTTTAGATATTATCACACATCTTGGGTGTGTAAAAAAACCCCATATCAACCACCTACATACGCATTATTGTCTGTATAATACAGGTAAGGATATTCCATTTGGTGGTTAAGAGTCCATAAGTTCCAGAATTCCATCCAGAGACATACATTGATTTTTAAAGAGCTCTTCCTGAAAGTTGAGTAGTTGTTAACAACTCCATTCACGTGACATCATTCAATCTGTCAATCACATTTCTTATAGTAGGTGACAGGGTTAAGCCATTTAGAAATGATTGATTAAAGGGCTACTGCAGTAATAACTCTATACACTTATGCTTCCGCCTTCTGTATATCCTAATGTGTATTGATGCCTAAGAATAAAGCTTGAAAGGTCTACAGATATCAACTGGAAGAACCCGATTCAGCAAGGCATGCAGTTCTGCCCAAAATATTTCCAGCTTGGGACAGGCCCAAAGGATATAGTATGGTGTGCTCTCCTGACCTCATCCCCCTTCAGCACCTGTCTGACGCATTAAGGGTATAATGTTTGGTACGTGAGGGTGTAAGAAAGAATTGGATCAGGGTTTTCCATTTAAATTCCCTGTATCTGGGGGGCATTTTCTGGCTCACCCTAATTGCTCTCTCTCACCTCTGATCCTCGATGGTCTCCCCACTTTCTCTCTCCCAGGCAGCCCAGGCTTCTGATGAGTGTTAATCCTCTGAATTATGGAGTATGGCAGCCAGTTCTGTGACCGACTTCAAGAGTATTCCTAGGTTTCTAGTACAATTTATAAACTCTTCTAAAGGTGTCAAAGGATGTAGAACCTGGTCCTTGATCTCTGGTTGCAGAACAGAATGCTGCATTTGTAAATTCCTGAAGAGTTCACCTCTGCCTAAACCAAACTCTGCCTGAAGTTGTGGGAATAATTTAAGGGTGGTCATGTCTGGGCTAAGTAGATGTTTTAGGGATGTTATTTCTTCTTCTTCCCATTGTCTGAATCCTGTGTCCAAAAAGGTTCACCCATGATGGTGCGCGGTTGAGAAGAGCAACTTTCTTTAGGGTGCCAGCATTATGCCATGCAGAATAAGGGTGCAAACCACTGCACACACATACAAGGACATCGCTAGTGAACTGCAACAACATACCTGGAAAACCACAGCCCCACGCTAGAAATGAAAACCAAGCACCCCACAGTATAGAGCAGCACAGCGAAGTTGAACCTACATGTATGTCACAAGTTGCAATAAGCTCTAAGGGCTTGCAAGGGAGCATTTTTTATTTTATTTTATTTTATTGAATTCTCGGATTACAACCTTTGAGCTACCAGCTCATTTACAAAGGTTCCACGTCAGGAAGAAAATACAAACGTACAAGCGTAAAGCACAGTTTAACAATGAGCATAAGACAGAAGTCAAAAACACTTGGACTTAACAGAGGACCTGGGGATAAGATGTGAAACTTGACACACAGACAGAGTCTTGGCTGAAGCAGAGGTAAGAACGAGGGGGGGAAGGTAATTGAGTGAAAAGGGGAGGTGGAGTAGAAATAGATGTACTGCAAGTGGGAACCTCTGGCTCACCTTCTTAGGAGGGTATGGGGGGAGGAAAGGAGAGGGTGAAGAAAATGGGAAGGGGCGTTGGCCCCCAGGGAAAAGAGGGGGGTAGGGTGGGACTAGGACAGGGGGCAGGGGAGGAGAAAAGGTAAGTTGGGGAAGGTGAGGGGTGGGAGTTTCTGGGGGAGCGGCAGAATGGGTGAGTAGCATAAGTGCACATATGGTGGGGTAGTCAAACCATTTGTAACAGGAGGGTTGGTCAGGTAGGGTAGGTGCATTACCTATGGCAGAACAGGTGGGATCTAAGCTGATTTGAACAAGCCGATTTTCCTAGTGGTGGTAAGTTCCGTGGGGTGAGGTTCATGAAGGGCCCAGTATTCGGGTGGATTGTTGCTGCCCTTGGGCTGTGCGATGATAGGGCATTTTGGTGGGATCTTGTTGGATGTTCTCGTGGTCCTTGTTGGAGTGACCTGGTGTATGAGGGAGCTGGGCCCCAGTGGCAAAAGGCCCAAGGTGGCTTTTTTGGCAGGAGACATGTTTGATAACGGGCCCTATCATCCAGCTTTAGCCATCCGGTTTGCTGGTAGAGGTGGCAGGTATGGGTCAGTTGCAGGGCTCCGAGCTCAAGTCGGCAGGCTTTGTTGAACATGGTGACGAGTCTCTTGAGGGTGCTGTCAGGGGCTGCACTTTGGATAGCAAGGCCATAATCAATGGTTGAAAAGACCAAACTGGTTATGGCAAGCTGGAGGGCTTTATCAGTGAGGCAGTTGCGATGCTTGTAGAGCAGGCCGAGCTTCCTGTTAGCTGTAGAGGCCACATGATCGATATGTGAGGTGTATGAGAGGGAACTATCAAGGGTGAGGCCCAGATATTTGAATTTGGGGACCGTTTCAATGGGGATCTGTTGTAACTTCTGGATGTTCAGAGTTGCAGTCCTGTGGCGGCTGTGCACTGGGGCAAAGAGCATGGATTTCATCTTTTTGTGGTTGATTAGGAGTCTGGCTTTGTTAAACCAGTCCCCCACATTATAGAAGTCCTGTTGGAGACACTGCTCCAGTGCGATGGGGTTAGAGTGGCTGGTGTAGATCACTGCATCATCTGCTTAGAGAATAATTTTTCGGTGGCAGGCACGCGGAAGGTTGTTTAAGAAGAGACTAAAGAGGAGGGGGCCCAGGATGGATCCTTGGGTGACTCCAATGGACATTTGGAGGGGGTCAGAGGGGATATTGCAAATTTTTACCTGCTGAATGCGACCAGAGAGGTAGTTCTGGAACCAGCACAGTGAGTCTGAGGAGAGCCTAAGTACCTCTAATTGGGCCAGCAGAAGGTCATGATTGACTGTATCAAAGGCCTTGGTGAGGTCTATGAAGGTTGCCCCCACCAAGAGGCCCTGGTCGAAGGCACTGTGAATGTGGCCTGTGAAGTCGAGAAGCACGGTGGTGGTGCTGTGGCATTGCTGGAAGCCGTGCTGACGCTGGCACTGTAGCTGGTATTTTTCAAAGTGTTCCACCAGTTGATCGTAGACTATCCGCTAGAGGGCTTTTGAGATAGGCGGGAGGATTGAAATTGGCCGATAGTTAGTATGGTCTGTCTTACTACCGGTTTTGTGGATGGGGTGATGATTGCTGCTTTCCAGAGTTCTGGGAAGGTACCTGAGGTGAGGGACAGATTTATGATACAGGTCAGTGGGGTTAGCAGTTCGTTGAGGGTAAGAGAGATTAGTTTTAGATCAAGGCCCTCGAAGCTGTGCCTGAACTTCCCGAGGACTTGGGAGAGATATTTTTTTTACCTCACCTTTAGATAGAACATTGAGGTAGAATGGGGGGGGCTTGGAACATTGGGGCAAGCTTTGGGGGTGGGCTGGGCGGTACCGGCTTGGAATTGGAAGCTAGGGGGGAGCACTGAGCTGAGGTCTGTAAAGGCTGTATTGAAGATGTCAGCGATGGATCTGGGGTCCTGTGTTAGGGATCCATAGCATATCCAGCTCCAGACTGAGATCCCATAAAGCCACCATCTTCTGGTGGGGGGGGGGCTGATGTGCAAGATGCCCCTCTGAAGAACCTCTTTAAAAGTGGCACCTGTGCTAAAGAGATAGTACCTGCAGGTTCCTGATACACTGATACAGTGGACAGGTGGACCTTAACTATGGAATACTGTAACCCAGTATCAGAAAGGTCCAATATGTACTCCATAATCTTTTCAGGTAGACACTCAAAAGGGTTCATGGGGGGTTTGGAACACCAGATGGAAAAGCATTTCCACTAGGCTGTGTATGTCGTTCTGGTGGAAGGTTTACGCACTGCCAAGAGAATTTTCAGAAATTTCATGAAACACTTTAAAGTTGTTGACTGCTATTTCTGGAGGTCTTAACAGTCATTCTTGCTTCATTAGACTCTTAAGAGACTGCTCCACCTGCTCTCCAAACAGATAGGTGCCATCGAAGGGCACATTTACCATCTGTTGTTGAATGTCAGAGGCATAGCAAGCAGTCCACTGCCAGGAATTCCACCTGATGCAAACACCTGCAGTTATGGAGTGGGCTTCTTCATCAAAGGCATCCATAGAGACCTTAAAGGGACACTGTCAACCCCTTTAGGCCTCAAACTGTCCCCAGTTTAAAAAAATCTATTTTATGATTGTTCACATTCTGTAGAATGTGCTGATGTGGCTGGAAGTTTGATTCTGAATCTGTTTTTCTTATTAAAAGTGAAAAACAGACTGCCCACCATACAGGTGTTACCACATCAAAGTATGTTTGTTTACATTCTTTAATCAACTCCCATTCATCATTCCTGGACCTGGGAACACCCCTGGCAGAGTCTATCCACTCAAGACTCAGAGGAAGCAGAGGAAACTATTGCATCATGCATGGCTGCACTGCTTGGTGGTGTTCCTAACATTCAGGAAGTGAGGAATAAGAGCAGATTAAGGGTATGAAACAAAACAAGGTTGGGTATAATTACACAATTACCATTCATTTAGTTCTGCTAAGAAAGGAGGCAGATTAAACCACCAAGAACACCAGTAAATTCTAGAGAAGGTAAGTAATCATAAAATGTGGGGTTTCAACTTGAAATTGTAGGAAGCAAAAAGGGTTGACAGTGTCCCCTTAAGTCGGTGGCTGTTAGATTCTATACCCTGCTTAGCAGGTTGCATTTCCTGTTTAGCCTCTGTGTCTGGAACAGACTCTGCCAGAGATTTTAGCTTGCACCTGAGAGCATACTCGTACTTAGAGAAGTGACCCTGGTAGCTAGTTATCCTCATGCCAAGGATAGCTGAGGCACAGACCCACTTGCCCACGATGTCTAACTTGCACAGCTCCTTGTTAGTGGGTTGCAGTGATCTCCTTGAATACTATGGTTTTGTCATTTTCAGCAAAGATGACAATGGCATATGCAATTGGCTGAGTGAAATCTGTGGGCTTAGATTTAGGAGCCATGTATTTTCTTTTTGCCTGTTTGGCGACAGCTGACACAATAGCAGGCCTCTGCCATGCCACCTCCGAAAGGGTCTCCAAGGCTGGCTGCATGGGGAAAAACTAGAGAGAATGGGATATTAGGCATGTTTAAGAACTACAGTTGGAGGCACCTTTCCTGGTCAACAGCTGCTTTCTCAAAATTTAGGGCCAAATGCATATTTTTGAGCACAGCCTGAAAGAAGAAATACTCCTGTGGTACAGAGACAAGAACTGGTTTAGGGTTCTTTGGGCCATAGCATGAGTCTTCATCCTTCCCATCGGTGACAATGAGGTCTGGATCCGACTCATCTCCCACTGTCCCTGGAGGGGAATAGATGGGGACCCTGAAGGGTGTCACTGCCAGCTGCTGCTTCAGAAACACAGGTGACACCAGACCTGATCCCTGGTAGGGTCTTGAGAATGGCATCATCGGCGGCACTGAGAAAAGTTCTGGGGTCAGCCCCAAAGGGATCATCACTGCTGCCGAGGGCTCACACAGCAGTGAAGGAGGTGCTGGCACTGGTACCAAGGCAGGCCCCTAATGGCATAGCCTTAGTGTTGGATGCTGCACCAGCAATGGTCTTGAAGGACCTGCTAGTCTCAAACAAACCGGCAAAGACACCGTGGCTGCCCTGTCCCTAGAGTGGTTGGGGGTGACACCACAAGTGAAGCCAAGTGTTGGCGGGACTGACAATGGTCCCCCACTGAGGCCAGAGTTGAATCAGTAGTGCATCTGAGTTCAATGGCACCAAAGACAGTGCCGGTTCAACCAGCCCCAAGAGGCTAGGAGCCAGCAGCAACAATTGCACCAACGAATTTATGCACTGTGCCCATTGCTCCATAAGAGCAGCCCAATAGCTGAACTGCCACTGAAGTCTGCTCTATTGGACAGAGTGGGTGCTTCAGGACAGAGACCTCTACTTCTCAGGCCTCAGCAACCCTGGTGCTGTCAGAGATGACAGTAGGGTGCTTTTGTCCACAAGAGTCGAGTGCCTCACAGCAGAATGACTAGAGGATGACCTTGACCGGTGCCTCTTCTTCCCTTTATGTTTTTTGTGGAAAGAAATTGAGGCCAAACAGTGCAAAGACCCTAACGCTGAGCATGTGTGGGATCTGGACCATTTCTTCTCGCCACTCCAGGATGACTGTCCATCTTCCCAGGAGCTGGACTGACAATTACCAGAGTGCCCACTCAGAGAGAAGTGGTGACCAGACACAGCCTCGTTGCTGGAGCAGCTTGCTTTTTCAGGCTCCCTATCTTCCATGATCATTGACAGTTTCCAAGAGGAAGGGGCTGAGAGAGAACTGTAGACTTCTGTGAAAATTTAAACAAAAAACTGACACAAAAATAATAAACACAAGTGTATTTTATTCTAAAACTGAAGGACTGAATGCTGTTGTCATATAGCTTGTGAAGCTCTGGCCGAGGAGAATGGCAACACTGCTCTGCACTTGGTGGGAAAAAAGGAACTGAGATGGTTGGGGGCTAGTGCCGATGTATACCAGTGGGCGTTTGCAGTGACACATGTGCTGGGCCTACTCGCATCACCAGCCCTTTCCAGAAAAGTTCTGGCTCCCACGGGGTCCTAGCACCTCTGGCTAAGACCCATTAGTGTGAATCTGTGGAGAAGCTTGATTCATAAAAGATCTAAAAAAAATACAAAAAGTAGAAGAAATAGTGAGCTACAACATCTCATTTCCAGTGGGGTCTTCTACACATTTCCTCAAATGGGTGGACTGGTACACTGAGAGGATAAGAAAAAATTACTCACCTTAGTAATTTTGTTTCTTCTAATGGAGTCTTGCTATATTATGACATATGCAGTGAGTCCCAACCTTCGAACTACTCCAGAGGTGAAAGAGTTAACTTTCCATGCCAGGCACGGAACCTTGAGCGCAAGCTCGGTTGAAAACTCTGTCTGGTGTTCTTCAAACTCAAACTATCAGAGCTTTACGAGCAAAACTCACTAAGGTTCTGTGTGGAAACCGTAAACCTACACTAGCCAACTGGCTACTAAATATAAGAACACATTTTTCCTTGGTCCCAAAACAAAGACTCAAGTCAGGGGATCCAAAAAATAAAAACATAACACCCAAACACCCCAAAAAGGAGGGGTGAAAAATAAGGTGGGCATCTACAAAGTGCCAACACTCACACTGCCCACCCACATCCCAAAAGTAGAGGTTCTGAGAGGGCAGGAGGTATAATATAGCAAGACTCCATTAGAAGAAACAACATTACTAAGGTGAGTAATTTTTCTTCAAACAACATGAAGTCTTGCTATATTATGACATATGCAGACTACACAGCAGTACCTCCATGGAGGAGGGACAGAACCTACTTAGGAAATAGGCTCTGAAGCACAGCTGTGTTAAACCGAGCATCACCCTAGCCTGATGTCCAGGAGTAATGCTTGTAAAAGTGTGAACTGTTTTCCAGGTAGCTGCTTGACATATCTCTAGGATAGGATGTCCCTGGCAGCAGCCAGAGACGCAGCTGTACCTCTGGTAGAGTGAGCCCTCAGGCCTGAGGGAGGAACCTTACCCAGTTTCTCATAGCAAAATTGGATACAAGAGACAATCCACCTGGCAATGGATCTTTTAGTGGCAGGTTTCCCTTTACCAACCTCACCATAAGTGAGGAACAGTTGGAGGGAGTCAAACCTGTGACCCTTGGTACATTCTATGTAGTAACTAAGGGCTCTTTTGATATCTAAACTGTGTAGTCTCCTCTCACCAGAGGAGGAATGGTCAGTGAAGTACACAGGAAGAGACATAGATTGATTAAGGTGGAAGTCTGAAACCACCTTAGGCAAGAACTTCCTGTTAGTCCTGAGGACCACCTTATCTCTATGAAAGGAGATAAAATCAGGTTCCACTGACAATGCTTGTAATTCACTTATGCGCCTGGCAGAAGTGATGGCTACCAAAAACACAGTTTTCCAAGTCAAGTACTTAAGCTCTGCTGAAGACAAGGGCTCAAAAGGGGGTTGCATAAGCTGAGCAATGCAAATATTAAGATCCCAGGCAGGGGCAGGGTCCCTGAATGGGGGTTGGTGTGAAGCAACCCCTTGAAAAACTTGGAGAATACAGGATGAGCCGAAAGAGAAGAGGGTTTACCTGCTGATAAGAAAGCAGACACGGCTGCCAGGTGCACTTTTAGGGTAGCTGGTCTCAACCCCAAAGTATTCAAATGCACCATATAATCCAGGACTGTGGGTAAGTCAGCAGATTCTGGGGAAATATGCCTGCCAGAGCACCACATGGAAAATCTCTTCCATTTGGAATTATAAGTAGCCCTGGTGGAAGGCTTCCTAGAAGCCTTCAAGATATCCAATACACCTTGGGAGAGGTGTAGGTTAGCAAACTCTAACTCTTCAAGAGCCAGGCCTTGAGATTGAGAGATTTGAGGTTCGGTACCAAACTCTCCCTGGGCACAGGTCAACAGGTTGTGATTCCTGGGAAGACACAGGGAAGGTGGACTGCTAAGGACATAAGGAGGGTACCAGGGCTGTCTGGCCCAATCTGGAGCAATCAGGATCATCTTGCAGGGTTGAGATCTGATTTGACTAGCACCTTGAACAGAAGAGGGAAGGGGAAAAGCATAGAGAAACTTCCTTCCCAACTGAGAAGGAAGGCATCCAGAGGGACTGAGCCCAACACTGGGGCCTGCAGCAAAAAGGGAAGTTGGTGATTGTCTGGGGCTGCAAAAGATCTATTTAGGGTGCCCCATCTGGCAAATACTACCTCAGTACTAGGGGATCCAGTGACCATTCGTGATGGCCCTGGGAAATCCTGCTGAGAGCATCTGCCAGGACATTGTCCTTGCCTGGGAGGTGAACTGCCGTAAGGGAGGTGTTCAGGGAATAAGCCAGAGACCGCAACTTCATTGCTTCGGTGCACAAGGCCGTAGACTGAGTGCCTCCTTGCTTGTTGATGTACCACATTGTAGTGGTGTTGTCTGTTCTGACCTGTACGACTTTGTTCTGAACAGATGTGGAAAAAACTTGAAGCGCTAGAAAAACTGCTCTGAGTTCCAACAGATTGATGTGGAGCAGAGAATCCTGTGGGGACCACAATCCCTGGGTAGTGAGATCGCCCATGTGAGCTCCCCACTACAAGAGGGATGCATCTGTAGTAAGGATTAAGGAGTGAGACTGAGGGGTGAAGGGGACCCCCTGTCTCAGATTGCTCTGGTCCTGCCACCACTGAAGGGCTTGGATCAGGGTTTGAGTCACTGGGATCAATTTGGTTAGAGGGTCTCTCCTTGGAGACCAAAAGGCTCTCAAATGGAACTGGACGTCCCTCATCTGTAATCTTGCTCCCTGCACTACTGCTGTAGAAGCAGCCATGTGCCCCAGGAGCTGCAGAAAATGCCTTGCTGGTCGAGAGACCTGCAGGGTGAAAGAGGAGGCCAGAGAGACCAGGGTCCTTGCTCTTTCCAGAGGGAGGAAGGCTCTGGCCTCTTTTGTGTTCAGTTCTGCACCTATGAAGGTGAGGAGCTGGACAGGCTCTAGAACTGACTTTGGAAGACTGAGGAGGAAACCTAGAGATGTGAGCAGTTGCTGAGTTACCTGAAGGTGAAGTTTGACTTGTTCTGGAGACTGGCCTACTATGAGCCAGTCGTCCAGGTAAGGAAAGATGGCAATCTTTTGCCTTCTTAAGTGGGCAACTGCTACTGCCAGGCATTTTGTGAATACCCTCGGGCAGAGAGGTGTGAGGCCGAAGGGCATTGCTGAACTGGTAATGGCCTGAGGGCAGCTCGAATCTGAGGTACTTGATGGGAGCTCTGATAAGAACATGGAAGTAGGCATCCTGAGGTCCAGGGACGCTAGCCATTCCCTGGCCTTAGAGAGGGTAAAATAATTCCCAGAGTCACCATTTTGAATTTTGGTTTTAAAAGGTGCTTGTTTAGGTATCTGAGATCCAGGATGGGCTGCCATTCTCCTGTCTTTTTTGGGGTAAGAAAGTACCTGGAGTACAACCCTTTGCCCTGGTGTAGGTGTGGAACCCTTTCCACAGCTCTGAGAGCCAAGAGGGTAGAAACTTCTGTTTCTAGGGCAAGTGCCTCTGATGGATTTGCTGGTGGAAAGGACCTGGGTCTCATCTTTGGAAATTTTTTGAAGCTGAGAACCAGTCCCTGGCTTACTACTTCCAGGACCCACTTGTCTGATGTTAAAGACTTCCAGTCCTGGACAAAGTAAGCCAGCCTGCCCCCTACAGGTAGTGCAGAATCGGCCCTGGCCACCCCATCAGGGTGTCTGCTTGGCAGGGGCTTTGGGCTGAGGGGTGGAAGCAGGCTTGCTTGTACCCCGTCTGCCTCTCCCTCTAAAGAACCCCCTCTGGGCATAAGCAGAAGAGAAGGCCTGGACTTGGTAAAAAGGCCTATGAAAAGGCCTGCCCCTGCCTTTGGGATGCTGCCTTTGAGGAGTGGCCTGCCTTTCCTTGGCCTGTGCACTCCTATAGGTGGTCCTATATTCATCCATTTTCTTCATGTAATTCTCTGTCTGCTCCCCAAACAGAGAATTGCCCACAACAGGAAAATCCATGGCCTTAGACTGGGTATCCTGTGACAGGGTAGTACATCTGAGCCAAGCCATTCTGCGAAGTGCCACAGATGTAGCCATGACCCTTGATGACACATCATTAGAGTCTACTGCAGCATGAAATTGCACCTTGGATGCCTCAATACCATCCGCAGCCACCTGTTCCAGCTCCCTGGCAAGCTGGTCAGGGACATGTTTTGCCAGGGCCAGCACAGTATCCCATCTGGATTTCTGGTACCTAGCAGCATAAGCCATATAATTCGCCTGTCTGAGTCCCAAAGATGCTGCCATGTACTGTTTCTTTGCCATGGCATCAATCCTCCTGGAGTCCTTTTCAGGGGGGTGCGAAGCTAGAGGAACATTTGCCTTGTCACAGGCTGCAGCCTGCACTACCCCCACATGGCTGCATTGCTGTGTGAGGAACTCTGTATCAGAGCCTGATAATGTATACCTCTTGTCCATCCTTTTATCAACAGGAGGTATAGTGTGAGGATTTTAGAATTTTACTGTCTGTTTCAAAAGATTTATGCAAAGGAATAGACAGTCTCCTAGACTCTGAATATCCATCATTTCTACATAATCAGGCTCCTCTTGGTCATCAACAGCTTCCTCAACAGGGAGCTGGAGAGTTTCAGCAACTTTCTTATAGAACATAAAATGAGAAGGGGACTCAGATAGCCTGGGAGGAGAAACCCCTGACGGTCTGTCTGGAGAGATGTCCGGTTCAATGGGCACATCCAGGCCTTCAAAACCACATTCACTCTCCTCATACTCCTCTTCCCCCTCCTCCAGTTCATAAAAATCCTCAAAATCATAATCTTGAACCGGTGGAACCGGCCGAACCGAGCGCCTCCCTGATGGTGTCGGTTCGGTTGGAACCGGGGAAAGTGACTGGACAATTTGAATTGCTTTAGCTATTTCCTCAGCGGTTGGAGAAAGAACTTTTGGCTCCCCACTAGCTGACTTTCTAGTCCTTTTAGTTGGAACTGGCTCCTCAGAGCTGGCTCTTCGTTTGCCCGAGGAAGTATCGCCCTGGTCAGAGGGCACTCCCTCTGGTTCGGTTGGAATCAAACCGGGCTGGCCATCCAGGTCAGTGGACTTTTTGGCCTCCCTTTCCCTGAGCCTACCAACTCTCTTTTCTATGGTGGCAGCAGGAAAATTCTTACAAATCTGGCAGTCTGAATTGAGGTGGTCAGACCCCAGACAATACACACAGGTGGTGTGTGGTCAGCCTTAGCAAAGGCTTCCCCACAAACACTACAGTGCTGAAACCCAGTGGGCCCGGCTTTTCTTTTGGGTTTCTGAGACATAGTGCCAGCCTAACCAAACTTGCCCATTTATGGCAATCCGCCAAGCAAGACTCTCTTATCGGTTCCCAACCGTGTCACGGGTCGTGGAAAAAACTGTAATGAAATCCGTTTTTTTTAGAACTGATAAGAACCGGGAACCGCACTCTAAATAAGGACTAGTAAAGTTTGAGAATAACCTGATCAGTTCAAACCGAACCGAAAAGCGTTTACAAGTTCCACACAGAATAAAATAAATGTAAGCCTATCTATTACTTACAATACCACAGACAGAGCTTGAACCAACCGGTTACAGTTTAATTTCGGTCAAAAAAACGACAAAATAATACTTTTTAACCGACAAACGAACCGAGCAGAAGGAGAAATCTCCGGAGCGACTGTTCAGTGAGGCGGAGTAAAGAATCTGACAGTTTGAGTTTGAAGAACAACAGACAGAGTTTTCAACCGAGCTCGCGATCAAGGTTCCATGCCTGGCATGGAAAGTTAACTCTTTCACCCCCGGAGCAGTTCGAAGGTTGGGACTCACTGCATATGTCATAATATAGCAAGACCTCATGTTGTTTGAAATGATTTTCTAAGACCACACAGTAAGTATTTGGCACTTTTGAGAGGGGGTAGACAGTGCCAGGCTTCTCAGCCACAGTACATAATTTTTGCACTGAAACAGCAGTTTTTAAGTATTTAACCCGTGAGCCTTTTTTTCTTGCGGTGGAGGAACAGGAAACGGCTCCATTTTTTGGCTCAGCTGGGACTAGGGAAACACGTGACACACAACCACCAATAGCAGGCAAGGAGGAAGCAGCTTGTCCTGCTTAAAAAGCACCACTCCTAACATGTACCATTCATGTTCATATCCCAGAGCGTGAGTGGAACAAAGCAGGAACGGAACTGAAATGGCATCTTAGGCATTGGCAGGAGTCTGCAGGGAGCAGCAGGCTACGGGTCATTCTGAAAGGGGACTACAGGAAATGTAAATAAGCTTTGCAGTAAAGGGAACACCAGGGAGGAATAGTAACAAAGGGAGGGCACACAGTGATAAGAGGAAAACCTATCCAGGTCAAGTGCAGAGAAGGAATTGGGAGGCAAGGCTAAGAAGGGAAGAATAAAAACACTCTGTCTAGGGTAAGGGTATGGACACAATAAAGAGATAGATAAATACAGGAAGGAGAGAAATGTACAGTTAAGCCACGTATAAGGACAAGGCTACTCATTCATTACATCCCAAAGAGGAGTGGGGGTCTCTTAGTTTTTCAAATCAGAGCCCTGGTGTGAAATCAAGCTCAGCCACCACCTGCCTAGGTGGACCTCCCATCGGCTGAGACCCCGTTCTAAAATGCAACTGCCAGAGTTGCACTCTTTTAAAATGTGGTGCACCACCTTATTACCTCACTTTAAATAAGGTGCAGTCTCCAGCCAGTGTATTGGTAGTTGGTGGGGAGCCAGCTAATGAAGACTGTAGCATATTTCCCAAACATGAACAAATCCCAAATTAGCAGCTCAATCCAAATGCTTTCACAGACTCTAGAGTGCTTTCCTCATTGGGGTGCTACTGGTTATGGGGTATACTGTTAAGAAGGCGTGAGAACAAGGGCGCCATAACGTGGGTGCAACTCAAGTGGGTGCACGGAACTTGTGGGTGTTGTGTGGTGAGGATGCCTCTCTGCTTCCTGCTCCCCCATGTGCCCCACTGCAGAGTTTGTTAAAATAACTTGGGGGAAGGGTGCAGTTCCGGTTATAACCAGGAGAACAGCACTGGGAGGAGGACAAATCAGCAACCAAGAGCTCAGGGGAAAAGGCCCTGAAGTACTGCTAGGCTGAAATTGGCCCTACGCTGAGAGGCGATGTCCAGACTGTAATGCTTGGTGAAGGTGTGGACAGAACTCCAGGTGGCAGCTGCACAGATGTCTGCAGCAGACACATTTCTGAAACAAGCCATGGAGGCAGCCATACCCCTGGTGGAATGGCCCTTAACTACTTCCGGAAGGTTCTTATTGTACTTATGGTAACAATAAACAATGCAATTGGCTAACCACTTCGACAAACATTGTTTAGAAACAGGAGCACTCTCTCTCTTGGGGCGAATGAAACAAACAACTGCTCAGACTTCCTAGAAGCCTTGTGTACAGTACCGCAAGATTCTATGTATATCCAAAGTATGGAGCAAAGCCTCTCCCTGATTAGAATACTCAGGATAATAAACCAGAAGGTGGATGGATTGGTTCAATGTAAACTCTGACACCAACTTGGGAAGAAACTTAGGATTAGTACACAGACATCCCGTCTTTCTGAAAAGCCAAAAAAGGCTCCTTACACATAAGAGCCTGAAGCTTGGAAATCCTTCAAACAGAAGTAACAGCAACTAAAAAAACAGCGCCTTCCATGGCAGAAAGCGCAACTCGCAACTCACGGCTGGTTCAAAGGGAAGCAAAGTGAGTTTCTCCAACATAAAATTAAGGTCCCATGGAGGGAACGGGTCCTAAATGGGAGGTTTCAGATACAGAGTGGCCTGCAGAAAGGTGTGGGCCACCTCAAGCTGAGCCACAGCCTTGCCCTCGATAGGTGCATGGTACGCAGAGATAGCAGAAAGGTGCACCTTGAGGAAGAAGTACCTCAAGCTACAGTGAAAAGGAAAGGTTTTCCAGCACCTGATTCACTGGACAGGTAGAGGGGTCCAGTTGGTGGGAAGCATTCCAAATGGTGAAACACTTCCATTTCATGGTGTAAGTGGCCTTGGTGGAGGGTTTCCTAGCAGCCACCAGGACATCTGTGACTCTAGAGGACACCCAGAATTAGGCGATAGCTAGGTCCACAGGAGTCATGCATGGAGATGCAGGGACTTAGGTCTGGATAGACTAGGGTGCCCTGGTTCTGGGAAAGCAAGCTGGTGAACAGCGGTAGGGGCACTGGAGGTTCCCCCGCATGGAACTAAATCTGACGTGGCCAGTAGGGAGCTATGAGAATCATCTCTGCCCCTTCCAGCTGGAGCTTGAGCAGAACCCTCTGTAGAAGTGGGAAGGGAGGAAAGGCATACAGAAATCTCCCCATCCGAGAGAGGGAAATGCATCTTGCCAGAAAACTCCAGGCCTGGGATCAAGTAAGCAGAAAAGCAGCAGTTCTGCATTGAGTGGGGACGCAAAACTGTCCAACTCTGGATGACCCCACCTGTCAAAAAGATCTTCGACCACCAAGGTCAGAAGCTCTCACTCATGAGCCCTCAACCAGGAGTGGCTTAGACTGTCTGCAAGGATGTTTTGGATGTCTGGAACATGTACAGCTGAGAGATCCAGACCATGTTTGATGGCCCAATACCAGACTCTCATCACTTCCCAACACAGGGGGTAAGGGTGAGTCCCCCCCGCTTGTTGATGTAGTACACCACACACGTTGTCCATCTGCACCAGCAGCAGACCAGGGAGGAGATGAGTCTGACAAGCCTGCAGAGCATAAAGAACCACTCGCATCTCCAGGACATTGAAATGGAGACTCTGTTCCAACTCTGTCCAGGTGCCCTGGGTCTGGTATTCAGCCAGATGAGCACCCCAATCCAGGCCAGATGCATCTGTTGTGAGAATATGACAGGGGGTTGTGAGCTGAAAGGAGAACCCCCAAAGAAGGTTGGCCGGCTCTAGCCACCATGAGAAGACTCTCTGGACCAGGTCGGAGACCATGACCAACTGGTCCAGGTCATCCGTGCGCTGGTCCCACTGGATCCACAAGGTCCACTGCAGAACTTGCATGTGGGGGTGGGCAAAGGGGACTGTGGCAATGGCTACTGCCATGTGGCCCAGGAGGTGCAGGAAACTCTGGTGGGAACCTGGTGTCTGGAGGAAACCAGATGGGCTTGCTCCATCAGTTGTTCCGAACTCCCCCATGGGCAAAAAGGCCATACCCTGGTTGGTGTCCAGAACTGCCCATATATATTGGTAAGGAGAGAGGCAGGACTTTGGCAAATTGATGGTGATCCCCAGCACCTGGAATAGGCAAAAGGTGTACTCCAGAGTCTGAACTAGGCGGTTCTGGAGGGGGCTGCTAGCAGCCAATCATCCAGGTAGGGGAACACATGGAAGCCCTGCCTCCTCAGAGTGGTGGCAACTACCACCAGGCACTTGATAAATACCCTGGGGGCTGAAGGAAGGCCAAAAGTGAGGGCCTGGAATTGAAAATGGGCCCCTAGAAGTGGAAGCGGAGAAAGCGACGATGGGCAGACAAATCAAGATTATGCAAATACACATCCTGCATGTTCAGAGAGCAGAGTCAATCCCCATGGTGCAAAAGGGGTAACAGTCCCTGAAGAGTGGCCATCTGAAAGCACTTGATGTACAGGTTCAGATGACTGAGATCCAGGATGGGTCAAAGATCCCCAGTCTTTTTGGGGAAGAGGAAAAATTGGCAGTAAAATCCTCTTCCCCATTGAGCCAGAGGGATGGGCTCTATGGCTCTTTTTTGGAGGAGAGCTTGAATTACCTCCCACACCAGGAGCGGGTGGACCAGAGGGCAGGAAGAGGTTACTGGAGGAATTTCTGGAGGCCACTCTAGAATTTCTAGAGTGTGACCGTGCTCTATGATCTGAAGCACCCAGTTGTCCATGGTTATTTCCCGCCACCCTGCTAGATGGAGGGCAAACTGACCCCAGACCGCCTCCCCTAGATTTACATCCGGGGGGGGTTGGTTAAGGAGTCAGGAGGTGGGGGAAGGTGCCGGGAGGGTGGCTGCAGGTACCCGAGGGGCTCTGTGGGCAGAAGCTGCAGGGGCCATCAGAAGACTAGTTTGGGGCCTGTTTATGGGAGGACTGAAGACGGGAAGGATGTTGGTCCACTCTAGGCTGAGTGTGATAGAGCAAATTAACCATCCTAAGGGCTCGCCTGACACCTGTAGAGTGGGGATGATGTCCTGAACATCCCCACCAAAGAGGGCAGAATCTGGGAAGGGTGCATCCAAAATTCTGGATTGCATATCTGAGGCAAATCCGGGTAACCAAAGCCATGAATGGTGCCAGAGGCAGACCCCAGCAGATGCCCCATGCCTGGAGGCATCCCTGCATTGTAGGCAGTCCAGAGAATGTGGTTGCCAATGTCTGAGCCTGACTTCGAGAGCTGGGTGAGTTGCGTCTTAGTGGGGTCTTCTGGTAAAGCCTGAACCAGGTCCCTGGCTTGGTCCCAGAAGACATTTTGATATTGGACCATATGGGCCAGGTACTGTAATTAATGGCCCGGATAGCCAGAGTAGTGGATGCAAAAACATGCTTACCTAGATGGTCCAGCTGCCTAGACTCCTGTCCGAGGGAAGGGCTCTAAGGTGCTTGGGATTTTTGGTATGTTTATATGTGCTGCATTTATGACCACTGAACAAGCCTTAGAGTGACCCCCTTAAAAGGGTTCAACAGCAGGGACATGGTAAAGACAATTCACCTTCTTGGGCAACAGAGAGGGTAGAAGAGGGATGATTCCATGCTGCCCTTGTGACATCCTCATAGGAGACAATCAGGGATGGCATCATCAATGGGAGGGCATCCCGCTATGTTACATACAAGGCAGCGCCTCTCTGGGTCCTGCTCCTCCGTTTCCCCGCCCATGATGGACTATATGTGACACATGATGTTCATAAAAGAGGGATCATCAGGCAGAGATTTAGGAATCTCCCTGGGAGGCCCTTCACCATCAGAGGACTCCCCTGGTGAGGAGGAAGAGCCAGAACAATCAAAGTTATCCTCATTGGTCTCGCTGTCTTGGTCACTGTCCTGTGGCGGGTGCTCATCTTGGTGAGAGCTAGAGCTGATGTTGGGTCAAGACCCAGGAGGTCCCCAACATCCAGGCTTCGCTGGCACCAGACTGGCCCCAATCCTGGGGTGGTGGGTTCTGAGGGGGATGCCATGGGGAAGCCAGGGGCAGGCCCTGAAGAGTGGGGTTCTGCCTCTGAATGAAGGACCACCATGCTGAAAAGAGGGCACTGTAGTTCACTAGAGGTGGGAAATTTTGGACTGGTAGCTAGAAAGTTTTTTGTGTGGGACTGGCACCTTAGTCTTACCAGTGTTGGCCTGCTGCAAAAGCGTTCATTGAAGTAAGATCTAAAGTTGAGAGACAGGTTAAGGAAAGTAGGCAGAGGGATAGTGAAAAAGAGGAGGACAGGACCAGGGAAACAGGTGACGTGAAAGATGGAAATGGGAAGGGAAGACAGAACAGGAAGGGAGGTACAAAAGGAGTGGAGAGCCATGTGTGCCAACTCAAGGAGGCTAGGAAATAAAATTCCTTACCTTGAAGCAATTATTGTGGAGGTAGACCTGCATCTGGTGACCATTACGGAGTCATGGTGCACTGACAGCCAAGCTGGGAAATGGCCATACCAGGCTACACCATGTTGCAGAAGGACAGGGAGGAAAGGGAGGGTGTTTTATAGGTGAGGGAAGGTATAAAAGCCACAGAGATACAGGGACACAAGGGGAATAAGGAAGGTCTGAAGGTGCTATGGGTCAGCTTAAAGAGACAGGGTTTGGGGCCTTTATCCACATGTGAACAGTGTACAGACTACCAACACAAGGGGAGGAGTTAGACAAGGTTTTGGGAGAGGCCATTGGAAGAAAGAGTCAGAGGCTGCAAATAAGGGTAGGGTTTATGGGCAGACTAGATGGGTCTAGCGGTCCCTATCTGCCATCAATTTCTATGTTTCTATGTTTCAATGGCAAGCAAGGGGAAATATTGATTATGAGGGAATTTATTCTGCTAGACATAGACTGAAGCATTCTGGCCACTGCTACAAGAAGAAGCTGGTCCATTCTTAATTCCCTACAGCTATAGACAGCTGATTACGGAATCCACTAGCGACAAGGTAGTGCTGGACCTGGTATATACGAACAGGGACAGCACTGCAGATGTCACAGTGGGTAGTTCCCTGGGTAGAAATGATCACTGTACTGTGTGGTTTGGCATGTGACCTGGGCATGAGAAAAAACACATTAAGATGAGGGTCCTGGAGTTCAGGAGGGCAGATTTTAAAGAAATGGGTGATGCTTCAGTAAATACTTCAAAGTGGGGGATGGCTGGGGGGGGGGACTGAAGACCAAATGAAAAAGGATCAAGGAGGGAATAGCTAAGGCAACAGCAAGCTATCTGAAGGAAGTAAGGAAGGGAATGAGGAGGAAGAGGATGATATGGTTCTCAAAGGAGGTGGCTAAGGTGGTGAAGGAGAAAAAACAGTATTAAGGAATTACAAGGAGACCCAGACAGAGGTGAACATGGAGGTATATCTGGAAAAGCAAAGAGAGGCAGGAAGGAGGGTGAGGGTAACTAAGGCAGAGGAGAAGATCACAAAAGAGATCAAGAAAGGGGACAAGGCCTTTTTCAGGTACATGAGTGAAAAGAGGAAAATAAGGGATGGGATACTGAGAATTAGGAGGGCAGAGAGGGGAAGAACATAAGAAGATCAGGAAAAAATTAATATTTTAAATGAGTATTTCTGCTCAGTCTTCATGGGGAGGGGGGTGGGGGGGGTTTGGACCAACAAATATCAGCAGGCACTGGAGGAGGGGACAAAAGTCCATTTTTGGAGGACAGAATCTGGAAAGGATTGGAAACCCTAAAGGAGAACAAGGCCATGGTATCAGATGGACTTCATCCAAGGGTTCTAAAAGAACTAAGCACGGTGCTAGTTGCCCCTCTTACAACACTATTTAGCACCTCATTGGAGACAGGGGGTGGTTCCAGAGGACCGGAGGAGGGCTGATGTGGTCCCTCTGCACAAGAGTGGCAGCAGGGAGGAGGCTCGCAACTACAGGCCAGTCAGGCTCATCATATCAGTGGTGGGGAAATTAATGGAGACCCTGCTGAAGAAGATGTTGATGGAGTACCTGGAAGCATATGGGCTGCAAGATCACAGGCAGCACGGTTTCACAGGGGGGAGATCATGCCAAACAAATCTCACAGATTTCTGTGACTGGGTGACTAGGGAGGTGGATCAAGTGAGGGCAGTGGATGTGGCCTTTCTGGACTTCAGCAAGGCCTTCAACACTGTGCCAAACAGGAGGCTAATAATGAAACTAAGCAGCCTGGGAGTTTGGGAGAAAGTGATAAGGTGGGTATCAAACTGGTTGAAGGATAGGAGGCAGAGGATGGTGGTAAATGGCAGACATTTGGGGGAATGGGAGAGTGACTAGTGGCGTGCCACAGGGATCAGTACTGGGACCAGTCTTCTTCAATGTCTTCATAAGTGACATTGCTGAGGAACTGGAGGGGAAGATGTATCTCTTTGCAGATGACACAGAAATCTTCAACAGGGTGGACACTCAAGAAGGGGTGGAAAGAATGCAAAAGGATCTGGGGAAACTAGATGAGTGGTTTAGGGTGTGGCAGCTAGGTTTCTAATACCAAAAAGTGTAAAATCATGCACCTGGGGTGGGGAAACCTGGGAGCTGTGTATAAGATGGGGGGAGGGGTACTGACTGTCACCAAGCAAGAAAGGGACTCGGGGTAATCATATCTGATGATTTCAAGGTGGCAGGACAGTGTGACAAGGCAGTAAGCAAGGTTAGTGGGATGCTAGGGTACATAGGGAGATTTCTAGCAGGAGGAGGGAGGTGGTGTTCCCCCTGTATTACTCATTAGTGAGACCCCACCTAGAGTACTGTGCCTAGTTCTGGAGTCTATTCCTCCACAAGCACATTGACAGGGTGGAAGCGGTCCAGAGGAAGGCTACCAGAATGGTGATGAGGTTGCACAAGAAGCCATATGAGGAGAGGCTGCAGGATCTCAACATGTAGTCCTTGGAGGAGAGGACAGTGAGAGGGAACATGACTGAGACCTGTAGGTACCTCACAGGGGTGAACAAGGTGCAGGTAGGGAATCTCCTTCAGAGAAGGAAAAGCACCAGAACATGGGGTATGCAATGAAGTTGGGAGGAGGGGTTTAAGAGGGATGTACAGAATTACTTCTTTACAGAAAGGGCGTTGGATGCCTGGAACAACCTGCCAGAAGAGAGAGGTGGGGATGAAAACAATGAGAAGCTTCAAGCACGTGTGGGATAGGCACACAGGTATAATAATCAGAGGTAAGGGAGGCACGCCGGTGACCAAGTAGGGTCCAAGGTGTCGAAATAGGCAGAGAAAAATAGGGCAGACTGGATAGGCGTACTAGGCCTTTTCTGTTGACAAATTCTCTGTTTCTATGGCTCTAGCAGGGTTTAAACCTGCTACTCACAGTTCCTAAGCTGGTGCTATAACTAAACTACAGTGCTTCTTATGGTATTCACCGTATAATTTCTCTGATCACAGTCCTGGTATGAGAACAGCAGCGGGGGCTAATATGCAGTCAGAAGTTTTTACTTTATCATGCTTACTTGACTCTCGTAATCCATTAGTGACATGCATTATGCTGATGTTTCGATGCTGCTTGCATGTTAACCCTGGCTTATTGTTGCACTTTGACTGATTAGATGGCTGCCGCTCTCATACTAGGAATGCAGTTGGGGAAATGATACTGACAAATAGTATCCTGGGACCAGAACAGGCTTTCCTTACAAAAGAAAAAAACAGCTTACTTCTCTCTCAATTTAGAATTCAGATTCTTTTTATTTTATTCCATATTAAACCTTCTTTTGCCACTGACATTTTGCAGCTTCTGTCGCTATTTTAAGGTGAGTGGTTGTTATGGGTTGCTCATACTACGCAGGTGTTTACTTGTAATATATAGACGACTGGCTGTTTTATTTATTATGCTACAGAATGTAAAAAAAAAAAGCAGTACCTAGCTTCTGTTTTCTGCTTCCCAATTAGTCTAAGGAGAAAATATTCCCTGCCAAATCACACAATAGCAATTAGAATATCAAGACTCGCAGATTTGTATTATATCTTTAACATTTTAGTTGTGACAAGCTTTAGTTCTCTTTACAAACCGGCAAACAGATTTGAAGTTTCTCACTAAAATACACTGCTAGCTTTGCCAGTAAAGATTTCAGTAACTTCATAATACAGGGATTCCATTATATTCTTGTTTTGCTAGTAACTGGCAAAATAAAGAGAAAATAATGAAAAAATTAAGTAAAGAAACCAACAAAATATTACTAAGCTATCTAAAGGCACCAGATCTTCAGGCTGCTTTAGGATCTGTATCCTTTTTAGGCACCTGCTCATTACTGGAGCATCACTCTGGTGCACTAACAGATCAAAACAACACAGACATCATCCTACCGTTTGCTGTTTCATATTAACAACATCCTGGCAGGTCCTTTGAGCATGCTTCTCCCCATATACTTTGTGTTTGTTTTTGTTTTATTCATTTTGTGATACTAATGATAATGTAGTAGTAATGCTATTAATTGTTTTATATTTGTTTTTTTCATGAAAATAGACTCCCTGGCATTAGAATCACCACATCAGAACACATTTCCCAATCTACTGGAATGCCCAGAGCCCAAAAGGACAAAGTGGGTTTCTTCATTTTTAATGTTTTAGTTGCCACAGCCCCTCTAGCCCTAGCCAGGGTGGTGTTTCTTTGACCTCCGGACATTATTTTACCTTATAAAATGGGTTTTAGAATCCTAACAACTTCACTGGTCTCAACACATCACCTGACTATTCATTAATGTCTGGTATATGGGCAGTTTATAACTAACGTGCTGTAATATGCTTAGCAACAGCCAGTCTGAATGATTTTGGAAGCAAGATGCACCCGTGCCCACATAGAGCAAGGAGCCTTTAAGAGAAGGCTCAGACTTAGCACCAAGAACTTGCCTGGGCACCATGGATTTCTATGAAGTGTTCCCTCTCTCACTCATCAGGTGTTGGCAGACATCCTAACTGCTCACTGCTGACTGAGCCAGAGGCCCTTCAATAACAGCTGGATTCTTGGTGGAAAAAAAGTAGAACCTTACTGGTACTGGTCTGGGGGTAAGGGCAGCATCCTATGGAATATGAGGGTATGGTTGGCCAGATATTTACCATTTGACTCTTCAAGGACCCTTCTGTAAAAGGGTTGTACTCAAGCTAATGCTAGCTATCCTTATTAACATTTCATAATAAGTAAACATATTTCTCAGTGAGGATCTGTTTAGCATAGTCTTTCTCCTCGGTGTTCCCTTCTCTAAACAGATCATTGGCTCTCAAGTTGGAGGCATCATCAGTGGTTTGACTCCTCTCTCCAGTAAACCACCAGGACCAGGACGAAGGCAGCCAGCAGCATCAGGTAGATAGCAAAGAAAACGTTGTCCAGAATCCCCATGAGCTCCATGCGCTCCTGATACACCTGGCGCCAATGACGCTTTTCATCCAGCACTGCTCGGATGGCATCAATCTCGCTCTGTATTGCTCTCAGGAACTCCATCAACTTCTCCTTTGGATCTGGCATTGCTGGATTACCCGATCTCTTCTTGTTGTTCATTTTGTATGCAGCAAAAAGGTCTGTTGAAGAAAGGAAATGAAAAAAAAACAGCATGAGCTGAGATTCCAACATGCAGCTGAGGAACTGCCAATAAGAGCAGCTGCACTAGTATACATGCTAAACATAACTAGTCAAATCTGCAGTCATTGACAGCAAGCTGGACATTAATAGGCGTTCGTAAAAAAGGATACTTAGAACTGTTCGGTTCTGATCTGATTGGACTGTTTAGGAATTTAGGAATTTCCAGTTCTGAATCCACTTCCTGTCTAATGCCAAAAGGGACCTACAAATTGGAATCAGATTAGGATCTGGAGTCCCAGTTTCTAAATCCCTATGTAAAAACGTGTTAGCATTAAATTTAGGAATAAGAGTTTTGGACTGCAATTCTGAAAATCCTTTATTCTGAAAATCGTGTTGGAATCTGACAAACCTGATTCCGTGACTCAGAATCCAAGCAACCCTACTGCAAATGTGTCCAAACGCTGAATCACTAAAAATGAGATCTGGTTGACTGTGCTAGCAGACACTGTCTACTAGGAACTGCCTGTGAAGTGGAAATAAAGCAGCATATGGCTAGGAAGGAATATGGCGGGATGTGTTTTTGGAAAAAAAAAAAAATTACTTAAATAAGCATACAATTACACATAGCCCCTAATGGTAGGCATCATGGGAAGCATGCAAATCAATGTGAAAGATTTTAAGCTGGTTAACAGTACAGCCTGCATTCAAGTAATTTTGCATTTGACTGATGATGAGCTGTGATCTGTTCCTCCTTTCTTGACAAATGCTGGCTCTCTACTCTTTCCTTCTATCTTTCTGCCCTCCTATCCCCTTCCATTCCCTTCTCCTACTCCTCCCTTCACTCTACAGACTCTTGTTCCTTTTCCATCCTTCGCTGCAACACCTCAGCTGGTCAGTCTGTCTTCTCCGTCCATCTCTCCCATCTCCAGAATAGTCTCCCCTTCCACATTCTTCGCTCCTCTTTTCTCACCTACCTCAAATCTCAAATCTTTGCCCACTTTACCCCTTTCTGTGACAGTCACTAACATTCCATTCAGCCTTTTCTTCTCTTCTACCATACTATCACTTTGATAGTAGTGCACACCACCTGCCAATTTATACCCCTACCATCTGCCCTTCTCCTGCTGCTCCCTGGTTGGGTTATACAGGTTTTTTGTTGGGTCCTTTCTCCACCCCTCCTTTCTTTGTTCAATGTATTTGCTGATTACATAATGTCTTATTCTGTATTTGTAGATTACACTGTGTTTTTCTTCCTTGTACCCCTCTACCAGGTGGCATCTGAAAATTAGATTTGGCTCAATGTGCCTTTCCTGGGTCACCATAATTTTTTTTCCATCCTTTGTTTATCCCCTTTTTCTCTCCAAGTGGCTCCTTCCAGTGGCAACCTCCAGCCCCATCTCTCACCATTCTGGGCTTTACTCCAACTACTTGCTTACTTCAGTGGGTGAGTGGGTGCTGTGGAAGATGTACTGTAGCCTCTGGGGTCGCTGGCAATCATCCAGGTGCTCAGGGGGCTTTTCTTCCTTGGTGTCCACCCCCTGTTCCTGAGGTTGGAAATGCATGCCATGGCATGGGCGCACAGCATGAAGATGTTGTTCATACTCAAGTGCCTAGTCCCAACCCTTTAGGAAGTGGCAGCTGATGATGTACCACCCAGCCTGGGTGACTGGGTGGCAGAAAAGTGGAGGTTTGTTGTGTCCCCCTCTCTGAAGGAGGAGAGCAGTCAGCGAATGCTCAATCCTTCTTCCCCCGACTGACCCCCAGTGATCCTGGTTCTTCCCAAATTAGGATCGCTGATGTGGTGAGTGGTGTGTCATTGATGCCTCAGACCACCACACCACTGGGCCAATGTCAGATTTTAAATACATAAATTTGAGCTGCAAATCCACTGGCAAGAAGAACAGCAGTGAGTTTTAAATGTTTTTTTTTTAAACTCATTTTCTCTCACCCTTACCTCATTGGCCTCTCTCCAGCAAGGTCATCTGGCTCAGGCTGTTCCCATCCTCCTGAAGCCTCAGTCCCCTCACTGGTTGAACCCACCTCCTCGGCACAATCTCCCGAACCCCCCCGGATCTGAGCCACCTGGGAGCAAGAGCCACCACTCCACCGGCACTCTACCTATAGTGTCTGGAGGGAGATGTGTGCGAGGAGAACTAGGAGGGCTGGAAAGCCCGGAAATGGATGTGTTGCCAGGCCCCTAGACCTGCCTTCACCTACCAATGTGAAGTGGGTATTTTTTGCATTGTGTTTTCTCCCTGCCCCTTCCTCTCCCTTTTGGAGCCTGGACGTGCAATGACATCCAGCGTCTGCTGAGCTCCTCCTCTGCTATGAGGCTGCAATGCAGTTTCCACGGCCACTCCCGACTGCCACCAGAGGTCGCTCAGGAGTGACATGGAGCCCTACACCCTCCCCAGGAAGGGAGAGCCATTAGTTGGACATTCAATCCCTCCTGCTCCTGCTGACCCCGAGCTCAGGCTCATTCCCCAACCTGGCCGCCATGCAAGTGCTGCGGAGGTGCCCAGTGCCTTAACCCTCAGAGCCACTGGGCTGGTGAGTTTTAAATGAGTTGTCAGTGAATTAATTGTACATTCCAGTCTGCATGCATTTCATTACAGTTACTGCACTGCAGTGCATTCAGAATGAAGCTGAACATTCTATGGGCTTGATCCCCCGAAGAATATGCATCAGACGAGGAGTCTGTACACAGGCTGGTGGTGTGCAGAGGTCCCACTCCACACATGTAGAGACCTTCACGCATCCATAGTCATGGATCTGCACCCCTACCACACCTGATACTAAATGGTCCACAGGTGTATGTGGGCTGCCGGCTGGGTCAGGGGTATGCACATGGGTGGAACTGCGCATAAGCATGATTTACATAGTGATGCATGTGAGTCCATTGGTGTGCATCAACCAGCATCGGAATAAAGCCTAAAGAGCTGCGATACTGACAACCAGCTAGACTTTTCAACCCCTCTGCAGCATCTGCTCACCTACACTGGACCAACCATTTACCTTTTTTTTTTTTTCTGAATCTTTTTCCCTCTGGTCGTGGCTCATGGGAACTCTCTCAGGCAACCATTATCCTTGTGCCTGCCTGCTTGAAGTTCTCTACAGTCTGTGCCTTCTCCCCCCCTTAGTCAGCACCCCTGGTTTGACCTGCCCTGGGAGGGTTACCCGACTCCTTACCTTAGGCTCTCTTGAAAGGCAGACACTGGCTTGCAGGTGGAGCCTGGGTGGAGGAGTAGTGAGGCCAGCCAAGATTAACCTGGCGCTGGACATGGAGAATAGGTGCCGTCGCCTATCCAGTGAGCTGGGGTTTTCATTGTTCTGTAGGTCCCCCCCATGCATGGGCATGCCCCGATGCACTGGTGCACAGCAACCCTTGCCTTGCATCGGCCACGCTGTTGTCGTGCTGCCCAGTTTGCTGCAGCACCCTCGGTCTCCACCGGGGGTCGCTGGCTTACCAGGCCTACCCATCCCTTGTCCCCAGGGAGGAGAGCACCATGAGGGCACTCATTTCTCAACCCCTCCCGGCCGACCCTCTGGCTTCCCAGACTCATTCCTGAACCCGGATCGCTGGCATGGCATGAGGTGTGGCGTTCAGCGCCTCAACCCTCAGCGCCACCGGGATGTCTACCATTTGCCTTTTTAGTGGCAGTTTGAAACCTCCTAAAAAGGCACTGACGATTGAGGGCATATCTCAAGTGTTTTGTGTCTTGCACATATTATACTTGGGATATGACAGTCCTTGGAGGACTGTCGTATTCCACCAGCCCCTGCCCTGTATGGAACAAGGATCCACTACAAACTAACCTGGGCATCTGATTGGATGCTTAGTGCCTGGCACAGCTCTGCCCCCTGGCCCTCCACACAGCACTCAGAGCGCAGATCCTGGGGGAACAGGGGTTGGGAATGCCCACATGTGCATTGACATTCAGATGAGGTGCTAAAATTAGGTCCTTTTTTCCCATCTCTGATCACTGTGCAGGTGGAAGTTAAAGATCCCATGGCGCTTATCGAAGAAGTGTAGGGGAATATCCCTGGTGTCATGGCTAATATTTCACCATCAGTAAAACAGGTCCAAGTAACCTCCCCCTACCCCCACCCACGGATGCACCTGGAAACAAACTGTAATAGCTGAATGTGCTATTCCTGGTAAAAATTACAAATAAAATACATAAATAACTCTGAGGGTGCAGAGGAACAAGACCCAGACACACACAATACACACGTCTCTGGTGTGCCTTTGTGAATCGGGCCTCAAGAAGCAAGTTTGAAGCAAATTGTCTCTTCAAGTTGTTAATGAGTTGGTAATGCATTGCAAAGTTCTTAAATGCAGGCTGTACTGTAGCATTAAGCAGGATTAAGTATGACTCATTAGTGTTATGTAGCAATTGTCTCGGCCTGCTTAAGAGTTTAGCTAACTTGCCAGCCAGTGGTGAGTTCTTTTGGTAAGTTAAAGTTTTTGGGGAAGAAACATACAGTAGAAACAGAATTTTTTGGCAGAAAAGGACCCCATGGCCCACCCAGTCTGACCACTATATCCCTGCCTAGTCTCTGGCCGCAAACCATTGCTGGTCTTCAGCGACCCTCTCGCCTCCCTGCCTATTAATATTCCCCTATGTCTGTCCCATAGAAACATAGAATTTGACAGCAGATAAGGACTGCTTGGCCCATTCAGCCTGCTCATTTCTCCCTACCTACATTATTACCACATTATTCCCTACCTACACTATTATCGCATGCATTCTTGAAGCCCACCTACTGTTTCCACCTCCACCCCTTCCACTGGCAGTCTGTTTCAGGCATCCATCACCCTTTCAGTGAAGTAGTACTTTCTCATATCCCTCTTTAACTTCCCACCCTCCACCTTCATTACATGCCATCTGGCCCTAGAGCTCTTTCTCATTTGAAAGAGACTTCTCTCCTGCACGCTATTCACCCTTGCGAGGTACTTGTAGGTCTCTATTATGGCCCCTCTTGCTCTCTTCTCTTTCAGGTGTACATATTGAATCCCTCAGTCTCTCTTTATAGATTTTTTGATGCAACCCCTGCACCATTTTAGTTGCCTCCTGTGCTCTGCCTCCACCCTGTCTATGTCCTTTCTGAGGTGTGACCTCCAGAACTGGCCACAGTACTCCAGGTGGGGTCTCACAAATGAGTGATACAATGGCAACACCACCTCCCTCCTCCTGCCAGAGATACCCCTCCCTATGCATCCCAGCATCTCACTGGCCCCACCCACTGCTTTGTCACACTGCCCTGCCACTTTGAGGTAATCAGATACAATAACCCCAAGGTCCCTTTCCAGCTTAGTGACTGTCAGTACTCCCTCCCCCCCCATCCTATACTCAGCTCCTGGGTTCTTATGCCCTAGGTGCACGATTTTGCACTTTTTGGCATTGAACCCAACTGCCATGTTCTCAACCACTCCTCGGGTTTTCCTAGGTCCATATACATTATTTGCACCTCCTCCCGAGTGTCCACCCTTTTACAGATTTTGGTATCATCTGCAAAAATGCATTCCTTTCCTTCTAGTTCTTCTGCAGTGCCACTTACTGTATGATGACATTGAAGAGCATCAATCCCATTCAACTGTGGGCAGTCTGACAGGCAGATTGATAAACAGTTATGGAGTATGCCCTCAGTCCCCCCCCCACCCCAAACAAGATATTAACTGCCAGGAATGGCCTACTCCATCTAGGATTACCCCTCTAATAATCCCGACTGGAAAGAAATAGACACAGAGAGAATATTGTGTCAAGCAAAGTCAATCTGACCAAAAGTCATTTTGGGAGTCTTGGGCTTCATTGATTTAAAAATGTATTTTCCTAATATAGAAAAGTTTTAGCAGAAAAGGCATACTGAGGTGATAAACAAAAATTATGTACTTGCCATAATTGCCGATCTTCCAAAATATCTTCAGCACTGATTACTACTGATGGTTCTGGGGCCGGAAGTGCTTACTCATTATTGTAATTGCCTAAGGTGTGGTGATTTTATGATCACCCAAGGTATGGTGATACCAAAGTGTGGTATTATTATGAACACTCAAAGTGTGGTGATATGATAATCACCTAAGGTGTGGTGATATTGTAATCCCCTAAATTGTGGTGATATTGCAATCACCTGAGGTGTAGTAATATTATGATCACTCAATGTGTAGTAATATTTACTTCCTATGGTGTGGTAATATTGTACTCACCTGAAGTGCGGTGACAATATGAGTTCTCAAGGTGTGAAAATATTGTAATCCCCTACTGTGTGGTACTCACCCGAGGTGTGGTGATATTGTAATCAACCAAGGTGTGCTGATAATGTAAACACCCCTGGTGTGGTGATATTATGAACACTTAAGTTGTGGTGATATTGTAATCCACTAGAGTGTGGCGATATTGTAATTACCCGTGGTGTGGTTATATTATAATCACCCAAGGTATGGTAATACTGTAATCCCCTAGGGTGTAGTGGTACTATAATCACCCATGCTGTAGTGATATTATGACCACTCAAGGTGTGGTGATATTTGAATTCCCTAGGGTGTGGTGATATTGTAATCACCTGAAGTGTAGTAATAGTATGATCACTCAAGGCGTGGTGATATTTTAATCCCTCTGGGTGTGGTGATATTGTAATCACCCAGGGTGTGGTGATATTATAATCACCTGAGGTGTAGTGACATGATAACTCAAGGTATGGTGATATTGTAATCCCTCAGGATGCAGTGATATTGTCAGAAACATGGCAGCTGGGGTTCAGTGCTATGAAGTGCAAAGTCATGCACTTGGGAGCAAGGAACCCAAGGAGGTGTTATCAGTTGGGAGGGGTGCAGACAGCTGCTACAGTGGAGGAGAAGGATCTTGGGGTGATAATAAAATGGCAATGAACCACTCAGAACAGTGCAGGAAGGCAGCAGCTAAAGCCAACAAGATGCTGGTGTGTATTACTACAGGAATCCCCTCCAGGAGGAGGGAGGTGATCCTGCCTCTGTACAGATTGTTGGTGAGGCTGCACCTGGAGTACTGCATGCAGTATTGGTGCCCATACTTGAAGAAAGATGTTGGATTACTGGAGGGGTCCAGTGCAGAGCAGCAAGGATGAACATGGGATTGTTGGAAGACAAATCCTACGAGGGGAGGCTGAGGGAGCTTAACATGTACTCCCTGGAGGAGAGGAGGGCTTGGGCAGATTTCCTTAAATACATGAAGGGTATAAACAAGACTGGTACAGTGGGGATCTTTAAGTTGAGGGGGCATGAGAGGAGATGGTCTGAGACTGGAGGGAGGAAGAGTCAGGAGAGAAATGAGGAGGCATTTTTCACAGAAAGGGTGGTGGATGGCGTCAATATGTCCAGAGAAGTTTAGATGTTAGTCCAGCCAAACACCTAAGTACCTGAAGAAGGATGTGTCCTCAAGTAAAGTCCCATCAAGGGTGTAGAAAGTGGGTAGGGAGGGAAACCTAGAGAGTCTCTGCCTTGTGCCAAAGGTCATGGAGACATTCTTCTTGGCGTTGAAGAAAAGTTGATGGTTAGCAAACCAGAGCTGATCCTTGTCAAAGTCTTGTTGTAAGCTGGTTGTAACCTCATCAGGGGAAGGAAACAGCTTCTGATAGGGGACTCAATTGTTAGAGGGGCAAAACTGGGGAAGGGAGAGGAGAAGGAAGTAAGGTGCCTGCCTGGTGCCATGGCTTGGAGGGACAGGAAGCGAATCCTCAGGATTGCAGAAGCAGCATCACAGGAGAGGGAACTAGATATCATTGTCCACCTTGGGACAAATGACCTAGCTAGGCATGGGATCAGTGCAGTGCAGAATGAATCTGTGGAGTTGGGGAGGGGCCTCAGACAGGTAGCAAGCACAGTAACCTTCTCAGAGGTGCTGCCAGTCCATGGCAGGAGTGAGGCTAGGATACTGCACACCATGCAGTTTAATGAATGGTTGCAAAACTGGTGCAGAGCACAGGGCTTTGGCTTCACTGGGGACTGGGGGTCCACCTGGAGAGATAAAGGTCTATACTGGCATGATGGTCTGCATCTGTCCACGAAGGGAACCAAGCTCCTAGGTGACAGGTTTAAATGCTTCCTTGGCAAACTTTTAAACTAGCCAAGGGGGGAGGTGCTGATAAGAGGCAGGAAATTTCAAGCCTCCCCCCACAAAACATGGCAGGTAGTAAGGTAAACACTGAGGTACAGAGCGCAACACAGGACAGGATGGGGTAAATGGAAAAATAGACAAGGACAATAAGAACAGAGATTGGGGAAAAAAGGATAAAGCCAACATTAAATGGAGGGCAATGAGTACCAATGCCCGTAGTCTGGGAAACAAGTTTCCTGAGCTAGTAGCCCTGATGGAAGATGAACAATTGGATATTGTGGCAGTCACGGAAACATGGTACACAGAGAACTATGACTGGGGTGTCAACATACCAGGGTACACAATCTACAGAAGGGACCGGGAAGGTAAAAGAGGAGGTGGAGTAGCTCTGTACATAAGGGAAGGGATCAAAGTTACAGAACTAAAAAGTAAAGGGGGAGGACAAGAGGTACTCTGGGTCACCTTGGAGACAGGGAATGGCATCACAATCCGCACTGGGGTTGTATACAGACCACCACCCCCGTCTCAAGGGGAAGAAATGGACAAGAAAATTATAGAGGACATTCTCAAAATGGCTGAAAAAGGGGAGATACTGTTGATGGGGGACCTGAATATGCCAGATGTTAACTGAATGACATGTACTGCAGCCACATCCAAGAGCAAGGTCATTCTCGATGCCCTGCAGGGGGCAGGCCTTAGACAGCTAGTGTTGGAATCCACTCAGAAGGGAGCAATACTAGACCTAGTAGTCTCAAATGGAGAGAGGATCACAAATTTAGAAGTCAGTAGACATCTGGGAACAAGCGACCACTGCACAGTGTGCTTCACAATGAGCACAACCATAGAGATAAGCCGTACAAAGACAAGGATACTGGACTTTAGAAGGGCTGACTTTGGCAAAATGGGTGAATACCTGAAGAATGCACTAGCAAATGGCCAAAAAGGAGGGGTGGAAGAACAATGGAGAAAATCAAAACTGCCATCATAGGAAACAAGCCTTTGTGTGAAACAAATAAAGAAAACAAAGTGGAATAAAAACCACTATGGTTCTCAAAAGAGGTGGCAGGGAAGGTTAAGGAGAAAAGGCTGCATTCAAAAAGTATAAGGAATCACAGAAGGAGTATGACAGGGAACTGTATCAATTAAAGCAGAAAGAAGTGGGGAAGGCAGTCAGAATAGCAAAGGCCCAAACTGAGGAAAAAATAGCCAACTCAGTTAAGAAGGGGGATAAAACCTTTTATAGGTACATTAGGGAGCATAGAAAGGTTAAGGGAGGGATAGTGAAGATTAATAAAGGAGAGGGGAGGTGGGCAGGGGAAGACAGTGAAAAGGCAGAGATACTGAATGAATACTTTTGCTCAGTATTCACAAAAGAAGATGAGGAGGAGTTACCTAAACCAGACAATAGAAGCACTCTGGGTAGGGGGTTGACACCAGTCTATTCACAGAAGAAAGAGTCCTGAAAGAACTCCTAAAACTCAAGGTGGACAAAGCAATGGGGCCTGATGGGATTCACCCCAGAATCCTAAAAGAACTAAGGGAGGACTTAGTGACACCACTGACCTTGCTTTTTAACAAATAATGGCAGGATGGGGTGGTACCTGAGGACTGGAGGAGGGCAGATGTGATTCTCCTTCACAAAAGTGGGAGCAAGGCAGAAGCAGGAAACTACAGACCTGTAAGTTTGACCTCAGTGGTAAGAAAAATGATGGAATCACTTCTGAAAGAAAGAATTGTTGAGCACCTAGAGGCCAGCGGGGCACAGGACCCAAAGCAGCATGGATTTACAGCAGGAAGGTCATGTCAGATGAATCTAATTGATCTTTGACTGGGTGACCAAAGTAATAGACCAGGAGGGGCTGTGGATATGACCTACCTAGACTTCAGCAAGGCATTTGACACAGTCCCACACAAAAGATTAACAATCAAGTTAGCCAGCCTGGGAGTGGGTCCCAGGGTGGTAGTCTGGGTAGTAAACTGGCTGTACAACAGGACACAGAAGGTAATAGTGAATGGTACACATTCCGAAGAAAGGGGGGTTACTAATGGAGTATCTCAGGGCTCAGTACTGGGTCCAGTCCTCTTTAACATCTTTATAGGTGACATTGCAGAGGGTCTGGAGGGAAAGGTATGCCTCTTTGCAGATGATACAAAGATCTGTAACAGAGTTGATACACAAGAGGGGGTAGAAAAGATGAGAAGGGACTTGGCAAGGTTGGAGGAATGGTCAGATATATGGCAACTTAGATTCAATGCAAAGAAGTGCAAAGTAATGCACCTGGGAAATGAAAACCCAGGAGAAGAGTACACAATAGCAGGAGAGGTACTAACAACAACTAAAATGGAAATGGACCTGGGGGTAGTCATATCAGATGACCTAAAGGTGGGTAAGCAATGTGAGAAGTCGGTAAGGAGAGCCAGGGGGATACTGGGATGCATAGGAAGGGGCATCACAAGTAGAAAAAGGAAGTGGTTATCCTCTATACAGACAGTTGGTGAGACTCCATCTGAGTACTGTGTGCAGTTTTGGAGACCCCATCTATGCAAGGACATAGACAGGATGGAAGCAGTCCAGAGGAGGGCAACTAAAATGGTGCAGGGTCTGCATCAGAAACCATATGAAGAGAGACTGAGAGAGCTTAATATGTATACCCTTGATGAAAGGAGGGACAGGGGGACATGATAGAAACTTTCAAGTACCTCAAGGGAATCAACAAAGTCCAGGAAGGTAGCATCTTTCAGAAAAAGAGATGTGTAAGAACAAGGGGGCACAATTTAAAGAAAGAGGGGGGGACGGCTCAGGGGTAATGTGAGGACATTTTTTTTCATGAAGAGAGTGGTGGATACATGGAGCCACCTTCCTGGGGAGGTCGTTGGGTCTAAAACAGTGGGGGAATTCAAACATGCATCGAACAGACATAAGGCAATTATAGAGGGGGGTTGCAGGAAGTAGGCTGTTGGTTAACTAGAATCTGCAGCTTATCCAGTAGGTAGGGAAATGGGCAGACTGGGTGGGCCAAGTGGTCCTTATCTGCCATCAAAGTCTATGTTTCTATGTTTCATCAGGACAGGAGCCAGATGCATACAGGACTGTATCATTGGCATACATATATATAGTGGAGGATGGGGAGCAAACAGAGGGAAGGTCATTTAAGAAGATGGAGAATAGGAGGGGCCCTAATACCAAGCCCTGGGGACCTCCAGTGCTATTGGGAGGGAGGGAGGGAGGGAGGGAGAGGAGGGAGGGAGAGAAGTGGTGTCCAAGATCTTAACTGATTGGGTTCTGCCAATAAGATATGCCTTGAACCAGTTTGTGGTAGAGGGAGATAGGCCAGCTGCCTTGAGTGAGTGGAGGAGAAGGGAGTGAGAGATGATGTTGAAGGCCTTGGCCAGGTTGACAAAAATGGCAGAGGTAATTTGGCCATTGTCCATCCCAGTTAGGACAGAGTATGTGAGCTGTAGGAGAGAGGTTGTGTTTGAATGTTTTTTCCTGAAACCAGACTGGAAAGGGGTGAAAAAGGAGGTGTCGGCTAGAAAAGAGGTGAGTTGGGAGAGAACAATGTGTTCTAGAAACTTGGCAAAGGTAGGAAGGAGAGAAATGTGGTGATAGTTGCCCAGGGATCAGGGGTCACCCCCTTTGGATAGAGGGAGGACCACAGCATGTTTCCATGAAGAGGGGACCAAGGCAGTAGAGAATGAGATATTTAAGATTATTGAGATGGGGTAGGAAATGGCTGAAGTGGAGAGGGAGCGGAGTTTTGGGTCAAGACCATCGGGGGGGCACCTTTAAAGGGGTTGATGGTGAGGAGGGTACTTAGGGTATCGTTTGGGGTTACAGTAGTGAAAGAGAAGGGAAGGTGGGAGGGTGGTGGAGGGGGCATACTGGTAGAGGGTGGATGAGGGGGAATGGTAGGAGGGGAGGGATTTCAGAAGCTCAGTGGCGCAGAAGGTATAGTAGGAGTTAAATTCCGCAGTAATGTCTTCTATTGCACAACAGTACTGCAAACTATCTTCTATTAAACAGCAGTACTGTAAACATGTCTTCTATTACACATCAGTACTATAAACATGCCTTCTATTACACAACAGTACTGTAAACCTGCCTTCTATTACACAGAAGTACTGTAAGCATGCCTCTTACTATAAAACAGTACTGTAAGCATACCTTATATTAGACAGCAGTACTGTAAGCCTGCCTCCAATTACACAGCAGTACTGTAAACATGCATCATATTACACAGCAGTAATGTAAAAATTCCTTATAATAACTGGTGCCCCCTATATTGACTGGATAGCCAGTCCTGATAAAACACCATAACAATCTGCTGAATTCCATAACTTGAAAGCGAGTTATTACAGCATTTTCTTCCTTGTGCTCTCACTTCAGGGAAGCGCAAAGAAAGCACACTATATTTTTGTGTACTGTAAGCATGCCTCATTTTACACAGCAGTACTGTAAGCATGCCTCATATTACACAGCAGTAATGTAAGCATGCGTCCTATTACACAGCAGTACTGTAAACATATTTTATATTACATAATAGTATGGTAAAATGCCTTCTATTATACAGCAGCACTGTAAACATGCCTCCTATTACACAGCAGTACTGTAAACATGCCTCATATTACATAGCAGTACTGTGAGCATGTCTCATATTACACTGCAGTACTGTAAGCATGCCTCATATTACACAGCAGTACAGTATGCGCCGCTTGTAATGGACTAGTTTGACATACAGTATTGTGTCCATTACAAGCAGTGTCCGTTACATCATGGTCGCTATGGTGCGGGATCTCAGGATGAAACGGGAATCAACGGTAATGATAACAGACAAACAGATATTAAGTAATGCAGTACTGTACCCTGTTTCCCAGTCTCAACACATCATGATGTTCTGAAGCTGTACCACCATGTACTGTTCCATTTCTTTTCTCTGCTCTCGGTTCTCCACCTGCCAGTTTACCACTGACTGCACCAACACGCTGAATGCTCCCAATCTCTTGTCTTTGTGCCCAGTTCCCACTCACCAGCTCACACTGAGGAAGGGCGTGTGTACTCATTCCAGCTCCTGCCTGCCAGCTCTCCAGCCATACTTAACCACTACAGGTCTTTTAATGATCCTCACTGCACCTTTGGTAACCAGGACCACAGGAGAGGAAGGGAGGGGGAATGCGGAAAGGTCACAAGCGGTCAGGATATGGCACATAATGAAGGCACCGCTTGCAATTAACTGACATTTTGCACCTCATTAATACATTTAAAGCCAGGTAAAGTGGCAGACAGGTAATATAACAAAGCTGACTAGGCTATCACACAGCAGTACTGTAAACATGTCTTCTATTACATAACAGTACTGTAAACTGCCTTCTATTAAACAGCAGTACTGTAAACATATCTTCTATTATACAGCAGTTCTGTAAAATGCCTCCTATTACACATCAGTACTGTAACCATGCTTCATATTACACAGCCATACTGTAAGTATGCCTCATATTACACAGCAGTAATGTAAACATGTTTCCTATTAGACAGCAGTACTGTAAGCATGCCTCATATTACACAGCAGTACTGTAATCATATCTCATATTACACTACAGTACTGTAAACATGCCTCATATTACACAGCAGTAATGTAAGCATGCGTCCTATTACACAGCAGTACTGTAAAGATGTCTTCTATCACACCACAGTACTATAAAATGCCTTCTATTACACAGCAGTACTGTAAACGTCTTCTATTACACATCAGTACTGTAACCGTGCTCCATATTGCACAGCAGTACTGTAAGCATGTCTCATATTACACAGCAATACTGTGAACATGTCTTCTATTACACGCCAATACTGTAAAAATGCCATCTATTTTTTTTTCCTAATTGTTTAACCAGGTGAGGCACACTAAGCTGAAAGCTTGTTTTCAGGTGCAACCTGGGAGCACAGGGAAGTTAAGTGACTTGCTCAGGGTCACACAGTATGGAAGTGGGGGCTGTGGGATTCAAACCCAGGTCTCCAGATTTGCAGCTCAGAGCCTTAAACCACTGCGCTATACTGTCTCCTATTACCTATTACACAGCAGAACTGTAAGCATGCCTCATGTTACACAGCAGTAATGTAAACATGCCTCCTATTACACAGCAGTACTGTGAACATGTATTCTATTATACAACAGTAGTGTAAACGTTTTCTGTTACACAGCAGTACTGTAAACATGCATATTACACAGCAGTAATGTAAACATGCCTCACATGTTCACAGCAGTACTGTGAACATGTATTCTATTATACAACAGTAGTGTAAACATGTTTTCTGTTACACAGCAGTACTGTAAACATGCATATTACACAGCAGTAATGTAAAAATGCCTTATAATAACTGGTGACACCCTATAATGACTAGATACCTAGTTCTGATAAAACACTGTTTAAACCCTGCTGAATTCCAGGTTATTACAATGTTTTCCTCTTCACTCTCTCTTCACAGAAGCACAAAGAAAGCACACTGCATTTGTGTGGCTGCTCAGAGACATGCTCACTCACATAAAACAGCTGACAGTTTGTGTCTCTGTCCAAACCTTGCACCAGTTATTATAACAAATAATGTCTTTCCAAGGTTTGTCTTATGAGGATTTTTCACACACCCTCACTGTGTGATAACCTCATAAACCCCTCATGCTTCGCCCTCGGGGTTTATGGATTATCATTCACCTCCGGTGTGGGAAAAGAAAAAAATTCTCACCTTTGTAATCTTGTTTCTTCCAGGGTATTTAAGCAATAAGGCATGACAGGGTGTGGGTTATTGGGGGATTTACCCACACCTCGTGTAGTGTGTCACGAGGAGCAGCCGAGTGACTTAACCACACAAGAAGTGGGTAAATCCACCAATAACCCACACCCTGGAGTGCCTTATTGTGATTATACAATGGACCCATGTGTAAAATACATTTAAAATGTGTTTAAGCATGTCTTTTATAAATGCCATTTCTCAGCCGTGGGTTATTTAAGCAATAAGGCACGACAGGGTGTGGTATATCATGGGATATTGTCACGCCTCGGATGGTTGGGCACGAGGCCGCAGGCCGAGTGCGTCCAATGACCCGAGAAGTGACGATATCCCATGATATACCACACCCTGGAGTGACTTATTGCTATTATGAACTGAGTTTGAATTTTCATAAATAAAAAAATAAAACAAACAGGTTTTTAAACCTTTTATGAACAAGTTTTTGGGTGATGTAGGAGTACGTTTTGAAAAAATAGTTCTCAGACAGAACAGAGCAAGGAGGCTGGTGGCGCTGGAACTTTTTTGAAGCCGTGATGATGTAGCTCAATATCATCATGGCTTCAAAGAGCTCTCTGCCAATCAGATTCCTCTATTTACGCTCCTCAGTTCATAATGCAGGATATACCATGGTCATGTGATATGTTTTGACCAATGAGGTTACAGGATTTTCATACCCCCATTGTATAATCTCCAATATTCATAACTCTTACAGTCAACCTTTAAAGTAGAACTGCCTGGAGATAGAACATCATGTTAATGATGGAACCATCATTGGCTCGTGCCACTTATTCAAATGCTGCCCTTATCAACTGCTGCATTCTAAAGCCTCCAGACTTCATGGAGAGCCTGCAAAGAAAGACCCAACCAAGGATAACATCTACATATAAACAAAATTAACCTAATCTAAACAAACCCCTCTAAATATCAGAATAACCTGAAGAAGGGGAAAACAATGCCTAACAAGGCCCAAAAAGATAAAGTATGTCAGTGTGTGGCACCTTTGCACCTATTCATTTAGCTTGGAGTGCAGAGGCCACTGGTTCTAGTAGTGGAGGCAGGTTGAGTGAGTTATGAATATTGGAGAATACGCTGGAAGAAAAAAAAGTCTACTACAATGAGTAATTTTTTCTTCTTACTCCAGGAATTCTCCAGTATTCCTAACTCTTGCAGACTAAGAAGCAATACCTTTGGAGGTGGGCACAAAACCTACTTCAGAAATAGGCTTTTCAGGACTGCTGTGCCAAACCTAGCATCACTTCTGGACTGGATGTCCAGGCTGTAATGCTTTGTAAAGGTGTGAACTGTCCCTCAGGTAGCTGCTTTACAGATTTTCGACAATGGCACATCCCTGGAAACTGCTATAGTAGCAGCTGTCCCCCTTGTGGAAGGAGCTCTCAGTCCTGCTTGGGGGCTCCTTCCCAGTTTTCGAGTAGCAAAACTGGATGCACTGAACTATCCAGTGAGAAACTGATCTTTTAGATGCTGGATTTCCTTTACCCATGTCCCCATAAGTGAGGAACAGTTGCTGTCTGTCCTGCCTATGATCTTTAGTGTGAGTCATGTAGTAACTCCGGGCCCTCTTGACATTGAGACTGTGGAGTCGATGCTCACCTGAACTAGAGTGTTCAGTGAAAAAGACTGGCAAAGCGATGGACTGATTTAAGTAGAAATCAGAAACCACCTTAGGAAGGAATTTCCTAGTTGTTCTCAAAATTCACAAACTTACAAAAAAACAGTATTGAGGGAGGTAAAAATTATATTGTGTGAATAAAATGTTCAGAGGTTTAACAACCTATCCCAGAAAGAGGAACAAGCTTTAAATAAATTGAAAACAAATGAGGGAATAATTGTGAAACCAGCAGATAAAGGGGGAAACATAGCAATTATGGACAGGCAATTTTACATAGAAAAAGTATTGGAATTACTAGGAAACAGGATACTTATCAAAAACTGAACAGTAATCCTATGATTCATTACAAAACAGAACTACTTTCAATTTTGGAATTTGCCAAAACAAAGGGAGAAATATCAGAATCAGAATTTCAGTTCCTATACCATGAGTTCCCTGTAGATCCCACGTTTTACATCCTGCCAAAAATTCACAAAAACTTATTAAATCCTCCAGGTAGACCCATAGTCTCAGGTATTGGTTCCCTTTCTGAACATCTATGTCAATTTATTGATTTTTTTTTTCTGAAACGTCGTGTACAACGTTTTCCATCCTATATACGTGATACCATGCATGTGTTAGAGACACTGCAGGAATTTAAATGGAGGGATGGGATGATGTGGCTCACAACTGATGTTGAACCCCTGTACACTTCAATTCGTCACACTGATGGTATTGAAGAAAAAATTATTCACCATAGTAATGTTGTTTCTTCTAATGGAGTCTTGCTGTATTCAGACATAATGGAGTTTGCCCCAGCACTTGAACTGCCCCGGAGAGGAAAGAGTTAACGCTATGCTGAAGCATAGAATGTTGAGCTTGAGCTCGGTTTTCAAACCTCTGTCTGTGGTACTTCCCAGTGTAACCGTCAGATTCTTACGAGCTAACTAACTAGTAACTAAAGTATGGAAATTGTTCAAATATAGCCAAAGGGCAAAATATGTCTTCTTGGGCCCCAAAAGACCCAAGTTGAGAACCCAAGAAGGAAAGGTAGTGACAGTATTTAGTAAAACACCAGAAAAAATAATAATAATAACATCTACCCCACCCAAGAGGGAGGGTCCAAGGTACACCCCCCTGAGGTGCAACACTGTACCTGCCAGCCCACTTCCCAACACCAAGTTCTGACAGGGGAGGCAGGGGGGAGGTCTGAATGCAGCAAGACTCCATTAGAAGAAACAACATTACTATGGTGAGTAAATTTTTTTTCAAACAACATGAAGTCTTGCTGTATTCAGACATAATGCAGACTACCAGGCAGTTCCCTATGGAGGAGGGAATGCAGAACCTACTTTGGGAAGAGGCCCTGCAGTACTGCTGTACCAAACGTAGCATCACTCCTAGCCTGGATGTCCAGGGAGTCATGCTTGGTGAAAGTATGTACAGTTTTCCAGGTGGCTGCTTTACAGATCTCTAACAAAGGTATATCTCTGGCTGCAGCTAGAGAAGCAGCTGTACCCTTGGTCGAGTTAGCCCTCAGGCCTGAAGGGGGCATCCTACCCAACTTGGCATAACAAAATTGTATACAAGGAACAATCCACCTGGCAATAGTTCTCTTAGTGGCAGACTTACCCTTTCCCACTTAACCATAAGTGAGAAACAATTGAAGACAATCATTTCTATGTGCCTTAGTATGCTCAATGTAGTAGCTAAGGGCCCTTTTAACGTCCAGACTGTGTAACCTTCTTTCACCTGAAGAAGAATGGTCAGTGAAAAACACAGGGAGAGATACAGACTGGTTCAGATGAAAATCTGAAACCACTTTGGGCAAGAACCTCCTATTGGTTATGAGGACTACTTTGTCCCTATGGAAGGAGATGAAGTCAGGTTCCACTGACAGAGCCTGTAACTCATTAATCTGCCTGGCAGAAGTAATAGCTACCAGGAGCACAGTTTTCCAGGTCAAGTACTTCAATTTGGCTGAAGCCAGAGGTTCAAAGGGTGGCTGCATTAGCTGAGCTATGCAGACATTAAGATCCCAAGGCAGAGTGGGCTCCCTAAAGGGAGGGTTAATGTGAACCAGACCTTTGAAAAACTTTCTGAAAACAGGATGAGATGCCAGGGAAGAGCCCTTCCCTGCTGAGAGGAATGCAGAGACAGCTGCTAGATGAACCTTCAGAGTGGCAGGCCTAAGGCCTAAACCATTGAGATGAACTAGACAGTCTAAGGTTGTGGAAATGTCTGCAGAATCAGGCAGGATGCCTTTCTGAGAGCACCAAATACTGAACCTTTTCCATTTGGAGTTGTAAGTTTTTCTAGTGGAAGGTTTCTTAGAGACCTTCAGAATATCCAGAACTCCATGAGAAAGATGTAGAGCTGCATATTCTAACTCTTCAAGAGCCAGACCTTGAGATGGAGAGACTGGAGACTGGAGTACCAGATCCACCCCTGGGAGAAGGACAGGAGATTGTATGTCCTGGGCAGAGACAGGGGACGTGACACTGATAAGGACAGCAGTAGAGGATACCAAGGCTGTCTGGCCCAATCTGGAGCCACTAGTATCACTGTGCAGGGTTGAGTCCTGATCTTGATCAGAACTCTGAACAGCAGAGGAAAGGCATAGAGAAACCTGCCCTTCCAGTCCAAAAAGAAGCATCCTGGGGAACCGTCCCCAGGACTGGATGTCTGCAACAAAACAGAGGAAGTTGATGATTGTCCGATGCTGCAAAGAGATCTATCTCTGGAGTGCCCCACCTGGAGAAGATGACCTTCAGTATGTGAGGATCCAGGGGCCATTCATAGTGTCCCTGTGAAATTCTGCTCAGAGCATCTGCTAGTATGTTGTCCTTCCCTGGAAGGTGAACTGCTACCACAGAAGTCTGAAGAGACTAGGCCAGAGACCACATCTTCATGGTTTCTGTGCACAAGGCCGAGGACCGCATGCCTCCCTGCTTGTTGATGTACCACATTGTGGTGGTGTTGTCCATTCTGACTTGGACCACCTTGCCCTTGACTGAATCTGAGAAGCTCTGCAGGGCTAGGAAAACTGCCCTGAGTTCCAGGAGATTGATATAAAGGAGAGACGCCTGTGGAAACCACAGCCCTTGAGCTGTCAGGGCTCCCAGGTGGGCTCCCCACCCTAGGAGAGAAGCATCTATAGTTAAAACTACTGATGGGACTTGAGGGAGAAATGGAACCCCTTGTCTGAGGTTGTCCTGGTCCAGCCACCACTGGAGAGCTTGGACCAGAGTCAGAGCCACTGGAATCAGTTTTGTAATTGAATCCTTCTTTTGAGACCAAAAAGACCTCAGATGAAACTGAATGTCCCTCATCTGGAACCTTGCTCCCTGCACCACTGCCATGGAAGCTGCCATGTGGCCCAGGAGCTGGAGGAACTGTCTTGCTGGGCGGAAGACCTGAGGTCGAAAGGAGGAAGCAATATCCACTAGGGCCTTTACCCTTGCCAGGGGAAGGAAGGCTTTTGCTTGTACAGTGTTCAACTCTATGCCTATAAAGGTGAGAAGTTGAACTGGTTCGAGTACAGACTTTGGAAGATTGAGAAGAAAACCCAAGGAGCTGAGTAGGTCCTGGGTAGTTTGAAGAGCTGACTTGACCTGTAAATGAGACTGACCCACTAACAGCCAGTCATCCAGATACGGAAAGATGGTGATACCCCATCTTCTGAGGTAAGCCACCACTACTGCAAGGCACTTTGTGAACACCCTTGGAGCTGATGTTAGACCGAATGGCATGGCTCTGAATTGGTAACGACCTGAAGGCAACTCGAACCTGATGTATTTTCTGTGGGAGCACCTGATAAGAATATGGAAGTAGGCATCTTTGAGGTCCAGAGATGCTAGCCAATCCCCTGGCTTTAGAGAGGGAAGAATTATTCCCAGAGTTACCATTTTGAATTTGGGCTTTGAAATGTGTTTGTTCAGATACCTTAGGTCTAGGATGGATCGCCACACCCCTGTTTTCTTTGGGGTAAGGAAGTACCTGGAATACAGTCCTTTTCTCTTGTGCTGAGTAGGAACCGTCTCTATAGCTCTGAGAGCTAGAAGAGAGGAAACCTCTGCCTCTAGGGCAAGGGTTTCTGAGACTGATGCAGGTGGAAAAGACTTGGCCCTTCCTTTTGGACATTTTTGGAAGTTGAGGGCCAGTCCCTGGCTTACTACTTCCAGGACCCACTTGTCTGAGGTCACAGACTTCCAGGCCTGGAAGTAGTAAGCCAGCCTGCCTCCTACTGGAAATGGGGAGTCGACCCGGGCTGACACATCAGGGTGTCTGCTTGACAGGAGCCTTAGACTGAGAGGAGGAGGGAGCAGCCCTGCTCATCCCCCCCTCCTACCCCTCCCTCTGAAGAACCCCCTCTGTGGGAAGGGAGAGGAGGCCTGGGCTTGGTAAAAAGGCCTTTGAAAGGGCGTGCTCCTGCCCCTAGACTGCTGCTTGTGTGGAGTGGCCTGCCTTTCCTTGGCCTGTACACTCCTGTATGTGGTCCTATATTCATCCATTTTCTTCATGTAAGCCTTTGTCTGCTCCCCAAACAGAAAGTTACCTACTACAGGAAAATCCATGGCCTTAGTCTGTGAAAGGCTAGTACCTCTGAGCCAAGCATGTCTTCTGAGAGACACAGATGTAGCCATGACTCTAGATGCCACATCATTGGAGTCCACAGTAGCATGAAACTGCATTTTGGATGCCTCAATTCTATCAGCAGCCACCACCTCCAGCTCCTTGGCTAGCTGGGGAGAGGCCTATTTAGCCAGTTCCAGAACTGTGTCCCATCTGGATTTCTGGTACTTGGCTGTGTAGGCCATATAAGTAGCCTGCCTGAGTACCAGAGAAGATGCCAAATACTGTTTTTTGGCCATGGCATCCACTTTCCTGATATGATAGAAGGCATTCTTAGAATGGCAGAGAAAGGGGAGATACTATTGATGGGAGACCTGAATATGCCAGGTGTTAACTGGAGCACATTTGCTGCAGCCACATCCAAGAGCAGGGCCATTCTTGATGCCCTACAGGTGGCAGGCATTAGACAGCTAGTTTCAGAACCCACTCGTGAGGGCAATCTTAGACCTCGTACTTTCAAACGGGGGCAGTGAGGAGGATCTCAGATCTAGAGTGGGTTGCCATCTGGGGACAAGTGACCATCAAACAGTGTGGTTCACGTTAAACTCAGCTACAGAGTCAAGCCATACAAAAGTGAGGGTACTGGACTTTAGGAGGGCTGACTTTGGCAAGATGGGAGAGTGCCTCAGAAAAGCACTAGCAAACAGGCTAGAAGGAGGTGTGGAGCAACAATGGGGATTCATCAAAACTGCCATCACAGAGGCAACAAGCCTTTGTGTGAAGCAAATAAACAAATCAAAACGAAAGAAAAGCCACTATGGTTCTCAAAAGAGGTGGCTGTGAAAGTCAGGAAGAAAAAGATAGCATTCCGGAAGTATAAGGAAACACAGAAGGAGCAGGACAGAGAGCTGTACCAGTTAAGGCAGAAGGAAGCAGGGAGGGAAGTCAGAATAGCAAAGGCCCAAACTGAGGAAAAGATAGCCAACTCAGTTAAGAAGGGGGATAAAACCTTTTATAGGTACATCAGCGAGCGTAGAAAGACAAAGGGAGGGATAGTGAGGCTGAATAGAATGAACGGTGGGTGGGCAGTGGGGGACAGTGAAAAAGCAGGGATACTGAATGAATATTTCTGCTCAGTATTCACAAAAGAGGAAGGGGAAGTGCCTAATCCAATTAACAGAAGCACTCTTGATAGGGGGTCGATCCCAGTCCTTTCACAGAAGAAAGGGTTCTGCAAGAACTCCTAAAACTAAAGGTGGACAAAGCAATGGGTCCTGATGGAATTCACCCCAGAATTCTAAAAGAATTAAGGGAGGAACTAGTGAAACCACTGGCTACTCTTTTAATAAATCATGGGAGGATGGTGTGGTACCTGAGGACTGGAGGAAGGCGGATGTGATTCCCTTCACAAAAGTGGGACCAAGACAGAGGCAGGAAACTACAGACCTGTCAGTCTGACCTCTGTGGTAGGGAAAGTGATGGAGTCACTTCTGAAGGAAGAAAAAATTACTCACCTCAGTAATTGCTTTTCTTCTCATGGAGTCTTGCTATATTAGGACCTTTGCAGTATGCCCCTGGCTTTTGACTGCCCCGGAGATGAAATAGTTAACTCCAGAGAAATCTGGAGTTCCACAGCGCGAGGGCGCTTATTGAAAGCTCTATCTGGGTTGTTTGAACCCAAACTGTCAGGTTCTTTACGAGGCTAAACTAACATAGCAAGTCTGTGTGGAAAAGCCTTACACTAGCCATTGGCTACCTACTAACAGTAGAACCACAAAAACACAACAACAATAAAGAAAAACAGTATCACGTATTATTGTTAGGATAACCCTTGACAATCACTACTAAGGCCCCCTCTGCCCAAAGACTCAAGTCCAGAGAGGGGCCCAGCTACCAATTAACAAAAAAAAAAACAGAAACTATCTAGTTCCTAACCCAAGAAAGAAAAGAAGGGGGACTAGAAGCTAAACAGGCATGACACAGTGATTGCACCAATTTGCCAACCCCATACCCAAGTAGGGATTCTGAGAGGGGTAGGAGGGAGGGTTGTCCTAATATAGCAAGACTCCATGAGAAGAAAAGCAATTACTAAGGTGAGTAATTTTTTCTTCAAACACCATGAAGTCTTGCTTATATTAGGACCTTTGCAGAGTACACAGCAGTACCCCCATGGAGGAGGGTCAGAACCTACTTAGGAAATAGGCTCTGCAGGACAGCTGTGCCAAAGCGAGCATCTCTCCTGGACTGGACGTCCAGGGAATAATGCTTAGTGAAAGTGTGGACTGTCTTCCAGGTAGCAGCTTGACAGATTTCCAAAATGGGAATATCTCTAGCAGCCGCTAGAGATGCAGCTGTACCCCTGGTGGAATGAGCCCTCAGGCCTGAGGGCGGCTCCTTGCCCAGTTTTTGATAACAGAACTGGATACAAGAGACAATCCACCTAGCAATCGACCTCCTAGTAGCAGGCCTCCCCTTACCCACATCTCCATAGGTAAGGAAGAGCTGGAGGGATTCGAACCTGTGACCCTTGGTACAATCCAAATAATAGCTAAGGGCTCTTTTTACGTCCAAACTGTGCAAGCTTCTCTCACCAGAAGAGGAGTGCTCAGTAAAAAATACTGGAAGAGAGATGGATTGGTTAAGATGAAAATCTGAAACCACCTTAGGTAAAAACTTTCTGTTAGTCCTGAGGATCACTTTATCTCTGTGGAAAGAAATGAAATCCTCTTCCACTGACAAGGCTTGCAATTCACTTATATGCCTAGCAGAAGTGATAGCCACTAGAAAACAGTTTTCCAAGTTAAGAACTTGAGATCTGCGAATCCAGAGGCTCAAAGGGAGGTTGCATTAGCTGGGCAATGCAAATATTCAAGTCCCATGCAGGAGTTGGTTCCCAAAGGGAGGATTAGTATGAAGTAACCCTTTGAAAATTTGGGAAACACAGGGTGAGAAGAAAGAGAAACTGGTTTTCCTGCAGAAATAAAACTGAAACAGCTGCCAAAAGAACCTTTAAGGTAGCTGGTTTGAGGCCTAAGGAATTTAAGTGGACCAGGTAGTCCAACAAAATAGGCAGGTCAGCTGATTCTGGGGTGATTTGCCTCTCAGAACACCAAATGAGAATCTCTTCCATTTAGAATTATAAGTAGCTCTAGTGGAAGGCTTTCTGGAGGCCTTCAAAATATCCAAGACACCTTTGAGAAAGGTGTAAATGAGCAACTCTAACCTCAAGAACCAAGCCTTGAGGTGGAGGGAGTTGAGATCCGATACCACACTCTCCCTGTGCACAGGTCAGCAGGTCGTGAGCCCTGGGCAAGGTCAGGGAGGGTGGAATGATAGGGACAGAAGAAGAGGGTACCAAGGCTGCCTGGCCCAGTCTGGAGCAATCAGAATCACCCTGCAAGGCTGAGTTCTGATTTTTACTAAAACCCTGAAGAGGAGAGGAACGGAGGGAAAGCATAGAGGAACTTTCCTCCCAATCCAGCTGAAAGGCATCCAGGGGACTGACCCCAGAACTGGGGCCTGCAGCAAAACAGGGAAGTTTGTGGTTGTCTGGGGCTGCAAAAGATCTATCTGAGGAGTGCCCCAGCTGGCAAAGATTGACCCCACACTTGAGGGTTCAGGGCCCATTCGTGATGGCCCTGAGAAATCCCTGCTGAGGGCGTCCCGCTAGACATTGTCCTTCCCTGGGAGGTGAACTCTATCAGAGAGGTGTTCAGAGAATAGGCCAGAGACCACAACTCATTGCTTCTGTGCATAGGGCTGAAGAGCTAGTGCCCCTTGCTTGTTGATGTACCACATTGTTGTGGTATTGTCTGTCCTGACTTGAACAACTTTGTTCTGGACAGTTTCTGAAAAACCTGGAGAGCTAGGAAGACAGCTCTGAGCTCCAGCAGATTGATGTGAAGCAGAGATTCCTGAGGGGACCAAACTCCCTGAGTTGAAAGGTCGCCAGGTGAGCCCCCAACCCAACAGGGACGCATCCGTGGTGAGGATGAGGGAGTGAGGGACAGGAAGGAATGAGACCCTGAGGACAGGTTGCTCGATCCAGCCACCACTGGAGAGCTAGGATCAGAGTCTTGGTCACTGGGACCAATTTGGTAAGGGGTCCCTCCTTTGAGACCAATAGGACCTCAAGTGGAACTGAATGTCCTCATCTGAAATCTTGCCCCTGGCACAACAGCTGTAGAGGCAGCCATGTGCCCCAGGAGTTGCAGAAAGTGCCTTGCTGGTCGAGAGACCTGCATGGAGAAAGAAGATGCCAGGGCAATGAGTTTGTCCACTCTTTCGGAGGGAGAATGCCTGGCTAACTTTGTGTTCAGCTCTGCACCTATAAAAGTTAGTACCTGAACTGGTTCGAGAACTGACTTTGGAACATTCAGCAGGAACCCCAGAAAGGTGAGGGGTTCCTGGGTGATTTGCAAGTGGGATTTTACCTGCTCTGATGACTGACCCACAATAAGCCAGTCGTCCAAGTAGGGAAACACAGCTATCCCTTGTCTTCTTAAGTGGGCCACTACTACAGCTAGACATTTTGTGAAAACTCTTGGAGCAGAAGTGAGTCCGAAGGGCATTGCCCTGAACTGGTAGTGGCCCGAGGGCAGTTCGAACCTGAGGTACTTTCGGTGAGAGGCCCTGATTAGAATATGGAAGTAGGCGTCCTTGAGGTCCAGGGAAGCTAGCCAGTCCCCTGGCCTCAAGGATGGCAAAATCATTGCTAAAGTCAGCATTTTGAACTTTGGTTTTACAAGATGCTTGTTCAGAAATCTTAAATCCAAGATGGGCTGCCAGTCTCCTGTCTTTTTTGGGGTCAGAAAGTACCTTGAGTAAAGACCCTTGCTCTGGTGGCAAGGGGGGACCCTTTCCACTGCTTTGCAGTCCAAAAGAGAGGAAACCTCCGCTTCTAGTGCGAGGGTTTCTAAAAGACATGAGGGGGGAAAGTGCCTGGCTCTCATCTTGGGAAACTGTTTGAAACTGAGAACCAAGCCTTGGCTTACCACCTCCAGAACCCATTTGTCTGAGGTTAGGGACAACCAGTTCTTGCAGAAATAAGCCAGTCTGCCCCCCACCGGTACAGGAGAGTCGGCCCCAGACACCCCGTCAGAGTGCCTGCTTGGCAGGAGCAGCTTTAGGTTGGGGAGAGGGCCTGCCTGTGCCCCTTCTGCCTCTGCCTCTGAAAAATCCTCTCTGTGCAAAACAGAAGAAGCCTGGAATTGGTAAAAGGCCTATTGTAAGGCCTGCCCCACTCCCCTGGGGGCATGCCTATGTTGAGTGGCATGCCTCTCCTTAGCTTGGGCACTTTGTAAGTAGTTCTGTATTCATCCATCTTTTCATGTAATTTTCTGTTTGTTCTCCAAACAGAGAATTTCCTATAACAGGAAAATCTATAGCCTTTGACTGGGTATCTTGGGACATATTAGTGCATCTGAGCCATGCCAACCTACGGAGAGCTACAGAAGTGGCCATGACCCTAGAGGAAACATCATTAACATCAACAGCAGCATGAAATTGAACTTTAGAGGCTTCAATGCCATCAGCAGCCACCTGTTCCAACTCACTAGCCAGTTGGCCATGGGCCTGCTTGGCCAACTGCAATATAGTGTCCCATCTAGATTTCTGATATCTAGCCACACAAGCCATATAATTAGCCTGTCTGAGTCCCAAGAAGCTGCCACATACTGTTTTTTAGCCATGGCATCAATCTTCCTGGAATCCTTATCAGGAGGATGTGAAGCCAGGGGAATATTAGCCTTGTCACAGGCTGTAGCTTGCACCACACCTACAAGACTACACTGTTCAGTAAGGAAGTCTGTATTAGGGCCTGACAACGTATACCTTCTGTCCATTTTTTTATCTACAGGAGGGACAGAAAAAGGATTTTTTAAAATCTTAGTGGTTTGTCTCCTAATAGACAACCTTCTAGCCTCTGGAATATCCATCATTTCCACATAGTCAGGCTCCTCTTGCTCATCCACAGACTCTTCTAAGGGGAGCTGGAGAGTTTCTGCTACTTTCTTATAAAATCTGAAATGAGATGGGGACTCAGACAATAAAGGGGGAGACTCAAAGGGTCTGTCTGGAGAAATGTCCAGTTCAATTGGCACTTCAGACCTTCCCAATCACAATTACAATCATCAAAATCTTACTCCCCTCCTGTGGTTCATAAAATCCCCAACATCATAATCCTGAACCACTGGACCTGAACTAGACCCCTTTTCCAACCAGAGAGGGTTCAACAAGTCCCTGAGACAAAGACTGGACAATCTGTATGGCTTTAGCTATTTCTACAGCAGAAGGAGAGACAAAACTGGACTCCACACTAGCTGATTTCTTTGTCCTTTTTGCTTTGACTGGTTCCTCAGGACCAGCCTTTCTTTTGCCCGAGGAAGTATAGCCCTGGTCAGAGGGCACTCCCTCTGGTCCAGCCGTAGCTGGGCCAGGCTGGCCATCCGGGTCAGCGGACTTTTTGGCCTCTCGTTCCCTGAGCCTGCCCAATCTCTTTTCCAGGGTGGCTGCAGGGAAATTCTTACATATCTGGCAGTCTGACAGGAGGTGGTCAGCCCCCAGACAATAGACACAAGTGGTGTGTGGGTCAGCCTTGGCAAAGGCTTCCCCACAGACATCACAGATGTTGAAACTCAGTGGGCCTGGTTTTTCTTTTGGGTTTCTCAGACATAGTGCCAGCCTAACCAAACTTGTCCTTTGTTTCAGGCCTTGCCAGGACAAGACACCCTTATCGGTCCCTAACGTGTCACGGGTATTTGAAAAAACACTTTTAATTGCAGGTTTTTTAGGACCGTAAGAACCGGTACCCTCTAAATGCAAAGAAAACAATTTTTAAAGAAACTGATCGGTTCAGAGCGAACCGATAATGAGTTTCCACACAAACTAAAATTATTTTCTTTACGGTTACCAGATAGAGCTTTAAACCGAAAACCGTGGTAATTTTAAACACTTTAAACCGCAAAACGAACCGAAATGAAGGAGCTGGTCTCCGGAGCGTCTGTTCAGTGAAGCGGAGTAAAGAATCTGACAGTTTGGGTTCAAACAACCCAGATAGAGCTTTCAATAAGCGCCCTCGCGCTGTGGAACTCTAGATTTCTCTGGAGTTAACTATTTCATCTCCGGGGCAGTCAAAAGCCAGGGGCATACTGCAAAGGTCTAATATAAGCAAGACTTCATGGTGTTTGAAAGAATAGTTGAGTACCTAGAGGCCAGTGGAGCACAGGACCCAAGGCAGCATGGATTCACAGCGGGAAGGTCATGTCAGACGAATCTAATAGATTTCTTTGACTGGGTGACCAAAGTAGTAGACCTGGGAGGGGCTGTGGACATGGCCTACCTAGACTTTAGCAAGGCATTTGACACAGTCCCACAAAAGATTAATAGTCAAATTAACCAGCCTGGGAGGGTCCCAGGGTGGTAGCTTGGGTAAACATTGGCTGCACAACAGGACACAGAAGGTAATTGTAAATGGAGTCCACTCTGAAGAAAGAGGGGTTACTAGTGGGGTACCGCAGGGTTCAGTATTGGGTCCAGTCCTTTTTAATGTCTTCATCAGTGACATTGCAGAGGAACTGGAAGGAAAAGTATGCCTTTTTGCAGATGACACAAAGATCTGCAACAGGGTTGATACACAAGGAGGCGTGGAAAGGATGAAAAGGGACTTGGCAAGGTTGGAGGAATGGTCAGAAGTATGGCAGCAAGGATTCAATGCAAAGAAGTGCAAAATAATGCACCTGGGAAACAAGAACCCAGGGGAAGAATACACAATGGGTGGGGAGGTAGTAACAACAACAAAAAGGAAAGGGACCTGGGGGTAATCATATCAGATGACCTTAAGGTTAGCAAGCAATGTGAGAAGGCAGTAGGGAGGGCTGGGGTATACTGGGATGTATAGGGAGAGGCATCAGCAGCAGAAAACTAGAAGTTGTTATCCCTCTGTACAGACAGTTGGTGAGACCCCATCTGGAGTACTGTGTCCAGTTCTGGAGACCCCATCTCCGCAAGGACATAGACAGGATAGAGGTAGTCCAGAGGAGGGCAACTAAAATGGTGCAGGGTCTGCAAGAGAAGCCGTATGAGGAGAGACTAAAGGAGCTTAATATGTATACCCTTGAGGAAAGAAGGTAGAGGGGGGGAAATGATAGAAACTTTTAAGTACCTCAGTGAAATCAACAAAGTCCAAGAGGGTAGCATCTTTCAGAAAAGAGACTTGCAAGAACAAGGGACACAATTTAAAGATAGAAGGAGGCGGTTCAGGGCAATGTGAGGAAGTATTATTTCACAGAGAGGTAGTGGATGCATGGAACAGCCTTCCTGAGGAGGTTGGCGGGTCTAAAACTGTGGAGAATTCAAGAATGCATGGGACAGACATAAGGCAATTTTTGTGGGGGGTAGGAAGAAATAGGCTGTTGGTTAACTAGGATCTACGGCCTATCCTGTAGGTAGGGAAATGGGCAGACTAGATGGGCCAAGCGGTCCTTATCTGCCGTCAAAGTCTATGTTTCTATGTTTCCTGGAGTCCTTATCCGGGGTGTGTGAAGCCAAAGGAATGTTAGCCCTGTCACAGGCTGCAGCCTGCACTACCCCAACATGGCTGCAATGACTATAAAGGAACTCCGCAGCTGAGCCTGATAACGAATACCTCCTGTCCATTCTCTTATCCACAGGAGGTATTGAATTAGGGGTTTGTAACATTTTGTGTGTCTGTTTCCCCAAAGATTTATGAAGAGGGATAGACAGCTTTTTGGACTCTGGGATGTCCATCATTTCCACAAAATCAGGCTCTTCATCCTCCTCTGCTGCTTCAACCAAGGGAAGCTGCAGGGTTTGTGCCACCTTTTTGTAGAACAAAAAGTGTGAAGGGGACTCAGAAAGCCTGGGAGGAGAGACACCTGAGGGCCTGTCTGGGGAGATGTCCGGTTCAATGGGCACATCCAGACCCTCTTCATCATCATCATCATCACTGGGATAGTCTTCGTCTCCCTTCCACTCCTCATAATGAGCATCTGGGTCATAATCCAGAGGAGATGGATCCAACCGAACCGAGCGCCGAACCAGCGGTATCGGTTCAGACGGAACTGGTCTAAGCGATTAGACAATACTAATCACTTTGGCTAGGTCATCCGCGGTTGGAGAGTGGGATACAGGATCCGAACTGGCAGACTTGCGCTTTTTCTTTGACGGAACCGACCCCTCGGGGTCGGCTCTCCTTTTGCCCGAGGGGGTATCGCCTAGGTCAGTAGGACCTCCTCAGGTTCGGTCGCAACTGAACCGGGCTGGCCATCTGGATCTACGGACTTCTCGGCCTCCCTTTCCTTCAGCCTACTCAGTCTTTTATCTAGAGTGGTTTTAGGAAAGTTCTTACAGGTTTGGCAGTCTGACTTGAGGTGGTCAAAACCCCAGACAATAAACACAGATGAGGTGGGGGTCGGCCTTAGCAAAGGTCTCCCCACACTCAGTAGTGTTGAAATCCAGTGGGACTGGTTTTCTTCTTGGGTTTCTCGGACATGGCCAACCTAACAAATTACCCTATAGAAGCTTTCAAGCCAGGTAATAAAGCAACCGATCGGTTACAAACTGTGTCACGGGCTTTTTAAAAGAACCAGCAGAAGTCCAGTTCTTTTTAAACCGATCGGTACCGGAACACCACACTAATCCCAGAAAGAGAGAAAAATTTTACAAAGTCGGTTCCAAACCAGACCGACCAGAAAGAAACCGAAGAAAGACAATTTCCACTCTTTTTAGCAAAATAAAACACAGTCACTACCTATCTCCATACTACCTGTACCATAGACAGAGGCTGGAAATCCGAAAATAACAAAAATATGCGGTTTAAACCGAACGCTTTATTTTTCTTTTACCAAACCGAGCAGAGGAAATCTCCGGAGCGACTTCACTGTTAGGCAGAGTAAAGAATCTGACGGTTACACTGGGAAGTACCACAGACAGAGGTTTGAAAACCGAGCTCGAGCTCAACGTTCTATGCTTCTGCATAGAGTTAACTCTTTCCTCTCCGGGGCAGTTCAAGTGCTGGGGCTAACTGCATTATCTCTGCATTATGTCTGAATACAGCAAAACTTCATGTTGTTTGAAGCATGTAACTACTTTCTTTCCAGAGATCCATTAAGTAGCAAAATGCCATTAACTTTGATTTCACAAGGACTGGAATTTGTCCTCAGAAGGAATTACTTTGAGTTTAATAGAGATTATTATCTTCAGAAATGTGGGACAGCTATGGGGACAGCAATGGCTCCGCCATTTGCGAATTTGTTTCTGGGATATTGGGAAGAGACAAAACTGTTTGATGGTGAATCAAATCCATTTGATAAACATATTATTAAATGGATGAGATTTATAGATGATATACTATGCATTTGGCAGGGAAGTGAGTCAAAAATAGTGGCATTTATAAGTTGGCTTAATGAGAATGATAGGAACCTTCATTTTACATACAACAATGACAACACTGAAATTGAGTTATTGGATTTGATCCTAACAGAGGGGGAGGATGGACAGATCAAAACCAGAGACTTTAAAAAAAGAGACAGCAACTAACAACTATTTATTGGCAAATACTTCTCACCCTAAGGCCCTCGAAAACTCAATTCTCTATAGCCAATTTTTGAGACTAAAGAGGAATCGTAGTGAACTTGACAACTTCCATGCATAAGCAATGGAAATGATGGAAAGATTTCAGCAGAGAGGGTACACAATAGAAATACTGGTTGAGGCACTAAACAAAGCAACAAATATTGACAGAAAAGAATGACTGGTACCCAAAACTGTATTAAAAGAAACAGTGAGTAATACAGTGAATTTCATTACTCAGTACATTCGAAAGCAGGAGAGATAGGAAATATAGTGACCAGATATTGGCCTATTTTATTAAATGACAAAATGCTAGCTGAGAAAATAGGAAACAAACCCAGAATTACTTTTTCAAAGGGTAGAAGTCTCAAAGATGAACTGGTTCGTAGCCAGCTCCAAAGAACAGAAAAACGGAAGAATTTAACATGGATTCCCATCAAACTCCCGGGGATGTATAAATGCGGTAATTGTAATATGTGTAATAATTGCCATCAAGGTAAAATTTTCACAGCTTCTACTAATCAAAGCCAGGTGTACATTAGACAATTTATTTCCTGTGTTACAACATTTATAGTATATGCCCTGTGGTGTCTTTGTGACAAACTGTATATAGGTAGAACTGTTAGAGCACTCAAAACAAGGATACAGGAACATATTAGGGATATTGGAAATGTAGATTTTAGAAGTCCAGTAGCTACCCACCTTTTTGACTCCCATAACAGTGATCCATTAGTTTTGAAATTTACTGGCTTGGAACTAGTTCAAATTGGAAGATGAGGAGGGGATCTTCTTAAGAGACATGAACAAAGAGAAATGTTCTGGATCTATGTCCTGAAAGCCCTGACACTAGATGGCTTAAAAAGAGAAAGGGATCCAAGTCCCTTCCTATAATTTAATAAAGCATCTGTTTGTACAGTAAGACATGGAATGCAAATTCCTGAGTTTTCCATTCTTCCCCACGTAACACTGAATGTGTGACAAAAAAGACACATATGTGTCTTTCTTAGAAAACATTTAGAAACTGTTCACTGCTCATTGATGTACAAAGAAATATTAACCTAGTACTATGAAAGAATGGATAGTAGAATGAATAATTTTCTTTCTTGTATTTTCTCCCATAGGTGCTTTGTGAGCGCAGTCCTTCCTGCTTTCCCTGTGTGACCTTGCCATATATATGGTTGTGACCAGTGGATTCAGCTCCTGATCCCTTTTCTACCTATCTACCTCACCAGATAAGCAAAGAAAATTTATACAAATAACATGACCATTTGGTTGTATAAAGATGTAAAACGATTTATAGTTATTAAGTGAGAGATGTGCAGCTTTTCACATGTTTTTTCTTTCTTTTTCCTTGATCATGTGTCAAAATAAGTTGTAATTGTCAAAAAAGTATCTTGACCATAATGAGAATACAATGTGTATCAAATACAATCAACTAACTATATAAATTGCAAAAATTAAAATTGAGCAACCTGATTGACTATTGACATAAAGTAACTGAAAACTGTAAAATTGTCACTTTAATATTTTGCTGACAGCATCAGATATTAATCTTTCAAATTAGTTTTTTGAATTCATTGATTGTTTAGATACTACAATGGTTTTTGAAACCGAGCTCTCTGGTCAATGTGAAAAAGTTTCAAATTTCAAAATAATTCTTATTGAATAATGTTAAGGGTATTTTTTGTGAAAGAATGTTGTAATTTGTTTTCTTAAAATTTCCCTTTTGTATGCGATTTGCTTAATTGGTGTATATTTAATGACGTCATTGAAATTGAATCTTATTGGTAAAAAAGGGGAATCTCTTTATGCAAAGACAGTCTCCCTGATGAAGCCTTAAGTGGCAAAGCGCCGGGGTCCTTGCTAAGAGACTGCTGTGTTAGTCTCAGACCTTCGTTTTTGAAGTTCTTGAAGTGGAATAAAGTCTTATATTTTGCAATCAAAACAGGATTTCTCTGTGACTGAATTTATCTTCACTGGAGGTCTGAGGAACCTCCTGGCTCTGAAGTGCAGGTAATCTTTTGTTCTCTGTTGTTCTCAAAACCACCTTATCCCTATGGAATGAGATGTAGTCTTTTTTGTCACACAAAGCCTGAAGCTCACTAATTCTTCTGGCAGAAGTGATGACTACCAGAAACACTGTTTTCCAGGTAACATACCTCAAATGAGCTGAGGCCATGGGCTCAAAAGGAGGGATCATGAGCTGGGCAGTGCAGACATTCAAGTCCCAATCTGGCACAAGCTCCCTGGAGGGGATGTAGATGTGCCAAACCTTTGAAGAACCTTTTGAAAATAGAATTGGATGCCATAGAAACACTTTTTCCAGCTGAAATGTAAGCACATACTGAAGCCAGGTAGACTTTTCAAGTGGCGGGCTGCAAGCCCAGAGAATGCAAATGGATAAGGTAGTCCAGTAATGCTGGAATCCCTGTTTGTTCTGGCACTACACCAAAATAGAAAACCTTTTCCATTTTGAAGCATATGTTTTCTTGGTAGAGGGCTTCCTGTAACCTCGTAAAACATTCAGAACACTTTCTGAGAGATGCAAACCTGCATACTCGTAAGTCCTCAAGAGCCATGCCTTGAGCCTGAGGGATCTGAAGTTTGGGTACAGAATCCTCCCTTGGTTGGAGGTTAACAGATTGTGCCTCCCAGAGAGGTGTATTGGCTTGGCCACAGCCATGGAGAGCAGCGGAGAGTACCATGGTTGCCTTGTCCAATTTGGTGCTATCAAGATCATTGATGATGGCTGGGATCTGAGTTTGATCAGAACCCTGAAGATCAGAGGAAAAGGAGGGAAAGTATATAGCTGCCTCCATGACCAGTCCAGAGTCAGAGCATCCATGGGAATTGTACCCCTGGCTGGTGGTCTGCAACAATACTGTGACAGGTGGTGGTTCTCGTGGGTCGCAAACAGTCCTATCTCTGGGATTCCCCACCTTCTGAAGACTACCTCCAGCACCTGCTTGTTCAGGGTCTACTTGTGATGGGCCTGGCTGATCCGACTCAGGGCATCTGCTAGGGTGTTGTCATTGTCTGACTGATGGATAGCTTGCAGTGAAGCTTTAAGTGAATAAGCCAAACTCCAAATCTTCATTGCCTCTGTGCACAGGGGTTTGGACTTTGTCCCTCCCTGTTTGTTTATGTAATACGTGGTTGTGGTATTGTCTGTTCTGACCTGTACCACTCTACCTTGCACCAATGGTGTGAAGGCCTGGAAGGCTACTAATACTGCGCTCAGTTCCAGCAGGTTTATGTGCTGAGTGACTCTGCACTTGACCAGGTTCTGTGGGTGGTGTGCTCCCCTAGATGGGCACCCCACCCCAGTAGTGATGCATCTGTTATGAGAATCACAGATGGAGACTCTTTCTGGAAGGATACCCCTTCTCTTAGATTGTCTCCTTCCTTTTACCACTGGAAGGCTCGCAGTAATGTCCTTGTTACTGGAATAGGCTTTGAGAGAGGATCCCTCCTTTGGCACCAATGTGCCCTGAGGTAGAACTGTATATCTCTCATTTGGAATCTGGAATCCAGGACTGTGCCCATTGCTGCAGCCATGTGTCCCAGTAACTGAAGTAACTGCCTTGCTGTCTTTGGCTTGTGCAGACTGAACGAGCCAGCAATTTGTAGGATATTGCTTACCCTGTCCTAAGGCAAGTGAGCCCTTCCCTTCAGGGTGTCTAATTCTTCCCCTATGAATTGCAGGCCTGCACTGGTTGTAGGACAGACTTTCTAGGTTTATTAGGAACCCTAAGGACTCCAGGAGCTCTTGGGTTACCTGCAAGTGGTCCCTCACTTGCTGCAGTGATTTTCCCAACAGTGAATCATCCAGATAGGGGAACACTGTAACACCTAGCCTTCTTAGATATGCTACCACTACTGCTAAGCACTTCATGAACACTCTTGGGGCTGAGGTGAGACTGAATGGTAGTGTTGAGAACTGGTAAAGGCCTGATGGGAGTCTGAACCTGAGGTATTTTCTGTGGGACTCTCTGCTGAGAATGTGGAAGTAAGCATCTTTTAGGTTCAAGGAGGCCAACCAGTCTCCTTTTTGAAGGGCTGGTAGAATTCACTAGAAATACCACCACCAACTTAATCTGGTTCAGTTTCAGTTGGTTACCATTTGTATCCCCACCCCTGGGTCACCCCTGAAAAAGGGACTTCTAGTCTCAGTGGGCTTACCCAGTCAACAAAATTCAATAAATAAAATAAATAACTTATTGCCAAGGTTGCCATTTTGAACTTTGGCTTCAGTAAGTGGCTGTTTAGTAACCTTAGGTCTAGGATAGACCGCCACACCCCGTTTTTCTTTGTGGTTAGGAAATACCTTGAGTAAAACCCTTTTCCCTTTTGCTGAGGAGGAACAGGATCCACTGCCCTTGACAAGAGAGAATGTTGCACCTCTTTTTCCAACAGCTTCTCCTCTGTATGTGAAGTAGGTTTGAAAATCCTTGTTCTTAGTGGGGAAAAGGATTTGAAACTTAGGGACAAACCCTGGCCCACTAATTCCAGGACCCACTTGTCTCTGGTTATGTTTTTACAAGCCAGGAAGTAGTGAGCCAGTCTGCCCCTTACAGGGATTGGGGAGGTGGTCTTGGCAAGTAAATCAGGGATTCTGCTTGGATTGGGGATGAGCCTGTCCAGCCTGGGAGCCATGTCTAGACCCCCTTCTGCCCCTACCTCTGAAGTACCCTGTCTTCTGAGGGTACTGTTGGTATTGGGAGACATCTTGAGCCTAATAAAAAGGCATGCTGTAACTAGCTCTATCCCTGCCTCCCCTTCCACAAAGTCTGGTGGAAATGTGAAGCTCTCTCTTTGGCAGAGTTGCTCCTGTAGGAGGCTTTGTACTCATCCACCTACCTCATATAGGCCTCTGTCTTATTGCCAAATAAGGAGCTGTTTTCTACAGGAAAATCCATAGCATTTGTCTGGGTGTCCTGTGTGAGGTTTGTGGCCCTGAGTCATGTAAACCTTCTTAGAGCCACAGAAAGGTCCATACACCTGGTCATTGGCACCTGCTGCCATCTGAAATCAATACTTTGCAGCCTCCAGGCCGAACCTGGCAGTCTCAGCCAAATCAGCTGAGAAACCAGACTGAGCTTTCTCAGGCATAGCCAAGACAGTGATTTTTGATACTGTGCAGTGTAGGCCTGATAATTGGCCTGTCTGATAGGCAATGAAGCTGACAGGCAGCCCTTTTTTGGCCATACTGTCCAACCTTCTAGAATCCTTCTCAGGAGGGTGTGATGCCAGGAGCACCTTTGCCCTGTCACAGGCTACATCTGTACAACACCTTGATGGTCAGGGTGAGTAAACAAAAACTCAGCCCCCTCCCAATCTAGTTGGTACTTTTTATCAGACCTCTTATCCAGAGGTGAAATAGAATTTGGTGTTTGCAGAATTTTTTTTTTTGCAACTCTATTTCACTCCCGTCACGGCCCCGAGGTCCTCTCTCAGACATCCTATTCTTGTCCTACCCACCTGAGGATCCCGATCTGTGCCTCCTCTCTCCCTCCTCACTGATGCCAGCACCCCCGGTGAACCCTGTCTGGGGTGGGTCGCCCCCTCCTACTTGGGCACTCTTTAGTAAGGCAGACTTCAGCATCAGATGGGGGGGGGGATTGAAAGCCAGTCGAGGAAACCTGGCGTAGAGCATGGGGGATAGGTGCCATCGCCTGATCCTCGGCGCCATTTTTTTCCTCCGTTCTGGTTTTCCCCGACGTGAGGTGTGCAATGCCGCCCAGCCCATGGCATAGATGCTCCCACCCACGTCCAGAGGCAGCTGCTCAACGTCATCCCTCACTGAGCCCGAGTGCATGGCAGTGCCGCTGGTCTCCACCGGGGGCCGCTGCTGCACCAGGTTACCCCTGGATCCCTCCCTGAGAGAGGAGAGCAGTCTATCAGATGCTTGATCCTCTTCTCCCCAGCTGACCACTACACCTGGCTCATTCTCAACCTTGGCTGCCGACGTGATGCGAGGTGTGGCATCTAGCGCCTCAACCCTCAGCGCCACCGGGCCCAAGTCTGCAGAATTTTTAAGATATCTTTCTTAAAGAATTTGTTAATAGGGAGCAGCAATTTTGTTACAGGGTGTTAGCCCCATAAGCTCCAGATACACCACCTCCTCTTCATCTTCTACCACTTCACTAGTGGCTATATCCAGAGCATCACCCATTTTCCTGACAAAGGAGAAATGGAAGGAAAAGTCCTCAGATGCTCTGGGTGGAGATCCAAATTCTTGATCAGGGGACACTTCAGGTTCTATGGGTTCCCCTTTTTCTTCATCATAATCCTTTTCTTCCTAGAGTGAGGTTGGAATCGAGGAAATTATTTGCTGAACTAGGGTTTGAACTGGTGTTTGAGGAACTGGGGTACCAGTCCCTGTAAATCTTGAATCACTTTGAATGCCTGGGCAATATTCTCAGGCATTGGCAATCTGCCAGGCACTGCAGAAGTCCCCTTAGGCTTTTCAGCAGGGGGTTCAGTGTGCTTTGTTTTCTTTAGTTTTTTTGAAGAAACTGGAGATTCAACTGGTTCACCAGTTTGTTTCTCTGTTGAGGTATTACCCTTATCAGGGGTTGCTTGCTTAGGAATAACATTTTCATCTGCATTTTTGAGGGTGAAGGCTGGTCAGAGCCTGAAGCACCCTTCTCCAAGTTTATGTGAAGTATCCCCCAACGTTTTTTAAGCATCTTTTGGAGGAAAGACTGACAGACGTCACACTCAGCAGAGAAATGTTCCTTACCAAGGCAGACAACACAGAAGTCATGTTTGTCAGCCTTGGGAAAAACATCCCCACACTTTGTACAATTTTTAAACCCCATGGGGCCAGCTTTCTTAGGATTTTCTGACATTTTCAAAGAAATCCAAAAATACATCAACTGCAAATAAGTTTCTCTTTTTTTCTTTTTTCGGTTGTGGTTGGTTCAGGAACTGAGGAAGTTCCAATTGGAACTGGGATAAATAGACACAAAACTGATTTATTGGTTCTTTACAGGAAAAAAAAACAAGTTTAAGTAAAACTAGCAGAGTTTTCGGCAAAAAAACTCCAACTAAACTAAAAAAACTTCCATTCCTCAGCAGGTATTCCGAACCAAGAGAAACCAAGAAAAACACTTAAAATTCCTACTTGAACAGTATACTAGTAAAACAGAAAATAAAGGTAGCTAATGAAAATTATGAAAGAAAATACTTATAATTATAGAAGCAGCACTTGAGAATGACTGTGAGAAGAAGTCTTTGAGGCATCTTGACTTGGCAGGAGGAGAAAGACATCTGAGGAGTTTCAGAAATGCAGCAGTTGATAAGGGCAGCATTTGACTAATTGGCATCATTAGCATAGCATTCTATCTCCAGGCAGTTCAACTTTAAAGGATGACTGCAAGAGTTAAGAATATTGGAGAATTCCTGAGGTAAGAAATCATCATAACACTCACCTGCATAGGCATTATTCTCTATATATTACACATCAGTACTGTAAATATGCCCCATATTACACAGCAGTACTGTAAGCATGCCCCATATTACACAGCAGTAATGTAAACATGCCTCCTATTACACAGCAGTACTGTAAGCATGCCTCATATTACACCGCAGTAATGTAAACATACCTCATATTACACATCAGTACTGTAAAAATGCCTTCTATTACACAGCAGTACTGCAAAGATGCCACATATTACACAGCAGTACTGTAAACATGCGTATTACACAGCAGTACTGTAAACATAGCTCACATTACTTAGCAGTACTGTAAGCAGGTGTAACCCCCCCTGCAAATGGGGGTTCCCAAAAAGTCTTCCTTGAGCTTGCCTAAATGTTCACTGCCAGGCTGGTGTTCTGTGTTTTAGCAGTTTAAACGTTATTGCTAGAGAGTGCCTGTATAGTCTCCATGCACTGTCTCCTTAAGAGCTGCCTAGACTGCCGTTATAATCAATTGGGGGGGGCTGAGTGTTTTTATGCTCAAGTCCCGCCGGACTGCCAGATTATCGCTCCATTTCTGCCATCACTATTTGCGCAGAGGGAGCTCTGCTGAAAGATGTAACTGTTTGCTGATTATTTATTAGAGTGATAATGATATTGTAGTTTGTCTAACCTGCCTTTTTTGCAGCATGGACATTTCTGTTTATCTCCACCATCTTGGTCCTGGACTGCTTAATTGGACCAATCAGTACCTTTGGAGACTCTAAAATGGAGCCTGTCCCCAGGGGTCTTGTGGGAGCAGAATTCTGTAGGAATTGTAGTTTGGGTTTTTGGCGCCTAAATAAACCTGGAGGGGGAGCCCTTGTTGCAACTGACAGACAGACAGATCAGCCAACCAAACCTTTTGGATCCTGGGGAAAGTCCCAAGCTGCTTGCAGCTTGGATCAGATTAGACTTGGGAAGTGAAGAAATAACAGCTCGAGACAGTTGAGCAGCCGCTCTGCATAGTTTCACAGGGGAGAACTGTGGAAAGGCCTGAGTTTTGGCATGCATGCCTGCCTGCTATCCCTGAGAGGGAGAAGAGTTATTCAGACTGAATCCAAGTTGGGAGAACGAATTAAGCCACTGAATTGTGACCAGGCTCCAACCTGAAGAAGACTGAAGATTTGCTGAATACGATTGGCCTATCTGGACTTCTAGCCCCCTCTGAACTCCCGGTTTGTGTAGAGACTCTGTGATTGCGACCGGAGAGCAATTTGCCTGGTACAGTAGAATTTAATTACATGTAAATGTGCTGTGTGCTGCTAGTGGGTTGCGATTTGATTCCCCGCTGTATGTTGAACTGTGTTCTGCTTGCTGGAAGCTGCATCCAGCCCAGACGGACTGAATCCAAGTTCATCTCCACTTGGCCTGGGCCTTGCCATACTGGCCCAGCCAGACTGCCCGCAAAACAGAGAGAGCCATCGATGAGAGACCTGCCTGGGGATCAGCCCCCTGCTCAATGCTGTGAACAGGAACAATGCCTCTGTGATTTGTGTGGGCCCTGCTTCTCCTGGCATTCCATCTCTACAACCTGCAGTCTCGACATCGTCCTGCCTCTGTCTAGTATTGGGTGCCATGAGTAAATACCAGGGTAGCTCCCTGCAACCATACAGCTAAATTTAAAGTGTGTCACCTGATTGTCTTTTTGCCTTTTCTTTCACGAACTGAGCCCTACAGCTCTGGATTACAAAAAGTGTGCGTTGTGCATGTTGTTTTCTTGCATCACAGGGCCCCAACCAGCTGCGATGCCGACCTACCCCGGGCAACGTTCCTAGCTAGCCCACCTCTTCCCCACTTGGGTACCCAGAGTGTGTGACTGTGTAGGGACTCTGTAGTGCATACATGACTATTTGATTGATAGAGCCTTTAAGCAAATTAACCTGATTATGCCCCTTCCTTGTTCAAGCCCCCTGAATAAATCAGATCTAACTCTTTTTGCATTTAACCTGACTGTGGTTCCAGTTTGTGCTAAAAGTACTGTACTGTTACTATTTGCTGTGCATAAATACAGGTTACTCACCTGTAACAGAAGTTCTAGGAATGGTATATGTTGTTCATCCACACCTATTGGCAGGTTTCTTGCCGCTTTAAATCTTGCCGGAAGGTCTTCAAGCTGGCTCCTCCCACCCACCGGGTGGTAAACTCGGCTCCGCCCACGAGCGCCAGATCTAGCCCGCTGGAAGCCAGGCTGTGCTGCCTGCCGGGAGGCTAGGAGTTAGGGATGAACAACATATACCTTTCCTAGAACTCCTGTTACAGGTGAGTAACCTGTATTTCTAGGGACATGGATATGTTGTTCATCCACACTTATTGGCAGACTCCTAGCAGTTTTCTGGGAAGAGGGAGGCAAGGCGCACACCCCTTACTTAGGTATGAAGACTGGAGAACCGAGGCCCCGACCAACATCCCGGCATAACCCAAGGTCGATGTGGAAGGGGGAAATGGTATAGCCTGCTTCCAGGTAGGAGCCCTGCGGATATCCTAGACAGGAGTATCCTCGGAAGCAGCCACCGATGCAGAAGAAGGGCGGGTAAAATGAGCACTTATCCCTCTGGGAGGCTCCATGCCCACCCACCTACGAGCGGAGACCTATGCAGGAGGTGACCCGTCTGCTCGTCGTCCGCTTGGCTGCAGGCCTGCCAGGTGTGGCTTCAGCGTATATGACAAACAGCTGGCGAACCTCTCCTGAACTTCAGCCCTATGCTCTCTGGGTAGATGAGCGTGAAATAGGGTCCCCATGGATCCTATATATGGCCTCTGAGGCATGAATGGGGATGAACCCCGGCAGAGACAATACCCAATTAGGGAAAGACTCCGCCACCGCCTACGGAAGGAACTTCGGGTGGGGCGCGGGGCTACCTTGTCCCTGTGGAAGACCAGATAGGGAGATTCAAAGGAGCGCCTGGAACTCTCCCCTCCTTCTGGATGGCAGGGTAGCCCCAAGGTGTTCTTCCACAACAGGTGGGGACTCGCACCTGTGCAAAGGTTCGAACGGCTTGCCCGTGAGCTAAGCCCATACCAGTGCAGATCCCACAGAATGGGGATACTCTCCCCAAAGGGGAGGTGTGATCAAGGCCTAGAAAGTGCCAGACCACTTTTCTGCACCACCGACTGCCTTCCGGCCCGTGCCCAGAAGACAGGGGTGACCAACAGAAGCACCTAGAGGGTCGTCGGCCGAAGCCCTAGTTCAAAAGGAACGGACCGCAGATGGTCCGGAATGCTCGCTGAGGGACGGGAGAGGGGCCCAAGCCCTATCCCAATACCAAATGGAAAACTTTTCCATTTGAAGGCGAGCATGATTGGCCGACTTCTGGCAGGACGCCTCGAAACGTCGAGGACCTTGCCGAAGGACCCAAGGCCAGGCCCCTAGCCGCACAGGAACCAGGCCTTCAGGTGCAGGGATTGAAGGTCCAGATGAAAACCTGCCCCTGAAGACAGCGATCAGGACCAGGCGGGCTGGAAGCTGCCTCGGGAGCCTGGGGCTGAGACTGAGGAGAGCTGGATACCAGAGCTGGCAATCCAGTCTGGGGCTACCAGCATCGCCTGCGCCTAGTCCCTCCTCGCCTTGCCTGTGGGTCAAGGGAATGGGGGAGAGGCGTAGAAAGGTCCGGGGTCCGCGGCTTCGATGGCATCCCCTACAGCAAACTTGCTGAGGGGGTGGGCATGAGACAGTCTCAGCCTCATATCCTCCCTGGAGGGAAGGAGGGAGAAGATACTGTGCTACCTCCAGCAGGGGAGACCACTCATGAGCCGCAGCCTACGTCCGGCTTAGGGCATCAGCCAGGGAGTTGGAGGCTCCTGCCATCGAATAGCTAGGAAACCGCCTCCTGGCTGCGCAAAAGACCCAATGTGGAGAACCTCCTTGCGCAGAGGCAAGGGGCTCGACCAAACCTGGTGGGGTGGGTAGCACATGGTCGTGGTGTTGTCCACTTGGACTTAACCACTAGACCCTGCACAAACGGAGCAAGCAGTGCAAGCAAGCGGACCGCTTAGAGCTCCAGCGGGTAGGAAAGACGTTGGGACTCCCGAGAGGACCAGAGGCAGAGCACTCTGTATTCCCCTAGATGGGCACCCCCACCCATCCAAGAAGCATCGGTCGGAGAAGACCGTCAACTCAGGGTGGATGAACGGGATATCCTCCTGCAAGAGCTGGAATGGTCCGAGGGACAGCATTCCCCTAACTCCTGGGCTGTAGTCATGAACTGGTCCAAAGGAACGCAGCACTGTGACCGCTGGCTGGCCAGTCCCTACTAGGGGAATGCATGAACCAGCCGGTCCAACAGAACACGCTGGAACCAACCGCCATGAGCCCAGGAGGTGCAGGAGGTCCCGACAGGGTGTAATTGCCCAGTCGGACCTGACTAGGTAAGGGAGGAAGAACCTCAGCCCTGTCCGCCAGGAGCCGAGCTCGGACTCAAGAGTCGAGCCTCATCCCGAAGAAGGATCACCCGCTAAGACACGAGTTCCAACGTGGCTCCGATAAAGGAGACCAGTCTGACAGCCAGAACTCTGGATCGTCTCCTTCCGCATGGAAGGGTTGTAGTCAGGCTGCCATCTGGGTTGGGTTACGCCCGGAACCCTCGATGCCGCAGAAAGCTGCTGAGCAGAGACCGAAGGGCCTGGCTTGGAACTCGTAAGGAGATCCCCCGCTTAGGAAAGGGAGGAGTTTCCCAAGAAATGGACGGAACGAATAGTAAGTACGTCCTGGAGGTCCAGGAAAGAAGCCACATGCCTCATTCTGAGGATGGGATATCTGAGGCAGAAAGACCATCCAGGCATGCGGAAGAATGGGGCGCAAGCCCCCCCGTCCGTTTGGGACCAGGAAATACCTGGACATGAACCCAGGATCTGAAGGAGGATCCGCAACCTTCCTGATCACCTCTAATTAGAGGGCTGGGCAGATCGTCCCAGCGGACGAGAGCTGGGACCTAAGACCCCGTGGGGCAACGGCTCTAAAGGGTGGTACCTGCTCACAAACCCAAGGCAGGGCCTTCCCCTAGCACCTCCGACACCTAGAGGTCCGGGAAGCAGACCAGGTGGAGGAGGTGTGGAGCCGTCTCCCCACGGGGGAACCCAGGTAGGGGTGACAGGGCCGGGGACAGCGCCCCTTAGCCCATCACTGAGCAGGCTTGGAGGAGGAATTGGCCGAGGGAGCTCCCAGGCCTTTACCTCCCTGCTTCCTTTTAGAGGAAGACACTGGCTTGGAGTCAGGCCACCCAGCGCAAGCCTACTGGCCCTCGTGCTGGGCCGGTCGAGCCGCAGGGACCGGGCGGCAAAGGGGCTTACGCAAAGGCTGCCGGCTGCCCTTGTCCCTCTGGGTGGGAGAGACCGAGTTCGGAGTGGCATCGGACTTCTCGGTCCCCTGGAGGTGTCCCTCCACTCCAGGTCTGAAAAGGTCAGTCCCCAAGAAGGGGATGTCCGCCAACTTGTGCTGGGTTTCCAAGGAGAAAGAGGATAACCTCAGCCACGCCCTGCGGCGAATGGCCACTGTGGCCGCCACCGATCTGGCACAGGAATCACCTAAGTCCAGAGCAGTCTGGAGCTGCTGCTTCGCCACCGCCCTACCCTAGTCCAGCACCCGCCGGACCATGGTCCGCAGGTCGGCCAGGAGATGAGGGAGCACCTCGTCCAGGGAGCCCAAAAGGCCGTGGGAGAAATGTGCCATCAGTGCAGCCAAGCTGGCCTGTCAGAGGCCTAGGGAGGATGCAGCGTAAACCTTGCGCCCGATGTAGTCCATCCTTTTGGACTCTTTGTCGGGGGGCCTAGCCACATCTCAAGCGTTCCTTGAACACTGGAAAACACTGTCGGTAACTAACCCCTCGGCCGAGGGGTGCTCCGAGAAACCGGGCAAAGAACCGATAGGGACAGAGTACTTCCTGGCCATCCTGGCCGAGGGCGCAGGGCAGGAAGTAGGCCGCCACCAGAGCTCCAAGGCCGTGCCTACAATGGCCTCAGTCACCGGGAAGGCCTCCGAGGGAGAATCCCTTCGGTCTAGAGTCTCCGTCAGGGGATAAGGGGCCCATTTGGACACGGGCTCGAGCTGCATCCTGGTGAACTCTGAGATGAGCTGAAGCAGACCCATGAAGGACGATGGGCTGTCGTCCACAGAACGTTCTGGAGAGGACCCCGGGTCCTCCCGACTGGGGAACATAGAGGAGTCGACTTCGGACTCTGAGGGGTCTGCGAAGAGCTGCCTCAGGCCTGAGTCACTCTTTGCCCGCCGAGGGCGAACAGGAGTGAGGGGGACAGACAACCTGTGGGACAGGTCGTGACCCAACCGAGGATCCACCGAGGGCGGTGGGGCAGCAAGGTTCAGACGAACAACCGGCCCGTGAATGGGCACCTCGACTGCAGAGAGCAGATGAGGCAGCCGAGCGGGTGGCAGCTGCTTGCCGGATGAGGAATGAATCGGAGTCGATTGATTCCCGGACAACAACAACTGCTGCCACATGAATTCCTCGTAGCGTTGATGCCACCTGCATCGAAGCCACTCCTCATCCGAGGAGGGTGATGAGGAAGAATGGAAATGCCACTTAACTCGGTGCCCCGACCGAGAACGCCGAAGTCGGCGTGAGTGGCTTGACCGAGAGGAGGACCGAGACCGAGACCAACTCGGGAAACCAAGGCGGGCCTTGGGAAGGAGCGAGGCGCCCGCTCCTGTCTTGTTTGAAGAAGGGCCGAGGCCTGTTGACCCGAGTACAGGCAGAAACTCAGCCTCCGCCGGGGGAACCGGCGAAGGGATGGCGGCTCCAGCAGAAGACAGTCCGGATGACGGGTCGAGAGACTCGACAACGTCGACGGGAGTCCTGGCTGGCTGACTTGATGGGGACACCGTGAAGCCTGTGGCGTGAGCCGCACCCTTGACCGAAGTCGAATGTCGGCCGGCGGGGGAAGGGGAACTCTTCCCGCTCCCTCCAGCGCCGATGAAGGGACTTAGCCTGCGACTCCTTGGACTTGGGCGGAGGCAGGTCCAAGGTCCCTCTCCTTTGAGGAAAGGGACTGATGAAGCTCCTTGAATGAAGCTGCATGAGGAGAACTCAAGGAGGCGGGATGAGCGCGTCGACGAGGAAGAGGAGGGCAGCCGCCCCCTCCCCGGAGGAAGGAAGATCGAGCTGCTCAACCGAGACAGCCGACGCGGACACTGCCCGAGTCTCCGGGTAATTTTCTGGAGCGGGAAAAAATTCAGGTTGCCCGAGCCCCGAACGGGTCACACGATCCTCCAGAGAGCTGGTCGAAAGGGCACAGCAAAAATCGCAAAGTTGCGGATCATGATCCAAGTCAAGGCAGTAGACGCACATGGAGTGCGGGTCTTTCCTGGAGGAATTAACTGGGGCCTCGAGGCCGGAAGCGAATGAGTCATCGCCGCGCGAGAAAGAAGATCGAAGTTTCAGAAAACTTCCAATTAAATTCGAACCCGAAAATTTCAGGAACCAGTCGAACGCAGAGCTAAGGAGGGAACCTGAGCTTCCAAGCGTAAGGAAGATCTGGCGTCATGGGGGCGGGCGAGTTTTACCACCGGGTGGGTGGAGGAGCCAAGTTGAGACCTTCCGCAAGATTTAAAGCGGCAAGGAACCTGCCAATAAGTGTGGATGAACAACATATCCATGTCCCTAGAACCTTGTTTTACAGGGGGTCCGCAGGGTCGAGCCAGAAGAACCAGTCCTGGTGGTAAGTGCAAACAGTGTGGGTACTTGTATGGTGTACAAGGGGTATTGTGACAGTGATTATTGTATATTGTTCAGGCCACTAGAAGGGAAAGAGGGGGGTTACAGTGTCCCGGAGGGCTGTGCCCAGGTTAGCTTGACCATTAACAATCCAGACCTCCAGGTGGAGGCACCCGTTTCAGTACCCAGGCCTCTTAAACTGCTACTAGCCAAGCAGGCAGGGGCAGTAGCCCTTGGGATAGCACCACTTAGGGGTTACATCTTGGAGGCACTGTTGGGATTAGCATCCTCTAGTGGCCAGAGTAGGTAATTACCCCATTATGTTCAGAACTGGCGAAAAAATGGAGGAGCTTGCTATGCCTAAGCTCAAAATTGCCCCCCATAAGCTGTTCGTATACCGAATGATGGGGTGGAGTGAGGCTGAGGAGATAGATCCCCAACAGGCCCTTCTGTTAATGGATGTCCCATTAGGGACCACTAATGCTGTTAATGTAGAAGCTGTGGAGCATGTTAAGTGTTTGGGAAAAGTTGAAGTGAAGGGGAAGGATTCAGACCTGTTTGACCAGACCATGGTAGTTTTACTCTCCTGTAGCTTTCCCATAGATCCAGAGAAGGTATCCCCTGTTATTCTGTCAGTAGAGGCCCAGAAGGGGTGGAGGGTCATCCACTTGCACAGTGATCCGACTACTCCGGGTGGGTCCCCCAGTACAGAGGAGTTCAAGGACAAGCTGCTTAAGCTGTTAGCTTCTGAGGGGTGAACCGCCCAAGTGTTAGTGAAGGTGCTAGACCTTTCTGAAGAACCCACGCCAGTGCAGTCCCCAATAGCATCTCCTGCCTCCCCCAAGGGTTTCCTCATGGTCACCTCCCCCACAGTAATTCCATCTGTGCACCTGGGCTCTTACCGTAGATTTAGACTTTTCTCGAGCACAGTCCCAGTGCCTGCAGGGGAGGATGACCTGGAAACATGGATGGATTATGCTACCCCCCGGTCCAGGAGTGGCAGTGCTCTGAGGGGGAGAAAAGAAAGAGACTCATGGAAAGTTTGAGGTGCCCTGCACTGGAGGCCATTTGCTTCCTACGAGGCCTAGCTCAGAGGCTACTGCGGCTGAATACCTCTCAGCATTGGAGGGAGTTTTTGGAAGCACTGAGTCGGGGGATGATTTACTGTGGAAATTCAAATCTTCCAAGCAATGGAAGAATGAGAAGTTGTCTATGTTTGTTACCAGAATTGAGAGGGCTCTGCAGAGGGCTCACAGAAAAGGAGGGGTGCCTGCTAAGGAACTGAATTGGGTCAGATGGGACCATATTCTCAAGTCAGCCAGGTACTCTAGTGTGATGATGCTAAAACTTAAGTTGCAAGACAGGAAGGCTAATCCTCCCAAGTATTGTCACCTCATAAAAGAGATTCATGAGGCAGAGAAAGATGTAGAGGGCTGGGAGCCCTATGTTGGGGTTGCCCATACCTGCCAGACCCTTAAGAGAATTGACGAAGATGAGGTGCAGCAGATGAGAGAGCTGATTAAAGAACTGACAGAGTTGAGGGTCAGCCAACAAGCTGCTGATGCGGGCAAAGATCTTAACCTCTACCAGGCACCTCCTGAGTTAAAAAGTGAGGCTCTGCCTAGTAGGGTGGGGGTGCATGTTGTCTTTTTAGAAACCCGGACTGAGGGTAACCTACTGGAGGAAGTACAAGGATTGATAGCCCTGGTATGGGATTTAATACGAGCCACACAGACAAATAACCTTGGTGGAAGTCCAGAGGATCATGAGCGCAAGTCACCAGTCAAAGAAGGGCCCCGAGGTGCCCTTGGTGTACCCAAGCAGGGAGAAGGCCCCCCACCACTCAGAGACTCTAGAGAACCCAATTTTTGCTACTACTGCAGGGAGGGTGGGCACACCCGTTTCTTTTGTTGCTTACTGGAGAACCTGAGGAAGGTTACCACTAGATTATTAGCCTTGATTCAATGGAACAATAACCATCCACCAGGTGGAGCTGCTTGAAAAAGTTACTCTTCAAAGGCCACTGCCAAGTTGACATCCAAGCCTGCAGCACCTGAAATGGTCCGAGGTGGTGGGCCCTTCAATGGAAACCACAGTAAAGGTGAACGGTGTGTCCACCTGGGCCATGCTTGACAGTGGGTCTCAAGTGACTATAGTGTTCCAAGACTGGTATCGAAAGCACCTGCCTGTTGTGCCCCTACAACCCTCGAAAGGCTTACATGTGTGGGGATTGAGCGAGAAGTCTTATCCGTACTCAGGGTATATTTGGATCTGGCTGTCTTTACCCAGCTCTGTGGCTGGAGTAGATGAACAAATCAAAACCCTTGCCTTAGTGTGTCCCCCCACTGGACTGTATGATGGGGTTTCCCTGTTAATTGGGACAAACGGCCATATGTTTGGGAGACTGACCCAACTCTGTCACGAGAAACAAGGGTGATGGACTGGGCAGGCCCTAAAAATTCTGGCTCTGATCAAGAGGGCCTATGATTTGCAACAGAAACCTGAGGAAGTAGACCAGGATGAAGCTGTGGGGATTGTGTGGAAGAAGGATCCTGTCTCTCTAGAATTGGCACCAAATGCCCAGTGTACCATTCACGGGGAGGTCCGCCTCTGGAAAGATGTCAAGAACAAAATACTGATATTGGATACACCAGGCGATGGAAAATTGCCAGAGGGATTATTGGTAAAACCCAGCATCTTGCCTGCTCATGCTCACTCCTATGCATGACGAGTGATGGTCCAGATTCAGAATGTGTCAGATCAGGAGATTCGGGTGAACAGAGGATGCATCCTGGCTTTTGTACACTGTGCTGACACTGCCGTAGTGCCCAGCAACAAGTGCTCTGGTGAGAAGGAGAGAATGACCCCGGACTTATTTGACTTTGGTGATTCCCCGTTGCCAGCTGAATGGAAGGCTAGAATTAGCAAGAAACTTGCCCAGACAGACCAAGTGTTTTCGTCAAAAGAATAGGATGTAGGGTGTGTCCAGGGTGCCGAGCATCACATTTGCCTGCATGATGACCGGCCATTTCGAGAGGGATCCCGACGCCTCGCCCCAGCGGACATAGATGATGTGAGGAGACACCTGCAGGAAATGCTCGCTGCTGGCATGATACAAGAATCAAGGAACCCATATGCCTCTCCTATTGTGGTTGTGCATAAGAAGAATGGGTTGGTGAGGATGTGTGTTATTGAACCCTGAACTGGCGGACCATCCCCGATCAATACACCATGCCCCGTATACAAGATGCCCTGGATTGTTTGAATGGGAGCCAATGGTTCTCGGTATTGGATCTTCATAGCTGATAATACCAGATTCTGATGGTCCCCCGAGGACTGTCAGAAAACCACCTTCATCTGTCCTTTGGGGTTCTATGAATTTCTGAGGATGCCACAGGGGATGTCGGGTGCTCCGGCCACCTTTCAGCGACTGATGGAACGTGCAGTGGGAGATATGAATTTGCTGGAATGTCTGGTGTACTTGGATGATGTCATTGTGTTTGGGAGCACATTAGAGGAGCATGAGACCCGACTGTTTAAAGTCCTAGACCGACTGGAAGACTTCGGCGTCAAGCTGTCCATTGACAAGTGCCAGTTGTTTCAAACCTCCGTGAAGTATGTGGGGCACTTGTTATCTGCAGAAGGGATACAGACCGATCCCAGTAAGGTTGAATCTCTGATTACTTGGCCCCAACCCCATAATTTGAAAGAACTACAATGTTTCCTGGGGTTCTGTGGTTACTACCGGATGTTCATAAAAGACTATTCTAAGGTGATTCTCCCGGCCTTGAATCTTACCCAGGGTTACCCTCCTACCAATCTTTAATACAAAAAAGGAGCTGTCAAAGAACCAGCAAAAGTATACTTCCATACTGGTGAACTCTTCGGGCCCCACTGGACACCCGACTGTGAAGCAGCCTTCCATGAAGTCATATACCAGCTCACTTATGCCTCCATCCTCGCCTATACTGACCCCACCAAGCCCTATGTGCTGCATACTGACGCTAGTCTGCAGGGTCTAGGAGCTGTGCTGTATCAAGACATGAGGATGGTCTGAGACCAGTGACTTTCACCAGTAGGAGCTTGACCCCATCAGAGCAAAACTACCCTGTGCACAAGCTGGAGTTCCTGGCGCTAAAATGGGCCATCGTTGACCAGTTTTATGAATACCTCTATGGGGCAAAGATATTGGTGAAGACCAACAATAACCCATTAATCTATGTACAGACTTCAGCTAAGTTAGACGCCACTGGTCACCGGTGGCTTTCTGCCTTATCAACCTATGAGTATGCTGTTGAATACAGGCCAGGACTGAACCATATTCAGGCTGACGCCTTGTCACGAAGGCCAGTTTCCAAGAGTGATTGGGTCAGGCTGTCTGAACCTGACATCCGAGCCTTATGCCAAAAGTTTGACCGAGATGAACAGATGACTGCGGACACAGTGGACTGTTTAGTAGATTACTTGTGCCCTCCTGACACCTGCATACCCGCTGCCTATTGCCACTTTTCTGCTCTAGATGTTAGTGCACTACCTCAATTTGACAATGACAGCATTCAGTGGGATCAATCCCATGATCCTATGACTCAGCCAGCACTTGATGCCCTGTGTGCAGGGAAAGATGTGTCCAAGTTGCGTTCCCCTGACTTGCAAACTGCTCTATTGTTTAAAGAAGGCCCCAGGTTGAAGTTACTCAATCAGTTGTTATACAGAGAGACAGTGGATCATAGTGGTCAAGTAGACAAGCAACAATTGGTCCTACCCACTGCCTTTAAAGATTTGGTACTACGGTCCCTTCACAATCACATGGGGCACCTTGGTATTGACAGGACTCTTGACCTAGTACGATCTCGATTCTACTGGCCCAAGATGGGGGCCGATGTTGAGCACCGTGTAAAGACTTGTAGTCGCTGCCTGCAAAGAAAAGCCCTGCCTCAGAGGGCTGCCCTCCTTGTTAATATTACTACCAGCACACCCATGGAGCTTGTCTGCATAGACTTTTTGTGTTTAGTACCTGATCAGCGGAATATTGGCATAGTGTTAGTGGTTACAGATCATTTCACACGATATGCACAAGCTTTTCCAACCAAGGATCAAAAGGCCTCTACTGTGGCCAAGGTGCTTGAGGAAAATTTCTTCGGCCACTATGGTGCCCCTCAGCGGATCCTCTCTGACCAAGGCAGAGACTTTGAGAGTCAGCTAATCAAAGAAATACTCTCTCTATGGGGGTGCAGAAGTCAAGAACCACCCTGTAACACCCACAGGGGAACCATCAACCAGAATGCTTTAACCGCACCCTTCTAGACATGTTGGGCACCCTACATCCCAAAAACAAGCCTAAGTGAAGCCATCAGATCAGCACCTTGGTCCACGCATACAATTGCACAAAAAATGATGCTACGGGGTTCTCCCCCTACCATCTCATGTTCGGGAGGGAGGGAGGCTCAACTGCCAGTTGATGTCTGCTTTGGGGTCTCTCCAGATGGGGTCCGAGCCGAAAACTACCTGCAGTATATACAGAGACTGAAAGCTCAATTGAACCATGCTTATCGACTGGCCCAGACAATGGCCACCAAGAGAAATCTCGCTAACAAAGAGAGGCATGATAAAAAAGTAAAGGCTCAAGAGCTTCGGCCTGGAGACCATGTGTTATTACGCAATTTGGGACTGCATGGCAAACACAAAATTGCTGATAGGTGGCACCACCTTCTCCACGTAATAGTTGGAAAGTTGGATGATTTACCCATGTACAAAGTGCGCCCAGAGAATAACTCCAAAGCTGTCAAGACCATGCACCGCAACCACTTGCTACCTATCGGCAAAGTCATAATTGAGGCTGAACCATCAGAGATTGATTCTCCTGAGCCAGTAACTTGTGCTGATGCAAGAAAGAGACAGAGTCAACCTACCCCAGTGGTTACAGATTTAAGGTTTCCCCTGCAGCAGGCCCAGAATGATAGTGACTGTCAATCCACCTCTGATGATAGTGAGTGTGACAATGCCTATTACCCCTCCTATGAGTTGAGTCAGCTGTTTTGAGGTAACCCCCTGACTAATTGCAGTGATGAAGCTGGGCCTTCTGGACTGCCTAAGCCCCCAGCTTCGTCCTTGGAGCCAATGCTCCCTGAAAGTGAAGTGCAAAGTATTATGTCTGAGGCTGCAGACTCCCTGTGTTTAGTGGAACTGTGTGACTTGCCCGAAGAAGGGGCTGATGGTCTGAGTCTCTCTGGTGACCAACCAGAACTTGAAGAACAGTATAAGAGTGCTGACAGACCCCTTTCAGTGCCACAAAGCCTAATTGTGCGTGAACTTTCTCAAAATAAGCCAAGTGTTGTGGAACAAGAGCCTACAGAACAAGGAGCTGACAGTGCTCCAAGTTTGGACATTCCCATCCATGCAGAGGCACCCCTCACAAGTGACAAAAGCCCAAAGGCTAGTGCTGAAAGTACAGACACTGTGGTTGTTCCCCCCAGAAAGACTGGCCGAGCTGTCAAGCCAGTATTGCGCTTCAGTTATGATTCTCCTGGGAGGCCAGTGGATTTGCCTCTCAATGTGGTTCACAAAGGTGTTTATGTTTTTCAGAGCTCAGTACCCAAAATGAGCTAAAGCACCAATTCCACGTTGATTGTTCTTCCTTCTCAGTATGGTGCCCATGCCCCATCCAGCCCCAAGTTAGCTGATAGGGTAGAGCCCCTCTTACATTGTTTAATGTACAAGAAGTTATTACATGATTCAGTATAGTAATGTTCAAAGTATGTTAATCCTAATGACAACAGTATTACCTGTGTGAGACACACAAAAGTAATGTCATTATGAATATGCTATAGTGAGCTGTAATGAATATGTATCATAAAGTAATACGTTTATGTTAACTGATGCTTCAGATGATATTTGCATAGCATGTTAATGTTATACCTGTCTTGTTTATATTGTATTTTTAATAGTGTGATGGTAGAAACTTGACGTGAACACCAAGTTTTCTCCAGGCAGGGAAGGGTGTAACCCCCCTGCAAATGGGGATTCCCAAAAAGTCTTCCTTGAGCTTGCCTAAATGCTCACTTCCAGGCTGGTATTCTGCATTTTAGCAGTTTAAACGTTAGTGCTAGAGAGTGCCTGTATAGCCTCCGTGTACTGTCTCTTTAAGAGCTGCCTAGACTGCCATTATAATCAATCAGGGGGAGGTAGGGGCAGAGTATTTTTATGCTCGAGTCCCACCGGACTGCCAGATTATCACTCTGTTTCTGCCATCGCTATTTGCGCAGAGGGAGCTCTGTTGAAAGATGTAACTGTTTGCTGATTATTTATTAGAGTGATAATGCCATTATAATCAATCCGGGGGAGGTGGGGGCTGAGTATTTTTATGCTCAAGTCCCACCGGACTGCCAGATTATCACTCCGTTTCTGCCATCGCTATTTGCGCAGAGGGAGCTCTGTTGAAAGATGTAACTGTTTGCTGATTATTTATTAGAGTGATAATGATATTGTAGTTTGTCTAACCTGCCTTTTTTGCAGCATGGACATTTCTGTTTATCTCCACCATCTTGGTCCTGGACTGCAGAATTGGACCAATCAGTACTTTTGGGGACTCTAAAATGGAGCCTGTCCCCAGGGGTCTTGTGGGGGCAAAATTCTGTAGGAATTGTAGTTTGGGCTTTTGGCGCCTATATAAACCTGGAGGGTGAGCCCTTGTTGTGACTGACAGACAGATCAGCCAACCTAACCTTTTGGATCCTGGGGAAAGTCCCAAGTTGCTTGCAGCTTGGATCAGATCTGAGTTGGGAAGTGAAGAAGTAACAGCTCAAGACAGTCGAGCAGCCATTCTGCGTAGTTTCGTGAGGGAGAACTGAGTTTTGGCCTGCATGCCTGCCTGCTATCCCTGAGAGGGAGAAGAGAGTTATTGGGACTGAACCTGAGTTGGGAGAATTAACTAAGCCACTGAATTGTGACCAGGCTTCAACCTGAAAAAGACCGAAGATTTGCTGAATACAATCGGCCTATCAGGACTTCTGGCCCCCTCTGAACTCCCGGTTTGTGCAGAGACTCTGTGATTGCGACCGGAGAGCAATTTGCCTGGTACAGTAGAATTTCATTACATGTAAATGTGCTGTGTGCTGCTAGTGGGTTGCGATTTGATTCCCTGCTGTATATTGAACTGTGTTCTGCTTGCTGGAAGCTGCATCCAGCCCAGACGGACTGAATCCCGAGTTCATCTCCACTTGGCCTGGGCCTTGCCATACTGGCCCAGCCAGACTGCCCGCAAAACAGAGACAGCCATCAACAAGAGACCTGCCTGGGGATTAGCCCCGTGCTCAACACTGTGAACAGGAACGACGCTTCAGTGATTCATGTGGGACCAGCTTCTCTACAACCTGCAGTCTCGGCTTCGTCCTGCCTCTGTCTAGTATTGGGTGCCATGAGTAAATACCAGGGTAGCTCCCTGCAACCATACAGCTAAATTTAAAGTGTGTCACTTAATTGACTTGTTGCGTTTTTCTTTCATGAACTGAGCCCCTCTGGCTCCGGATTACAAATAGTGTGTGTTGTGCATGTTGCTTTCTTCCATCACAGAGCCCCAACCAGCTGCAATGCCAGTCTACCCCGGGACAACGTTCCTGGCTAGCCCACCTCTTCCCCACCTGGGTACCCAGAGTGTGTGACTGTGTAGGGACTCTGAAGTGCATGCATGACTATTTGACTGATATAGCCTTTAAGCAAATTAACCTGATTATGCCCTTCCCTTGTTCAAGCACCCTGAATAAATCAGATCTAACTCTTTTTGCATTTAACCTGACTGTGGTTCCAGTTTGTGCTAAAAGTACTGTACTGTTGCTATTTGCTGTGCATAACCTTGTTTTACAGGGGGTCCCCAGGGTCGAGCCTGAGGAACCAGCCTTGGTGGTAAGTGCAAACACTGTGGGTACTTGTATGGTTTACAAAGGGTATTGTGACAATGATTATTGTATATTGTTCAGGCCACTAGAAAGGAAAGGGGGGGGGTTACAGTGTCCCGGAGAGCTGTGCCCAGGTTAGCTTGACCACTAACAACCCTGACCTCCGGGTGGAGGCACTCGTTTCAGTACCCAGGCCCCTTAACCTGCTACTAGCCAAGCAGGCAGGGGTAGTAGCCCTTGGGATAGTGCCACCTAGGGGATACACAGGCCTTACATTACTCAGCAGTAATGTAAACATGCATCATATTACACATCAGTACTATAAACATGCCTCATATTATACAGCTTTACGTTAAAGTGATCATGCACAACAGATTTTACAGATACTGTTTACTAGTAATGATGAACCAATTATTAGAAGTAACGCACTTTATCTAGAGCTGATTTATAAAATTTGCTTAAGGAAGAGATTTTTGATATTTTAGGGGTGTTCTATGTTTTCTATATATGCATCATTTAATAAAATGTAAGCTTACATTTTTATCTGCACATATCATACATGTAGTAGGTTTTAATATTGAAACTTCTTGTATGAAATGCTTATTCTAAACTGTTGTCATTTGCATGTTGGTCTTTCTGTGACTTTGAGATTTGCATTGTAAATTCTTAATTGCCTGTGACCGAACAATAAACTACTACTATTACTATGCGATCATGCCTCGTATTACACATTAGTACTGTAAACATGCTTCATATTACACAGCAGTAATGCGAACAAGCCTCACATTACACAGCAGTAATGCGAACATGGCTGGAGAAATACTTAAAGATAGGTCTTGTGTTTCTACTGGCCAGATTCAAGCCTGGCTGGTTTTATTTACAAAATTCTGGCTGGAATATTGCTAACAGGACCAGAGAAGCAGAGAAGAAGAAGAAAACAAAGTACACAGAGAAGAAAAAAGTGTTGGAATTTTGTATAGTTTAGAGAAGCATAAAATATGTAGCAGCGTGAGGAACAGCCAGTCCAGGAAGGGCATGTGGGTATGAGTGCTGTCTTCTGAGAATAAACAAATGCCCAAACCACCCCCAGAGCAAGCCTAAGTGATGTTCAGAAGCTAGAGGTGCATGTTGGGGTGCTTGGTTAAGCCTGAAGGATCCACCAGTGAAGAATGGCTGAATGGTGTGTGACAGTAATAAAACATTTTTACAAAGTAGCAGCAAAGAGGGATGACAGCAAGGCAGGATGTCGGAAGAGCTGAATGAGAGCATGCAAAGCAGCAGGGCAGTCTCTTCAAGTTCAGTCTACCCGTATTAGCCTGTCAAAAGGGAAAGGCTTTACTGGTAGCACATGCTAGGTATCCAGAAACAGTTCAGCTACAGACTCTACCGCAAAGCTTTCTTCAGTTTTCCTGTACACAGAGATGTATCAGAGACTCAGCAATGGCATCCACACCCAGCAGAAAGTACTGTATGACTCACAAAGCAGTGAAAGAAGCCTGATCGTGTTTCAGCCAAATGGCCCCCATGTAGGTGCCATAGTGGATGATCTCAAGGTAGCCACTTTCGGGAAAGGTCAACATTCTCCTGGGAGCTCAATGTATCACTTATGCCTGCCAGCAAGCACTAATTCTGCACAAAGACTTTGGGTGCCTGCCAATCTGCCAATTAATGTCTCACTCAGGAACCAGGTTTGCACCTGACTTCATAAGCAGCAATTCCTAGGTAAAATTAAGTTAATTAACTCATGAACTTTAATGAACGTTCATGAATGGTTCATGAACATCCATCAACATTCACCAACTGTTTAAATCATTTCATGAACCAAATTCCTGAACTGTACATCAACAAAGAGGTCATGAGGTTGCTGAAACTCTAAAGGACAATGATGAACTAAGACAAAATCAATTTGCATAACTAATTTGCATATCAGAATGCTGTGTTCCCCACTGTAAGAGTTATAACGTATCAGAAAATCAGTACTTTTTGAGTTTAGGAGTGGAAAATGTAAGTTCTACAAGGTAATTAACTATTTGAGTACCCAAAAGGATACACTCATTACATTTTAAGAGAGTTTCAGATTTTGCTGATATGAATAACTTTTTATTGATGAAAGAAAGGTGTGCAGTGATTTCATTTGAAAGAAGAAGAGCAGAAAAAGGTAAGTATAAGGTAAGTATAAGGTAAGTTACTTACTCTGGAAGGTGTTGTAAGAAAGGTCATTAATTAGAAAATGTTGAGTTTTTGTATTTTACTCAGTTGTATCAGTGAATTGAGCTATCGCTCCTTAATGCTCCCTTCCTGTAAATCTCTTGCAGGACAGAATGCCTTCTATTACCGCTTTCCTAAAATCTGGAACTCTCTTCTTACCATTTGGTCTGCCTCCTCCAAATGCTCTCTTTCCTTGTTACTCCAAGCTCATACATCTCCCACCTGCAATTGCCCTTAGTCTAATGTCTTGGCCCCCTTCTCTTTCCCCATTTGGTGCCAGACCCCAAGCTTCTATACTACTACTAAATGTTTCAGCCTCCGCACTCTTCCTCTTCCCTTTTCCCCCTTCTTTCCCTCCCCTCATTCCACTACTCTCCCCCCTTCAGCCCTTTTCCTCCATATCTCCTCAGATTACTGCACTTTGCTTATATTATGTATTTATTCCCAACCCCGTTCCCCCAGGACACATCTGGAAATGAGCTTTATGGCTCAGTGTGTATTTCCTGGTAAATCTCGTTCAATAAATAAATAAATTGCTAAAGTCGTGTTACAAAAAGTGTGTGTGTGTGTGTGGGGGGGACACTTAGTTCCATGACTAAAGTTGACAGCCTGACTCAGTTCCAGGAGTAGTATTGGGAAAGACTGCTCTTGTGAAGTATTTACTTATCAAAAGACATGCAACTGAATAATTAACATGTTACAATGCAACACATAATGAGGAAATGTGCCCCCAGGCTCCTGTCAAGTATGTCTTCTCCTACACGTAGGGTGGTGGGTTCCACCAGTTATTTATTTTTTTCTTTTCGAGCAATGATAAAACAACTACAGGTTGAGCAGCCCTGCCATTGGTTTGTACAGAGGGTAAAAAAATATTTCGAGTCTAGGGCTAAAACAGGGTTACCTGATGAATTAACCAATATTATACACGTGGGGTATTTCTGGTCACCAGAAATATTGACAGACTGTGTTTATAAAAGTTCAGTGGAGGAGTTTCATGAATGTTCTTGAACACAGGAGTGCCATTTAATGTTCATGCATGATTCAAAAACCTTCATGGACAATTGATGCATACTTGATGAATGTTAGTGGCTGAATTCATGAATTGGTTCATGATTACACAATGGGCATATAAATCCTGAAATCTGATTGGTCAGCTAAGGGTTTTACCCATGGGTAAATCCTGCAATAACCCATGGCTAAGGAAGGGCATTCACAAAAATCAAAACATAATTACATACATTTTTTTTAATTTATTTTAATCATGGGCCCACTGTATAAACTCAATAAGGTCCCCCAGGATGTGGGTAATTGGGGGATTATCCATTGCTCATGTGGATAAATTACTTGGCATCACCTTGTAACACACCACTCAAGGCTTAAGTAAATCCCCCAATAACCCATTCCCTGTCATACCTTATTGCTTAAATAATTTATGAACACTCATGAACAGTTCATGATCATTTCAACAGGGTAAGTATGCTATGCAAGCATTTACTTAAACAGTAAGGCATGACAGGGGGTATGTTAAGGTGGGATAATGGCCTGTCTTGGGTGGGTTGAAGCCCAAGGCAAAGTTGAGTGTTTCCACCACCTGAGAAAGGCCGTTAGCCCACCATAATGTATCCCTTGGAGTGCCTTATTGCAATTATGAAATGAGCCCTTTTAAGTAACTTTGATGTATTTTTTTAAACATATTTTTGTTGAGCTACTCTCAACTGGGCTGTTGTGTTAGGATAATGGCCTGGCTGAAAATACCCCTTGGCCAATCAGGAGCCAGAATACGTTCTACCTGATTCATAATAATTTATAGGGATTTGACAGGTGGTTTTCCCATTTGTCACAGTTGCACCCATCCTGTTGCTTGGAAGGCAGATGAGCAGATGTCACTCTTTGGCTGAGTGGCAGAGGGTATGTGCGGATTCCAGGTGGACCACCCTGCCCCCCACTGGGAGATGAACACCTCATTTCCATGAACCCAAAACAGGACTCCAGGGCTCATTCATGGCCCACAGAGCTCCAGAAATCAATCTGGTATACTTCATGATTGGGTCCCTACATTAGGGGAGGCAATATAGCATAATGGTTAAGAGTACTGAGCTGCAAACCTGGAGAACTGGGCTTGAATCCCACAGCCACCACTTTTATTTCATTTATTTTGTTACTCGAATGCACACCTATGAGCAAGATGCAAAGGTTCCTCATCAAAACAACAGCATAGTATAGTTTAAACAATGCTTCATAATTACAGTCAAAACAGCAGCACAATTTACAATAATTCTTGACAGTACATCAGACATAGGTGAGCAAAAACACTGACAACACAAATTTGGTAACATAAATTCAAAGTACCAGGACACAGATACATTTTGATAGATGTAGAGATTTCCTTAGTAAAAGTGCTGAAACATAGGCCTACGGGGCCTTGTCTGCTTAAAGATCTGTGCGCTTTTATGGCACGAGCAGCTGGGAATCAGAGGAGTATCACTTATGTGAGGGCAGATGGGTATTGATAGCAGGTAATGCTGTTGGCATCTTGTGCTAGTGCATGGACACCATGAGCAGCTGGTGCACTGGTAGGGGTGTGTTGCAGTGCAGATGGCAGGTGCCAGTGTGTGTGGATTTCTTAATGGGAGAAGCAGCCACAGTTGGTGCCAGGTAGGAGCACTTTTAGTAGCTCCCATTTGAAATGGCCCAACTTATCTGGGACTTTTTGGGGTATCGGAAGTTCATTAAGCCAGTTTGGGGCTCTGGCTGCAAAGGAGTGTTTAGTCAGAGTTACTCTGTTGAAAGGTATAGTCAGGGTACCATTTGCCATGCCTCTGGTAGGGTCAGGATTTGGGGCATGACTTATGAGAGCTTGCAGCCTGGGGGGGGGGGTTAGATCCATGAGGGATTTCATACCTAGCAAGCAGGTCTGGTACTTAATTCTGTCATGCAGAGGGAGCCATTTTGTAAGGGAGTAAAGTGTGCATGTGCCCGTGTGTTTGTCAGCCCCAGTAACAAAGTAGCAGGCTTTGTTCAGGACTAACTGAACCCTGTTTAGCACAGTATCTGGGGCACTCCCATAAACTGTTAAGCCATAGTCAATTATTGGGAGGATGGAACTTGTGATTGCCACTCTTTTGGCTTCTGGGGTGAGGTTGTGCCTCTGTCTATAGAGGGCCCCTAGTTTCCTGTTAATGTTGCATACTATTTGGTCCACATGTGATGTGTGGAGGGGTTGTGGGATAACAGATGGACCAGACACCGAACTTCAGGTTCAACACACAATCGCTGTGATGTTTATTCAAAATACAGGAAATAAGCTTCTACAATGCCATATTCCTTCTTCAGTACATCCGTTTGTAGTAGCAGCCTATGTATGTCCTTTATCTGCACTTAGCCAGTACCTACAGACACTGATCTCTGATCTAACCACTTTTCAGTGAAAATCCTTCATCCCTATTTGAGCCCTGCTTGCTTGGGTAGTGGGGGCTCAAAAAGGAAAAAACAAAACAAAACAAGCTAAAAACAAAGAACCTCAGTGCAGAAACACTGAAACATGGGTTACCCCAAAGGGCATTGGCAACAAATCACGTTTCAAAGAAATACAACATCATACATTCTTCCATAATGCAAAGCATCATGGGATATATGCAAGTCACCATGACATTTCAGACTTGCTCAATTTACAGCAATTTATATGCATTTTAAATAGCACAACTAACTTAATTTCTATAATAGTCACCTAGTACTTTTTACCATTATCAAAAACACCTAGTGCCATGGTATTTATAACATTTACAGGTGTCATAAACATAAGGTATATAGATCAAAGTATTTTATGACATAGTGCTATTACATGCTAAATCCGACAATGATAAACACAACTTGTTTTATTTTACATACGTTTGGAAGTCACCACAATAACCTCCATGTATGAGGACCTGAGAGGGAAAAGGAAAATTAAAGAGGACATTATAGCATAGTCAAGAAAGTGAAGGGGGTACCCATAGGTGGCCAATCTTATGGACTAGAAATTGTAAAGGATAGATTAGGCTAAGAAAATAGAAGAACTGTTGCAACAGATTTAAGGAAAGGTCAGTCCTCAGGAGTGTCAGAAGCTTCCTGTCACATGGTGCAAATGTTAGTGTTTGATTTATGATCATCCCAGGAATTTGAAAGATTCAACCTGTTCTAGATATTCTCCAGTTTTATTGCTGATGTTGAGCAGTTGTACCTTAGCCCTCTTCTGTGCACTAGAGAAGAGCATTGTTTTGGTTTTCTTATAATTGAGCACAAGCCTATTCTGTTGGAACCATTTCTCGAGGGATGCAAAGTTGTGTTGAAGGTCACGGGTGAGTGTATTGTGGCAGGGGTTACTAGCACAGATGACTGTATCATCTGTGTAAAGTATGACTGTGGAGCTAGGGCAGGCTTCGGGGAGGTTGTTGATGAAGAGTATAAACAATTGGGGTCCCAGGATGGAGCCTTGAGGCACTCTAGATGTGATAGGTCTTGCATCGGAAGGCTCCCCATCAATCTTGACCTGTTATGTTCTGCCTAAGAGGTAACTGTTAAACCAGAGTACAGTGTCAGCAGAGGCCTAGGGTGGGGAGCTTGTCTAACAGTAGTGCATGATTTGCTAAATCAAAGACCTTGGTCGGGTCTATGTAGCTTGAGCCCACCAGGTGCCCCTTGTCAAGAGACTTGTGTAAAATGCTGGTGTACTCAATCAGTGCAGTGGAGGTGCTATACATTTTGTGGAATCCATGCTGTTGTTCGCATTGGACATTGTACTGGCTGAGGTACGTGACGAGTTGGTCTGATATAATTCTCTTGAGTGCTTTGGAGAGTGGAGAGAGGATGGATATTGGCCTGTAATTTGCGACTAAGGTGCAGTCACCACTTTTATGGACTGAGGTGACTAGAGCACTTTTCTAGACATTGGGGAATTGTGAGTATCTTAGGGAGAGGTTAAATAGTTTTGTCGGGGGGGTGGCGAGTTGGTCCAGGACTAGGACAATTCATTTCATATTTAAAACAGTCTTGGCACACCACAGTAGACACAAATAAAGCTCTCCAAGCAGAAGGTGTTATTAATATAACACTTTACTTACAATTTCATACAGAACAGCGGAAAAAATCGAGTACATAAAACTAAGTGCAGACACAGACAAACTCCTCACGCACGTTTCACCCGAACACAAGCTTTGTCAAAGGTAATTACCACCTAGTGTTAGGTAGCTTAAATAGCACCCGTCCCCAGTCATATGACCTTGCTTAAAGAGTGAGTGCTTCATTTATCTACCACATGTATTTATTAACATCCTCTGTTCACACATAACACCAAGTGATATAAACATAAAAATGGGAAAGATCACATTATATGTCAAATATCAATTTCATCATGCTCACTATTGCACATAAATATTAAATTATTAAATAGATTTAACTCTATTCTACATTCAACATCTATCAAACATATAAATATGATCATGTACCAGGAAGCCAAAAAACATTTAGGGTTTCCTTTACACACAGGAGCAAATCCCTCTCTACATATCACACACTTTTTTAAAATCCTATCAGTCTAATCAACAGCAACAGATGGAGGATAAAAATGTGTATCAAAACCAAAGTGGCATCAAAATTCCCCTAATTACCGCTAGCATAGCTGACTGTAATCCTTTACAGAAAGTTTTGAAGCGGTAGGGTGCCCTACTTTGGTATTTTTGGGTGTTGTCTTGACAGGCTGTGGTGGCTGTAGTTTCATCTTCGTTAGGGAGGACTGCACTGAGGTCTGTGAAGGCTTTGTTGAATGAGCTGGCTATCTCAGTGGGGTCAAGTGTGGTATATCCATTTGTGCAGAGCATTGTTTAGGACGATTTATCACCCTTACCCGTGAGATCCTTTAGGGACTCCCAAAATGCCTTTCCATTACCCCAACAGCTGGTTTGCTGTTCCTTACAGACGTTTGCCTTAGCCTGCCTAACATTCTGGGTACATCTGTTCCTAGCTGCCCTGTGTTCCTGACAGTGTGCCTGCATGCTGAATTCTTGGTTTTGTGCCATAGGTTGTCCCTGACCCTCATTTGCGTGAGCAGTGATGGTGTAACCCAGTTCACAGAGTCCCCTCTGATGACACACTTTCTGAATGAGGCATACTGTATGTATCCACGGTGGTATTAGACTTAGCTATGATGTAGTCCAGGGCTGTATCTATGTTAGTGGTGGAGTTCAGCTGGCTCCAGTTTATTTGGTGCTCCACTTGCGTACTGTGTGACCATGAACAAATCACGTAACTTCCCTGTGCTCCCAGGATGCACCTGGAAACAAGCCCTGGCTTAATGTGTCTTTCCTGGTCAAAAATTGTAAAATAAAAAAATTAAAATCAGGACCAAATACAACAGTGAAAATGCCTATTTTACGGGATCAACATATTGACCGTTCTTCTGTTTGCTGCTCATGGTCTGTATGGCTGCAGAAACCACCTCCATCTTTTATGAAAGTAAGAATTCTTTCAAAAAGTAAATTTGTTGCTTTTCATCAAATCATAGTAGCAACTGATTGTTTGTATACGGGTGCATTTCCACATGTAACTTTATCCTTAGATTTTTTTCATCACAGAATTTTCAAGGGTATGTGACAAGTCTGCATCCCTCAAAACTCTCAGCACCCATGCAACTATTCATAAATGGATCACTGCCCCTTTGCTATGACTTATAAAAGAGTGGAGCATTTTTGCTTTAAATATAAAAATTCAAGGTTACATGCTGACCTAATCAGATACTGAGAATTAAGAAAGAACAGTAAATTAAAGGTCAGACAAAGTAAGGCTGATTAGTATTGTAAACTGCAGGCAGATATCCCCAGTAACACCAGAAGCTTCTGGGTTCGTATAAATAAATTGCTAGAAAATAATAAAAAGTCTGCCCTAGAAGTAGATGATAAACTTTACTCAGACCTTTCTGTGATAGCTAAATTGTTTATTATGAAATGGGTACTAAGAATGCTGAATCCTGATTGGTCAAGAGCTAGTTTCAGCCAGGCCATTATCTCAGCACAACAGCCGGGCTTAAACCACTCCCAGACCAACAGTCTCGGCACGTACATTTAGAACCCCTCCGCCTCAGTCGAACCACCTGCCATACACTGTGGATCATGCATTGTTAAAAAAAAAATCTCTGGCTCACTTTCATTTTTTAACTGTTCATTTCATCACCACAAATGTTCCCTTTCTAAGTTGGCCTTTTAAAAAAAATTACATTTTTCTTTCAGTCACCCCCAGAAAAGCTGCTGACAGCGTCCTCTCAAACAGCTGCTCAACGCAGCTTATTTTCAAAGTGCTGCAGATTACCTTGACTCAAACTACCACTGACTGTGGCTCATTTCAAATTGCTGCCCAGCACTGCTCCCTTCACATGCCCTACTAGCTGTTTCTTTTTTTACTAAAAGAAAAAAAAAAGAAATGGACAACTATCTCGCAGTTCTAGTAATTCCTTTCTGCGAGTGCTACTTGCCTTAATCTCAATCGGCTCCGTCTGGCAGACACATGTGAGATGCACCGCAAAAGAAAAACAAAATATGTTTTTTAATTTAAACAAACAAACAAAAAAACCCAAAACATCAGACAGGCTGGCTGTAGACTGTGGCAAGTACCCACCACTCCCCTGATGTACCCAGGAACATATCAGTAGTGAAGCCACTGTTCACTGTGACGTAGACAGCCCATTCTGAGTGCTGTATAATAGTTTTTTATTTAAAATGTATTAATGACTGGCTCTGCTGAAAAAATCAAATGCTATAGGAATGACCTACATCATCCCCACCTCCCCAGATTTCAGCTCACAGCTGCAGGCCAGAGAACTGCTGACAGCGTGTATCACTCACACTCAGTTTTTTGAGACAATGTGTTACCTGGAAGACTTTAATCAAGGATGCTGTTTCTCTGAGTTAATTACAGAGTTGTTTTGGGTTAACTTTCTTAAGAGGGAAAATCATAAAAAAGGTTTGTGATGTTGAAGGGTTCAGTATTAGGACCGGTCCTCTTCAATGTCTTTATAAGCGACATTGCAGAGGGACTGGAAGGAAAAGTATGTCTCTTTGCAGATGACACAAAGATCTGCAACAGAGTTGATGCACAAGGTGGGGTGGAAAGGATGAGAAGGGACTTGGCAAGGTTAGAGGAATGGTCAAATGTATGGCAGCTTAGATTCAATGCTAAGAAGTGCAAGGTAATGCACCTGGGAAACAAAAACCCAGGGGAAGAGTACACAATGGGGGGTGAGATACTAACAACAACAAAAATGGAAAGGGACCTGGGGGTAGTCATATCAGATGACCTAAAGGTGGGCAAGCAATGCGAGAGGGCAGCAAGGAGGGCTGGGGATACTGGGATGCATAGGAGGGCATCACCAGCAGAAAACAAGAGTTATTATCCTCTGTACAGACAGCTGGTGAGACCACATCTGGAGTACTGCGTGCAGTTCTGGAGACCAACTCCGCAAAGACATAGACAGGATGGAAGCTGTCCAGAGGAGGGCAACTAAAATGGTGCAGGGTCTGCACCGGAAGACATATGAAGAGAGACTTAAGGAGCTTAATATGTATAGCCTCGAGGAAAGGAGGGAGAGGGGGACATGATAGAAACTTTCAAGGCACCTCAAGGAATCAACAAAGTCCAAGAGGGTAGCATCTTTCAAAAAAGAGGTGCAAGAACAAGGGGCAAATTTGAAGATAGAAGGGGGGCTCAGAGGTAATTTAAGGAAGTATTTTTTCACAGAGAGGGTTGTGGATGTATGGAACGGCCTTCCAGAGGAGGTTGTGGAGTCAAAAACAGCAGTGGAATTCAAGCATGCATGGGACAGTCATAAGGCAATTCTAGGGGGTGGGGGTAGGAAGAAGTAGGCTGCTGGTTAACTAGGATCTGCAGCTTATCCATCAGGTAAGGAAATGAGCAGACTGGGTGGGCCAAGCGGTCCTTATCTGCCATCAAATTCTATGTTTCTATGTTTCTAAGAGAAAAGGCAGGTTATTACACAGAGGTGAGAGGTCATAAATGCTCACATGAAGCCTCTGTGAGGAGGGTACAGCATGAGATCAAAGAAAGTGTAATTTGAAACTTGAGTTATGCTAAGGTTGCAGAATTAATACTTGAAATTACATCCTGTGGTTGTATAGAAATATATATTTTTTAGATATTTTGACAGAGGAGGAGCTGGATGACCTTATCCAAAAGGGGTTAGAAAATACAGCTTGTAAAGATTATTCTTTTTCACTACAGAGGACACTTTTAGCTGACTCTGACCAAGATAATATCTGAACACTGAAAACAGGCATATAGAAAGCTAGACAAAATCTAGATATTGTTGTAGGAATTGCACTATTTTAAACCTTGTTTTGTTTAAAGATATGTATGTCTTGGGATAGAAGAGTTCTGTACTGTATGTTTGAAATATTATTATATATTTTAGTAAAAAACTCTAATTTTAGAAAAAACGTGGTCTGTCTTTGAATTGCTTTCTTTTGCTAAGAAATATTTATGGTTATAGCAGACAGCAGACATAGCTTGTATGGTGGTACCAAACTGGAAAGAGAAGCGTTTTAAATCTGAGGTCTTTATTAAAGTTTTAAAGGGTTCATTTCTGCACGCCTGGTTAGGTGCCCATAGGCAAAGATATCTGGCCCCCCGAAGACAGATATATCTGAGCCTGTGCATTGGGTATGCTAGCAAGAGGTTAACAGTTTAAATCCCTCCAGAACTGGAGACCAAAGATTGAGCCAAACTCACAAAAACGGACAAGAGGGTTACCTTGTCTGTTACAATGTTCACAAGACTGCACTCAGAGGTTGGCACTTTGGGAGTAGAGGGCCTGACCTGCTGAGTGAATTTGTGACAGATTGTTGGCAGCGGTGGGATTAATTTTGGTATCACAAGCTAATTGTTCTCTGTCAGCTGAGACTGTAGGCTCTCTTACAAAGAAAGAAAAAAGCTGAGTTTTATATTAAAAAGGAAACAGAACCATATATCAGTTGGCTTACAGTCATGTTCCTACCCATTTTATTTTTTTTCTAAAGTGCAAAGTCAGAGTAACAGTAGTTAGGAAAGATGGAGTCCTAGTACAGCAGGCACAGTGAAGAACAGTTAAAACAGTTGTGTGAGGACTGAGGAGTCCTGTTTGAGGTGAAAGCCAGTAAGCAGAAGCTCATAGAGGTCCTGATGGTAGCAGATACCCAGAGCAAGGAGTCACAGACAGTGACTGAAAGGGACCAGGCCTCGAGTGTGGCAGAACTAGTGGCCAGTGAGGGGTCCCGAGCCGATGAGGCAGACAGCAGGGCCACTGTCAGTGAAGGGCCACAGCAGCAGGGGAAGGTCACCAGTACCCTGAATCCAGAGGTACTCGAGCTGCAAATTGAGTTGCGGAGGAGAGAACTGGAGGCAGAGCGACAACAGAGGGAAGCGGACCATAAGGCAGAGCGACAACAGAGGGAGGCAGACCATAAGGAATGTGAGCACCAGCGAGAGGCAGAGGAGAAGAGAGAGTGAGAATGCAGAGAGGCAGAGGAGAGAAGAGTGGAGCGCCAGTGGCAACACGAACTGGAGAAGCTAAGACTCCAACCAGCGGCACCAGGGCAGGTAAGTGGCTTGGGTTTAACTGGGACTGCAGGACTGGGTTACAAATTGAACTCTAAATTAATAGCTGAGTTTAAAGACAGACGCTTTTTTAAATTCTTTTGAAAAAGTTTGTATTCAGGCTAAAATTCCTAGAGAGTCCTGGAGCTTCCAGCTATCCCCGCTACTTACTGGAAAAGCTCGGGATGCATTGGGTCAAATGAACAACGAAGACAGTGATGATTACAGCAAATAAAAAGCTGCACTACTAAAAAAGTTTGAATTAACTGCTGAATCATACAGAGCTAAATTCTGTAAGTTCAAGAGAAGCCCTGATATGAGCTATGAGGAGCTAGCCACGAAACAACATCAGTTTTTAAAGTGTTGGTGGGAAGGAATTGAGGCAAACACTGCTGATAAAATTGAAAATGTGATTTTATTAGAACAGTTTTATTGGGCATGCCCAGCAGAGTTAAAAACCTGGTTAGAGGACCGAGATCCAAAAACAGTGCAGGAGGCTGCTGAACTCTTGGACCGATATGCCAAGAGCAGACCTGCTCTAAGAATGAATGGGGCAGGTGTGGCAGTGCAGAAAGGGAAAAGCGCACCTTCAGGGCAGCTTAAACCCTCACTGCCTCCACCAAAACCAGTTAGCCCCAGGTTTCAAAGAAAAGATTTCTCTGAAGTAAGAAATGTTTGTTGGTTATATAAAAAAACTGGGCACATTGCCATACAGTGTCCAAGAAGGGCAAGCAATACTACGCAAAGTAGTACCAGAAAGGAAGTGGGTTGTTTGTGTGTCCCTGGAAGCATGCCAGTGAACATGAGGGAACACATGCACCCAGTCATGGTAAATAGTGTACAGACACAGGGGTTAAGGGACACAGGGGCATCCCTGACATTGGTAAAAGGGGATCTGGTACAGTCTGGTCAGCTTATACCCAATAAATACGTGTCTGTACAGGACTTCGCGAGTGAAGAGAAAACATTGCCACTGGCCAGTGTTCTCCTGGACTGGGGTGAAAAAGGGGGAACTGTGCAACAGGTGGCTGTAGCTAACACATTAGCAGTGGATGTGATCCTGGGTAACAATCTCCAGCAGGGGGTGATATGTGCAATTACCTGTAGCCAAGCAGCCAGGGAAAATTGTAGTTCTCTGAGTCCCCCAGAAACCATTGGGGAAGATACTGAGAGGCTGGTTCCCCAGCCTGAGTCTCCAGAGGGGGAGACTGATAAAAAGGGGGTAGAAATTTCCCCAGTAGCAAGTAACCACCCAGCTACAGAGGGTTACTCCAAAGAGGGAGGGGTGACCCCTTGTTAGAGGGTAGGGATTGACAGTGATCCTGACAGCCCTGATGCTAGTGCTAGGGACCCTAGTTTAGTGACTGAAGGGGACCTGTTCCATGCCTTGGGAAGGTGTGAGGGGTTCACAGCTGCTCAGAGAAGTGACCCTAGTTTAGAGAAGCTGAGGGCTTGGGCAGACTCAGATGGTGCACAGGGAGGTGACGGCAGACATAGGGTTTATTGGGAAAATGGACTTATGTATACACAGGCAGTACAGACAGAGGGAGAGACGCTAGGCAGGCAGCTTGTCATTCTCCAGGGATATCGTGAGCAGTTGCTCAAGGTTGCCCAAGATATTCCCTTGTCTGGTCATCTGGGAATTGCACGCACAATGCAGCTGTTGGCCCAGAATTTCTACTGGCCTAACTTCACCCAACAGGTAAAGGAGTATTGCAGGTCTTGTCACCGGTGCCAAGAAATAGGGAAGGCGGGCAAGAAAACCCAAGCCACCCTGATCCCCTTGCCCATAGTGGAGGAGTCATTCCAGAGAGTGGGAATGGATATTGTGGGGCCTTTAAATACTCCCAGCTCCTAAGAGAAGAGATTCATCCTGACTGTGGTGGATTATGCCACCCAGTACCCAGAGGCAGTTGCCCTATCCTCTCTGAGGACAGACAAAGTGGCAGATGCCTTACTTGGGATTTTCTCCCGTGTTGGATTTCTGCAGGAGGTAATCACCGATTGAGGGGGTTCCTTCATGTCGGACCTGATGAAATGTTTATGGGGGAAGTATGGGGTGGTGCAGAGATGCATGACACCGTATCACCCACAAGCCAGTGGACTTGTGGAATGTTTCAATGGTACCCTAAAGTCAATGCTCTGGGCGTTTGTTGAACAGCAAGGGAGGGACTGGGAGAAATACCTTCCCCACCTGTTGTTTGCATACAGGGAGGTGCCCCAAGAGTTGACAGGATTTTCCCCCTTCGAACTCTTATATGGACGCCAGGTATGTGGGTCCCTAGACTTGTCCTGGGAGGACTGGGAAGGCAAGCATGCCACCCAGGGAACTCCCATTGTGGATTATGTCCTTAGGTTTAGGGAAAGGCTGAAGGAGCTCATGGGGACAGCCCAGAGCAACCTGGCAGCTGCCCAACAGAAACAAAAGTTATGGTATGACCGCAGAGCCAGAGCTTCCTCATACATGGTGGGTCAGGAAGTCATGGTCCTTATTCCCGTCCAGAAAGACAAGCTGCAAGCTGAGTGGGCAGGACTGTACAAAGTGGTTAGGAAGGTAAATGATGTATACTACATTATGGAGTTACTTTACAGAAGACAGACTGAAAGGATGTACCATGTCAGCATGATGAAGCCATGTGGAAATAGGGCTGACATGCTGTTCGTAGTGTGTAGTCACGGGGAAGGGATGGACGAAGGAGACTCCCTTGTGGACTTGCTGGAAGAGAGTAAGCAGGAGTCCTCTGTGGAGGCTGTAAAATTGTCTCCCCAGCTGAATCCGGACCAGGTCCAGAAAGTAAGGGAGGTTTTAGCAGACTTTGCCTCCTTGTTTAGTGCCAAGCCTGGACTAACCCCCTTAGCGACGCATGATGTGGAGACAGGGACACAAACACCCATACGGCGGACAGCATATCAGGTGTCAGAGGCTGTCCAAAAGGATATTAGGAGGGAAGTGGAGGAGATGCTGGATTTAGGGGTAATCCAGAGATCCCAGAGCCCATGGGCCTCTCCCGTAGTCATTGTGCCCAAGCCAGATGGCTCTACTCATTTCTGTGTGGACTATCGTGGACTGAATGCAGTCACAATGTCCGACGCCCACCCGATGCCCCGGACAGACTAACTCCTGGACAAGTTGGGAGGGGCGACCTACCTTATGACTACTGACCTGACCAAGAGGTATTGGCACGTAGAATTGACAGACAAAGCTAGGGAGAGGTCGGCCTTCATCACTCCAATAGGCTTATTTGAGTTTAAAGTAATGCCTTTCGGAATGAAGAATGCCCCGGCCACTTTCCAAAGGTTGATGAACCAGGTGTTGAATGGTGCTGAGGAGTACGCTGTAGCATACTTGGATGACATTACCATCTTCAGTACCAGCTGGGAGGAACACCTTTCACACCTTAGGGAAGTGCTGGGTAGGATACAGAGGGCCGGGCTCACTGTCAAAGCCGAGAAGTGCCAGGCGGCCATGGGGGAAGTGGCATACCTTGGGCATGTGATAGGCCGGGGACAGCTCTGTCCTAACCAAATAAAGATAGAGGTGATTCAGGCATGGCCCAGACCCGAAACCCAGAAGCAGGTCAGGAGCTTTCTAGGGACAGCAGGGTACTACAGGAAATTTGTACCCAATTACAGTGCCATGGCTGCTCCCCTATGTGACCTGACAAAGAAAAAAATGCCAAAGAAAATTACCTGGGGCACAGCCTGTGAGGAAGCCTTTCCCAGACTGAAGGAGGCGCTGTGCAGTGCTCCTGTTTTGACAAGTTTGGACTATAGCAAAATCTTTATAGTCCAGACGGACGCCTCAGATGTAGGTATTGGGGCAGTACTTAGCCAGACGTCTAGCCAAGGGACAGACCACCCGGTGGCATTCCTGAGTCAGAAGCTGCTCCCCAGGGAGCAAGTGTACTCCACGGTGGAAAAGGAAAGTCTTGCCATAGTGTGGGCCCTGAAGAAATTTGAGCCATACTTGTATGGGCAGCATTTTGTGGTGCAGACTGACCACAACCCCCTGGTTTGGCTGAGGCAGATGGGAAAGAGCAATGGCAGACTACTAAGATGGAGTCTTGCTTTACAAGGGTATGATCTAAAAATTGTACATAGGGCTGGAGCGAAGAACAAGAGCTCCGATGGGCTGTCTAGGGTCTATGAGGAGTGAACTGATTTGGGAAGCTCATCTCATGTAGGGGATAGATCCCCCAAATTCAGTCTAGGTGGGGAGGAGTGTGACGTAGACAGCCCGTTCTGAGTGCTGTATAATATTTTTTTATATAAACGGTATTAATGAATGGCTCTGCTGAAAAAATCAAATGCTCTAGGAATGACCTAACTCATCTCCCCCCCCCCCCCAGATTTCAGCTCACAGCTGCAGGCCAAGAGAACTGCTGACAGCGTGTATCACTCACACTCAGTTTTTTGAGACAATGTGTTACCTGGACGACTTTAATCAAGGATCCTGTTTCTCTGAGTTAATTACAGAGTTGTTTTGGGTTAACTTTGTTAAGAGGGAAAATCATAAAAAAGGTTTATGATGTTGAAGAGAAAAGACAGGTTATTACACAGAGGTGAGAGGTCATAAATGCTCACATGAAGCCTCTGTGAGGAGGGTAAGGCATGAGATCAAAGAAAGTGTCATTTGAAACTTGAGTTATGCTAAAGTTGCAGAATTAATACTTGAAATTACATCCTGTGGTTGTATAGAAATATATATTTTTTAGATATTTTGACAGAGGAGGAGTTGGATGACCTCATCCAAAAGGGGCTGGCAAATACAGCTTGTAAAGATTATTCTTTTTCACTACAGAGGACACTTTTAGCTGACTCTGACCAAGATAACATCTGAGCACTGAAAACAGGTATTTAGAAAGCTAGACAAAATCTAAATATTGTTGTAGGAATTGCACTATTTTAAACCTTGTTTTGTTTAAAGATATGTATGTCTTGAGATATAAGAGTTCTGCATTGTATGTTTGATGTATTATTATATATTTTAGTAAAAAACTCTAATTTTAGAGAAAACCTGGTTTGTCTTTGAATTGATTTCTTTTGCTAAGAAATATTTATGGTTATAGCAGACAGCAGACATAGCTTGCATGGTGGTACCAAACTGGAAAGAGAAGCGTTTTAAATCTGAGGTCTTTATTAAAGTTTTAAAGGGTTCATTTCTGCACGCCTGGTTAGGTGCCCTTAGGCAAAGATATCTGGCCCCCTGAAGACAGACATATCTGAGCCTGTGCATTGGGTATGCTAGCAAGAGGTTAACAGTTTGAATCCCTCCAGAACTGGAGACCAAAGGTTGATCCGAACTCACAAAAACAGACAAGAGGGTTACCTTGTCTGTTACAGTGTTCACAGGACTGCGCTCAGAGGTTGGCACTTTGGGAGTAGAGGGCCTGACCTGCTGAGTGAATTTGTGACACTCACTAGTTCCAGAGTCTGTTGGTCTGGGAGTAGTTTAAACCGGGCTGTTGTGCTGGGATAATGGCCTGGCTGAAACTAGCTCTTGACCAGTCAGGATTCAGCATTCTTGGTACTCATTTCATAATGCCCAAATGGGACTATTTATTTCCTTGTAAAGATTTATTCTAAATTTTTTATATCCTTTTTGGCAAATAAAATACAGATTTCAATAATTTATTTATTTATGTATACAGTACTAGTAGGGATCCATTTCATAATCACAACAAGGCACTCCAGGGGGTGCATTATGGTGGGCTAACGGCCCTTCTAGGGTGGTGGAAGCACTCAGCTTCACCTCATGCTTCAATCCACCCGAGGTGGGCTGTTATCCCACCATAATGCCCCCCCATTGTGCCTTATTGCTTAATTGAATGCTTTTTAAGGTAACAACTCAAATAGACTCAAACCATTATTCACTGCTGATAAAGGGGTATTGCCTAAGGAGAGTCAAATTACACCTTTTTATTTTAGAAAATTATTATTAAGGAAGAAATGAAATATTTAAAAATGTGAAGAAAAAGATTAGAATAGGTTGTGATGGTCTTGATTTTAAATTCATCTAGGTAGTCCCCCTTATTAATCTGTCCCTTGTGACACAGAAGGTACTGGATCTCTGGAAGCAGGCTTTGGTGATCCCTGTTCACAAGGGTAATAGTATGGCCCAAACTGGTAGCTATAGACCAATCTCTGTCCTTCCCCTCTTGTTCAAGGTGCTTGAGTGTACTGGACATTACCAGATGATTGAATATATTGAGAAGTTTTTATGCACAGACTGTCGTGAAGCATGGCTTTCACAGAGGAAACAGTATAATTACATAATTGATTGAATTCTTCATGCAATGTTACCTAGCGCTTGGATAGGGGAGTTAGCGAGGGTGGTCTATGTTGATTTCTATCCTTCCTCCCTTGTCTAAGGCACTTAAGCACATTCTGCATGACCAGATGACATTGAGAAGTTTAATGCGCAGACTGTGGCACAGCATGGTTTTACAGAAGCCATGGTTGCCATAGGGGTCCTCAAAGTTTTATCCTGGACTCCCTATTAGTTTTAAATAATTTACCTGATGGCTGTATGTATACGAGAATGATAGTTTATGTGGCTGATCCATTCATTTCACTCATTTTATTATTTACCCTGGAAGGCAAGTAGAGCAAATTGCCTGTAAACTCCAGATCACTGATCTCCGATCACCTCCAAGAAGATTTTCACTCTGTCTAGAGGTGGTTTCTTAAGAATAAATTGCTATTAAAGGAGATGAGAAAGTTGTGGTTATTGGCACTGACAGCAGTTAGTGGTGTTCCTATTTACAGCAATGAAATTCATGCCTCCAAATGATCTATAGTTAACTGTACCTAAATAAACTTGGATGTGGAAAACGTGTTTTCATTTGCTTTCTTTTTATGGATAACATCCTGCACAGTGTTCTTCATGGAACCAGTAATTAGAAGTTTTTGCCATGTCAGGATTTGTGTACAAAATGCTCAGCATGAGCTGCTGATGGTGAGCTGTCAATGGATAAGCACAATGCTCAGAGTTCTGCACACAGCCCGTGACATACATAGAGAATACTGGATGGGCAACTATTGACAACCAGTGTGTTCTGCCACAGAGGGGTTCTGGTTCCCTCTGACCTCGAGAGTGCAGCTCCAGAGGTCCGTGGGATTCAGAAGCCCAAGGTGACAGAACACACTGTTTATGCACAAACTTGTTCTTTCTGTATTTTTTATAGTGTATAGTATTGTGCTAAATGTGTGCATTGTGTTTTTTTCTCTTTCACAGTGAAACTGACTTGTGCAGTCTCTAGAGGTTCTAGAATACTGTTCTACCATAGAAGGGTACAATTTATTCCATGACCTTTGAACTGTGGCACAACAGCATTTTGAAAAGGATGGATTTCTATATAGAACAATGCTCTACTATACACTATAGTACTTTAAACTCCAGGGCACTGGTTCCATGAAGAGAACTGTAACAGAATGTTGCCCATAAAAAAAATCAAAATACAGTTTTCAACATCACTTTTTCTTCTGGCACAGTTTAATATTGATCATTTAGGGGTATACATAGGATTTCTGCAAATGGGAACATTATAAACAGCTTCCAAGTAGAAATCATTTCCTGTCCTCTTTAAATACCAGGAAGACAAAGACAGCGCTCTTTGGGAGCAGAAGGTGATTTACTGGACATGAAACACTGTCCATAAAACAACTGGGATTATCCAGTAGATCAGATCGTGCCTTTCAGATATTTCAATCTGGTCCTAGATTGTACATTGACATACAGTGAACATGTTGCTTCAATCATTAAAATAATTAATACTTGCTTTACTACATTATACAACACCATATACTTTATTCTATAGAAGCTGGTCAAATGGCAGTAAATACTTTTATATTCCCTATGCTTGATTATGGTCTGGTTGTATATTCTGGTGTAGGGGACAGTGCTATGTTAAGGATAACTACTTTACTAAACAAAGCTTGTAGATTTGGTACTTAACAACTATGTTAACACAGATCATTATCTTGCCTCTTGATTTATGGTTGCATACATTTCTACGATTTTGGACTTGGAAAATGTTGTGCTAAAGTGTTCCTAAACATATGCTTGCTATGATAACCAGATTTAATCTTTCCAAGGGACATAACATTACCAGGGCACAGGTACATTCTAAATGTGTCCTTCTATTACAAAGGACGAAAATCAGGCAATAGTCTTTGTCATACAGGAAGGCAAAAGCTTGGAATGCTAGTCCAAGTAGCACTACTTGCATTGACCAGTTTTCTATTTTTCATTCATTTCTGGTTACATTTTTGAGCAGAAATAGGATATGTCACTGTTACTTACTCAAATGTTATTGTCTCTTGTTGATGTTTGACAAATTACTTATGTGTGCATAAATTTGTCAGCTGTATCTTGATCTACAGCATGATGCCAATGAAAAGAGGCATAGATGCTTGTAGGCCTTGCCTATTTAAAAAAACTTGAATTTTCATGTCACTCCAAGGCAATTTTCCCATGTTTTCCTGTAGAATGCATTATTTTCCATGGAAGCTGAATTGCTGTGTTTTATTGGGTAACCAAATCATCTATGGGAACAATTTTCCAATGGCCTGCACCATTTCCCTATAAAATACAAGTATCCCTGTAGATCTTGAGCCCTTGGCTGCCATCAGCCAGTATTTTAGTTTGACATAGCCTACCTTTCTTTGTCTTATCCTGCTCTTTTCTTCTTTCCGTCTGCTTGATTTTGGTATCTGACTTTGGCAAACAGCACAGTTTCGAGGCTAACCATACCAGACACTGTGGAGGGGCCTTTTGTAGGACTGTTGGCTTCACAATGGCAAACAACAGCACCGTCTCCACTACGCTGAGCACTAGGAAGGCCATGCACACCACGAAATAGATTCCTAACACCAGGAAAACAAAAACAGGCTTTAATTTGTGTTCAAGAACCCCAAACCATTTTTATTCACTCCCTAAGGCCCCATGATCAATACTGTGTGGACCACCTACTAAAGCTGGATTAACTTACCCATCATGGGTGTGGTATCCTTGAATGGGGGAAGGATGTCATTGACCAAAACCAGGAAGACAGTGTATCCGAAGAGCAGAGTTATCTTGAAGGGGATCCGCTCGCCGTTCTCTGGTGGGATAAAGAACCCTGTGATGTCGATGACCATGACTAAGGCACTGGGGATGATGAGATTCACCACATAGAAAAGGGGGTGTCTGCGGATTGAAACCTGCACCAGATAAGACAAGAGCCGTGAAAGCCTTTAAGTGTTCTACTTGATGTCTCCCATAACCACCCTGCCTCCCGCAGTCAGATCAGCATGCAACCTCTTCCACTAGAAGGCAATGCAGCACCAGCCAAACAGGCCAGTCACAAAAGACTGGATACTGAAGACAGCACACTGAACCATAAAACAGGAGATCCCAGCCTTGATCCCACTACTGCCCCTGGAGGCAACACATCTCCAGCCACACAGGCTAGTCAACAAAAACTGGATACTGAGGCTAGCATGGCCTGTTGGTTAGAGCACTGAACCATAAAACTGGAGATACCAGACTTGATCCCACTGCTGCCAAAGGAGGCAGTGTAGCTCCAGCCACAAAGGTCAGCAATCAAAGACTTGATACCGAAGCTAGCATGGCCTGGTGGCTACAGCACTGAATCATAAAACAGGAGATCCCAAACAAAATCCCACTGCTGTCATTGAATCAGAGTGTGACCCTTGAGCAAGTCACATGATCATCTTGTATCTCAGTCCATTCTCTGAGCTATAACACCGGACAAAACAGGATCACCAGCTGACAATGACATCTCAGTTGGGCTGTCCTTGATAACCAAAATCGTAAATAAATAGATAAATAAATCACAAAGGCAATATATGACAGACAGGAAGAAGCACCAAGCAAGGGACAGAGGGAAATAATAATTTATTTTTATTCATGAGAAACACTATTGCTTCATGGACTCATTTACAGTACAATTATTTCCAATGGATCATTCCCAGTTGTGTCCTGGGAGCACAGGACAGTTATGTGACTTGCTTAGGGTTACACAGTATGCAAGCAGGTGCTGTGGGATTCAAACCCAGGTCCTCTGGATGCACCAATCTTATTCACAGCTCATTATGCTAACCTGTAGGCTATACTTCCAGTCCACAGAGCCATTAGCAAGATAGTCTAGGAGACTGGGCCAGAACTGAACAAGGGTTTGAGCTCCCTTCTGTATAACAAGTATAAACTTTACAAAAAGGGTAATTTGAGAAGAAAGCCTGCATAGCATAGCATTCCCCAGCAGGGACCTGAATTTCTCTCGGCAGGTTTAAGGGGCCCAGAATTTCTCTAGGCAGGACTGAGACGCCCAGAATTCCTTTAGGTAGGCCTGAGGGTCCTAGAATTCCTCAATCAGTACTCAGGGGCTCATATGTTTGAGGGGTGGGCACTATAGTCTAGTGGTTAAGAGCACTGAGCTGCAAACCTAGAGAACTGGATTTGAATCCCACAGCCACCACTTGCATATTGTGTGACCATAAGCACATCAATTAACTTTGCAGTGCTCCCAGGATGCACCTGGAAACAAGCCTCATATTAGTGTGTCTTTCCAGGCCAAAAACTGTAAAATAAAAAATAAATAAAAATAAAAAATAATTTCTCAGGCAGGACTGAGGGACCCAAATTTCTCTAGGCATTACTGAGGGGCCCAGGATTTTTCTAGGTAGGACTGAGGTGCCCATCATTTTTCAAGGCAGGCAGAGGGGCCTGACATTTCTCTAGGGAGGCCCAAGAGACTCGCAATTTGTCTAGATGGGACTGAGGTGCCACAACCTTATCTAAGCAGGCCTGAGAGGCAAGGGCTTTCTTTTGGCAGGACTGAGGGGCCCAGCATTTCTCTAAGGAGGACTAAAAGCCTGAAATTTTTCTTAGCAGGCCTCAGGTGCCTAGAAATTCACTTGCCAGGTGTTTTATATGAGAAACAGGTAGCCTGTACAGCAGCACCATCTAGAGGTGAGAGTTACAAATGACAGAGTCCTACAGTGCAAAGAAATAGTAACAGGGGTGTGAACCCTGTTGATGGTTCTTGAAATTGCCATGTATGACAGTCAAAGACTCCCTTTAACCACCCAGTTAGTAGGAATTTCCTTTTATCTGACTGGTTAAAGCTGTTCCTTCTAGACTCTGGTTTGATTTTCAGGAATGGCTCGAGGCATTCAGCAATTAGTTTGCATCATGCTCCTTTGGCACCTGCCACCCCCCTCCTCCCTCCCTGAACTCACAGTCCCATGAGTTTCCCTTACAGTCACTACTAATGCAGGCTGCCTGACCATGCCCCCTCACACCCCACCATTTACTCTAGCATGTCTTCTCTGCTCAGCCTCCCCTCACCCCACCATTTCTCCATATACCTTATCGCCCTTCTTCCCCCACCCTTCACCTCCACTGCAGTACGTGCGTCTCTCTTGTACCTCCTTTCTTCACCCCACTGCCAGTTATCCATGTCCCTCTGAACTACTGACAAGGCACTTTGTGACTGCTTATTCCCACCCCCCTCATAAAGTGTTTTTCTTGTTATTTTAACTTGTACCTGTGTTTTGAGTTATTCTGTGAGTTCTGAATCCAAGCTGCACTGTTCATTGTAATGTACCTTTGCTTTCTCCTGTTGTATTTTGATTTGCAGTCTGTGATGTGGAACCTTTGTAAAAGAGCTTGCGCTCAAAGGTATTTTCTGAATCATTAAATAAACAAATAAATACATCTGCTCATGTAGAAGGGACAGACATAACATCATGATGATCCACAGTGAGGGAAAAGGTCTAGAGGGAAGAGGTGGAAGGTGTGAGCAAACAGCAAAGGGTGGAGAGGGAGAGGAACACATAACAAGGGTAGGCTGAGGCACACACAGAGGAGAGAAATGTGAAGAAAAGATGAGAGGAAAGGGAAGAAAAGTCAGATTCTAGGTGGAGGGTGGTGTCTCTGAATGTGCAGAGACTTAGAGCAAAATGGATGACCTGCAGGCGCTATTAGCAGACAGAATGGTGGACACAGTGGCAGTAACCGAGACTTGGGCAACACCACACCACGACTGGGACCTTTCAATCCCTGGATATAAACTATACAGAAGGGACAGGGTAGTCAGGAAGGGGGAAGGGTGGCAGTTTACATGAGTGATGGAATAACTTGCATGAGGGAGGAGTCTGAGGAAGGGAAGGTGGAGGCATTATGGGTTCAGTTACAGTCCAATAGAGGGAGACAGGTGAGACTGGGGGTTGTTTACAGACCGCCCAACCAGGATGAGGAGAGGGACAGGGAACTGAGCTCATGAATAATGGAAACTGTAAGTAAAGGACAGGTGGTAACTGTGAGGGACTTCAACCTGCCCAAGGTGCACTAGAGTGTACCATCCATAGCATGTGCTAAGAGTCAGGTGATCCGGGAAGGACTGCAAAGTGGATCAGTCCCATAACCCCAGTGGAGGGATGCCTTTCCTATCTTTTTTTTTCTACTGAAATCTGTTGCACAACAGTATCTTCCTGTATATACTATACTTCACCTTTTTCTGTCCCTGGCATAGGTTGGCCACCTGCATCAGTCTTTTCTATCTCTCACTAAATCTTTTTTCCTATTGCCTTTATTTTTAATTTCTATATATCCATCCCTCACCAAGAACTCCCAAAAATAATGCACCAGGTTAAGGCCAGCTGGCAGGAATAATATAAGGTGCATTTATGGCATTAAATGCCAAAGATATAAAGTGTCATTAAGTATATAAGGTGCTGGTTGAATAAAGTGCATAGAGTGCATTTTGTGCCATATTGGCACACTGGGTCGACTCGGAAGTGCTGTTTAGAACAGCGCTATTGTGGAAACGCTATTCTGACCAGGTATGCAACCAAGGGTGGTAAGGGAAATGTCTAAAGAGTCAGCAGAGCCAATGGCAGGCCTATTTAATAGTTCACTGGAGTCAGGTGTGGTACCGCAAGACTGGAGAACAGCATATGTGGTGCCCCTCAACAAAAGCAGTCCCAAGGATGATCCAGGGAATTACAGACCAGCCAGTCTGACCTCAATGATGTGCAGACTCATGGAAACCATACTTAAGGGAAGGTAAGTAGAATATCTAGAGGAGCATGGTCCCCAGAATGTGAGGCAGCACAAGTTCATGGGGGTGGGGGGAAGGAGATCATGTCAAATGAATCTGATAGACTTCTTTCACTGGGTCACTAAGACAGGAGACAGGAGCCAAACTGTAGATATCCTCTATCTGGATTTCAGCAAGGTCTTTGAATCTGTGCTCCACAGAAGGTTGATCAGGAAGTCATCAGATGTGAGGGTTGGGGGAAAGATGACCAGATGGGCAGAAAAGAGGCTAAGGGACAGAACGTAGAGGATGGTTGTGGGAGGAGGGTTATCTGGCACCAGAGAGGTCACCAGTGGAATCCCACAGGGATCAGTGCTGGGGCCGGTGTTGTTCAATGTCTTCATCAGTGACATTGGAGATGGCATTAAGGGTAAAATGTACCTATTCGAGGACAACACCAAGCTCTGTGGGAGAGTGGACAAGCTGAAGGGATACAGGACCAATAGGACAATCTGGGAAAGCTGAGGAGGTGGTCCGGGATCTAGCAGCATGGCTTCAATGCTAAGAAGTTGTCACCATTGTCACTATTGCAAAGGAGCACAAGGGGTCATAGCCCAAATTAGCTCCTATAATTCGTTATAGAATGTAAGTGTACCACCATTAGTTAAAAACTTGTCCAGCCTTGTTTTAAATATCTCTTTACTTTCACTGATGGCAACATACTCTGGTAAAACATTCCACAAATTCACCATCCGCTCAGTGTAGAAGTACTTCCTTTTGTTTCCCCTGAATCTCCCTCCAACCAACTGCAATACATGTCCTCTAGTTTTTGATTCGTAGACAGGGCGCGAAGGTCACACTAAGTAGACCATGCCTTATAACCCTTGGCTGTGCCACAGATCACACAGTCTGAACTACACCACAAGAGGGGATGTGGGGTAAAGTGCAGCGGATGACAGGTCCCGGGGAAGTGAACACTCAGGTACTGATGCACTGTTCGCGAGGGGATGGGTGTATTGGCTGTGGCATTGGAAAGGGGATGGGTGTATTTGCTGCTAATTTGGCATTCTAATAACAGGGAGAAGGATGTGTGTATTTGCTGCTGATTGGGGGCCTGCTTCCTGCTACACACCCTGCTAGTGAAGTGGCTGCTGGAGAGGGGAAGCACCAGAGTCTAAGAGGAGTGGAAGGAATGGAGAGGACAGAAGCTGCTATCAGGGCAGTGTTTTTTTTTTTTTGTATTTTCTGTTTATGTGCCTCACCTGGTATCCCTGTCCAGCCACTCCTTCGGAGCACTGAGGTCCCTGACTCCCTCCCGATCCCTACCGCCATCCACTAGCTCCAACTGCAGCTTTCCTGGGTAGTCTGATGTATCTCAATGTTGGGAGGGTCCCTCTCTTCCGGGGGGGAGTGCCTTACCGGCCAACTTCGCATCCCAGTGCTGTGGGACTGATTCGGGCTGACTCCGAAGCTTTGTGGCGGCAGGAGCTGGCACTTGTCATCTGGTTGGACAAGGAGCACATTTTCTAATTTTCTGCCCGACCCACCACAGTTCTTGGACTTTCGTGAGTGCAGGCGACCTCAGGCAGGGACAGGCAGGGGGCATGTAGAGGCAGCACGCCCTCCAAGCATGGCACCCAATTTGCCTGCAGGTGCCAAGGCTAGTCCCACCCTCCAGGAGGGAAGCATCCAATGGATGCTTGTAAATCCCCCTTCCTGCCAGTCTCCACTCCTGGTACCCGGGCTCGCGGCGTGGACCTGGGTTGCCAGCATGCCGAGCGAACCCCTTCACTCGGCGCCATGGAGCCAGTCATGGCAGTATTTTTTTAAATTATTTCTTTACTTTCGCGTTCAGGCTGTGGTAACTGTTGGTCAAAATTTATTATACTATGGACAAGAGTTTGTTTGGAGGGGAAGTGGTGTTTGCAACCGGGAGAGGAAGGCCCGAGGCTTGACTCTGGGGATCAGGACTGATTGTCTCTGGAGAGGAGAAGCATATCCCACCCTCCTCCCCAACTCACCCTGTCTGAGCTGATCCACATTTATAGGGTGGGGAACACAATCCACCCATGACCACTAACACACAGAGCATCTGGGAGGAATAAGAAAGAGGAAAAAGTTATAAAGAAAAAAAAAACTGTCTACGGCTAAGACACAGCAGTGAGAAGGGAGACTGGAATGGGGGTAAATGAGGGGTGCTCTAGTTAAATGGAGGAGCCATGGGGGACAGGACAAGATGGATCAAAGGGGTGGAGTAAGAAGGGGGAGAAGAACAGAGGTAGGGCATGAAGAGATGAAGGAAGGGTAGTAGGTTGCAATGACTGCGAATAGCCATCTCTTTATTGCATGGAGGGTGGGTGGGTGGGTGCTTGGTATGCAGCCAGCTTAGGCAGCTAAGGAGGAGATTCCATGGCTGAGAGGAAAGCTGTAGAGAGGGCAGAGAGGATCTGGGGGACAGCTGGAGTCAAGAGGCCATGAAGAGCTTACGCAGATGGCCTAGCAGACAGGGCAGAGGACAAAACAAGATAAAAGCACCGTATCAGCAGGTATCAAAGGAAGCGGAGCCAGGGAACTGGACAGTAGTTAGGAACCAGAAAAAAAGTAAGCCATGGGCAGGGCAGAAGTGGAAGGCAAAAGACAGAATGACAGGGATGACTAAGGGCGTGGCCAGGGAGAGGAGTAATAGATACACATTGCTGACAAGCCCAGAGGATCAGGATCAAGGGGAGTTTAGAGAGGGGATGGGGGGATGCAAACAGCAGGATGGCCAGTCTGAAAGAAAGAGACAGCCGAGGGCGGGGAGAACATACTGTATGCAGCAAGGAAGATACTAAGGTGGTTGGAAGAGGAAAAGGCCAGGGACAATGTGAGAATAGGGGGAGTGGGGGGAGAGAAGGGGTGAGGAGGTTGCTTCAGACAGAGGTGTAGGGGGGTGGGTGAACACAGGGACAACAGGTGGAAAGGGGGATGAGGTTAAGCCAACTGGTGAGTATAGAAGGGAGAGCAGCAAACAAGGAAGCGGAGAAGGTAGGAGAAAACAGTGACATGAGGAGCAAGGATATTGTGGAGGAAGGGGACCAGGACAGTGGGAAACATAAGAGAGGAGACCATGAAGGGAGAGGTAGGGTTATAGTTTTGGGGGACTCCATTTTTAGGAGGTGAGATGGGGAGGCAAGAACACCAGAAAGGGTCACATATAGGTGGTGTGCATGCCAGGCACGACAGCAGGAAAGGTGGGGCAGTTTCTTTTGAAGTGCATGGAGAGTGAAAGGGAGAAATCTCACATTGTGGTGCACCTGGGCATGAATTACTTGGTAGGGGACACAGTCAGGGAAGTACAAGAGAGATTTAGGGAGGTGGGGGGGGGTTGGAAGACAGAGTAAGTCTCCAGGACAGGGAGGCCAATAGGCCTCCCCCCCCCCAAACCAGAAGAAAAGGAGAAAGGGAGAGTTCAGACTACGGGGGAGCAGGAAATAGAAGCAGTCCAGAGAGGGGAGCAGAAGAGAGGTGAGCAAACTGGAGGGTGGTCTCCTTGAATGAAAGAAGCCTGAGGAACAAGGCTGCTGAGTTGCCGGCGATGATGGTAGAAGGAGATGTGGACATGGTGACCAACACTGAAATGTGAGCCACCCAGTACCATGACTGGAATCTAGTGGTCCCAGGGTACAAATTGTACTGAAAGGATAGGGGGAAGGGGAAGGGGGAGGGGTGGTTTTATATGGGAAGGAGGAAATATCTTGTAGCAGAGATGAGGGGGAGGAGGGCAGAAATGGAAATTACGTACTTACCATAATTCTTGATCTTCTTGGACGAAGTCTCCACCACTCACTCACACTAATGGGCCTACTCTGGAGGTGCTAAAACCCATGGGAGCCAAAAAACTTCAGGAGGGCTGGCGCCAGGATAGGACCATGAATGCACGGCACTGCAAGACTAGCTTGCGCCATATAGGCTCTCTTGGCGTTGACCCTCCAACTGCCTTAGTACCTTTTCAACCGAGGAGGTGCAGCGTAAACTAACGAAAGAAAACCTAACCCTAACTTCTGGGCATATGAAGGCCTGGATGACCCATGTAAGAAGGGTCAATTCAACAATGTCTTCACAGCCTGAACAACAAGGAAGTAAAGACCAAAATGGAACAAGTGAGCTTGGGGGATGGTGGGTGAGCGTGTGAATGAGTGGTGAAGACGTCGTCCAAGAAGAAACAATTACTCACCTGTAGTAATCTTTTTTCTTCCAATGGGATCCACTAATATTATTACTTCTTGCAGTGCTCCTTTAAGCCAGCACTGCCCTGGAGCCAAATGGAATGTTATGCTAATGTTGGAATCTTTAGCGCATGCATCCAGTTCAAAAACTGCCCAGTGTAACTGCCTAAATTCTAACCTCAGAGTTCTTAGGAGCCTGCAAAGAGGCCATAGTAACATGTAATTAGAATAGAAATAGAAAAAAAGGGGACCCAACTGGGGCAACTAGTAAACATTAAATCACAGGAAAAAAGAGAGAAAAGTTTCCCTTTTCTTAACGTCAGATTACCTTAAGGAAAAATACCTGCAAGCTATAAAACATTACTAAGAAGTGCCAGAAGATGGCATACCACTCCAATTAAACATACAATCAGCACTGGTGAGGATTTTTCACTGATTCTGCCAGGGAGGCAGGGTGGGAAGTAATAATATTAGTGGATCCTGTTGGAAGAAACAAGATTACTACGGGTGAGTAATTTTTTCTTCTAACCCCAGGAATCCACTAATATTATTACTTCTTGCAGACTATGCAGCAATACATCAAGGAGGCGAGAAAATAATCTGCTCAGGAAAAAGACTTTGCAGGACTGCTGTGCCAAACCTGGCATCACTCCTGGACTGGGTGTCCAGGCTATAAAGCTGAGTGAAGGTGTGGACTAATCTCCAGGTAGCTGCTTTACAGAGTTCCATCAAAAGGCACCTCTCGGGTAGCTGCAATAGTGGTAGCTGTGCCCCTTGTAGAATGGGCCCTAAGCCTAACGGGGGTACCTTAACTGCTTTTGAGTAGCAAAACTGGATACACTGAACTATCCATTGAGAGATGGTTCTTTTTGAGGCAGGTGTCCCCTTACCTACCTCTCCATTGGTGAGGAACAGCTGTTGTCTGTCCTGCCTATGGTCTTTGGTATGAATCATGTAGTAGCTTAAAGCCCTTTTTACATGAAGGCCGTGAAGTCTATGCTCCCCTCAGCTAGAGTGCTCAGTAAAGAAGACTGGCAAGGTAATAGACTGGTTCAAATGGAAGTCCAAGTCCACCTTGGGGAGGAACTTCCTATTAGTTCTCAACACTACCTTGTCCCTGTGGAAGGAAACATATTCTCTTTCCACACAGAAGGCCTGGAGCTCACTAATCCTCCTGGCAGAAGTGATTGCCACCAAGAAGACTACCTTCCAAGTAAGAAACTTGAGATCTGCAGAGGCCATGGGCTCAAAGGGAGGCAACATAACCTGAGCAATGCAAATGTTCAAATCCCAAGCTGGCACTGGTTCTCTATGAGGGGGGAAACAAGTGAGACAGTCCTTTAAAAAATCTCCTAAAGATAGGATTTGATGCTAAGGAGGTGTCCCTTCCAGCTGAAATGTATGCTGACACCAAAGCCATGCACTTTCAGGGTTGAATGCTGCAGACCTTGGGAATGCAGATGAGTTAGATAGTCCAGCAGGGTTGGTATACCAACTTAAACTGGGGCACACCCTTATCCTTACACCATATAGAGAACCTTTTCCATTTTGATGCACAGATTTTCTTAGTAGAAGGTTTCCTATACCCTCTGAAGACCTCCAGGACCCCTTCAGAGAATTGCCAAGCTGCGTATTCTAAGTCCTCAAGAGCCATGCCTTGAGCTTGAGAGACCTGTGATTGGGGTACATAACCTTCCCTTCAAAGGAGGTCAGCAAGTTGTACCTTTGCGGGAGGTGAATTGGTTTGGTCGCTGACATAGGGAGCAGAAAGGAGTACCAAGGCTGTCTGGCCCAGTCTGGGGCTACCAGTATCTTTGAAGCTGACTGTGATCTGAGCTTGATGAGTACCCTATCAGGGGAAAAGAGGGGAAGGCATAAAGATGCCTCCCTGTCCAATCCAGAATGAAGGCATCCAGGGGAACTGTTCCCTTGGCAGGGGCCCTGCAACAATATAGGGGCAGGTGGTGATTTTGGTGGGATGCAAAAAGATCTATCTCTGGGGTGCCCTACCTCCTGAATAGAACATTCACCACTTGTTTGTTCAGTGTTCATTTGTGATGGGCTTGGTTTTTTCTGCTCAAGGCATCTGCCAGGGTGTTGTCCTTGCCAGGCAGATGGCTCAACTGTAGGAAGGCATTTAGAGAGTAAGCAAGGCTCCATATCCTCATTGCTTCTGTGCAAAATAGGGTAGACCTTGTCCCTCCCTGCTTGCTGATGTAGTACATTGTCGTGGCATTGTCTGTTCTGACTTGTACAACCTTTCCCTGTATTAGATGTGAAAAAGCCTGAAGGGCCAGGTAAACAGCCCTTAGATCTAGCAGGTTTATATGCTGGTGGGAATCTGCACTCTCCCAGGTGCCATGAATGGTGTGCTCCCCCAAGTGAGCACCCCATCCTAACAGGGAAGCATCTGTTGTAAGAACCAATGATGCAGAAATGGAACCTCTTCTCTCAAGTTATCCAGCTCCATCCACCACTGGAGTGCCTGTAGTAACACCCTTTTTACTGGTATTGGTTTTGATAGGGAGTCCCGCCTTTGGCACCAGTGTGCCCTGAGGGGGAACTGGACATCTCTCATCTTAAACCTGGCACCTATGACTGTGCTTGTTGCTGAAGCCATGTGCCCTAACAGTTGTAGAAACTGTCTTGCTGGCTTTGACTTGCCCAGGACTAATAAGCCTGCCAAAAGCCAAATGCTTTCTGCCCTCTCCTGAGGGAGGAAAGCTCTTCCCAGTATGATGTTTAGTTCTGTACCTATAAACTACAGTACCTGCACAGGGGTCAGGACTGACTTTTTGATGTTGAGAAGGAATCCCAGAGAGTGCAACAGATCCTGGGTTACCTGAAGGTGCTCGGTCACCTGCTGGTGAGATTTTCTCACAATTAGCCAACTGTCCAGATAGGGAAAAACTGTAACACCTAGTCTTCTTAGGTGTGCCACCACTACTGCCATGCACTTGGTAAAGACCCTTGGTGCAGAGGTGAGCCCGAAGGGAAGTGTTGAGAACTGATAGTGGCCTGAGGAAAGTCTAAATCTCATATTTTCTATGTGACTCCTGTACGGAAATATGCGTCCTTTAGGTCTAAGGAGGCTAGCCAGTCTTTTTGCAGAGTTGGCAGAATAATGGCCAATGTCACCATCTTGAACCTGGGTTTTACCAGGTACCTGTTTAACAGTCTGAGGTCTAGTATAGGCCGCCACTCCCCATTCTTTTTTGTTGTTAGGAAATATCTTGAATAAAACCCCTGCCCTTTTTTGGCAGGGGGGGGAGGACAGACTCTACTGCCCTTGCTAGAACTAAGGTTTGTACCTCCTCTTCCAGCATTTTTCTTTCTGTGAAAGAAGCTGGTGTGAACTGCTTTGATCTTGAAGGAGGAAGGGATTTGAAACCAAGGAACAGACCCTGGTTCACTATTTCCAGAACCCACCTGTCTGTGGTGATTTTCAGCCATTCCTGAAAATAATGAGTCAGTCTGCCCCCTACAGGAGATGGAGAGGCAGCCTGGTGGGAAAAGTCAGGGATTTTTTTTTTTGTTGTTGCTGGGGTTGTGCAGATTGGGATCCTCACCTGGAACCACTTCTGCCTCTGGCTCTACAGAAGCCACCCTGCTGTGATTGGTACTGCTGTTGGGGCACAGCCTGCACTTGAAAGAAGGGCCTCCTAAAAGAGGACCTACCCCTGCCTCTCCTTCCATATGATGAAGTGGAGGGAGAAGCTTTGTCCTTGGTAGAATTACTGTGGAAAGCAGCCTTATACTTATCTACTTTCTTTATGTATGCCTCAGTCTGGGCACCAAAAATGTGGGTGGCTCTCGAATGGGAAGTCCATAGCCTTACTCTGTGTGTCCTACGTAGAAACATAGAATTTAATGGCAGAAAAGGACCACTTGGCCCACCTAGTCTGCCCATTTCCCTACCTAATGGATGAGCTGCAGGTCCTAGTTAACCAACAGCCTACTTCCTCCTACTCTCCACTAGATTTGCCTTATGTCTGTCCCATGCATTCTTGAATTCCCCAACTTTTTTGACTCCACAACCTCCTCAGGAAGACTGTTCCATGCATCCACAACCCTCTCCATGAAAAAATACTTTCTCACATTACCTCTAAGCCTTTCCCCCTCTATCTTCAAATTGTGCCTCCTTGTTCTTGCACTATATGCTACCCTCTTGGACTTCGTTGATTCCCTCGAGGTACTTGAAAGTTTCTATCATGTTCCCCCTCTCCCTCCTTTTATGGAGGGTATACATATTAAGCTCCTTTAGTCTCTCTTCGTATGTCTTCTGGTGCAGACCCTGCACCATTTTGGTTGCCCTCCTCTGGACAGCCTCCACTCTGTCTATGTCTTTGCAGAGATGGGGTCTCCAAAACTGCACGCAGTACTACAGATGGGGGTCTCACCAACTGGTTGTACAGAGGGATAACAACTTCCTGTTTTCTACTGGCGATGCCTCTCCCTATGCATCCCTGTATCCCCTCAGCCCTCCTTACTGCCTTCTGACATTGCTTGCCCACCTTTAGGTCATCTGATATAACTAACCCCAGGTCCCTTTCCATTTTTGCTGTTGTCAGTATCTCACCCCCATTGTGCACTCTTCCCCTGGGTTTTTGTTTCCCAGGTGCATTACTTTGCACTTCTTGGCATTGCATCTAAGCTGCCACACATTTGACCATTCTTCCAACCTTGCCAAGTGCCTTCTCATCCTTTCCACCCCACCTTGTGTGGCAACCTGTTGCAGATCTTTGTGTCATCTGCAAAGAGACATACTTTTCCTTCCAGTCCCTCTGCAATGTCACTTATAAAGACATTAAAAAGGACTGGCCCCAGTACTGAACCCTGTGGTACCCCACTAGTAACCTCCCTTTCTTTGCTGTGGACTCTGTTTACTATTACCCTCTGCGTCCTGTTGTCCAGCCAATGTTTTACCCAGGCTTCCACCTTGATACCCACTACCAGGCTGGCTAATTTGTTTATTAATCTTTTGTATGGGCCTGTGTCAAATGCCTTGCTGAAGTCTAAGTAGGCCATGTCCACAGCCCCTCCCTGGTCTACTACTTTGGTCACTCAGTCAAAGAAATTGATTAGATTCATCTGACATGACCTTCCCACTGTGAATCCATGCTGCATTGGGTCCTGTGCTCCACTGGTCTCTAGGTACGCAAGAAAAAATTACTCACCTTAGTAATGTTGTTTCTTCTAATGGAGTCTTGCTATATTATGACATATGCAGTGAGTCCCAACCTTAGAACTGCTCCGGAGGTGAAAGAGTTAACTTTCCATGCCAGGCATGGAATTTTGAGCTCGAGCTCGGTTGAAAACTCTATCTGTTGTTCTTCAAACTTAAACTGTCAGATCTTTACGAGCAAAACTCACTAAGACTCTGTGTGGAAGCTGTAAACCTACAATAGCCAACCGGCTACTAATTATATAAACACATTTTTTGGTGCCAAAACAAAGACTCAAGTCAGGAGACCCAAAAAATGACAAAGACAACACAGATCACCCCAAAAAGGAGGGGTGAAAAACAAGATGAGCATCTACTAAGTGCCAACACTGCCCTGCCCACCCACATCCCAAAAGTAAAGGTTCTGAGAGGGGCAGGCAGGGGGGAGGTCATAATATAGCAAGACTCCATTAGAAGAAACAACATTACTAAGGTGAGTAATTTTCTCTTCAAACAACATGAAGTCTTGCTATATTATGACATATGCAGACTACACAGCAGTACTTCCATGGAGGAGGGAAGAACCTACTTAGGAAATAAGCTCTGAAGCACCTCTGTTGAACCGAGCATCACTCCTAGCCTGGATGTCCAGGGAGTAATGCTTGGTAAAAGTGTGAACTGTTTTCCAGGTAGCTGCTTGACATATCTCCAGGATAGGGATGTCCCTGGCAGCAGCCAGAGACGCAGCTGTACCTCTGGTAGAGTGAGCCCTCAGGCCTGAGGGAGGAACTTTACCCAGTTTTTCATAGCAGAATTGGATACAAGAGATGATCCACCTGGCAATGGATCTTTTGGTGGCAGGTTTCCCTTTGCCAACCTCACCATAAGTGAGGAACAGTTGGAGGGAGTCAAACCTGTGACCCTTGGTACGATCTATGTAGTAGCTAAGGGATCTTTTGACATCTAAACTGTGCAACCTCCTCTCACCAGAGGAGGAATGGTCAGTGAAGTACACAGGGAGAGACATAGATTGATTAAGGTGGAAATCTGAAACCACCTTAGGCAAGAACTTTCTGTTAGCCCTGAGGACTACCTTATCTCTGTGAAAAGAGATAAAATCAGGCTGCACTGACAATGCTTGTAACTCACTTATGCGTCTGGCAGAAGTGATGGCTACCAAAAACACAGTTTTCCAAGTCAAGTACTTAAGCACTGCTGAAGACAAGGGCTCAAAAGCGGGTTGCATAAGCTGGGCAATGCAAATATTAAGATCCCAGGCAGGGGCAGGATCCCTGAATGGGGGGTTGGTATGAAGCAACCTTTTGAAAACTTGGAGAAAACAGGATGGGCTGAAAGAGAAGAGGGTTTACCTGCTGATAAGAAAGCAGACACGGCTGCCAGGTGCACTTTTAGGGTAGCTGGTCTCAGACCCAAAGTATTTAGATGGACCATATAGTCCAGGACCGTGGGTAAACCAGCAGATTCTGGGGGAATATGCTTTGCAGAGCACCACATGGAAAATCTCTTCCATTTGGAATTATAAGTAACCCTGGTGGAAGGCTTCCTACAAGCTTCAGGATATCAATACACCTTGGGAGAGGTGTAGGTCAGCAAATTCTAACTCTTCAAGAGCCAGGCCTTGAGATTGAGAGTTTGAGGTCTGGTGACCAAATCTCTCCTGAGCACAGGATAACAGATTGTGATTCCTGGGAAGACACAGGGGAAGGTGGACTGCTAAGGACATAAGGAGGGTACCAGGGCTGTCTGGCCCAGTCTGGAGCAATCAGGATCATTTTGCAGGGTTGAGATCTGATTTTGACTAGCACTTTGAACAGGAGAGGAAGGGGGAAAGGCATAGAGAAACTTCCCTTCCCAACTGAGAAGGAAGGCATCCAGTGGGACTGAGCCCAACACTGGGAGCCTGCAACAAAAAAGGGGAAATTGGTGATTGTCTGAGGCTGCAAAAAGATCTATCTGGGGTGTGCCCCATCTGGCAAATACCACCTCCAGTACTAGGGGATCCAGAGCCCATTCGTGATGGCCCTGGGAAATCCTGCTGAGAGCATCTGCCATGACATTGTCCTTGCCTGGGAGGTGAACTGCTACAAGGGAGGTGTTCAGAGAGTAAGCCAGAGACCACAACTTCATTGCTTTGGTGCACAAGGCCGTAGACAAGAGTACTTGCTGTTGATGTACCACATTGTGGTGGTATTGTCTCGTTCTGACCTGAATAATTTTGTTCTGAACAGATTTTGAAAAAACTTGAAGTGCTAGAAAAACTGCTCTGAGTTCCAACAGATTGATGTGGAGCCGAGATTCCTGAGGGGACCACAATCCCTGGGTAGTGAGGTCGCCCATGTGAGCTTCCCACCCCAAGAGGGATGCATCTGTAGTAAGGATTAAGGAGTGAGACTAAGGGGTGAAGGAGACCCCCTGTCTCAAATTGCCCTGGTCCTGCCACCACTGAAGGGCTTGGATCAGGGTTCGAGTCACTAGGATTAATTTGGTTAGGCGTCCCTCCTTTGAGACAAAAGGCTCTCAAATGGAACTGGATGTCCCTCATCTGAAATCTGGCTCCCTGCACTACTGCTGTCGAAGCAGCCATGTGTCCCAGGAGCTGGAGAAAATGCCTTGCTGGTCGAAGACCTGCAGGGTGAAGGAGGAAGCCAGAGAAATCAGGGTCCTTGCTCTTTCCAGAGGAAGGAAGGCTCTGGCTTCTTTTGAGTTCAGTTCTGCACCTATGAAGGTGAGAAGCTGGACAGGTTCTAGGACTGACTTTGGAAGACTGAGAAGGAAACCTAGAGCAGTTAGCAGTTGCTGAGTTACCTGAAGATGTAACCTGACTTGGTCTGGAGACTGGCCTACTATGAGCCAGTCGTCCAGGTAAGGAAAGATGGCAATTTTTTGCCTTCTTAAATGGGCAACTGCTACTGCCAGGCATTTTGTGAATACCCTTGGGGCAGATGTGAGGCCGAAGGGCATTGCTCTGAACTGGTAACGGCCTGAGGGCAGTTCGAATCTGAGGTACTTTCGATGGGAGCTTCTGATGACACCATGAAAATAGGCATCCTTGAGGTCCAGGGACACTAGCCAGTCCCCTGGCCTTAAAGAGGGTAAAATAATTCCCAGAGTCACCATTTTGAATTTTGGTTTTAAAAGGTGCTTGTTTAGATACCTGAGATCCAGGATGGGCCGCCATTCTCCTATCTTTTTTGGGGTAAGGAAGTACCTGGAGTAACATAGAATTTGACGGCAGATAAGGACCGCTTGGCCCACCCAGTCTGCCCATTTCCCTACCTACTGGATAAGCTGCAGATCCTAGTTAACCAGAAGCCTACTTCTTCCTAGCCCCACCCCCCAGAACTGCCTTATGACTATCCCATGCATGCTTGAATTCCACCACTGATTTTGACTCCACAGCCTCCTCCGGAAGGCCGTTCCATGCATCCACAACCCTCTCTGTGAAAAAATAAGTACAATCCTTTGCCCTGGTGTAGGGGAGGAACCCTTTCCACAGCTCTGAGAGCCAGGAGGGTAGAGACTTCTGCTTCTAAGGCGAGAGCCTCTGAAGGATTTGCAGGTGGAAAGGATCTGGTTCTCATCTTTGGAAATTTTTTGAAGCTGAGAACCAGTCCCTGGCTTACTACTTCCAGGACCCACTTGTCTGATGTTAGAGACTCCCAGTCCTGGACAAAGTAAGCCAGCCTGCCCCCTACAGGTAGTGGAGAATCGGCCCTGGGCACCCCACCAGGGTGCCTGCTTGGCAGGGGCTTTAGGCTGAGGGGTGGAGGCAGGTCTGCTTGCGCCCTATCTGCCTCTCCCTCTAAAGAACCCCCTCTGTGCATAAGCTGAAGAGGAGGCCTGGGCTTGGTAAAAAGGCCTGTGAATGGGCCTGCCCCTACCCCTGGGAGGCTGCCTTTGAGGAGTGGCCTGCCTTTCCTTGGCCTGTGCACTCCTATAGGTGGTCCTATATCATCCATTTTCTTCATGTAATTCTCTGTTGCTCCCCAAACAGAGAGTTGCCACAACAGGAAAAATCCATGGCCTTAGTCTGGGTATCCTGTGACAGGCTAGTACATCTGAGCCAAGCCATTCTACGGAGAGCCACAGATGTAGCCATGACTCTAGATGATACATCATTAGAGTCCACTGCAGCATGAAATTGCACCTTAGATGCCTCAATACCATCAGCGGCCACCTGCTCTAGCTCCTTGGCAAGCTGGCCAGGGACCTGCTTTGCTAGAGCCAAAATAGTATCCCATCTGGATTTCTGGTATCTAGCAACATAAGCCATATAATTTGCCTGTCTGAGTTCCAAGGATGCTCGCCATGTACTGTTTCTTTGCCATGGCATCCACCTTCTAGAGTCCTTGTCAGAGGGATAGAGGCCAAGGGAATATTTGCCTTGTCACAGGCTGCAGCCTGCACAACCCCCCACATGGCTGCATTGTTGTGTAAGGAACTCCATATCAAAGCCTGATAATGTATACCTTTTGTCCATTCTCTTATCAACAGGAGGTATAGTGTGAGGAGCTTTTAGAATTTTTACTGTCTGTTTCCAAAAAGATTTATGCAGAGGAATAGACAGTCTCCTAGACTCTGGAATATCCATCATTTCTACATAATCAGGCTCTTCTTGATCATCCACAGCTTCCTCCATAGGGAGCTGGAGGGTTTCAGCCACTTTTTTATAAAACATAAAATTAGAAGGGGACTCAGAAAGCCTAGGGGGAGACACTCCTGAAGGTCTGTCTGGAGAGATGTCCGGTTCAATGGGCACATCCAGACTTTCAAATCCACATTCACTCTCCTCATACTCCTCTTCCCCCTCCTCTGGTTCATAAAATTCCTCTAAATCATACTCTTGAACCGGTGGAACCGACCAAACTGTACGCTTACCTGATGGTGCCGGTTCGGTCGGAACCGGGGAGAGTGACTGAACCATTTTAATTGCTTTAGCTATTTCTTCAGCGGTTGGAGAGGGAAGTTTTGGCTCCACACCAGCTGATTTTCTAGTTCTCTTTGCTGGAACCAACTCCTCAGAGTCGGCTCTCCTTTTGCCCAAGGAAGTATCGCCCTGGTCAGAGGGCACTCCCTCCAGTTTGGTTTCAACCAAACCGGGCTGGCCATCCGGTTCAGCAGACTTTTTGGCCTCCCTTTCCCTGAGCCTACCAACTCTTTTATCCAGGGTAGCTGCAGGAAAACTACTACAAATCTGGCAGTCTGCACTGAGGTGGTCAAACCCCAGACAATAAACACAGGTGGTGTGGGGGTCAGCTTTGGCAAAGGCTTCCCCACAGACAACACAGTGTTGAAACCCAGTGGGCCCGGTTTTTCTTTTGGGTTTCTCAGACATAGTGCCAGCCTAACAAAAAAACTTGCCTGTTTATGGCAATCCGTCAAGCAAGACTCCCTTATCGGTTCCCAATACGTGTCACAGGTGAATGAAAAAAACCGTAATGAAATCTGCTTTTTTTAGAACCAATAAGAACCGGAACCGACTTCTAAAACATAGTAAATGTAATAGAATAACCTGATCGGTTCGAATCAACTGGTGAAACTGTTTCAGTTCCACACAGAAAGTAAATGTAAAACCTATCTAGTACTTACAAATACCACAGATAGAGCTTGAATCGACCGGTTGCGGTTTAAATACGGTTAAAAAACCGAAAACTTTATATTTTAACCGACAAAATGAACCGAGCAGAAGGAGAAATCTCCGGAGCGACTGTTCAGTGAGGCGGAGTAAAGAATCTGACAGTTTGAGTTTTTTGAAGAACAGATAGAGTTTTCAACCGAGCTCGAGCTCAAAGTTCCATGCCTGGCATGGAAAGTTAACTCTTTCACCTCCGGAGCAGTTCGAAGGTTGGGACTCACTGCATATGTCATAATATAGCAAGACTTCATGTTGTTTGAACAATTCTTTCCTTCAGAAGTAATGCCATCATTTTCCCTACCACTGAGGTCAAACTGACAGGTCTGTAGTTTCCTGCCTCTGTCTTGCTCTCACTTTTGTGAAGGGGAATCACATCTGCCCTCCTCCAGTCCTCAGGTACCACAACAACCTCCCATTATTTGTTAAAAAGGGCAGTCACTAGTTCTCCACTTAGTTCTTTTAGAATTCTGGGATGAATGCCATCAGGCCCCATTGCTTTGTCCACTTTCAGTTTTAGGAGTTCTTTCAGAAACCTTTCTTCTGTGAAAGGACTGATAATAACCCCCCCATCCATAGTGCTTCTATTGACTGGATTAGGTACCTCCCCCTCCTCTTCCTTTGTGAATACTGAGCAGACTTATTCATTCAGTATTGCTGCTTTTTCACTGTCCCTCTCTGCCCACCCACCTTCCTGTTTATTCAGCCTCAGTATCCCCCCTTTGTCTTTCTTCGTTCCCTAATGTACCTATAAAAGGTTTTAGCCCCCTTCTTAATCTAGTCCTTTGGCTGTCCTTTCTTAGGTTTGGGCCTTTGCCATTCTGACTGCCTTCCTCACTTCCTTGTTCTTTAACTGGTACAGTTCTCTATCCTGCTCCATCTGTATTTCCTTATACTTCCTGAATGCTGTCTTTTTCTCCCTAACCTTCCCAGCCACCTCTTTTGAGAACCATAGTGTTTTTTTCTTTCATTTTGATTTATTTGCTTCACACAAAGGCTTGTTGCCTCTGTGATGGCAGTTTTGATGTTTCCCCATTGTTCCTCCACTCCTCCTTCTTGCTGTTTGCGAGTGCTTTTCTGAGGCACTCTGCCATTTTGACAAAATCAGTCTGCCTGAAGTCCAGTACCTTCACTTTTGTATGGCTTGACTCTACAGCTGACTTTATTGTGAACCACACTGTTTGGTGGTCACTTGTTCCCAGATGGCTACCCCCTTCTAGATCAGAGATCCTCTTTCTTTTCCCATTTGAGAGTACCAGGTCTAAGATTGCTCCCTCCTGAGTGGGTTCCAACACTAGCTCTCTGAGGCATGCCCCTTGTAGGGCATCGAGGATGGCCCTGCTCTTGGATGTGGCTGCAGCAAAGGTACTCTAGTTAACATCTGGCATATTCAGATCCCCCATCAGCAATATCTCCCCTTTCTCTGCCATCCTAAGGATGCCTTCTGTCATTTCCTTGTCCATTTTCTCCCCCTGAGATGGGGGTCTGTATACAACCCCTGTGCAGACTGTGGTGCTATTTCCAGTCTCCAGGGTTACCCACAGTGTCTCCTCTCCTCCCTGTTTACCCTTTAGTTTGTTGCTTTGATCCCTTCCCTTACATAGAGAGCTACTGCTTCTCCTCTTCTACCCTTCCTATCCCTCCTGTAAATTGTGTACCCTGGTATGCTGACATCCCAGTCATGGTTCTCTGTGTACCATGTTTCTGTGACTGCCACCATATTCAGGCATCCCTCTTCCATCAAGCCCACCAGTTCAGGGAGTTTGTTACCAGACTACAGGTACAGGTACTCATTAGCCTCCATTTTTTGATGACCCTACCCCTTTTTGCCCCATCCTTGTCTTTACTGCCTTTGTCTTTTTCTCCATTTACCTCTGCCCTTTTCTCTCCCTATCGACTTCTCTATCTTGGTGTTTACCTTACTAACTACTCAGATTTTTTAGGGAGGGCTGGATTTCCTTCTCCTTTCAGTGCCTCCCCTTCCCTTGGTTAAATGCTTGCCAATGAAGCATTTAAACCTATCACCTAGGATCCTGGTTCCCCTCCTGGACAGATGCAGACCATCATGCCCGTATAGGCATGCATCCCTCCAGGTGGACCCCCAGACCCCAGTGAAGCTAAAACTCTGAGCTCTGCACCAGTTGTTCAACCACTGATTGAATCCCATGGTATGGAGCACCCCAGTCTCACCCATACCATAGACAGGCAGCACCTTGGAGAAGGTTACCATGCATGCTACTTGTCTAAGACCCCTCCCCAACTCCACAAACTTCTCCTGCACTGCTTTGATCCCTTTCTTAGCCAGGTCATTTGTCCCTAGGTGGACAATGACATCAAGCTCCCTCCCCTGTGCAGCTGCTCTTGTGATCCTGAGGAGTTGGTCCCTGTCCCTCCAAGCCATGGTGCCAGGCAGGCATCTTACGTCCCTCTTCCCTCCCTCCCCCAGTTCTACCCTCCTAACAATGGAGTCCCCCACCAGGAATTGTTTCCTTCCCCTGTGGGGTCCCATGCCACCCTCCTGTGGGTCTCCTTTGTGGAGGCTCCCAGCATCCTCTCTGGTCTCCACTGCGGGTGCCTGCATAGAGGAACCACACTCTGTCAGAATGGCATATGAATTGTGGAGTGGTGCAACTGGAGAGATGCACCTCTGTTTTACCACCCTCACCCTCCCTGAGCCCACTGTGGTCCAACCACTCCTCTTTCTTAACAACCTCTGAGGCAGCAGTGGTGGCCCTGGTGGTCCCTGAGTGGGAAAGGAGGTCCCCTGAATCCTAGCCAACTCAGCCTGGAGATGAGCAACCTCCTCCCTCAGCCCAGAGAGGTGCCTGCAGATGAGACAACACTGCATCTTCCAGAATGTCTCCCAGAAGACTGCTGCTCCACAGCTGCTGCACTGCACCATTCCCATCATGTCTTATTTGTGGCTCCTTAACTGTTGTTTTGTATACTTACTCTTTCCTCTCTCACTCTTCATTTTATTTATTTTTTTATATAATTTTTTCCCTCTCTCCCTACTTTCCTACTGCCTCCGTGTCTTAAAGCTCCTGATCTTCCTGTTCTGGAACAATAAGTTCCTATAATCCTTAGTAGTCTCCTTATTTTCTCAGAGTCAGACCTCCAGCAGCTGGGGAGGCTATCTCTTTCCTTTCAGGATGGTGAGTCTTTCGCGCCTCTGTGACCACTCCATTCTTGCTGCCAAACAGGAAGTTCCTATTGTCAGTCAAATCCTGTGCCTATAAAAGCAGAACCGGCTAAGCATGGGGGGGGGGTGGAGGGCAATACTGCCCCAGTAGAGGTCTAACAGCAGCTCCTTCCTCTTGCTGTTCTCTGCCACAAGCTATCTAGGTCAGTGTTTAAATGCAAACACCTGGCTTCCTTCTCACTAAGCCACTCCCCCTTATTCACAGTTTCTTTTTCCCCTAGCTAACTTCACAGATAACAATTCTTTCACCCATTTACCCTAAATTGAAGTTCTCAGTAGTAGAGTTCTAGTTCTTTAGTCCAGTAGAGCAGTAAAGGTCTAACAGCAGCTCCTTTCTCTCGCTGTTCTCCTGGGTGAGATTACCAGCTCTCCGCCAGGCAAATCTTCTCAAGGCTATAGTACCTGCCATCCATTGAACAGCTGTGTCATTCATAATATCAGCTGACATTTGGAACTGGTACTTGGAAGCTTCCAAACCAGCCTTGCAGTGTCCAGTAACTCCAAAACTGTTAGAGAGGGGTTAGCCTTTGCATTATCTAAGATAGACTGCCAAAGAACCTTCTGGTAGAGGGCTGCATAAGCTTGGTAGCTGGCTTGGTGAACTGCCAAGGAAGCCACAAGGTACCTTTTTTTAGCCATGCTATCTATTTTTCTTGAGTCCTTCTCGAGGGGGGGGGGGTTAGAGGACAAGCGAGTGTTTGCCTTTTCACAGGCAACCTGCTGTACAATCCCCTGGTAGTCAGAGTAAATAAATAAAAACTCAGCCCCTGACCTCTCAAGCTGGTATTTTTTATCACACTTTTTATCAGTGGGTGTGACCATATTTGGAGTCTTAAGGATTTCCAGGACTTCTTTCTTAAAAAACTTATAAGTAGGCGGAAGGAGCCTTCTAGGGTGTCAGCCCCGTAAGCTCCATATATTGGTCTTCTTCCTCATCCTGGATCTCTTCTGCAGTTTGCAGATCCAGGGTTTCCACCATTTTCCTGACAAAGAAAAATGGGATGAAAAGTCCTCTGTGGGTCTGGGAGAAGAGCCAAAGTCCTGTTCTGGTGAGACCTGGGGTTCAATACCCTCCTCTACCTGATCATCCGCCTCAAATTCCACTGTGTCAGTGGATAAAGGAGGTATAAAAATAGTTTTTTTTTTCAATTGGCATGACCACAGGCTGCTTGGGAGGTAGTAAGCCCTGCAGCACTTGTAGTAAAGCCAGAGCCTGGGTTAGCTCAGCAGACAAAGAAGCAGGTACAGGCACCTGAGGGACCCCTTGAGGTGTTTCAGCAGGGGTGTCAGTGTGCTTCATCTTCTTGAGTTTTTTGGCAGGCACCGGAGAGTCAGCTGGTTCATTGCCTCTCTTGCCAGAGCCGTCACCCATCTCAGGGGTGGTTTTTGAGGCTCTGGAAAGAATAGCCAAGGATTTAGATGTGGTGGACTGGTTAGAGCCCATGGACCCCTTTTCCAATTTTCTTTTTAGCCTTTCCTTACATTTTTCCATTGTTTGTTTAGGGAAAGACTTGCATATCTCACAGGCAGCAGAAAATTATTGTTGACCAAGGCCAAGCAAACATAAATCATGTTTGCTTGCCTTAGTAAACACTTCAGAGCACTTCAACCATTTTTAAAACCAGGAGGTCCTGTTTTCATTTTGGGTTTATCTGACATTTTAAAGAAAACAGGAACCGGGAACCAACAAAAATAAAGTCAAGTTAAATATTTGCGGTCGATTCAGCAAACCGAGAAAAGCCCAAATCTATCGGTTCTGATTGGATCAGGAACCGAGAAACAGCTCCGGGAAATGAGAAAAATCGGTTCAAAACAATACATTTTACAGAAAAACACAGAAAATATAATTGGAGCCCTTTAAAAAAGGTTCTGATTCAGGGGAGAAAAGAATCGTTGCCTCTCGGTTCACAGGAACTGTGAGGAACCGGAAAAATAAAGTTAAATTTAAACTATGAGGTAAAAAGCTAAAATACAATTACACTGGGCAGTAAATGAAAAAAATAAACAGAAGTACCTAAGTTCTTTTGTTCAATGCACTTCAGGAATCGCTCTTGATGGAGGTAAGATCTCCAGGACGTCTAAACTTTGCAGCAGAGAGAAGAAATCTGAGGTTAGAATATAGGCAATTACACTGGGCAGTTTTTTGAACTGGATGCAGGAGCTAAAGATTCCATCATTAACATAACATTCTATTTGGCTCTGGAGCAGTTCTGGCTTAAAGGAGCACTGCAAGAACTAAAAATATTAGTGGATTCCTGACGTTAGAAGATCAAGACTTACAGTAAGTACCCAATTTCCGTATCTTCCTGGACTAAAAGTTTCCACCACTCATTCACACTAATGTTAGAGTATTGAGTTAAAAATCACCCCCCCCCCCCGGGTAGGGCAGTAGGAGACAGAGCTCACTCAGGACAGAAGTCCACAGGGACTGTCCTGCCAAAGAAAGTGAACTGTCTGGCACGAACATTCAAAACACAGCGCTTTTACAAATGTATGCACTGGGCTCCAACTCACTGCCTTGCAGATGTCTGCAACGGGTACATTACGAATCTCTACCAGGAAAGCTACAACCACTCTGGTAGAGTGGCATGAGCCTAGCCTTCCAATGTGACTTGTGCCCCGGATTAGTAGTGTTGAAGACATGCTACTAACCAAGCTGAAATTCATCTCATGCTTGGATGTGTATCTCTTCGTTCTGTCATTGTAGAATCGCAGAACCCTCTTAACATTCAGAGAAATGAAAGGAGTGCTTTCTTTCATTCTGGAGTTAATGAAATAAGTAGGGAGAAGTAAAACTTGACTAACGATAACTGAGCCAGTGACATGCTGTCTGCTGGCTCAAGATAGACCGAAAATGCACAGAGGTGTACCTTCACCTCTGAGTATTGCAAACCTGTGTTTGACAGGTCCAAAAGGCACCCTAACACCTTACTTGGTGGGCAACCAAAGGGTCCAGATAGGGCTTGCTCACCAGATAGAGAAGGGTTTCTGCTTAGCTGTGTAAGCCCTCCTGGTGTAAGGCTTATGCGAGGCTTAGAAGATGCCTGCAATGGTCTGGGAAATCAAAAACCTGCCCACTTCCATTTCCTGAGGAGCCCAACATGGAGATGAAGGGAGTGCAGGTTAGGATGGACTAAAGTCCCTGTGTCAGAGGTCCGCTTGTAGAGGGAGTCGCCTTGTGGAAACTTCTGACGGATTGTTGATCAATGCAAATCATATCTGCCGAGGCCAGTATGGGATGATGAGCATTATCCTACCCCCCCCCATGCCTACAACTTGAGCAGCACCCTCTGAATTAAGGGAAGAGGAGAAAAACATACAGGGAGTGTCCTGACTACTGTAGAGAATGCATCCTGACAGAAAACACCAGGGTCTGGATTTCTGAAGCAGGATACAGGCAGTTTTGCGTTGAGGGGGGGCACAAAAAGGACCAGGTCCAAACTGCTCCACTTGTTGAAAGCAACTGCACAAAATCTGAACTGATGCATAGTGCTTGAGGTAACACTCTCACAACCTCATGGCCTACCTGCAGAGAGGGTAGGAGGGTGCCCCACCCTGCTTGCTAATGAAATACATCACAGCTCTGTCATCCATCCGAAGTAGGATCACTTTGAGGTAGAGGACATCCTTCAGGACTTTGCTTATAAGTTAGCTCTCATCTCTAAGAAATGTATGAAAAGATGTGGTTCCTCCTGGCTCCACACCTGAGTGTGGAGGTCTTGACAGTGAGCTTCCCACGAGAGATTTTGTCTGAGGCTCTGTCATTTTGTACAGAGGAATATGGCTGCGTGGTCGGAGACCACTGCTTGCTGCGAAGAACCCCTGAGTCCCGGCATCTGCTCAACTGAAAGGGGCCTGAATAGAGTTGTTTTCTGTGATGTAACGAGCCATCTAAAGATGTTATTTCTCCCGTCCTCTGGAACGAAAACCAACACACTGGAGGTATCCAGGAGGGCTCCTAAGAAGAGGAGCTGCTAGAAAGATAAAACTGGCACCTTCCCTAAATCAGAAAATCCCCTGGAGAGAACAACTGAGAAGCTGTGACAACTGTCTCCTGTGTCTCGTGCCCAGATGGGCTAGCTAGGTGCCAAATGTCCAGAAAGTGAAGACTTGAACGCAGAGGTTTTAGTGAACTCCTCCCTGAACAGGTGCTTGTTTAACCTTCCAAGGTCAACAAATTGAGTATGCTGCCTGTTATCTTGGAACCAGAATCAACAGAAATAGGAACCTGTGCTCTGTTCCACTGTGGAACAAGTCCTACTGCCCAGTTCCCACAGATGCCTTGTATCTCAGAAGCAAGAGAGTGTGACTGCGAGGCAAACAGACTGGGCTGCTGTCTGGTTGGAAGGTCTGGGGAAATCTGCAAAATTGGGAGAGTACCCCTCTCGTATAATCCTGATGACCCATATGTCCGCTGTAATGGACTTCCACTGGTTGTAAAACTGAATTAGACACCCCTGCTACCACCGAGAGGCGTCCCCCTCAGACAGCTGAGGTGGGACCTGGGCTGGATCAACAGAGGTCGGTACAGGGCACTTTGAGACCCTGTGCCCTCTACTGGGTTGGTTCCTGATAAAGGCACCTAGGCCTGTACCTTAAAAGGACTGCCTGTTATGAGAATATCGATGGTTCCCATCCCTCTGAGGGGCAGCAGGTGCCACCTGTTGTTTAAATGGCAGTCGTATTGTTCTGAGTTGCCGAGGGCCTCACAGATAAACACTGTCAAGGAGATGTTAACCACCTGCTGCCAGTGGCTGCTGCCCTAGAAGCAGAGTTGTAGGCATCCATAAAAGCTTACAGCTGATTATTGGGCTATAAGCCCCTTACAATGGAGCATTAGATTCCGGGATGCTCTCGACCATTGCACTGAGTGTGTTCCACAGGGTGTACTCATACTGAGAAATATAGGAACTCAAGACGTAGAAGTCTGCTTTGGTCCACAGATGAAGACTGAAATGTTATGGTGGACCCCAAAACCCTGAGGAAAAAACTGGAAAGAATATCTTCCATCATACTGATACAGAAGGCTTGCATTCCATCCCATAAAATGAGTCATCTGCTGCATCTTCGACAAAGCAGAATAGGGACAGACTCATCCAGATCCACTTCTACCCCCAGAATAACCTCCAAAAGGTAGGTCTAGACAGGAACATGGGAGACACCAACTCCTGGATCGGCAAAGAGTTCAGCACCATCTGCGGCACTACCACATACGGCACCACACAGGGCACCAGACCTGGTGCAAGATCAGGCACCAGACCTGGTGCCACATCCTGCACCAGACTCAGCGCCAGATCTGGCACCAGATCCAGGACCAGACCTGGCAACAGATCTGGTGCCAGACCCGGCACAAGACATGGCACCAGATCTGGCTCCACCCATGGTGCCAGCATCACCCATGGCACCAGCTCCACATAGCTCCAGACATGGCACCACATATGGCACCGTCACCACACCTGGCACTGGCACCAATATGGCACCTGCACCAATACAGTGCCAGAACCGCTGCTGGACCTAGACCTGAAGAAAAGGGGGAGAAGGAAAGTGGTACCTGTGCTGGCCCCTACAGGAAAAAAAAGGAGAGGGGGTAGGTATGAGGAGTCAGCATCAATGGCATTGATGAAAAAATTACTCACCTTAGTAATGTTGTTTCTTCTAATGGAGTCTTGCTATATTCTGACAGTAGCAGTGAGTCCCAACCTTCGAACTGCCCTGGAGATAAAAGAGTTAACTTTCCGTGTCAGGCACGGAACACTGAGCTCGAGCTCGGTTGAGACTCTGTCTGTTGTTCTTCAAACTCAAACCGTCAGATCTTTACGAGCTAAACTCACTAACGTCCTGTGTGGAAGCTGTAAACCTACACTAGCCAACTGGCTACTAAACATAAAACACATTTTTTGGTCCCAAAACAAGACTCAAGTCAGGAGACCCAAAAAATGAAAAACACAACACCAGCTCACCCCAAGAAAAGAAGGGGTGAAAACAAGAAGGTGGGCACCTGCTAAGTGCCAACACTGTACTGCCCACCCACATCCCAAAAACAGAGGTTCTGAGAGGGGCAGGCAGTGGGGGAGGTCAGAATATAGCAAGACTCCATTAGAAGAAACAACATTACTAAGGTGAGTAATTTTTTCTTCAAACAACATGAAGTCTTGCTATATTCTGACAGTAGCAGACTACAAAGCAGTACCTCCATGAAGGAGGGACAGAACCTACTTAGGAAATAGGCTCTGAAGCACAGCTGTGCCAAACCGAGCATCACTCCTAGCCTGGATGTCCAGGGAGTAATGCTTGGTAAAAGTGTGAACAGTTTTCCAGGTAGCTGCTTGACATATCTCTAGAATAGGGATGTCCCTGGCAGCAGCCAGGGAAGCAGCTGTACCTCTGGTAGAGTGAGCTCTCAGGCCTGAAGGAGGAACCTTACCCAGTTTTCCATAGCAAAATTGGATACTAGAGACAATCCACCTGGCAATGGATATTTTAGTGGCAGGTTTCCCTTTACCAACCTCACCATAAGTGAGGAACAGTTGGAGGGAGTCAAACCTGTGACCCTTGGTATGCTCTATGTAGTAACTAAGGGCTCTTTTCACATCTAAACTGTGCAGCCTCCTCTCACCAGAGGAGGAATGGTCAATGAAGTACACTGGAAGAGACACAGATTGATTAAGGTGGAAATCTGTGTCTAGCTCTGCACCTATGAAGGTGAGGAGCTGGACAGGCTCTAGAACTGACTTTGTAAGATTTAGAAGGAAACACAAAGAAGTGAGCAGTTGCTGAGTTATCTGTAAGTGAAACTTGACTTGGTCTGGGGACTGGCCTACTATGAGCCAGTCGTCCAGGTAAGGGAAAATGGCAATCTTCTGCCTTCTTAGAGAAGCAACTACCACTACCAGGCATTTTGTGGATACCCTTGGAGCAGAGGTGAGACCAAAGGGCATTGCTCTGAACTATTAATGGCCTGAGGGCAGCTCGAACCTGAGGTACTTTCGATGGGAGCTTCTGACGAGAATATGGAAGCAGGCATCCTTGAGGTCCAGGGACACTAGTCAGTCCCCTGGCCTTAGAGAGGGTAGAATAATTCCCAGAGTCACCATTTTGAATTTTGGTTTTAAAAGGTACTTGTTTAAGTATCTGAGATCCAGGATGGGCCGCCATTCTCCTGTCTTTTTTGGGGTAAGGAAGTACCTGGAGTACAACCCTTTGCCCTGGTGTAGGGTGAGACCCTTTCCACAGCTCTGAGAGCTAGGAGGGAAGAGACCTCTGCCTCTAAGGCAAGTGCCTCTGATGGATTTGCAGGTGGAAAAGATCTGGTTCTCATCTTTGGAAACTTTTTGAAGCTTGAGAACCAGTCCCTGGCTTACTACTTCCAGGACCCATTTGTCTGATGTCAGAGACTCCCAGTCCTGGACAAAGTAAGTCAGCCTGCCCCCTACAGGTAGCTGAGAATCAGCCCTGGCAACCCCATCAGGGTGCCTGTTTGGCAGGGGCTTTGGGCTGAGGGGTGGAAGCAGGCCTGCTAGTACCCCGTCTGCCTCTCCCTCTAAAGAACCCCCTCTGGGCATAAGCTGAAGAGGAGGCCTGGGTTTGGGAAAAAGGCCTATGAAAAGGACTGCCCCTGCCCCTGGGTAGCTGCCTTTGAGGAGTGGCCTGCCTTTCCTTGGCCTGTGCACTCCTATAGGTCGTCCTATACTCATCCATTTTCTTCATGTAATTCTCTGTCTGCTCCCCAAACAGAGAATTACCCACAACAGGAAAATCCATGGCCTTAATCTGAGTATCCTGTGACAGGCTAGTACATCTGAGCCAAGTCATTCTTCGAAGTGCCACAGATGTAGCCATGACTCTAGATGACACATCATTGGAGTCTACTGCAGCATGGAATTGCACCTTGGATGCCTCAATACCATCAGCAGCCACTTGCTCCAGCTCCTTGGCAAGCTGGCCAGGGACCTGTTTTGCTAGGGCCATAACAGTGTTCCATCTGGATTTTTGATACCTAGCAGTATAGGCCATATAATTGGCCTGTCTGAGTCCCAAGGATGCTGCCATGCACTGTTTCTTTGCCATGGCATCAATCCTCCTGGAGTCCTTGTCCGGGGGGTGTGAAGCCAAGGGAATGTTTGCCTTATCACAGGCTGCAGCCTGCACTACCCCAACATGGCTGCATTGTTGTGTAAGGAACTCCATGTCTGAGCCTGACAATGTATACCTCTTATCCATTCTTTTATCCACAGGAGGTATAGTGTTAAGAGTCTTTAAAATCTTAAATGTCTGTTTCCCAAAAGATTTGTGCAAGGGAATAGACAGCCTTCTAGACTCTGGGATATCCATCATTTCTACATAGTCAGGCTCCTCCTGATCATCCACAGCTTCTTCCATAGGAAGCTGGAGGGTTTCAACCACTTTTTTATAAAACATTAAATGGGAAGGGGACTCAGAAAGCCTAGGAGGAGACACTCCTGAAGGTCTGTCTGGGGAGATGTCCGGGTCAATTGGCACATCCAGACTTTCAAATCCACATTCACTTTCCTCATACTCCTCTTCCTCCTCCTCCAGTTCATAAAATTCCTCTAAATCATACTCTTGAACCGGTGGAACCGGCCAAACCGAGCGCCTGCCTGATGGTGCTGGTTCGGTCGGAACCGGGAAACCGACTGGACAATTTTGATCGCTTTGGCTATTTCTTCAGTGGTTGGAGAGGAAAGTTTTGGCTCCACACCAGCTGATTTTTCTTTTCTAGTTCTTTTAGCCAGAACCGACTCCTCAGAATCAGCTCTCCTTTTGGCCGAAGAAGTCTTGCCCTGGTCAGAGGGCACTCCTTCTGGTTCGGTTTGAACCGAACTGGACTGGCCATCCGGTTCAGCGGACATTTTGGCCTCCCTTTCCCTGAGCCTACCAGCTCTCTTTTCTAGGGTAGCTGCAGGGAAATTTTTGCAAATCTGGCAGTCTGCATTGAGGTGGTCAAACCCCAGACAATAAACACAGGTGGTGTGGGGGTCAGCCTTGGCAAAGACTTCCCCACACACACTGCAGTGTTGAAACCCAGTGGGTCCGGTTTTTCTTTTGGGTTTCTCAGACATAGTGCCAGTCCTAACCAAACTTACTCTTTTATGGCAATCCGCCAGGCAAGACCCTCTTATCGGTTCCCAATCGTGTCACGGGTCATGGAAAAAACTGTAATAAAATCTGTTTTTTTTAGAACTGATAAGAACTGGTAACCACACTCTAAAAGCACACTTTAAGATTTTTTAAGCAACTTGATCGGTTCAAACCAAACCGATAAACCGTTTACAAGTTCCACACAGAGCAGAATAAAATAAAACCTATCTAGTACTCACAAATGCCACAGACAGAGATTGAACCAACAGGTTACGGTTTAAATTTGGTCGAAAACCGAGAAAAGCGGTACTTTAACTGACAAATTGAACCGAGCAGAAGGAGAAATCTCCGGAGCGACTGTTCAGTGAGGCGGAGTAAAGAATCTAATGGTTTGAGTTTGAAGAACAACAGACAAGAGTCTCAACCAAGCTCAAGCTCAGTGTTCCATGCCTGGTATGGAAAGTTAACTCTTTCATCTCCGGGGCAGTTCGAAGGTTGGGACTCACTGCTACTGTCAGAATATAGCAAGACTTCATGTTGTTTGAAACTGGAGAGGGCACTGCGCACATCCTGGGCCAACCGACCCATCCACAGCCCAGTAACTCTGTGGTCCAAAGGCCCCAGAACCAGATCAACTGGCCAGAACAACTAAGCAGATACCATACCACCTGCTCTAAAAGAGTGGCCCAGAGGTGAAACTGCTCACTGGAACCCCATCGAGGACAGAGACAAGATCTGGTGTTGAAGATCACAGCCGTTAAGAGTAGAGCCACAGAGGAACTCACCAGAGTCAGTTCAGTCCTACCACTCTCCACCATAGATGATCCCTGCACAGACATGCCAGAGGGCAACCTCAAGTGGTACCGATTCTTCTTCCACCGACAGGAGGAAGAAGAGCTCAAGATCAAGCGGAGCCAGGTCCTGGGACAGCTACTCTTGTGCTTCGGGTGGACTGTCCTCCCCACTGAGCACTGGACTGTCCATGGTTGGACCCCCTCTCTGCAAAGGGCGGCAAACCAGACACAGCCTCACTGCCATCACAGCTTTCAAGCGAAGTTTCCTTTCTGTCACCGCTACCGTCTAAGGTCGACTCCATTGATGGCAGACTGAGAATTTCTTCTTCTTCTTCTTAATCATCGTCTTCTTTTTTTTTTAGATAACAAATCTAAAAATTGTAAGTTAAATGAATACTGAATGGCTATAGCTGCTGTTGTATAGGCGAAGACTTGACTCCCGGCAGGTGAGTGATGTAGTTATCGGAGCTCACTCAACGGTGGGAGAAAAGGAACTGAGGCAGTTGGAGGGTCAACACCGAGATAGCCTATAAGCATGAGCTAGTTTTGTGACGCTGTGCATGCACAGTCCCATCCCTGCGCTGGCCTTCCTGAAGATGTTTGGCTCCTGCAGGGTCCTAGCACCTCCGGCGTAGTCCCATTAGTGTGAATTACTGGTGGAGACTTTTAGTACAGGAGGATAAGTGGCTTTACGGGCACAGTTACAGGACCTGAAAGGAAGGAGGATGAGGCTAGGGGTGGTGTACAGGCCATCAGCTCAAAGCGAAGAGATTGATAGGAAGCTGGGGGAGCAGATAAGGAGGGTCTGTGCAAAGGGTCACTCCGTCATAATGGGAGACTTCAATCTGCCAGGGGTGGAATGGAATACCCCTGCTACATCAAACAGCAGGGATTAAGTCCTCCTGGAAGCTCTCCAGGACAGCTTCCTGGTGCAATTGGTAAGGGAGTCACCAAGGGAGGGAAATATACTGGACCTTGTGCTGGCAAACGGTGAGAACGTGCAGCGGTTGGAAGTGGGGGATCCCCTAGCAGGGAGCAACCACCACACAGTGTGGTTTTCACTTGGTATGAGAAAGGAGACAGCAAGTACCAATACAGTGGTGATAGACTTTGGACTGGCAGACTTTGAAAGAATGAAGGACTTACTGGAGAGACACACCCTCAGAATCCAACCACACATGGATGCCAGTCAGAAATGGGGGATTGTCACAGCCAGGTTAGAAGAGGCCACAAGCTCATGTTCTTAGCTCCAAAGCAAGAAGGCCAGGTCAAGGAGGCCCAGCTGGTTAAGCAGTGAGGTACTGGGGAGTGTTACAGAAAAGAGGGCAACATTCCTGAAATACATGACAGCCAAAAAGGCAGAGGGCAGGGAGGAGTACATGAAGAAATCAAGAGAAGTGAGCAGATTGGTCAGGGCAGCCAAGGCAGCAAGAGAGCTTAGGCTGGCTCAGGGGACAGGAGAAGGGGAGAAGGATTTCTTCAGATACATAACTTACATAACAATTTTAACTTACTTGGCATCAACTGGCATAAATTAACAGCTACAGCTCAGTATGAACTAACATACCTGGACACTTTTTTGACCCTTGGTCTGGAACAAATGCTTCCATCACTCCCTGCTCTCAGATTACGTTGCAACACATTTGAGTCTTAACCTTTGATTATCCTGATCGTTAATCTTCAGCCTTCTTGTGTGATTTTAATTCAGACCCATAAAGGCATTGCATTTTTACAGAGTTTTTAAAATTCCTCACTTCTCATTTTACTTGGCTATCTGATGTCCACCTCCACATTTACATTTTTTTATTTCTATGTGATCAAGCTTCACAGCATGTGAGGCTAGCTAGGAGGAAGGTTTACAGCTGTACCTGTAGCAGTCTGTATACTGAGGGCCCAGTAACCCTCAAACAGTTCACTGCCCCTCTGTGCATGCAGAGGTCTTGGAAAAGCTGGTAAGGGACTCTGGGTCTAACATGTCCAACTCTTCACTGTAACATAGTTATTTAATGTTGTAAGGGACTCTAGGTCCATCATGTCCAAACCCTCATTGTAACACAGTAACTAAACGTTGTAAGGGACACTAGGTCCATTATCTCCAACCACTCACTGTAACATACTAATTTAATCTTGTAAGGGACTCTGGGTTCATTATCTCCAACCCCTCACTGTAACATACTAATTTAATCTTGTAAGAGACTCTGGGTCTATCATGTCCAACCCCTCACAGTAACATAGTAATTTAATGTTGTAAGGGACTCAGTGTCCATCATGTCTACCCCTCACTGCAACATAGTAATTTAATGTTGTAAGGGACACTAGGTCCATTATCTTTAACCCCTCACTATAATACATTAATTTAATCTTGTAAGGGACTCTGGATCCATCATGTCCAACCTCTCACTGTAACATAGTAATTTATGCTGTAAGGGACACTAGATCCATCATGTCCAGTAAAAAATATATATATATATATATATATATATATATATATATACAGTTCTTGAGACAAGTAACAAAAGTAATGCAATTATTCACAGAGATATTTCTGAGCAAAAGAGCAAAGTTACTGGAGGTAGCGAATACTATAAAGCTACCTGGACAAGATAGATTGGTTTCAAGTAGAGAAGGGACATGGGGAAGGGGAGGGAAGGATTAATGATCAGCGGAGGACAGAGGATAATTATAGAGAGGAACAGACAGGAGGTTGGAAACTGGAGGGGATCTAGCCATAGGGTTTCATTAGTTTAAGATTAGAGTGAAGATGGGGTTGAGGTATTGGGGTTGTAAGGAGCTGCGCAAGTGGGGGAGTCACTTGGCGGTTTGATAGATAAGGTATTAGGAGGAGGTGGTCCACTTAGGAATGGTGGTATATCAGTGAAAGAGTGAGGAGAAAGCAGGAGAAGAAGGGGGGAAGGGAAAGTGCTCCAAGGCACGAGCCAAAGTGGTGTTAGGTATTTGTGTCACAGTCACACATACTGAGACACCCTATGTTCATCATATCCAACCCCTCACTGTAACATAGTAATTTAATGTTGTAAGGGACTCTGGGTCCATCATGTCCAACCCCTCACTGCAACATAGTCATTTATGTTGTAAGGGACTCAAGGTTCCATCATATCCAACCCCTCACAGTAACATAGTAATTTAAGGTTGTCAGGGACTCTAGGTCCATCATGTTCAGCCCCTCACTGTAACATAGTAATTTAATGTTGTGAGGGGCACTATGTCCATCATGTCCAACCCCTCACTGTCACATAGTAATTTAATGTTGTAAGGGACTCTAGGTCCATCATGTCCAGCCCCTCACTGCCACATAGTAATTTAATGTTGTGAGGGGTACTAGGTCCATCATGTCCAACCCCACACTGTCACAAAGTAATTTAATATTGAAATGGATTCTAGGTCGGTCATGTCCAACTCCTTACTGTAACATGCTTTTCAATGCTCTTGCTGCTCCTAAAAACTCTTCACAGCCATATCGGCTCTGACCAGAATTTGTTGTGTATAGGAGTGATCCTCACTGCCCTCCAGTCTTTGGGTACTTCTCTTGACTTTGTTGATTTATTGAACAATATTTCAAGTGGAATGTTGATACTTTCCTTTGCAATAATTAGCATCTGGGGGGTAATGTTGTCAATACCCAGTGCCCCCAATTTTTTTAAACCTTCAGTTTTTTCTTTATTTTGTCTTTGGTTATATGGAGATGCGAAGTATCTGCAAGTGTGTCTGGAATATTTAAAGGACATGATTCAGAGTATATTAAACAAAAGTACTTGTTAAAAAAACAGCCATTTGAACTAGATTTGAAATAACAGTGTTTTGTGCTACAATAGATGTAAGTTTTGGGTCAGATTTTCTGAGCGAGTTTATATACCCATAAAATTGTTTGGCATTCCCTTCTGATGCTGTTCTTGCTAATTTTAGTTCCATGTTTCTTTTTGCTTTGTTAATTGTGTTTTTACATGTTCTTTGTAGTTGTTTGAATTTGTTCAAGTCTGCTTCTTTGTCTGTTTGAAATGTGCATAGCTATTTTTTCTTTATTAGTTTTCTAATCTTGCTTTTTATAATGCAAAGTTATGCACAATGAAGCCAAGAATCCCAGGACGGAGTACTACCCGGGTGGAGTCCAGGTATCTGCACCAGAGGAGGAGAAGGACCTGGGAGTGATGCTCACTAGTGACCTGAAGCACTCTATGCAGTACAAGAAAGAAGCAGCAAGGGCAAACAAGATGCTGGGATGCATAGCTAGGGGGATCAGTAGTAGGAGAGAGGAGGTTATACTGCCCGTGTGCAGGTCACTGATGAGGACACATCTAGAGTATGGAGTTCAGTACTGGTGCCCACACCTCAAAAAGGACACTAACCTACTGGAGAAGTTCCAGAAGAGGGCTACAAAGATGATAGCAGGTTAGCAGGGTAAGGTATATGAGGAGAGGTTGAGGGCACTGAAAATGTACTCCCTGGAAGACAGGAGAGAGAGTGAGGGGACATGACTGAGACCTTCAAATACTTGAAAGGGATAAATAAGGTGGATAAAGAGAGTCTCTTTAAGCTAAGTGACAACCATAACATGAGGGGGCACAGACTTAAGCTGGAGGGAGGTGGTTTAGGAGGGAGGTCAGGAAGCACTTCATGGAGAAGGTGGTGGACACTTGGAATGCACTGCTGGAAGAGGTAGTTTCATTGAAGATGGTGGGCAACTTCAAGAAAGGCTGGGATAGGCATAAGGGTAAGGTAAAAATCATGGCTAGGGTGCATGGAAAGGATGGGAGGAGTAGGGAAGGAGTCAGGGCCACTAACTCAAGCTGTGGACCCTGTAATATGAGCAGACTAGACAGACCAAATGGCCTTCTTATGCTGGCTTTTTCATATGTTCGTATGATGATGTGAGATGCCTCTGACTAATGACTAACAATGTTATGTGTGAGAAAAAAGTAGTCTGCTTATGTATTAACTAAGCACTGTTACATAGAAACATAATGGCAGAAAAGGCTGCCTGGCCCACCCAGTCTTTCCAAAGTGCCTAGCTGATGGCTAGGGCTTTTCTGGCTTCCTTCCTCCCCTCCCTTGATACCAGACCCATGTGTCTGTCCCATGTTCTTTTAAAGCCCCCTTTGGTGGCTTCCCCTTCCACCACCTCTGGGAGCCTGTTCCATTTCTCCACCACCTTTCTGTGAAAAAGTTCTTTCTGATGATTCCTCAGAACCTGCCCGTCTCTATTTGTAATGCATTTCTCCTGGTCCTCTTCCACTCCCGTAAGTAGAAAAGCATCTCTACCAGATTTCTGTTGATGCCCTTAACATATTTAAAGGTCTTAATCATATAGCCCCATCCCTCCTCTGCTCAAGGGAGTACATGTCCAGGTCACCCAGTCTCTCTTCATATTGCACATGACCAAGTCCTATCATCATCTTGGTTGCCTTCCTCTGGACATGATCCAGCCTCCTTAGGAACGGCTTCCAAAACTGCACCCCATATTCCAAATGTGGTCTAATCAGCTGTTTGTATAGTGGGATGATGACCTCCCTCCTCCTGCTAGTGAATCCCCTCCCGATGCAGCCCAACATCCTACTAGCCTTGGCTGCCACTCTCTCTCACGCTGTTTAGTTGGTTTGAGGTCCCTAAACAATAACTCTCAGGTCTCTCTCCTCCTTAGTTACTTCTAGGGTCTGAACCCCCCCAGACAGTAAGTCTCTCTCTCCGTTTTTTCCTCCCTAAGTGCATGATTTTACACTTTTGTATGTTAAAGGCCAATTTCCATTCCCTAGACCAAACCTCTAACATCCCCAAGTCCCTATGCATTTTCTCTACCCCCTCTTGGCTATCTACCCTATTACAGACCTTCATATCATCCACGAAGAGACACACCCTTCCCCTTAGTCCCTCCATTATATCTGCCTCGAATATGTTAAAATAGCAGTGGTCCCAGCATCGACCCCTGGGGAACCTTGCAGGTGACTATTCCCTCTCCTGAGGTGACCCCATTTACCATTACCCTCTGGCTTCTACCCTTTAGCCAGTTTTGCACCCATCCTTAGTCCACCTTCAGTTTTAGGAATTCTTTCAGAATCCTTTCTTCTGTGAAAGGACTGGGATCGACCCCCTATCCAGAGTGCTTCTGTTAACTGGATTAGGTACCTCCCCCTCCTCTTTTGTGAATACTAAGCAGAAATATTCATTCAGTATCCCTGCTTTTTCACTATTCCCCTCTGTCCACCCACCGTTCATTCTATTCAGCCTCACTATTCCTCCCTTTGTCTTTCTATGCTCCCTGATGTACCTATAAAAAGTTTTATCCCCTTCTTAACTGAGTTGGCTATCCTTTCCTCAGTTTGGGCCTTTGCTATTCTGACTTCCCTCCCTGCTTCCTTCTGCCTTAACTGGTACAGCTCTCTGTCCTGCTCCATGTTGAAAATCTGGAGTGAAAATACCAACGAATGCCTGAGGCATTAGGGTTTCCAACCATAACGCCCCACCTTGTAGAGACTGACAAGCATCATGGGTGTGACTTGGGATTGTCACCTGTAATGCTCATACCATTTCACCCTCACCCACACCCTGCAGCCAGTGAGAGGCATCGAGGTGTGCCTTGCACTCTTCAGCCCCAAAGTTCACCCCATTCTCCTATACTGCACCAATCTCACTGTATTTTCTAATGGAATGGGGTGAGCATAAGGGCCAAAGACCCCAAGGCACACCGTAACACTTGTCAGTGTCTGCAGGGTAGGGTGTGGTAAAATGGCATGGCCGTTATGCCTGACGACCCAAAGGCACACCCCACCAATGCCAGTGCCAGCAAGCAAACATTCGGCATTGACAAATGCTTGTTTAAATTCCATCAGAAAGGTGATTTGGGGAGTGACTACAAAAACATGTATCAAAGGGATTTGAAAAAAGACACCTATTATGTTCATCAGGTGGGATAACAAAAAGGCTGTGTTGCACGTTTGGGGTCAAAATCTAAAAAATAACAAAGTTATGAGTAAAACGTGAACAAATTCAAAATTTCCTCATAACTCTGTTGTTTTTTGGCATTTTGATCCCAAATTTTAAACACTGTCTTTTTATTACTCCACTTTATGATCAAGACGGGTGACATTGTTTTTAAATCCCACCAAAAGGTGATTTCATGGAGCAATTGTGAAACTTGTTTCAGAGGGGATTTGAACAATAACACCTGTCATGTTCATGAGGTGGGGTAGCAAGAGGGTTTTGCTGGAAAATTTGGGGTCACAAATAGGTATAAAATCACAATGTTATGAGTAAACATTGAAAAAATTAAATGTTTCTTCATAACTTTGTTATTGATTTACATTTGGTGCCTATGTTTTTAATGTAGTCTTTTCATGACTGCATTTTATGATCAAAATAGGTAGAATTGAAAAAAAATCCCATCTGAAGGGTGATTTTATGGAGCAACTGTGAAAACATGTTTTGAAGGGGACTTAAAAATAACACCTGTCATGTTCATGAAGTGGGGTAACAGAAGCCTATGCTCAAAATTTGGGGTTGAAATTTGCAAAAATCGCAACCTTACGAGGCCTACCTAGACTTTGGCAATTCATTTGACACAGTCCCACACAAAAGATTAATAAACAAATTAGCCAGCTTAGGAGTGGGTCCCAGGGTGGTAGCCTGGGTAAAAGACTTGGCTGGACAACAGGACACAGAGGGTAATAGTAAATGGAGTCCACTCTGAAGAAAGAGGGGTTACTCGTGGGGTACCACAGGGTTCATTACTGGGTCCAGTCCTTTTTAATGTCTTTGTAAGTGACATTGCAGAGGGACTGGAAGGAAAAGTATGTCTCTTTACAGACGGCACAAAGATCTGCAACAGGATTGATACACGGGGGGGGGGGGTGGAAAGGATGAGAAGGGACTTGGCAAAGTTGGAGTAATGGTAAAAGTATGTCAGCTTAGATTCAATGCAAAGAAGTGCAAAGTAATGCACCTGGGAAATATAAGCCCAGGGGTAGAGTACACAATGGGTGTGTGTGTGTGTTAACAACAACAAAAATGGAAAGGGACCTGGGGTAGTCATATCAGATGACCTGAAGGTAAGCAAGCAATGTGAGAAGGCAGTAAGGATGGCTGGTGGGGGGGTAATGGGATGTATAGGGAAAGGCATCACCAGTAGAAAACAAGAAGTTGTTATTCCTCTGTACAGACAGTTGGTGAGACCCCATCTGGAGCACTGCTTGCAGTTCTGGAGACCCAATCTCTGCAAGGGCATAGACAGGATGGAGGCAGTCCAGAGGAGGGCAAGTGGGCAACTAAAATGGTGCAGGGTTTGCAACAGAAGCCACATGAAGAGAGTCTAAAGGAGCTTAATATGAATACCCTTGAAGAAAGCAGGGAGAGGGGGGACATGACAGAAACTTTCAAGTACCTCATGGGAATCAACAAAGTCCAAGAGGGTAGCATCTTTCAGAAAAAGAGATGTGCAAGAAGAAAAAATTACTCACCTTAGTAATGTTGTTTCTTCTAATGGAGTCTTGCTATATTATGACAATTAGCAGTTTGGTCCTCCTCTAGAACTGCCCCGGAGATGAAAGAGTTAACTCCATACAGAATGGAGTTCTGAACGCGAGCTCAGTTTTCAAAGCTGTATCTGGGCAGTTTCAAACTGAAACTGTCAGATCTTTACGAAGCAAGAACTCACTAAGGGTCTGTGTGGAAGCTGTAACCTACACTAGCCTACTGGCTACCTAATAACAACAACAACAACAACAATAGCAACAATAACAACAACACTGCTGGACCCTACCCAAAGACTCAAGTCAGGGGCCAGCAAAATAACATTTAACACAGAAACAACACTCCCAAAACCCCAAAGGGAAGAAAATCCTGCAATGGCATAAACAGTGCCTGCACTAGGTTGCCCACCCCTACCCAAGTAGAAGTTCTGAGAGGGGCAGGCTGGGGGTGGTCATAATATAGCAAGACTCCATTAGAAGAAACAACATTACTAAGGTGAGTATTTTTCTTCAAACAACATGAAAGTCTTGCTATATTATGACATTAACAAACTACACAGCAGTACCTCCATGGAGGAGGGACAGAACCTACTTAGGAATAGGCTCTGAAGCACAGCTGTGCCAAATCGAGCATCTCTCCTGGCCTGGATATCCAGGGAGTAATGCTTGGTGAAGGTGTGTACCATTTTCCAGGTTGCAGCCTGACAAATTTCCAAAATAGGAATGTCTCTAGCAGCAGCTAGAGATGCGGCTGTACCTCTGGTAGAATGAGCCCTCAATCCAGAGGGGGGTCTCTACCCAGTTTCTGGTAACAAAATTGGATGCAAGAGACAATCCATCTGGCAATTGTCCTCTTAGTGGCAGGTTTCCCTTTGCCAACCTCACCATAGGTGAGAAACAGTTGATGGGATTGAACCTGTGACCCTTAGTGCATTCTAAATAGTAACTCAATGCCCTCTTAACATCCAAACTGTGCAATCTCCTCTCACCAGAGGAAGAATGCTCAGTGAAAAATACTGGAAGGAGATGGATTGGTTAAGATGGAAATCGAAACCACTTTAGGTAAAAACTTTCTGTTAGTCCTGAGGACTACCTTATCCCTGTGAAAAGAAATAAAATCATTTTCTACCGAAAGGGCTTGTAACTCACTTATCGTCTAGCAAGTGATGGCCACTAGAAATACAGTTTTCCAAGTTAAAAACTTAAGCTCTGCGGAAGACAGGGGTTCAAAGGGAGGTTGCATTAACTGGGCAATGCAAACATTAAGGTCCCAGGCAGGGGCTGGGTCACGAAAGGGTGGATTGGTATGGAGTAACCCCTTAAAAAACTTGGAAAATACAGGGTGAGCGGAAAGGAAGGAAGGCTTTCCTGCTGAAATAAAAACAGAGACAGCTGCCAAATGAACTCTTAAAGTAGCTGGCCTGAGGCCCAAAGAATTAAGATGGACCATGTAGTCCAACAAAATGGGCAAATCAGCAGATTCTGGGGCAATATGCTTCCCAGAACACCAGATGGAGAACCTTGTCCACTTGGAATTATAAGTGGCTCTAGTGGAAGGCTTCCTAGAGGCCTTTAGGATGTCAAGGACACCTTGAGAAAGGTGCAAATCAGCAAATTCTAACTCCTCAAGAGCCAAGCTTTGAGGTTGAGGATTTGAGGTTCGGATACCAGACTCTCCCTGGGCACAGGTCAGCAGGTTGTGAATCCTGGGAAGACACAGGGAAGGTGGACTTCCAGTGATAGAAGGAATGGGTACCAGGGTTGCCTGGCCCAGTCTGGTGCAATCAGAATCACCTTGCAAGGCTGGGATCTGATTTTTACTAACACCTTGAATAGGAGAGGGAAGGGGAAGCATAAAGAAACTTCCTTCCCAATCCAAGAGAAGGGTGTCCAGGGGGACTGAGCCCACCACTGGGGGCCTGCAACAGAACAGTGGAAGTTGGTGGTTGTCTGGGGCTGCAAAGAGGTCTATCTGAGGGGTGCCCCATCTGGCAAAAACTGTCCCCAGCACTCGAGGATTCAGGGACCATTCGTGATGGCCTGAGAAATCCTGCTGAGGGTATCCGCTAGGACATTGTCTTTCCCTGGCAGGTGAACTGCTATCAGAGAGGTGTTCAGGGAGTAGGCCAGAGACCACAACTTCATTGCCTCGGTGCACAAGGCCGACGACCGAGTGCCCCCTTGCTTGTTGATGTACCACATTGTTGTGGTATTGTCTGTTCTGACCTGGACTACTTTGTTCTGGACAGATGCAGAAAATGCTTGAAGAGCTAAAAAGACAGCTCTGAGTTCCAGCAAACTGATGTGGAGCAGAGATTCCTGGGGGGACCACACTCCCTGGGTGGAGAGGTCACCCAAGTGTGCTCCCCACCCCAGGAGGGAGGCATCCGTAGTGAGAGTGAGGGAGTGGGAAAGAGGAATGAAGGCGACCCCCAGTCTTAAATTGCTCTGATCCTGCCACCACTGAAGGGCTAGGATCAGGGTTCGGGTCACTGGAATCAATTTGGTAAGGGGGTCCCTCCTTTGAGACCAATAGGCTCTCAAGTGAAACTGAATGTCTCTCATCTGGAATCTTGCTCCCTGCACCACGGCTGTGGAGGCAGCCATGTGCCCCAGGAGCTGCAAAAAGTGTCTTGCTGGACGAGACCTGCAGAGTGAAAGAGGAGGCCAGGGCAATCAACTTCTCTACCCTTTCCAAGGGGAGGAAGGCCCTGGCCAGCTTTGTGTCCAATTCCGCACCTATGAAAGTGAGTACCTGAACTGGTTCTAGAACTGACTTTGGTAGATTTAGCAGGAATCCCAGGGAGGTGAGAAACTGCTGGGTGACTTGTAAGTGGGATTTCACCTGTTCTGGAGACTGTCCTACAATGAGCCAGTCGTCCAGGTAAGGGAAAACAGCAATCCCTTGCCTCCTTAAATGAGCCACTGCCATGGCCAGACATTTTGTGAATACCCTTGGGGCAGAGGTAAGGCCGAAGGGCATTGCCCTGAACTGGTAGTGGCCTGAGGGCAGTTCGAACCTGAGGTACTTTCAGTGAGAAGGCCTGATGAGGACATGAAAATAAGCGTCCTTGAGGTCCAGGGAGGCTAACCAGTCCCCTGGCCTCAGGGAAGGTAAAATCATTGCCAGAGTTAGCATTTTGAACTTTGGTTTCAAAAGGTGCTTGTTCAGATATCTTAGATCTAAGATGGGCTGCCATTCTCCTGTCTTTTTTGGGGTAAGGAAGTATCTGGAATACAGACCTTTGCCCTGGTGTAAGGGAGGAACCCTTTCTACTGCTCTGAAGGTTAACAGGGTAGAGACCTCTGCTTCCAGAGCAAGGGTCTCTAGGGGGCTTGCAGGTGGAAAATGCCTGGCTCTCATCTTTGGGAAATTTTTGAAGCTGAGAACCAGGCTCTGGCTTACTACTTCCAGAACCCATTTGTCCGAAGTTAGGGACACCTAGTTCTGACTGAAGTAAGCCAACCTGCCCCCTACTGGTACAGGAGAATCGACCCTGGGCACCCCATCAGGGTGCCTGCTTGGCAGTTGCCTTAGGCTAAGGGGTGGGGACCGGTTTACCTGCGCCCCGTCTGCCTCTGCCTCTGAAAAAGCCCCTCTGAGCAAAAGCAGAGGAGGCTTGGAATTGATAAAAAGGCCTGTGGAAGGGCCTGCCCCTACCTCTGGGTGTGTGCCTCTGGGGAGTGGCTTGCGCTCCTTGGCTTAGGCACTTTGTAGGTAGTTCTGTATTCATCCATCTTTTTCATATAGTTCTCTGTCTGCTCCCCAAACAGCGAATTCCCCACCACAGGAAAATCCATAGCCTTAGTCTGAGTATCCTGTGACAGATTAGTACACCTGAGCCATGCCAACCTATAAAAGCTACAGAAGTGGCCATGACCCTTGAGGAAACATCATTAATATCCACAGCAGCATGAAATTGAACTTTAGAGGCTTCAATGCCATCAGCAGCCACCTGTTCTAATTCACTAGCCAGCTGGCCATGGGCCTGCTTGGCTAACTGCATAACTGTATCCCATCTAGATTTCTGATATCTAGCCACATAAGCCATATAATTTGCCTGCCTGAGTCCCAGAGAGGCTGCCATATACTGCTTTTTTGCCATGGCATCAATCTTCCTGGAATCCTTGTCAGGAGGATGTGAAGCCAGGGGAATGTTAGCCTTGTCACAGGCTGCAGCCTGCACTACTCCTACATGACTACACTGCTCAGAAAGGAAGTCTGTATCAGGACCTGATAGAGTATACCTCCTGTCCATCTTTTTATCGACAGGAGGCACAGAATTAGGATTTTCAAAATTTTTATTGTTTGCTTCTAAATGACTTATGCAAAGGAATAGACAACTCCTAGACTCTGGAATATCCATCATTTCAACATAATCAGGCTCCTCCTGCTCATCCACAGCCTCTTCTAAGGGAAGCTGGAGGGTTTCAGCAACTTTCTTATAAAACATAAAATGAGATGGGGACTCAGACAGCATGGGGGGCGGATTCTAAAGGTCTGTCTGGAGAGATGTCCGGTTCAATGGGCACATCCAGACCCTCCCAGCCACATACATACTGTTCATAATCCTCCTCCCCCTCCTGTGGTTCATAAAATTCCTCAACATCATACTCCTGAACCACTGGGGCCAGACGAACCGACCTTTTGCCAACTAGTGGTGGTTCGGACGGCCCCTGAGACAGTGACTGGACAATTTGTATGGCTTTTGCTATTTCTGCAGCAGTTGGAGAGGAAATTTTGGACTCCAGACCTGCTGATTTTCTAGATTTGTTTACTGGGGCTGGTTCCTCAGAACCAGCTTTTCTTTTGGCCGAGGAAGTATCGCCCTGGTCAGAGGGCACTCCCTCTGGTTCAGTTGGCACTGAACCGGGCTGGCCATCCGGGTCAGCGGACTTTTTGGCCTCTCGTTCCCTGAGCCTGCCCAATCTTGTTTCCAGGGTGGCTGCAGGGAAATTCTTACAAATCTGGCAGTCTGACTGGAGGTGGTCAAACCCCAGACAATAAACACATGTGGTGTGTGGGTCAGCCTTGGCAAAGGCTTCCCCACAAGCATCACAGTGTTGAAACCCAGTGGGCCCGGTTTTTCTTTTGGGTTTCTCAGACATAATGCCAGCCTAACCAAAAACTTGCCCTTTTAATGGTAGTGCCAGGAAAGACACCCTTATCGGTTCCTAACCGTGTCACGAGTATTTGAAAAAACCGTAATGAAATCCGTTTTTTTTAGAACCGATAAGAACCGGGAACCGCACTCTAAATATATTTTAAAATGTTTAAAATGAGTTTTAAAGCAAACCGATTGGTTCAAAACCGAACCGATAATGACAATTTCCACACAGACTAAAACCTTGTACTTACGGTTACCAGATAGAGCTTGAACCGAAATGCGGTAAAATAAAACACTGTTCTTGGTTAAATTTAACGAATACTTAAAATGAACGAGAAATGAACCGAGCTGAAGGAGAAATCTCCGGGGCGACTGTTCAGTGGCGAGATAAAGAATCTGACAGTTTCAGTTTGAAACTGCCCAGATGAAACTTTGAAAACCGAGCTCAGCTCAGAACTCCATCCTGTATGGAGTTAACTCTTTCATCTCCGGGGCAGTTCTAGAGGAGGACCAAACTGCTAATTGTCATAATATAGCAAGACTTCATGTTGTTTGAACAAGGGGACACAATTTGAAGACAGAGAGGGGACAGCTCAGGGGCAATGAGAGGAAGTATTTTTTCATGGAGAGGCTGGTGGATGCATGGAACGGCCTTCCTGAGGAGGTAGGAGGTAGTGGGGCAAAAGACAGTGGGGGAATTCAAGCGTGCATGGGACAGACATAAGGCAATTCTGGTGGAGGGTAGGAAGAAGTAGGCTGCTGGTTAACTAAGATCTACAGCTTATCCAATTGATAGGGAAATGGGCAGACTGGGTGGGCCAAGTGGTTCTTATCTGCTGTCAAAGTCTATGTTTCTAAACCTTGAAACAATTAAATGTTTCTTCATAACCTTGTTGCTGTTTGACATTTGGGCCCCACATTTTTAACACTGTCTTTTTATTTCTGTAGCTCATGATCAAAACAGGTGATTTTCTTTAATTCCATTTGAAAGGTGACTTCACAGTGCAACTGCAAAAACATGTTTTGTGGGTGTTTGAAAAATTTCGCTTCTTGTTCATGAGGTGGCGTCCCAAAAAGGCTATGCTGAAAAATTGGCGTAAAAATGTTAAAAAATGACACAGTTGTGAGTACATGCACTAAACAGATTAAAAAGCCATTAACCAAACTTACCTTGTTTCAGTCAGAACCTGGTCAACATTGGAAGCAACAGAATGTGCCAGTCATTAAAGGAGGACCGGATAAGTGAGGAGCATGGGGGGAAGGGTTCTGCTGGAGGGGGCTGGGGTTTGGGGTGCCAGAGGGTCGGGGGGGGGCTGCAGTCAACATCAAGGGACTGTTTTCTTTTTTACAGTAAACACAAAAGAAACAAGGGACGCAGGAAAAAATTACAATAACATAGTAATGTTGTTTCTTCTGAGGGAATACAGTGAGCCTTACAAAAGTGCATCAGTCCGCTGGAGTGTGCAACCCAAGAGCTAGAACTTTATGCTAATTTTGGAACTTAGACTACAAGTCAAACTCTGCACCATGGTCATGCTTCTCATACTGGCTTAACATCAGATTTGTTTCTACAGCCAGGGGAGCAGTGACCGCTAAAATTATCTCAATGGCTACTAAAAAATGTTCAACATTTTTACAAAATGTTCTAAAACCTAATTATATTATTAGCAGACAAAAAAACTGACTGAAAATGATAACTTTAAAATTGTTGAGAAATTGCAATACGTTATGCTGAAGCAACCATAAGATAAGAACTGAGCCTTGTGTACCTATTTTCAGGTTGTAGAAGGGGAGGCAGGGTTAGGGTTTGTCAGGCTCATTGCTAGATCCCTGAGAAGAAACAACATTACTACAGTGAGTAATTATTTTCTTCAAACCACAGAAATCCATCAGTGATGCCTTACAAAAATTCATACTCACTAGCAGAACCTTTGGAGGATGGGTTGAGAACCTATTTAGAAAATGGTTCTGTAGAACAGCAGTGCCAAAACTAGCATCTCTCCTTGACTTTTTGTCCAGATAGTAGTGCTTTGTGAAGGTGTGTTTTTCAGGTAACTGCTTTACACATTTCGTGAATACCTGCATTGGAATGATTTCTTTGCAGGCATGCAAGTATAAGAATCTTCCACTGAAAGGAATATGCTTTTCTTGCTGATTTCCTGGAAACCTTAAAGACTCTCAGTACTTCCTCTGACACATTGCAATATGAAAAGTCTAGCTGTTCAAGAACAATGCCCTCAGGTGCAGTGTTCTGAGGTCTGGGAAGGTTATCTGGGATAGAGTCAAAAAGTTGTACCTCAGAGGCTGGTTGATTAGAATCCTGTTGAACTAAATCAGTAGCACTGAGTACCATGCCTCCCTGGTCTAGTCTGGAACTACCAGGACCATTGTTGGTGGGTCTCTCCTGAACTTCATGACCACTCTCTGTGTGAGTGGGAATGATGGGAAGACATAGAGGAACTTCCCAGTCCAGTCCAGATCTAGTGCATGCTCTGTGACTGTGCTTCTTGCTGGTAGTCTGCAACAAAACCCAGGAAACTGATTGTTCTCCCAAGAGGCAAACATCTATTTCTGGGGTACCCCACCTTCTGAAGTCTTAAGCCAGAGTTTGCTGGTTTAAGACCCACTTGTGATTTCCATGGCTGATTCTGCTTAGGGAGTCTGCCAGCATATTGTCTTTGCCTGACATATGCACTGCAGAAATCTCTGTGGCCAGTTAGTAAGCTAGATCCCAGATCCTCAGAGCCTCCGTGCACAGCTCTGAGAATCTTGTTCCATCGTGTTTTTTTATGTAGTACGTTGTTCCGGTATTGACTGTCTGAATTTGGTCTGACTCACCCTGTAGCTAGGAGCGGAAGGACTGAATTGCCAGCAGTTTTTCTAATGCTCGAGGAGGTTTATACATCCCTAAGTCTCCAGAGGGCTCCAGATACCACTTACTGTGAGGTCCTCTATGTGGGCACCCCACCCTAGTAGTGAAGCATCTGTTGTGAGTACCTTGGTGGGAGATTGCTAGAGGAAGGGGGTCCCCTCTATGAAGTTGCTTTACTCCAGTGCTTGTACAAAGGTTTTTGTGGCTGGCACTAGTTGAGACCTTGGGTACCAGTAACCTCTTAGGTGGTACTGTATGTCCTTCATTTGTGATCTGGTCCATGACGCTATAGCTGTGGATGGTGCCATGTGGCCTAGCAGCTGCAGAAAATCCCTTGCTGGTCTTGGGTGCCTAAGGTAAATGATTTTGTGCTGGCAATCAGATTTGTTTGATACCATGTCCTGTGGAAGAAAGGCCTTTCCCTGCAGGGCATCTAGTTCTGCTGCTATGCACTCCAGGATCTATATTGGCTCTGTTTGGGACTTCTGATGGTTTGTTAGGCATCTCAAATGGAGCATCTTGTGTCCTGCTTTTATTATTCTGAGCAGCCAGTCATCTAGGTCAGGAAAAAACATCATGCCTTGTCTTCTTAGGTGTGCTGCCACCACAGATAAGCATTTTGTGAATACCATTGGTGCTGAGGTGAGACCTAAGGGCAGGGCTGAAAAATGGTAGAGACAGTTGCCCAGCCTGAACTTTAGATATTGTCTGCGGCTTGGTCTGACTGAACGTAGAAGTAGGCATCCTTCAGGTCCAGTGACTCCAACAAGCCTACCGACTGCAGGGATTATATCACTATGCCCAGTGTGACCATCTTGAACATTTCTTTCTTGATATGTTCTTCCAGGTATCTTAAATCGAGAATGGGTCACTAGCCCCCATTTGTCTTGTGGGTCAGTATGTACCTTGAAAGAGGCCCTTGCTCCACTGTGATGCAGGGACATTTTCTATTACTTTTGCTTGCAATAGTTTCTTTACTTCCAATTCTAACGAGATTTTTTTCCATTGGAGAGTAAGCAGAGGAGTTATTTGGTCTCTGCAGTTTTGGAAAGCTTTGGAATTTTACGGACAACGCCTGAGCCACTATATCCAGGACCCACTTGTCTGTGGTAATGTTTTCCCATTCCTAGATGTAGTGAGTCAGTCTTCCTCCCACTTGCAATGGCTGACTATTGACCTAGGCAAAATTGTCAGGGGTTTTGTTTGGTTGTATCTTAGAGGCCAATACTGAGCCTACCCTGCCTATTCCTCTGTAGGACCCTTTTTTTTGGCTTGTACTCATAGGCAATGTAGGGTCTGGGATAGTAACAACCGCCTCTGCCTCTGCTTCCATAAGGCCTGTAGGAGGTGGAGGGTTTTCTTTCTTAGTAGAATTCCCAAAAGTGGCTCTGTACTCATCCATTTTTTTCATGTACACCTCTGTTTTGCCACCAAGTAGAGAAATTCCCTCAAAGAGGAATTAATGGCTTTAGCTTGAGTGTCCTGGATAAGGATGGTAGCCATTTGCCAGGCAAATCTCCTCAGTGCTATTGCATGAGCCAAGACTCTTGATACAGAGTCCTTGGGATCCACAGCCATGTGGAACTGGTGTTTTGTGTCATTCAGGGCTGACTTTGCTGTTGTAGCCAGGTCCTGTGCCACTTCACTATTTACTTTATCATTGAGATCTAGCACTGCATTCCACAATACTGAGTCATATAAGCCAAGTAAGCTGCCTGTCTTAGGAGCAAGGAAGCTGCTGTATACACCTTCTTGGCCATAGCATCCAGTTTTCTGGAATCCTTTTCAGGGGGCTGTGCTGAGGCAGGCACCTTTTCCTTCAGATTGGCAGCAGCCAACTGTACCACTCCTTCATGATCAGCGTGGGTATACAGGCATTCTATCCCCTGCCTGTCCATCTGATATTTTTTTGGAGGGGGTATTTCTTAAATTATTATCAATACCAGCAGCTGAATTAGATACTGACATTATTTTTGATGTGGCTTTGTTGAAGGACTAGTGGATGGGGACCATAAGTCTCCTTGTAAGAGCTAGCCCCACCATGTCCATGAACTCCACTTCCCCCTGATCCTCTTCTGTTTCATGAGAGGAGATGTTGAGGGTGTTCACCATCTGTTTGATGAATGAGGAGTAAGAGGTATAATCCTAAGTAGCCACAGGAGAGGAACCAAACTACTGATCGGGGGACCATCACGTTGTATATGGGTGCACCTTTCTTCTCCTCTGTAATACACATCCTCCTCCTCCTCCTCCTCTACAGACAGGTGGTATGGAACTGAAGCCTGGGGGTAGGGGTGTAAGGTACACTAAATAAATGTCCCATAGCCTGGAAAAACTGTCATACCTTTGTCATGTCCTCTGTTGAGGGCATTGGATTCTGTTCTACTGTCTTCTTTTCCTTCACTGCAGGAGTGGCAGGGCTATCCTTTTCTTTTCACATTTTCTGCAGGCACTGTTTCCAGTACCTGCGTTGAGGCTCTTTTATTTGTATTTTTGCTATAACTGGAATCAGGGTTCCCCCTTTAGGATACCCTGATATCTTAGCCACTTTCCATACCTTTTCAATGGCTGACCAGCTGTATCTGACTCCTTTGACAGGGACTGCTGCTTTTGAGAAAAAGAACCCTCTGATGCATGCGTTCTGCCGTCATTGGGAGCTTCCTGAAAGCCTTTATTGTGCTTTGGTGACACAGAGGCAGATTAAAAAGTCATAAACTCTTCTCTTTTTAAAGCCTTTTTCTTTTGGGGTTTAGGGCAAAGCGTTTTGCAAAGTTCACAGTTAATTAAGTTGTGATCTGGACCCAGCTACTTCAAACAGAGTTCATGGCAGTCTACCTTTGCAAGGAGTTGAAAATACTTTGCACAGTTTTTAAAACCTGTGGGCTTTGTTTTCTTTTTAGGTCAATTAATCTTGCCAAACAGTGATAGGACCTGTAAAAAAATAGTTGGTTCCCTGAAACAAAGGTGGTAGAAACAAATTATTTATAAAAATATATAAAGCGGCTTAAAAATGAAGTACAAACAAAAGGGATCTTAAGTTTTTACACAGAAAGTGTTTGGTTCCCTTAGGGAGAAACTCATTATAATGCCCTCCCCAGCTCCTGGGAATGGATCGAGAGTCAGGGAAACTGCAGACATATTAGCAAGCACAACTTTATTTCTAAAGCACATAATCCCATTAGTCTCCTGAGTGCTGTACAAAATATAAAGCAGTTAGAAAGTTAACAAGCATTTGTCAATGCTGAATGTTGTCTTGCTGGCATTGGCATTGGTAGTGCAGGAGTTAGAGAGATGCATAACAGGAATTCAGTGAAGTAATGAACTGACGATAACCCCACCCCCACACTGCAGAGACTGACAGGCATTGGGGTGTACCTTTTGCTCATCGGCCATAACGCTCACACCATTTCACATCACCCTACCCTGCAGACACTGACAAGTGTCACGGTGTGCATTGGAGTCTTTGAGCCTTACGCTCACGCCTTTCCACAAGGAAATATGCTAAGATGGGTGCAGTATAGGAGAATGGGGTGAACTTTGGGGCCAAAGAGTCCAAGGCACACTTTGATGCCTGTCACTAGCTGCAGGGTGGGGGTAGGGGTGGAATGGTTTGAGCATCACAGCCGACAATCCCAAGTCACACTCCTGATGCCTGCCAGTCTCTATGGGGTAGGGTGTTATGGTTGGAAACCCTAATGCCCTAGGCTTTTGTTGGCATTTTCACTCCAAATTTTCAACATGGGCTTTTTGTGATTCCATCTCATGAACAGTGGCACTATCAGTTTGTTAGCCGAATGGTGATTTTGCACAGCAACTGCGCCATTTGGCGCTACAGGTGCAAAAACATCTTTTAAGGCAACATGTGAAAAATAATGCTTGTACTGTTCATGAGGAGGTGTAAAAAAATGGCAATGTTGAAAATCTGGAGAGAAAATATGAAAAATTGGTGAAGTCACGAGCATGCGTAGAAACTGCACAATGCATGCCCATAATGCAATTATTAGGGGGATATTTTTAATCAGATTTTCAACATAGGCGTTTTGTGACCTCTGCTCATGAACAGTGTCACTGTGATTTTGTTAATATGTCCTGAATATTGATTTCCCACTGCGACCGCTCCACTGTGAGCCACATGTGCGAAAACACATTTTGGGCAGGATGTAAAAAATGACAGCTATACGAGCTATAAGGAGGTGTGAAAAAATGGCAATGTTGAAAATCTGGACTGAAAATATTGAAAACTGTCGAAGTTACAAGCATGCGTGGAAACTGCGCAATGCACACTCGTAACAGTCATTTTTTGAACATTTTTCACCAAATTTGCAACATAGGCTTTTTGGGACCCCACCTTATGAACAGTGGCACTGTCATTTCATTAATCTGTCCCAAAAGGTGATTCCTTGCAGTGACAACAAAATGACCTTTCGAGACTGAATAAGGAAATGACAGTGTATGTGTTCATGAGGTGAGGTCCCAAGAACCCCATGTTGAAAATTTAGAGACAAAATTCATAAAAAATGGCTGAGATATCCACAAGTTGACCCCCCCCCCCCGGCCATTTATGCTATTATACAGCTTACCGGCATTTCTTTGTTTTGCAGTTTGGCTTTGAACTGTTCAGATCTGTTCCCACTCCACCGAAGATCACAGCACCGGACCTCCAGAGGTAAGTATGAGGTGAAGGGGGTGTGGGGAGGTGGGGTGAGCAGAGGGTGGATGCCAGTTGGGGGAAGGGGTTCCACGGACAACGGACCATTTTCTTATTCGCAGGTACAAAAAAAAAAAAAAATGGACACTGCACCGTGGGACAAATTTCTTCCTTTACAGGTGAAAGAAAACAAATGTTGGCCACACTGGGGTGGGCTCCCAGTGTGCCACACAATGGGGATGGGGTGGGGGAAAAGGAACATGCCGACGCGGTTGACTTACTGTGAGCAGCAGCACACTGGGGTGGGCTCCCAGTGTGCCACAAGAAAAAATTACTCACCTTAGTAATGTTGTTTCTTCTAATGGAGTCTTGCTATATTATAGACATTAGCAGTTTGATCCAGCTCTAGAACTGCTCTAGAACTGCCCCGGAGTGAAATGGTTAAAACCATTCCAAAATAGAATTTTGGCACGAGAGCAGCTCTATCTGTGTCATTTCAAACTTGAACTGTCAGATCTTTACGAGCCAAACTCACTAAGGTCTGTGTGGAAGCTGTAACCTACACTAGCCAAATGGCTATCTAAATAATAACAACCATTGATGGTCCCAACACCCAAGACTCAAGTCAGGGGACCAGAAATACTAACACCATTCTAATAATATGAAAATGGAACATAAGTATAATAAAACACACACACGCGTACATATACACACCTCCAAAGTCCCAAAGTGGACAAAATGCTAACAGGACATAAGTTGTGCCCACACTAAGTTGCCCGCACTCCACCAAGTAGAGGTTCTGAGAGGGGCAGGTTGGGGAGGAGGTCTATAATATAGCAAGACTCCATTAGAAGAAACAACATTACTAAGGTAAGTAATTTTTCTTCAAACAACATGAAGTCTTGCTATATTATAGACATAACGAAGATACACAGCAGTACCTCCATGGAGGAGGGCAGAACCTACTTAGGGAATAGGCTCTGAAGAACAGCTGTGCCAAACCTGAGCATCTCTCTGGCCTGAACATCCAGGGAGTAATGCTTGGTAAAAGTGTGTACCGTTTTCCAAGTAGCAGCCTGGCAAATCTCTAATAAAGGAATGTCTCTGGCAGCAGCTAGAGACGCAGCTGTACCCCTGGTAGAATGAGCCCTCAAACCGGGGGGGGGCTCTGCCCACTTTCTGATAACAAAATTGGATACAAGAGACAATCCATCTGGCTATTGATCTCTTAGTGGCAGGTTTGCCTTTCCCAACTTCACCATAGGTAAGGAAAAGTTGGAGGATTGAACCTGTGACCTTTAGTACAGCTCTATATAATAACTAAGAGCTCTCTTAACATCCAGGCTGTGCAACCTCCTCTCACCAGAAGAGGGTGATCAGCGAAAAAATACTGGAAGGGAGATAGATTGATTAAGATGGAAATATGAAACCACCTTAGGCAAAAACTTCCTATTAGTCCTAAGGACTACCTTATCCCTGTGGAAAGAAATAAAGTCAGTCTCCACTGACAAGGCTTGCAATTCACTTATGCGTCTGGCAGAAGTGATAGCCACTAGAAAAACAGTTTTCCAAGTTAGGTACTTGAGCTCTGCAGAAGACAGAGGTTCAAAGGGTTGCATTAACTGGGCAATGCAAACATTAAGGTCCCAAGCAGGGGCGGTTCCCGAAAGGAGGATTAGTATGGAGTAATCCCTTAAAAAACTTGGAAAACACAGGATGAGAGGAAAGGGGATGACTTTCCTGCTGACACAAAAGCAGACACAGCTGCCAAATGAACTCTCAGGGTAGCTGGTCTGAGACCCAAGAATTAAGATGTACCATGTAATCTAACAAAATGGGCAATTCAGCAGATTCTGGGGAAATATTTCCCAGCACACCAAATGGAAAACCTTTTCCATTTAGAACTATAAATAGCCCTAGTGGAAGGCTTTCAGAAGCCTTTAGGATCTCAAGAACACCCTGAGAGGTGTAAATCAGCAAACTCTAACTCCTCAAGAGCCAGGCCTTGAGGTTGAGGATGAGGTCGGATACAAACCCTTCCCTGGGCACAAGTCAACAGATTGTGATTCCTGGGGAGGCACAGGGGAAGATGGACTGTCAGAGACAGAAGGAGTGGGTACCAGGGCTGCCTGGCCCAATCCGGGGCAATCAGAATCACCCTGCAAGGCTGAGATCTGATTTTGACTAGTACTTTGAATAGGAGAGGAAGAGGAAGCATGGAGAACTTCCCTCCCAATCCAGAGAAGGGCATCCAGGGAACTGAGCCCAGCACTGGAGGCCTGCAACAGAAAAGAGGAAGTTTGTGACTGTCTGGGGCTGCAAAGATCTATCTGAGGGATGCCCCACCTGGCAAAACTATCCCAGCACTTGAGGATCCAGGGACCATTCGTGATGGCCCTGGGAAATCCTGCTGAGGGCATCCGCTGGGACATTGTCCTTCCCTGGAAGATGAACTGCTATGAGGGAAGTGTTCAGGGAATAGGCCAGAGACCACAACTTCATTGCCTCGGTGCACAAGGCCGAAGACCAGTGCCCCCTGTTTGTTGATGTACCACATTGTTGTGGTGTTGTCTGTTCTGACTTGTATCACCTTGTCGTGGACAGATGCAGAAAAAGCTTGAAGAGCTAAAAAGACAGCTCTGAGTTCCAGCAAATTGATGTGGAGCAGAGATTCCTGGGGGAGTCGTGAGAAGGGGAAATGAAGGGGAACCCCACTCTTAAACTGCTCTGATCCTGCCACCACTGGAGAGCTAGGATCAAAGTTCGAGTCACTGGGACCAACTTGGAAAGGGGGTCTCTTCTCTGAGACCAAAAGGTTCTCAAGTGAAACTGAGTGTCTCTCATCTGAAATCTGGCTCCTGCACAACAGCTGTGGATGCAAGCCATGTGCCCCAGGAGCTGCAGAAAGTGTCTTGCTGGACGAGAGACCTGCAGAGTGAAGGAAGAGGCCAGAGCCACTAAATTCCTTACCCTTTCTGGGGAAGAAAGGCTCTGGCTAGCTTTGTCCAATTCTGCCCTATAAAGGTGAGTACCTGGACTGGTTCCAGAACCGACTTTGGTAGGTTTAGCAGAAAACCCAGGGAGGTGAGAAGCTGCTGGGTGACCTGCAGATGAATTTACCTGTTCTGGGGACTGGCCTACAATGAGCCAGTCGTCTAGATAGGGAAAACAGCAATCCTCTGCCTCCTTAAGTGGGCCACTGCCACTGCTAGACACTTTGTGAATACCCTTGGAGCAGAGGTAAGGCCGAGGCATTGCTCTGAACTGGTAATGACCTGAGGGCAGTTCGAATCTGAGGTACTTTCGATGGGATCTTCTGATTAGGACATGAAATAGGCATCCTTGAGGTCCAGGAGGCTAGCCAGTCCCTGGCCTTAGGAAAATAAAATCATTGCCAGAGTTACCATTTTGAACTTTGGTTTCAAAAGATGCTTGTTCAGATATCTGAGATCTAAAATGGGCCGCCATTCTCCTGTCTTTTTTGGGGTAAGGAAGTATCTGGAATACAGACCCCTACCCTGATGCAGGGGAGGAACCCTTTCCACTACTCTGAGAGCTAACAGGGATGAGACCTCTGTTTCCAGAGCGAGGGTCTCTGAAGCACTTGCAGGTAGAAAAAGTCTGCTTCTCAACTTGGGAAACTTTTTGAAGCTGAGAACCAGACCCTGGCTTACTACTTCCAGAACCCACTTGTCTGAGGTTAAAGAAGCCCAATTCTGACTGAAGTAAGCCAGCCTGCCCCCCACTGGTACAGGAGAATCGGCCCTGGGCACCCCATCAGGGTGCCTGTTTCGTAGGAGCTTTAGGCTGGGGGGTGGGAGCAGGTCTGCCCACCCTCGTCTGCCCTGCCTCTGGAAGAAGCCCCTCTGAGCATAGGCAGAGGAGGCCTGAGTCTGGTAGAAAGGCCTGTGAAAAGGCCTACCCCTACCCCTGGGGCATGCCTTTGAGGAGTGGCTTGCCGCTCCTTAGCCTGGGCACTCTTGTAAGTAGTCCTATATTCATCCATCTTCTTCATGTAATTCTCTGTCTGCTCTCCAAACAGAGAATTTCCACCTCAGGAAAATCCATAGCCTTAGTCTGGGTATCCTGTGACAAACTAGTACACCTGAGCCAGGCCAACCTACGAAAAGCTACAGATGTGGCCATGACCCTGAGAAACATCATTAACATCCACAGCAGCATGAAACTGAACCTTAGAGGCTTCAATGCCATCAGCAGCCACCTGTTCTAGTTCACTAGCCAGCTGGCCATGGGCCTGCTTGGCTAATTGCATAACAGTATCCCATCTAGATTTCTGATACCTAGCTACATAAGCCATATAATTTGCTTGCCTGAGTCCCAGAGAGGCTGCCATATACTTTTTTGCCATGGCATCAATCTTCCTGGAATCCTTGTCAGGAGGATGTGAAGCCAAGGGAATAATAGCTTTATCACAGGCAGCAGCCTGAACTACTAACATGACTGCATTGCTGAGAAGGAATTCGTATTAGGGCCTGACAATGTATACCTTCTGTCCATCTTTTTATCTACAGGAGGCACAGAATTAGGAGCTTTTAAAATTTTAATTGTTTGTTTCTAAAAGACTTATGTAAAGGAATAGACAATCTCTAGACTCTGGAATATCCATCATTTCTACAAAATCAGGCTCTCTTGCTCATCCACAGCCTCTTCTAAAGGAAGCTGGAGGGTTTCAGCAACTTTTTTATAAAACATAAAATGAGATGGGGACTCAGACAGCATAGGGGGAGATTCTAAAGGTCTGTCTGGGGAGATGTCCTGTTCAATGGGCACACCCAGACCTTCCCAGCCACATTCATACTGTTCATAATCCTCCTCCCCCTCCTCTGGTTCATAAAATTCCTCAATATCATAATCCTGAACCACTGGGACCGGACGAACCGACCTTTTACCAGATAGTGGTGGTTCGGACGGACCCTGAGACAGTGACTGGACAATTTGTATGGCTTTTGCTATCTCTGCAGCAGTTGGAGAAGGAATTTTGGACTCCAGACCTGCTGATTTTCTTGTTTTCTTTACTGGAATTGGTTCCTCAGAACCAGCTTTTCTTTTGGCCGAGGAAGTCTGGCCCTGGTCAGAGGGCACTCCCTCTGGTTTAGTTGGCCCCGAACCGGGCTGGCCATCCGGGTCAGCGGACTTTTTGGCCTCTCGTTCCCTGAGCCTGCCCAATCTTTTTCCAGGGTGGCTGCAGGAAATTCTTACATACCTGGCAGTCTGACTGGAGGTGGTCAAACCTCAGACAATAACACATGTGGTGTGTGGGTCAGCCTTGGCAAAGACTTCCCCACAAACATCACAGTGTTGAAACCCAGTGGGCCGGTTTTTCTTTTGGGTTTCTCAGACATAATGCCAGCCTAACCAAAAACTTGCCCTTTTAACGGCAGTGCCAGGCAAGACACCCTTCTCGGTTCCTAACCGTGTCACGGGTATTGGAAAAAAACGTAATAAATCCGTTTTTTTTAGAACTGATAAGAACCGGAACCGCACTCTAAAACAGTAATTTTAGTTTTAAACCCACTGATCGGTTCAAAACCGAACCGATAACTACAAGTTCCACACAGACAAAACCTTCATTTACTTACGGTTACCACAGATGAAGCTTGAACCGAGCGGTTTTGCGGTTAAAATAAAACTATTTCGGTTAAATCCAACCGAGAAAACACTCTTTAAACCGAGAAATGAACCGAGCAGAAGGAGAAGTCTCCGGAGCGACTGTTCACTGAGGCGGAGTAAAGAATCTGACAGTTCAAGTTTGAAATGACACAGATAGAGCTGCTCTCGTGCCAAAATTCTATTTTGGAATGGTTTTAACCATTTCACTCCGGGGCAGTTCTAGAGCCAGTTCTAGAGCTGGATCAAACTGCTAATGTCTATAATATAGCAAGACTTCATGTTGTTTGAAAATATGGGGAAGGCCTGGACATGCCAACATGAGGATTGCCCCGTCGATATCGGCTTCCTTTGGGTATTGTGTGGCGGTGGCTCTGTCACCATGTTTATTGGAATGTTTCACCAGAAGAGGCATGTATGGGAGGCATGTCATCTGTGCCGCTGCATGGTGAGCTTGTCTCTGATTGCAGTGGCACATTTGTTTCAAGATGGTGGCACTTTGCATAATACTTTTGTCAGCACTAGCATGCTGGCTCATTGGGGAATGAGGGACACACCTACTAAAGTGTGCCCTGCATTCACCATCACTGACATATTTCTGAATTTCTCCTACTACCAGAAGATGTTGCTTGCGCATGTGCAAGACAACATAAAAATAGAATAATTAACACCATTAAAATAATCAATAGAAATTCATTAAAATGAAAGCTCAATAATACAGTGATCCAATATAGATAAAAGTGAAATCATGTTCAAAGTGCTAGGAGAGGCCAAAAGCCTCTGTAAAGAAATGGGCCTTTAGGCCCTTTTCAAAGACCTCCATGGAGGGGGGTCTTCCTCAGAAATCTAGAAAGCAAATTCCACAGGATCGGTGCAGCAACATCAAAAGCTCGCTCAACAGAGGATTTTAACCATACTCTGGGAATCACTAAGAGGCCTTCCTCAGGGGAGTAGAGAGGTTGGGATGTCTGGTAGGGGAGTATAAGGTCTGGAAGGTAGCTAGGGCCCAGTCCATGTAGGGCTTTATAGGTCAATAAGCTGACCTTGAAGGAGATCCACCACTGGAGACAAGTGACGTTGACTCCAACTCGTCTGCACCCTGAACAATTACCTCCCCCCCACTCCCCCACACCCACACCCACTCATTCCCCCACTCCACCCCAAGTAACCTTCCACTCCTTGTAGATAGCCATATGTCTCCCTGCTAGGGTTCTCCTTACCTAGCCCTGGAGAGAGGTGCTTCAGGGGTCATATGAAGCCCTGCTTTATATAAATTATTTTACAGTATACTTACCTACCCCTGGCGACAGGTACTTCAGGGGTCACATGAGGCCCCGCTTTACATAAATTGTTATTTTACGGTATACTCCAGTTCTGTCTTCATGGAAGGGGACTCAGCCTTCTACACCCTGTTGCATATACCTAATATTACCTGTATTAGTACAAATCATTTACCTAGTTGTCCATATTATATACGAGTGATATCTCCCTGTATATAATAATAATGTATTTTTACTTGCAAGATGTCTCAACCTTTTAAACTCTTATGCTTATATCTAATTTTTTTCTGTATTTGTACAAATTGATTGACCTAGTTGCCCATATCTAATGCTTGTTATATCTCCCTGTATATAATTGTAAGGTCCTGTATTTGTATTTGTATCCATTATCTGAAGTTCACTGTTCGAAAACTGGACATTTGTGAAAACAGGCATTTTTGCTCACATACCTTTCCAGTACAAAATAAATAAACTTGAAACCACCACCTCACTGCAGCCAGTGCAATCTACGCAGGACCGGGGTTACATTACAGCATCTTGGGAGACCAATCAACAATCTGCCCACTGTGTTCTGCACCAGCTGCAGGCGATGTAGGGCTCTTCCATTTAGCACTAGCTATAGGGTACTGCAGTAATCAAGTCTGGACATAACAAAGGCATGTATCAGTGAGAGCAGGTCGCTAGGTGAGGTAAAAGGTTTGCTCTGGGTGATGTTTCTAAGATAATAGAAACTATTTTGGACCGCAGACAACACCTGAGCCTCCAATGTCAGTTCACTGTCCAAACTAATGTCCAGACTTTTTAACCTTACTGAGGCAGAAAGAGATGAGGAACTGAGTACTAATCCAGTCTCTGCTCCCCAACCCCAGCTCCTCACCGGTGACCAGGCTCAATCACCAATACTTCAATCTTGTCCAGGCTGAGTTTCAGCCAGTTGGCAGACATCCAGTCCTGTATCTCAGCCAGACACGAATTTAGTATAGCGACCGCATCCTGTGCCCCTGGTGCAAATGACATATACAGTTGGGTATTGTCGGCATAGCAGTTAAAACTCACCCTGTAACATCTAATGATATCACCCAGGGGTTGCATGTACGGTGCAAATAACAACAGGGAGAGGATCAAACCCTGGGTGACTCCACAGAACAGGGGCATCATGTGGGAGGAAAAAGTTCCCATCACCACTCTTTACTTCCTACCTGTAAGTAAGAACTTAAACCAGTTGAAGACAGTACTGGGAAGTCCACAGAGCTCCCACAAGCGAGCCTACAACATCCAGTGATTCTCAGTATCAAATGCTAAAGAGATGTCAAGGAGAATGAGAATTAACTGTTCACCTCGATGCCTCACTCAGAGGAGATCATTCTGCTCCTTGACTAACACTGTCTCTGTACTGTGCTTAGACCATAAACCAGACTGGAGTGGCTCGTAGGTATCAAAGGTGGTGAGATGTACCTCAAGCTGTGTGGCTACAACTTTCTCTATTATCGTCCCTAAAAAGGGAAGATTAGAGATGGATCTATAATTTGTAAGCCAGATGGCTTCTTCAAGAGGGGGTTTTACCACTGCCTCTTTAAGAGCAGCAGGAACCCCCCCTCTTTGAGATGGAGCACTTGACTACCGCTGCGAACACCAGACTCATGAACACCCCACATGTTGGGCCTGGGTCAAGTTCACAACATGTAGGTCTAAACTTTGAGATTATCTCACTAACCTCTTCCACCTCCACTGGCCTAAAATCGCTCTAGGCACATAGATTGCCTCTATCATATCTGACACTGCTTACCCGATGGAATCCAGCTGGGGAGATACCCACCCTAATGGAGGACATTTTCTCAACAAAGTACAGAGCAACTAGTTGCATTTCGTTGTGGACAATACTCTCACTGGCTGGAGACAGGAAGGGAGAACAAACCTGTCCACTGTCCAGAAGAGCTGGGCTGGCCTGTTCTTTGCTGCAGCAGTCTACCTATACAGGAACTCTGCCTTCTTATGGGAGATTGCCCTTTGATACTCTCTATAGTGTGTTTTCAAAGGCAGTCTGTCCCCATCAGAGACGGATGTCTGCCAGCGGTATTCCAACCTCTGACCCACAGTTTTCAACATAAAACAACCTAATGCAGGGTATTCGAAAATTAACTTTTGTAAATAAAACAACAAGCAAAGTGATATGAGTAAACTAGTAAAATATGACACCAGAAAACTGGAGATGAATGTGGGGCAACTGCTCTCTTAAAGTGAAGAAACAAGCCTGACATTAAGCCAGTAGGGGGAGCAGAACCACAGTGCAGAGTATGATCTTGCATTCTAAGTTCTACAATTAGCATAAATTTCTATCTCTGGGGCAGCACACTCTGGCAGACTGATGCACTATTGTAAGGCATCATTTATGTATTTCTGTTGTTTGAAGATGACAAGGGACGGTTGCCTTCTTTTCAGGTACTTGTTTACTGGCAACTCCAGGGTGGGCACCCCAGTGTCAGACGATGATGGTGCAAATGCTGGGTCAGGCAGGAAGTGGGATACTGGCAGTGGGGTTGGGCACCCCCTGCTGGTGATGTATAAAGACTAGGTCAGGTGGGAGGGGGATATCGGCAGGGGGCTGAATGATCACCCATGTCTGGTAATGATTTAAAAGTTGAATCAAGTAAGAGGGGGATACCAGCTATGGTGGAGTTGAGGATTGAGGAGCTGCCTCCAGTCATGTTAGAAAAACTGGGTCTAGTGGGAGGGTAGATAGGAGGGGGGACACTACTTCACTGGATGAGGCCACATGAAAGGATGCAGCAGCACTGTGACTGGTGCGGCTGCATCCTTTCAAACATGAGAAGTTTACACCCATCAACCAGCTCAATAGCATCAGCAGCAGTCTTGTCAGGATTGGCTGTGTACCCACACACCTTCTGAAGTCTCTGCTGCATTGGCTGTTTATAGCATATACCTCCCCAGCCCCGACTCTGGCTGAGTGATCCCAAAATGTTTGCTTTGTGCACGTGCACAAGCAAACGTAAACAAGAAATAAAATGAAGGAGCATGTGGACCAAACATAAGCCTAACATAGAGGCCATAAGGAAGACAAGGAAGAGCCCTGTAGTGGGACACAGGCAGGTGCATCAGCTCTCAAGGTAAGCCTGTTGGAGCAGCCAGAAGGATGACTAGGAGCAGGATGCAGGCAGGAACATGGGGACCTGTGGTAAGCCTGGCATAGGGGCTAGCAAGATTTTAAAAAGCAAGACATTACTTTCTCAGGTGTTAAAACCCTTACCTGAAAGGTGAGCCTGGCAAAGTGACCATCTTCTGTCTCCAGCACATGGTACCAGGTCCTAATGGGGAGCAGCTCCCACTCTCCATGGTTGACGAAGACATGCGTGTCATTTAAGACGTCTTCAGGGGATCGCTCCAGGGAGACATCAACATCCTCAACTGGTAGCCCATCAGAGAGAATACAAGGCATTAGAGAGTGGGAAAAAAGGCAGACCAGCAACAGTAGCAGCAGTCAGGGTTCTGGGTGGACTGGTTCAGTGTGTGGGGAAATCTCTTGACAGCATAGTTTGCTCCTTTAGCTGTGTCAGTAGAGCCACTGACTTATATGTCTCAAATCCCAACTCTACCTTTCTCTCTGTAATAATGTTGGAAACTCCGTAAAAGGCTAAGAAACTGAATTTTATGAAGTTAGCACTCAATCATATAGTGGTCCCAACTGGCCTTGCAGTACAGCATAGTCATTAGAGCACTAGGACACTGAGCTGGGAACCTAAGAAATGAAAATTACATACCTATCATAATTCTTGATCTTCTCTTGTATCTTCACCATTCATTACTGCTGCGTGTAAGCCGTAGTTGTGCACCCGCCACGAGAGGTTTTTTTTTTTTAGAGGAGTAGGCACCGACGGCACCGCTCCCGAGAGTGACACACCATGTGATGCGTGAGGGGTGGCCGTTAGGCACCGCAGACTCCTCCTCCATCCCAGTTCTGTTAACCGAAGAGGCGAAATAAGCATAAGAAAAAAGAAGAGTGAGGCAAGAGAGCCGAGGGATTGAAAAAGGAAAGGATATAAACTGAAAATGGAATAAGCTGGTAGAGGACAGAAAAAGGATGCCCACCCTAATAGACCGCAGGACCTCACTCCTGGGGTGGCTTCAAGGGAGGAACAGATAACGGAGAGAAAGAAGAAGGTAGAAGAAGAGAGGAAAAAAGGAAGAGGGATGTAGGGAGGGAGAAAAAGTCTGCCAATTGAGGAAATGGTTTAAGGCTTATAAGCTTGGAGCCAAAAACAAGGGAGCAAGGATCCCATTTGGTAAAACTGAAGAGGAGGTTCAACTGAATCACTTGAACCGCTTGGACACAAAAGACAGATTCTCTACACCTCCTGCCATCCTCAAACCCTTAAACTCTAGCTGAGAGCTCACAGACTGCCAAGGCAGAAATTCTGTTCCGAAAGGAGAGCGCCCAACTAGGAAGAAGAGAAGCCCACTAGCACCTTGTTACGTGCTAACACAGAAGTGTGTGTGTATGGGGGCTTGCCCTATAGAGGACATCCCTTTATGTAACGGGTAGAGTGGGAACTCAATCAGACTCCCTGGAGGCAAGGCAAAGAACACCAACTCAAGTAATTGTAGTGCCAGGACAGCACCAGGTAGCAGAAACTGACACAGTAGGTGACTGAGACCTGCCAGAGGGTACCTGGAAAAAGGGGACTGGGCCAAGTAAGAAGCAGTCTCTTTAACTGTGAATTGAACAACATGGCTAAAAAGAGCCAAGAGGTCACCCCTAAGGGTAATCAGAAAGAGTTCCCTCAGGATAGATAAATTCCGCTCATTCCTCCATTCCCCAGAGGAAAGGGATCCATTCAGAAGGATGGAAGAAAAACCAAAAGGGTTTTTTTTTGTGGCTTAAAGGCCAAAGGAGAAGAAGAAGGAGGAACAAGCAGGGAGGGGGAGACGCCAAAGAAGAAGGCCCGTGAGAGGATGGTGGGTGGGAATTAGTAATGAATGGTGAAGATACAAGAGAAGATCAAGAATTACGGTAGGTACATAATTTTCATATCTTCCCTTGTGAATCTTCACCATTCATTACTGCTGGGTGAGTACCAAGCCCCCCTGAAGGGGGTCTGGATAGACCCTGAGGGAACAGATCCCTCAGCCTTCTGCTGGTGATAAGTAGGAAGGGGGAGACCCTAACCAATAGACTAGGAAGTCTAAGGTGGGTGAGGAGGAGGAGGTGTCGCCCGTGGGCTGGGGGAAGGAGGTTGCCCCTGAAGAAGCCTCCTCACCCTGCGGGAAACAAGGCAGGTTTCCCAGAAGGCAGAGTTAGCCACCCTACGCCGGGCAATGGGTGACAGTCTGGAGAGATGAAGCCATGCCATCCACCTAATGCAGATTGCTGTCCCTACTAGTCTGGACCCTCGCTTGGTGCCTTGCAAGCTCCAGACCCTGTGTAGAGAGGGCAATGGCTTGTCTAGACTGCTCTGAGTCAGGAAAAGAGGCTAAGACCTGAGCCAGCATTGACCACAGATACCTGTTGTAAGCAGCGTGGTGAGCCTGATGAGATGAGATGCATAACAACGCCAGACCAGAAGAGAAAACCCTTCATCCCCACCGGTCGAATTCAGCAGAATCCGAATCCAGAGGCCTGTCATGCCTCAGGCGCTGAAGCCTGGAAGAAGTGTCTAAGGACGTCAAACCCGAAGGAGGGTGAGGCAGAGAACCCAGAGACTCGTGGAGGACCCAATACCGTCTCATGGAGTCTCCCGGGGTTGGAGAAGGAGTGGCTGGAGACTGCCAGGTGCGGATAGATGCCTCCTGGAAGGGGATCGGCCAGGAAGGCACTACCAGATGGCGCGCACTGAATTCACTAAGGAAAGTATGCATCTGCCACTCGGTATTGTCCCTACAGATGTAGGAGATACAAAGCTCTGAAACCATCCTCGAAAGGAAACGCTTATATTCTGTGAAATCAGCATCAGAGGAAAGGTGGACAGAAGGTTCCTCTTCCTCAGAAGACTCCTATGGTGGGGGACAGGTGGAAAACCTGTTTGTCCATGACCCTGACATAGGACAGGAAGGCTACCGCAGAAGCTCTGAATGTCTCCCAAGTTAATGGCCCAGTGGGTCCCACATGGCCTGGAAGAGAGGGAGGTGGTTGCAGAGGGATGGGCGAGGGGCACCTAATAGCATGTGCCCGGCCTCCACCAGGGCTCTGGGATCCAGGTAATGCCACCGCCAAGACTGGGGACCCAGAGATCGTGCCGGGTTGTGTAGTAGAAAGGGTAAGAGGCAACTCCGGAAAGAGCCCTGAAGGGGAATCTCCCCTGTGATGCGCCTGGGATTGCATGAGTCCAGAAGGGCAACCCTCAGAACTGCCACCAGAAGGCACTTTAGAGACCTTAAGAGAAAGGCGAGGATCAGTGCTGTGACTCCTCCCCACACCCCGCAGGGTGGTGGGGGATCGTCGCAGCTCCTGACCTCTGTCCCTCAATCCTTCAGACTCCAAAGCAGCCCTCTTCCTTGTGACCAGTGGTGGAGGTCCCTGCTGAGTGAGACCCCGAAGGGAACTCGCCAAAGGAGAGTCCTCCCCCCTCTGCTGAAGGACCTGAGCAGCACCAGGAATGGCAGCTGCCAGGGACCTCCGAGAAGAGGGTATCCTCTCCGGAACACCCAAAGGGTCCACCACGGAAGACTCCAGGCCACCTCTAACCATGGAATCATCCTGGCTAACCAGCTCCGGGGACTCTGGGAGAAGAATACTGGAACGTCTAGCCCTGTGGCTTACAGGAGGTTCCGAGCCCGAGGACTCTAGCCATTGGTCTGGATCCTCACCCGAATCGTCCTCCTCCTCCTCCGAGGGGTCAACAAGGGAAGACTCCATTGCAACAGCTGCAGGAACCTGCCCAGAGGTGGCACCAGGCCTGGTACCGCTGTAGGCCACAATGTCAACCCTGACCGCAGAGTCATCCACACCTTTGGTGGCACCAGGTAATTGGGCTGCACTGCGAATGGTGCCGCCTGAGTCCCTGGCACCATGATCAGTGCCGAGGCCCAACATGGCACTGCGAACAGCACTGCCTGATTCCTGGCACCATGGACGGCACAGAGACCCAGCATGGCACTGCAAACATCGCAAACATTGCCACTCAAGTCCCCGGCACGGCAGACAGCGCTGAGACTCAGAACGGCACCGCCGATGGTGCCGTCTGAGTCCCAGTCGCCATAAATGGTGCCGAGACCCAGAGCAGCACTGCCAATGGCCCCTGCCGGAGTCAAGCGGCACGGCGACTGCACAAGACTCTGCTGACCACAAGGGCAGACAAGAACGAGGGTCCACTAGAGCCGCCCCTCAACCGTGGGCCGGGACACTGGGGGAGCCTGCACTTCCACGGAGGTGACTGCTGGGATGGTGCCAATGGCGCGAACCCAGGAGGGATCACACCATTTCATCTGGTGCCAAAGAAGAAACCTCCTCCTCGGCAAGGCTGGAAGTGGAGGAAGCTTCCTCCTTGTTGGGCCGAATAGACCCGGGAGGGGACCAGGAGGAAGGGTTGAGAGATCTGGCCTGGGAAGCCCTCGGGCAATGTCGTCCTCCGAAAGTTGGTGGAGCTTGTCTGACTTTAAATGCGCGGACTTCCAACACACGGCGATCCATGGAGAAGCAGGCATGGCGATGATCCATAACATAGTAGGGTCCTAGGCACTGGAGACAAACATCATGACGGTCCATGATGGAAAACTGGCGGCCACAAGGGCACCGAAGGCATAGGGGCATGGCCCGCCTTAGACTTGTGTTTTGTCCCTGAACCAGACATGATGCAAAACAATTAAGGAAAAACACAGAAAGGCTCTTGGCATCATTAAAATAATATAGAAAAACAGAATGGTCGTACTGGTCGACGATGTCGAGAAACGAGATGAAGGGGCTTGATGGCTTTGAGTAGAATCGACCAATGACGCGGCAGTGCTGAATTCGGCTCTGCACAGCAGGTGCAACCTCAACGGCAGGAAAAACAGAACTGGGATGGAGGAGGAGTCTGCGGCACCTAACGGCCACCCCTGGGTGCATCATGCGGTGCGTCAGTCTTGGGGGTGGTGCGGTCTGCGTCGACTTCTTTTAAATATAAAAAAAAAAACTCCCGTGGCGGGTGCACACCTCCAACTTACACCCAGCAGTAATGAATGGTGAAGATTGACAAGGGAAGATTAAGGGTTTGAATTCTGTTCACTGATGCTGATTTACTTACTTACTTACTATGTTCCTTCCTGGGGTCAAACTGTTCTCTCTCTCTCTCTCTCACACTCTATTTCTTTCTCTGTAGTTTACTCACACTGAGCATTCATTAGCCTCCCTCAGTCTCACTCAACCTCATGCCTTGTCTTGTAAAGCACTTTGGGATGCAGTTTGTATGAAAAATGCTGTATAAAACCAAATTCCTTTCCATTCCCCCATGTCGTCACATTAGGGGTTGGGAGTTTTGGACAGCGGGGTGGGAAGGGGGTCTTATTCACCTGTGTTTCACACATCATGTGTATCACATTCCTGGAAAGCAATGTAATGCAGTGGATTAAGTACAGACTTATGAAGTATTAAATAACAGGTTCAAATCCCATCATAGCCACTCAGGATATCTCAACTGGGATGAAGTGTCTCATTTTCAGTGGGGTCCTATTTTGTACCCTTTTATAGCTGATTGGACAGAAACACTAAGAACTTAAGTTACTTGCTCAGATTCACACAGCATGAAAGTGGTTGTGGTGGAACTATTTATGTATTTATTAATTTGAGGTTTGGTAATTGGGTAAGTCCACGGAGACAACCGCAGCCCTTTTTTCATGGGTGACCCAGAAGTACAGTTAATATACAGTACAGTGCAATTAACATAGCACTGACAGTTACAATGGCAAAAAAAGTTGATTTACAGCAATTCAAAGATCTATATGTAACCCCTAGATGGCGCTATCCCAGGGGCTACTACCCCTGCCTGATTTGCCACTAACAGGTTGAGGGGCCTGGATCCAATGGCGGGTGCCTCCACCCAGAGGTCAGGGTTTACAATAGTTAAACTAACTTGGTCACAGCCCTCTGGGACACTGCAACCCCCCTTTCTTCCCACTAGTGGCCCACACAACATATCAGAATTACCTTTACAGTATACACTTACCCCCAGGACTGGTTCCGGCACTGGGACCTCCTGTGAAATAAGATACAGTGCAACAATCACAGTACAGTACTTTAACATAGACAAATACCTCAAGCAGTATAACTTTGCTGAAACAAGCAGATCTGATTTATTTAGGGGGATATAACAAGGACAGGGGGAAATCAGGTTAATTAGCTTATCACTCTACTCATCTACCTATGGCTCTGTGCACAGGCCTATCCTACCAGTTACTGTCCCTGGGTAGCCAAGCCCTAGTGGCTAGTCAAACCGTGGCAGCTGGTAGGGGCCCTTTCACACAGAGAAAAGGAGAATTAAACAGTCAGCAGTACAGTAATTCCATTTGGATTTAATGTGGCAATTCAACAGGGAGCGACCCTGAATTAGTACTCACGACCTCCAAATAAGATAGGGTCCTTCAATGTCAGCAGGGCTACTCTTGAGCTCCAAGAGACTCCTCACACATTTATATGGTAAACAGTCACAGGCAAAAGTCACTTAATGGCAGCAGGATTCACTTGAGGTACACAAACCTCTTCACACATTTATATGGTAAAAAAAACACTATACCAGGCAGGCTGCATCTGTATCCCGATTGCAATTACTGCACAATACCCGGAGAACACACAGCAGATTCAGTTCCTGACAGACCGAAAGTGCAATTTTCAGCAATTCCTCCAGTCTTCTACAGGGTGAGCCTGGTTTCTACTCTTCAGATATCCTTTGATTCTCTTCACAGGACGGATTCAGTCCTAACAAGCTGCAGACCGGAACTCTGGACCTTACACATGTTTTTTGACTAAAACTGTGCACTGAAGGAGCACAGGGTTCCTTTCCCCTTCACTGCCAAAGCTCAACTGAAACTCCCAACAGACAAAACCGGGCACTTCCTTTGAGTTCCTCCCAGTTCTTGACTGGATTGGCTGTCACTCACAATAGACTGCTGCTGTTGGTCCAAAAAGGCGCCGAAGTCTAAACTACATCTCCCAGAGTCACTGCCCATACAATCCTCTTGTGGCTGGCTCAGATTATGAGTCCAAGTTCTGATTCGTCCAAGGCACCATTTTAGAGCTAGCTTACCCCACACTGATTGGTCCAGTTCAGCAGTTCAAAACCAGAATGGGGAACTAGGCAGACACAGTTCTGACTGCAAAGAAAGCAGGTTAGACAAACTGTAATTTCATTATTACTGTAAATGATTTCTGGCAAACAGTTACATCTTTCAGATAGGTTCCCTTTGCACTCCTAGTGACTGCAAAAATGGAGTGAATTGGCAGCAGCTCGAGTGGTACTCAAACAGAGAAGCACACAGTCCCCCATACAAACTAATTATGTCTGCAAGCAGACAGCTCTTAAAGAGACAGTACCAGAGGTTCTAAAAAACACTCACTGATAAATGGCTTAAACGCCAAACACCATTCAGGCTTGGAGCATTCAAGCAAGCTCCTGGAAGTCTTTTGGGAACCCCCATTTGCAGGGGGGTTACATATAGAATCATGACACATACAGAATACATCCACGAGTTTATGAAATAACAAATAGATAACTACACAGTAATGAGACAAAATGAGGATCTCCTGTGTCTCCTGGTTCTGAAGTCTGGGCTCTAGTCACTAGTTGTTGCTACTTCATATTCAAATTAAAAGCTAAAGTTTTTTGGGGGGAGACAATTAAATTCTTTAAGCCTTATTTGGGGAGGGTTAGGGAGGGCACATCTAATATTGGAATTGCACTCTCATTTACCACCAGTTTTCTCTCCCTAATGTGATCAGATACCCCCCTGGGCCAGAAGGTCATGGGTTCTACTCCCACACTGGGATTGGGATCATACTACAAATGCTGGCCCGTGAGAGCAGTACTAGGGGGATGCTGTACTGTTGGGATACACCATCCTTCAGATGGGATGTTAAACTGAGGTTTCTCTTGCCTGTTCTGGTAGTTGATCAGGTGGATATTAACAACTGCATAGGACTTCTCAAAAGGAATAGGTGAAATCACCCGGTGTCCTGGCCAAATGTTCCCCATTCACTAAAATTATCACCAACAGCTGAATTCAGTTAAATTTTTATTGGTTTACATCTGTATCTCTGCACCTCCCCTAGGGGGACTAGGCTGAAAATAGGCAGTATTGTCTATAGGACTGGGCACACTGACTGGCTAAACATCAGACCCCTCTCCCCAAAGGATCCAACAGAGCCTGGCAGACTCAGGTCAATAAGGACCTAGAGGTTAACTGTACTGAGTCCTGGTCGGCCCAAAAAACAAAAAAAACAAAACAACTGTCTGTCTGTCTCTCTCTCTCTCTCTCTTAAATGACAGAAGCAGCAGTGAGTGACGTCAGTTAGCAGAGTACAGATGAAATATTTTATTCACTGTATTCACTGTTTGACACAACCAACTGAGCAGCACTACTACTCTTGGCTTACATCCCGTCTTCTAACTTCAAGTCTCCACGGGCCGCAGCCTAGCCCAACCTCCTCTCATCACTCCACTCGAGTTCTCTGAGTCCTCCTTACCTCCTCCACAAGTCCTATACTGTTTGCTCTTGTTGTAAGTGGTGCTGTCAGTGTACTGCTGCTTTCTTCAGAGTCCTGATCTGATGTCACAGTTTGTCTTTACTCTTGTTCATTGGCATGCTGGTGAGCTGCATGGGGGTGGAACTTGGGGGACACAGACAGACACAGTGTGTGATGCATCAGGCTGTCACCACACACAACTCTCAGACAGATGACCAGCTGCTACTGTATTATCTCAGTTAGGTAGTATATGAGTTCAAGTTGTGTGTGGTGCTGCAAATTCATCTGTGCATGGCTGGGAGTGACTGAGTGAGGTTGGCTCAGTCTGACTTGGAGCCTTTCAGGCAAGCTAAATACAAATCCTTAAAACCTGCCTAGTGCCTATAAAACAAACAAGGATGGAAGCAACTAAAAAAAAAACTTACAAAACTTAAATTAGGGACAAAAGATAAAAACTGGAGGAATGTGGTAGGGGAAGGACAAGGGCAGTTACTGACTGTCTCAGTCTGGGTTTATGGCTTCAGGCTGGCCTTGGCTGATGGTTCTGGCATGCACATCTATATCTGGCTGCACTAGTCAAAGCAGTCATGTCTGTACGTACTAGTGCCAGCCAGTGGCTTAAAAATAAATAATTTAGCCAAGTATTCAGTAATTTAATTTATTTTACAGTGCAGCCAGCCATTCAAACTAAACAGAGACACAGATGTTTCATTACACTTTAGTTAGCCTATATTACTTACTGCCTGATGTAAAAAAAAAAAAAAAAAATCAGTCACTGACTGAAAACTGATTTTGTTTTATTATGGAAACTTTTGGGAAGCAGACTATAAGCAGTGGCAGTAACTGTTAGTTTGCTCACTATTTCTTGAATATGTACCATGAAAATGATAGCATATTTGCCTTGGCTACTAATTCTCCATGGTATTTCATTTCTGAACTACCTGACTGTGCCAGTCAACTCACTGATCTCATTATTTTCCAACAATAAACACAATATTATAAAAGGTGGCAGACAAGAAAAAATTACTCACCTTAGTAATGTTGTTTCTTCTAATGGAGTCTTGCTATATTATGACATATGCAGTGAGTCCCAACCTTCGAACTGCTCCGGAGGTGAAAGAGTTAACTTTCCATGCCAGGCATGGAACTTTGAGCTTGAGCTCGGTTGAAAACTCTATCTGTTGTTCTTCAAATTCAAACTGTCAGATCAAACTCACTAAGACTCTGTGTGGAAGCTGTAAACCTACACTAGCCAACTGGCTACTAATTATATAAAGACATTTTTTGGTGCCAAAACCAAGACTCAAGTCAGGAGACCCAAAAAATGACAAACACAACACAGATCACCCCAAAAAGGAGGGGTGAAAAACAAGATGGGCATCTAATAAGTGCCCTGCCCAACACTGCCCTGCCCACCCACATCCCAAAAGTAAAGGTTCTGAGAGGGGCAGGCAGGGGGGGAGGTCATAATATAGCAAGACTCCATTAGAATAAACAACATTACTAAGGTGAGTAATTTTTCCTTCAAACAACATGAAGTCTTGCTATATTATGACATATGCAGACTACACAGCAGTACCTCCATGGAGGAGGGACAGAACCTACTTAGGAAATAGACTCTGAAGCACAGCTGTGCCAAACCGAACATCACTCCTAGCCTGGATGTCCAGGGAGTAATGCTTGGTAAAAGTGTGAACTGTTTTCCAGGTAGCTGCTTGACATATCTCCAGGATAGGGATGTCCCTGGCAGCAGCCAGAGACACAGCTGTACCTCTGGTAGAGTGAGCCCTCAGGCCTGAGGGAGGAACTTACCCAGTTTTTCATAGCAGAATTGGATACAAGAGACAATCCACCTGGCAATGGATCTTTTAGTGGCAGGTTTCCCTTTGCCAACCTCACCATAAGTGAGGAACAGTTGGAGGGAGTCAAACCTGTGACCCTTGGTACGATCTATTTAGTAGCTAAGGGATCTTTTGACATCTAAACTGTGCAGCCTCCTCTCGCCAGAGGAATGGTCAGTGAAGTACACAGGGAGAGACATAGATTGATTAAGGTGGAAATCTGAAACCACCTTAGGCAAGAACTTTCTGTTAGTCCTGAGGACTACCTTATCTCTGTTAAAAGAGATAAAATCAGGCTCCACTGACAATGCTTGCAACTCACTTATGTGTCTGGCAGAAGTGACGGCTACTAAAAACACAGTTTTCCAAGTCAAGTACTTAAGCTCTGCTGAAGACAAGGGCTAAAAAGGGGGTTGCATAAGCTGGGCAATGCAAATATTAAGATCCCAGGCAGGGGCAGGATCCCTGAATTGGTGTGAAGCAACCCCTTGAAAAACTTGGAGAAAACAGGATGAGCTGAAAGAGAAAAGGGTTTACCTGCTGATAAGAAAGCAGACACAGCTGCCAGGTGCACTTTTAGGGTAGCTGGTCTCAGACCCAAAGTATTCAGATGGACCATATAGTCCAGGACCGTGGGTAAACCAGCAGATTCTGGAGGAATATGCTTTGCAGAGCACCATATGGAAAATCTCTTCCATTTGGAATAATACGTAGCTCTGGTGGAAGGCTTCCTAGAAGCCTTCAGGATATCCAATACACCTTGGGAGAGGTGTAGGTCAGCAAACTCTAACTCTTCAAGAGCCAGGCCTTGAGATTGAGAGATTTGAGGTTCGGGTACCAAACTCTCCCCTGAGCACAGGATAACAGATTGTGATTCCTGGGAAGACACAGGGGAAGGTGGACTGCTAAGGACATAAGGAGTGGGTACCAGGGCTGTCTGGCCCAGTCTGGAGCAATCAGGATCATCTTGCAGGGTTGAGATCTGATTTTGACTAGCACTTTGAACAGGAGAGGGAAGGGGGGAAAGGCATAGAGAAACTTCCCTTCCCAACTGAGAAGGAAGGCATCCAAGGGGACTGAGCCCAACACTGGGGGGTCTGCAACAAAAAAGGGGAAGTTGGTGATTGTCTGGGGCTGCAAAAAGATCTATCTGGGGTGTGCCCCATCTGGCAAATTCCATCTCCAGTACTAGGGGATCCAGAGCCCATTCGTGATGGCCCTGGGAAATCCTGCTGAGAGCATCTGCGAGGACATTGTCCTTGCCTGGGAGGTGAACTGCTACAAGGGAGGTGTTCAGAGAGTAAGCCAGAGACCACAACTTCATTGCTTCGGTGTGCAAGGCCGTAGACCGAGTGCCCCCTTGCTTGTTGATGTACCACATTGTGGTGGTATTGTCTGTTCTGACCTGAATAACTTTGTTCTGAACAGATTTGGAAAAACTTGAAGTGCTAGAAAAACTGCTCTGAATTCCAACAGATTGATGTGGAGCAGAGATTCCCTGAGGGACCACAATCCCTGGGTAGTGAGGTCGCTCATGTGAGCTTCCTCCCAAGAGGGATGCATCTGGTAAGGATTAAGGAGGAGACTGAGGGGTGAAGGAGACCCCCTCTGTCTCAAATTGCCCTGGTCCTGCCACCACTGAAGGGCTTGGATCAGGGTTCGAGTCACTGGGATTAATTTGGTTAGAGCGTCCCTCCTTTGAGACCAAAAGGCTCTCAAATGGAACTGGATGTCCCTCATCTGAAATCCATCTCCCAGCACAACTGCTGTCGAAGCAGCCATGTGTCCCAGGAGCTGGAGAAAATATCTTGCTGGTTGAGAGACCTGCAGGGTGAAGGAGGAAGCCAGAGAAATCAGGGTCCTTGCTCTTTCCAGGGGAAGGAAGGCTCTGGCTTCTTTTGTGTTCAGTTCTGCACCTATGAAGATGAGAAGCTGGACAGGTTCTAGGACTGACTGGAAGACTAAGAAGGAAACCTAGAGAAGTTAGCAGTTGCTGAGTTACCTGAAGATGTAACCTGACTTTGTCTGGAGACTGGCCTACTATGAGCCAGTCGTCCAGGTAAGGAAAGATGGCAATTTTTTGCCTTCTTAAATGGGCAACTGCTACTGCCAGGCATTTTGTGAATTCCCTCGGGGCAGATGTGAGGCCGAAGGGCATTGCTCTGAACTGGTAATGGCCTGAGGGCAGTTCGAATCTGAGGTACTTTCGATGGGAGCTTCTGATGAGAACATGAAAATAGGCATCCTTGAGGTCCAGGGACACTAGCCAGTCCCCTGGCCTTAACGAGGGTAGAATAATTCCCACAGTCACCATTTTGAATTTTGGTTTTAAAAGGTGCTTGTTTAGGTACTTGAGATCCAGTATGGGCCGACACTCTCCTGTCTTTTTTGGGGTAAGGAAGTACCTGGAATACAATCCTTTGCCCTGGTGTAGGGGTGGAACCCTTTCCACAGCTCTGAGAGCCAGAAGGGTAGAGACTTCTGCTTCTAGGGCAACAGCTTCTGATGGATTTGCAGGTGGAAAGGATCTGGTTCTCATCTTTGGAAATTTTTTGAAGCTGAGAACCAGTCCCTGGCTTACTACTTCCAGGACCCACTTGTCTGATGTTAGAGACTCCCAGTCCTGGACAAAGTAAGCCAGCCTGCCCCCTACAGGTAGTGGAGAATCGGCCCTGGGCACCCCATCAGGGTGCCTGCTTGGCAGGGGCTTTAGCCTGAGGGGTGGAGGAAGGTCTGCTTGCACCCCGTCTGCCTCTGCCTCTCCCTCTAAAGAACCCCCTCTGTGCATAAGCTAAAGAGGAGGCCTGGGCTTCGTAAAAAGGCCTATGAAAAGGCCTGCCCCTGCCCCTGAGAGGCTGCCTTTGAGGAGTGGCCTGCCTTTCCTTGGCCTGTGCACTCCTATAGGTGGTCCTATATTCATCCATTTTCTTCATGTAATTCTCTATTTGCTCCCCAAACAGAGAGTTGCCCACAACAGGAAAATCCATGGCCTTAGTCTGGGTATCCTGTGACAGGCTAGTACATCTGAGCCAAGCCATTCTATGGAGAGCCACAGATGTAGCCATGACTCTAGATGACACATCATTAAAGTCCACTGCAGTATGGAATTGCACTTTAGATGCCTCAATACCATCAGCGGCCACCTGCTCCAGCTCCTTGGCAAGCTGGCCAGGGACCTGCTTTGCTAGAGCCAAAATAGTATCCCATCTGGAATTTTGGTATCTAGCCACATAAGCCATATAATTTGCCTGTCTGAGTCCCAAGGATGTTGCCATGTACTGTTTCTTTGCCATGGCATCAACCCTTGTCAGAGGGGTGTGAGGCCAAGGGAATATTTGCTTTGTCACAGGCTGCAGCCTGCACAACCCCCACATGGCTGCATTGTTGTGTAAGGAACTCCGTATCAGAGCCTGATAATGTATACCTTTTGTCCATTCTTTTATCAACAGGAGGTATAGTGTGAGGAGTTTTTAGAATTTTTACTGTCTGTTTCCAAAAAGATTTATGCAGAGGAATAGACAGTCTCCTAGACTCTGGGATATCCATCATTTCTGCATAATCAGGCTCTTCTTGATCATCCACAGCTTCCTCCATAGGGAGCTGGAGAGTTTCAGCCACTTTTTTATAAAACATAAAATGAGAAGGGGACTCAGAAAGCCTAGGGGGAGACACTCCTGAAGGTCTGTCTGGAGAGATGTCCAGTTCAATGGGCACATCCAGACTTTCAAATCCACATTCACTCTCCTCATATTCCTCTTCCCAGTCCTCTGGTTCATAAAATTCCTCTAAATCATACTCTTGAACCGGTGGAACCGACCGAACCGTACGCTTACCTGATGGTGCCGGTTCGGTCGGAACCGGGGAGAGTGACTGAACAATTTTAATTGCTTTAGCTATTTCTTCAGCGGTTGGAGAGGAAAGTTTTGGCTCCACACCAGCTGATTTTCTAGTTCTCTTTGCTGGAACTGACTCCTCAGAGTCGGCTCTCCTTTTGCCCGAGGAAGTCTCGCCCTGGTCAGAGGGCACTCCCTCCGGTTCGGTTTCAACCGAACTGGGCTGGCCATCCGGTTCAGCGGACTTTTTGGCCTCCCTTTCCCTGAGCCTACCAACTCTCTTATCCAGGGTAGCTGCAGGGAAATTCTTGCAAATCTGGCAGTCTGCATTGAGGTGTCAAACCCCAGACAATAAACACAGGTGGTGTGGGGGTCAGCCTTGGCAAAGGCTTCCCCACAGACACTACAGTGTTGAAACCCAGTGGGCCCGGTTTTTCTTTTGGGTTTCTCAGACATAGTGCCAGCCTATCCAGAACTTGCCCGTTTATGGCAATCCGCCAAGCAAGACTCCCTTATCGGTTCCCAACCGTGTCACGGGTCGTGGAAAAAAACATAATGAAATCCATTTTTTTTAGAACCGATAAGAACCGGGAAGCGCACTTCTAAAGATAGATAATGTATTAGAAACAACTTGATCGGTTCAAACTGAACCGATAAAACCATTTACAAGTTCCACACAGAAAGTAAATGTAAAACCTATCTAGTACTTACAAATACCACAGACAGAGCTTGAACCGACCGGTTGCAGTTTAAATTCGGTTAAAAAAATGAAAACTTAATACTTTAACCGACAAAATGAACCGAGCAGAAGGAGAAATCTCCGGAGCGACTGTTCAGTGAGGCAGAGTAAAGAATCTGACAGTTTGAGTTTGAAGAACAACAGATAGAGTTTTCAACTGAGCTTGAGCTCAAAGTTCCACGCCTGGCATGGAAAGTTAACTCTTTCACCTCCGAAGCAGTTCGAAGGTTGGGACTCACTGCATATGTCATAATATAGCAAGACTTCATGTTGTTTGAATAGCGCTCTAGCTGCCTCACTCTGCTTCACTACGTACTGTGCTCCCTCCCCGCATAAAATGAAAAAGTCTCACTTGACCTGGTTCCCTGCCTCCCTCCTGACTAGTGGTGTGCTGAAAGCTGACCTAGTATCTTTCCTGGGGGGTATAGGGGATCAGCTTAGGTAATAAATAATGGAAAAGAAAGTTAATTCTTACATTCTAAGTTTCCTTCACTTACAGTGTGACTACACTGTAACTGCAGTGAAATTACAATGTATTTGCATGTCCAAACATGTAACTACAGTGTAATTACCACTGCTGCATGCAATTTATGATCTCCTACCCAGTAGTTACATTGAAACTGACACTTAAAATAAAATGTGACCAAATTCTTTTTCACATAGTTCAAATTGCACATGCTTTGTGGGTTGCTCAGTTTCCTCCCTGCATGTTGTTGTGAATACTTTTATCCTGCCATTGTTGTGTGCTCGCTGGCAAATAAAAACAAGGTCACTATAAACAGCAGCAGCAAACAGGGAGAGGAACAAGCAGAAATGGGGAAGGGATGGAAAGTGTAAGGCATAAACAATGCTGCAGAGTGGTAAAAGAGTGGTCACTGGCACATCGCCCAGTAGCAGGTCAGCCACCAAACTGTAGTGACTACTGGTGATGTCTCCTCGGATTGACTGTGGCAATCGCTGGTTATAGACACCTACGTCTGGTTAAACAAAAGTCTCCCAGTGCAGTTCTGGAGAGCACAACTGTAGGCACCTTACTGTCACAGGCTGTCTTTCACCAGTTACTGGAAGTTTTCTTTTCTCTCTCTCTCTCTCTCTCTCTCTGCATTGAGCAATCTCCTCCATCTAGGCTGTGAAAGCACAAGTCTCCCTCCAAAGTATCTCTTTGCACAGTTTGCTCTCGCTCAGGAGATGGCAGATCTGCTTGTCAGCTCTCTCACATGCTGCAGATTCCTCTAGGTCTCCACTCGAGATTGAGCTGATCTGTTTAGTCAGTCTCTGGAGACAGGGCTGTCTGGCTTTATTTAAAGTCCTATTGCCGTTAGGTTCACAGGCAGAATGCTTAGTCCTCCAGGTGCCCATGAGCTCTTCCAGCTCTCTTGCAGGCTCCCTGACTCTGACTGGCCGAGTTGCTACTCACAGACCCCACTGGCATGCTGCAGGGGATCTGAGGTGGAGAAGATGACTACCTCTGTATTTCTTTATTTATGGGCAATAATCAAGGCAGTTTTATTATCTGGCTTACTATCGTTAGGGCTCAGGGCACCATACAGTCAGAACAAGGAAAATAAAATTCTGCACAATCTGGATTTAGATCAAAGCATAGCACCATTACTGCCTTAGCCAAGGTAACCAACGATTGGCAGACTAACTTGGACAAGAAAAATTTTACCTGTGCTGTGTTTCTGGATTTGAGTAAAGCCTTTGACACAGTGGATCATGACTTATTAATCACCTCCCTTAACTCAATAGGCCTGGATTCCCTATCACTCAACTGGTTTAAGGATTACCTTTCAGATAGGTCACAACTGGTTAGAAATGGAAATTACCTATCCACCTCAAAACCACTGCTAAGGGCGTACCACAAGGCTCTCATTCTTGGCCCTATCCTCTTTGCTATTTATATAAACAATATTGATGCCAACCTCACTCAATCTAACATTCATCTGTTTGCTGATGATACTGTATTATATGTCAGCAATCCCTCACCTTCCAAAGCCTGTGAACTGTTACAATCCGAATTCTCCATTCTGCAGCACAATCTACTTGACAAAAACTACTTCTAAATGCAAAAAACAAAAGCTATGTTCTTTTGCCACAAAGAGTTGCACTACCACTACCCCAGCATCCAACACCCTACATTTATCCACCTTACTTGGAGAGAAACTTGAATTTGTTGATAACTCAAATACCTTGAGTCTGGATAGATAACAGGCTTGACTATTCTGTCCATATTGAAGAGCTACTTAAAAAGCTAAGACAGAGGCTCGGACTATTTTTTAGAATAAAACATTACCTAAACAGTGATTCCAAAAAAAGGTTAATTCAGGCCTCATTCCTATCCCTCATTGATTATGCTGATTTTCTCTACTGCCATTGTTCAAGTCATCTCTTACATAAACTGGACACCTTGTATCACAGGTCCATAAGATTTATTACTGACCTTCCCTCCAGCACCCATCATTGCTCCCTTTATATGGCAGTCAACTGGACATCATTGCAACACAGAAGAAATAGGAATGCTGTTATCTGGATATTCAAAGTGTTAACAGGCAAACTACCACCTATATCACTGATTGCTTTACCCAAATTACAACTAGGCCATACACCTTAAGGATCAGTAAACTCATCATATTAAAGGTCCCCAATGCCTGCACCCGGTATGGGAGGGTGCTTTCAGCTATTCCTTAGCAGTTGCATGGAACTCTCTCCAAAATCCATGAAGCTAGATAGCCTACTACCTCTGGCATCCTTCAAAGATTGTTCTCCTTTCTTTCCAGAGCTCTGCAATTGCTTTTATAAAGCCTAATCCCTCTACCTATCTGACTCACCTTCCTTTTCCATCCATTATATTAATTCAATTCTCTTCCGAATCACCTATTATATTCTCATAAAAACTAGTTAGACCATATTATCTTTATTTTATGCCTGCTATACCCTCTGTCCCCTTTTTTCCTACAGGCTAAATGGTTCTACTGTTACTTGTATATATGTAAATTGTTGTATATAATCATTTCATGCCATTGTATTGCTATTTATTCTATTTCTTGTCAATGTAATAATACTTGTATCCTCATTTGTATGACCACTCAGGTCCATCTTGTAAATGAGCTTTGCTCAATGATGTTCACCTGAATAAATAAAGATTTTGATTGATTGATTGAAAATATAAATTGGAACCATTAGAATATAGTTTAAAGTCCCCCCAGTGAGGCTTTTTAGCCCCCTCAAACAACACACACACACATACAGTATATACATATATATATATATATATTTTATATATATGTGTGTGTATATGTATCTATCTAGCTATACACACATATATATATAATATTCATCTGCCTGCTATAATATTTAATCCATTCCGGGGCTGTAATGTAAACACTGCTGGAGCTGCATGGCACTATTTTCACATGTTCAGCATGAAGCCACATCGCTCACCACATAAGGTGACACAGAGTAGTACGGTGCTGTGCTGAGAATGTGTAATGGTACCACAAAGCCCTGGGAGTGTTTACCTTATGCATCCCAGAATTAATTAAATATTATAGCAGGGAAGTGATAAAAAAATTGGAGGCTGAAAAGCCTAATTGCTTTGGGGTGGAGTACTTGGGGGGGACAGGTGTTTTCCTTTAAACCAAGGTTCTGGTTAATACATATAATATAAAAATAATAATGGGTAGGTCTAATTAAAATGGTAACTTTTAAGGGAGTCTTAAAGGCTTCCACCATGTGGACAGATTAAATGCTCACCCCAGCCACTCTAAATGCCCTGTCTCCTGACTGCTTAAGATGAGAGTGGGGGACCATGAACAAAGCCACATCAGTGGAGCAGAGAGGATGCACAGGGGAGTAAGAAACCAGGTCATAGATGTAACCAATCAGTGGAAGGTTTATTTTTAATAATATTTCCACAGTTTCTGGTGGTAGCCTAGATTGTGTGTCTGCTGCCACATTACCCAGCAGCCTAGAGTCACTCTGAAAATACACTAGTTGGGGGAACAGACCATGTACTTCAAAGTTGCCTGCACAAGTGCAGTCCACACAGTCACTTTGATTTTTTTGTTCAGTTAATTGTTTTTGTTCCCCTGCCCCAGCTAGGCTCTCCATTATTCCAGCCCCCCAGCCCTGTCACCCTGGCTTCCCAAGGGACTTACTCAGCCTTTGCTACTCTGGCCTCCCCCCCCACCACCACAATGGGGTGGCAAGGAGCATGCTCAACCTTCTGGTCAAGGATCTAGTGCCTGTACCCAAGTCGCTGGGTGCTGGGCCTGCGAGGGGTGGCGGTCAGCCATGCCAGCCAGGACTGTTTTTTTTCCCTTTTCTGTGTCTCCCTCCTCCCTTGTGGCACAGAGAAGCGGCAAGCAATGACATCAATGGTGGTGCCATGCGTGCTGCACAACTGCTACTCCTCCACTTCCCTGGTGCACTGGTCCCTAGCCTCCACTAGGGGCAGTGCTGCCCCAGGTGCTGCAGCATTCCTTCCATGGAGGAGGAGCAGTCCTTTCACTAAGGGGCAGTGCTGCCATGGGTGCTGCACTGTTCCTTCCATAGAGGAGGAGGAGAGCAGTTCTTTGGATGCTTGAACCTTCTCTCCCCCGCTGACCTTCTGACATCCTGAGTTCATTCCCGAAGCTGGGTCATCGGCGCCACAAGCGGTAGTTCTACAGCTGTGCCAGTGGGCCAGCACAAAGGTTTCTTGTTTCTCCAGTATTAGATGAGATCTTCATTCCACTCAATACCTTTTTCTACCAAACTGCAGCCAACAATTCCTAAAATGAGGCAGCCAGTATTTACCAGAGAAAGTGACCAGAAAGGGGCTTGAATCCCTAATGGTAGATGATGTCCGAGGGTCAGATGAGATATATCCATGAGTGCTCAAAGAATTGGCTGCAGAACTGGCTGAAATCTAGTGGAGCTGTTTAGTAGCTCAGTTTAGACTGAGGTAGTTCCAAAATACAGGAGGGTAGCAGATGTAGTCCCACTAACAAGAGGGGGAAGGACAAGGAGCGACTGGGAAATTATAGACCTGTCAGCCTTAGCTCTGTAGTGAGTAACCTGATGGAGTCAGTGATCAAAGAGGACCTTGTGCACTACCTAGAGATCAATGGTCTACAGGATAATAAACAGTACGGGTGTTTGGCAGGGAGGTCATGTCAGATGGTACAGATCATAATAGCGTGGACTAAACTGCACATGAAGAACTGCACAGATAGTAGTGCATACAGGTTTAGAGCAACAGGGGAATATCTGCGATACAAAAGTATCACTACCCCCTGAAGCTCTCCATGGAACAGGAACAGGATGTAAGCACTGCCAGTCAGGTGCTCAATTGAGCTGCTCCAGTTGTGGAGTGGCTACAGCACCCAACCCTGCAGTGGGTGGGTTGGGAGGATCAGGGTTTGATTCCCTGCTGGGGAATCTTTTTATTTTATGCTTTTTGGTGCACCGCAGACAAGTGCTGATAGGGCTTTTCCTCTTGCCTGTGACAACACCCCCTTGGGTGTTGGTTATAATAGTTCCGGGGGGGGGGTGCAGGTGGCAAAGCCCCCCCACAAAACAAAAAAAGAGCTTTCGGGTCAGCAGCAATCATGTTGCTGTCAGCATTATGTGCTGCCGCTGTGTCGCCACACGCTGTTGTTCATGTGCGGTCTTGTTGTGCACGGTTTAGTCTGCGACATTATGACCCCGTGTCTGTCAGACCAACCTGACAGTTTTCTTTGACTGGGTAACAAAGGCATTAGATAAGGGCCAGGCTGTAGATTTACTCTACCTTGATTTCAACAAGGCTTTCTACTAGGTGCCACACAGAAGACTTCTGAAGAAGATGGAGGACCTGGGTGTGGCTAAGGACTTAGATGGGTAAGAAACAGTTTGAAGGAGAGACAGCAGAGGGTGGTGGTCAATGGGGTCAAATCAGATAAGAAGGATGTCATGAGTGTGGTGCTACAGGGATCTGTCCTGGGTCCTGTTCTCTTCGGCGACATTGGAGAGGGCATCTGGGCCAAGCTGTGTCTCCTCACATGACACGAAACTCTGGGGTAGGGTAGATAGTGATGAAGGGATTATGGAGATATACAATAGGGAGATCTACAAAGGCTAGAGAAGTGGCCTAAGGTTTGGCAGTTGAAATTCAGTGCCAAAAAATGCAAGGTTATACACCTAAAGAAACAAAAACAGGGCAGGGTACTGGATGGGGGGGGGGGGTTAAACTAAGCATGGTAGCAGAGGAAAGGACCAGGAGTCATCACTAGTGACTCCCTCAAACAATCAAGCTAGTGTAACAAGGCCAAAACTAATAGAATGCTGGGGTGCATCAGAAGGGGTATTGACAGCAGGAAAAAGGAGGTACTATCTCTATATAGGTCACTAGTGAGACCATATATGGAATAGCATGCTCAGTTCGGGAGTCCTCCCATAAGAAGGACAGGGAGAGGCTAGAGATAGTGCAAGCCTGGGTGACCAAGATGATTCACGGCCAACAGGGCAGATCTTATCAAGATAGTCTGAAGGCACTGAACATGTACTCACTGGAGACCACGCAAGAGTGGTTGACATGATACAGACCTTCAAGTTCCTGAAGGGAAAAAACGAGGTGAACTGCAGAGAACCGTTTAGCAGGAGTACAGACTCAAGAACCTGACGTTATAAGTATAAACTGATGGGGGGGGCACAGGTATGTGAGTAAGTTCTCTTTTATGGAAAGGGTAGTACAGCCATAGAACAGTCTGCCAGTGCAGGTGGTGGGGGCCAAGATCATAAATGGTTTCAAGCATGATTGGGATGATTCCACCAATCTAGAATGCTGCCGGGAGTGCACCCCGTCATCAGGGTGCCACATCCCAATGCTGCCAGCCCCTACTTTTATGGGGGCTGCACCCCACACCCCCTTTCTATATATTCGAATTCCGGGGGTGAGGGACAGACCTTGGGGAGGGGGTGGCGAATTTGGCCATCTGGCACTCTAATGATGGGCGCACTCCTGCCGGTGCACACATGTCCGGAAGGGGATTGGGATAGAGTTTAGGATCTGGTGGTTGCCCATGTAATTAGCAGTAGGGAGGGGAGCAGTGGGGTAGACTGTGAGGGACAAAACCCTCTATGGCCAATAGGGCCTGGGGCAGAATGGGAACTCTGGTCAGACTAGATGGATCTTTTTTTTGCCATCATTCTCTATGTTTCTATATTCAGCCAGGCGAGGCGTTTCCAGGAGATTCTGTTAGACTAGGGCACCAGTTTTATGTCTGCCCCAATGACTAGTCTCTGGGAGAAGTATGAGGTGTGGCAACTCAGGGTCTCCTTATACCACCCTAAGACTAATGGTCTGGTCAAGCCATTTAATTTGTCTGATAAAACACTGAGCAGCATGCGAGAGAGTGGGAAAAGTACTTACCCCATCTCCTATTCCAGTATAGAAATGTCCCCCAGGAGTCCACACAGTTCTTACCCCTCAAACTCCTGTTTGGCCATTAGGTAAGGGGTCACCTAGATTTAGTAAAATATGAATGGTAGGGTGAGATTTCTCTATAAGGGGAATCTGTTTTGGAGTACATCTTTAATTTCAGGATATGACTTATGGGGACATGGGCATGCCTGGGAGCACCTAACCACTGCACAACAGAGGCAGAAAACATGGTACAATCATGAGGCCAGAGCCCAGGAGTACAAAGCTGGGCAATGGGTGATGGTATTTATCCCCATCTGAGAGAATAAACTGCAGGCGGCTTGGGAAGGTCCTTACTCAGTCATCAGGAGGGTAAATTATGTTAATTAAGGGGTGGAGCTACCCGACAAGAGGTGCAAGCAGCAAATCTACCACCTCTGTATGATGAAGCCCAACCTTGACCAGGAAGGGATGGCCTTGGCTGTATGTAGCTATTCAGAGGAGGAGGCAGAAGAAGACTCACTGGTGGATCTCCTTGAAGAGGTTAAAGAAGAGTCCTGAGTGGACACTTTCATCCTCTCAGAGCAGCTGACACTGGACTAAGCTGCCAAAATGTATGGGGTGCTGCAGACATTGTTCTCAGAGAAACTGGGGTATTCCATGCTGGCAGAATACCACATGGATACAAGGTCCCAGGCCCTAGTGAAGCAGCCACTTCACAGGTTCCACAAGGGAGCGAAACATGTCACTGATGGAGAGATCAAGGAAATGCTAGCTCTTAGGGTAATTCAGGAGTCTGGTAATCCCTGGACCTCCACTCTGGTACTGATCCCCAAAAAGGATGGGACCATGATATTCTGCAAAGACTATGGCAGGCTCAGGCAGCTGTATTGAATCAGATGCATACCCCATGCCCAGGATGGATGAGGTCCTGGAAAGGTTGGGTGGATCATGTACCTGACCACCACAGACCTGACAAAGGGCTGTTAGCAGGTACCTCTGACCCCTGAATCTTGAGAGAGGTCAGCTTTCGTCACCCTATTTGGCCTATTCGAAATTTTTGAGTAATGCCATTCAGGATGAAAAATGCACTGGGGACACTGTCAAGGATGGGAGACTTTGTGCTGGCATATGTGGACAATGTTCCCATCTACAGCCAGACATGAGAGGATTGTGTCATGCATGTGACAGAGGTACTCTAATGACTGAATGCTGCAGGGCTGACAGTCAAGGTGGAGCATACCTCATGCACAAGGTAGGGAGCGGGTACATCCAGCCTGAACCAGTACTAATTGAGGCTATACAGGGAAAGGCCACAGTTACCACAAAGAGAAAGGTATGGCATGCCTAGGGACAGCAGGGAACTACTGAATGTTTGTGCCAGACTTTAGCAGCATGACCAACCCCTGTCAAATCATACAAGGAAGAAAATGCAAGAAAAAGTTCAGTGGACGGATCGCTATGAGATAACTTGCTTCCAACTGAAAAAGGCATTGTGTCAGCTACCTTTGCTTGCAAGCCCTGACTAGTCTTGTAAGTTCACTGTTCACATAGATGCATCCAGTCATGGGCTAGGGGTAGCTCTGAGTCAGGTCATGTACACAGTGTGGAACACCCAGTGGTGTACCTGAGCAGGAAGCTTGTCCCCAGAAAGGAGGCCTGCAATATAACTGAAAAGACTATCTGGGTATAATCTGGGCTCTGCAGAAGCTGCGATCATATTTGTATGAGAGGGCATTCACACTAGTCACTGACGACAATTTCTTTACATGGCTCCACAGGACCAGTGAGCAAAATCACAAATTGTTAAGCTGGAGCCTGGTACTGTAGTTCTATAATGTGGACATTAGGCTCTGCAGTGGGTCACAGCATTGAAATGCCAAAGGTTTGTCCAGGCAGTAACCAGTGGCTCAGTAAAGGGGCGGGGGGGGGATTAAAAAAAGAGAATAATGGATGGCCAACAGTAAACAACAACACTGTGTTTGCTTCAAGAGGTCATAACAACCATTAGACCTCTGGCTGTCATGACAACCTCGAGACGTAAACTCGGCGTTGTTCACTGTTTCCCATCCATTCTCTTTTATAGTACATGGCCACTTCTCACAGCAAGTAACAGTGTGTCAAAACCCAGTTTTAAAATTACTATTTTATTCAAATTTACAAGGCTTTCACTGTGTCCTGTTCCCCTGCCAGGATCTCACTTCACGTAACCGGAGCACCTGTCAGACATACTGATAGACTAACACCAGTCATAATTTCTGGTAAATTTGTTTTAATAAAAAAAGACCAAAAGGATTCCTTATGGTTGGTGGCATTCATTAAACAAGTTAACTAGAAAATGAAAATAGCAACATCTAAAAGTATGGATTTAAAACAAGTGAACTGAGTGTCAACCGATGTAATCGGCAATTTGAACGTCTGTTGGAAATATCTTTTTTTTTTTTAAACAATGCAGTCTTTCACATAGAAATAGCTGTTTTCATTTTGGCCCAGGTACTGCTCAGTTGTGCACTCGCCCAAGGTCCTGTAATTTATTTATGAAACACAGATTCACCAATCTCTTCTTCTTGTCTTAACCACTGACAGATGAAACTGACAAGAAAAAAATGAGCGATCAGTGATTCTGGAAGGGAGAGTGTAGTGAGCTTGGGTTCTGTCTTGTATCCTAGTAGTGACGTACTCAAGATGGTACAACAGTCCGATGTCACTACTAGGGTACAACAATTTTGGGAACTCATTGCATTCCATACATGATAGCCCTTGCCCATTTACTATAAATTAAATTAACTAAACAAGTGAGAGAACTGAGGTGTAGCAAGTAGAACCTATCGAGATCAACCGACTCCTGTACAGAGTTCCAGTTGTGCTGTGCCGAGTTGAACTCTATCACGCTGTGGAGGAGCGAGGGGAGCAGGCTCTCTTTCAAAGCAAATTTCTACTTTTAAAAGGTATGCCATCAATGTTGTGAATGAGAGCTTACCAGTCTATCTGGTGCAAAGGCATAACTGCCTCCCCGGTTAAGGCGTTCTCTGCTTCTTTTCAGGAGGAAAGCTGATGGTGGTAGCTGGACACAGCAGCTTGAGGAGCCCTTCGGGAAGGTTGAAGCCTTGACTGGACCGGATGGCAGGAGAACTCGGATGAGGATAAGCTGTATGGACTTATATTAAATAACAGAAGCTGTAACTGTCGGAGTCTTAAGGAAGGTTATCGAGGAATCACTGACTACTGATTCATATGCTGGAACTCTGGAATAGTGGATATATAGCAATTTCAGTTTTGGACACATTTTGGAACTAGCTATATTTAATAACATTTGCACTAGAATTATTCTGGTTACTGCAGGGCAATTTACTAATTGCAGGTCTGATTTGGCCCAAAGTATTTTAATTATTTTTCCACCATCCTGATTAGATTTTATTCTAATTTGTGTAGATATTAGGAATTCTGATAGTTCTGATAGTATTTAACTAACATCTGCTAAAACAATTGTTAAAACAACGCTGATCAATATTTCTGAAACTTAGGATGGTGACATGAGATCAGCTACCTGTATAAATTAATGATGGTGTTGATGTTTCTTGATTGAATAACTAAGCAGAAGTAAGTAAGGCACGTGGGTGGCAATTGAGCGGCTCTGAGATTTGATCACACCTGGTTTTTTAACTCTTATTAGGAAACTAGTCAGGAAACTAACCAGGTGTTTTTCCTCTGCATGATTGCTGATTAAGCGCACGACCAAATAGTAGAGTAATCAATTGGTCAAGTGCTTATTAAAAAAAGCGGCAAATAGACAAAACAAGGATTTAGTGGGCCCAGAGTAATCAATGAGCCTTCGATAGCTAACAACTGCCCAACAAATTTAGATGAACTGCCAGTATATTAATGAGAACATGTGGCGTTATTCAGAGTTGGAGTGTGGTATGTGAGAACAATTTTGCTGTGAATTGCCTGAGCTGCTATATTGTATACAACAACTTTGGAATGATGTTTTGAGCTTTTCGAGCTCTAGAGCCATTTATTCGCTCGGCGAATTAAGAAATATTGCGAGACAATATTTTCTGCCGCTTGGGCTGATATTAGTTACAATTTGCTAGTGACCATAGGTACCAGACCTCTGTTACGAGGATCACTTGTTACATCCTGCTATTTGTCTGGCAAATTACCTACTATTTGGTCTCAGTCTTCAGTCCTCAGTATTCAGGCTCTCTGAATATTTAAATATACATTGCTGCATACCACTTATACAAGTAGGTTCATTAGATTATGTTGTTTTAGCTAAGCATGAATCATTGCTACTCTATAGCTTTATAGCTAGATTTAAAGTTTTATTTGTCTAACTGCTAATATTCCAGAAGTCAGGAAGTTTTGGTGATTTTAAAGTCTGTAAACACTTGGACTAATCTTATTATATTTGGATTTCAGTGAAGGTTAACCCTGCATCTATTTGCGTAACAACTGCGCATCGTACTGTGGATTCTTCAGAAAGATGTGGAACAAGCAAGTTTTGCTTTACTACGGACATTTTTACAAAAAGGTTGGAGAAGATTCACACCTGGTAATGTTTGACAATTTAAATGATAGATGCTATCCTGTGGTTTAATACCTAAAGAGTACCATTTGCTTTGTTTGTCTTGGATTGAAGGGGTATTTTCCCAGTTTAAGAACTAAAAAGGACTCTTCCTTTAAAGTCTATTGCTGATTCTATTTGAAGTGCGACTCTGAATGTATCGTATACTGACTAGAACTATTCCTGAACTGAATGTGACTTTTAACTGTCCATAGCTCGAGTCTGTATTGTTGTTTGAAGTAACTAGCAATTTAGGTACTTATTAAAGAAACTGTTTCTGCTGTAACTACATGACTGTATCTGTTTTGATATTCTACTATGGTTTATACACGTAGTGGTAAGGTTATTACTCCTGGGATGACCCCAAAACATGGGGCCAAAAAGAATAAAAATAAGAAAGGTCAGGGAAAAGGGGACCAAACAACTTCAGAGAATCAGCTGGTTGCTGAAACTCAGGGAACAGCTTCTTCTTTAATTTGTTTGGGGGGGAAGTAATTTAAATGATAAAAAAAGGAAGTAAAAAACTGAATTAGATGAGAATAACTGATCTTTTAAAACAGCCTATACCTACGGCAAATGCCCTTTCTCCTCTGCCTTTATGAATTCAAGCAAAGGAAATTAGGGAAGGTCTGTCCCAATCCAGACTTTCAGAATCCTCATATCTAATATTTCAAACAACAAAATCAATTTCTTTTGAATTTAAGGATGTAGAAGCCATGGGAGGAAACAGTGTCCTATTGACACCTGAATCATCTGTTGAGCCTTTGGACTGTACAAAATACTCTGATATAGCTACCATCTCAATTTTATCACCCCTAGAAGCAGAGGATGATTCTCCAAATAATGAGATTCAGATTCAGTTGATGCCTAGTAGGGATAACTTAAGTTTGGTTATTAAAGATCTAAACAATAAAAGGGCCTCAAGAATCTGGTGTTAAGCAAAATACTAATAATGAGGCTTCTTTAGAAGACCATCCACCCCAGTGTTCACTTATTTCTGGCCCACAATCCCATGTATTTTCCCAGAGATTTCAGATATGCCTATTTCACCCAAAAATGTGCGACATGTCCCATGTGAGACAGAGACAATTTATAATTCAGAGTCCCCTGAAAAACTGGAAGATTTTGCATCTTCTTCTTCTTCACTCTCCAAGTAAGTTTTGCAGACTATTAAAAACTCATATCATGCTCTTGGAGGATTTATGTGTTATTAAGGAAGAAATAGTAAACCTTAGAGCTGAAGTTTTCCATAATAAAACAGTGTTGGGACATATACAAAATGGATCTCATAAGAGTAATTCTGAAATGAGTCCCATATCAAAATCCACTTTAAAAGAGGATGTACCCAAAGAAAATAAGGCCCTCCAGGTAAATCTCCCTCCTCCCTTCACAAGAGATATAGGTCCCCCAGACCAAAAGGAAAAAATAGGTGGACAGTTTTTGGGTAAATCCAAAACCAGGCAAATCCCTAAGTTGAAACAAAAAAGAAGGAAGAAATCCTCTGAAAAGAAAAAAATACTCACCATAGTAATCTTGTTTCTTCAAAGGGATCACTCATTATGATTAAACTTAATACAGTAGTCAGCCTCCTGTGTTGAACTGCCCAGAGAGATGGAATTTTATGCAAATTATGGAACTCTCAGTTGGCTCATGCCACTTTCAAACTGCTGCCCTAGCAACTGCTGCACTCTGAGTGCTTCAGATTCTTACGGAGCCTAACTGGGTTAAAGACCCACTAGCTAAAATTAACAACCTTAAAAAATAATATTTTTTGCCCTTTCAGGTCAAAACATCCTTAAAAAACAAATCTAAGGAACTTGAGACCACCTGGACACCAACTGGTTAAACAAAGTGGATCTCTATCTTAACCTATATAGAAGAAAATAAAAACCCCTAATGCAGGGATGTAGAGCAACTTCTATAGTTTCTAGTAGGGGAGGCACAGAGGATCTTTAATCATAATGAGTGATCCCTTTGAAGAAAAAAGATTACTATGGTGAGTAATTTTTTCTTCTAACTCCAGGAATCACTCATTATGATTAAACTTAGTGCAGACTACCAAGCAGTACTCTTTGAGGTTGAGCAGAGAACCTATTTCGAAACAGGCTCTGCAGTACTGTTGTACTAAACCTCAGCACCTCTGGATTGCAAGTCCAGGCTGTAATGCTTTGTGAAGGTGTGTATTGTTTTCCATGTAGCTGCTTTACAGATTTCCAGTAGCGGAATTTCTCTTGAAGCTGCCACTGAAGCAGCTGTGTCCCTGGTGGAGTGTGCTCTCAGGCCCAGAGGTACCTGTTTACCCACCTTACTATAACAAAACTGTATACATGCCACTATCCAGTGAGCAATTGTACATTTTGTTGCAGCTCTGCCCTTACAAACTTCACCATATGTGAGAAAGAGCTGTGATTGACTTGTCCTGTAAGACTTGGTTCTGTCAATGTAGTGGCTAAGCGCCCTTTTGACATCAAGGGAGTGAAGTCTCCTTTCTGGAGAACTGGAGTTGTCTGTAAAGAAGACAGGTAGAGTGATAGACTGAGTTAAGTAAAAATCAGATACCACTTTGGGAAGGAATTTTCTATTAGTCCTAAGGACCACCTTGTCCCTGTGGAATGAGATGTAGTCCACATCTGTGCACAGGGCTTGTAATTCACTGATCCTTCTGGCTGCAGTAATGGCAACCAGGAAAACAGTTTTCCAAGTGACATACTTCAAATCTACAGCTGCCATAGGTTCGAATGGTGCATCTATTAGTTTAGCAAAGCAGATGTTTAGATTCCAGGCCGGAACCGGTTTCCTTAGGGGAGGGTGCAGAAGATTAAGGCCTTTAAAATTTTTTCTAAATACTGGATGAGAAGCCATAGACCTCTTTTTACCAAATGACAGGTAAGCAGAGACTGAAGCTAAGTGGACCTTGAGGGTGGAAGGCTTCAGACTTAAGGAATGTAAATGTGTAAGGTAATCTAGAAGAATAGCTAAATCAGCTCGGAAAGGGCTCAAACCTTTACCTGTATACCATATTGTGACTCTTTTCCACTTAGAGGAATATGTCTTCTTAGTAGAAGGCTTCCTGGAACCTCTAAGCACTGCCAGCACCTGTTCTGATAGGTTAAGGTTAGCAACTTCTAAATCCTCAAGAGCCACGCCTTGAGCCTCAGTGATTTGAGATTGGGGTACAGGATCCTGCCCTGAGAGGAGGTTAACAGGTTGTGCCTCCTGGGCAGATGAATTGGGGAAATCACTGACAGACAGCAGAAGAGAGTACCAGTGCTGTCTTGCCCAATCTGGAGCCACCAGTATAATTTTTTCTGTTTGGGACCTCAATTTCAGTAGGGTCCTGAATATCACAGGAAAAGGAGGGAATGCATACAGAAACTTCCCTGTCCAATCCAGGGCCAAGACATCCAGGGGGATTGTGCCCCTTAGAGGAGGCCTGCAACAGTACATTGGAAACTGGTGGTTTTCTGGGGAGGCGAAGAGATCCACCTCTGGAGAGCCCCAATTTCTGAAAATTGTACTGAATACCTGAGTATTCAAGCACCACTCATGGTGGTTCTGACTTATCCATAGAATTTGACGGCAGATAAGGACCGCTTGGCCCACCCAGTCTGCCCATTTCCCTACCTAATGGATAAGCTGCAGATCCTAGTTAACCAGCAGCCTACTTCTTCCTACCCCCAACTCCTAGAATTGCCTTATGACTGTTCCATGCATGCTTGAATTCCACCACTTTTTAACTCCACAACCTCCGCCAGAAGGCCGTTCCATGCATCCACAACCCTCTCTGTGAAAAAAAACTTCCTTACATTACCTCTGAGCTGCCCCCCATCTTCAAATTGTGCCCCCTTGTTCTTGCACACCTCTTATTTTAAAAATAAAATGCTACCCTCTACGACTTTGTTGATTCCCTTGAGGTACTTGAAAGTTTCTATCATGTCCCCCCCCACCTCCTTTCCTCGAGGCTATACATATTAAGCTCCTTAAGTCTCTCTTCATATGTCTTCCAGTGCAAACCCTGCACCATTTTAGTTACCCTCCTCTGGACAGCTTCCATCCTGTCTATGTCTTTAGTTCTGGAGACCCAATCTCTGCACACGCAGTACTCCAGATGGGGTCTCACCAGCTGTCTGTACAGAGGGATAACAACTTCCTGTTTTCTACTGGAGATGCCTCTCCCTATGCATCCCAGTATCCCCCCAGCCCTCCTTGCTGCCCTCTCACATTGCTTGCCCACCTTTAGGTCATCTGATATGACTACCCCAGGTCCCTTTCTATTTTTGTTGTTGTTAGTATCTCACCCCCCATTGTGTACTCTTCCCCTGGGTTTTTGTTTCCCAGGTGCACTACTTTGCACTTCTTAGCACTGACTCCAAGGTGCTATACATTTGACCATTCCTCTAACCTTGCCAAGTCCCTTCTCATCCTTTCCACCCCACCTTGTGCATCAACTCTGTTGCAGATCTTTGTGTCATCTGCAAAGAGACATACTTTTCCTTCCAGTCCCTCTGCAATGTCACTTATAAAGACATGAAGAGGACCGGTCCTAATATTGAACCCTGTGGTACCCCACTAGTAACCACCCTTTCTTCAGAGTGGACTCCATTTACTATTACTCTCCGTGTCCTATTCTCCAGCCAATTCTTTATCCAGGCTGTCATCTTGGGACCCACTCCCAGGCTAGCTAACTTGTCTATTAATTTTTTGTGTGGGACTGAGTCAAATGCCTTGCTAAAGTCTAGGTAGGCCATGTCCACAGCCCCTCTCTGATCTACTACTTTGGTCACCCAGTCAAAGAAATCTACTAGATTTGTCTGGCATGACCTTCCCACTATGAATCCATGCTGCCTTGGGTCCTGTGCCCCTCTGGCCTCTAGATACTCAACAATTCTTTCCTTCAGAAGTGATTCCATCATTTTCCCTATCATTGAGGTTAAACTAACAGGTCTGTAGTTTCCTGCTTCTGCTCTGCTCTCACTTTTGTGAAGGGGAATCACATCTGCCCTCCTCCAGTCCTCAGGTACCACCCCATCCTCCCATGATTTGTTAAAGAGGGTAGTCAGTGGTGTCACTAGTCCTACCCTTAGTTCTTTTAGAATTCTGGGATGAATCCCATCAGGCCCCATTGCTTTGTCCACCTTCAGTTTTAAGAGTTCTTTCAGAACCCTTTCTTCTGTAAATGGGCTGGTATCAACTTCTGTATCCAGAGTGTTTCTATTGTTTGTTTTAGGTACCTCCCCCTCTTCATTTGTAAATACTGAGCAAAAATATTTGTTTAGTATCTCTGCCTTTTCACAGTCACCCTCTGCCCACCCCCTCCCTTTATTAAGCCTCACTATCCCTCCCTTGGTCTTCCTTCGCTCCCTGATGTACCTATAAAGGTTTTATCCCCCTTCTTAACTGAGTTGGCTATCTTTTCCTCGGTTCGGACCTTTGCTGTTCTGACTGCCTTCCCAGCTTCCTTTTGCTTTAACTGATACAATTCTCTGTCCTGCTCCTTCTGTGATTCCTTGTACTTCCTGAATGCTTTCTTTTTCTCTTGAACCTTCACTGCCACTTCCTTTGAGAACCATATGTGGTTTTTACATCGTTTGTTTTTGTTTATTGCTTCACACAAAGGCTTGTTACCTCTGTGATGGCAGTTTTATTATTCCCCATTGTTCTTCCACCCCATCCTTCCTGCCCATTTGCTAGTGCATTCCTTAGGCACTCACCCATTTTGGCAAAGTCAGCCCTCCTGAAGTCCAGTACTTTTGCCTTTGTATGGCTTGACTCTATTGCTGTGTTTATTGTGAACCATACTGTTCGATGGTCACTAGTTCCCAGATGGCTACCCACTTCTACATCTATGATCCTCTCTCCATCTCCATTTGAGAAAACCAGGTCTAAGATTGCTCCCTCTCGAGTGGTTCCTAATACTAGTTGTCTAAGGCATGCCCTAGACAACTAGTATTGGAACCCTTCTGCTGGGAGGTGTATGGCTGACAGGGAAATTCCCATGGAGTATACCAGGGACCACAGTCTCATTGCTTCTGTGCACAGTAGATGTGACCTGGTACCTCCTTGCTTGTTGATGTAATACATGGTTGTGGTGTTGTGTGTTCTGACTTGCACCACCTTGTTTTGCAGGTAAGGAGTGAATGTTTTTAAAGCCAGGTAAACAGCCCTGAGCTCCAAGAGATTTATGTGCAACAGAGACTCTTGGGGAGACCATGTGCCACTTGCTGTGTGCTCTAACACGTGTGCCCCCCCAGCCTAGAAGAGAGGCATCTGTTGTGAGGATTACTGAAGGTTGTTCCCTTATAAAAGGTACACCTGACCTGAGGTTGTGCTCGTCCAGCCACCATTGTAAGGCCTGGACTAAACTTTCTGTGACTGGAACCAGTTTGGACATAGGATCCGTCCTTTGAGACCAATACTGTCTGAGATGGAACTGAATATCTCTCATTTGAAACCTGGAGCCCATTACCACTGCCATGGCAGTCGCCATGTGGCCTAGTAGCCTGAGAAATTCTCAGGCTGTTCTGAGTCTCCCAGACACAAAGGATTTTGCAGTCTGCAGAATGCTTGTTACCCTGTCCTGTGGCGGGAGGGCTCTTCCCTGTCTGGTGTTTATTTCTGCTCCAATAAACTCCAGCACCTGGAGTGGTACCTGTTGAGATTTTTCTTCATTTATCAGAAATCCCAGGGACTCTAGTGTGGATTTTGTGAGCACCAGTGACTGTACTGCATGTTGCAGAGACTGTCCTACTACTAACCAGTTGTCCAGGTAGGGGAAGACTATTATACCTTGTTTTCTCAAAAACTCTACCACCACTGATAGGCACTTTGTAAAAATCCTTGGTACCGAAGTTAGCCCAAAAGGGAGAGCTGCAAACTGATAATGGCCTGAAGCCAGCCTGAATCTCAAGAATTTTCTGTGAGATGGTCTGATGGGAATATGGAAATAAGCATCCCTTAGATCTAGGGAGGCTAGCCGGACTCCCTTTTGCAATGAAGGAATGATTATGGCAAGAGTGACCATTTTGAACTTTGGTTTCAAAATGTGCTTATTCAGAAGTCTTAGATTCAAAATAGCCTTATGAGTATGTACCTGGAATAAAAACCTTTCCCCCTGCTTATTAGAGGCACTACCTCTACTGCTTTGATTGCTAGCAGATGTTTACCTCTGCTTACAACAGAATCCTGTGTGCAGCTGTTACTGGAGCAAAGGTTCTTGTTCTCAGCTTTGGGAACAATTTGAAACTAAGTGCCAGGCCCTGGCTCACTACCTCCAACACCCACTTGTCTGTGGTGATGGAATGCCAAGCGTGAAGGTAATGAGCTAGGCTGCCACCTACTGGTGGACCTGTAATAGGGGATGTGACCTGCACTAGCCCATCAGGGATTCTGTGCGGGCTGTGCCTGAACCTGTGGTCCAGGAGCTGCTCTTCTCATGGATCTCCTGCCCCTTCCTCTAAAATAACCTCTGGCTTGCTGCTGAGGCTGGGAGGCTTGCGCCTGAAAGAAAGGTCTGGGGTAAAAACCCCTACCCCTACCTCCCCTACTCTGGGATCTATAAGAGGTGAAGGGCCTATCCTTGGAATTGCTCCAATAGGTGGATTTATATTCCTCCACCTTCTTCACGTATGCCTCTGTTTTAGCCCCAAACAAGGAGTTGTTCTCCAAGGGGAAATCCATTGCTTTGGCCTGGGTGTCTAAAGTTAGATTGGTGGCTCTAAGCCACGCAAACCTCCTAAGTGAAACTGACAAAGCTATTAACCTGGATGCAGTATCATTGGCATCCACTACCATATGAAATTGGTACTTGGTAGCATCAAGTGCAGTCCTTGCTGTATCTTGCAAGTCTACAGCCACTTCACCTGGAACCGTATCAGCCAAAGCTAGAACAGTGTTCCATAGAGCTTTTTGGCACTGCACTGAATATGCTATGTAATTGGCCTGCCTAACTAATAAAGAGGCAGCCATGTACTTTTTCTTTCCAATAGCATCCATTTTTCTTGAATCTTTGTCTGGTGGATGGGTAGCCAATAGGATCCTGGCCTTGTCACAGGCAGCAGCTTGGACTACTCCCTCAGGATCAGGATGTGTAAATAGAAATTCAGCTGTAGTTCTGTCCAGCTGGTATTTCTTGTCAGCTTTCTTATCCACACCAGGGATAGAGGTAGGAGTTTTAAATATCTGCGCTGTAGCCTTCTTTAAAGATTTATGCATGGGCAGAAGTAGACGTTTTGTGGGGGTTAACCCCATCATTTCTAGAAAGTCTTCCTCCTCCATATCCTCCTCTGTTTCCTGAAGATGAAAGTTTAGGGCTTCCACCATGTTCTTAGCAAAAGCATAGTGGGAGGAGTATTCCTTAGGACCCCTAGGAGGAGATCCAAACTCTTGCTCAGGAGAGACCTCTGGATCTATAGGTTCCCCTTCAAAGTCATCCTCCTCCTCCTCACCAAACACTTCCAGCACTTCTTGCCTTGCTGGGGCTGTAGAAGGAACTGGGGCAGTCGGTGTAGGAACTGGGATTGCACCCTGTAGGGCTTGTAACACTTGTAGTGCCTTAGCAATGTCCTCAGCTGAGGGCATAACATGCTTGTCTGCTGGGAGCTCCTTTGCCTTCTCGGCTGGAGGTGCAGCAACATGTTTTTCTTTACACTTTTTCTTTAGTGGAACAGGTTCAGTGTCTGTTTCCACAGTCCTTTTTGTTTTACCTTGTTCAGATTTATCTGAACTCCTGTCAGGATCCTTGGCTTTACCTCCATCCTTTTTGTGGGAGGAGGAAGAAGCAGAATTATCCCCACTAGAAGCAGAAGCCATCTCTTCTAAAATGTTAGACCTTTTTTTAATGTTTTTGGGAAAAAGGTCTTACAAATATCACAATTGGCAAATATATGACTTGTACCTAAACAAGAAATACAGAGAGAATGTCTGTCTATCTGCTTTTGCTATAAGTTGCCCACAAGACTCTCAACATTTAAAACTTGTGGGTCCTGTGTGTTTTTTAGGTTTATCCAAATGGACCTCTGACATTTAAGCTAGGCAAAAAAGATTACTTAAAAAAAAGTTATTTAAAGTACCTCGGAACCGGAGATTACTTTAAAATAACTACTGCTAGCGGTTCCTGGAACCGAGCGCTATTCGGTTCCTGAAGAAAAAGGAACCGAGAAAAATACTAAATTTAGACCAAACTAAAGTGGTTCAAGGAACCGACCACTAAATATCTCTAAATAATAATAAATTGAGATAAAACCTTTAAAATAGATGCAGAACCCTCGGTTCCAAGGAACCGTGAGGGAACCGCGAATATAAATAAAAAACTACTAAAACACTAATTTACTATACTAAACAATGTTTCTAAAGCAGTAATTTAAAATTAAACTGAAAATGAGTACTTACCTACAGATAAACTTTAGTCTGAGACTGTTCAAGGAGAGCTCTCCGGGACGTCTTTACTAGGCAGGCTGAGTAAAGAATCTGAAGCACTCAGAGTGCAGCAGTTGCTAGGGCAGCAGTTTGAAAGTGGCATGAGCCAACTGAGAGTTCCATAATTTGCATAAAATTCCATCTCTCTGGGCAGTTCAACACAAGAGGCTGACTGCATTAAGTTTAATCATAATGAGTGATTCCTAGGGTTAGAAGGAATATTCTGTAAGGCATCAAGGAAAATCAGAGGAAAATTTACAGAACAGGGGAAATGCCAGTGGTTATGATAAAAGTAAATTTGTTCAGGAGGAAAAGGAAGTTAGATCAAATAGTGAACAACTTGCATGGGAAGATGATAGAAGGATGTTAGAAAGCAAAGAATTGATAATGAGTGATACAATGCATAGTTACTCAGATAATTTATTGATATCTCATCAGAATTTGTTTAATCGTGAGGAGTCCAAGGTCCCTATAGGTACAAAGAAACCTGGCTTTAAGAGCCAAGTGGGGATTCATTGTAATACTCCTGAATATTTAATTGAGGCATTTGGTATTAGGAAAATACCTCAGGAAACCCCGGATAAATTAACAGAATGGATAGTCAGATTATTCCATCTGCCCTATTTAGTGGAAGGATTTACAGTTCTTAGATCTCTAAATCCAGATTATCATCATTGTGTTTTGGTCTATTGTGATAGTTCAGAACTGGCTGAAACACTTTGGCAAAAGGAGACAGATTTGACAACGAAAGGAATACATATGCTTCCTTCTTATGAGGTCCCATTGTTAATTAAGGAGCCATCCTATGTATCCCCTGCATTAGATCCTCCATTAATGAATACCAAAAATGTATTGGAGGTAATATCTGATTATGAAAGTTCAAGGCAACAAATTTGGGAAAACTGAACATTAACCTTGTTTAGTTGGAAGATGCCAGCTAAGAGTTCAGTAGGCAAAGCCAAGGATGAACTGGCTGCCTTCTTTAGCCAAATATTGGACTTTCCAATGTACAGGAGTAACATAGAATGGCTCAAAATACATAATTCCGATTTTACCACTTCACAAATGGATATTACCTTTGCTAATCCTAGATTTGTTAAAGCAATCCAAGAGAAAATTCCTATTCTTGATATGCTGGGCCTACTTATGATACACTCTAGGGTCTTAAATGAGACTCACATGGAGAGAAGTCATTAATCTGTGATCGAGACCAGGAATAGCTTTGAGCTTTTGCAGGACCTTTCGCAGAATTGACACATATTGCCTCAGATACAGCCAAAAAAATCAGAGGAGGACTCACCTATTCCGATCCTTTCCTGGAACAGTGAGGGATTGACACTTAAGCTAGCTGTTCCAGAATGTAGGATGTTCCTGGAGACTTGTGATTTATTATGCCTCCAGGAGACAATGTGTGGACAGCAAAAAACTCCACTCATTCCAGGTTTTGCAGGTTACTTTAAATCAGCCACTCAGCCAGCTAATCATGGACGATATAAGGCGGGTTTAGCAGTGTATGTCAAAACAGCACTTAATTTTAAAATTACACAGATACCCTGTGATTTAAAAACTGTTCTCCCCATTTTGATTGAGAAAAATGATTGTACAATTCTCTTGCTTAATATTTATATTCCACCGTATTCAAGGAAGGATTCTGATTCTCATGATTGGGGAGGCTTTATGGACTTTTTGGATGAACTTACTAACAGGTATATAATGTATTTGTCTATAGCTGTTGGTGATTATAATGCAAGAATGGTCCATAAAAGTATAGATGAATGTGAATGTACGTTATTGCCTCTTGTTCAGGCTACCTCAAATTGCAATCTGAGACTGGAAAGACATTCAAAGGACAGGAAGTCAAACAAACAAGGAAGGGTCCTAATTCAGGTTATGTCTGATATGAATTTTTGCCTTATGAATGGGAGAGTTGTGGGTGATCAAGAAGGTGCCTATGCATATACTGGCCCTTTGGGTTCATCTACTATAGATCTGCTCTGGGCAAACCTAACTGCAGTAGAGAAAGTTAAAACACTTAAAAATCTTGGATGTCCAGAGTCTGCCCATTTTCCATTATTTCTAGAATATGACATGGTGGCAAGGTCTAGTAATTCCAGTATAGATACTGCCCTTGGAGTGGAATATGAAATCAGGAGTACCCGTAGGATTAACGTGGTCACCTAGGCTAAGTAGTTCATTGGCAGAAATATTAGAATCTGATAGACTTAAAGACTGGAAATTCAGTATTACAGATCCAGATAGTAATTCCGAACAAAACATTCTTTTATCCACAATACTTAATTATGTAAAGCCCTTGTTATATAAAGTAACAAGACCTATTAGGCAAAGATCTTGGTTTAATGAAACTTGTAAAAATGCAAAGAAACAGTTAAGTAATTTGGTTTGCCAAGTTAATATCCAAATAAAAATAATGTTAAGCAACTAAATAATGCCAGAAAAAAATATAGAGGTGTTACAGAACGAAAGAAGTACATTTCAGACTAAAAATTGGAAAAAACTGAGGCAGTCAATTTTTGAAAAGGATAGCAAAAAATGTTGGCTCCTTGTGAGCCAAGGATACCAGCAATCCACTTTTGGTACAGAGGCCTATGTGACATCTGATATATGGGCAGCTTATTTTGAATCCTTGTTTTATTCACCCAGTGAAGCATTGGAAGAAAGGTATAAGTTGCCCCAGTACTATCCTAGGCCAATCTATGTAACCAAGGAAGAAACATTTAATGCCTTATTACGTTTAAAGGACAACAAGGCCCCTGGTTCAGATTATATAGTGGCAGAGTTATACAAATGTAACATCAAATGGTGGATCCTATTGCTACATGTCTTTTTTTAATAAAGTTTTACAGGGCTCAGATATCCCATTAAGTTGGAAAGGTAGTATAATATGCCCAATATACAACATGAAGGGCAGTCCCCTCAATGTACAGACCTATAAGTCTGATTGATACCTTGCAAAAAACATTCTGCTGTATCCTACTGGATAGATTCCAGATCTGGACTTTGGAATCAGGCTTTATGAGCGAATACCAAAACGTCTTCAGAGCTCACAGATTGACAGTACAGCATTGTTGTGCTCTGTCACATATTATTTGGAAATATAGCAAAGTTAAGAGATCACATTTATATTGCTGCTTTGTGGATCTGAAATCTGCCTTTGACCTGGTTAGTCATACACTGCTATGGGAGAAGCTACAATCATATAACATAGATCCTACCCTTTTGGATACACTAATTAGGTTGCATGAAGATACTTGGCAAAGGGTTAAAATTAATCAAAGTGGTGATTTTACCACAGATATCAAAACCAATCTTGGAGTTAGACAGGGCTGCCTTTTGGCCCCTTTATTATTTAATTTATATATTAACACTATTATAGCACAGATGGAACATTCTGACTTCCATTCTCCTGGGATTAGGAATCAAAAAGTTCAACTGTTAGCCTTTGCTGATGACCTTGTACTTCTATCAACGTCATTTCTGGGCTTACAGCGGAAAGTGATTTCATTTTATACACTTTGTAGTGAAAACAAATTAGTTATTAATAAAGTAAAACCCAGATGCTGATTTTTGGAAATAAACAAAGGAGAACACCCACACTTTTTATTAATAAAACAAAAAGTGAGACAATTAAAACCTATTCATGTCTAGGTGTAAACTTTTCCCAATCCACTTGATGGAATGTCCATCAAGACTATGTAAAGCACAAGGCAATCACTGCCTTTAATGCCTTTAAAAGATTCTCAGCTCAGATGGATAATGGATCTGTGAAAGGATGTGCGTTCAAGCTTACTTTATGCCTCAGAAGTGTGTGCAGCAGTAGTCCCTAAACAGTTAGAAGTACAATTAAATTATTTAGGTATATTCTTAAAATACCACAATCGGTGCCTGCACCAATAGTAAGAGCAGAATTGGGACAGCTTCCAATTGAAGCAAATATTGTGGAAAGGAGGATTACATTTTTATTTAAATTCTTCTTGTGTCCAGAGTATAGGATACTGACAATGTTTTTAGAGGAGATCGAATACACATCTTTGGGATACAGATTTCCAAACATAGATTGCATAGCAACCTGGCTATATCCATTGGGGTTGGGCCACTTATTACATCAAATCCATTCCCTCCCTTTTAGAGATATAACATTCCAGGCAGTGACAGCGCTAGGGGTTTTAAAACATGGGTCAGATTAGACCTATAGGTGTAAAAAAATGTGGGTCAAAATGAGAAACAACTGGGTCCAAACCTAGTCATAAGTAGAAATTTCACTAGTACAGAAGCTTAAATTTGTTGAGTGAAAATGCTTTTCTATTGTTTAGTTTTCCATCTTTCAGCTATTGTTAGAGACGGGTGCACCACTTTGGACCCACTGTCCTGTGGAAAGTGGGTCATTTCTGGACAAGCTGCAACTTTTCCCTTTTTGCCCTATCTAGTGCTGTCTCTGATTCCAGGTGAAGGAAAGAGTCAGGAACATCTTTAATAATAAGGACATGGAGCAGATCCAGTCCTATAAAAACTTTATGCGGTACAAAAAATCGAAACTATGTCACATTGCTGAACCATATCTATTGATATTGGCTTGCCCTGATCTTAGAAGAGATATAACTAGATTCAGAATGTAGCTTTACTACTCACATTGGGTATATTTTGCTCAAAAAAGGAGGGGAGTGGAAAATGATAAATGTGTGTAATTTAAACATGGTGGATGATCTAAAACATGTTACCTTGACATGCCCACTATATCAGAAACATATATCTTTCTGGTTAGGACCTATTTTAAGGGACCTTGGACTCCTCACCGACCAAATACTTATGAAATTATTTACATCTAACAATGTACAGGTGTTGGCAAGACTTGCACGTTTTTTAAAACTTACAAAGTTATAGGTTGGTGTCTAATTAATGTCCTGTACACAGACTCTGTATTTATTGACATGGGGACTTGTTTATGTTAATGTATGTATTTGCATATGCTACTGTTCTATTTATTGTAATACTATTTTGTAATGGCTCTATGCTGAACAAATAAAAAAATGTCTGATTCCTGAAGTAGAGCCCACCTGCTAACATGAAAAACATCTTTTGGGGTTACCAAATAAGTCTTTCGGTTTTCTAAGGGGTGTAGATAGGACACCAATGAAATTTTTGTTAACTGTTCTTTTCTATAAAATATTTTAGCTGATGTAAGATGTATTGGAGAGAACTGGCACTGCATTTTCTTTCCTTGTTGCTCTCCTAGGCCTAAGAGCAAACAATCCATTGGATTCACTAAAGGATGGATTTCTATTCATCCTGAAAGTGGATAGTTGTTTACATATCAACAAATGGCCAGGGCAGGCTAGAAGTCCCCTGCAGAGCAGTAGGCCATGTGAATGAAAGAGGAGCAAACCAAATTGGCATAACCTGCTCTGACCAGTTCAGTGTTGGAGGTGGGCTCACAGATCAAAGAAATATCCATGGTGTGATGTAAGGGAGGCAGGGCAGATGTTGTAGGTCAAGGGGGCTGACTTAGCATGGGTATTTCTGTCTTATATTCCCTTAGGATAGACAGTGCAAACTTGGGAACTGAGGCCACAACATTGCTGTCAGTTGAGCTATGACCAAGACATTCAGCTGGGGATAAATGTAAACTATCTAATTAGAATCTTGTGAGACCTTAGTTTGGTTATCCTGTTTGGTTAGCTTGTTCAAAATGTTACACAGATACACACAGATATGTGACATCAGAGAAAGGTCACACGGCCCATCTAGTCTGCCCAATACCCTGCCCAACCTTCTGTTATGCTTCCGCCCTCTTTTCCCAACCCCTTAAATCTATCCCAAGCCCTCTTGAACCCCTCCACTGTTTCAGCTGCCACTACCTCCTCCAGCAGTTTGTTCCAGGCCTCCACTACCCTTCCCATGAAAAACTGCCCCCCAACATTACCTCTGTATTGCCCACCTTCCAGTTTGAGTCTATGTCCCCTCGTGTTCGCTCCCTTCTTCAATTTGAACAAACTATCACCCTCCACCTTGTTTATTCCCTTCGGATATTTAAAGATATCAGTCATGTCCCCCCTCTCCTTCCTAGTCTCCAGAGGGTACAAATTCAGCCCTCTCAATCTTCTCTCATAGGGTACATCCTGCATCCCTCATACCATTTTGGTTGCCCTTCTCTGTACCCTCTCCATCAACTCAACATCTCTATGTAGGTGAGGCCTCCAGAACTGCACCCCATGCTCCAGATGTGGCCTGACCATGGTTCTGTATAATGGCATTAGCACTTCCCTCTTCCTGCTATTAAAACCCCTTGCAATGCAGGCCAACATTCCATTACCTCTCCCACAGCCGCCTACCTGGCTGCCCACCTTGAGGTCACGCAATACCATAATCCCCAGGTCCCTTTCTGTTTCCTTCCCCTTAATCTCCACGCCCCTCAAGGGAGTAAGGTTCCCTCCTATTCCTCTTCCCCAGGTGCATCACCGAGCACTTTTATGCATTAAACTTCAATTTTCAGGTGTCAGATCACCTCTTCAGCCTCTCCAGGTCTCATGACTTGCATCCCACTAGGGAATCCACCCTATTACAGACCTTTGTATCATCTACGAACAGGCAGACCCACCCCTCCAGATCCTCCACTAGGTCACTAACATAGATGTTAAAGAGTATTGGTCCTAGCACTGACCCCTGTGGCACCCCACTGGTCACCGCCCATTCTCTGGAATGTGTCCCATTTACCACTACCGTCTGACTCCTTCCCGTCAATCAGTTTTCCACCCACCTGGTGATCCTGTGGTCCACTCCTAGTCTGTCCAACTTATGCACCATTCCACCATATGGAACGGTGTCAAAGGCCTTATTAAAATTCAGATAGGCCACGTCCACCACTCCTCCCTGGTCCACTATCTGTGTCACCCCATCGAAAAACTCTATCAGGTTAGTCTGACAGGACCTTCCCTTGGTGAAGCCATGCTGCCTATCATCCTGCATGCTATTTATCTTCAAGTATTCTAGCAAACTGATCTTAAGTAGTGTTTCCATTACCTTCCCCACCACTGAGGCAAGACTAATGGGATGGTAGTTTTTGACCTCATCCTTCCTCCCCCCTTATGTAGTGTGACCACCTCTGCCCTCTTCCAGTCCATTGGCACCACCCCTGTGACTAAGGACAAGTGGAGCCTTTGCAAAAGAGTCTGTGACTCAAAGGATTGTAATTCCAATTATATTCAATAAACAAACAAACAATAAACAAACAGCCTCGCCAGATGTGGCGCTAGTTCATCTTTCACCTCCTTGAGAACCCTTGGGTGTATTCCATCAGGACCCATTGCCTTGTTCACCCTAAGTCTACCCAGCTCTTTCCTTACTCCTTCAGCTGTGAATTCTGCCATTCCCACTTGCCTGTGGATGTCACCCTCCCCACCCTGTCCTGGTCCCCTGCCCTCTCTTTCCTCCATGAAGATTGAGGTGAAATAGCTATTTAATGCCTCTGCTTTTTTGAAATCCTTTTCCAGTATTGTTCCACTTTCCCTCCTTATCCTTCCAATCTCATGCTGTGCCCTTTTCCTTTCTCCAACATACCTAAAGAAGGTTTTGTCCCCCCTCCTTGCCTGCTTTGCTATCCTCTCCTCAGTAGCCTCTTTAGCCCTCCTTATCTTTTGCCCTGCCTCCTTTCTTTTTTCCCTGTAGGTTTCCCTGTCCTTTTCCTTTTGTGTCCTCCTGTACCTCTTGAATGCTCTAGTCTTCTCCTTGACCCCTAATGTCACCTCTCTAGTGAACCATAGAGGTCTTTTCCATCTTCTATCCTTCCTTACCCTCCTTACACATAAGTCCATGGCTTTATATACCTCACTCTTGATGGCTGCCAATAATTCCTCCACCACCTGTACATCTCCTATCCTCAACTTTTATCTCTAACTACCGTCTTCATTCCATGACAGTCAGCCTTCCTGAAGTCCACTACCTTGTTTTTTGTCCTAACCCTCTCCCTGCCCACTCTCACCCTGAACCTGACAGCCCTGTGGTCACTGGTACCAAGCTCTTCTCCCACCTTCACCTCCTCCACACTGTCCCCATTTGTGAGGACCACATCCAACAGGTTTGCACCCCTCATGGGCTCACTGACCTTTTGCTGCAGGAATATGCCCTGCAGAGCCTCTAAGATGCCCCTGCTCCTTATGGAGATTGCTGTTTGGGCCTCAAAGTTGATGTCCGGAAGGTTTAAGTCCCCAGCTAGCACAATTTCCCCTTTCTGTGCCATCCTCGCTACTGATTCTACAAAGTGTCTATCCCCTTCCTCCCCCCCGCATAGGAGGCATGTAGCTACCCCAACACGCAGGTTTACCCCCTGTCCCCTGTCTAGGGTGACCCACATTATCTCTGTTTCCCCCTCCTCATCCTGCCCCTCCATGGCCCCAGTCCCTTCCCTGACATATAATGCCACCCCTCCTCCCTATTTCCCTCCCGATCCTTCCTAAACAAATGATACCCTGGGATCACCGTCTCCCAGGCGTGGTGCTCGTTCCACCAAGTCTCTCTCACTGCTACAATATCTAGGTTCTCCTCCATCATGGTGGCCTCAAGTTCACCCATTTTGTCCCCCAGACTCCTGGCATTTGCAACCAAAGCCTTCCAACATGTAGCCCCATCCTTCCTTCCCTGCTAACTGTTCCCTTGATGCGTGTTGTAACATGGAGGGAGGCTGATAGCCTCTCTGCTCTGCCTCCCGTAAGGATGGCCCTGTCCTTTGCCCCCCCTTATTTTGTTTAAATTGAACTCCCTTGCCATGAAGTCCCCCAGATTACTCTTTAGTGCATCTGCCCCTGAAGAGCTCAGGTGCAGCCTGTCTTGGGCATACAGACTCTCCTCCTCCTCCCCTGTAGAGCCCAAGTCACCTATCCAGCCAAACCCCATCTGACTGCACTAACCTTGTAGCCAATTGTTGAAAGCCCATATCTTTTCCTTCCTGGGTGTGCTCGCTCTTGGTACTGGCAACACCTCAGAGAAGGAAATGGAAGGAAAAACAGTGTTACTCCTACAGAACCTAGCGAGTTCTTCAAACCTTGCCTGTTCTTCCATCAGACTTTTCCTCTCTAAAACATTTGTGCCCAGGTGAAACACCAGATGAGTCCTTTCATCCTGCTGCCTACCCTGGGACAGAATATGATGCTTCACCTAATGTTCCTTTACCTTTCAGTAGTATGCTGTGTTCCTATAGCCTTTAGTGTGTATACTCCTGTACCACATGTAAAATATCCTGGAATCTTATGAGTATTAAAGAGATACTGCCAGCTGTTGGAGAATTTTGTATTCACTGAATGCTGATGGTGCCTACTGTCAGCACTGTTAAAAAGAAGTGTGTATTGGGCCTCCAATTTTCATGTAGGTATGTGTTGTCAGAATTGTTATAAAGAAAAGTATACTGAGCCTCCAATGTACTCATAATTATATATTTTTTGTAAAATATATAAAACTACTATTTATAGTGGTCCGACCTTCTGGGCAATGCAGTGCGTGTTGCCAAGCGCATACATAAATTCAGTATGGTGTAGAGGTGCCAGTAAACTTGTGTATGCATGAGATCTTCATTTTTAAGTGATATGAACATATGAACATGCCAGCAGAAGCAGGCCTTGTGGTCTATTGAGTCTGCTCAATTGTGCAGCTAGCCCCTCACCTCATAGCTGCCCCACCCCCACCCTCCCTTATCATAACCCCCTTTCCCTATCCCACCCTTTCTTAAAGCTACCCACAGAACAACAGGCACTACCTCCTTGGGCAGAGTATTCCACCTATTCACCACCCATTTCGTGAATTAATGTCTCCTGATTTCCTCCTGAATCTTCCCCCCCTCTAGTCTTAGCTGATGCCCTCTCACATCCCTCCAACTTCTAATCCAGAAAATTCCTTCTGTATTAACCTTGTTTATCTCTGTGAGGTAGTTAAAAGTTTTAATCATATCCCCTCTATCCCTCCCCTTCTCCAGGGAGTACATGTTCAGCTCACCCAATCTCTCCTCATAGGACTTCCCCTCCAATCCCTGTATCATTTTTGTCAGCCTCCATTGCACCCCCTCCAACAATTTTATGTCCTTCTTCAGGAACGGGTGCCAGTAATGCACGCAGTATTCCAGATGTGGCCTGACCAGAGACCTGTATAGAGAAAGGATCACTTCCCTATTTCTGGAGGAGATTCCGCTTGTTATACACCCTAGCATCCTGTTGGCTTTTACTGCCACCTTCCTGCACTGAGCTGAGTTGTTCATACTGCCCGTTATGAGAACCCCAGATCCTTTTCTTCCTCAAGGCTTTTGAGCTGCACCCCTCCCAGTTGATAGCTCCTCCCCTGGTTCCTAGCTCCAAAGTGCAGTACCTTGCACTTCTTGGCATTGAACCCCAGCTGCCATGTTTCCAACCACTCCTGTAGTTTTGCCGGGTCCTCTTGTAACCCCTTCCACCCTCCGGCGTCATCCACCACAGCTCCTATCTTCATATCATCCGTGAACAAACTGATGCTTCTTCTTATCCCGTATGAGGTATCTGCTGTAAATATCACAAACAGCACTGGTCCCAGAAACGATTCCTGTGGCACCCCACTTGTCACCTCCCTTGGTGTTGAGAGTTCCCTTCACCACCACCCTTTGCTGCCTACCCTCAAGCCAGTTGATCCATTTGATCATTTTTGTTCCTACCCCTATGTACTCCAGCTTCCCCCCCAGCCTCTCACGTGGCATGGAATCAAATGCTTTGCTGAAGTCCAAACACAGGACATCCACCACATGTCCCCATCCAGCTCCCTGGTCACCCAGTCATAGTTCTCAATTAGATTCGTCTGGCAGGATCTGCCCAAGACAAACCCATGTTGATGTCCATCCAGGAGACCATTTTCCTCCAGAAATGCTACTAGCCTCTCCTTTAGGATTGTCTCTATGAGCTTCCCCACAATTGAAGTGAGGCTCACCAGTCTGTAGTTGCCTGGTTCATCCCTTGGGCCACTTTTGTAAATAGGCACCACATGGACCATTCTCCAGTCTCATGATACGCATCCTATGTCCAGAGAGGTATTGAACAGGCCAGCCAGTGGTCCTGCCAGGGTCTCTGCTAGCTCTCTAAGTACCCTAGGGTGAATGCTGTCCAGTCCCAGTGTCTTGTCCGCCCTTAGTGAATTTAGTCCATCCAGAACCCTGTCCTCTACAGAAAACGTCAGATCCAAAAGTCTGGCCTTCAGGAAATAAAGGGAATGCAGTGGGATGAAGACGGGGAGACATACCAAACTTCCCTAAGGGAAACAGGGAAGGCAGTAAGGCAGGCAAAGGCCCAAACCGAGGAAACACTACAACGAACAGTAAAAGAAGGTGACAAAACTTTCTATAGATACATTAGTGAAAGGATAAAGTCCAGAGGGGGTATTGCTAAGATCAAAGGGGATAAGGGTGTGTGTGAGAAGGAGGACCATGTAAAAGCATCCTAAATAGACACCTCTGCTCAGTATTTACTGAAGAGAAGGTAGGGCAGGGCCCACAGCTCAGCACCATGGACGCGTGGAGGGAGGTGTACACTAGTCCCTTCACAAAAGAAAGGGTCCTATAAGAGCTCAATAAGCTCAGGGAGGACAAGGCAATGGGACCTGATGGCATGCATCCCAGGGTACTAAAGGAGCTAAGGGTAGAACCAACAGAGCCATTATCAGAACTGTTTATTGAGTCTCTGAGCACAGGAGAGGTCCCAGAAGACTGGAGAAGGGCTCATGTGATCCCACTCCACAAGAGTGGTAGCAGGAAAGAGGCAGGGAACTACAGACCAGTCAGTCTTACCTCAGTAGTGGGCAAGATTATGGAGGCTTTCCTTAAGGAAAGGATACCTGGAATCCATAGGAGCACAGCATCCAACCAGCATGGGTTCACAACAGGAAGGTCCAGTCAAACTAATCTCATAGATGTCTTCGACTGGGTAACCAGAGCTGTGGACCAAGGAGGAGCAGTTGATGTCACCTACCTTGACTTCAGCAAAGCTTTCAATACTGTTCCACACAGAAGATTGACTAATAAGCTGGGTAGGCTCGGGGTGGGCCAGAAGTTGGTCAACTGGGTGGCAAACTGGTTGATGGGCAGAAAACAGAGGGTGGTGGTAAATGGTATACAGTCAAAAGAAATCCAAGTCACAAGTGGGGTACCTCAGGGATCAGTCCTGGGGCCAGTCCTCTTCAATATCTTCATCAGTGACATCGCAGATGGACTGGAGGATAAGGTTTGTCTGTTTGCAGATGACACCAAGATCTGCAACAGAGTAGATGATCTAGATGGGGTGAGCAGAATGAGAAGAGATCTGGATAAACTGGCAAAATGGTCAGAGGAGTGGTAACCGGGGTTTAACGCAATGAAGTGCAAGATCATGCACATAGGGAAGAGAAACCTTGAAGCCACCTATAGGTTGGGAGGGGAGTTGCTAGCAATCACAAGGGAAGAAAGAGACTTGGGCATCATCATCACAGATGCCCTTTGGGATAACCATTGCCTCAGTGTTTGCACACAGAGGTTCTTTGTCTTTTAAATATTTTTTTGTTTTTGTGGGTTCACCACAACATAACCCAGACAGACCGTCTTAGGGTAGCTGGTTCACTCCACTGGGGTGTCAAACAGACGAGGCATACTGATGAGTCCTGGTAGGATGAAACACGTGTCTATGCCATCTGTTAGCACCCTTTGCAAACTGTGTGAGAGGCCTTTCGGCACCATGAAATTCTGCTTAAAGTTGAACCAGCATAATATTCTGTGGTGATTTGCATATGCAGCCCATGATGCTTTGCATTATGTGGGCATGTGTGATTTTGTATTTCCTTGAAACTTGGCTTCCCAGCCAAATGCCCTTTGGGGCAACCATTGCCTCAGTGTTTGCGCATAGAGGTTCTTTGTCTTTTATCTTCACAGATGATCTGAAATCATTCAAGCAGACCACTAAAGCAGTAGGTAAGGCTAGGGGGATGTTGGGGTGTATTAGTAGGGGTATCACAAGTCGTAAGAGAGAGGTAATAATCCCTCTTTACAAGACACTGGTTGGGCCCCATCTGGAGTACTGCGTGCAGTACGGTAGGCCACACCTTCACAAGGACATTAACCAAATTGAGGCAGTCCAGAGAATGGCAACCAAAATGGTGCAGGGACTGCATCAGAAAACATATGAGGACAGATTAATGGAGCTCAATATGTATACCCTAGAGCAAAGGAGGGAGAGAGGTGATATAATTGAAACATTCAAACACCTTAAGGGCATTAACAAGGTGAAAGAGTCTAACATGTTTCAATATAAGAAAAATAGCAGGACAAGAGGACACAGCATGAGATTAGAGAGAGGCCAATTAAGGGGTAATGTGAGGAAGTTCTTTTTCCCAGAAAGGGTGATGGATACATGGAATGGCCTACCTCAGGAAGTGGTGGATATGAATGTAGTGCAGGGCTTCAAATAGGCATGGGATAGGCATAAGGGAGCAATACAGATGAGTATGAATAGATAGGCCATTGACAGAGCAAAGGCTGATGGCACATTCATAAGGTAGAAAAAGAAACAGGCAGACTGGATGGGCCTTGCGGTCCTTATCTGCCATCAACTTCTATGTTTCTCTGTGATTCTTACATCAGTCGCCCCTCCCCCATCCCACTCCACCCCTCCCTTGAGATATCTGCCCCCCTTTCTCCCTCGTGAATACAGAGCAGAAGTACTCATTTAACGCCTCTGCCTGATCCACCCCCTTTTCCACCCACTCTTCTTCCTTCTTAATCCTTACAATCTGGTCTTTGTCCTTCTTTCTTTCTCCAATGTGTCTGAAGAAGTCTTTTTCACCTTCCTTGATACCCTGCGCCAGTCCCAGTTCTCTTGAAGTCTTGGTTGCTCTGACTAACCTGGTGACCTCCCTGGACTTTTTCGCATACTCATCCTTGTTGTCCCTCCCTCCCTCCCAACTCCTTGAATTTCCGGAATGCCCTTTTTTTGTCCCTCACTCCCTCCCTAACCTCATAAGTCAACCAATTGGGCTTCCTTGCTTTCCCCTTCTTGCTCCTTGCCCTTGTACAAGTCCCAGTGGCCTCCATCAGCCCTTTTTTAATACACTCCCATTTATGACTAGCATCCATGTCTGGTTGAATTCCTGCCAGATGCCTACCCAATATTTCCTCCATCCTTCTAAAGTCTGCCCCTTTAAATTCAATCATTCTGTTTTCCTTATCCCCCATTTCCCTATCCATATTGAGCGTGAACCACACTGAGTGGTGGTCACTCCCAACCAGGGGGTCCTCCACCCCCAGATCCCTTACAGCGTCTTCTCCAACCTAGTCGGTTCATATACCAACTGTACCAGGAAGCTGTCCTGAAATGCTTTTAGTAGTATCTGCTCCCTCGCACTCATGGTGGTCGGAGTGGTCCAATCCACCCCAGGTTGGTTGAAGTTCCCCACCACCACAGTGTTCCCCTTCCTACAGACCCTTCTGACTTGCTTGGCTAGCTCTCTATTCGGGTCAGACCCTTGTGCCGGTGGTCTGTATACTACCCCCATCCTTAGCGTCCTACCTCTCCAGTCCTGGAACTGCATCCATAGGGCCTCTGTTCTGCCTTCCTCCCCTCCTCCCTTATACACCTTATCCCATCCTGTATATACATTGCCATGCCCCCCCTTTTCCCTTAGCCCTATCCTTCCTAAATAATCTATACCCTGGTATTATCATATCCCAATCCTGGTACCGGGTGGCCCATGTTTCTGTGATGGCCGCAATGTCAACCCCCCCCCCACTGCAAGGAGAGCCTGCAGCTCAGCTGTCTTATTATCTAGACTCCTAGCATTCAGCATGACCACCCTCCACCCCGTCTCCTCCCCTACCCTTCCCCCCATGCCTCTACCCCAATCTCCTCCCTATTAACTTGGGGGGTACACTCGTCTGGCACCATTCTCCTGGATCCCTGCCTACCAGTAGTCCACTCATTACCCCACCACTCCTAGTTTAAACCAACCTTTGTTGCAATGTACTCCTCAATCCCCTTCTATAATACTGCCTTCCCTTCCCCCTCAAGTGTAGCCTGTCCCTTGAATATAGGTTGTTACTGTCCCACCTGCCCACCCAGACCCCCACTACCTCATACCCCTTGGATTGACAGCATTCCCCCAGCCATGTGTTGAACTCTCTGACCCTCCCCTTCCTTGCTGTACTCATGCAGAGCACTGGGAGCACCTCCGAGAAGGCCGCTGATTCCCCCACCTTCTCAGTTCCTCAAACCTCTCCCTCACAACTTCCACCATTTCCCTTGCCAGGTCGTTCGTACCCACATGCACCAAGAGATGCGGCTTCTTTCTACTCCTCTTTGCACACTTCAGAATAGACTGCCCTGCCCTGCCCACTGTTAACCCAGGTATGGACTCTACTCATATATGACTATGTCTTTCCCCCTTACTGCCCCATCTTATCCCTTTAAGTATGGAATCCACCAGTGCTAGTTTTCCCCCTCATCCTTCCTTGCACCTCACCCACCCTCTTACCGAGGTACATTACCCTAGCATCCACCCTATTTGTAGCTATGTCCATGCCTCCTATAGCTCCCCCCTCACTCTCACTGTTCTTTGCTAACCTCCACAGCCCTCCCAACCCCCCAGCCCCCTCCTCCTCCTTCTCGTCCTCCCTACCCAGCACAGTCCTCCCTCCCTCCCCTGCCCCCATTACCCCATCCCCTCTTCTGGCTGCCTGATGCCTCTTGTGCTTTCTCCTCCTGCCTCCTCCTGGAGATCCTCACTCCCAACCTTCTCCACCAATGTCGCCAGCACTTCAAACCTATTCCCTAGCCCCACTGAGGTGACCTGCGTTGGCTCTTCCCTCTTGCTTTTGGCCTTCCCTACAGTGCTAGGTCCCATGTTTAGCTTGCTCCCACCCCTCTCACCATCCTTTCCCTCGATCCAAGGTTCTTCCTTTATGGCTCCCTTGTATTACCCCTTGTGGGCGGCCCACCTGCACCAGTTAACCCCCCCTGCCATCCTCTCTGCCAAGTCATAGCACTTCCTCCTTGAGCCTTATTAGGCTGTGACAGATTGGACACCCACCAAGCTTCCACAGGATATACATCCAAACTGCTGCCCCACATTCATTACAGCCCACTATTCTGCCAATGTCCAAGCAGCATGATTAACAGAAAGGTTCCCACAAAGCAGAGTACAGTCCTCCTATAGTTTTATCAGCTAGTACTTTATTTCAGCTAGTCTTGTCCCATACAGTACTAACTAATTTTTCTATCCTCTTTATGAAGTTATAGAAGCCAAACATATTTCTGCTGTGCATGCCTAGATTCATGGCTTTATTTTTCAAAGCCTTTTTTTAACTCCAAAAGACTGCTCGTTTTGAAAACAGATTGACATTGCCAAACTCAGGAAGCAATGTACTTTAAAGAAATATGTTTTGCTGCTATAACTTAAAAATGAAGATCTCATGCACGCATGGCTTTACCAGGGCCTCTGCTCCACGTTGAACTTATGAAAACATTCGACAACATGAATTGCAGCAGTGGTGGCCAAACTGTTGACTGCTATGAATACTAGTTTTATATATTTCACAAAAAATATATACTTATATGAAAATCAGGGGCCAGGTATACCTTTCCTTATAGCAATGCTGACAACAGGCACCATCAGCACTCAATGAATACAACCATCCAAAAGCTGACAGTGTCCCTTTAAATATTTTTATATACTGCATGCTGTCCATGACTGTATTTGTAAGGGTATAGATAACCTGGAGTAACTGCCAAGTTCATGATCTGTTTCTGGAGAGCCAGGCTTCTAAACTGTCTGAGGCAAAGTGTTCTCAGGTGTGGGTGGTGGCAGCATAACGAGCTGACCATTCAGGTATTTAATGGGTCAAGAAAACTGGTAGCACAGTGTATTGGGAGGACCAGTTTGTGATACACTCTTTGGCCTTAATGCATGAAATATTTTTTAAAAAGTGTGGTGCTTTTTCTCTTCCTAGTGATTGTAATCTTAATGTGTAAGGATCTCCTGTGTATTATTCTCAATATTCATATAGTGTGGGCTAGAACATTGTTCTAGGTTGAAATCCATACCTAGAACAATGTTGTTGTCGTGCAGTAGCTACGTCATTTTGTTTGTTGTGCTGCACAAGATACGTAATTGTAGGTACTGCAGCACAACAACTTAGAACACATTCTCATACCATGCTTGCTAAAGTCGCGTCTGCAACCGATAGCACTGTGTAAGTGAAAGTGACAGTTCATGCATCGTTAACGTAAATAACAATGGCAGCCGCAGTATTTTCAAAGCAGTTAAGTGACAGGGATAGATTCATACAGGAGCAGGAAAACCAATGGACCTTAAAAAACAGAACATGAATGTCAGTTGCTTGGTTTTGTGGACCGCTATGAACTGTGTGATTAAATCTGAGTTGTATTTTTAAATAAAATAGTCTCATTTTTCTTGCGTGTGTGGACCACACACTATAAAAAACAATGTATGGTCCACGATCCACAACAAGCGTGAGTAGCCATCTTGAGGTTGCCATGGTGACCGAATCTCTCGCGCATCACTCTCAAGGTTCAAACGGCCACCATGGCAACCTGTCGATGGCTACACATGCTTGTTGTGGATAGTGGACCATACATTGCCCTCTAATCAATATATAGGGCTCTGTTTGTTGTAATGGAGTTTCATATGTTTTGAATTTATTAAAGCTTGGTTTATGTTGCAGGATATCTTCGAACTATAGTAAAGTTTCTTTGCATTATCATATTTATTTGCAAGATAATACATATCTAGCATATTATGAATTGTGTAACGCCAGTTACTTTGGATACTTGTTAAGCATTGTTAGAAACTGCAGACACTTTGCCTTTTAATTAGAGGATTCTGCATGTATTCACTACACAAGTTGGCATGTTTACCATACATTGCATGCAGTTTCCACTTGACTCCAGCCCCTGAAGAAGATGCAGTGTGCATCAAAGCAATGGGGTGATGGAGCTACTGTTTCCTGAAATAAACAGCATTTATTTAATTTGCTTTATCTGGATGGCGCGCTCTTCTTAGTGTTCTCCCAGTAAATTTTTGTCTGCGATACCAGCACCTGTCTGTGTCTTTGATTGCATCACCATTTCTGCAATTTCAAGCTTCAAGTATGGAACTGTTCTTATTTAGCACCAATAACATTTTTATTGAATTTCAAACTCAAAATTTCAAAAGTATGAACGCAAATAACACTGAATACTTTGCACATTTATACAATAAGTTTGAAACAATACAACACACTAATCAATACTTGCATTCATAAATACATGTGATACTAAGCAAGGCATGCTATTAAGTAATTAATGCTGTTTTTTCATAGATTTGTATTTAAAGTGAAACTTTTAACCAGTGAATAGTGGGAAGAATAGCTGGTCCACTGGTGCAGCATTAAAGCTACCACTTATAACACCAGCGACACAGGTCCTGGAATGAGCCTGGGTCATTGGGACCAGCTGGAAAGAGGAGGATCGAGCATCCCAGAGAATGCTCTCCTCATCGGGGAGGGTGGGGGGCGGACAGAGCTGTATTCCATACACTACTGCCACCTGTAGATGTATGGGTGGCAGAGAATCTGGGACACAGGGAAGGAGGGAGGGACATTGTGTCTTGTATTGCTGGAGCACACATTAGCACACTCACATTGGGGACCTTGGTCCCAAATGCCAGTGTCCCTACAGGGACATGGGAGAACTCAGAACAAAAAGGGGGAACAACTAAAGGTTAAATCCCCCACTTCCTATAGCTGTGTGAGGGCAGCTACATTTGGCCAGAAGGTAGTACATCCACCGTGCCATGGTGGGGGGAGCATAAATAAAATTTAAAGCAGAGCGGAAAGCAATGAAAGTTACATACTTACTGTAACAGGTGATCTTCCAGAATATCATCTCCATTAAGTCTACCAGACTTGAGCAAGTGGAAGAGCGGCAGCTTAGTTCTGGCTCCCCAAAAACGGCAGCAACACACCTCACGTAACAAACTGTGGAACTCCTAATGGAGTAGTGTAAAAATGCAGCTTACCGCCATGTTCTTCCTTCACTGCCATGCACATAGCATCCAGCGGAGGCCCCAGCCTACAGCAGCATAGAAGGCAGCTTACTGGAATATTCTCCCTTCACTCCCGTGCATGCAGCATCCAACTAAGGCCCTGGCCTGCAGTAGCATGGCAGGCAGCTTATCGGCATGTTCTTCCTTCACTCCCCTGCACACAGCATCCAGTGGAGATCCCAGCCTGCAGCAGCATAGCAGGCAGCTTATTGGAATATTCTCCCTTCACTCCCCTGCACACAGCATCCAACAGAGGCACCAGCCTGGAGCAGCACAGCAGTCATTTATCTCCCCTCCGTTGACAGCTTACTGGAATGTTCTCCCTTCACTCACCTGCATGAAGCATCCAATGGAGGCCCCAGCCTGCAGAAGAATAGCATGCAGCTTACTGGAACATTCTCCCTTCACTCCCATGCATGCAGCATCCAATGGAGGCCCTGGCCTGCAGCAGCATTGCAGGCAGCTTACTGGAATGTTCTCCCTTCACTCCCCTGCATGCAGCGTCCAACGGAGGTCCCAGGTCTCAGATCCCCACATCTAGGCATGACCCCTCAGGGGGAGGCGAAATGGCAGTGTCTAGCTGATGACACTACCAGGCTAATTCCCAATGCTGACCTTCATGGTAGTCTCTTTTCTTTTTAAGTAGTCACATTCAGCTTCAATTAGCACTTCCACCACACTGCCAGCATAGCAGTTGTGGTTCTTTACATCAGGACACAGTCTCTGTAGAACACAGCCTCAGTAGGACTCAGGCACATATGATGGACTTCAGCAGAAGACCCTGAACCTTGCACTGAAGGCACATCTTTTACTCTAACTGTCCCAAAGGTGCTGGACATCACTTTCCTCACCATGCAGGTGCTCACTGGAACAGAAGAGGGTCTCTCTTCTCACTTGTGGCATTACCACTGGAGATTTAAGCAAGTCTCCCAATAATGAACAGGATGCTCTTTACATCTGTGCAATCATTTGTCACACTTTGCTTGTGTTTCACTTTAAAAGAAGCTAAACACCTATTCTTGGCAGGCATGGCTCCACAACCCAAGCAGGACATCAAGCTTCTCATAGGCAATCACTGGTGAGCTCCTTTCCTCAGAGAGACTCCCATACCAGTTTTCATAAACCAGGGCCATCCACGGCCATTCTTTCAGACTAATGTCCACCCCTTTCTATGACGCTGAGTCAACGCAGGGTAACAGACCAGAATTGAGTACCTCGTGGAACTAGTGGCTACTCGGCCCCCAAGCAAGTCTCCATTTTATTTGAAATTCACAGAATACTTTCTCACTCAAAAACATTCTAATTCTAGGCAGCATTCTCATCACAGAAGTGCAGCTTCTTCACTGCCTTCTCATAGCTGAAGTCACAGGCCGTTACAGCACTCTCATCACTGAGGTTGCGGTCCTGCAGCTCTCTAACTGCTGATGTTGCAAATCTTTACAGCTCTCTTACAGCTGATGTCATAAGTCAGGATTCCTTAGACAAATTTCTCCAAAGATGGAAAGGCAAATGCAGGCCTTGGAGGACAGGTAGCTGGCAACCCCCAGGCAGGCCTTTCTTAATCCTAGCAGCCACATTTCTTTAGCAAGGGGAGGAACCCCCCTCTCTGTGGAGGGGCTCCCATCAAACTGAACTCAGAACCAAAAGTCTCTTAGGTTTTGGGAGCTTTAGGCAATTCCTGAGTGGCTGATGCTGAGCAAGTCACTTAACCTCCTTGTGCTCCCAGGTCGCTCCTGTAAAAAAGCTTTCAGCTTAGTGTATTATACCTGGTTAAACAACTAAAATAAATAAACAAAATAAATAAATAAATAAATGAAATTAGTGTCCCTTTGAAAAATAAATATTCCTCAGGCTCCTTCAGTGCCTGATTAGCTCTTTAAATGGTCGCCAAGAATTGTCACTGTATTTTCTCCATAAGTCTTTTATGCAGTCCCATAAGCCTTTGGCAACAGTTCTGGCTTTCTGATTGGCTCGGCTGGGGTCAAAGACTGTTAACATGACTGCTGTGAAAACAGTTCAAAGGCAGTCCATATACTGTCCCGACTTTACTGTCCTGGTGCAGCCGGAATAAACATCTTTTTTAAACAATAGACCCAGCATCCAGGAGCTGTTTCAGTGCCCTAGTAAACCATTACAGTGTAAAATGTTTTAATTCACACACATCCCTCCTGTCACTGCTGTCAAAACACAATTTTCTCAGGCAGCAGGCAGGCTCACTCATAGTATACATCTAGCCTCATTAATGTTCATCAGGCAGCCCTTAGCGCTATTGGAGTCATTTAACTAAAGCATCTAGAGGCTCCTCTTGTGCCTACTCCAGCTCCCAAGCAGCCAGACCTGGGGACCAGGAGCACCAGAAAGGCATTCGCTTTACCGCAGTTGCGGTAAGAAAATGATTATGAGGTACTGCTCATGCCCAGACTGCTGGCTCGCACATTTGTGCAGCCGTAGCTTAGCAGTTCCACGGTTTAGCTCCTCCACCCCATTATCCACTACAAACCATGCTGGGACTGGACAGAGGATTCAGCTGCACTATGGGACTGGGCCAGGTGGCAGGGACACAGATAGGGGGATCACGGACACCGGGGCATATAAGGTAAGCCCCCCAAGGAGGTTACAAATAATTATATTGTTGAAATGATTGCAGGCAGCTACTTGGGTTTGGTAGAGAAGTTAGCAGTTTGGGACGGGGGGGGGGTTAACCTTGAGAAACCTTTTGACTTTTCACAAGCTTGTTAACAGAATTGTCAGCAGGAAATCAGCCCTGGGACAGGACGTCTTAATTGGCTGCACCTGTTAAGAGGACTGATGTATTCTTCAGGTGGCTCACAGGAAGGTCAGTGAAAAAAGTTTTGTTGCATTTTGTGAAAAACTGCCAGGCAAAAACATCTTATGAAAAAAGAGCAATGTTTTATTGGGTTAGTTAGAGAGATTGAGATTTTAATTGAAAAGAGACTCTCAGATGAAGGACTTTCTTTTTTGTTTATACTGCTTTTGCAAAGCGCTATCCTGTACAATTTTATTTTTTATTTTACTGCTATTGATAATAAAATGCTACTTGCAAATTTTACAACTTCTTCTGTTATGCTTCCCGAGCTCTACCTTGACCACACTTCTCCACTGATTCCCACTTATGGATCAGAGTACCAAGATTCCTTTTTCTTAAGAAGGAGCTGGCTCACCCTGAGGGTAAAAATATACTCTCAGCCCTCAGTGTGGGGCAGAACACCCGAGATCAGGTGCTCCTTACAGGTCTGGTGAGACCTGAGACTAGTCAGGGCAAGTCGGAGGCTCTTGTGGCACAAGAGTAGGAGGGTTCCCCAAGAGTTTCTGTCTGACCCTGGGTGGGGGGAGAAGAAATGAGCACCTTGGAAATGCAAGTTGAGCACCTTGCACTGGGCCAAACATGCCAACTGGGAAAGGTGAAGACAGACCGACCATCGAACATAGACTGCTGTTCCCAACAGTCTGATGGCCACATTGCTGGCATCATAAGATTCCCTCGTCTGGTGCTGTGCTACCTCCAGACCCTGGACTGAAACATCAAAGGCCTGTTTGACTTTCTCACTTTGAGACAAGTAGCCAACAAATTGTGCGGCTACAACCATAGGTGACAACTGTAAGTCGCCATATGGGACTGGTATGCAGGGGCACACAAGAGGGCATATGACAAGGCAAAAAACATCCTACCCACTGCATCTATGTGTGCAGAATCTGCATCTGGGGGTCAGTCACATGAGAGGCTCCATGGCCCTAATGGGTTCTGCAGTACCTGATACCCCAAGGTGGGGTGAGATACATCAACTGTAGACCCTGTGGGTGCACAATACTGCATGAGGAGGTCCTAGGGAATGACTGGAGTGGCAAGGGGATTCCTCCACAAGGCACTGGATGCCTCCTTCATATCTGTAGGCCATGGAGGAATGGCCATGGTATCAATATTAGGAACTCCTAGGAGTCCCAACAGTAGAGCTGCCAGATCATGCCAAGTACTAGCCTGAAGGTCAAGTGTCTGGAACCAGTTCTCTATGGCATGACCCATGCCCCGTGTTGTTCCCATGTTAGTGGCCCAACAGGACCTAGGTTGTTTCCCCCCACAGGGCTTAGTTTAGAGCTTGGTACATCTAGCAGACAGATCGGAGTTTTATTCCCACAACCTCTACTTGCATACTGTATGACTCAGAGCATGTCACTTAACATCTCCAGAGCTCCCGGGTCGCTCCTGAAAACAGGCACCTGTGCCTAGTGGGCCTTACCCAGTTACAAAGAATAAAATTAAATATAAAATTAAATTATGAGAACATCTTTTCTAGGAAACAATGAAGCCTTTCTAGAGGGGACTGAGACTCAAGGTCCCAAGAGCCTCAGCCTGCACTGTTGAACTGTATAGGGAGCCTTGTCTGATGGAAAAGCCTAGTAATGCCATCCAAAGGGTGTCCTTCTACATCTGAGAAGTGACCGAATTGGTGCCTTTGAGGGGGAAATGCCCAGGTGTGCAGACTGGAACTGTACAGGTCCCACAGGTGAACTTGATCCTCACCATTAACATCAACCTGCTTCTCCAGAGAGAAAACCAGCTCCTGGTAATTGCCTGACTCTGAGCTGGTGTTGTTTCCAGCATCGAGCTTCAGTCTACTAAGGTACTTGGAGACAGGATCCTCCCCATCACGGTGGTTGATGTCATTCTTGACACAATGCTCTGTGCCGACATGGACATCAAGCTCGGTGCTGCCACCTTCCTTGGTGTTGTGAACTGCACTGAAGTGGAGGACAGGCTCCAAGGAGACATCTCTGCTGGCATCATGGTCAATGCCAGATCCACGTCCAACACCTTGGCGATTGCCACTAGCATCACCAGGCTTGGAGCCGTCCCCTTCCTCAGTGTCGCTAGGGACACCAGTGTCGGGGACAGTGTCTAAGCCAGCTCTGGCAGCAGCATCAGCATCAGTACCAGTCCTTCCCTTGAAATCACAAACAGTGTTTGGGGGAATCAGCATTGTCCGCCACATTATCACTGTAAATTATGACAACAGCATGAGTGATACCAGAAGCCAAAGTCGAGGCTTTCACCAGTATAGACCAAGTATACTACTGTGACCTCACCACTGGGGACATCTGCTGCTTAAGGCAGGCAGACTGTGGAGGGCTCTCACCCGGCTGCCCAGAAGGAGCCTGCTAACCCACAGACCCAGTCACCAGGGTCTCCAATGCCTCAGAGTGGTGACATAGAAGAGAACCTTGTATTTCCTTGGAAGCAGAGGTTCCAGGAAGAGATCCAGGGGTAAGGCAGAATAGTGCAGTGATTTAAGGCTCTGAGCTGCAAAAGCTCAGGGTGGACAAGGCAATAGGACCTGATGGCATACATCCCATGGTACTACAGGAGATAAAGGTGGAACTAGCAGAGCCATTAGCAAAACTATTTAGTGAGTCTCTGACCACAGGAGAGGTCCCAGAAAACTGGAGAAGGGCTCATGTGATCCCGCTCCACAAGAGTGGTAGCAGGGAGCAGGCGGGGAACTATAGACCAGTCAGTCTTACCTCAGTAGAGGGCAAGATTATGGAGGCAAGGATAGTGCAACACCTGGAATCCATAGGAGCACAGGATCCAAGACAGCATGGATTTACAACAGGAAGATCTTGTCAAACTAATCTGATAGATTTCTTTAACTGGGTAACCAGAGTGGTGGATCAAGGGGGTTCAGTTGATGTTGCCTACCTTGACTTCAGCAAAGCTTTCAATACTGTTCTACACAAAAGATTGATTAATAAGCTGGGTAGGCTCGGGGTGGGTCAGAAGTTGGTCAACTGTGTGGCAAACTGGTTGGCGGGCAGAAAACAGAGTGGTAGTAAACGGTATACAATCAGAAGAGTTGCAAGTCACAAGTTGGGTACCTCAGGGACCAGTTCTGGGGCCCGTCCTCTTCAATATCTTCATCAGTGACATTGCAGATGGACTGGAGGGTAAGGTGTGTCTGTTTGCAGATGACACCAAGATCTGCATCAGAGTAGATGATCCAGATGGGGTGGACAGAATGAGAAGAGATCTGAAAAAACTGGAAAAATGGTCTGAAGAGTGGCAACTAGGGTTTAACACAAAGAAGTGCAAGATCATGCACATAAGGAAGAGAAATCCTGATGCTACCTATAGGTTGGGAGGGGAGTTGCTGGATTTCACAAGGGAAGAAAGACTTGGGCATCATCATCACAGATGACCTGAAATCATCCAAGCAGACCACTAAAGTAGTAGGTAAGGCTGAGGGGATGTTGGGGTGTATTAGTAGAGGTATCACAAGTCGTAAGAGAGAGGTAATAATCCCTCTTTACAAGACACTGGTTAGGCCCCATCTGGAGTACTGCGTGCAGTACTGGAGGCCACACCTGCACAAGGACCATTAACAAAATGAAGGCAGTCCAGAGAAGGGCAACCAAAATGGTGCAGGGACTGCATCAGAAAACATATGAGGACAGATTAACGGAGCGCAATATGTATACCCTAGAGCAAAGGAGGGAGAAAGGTGATATGATCGAAATATTCAAATATCTTAAGAGCATTAACAAGGTGAAAGAATCTAACATGTTTCAATATAAGAAAAATAGCAGGACAGGAGGACACCGCACAAGACTAGAGGGAGACTGATTAAGGGGTAACGTGAGGAAGTTCTTTTTCACAGAAAGGGTGGTGGATACATGGAACAGCCTACCTCAGGAAGTGGTGGATATGAATACAGTGCAGGGCTTCTAACAGGCATGGGATAGGAATAAGGGAGCAATACAGATAAGTATGTATAGATAGGCCGTTGACAGAGTAAGGTAGAAAAAATGGGCAGACTGGATGGGCCTTGCGGTCCTTATCTGCCATCAACTTCTATGTTTCTATGTTTCAGTCTTTTCTTGGACATACACCTGTGATGTCGGCCTCTGAAAGGGGGGATTGGATGACCCCATTTAAACAGGCGGTTCTCCAGGGTATGGCAGTCAACAGAGGCATGCATTACATGCATCCATGCCATGCTCAGGTGCAAGGCAGGACACACAGAACCGATGCTGATCAGTGGAAGCCATCTTCTTCCCATAGGGGCACTGATGCATGATGGGCAACTTTCTGACTTTCTTTTTTTGAAATGGCGCCTATAGACTTTGCTTTCGGTATCTTCATCTTCCAGCCTCCCTCCTACTTATCCCTCTATTACTCTGTGTTCCCATGTATTCATTCTACTTCTTCTAGCTATTGCATTGATCTACCATTGTAACCTAATATACTGACCTATTTATTGTTGTGTTCCTATTTCTGTAACTTGTATTGTATTTGTTCTCTGACACGGAACCTTTGTAAAAGTGCCTGGTTCAAAGGTACTTGTAATCCTAGTTGTAATAAAATAAAAAAATATATATACATATATATATATATTTGCAGAAAATAATAAAACACAGAAACATAGACAATGATGGCAGAAAAAGACCAACGGTCCATCTAGTCTGACCAGAGTTACCTATCTGCTCGGGACCTACTGTCCATTTGAGGTTTTATCCCTTCCAGTCCACCCCCTGCTCCCCCTCCCTTATCATCTGTCCTGAGCAAACACCAAACCCTTCACTGTGTCCCAGCCATGCTTGAAACCATTTACAATGTTGGTACTTACCATCTCCACTGGCAGATTGTTCCATGGCTCTACCACCCTTTTTGTAAATAGAACTTCCTCACATCTCTCTTAAACCTTCACACACTACATTCCACTCATGACCTTGAGTTCTTGACTCTACTGCTAAATAGTTCCGAAGAGTTCACCTTGTTTATTCCCTTCAGGAACTTGAAGGTTTCAATCATAGCCCCCCCCAACCCCTTCTCTTGCCTGGTCTCCACCGAGTACATGTTTAGTGCCTTGACATGATTTTCATAAGATGTGCCCTCTTGTCCCGGAAGAAAAAATTACTACAGTAATTATGTTTCTTCCAGGGGATCACTCAGTGTGCTTAATTAATGCAGTCAGCCTTCAGTGCTTAACTGCCATGGAGAGAATGGAATGTATGTAAACGATGGAACTCTCATTGGCGCATGCCAATTTCAAACTGCTGCCCGTAGTAACTGCTGCACTCTTAAGTGCTCAGATTCATTACAAAGCCTAACAAAATGCAGGCACCCTAACTAGCTAAACAATGTAAACCAGGTCCCCTAAATGTGCCCCTTAAGCAATGGTCCCTGTAAGGAGGGACAAGAGTAACCCCCCTCCCCACAAATGGGGGTTCCTGAAAAGTCTTCCTTGAGCTTGCCTAAATGCTCACTGCCAGGCTGGTGTCCTGTGTTTTAGCAGTTTAAATGTGATTGCCAGAGAGTGCCTGTATAGCCTCTGTGCACTGTCTCCTTAAGAGCTGCCTGGATTGCAGTCATAAGTAATCTGAGTGGGATCTCTGTTGAAAGATGTAACTATTTGCTGGAAATTATTTAGAGTGAAAATGATAAAGTAGTTTGTCTAACCTGCCTTCTTTGCAGCAAGAACTGTCTTGTTTATCCCCACCATTTGGTCCGGGACTGCGAATTGGACTAATCAGTTCTGGTGGGACCTAAAATGCATCCAGACTACAGGAGCTGTCTGGAGTCAAAATCTGTAGGAATTGTAGTTTTTGGCTTTTGGCACCTTTTTACACCCGAAGGAGGAGCCTTTGTTGTGACTGACAGACAGATAAGCCAACCACACATGAAAATTACATACCTACCGTAATTCTTGATCTCCTTGGATGAGTCTCCACCACTCATTCACACTATTGGGATCTGCGCCAGAGGCACTAAGACCCAGCGGGAGCAAACTTTTTGCTGGAGGGCTGGTGCCAGAGATGGAGCTGCGAGGAGCGGCACCGCGAGCCTCAGCTTGTGCGGCAATGAGTTTGACTATCACGGCGTCGACCCTCCAACCACCTCAGTACCTTTTTTACCGAGCAGGTGCAGCGAAACTAACCTAGAAGGATAACCTAACCAAAAACCGGACATAAGATAGTCCGGACGACCCGTATAAGAAGGGTCAACAAAGAAGTCTTCACAGCCTAAAGATTTGAGGGAGTGAAGACCAACAATAGAGGTGAGCTCGGGGGATGGAGGGTGGGCATGTGAATGAGTGGTGGAGACTCGTCCAAGAAGATCAAGAATTGTGGTAGGTACGTAATTTTCATATCTTCCTGGGACATAAGTCTCCACCACTCATTCACACTATTAGGAGAATACCGAGCTGCTAATCCCCCGAGAGGGCGGCAGGAGAGAGACCAAGAGCTCACATTTCTAGGACAGAAGTCCATAAAGGATGGCTCTGCCAAAGGAAGAATGTCATCTGGCATGGACATCCAGTGCATAACGTTTAACGAAAGTATGCACTGAGCTCCAGGTGGCCGCGTTGCAAATATCTGCAATGGGCACGTTGCGAATTTCCGCCAGAGATGCCGCAACCGCTCTAGTAGAGTGAGCGTAAACCCTGCCCTCCAACTTAACCTGCGCCATGAAACAGCAGTGGCGAAGGCATGCCATTAACCATGCTGAGATACTGTACATCTGATAGCGACAGGTTGACCCAGCCGGGTCTCGCTGAAGGAAACAAACAGTTGTTGAGCTTTGCGAAAGTCCTTGGTTCTATTTAGATAGAAATGCAAAGCTCTCTTAACGTCCAAGGAATGAAGAGATCATTCCCCTTCATTTTGGAAGTCCGCAAAGTAAGAAGGAAGGACCAAAGGTTGGTTTAGATAAAATTCTGACACAACCTTAAGAAGAAATTTAGGATGAGTCCTAAGGACTACTTTGCCCTTATGGAACACAGTATACGGAGGGTCTGTGACCAGGGCATGTATCTCAGAGACCCTGCGGGCTGAAGTAATGGCCACTAGGAAGGCCGTCTTCCAAGTGAGAAATTTTAGCTCACAGGTAGCCAGAGGTTCGAAAGGTTTCCGAGTGAGCATGTCTAGCACAAGATTAATGTCCCAGGCTGCAACTGGACGTCTTGTGGGAGGTCTGGCATGCAGAATTCCTTTAAGAAACCTCTTAACCACAGGTAACTGAGCCAGAGATAAGGAAAGAACTGGCTCATGATACGCTGGAATGGCACTAAGGTGAACTTTGACTGTAGAGTACTGTAGACCTGAATTTGAGAGGCCTAAGAGGTACTCCAGAACCTTATCTGGTGGGCAGGAAAAGGGATTCAAAGAGGACTTTGCACACCAGAGCGAAAAACGCTTCTATTTGGCTGTATAAGTTTTCCTAGTGGCTGGTTTCTGTGCAGCCAGAAGAATATTTGAAATCCTTCGAGAGACATTGAACCCGGTTTACTTCTACCTCTTCAGGAGCCAAGCGTGAAGGTGAAGCGATCTCAGGTTGGGATGGACCACAGGCCCCTGAGTCAAGATGTTTGTCTGAAGGGGGAGTGGTCTCGGAGGAACTGCCAACATATTGTTGAGTAGTGGAAACCACAACTGTTGAGGCCAGAAGGGAGCAATGAGGATCATTTTGTCCCCCTGGGATTCGAACTTGAGGAGTACCCTCTGAATTAGAGGAAGAGGTGGAAAGGCGTAAAGAAAGCGTTTTGTCCACTGCAGCCTGAACGCATCCTGACAGAAAATGCCAGGCCCTGGATTTCTGGAGCAGAAGAGAGGCAGTTTTGCATTGAGTGGGGATGCAAAAAAGGTCCAGGTCCGGAGTTCCCCACTCTCTGAATAGTGACTGCACTATGGTTGAGTTGAGAGACCATTCGTGAGGATCTGTCTCTGTTCTGCTGAGACGGTCTGCCAGTTCGTTGTGTATTCCCCGGTAGGTAGACTGCTTGAATTAGAGCCTTGTGCTCCAAGCACCATTCCCACACTTTCATTGCTTCCCTGCATAAGGGGTAAGAGTGAGCACCGCCCTGCTTGTTGATGTAGTACATCACTGCTTTGTTGTCCGTTTGAAGGAGAATGTTCTTGTGACAGAGAATGTCCTTCAACGCTCGGACCGCATAAACGACGGCTCTCATTTCTAGGACATTTATGTGAAGCTGAGACTCGACCTGGGTCCACGTACCCTGAGTATGGAGAGCCTAACAGTGAGCTCCCCCACCCCATCAGGGACGCATCTGTGGTAATGGAAATCTGATGATCCAGAGGAGCAAAGGGATACCCTTCCAGGAGATTGCTCTCTTGAGTCCACAGGTGAGCGAGCTCTTTAGAGGTTCTGTAACTTTGATGGGATAGGACTGCGGGTGAGTGGTTGGGGACCACTGAGTACTGAGCATCCACTGAGAAGTTCTCATGTGCAGATGTGCTAGGGGTACAGTGAACACCGAGGATGCCATGAGACCTAGCATCCGTTGCATCGAGAGAGCTGGGACTGAGTTGTTTTCCCCGATGTGACAGGCCATCTGAAGGATATCGTTCCTCCTGTCCTCTGGAAGAAAAGTCTTTGCACAGGAGGTGTCCAGAAGAGTCCCTATAAAAAGGAGCCTCTAGGAGGGCTGCAACTGCGATTTTTTTTGGGGTTTAGCAGAACTCCCATAGACATGAGGAAGCAAGAAGCCATATCGATGGCATCCAGAGTTCCCTGCCTGGAAGGACTTGCCAGAAGCCAGTCATCCAGATAAGGGAATACCTGTATTCTGATCTTTCTGAGGCGTTCTGCGAGAACTGCACAACACTTTGTAAAAACCTGCGGCGCCGAGGATAGCCCAAAGGGCAGGACTCTGAACTGATAATGCTGTCCCAGAGCCACAAATCTCAGGAATTTGTGATGCCTTGGGTGAATAGAAATGTGCTGGTAAGCATCCTGCATGTCTAGGGAGGCTAGCCAGTCGTGTTGATGAAGTAAAGGTAACAAGGTTCCTAGAGAAATCATTTTGAATTTCTCCTTGGGCAGAAATTTGTTTAGTTTTCTGAGATCCAAAATGGGGCGCATGCCCCCGGTTTTCTTTGGAACCAGAAAGTAATGGGAGTAGAACCCTGTGTTTCATTGATGCAGCGGCACTAGTTCTACTGCCCTGTTGTTCAGAAGGCCCTGAATCTCGGCGGCGCGAAGGTCTGACTGAAGGGTTGACAGTCTGGGCTGTCGTTTGGGGGGACGATCCGGAGGGGTCTCCACAAGATTGAGTAAATACCCCTCGCGGATTATCCGAAGGACCCATTTGTCTGAAGTTATGGACTTCCATTGATTATAGAAGTGCATCAGACGACCTCCCACCGCTGAGGGAAAGTCCACCTCGGGCAGTTGAGATGGGACTTGGGCCAGCAACTCATAAGTTGGCACTGGGCGCTTTGGGCCCTTGAGCTTTCTGTTGTATTTTCTTTTGAGGCTGGGAAGTTTGATTTTTATGGAAACTTCCTCTGCCTCTGCCTCGAAAGGACTTGACAGTTATGAAACTGGCTTTTATTGATACCCCCTCGAGAGGGGACAGGAGGAGGTTGAGCCAACTTAATGGCTGACCTAGTCTTTTGCGTAGCTTCTAGAGCCTGTTCTACCTGAGGATCGAAAAGATACACACCATCAAAAGGCAACGCCATTACCTACTGCTGTGCGTCATTCGTGAAGCCTGAAGTGCGCAGCCAGGAATGACGGTGGGTACAAATACCAGTGGCCGCCGCTCGGGAAGCAGTGTCGAAAGCATCCATAGCTGCTTTAACCTGCTGATTGTTAGATTCGATACCTCTGGTAATGGTTTGAAGAAGCTCTGGCTTTGTATCCGATTCCGGCAGAGCTTCAACCATCTGATAGAATGCCAAAGGATACACTCATACTGAGAGAAATAGCCTTGGTAGCTGGCGATTCGCATACTTAGGGTGGAAGCAGCAAAGACTCTCTTACCTAAGGTGTCTGTCTTACGAGATTCTTTATTAATAGGTCGAGCTGTAGTAGTTTGGGGAAGGACAACCTTATCATTCTCTGCCAGTACTACAATAGGATCCACAAAGGTTTGAGACACCAAAATAGGTTGATCCTTGGGGGCTGAGTATTTCCTATCTATGGATTTAGCCACCGAAGGTGTGAGAGCAAGATTATTCCATACCATTTGAGACAGCGTCTCGAAGGAAGGCTGAATCGGAGGAGTCAAATCCATAGGGATCTCCGGAGCATGAAGGTATTGGAGTCTTAACAATTTCCCAGGTTCGATGTCTGTAGTCTGGAGAGAAAGAGTGGAAATCAAATTTTTCAGCAGAGACTTAAAGGACAGGTCCTTGACCACAGGCTCTGCAGCAGGAACAGATCCTGCTTCATCCACTTCATCACCCAGTCGAAGGTCTGGGTCAGGCTCAATGTCATCTCCTGACGGTCCAGGAGGGACTGTATGGACAGGAAAGAAGTGAAAATTAGAGGAAAAGGATGAAGGAAAAGAGTGAAAGGAGGAGTCCTGAAAAGCGGAAGGCGCCCTAAGAGTGTACAGCACCGAAGTAGCGCACGGCACCGAGAATGGTGCCGAGGAGCCACACAGCGCCGAAGATGGTGCCGAGAAGCCACATGGTGCCAAAGACGGCGCCACACACGACACCAACAGACGCATCGGCGCCGAAAACACCCCAAGACTCTGAAAAATAGGATTTGAGGGTAAGGAGGGAAGAAGAGCAGGAGATAAAGGCATCGGTGTGGCCCCCTGCGCCGCAGCCATGTGAGGGGGGGGATCACCTAAGCACGGAGTCGACGGCACCGAAGACGGTGCTGTGTGACCAGGGAGGCTCAACCGCCCTAACCGGTCTCCCAAGAAGCCCGAAGGCCCCTGAGTGACCGAGCCAGGTAGCTGAACCAACCTCCGAGCCCATTGCTCCATAACAGCGGCCCACTGATGAAACTGCTCATCTGAAGACCTACCAGTGAGCAGGGTAGGGCTCCGATGTCGAAGACATCGGCTACCAGAAACAGAAGCTGGCGACTCTGAAGGAGGAGACCGGCAACTAGCCCCAATAACCGACTGCCTTCGCACAGACATATCAGAGGGCGACCTCGGTAGATGCCTTCTCTTTTTGACCTGTGGGCGAAGAAGAGCTCGAGGCCGAATGGTGCCGAGAATGCGACCGTTTATTTTTATCCTTCCGAGGGGACCGCCCGTCCCCTCGGGCACTGGACTGACTGTTGTCAGACCCCCCCTTCTGGAGAAGGCGGTGGACCAGACCCAGCCCGACTGACTGAACAGCTTTCATACCAAGTCTCCCTACCGTCACCTGACCTGCTCATGGTCGACTCCATCAAAGTAGACTGAGACTTCTTTTAAAATAAGAATAAACTTAAGCAATACTTATTCGAGATATTACTACAAAATATCAAACTGAAAACTATGCTGCTAGTTTGAAGTTTGACTCCTGGCGAGTGAGCGACATCATCACTGAAGCGCATTCGACGGCGGGAAAAAAGGAACTGAGGCGGTTGGAGAGTCGACGTCGAGCTAGTCATTACCGCACGAGCTGAGGCTCACAGTGCCGCTCCTCGCAGCTCCATCTCTGGCGCCGGTCCTCCAGCAAAAAGTTTGCTCCCGCTGGGTCCTAGTGCCTCAGGTGCAGATCTGAATAGTGTGAATGAGTGGTGGAGACTTATGTCCAGGAAGATCTTTTGGATTTTGGGGGATTTCCCAGACTGCTTGCAATTTTCAGTTAGTTCTGGGCTGAGAAGTAAAAAAGTAAGAGCTCAAATGATTTGGGCAAGAGTTCTGTTTAGTTTTGCATGGAAGAACTGTGAAAGGCCTGAGTTGTGGCCTGCATGTTTGCCTGCTGCCCCTGAGAGGGAGAGAAGAAGAAAAAATTACTCACCTTAGTAATGTTGTTTCTTCTAATGGAGTCTTGCTATATTATGACATATGCAGTGAGTCCCAACCTTCGAACTGCTCTGGAGGTGAAAGAGTTAACTTTCCATGCCAGGCATGGAACTTTGAGCTCGAGCTCGGTTGAAAACTCTATCTGTTGTTCTTCAAATTCAAACTGTCAGATCTTTACGAGCAAAACTCACTAAGACTCTGTGTGGAAGTTGTAAACCTACACTAGCCAACTGGCTACTAAATATATGAACACATTTTTTGGTGCCAAAAACAAAGACTCAAGTCAGAAGACCCAAAAAATGACAAACACAACACCAGTCACCCCAAAAAGGAGGGTGAAAATACAAGATGGGCATCTACTAGGTACATACCACCCTGCCCACCCACATCGAAAAGTAAAGGTTCTGAGGAGGGCAGGCAGAGAGAATCATAATATAGCAAGACTCCATTAGAAGAAACAACATTACTAAGGTGAGTAATTTTTCTTCAAAACAACATGAAGTCTTGCTATATTATGACATATGCAGACTACACAGCAGTACCTCCATGGAGGAGGGACAGAACCTACTTAGAAATAGACTCTGAAGCACAGCTGTGTTGAAACGAGCATCACTCCTAGCCTGGATGTCCAGGGTAATGCTTGGTAAAAGTGTGAACTGTTTTCCATGTAGCTGCTTGACATATCTCTAGGATAGGGATGTCCCTGGCAGCAGCCAGAGATGCAGCTGTACCTCTGGTAGAGTGAGCCCTCAGGCCCGAGGGAGGAACCTTACCCAGTTTTTCATAGCAGAATTGGATACAAGAGACAATCCACCTGGCAATGGAACTTTTAGTGGCAGGTTTCCCTTTGCCAACCTCACCATAAGTGAGGAACAGTTGGAGGGAGTCAAACCTGTGAGCCTTGGTACGATCTATGTAGTAGCTAAGGGATCTTTTAACATCTAAACTGTGAAACCTCCTCTCGCCAGAGGAGGAATGGTCAGTGAAGTACACAGGGAGAAACACAGATTGATTAAGGTGGAAATCTGAAACCACCTTAGGCAAGAACTTTCTGTTAGTCCTGAGGACCACCTTATCTCTGTGAAAGGAGATAAAATCAGGCTCCACTGACAATGCTTGTAACTCACTTATGCGTCTGGCAGAAGTGATGGCTACCAAAAACACAGTTTTCCAAGTCAAGTACTTAAACTCTGCTGAGGACAAGGGCTCAAGGGGTTGCATAAGCTGGGCAATGCAAATATTAAGATCCCAGGCAGGGCAGGATCCTGAATGGAGGTTGGTAGTGAAGCAACCTTGAAAAACTGGAGAATACAGGATGGGCTGAAAGAGAAGAGGGTTTACCTGCTGATAAGAAAGCAGACACGGCTGCCAGGTGCACTTTTAGGGTAGCTGGTCTCAGCCCCAAAGTATTTAGATGGACCATATAATCCAGGACTGTGGGTAAATCAGCAGATTCTGGGGAAATATGCTTTGCAGAACACCATATGGAAAATCTCTTCCATTTGGAATTATAAGTAGCCCTAGTAGAAGGCTTCCTAGAAGCCTTCAGGATATCCAATACACCTTGGGAGAGGTGTAGGTCAGCAAACTCTAATTCTTCAAGAGCCAGGCCTTGAGATTGAGAGATTTGAGGTTCGGGTACCAAACTCTCCCTGAGCACAGGTTAACAGGTTGTGATTCCTGGGAAGACACAGGGGAAGATGGACTGCTAAGGACATGAGGAGTGGGTACCAGGGCTGCCTGGCCCAGTCTGGAGCAATCAGGATCATCTTACAGGGTTGAGATCTGATTTTGACTTGCACTCTGAACAGGAGAGGGAAGGGGGGAAAAGCATAGAGAAACTTCCCTTTCCAACTGAGAAGAAGGCATCCAGAGGACTGAGCCCAACACTGGGGCCTGCAGCAAAAAGGGAAAGTTGGTGATTGTCTGGGGCTGCAAAAGATCTATCTACGGTGTGCCCCATCTGGCAAATACCACCTCTAATACTAGGGGATCAGTGACCATTAGTGATGGCCCTGGAAATCCTGCTGAGAGCATCTGCCAGGACATTGTCCTTGCCTGGGAGGTGAACTGCCATAGGAGGTGTTCAGAGGTAAGCAGAGACCACAACTTCATTGCTCGGGTGCACAAGGCCGTGAACCCGAGTGCCCTTGCTTAATGATGTACCACATTGTGGTGATATTGCCTGTTCTGACCTGAATAACTTTGTTCTGAACAGATTTGGAAAAAACTTGAAGTGCTAGAAAAACTGCTCTGGGTTCCAACAGATTGATGTGGAGCAGAGATTCCTGAGGGGACCACAATCCCTGGGCAGTGAGGTCACCCATGTGAGCTCCCCAACCCAAGAGGGATGCATCTGTAGTAAGGATTAAGGAGTGAGACTGAGGGGTGAAGGGGAACCCCTGTCTCAGATTGCCCTGGTCCTACCACCACTGAAGGGCTTGGATCAGGGTTCGAGTCACTGGGATTAATTTGGTTAGAGGGTCCTTCCTTTGAGACCAAAAGGCTCTCAAATGGAACTGGATGTCCCTCATCTGAAATCTGGCTCCCTGCACTACTGCTGTGGAAGCAGCCACGTGTCCCAGGAGCTGGAGAAAATGCCTTGCTGGTCGAGAGACCTGCAGGGTGAAGGAGGAGGCCAGGGAGATGAGGGTCCTTGCTCTTTCTAGAGGAAGGAAGGCCCTGGCCTCTTTCGTGTTCAGTTCTGCACCTATAAAGGTGAGAAGCTGGACAGGCTCCAGGACTGACTTTGGAAGATTGAGAAGGAAACCTAGAGAAGTAAGCAGTTGCTGGGTTATCTGAAGATGTAATCTGACTTGGTCTGGAGACTGGCCTACTATGAGCCAATCGTCCAGGTAAGGAAAAATGGCAATGTTTTGCCTTCTTAAGTGGGCAACTGCTACTGCCAGGCATTTTGTGAATACCCTTGGGGCAGAGGTGAGGCCGAAGGGCATTGCTCTGAACTGGTAATGGCCTGAGGGCAGTTCGAATCTGAGGTACTTTCGATGGGAGCTCCTGATGAGAACATGAAAGTAGGCATCCTTGAGGTCCAGGGACACTAGCCAGTCCCCTGGCCTTAGAGAGGGTAAAATAATTCCCAGAGTCACCATTTTGAATTTTGGTTTTAAAAGGTGCTTGTTTAAGTATCTGAGATCCAGGATGGGCGCCATTCTTCTGACTTTTTGGGGTAAGGAAGTACCTGGGTACAACCTTTGCCCTGATGTGAGGGGTGGAACCCTTTCCACAGGCTCTGAGAGCCAGGAGGTAGAGACCTCTGCCTCTAGGGCTAGTGCCTCTGATGGAGTTGCAGGTGGAAGGACCTGGCTCTCATCTTAGGAAATTTTTGAGCTGAGAACCAGTCCCTGACACACTACTTCCAGGACCCACTTGTCTGACGTTAGAGACTTCCAGTCCTGGACAAAGTAAGCCAGCCTGCCCCCTACTGGTAGAGGAGAATCGGCCCTGGCTACCCCATCAGGGTGCCTGCTTGGCAGGGGCTTTGGGCTGAGGGGTGGAAGCAGGCCTGCTTGAACCCGTCTGCCTCTCTCTCTAATGAACCCCCTCTGAGCACAGGCAGAAGAGGAGGCCTGGGCTTGGTAAAAAGGCCTATGAAAAGGCCTGCCCCTGCCCTTGGGTAGCTGCTTTTGAGGAGTGGCCTGCTTTTCCTTAGCCTGGGCACTCCTATAGGTGGTCCTATATTCATCCATTTTCTTCATGTAATTCTCTGTTTGCTCCCCAAACAGAGAATTGCCCACAACAGGAAAATCCATAGCCTTAGACTGGGTATCCTGTGACAGGATAGTACATCTGAGCCAAGCCATTCTGTGAAGTGCCACAGATGTAGCCATGACTCTTGATAAAACATCATTAGAGTCTACTGCAGCATGAAATTACACCTTTGATGCCTCAATACCATCCATGGCCACCTGTTCCAGCTCCCTGGCAAGCTGGTCAGGGACCTGTTTTGCTAGAGCCAGCACAGTATCCCATCTGGATTTCTGGTACCTAGCAGCATAAGCCATATAATTTGCCTGTCTGAGTCCCAAGGATGCTGCCATGTACTGTTTCTTTGCCATAGCATCAATCCTCCTGGAGTCCTTTTCAGGGGTGTGTGAAGCTAGGGGGAATATTTGCCTTGTCACAGGCTGCAGCCTGCACTACCCCCACATGGCTGCATTGTTGTGAGAGGAACTCCGTATCAGAGCCTGATAAAGTATACCTCTTGTCCATCCTTTTATCCACAGGAGGTATAGTATTAGGAGTTTTTAAAACTTTTACTGTCTGCTTCCGAAAAGATTTATGCAAAGGAATACAGTCTCCTAGACTCTGGAATATCCATCATTTCTACATAATCAGGCTCCTCTTGGTCATCAACAGCTTCTTCAACAGGGAGCTGGAGAGTTTCAGCGACTTTTTTATAAAACATGAAATAAGAAGGGGACTCAGAGAGCCTGGGAAGAGAAACCCCTAAAGGTCTGTCTGGAGAGCTGTCCGGTTCAATGGGCACATCTAGACTTTCAAAGCCACACTCACTCTCCTCATATTCCTCTTCCCCCTCCTCCAGTTCATAAAAATCCTCAAAATCATAATCTTGAACTGGTGGAACCGGCCGAACCGAGCGTCTCCCTGATGGTGCCGGTTCGGTCGGAACCGGGGACAGAGACTGTACAATTTGAATTGCTTTAGCTATTTCCTCAGAGGTTGGAGAGAGGACTTTTGGCTCCAAACCACCTGACTTTCTAGTCCTTTTTGCTGGAACCGGCTCCTCAGAGCCGGCTCTACGTTTGGCCGAGGAAGTCTTGCCCTGGTCAGACGGCACTCCCTCCGGTTCGGTTGGAACCGAACTGGGCTGGCCATCTGGGTCAACGGACTTTTTGGCCTTCATTTCCCTGAGCCTACCAACTCTCTTTTCTATGGTGGCAGCAGGGAAATTCTTACAAATCTGGCAGTCTGCATTGAGGTGGTCAAATCCCAGACAATAAACACAGGTGGTGTGGGGGTCAGCCTTAGCAAAGGCTTCCCCACAGCCACTACAGTGTTGAAACCCAGTGGGCCCGGTTTTTCTTTTGGGTTTCTCAGACATGGTGCCAGCCTAACCAAACTTGCCCTTTACAGCAATCCGCTAAGCAAGACTCTCTTATCGGTTCCCAACCGTGTCACGGGTCGTGGAAAAACGTAATGAAATCCGTTTTTTAGAACCGATAAGAACCAGGAACCGCACTCTAAAAGGGACTAGAATGATTTTTAAAACAACCTGATCGGTTCAAACTGAACCGATAATGCTTACAAGTTCCACGGAAGTAAATGTAAAACCTATCTAGTACTTACAAATACCACAGACAGAGCTTGAACCGACCGGTTGCGGTTTAACTTCGGTTAAAAAACGAAAAAATTAATACTTTAACCGACAAAATGAACCGAGCAGAAGGAGAAATCTCCGGAGCGACTGTTCAGTGAGGCAGAGTAAAGAATCTGACAGTTTGAGTTTGAAGAACAACAGATAGAGCTTTCAACCGAGCTCGAGCTCAAAGTTCCATGCCGGGCATGGAAAGTTAACTCTTTCACCTCCGGAGCAGTTCGAAGGTTGGGACTCACTGCATATGTCATAATATAGCAAGACTTCATGTTGTTTGAAGAGAATTATTTCAGACTAAATCCAAGCTTGTGAGAACGTAGTAAGCCACTGATTTTTTTTTACCAGGCTCGTACCTGAAGAAGACCAAAGATTTTGCTGAATGCAATTGGCCTGTCAGGATTTCCAGCTGCTTTTGAATCCCCGGTTTGTGCAGAGACTTAGTGATCATGACTGGAAAGCGGTTTGCCTGGTACAGTAGAATTTCCTTACATGTAAATGTGCTGTGATTTGTTAGTGGGTCGTGATTTGGTTCCCCACTGTGTGAACTTTGTTCTGCTTGCTGGAAGCTGTATCCAGCCCAAAATAGACTGTATCCGAATTTGTCTCCATTTGGCCGGGGCCTTGCCACACTGGCCCAGCCAGACTACCCGCTGCACAGAGAAAGCCACTGACGAGAGACCTGTCTGGGGATCAGCCCCCTGCTCCATGTTTGAATCGGAATGACGCCTCAGCAATTTGTGTGGGCCCTGCTTCTCCTGGCACTCCAGATTAACCACCTGCTGTCTCGATGTTTGTCCAGCCTGTGTCCAGTCTTGCATAGCGTGAGTAATCATCAGGGTAGCTCCCTGCAGCAACATCCTATTCTAAAAGTGTGTCATCTGATTGTCTTGTTGTTTTTTTTTCATGAACTGAGCCCTTCAGCTCCGGATTACAAATAGTGTGTGTTGTGCATGTTGTTTTCTTCCATCACAGGGACCCAACCAGCTGCAACGTTCCTGGCTAGCCCAACATTCTCCATCTAGGTACCCAGAGTGTGTGACTGTTTATGGACCCTGAAGTGCATGCTTAACTGTTTGATTGATAGAGCCTTTAAGTAAAGTACCCTGATTACGCCCCTTCCTTGTTCAAGTCCCTTAAATAAATCAGATCTAACTCTTTTTTGCATTTACCCTGACTGTGGTTCCAGTTTGTGCAAGAGTACTGTACTGCTCTTATTTGCTGTGTATAACCTTGTTTTACAGGTGGCCCCCAGGGCCAGGCCAGAGGAAAGCCCTGGTGGTACGTGCAAACAGTGTGGGTACTTGTGTAGTGTATCAGGGGTATTGTGAAAGTGATCATTGTGTATTGTTCCGGCCACTGGTAAGGAAAGAGGGGGGTTACAGTGTCCCGGAGGGCTGTGCCCAGGTTAGCTTGACCACTACCAACCCTGACCTCCGGGTGGAGGCACCCGGTTCAGAACTCAGGCCCTTTAGCCTGCTACTAGCCAAGCAGGCAGGGGTAGTAGCCCTTGGGATAGCACCACCTAGGGATTACACAAGAATTAAACATAACTGGTTTAAAAAACTTCCAAACATTAATCTTACTAGAACAGTAGGTCATATAGTGACCAGCAGGGATGAAAGAGAAGGGATCCCCTTTTCCTAGTTCTGGTAGAGGAGGCACAGTGGGAGCTTAAGCATACTGAGTGATTCCCTGGAAGAAACATAATTACTAAGGTGAGTAATTCTTTCTTCAAACCCCAGAAATCGTTCATTATGCTTAACTAATGCAGACTACCAAGCAGTACCTTTGGAGGTATGGCAGAGAAGCTATCTGGGGAAAAAAGCTCTGCAGAACTGCTGTGCCAAACCTGGCGTCACTTCTAGACTGTATGTCTAAGCAGTAGTGCTTGGTAAATGTGTGGACAGTTTTCTTTTCATGTAGCTGCTTTGCAAATTTCCAGTAGGGGGATATTCCTTGCTGCAGCTACTGATGTAGCTGTGCCCCTAGTAGAATATGTCCTGAGGCCCGAAGGGGAAGGGTGAGGCTGATTGCCCATTTTGGTGTAACAAATCTGAATGCAGGCCACTATCCAGTGTGCAATGGTTCTTCTAGATGCTGGTTTACTTTTACCCACTTCCCCATAGGTGAGGAACAACTGGGTAACCTCAGCACTATATGCCTTGGTCATATCACGATAGTGACTAAGTGCCCTCTTGACATCCAGGCTATGCAATCTTTGCTCTTCTGAGCTAGAGTTGGCAGTGAAAAAGACTGGCAATGTAATGGACCAGTTCAAATGGAAATCCAAGATGACATTTGGTAGGAATTTCCTATTAGTCCTGAATACCACCTTATCTCTGTGGAAAGAAATATAATTAAGATCTGTGCACAGGGCCTGTAGCTCACTTACTCATCTTGCCAAGGTAATAGCTACTAGGAAAACAGATTTCCAGGTCACATACTTTAAATCTGCAGTTGCCATTGGTTCAAAAGGGGGTTCTATTAGCGTGGCAATGCAAAGGTTCAGATCCCAGGCCAGCACTGGCTCCCTCAAGGGAGGATGAAGGTGAAGGAGACCTTTAAAGAACTTTCGGAAGACAGGGTGAGATGCCAGGGACCTGTCTTTACCGACTAAAAAGTAAGCAGAACTGCAGCCAGGTGTACCTTCAGGTAGAGGGCCTAAGGCCTAATGAATTTGAGTGGGTCAGATAGTCCAAAAGGACAGACAACCCAGCAGTAGCAGGGTGGATTCTTATGTGGCCACACCATACAGAAAGCCTCTTCCACTTGGAAGCATAAGTTTTCCTGGTTGAGGGTTTGTGAAAACCCCTAAGGATATTCAGGACCTCTTCAGAGAGGTGCAGACTGGCGAACTATTAAGTCTTCAAGAATCAAGCCCTGAGGTGAAGGGACTTGAGTGTCGGATACAGTATCCTGCCCTGCGAGGATGTCAGCGGGTTGTTCCTCTAAGGGAGGTGAATTGGCTGTGCCACCGACAGGGATAACAGGAGCGAGTACCATGGCTGTCTCGCCCAATCTGGTACTACCAGGATTATTGCTGCTGGCTGTGTCCTGAGTTTTATCAGAACCCTGAGCAGGAGAGGAAAGGGAGAAAAGGCATAAAGAAATCTGCCTGACCAATCCAATGCTAGGGCATCCACTATTTATTTATTTATTTTATTTATTTATTTAGTTTTTGTTGACCGGGTAAGTGCACTAGACAAATCCTGCCTATTTTCAGGCACGACCCGGGGGAGGGGGATACAGATGAATGCCAACTGATCTTGAAACAGATTAAGCTGTTGGTGGTATTTTTAGTGAATGAGGGAAATTTGGCTAGGACACCGGGGAAATTCCCCTACTCTGCTGTGCGTTGCGGCCAGCAGAGGGCGCTGTTCGCAGCCGGTTGGGCTGCTCAGTGTGCTTTCTGTTTCTGATGGAGAAGGAGGTTGTGGGTTTCGGCTCCTCTGAGCCTGCTATGGAGCCCTTGGCAGTATCGGACGCAGTTCTGCAGGATAATGTTGCTTGCTTACCGGAGTCTTCTCCGACTGTTCCTCAGTCTGTTTTGGGGGATGTTCTGGATTCTTCCGTTACGCTAGCGGGCGGCTTGTTGGCTCCATCAAGTTTGTCTGCGGAACCCTTATTGCAGCAGTCAGCTGCTCCTCAGGAGGATGGACGTTGTTCTCTGCAGGACCAATCTCGGGATCTTCATACTGTGGGACTTCCAGATACTGATTCTGCGGCTCTACAGGATGTCGGTTTTCTGGATCACCCTGAGTCTTCGAGTACCTCGCAGGCTGTTAGGCGACAGTTTGGTCTACCTCAAAGAAAATTGTCTTACCCCACTATGGACTGGTCGGCTGATACGGTCTTGAGTGATTCAGGTTGGACCCGGACTGCTACTGGACAATGGATTCCTGACCCTGATTGGACCGACCCTCCGACGGCTTCTTCTGCTTCCTCCTTGCATGCCACCGTTGCTACTACCCTAAGCTCAGGTATGGACTACAGTGAAAATTCTGGGGCCCCTATTGAAGCTGCGCAGCTTTAGAAAAGTTCTTTGGCCTCTTGAGGCCCTAAGGCGATAGATAATCTCACTAACACTGTCTCTGCTTTACAGAAGGGGCCTGCTTCTACTTCTTTACCTATTGTGTCAGGCCCCTCTACTTCTAGGGTTCCAATGTCTGAATTATTTAAAAATAAATTAGAGCAGGCCCCAAGAAGGAATGCAGTTAGACTGAGATACCGGGGTGGGTTGCAGGTCCACCCTGATAGATATTATGTTGCTAACACTTTGTTGAAGGGGTCCATGAATTTTTTTCCTGCTGATATTTTTGCCTTAATAGATGTTTCTGGAGAGGATTCTTTTGACGTAAGCTTTAAAACTTCTCGTAATTTGGAGAAATTTTGGGATAAATACTCCACTCTTAAGTCCACCCCTCTTTGGGTCCCCTTTTATGCCCTCCCTCTTACGAAACCCCAAATTAGACACATTACTATTATGTTTTAGGGATGAAGGGTTAATGTTGGTAATATATATCACTGGCTTCGGAAAAGGTGCGATATTTTAGGCCCTCCTGAGGCTATCTTGGATTTAGAAGGGATCTGGACGGGTAGCTGGAAGTTTAAAGTTAAACTGTTTCAAGTCAGTGGGGAGGTTGTGCATTTACCAAACAGTTTTTTTTGGGGGAAGGATAGAGGGGTTTGTTTTTATGGCGGTCAGCCTCGTGCGTGTTATAAATGTGGTGCTAAAACCCATATTAGCAGTTCATGTGATCTGTTGAAATGTGCCCTCTGTGGGGGGTATGGACATTCGGTGGATAGATGTGTCAATATTTTTCAAGGTAACTTGTGCGATGAAAAGGGCCATGCCTTTCATCAATGCCCTTGGGCTATGCACAATAAGCTGGGAGGTTGGGATCAGGAGGATTTAGTCCACAAAGCTCAGGCCAGTAGATCTGATGGTGCGCCCCAACCCTCCCACGGTAGCTGAGGACATTCCAGGGGAGAATATATCAAAGCCTCAACCTGCTACTGAGGACAGTGTTCCTATGGTTTCTGATTCTGTGAACTCAGTGTCTGTACCTTCAGTCTCAGCTTGTGTTATGGATCCCATCTCTGCTCCCCAGCAGGCATCTCTTTCTATGCCTCCGCCCTTTGAAATTGTTAAACCTAGACGGTTCACCAGAGCCTCTCTTAAACTTTCTACAGTTCCTCCTGTTCCTATAGAGAATTTTTTTTCCCCTTTGCAGGGTGAAGGGAGGGAATCTGATATTGAATCTGATACCTCTCATCGCTCTGAAATGCTTTCTGAGGATGAGGATAGCAGGTCTACTGAACTGGCCAAGGAGAAAAAGGGCAAGAAAGGTAAAAACGGAAGGCAAGTTTTAGTCAGAAGACTGGGCCTTGACTCTAACCTTTTTCATCATGGCTACACTTAAAATAGTTTCCTTCAATGTCTGCAGTATTAAAAATTTTAAAAAGAGGCTTTCTCTTTTTTCTTTTTTTAGTACTTTGCAGGTTGATGTTATTCTTCTTCAGGAAACCAAATTGCCTTCTTTGGCTGAAATCGAACAAGCCAAGAAGAGATGGGTTTGGGGGCCGTCTTTTTGGACCTTTGGGCCTGATGTGGCTGATGGAAATGGGATACTTTACTTCTACCCTATTTCGGATTTCGAAATTAGTGGATATTTGTCCTGGTCGGGCTTTGCTTCTTGATTTTTGTTTGCAAGATTATGATTTTCGTTTGATTAATATCTACGCCCCTCAAATCAAGTCAGCCCGGATAGCATTATTTGATGACATTAAACCTTTTCTCTATACCAGACGACATGTGATTTGGGGGACTTTAACTGTGATATTGACCTTAAATTTAAGGGTGATTCTCAAAAAAAAATGTATTGCGACTCTATTGCTTTGAAACAGACGGTACAGGATGCGGGACTTATTGACGTATTTAGAACCCTGCATGCTACTGGAGGCGCTTCTTATCATAGGCATATTTTTTCCTCCCGTATTGATCTTCTTTTTGTTTCTAAATATTTGACTCCTTTTTTTTCTAAGGTTCAGCCGACTGAGTTTTCGGATCATCATATTTTACTAGGTTTTGTTACTTTAGCAGGGGTACCTCCTAAATTATTTTCGGCTGGTCCTCGATGGCGCTTGAACATATCCCTCTTGGAGGCCGCTGATTGTGTGGATGGTTTAGAATTACTGTTTGCTGCACGGTTTTCCACTATATGTTTATATGATAACCTTTTTTTATGGTGGATGGATACTAAATCGGAGCTCAGGTCCTTTTTCCTTTCCAAGGGGAAATCTAAAGCTAATTCTCGATATCTCACTTATTTAAACTATCGGAATCAGCTATATAGACTAATGTCCATTCCCCCTCGTGATAAGATTGCCTTTCAATCACAGCTCACTGAAATAAAGAAGCAAATGTCTCTATCAGTATGATAGGGCTAAATCTTTGGAGATGGAATTCAGATTTGGGTTGCACTCACAGCCTGCCTCTGATCCTTATAAGGCTTGTAAGCAACACCTTGATAAAACATTGATGACTGGGTTATTATCCCCTCTGGGTACTGTGGTGACCTCAGATTTAGAAATGCTGAATGTGGTACAAGACTTTGTCTCCAGCTCTTTTGGTGAGGACTCTAGTCCCTCTGATACTTTACCCCCTGCAATTTTAGCCTCTCTTCCTGTTATGGATGTTAAGTTTAGGACTACTTTGTTAAGGCCTATCTCATCCCTTGAAGTGGAAGGTGTTATAAAATCTCTGAATTCTAAAACGTCCCCTGGATTAGATGGTATCCCTAATGAATTCTATAAGAAATTCCTTCCAGTTATGTGTTTTTTTTTTTACCTATAGTATTTAACTATATGTTGACATCTGAATCGGGCTTTCCGGAGTTTAGTGTTTCTTTATTGAAATTTATTTACAAGAAAGGTGATTCTACCTTACTGACCAATTGGAGGCCTATTAGCCTCCTTAATAGTGATTATAAGATTTTGGCCAAAATTCTCACTAATAGGTTAGCACTAATCTCGGATTCCCTTATTCATCCAGCTCAAACTTGTGCTATTTCTCAACGCAAGATTCAGCACAATTTATATTTATTACGGGAATTATTTGAGAGTAGTAACAGTGGGAAGGGGTCTGGTTTTATTGTGGCGCTGGATCAGGTTAAAGCTTTTGACAGGGTGAGTCACCATTATTTGTTTAATCTGTTACTCTCCTATAATATCCCACGTCCCTTTGTACAGTGGATTTCCATGCTGTATTCCAATGCTACAGTACTTCTGTAACCCCTAGATGGCGCTATCCCAGGGGCTACTACCCCTGCCTGATTTGCCACTAACAGGTTGAGGGGCCTGGATCCAATGGCGGGTGCCTCCACCCAGAGGTCAGGGTTTGCAATAGTTAAACTAACTTGGTCACAGCCCTCTGGGACACTGCAACCCCCCTTTCTTCCCACTAGTGGCCCACACAATATATCAGAATTACCTTCACAGTATACACTTACCCCAGGTCTGGTTCCGGCACTGGGACCTCCTGTGAAATGAGATACAGTGCAACAATCACAGTACAGTACTTTAACATAGACAAATACCTCAGGCAGTATAACTTTGCTGAAACAAGCAGCTCTGATTTATTTAGGGGATATAACAAGGACAGGGAAATCAGGTTAATTAGCTTATCACTCTAATAATCTACCTATGGCTCTGTGCACAGGCCTATCCCTATCAGTTACTGTCCCTGGGTACCCAAGCCCTAGTGGCTAGTCCAAACCGTGGCAGCTGGTGAGGCCCTTTCACACAGAGAGAAAGGAGAATTAAACAGTCAGCAGTACAGTAATTCCATTTTGATTTAATGTGGCAATTCAACAGGGAGCAACCCTGAATTAGTACTCACGACCTCCAAATAAGATAGGGTCCTTCAATGTCAGCAGGGCTCACTTGAGGTACACAAACCTCTTCACACATCCATATAAAGAAAGTACTATACCAGGCAGGCTGCATCTGTATCCGATCGCAATTACTGCACAATACCGGGAGAACACACAGCAGATTCAGTTCCTGACAGACCGAGTGCAATTTTCAGCAATTCTTCCAGTCTTCTACAGGTGAGCCTGGTTTCTACTCTTCAGAGATCCTTTGATTCTTTTCACAGGACGGATTCAGTCCTAACAAGCTGTTACACAAAGCTGCAGACGGAACTCTGGGCCTTACACACGTTTTTGACTAAGACTGCACACTGAAAAAGCACAGGGCTCCTTCCTTCTTCACTGCCAAAGCTCAACTGAAGCTCCAACCGACAAAACTGGGCACTTCCTTTGAGTTCCTCCCAGTTCTTGACTGGATTGGCTGTCACTCACAATAGACTGCTGCTGTTGGTCCAAAAGGCACTGAAGTCTAAACTACATCTCCCAGAGTCACTGCCCATACAATCCTCTTGTGGCTGGCTCAGATTATGAGTCCAAGTTCTGATTCGTCAAGGCACCATTTTAGAGCTGGCTTACCCCACACTGATTGGTCCAGTTCAGCAGTTCAAAACTAGAATGGGGAACTAGCAACACAGTTCTGACTGCAAAGAAAGCAGGTTAGACAAACTGTAATTTCATTATTACTCTAAATAATTTCTGGCAAACAGTTACATCTTTCAGATAGGTTCCCTTTGCACTCCTAGTGACTGCAAAAATGAAGTGAATTGGCAGCAGCTCGAGTGGTACTCAGAGAAGCACACAGTCCCCCATACAAACTAAGTATGTCTGCAAGCAGACAGCTCTTAAAGAGACAGTACCAGAGGCTCTAAAACACTCACTGATAAATGGCTTAAATGCCAAACACCATTCAGGCTTGGAGCATTCAAGCAAGCTCCTGGAAGTCTTTGGGAACCCCCATTTGCGGGGGTTACACCTTCCTGGCCTGGGAAAGCTAGCGTCGCGTCAAGCAAGTACCATAAGTTTCAACTGCAACCATATACATTTGCATTAGGCTCGCACATGTAATCATCAGTCAATATATCATTTTACCAAGAACACATTTCTGAAACATTGCAGTCGTCACTCTTTACACAGTATTACATACACATTGTACCATAACTCAAGTTATTACCTCTTGTACATGAAACCTGAAGAGGGGCCTTCCTATCAGTTACCTTGGGGCTGGACGGGGCAAGGCACCATATAGAGAGCAACACAAGTAACTTGGAGTTAGCACTGACGCTCAGTTTGGGCAATGAGCTCGGGGACACATACACTCCTTTATGGACAACATTGAGAGGCAAATCCACAGGCCTCCCAAGGGAATCATAACTGAGGTGCACCACAGGCTTTACAGCTCGACCAGTCTTTCTAGGGGGAACTGTTACAGTCTCTGCACTCTGAGCCTCATTTTCAGCATTGTCCACACTTGTCAGGGGAGTCTCCATGGGGGTAGAGAGGCTAGAACTTGGGCACTTTCAGCTCCAGGAGTTACAGTTTCTGAGTCCACAACATTTGGCTCGCATGGAGAGCTTTCGGACACTGGCAGTGGACTGTCAGGGCACTCAAAATACTCTTCTTGTTGCAGTGTATCACCAGTCTGCCCCAATCTATCATTTTCCCCTGAAAGCTCAAACAGTTCAACCATGCACAATGATTCCATTTCATCTGATCTGATGCTTTGCACTTCACTTTCTGGGAGCATTGGCTCCAGGGATGAAGCTGGGGCTTAAACAGTCCAGAAGGCCCAGCTTTGTCTCCAGTATTGACTAGGGGATTGCCCGAAACAATTGACTCAGTTCGTAAGAAGGATAGTATTCAAAGTCACTCTCACTTTCTTCCGATATGGACTGACAGTCATGCTCAACTGGGACTTGTGGAGGAACACTTTAACTTTGCTTCTGTAGGTGCAGACTTTCTTGATCTTTTCTTAGCAGCAGCTCTAGTCACTGGTCAGAGGAGCATCTTCTAGGGCTCAGACTCAATTAAGATTTGTCCAATGGGCAGTAAATGATTTCTATGCATTGTTTTCATCTCTTTGAATTATTCTCAGGCCTTACTTTGTACACTGGCAGATCATCTAGTTTGCCCACTACAATGTGAGGAGATGGTGCCATCTGTCAGCAATCTTGTGCTTGCCATGCAATCCCAGATTTCTTAGCAATACCCGATCTCCCTCCTGGAGTTCCTGTGCTTTCACCTTTTTATCATACCTTTCTTTGTTGGCCAGATTTCTTTTGGCAGCCATGGTTTGAGCCAGTTGGTACGCATGAGTTAGCTGGGCCTTTAACTTTTGCACATACTGTAAATAGTTTTCAGCCTGAACCCCATCAGGAGAGACCCCAAAACACACATCTACTGGTAGTGAGCTTCTCTTCCAAACATCAGGCGGTGGGGAGAATCAGTGGCATCACTTTGGTGCAGTTATAAGCATGTACCAGGGTGCTAATTTGTTGGCTCCATCTAGGCTTGTCCTTTGGGTGCAGGTGCCTAGCATATCTAGCAAAGTGCGGTTGAAGCGTTCAGGCTGTGGGTCCCCTGGGGGTGGTAAGGAGTGGTTCTGGACTTCGCACTCCCCACAGAAAAGCATCTCTTTGATCAGGCGACTCTCAAAGTCTCTCCCTTGATCAGAATGGATTCTTTGTGGAGCCCATAGTGAACAAAAAGTTTTCTACAAGTACTTTGGCCACAGTGGATGCTTTCTGGTCTTTGGTGGGGAAAGCTTGGGCATATCTCGTGAAATGGTCAGTGACCACCAGCACATTACTGATATTTCTTTGATCTGACTCCAGACTTAGAAAATCAATACAGACCAGCTCAATGGGTGCACTGGTGGTAATGTTAACAAGGGGCAGCCCTCTGGAGCAAAGCTTTCCTCTGTAATAGCGACTACAAGTTCAGATATGTTGCTCACATCAGCCCCATCTTAGGCCAATAGAATCTGGATCTCACCAAGTCAAGTGTTCTGTCTATACCAAGGTGCCCCATGTGGTTGTGCAAGGACCTCAGTACTGAGTCTCGAAGGCAGTGGGCAGCACTAGTTGTTGTTTGTCTACTTGTCCCCTCTGTCTACTGTTTCTCTGTATAACAGTTTATTGATCAGTTTCAACTTAGGACCTTCTTTGTATAACAGTGCAGTTCTCAAATCAGTGGGCGTAATTTGGACACATCTTTTCCTGCATAGAGGCTTCTAAAGCTGCTTTGATCATGGGATCGTGAGGATTGAGCCGCGAATACTGTCATTGTCCAGCTGAGGCAGTGCCAATGTCTATTGCAGAAAAGTGGCAATAAGCAGCAGGTATGCAATTCTCAGAGGCTCCCAAGCAATCCACCATGCAGTCCCTGCGTCCGTGGACATTTGTTCCTCCCTGTCAAACTTCGGCAGAGTGCCGAATGTCAGGTTCTGCCAATCGGACCCAATCATTCTGGGGAACAGGCCTCCGGGAGAGCATCAGCATCTATGTGGTTCAGACCTGCTCGGTATTGACAGTAGTCATATGTAGATAATGCAGAAAGCCACCTATGGCCAGTGGCATCCAACTAGCTGAGGTCTGCACATAGGTCAAAGGATTATTGTGTCAGTTTTACTAGTATTTTAGCCCCATACAAGTACTCATGGAATTGGTCAACAATAGCCCACTTCAAAGCTAGGAACTCTAACTTATGTACAGGATAGTTCTTTTGATGGGGTCAGGCTTCTACTGGCAAAGGCCACTGGTCTCAGGCCATTCTCGTGCTCTTGGTACAACACAGCCCCAACCCTTGCAAGCTAGCATCAGTGTGCAGGGCGTAAGGTTTTCTTGGATCGGCATAGGCCAGCACTGGAGCATGGGTAAGTTGATATATGATCTCATGAAAAGCAGTCTCACAATCAGAGTCCAGCGGGCCCCAAATACTTCACTCGGATGAAATACACTCTTTCAGTCTTGAGGGACCTGACTTTTGGTATTTTTGTGGGTTGGGGGATACCCTTGAGTAAGGTTAAGTAAAGGCGGATCACTCTTGAATAGTCCTTGATGAAGCGCCGATAATAACCACAGAATCCCAGGAATCTTTGCAGTTCTTTTAGATTTTTGGGCTGTGGCCAGGTGGTCAAGGCCTCAACTTTACTTAGGTGGTCTCTATTCCTCGGTGGATACTATGTGTCCCACATACTTTACTGATGTTTGAAAGAATTGACACTTATCAATGGACAGTTTAAGGCCAAAGTCCTCCAGTCGGTCAATACCTTAAATAATCTGCTCTCATGTTCCTCCAGTGAGCTGCCAAACACAATAACATCATCTAGGTATACCAGGCACTCTAGTAAGTTCATGTCCCCACTCACGCTCCATCAATCGTTGAAAAGTGGCTGGGGCACCTGAAATCCTTGAGGCATCCTCATGATTCATAAAGCCAAGCGGACAGATAAAGGCTGTCCTTTCACGGTCCTCTGGGGCCATGAGGATCTGATAGTACCCACTGCGGAGATCCAGCACAGAACCACTTGCTCCCGTTTAGGCGGTCCAAAGCATCCTGAATGCGGGGCATTGTGTACTGATCAGGGATAGTCCGCCCGGTTTAAGGTGCGATAATCCACACATCCTTACTGTTCCATTCTTTTCCTCACTACCACAATGGGGAAGCATAAGGGCTTCTAGTTCTTGTATTACACCAGCAGCTAACATCTCTTGCAGATGCCGTCTCACATCATCTATGTCAGCAGGTGCCAGGCGCCGAGACCTCTCAGAAATGGTCTTCGTCATGCAGCCGGATATTGTGCTCAGCTCCTTGCACGCATCCTACATCCCATTCCTTAAAGAAACACCTGGTCTCTCTGGGCAAGCTTCTCACTGATCTTCACTTTCCATTCAGCTGGCGAGAAGTCTGAAATCAAACAAGTCAGGCGTTACTCTGTCATTCTTCCTTGAACTCTTGCTGCTGGGTAGCACTGCAGTGTCTGCACAATGCACATTACTAGGATGCAACCTCTGTTTACTAGAATGTCTCTTTCAGACACATTATGAACTTGGACCATTACCCTTCTGGCATAAGCATGGGCTCTAGCGGGCAAAATACTAGGCTTGACCAGCAGTCCCTCTGGCAATTTTCCATCGCCTGGTGCATCCAACATTAATATTTTATTCTTAACATCCTTTCTGATACGGACCTCTCCTGTAAGGTACACTGGGCATTTGGCGCCAGGATCAGAGACTCAGGATCCTTCTTCCATACAATTCCAGACCGGTTCCTCTGGTTCTGTTTTTCAGCATCTCTCTGTGCCTCATAGGCCTTCTTATTAAACTGGAACTCTTAAAGCTCTACTAGTCTTTGACCCTGTTTTTCATAACACAACTGTGCCAGCCTTCCGAACATATGAGCATTTGTTCCAATCAACAAAGGGACACCATCATACAGTCCAGTGGGGGACACACTAAGGCTAGGGTCTCTACTTGTTCGGCCACTCCAGCCACGGAGGTGGGGAAAGACAACCAAGTTCGGATATACCGAATAGGGGTAGCCTTCTCACTTAACCCCATACATGCAGTCCTTCTAATGGTTGTAAGTATCCTGACAAATGCTTCTGATACCAATCTTGGAACATAATTGTCACTAGGGCAGCCACTGTCTAATATAGCTCTTGTAGACACTCGTTCACCTTTACAGTGGTCTCCATGGAGAGGACCACTATTCTGGACCAGTCTGGAGAGGCGGTAGAGGGGCCTGGGCAACTGACCTTGCCACAAAGGACGTGAATTAGCATTTTGGTGCCCTCACTGGGATCATGTGTGCACCTCTTAACCACTGATTTCTTCTCCAAGCTCTCCTTGTAGCCTATATGCAACTTTGTCAGTGTCTTTTGGGGACTGGCATTCCCTTTTCATGTGCCCATCTTTCCCACAATTATAGCAAAACATACTTTCTGGAGTTTGAGCTGGCGAGGCGCCACACTGGGAGCCAGGGCGGGGTATTACTAACTGGAAACCTTGGTGCCATCTCTGTCTCGGCGTGATAAGCATTTGGAGACATCTAGTCAGTTTCTCCACTTCCATGGTCAAGGAATCGAGTTCGAGCTGTTATCAGCAGGAGATACATGGGTGGTACCCCACCCCCATAGCAGATGCAGTCGGATATAGGTCAGGGCCCGTACTTGCAGGCGTGGCCTTCATAAAGGACTGTTTTGAATTCCGGATCTCTCTCAACAGTTCGCCCCATTGTGACATATCTTTTTCCTTGTCAGAGCACTCATTGACTGCCAACCTCTGCCCCTGAACTTCACTTGATGGGTCACCCTCAGTCACTCGGGTCGTAGCCAGCTATTGGTGCAGGTCCTCCGAGGTCGTCTTTCTCAACTCCTCGAATTTCTCTCATTAACTCATCATAGGAGGTGGGATTCCAGTCGATCTGCCAGGTGTAACTGAAGCAACAGCAGTTCTGAGAAGGGGCAGACTTAGGATCCTGTCCAGCCTGGTTCGGTCCAGTTCAATCGCTGGCAAACTACCTTTTCTGAGGCATTCTTGCAACAATTTTTCCAGCCGAGATACATACACAGACAACAACTCCCCTTGGTACTGTTGTGCATCTCTTACTCTCCACCATAGGTCCTCATCAGAATCTGGGCTCCCATACACATTCTCCAAGGCCTCAAGATAGGCCTGTGCAGTCGCTTCCAGGGTTACTGGCCCGTTTAGCACGGATGGTAGCCAGGGCAGGACCTCGGAGGTCTCACTAACCCTCTTTCGCTTTCACCTTCGAGCATTGCCATTCTAGCACTTGGGGCAACATAGTCTATCCAGGTCTCCCAGTCATCCTCCTTGGGGGTGGGAGGGTGCCAGAAAGATCCTCAACCTTGATGTGAGAGTCGTGACTAATGGCAGGTGCAGAAATAGGAGTCTGCATTGGTTCAGCCACCATTACGGGCACTGGAGCAGGAGAGGGTGTTGGGGAGGAACACCCCAGGTGGCAAGAATAGTTTCTTCAAGTCCTCCACAGTTTTCCTCTCCCAGCAACCATTCAGCAAATTTCTCCTCAAAAGTTTCAGATAGTGGTGGGGCTGATTCCCCGGTCTTTACTGTCCTTAGTTATCACTCTCCAAGCAGTGAGGGCTCCTCTGGGGTAATGGTCTGTGGCACTTTGGAGCTATCTATTGGATCCTTAAACTCTACTAGGGCCAGGAAAGTGTGGGTGAGCAGATTAGCATGCCGACCCACCACCACAGGGTTTTGTAAACCTTCCACCTGGAGAAAGTACTCCTGCACAGTGTCCGTATTGATACCAGGGGATGTCCAGGATAAGCATAGCATTTTGGGGTCGATCTCCTCCCAGTACACCACTCCACCAGCGGTGCACAGCCACTTCTGTCGGGTACCCATTTTTCTTAACAGTGGTTCAGAATATGGCCACTAGAGGACACACAATCCCAGCGGTGAGCCTCCAAGATGTAACCCCTAGATGGCGCTATCCCAGGGGCTACTACCCCTGCCTGATTTGCCACTAACAGGTTGGGGGCCTGGATCCAATGGGTGCCTCCACCCAGAGGTCAGGGTTTGCAATAGTTAAACTAACTTGGTCACAGCCCTCTGGGACACTGCAACCCCTTTCTTCCACTAGTGGCCCACACAATATATCAGAATTACCTTCACAGTATACACTTACCCCCAGGTCTGGTTCCGGCACTGGGACCTCCTGTGAAATGAGATACAGTGCAACAATCACAGTACAGTACTTTAACATAGACAAATACCTCAGGCAGTATAACTTTGCTGAAACAAGCAGCTCTGATTTATTTAGGGGGATATAACAAGGACAGGGGGAAATCAGGTTAATTAGCTTATCACTCTAATAATCTACCTATGGCTCTGTGCACAGGCCTATCCCTATCAGTTACTGTCCCTGGGTACCCAAGCCCTAGTGGCTAGTCCAAACGTGGCAGCTGGTAGGGCCCTTTCACACAGAGAAAAGGAGAATTAAACAGTCAGCAGTACAGTAATTCCATTTGGATTTAATGTGGCAATTCAACAGGGAGCAACCCTGAATTAGTACTCACGACCTCCAAATAAGATAGGGTCCTTCAATGTCAGCAGGGCTCACTTGAGGTACAAACCTCTTCACACATCCATATAAAAGAAAGTACTATACCAGGCAGGCTGCATCTGTATCCCGATCGCAATTACTGCACAATACCGGGAGAACACACAGCAGATTCAGTTCCTGACAGACGGTGCAATTTTCAGCAATTCTTCCAGTCTTCTACAGGTGAGCCTGGTTTCTACTCTTCAGAGATCCTTTGATTCTTTCTCACAGGACGGATTCAGTCCTAACAAGCTGTTACACAAGCTGCAGACCGGAACTCTGGGCCTTACACGTTTTTGACTAAGACTGCACACTGAAAAGCACAGGGCTCCTTCCTTCTTCACTGCCAAAGCTCAACTGAAGCTCCAACCGACAAAACTGGGCACTTCCTTTGAGTTCCTCCCAGTTCTTGACTGGATTGGCTGTCACTCACAATAGACTGCTGCTGTTGGTCCAAAAGGCACTGAAGTCTAAACTACATCTCCCAGAGTCACTGCCCATACAATCCTCTTGTGGCTGGCTCAGATTATGAGTCCAAGTTCTGATTCGTCTCAAGGCACCATTTTAGAGCTGGCTTACCCCACACTGATTGGTCCAGTTCAGCAGTTCAAAACTAGAATGGGGAACTAGCAGACACAGTTCTGACTGCAAAGAAAGCAGGTTAGACAAACTGTAATTTCATTATTACTCTAAATAATTTCTGGCAAACAGTTACATCTTTCAGATAGGTTCCTTTGCACTCTAGTGACTGCAAAAATGAAGTGAATTGGCAGCAGCTCAAGTGGTACTCAGAGAAGCACACAGTCCCCCATACAAACTAATTATGTCTGCAAGCAGACAGCTCTTAAAGAGACAGTACCAGAGGCTCTAAAAACACTCACTGATAAATGGCTTAAATGCCAAACACCATTCAGGCTTGGAGCATTCAAGCAAGCTCCTGGAAGTCTTTTGGGAGCCCCCATTTGCAGGGGGGTTACACTTCCATTAGTGAATGGATTGATGGGGACTGACATCCCGGTAGTTAGGGGAGTGCGGCAGGGTTGTCCCTTAAGCCCTCTCCTGTATACTTATGCTTTAGATCCCATTATTAGATATGTACATGGTCATGATGGTATTTTTGGGATTGCCCCTGATATTTCTCTACCTATGGAGAAAATTACTGCGTACGCAGATGATGTGACTCTGTTATGCGTGATGAGGCCTCCTTGACTGCCTTACAGTGTTTTCAGCTGTGGGACGTTATTCTGGGGCTGAAATCAACACAGATAAGAGTTTTATTTTCTCTTTACACTCCATTCCTGTGCATCTTTCTGACACATGTGGCATTCCTCTTGTTTCCACACCTCACAAAATTTTGGGGGTTTGGTTTGGACCTGGTGATTTGGCTACCTTTAACTGGGAGAAGCAGTTGAGCATAGGTGAAGCTAAAGTCAACTTATGGAAGCATTGAAAGTTTGGGAAGAAGAAACGTGTTTTTATAGTCAAAAAGTTTTTGATTCCTGTCTTTTTGTATTTAAGCTATCTATACCCACCTCCGGTTCATTTGGAAACCCGACTGTATAGTGTTTTTTTTCAAATGGTTTGGGGCAATAGACTGAACCCTGTGTGCAGAGAAGTTACCTATCTACCAGTTAAAAAGGGCGGATTAGCCATGATTAACCCAATTGTTTTTTATCATTCTATTTTTTTGTTTAATTCCTTTTGGTTTTTATGGAATCAGATAACCTTCTCTTGGCAGGTGTGGTTGCACTTTGTTTGGGCTAAATTTTTCCAAAAATGGACTACTTTGCCCCCCAAAATCTTACCACGGGATCAGTTGCCAGTTTATGGGATTCCTACCTTAAAGAAGTGCCATCACTGGAAGTTATCATTCTCTACTTTATTATCCCATTCTCGGAAAACTTTTTATAATTATATTGTTTTTGAATTACACAGCATCCTTCTACTTTTTCCTGAGTGTGCCGCAACGAGGATGATGTTTGCTCTCAATAAATTAACTGATTTTCGGCTTCCTGCCTTTGTATGGGATGTGGTTTGGATGTCTGCTCAAGGTAGACTTCGAGTCGTGGAACTTTAAATATAAACCAGTGTCGGATAGATTTTGTCTGAGACCACTATGCATTACTGTGGAAGAAAGTCTTTCTCATTTTTTATTTCTTGTTCCTATGTTTCCAGTTTTTGGTCGGATGCTGCTGTCCATTGGGGCGTGACTATATTGTCAAATGTTACTTATTCTGTTTTACTTTTAGGGGATTATGTAGGGGCCTGCAAACGATATCACCCCAGTACTTTGAATGTTTTTTTTGGTCTACTTCAATTTTATCTTTGGCAAGCCAGATGTCAATTCATATTTCAGCAACAAACTGTTTTATCTTCTACTATACTGTCTCAAGTTGAGGAAGGTTTACTGACTGTTAAATCTAAAGATAGACAGAGATTTACAGATGTTAAGTTTCGTTCATTATGGAATAACTTCTTTTTTTGACTATGTTATTCTCAATTTTTGTCCTCCTGTAATTACCTGTTATTGCTGTTTTTGTCTATTTCCATTGTTTACTTGATTTCTGGTGATGATGTGTTTTTTTTCTCAATAAACTTCCCCTACTCTTTTCGATAAGTGCCATGGGATCTTTAACATCCACCTGAACTACCACCAATCCAGGCAGATGGGACCTCGGTTTAACGTCTCATCCGAAAGACGGCACCTCAGAAGTGCAGCACCCCTCTCATGCTGCACTACAGTGTCAGTACTGGGATATTATCCCAAGTGCCAGATGTGGGAACTGAACCCACAGTCCTCTAATCTCCCAGCCTCAGAGGCGAGTGCTAGCACGGTCCCCTTGGCTAGAGGCCTGCAGCAGAACAGTGGCAGCTGGTGGTTGTCTGTAGATGCAAAGAGATCTATGTCTGGTGTGCCCCATCTTATGAACACCGATTATAGCACCTGTGTGTTTATGGACCGTTCATGATGGTTCTGGCTGATCCTGCTGAAGGAATCTGCCAGAATGTTATCCTTGCCTGGCAGATGGATGGCAGAAGAGGGAGACTTGCAGGGAGCAGGCCAGGTTCCAGACTGTCATGGCCCCTGTGCACAGCAAGGTACGCAAATGATACCCAACTGTATATGTCCTTTGCCCCTGGAACACATCGCCATGAAAGTGCTTAACAACTGCCTGTCAGAAATCAATGACTGGATGTCCTCCAACTGATTGAGACTAAACCTGAATAAGACAGAGGTTCTAGTGATTGAGACAGGTCACGGGTATGATGGGATTGTCTCCGGAGTGGCCTTGGGACTGGTCCTAGGGACCGCTCCATTGATGGCTTCCCCTAGAGTAAGAAATCTTGGCGTCATCCTGGATGATAGATGACTCTTGATGCTCAGGTGTCATCTGTTGTTCAAAGTGGTTTCTACCACTTAAGGAATGTCACCAGGATTAAACACCTAGTTCCACCCAAGGATCTGCCTTCACTGGTTCATGCCTTTGTTACATCAAGGCTTGATTACTGTAATGCTCTGTACTTTGGGGTCAGTGGAGGGACCCTCCGCCAGCTGTAGCTGGTGCAGAATGCAGTGGCCAGGTGACTGACAGGCCTATCTAAGTCTAGTCATGTGACCCTGGTCCTGCAAGCTCTGCATTGGCAGCCTGTCAGGTGGAGAATCATCTTCAAAGTGGGCTTGCTCACTTACAAGGCCCTGCATGGATTGAGCCCTTTTTACCTGGCTGATCTCATGACATTTGTCTTTTCAGTCCACTTCCTCCACTCCTCCACCAGGGGCCTCCTGGCAGTTCCGAGGACCAGGTTAAAAACCTCTGGAGACTGAACTTTCGAAGTCATTGGTCTAGCCCTCGGGAACATGTTTCCCATCTCAGTTAGGGAGGCCCCAATGGTGGAGGATTTTAAAAGGGGTCTAAAGACTCACCCCTTTCTCTTGGCCTACTCGGACTAACCGGAGCCATTATAGATATTATAGCTATTATACTAAGTCATATTTTAAGACTGTGTTTACTGACTTTAATCTGAGTCTGTATGTGAAAATGTATGGATTTTACTCTGCATCTCCCTCCCTGTTTGCTTTTATGTACAGCACCCAGAGCCTCCGGGATTAAGCACAATAGAAATAAATGTATCTTGCCCTTGCCTTGCCTTTAAGAAGTTTGTATTATAACATTCTTTGGTTAGATAAATAAAAGATCTTATGTGCGGAATTCCAAATATTATTCCAAGGACAAGAAGATGTATCTTGTATAAGTGTAAGTATGAAAAATTGGCAGACTTGGTGGGCCAAGTGGTCCTTATTTGACGTCAAAGTCTATGTTTCTATCTGTACCTAGACAACCTGACCAAAAGTGCACTGTTTCAGAAGTTGACTCACTAGTAAATTCAAGAAATGTTTTGTAGAAATGGGATATAAAAGCTTTAGCGATGGCCAAAACATTTGTGGAGGAATCATTTAATACAAATACCTCTTCTGTCATATATGCTTTATATTATCCTTGTCAGCTCATGATAAAAACCCTCATCTGTATCAGGAATATTACATTTCTTTTTAAGGTCACTTAAAGCCAACAAACTATTTGTTTATTTATTTATTCATTTAACAAATCGGAAAGACCTTTGAGCCAAGGGTTCTTTCACAGAGATTCCACGTCAAGTCACTAGAATAGAAAATTACAATTGTTTCAGTAAGTAGTACAACATGAGGAAGGTAATTACATAAACAAAAGTACAATATGGCAAGCAAGTGCAGCCGGTGGCCTTGTCTGAAGAGGGGTGAAAGGAATTACAAGGAGAGAAGGACAGGGGGTGAATTGGGTGGGGTGGAAGGAGCAAAATAAGAGCAAGAAGGGAGATTCCATAATGAAGCTTATGCAGGAAAGACCCACAGGATGGGGGGTAGAGGGAGAGAACAAGGTGAGGAAACAGTGGAGGGAGGGGGGAAGTGGGAGTGGAGGGGTAAAGGAAGGGAGGATGAGGTAGGATGAAAAGAGGGCAGGAATGGGAAAGGGATAAAGGTGGAAGTGCTGTGAGTGGAATAGTGCAGCAACAGGATAGGGCTATACAGGGGCAAATGGTAAAAGAGGGAGATCCCAATGCATTTAGCTGTCAGCAGAGATTAAGTATAACAGTCACAAGATGCACTGGAAACTAGGAATTGATGCAGCTTCTGCTTAAATGGTCCCAAGGTTGCAATCATCACAATCTCAGGAGGAAGAGAATTTAATACATTAGCTCTAACTGCAATGGATCGTTGTCAGAGCGAGATTCGACAGCGAGGGACAATAAATGTTTGGCTCACAGAATTTTGTGTGCTATGAGTGCCACGGAAGGGACTGAAAAGCTGAAGGGAACCTGGTGGTATGAGACCAAGATCTACCTTCTTAGCCAGAAGGCAGGCTTGATATTCAATGCAAGCTGGTGTTGAAGCCAGTTTGCTTGTTCGTAAAAGTCACAAGTGTGAGTACGATACACTGCACCAGTTAGTAGACGGCATGCTTTATTCAAAGCTGTGGTGAGCCGATGTAGGGTTGTGTCTCTGGCAGAAACAAATGACCAGACCATAGTTAATAATTGACACTACTGAACTTTGGATAGTCGGTCTGAAGGCTTCGGTAGTAAGGCAGTGTTCATGCCTGTGTAGAAGGCCTAGGCGAATGTTAACTACCTTGGCAACATTCTCAACATGGTTGGAGTAGGAGAGCGTACTATCCAGAGTAACTCCTAGGTATTTAAAAGATTGAGTCTGATCAAGGACAACACCTGCACTGTTTTTAATCACCAATTGTTTGGCTTTTTGCTTGCTGTGGGAACCATGGAAGAGTATGACCTTTGTTTTTTATGCAATTAAGCACCAACTTATGAGAGATGAACCAGGGCTCAGCTTCAGTAAAACTTTTCTGAAGTTGGGCCTCAAGGAGGATAGGGTCAGCAGTCTTTGAGAAAATGACTGCATTATCCGTGTAGAGGAGCACAGGTTCAGAACAGGATGCTGGAGGACTACTGAGGAAGGCGCTAAATAGAAGGGGTCCCAGTATCGATCCTTGAGGAACCCCAGAGCAGACAGGCAGTTTAGCAGAATGGGCAGACCCTATTCTCACCTGTTGTGTGAGGTTTGCTAGATAGGCGGTGAACCACTTTAGGGCTTCTGAAGATATACCAAGCCCAGCAAGTTGATGTGTCAGCAAATGGTGACTGACCATGTCAAATGCTTTAGACAGGTCAATAAAGGTTGCACCAACAAGTTGACCCTGATCAAGAGTATGGTGAATGAAACCTGTGAATTCTAGTAGGGTCGTAGATGTGCTGTGTCCTTTCCGAAAACCATGTTGTTGGACACATTGTAGGTTGTATTTTTCCAGGTACTCAACAAACTGGTCAGCAACAATTCTTTCAAGTGCTTTGGACAATGGGGGAGGAATAGATATTGGCCTGTAATTCCCAGGTAGTAATCTGTCAGCCCCCTCTTAAAAACTGGTGTAACCAGAGTGGATTTCCAGATCTGGGGGAATTGTGAAAGTATGAGGGATCGATTGAGAAGCTTGGTGAGGGGAGATAGGACTTCATCTAGAGTTAGGGTAAGTTATAATGTTGAGGGAATCACTGCTTGTCCTAGTTCCTCCTAGAACTTTATGAAGGTATGTCTTGGTCTCACTTTCTTAGATGGCTTTGCAGTACAGACATAGGTGGGTCAAGGCCTCTTCTGATTTGGTGGACGTAGGAGCTGTGCTGGGCATTTCAAAGAAATTTTGGGGCAGAGTTTGGCTAAGGTCTGTGAAGGATGAATTCAATATGCTGGAAATTAACATGGGGTCATGGGTGATAGACCCATTAACATTTAACATAGTTGGAGCCTGCTTGGATGCTTTTCCAGTGATTTCCGAGAGGTTTTCCCAGAATTGTTTTCCCATCCGCCCAGGTCTTGGCAAGGATGTCCTTATAGTCAAGTGCTTTGTACTCACGAATAGCTTTAGTACATGCATTCCTGGCCATCTTTTAGGCCTGTATGTCAGGTTGACTGCCAAAGGTCCTAGTCCAATGCCAGAGGTAGTCATGATCTTTCATTTGAGCCAGAAGGTTAAAAGAGATCCAGGGATTATCAAGTCCCCTGATCCTTCATGTACTAAAAGGGGCATGGATGTCACAAGCTTCATTGAAACGTTCAATAAAATATTGTAGAGCTGAGTCAATATCAGGTACGGTTTGCCAACCCGGATATCTTTAATCTTACAAATTCCTTTCAGGCTCCAATCCCCTTTCACCACTACTTTGTCTTTTATTTTTATAATTCCCCTTAATCAATGGTTTTATGACAATTAAAGCTTCAATATCAATCTTTTTCTGGCTCATATGACTGCTTTCTATATATACCCAGTCTGGAGTGTAACCACAAGTAGCCTCCCTTCTCAAACAATATGAAAACTGCTGTGCTGTGCATGCCAGATGGCGATGATTAAAGAGCATGTGACTAGTAAGGATGGATATCTGAAAGAATGGAGATTTGTGGCCTTTAGGTGTCTCTATAATCATTCAGTTTGCTTTTTCTAATTTCTTTAAATTTCTTTTCAGAATTTTATTTGTATTTTGCTAACTACAATACTAACAAAAAATGAATCCAATGGAATTCTTGTATTGTGATGTCAGAAAAGTTTTACTGGCAAAGTGGGCAGTGTATTTCAACGGGGAACTGCAAACCTGTTTTCAGATTTTATAGAGAAATAAAACTTTCTACCACCAAAATATTATATATTTCATAGAAATATGTGATCTGCAATAACCTGTGATCTTTGATAATGTATGGGGAGCCCTTATTAACTGAAATCAAGCAGATTACAACCTTGTTATGCCATTGTTATGACATCACTCAGTTGTCAATCCTTCTTGAGTATGTCATATCAATGGTAAAACAAAACGGATTGCTCACAACAATCAATGTTCTGTAAAGTAGTTCAGTAAAGTAATTTATTTTTATTTATTTGATATATCGGTTTACAACCTTTGAGCCAGAGGCTCATTTCCAAAGGTACCTCGTCACATGTAAGACAGAAGCTAATACAGACAGGGTATAACAACAGTTACATTAAGCATGTGTTACAGACATTTGTCACTGACATTATTTACAGTATTTGGATGTAGATATTTTCAGACATTATTTACTGTATTTGGATGTAGATATTTTCAGACATTATTTACAGTATTTGCATGTAGATATTTTCAGACATTATTTACAGTATTTGGATGTAGATATTTTCAGACATTATTTACAGTATTTGGATGTAGATATTTTCAGACATTATTTACAATATTTGGATGACGATATTTACAGCATCACAGCAGAAAGACATTATTAGCTTGAGAAAGCATCTAAACAGAGTAGTCAGTCCTATTCATGGGTTTGGTATTGTTGACAGAGATTGCAGTTCATAAGGGACTTTGTTAGAGAATTTGGATCAGAGGGGGTGAGAGAGTGAAATGTTAGTTGCAGTTACAGAAGCGGATATTGAAGAGGTGGTTGCGATGAGTGGTTTTGAAGTGGGCGATCTTGGGTGCACTAGTGATGGTGTTTGGGAGTGCATTCTTTCATCCCAGAATTCTAAAATAACTAAGGGTAGAACTAGTGACACCACTGACTACCCGCTTTAACAAATCATGGGAGGATGGGGTGGTACCCGAGGACTGGAGGAGGGCAGATGTGATTCCTCTTCACAAAAGTGGGAGCAAGGCAGAAGCAGGAAACTACAGACCTGTTAGTTTAACCTCATGGATAGGGAAAATGATGGAATCACTTCTGAAGGAAAGAATTGTCGAGTATCTAGAGGCCAGAGGGGCACAGGACCCTAGGCAGCATGGATTCACAGTGGGAAGGTCATGCCAGACAAATCTGATAGATTTCTTTGACTGGATGACCTAAGTAGTAGATCAGGGAGGGGCTGTGGACATGGCCTACCTAGACTTTAGCAAGGCATTTGACACAGTCCCACACAAAAGATTAATATACAAGTTAGCCAGCCTGGGAGTGGGTCCCAAGATGACAGCCTGGGTAAAAATTGGCTGGAGAATAGGACCCAGAGAAGTAATGGTAAATGAGTCCACTCTGAAGAAGAGGGTTACTAGTGGGGTACACTAGGGTTCAGTATTAGGACCGGTCCTCTTCAATGTCTTTATAAGCGACATTGTAAAGGGACTGGAAGGAAAAGTATGTCTCTTTGCAGATGACACAAAGATCTGCAACAGAGTTGATGCACAAGGTGGGATGGAAAGGGTGAGAAGGGACTTGGCAAGGTTAGAGGAATGGTCAAATGTATGGCAGCTTAGATTCAATGCTAAGAAGTGCAAGGTAATGCACCTGGGAAACAAAAACCCAGGGGAAGAGTACACAATGGGGGGGTGAGATACTAACAACAACAAAAATGGAAAGGGACCTGGGGGTAGTCATATCAGATGACCTAAAGGTGGGCAAGCAATGTGAGAGGGCAGCAAGGAGGGCTGGGGGATACTGGGATGCATAGGGTGAGGCATCACCAGTAGAAAACAGGAAGTTATTATCCCTCTGTACAGACAGCTGGTGAGACCCCATCTGGAATACTTCGTGCAGTTCTGTAGACCAAGTCTTTGCAAAGACATAGACAGGATGGAAGCTGTCCAGAGGAGGACAACAAAAATGATGCAGTGTCTGCATCGGAAGACATATGAAGAGAGACTTTAGGAGCTTAATATGTATAGCCTCGAGGAAAGGAGGGAGAGGGGGGACATGATAGAAACTTTCAAGTACCTCAAGGGAATCAACAAAGTCCAAGAGGGTAGCATCTTTCAAAAAGAGGTGTGCAAGAACAAGGGGCACAATTTGAAGAAAGAGAGGCGCTCAGAGGTAATTTAAGGAAGTATTTTTCACAGAGAGGGTTGTGGATGCATGGAACAGCCTTCCGGAGGAGGTTGTGGAGTCAAAACAGTGGTGGAATTCAAGCATGCATGGGACAGTCATAAGGCAATTCTAGGGGTGGAGGTAGGGAAGAAGTAGGCTGCTGGTTAACTAGGATCTGCAGCTTATCCATTAGGTAGGGAAATGGGCAGACTGGGTGGGCCAAGCGGTCCTTATCTGCCGTCAAATTCTATGTTTCTATGTTTCTAAACCATGTGGGGGCCCTGTAGTTGAAAGATCTCTGGGCAATGGAGGTTTTTATCCTGGGCACAACCAGTGGTGCTTTCTCTGAGTTGCGGGTGGAGATAGTGGGGGTAGCTGGATGAAGAGAGGCGTGGGGGAGAGTCTGAACAGTATTTTCTTGAACAGTATGCAGGTCTGGTAGTGGAGCCTTTCATCGAGGTTGAGAAGATTGGCAGAGGTATAGAGGGAGCAGGTGTGAGTGAGCCTAGGTGCGCCAGTTAGGAGCCCACAGGCCTTGTTTAGGGAGACCTGGATTTTCTGGAGTGTGGAGTTATCTGCTGCCCTGTATACAGGGATCCCATAGTCCACTAGGGACAATATTGATGAGGTGATGGCAAGCCTAAGGGCGTGGGGGGTGGTGGCAGTCCCTGTGTCGGTAAAGGAGTCCAATCTGGGTGTTTGTTGCGGCAGGAAGGGTGTTTATGTGGTCATGGAAGGTAAGGGCCGAGTCAAGGGTAAGTCCGAGATATTTGTAGTTGAATGCCTGTTCAAGGGGGTGCTGGGTGCTGGGGAGAATGCGGAGAGGTGCATTTTTTGCTTTGTTTTGGCGGTGAGAGAAGATCATTGATTTAGTCTTTTTTAAGTTTATGACCAGTCTACGGTCCTTAAACCATATTTCGGCCTGGGAGAAGGCATGTTGGAGGGAGTCCTGAAGGGGCATGGGTTTATGATGTGAAACAAAGAGCACTGCATCATCTGCATATAGTAAGATTTTTGTGGAGCAGGCCTTTGGTAAGGAGTTTAAGTAGAGGGAGAAAAGAAGTGGCCCCAGGATAGAGCCCTGGGGCACCCCGGAGCAGACGGGTAGTGTGTCGGATAGGGTTTTGTTAATTTTGATGCATTGGGACTGGGTGGAAAGGTAACTGGAGCACCAGACTAGGGGGCCTCTGGAGAAACCAAGTTGGTGGAGAGAGTCAAGAAGGAGAGGGTGGCAGACCGGGTCGAAGGCCTTGAATAGGTCTATAAACACAGCTCCTGCAATGTTACCAGCATCTAGGGAGGAGTGCAGGAAGTTGGTGAATTCTAGGAGGGCTGTGGTGGTGCTATGGGCCGAACGGAAGCCGTGCTGCTCTGGACATAGAATGTCATACTTGGCAAGGTATTCAGTAAGTTGGGTGGCAACCATTTTTTCTAACGCTTTGGGGGGGGAAGAATGGAGATGGGTCGATAGTTATTTGGGGAGGCTTTGTCACCACTTCTATGGATAGGGATAATGACAGCTGTTTTCCAGGCACTAGGGAATTGCCTTAGGCATAGGGATTTGTTGAGCAGGTCCGTTAGGGGGACTAGGATCTCATCGAGGACTAATCGAAGGAGCTTGGCATCTAGGGGGTCATTTACAGGGTTATTGCTGTTTAGTGCTTTTTGTAGGTAAGGACGAGCTTCATGGGTGGATATTTTGCACAGGAGGAAACAAGGATGCAGCAGGGTTGGGGGGATGGGATTGGGGAACAGGGTCAAAGAAACAACTAGGGAGAACACTGCTGAGATCCGAGAAGGTGGTGTTTAGACAGTTTGCTATGGTGAGTGTGTCTGTGGAGGTAGTGCCATTTATGGTGAGCTGGGAGGGAGGCGGGGAGTGTGATTTCCCATTGAGTTCTTTGATATTACTCCAGAAGATTTTAGCAGACCCCCACATGGTTGTAAGAGTGGATCGATAGTGGTCTGCTTTGGCCTTACGGATGGCTCGAGTGCATCTATTGCGAGCGGCATTATAGGATTGTCTGTCCACCATCCTGCCAGATTCTGTGGCTTTGTGCCAGAGATTATCCCTGTCTCTCAACATTTGGAGTAGGGAGGGGGTTATCCAAGGAGCATGTTGCCTTTTGGTGCGGAGTTTGGTGAGGGGGGAGCATAGAGGTCACAGGCCTTGGTGAAGGCCTGTGTAAACAGGTTGAGTGCAATGTCGACAATGGGGGCTATATTAATGGGTGACCAATCTATTTGGGTGAGCAGCTGTTTAAGTTTTATTAACCCTCCTGGGCGGAGACGCCTTCGGAAGGTTGTTTGGGCTATGGGTTTGGATGTGGAAGAGGTCCATTGGAATAGGATGGGTGAGTGGTCACTTAGGGAGTCGGGAAGTACTTGTATATCCTGGATTTTGTAGGGGCGGTTAGATATAATGATATCCAGGAGGGTGTGGGTACCAGCAGATGGGTGAAGTCTAGTGAGTTGGATAACTAATTGGACCACGTCAAGGGCCGAGAACGAGTCCTTTGTTGGCGTGGCGGAGGGGCCAAGCCAGTTGATATTGGGGTCCCCTACTACTGTCTGCTCTGCATTGTGTGGTAGGGTAGAGAGGTATTTGGTGAGGGATGTGACGGCAGGCTTTTGGTTCATAGGGGGTATGTAGGTGACTATGAGGTATAGTGGGCCCTGGAGGGGTCAGGGGTGATTTTTAGGGCGAGGGCTTGTGCTCCGTTTGTGAGTTTGGGGGGGGTGGGAGCATGTGACCAATAATGTTGTTATTGATGTAGAATGCACAGCCATCCCCATGCTTTCCTACCCTGTCTTCCCAATATAGGGTGTATCTGGGGAGTGAGACAAAGGCATCAGGAGTAGATTTGGAGAGCCAGGTCTCCACTAGGGCAATGATGTCTGGTAGGTGAAGGGTGGCTCAGTATTGATGCACTGCAAATTTCTTTGGCAGGCTGCATATATTTAGAGAGGCAATGCAGAGTCCAGAGGGTGTGGTAGGTGGAGTGGTGGGGGCAGGCCCTGGATTAGGGTGGATATTACCAGAGAGGAGTAGTGGGATGACTAAGGCTCTAACCATAAGTTGGCAGGTTGTTATATTTTGGGAGTATGTTTAGAGGTGGGGGAGGATGTAGTGGAGCAGGGGATGGGCAGGGTTTGGAGGGATGGGCGGACGCTGAAAGGGTGGAGCCAGGGGGACCGGGTGGGTGCTGGGGCTGGGGCTGCTGGTGGGAGGTGGATGCAGGGGTCCAGTGTGTGATAACAAGGTGGGGGGATGGCCAGTTCTGGAGAGATGCAATGGTGCAGTCCACAAAAGGCATAGGATGAGGTCTGGCTGGTGCGAGGTGAACCCCAGGGTGGTTATCAGGATGAGGCACATAATGTGGAAGTGAACAGACATGGTGCCTAGATAGCTTTGGGGGCAGAACAAAGAGGTTGTGGGGCGGGGGGGGGGAGCCAGAAAAGCTGTAAGAGCTTTGAGATATGCCACAATACAGTAGCTTGACTTGTAGGCTCAGTGACAGAGCTGCTGACTATGGTGATAAAGGTACAGGGTTTGAGACCTGTGGTGGGACAGAAGAGTGGTTTATTTTAGGCAGACTATAACGATAGAGGCTTTGAGAGCTTTAGAAACTAAGCATGAGTTAGCCTGCTTTGGTTGTCTCAGCAGTAAAGCTGAGGATACTAGTGGGAGGGTTACAGGGTTCGTAACCTGCAGTGAATACCAGAAATGTTATTTTAGCAGACTATTGTGGGGGGCAGAGGCTTTGAGAACCTTGAAACTGGTGGCAAAATTGCCAGATATGATGGCTGTGTGGTAGGGCTGCTGATCCTGTTAGCAAGGGTTCATTGGCTTAGTGGATGGGCTACAGACTTTGGAGTCAGAGTACAGCGTTTGAGGCTTACAAGGGGACTATGGTGGGACGATGGAAAGGAGGGAGTAGAGAAGAAGAGAAAGGCAGCACAAAGGGTTAGGAGAGAACTCTAGTGACTTCTAGTGGACAGGGGTTGATATTAGTTGTTAAGAAGGAGTAGAGATGGGGGATTGGTTGGAGTGGTGCCAGTGAAGATAGTTCAGCAACCCCTAGTGGTTGGAGTGTATAAGCTACAAATGGGAAAGTTGGCACTTGGTTAAAAAAATGGGGTAGGTCATGTGATATGTCATGTGACCTGTAAGCAGCAATAAATGGAATGCCGGCCTGGGGCAGATCTAATAGTACCATGGGGTAAGACCTCTCCGAAAGCAGGCTGGAAGGAAGGAGGCTTTCCCTCTTACGGCTCTCTGCAGTCCCCTGTTACAAGCTCCTCAGCTGGGCAGTGTTGTGATTACACAATCTTGGTAGCCCATGCACTATAAAATATAATGTATGGTCTTTGGCTAAGAACCACGCTGAAAACACTTCTCGAGGTTGCCATGACATTGGAAAACCTCTTGAGCTGCTCTCTCAAGGTATACAATGATGTCATGGTAACCTCTCAAAGTGTTTACAGTATGATTATTAACCGAAGACCATACATTATCCTCTATGTTATAGTTTAGCAGGTGCCATTTTCTTCATAACCTGATTTTACTTGGGAAGAAGAAAAGAGAAGCCAATTATTGTTTTAAAAATTGTAAAATCATACAGCTAATAATAATAATACTTTATTTGTTGTGCGCCTCTCAGGCATCAAAGCGCAATACAATAAGATAATAAAATACAATAAAGTCAACATCATAAAACCAAAACAGAGTCAGATCAGTAAACAATACAGCCACAGGCTTTTTCCCAAAGGAAAGATTTCAAAGCCTGCTTAAAACTCCCCACGGTCGTGTACTTCCTAATCCGATGGGGTAGAGAATTCCAAAGGGAAGGGGCCGCAAACATAAAGGCACGGGCCCCAGCAGATTTTAAGGTCATCCTTGGAATCTCTAGCAACTCCTCGTCAGCTGAGTGGAGCGATCTCACAGGGTGGTAAGGGATCAGGAGTTCTTTCAGGTAATCAGGGCCCAGTTCATACAGGGCTTTAAAAGTCAGTAATCCAACTTTGAAGGTGATCCGCCACTGAACTGACAACCAGTGCAGTTCCCGCGCACCAGTGTAATATGGGAAGATCTAGCAGTGCCAACCAACAATCATGCTGCAGAATTCTGCACCAGCTGCAGGCAGCACATATCAACCCTCAGAAGCCCAAAGTAAAGTGAGTTGCAGTACTCTAGACGCAAGGTCACAAAGGCATGGATTAAAGCTGGCAGATCACTGGACAGAACAAGATGCTTGATCCTAGTGATGTTTCTTAAGATGGTAGAAAGATGACTTAACCACCGCTGACACCTGGGACCGAAATGTCAGCCCCGCATCTAATATCACCCCCAGATCTCGTACCCATTCAGAGACTTGTAGCTTGGCATCCCCAAAAAATAATCCAGATGGGGAGCTGGCCTCAGGTCCCCCTATCCAGTGATCCAGATCCAAAACCAATACCTCCGTCTTCCCAGAGTTCAACTTCAGCCAACTGGACCTCATCCAATCATGGATTTCATTGAAACAGCTATTAAATACCGAGACAGCTCCTTCCTGGTCGGGGGCGAAGGACAGGTATAGCTGGGTATCATTGGCATAACAGTGAAACCTCAGCCCATACCGTCTCACAATGTCTCCGAGGGGAAGCATGTACACCGTGAACAACATGGGGGACAGTATAGAGCCCTGAGGAACCCCACAAAACAGATAGATGGGATCAGAGGAAAAAAAACCTGAAACCACCCTCTGAGTTCTTCCGATGAGGTATGAAGTGTACCATCTGAGAACAACCCCAGAAAGCCCACAAATACATCTCAGGTGCTCAAGTAGGACCCCATGGTCAACAGTGTCAAATGCTGATGACAGATCTAGTAGTACCAAAATGGACATTTTCTCTGGTCTCTTGCCATCAGGAGATCGTTGAGCACCCGAACCAGCGCAGTCTCGGTACTATGCTTCTTTCACCTGATTGGAGAGGTTCATAGATGCTATGGATGGTCAGGTGGTTCTCCAACTGGGCCGCCACTACTTTCTCAATCACCTTCCCCACAAAGGGGAGGTTCGAGATAGGCCTGTAGTTAGCAAGACAATCTCGGTTCAAGGAAGCTTTCTTTAACAAGGGTGTCACCACCGCCTCTTTCAAGGAACAGGGATATTCACCCGAGTCGAGGGAACACCAGACTGTCTGGAAGAATGGACTTCCCACCCCCCAAAATCATGGATGTAGGACCTGGATCTAAACTACAGCATGTAGGGTGCATCCCTTGGACAATCAGCATAACAGCCATGACTTCCGGGTGGCCAAAGATACTCCAGGAAAATGAAGGGGTGGCAACCAAATCCTGATCACTAGCAACCTGCATAGAATGTGTCAAGTGGATCTCTGACCTAATGTCCATCACCTTATCAGCGAAGAACCGAGCAAGCTCATCACACTAACTGTGAAAACGTTCTTCGGAGCTGTAGACAGGTTGGGTTGCATAATCTGTCCACAGTTCTGAACAGCTGAGCTGGTCGGTTCTGGGCAGCAAAAATTTCCCCGGACAGGAACTCTGCCTTCTTATAAGAAATTTCTGACTGATAGAATTGATAATGTTCTAACAGTCTAAGATGATCGGCATACAAACCAGATTTCCACCAACAACGTTCTAACCTGCATCCTAGTTGCCACAACTCCCTCAAGGCCCCATCAAACCATGGAGCCTGAGGTCAAAGAGACAGAAAACGCACACAAACTGGAGCAATAGAATCCAGGGCAGAGGTGATGGCGTTATTATAGGCCAAGACCAATGCCTCTGGATCATTGCAATGCGCCAGAAATTGTGATAGGTCGAGGACCGCAGCAAGGTCATTGGAGGAAATATTCCGTAAAGGGCAGTACTTGACCATCTCCACAGGGGTCAGCCTACAAGGCGGGGTGCCAAAATTGAACCTCACATTGTAGTGATCAAACCAACCGACTGGTTCCATCCCCATGTCAGAAGCCTCGCTCCCCAGGAGGAAGACCAAATCAAGAGAATGGCCACCTTTATGTGTAGCAGTGGTAACCACCTGTGTTAGGCCCAGTGAATCCATTAACTGGAGGAAGTGTTGTCCAAATTGCGAAAGTTCACCGTCGATCCAGGCATTAAAGTCACCCAGGACCATCAGCCTGGGAGACTCAAAAGCCATGTCGACGACGAAGTCCGCTACTTCCTTAAGGAATTGCTTCCTATCTTCGGGTGGACGGTAGATGAGAGCAATTCAATAGCCCACACCTGCCACAACAGCACATTCAAAAGAGATGGTCTCCTCAACTGGAACACTAGTGAGTGCCAATTCAGTCTTGAAACAGACTGCAACCCCCCCCAATCCGGCTGGAATTGCGGCCTCAAGTATTGGGCCCGCATTATTGTCCAGCCAGGTCTCGGTGATGCAAGCCAGATCTGTCGAACCAACAAGATCAAAAATCACAGCGGTCTTGTTCTGGACAGATCTAGCATTGCACAACAGCACCCGGGTTGGACAAAACTCCTGGGCTGCCCTGGCTACCTGCCCATCACCAACAATGGTGCCCTTGGGTATGGGGACCAAACAAGATGGTCCACGCTCCAAGCTCCACTTTGCCCCAGGGCATCTCCTGGGCTTAACCACCCTAATGACAGCGCCCCACTCCTCCAGCCTCCACTGTTCACCCTCCCACCCCACCCCGGGCAATACCTAAAGCCTGGCAGCGTTGATAGGTAGAGAAACCAGAGGAGAAAAAGGGTGGAGGGAGCAAAGAGCGGAGGCTGAATAGCACATGACCGGGGGGGGGGTAACAGGCAAACACATCTCACAGGCCCACAACCTATTGTAGCCCTGCAGTCAAAGACTAGACAATCTAAAACAGCAATATCATACCCCTAAAAATCAACCACTTTTGAGAATCACCTCCCGTCCCCCAACTAAATACCTAAAAATACAAAATTACTAACTTAGATAACTAACATATAACAACCTTACTCCCTATCATAACCTAAATTACACCACAAAAACCAAAAATAAATAAATAAAACTAAGCACACCCAGGCTACACGCTTCCTGGTACTACTATAAAACATAAAACAGAACGAAAATAAAATAAAAATCAATACAAATCAAAAAGAAAAATTAAGAAACAAAAATAAACTAAACAAACCAAAGAAAATATAAGGAAAATACTTTCATAATCCACCCCCCCAGATTAGTCTCTCGCACTTATCTAAAGGAGGGTGAAATTACAGGTGGTTACTGAGCCCTCTCACTGCCCGAACTAATTTCCAAAAATAATATAAAATAAAAACTTGAGGACAGGGGGAAACTCAAACTGGAGATGCATAAAAATAAAAAATACTTGTTGTCCAGAAAATACAAGGACCAAAAGGATTGAACACGTTAATTCCAGTCAGTTAGTTCCAAAAGTTCAAGGTGCCAGAACAAATATCCAATAGGGTCAAAGATCAAAATCCTAGGTTGTTAAATTCAAACGTTTCAGCCAGAGTCCTCTCAGGGCCCACAAATGTCTTCAGACTACAAAAGAAGGGGAAATATGTCGGAAGATTAATGGCACACCACTACAACCGCAGGCCGAGCCAACCCTCCAACGAACCGCCCCGCGAATCTATGGGAGGGGAACAGGACAGCGGTCCTCCAACCGGCACCACTCCCTAACCCTGTGGGAGCCAGAATCCCCCGAAATCCCCAGAAAAGCCCACAAGTAAATAGTGAACAAAATCAACGACCTGAATCAAGTAGTAGATGGATCACAATAGTGCACACTTATAAAAGTCAAAGTTTTTTGCTGAAAGAAATATCTAGTTCTTTTGGAAAAGATAGAAAATATGTTTAATTTCTCATTGAAGGACACTGGGCTCCTAAGTAGCTGGCAGTTTCTGACATCACAATACCAGAATTCCATTGAATTCTTTTTTATTAGCAGTGTGAAAAGCAAAGGTAAAAACCCACTTATTCCACAGTACTAACAAATATCTTATTATAAAAGTATAGCGTATTTACTAACACATTATCAGTTTATTAGACATAAACACCTGGGCCCCCATATTCAAAGGAGATGTGCGGCGCATCTCGGTGGAAAAGGGAGATGTGCCGCGCAACCCCAACAATGCACCACAGCGTGATATTCAAAAGGGTGTGATGCACCACCCCCAAGGGGTGATCACATGAATAAGCTGCACAGCAGCATATTCAGAGGGAATGCACCCCTCACTGTCCAGAAGTGTGCAGCACAAAGATTCACTGTGAAAAGCTGGCTTAAGTCAGCTGACCACCCACAGATGGGCCGTGGAAGTACACAGGTGCACCACAGCTTGCCAGCCCCGGCAGACCAGTGACACACCCCACCCTGGCCCCAATCCCTGATCACACAAACAGGACGTGCTGCCCGGGCTACAACATAGAGGCAATCCCCACCCTGGCCCCAATCACCCCTACTGACAGTACTGCAATTCCTCCACCCTGTTAGGCCAGTGGAACCTCTCCCATTCCGATCCCCAATCGCCGGTGTGCCAATATGTATATGTCCCGTGTATGCCCTGGTGGACTAGTGGCCCCCTTCCCAGCCCTGCTTGCCATAACTGACAGTAAATGCAGCCACACTCCCTGTTAGTCCAATGGAACCCCCCCACCCTGGCCCAATCCCCAATCGCTGACAGAAGGCGTACCCCTTATCATAGTGCAGGTTCTCCCACCCCATCTGATCCCCATCCATTCATAGCCAAATGGGAAACATAGTGTCCAATAATGTAGAGCATCCCCTCCCCTGCCCATCCCAATCTGATAGTAGGACAGTGCCCACAACCCATTTCTGTAGCATAGGGTCCCCCACCCTGTCCATGAACCCTGATTCCTGTTCGCATGATAATGCCGTGTTGCATAGATATTCCATTCTGCAGACAAATGTCATGTACACAACCCCAATCTGGCATGCCATAATGTAGTGGCTCCCCTGGTAGGTGGGACCTCCTCCCCACACCACCCCCAGCACCACCCGCAGCCCACCGCTCCCTGCCACAGCCGGCCACCGACTGACAGGCTTGGGGGGGCTGTCATAATATAGGATGGCACTCATTGGTAGTCTCTAGCGACCAATGAGCGCTGTCCTATATTATGACAGCCCCCTCGATGGAGGGAGTGGTGGAGGGAGTGGTGGGCTGTGCCGGGTAATAAAATAACACAAATAAAAGCAATTCCAATAAGGTTACCTCTCAGGAAACATTTTAAAGTCTCCCAGTCGCATGAGTGAGATGTATTTCTGAGATAACTTGCTTCCAGAAAATGTGTTGTTTTTATGGCTGCAGGTAGGTGGAGACTGCAGCCATCTTGCAGTAGCTTTAAAAGCAGGAGCGATTGCAGTTCATAGAGCAGACCACCATTTCCATAGGTTAAACCCGTCCCAGAGCCATACTTATTTCTGTTGTCAGTGCCAGAAGACTTGATTTTCAGGGCCGATTGTTCTTGTCACACACCGTGCTGGACCATTTATAATTTATACTTCCAGTAGAGACAACATTTTCTGGTCTACTAGCAGCAAAACCTACAAGCAAGTATGCTAACACAATCTTTTCTTCACATTCTTTGATATTTTGCACTATAAAGAGTTTATTCTACTTATTGGAGGAAAAGCAGCAGGTGTGGTTTACTTTGGAAAGCCATGAATGGCTTGACTGTGTAAGTTTTTGTTGGTGTTTTGCAAAATGCTGCTGTTGTTTTGTGCCTGTACTGTATTTGGGCTTAGTTGTAGTTGTGGGTGGTGGTTTAGTTAGTACCCTCTGGCTCTGTGACAGCGGGTTGCTTTGTGCTTTTGATTGAATTTGATGATTTGAGAAGAAGCTGCCAAAAAACCGCAGGCCTCAACACCTTCATTAGCTTCATGACATAGTTAGCTCAGTCCAGACTCCACAGCTAAGATCTCACTACAGCTGTACGCTTGAGTTTGACAAAAAAAAAAAGTTAAAGTACAGCACTCCTCTGGTGCTTTTCTCACTTCTCCAAGCATCAACCTCAAATGCCATTCTGTTCCCTGAATTTTGGGGTGGTGGTGGGAGGAGCAATCAGCCAGAAAAAGACTCCAATCCCGAATTAGTTTACAGAATACAGGATTGGTATAGCAAGTGAGATTGTGTGAGCCCCAAGCCCCCCCCCCCACACTGACAGCACTGTTGGGACTCGAGGTCTTGTGTAATTAAATAATAAAAAAGTCCCTCTGTCTGCCACCAGCTCTGCAGAGTTGGAACGGTGTGGCAGGTGTAGCTGGGTGACTGCACCTCAAGTTCGAAAAGTCAACCAAGTGCAGCAGACGAGGCGTGGGGACTGGCCGCTGCCATTGGGAGACCTGCTGTTGCACTTGTAGTCCCTGCTCCTTGTATCATCATCCCATCCCTCAGCACTGGTGCCCCCATCGCCACCTTGCAGTGTAGCTTCTGAGTTTCTCTGCTGTTGGTGGTGGTTCACGGTTGCTGCTCTCCTCCTCACTGTCTACTACCGCAGGTGGGTGGGCTCCCCCCTGATGGTTCCAAGTCTGACTCCTGCAGTTCGTGGCTGGTCCACTGGATCTGAGGCGGGTGAGCTGTGCTGCCACATTGACAGTCACCGAGGGGGGCATCGATTGATCTTGCCAGCTAGCCACTTAGGTAGAGCTGGAACAAGTTGCAGTTTTGTACTGATTAAGTTTGGGAGTTGCTTTGGCTTCTCAGAAGGAACTAGAAGGGGACAGGATCAGATCTGTTCCAGTACAGTAGCTGTTTCTTGTTGTTTTTACAGGGTTTCTTGTGGATTTTACTTGGTGGAAGGTTATTTCTTTTCTTTCTTACTACTTCTAAGGGGCTAGCAGGGTATTGTGTTTGGGGCTGTTGGAAGTTTGAAAACTGATTTGGTGGCTGTAAGTGGGCTCATTTGTTGGATGTTTCACTGTGTAGCAGGCTGCGCTGGTGGAGGTCTATTTCTTCTGATTTAAAACCTATTTGGTGGGATTTGCTTGGGGCTGGTTATTTGATTTGGAGACCTATATCTGTTAATTTCAAGCCTATTTTGATGTGTTAGTGAAGCTGATTGAATTGGAGACCTGTTTCCTTTGGTAGCAAACATATTTTGGGGGCTTTGAGTTGAATTTTGATTCCTTTTTGCTGACTTCACTAGCTGTAAAGGTTAGTGCATAGTGGGGGAAGGGTGTTAGTGGACTGGCCAGGTATCACTCAGCTAATTAACTAGAGGCAGAGCTGAATCAGGTTTGTGGCGTCAGTTGCTTTGGCTTCTCAGAAGGAACTAGAAGGGGACAGGATCAGATCTGTTCCAGTACAGTAGCTGCTTCTTGTTGTTTTTACAGGGTTTCTTGTGGATTTTACTTGGAGGAAGGTTATTTCTTTTCTTTCTTACTATTTCTAAGGGGCTAGCAGGGTATTGTTTTTGGGGCTGTTAGAAGTTTGAAAACTGATTTGGTGGCTGTAAGTGGGCTCATTTGTTGGATGTTTCACTCCGTAGCAGGCTGTGCTGGTGGAGGCCTATTTCTTCTGATATAAAACCTATATGGTGGGATTTGCTTGGGGCTGTTTCTTTGGTTGCAGGGCTTGGAGTGGCAGACACAGGGCTGATACACTTTCTTGAGAGTCGGGTGTAGGCCCTAATCCCACCATCCCCACCCCTCCCTCCCCAGAGATCTGCTTATTTATAGGGTAAATACCTTCCCTGCAATTGGAGGAAAAGACTTCAGGTGCAGCTCATGTAGTTCTAGCCACTGGGGGTTGGATTTAAAGGCTGGGAGAGAGGAGCTTAGGGAGTTGTTAACTTCCCTTGTAAGTTTACTGTGTTGTGCTGCACCTAGTAACAGGGTTACTGGTTTACTGTAGGACTGTATCTAGGATTAGTGGGTGACCTGATCAGTCAGTAGGGGTGTATCTTGGACTAGTGGGGAACTTGGTGGCTCACCCAAGGAAACCTACTTGGAGGGGGATGGGACCACACGTCATTAGGGCCAGCATCTTTGGGAGGGTGGTGGGGTGCACAGGGTGTGGGACAGCCATGCTACTGGACTGGGCTTGGTCGTTGGTTGCCCAGTGTGCTATCAGCTGGCACAGCTTAGGAAGGAGGTTGCAGGGATTAGGAGTCAGCTGGGGGAAGAGGGGAGGTATGGTTGGGGAAGAGGGCAGGAGATCTCCCACGGGATTGCACCAAGCACTAGGGGTGGGGGCATAGGGAAAGGAGTGCAGGAGAATACTCTGGGGTCACATAGGGACTCTGGCAGAGGGAGCCCAAAAGGACACTACCAAGGAAGCAGGCAGGTAACTGGGGACCCTCACAAAGGGGGGACAGAGGGACAACATTCTCAGGGAAGTAGGCAGATGGCTGGGGCTGGACAGAAGGAAGCAAGGTGGGGAGGTGGATCGGACCCTATGCTCAGTAACATTCAATTCTCTTCTTCTGCTTGAGGATGAGGGGGGTGATGTAGCCATGACAGGGTGGTTAGAGATGGAAAGGAGTTGGGGCAGGAGGTAGGGGCTGGATAGCAGGAGGAACAGGGGGGAACCTGGAATGCAGGAAAATGGGGGGAGCAGTGGATCAGAGCAAGAGGAACAGGGGGAAGAGGGAGGAAAGCGTAAGGAGAAGGACCAGTTGGGAGAAAAAGGCAAGGAGAAGGACTAGAAGTACAAGGAGGATACAGTAAAGGGAGCTGAGGGTTTAGGTCAGGGGAACACGACAAGTAAGGAGGGGCTGAACGGAGACAGGAAGGAAGGGAGGACGAGCCAGGCTAGTTTAGCGGAAGGGGGAGAAGGACCAGTCGTGAGCAGTGAGGGGGGAGTTAGCGAGGTACAGAAGGATACTCGGGAGGAGGCATAGGATTGGAGGGAGGGGTGGCCAGGGTAAATAAGGAGGGGTGGCATGTGGCACCCAGATAGAGGAGGAACAAGGAGCCGGCTGGGTGGAGGGGCCAGTGAAAGGGATGAGGGACATGGAAGGGGAAATGGGGAAAAGGAGCGATCAGAGTGCTCCTGTTGGGGATTCTATGATCAGGGTCTCAAATGGGATATGGAGAAGCCTGGCCAGTTAGAACAAAATGCTTCCCTGGACTAACTGTGCACAGGGCCAAGCATGAGGTATATCAGCTGGCAAAGGATTTTGGGGGTTCCCTGGACATACTGGTCCACCTGGGTACAAATGACATTGAAGGAAATGGTGAGCTAGAGATACAGGCAAGGTTCAGGGAGCTTGCCAGGGTCTGTCATGACATAGGATGCACAGTTTCCTTCTCAGAAATCCTACCGGTGCCAAGGGCTAGTGGGGAACACAAGAGGAAGATTGGGGAGATAAACCAGTGGCTCAGGGGTGGTGTGAGGCCAGAGGGTATGGGTTGATGGGGGATTAGGGGGAGACCTGGGAGGATAAGGAGCTGTATGCTAGAGATAGACTCCATCTCAATTTGGAGGGGAAGGGAATCCTTAAGTTGAAAATAGAGAGGTTCATTGGTGAAAAGTGGGGTTTAAACTTGTGAAGGGGGGAAGGATGGGAGAAAAGGTTGTAGAGGGGGGTTGGATAAAGGAGGGACTCTGTCTCCACCCCCCTTGGGAGATGGAGGAATGTGGGAAAAGGCCGACTGGTAAAGTGCAGAACAGGGGAAAATAGAATCCCCATGGGAAAACGAGCAGGGGAAATGGAAGTATAGAGAAAGGGTGGAAGGTAGTCCTTCTAAATGCCAGGAGCTTGGGCAATAAAATGCCTGAGCTCCAGGCGATGCTAACTAAGGGAGCAGTGGATGTGGCAACGGTCACTGAGACCTGGGCCACTGCAGGACACAACTGGGACCTGAACCTGGAGGGTTACACTATGTTCAGGAAGGATGGGGGGAGGGAAGGGGAGAGGGGTAGCAATAATAGTCAAAAAAACTGCATTGGCATAGGGGGAGTAGAGGAGGCGGAGGGAACCGTGGAGGTGATTTGGGTTACCTTGATAACAAGGGATGGCAAGAGAGTAAAAATAGGAGTGGTATATAGACCCTCTGCGCTGGCGGAGGAGCTGGAGGAGAGTCTGGTGGCAGACGTTGGGAGACACTGCAGATTGGGCAGGGGGAGGGTGGTGGTGTTGAGGGACTTAAACATGCCAGGAACAGACTGGGAGACTATGAAATCTTCAGTGGACAGGGAACAGAGGTTGTTGGATGTCTTTCAAAACGCATTCCTAACTCAGCAGGTGGGGGAAACGACCAGAGAGGCGCGGGTACTGGATGTGGTCCTGGCAGACAGTGACCAGATTGGGGGCCTGGAGGTAAGGGACCTGTTGGTGGGGAGCGACCATGCCACGGTCTGGTTCTGCCTGGACCTAGGAGGTGTAGAAGGCTGCACAAAGACAGAGGTAACTGACTTCTGGGGGGCGGATATTAAGGAAATGGGAAGGATCCTTAAGGAGCATTTGGATGTGATTGGGTCAGACATGGATGCTGACAGTAGGTGAGAAATCATCAGGAGAGGGGTGTAGGATTCTACCAGCACCTGTGCCAGGGTAAGATGAAAATGTGGTAGGGCCCGAAAACCCTGCTGGTGGACCAGGGAGGTCCAGGAGGTGGTGCGTGGAAAGAAGGCAGCCTATAGGCAATTCAAGTACTCAAGGAGTGAACGGGATTGAGGGGAGTATGAACTGATGGCTGGAAGGGCCACTAGGGTGGTGAAGGCGGCTAAGGCAAGGAAGGAGCAGAACCTGGCCAGGGAAATTAGGAGATGGAACAAGGGGTTCTTTAGATATATTGGGGAAAAACGAAGGGTGAAGGGGCAGATTAGCAGGATTAAAACAGGGGAAGAGATGGGCACAAGACCTGGGAGAGCAGGCTGAGGTACTAAATGAGTACTTCACCTCAGTTTTCACCAAGGAAAATGGGCGTGCTGCATCATACATGGGAGGAGACAATGATATTGAGGAGGGGGGACCCTTACCGATTGGCAGGTCTCAGGAGAGGGGGAGGCATCACTGGCAGGAGGGGGGAAGGCTAAGCAAGGGGAAGAGGTAGCGGAGGTGGAAATCACAGCAGAGAGAGTGAGGGAAGCCCTCGGGTCCCTTAAGATGGAGAAAGCACGGGGGCTGGATAAATTACATCCCAGAGTGTTGAAGGAACTTGCGGATGTCCTGGCAAAACTCCTGGCAGAGCTTTTCACCATCTCTCTGAGGACAGAGTGGGTGCCCCAGGACTGGAAGGTGGCACATATAGTGCCTATCCACAAGGGGGGGGATCAAGGGAGGCGGCAGAGAACAGGCCTGTCAGCCTGACATTGGTGGTGGGCAAGGTGATGGAGGGCATTGTCAAGGAGAGGCTGGGGGGAACCTGGAAAAGTCAGGGTGCCTGGACGATAGACAGCATGGATTCATCCCAGGGAAATCATGTCAGACAAACCTTGTGGAGTTCTATGACTGGGTGACGAGTGCTTTGGACCTGGGTAGACCAGTGGACGTCCTCTTTCTAGACTTCAGCAAGGCATTTGACTCTGTTCCTCACGAGGTCCTGTTGGATAAGCTGGGAGAAATGGAGGTGGTGAACCAGATGATCAGATGGACAGGCAATTGGCTCCAAGACTGGACCCAGAGGGTTGCAGTTGGTGGAACAGTCTCATCCCCAAGGAGGGTCATTAGTGGGGTCCCACAGGGATCAGTCCTTGGGCCCCTCCTGTTCAACGCCTATATCTCTAACATAAGGACAGGTATCAGGAGTGAGATGAGTCTCTTTGCTGATGACTCAAAACTGAGGGCAGTAGTGGATGGGGAGGAGGGGAGGGTGGCCCTACAGGGGGACCTGGAGGCTCTGGAAAGATGGTCTAGAAGAAAAAATTACTCACCTTAGTAATGTTGTTTCTTCTAATGGAGTCTTGTTATATTATGACATATGCAGTGAGTCCCAACCTTAGAACTGCTTCGGAGGTGAAAGAGTTAACTTCCATGCCAGGCATGGAATCTTGAGCGCGAGCTCAGTTGAGAACTCTGTCTGTTGTTCTTCAAACTCAAACTGTCAGATCGTTACAAGCAAAACTCACTAAGGTTCTGTGTGGAAGCTGTAAACCTACCCTAGCTAACTGGCTACTAAAATAGTAACACATTTTTTGGTCCCAAAACCAAGACTCAAGTCAGGGGATCCTAAAAATGAAAAACACAACAATAAGCACCCCAGAAAAAAAGGGGGTGAAGAAAAAACAAAGTGGGCAACTTACAAGTGCCAACAGTGCACTGCCCACCCACATTCCAAAACAGAGGTTCTGAGAGGGGCAGGCAGGGAGGTCATAATATAGCAAGACTCCATTAGAAGAAACAACATTACTAAGGTGAGTAATTTTTTCTTCAAACAACATGAAGTCTTGCTATATTATGACATATGCAGACTACACAGCAGTACCTCCATGGAGGAGGGCCAGAACCTACTTAGGAAATAGGCTCTGAAGCACAGCTGTGCCAAACCGAGCATCACTCCTAGCCTGGATGTCCAGGGAGTAATGCTTGGTGAAAGTGTGAACTGTTTTCCAGGTAGCTGCTTGACATATCTCTGATAGGGATGTCCCTGGCTGCAGCCAGGGACGCAGCTGTACCTCTGGTAGAGTGAGCCCTCAGGCCTGAAGGGGGAACCATACCCAGTTTTTGGTAACAAAATTGGATACAAGAGACAATCCACCTGGCAATGGATCTTTTAGTGGCAGGTTTCCCTTAGCCCACCTCACCATAAGTGAGGAACAGTTGGAGGGAGTCAAACCTGTGACCCTTGGTGCTCTCTATGTAGTAACTAAGGGCTCTTTTGACATCTAAACTGTGCAATCTCCTCTCACCAGAGGAGGAATGGTCAGTGAAGTACACAGGGAGAGATATGGATTGATTAAGGTGAAAGTCCGAGACCTCTTTAGGCAAGAACTTTCTGTTAGTTCTGAGGACCACTTTATCCCTATGAAAGGAGATAAAATCAGGCTCCACTGACAATGCTTGTAGTTCACTTATGTGCCTGGCAGAAGTGATGGCTACCAAAAACACAGTTTTCCAAGTCAAGTACTTAAGCTCTGCTGAAGACAAGAGTTCGAAAGGGGGTTGCAAAAGCTGGGCAATGCAAACATTAAGATCCCAGGCAGGGGCAGGGTCCCTGAATGGAGGGTTAGTGTGAAGCAACCCCTTGAAAAACTTGGAGAATACCGGAGCTGAAAGGGAAGAGGGTTTGCCTGCTAAGAAAGCAGATACGGCTGCCAGGTGCACTTTTAGGGTAGCTGGTCTCAGCCCCAAGGAATTCAAATGTACCATATAATCCAGAACTGTGGGCAAACCAGCAGACTCTGGGAAATATTCTTGCCAGAACACCATATGGAAAATCTCTTCCATTTGGAATTATAAGTAGCCCTGGTGGAAGGCTTCCTAGAAGCCTTCAAGATATCGAGTACACCCTTGGAAAGATATAGGTCAGCAAACTCTAACTCTTCAAGAGCCAGGCCTTGAGATTGAGAGATTTGAGATTCGGGTACCAAACCCTTCCCTGGGCACAGGTTAACAGATTGTGATTCCTGGGGAGACACAGGGGAAGGTGGACTGCTAAGGACAAAAGGAGTGGATACCAGGGCTGTCTGGCCCAGTCTGGAGCAATCGGAATCATCTTGCAAGGTTCAGATCTGATTTTGACTAGCACCTTGAACAGGAGAGGGAAGGGGGGAAAAGCATAGAGAAACTTCCCTTCCCAGTTGAGAAGGAAGGCATCCAGAGGGACTGAGACCAACATTGGGGCCTGTAGCAAAAAGAGAAGTTGGTGATTGTCTGGGGAGGCTGCAAAAGATCTGTCGGAGCCCCACCTGGCAAATACTACCTCCAGAATTAGGGATCAGTGACCATTCGTGAGGGCCCTGGGGAATCCTGCTGAGAATCTGCCAGGACATTGTCCTTGCCTGGGAGGTGAACTGCAATAGGGGAGGTGTTCGGGGAATAAGCCCGAGACCACAGCTTCATTGCTTGGTGCACAAGGCCGTGAACCGAGTGCCCCTTGCTTACAGTGATGTACCACATTGTGGTGGTGTTGTCTGTCTGACCTGAGCCACTCTGTTTCTGAACAGATGTGGAAAAAACTGAAGTGCTAGAAAAACTGCTCTGAGTTCCAACAGGTTGATGTGAGCAGAAATTCCTGAGGGGACCACAATCCCTGGGTGGTGAGGTCACCCATGTGAGCTCCCACCCCAGAGGATGCATCTGTATTAAGGGTCAAGGAGTGAGACTGAGGGATGAGGGAACTCCTTGTCTCAGATGCTCTGATCCTGCCACCACTGCAGGGGCCTGGATCAGGGTTCGATTACTGGGATCAATTTGGTTAGAGGATCTCTCTTTGAGGACAGAAGGCTCTCAAATGGAACTGAATGTCCCTCATCTGAAATCTTGCTCCCTGCACTACTGCTGTGGAAGCAGCCATGTGCCCTAGAAGCTGCAGAAAATGCCTTGCTGGTCGAGACCTGCAGAGTGAAGGAGGAGGCCAGAGAAACCAGGGTCCTTGCTCTTTCTAGAGGAAGGAAGGCTCTAACCTGTTGAGTGTTCAGTTCTGCACCTATGAAGGTGAGTAAGCTGAACAGGCTCTAGAGCAGCTTTGGGAGATTGAGAGAAACCTAGAGATGAGCAGCTGCTGGGTAACCTGAAGGTGTGTAATTGTTATGCTGGAGACTGGCCCACTATGGGTCAGTCGTCCAAGTAGGAAAGATGGCAATCTTTGCCTTCTTAAATGAGCAACTGCTACTGCCAGGCATTTTGTGAATACCCTTGGGGCAGAGGTGAGGGAAGGGCATTGCTCTGAACTGGTAATGGCCTGAGGGCAGTTCGAATCTGAGGTACTTTCGGTGGGAGCTTTCTTTATGAGAACATGGAAGTAGGCATCCTTGAGGTCCAGGGACACTAGCCAGTCCCCTGGCCTTAGAGAGGGTAAAATAATTCCCAGAGTCACCATTTTGAATCTTGGTTTTAAAAGGTGCTTGTTTAGGTATCTGAGATCCAGGATGGGCACATTCTCCTGTCTTTTGGGGTAAGGAAGTACCTGGAGTACAGTCCTTAACCCTGGTGTAGGGGAGGAACCCTTTCTACAGCTCTGAGAGCCAGGAGGGTTGAAACTTCTGTTTCTAGGGCGAGAGCCTCTGATGGATTTGCAGGTGGAAAGGATCTGGTTCTCATCTTTGGAAATTTTTTGAAGCTGAGAACCAGTCCCTGGCTTACTACTTCCAGGACCCATTTCTCTGATGGTAAAGACTTCCAGTCCTGAACAAAGTAAGCCAGCCTGCCCCCTACAGGCAATGGAGAATCGGCCCTGGTTGTCCCATCAGGGAGCTTGTTTGGCAGGGGCTTTAGGCTGCGGGGTGGGAGCAGGCCTGCTCGTACCCCGTCTACCTCTCCCTCTGAAGAACCCCCTCTGAGCATAGGCTGAAGAGGAGGCCTGGGCTTGGTAAAAAGGCCTGTGAAGAGGCCTGCCCCTGCCTCTGGAAGGCTGCCTTTGAGGAGTGGCCTGCCTTTCCTTGGCCTGTGCACTCCTATAGGTAGTTCTATACTCATCCATTTTCTTCATGTAATTCTCTGTCTGCTCCCCAAACAGAGAGTTACCCACAACAGGAAAATCCATGGCCTTAGCCTGGGTATCCTGTGACAGGCTAGTACACCTAAGCCAAGCCATTCTCGAAAAACCACAGATGTAGCCATGACTCTGAAGATACATCATTAGAGTCCACTGCAGCATGGAACTGCACCTTGGATGCCTCAATACCATCAGCAGCCACCTGCTCCTTGGCAAACTGGCCAGGGACCTGTTTCACTAGAGCCATAACAGTATCCCATCTGGATTTCTGGTATCTTGCAACATAGGCCATATAATTTGCCTGTCTGAGTCACAAGGATGCTGCCATGTACTGTTTCTTTGTCATGGCATCAATCCTCCTGGAGTCCCTGTCAGGGGGGTGTGAAGCCAAGGGAATATTTGCCTTATCACAGGCTGCAGCCTGCACTACCCCAACATGGCTGCATTGTTGTGAAAGGAACTCCGTATCAGAGCCTGACAATGTGTACCTCTTGTCCATTTTTTTATCCACAGGAGGTATAGTGTGAGGAGCTTTTAAAATCTTTATTGTCTGTTTCCTAAAAGATTTATGTAAGGAATAGACAGTCTCCTGAGACTCTGGGATATCCATCATTTCCACATAGTCAGGCTCTCTGTTCATCCACAGCTTCTTCCAAAGGAAGCTGAAGGTTTCAACCACCTTTTATAAAACATAAAATGAGAAGGGACTCAGAAAGCCTGAGAGACACTCCTAAAGGTCTGTCTGGGAGTTGTCGGTTCAATAGGCACATCAGACTTTCAAAATCACATTCACTCTCTTCATAATCTTCTCCCCCTCCTCCGGTTCATAAAATTCCTCTCTATATCATATTCTTGAACCGGTGGCTTACCGACCGAACCGACCGCTACCTGATGGTGCCGGGTCCGGTCGGGAACGAGAAAGCGACTGGACAATTTTGATCGCTTTGGCTATCTCTCTGCAGCAGTTGGAGAAGAGATGTAGCTCCACACCTGCTGATTTTCTAGTCCTTTGCTGGGACTGACTCCTCGAGTCAGCTCTCCATTGCCCAGGAAGTCTAGCCTGGTCAGAGGGCACTCCCTCCGGTTCGGTCGGCACCGAACGGGCTGGCACATCCGGTCAGCGGACTTCTTGCCTCTCATTCCTGAGCCTACCAACTCTCTTATCCAGGGTAGCTGCAGGGAAATTCTTGCAATCTGGCAGTCTGCATTGAGGTGGTCAAACCCCAGACAATAAACACATGTGGTGTGTGGGTCCAGCCACGTAAAGGCTTCCCCACAGACACTACAGTGCTGAAACAGTGGGCGGTTTTCTTTTGGGTTTCTCAGACATAATTACCAGCCTAACAAAAACTTGCCATTCACGGCAAGTCGCCAAGCAAGACACCCTTATCAGTTCCCAACCGTGTCACAGGTCATGGAAAAAAAGCGTAATAAATCCATTTTTTAGAACGATAGAACCGGGAACCGCACTCTAAGTACGAATTTAATAAGTTTAACAACAACCTGATGGGTTCAAACTGAACCTGATATATCGTTACAAGTTCCACACAGAAATAATGTAAAACCTATCTATTACTTTCGATACCACAGATGAGCTTGAACCAACCAGTTGCGGTTTAAATATAGAAAATGCGGTTTAAAACCGAAAATTACACTTTTAACCAACAAAATGAACCGAGCAGCAGGGAGAAATCTCCGGAGCGACTGTTCAGTAAGGCGGAGTAAAGAATCTGACAGTTTGAGTTTGAAGAACAACAGACAGAGTTCTCAACCGAGCTTGAGCTCAAGATTCCATGCCTGGCATGGAAGTTAACTTTTTCACCTCCGGAGCAGTTCTAAGGTTGGGACTCACTGCAAATGTCATGATATAGCAAGACTTCATGTTGTTTGAACGTGGAAGCTGAGGTTCAATGCAGGGAAATGCAAGGTACTGCACCTGGGGGCCAGATACCCGGGCCAAGCGTACACCCTGGGGGGAGAAATGCTACAAGTCTCGATGGCTGAGAGGGACCTGGGGGTGGTGGTGGATGTCAAGATGAACAACTCAGAGACTTGTAGGAGGGCAGCAGCGAAGGTCAACAGGATGCTGGGATGCATCGCTAGGGGGATCACCTCCAGAAGGAGAGAAGTGATACTTCCTCTGTATAACTGCTTGGTGAGGCCGCACCTCGAGTACTGCGTGCAGTTTTGGAGGCCACACTTAAAGAGGGACATTAAACTCCTGGAGAGGGTCCAGAGGAGGGCAACCAAAATGATTTGGGGCTTGGGGGACAGGACCTATGGGGAGAGGCTCAAAGAGCTATATATGTACACATTGGAAGAGAGAAGGGACTGGGGGAACATGATAGAGGTCTTCAGGTATATGAAGGGGGTAAATAGGGGAGGAGCAGTCAGGGTGCTTCAAAGGAAGGAGGGGGCAACTAGAGGGCATGGGTGGAAGTTGGAGGGGGGAAGATTCAGGGGAGAAAGGAGGAGGTGCTACTTCACTGAGAGGGTGGTGGAGCCATGGAATGCGCTGCCCTGGGGGCTAGTGGAGGCAGAGACAGTGAAGGGGTTCAAGAGGGGGTGGGACAGGTACAGGGGAAGGGTTCTGGAAGCAAAATCCAGTGCAGCGAGAATATCCGAAACTGGGAAGGGAGAAGCCAGAGAAGGCGAGGGGGGGCAGCAAGGTCAGCTCCCAGAGTGGGGGCTGACCAATTGAGCAGACACAAAAGACCGTTAGGCCTATTCTGCTGGCATTTTAGTATGTTAGTACTATTATTATAGTATTTTTTGAAAGAAACATTTGGATGAAACCCCAGTTGCTGTAATTATTTTCTGTCTCGAGCTCTGCTGACTACAATAGCTCAATAACTTTCCTCCTGTCCTCCTTCTACTTCTACTGTGGGATTGTGGGACTCGCGCTGGAAGGACAATGTTTAGGGAGCAGAAATATAGCTGAACTATGTGAAAAGAAATAACCTACTGTACAGTTTTCTGTGAAGTTTCCCTAGTCCTATGTTTTGTATGTTTTTTATGGAATAGCCATGTAAACATGTCCCTCTAATGCAGAACAACATTTGATGTGTGTGGTCGTAGTCACTATCAGTTGTATTGTGCTATAAATATGAAGTGCCGACATGTTCAGTTACGATATCAATTGGCTCTAACATTGTACCATTACTATTCCTGTGATAAGGAAGCAGGCACACAACACACTTGAAATATGTCCATTTATGTGACATGGCCTTAGCTTCTGCAGATGTACACTACTGTACATGTTGTTTGCTACAGGTATGATTGTGATGTTTTCAGCATGCATAAATATTCAGTTCTACAATGGGCAAGAAAATCCACACAAAATGCTGCACTCTGATTGGCTGACTGACACCTTTTCTCTATTGTAAATCCTACGATATACCAATGGAAAAAGTTGCCAGCTGCCAGTCAGCTTCACCAGGAACCACCGGATAAAATCACTCTGACTATGCCAAACCCAGCAGTGGCAAAGACGGCGAGGGACAGCAAGATACTTGTTCACAGTACCGACCGTTCCCCCCCAAAAAATGTAAGCAGATGCAAAACCCACCTGGGGTGTAAATAGTTTTATTAACAGTTTCTCCTACATCTGGAATACACACATTTTCAAAACCAGACACATCTCAATTACCCCTGTTCAAGTTCATACAACCCCCGATCTTCAAAGGCGAGAAATTGTCATCCTGGAGCTGCCGATGAGCCCCAATGCAGGAATTTCAAAATAGGCTACCTTTATAGACTAATACTGTCCTATGACACCAGCCACAAACCCTTTATTTCTTTTAAATGTACAGCACTTCCGAATCTGCAAATAATGGACTGTGTACAGTACCTCCACACCACAGTGCAGGCCAAAGTCGGACTGCAGCTTTCACGGTACTTCAAACTGTGCTGCCTACAAGATTCTGGGCTGCCACCTACTGTAACACTGCCTCCTTCCACTCTCACTGCAGTCATTACTGTCTCCCATATCTGTGATTCTCTCCAGCCTCTGATACACTGTCTTTGGCTCCCCTGTCCCACTATAGATGTCCGATAATGTCCAAGCCAGATCGTAAACTTTAAAGAGAACTCAGCTGCCACTCCAGGTAAATAAACACTGCTGCTGAGTCGCTGTCCCTTGCGGTACGGCTTAGAGTCTGTAAGCTGCTGATCGGGCTGTCACAGATGTTATCTCTTCATGTGTTTATCTTTGGGAGGAAAAAACATTGTACCAAGCAGATGCAGGCAAAGGGAAGTGTGTGTGTGTGTGTGTGTTTGTAGGGGAGGTCTGCCAATCTCAATTTCGCTGTCTCTTTCAGATGCAGAATACATGCGGGGGAGGTGTTAATCCTATATATTCTGGGTAGCAACTGGAAACTATTTTCCGAGGTGCAACAATAAAATCAATAAAACAATCATGTAAAACTATAAAAAAACTGCATTTTCTTGAACTTTTTTATACAGAAAGTGAAGGGGGACATTGTATAATCGCAATAAACCATTCCAGGGTGTAGGTTACACTGGGATTTACCCATGGCTGACCTGGTTTGATCACTCAGCCTGATGCCTTGTGGCCAAACCATGCCAACCATGGGTAAATCCCAGCATAACTCACACCCTGTTGTGGTTTATTGCTTAACTATTCCATAGTCAAAAAGCTGACTTTTGGCAAGGACTGTATCACCTGGCAAATTCTCTCTTTTCTGTGCGTAATGAGGGCATCCATGTGCAATGCCCATAGACACTGGTGAATTTTCATGTTGCAAATATGACATATTGCACTTAGAAACAAGCTCCTACTAGTTCACTATGTTTCTCTTGATATAACTTTTGAAATAAATAAATCAATAGATAAATATAAAAAAGCTCAGTTTCCCAGTTTCTATAAAAGCTTCCTAATTTTTATAGCTGTTTGTCTTTTACTGATCTGTACACATTGTAAAGGTGTGTACATCTTAGCAGAATTATAAAATGGTCTTTTTTCAGTTTTTAAACACTGCATATTATTTCATAATAATGTACAGGTAATTTTAGTTGTTTTGTACCAAGAGATTGTGTGGCGCCCCGGACTGATGGCAGTGTCGGGACCCGAGGTCTGCAGTTGTAAAACTGTACTGTACTAAGTATATCACAGTTTGAAAACACTGCGGTCAGTCCTGCTCACCCTCCCACTTGTATTTCTATCCCCCCCCCCAATTCCACAGTCTAACATTCATTTCCCTAAGCCAGCGGCATGTATTTTTATATATCGTTATTTAAGTATCAATCTATGACACGAAGAAAGAACTGCCCTGTTACTTGCTCAACTGTATCATTGTGGGTGGGGGGGGGAGGCACAATCTCTCTCCTTAACTCAGTTATCATCTGCCCCAGTACTACTGAGTGCAGGTTTTCGGACAGTATTTGCCAGAGTGTGGAAGGGGAAGAGAAGGAAAGTCACGCCGATCATCTAGAGGAGTGTGCAGTATGTAGCCGAAGGCAATGTCAGGGTTGGGAGCAGAGTTTGTTTAAAAAGAGAGGGAGGGGGGGGGAGAGAGAGAGAGAGAGAGAGAGAGAGAGAGCGAGAGAGAGAGAACAAGCACTTTTTAGTATTGCCGCTGGTGGGAGTCCCAACCCGACATTAGAACTTTGGTAATTATACAATGTGGTATGACAATTCTTAAACCTGATTGGCTGACTGGCACCTTTCAGCTGTAGTAAATCCTGGCATTACCAATGGCGAAGGTTCCAGTCAGTTACATCTGCACCCCCTTTTTAAAATCCATCCCCAACAGCAAAAAGGGAAAAACGCCAGAGTGAGTCTTTGTTAAGCACAATGCAAACCTCACTGGTCCACAAAGTTACAAACACTGCCGAGAAAAACACTCAATGCCATGGACAAAAAACAGTGCCAAATAACTACAGCAAAGGGATATGTTTCAGTCATGCTCTCTGTTAAATTAAACTCTGGAGAACCACTCAAACTGACTGTGCCAGCTGCCACAGTGCATCACCAGGAGGCTTAGCTACACAATTATTTTAACACTGCTGAACTGCAGAAAATGTGACCCAACACAGTTTCACAACTACTTTTCTGTAACTGGCTACCCAAACTGTACCAACCTCACCTCTCCGTCAGTCTCCACTCCCACTACACTCCACTCCATTCCCAGTCTGTCTTTTACCTGCTGTCGCCCTGCCATTGTATAAAACCTATAACTCTGCATTAAAAAAAATTTAAATGAACCCCAAAAAAAGCAGAAAAGAAATTCCCCTGAGGCGCACAGTTACTGTGTCCTTCCCATTAAGTTGAACCTGGATGCACACGCTCTCCAACAGCAGCTCATTACCGCTCACACCAGCGACAAGCAATGTCAGTCCCATGCTGTCTCTATAAAAAAAAAAATGAAATAAGTAGTCCACGACTTGCAGCCCTCTCTTTAAGAAAAACAAACAAAAAAACAAACAAATGTAACCCCCCTGCAAATGGGGGTTCCCAAAAGACTTCCAGGAGCTTGCTTGAATGCTCCAAGCCTGAATGGTGTTTGGCATTTAAGCCATTTATCAGTGAGTGTTTTTAGAACCTCTGGTACTGTCTCTTTAAGAGCTGTCTGCTTGCAGACATAATTAGTTTGTATGGGGGACTGTGTGTTTCTTTGATTGAGTACCACTCAAGCTGCTGCCAATTCACTTCATTTTTGCAGTCACTAGGAGTGCAAAGGGAACCTATCTGAAAGATGTAACTGTTTGCCAGAAATTATTTAGAGTAATAATGAAAGTACAGTTTGTCTAACCTGCTTTCTTTGCAGTCAGAACTGTGTCTGCTAGTTCCCCATTCTAGTTTTGAACTGCTGAACTGGACCAATCAGTGTGGGGTAAGCTAGCTCTAAAATGGTGCCTTGGGCAGATCAGAACTTGGACTCATAATCTGAGCCAGCCACAAGAGGATTGTATGGGCAGTGACTCTGGGAGATGTAGTTTAGACTTCAGCACCTTTTGGACCAACAGCAGCAGTCTATTGTGAGTGACAGCCAATCCAGTCAAGAACTGGGAGGAACTCAAAGGAAGTGCCCAGTTTTGTGGTTGGAGTTTCAGTTGAGCTTTGGCAGTGAAGAAGGAAGGAGCCCTGTGCTTTTCAGTGTGCAGTTTTAGTCAAAAACGTGTGTAAGGCCCAGAGTTCCGGTCTGCAGCTTGTTAGGACTGAATCCGTCCTGTGAAAAGAATCAAAGGATCTCTGAAGAGTAGAAACCAGGCTCACCCTGTAGAAGACTGGATGAATTGCTGAAAATTACACTCGGTCTGTCAGGAACTGAATCTGCTGTGTGTTCTCCCGGGGATTGTGCAGTAATTGCGATCGGGATACAGATGCAGCCTGCCTGGTATAGTGCTTTCTTTTATATGGATGTGTGAAGAGGTTTGTGTACCTCAAGTGAGCCCTGCTGACATTGAGGGACCCTGTCTTGTTTGGAGGTCGTGAGTACTAATTCAGGGTCGCTCCCTGTTGAATTGCCACATTAAATCCAAATGGAATTACTGTACTGCTGACTGTTTAATTCTCCTTTTCTCTGTGTGAAAGGGCCCCTACCAGCTGCCACGGTTTGGACTAGCCACTAGGGCTTGGTGCCCAGGGACAGTAACTGATAGGGATAGGCCTGTACACAGAGCCATAAATGAATTATTAAAGTGATAAGCTAATTAACCTGATTTCCCCTGTCCTTGTTATATCCCCTAAATAAATCAAGAGCTGCTTGTTTCAGCAAAGTTATACTGCCTGAGGTATTTGTCTATGTTAAAGTACTGTACTGTGATTGTTGCACTGTATCTCATTTCACAGGAGGTCCCAGTGCCGGAACCAGACCTGGGGTAAGTGTTATACTGTGAAGGTAATTCTGATATATTGTGTGGGCCACTAGTGGGAAGAAAGGGGGGTTGCAGTGTCCCAGAGGGCTGTGACCAAGTTAGTTTAACTATTGCAAACCCTGACCTCTGGGTGGAGGCACCCGCCATTGGATCCAGGCCCCTCAACCTGTTAGTGGCAAATCAGGCAGGGGTAGTAGCCCCTGGGATAGTGCCATCTAGGGGTGACACAAAAAAGCAAGACAGCACTTAACTGTCTATATATAGTGTGAGGCTGTATTAGGATGCATGGGCAGCAACAGCCCTAGCAACCAAGGACTATTTTTCTGGCGGAGTAACAAATCCAATAAAAATATATCAAAATACAAAAAAAATTATTTATTTGTTTTCTACCTCAAAAAAAACTGAAGGGCATTGTATAATCACAATAAACCACTCCAGGGTGTGGGTGATGCTGGGGTTTCCCCATGCCTGGCATGGTTTGGTCACTCAGCCTGTGGCCTCGTGACTGAACCATGCCAGGCATGGGTAAATCACAGCATCACCCACATCCTGTTATGGTTTATTGCTTAACTGTTCCATGGACCATGGGTGGTGCCTACTACACACTGGAATCCCCCCTCCCCACTGAAACATGGCAACTCAGTGTATTGCAGTAATGTTTTTTTATTTAAATAAATGTTGCCCAGGGAGGAGCAACTTTTTTTTTGCTCAGCTGAAGCTGACCACTCAAACGCCACACAGTAGATAGAGGTGGGGAGCAGAACTGCAGCAGCACCATCAGAAAAATGCACTGGCCCGGATGGCAAAGTAAGGCAGCTCCTGCACTAGCTCATGGCAATCTGCACTAGTACCTGGGCTAGTAACTATGCTAAGATCGACCCCTAAATGAATGCTCCACACCGCTGGTCTATCCACATGGTTTTTAATGTGCTCGATGAAGAAGAAGGAGGAGGGCGAAATGCTCTTCAAGTATATTGCCTCTCAGGTATGCTGCATATGTGTTACTCTGCAGTTTCTTTTTTAGCAGGGTTATTTCATTTGGTTTCGTAGTTTTTCAGAAACTATCCTGAAGTTCCTCATTTTTTTTGTTAAAGTTCACTCTTGGGAAAATAGTTCTAGGCAGTCATTAATAATCTATAGGGGATATTAGTGGCTTACAGCCAGAATGTTAAAAAACCATACTGTTTGGGCCCTGTAACAAGGGATAAAGAAATTTGTCCCAATATTTCAGGCTAACCTCATTTTGGTCTAAAACATAATGTGTTTGTGTAACAAATGTTGGCCTATATGCTTGGATTATATAAAACTTGTAAAGCTACAAGTTAAACTGAGCCACAAGTTGTAATATTAAAGTGTCTTTTGATATTTGTACTGACCATATGAGTAATAGAAAACAGGTGTCTGAAGTGTCTGCAAGACAGAAATACAGGAATAGTGTTCAAATTATCCTTTGACTATCTTTAGGGTTTGTTATTAGGACAGACCACAGTGCTTGTATGCACATTCCTAAGTGCAAACCTATTTCTTCCTCCTAGGCCTTAGTAACTGGTAATGACAATTATTACTAGCCTTATATAGTAATATAATTTACACTATCAGTACATTTGTGCTGACTAAAGATTAGCTCATACATATACTAAAAGGAGAATTGCCTTTTAAGTTAATGTTTGTACTTGTTATGAACCAATCATAGAACTCCATAGGAAATGATAATACTGTCTTCCACTATATAAGCAAGCCACTATACGCTGTTAGTTTGAAGAATGAAGAATGAAAAATGTACCACTTGTAATCTCTCGCTGTGATTATTATTATAATCATTAAATTCTTCCGCCATCAGTACCGTCTCCGTTCGTCTCATTTGTAATTGATAATTTAAGTAAATCACACCTTTACAATTGGTGCCGTGACTCAGATCGCTGGTGCTGTATGCTGAGGAAGCTGCCTAACTGCTGGTTCGTTAGTCTGTGAGCCCCAATAAGAAGGTGACGATGCTCGGAGACGTGGTGCTGATGGCTTAAAGCGAGAGAAAATGGTGCACACAGACAGTTTAGCCACTTGTTAATCAGGTGAGGTATGCTTTCCAATTTCTTTAAATAAAAGTAATGCTGAACTCTGTGGGAACTCATGGGGCAGAGTAGGTAAGTGAAGGTGCTGGGACTTGCAAGCCGGACCTCACAAGGGAGCCATAAGACATAGCTAGACAGACCAGGGCACCAGTGCACGGGTGCACCCGGCTGTAAAGGCTAGGCAGGCAAGAAAAAGATAAAGAATGAGTATGGAAACATTGATAGGTTGTTTCTGTGGGAAACACCTAAGGGGGGGGGGAGCATACAAACCATGATCAATAGGCACAGTAGTATTTTAATTAAAAAATAAAAAAAGAGAAACTAGCAAATACTGTACAAAGTCTGTGATAATATAGCCAGGTGGTAATTCGTTAACACATGAGACTTTAAGAAAAAGAAAGCTGTATGAGCACCAAGATGTAGTAATCCAGCTACAGTCAAAAATAGATAGTTTAGAAATGCAAATAAGTCAAGAGCCAAAATCCCTGCAAGAGAAAAACTAATAACTAAAGTTATAGTTAGTAAAGGTACAGGGAGACCTTTGTTTTTTAGATAGGGATAATTCTCTTTTATTAGTTGCAATATAAACTATAACACAGCTTCTGTAGCACGTTTGTAAGATGTAAATGTCTTAAAATCTAAAAACAGGCACTTTACAGTGTGTTAACTCCTGTATAGGAGCAGTTAAAATGTAGGAGTAAAAAGTCAGGTATTGGCAAGTCATACTAACTTAATGCCCAAAGACCTTGCCTCTTCTAATGTTAAAGAGTTTGATTCTAAATACTCTCAGTATGCTGTGGAGTGGACTAGAGCAAAGGCTGACCACTTGTTCTTCTGTGATTGCTACCATAACCAAACAAACCACCCGGAGTTGTTTGGCATGATTAATAATGTTATCAGTAACACTAGCGTTTCTGAAGGACAAAAGATTCTCATTAAAAATGATGTTGGCATACTTTTAAATATGGTATTCAAGTGTTCTTGGATAAAAAATGTTTAATTACATGAAAAGTTGTTTTTATTTTCTGTGCAATGTAACATTAAGATATTTTTAATATCAGTAGTGTTCAAGGCCACTACAAAAATAACTGGGTTTGAGTGACCCTTGCATGCACACTACGTGACCTTTTGACCTTCTTGTGTTGCAGCCAACACAGTCAATCAACATTTAACTGTAAGCAAAACTTTTTTTATAAACTCAGCTGACATTCTGTCATGCTTAGGATGAGGGAACCCAGGGACGCTTGGCTTCTTTTATCCTATGAAAATAATCTTGTATTACAGTAGTTGAGCTGTATCTTCGTCCAGTAGAAGCTCGGGAGGAGGGGGTTAGCTACCCTTCCTTCCTTCCAGTGTAATGTCCACAAAGGTTGCAAGGTACATTACTATCTCCCCATAGGGGTAAATACCAAAAAATGTGTATTTGATTCTTCTTCAAAAACATATGCGTCAAGAATCAGTTAAGCTGGAGTGGGAATTGTGTATGTATTTCCACATATTCATTCTTTTGATTGTCTTTTCAGGTTTCTTAGCCCGTTTACAAGCTATATTTGTTTCGTGTTTAAAATGTATTTTATGCATTATGCTCAATACTGAAATTATTCTATTGCAAAAATGCTTATGTTTTCTAATTGGTTCCACATAAGGACTATTGCATAAATCAAGTCATTATTACCTCTGCAAGTGTAATGTTTTTAGCAAAATTACATCTATTTGTACAACTTTAAATCAACTGAAAAAGGTCTAGTCAGTTTAAACTCTACAATCAAGCTTATTGTTTCTACTTACTATGAAGTTAAGTCTGGGGTAGGGGCAATCCCCTGACTTCAGCAAAAAGATTCTTCTTCAATTGATCTTCAAGCAAGATATCCATTTTCTTCACTGTTTGTTCCATACATGGCTGGTACTTTATGCAGAACTATTACTTTTTTATGGACTGTTAATCTGTGTGCCAGGGTGTAATCAACTACCACAACACAAATGCCATGCCAGTGTGTGTGTGGCTACTCAATGCATAATCTAATGCACCCCTGACTAGTGCAGTGTGTCTGCTAATCAGCCATCCAGCAGCCAGCAATATAAACACTGACCTTTTCTAAATTGGTGTGTGGACATACTTAACAGCTGGTCTAACAGCTGTGCCTCAAAGCTCAAGACTGGATCACAGTGACGCTACACGGACTAAAAATAGACAAATGGGTCTCTTGTTATAAACAGAGCCACACCAAAGGACAATGATGTTTATGTGTTAACTCTGTCCTACTGTTTTTGGGGTAATAATAGTGTTTGTAACTATGGTAGTGTAAGCAACTCATTATGTTTTGTAGTCTCAAATGCCATATACTTAACTGTAACACCAACTGAATGTCCAAATGTGATAACAGGGCCAGAGAGTGGATTTAATCAACACTTATTGATCAAATGCTTGTGAATAATGTGAAGTACAGTAGAGTACATATAAATCTAGATTTTCTCTGGTTAAAATATAAATGTTAACAGTAGTAGTGCAGACACTGGTGTGTCAAAGTTTTATGCCACTATGTTAATTGACATGTTAAATGTCATCATTTGGAGCTGTGATACCTCTACTGTTTCTTAATGTACAGTCATTTTTAAATCAAAAAGATACTCATTTGATACAAATTCATAAGGCACAAGTAGTTGTAAATGAATTGCTCAGTGAGAGTGATAATGAGCATAATTTATAGCTATGCAGGGGGACCCTTAGAGTCCTGTCTTTTAAAGTTTTACTTGTGTTGCAAGTGATCTTAGTATTCTTAGTAATTATAGGCCTGTGTCACTTAAGACTTACTATTAAGTGAAGTACATAGTGAGATGTACATGCTCTGAGGAACTGCATTGTTGCACATATAATAATTAGGCAATATTGGGCCAAGGGGGGCTTGTAACAAGGGATAAAGAAATTTGTCCCAATATTTCAGGCTAACCTCATTTTGGTCTAAAACATAATGTGTTTGTGTAACAAATGTTGGCCTATATGCTTGGATTATATAAAACTTGTAAAGCTACAAGTTAAACTGAGCCACAAGTTGTGATACTAAAGTGTCTTTTGATATTTGTGCTGACCATATGAGTAATAGAAAACAGGTGTCTTAAGTGTCTGCAAGACAGAAATACAGGAATAGTGTTCAAATTATCCTTTGACTATCTTTAGGGTTTATTATTAGGACAGACCAAAGTGCTTGTATGCACATTCCTAAGTGCAAACCTATTTCTTCCTCCTAGGCCTTAGTAACTGGTAATGACAATTATTACTAGCCTTATATAGTAATATAATTTACACTATCTATACATTTGTGCTGACTAAAGATTAGCTCATATATATATACTAAAAGGAGAATTGCCTTTTAAGTTAATGTTTGTACTTGTTATGAACCAATAAAAGAACTCCATAGGAAATGATAATACTGTCTTCACTATATAAGCAAGCCACTATACGCTGTTAGTTTGAAGAATGAAGAATGAAAAATGTACCACTTGTAATCTCTCGCTGTGATTATTATTATAATCATTAAATTCTTCCGCCATCAGTACCGTCTCCGTTCGTCTCATTTGTAATTGATAATTTAAGTAAATCACACCTTTACAGGCCCAGTGGCATGGAGGGCTGAGGCATCAATGCCTTATCTACTGCCATGTCGGCGACCTGTGTCCGCAGTGTGAGCAGTCACCAGGGAGGGAAAGGACAAAGTGTCTGAAGGATATCTCTTCTTTCTTGGGGAAGGAGGAAGTACAGGCTGGCATTCCCCTGACATCTAGCGGAGGCTGGGTGTCAGCACGCCTAGCAAGACAGGAGAGGTGGAGCCGCCAGCTGGCATGCTGTGGGTGGACATGTGCACAGCTCGGACACCGCTGACATTGCATGCTCCTTTTTCTTATCTGTATGGTACTTCCCCCAATGCTGTGTTCAATGGTTGCATCTATAAAGTACTGTTGTGTAGGAAAATACATTAAAAGTTTAATGCAATCTTTATAAATAGCATGGGAGCTCAAAGATCTTTTTGAAAATCATGACCGGAGCTTCCGTTTAACTTGACTGGCTCATTCATATTACAGCTCACCCTTGTTTCTGTATGCCTTATGAAATCCAGCACCAGAAGGATGTCTCTGGGAAAGAAACATTATTTAATGGTTATTAGTGGTGGAAAGGGAGGTGGGGGAACCCTTCTAGAACCTAGTTCTGGAGTTAATTTTGTGAATTTAAATCTCTTACAGAAATAAAGTGGCAACAGACTTCTGCTTTGTAAATGCAGACCCTGTTATCCCTTTTTGTTTCATTTTATTTCTAGTTGAAACCCCACATTTTATAGTGCTTACCTTCTGTAAAGTTTGTTGATATTTCCAGTTGTTACATCACTTCATTCCTTAGTAAAACTGAAATGCATGCTAACAGTGTAGTTGTACCCAAGCTTGATTTGTTTCAAATCCTTGATCTGTTTGTACTGCATACTTCCTGAACATTAGGAACACCCCCCAAAATGTGCAGCCACTACCCAGTGACACCAGCAGTCAGGTTATGATTAGCCAGGAGTCTGAGTCAGAGAGGGCTCAAGGAATAGTCTATATACCCTCATCTCCCTCTCTCCCAGCCTAGCACAATGGTGTTTTTTTCCCCCAGTCTAGATGAGAAGGGGGAAGGGAGTATGGTTACTTGGTATTACTTGGTTTAAGGGATAAAAGAATGCCAAGGCCCATCGAGGATGTCCCCCACATTATGTGGGTCTTTATGAACTTAATGTAAGTTCTCCGTTATCCAGATGTCCAAATTATGTTTAAAAGAGTTTAGGTTACATGCATCCACCAGTTCATGTGACAAGATGTTCCATAGTCTTGGTGCTCTTAAGGAGAAAAAAATTCCCCTTCTGTTGGTTTTAAAGGAATTGGTCCTTTAACTGCTTATTATGCAGTCTAGGGACTATCTGTCTGGTTGAATAATCAAGTCCACAGTGACTCATAAGGGTGGGTGTTTGAAGTAACTTGTATGTCATTAGCAAGTCACCTCTTTTCCTCCTACTCTCCAGTGAATGCAGTCCAGTGAGTTTTAGTCTTGTTGGGTAATCTAAATGTGAAAGTCTTGGTACTATTATGGTTAATGCTTACTGTATTGTTGCGAGGGCAGTGTTGGAATTAACATGGCCAGTGGGGAGTCATTTCAAATTTACGGAAGAGGGGGGTGTGGGGACAGGCCTAATAACTCTGTCTTTGGCCCTGTAACTCACATGAGTGGCCAGCCCAGCATGATCCTTCCCCACAGTGGCCATTTTTCCCTATTATTCTTCCTCCCCCGAGAGTGTAGAGTGTGATACTGGGTACTGGAGTCTACATGCTCTCCTCCCCTATGTGCCTGTTTTCCTCTACCACCACCTGTGGGCACATACTATAGGTGGAGGTAATGTAGAAAAGAGGCACAATCCGCCTTCCACTTTGGAATACCCATTCCTCAACCCCTGGTCCGCCCTCCAATATCCCATTTGGATCACTGGCTTGTGTGCAGTAAAGCTGGCCCTGCACCAGTGGGCCATTATTTACTTGTGAATATTAGAGCAGTTCAGTAAACCACAGTACAAGCAAAACTATAACTGAATTGTGAAAAGTAGCAACACAAAGTCAGCTAGCTCCCCATCACAAGCAGTCAAGCCCCCCCTGTACATGTCCTGTATATCAGGTGTTGGGGAGGGGGGTTTCTCTGAACAGTGGCTTGGCCTGTTCTTTCACCTTTGTGGTTGTTTAACCACCATGGTTGGCACCATACAGTTTTGCTTAAAGTTGAGCCAGTCCAAATTAATTCATGGGCATCTGCATATGCTTCCCATGATGCTTTGCATTATTGGGATATGTACAATTTGTGTTTTCTTTAAAATTTTGCTGTATGGCCAATATCCTCCAGGATATCCCATGCCCCAGTGCCTTTGCTCTGGGGTTCTTTTGTAGTTTAACAGCTTCTGCTTTCGCTGGTAGTTTAATGTGAAGTTCAGCAAAAATACAGGCTGTTTTAAAAGCTCGTGAATTGATGTTTGGGGATGATAGGTTGTTGGCTGTGAGGTGCTCAGGCTACACACTATGTGTGTGCAATTCCTGACCAGTGCATTCCCCAATGGTCGAGTAGTTCGAAAAAATTACTCACCTTAGTAATTGTGTTTCTTCTAATGGAGTCTTGCTGTATTCTGACATATGCAGTGATCCCCAACCTTTAAACTGCACCGGAGAACAGAGTTAACTTTCTATGCAGAGCATAGAATGCTGAGCTCGAGCTCAGTTGGGGTTTCTGTCTGGAGTGTTTCAAACTCAAACCGTCAGATTCTTACAAGTCCAACTAACTAAAAGTTCTATGTGGAAATTGTAAAATTCCTACTAGCCAACTGGCAATAAAAAGTTTTGGATTCCCAAAGGAAGACACAAGTCAGGAAACCCAAAAACCAAAAACCAATCTAATATGAATAACAATAATAAATCAACACCCAAACAAAAAAAAAGGAGGAGGGTGTAAACAAGGAGCACCCCTGGGGTGCAACACTGCACCTGCCCACCCACTTCCCAAAAACAGGTTCTCAGAGGGGAGGCAAGGAGGGAGGTCAGAATACAGCAAGACTCCATTAGAAGAAACACAGTTATTAAGATGAGTAATTTTTTCTTCAAACAACATGAAGTCTTGCTGTATTCTGACATATGCAGACTACCAAGCAGTACCTCCATGGAGAAGGGACAGAACCTACTTTGGGAATAGGCTCTGAAGTACTGCTGTGCCAAACCGAGCATCACTCCTAGCCTGGATATCCAGAGAGTAATGCTTGGTAAAGGTATGGACTGTTTTCAGGTGGCTGTGACAGATTTCTAAGTGGAATATCCTGGCAGCAGCCAGGGAAGTAGCTGTACCTCTTGTGGAGTGAGCCCTCAGGCCTGAGGGAGGAATCTTTCCTAGTTTTTCATAGCAGAATTGTATACAAGATACAATCCACCTGGCAATAGTTCTCTTAGTGGCAGGTTTGCCCTTTCCCACTTCTCCATAAGTGAGGAACAACTGGAGGGAGTCAAACCTGTGACCCTTGGTATGCTCTATGTAGTAGCTGAGGGCCCTTTTATCATCTAAACTGTGTAGCCTCCTCTCTCCTGAGGAGGAATGATCAGTGAAGAAAACAGGGAGAGACATAGACTGGTGCAGCTGAAAATCTGAAACCACTTTGGGCAAGAACCTTCTATTGGTTCTAAGGACCACTTTATCCCTATGAAAGGAGATAAGCTCAGGTTCCACTGACAGGGCTTGCAATTCACTGATACACCTGGCAGAGGTAATGGTTACCAAGAACACAGTTTTCCAAGTCAAGTACTTAAGTTCTGCTGAGGACATGGGTTCAAAGGGAGGTTGCATGAGTTGAGCAATGCAAATGTTCAAATCCCAGGCAGGGGCAGGGTCTCTGAAGGGAGGATTGGTATGGAGCAATCCCTTAAAAAATTTACAGAATACAGGGTGAGATGCTAGTGAGGAAGACTTTCCCACTCATAGAAAAGCTGAAACAGCTGACAAGTGTACCTTGAGGGTAGCTGATCTGAGGCCTAGGCCATTAAGATTGACCATATAATCCAGGACTGTAGGCAACTCAGCAGTATCAGGAGAAATATGCTTCTTGGAACACCAAATGCTGAACCTCTTCCATTTGGAGCTGTAAGTCTTTCTGGTGGAGGGCTTTTGAGAAGCTTTGAGAATATCCAGAACCCCCTGAGACAACTGCAGATCTGCAAACTCTAACTCTTCAAGAGCCATGCCTTGAGATTGAAAGACTGAAGATTGGGGTACCAAATCCTTCCCTGAGAGGAGGTTAACAGGTTGTAATTCATGGGAAGAGACAGGGGGAGGTGAACTGCTAGGGACAGCAACAGAGGGTACCAAGGCTGTCTGGCCCAATCTGGAGCAATCAGAATGACTTTGCAAGGTTGTGACTTTATCTTGACTAAAACTTTGAACAAAAGGGGGAAGGGGGGAAAGGCATACAGGAATTTCCCTTCCCAGTTCAGTACCAGAGCATCAAGGGGGACTGAGCTTGAGACTGGGGGTCTGCAACAAAAAAGTGGAAGTTAGTGATTGTCTGGGGCTGCAAAAAGATCTATCTCTGGAGTGCCCCACCTTGAAAAAATCACCTTTAGTACCAGAGGGTCCAGGGTCCATTGGTGATGGCCCTGCAAAATCCTGCTCAGTGCATCTGCAAGCACATTCTCTTTTCCTGGAAGGTGAACTGCTATCAGGGAGGTTTGCAGGGAGTAAGCCAGGGACCACAGCTTCATGGCTTCTGTGCACAAGGCCATAGACCAAGTGCCTCCTTGCTTGTTGTTGTACCACATGGTGGTGGTGTTGTCTGTTCTGACTTGAACCACCTTGTTCTGTACTGACTGAGAGAAGGTTTGCAGGGCCAGAAAAACTGCCCTGAGTTCCAGGAGATTGATATGGAGAAGAGATTCCTTAGGGGACTACACTCCTTGAGCAGTGAGGGCCCCCAGATGGGCCCCCCATCCCAGAAGGGAAGCATCCATGGTAAGAACCACTGAATGAGACTGAGTGGAGAATGGGACCCCTTGTCTTAAGTTGTCCTGATCCTGCCACCATTGAAGGGCTTGGATCAGGGTCCGAGTCACTGGAATCAGTTTGGTGAGGGAATCCTTCCACTGGGACCAAAAAGTTCTCAGATTGAACTGAATGTCCCTCATCTGGAATCTTGCCCCTTGGACCACTGCTGTAGAGGCTGCCATGTGGCCCAAGAGTTGGAGAAAATGCCTTGCTGGTCGAGACACCTGAAGGCAGAAGGAAGAAGCCAGTTCTGTAAGAACTCTTGCCCTTTCCAGAGGAAGAAAGGCTCTTGCTTTAACAGTATCCAGCTCTGCTCCTATAAAGGTCAGAAGCTGTACTGGCTCGAGAACTGACTTGGGAAGGTTGAGAAGAAATCCTAGAGACATGAGCACCTGCTGGGTCATTTGCAGGTCTGACCTGACTTGGTCTGGGGACTGCCCCACTATGAGCCAGTTGTCCAGGTATGGAAAGATGGAAATCTTTTTTCTTCTTAGGAAAGCACCCACTACTCCAGGCACTTTGTGAAAACCCTTGGGGCTGATGTTAGGTCAAAGTGCATTGCTTTGAACTGATAGTGGCCTGAGAGCAACTCGAACCTGAGGTACTTTCTGTGGGAGCACCTGATGGGAATGTGAAAATAGGCATCTTTGAGGTCCAGGGAGGCTAGCCAGTCCCCTGGCCTTAGAGAGGGAAGACTTATTCCCAGAGTTACCATCTTGAACTTTGGTTTTAAAAGATGTTTGTTCAGATATCTTACTGTAGGTCTAGGATGGGTCACCACTCCCCTGTCTTTTTTGGGGTAAGGAAGTACCTGGAGTACAGACCTTTGCCCCAGAGTAGGGTAGGAACTCTCTCTATGGTATCTAAGGCTAGAAGAGATGAAACCTCTGCCTCTAGGGCAAGGGTTTCTGAGAGACCTGCAGGTGGGAAGGATCTGGTTCTCATCTTTGGAAATTTTTTGAAGCTGAGAATCAGTCCCTGGCTTACTACTTCCAGGACCCATTTGTCTGAGGTAATAGACATTCAGTCTTGGACAAAGTAAGCCAGACTGTTTCCCTACTGGAATAGGAGAGTCGACCCGGGCAGACCCATCAGGGTGTCTGCTTGGCAGGGGCCTTAGGCTGAGGAGTGGATGCAGCCCTGCTCATCCCTCTTCTGCCTCTCCCTCTGAAGAACCCCCTCTGAGAAAAGGGAGAAGAGGCCTGTGCTTGTAAAAAGGCCTGCCCCTGCCCCTAGACTGCTGCCTCCGAGGAGTTGCTTGCCTTTCTTTGGCCTGAGCACTCCTATAAGTGGTCCTGTACTCATCCATTTCCTTCATGTAATTCTCTGTCTGCTCCCCAATCAAAGAATTACCTACTACAGGGAAATCCATGGCCTTAGCCTGGGTATCCTGTGAGAGGCTAGTACATCTGAGCCAAGCCATTCTCCGAAGAGCCACAGATGTAGCCATGACTCTTGATGACACATCATTCGAGTCAACAGCAGCGTGAAACTGTACTTTGATGCCTCAATCGCATCTGCAGCCACCTCCTCCAGCTCCTTGGCCAGCTGGGGGGATGCCTGTTTAGCCAGTGCCAGAACAGTGTCCCACCTGGACTTCTGGTATCTGGCTGTGTAGGCCATATAATTTGCCTACCTGAGTCCCAAGGAAGATGCCATGTACTGTTTCATTGCCATGGCATCAATCTTCCTGGAGTCCTTGTCTGGGGGGTGTGAAGCCAAGGGAATATTTGCCTTGTCACAGGCAGCAGCCTGCACTACCCCAACATGGCTGCATTGCTGGTATAAGAACTCTGTGTCTGGGCCTGAAAGTGTATATCTCTTGTCCATTCTTCTATCCACAGGAGGTATAGTGTTAGGAGACTTTAGAATTTTTTGTGGCTGCTTCCCAAAGGATTTGTGGAGGGGAATAGACAGTCTCCTGGACTCTGGGATGTCCATCATTTCTACATAATCAGGCTCCTCCTGATCCTCCAATGCCTCCTCCATAGGAAGCTGGAGGGTTTCAGCCACCTTTCTGTAGAACATAAAGTGAGAAGGGGACTCAGAAAGCCTAGGAGGGGAAACACCTGAAGGTCTGTCTGGGGAGATGCCCAGTTCCACAGGTACATCCAGACCCTCACTTTCACCATCATCATCCTCAAATTCCCCTTCCTCTTCAAACTCAGGTTCATAAAAATCTTCAAGGGTATAATCTTGAACCGGGGGAACCAACCGAACCGAACCCCTGCCAGAAGGTGCCGGATCGGTTGGAACCGGGCGAAGCAATTACACAATCCGAATCGCTCTGGCTATCTCTTCGGCGGTCGGAACATGAACCTCTGGATCCGAACTGGACGATTTTTCTTTGCATTTTCTTTTTGTCAGAACCGATCCCTCAGAATCAGCTCTCCTTTTGCCCAAAGAAGTATCGCCCTGGTCAGAGGGCACTCCTTCTGGTTCGGTCGGAACCGAACCGGGCTGGCCATCTGGGTCAGCGGACTTCTCGGCCTCCTTTTCCCTCAGTCTACCTAATCTCTTCTCAAGGGTAGACTTGGGAAAATGTTTTACATATTTGGCAGTCTGAATCGAGGTGGTCAAACCCCAGACAATAAACACAGGTGGTGTGGGGATTGGATTTAGCAAAGACCTCCCCACACTCACTGCAGTGTTAAAACCCAGTGGGCCCCGTTTTATTTCTTGGGTTTGTCAGACATGGCCAACCCAACCAACTTACCCCTTTTATGGCAACCCCCAGGCAAGACAACCTTATCGGTTCCTAACCGTGTCACGGGTATTGGAAAAAAAAATGTAGTAAAGCATGTTTTTTTTAGAACCGATAAGAACTGGTAACCACACACTAAACAAAACACAAGATTTCACTATCAAATGGTCGGTTCAGCCGAACCGACCTGCACTTTTACAAGTGCCACACAGAAAAACAAAACAATTCCTATCTAGTACTCACGGCACCACATACAGAGACTGAACCGACTATGTGGATAACTTTTTCGGTTTAAAAAACGATGAAAACTGAGACTTTAACCAACTTTCGAACCGAGCTGAAGGAGAAATCTCTGGAGCGACTGTTCAGTGAGGTGGAGTAAAGAATCTGATGGTTTGAGTTTAAACACTCCAGACAGAGACCCCAACCGAGCTCGAGGCTCAGCATTCTATGCTCTGCATAGAAAGTTAACTCTTTGTTTTCCGGGGCAGTTTAAAGGTTGGTGATCACTGCATATGTCAGAATACAGCAAGACTTCATGTTGTTTGAAAGGCAGCCATAGGGATGACCCCCCCCTTCCCGTAGCACCCAATCCCACTGTTCCCAAAAGCCATGGTCAGTAAAACAGAAAACAAACTTCCCTCCATCCCATAGCACCCATCCCCCCCATGCCAGTGAGACTAAAACTTGCAAAATTTGAGACAGCTACTGACACAAACCCTCCTCTCACCATGTCAGTTGGCTACTATCTAAATGAACCAGCCCATGCTGGGTAAGTAAGCAATAACCCACAACAGGGTGTGTGGTTATTGGGGATTAATCAACGTCCTTAATCCTTTTTAAGACTTTCAACATCGAAATGTGAGCGTTATTGCTATTGCAGGATTCTATGGGATACGACTTGTGTTTCATAATAATTTATTGAATTAAATTCGTATATTGAGATTGTTGAGTTGTTTGTTTGGATATTCTTATATATATTATTGTTTATTGAAATGTGCTGGGAAGGCATTAAGATGGTCAGAAGCTATTCTCCCACTTTGCTTCGTGACCTCCGTCCTTTTCACTGTTCCCCTTTGGCGCCTGAAGTTAATAACAAATGTCGTTCATTGGGGATAGTGAGAAGGCATTTGAGGGGTGTATGGTCTGGGCAAAGTGGGAGAATGGAAAGGGGTCGATCGATTGAGGTAGTGGGGACTAGGAGATGCCCTGGGGTGAAATATGTTCAGAGGAGGGGTTTTCCCTGCCTGATTCCCATACCCAAGGGCTCCACAAATTGCGGACTGGTACTGCGCTCCTCCTCGAAAACCCATTCAACCAGGGTGGTGTTATGTAATGCCAGGTCAATTGAAAACAAGACCGCTATTATAGCAGATCTTGTTGTAACATCTGACCTGGCATGCATCACTGAGACCTGGTTGGATGAGAACGCAGGCCCTATTTTGGCTTCTGCTGCTCCATCCGGGTTCTTGGTGATACACCGCCCGAGGTTGGATCATAGGGGCCGGGGTGTAGCCATATTTTTAGAACGGAGTTGGGTCTTGTGGATGTACCAGTGGGCATCACTAGATCCTTTGAGTGTATCCTGGGAGCAGGTACAGGGTTCAGGATTCTCCTCATCTACCGACCACCCGGTGATGGTGGAGAATTCCTGAAGGAGTTTACGGACTTGATCATCAACGTAGCGCTGGAGCCGCCCAGGTGATTAATACTGGGTGACTTCAACGCTTGGGTAGACGATGAACTCTCGCCTTTTGGGGAAAATCTCCTCCAACTTATGACAATGTTGAGCCTTACACAGGTGGTTACCTCTGCTACCCATGTAGGGGGTCGCTCACTTGACCTAGTGTTCTTACTGGAGTTGGAGGTCGCACATTTGGGGATGGAACCAAATGTGTGGACAGACCATCATACCATAAGATTTAGCTTTGGGGCACCCCTAAATAGGCCTGCTCCTACGGAGATGGTACAATATCGCCCTTTAAGGGGAGTTACCCCAGAAGGCCTTTCAGCGGTTTTGGACCTATGGGGTATTTCGAGTGAGTGCATGGATCCAGGGGATCTCGTACTTGCCTATAATAAGGCTATGGGCGATGCCCTGGATCAAATTGCACCTGTTTGTGTTCATTCACTCACTCAGCGCCCAAGATCTTCATGGTTTGACGGTTCTTTGAAGGAACTGAGGAGAGTAGGACGAAGGTTAGAGAGACAGCTTGGCGAAAGTCCGGCCTGGATGCTGACAGACTTAGATTGATGGACCATTTTAGAGTCTATCAATCAGCAATTTCCCGTAAGAAGGCAGAATTCCTATCCAGGGAGATTGCTGCTGCACAGAATCGACCAGCCAAACTCTTTCAGACTGTTGACAGATTGTGCAATCCACTCTGTCTGCAGTCTGGAAGAGATTTTTCACAGATGAAGTGTGATGAGCTTGCTCGATTCTTCACAGATAAGATTGCCAGCATCAGATCGGGCATCCATCCTGCTCTCTCTCTAGGGAGTTGTGGTGGTTAGCGAGAGAAAGCAATTCCTTGTGTCTCCTGGTCTGACTTCAGTAGGCTGGCATTCACGGATGTTATGAGGATTATTCAAACTGTATGACCAACCAGCTGTAGTTTGGATCTGGGCCCTACACCGTTGTTATTAAGTTGTGTAGCTATTATCTGCCTGATCCTTGCTGAAATTGTCTGGAAATCTTTGGAGCAAGGGGTTTTCCCTGCTCCCTTAAAGGAGGTGGTCGTTCGACCACTCCTTAAAAAAACTTCACTGAATCCAGACATCCCAGTTAACTACAGACCTATCTCTAACCTGCCCTTTGTGAGTAAGGTTATTGAAAAGGTGGTTGCGATACAGCTGGATGACCGTCTTATGAACCACAACATCTATGAAGCTCTCCAGCCGGGGATTAGGAAAAGACATAGCACTGAGACTGCCCTTGTCCGGGTTTTAAATGATCTCCTAATTGCGAGAGATCGAAAGGCTCGTGCTATTCTAGTCCTTCTTGATCTCTCTGCAGCATTTGATACTGTGGATCATGGTGTGCTGTTGGAGTGCTTGCGCTTTCTTTGTGGACTGTCTGGTACAGTTCTACATTGGTTTCAATCTTTCCTCACGGGGCAGACTCAGAGGATTACTACGGGGATTTATTCCTCTGATACATCTCTCTGTCCTGTGGGGCACCACAGGGCTCCATCTTAGTGCCCATGCTATTCGCAGTCTATATGCTGCCATTAGGAGATATCACTAGGTGTTACAGTCTGGGTTTTCACTGCTATGCTGATGATACCCAGCTGTATTTGTCCTTTACTCCCGGTCAGGATGATGCAGTCCCTCTGTGTAACAGCTGTCTAGCCGAAAATAATGACTGCATGAGCGCCAGCTGGCTGAGGTTAAACCCAGATAAGACCGAGGTGTTGGTTGTGGACCCAGGTCGCCTTGAGGCAGGTCATAGGGCTGAAGTACCATCAGGCCTCTGGCTTGGTGGTGCCCAGCTCCTGACCTCAGGCCAGGTGCATAACCTGAGCGTTATTGTTGACAGCGGTTTGACTCTGAAATCACAGGTGTCAGCCGTTGTTAAGTTCTCTTTTTTTACATCTGAGGAATATCGCCCAGGTGAAACACCTGGTTCCTCCAGCTGACCTTCCTACTCTAGTGCACGCCTTTGTGACCACTCGCCTTGATTACTGCAATTCCCTTTACCTGGGGCTAGCGGGGGTTGAAATTTGTCGCCTGCAGCTAGTGCAGAACGCAGCAGTCAGGCTTTTGACTGGAACATCTAGGCATAGTCATATTACGCCTGTTCTGCGCTGGTTGCACTGGCTGCTGGTACAATGGCGAATCACCTTCAAGGTCGGGTTATTGACCTATAAAGCCCTACATGAACAGGGACCGCAGTATCTGAAAGATCTCCTAACTCCCTACTGCCCCTCTCGCTCACTCCGATCCACCGACGAGGGATTGCTAGAGATTCCCAGGGTTCATTTGAAAACATCTGGAGCTCGTGCATTTTCATACGCAGCTCCTGCCCTGTGGAATTCTCTACCTCATCAGATACGAAGCTGTCTGACCATCGAGAGTTTTAAAACAGAGTTGAAAACTTTTTTATTTGTAAAAGCTTATGGACTATGATTTTACACTGTTAATACTGTATTTGTTTTGTTTATTGTTATTGTAAAGTGCTTTGATCTTTGGAAAAGTGTTTAAAATACATTTTTACTTACTTACTTACCCTGGGTGGGTTGTGAGGCACGAGGCCACAGGCTGAGTGTCCTCACAGCACATGGGGTGTTGATAATCCCCAATAACCGCACACCCTGGAGTGGGTCATTGCGCTTATAACATGGGCCACCGTGGAATAACAGGAACAAAATGTGGGAACTATTTAGTGTTCTTACACTATTTCTGGTTGCAGTACTACACTTTTCTGTGTTCTGCCACAGCAAAAATAGTTCTACAAACAGAAGTTTGTGGTAAACAGGCCTACAACATACAATCAAGGAGCAGCCTGATCTTTTTGTTATGGTGTCAAAACTACAGTGTGTATTGCTGCCATGCCTTCACCCAAACTGCCTCTCCCTGGACTTACTTATCCCGATGTGCTGCTTACCAATTAGTAGACAGAGACAGAGATGTAGTAACACAGCTGCAGCAAGAGTGGAGATGTGCTGCATGAGCTGCAGAGGGAGGGGAGAGATAGACACACACAGAGAACTGCTACTGCAGCATGGTACCTCCCTGTTAGCTGCTCTGAGCTGGTCTGAAGATAGACAGAAACACACACTAATGCAGATCACACACAACCAAAGAAAGAACATTGTAGCCAGTTTGTGAGCCTCCCTCACTCTGAATGAAACTTCGCTGTCTCTCTGTCTATCTCTCCAAGATGGGATAGGGACCGACCAGATACGCTGAGTAGTCCACTACTTTCTTGCTTCTAATTACTCTGACCAGGTTATACACCCAGCAACTTATCTGGAATGGATATCATTAACTGCAGATACTGCGGAACACTTTTCAGAAGGACAGTCTTACAGGATTTAGGACACTGTCCTACATGCTGGGCCATTGGAGATCTTAGGGCTCAGCTCCGGGCAGCATGGGCAGAGATTGCGCGCCTCAAATTTCATATTCAAGAGGAAATACACTATAAGAACCACCTGCCATTTCCCCAACATCCAACAGAAGAACCTCGACCGCAGAGGGTAGTTGGTCCAGGAGGTTGGCAGGTGGTTAGGAGGGGCAAATCGGGTGCTCCATCACTCTGTGCTCTCCAACATATTACCTCCAAAAAACATATAAACACTACAAACATGTATCTGCCTCTGTCTCCAAAATCAAACATAAGGGGCAGAGGACACTGCAGAGCAGGACACTGCAGCACAGGAGCTAGCACAACAAAACTCACCCAAATCAAGAACCAAAACAAAAAAAGTGAAAAGGAAATCCAAAAAACTTCTGATCATAGGAGATTCCATGATTCGGGGAGTTGATACCCATCTCCAGCCAGGAGTAATGGTCAGATGTCTCCCAGGTACGTCAGCTTGGAGAGACACTGACCGCATTGCAAAAATTGTTCACAAAGCAGGAGAAAACATTGATGTCCTGGTACACATAGGGACTAATGATCTCACCAGCCAGTCAGTTGTGGAGACCAAGGAACACCTGACCAGGCTGGGTGACAAACGATCATCCATTTCATCCGGCATCTCCTTCTCTGAGATCCTGCCAGTCTGAAAGAGGGGGGCAGATGGACAGAAGGTCAGAGAAGGGGAGATAGGGGAGCTAAACATGTGGCTCAAGGGCTGGTGCCAGGAAAAATGGCACAGATTTGTAGGGAACTGGCAACAGTTCTGGGAGCAAAAGTTCTTTAAATTTGATGGACTGCATTTGACTAAGGAGGGAGTCAGTGCATTGGGGCAGAAGTTTCATGTCTTTGCAGAATATTTAAACTAGCAAACAGGGAGAGGGGTGCAGCACCCCATACGTCAAATGGGAAGAATACCCCCCCCCAGCTAGTGGTCAAACAGGGATTCAGCATGTTTGCAGTTCATTTGCATCACCAGGTAAGAAAAAAGGTCCATCTTCCCATACGACGCACAGGGGAAATGCCAAACCTCACCCAACAACTAACACACCGAAATCTGGCCAATGGAAAATCATGTACAAATGCTCACAGCCTGGAAATAAGATCCAGACCTGCAGACAATAATGTCAGAGCTAAACTGAACATAGTAGCAATTAGTGAGATGTGGTTTACCAGTAACCACACTTGGGAGACTTCAGTACCTGGCTATGTACTGTTCAGAAGAGACCGAGGTGCAAAAAGGGGGGTGGAGTGGCCCTGTATGTCAATGAAAATATCAAAGCTACAGAAATTCAGAATACACATAAGGAGCCAGAAGAACTGTGAGACACCCTGGAAACAGGAAATGGGACAGCCATAAGAACTGGGGTTGTCTACAGGCCCCCAGAACAGGGGGAGGACATAGACACATTACTGTTAGAAGATATACAAAACATAACAGCTAAAGGGGAGGTTCTGATAATGGGAGACTTTAACATGCTGGATACAGATTGGTAAATACCAGCAGGAACATCTGCCAGAACTAGACACATGGTGGATTCCCTGCAGGGGAGGGCCTCAAACAACTGGTACAACAACCCACAAGAGACAGGGCTATCCTAGATCTAGTATTGACTAACAGGGAAGGGATCACAGATTTCCAGGTAGAAGGTCACCTGCGGGCCAGTGACCATCACATGGTATGGTTCAATTTGGCCACATCTAAATCATCCAATTCCAAGGCAAAAATATAGGACTTCAGAGGAGCTGACTTTGATAAGATGGCCAACAGAGTTAAGCTAGCCCTGGCAAAAAGAAACACAGGTGATGGGGCACATGCAAAGTGGGCAAGCATTAAGGATGCAATACTTGAAGCAACATCCCATTGTGTTAGACAGAAAAGGAAGTGCAAAAGAAGAAGGAAACCACTTTGGTTCTCATATACAGTAGCAGAAAAGGTCAGAGCCAAAAGGCTGGCCTTCAGGAAATATAAGGGAACACAGCGGGATGAAGATAGGGAGGCATACCAAACTGCCCTAAGGGAAGCAGGGAAGGCACTAAGGCAGGCAAAGTCCCAAACTGAGGCAACACTAGCACGAACAGTAAAATAAGGTGACTAAACTTTCTATAGATACATTAGTGAAAGGAGAAAGTCCAGAGGGGGTATTGCTAAGCTCAAAGGAGAAAAGGGGGCATGTGAGGAGGAGGACCCTGTAAAAGCATCTATCCTAAATAGATAATTTTGCTCAGTATTTACTGAAGAGAAGGTTGGGCAGGGCCCCCAGCTCAGCACCATGGACACAAGGGGGAGGGAGGTGAGCACTACTCCCTTCACAAAAGAAAGGGTCCTACAAGAGCTCGCTAAGCTCAGGGTGGACAAGGCAATGGGACCTGAAGGCATACATCCCAGGGTACTTAAGGAGCTAAGGGTGGAACTAACAGAGCCATTAGCAGAACTGTTTAGTGAGTCTCTGAGCACAGGAGAGGTCCTAGAAGACTGGAGAAGGGCTCATGTGATCCCACTCCTCAAGAGTGGTAGCAGGGAGGAGGCAGGGAACTACAGACCAGTCAGTCTTACCTCAGTAGCGGGCAAGATTATGGAGGCACTCCTTAAGGAAAGGATAGTGCAACACCTGGAATCCATAGAGGCACATGATCCAAGACAGCATGGGTTTACAAAAGGAAGGTCCTGTCAAACTAATGTCATAGATTTATTTGACTGGGTAACCAGAGTGGTGGACCAAGGGGGAGCAGTTGATGTCGTCTACCTTGACTTCAGCAAAGCTTTTGACACTGTTCCACATAGAAGATTGATAAATAAGCTGGGTAGTCTTGGGGTGGGTCAGAAGTTGGTCAACTGGGTGGCAAACTGGCTGACGGGCAGAAAGAAAAAAAATTACTCACCTTAGTAATGTTGGTTCTTCTAATGGAGTCTTGCTATATTATGACATATGCAGTGAGTCCCAACTTTTGAACAGCTCCGGAGGTGAAAGAGTTAACTATCCATGCCAGGCATGGAACTTTGAGCAAGAGCTCAGTTAAAAACTCTGTCTGTTGTTCTTCAAACTCAAACTGTCAGATCTTTAGGAGCAAAACTCACTAAGGTTCTGTGTGGAAGCCGTAAACCTGCACTAGCCAACTGGCTACTAAATATAAGTACACATTTTTTGGTCCCAAAACAAAGACTCAAGTCAGGGGATCCAAAAAATGAAAAACCCAACACCCAAACACCCCAAAAAGGAGGGGTGAAAAAACAAAATGGGCATCTACTAAGTGCCAACACTGCACTGCCCACCCACATCCCAAAAGCAGAGGTTCTGAGAGGGGCAGGCAGGGGGGAGGTCATAATATAGCAAGACTCCATTAGAAGAAACAACATTACTAAGGTGAGTAATTTTTTCTTCAAACAACATGAAGTCTTGCTATATTATGACATATGCAGACTACACAGCAGTACCTCCATGGAGGAGGGACAGAACCTACTTAGGAAATAGGCTCTGAAGCACAGATGTGCCAAACCGAGCATCATTCCTAGCCTGAATGTCCAGGGAGTAATGCTCGGTAAAAGCGTAAACTGTTTTCCAGGTAGCTGCTTGACATATCTTTAGGATAGGGATGTCCCTGGCAGCAGCCAGAGACGCAGCTGTACCTCTGGTAGAGTGAGCCCTCAGGCCTGAGGGAGGAACCTTACCCAGTTTTTCATAGCAAAATTGGATACAAGAGACAATCCACCTGGCAATGGATCTTTAGTGGCAGGTTTCCTTTACTAACCTCACCATAAGTGAGGAACAGTTGGAGAGTCAAACCTGTGACCTTGGTGCACGTCTATGTAGTAACTAAGGGCGCTTTTGACATCTAAACTGTGCAATCTCCTCCCGCCAGAGGAGGAATGGTCAGTGAAGTGCACAGGAGAGACACAGATTGATTAAGGTGGAAGTCTGAAACCACCTTAGGCAAAAACTTTCTGTTAGTCCTGAGGACCACCTTATCTCTATGAAAGGAGATAAAATCAGGCTCCACTGACATAGCTTGTAGTTCACTTATGCGCCTGGCAGAAGTGATGGCTACCAAAAACACAGTTTTCCAAGTCAAGTACTTAAGCTCTGCTGAAGACAAGGGCTCAAAAGGGGGTTGCATAAGCTGGACAATGCAAATATTAAGATCCCAGGCAGGAGCAGGGTCCCTGAATGGAGGGTTGGTGTGAAGCAACCCCTTGAAAAACCTGGAGAATACAGGATGAGCTGAAAGAGAAGAGAAGAGGGTTTACCTGGGTAAAGAATTGGCTGGAGAACAGGACACAGAGAGTAATAGTAAATGGAGTCCACTCTGAAAAAAGGGGGGTTAGCAGTGGGGTACCGCAAGGTTCAGTATTAGGACCGGTCCTCTTCAATGTCTTTATAAGCGACATTGCAGAGGGACTGGAAGGAAAAGTATGTCTCTTTGCAGATGACACAAAGATCCGCAACAGAGTTGATGCACAAGGTGGGGTGGAAAGGATGAGAAGGGACTTGGCAAGGTTAGAGGAATGGTCAAATGTATGGCAGCTTAGATTCAATACTAAGAAGTGCAAGGTAATGCACCTGGGAAACAAAAACCCAGGGGAAGAGTACACAATGGGGGGTGAGATACTAACAACAACAAAAATGGAAAGGGACCTGGGGGTAGTCATATCAGATGACCTAAAGGTGGGCAAGCAATGTGAGAGGGCAGCAAGGAGGGCTGGGGGGATACTGGGATGCATAGGGAGAGGCATCACCAGTAGAAAACAGGAAGTTATTATCCCTCTGTACAGACAGCTGGTGACTCCACATCTGGAGTACTGCGTGCAGTTCTGGAGACCCAATCTCCGCAAAGACCTAGACAGGATGGAAGCTATCCAGAGGAGGGCAACTAAAATGGTGCAGAGTCTGCACCGGAAGACATATGAAGAGAGACTTAAGGAGCTTAATATGTATAGCCTCGAGGAATGGAGGGAGAGGGGGGACATGATAGAAACTTTCAAGTACCTCAAGAGAATCAACAAAGTCCAAGAGGGTAGCATCTTTCAAAAAAGAGTGTGCAAGAACAAGGGGCACAATTTGAAGATAGAAGGGCGGCTCAGAGGTAATTTAAGGAAGTATTTTTCAGAGAGGGTTGTGGATGTATGGAACAGCCTTCCAGAGGAGGTTGTGGAGTCAAAATCAGTGGTGGAATTCAAGCATGCATGGGACAGTCATAAGGCAATTCTAGGGAGTGGGGGTAGGAAGAAGTAGGCTGCTGGTTAACTAGGATCTGCAGCTTATCCATCAGGTAGGGAAATGGGCAGACTGGGTGGGCCAATCGGTCCTTATCTGCCATCAAATTCTATGTTTCTATGTTTCTATGTTTTACCTGCTGATAAGAAAGCAGACACGGCTGCCAGGTGCACTTTTAGGGTAGCTGGTCTCAGCCCCAAAGTATTCAAATGCACCATATAATCCAGGACAGTGGGTAAGTCAGCAGATTCTGGGGAAATATGCTTGCCAGAGCACCATATGGAAAATCTCTTCCAAAAAAGTTTGGAATTATAAGTAGCCCTGGTGGAAGGCTTCCTAGAAGCCTTCAAGATATCCAATACACCTTGGGAGAGGTGTAGGTCAGCAAACTCTAACTCTTCAAGAGCCAGGCCTTGAGATTGAGAGATTTGAGATTCGGGTACCAAACTCTCCCCTGAGCACAGGTTAACAGGTTGTGATTCCTGGGAAGACACATGGGAAGGTGGACTGCTAAGGACATAAGGAGTGAGTACCAGGGCTGTCTGGCCCAATCTGGAACAATCAGGATCATCTTGCAGGGTTGCGATCTGATTTTGACTAGCACCTTGAACAGAAGAGGGAAGGGGGGAAAAGCATAGAGAAACTTCCCTTCCCAACTGAGAAGGAAGGCATCCAGAGGGACTGAGCCCAACACTGGGGTCCTGCAGCAAAAAAGGGGAAGTTGGTGATTGTCTGGGGCTGCAAAAAGATCTATCTGCGGGGTGCCCCATCTGGCAAATACTACCTCCAGTACTAGGGGATCCAGTGACCATTCGTGATGGCCACGGGAAGTCCTGCTGAGAGCATCTGCCAGGACATTGTCCTTGCCTGGGAGATGAACTGCCGAAGGGAGGTGTTCAGGAATAAGCCAGAGACCACAACTTCATTGCTGTTGCACAAGGCCGTGACCGAGTGCCTCCTTGTTTGTGATGTACCACATTGTAGTGGTGTTGTCTGTTCTGACCTGTACCACTTTTTTCTGAACAGATGTGGAAAAACTGAAGTGCTAGAAAAACTGCTCTGAGTTCCAACAGATTGATGTGGAGCAGAGATTCCTGAGGGGACCACAATCCCTGGGTAGTGAGGTCGCCCATGTGAGCTCCCACCCCAAGAGGGATGCATCTGTAGTAAGGATTAAGGAGTGAGACTGAGGGGTGAAGGGGACCCCCTGTCTCAGATTGCTCTGGTCCTGCCACCACTGAAGGGCTTGGATCAGGGTTCGAGTCACTGGGATCAATTTGGTTAGAGGGTCTCTCCTTTGAGACCAAAAGGCTCTCAAATGGAACTGGATGTCCCTCATCTGAAATCTTGCTCCCTGCACCACTGCTGTAGAAGCAGCCACGTGCCCCAGGAGCTGCAGAAAATGCCTTGCTGGTCGAGACCTGCAGGGTGAAAGAGGAGGCCAGAGAGACCAAGGTCCTTGCTCTTTCCAGAGGAAGGAAGGCTCTGGCTCTTTTGTGTTCAGTTCTGCACCTATGAAGGTGAGAAGCTGGACAGGCTCTAGAACTGACTTTGGAAGATTGAGAAGGAAACCTAGAGATGTGAGCAGTTGCTGAGTTAACTGAAGGTGTAGTTTGACTTGGTCTGGAGACTGGCCTACTATGAGCCAGTCATCCAGGTAAGGAAAGATGGCAATCTTTTGCCTTCTTAAGTGGGCAACTGCTACTGCCAGGCATTTTGTGAATACCCTTGGGGCAGAGGTGAGGCCGAAGGGCATTGCTCTGAACTGGTAATGGCCTGAGGGCAGTTCGAATCTGAGGTACTTTCGATGGGAGCTTCTGATAAGAACATGGAAGTAGGCATCCTTGAGGTCCAGGGACGCTAGCCAGTCCCCTAGCCTTAGACAGGGTAAAATAATTCCCAGAGTCACCATTTTGAATTTTGGTTTTTAAAGGTGCTTGTTTAGGTATCTGAGATCCAGGATGGGCCACCATTCTCCTGTCTTTTTTGGGGTAAGGAAGTACCTGGAGTACAACCCTTTGCCCTGGTGTAGGGGTGGAACCCTTTCCACAGCTCTGAGAGCCAGGAGGGTAGAAACTTCTGTTTCTAAGGCAAGTGCCTCTGATGGATTTGCAGGTGGAAAGGACCTGGTTCTCACCTTTGGAAATTTTTTGAAGCTGAGAACCAGTCCCTGGCTTACTACTTCCAGGACCCACTTGTCTGATGTTAAAGACTTCCAGTCCTGGACAAAGTAAGCTAGCCTGCCCCCTACAGGAAGTGGAGAATCAGCCCTGGCCACCCCACCAGGGTGCCTGCTTGGCAGGGGCTTTAGGCTGAGGGGTGGAAGCAGGTCTGCTTGTACCCCGTCTGCCTCTCCCTCTAAAGAACCCCCTCTGGGCATAAGCTAAAGAGGAGGCCTGGGCTTGGTAAAAAGGCCTAGGAAAAGGTCTGCCCCTGCCCCTGGAAGGCTGCCTTTGAGGAGTGGCCTGCCTTTCCTTGGCCTGTGCACTCCTATAGGTGGTCCTATATTCATCCATTTTCTTCATGTAATTCTCTGTCTGCTCCCCAAACAGAGAATTACCCACAACAGGAAAATCCATGGCCTTAGTCTGGGTATCCTGTGACAGGCTAGTACAACTGAGCCAAGCCATTCTGCGAAGTGCCACAGATGTAGCCATGACTCTTGATGACACATCATTAGAGTCCACAGCAGCATGGAATTGCACCTTGGATGCCTCAATAACATCAGCAGCCACCTGCTCCAGCTCCTTGGCAAGCTGGCCAGGGACCTGTTTTGCTAGAGCCATAACAGTATCCCATCTGGATTTCTGATATCTAGCAACATAAGTCATGTAATTTGCCTGTCTGAGTCCCAAGGATGCTGCCATGTACTGTTTCTTTGCCATGGCATCACTCCTCCTGGAGTCCTTGTCAGGGGGGTGTGAAACCAAGGGAATATTTGCCTTGTCACAGGCTGCAGCCTGTACTACCCCAACATGGCTGCATTGTTGTGGAAGGAACTCTGTATCAGAGCCTGACAATGTGTACCTCTTGTCCATTCTTTTATCCACAGGAGGTATAGTGTGAGGAGTTTTTAGAATTTTTACTGTCTGATTCCCCAAAGATTTATGCAAAGGAATAGACAGTCTCCTGGACTCTGGGATATCCATCATTTCTACATAGTCAGGCTCCTCTTGATCATCCACAGCTTCCTCCATAGGGAGCAGGAGGGTTTCAGCCACTTTTTTATAAAACATAAAATGAGAGGGGGACTCAGAAAGCCTAGGGGTAGACACTCCTGAAGATCTGTCTGGGGAGATGTCCGGTTCAATGGGCACATCCAGACTTTCAAATCCACATTCACTCTCCTCATACTCCTCTTCCCCCTCCTCCGGTTCATCAAATTCCTCTAAATCAACAGTTCTTAGACTTTGTCACAGTGAGCCTCCCCAAATCCATGGAAAAGATTTTGAGCCTCCCCAAAAACTGAAATAATCTTGGGCCTCCACAAAGAAAATTAACATACTGTACTTTGCACAGTACACCATGAATACATTGAAACCTTTTTGAGTACTTGGCTGTCATTCAGTTCTTTGTCTTTCACTGATATGGAACCTTTGAAAAAGAGCACCTGTGCTCAAAGGTGTTATCTAACAAATAAAACAAAATAAATGTTATTCAGCGTACTGTAACCCCCCACCACACACACACACACACACACACACACACACACACAGGCCAGCCTACTTGCTCCACTATTTTGATTCTTGAACTGTTGTTACCCCTTGTTGCAGTACCTTCATGGGGTCAGACTACTTTCTCTGTTTCCTCTCTATCTGGAATAACCTTTCTACACACCTCGTCCCACCCCCACTTTACCTGCTCTTATGCAACTTCTTAGGGATTACTTTGCTCCCTCCTACTATTGCTCTTAGCACTTCTATGCTCAACCCTTGTATTTGGGCTGTTCTGCCATCAGTCTACAAATTGATCAATTACCACGCCTCATTATTAGTTTATTGTTCATATTTGTTTGCACTATTGCTCATTGTGTATTTCTTGATTGTTTTGCAGTTACCTTTTGAAATGAATTCACTCCCTACCCTTCCCCTGGGTACACCTGAAATGAGCCTTGGCTCATTCACCTTCCCTTGTCACCTATTAGTAAATAAATACATAAAATCCACTTACTATTATCTTATTTCAGTTTGCTTCATCCTTTCAAACAAAATATAGAAAACTCAAAATTTAAATACAGTACTTTTTCAGACTTGCTTGAGCCTCCCCTGAAGCAGGTTGGGGCCTCCCCAGTAAGGCTGGCCTCACCATTTGAGAACCCCTGCTCTAAATCATATTCTTGAACTGGTGGAACCGACCAAACCGTACGCTTACCTGATGGTGCCGGTTCGTTCAGAACCGGGGAAAGCGACTGGACAATTTTAATCGCTTTGGCTATTTCTTCAGCGGTTGGAGAGGGAAATTTTGGCTCCACACCTGCTGATTTTCTAGTCCTTTTTGCTGGAACTGACTCCTCCGAGTCGGCTCTCCTTTTGCCCGAGGAAGTCTCGCCCTGGTCAGAGGGCACTCCCTCCGGTTCGGTTACAACCGAACCGGGCTGGCCATCCGGGTCAGCGGACTTCTTGGCCTCTCTTTTCCCTGAGCCTACCAACTCTCTTATCCAGGGTAGCTGCAGGAAAATTTTTGCAAATCTGGCAGTCTGCATTGAGGTGGTCAAACCCCAGACAATAAACACAGGTGGTGTGGGGGTCAGCCTTGGCAAAGGCTTCCCCACAAACACTGCAGTGTTGAAACCCAGTGGGCCCGGTTTTTCTTTTGGGTTTCTCAGACATAGTGCCAGCCTAACCAAAACTTGCCCGTTTATGGCAATCCGCCAAGCAAGACTCTCTTATCGGTTCCCAACCGTGTCACGGGTCGTGGAAAAACGTAATGAAATCCGTTTTTTTAGAACCGATAAGAACCGGGAACCGCACTCTAAAAGACAGATTTAATGTATTTACAACAACCTGATCGGTTCAAACCGAACCGATAATACCGTTTACAAGTTCCACACAGAAAATAAACGTAAAACCTATCTAGTACTTATGATACCACAGACAGAGCTGGAACTGACCGGTTGCGGTTTAAATTCGGTTAAAAAACCGAAAAATTAATACTTTAACCGACAAAGTGAACCGAGCAGAAGGAGAAATCTCTGGAGCGACTGTTCAGTGAGGCGGAGTAAAGATTCTGACAGTTTGAGTTTGAAGAACAACAGACAGAGTTTTCAAACGAGCTCGTGCTCAAAGTTCCAAGCCTGGCATGGAAAGTTAACTCTTTCACCTCTGGAGTAGTTTGAAGGTTGGGACTCACTGCATATGTCATAATATAGCAAGACTTCATGTTGTTTGAAACAGAGAGTGGTGGTAAATGGTATACAGTCAGAAGACATGCAAGTCACAAGTGGGGTACTTCAGGGATCAGTCCTGGGGCCAGTCCTCTTCAATATCTTCATTAGTGACATTGCAGATGGACTAGAGGGTAAGGCTTGTCTGTTTGCAGATGGCACCAAGATCTGCAACAGAGTAGATGATCCAGATGGGGTGGGCAGAATGAGAAGAGATCTGGATAAACTAGCAAAATGGTCGGAAGAGTGGCAACTGGGATTTAATGCAAAGAAGTGCAAGATCACGCACATAGGGAAGAGAAACCCTGAAGCCACCTATAGGCTGGGAGGGGAGTTGCTGGCAGTCACAAAGGAAGAAAGAGACTTTTGCATCATCATCACTGATGACCTGAAATCATCCAAGCAGACCTCTAAAGCAGTAGGTAAGGCTAGGGGGATGTTAGGGTGTATTAGGCGGGGTATCACAAGTCCTAAGAGGGAGGTAATAATCCCTCTTTACAAGACACTGGTTAGGCCACATCTGGAGTACTGCATGCAGTACTGGAGGACACACCTTCACATGGACATTAACCAAATTAAGGCAGTCCACAGAAGGGCAACCAAAATGGTGCAGGTACTGCATCAGAAGACATATAAGGACAGATTAACAGAGCTCAATATTTATACCCTTTAGCAAAGGAGGGAGAGAGATGATATGATCGAAACATTCAAACACATTAAGAGCATTAACAAGGTGAAAGAGTCTAACATGTTTAAATATAAGAAAAATAGCAGGACAAGAGGATACAGCATGAGATTAGAGGGAGGTTGATTAAGGGGGAATGTGAGGAAATTCTTTTTCACAGAAAGAGTGGTGGATGCATGGAGCGGCCTGCCTCAGGAAGTGGTGGATATGAATACAGTGCAGGGCTTCAAACAAAGATGGGATAGGCATAAGGGAGCAATACAGATGAGTATGACTAGATAGGCCACTGACAGAGCAAAGGCTGATGGCACATTTATAAGGTAGAAAAAGAAATGGGCAGACTGGATGGGCCTTATGGTCTTTATCTGCCATCAACCTCTATGATTCTATGTTTCTAAATCAGTTTCTGAGTTGTGCCGCATACACTGTGTACTGTATGACTCGTGTCAGAGTTCACTGCCACTAAAGGTCATAGAGCAGCACAAAAGTCGCAGAGCAGCATAACGCTGCTTTAATAACACTGGATACTACGTTTTGTGACTGAATCTGTGCTATGGGTACAGTCTTTGTGCAGTGGCATGGAGTTCTGCTAGGTGAGTGGGTAGGGTCAGTACTATCTTGCTCCCACTGTTGCATCCCTATGTCCGGCTTACAGACATGAACTCAGCAAGTCGGGAAGTGCACAACTCGGCAGGCGGGGAGGAAGGAACAAAGGACCACTAAACACTATTCAGAAGCACAGGTAATGAAGAACACCAAGTGACACATGGGTTGTGTGTGTGTGGGGAGGAGGAATGGCACCGCCACAGTAAAGGAACCGTCATTTGCAGGACCTGCTGCTGTCACACACACAATCTCTCATGCTGGGTGGTGGGGAACACTATTGCTCCCTTACTGAGAGATTTAAATGGCTGCCTGATAGGAATGCAGTTGCTGAGGAATAAAGAGGGTGGCTCTGCCCCCTGATCTAGCAACAGTGCCTGAGCACCACAAACTGTAAGGGTAACAGAGATTAATACAAGGTCATCTGATGGCTGTCTGCCAATCGGCTGACTGCATTAGCCATGCCCATGTTATAATAGTATTTAATGATTGTATGTGCATTGCAGTTTCATTCATTCAGATGATGACCAGCCAAGGTGGTGAGAAGGGGGTCTGTGCCATTCAGTCTTTAATTTCTTAAGTTTTTTTTTTTTTTTGCTAGTATGGGGTGTGATTGTCAGAAACATAGGAGGAAGGATCAGTTTTTTACTGCCCACGACTGGGGGGAGGAAGGTGTGATGGGTTCTACGAGGATGGAGGAATGGTTTCTTTTTTTGTGGAATTTGGTTTTATGAGGTAGGAAGAAGGGTTTTCTTTTCTGTTTTACTGCCCACATGGCTGGGAGAAGGAAGTGGGACAGATGAGTAACTCCCCTCCCATATGTGTGTGTGCACCTGACTCTATAGAACCCATCAGCTAGCCGCTTAAGTGTTGCACGTCAAATGGGTTATCCTGAGTAAAGTGGTACAGTCATAAAAAAACGAAAGCACTTTCCTGATGGGACGGACATGCCAGCTACCCAGATTTAGCAGCAGGCTGATGGCTTTGGGAACAGCAGCTGAGTGTTGGACAAACACTGCCCATGTTAGCATGCATCAGTCTGGGGAAAGTGGCACTGAGGCTTCACCCCCACAGCAATCTGTACAGAGAGCAGGTAGCTTTCTCTTACAAAGTGGCATTCTAGGTGTGTGCATGGCTGCCACACGACTATCATTATCAGCAGAGATGTGGGCAAGACAGGCGACATGGGAAGTAGCAGAATGCAATGGGGTGATAAAATCCTTTTGCAGGCTGGTGAACCCTGTTTTTGTCTTAGTGGCAGCAGGTGGTGATGGGGGGTCCATTAGTGGGCAATGCAATGACAGTGATGATGGCATTGGAGTGGCAACCACTGGTTGACCCAGGCAAGCTAGATAAAGAGGTGAGCTTCCAATTTCTGTACCTGCTGGCCACATCAGAGGTGTGTGTAATATAGCACTTCACTTAATTCTACGACCATAACAGTCTGACAAAGGAAAATTCATTTTGTGTGGAGTACTGCAGCTCAGAGACAAACTTTTGTTGCACATGTAGGACCTCAGCCCAAAGGAGATTTTCAATAGCCTATTGGCCCATAGGGGAAATATTACGTTTAAATAAGGCTACCCAGGGTGCTATAGGGTAATCCTGAATACCTCCCTACCGCTAGGGTTGCCACCTTTGGATGAGATGAAAACCGAATACTAAACCACACCTCCAAACTCCACCCCATAACCCCGCCCCTTTTATGACTAATGAGGGCATCGCTTGGACTCTGATTCGCTTGGTTTATTCAGAATTGCTGCTGATGTAACATTGTGTACAACTTCTTTAAATTACATCATGATTATTATTTTTGGTTTGATTTAGATTTAAATATTTTAAATTTCAATGTGTGTTAACATTTGGTGGGGTTAGAGAGGGGGTTCAAGGAACTTTCCATCCTGTGTATACAGCTTAGCTGACAAATCGAGTGACTACAAGGACACCTCTGACAACCAGCTATTTTGGATCAGGTGGCCTTTTCTGGTAAAACTCTTTCAATAAAGAAATAAATAAATAAACTACACCAGTAATGGTGGATGAGATGTAATTACAAATATCATCTGCCATTTTAAGATGTGCTACTGTGCCTCCCATTGCTCCTACTCTAAAGTTATTTGTAATGTCAGAGAAGTTTTTAAAAGTGATAGGAACTATTCTGTGCTGTTAAACGCCCTATTTTTGTTTCCAAGTCAGTCATACATAGATAGCATTAAGTGTGATATGTAGCATACAGGCAGTATAGAGCAGTGGTTTAAAGTTCTGAGCTGCCATTCTGGAGACCAGGGTTTGAATCCTACAGCCCGCATTTGCATACTGTATGACCTTCCACAAATCACTTAATTCCTTGTGCTCCCAGGTTGCACGGTAAACAAGCTTTAGCTTAGTGTGTCTCTTTTGGTAAAAAAAAATAATGTTTTGATAATTTTTTGATAAATTGCCTACATCTGCAGTGTCATCAAATCTAGATTGTGTTCCTGTCACCTCATCAGCTGCTGCTCTCTCTCTCTCTCTTTTCTTCTAATTTCTGTGGCTTAGCATGACATTAGCCATATTATTCTGTGCTAGTCATCTGTGAGGCTTGGAATGGTCTTCCTGGAATATCCAGGTAGTATGAAAATTGACAGCAATAACTACTGAGGAGGGAGAGGTGTAGTATTGCTAGAAATGAAATAAAATATTGGATTATTAATGTAACAACAAAAGGGGTAACAAATATTAAAATATAGGACAGACCCTAAAAGAAAAATGGTGAGCATTTAGAGGTATACAAGTATTCCTTATCACAGCAGTCAAAGACCATATCACAATGCAGCTTGGAAAGGATTAGGTTGATTTGTTGCTAATGGTCTTAATAGCCCTACTTTACACCTCTCAGACTGACTGATATACAAACAAAGGTCTGCATGACATCAGAATTTGTAATCTGAATATGCAAGTAAAATGGTGAAGAATTTAACATAATCTGTTTTACAAGTATGTGAGCATTCAAAATGACTGAAAAAGTACTACCTCTGAATAAAACTGGATTAGCAGGTAAAGTTTCTGAAACACATTGTATAGTCCGTAATGGGACAAGAAGCTGCCCTAATGTGGTGCCTGTCTGGTTTCAGAAAATGAAGGTGTTAATTAAGGTGGTATTGTTTACCCTTCCCATGAATAATCTTCCAATTTGCTGGTGTGAAGTTAGAGGTGACAACTGGACAGATGGACACATTTGGCTCTTTAAGTGCCCTGCTCTTGAAGGCACTTCCTGATTAGTATGCACTGCAAGCAAGCAAGCAAACACACTGAAATGTCAGACACTTGCTTACAGTCAGATGAGAAGAAAATGAAACAGTTAGTGGGGAATCTCACAGGTGCTGCCTGACACACCATAAAAAACAAATTTGCAATGGTGAAAACAGGAGGACCGAATCTGGACCTAGAAAACCGAATCATTCGGTCAAAAACCGAGTAGGTGGTAACCTTACCTACCGCTCTTTTTTTATTATTTATTTGTACCCGTTTCTGTCTCATTTCCTTCCTGTTTATTTCTCTATTTGATATTTCTTACTTTTACTTTAAACTGTACCTTTTTTTGAAAAATACCTTTTATTTACCCATCTATGCTAACCGTATAGCTCTCGTACCTCTGTAACTTTTGTCTGACTACTTTCAGCACTATATATTTCCTCATACTAACACATTTTTTCCTTTATTTCCTACAGGCCCAAAAGGACAGAGACCCCAATCTGATGGGACATCTCAGATGAGTATTGTTTTATGTTTAACATTTCCATCTGTTCTATATTGTTCATAAAGAACTACAGATCCTTTGTGACCCCATTGCTATTCTTATTTTACAGGTATGATTCGACGTCACCTCAAGTACCCCCTCTGAGGCTCATCAAGACCCAGGTAAGCGATCTACTCTTATTTATGCTGGGTGGATTAGCTGTGATGCTGCAGTTACAAATGTTACACAGCGTCAACGTTTACTTTTTTTTGTCATTGCTGGCACAAGTAGTCCATCTCCAGTATTGACTTTTCACTTTTTTAACAAGAACATTGGGAGTCTACCTCAAGTGATAGCTTTCACTTTTTTAAATGGCCAACTGACTAGATGGGCACCTAACTGAGGAATCTGAGGACTGGTAATGACAGTACTTTGTTGATACGAGCAAAACCATAAAGGCCCATTTGACTTTTGCGAAGACTGATTTATTCTTGCATTGTGGTTGTAAAGTCTGTGTGATCAGTGTGTCTGTGCTATATCAAAAGGGTTGACGATTGTGCTCCAGAGTTCTGTATCAGGGGCTACTATAGGCCAGACTGCAGGAAGAAGCAAGACCCCACAGAAAATGAGATGATCCTACAGTAAATAAATTGTTTAAAAAACAAACAAACAAAAAACTTCATTTTAGGGTCCCCAGGAAATCACAGGTTTAAAACCTGCTAGACACAAATAGTGTGACATTGAGCAACCTTCTTTAACTTCAAGTAAGTCAGTCCATGAATCTGTGGAAATGGGTAGCAACAGAATCCCACTGAAAATGAGATATTGCATCTCTGTTTATCTATCCTGAGCAAATAAATTGTAAGTACACAAACAAAACATTGCCAGCCTTTCCCAATGCACCCCCCCCCACACACACACACACTCACAGCCAGTGGAGAAAGTGTGGTCTAGTGGTTAGGGCACTGTTGGGAACTCAGGAGGTCTCAAGTTCAAATCGTGCTAAAGTCAAATACTAACTGTATGGCTATGAGCAAGTCACTCAAAGGAATAGTCCACCCAGAATTTGTAAAAACATTTGTTACACAGAGTGGTGTGATTTGTATGTAAAGTCCTCGTGTGTCCTTCCCTCTGCCTGCTATTAGGAGTTTTTCCTAAACTAGCCTGCTAGCTTTATGGTAGTTTTACGACCGCTGTGGATCTCCATCACAAGTAGGTTTATTGCCTTTCTTGCTCCTACAATGCACCCTGTCTCATGTGACAGTGATGTAACCAAGCTCATAGATTTAGCATATGCACTTCTTTAAAATCAGTTCGCAACAGCAGATCTGTGTAACTGTTCTTATCCACTGAACATAAATGGCTACTGCTACAGTTTAGCATACCTGAGAGCTAGCTGAGTGGGGTTTCTGTAAGAAAACAGCTACTAAATAGCTCTAATTCACTATTTGTGTTTTCTGTGTGTGTGTCAGGTCCAGCTAGCAGTAGTAAGTGTTTTCATTTTAAAATTTAATTTAATTTAATCAAACTACACACAACAATAAAAAGCACAGAAATTGCCCCAGATCATCAGTGCTATTATTAGTAAAGACTGTAGCAGTTTTTGGAAGACCCACTCAGTTAGCTTTCAGGTATTTGCTAAACTGTAAATGTAGGTACCAGCATTCTATTAGGTGGAACCGGCAGGTAGTGCTGATTTTGCTCTGTGACATAATTTTCAATTTTGTTTGTTTTTTTGCTAGCAGGCTAATTTAGGAAAAACTCCTAATAGCAGATAGAGGGAAGGACACAATAGGACTTTATATACAAATCAAAACACTCTGCATAACATATGTTTTTGCAAATTCTGGGTGGACTACTCCTTTCATATTCACACTGCTCCAGTTTACCCAGATGGGGAATTGCGTAGAAGCATGAAAATACTGCTGGCAGCCGCTTGTGTATCTGCCTCCTTCCTCCATGGGCAGTGTTGGGAACTAAGATATTGCAAGCTTGGATTGCTCTGCTACCAAATACTCTGTGTGACCCTGAACAAGTCAGTCCATGTAGCTGCAGAGGGGCGCTGAAGCAGGCAATCAGAGTGGAAATGAAATGCTGCTCCTCAGCTGGGTGATTCTGGGTAAAAGATAAAATCTGGACCCCTCCATAAATGAGATGTCGCATCACATCTGGATTATCATGGGTGAATACAGTGGGGAAAAACTAGACAATGCCAGCTTTTCCTGCCCCCATCTCCCTCCCCGCATGTAGTGTAGTACTTACAGCCGTGTAGGGAACCACAAGATTTCTGGTTCAAACTGTGCTAGGGTCAAAGACTCACTGTGTGATCCTTAGTAAGTCAGGTAGCCTCCCAGTGCAGTGTACCACTCAACCTAGCTGTGGAAATGAATAGAAGCAGGATCCCATTGGAAATTAGATATTGTATTTCAGCTGGATAATCCTGGATAAATTAATTGTCAACCAAAAACTAAACCAGTTTTCAACAGTTTCTGGTCTTTTGTGCCCCCCTCCCCCCACTCCCACACACAGTGGATGCAGTGGGTCCAATTTTACCAGGGATTTGGATTGCTGCAAAGGACTCATGTCAGAGAGTTTGATGCAAGGGGCACCTTGCATCACACAGTGCAGAAACTGCAGCTTTGGAAGGCAGCCTGCCGCAACCCCAGGTGTAAGTCCCTTGCACAGAATGCCGCAAGTTACATCAACTCTCCCATCTAACTTTGCCCCATGCGAGGACCCTTTTTACGGGGCTTGCACCAAAGCTCTGTCTCAAGCTGCCATAAAATGTGGACAGTGTTGCAACTGCACTAAATCTTACAAAATTGGGATGCATTGCGTCAAAGGAGTTTGGCGCAGCTGCGGCAAACACTGCAGTTGATGCAAGGTTTGACACAAGCCCTGTGTCAACTTTCTAAAATCAAGTCCAATATGTTCTAGTGGTGAGGGCACTGTTAGGAAACACAAGATGATACTGTAGGTTAAAATCCTGCTAAAGTTGCATTTGGTCAGACTCTGAGCCAATGGTTCTCCACGTGTCCCCCCCCACCCTTATTTTTGGAGCTGCATATCTTGCGCACAATACAAGACATGAAGGGAGGCAGCAGCAGCAGCAGACCTCTGGCTCTCAGTAGCAGCTAGGACCCTACAAAGCTAGACTGCAGGTTCTAAATTGACCAACTGACCAGTTATGGGCTTAGTGATTTTTTTTTTAACGCCTCCCCCCAAACTAGTAGATTGTTCTCTGGACCAACTGACTGACAATCTATCAGATTTGTACACCAACTTCATCTCCTATCCTGGAAAACATCTCTTTCAAGAGAAGGAGCCCAGTGGGTAACTACAACCTCTGTTATACTGGCATATTTAGAATATATCTATCAATGCCAGACATTTATGGATTATAAATATGTCATTGATAGACAATAGGGATCTACATCTCTAATCATCTTTAGGATCTGGTGAAAGGGAGCATGTTACAGAAGAAAAAAATACTCACCTTAGTAATGTTGTTTCTTCTAATGGAGTCTTGCTATATTATGACATGTGCAGTGAGTACCAACCTTAGAACTGCTCCGGAGGTGAAAGAGTTAACTTCCATGCCAGGCATGGAATCTTGAGTGCGAGCTCAGTTGAGAACTTTGTCTGTTGTTCTTCAAACTCAAACTGTCAGATCTTTACGAGCAAAACTTACTAAGGTTCTGTGTGGAAGCTGTAAACCTACACTAGCCATCTGGCTACTAAAATATTAACACATTTGTTGGTCCCAAAACCAAGACTCAAGTCAGGGGATCCAAAAAATGAAAAACACAACAGTAAGCACCCCAGAAAAAAAGGGGGTGAAGAAAAACAAAGTGGGCAACTTATAAGTGCCAACAGTGCACTGCCCACCCACATCCCAAAACAGAGGTTCTGAGAGGGGCAGGCAGGGGGGGAGGTCATAATATAGCAAGACTCCATTAGAAGAAACAACATTACTAAGGTGAGTAATTTTTTCTTCAAACAACATGAAGTCTTGCTATATTATGACATTTGCAGACTACACAGCAGTACCTCCATGGAGGAGGGACAGAACCTACTTAGGAAATAGGCTCTGAAGCACAGATATGCCAAACCGAGCATCATTCCTAGCCTGGATGTCCAGGGAGTAATGCTTGGTAAAAGCGTGAACTGTTTTCCAGGTAGCTGCTTGACATATCTCTAGGATAGGGTGCAGCTGTACCTCTGGTAGAGTGAGCCTTCAGGCCTGAGGGAGGAACCTTACCCAGTTTTTCATAGCAAAATTGGATACAAGAGACAATCCACCTGGCAATGGATCTTTTAGTGGCAGGTTTCCCTTTACTAACCTCACCATAAGTGAGGAACAGTTGGAGGGAGTCAAACCTGTGACCCTTGGTACATTCTATGTAGTAACTAAGGGCTCTTTTGACATCTAAACTGTGCAATCTCCTCTCACCAGAAGAGAATGGTCAGTGAAGTACACAGGAGAGACATAGATTGATTAAGGTGGAAGTCTGAAACCACCTTAGGCAAGAACTTTCTGTTAGTCCTGAGGACCACCTTATCTCTATGAAAGGAGATAAAATCAGGCTCCACTGACAATGCTTGTAGTTCACTTATGCGCCTGGCAGAAGTGATGGCTACCAAAAACAGTTTTCCAAGTCAAGTACTTAAGCTCTGCTGAAGACAATGGTTCGAAAGGGGGTTGTATTAGCTGGGTAATGCAAACATTAAGATCCCAGGCAGGGGCAGGGTCCCTGAATGGAGGGTTGGTGTGAAGCAACCCCTTGAAAAACTTAGAGAAAACTGGATGAGCTGAAAGGGAAGAGGGTTTACCTGCTGATAAGAAAGCAGATACGGCTGCCAGGTGCACTTTTAGGGTAGCTGGTTTCAGCCCCAAGGAATTCAAATGACATATAATCCAGAACTGTGGGAAAACCAGCAGACTCTGGGAAATATTCTTACTAGAGCACCATATGGAAAATCTCTTCCATTTGGAATTATAAGTAGCCCTGGTGGAAGGCTTCCTAGAAGCCTTCAAGATATCAATACACCCTTGGAAAGATATAGGTCAACAAACTCTAACTCTTCAAGAGCCAGGCCTTGAGATTGAGATTTGAGATTGGTATCAAACCCTCCCTGGGCACAAGTTAACAGATTGTGATTCCTGGGGAGACACAGAGAAGGTGGACTGCTAAGGACAAAAGGAGTGGATACCAGGGCTGTCTGGCCCAGTCTGGAGCAATCAGAATCATCTTGCAAGGTTCAGATCTGATTTTGACTAGCACCTTGAACAGGGGAAGGAAGGGGAGAAAAGCATAGAGAAACTTCCCTTCCCAGTTGAGAAGGAAGGCATCCAGAGGGACTGAGCCCAACACTGGGGGCCTGCAGCAAAAAAGAGGAAGTTGGTGATTGTCTGGGGCTGCAAAAAGATCTATCTGAGGAGTGTCCCACATGGCAAATACTACCTCCAGAATTAGGGGATCCAGTGACCATTCATGATGGCCCTGGGAAATCCTGCTGAGAGCATCTGCCAGGACATTGTCCTTGCCTGGGAGGTGAACTGCAATAAGAGAGGTGTTCAGGGAATAAGCCAGAGACCACAACTTCATTGCTTTGGTGCACAAGGCCGTAGACAGAGTGCCCCATTGCTTGTTGATGTACCACATTGTGGTGGTGTTGTCCCGTCCTGACCTGAACCACTCGTTCTAAACAGACGTGAAAAAAACCTGAAGTGCTAGAAAAACTGCTCTGAGTTCCAACAGGTTGATGTGGAGCAGAGATTCCTGAGGGGACCACAATCCCTGGGTGGTGGGGTCGCCCATGTGAGCTCCCCACCCCAAGAGGGATGCATCTGTAGTAAGGGTCAAGGAGTGAGACTGAGGGATGAAGGGAACTCCTTGTCTCAGATTGCTCTGATCCTGCCACCACTGCAGGGCCTGGATCACGGGTTCGAGTTACTGGGATCAATTTGGTTAGAGGATCTCTCTTTTGAGACCAGAAGGCTCTCAAATGGAACTGAATGTCCCTCATCTGAAATCTTACTCCCTGCACTACCGCTGTGGAAGCAGCCATGTGCCCTAGGAGCTGCAGAAAATGCCTTGCTGGTCGAGAGACCTGCAGAGTGAAGGAGGAGGCCAGAGAAACCAGGGTTCTTGCTCTTTCTAGAGGAAGGAAGGCTCTGGCCTGTTGAGTGTTCAGTTCTGCACCTATGAAGGTGAGTAGCTGAACAGGCTCTAGAACTGACTTTGGGAGATTGAGAAGGAAACCTAGAGATGTAAGCAGCTGCTGACTAACCTGAAGGTGTAATTTGACTTGTGCTGGAGACTGGTCTACTATGAGCCAGTCGTCCAAGTAAGGAAAGATGGCAATCTTTTGCCTTCTTAAATGAGCAACTGCTACTGCCAGACATTTTGTGAATACCCTTGGGGCAGAGGTGAGGCCGAAGGGCATTGCTCTGAACTGCTAATGGCCTGAGGGCAGTTCAAATCTGAGGTACTTTCGGTGGGAGCTTCTTATGAGAACATGGAAGTAGGCATCCTTGAGGTCCAGGGACACTAGCCAGTCCACTGGCCTTAGAGAGGGTAAAATAATTCCCAGAGTCACCTTTTTGAATCTTGGTTTTAAAAGGTGCTTGTTTAGGTATCTGAGATCCATGATGGGCCGCCATTCTCCTGTCTTTTTTGGGGTAAGGAAGTACCTGGAGTACAGTCCTTTGTCCTGGTGTAGGGGAGGAACCCTTTCTACAGCTCTGAGAGCCAGGAGGGCTGAAACTTCTGTTTCTAGGGCGAGAGCCTCTGATGGATTTCCAGGTGGAAAGGATCTGGTTCTCATCTTTGGAAATTTTTTGAAGCTGAGAACCAGTCCCTGGCTTACTACCTCCAGGACCCATTTGTCTGATGTTAAAGACTTCCAGTCCTGGATGAAGTAAGCCAGCCTGCCCCCTACAGGCAATGGAGAATCGGCCCTGGTCGTCCCATCAGGGAGCTTGTTTGGCAGGGGCTTTAGGCTGGGGGGGTGGGAGCAGGCCTGCTCGTACCCCGTCTGCCTCTCCCTCTGAAGAACCCCCTCTGAGCATAGGCTGAAGAGGAGGCCTGAGCTTGGTAAAAAGGCCTGTGAAGAGGCCTGCCCCTGCCCCTGGAAGGCTGCCTCTCAGGAGCGGCCTGCCTTTCCTTGGCCTGTGCACTCCTATAGGTAGTTCTATACTCATCCATTTTCTTTATGTAATTCTCTGTCTGTTCCCCAAACAGAGAGTTACCCACAACAGGAAAATCCATGGCCATAGCCTGGGTATCCTGTGACAGGCTAGTACACTTGAGCCAAGCCATTCTGCGAAAAGTCACAGATGTAGCCATGAATCTTGAAGATACATCATTAGAGTCCACTGCAGCATGGAACTGCACCTTGGATGCCTCAATACCATCAGCAGCCACCTGCTCCAGCTCCTTGGCAAGCTGGCCAGGGACCTGTTTCGCTAGAGCCATAACAGTATCCCATCTGGATTTCTGGTATCTTGCAACATAGGCCATATAATTTGCCTGTCTGAGTCCCAAGGATGCTGCCATGTACTGTTTCTTTGCCATGGCATCAATCCTCCTGGAGTCCTTGTCAGGGGGGTGTGAAGCCAAGGGAATATTTGCCTTATCACAGGCTGCAGCCTGCACTACCCCAACATGGCTGCATTGTTGTGAAAGGAACTCCGTATCAGAGCCTGACAATGTGTACCTCTTGTCCATTCTTTTATCCACAGGAGGTATAGTGTGAGGAGCTTTTAAAATCTTTATTGTCTGTTTCCTAAAAGATTTATGTAAGGGAATACACAGTCTCCTGGTCTCTGGGATATCCATCATTTCCACATAGTCAGGCTCCTCCTGTTCGTCCACAGCTTCTTCCAAAGGAAGCTGGAGGGTTTCAGCCACCTTTTTATAAAACATAAAATGAAGAAGGGACTCAGAAAGCCTAGGGAGACACTCCTAAAGGTCTGTCTGGGGAGATGTCCGGTTCAATGGGCACATCCAAACTTTCAAAATCACATTCACTCTCTTCATAATCTTCCTCCCCCTCCTCCGGTTCATAAAATTCCTCTATATCATATTCTTGAACCGGTGGCACCGACCGAACCGACCGCTTACCTGATGGTGCCAGTTCGATCGGAACCGGGGAAAGCGACTGGACAATTTTGATCGCTTTGGCTATCTCTGCAGTGGTTGGAGAAGGAAATTTTGGCTCCACACCTGCTGATTTTCTAGTCCTTTGCTGGGACTGACTCCTCGAGTCAACTCTCCGTTGCCAAGTCTCGCCTGGTCAGAGGGCACTCCCTCCGGTTCGGTTGGAACCGAACTGGCTACCATCCGGTCAGCGGACTTCTTGGCCTCTCATTCCCTGAGCCTACCAACTCTCTTATCCAGGGTAGCTACAGGGAAATTCTTGCAAATCTGGCAGTCTGCATTGAGGTGGTCAAACCCCAGACAATAAACACATGTGGTGTGTGGGTCAGCCTTGGCAAAGGCTTCCCCACAGACACTACAGTGCTGAAACCCAGTGGGCCCGGTTTTTCTTTTGGGTTTCTCAGACATAGTGCCAGCCTAACCAAAAACTTGCCCGTTTACGGCAATCCACCAAGCAAGACACCCTTATCGGTTCCCAACCGTGTCACGGGTCGTGGAAAAAACCGTAATGAAATCCGTCTTTTTAGAACCGATAAGAACCGGGAACCGCACTCTAAATGCAATTTAATAAAGTTTAACAACAACCAGATCGGTTCAAACCGAACCGATAATATCGTTTGCAAGTTCCACACAGAAATAATGTAAAACCTATCTATTACTTACGATACCACAGACAGAGCTTGAACCGACCGGTTGCGGTTTAAATATAGACAAAATGCGGTTTAAAAACAGAGAAATTACACTTTTAACTGACAAAATGAACCGAGCAGCAGGAGAAATCTCCGGAGCGACTGTTCAGTGGGGCGGAGTAAAGAATCTGACAGTTTGAGTTTGAAGAACAACAGACAGAGTTCTCAACCGAGCTCGCGCTCAAGATTCCATGCCTGGCATGGAAGTTAACTCTTTCACCTTTGGAGCAGTTCTAAGGTTGGGACTCACTGCATATGTCATAATGTAGCAAGACTTCATGTTGTTTGAAATACAAATCTATAGTTTACAAGTGACAGATATAGATAGCTATGTTTTATACATGCTAGCACATTGCAGGGGTAGAATTTAAGAAAATAAAAGGGGTATGCTCAGCAGAATACCTGATTTAGAAGTTTGGTATCTCACCTGGAAATCTGGTATTCCACTTAAATTCAATGGGTTTTTATGTTTTTAAAGCTAGAATATTTGAAGTATAATGGATATTTTAGGAAAACCTCTAAAATAACACAAGAGACTGTTAAATTTCTCGTGCCCCCCCCCAACCCGCAATCTCTCTCTCTCTCTCTCTCTCTCCCCCCCTCTTTCTGTCTCCCCTCTGGGTGGCACAAGTCAAATATTTGTTTTGCCAGCCTGCCCTTGCCCTGTACACACAGCTACACTGAAGCTAGGAAAAAATGAACTTTTATTTGGGATTTCTGAGACTGTTAACCCTTAGGCTGCTGACAGAATTAGAATAGATACAGATTCTGGACTGATATATCAGTCCGCGGCACAGCAAGGGTTAAATTTGTAATGTGAAATAGAATGCCCTTCTGTGCCACATGTGCAAACACTGATTTTGGATGCCATTTGAAAAATGGCAGCTGTGATATACAGAAGCTTGGGTAATAAGAAGGCTATGTTGAAAATCTGGGGTGATAATATTTAAAAATTCTGCTCTTACGAGCGTGCATACAGAAATTGCAATTCATGTGCATAACTTTGTCATTTTTTCATATTTTGACCCCAAATGTTGAACATAATCTTCTTATCGCCCCACCTCATGAATCTCATAGGTGCACATTTTCAAATTTATGGGAAAATGGCATTCCGTGCCCCAGGTGTGAAAACATGCTTTGGGCAGGATGTGAAAAATGACAGCTGTATGGTCCATAAGTGTGGTGTGATAAAATGGCTATATTAAAAATTTGGAGTGCAAATATTGAAAATGACCAAAGTAACATGAGTACGTAGAAACGTTTTGAACGCCCGCGTGTAACTTGGCCATTTTTTTGAGTTTTTTCACCAAATTTTCAACATGGCCTTTTTGGGATCCAACCTCATGAAGACTGCCCCTGTCATTTCTTTCACTGGTCCCAAAAGGTGATTTTGCAAAGTGACTGTGCCATAGGTGCAAAAACACATTTCGGGCAGAACGTGAAGAATGACAACTGTACTGTTCATGAGGGTGTGTGAAAAAATGGCAGTTTTGTGAATTTTGATTGAAAATATTAAAAATTGCCAAAGTTACAAGCGTGCATAGAAACTTTTCAATGACTACATATTGCTTGGGCATTTTTTGTTCTTTTTGTACCAAATTTTCAACATGGGCTTTTTGGGATCCCACCCCATGAACACTGAGACTGTCATTTGATTACTTGGTCCTGAAAAGTGAATCTGCACAGCGACTGCAAAATCACCTTTTCAGGACTGAGTAATGAAACAACAGTGCCATTGATCATGAGGTGGGGTGCCAAACACCCCATGTTGAAAGTTTGGTGCAAAAATATTGCAAAATGACTGAGATATCACCATAAGTTTAAAACACCATTGACAGCCATTATATGGCACCAACCTTGATTCTTCAGTTCGTGGTTCTGCTTTGAAGAGTGCAGATGTGTCCCAATCCACAGAAGATGACAGCTGCTGACCTTGGATGGTAAGTATAGGGTAAGGGGTGTGTGTGGGGTGCTGGGTTGCTCAGTGGGAGGGTCAGGATGGGGAGGGGGCAGGGGAAGACGACAAAGGACCGTTTTCTTTTTTGCAGGAAAAAAAAGATGTAGGGGGACCATTTTCTTTTTTTATACAGAGAGGGGATTACTGGAACATTTTGGAACTCTAGGAGTGGGCTCCCCAGTGTCCCACAGTGCTGGGAAGGGTGCTCCTAGCACCGACATGGGGATTGGGTCCCCCATTGTTGGGTCTAATTAGCAAAAAAAAATCTGGTGTTTTAAGCGGAGCACCAGGGCTTGAATTTTGGTATTCCAGTATGAAATTTGGTACTCAAAATGTACCAGAATGCAACTAAATTTGAGCCCTGCAGTAGATGCTTTAGTTACCAAGTGGACTCCCCCTTTTGAAAGTGAGATTTTTCCGGAGCAGGAGAAGGAGCTGGTGCAATGTACTGACCCCTGATAAAGGCAAACAACTCTAGTCATCTCTTGCTTTCACAGCTGCTTGATTTCTCCATTTGCAAGATAACAAGAGATTAGAGTCTTCATTAGTGTGGTCTGTTACAATTAAAGGAAAACTACACCCAAAACCTGAAAAAATATATGTTGTACAGAGTGTTTTAATTTGTATGTGAAGTTCTAGTGTTTCCTTCCCTCTGACTGGTATTAGAAGTTTTTCCCAAATTAGCCTGCTAGCTTTATGCTAGATTTACGACCCCTGGGGATCTCCATACCTGATAGTGTAATTGTATTTCTGGTTCCCACAGTGCATCTTGTCTCATGTGACTGATGTAAGAGAGACCCAACATTCAGCACACACATGCCAAACAAACTAAATATCTTGGAAGCTTTACAAGCTGCACAAAAATTACCAGCAGCAAAGTTTTTCAGGACAGTAAAACATTTAGGATGAGGGAGGTGACCAAGCTGAATTCTACAGATTTTAAAATATAGCCATCTCTGTTGTTGTGAACTGATTGTAATGCAATGTTTTCTGCTGGACTTATGGGCTCTGCTACATCACCATTACATGAAACAAGGTGCACTGTAGAACAAAGAATTGCAATAAAACTATTTGATATGGAGATCTCCAGGGGTCGTAAAACTAGCTTAAAGCTAGCAGGCTAATTTAGGAAAAACTCCTAATACCAGTCAGAGAGAAGAAAACACTAGAACTTCACATACAAATTAAAACACTCTGCACAACATATATTTTTTCAAGTTTTGGGTGTAGTTTTCCTTTAAATATAATTCTATGATGACCATTGTGGACCATACTATGACTAAGTTAAGCTGGCAACTGTTTATTACTGCAATCACAGACAAAGCATGTTTGATCATTTCCCACTGTGGTTGAATGTGGTGCTATGGTCAAGTCCATGCCTAGGCTATTACTGAGAGTGAGGTGAGGTGAAGAGGGTATCCCATGAATATAGTGAGTCAATTTCAGAGTCAGTTTGGATGCTGTCAAAATAGCAAGTGTAAAATTGTCCATGTGCACTTAATAGTGCACTGTAAGTTCAGTGCCTTTGTTTCTGATGGCATCCGTATTTTGTATATCAGGGTTTGTTTGTCAGGCCACTTCCAAGCTGGCTGTCTGGTGCTATGGTTAGTTACCACCTGTGTTGCTGGTGGACCCGGGTTCAGGACTGGCCGAGGGGAGTTTTTTTCCATTGCTGTTGCTGCCATCTAATTTTTTCCTGTTCTTTACCCCCTTCCTCCTGCCCTCCCTCACTCTGATCTCCCCAACTGTAGGTTACCCCTCCACAATGCTCTCCTGATGCTGACTTGTGCCCCCCCCACCCCGGACTAGCCCTCCTCCATCATTCTGCAGCCGTATTAGCTCTTGCTAGATTTTGTTTTAATTGTTTTAACCATGTCTTTATTCTCCAATAATGAATTCTTGAGCCTTCACCTTTTTGTTTCCTGGATGTTAAATGTTAGGTTAACTTTCATTGAAATAAATGAATGATTTGATAGTAGAATCAAATTCATGGTAAAGCCTCAAAGTCCACTTGTTAGTTTTCTGGAAATAAATATCTGATCCATTCAAGAGTCTGTCCTATAGACAGTTGACCAAAAACTGTAAAAGAAACAGTTTTTTTCTTTTCCCAATTGTTTAACCAGGAGACACACACTAAGCTGAAAGCTTGTTCACAAGCGCAACCTGAGAGCACAGGGAAGTTAAGTGACTTGCTCAGTATCACACAGTATGCAAGCGGGGGGTTTGTGGGATTCAAACTCAGGTCTCCAGATTTGCAGCTCAGAGCCTTAAACCACTGCGCTATACTCCCTCAAAACATAAACGTTTTGCTTAACATAGACAATGACAGCAGAAAAAGACCAGAGGTCCATCCAGTCTGCCCAAGTTCTCTAAATTCTTGGAATCTTCCTTGGAACCTAATGTTCCTCCAGGGTACTAACTCTCACAGTCCTTCCCCCTTCTCTTCCCTATACCTTTTTCCCTGGGAAACCACTGTTTCCTTCATTCTATCTCAGACCCACTTGAATCCCCTGACTGTGTTCGCTCCCAACATCTCAGCCAACAGACTGTTCCAAGGTTCCAACACCCTTTCTGTAAAGAAGTATTTCCTCACGCCCCTCTAGAACCTCCCACCAGCTAATCGCCACTCGTGTCCGCATGACTGTGAGTTGGTATTCAGACTAAATAATTTCCTTGCAATTCACTTTAATAATACCCTTGAGGAATTTGAATGTCTCAGTCACATCTCTCCCTCCCTTTTGGTTTTCAGTGAGTACATATTTAGTGCCTTGAGGCACTCCTCATAGGATCTGCCTTGCTGTCCCTGAATCATTTTGGTCACTCTGTACTGCACTTTCTCCAACCTATCCTTGTCTTTTCTGAGATGAGGATTCCAGAACTTGGCAGAATACTCCAGGTGATGCCTCTCCAGGGTTCTGTAGAGGGGAAGTATTACTTCTTTTCTTCTACTGTAAATCCCCCTCCCGATACATCCTAGCATCTTGTTTGGATTGCTATAGACCTTGTTGTACTGGCTCATTTGTTTAAGGGAGTTAGTAATAACTCATAGATCACATTTCTCGTCTGTAGTGCTAGCAATCTCTAACATTTGTGCTTAAGTTGTTCCAAACATCTACATGATGTAGCAGTGTCAGTGGCTCAGCAGGTAGCACACTCACCTCTGATGCCGAGATCAGTAGCCTGTGGGTTCTATCTCCACACCAGGCAGCATGATGGAGGTACTGCACTCCTGAGGTGCCGTCTTTTGGGTGAGACGTTAAACCGAGGTCCCATCTGCCTGTTCTGGTGGTAGTTCAGGTGGATGTGAAAGATCCCATGGCACTTCTCGAAAAGAGCAGGGGAATTTTCCCGGTGCCCTGGCCAAATGTCCCCCATTCATGAAAAATACCACCAATAGCTTAATCTGGTTCAAGGTCAGTTGGCATTCATCTGTATCCCCCTTCCCTGGATCGCACCTAAAAATAGGCAGGATTTGTCTAGTGCACTTACCTGGTCAGCAAAAACTAAATAAATAAATGATTTAATGTATTTAACACTGTTTTCAGATACCTGCCAGATTCTGTCAAGGAGTACTTATTGTGATGCTAGCACAGCTGGTTCTGATTACTCTATGATTTTTGTAATATAAAAATGTGTTATTGAGTGTCTCTCATGAGACATGCTGAGACAGCCTGTGGGTTAACATAACCCCCCCCCGAGGTTTCAGCTAAAAGATAAAAGGCAGGAGACAATTAAAGGCTAGAAGAGACCTAAATTAAGGATCCCCTGTTTATCTAGCTTAATTGTAGCTGCCAGCTGCTAGGCTGGAAATCATAAACTTTTATGATGTTTAGAGGAAGAATACAGGTTATGTCATGTAGGTGCTGTGTCATAAATGCTCTTTGATGTCTGTGAAAGAGCAAGATGCTGCTCATGGATGAAAGAAAGAACTTGGAAAATTACAGACTTGATTGGGAAGTCATGTGGGAACATGAAATTTTGCTGAGGTTACCTTTATCAATTTACCTCATGTTTGATGAGATATCCTGATTGTATATTTTTTAATAAATGGAGGAGGAGCGGGATGACATCATGGAGAAGGCAGGCTCAAGACAGTTGTTTAAATTATGCTGTAACTGTTTTTAAGAGACACACACATGTTTGGACTCTGAAGCTACAACATCTTTCTGCACTGTAAGATTAGAAGAATACATTAGATAAGTTTAAGTGTACGGTTGGTAGGAAATTGCACTTTTAAACATTATTCTTTCAAAGTGAGTGTACATTTTGTGATATATTCTGTATTTACAGTCTACATTTTTATCAATTTTTAAGTAAACATCTAATTTTAAAGAGATTACTTGGTGTGCCTTTGAAATTCTTTTTTTTTTTTTTTGACAAGTGAAGCATATATGGTTAAAGCTGATACTGTGCAAAGCTTGCTAGTTTTACCAAACTCAAAAAAAGGTAAGAGTTTATCTGAGGTCTTTAATAGTGTGCTTAAGGGTTCATTTTGTACACCGGGTTAGATGCCCATAGGTGAAAGATATCTGGCCCCCCTGAAGAGCAGAATTTTCTGAGCCTATGCATTTGGTACGCTAGCAAGAGGTTCACAGTTTGGATCCCTCCAGAGCTTGAGACCAAAGCTTGATTCAAACCCACAAAACAGACGAAAAAATTACTTACCTTAGTAATGTTGTTTCTTCTAATGGAGTCTTGCTATATTATGACACTTGCAGTATGACCGCAGGTTAGAACTGCTCCGGAGGTGAAATAGTTAACTTCCATGCAAAGCATGGAATCTTGAGCGCGAACTCGGTTAAGGAAGCTCTGTCTGCTTACTTTCAAACCGAAACCGTCAGATCTTTACGAGCTAAAACTCACTAACGTTCTGTGTGGAAGCTGTAAACCTACACTAGCCAACTGGCTACTACCCTAACAAACATACATGTTGGTCTCGAAAAAGACTCAAGTCAAGAGACCCAATAATGAAACAAAACACACTCACCCTAGGGAGGGTGAAACAAAACAATAAAGTGGCAAGAAAACAGAGTGTCAACACTGTGATGCCCACCCACAGCGCAAAAACGAGGTTCTGAGAAGGGCAGGGAGGGAGGTCATAATATAGCAAGACTCCATTAGAAGAAACAACATTACTAAGGTGAGTAATTTTTTCTTCAAACAACATGAAGTCTTGCTATATTATGACAATTGCAGACTACACAGCAGTACCCCCATGGAGGAGGGGCAGAACCTACTTAAGGAATAGGCTCTGAAGGACAGCTGTGCCAAACCGAGCATCACACCTAGCTTGAATGTCCAGGGAATAATGCTTGGTAAAAGTGTGAACCGTTTTCCAGGTAGCTGCTTGACATATCTCTAGAATGGGGATGTCTCTGGCAGCAGCCAGAGAAGCAGCTGTATCTCTGGTAGACTGAGCCCTCAGGCCTGAGGGGGGAATCTTACCCAACTTTTCATAACAGAATTGGATACAAGAGACAATCCACCTGGCAATGGATCTTTTAGTGGCAGGTTTCCCTTTCCCGACCTCACCATAAGTGAGGAACAGTTGGAGGGAGTCAAACCTGTGACCCCAGGTACGCTCTATGTAGTAGCTAAGGGCCCTCTTCACATCTAGGCTGTGCAGCCTCCTCTCACCAGAGGAAGAATGGTCAGTGAAGTAAACAGAGAGAGAAATAGATTGATTAAGGTGGAAATCCGAAACCACCTTAGGCAGGAACTTCCTATTAGTCCGAAGGACTACCTTATCTCTGTGAAAGGAGATAAAGTCTGGCTCCACTGACAATGCTTGCAATTCACTTATGTGTCTGGCAGAGGTAATAGCTACCAAAAACACAGTTTTCCAAGTCAGGAACTTAAGCTCAGCTGAAGACAAGGGCTCGAAAGGAGGTTGCATGAGCTGAGCAATACAAACATTGAGATCCCAGGCAGGGGCAGGGTCCCTGAATGGAGGGTTAGTGTGAAGCAAACCCTTAAAAAACTTGGCAAATACAGGGTGAGATGAAAGAGGAGAGTGTTTACCTGCTGAAAGAAAAGCAGAGACAGCTTCAGGGTAGCTGGTCTCAGCCCTAAAGTGTTTAGATGGACCATATAATCTAGAACTGTGTGTAAATCAGCAGTGTCTGGGGAAATATTCTTTTCTGAGCACCATATAGAAAATCTTTTCCATTTGGAGTTATAAGTAACCCTGGTAGGCTTCCTAGAAGCCTTGAGTATATCCATTACACCTTGAGAGAGGTGTAGGCTAGCAAACTCTAGCTCTTCAAGGACCAGGCCTTGAGATTGAGAGACTTGAGATTCGGGTACCAAACCCTTCCCTGGGCACATGTTAACAGACTGTGATTCTTGGGAAGGCACAGGGGAGGATAGACTGCTAAGGACAGGAGGAGAGGATACCAGGGTTGCCTGGCTCAATCCGGGGCAATTAGAATGACCCTGCAGGATTGGGCTCTGATTTTGACTAGCATTTTGAACAGGAGAGGGAAGGGAAGGAAGGCATAGAGAACTTCCTTTCCCAGCTGAGGGCTAAGGCATCCAGAGGACTGAGCCCAAGACTGGGGCCCTGCAGCAAAAGAGAGGAAGTTGATGATTGTCTGGGGCTGCAAAGAGATCTATTTGCGGGGTGCCCCATTTGGCAAATACCACTGCCAGAACTAGGGGATCCAGGGACCACTCATGATGGCCCTGAGAGATCCCGCTGAGAGCATCTGCCAGGACATTGTCTTTGCCCGGAAGGTGAACTGCCATAAGGGAAGTGTTCAGGGAGTACGCCAAAGACCACAACTTCATGGCTTCGGTGCACAAGGCCGTAGACCGAGTGCCCCCCTGCTTGTTGATGTACCACATTGTAGTGGTGTTGTCTGTTCTGACCTGCACAGTCTTGTTCTGAACAGATTTTGAGAAAGCTTGAAGTGCTAGAAAAACTGCTCTGAGCTCCAACAGGTTGATGTGGAGCAGAGATTCCTGTGGGGACCACAGTCCCTGGGTAGTGAGGTCGCCCATGCGGGCCCCCCACCCCAAGAGGGATGCATCTGTAGTAAGGATTAATGAGTGAGGCTGAGTGAAAAAGGGCACTCCTTGTCTCAGGTTGCTCTGATCCTGCCACCACTGAAGGGCTTGGATCAGGGTTCGAGTTACTGGGATCAGTTTGGTAAGAGGATCCTTCCTTTGTGACCAAAAGGCCCTCAGATGGAACTGGATGTCCCTCATCTGAAACCTTGCTCCTTGCACTACTGCTGTGGAAGCAGCCATGTGCCCTAGGAGCTGCAGAAAATGCCTTGCTGGTCGAGAGACCTGCAGGGTGAAAGAAGAGGCCAGGGAGACTGGGTGTTTGCCCTGTCTAAAGGGAGGAAGGCCCTGGCTTCCTGGGTGTTCAGCTCTGTGCCTATGAAGGTTAGGAGCTGGACAGGCTCCAATACTGACTTTGAGAGATTCAGAAGGAAACCTAGTGACGTGAAGCAGTTGCTGGGTTATCTGAAGATGTAGGTTGACCTGATCTGGGATTGTCCTACTATGAGCTAATCGTCCAAATAAGGAAAAATGGCAATCTTTTGCCTTCTTAGGCAAGCTACTGCTACTGCCAGGCACTTGGTAAATACCCTTGGAGCCGAGGTGAGTCCAAAGGGCATTACTCTGAACTGGTAATGGCCTGAGGGCAGCTCGAACCTGAGGTACTTTTGGTGGGAGCTTCTGATGAGAATATGGAAATAGGCATCCTTGAGGTCCAGGGATGCTAGCCAGTTCCCTGGCCTTAGGGAAGGTAAAATGATTCCCAGAGTTACCATTTTGAACTTTGGTTTTAAAAGGTGCTTGTTTAGGTATCTGAGATCCAGAATGGGCCGCCATTCTCCTGTCTTTTTTGGGGTAAGAAAGTACCGGGAGTACAACCCTTTGCCCTGGAGTAGGGGTGGAACCCTTTCCACGGCTCTGAGAGCGAGGAGGGTGGAGACCTCTGACTCCAAGGTGAGTGCCTCCGATGGAGATGCAGGAGGAAAAGATCTGGTTCTCAGCTTCAGGAATTTTTTGAAGCTGAGGACCAGTCCCTTGCTTACTACTTCCAGGACCCACTTGTCTGATGTGAGAGACTTCCAGTCCTGGACAAAGTAAGCCAGCATGCCTCCTACCGGTAGAGGAGAAGTGGCCCTGGCTACCCCATCAGGGTGCCTGCTTGGCAGGGGGTTGGGGCTGAGGAGTGGAAGCAGGCCTGCTTGAACCCCTCCTGCCCCTTCCTCTAAAGAATCCCCTCTGGGAATAGGAGGAAGAAGAGGCTTGAGCCTGATAAAAAGGCCTATGAAAAGGCCTGCCTCTGCCCTTGGAGGGCTGTCCATTTTCTTCATATAATTCTCTGTTTATTCCCCAAACAAAGAATTGCCAATCACAGGAAAATCAATGGCTTTTGACTGGGTATCCTGTGACAATGTGGTGCATCTGAGCCAGGCCATTCTGCGAAGAGTCACAGAAGTAGCCATAACTCTAGAAGATACATCATTAGAGTCCACCGCAGCATGAAACTGCATTTTTGATGCCTCAATACCATCTAAAGCCACCTGTTCCAGATCCCTGGCAAACTTGTCAGGGAGTTGTTTGACTAGAGCCAGAACAGTATCCCATCTGGATTTCTGGTATCTGGCAGCATAAGCCATGTAATTTGCTTGTCTGAGCCCCAAGGATGCTGCCATGTACTGTTTCTTTGCCATAGCATCAATCTTCCTGGAGTCCTTTTCAGGAGGATGTGAAGCTAGAGGGATATTTGCTTTGTCATAAGCTGCAGCCTGCACTACACCCACATGGCTGCATTGCTGTGTGAGAACTTCAATGTCAGAACCTGATAAAGTATATCTCCTGTCCATCCTTTTATCCACAGGAGGTATAGAATGAGGAGTTTTTAAAATTTTTTCTGTCTGTTTCCTGAAAGATTTATGAAGGGGAATAGACAGTCTCTTAGATTCTGGAATATCCATCATTTCTACATAATCAGGCTCTTCCTGATCATCCACAGCTTCCTCAACAGGAAGCTGAAGAGTTTCAGCAACCTTCTTGTAAAAGACGAAATGAGCAGGGGACTCAGAAAGTCTGGCGGGGGGGGGGGGAACCCCCAAAGGTCTGTCTGGGGAGGTATCTGGCTCAATAGGAGCGTCCAGATCTTCCAGACCATAATCACTCTCTTCATACTCTCCCCTCCCCCCCACGGTTCATAAAATTCTTCAAAATCATAATCCTGAACCGATGGGACCTGGTGAACCGAGAGTCTCCCAGATGGAGTCGGTTCAGGAACCGGGGAAAGAGACTGGACAATTTGGATTGCTTTGGCTATCTCTTCAGCTGTTGGGGAAAGGACTTTTTCCACAGAAGCAGACTTTCTAGTCCTTTTTGCAGGAACTGGCTCCTCAGAGCCATCTCTTTGTTGCCGAGAAAGTCTAGCCCTGGTCAGAGGGCACTCCCTCCAGTTGGTTGGCACCCGAACGGGCGGCTCATCGGGTCAGCGGACTTTTGGCCTCTCTTTCCTGAGCTACCACTCTTTTTCAGCAGTGGCAGCAGGAAAATTCTTGCAAATCTGGCAGTCTGAATCGAGGTGGTCAAACCCCAGGCAATAAACACAGGAGGTGTGAGGGTCAGCCTTGGCAAAGGCTTCCCCACAGACATCACAGTGCTGAAACCCAGTGGGCCCAGTTTTTCTTTTGGGTTTCTCAGACATTATGCCAGCCTCACCAAAACTTGCCCGTTTATGGCAATCCGCCAAGCAAGACTCTCCTATCAGTTCCCACCCGTGTCACGGGCTGTGGAAAAAAACGTAATGAAATCCGTTTTTTTTTAGAACCGATAGGAACCGGGAACCGCACTCTAAAAAAGGACTAGCACTGAAAATTGCACCTAATCGGTTCAAACCGAACCGATAAATGTTTTACAAGTTCCACACAGAAATCGGATGTAAAAAACTATATTATACTTACTTTACCACAGACAGAGCTTGAACCGAACGGTTGCAGTTAAAATTAGACGATTTTAAAACTTAAAAACTGTTTTAAACCGCGAAAATGAACCGAGCAACAGGAGAAATCTCCGGAGCGACTGTTCAGTGAGGCGGAATAAAGAATCTGATGGTTTCAGTTTGAAAGTAAGCAGACAGAGCTTCCTTAACCGAGCTCGCGCTCAAGATTCCATGCTTTGCATGGAAGTTAACTATTTCACCTCCGGAGCAGTTCTAACCTGTAGTCATACTGCAATTGTCATAATATAGCAAGACTTCATGTTGTTTGAAAGGAGGGTTACCCTGTTTCTGTTTCCTGTTCACAAGACTTTGCTCAGAGGTTGGCACTGTGGGAGCAGAGGGCCTGACCTGCTGAGTGGGGGTTGTAACACTTATTGCCTGGTCTAAGACTATATTTATAATACAATTTGTGTCCCTTGCTAGTATCATATGACTATTCAAGAATGGAATCATTTTGTCCATTATTCTGTAAATTAAATGGCTAGCATTTGTTGGACCATATATGTGAACTAAGATAGCGCTGACTCCATTTAAGATCCCATTGATAATTATAAAGTGTCCCTCTCTATTTTCTATCACATGCAAGACCTAAAATTAGATTTTCCTACAAATTAAAATGAAAGCTTAAGCTTTTTTATTGCTATCCCCTGCACCAAACACCTGCCCTATCCATTCGCTCCTCATAAATCCTCCTTTAATCATATTGTCAACTGCTATTGTAATCTCTGTGATGCCTAATGATATTTTTATGATATTCGCCATCTAGGTGGCCTGGGTCATGCACAAAAATGGTCCCTGGGATCAGTGTACTTACCCAGTAATCAAATGCATAAATAAAATAAACTCTGCATCTTTTTTTATTCAGGTGAGATTCTTGCAAAAAAGTCACATTAGCCTTCAGGATCCCCAAATGCCTTAAGGCACCTTATATATCTTTACTTTATCATTTAATCATCTGACATTCCAAGGGAAACTGTTGAGAACATTAGACATCATTAAAGGTTTCTGAAAAATTGTTGCACATGGCAAACTTATGAAAATGTGAAGTAGGACAATCCAACCCATGCATGTGATCTCATAACTATCTGACTGTAGACCCTCCAACACAGTCTCCCCTTCCTCCAGACCTACATACCTGAAACAGAAGCAAGGAAAAGCAGAAAAACAGTGAGTGGAAAGAAAAGCAAAATCTATCTCCTTTTGAAAAATTAATATCCAAAACTTTCCAGTTATTTATTTTTATCAACTAAGCTATGAGATGTTTAACATAAATAAATAAAGAAAAGACTGTTTATTACAGTATATATTTTCACTCATTGACTAATATTGGATGCACAGATCCACTAGTGGACCCCCCCAACATAAACTTATATACTTCTGTTCCATTTTTTATACTGCACGTTAACAAGACAAAATAAAAACAGACTAAAAGCTAAAAATATCACTCAGCCTATAAACTAATGCTAAATGTGTAGTTGGGATTCCTAATTTATTTATTTAGTTTTTGTGGACCGAGTAAGTGCACAGGACAAATTCTGCCTATTTTCAGGCATGACCTGGGGGAGGGAGAAATAGATGAATGCCAACTGACCTTGAACCAGATTAAGCTGTTGGTGTTTTTTTTTTGTTTGTTTTTTTTTTTTACTGAATGTTAATACGCAGAAGTATTCAGCTGGTAATATGAGAATGATGATTATAGCAAACTTTCCCTAAAATACGGCTCATGTTATTTTCATAGCTATACTGTGAAGTGAACACATTACACACTTAAAAGCAATTTTTACAATCTGCTGTTCTTGGACTGAAAAAAGATTGAGCTGTGGCTCTTCATCAGTGCCTATGATCTGCATGTTTCTCATGAAGTAATAAACTAAGCAACCTAAAAAGCAAAGAAAACTGATGTCCAATTTTTAAAATACAAACCACGCATGAAAAAAGCAACACCCCTGTAAGAAACTCTACAAATACAATAGAATAAGCATATGAAACTTCAATCACCATGAGTTTCGTGCATTTGTGGCCACCATTACTGAATGCATGCAGAGTGCAGAGACCATGCAGTTAATCTAAATGTCAGGCACAAGTGATGGCATACATCCAGACAAAAACAATGAAACCAGAGAGTGACTCATTAACCATGTTAGCAACCAACACAGCACCAGTTTAATGTACTAAGCATGCCAAAGGCCCTGAAAAAAACAAACTCTGGCCAGAGCAAATATGGCTACAGCTGAGGAATTTGTGGTAAAAAATTGAAAATTACAAAAGTTACAATCCTACGTTAGCAAAATGTAACATAGTCTCATAAAGCTGTTGTTTTGTAATATTTTTACACCAAATGTTCAGCATAGCTTGGCTATAACCCTGCCTCGTGAAGAAAGGCAGAGAACATGTTCAAGTCCTGCCCGAAAGGTGATTTCATGCAGGGACTATGAAAACACTTTTTTTTTGGGGGGGGGGTGTAAAAAAAAAAACATTTTGGCCAGGATTAGAAAAATGACAGCTGTCACATTCATGAGGTGCTGTAAAGATATTGCTATGTTGTAAATTTGGGGTAAAAATCTTGAAAATTATCAAAAAGCTTGAAAATTACCAAATGTTACAAGCATGAATTCGAAAAATTAAGTGGAAGCACCAAGTTTTCCCATCAGCAAGACTGCCGACCTCCCCCACAGCCACAGCACAATACTGACGCAGGTATTGTGCTGCCTCTTGAATGGCTCTGCCCCCCGCACCCCCCAGGCTCTAGGATTCCAACTCCAGGTCAGAGTTGGTCTGGGGAGGGGGCAGAACACTGGGGGAAGGTAAAACATGTAAAAAGGATCATTACCGTGAATGGTCTTTTCTCGTGTTTCGCCACTGGGGTGTCGACGAAAAGGGGTGATACAAAATTAAACATAGGCTCTTAAATTTTTACACCTAATTTTCAACATAACCTTCTTATGACCCCACCTCATAAACAAGGGCAGAGAAAATGTTCAACTTCAGCCTGAAAGGTGAATTCAGACGGGGACTGCAACATCACCATTTGAGACAGATATGCCTAATGGCAATTCAATTGTTCATGAAGTAGGATCCCAAAGGAAGCATGTTGCAAATTTGGGCCAAAACTATGCAAAAATTCCCAAGTTATGTCACCAAGTTCAAAATCACATTGAAATACATTGAACCACATACCTGTGTCTTCAGTACACAGTCTGGCTTTGAGGAGTGAAGATGTGTCTGCAGTCCAGAGAGAATTACAGCATTAGACTCCCCAGTGGTAAGTAAGGGCTTGGGGGGGCAGGGTGGTGGGTGCTGAGTGGGAGTGTCAGGTGGGGGCAATTATGGCAGCAAAAGAAACCAATCAACAATTTTTTTACAGGGTTGGCCCATGTGCCTTACTTTTCAGTCACCTCCCGTTCAGTGGAATGTGATCATATCTTGGCTGCAGCACAGAAAGGGGTCAGATCCAGATGGTGACGAAGGACCAGCTGCTATTCTATTCTGATCTCAGCTTCACCACTTGTCAATGCAGGAAGGCATCTGCCATTGATTCACTAGGTCTCTGTGAGTTGGGGGTGAATCACACACTGCAGATGCCAGCAAAGCTGGGAGTAACATATGTCTGCAATATTTATCTCAGCAAGAACCCTCACAATGCCAAAAAGCTTTTACAGAAAATTCTGACATAATCTAGGGCAAGGTGCCTCAGACTCCAAAGATGTGGGCTCAAACATGTGTACAGAACTCTGTGGACATTAATAACCCTCGGCCTTACTATTATCCTCCTCCCTCTCTTCCATTTCCTGCATTAGCTGTAACTACCTGATCATCGATTCTCCTGTATTATTCACTGTAATGCAATACAATTATGTAAATTTATTTGCACACTGTAGTATACTGTCATTTAAGAATGTGCTCTGTATTATGTATATTATGTATGTATTCTGTATTTCTTTGTATTTGAATTTGCATTCCATTTGTTATATTTGTACCCTGTCCCCAGGTCGCACCTGGAAATGAGCTTCTGCTCAGTGTGCCTTTCCTGGTTACCACATTTTAAATTTAATTAATTAATTAATTAATAACTAATAAGCATGCTCAACTGTTTCGTGTTGGTACTATATAGGAGCCAGGAACTGCTTAAATGTTTTACTGCAATTAGACTCAAGTGTCTTGAAGGGGGGCCAGGTTCATACCATTGTTTTGAAAAAGCTTGAAATTGTTCATTGATTATGGTCACAATCACAACGCATGAACTCTCACTTCCAAAAGGCAGGGGAGCATATGGGGTGTATGTTTGATGCATTTTCCTTCAGGCTCAGCCAAATAGCACATTTAGGATAAAGTACAGTCATGTGTAAGGCAAAGTGCACAGTGTGTGTTGGGGTAAGGGTAAAGTGGTGAAAGGTAGGGGCTGAGCAGGAGAGGGTTCAGAAAGAGGATATGCAATTAAGGGGAGTGTTCACAGGCAGACTTGATGGACCTTTGGTCTCCTTCTGCTATCACCTTTCTGTGTTTCTGTATTTGCAGGAGTTATATAGGACAAGCAGCGTGAAATACTGTGCTGTCTTTGCAGTGAAAATAGCTGTAAGTCAGTCTGATCTTCATTATCTACTCTGCTTTATATTATAGTTTGAATTTCTTACCAGGGATATGCAATTATATTAGCTTTTTGGAGTGCTACTGCTAATATGCCAGAGATCAGTACTGAACAATGTTTTGCAATTTTGGAGAATTTGACATTCACTGCTCAAGATGGCCCTTCTACAGTAACTGTATCTCATTGCTGGACTTAGTGATTCAGCCCTGTGCTGTCACCGGCTAGTTTTAATTTTAATGTTGGTAGCAACTAAGTCTGCAAAATTGTACCCCTCTAGTGTTAGCAGTACAGTCTAGTCATTCTTCTTTATGCTTTGTATTAACTTCTGGATGCCACATTCATACAATAAATGAATGTAGTTAAAAAAGGAAAAGAAAGTGAGCCACTGATGAGCCAGTTGTAAGAAAAAATGGGTATGGTTTTAGAAAATACCATATTTCACCTTAAGACACACTGTCAGTAAGAGTGGGCACAAAATGTGCTGCAGCAGCGGTGTTATAATCACTTGAGTTGCCTTGGGTTTATGAATATTTTGAGAACTACAGTTTGTAAACTTTTAGTGCTTGTGATGGTAAGGTGGGGGCGATTTGGGGGGAACAATCCAAACTAGTGGACCACTTAGTGACCCACAGTATCAGTAGTTTTTCAGTTTGCAGTCTGGCTTTGAAGAGTGAGTATGTGTCTTTGGTTCAGAGAGGATTATAGCTTTGGACCCCCGACGGGTAAGTAAGGGCTTGGGGGGTTGGTGGGGTGGGGGGTGCTGAGTGGGAGGGTCAGATGGAGGCAGTTCTGGTCACAAAAGACATCACTGGACCATTTTATTTTTACAGGGTTTTACTTAAAAAAAACAATGCATGGAGGATTCCTCAGTGCAACACTGGAGGATTGGGAACCCCAGTGTCACTTCTACATTTCTGGAAGGGGGTTGGGTGCTGAGATGGAGGGTCATGTGAGGGGGATATAACAGAAGAAGAAGAAATAATAACCACACACGTGCTGTAGTGGGGGGGATGTTGTGTATGTGTGTGTGTGTGTGTATGTATATGTACACATATATATATATATATATATATATATATATATATATATATATATATATATATATACATATATATATAAATTGAGATTCTTCATTGAGACACTGGGTGACTGGGCTCCCCAGTGTCACTGTTATGTTTCTGGGGGCAGGTGCTGAAAGGGAGGGTCGGTGGGGGATTGTGCAGTGCTACTTTTTTGCCAATAGCAAGCAGCGTGCTTCATGGTTGCAGAGGTGACTGTACTGACATTCTAACAAGTTCATCACAAGGAATGTGCTGCCGACTTTTTCCACAGCAAGAGGTCTGCAGGGCTTCACCCACTGTAGCCCCAAAAAGGCCAAAAATCCCCAGAATTCTGAAACATGATCAAGGACAGCAAAGTGACCACAAGCAGTCTTTCTTATGGTACACACAATTCAGCTGTTATAAGCAGACCGTTCAAGTCTAATTGACTATATGTAGAAGCAACAAGGCTATCACTGTGAAAGTTAATAACTTATGCAGTGAAAACTACCAACTTTTATAATGAACTGTCCCTTATAATAAGAGGTGGATGGTTGCCTTACAGAAGCACTCAATCCATTCCCCTAATATTCAGTCCTGCAGAGTATTACAGATCAGGCAACTTTTAAATATAGAACTTTCCCTTAAAATAAGTGACTGATGGCTACCTTACAGGGCACCCAATCCAATCCCAGAGTATTACAGAGTAGGCAACCTTCAAATATGGAAGTGTATCTTAAAATATATGGAGGGTAGTCACCAAACAAGTTTACCCACTCCAGTTGTACAGAGTATTTACAGGGTATGTAACCTTCAGATATGGAACTGTGTCAAACACATGGTGGGAGCACCCGATCCAATCTTACAGTGTATCCAACACCACAGAATACTGTATTACAGGGTAGGCAACCTTTAAATATGGAACTATCACATAAAATATAGTAAGTGGTGGATGATGGCACTACAGGGGACCCAATCAAATCCCATGGTAGCCAGTACTGCACAGTATTACAGAGCAGGCAGTCTTCAAATACAGAACTATCCCATAAAATAAGTGGTGGATGGTTGCACTATAGTGGCACCCAGTCAAATCCCATAGTGTATCCAACATCACAGAGTATAACAGAGCAGACAATCTTCAAGTATGGAACTGTCACTTAAAATAAGTGGTGGATGGTTGCCTTACAGGGGCTCTCAATTCAATACCATAATATCCAATCTCACAGAGCATTACAGAGCAGGTAATCTTCAAACACGGAACTGTCCCTTAAAGTAGGTTGTGGAAAGTTGCCTTACAGGGGCATTCAGTTCAATCCCATGGAGTATCCAACCTCACAGAGTATTAGAGATCAGGCAACTGGAACTGCCCCTCACAATAAGGGTTGGGTTGTCACCCTTCGGGATGCCCTTTCCAATCCCAAAGATTATTAAAGAGTCAGCAACCTTCAGATGTGGTACGAGACAAGGCAAGCTTTATTTGTAAAGCATCCTTTCCCATAGGCTCAGGGCACTGTACATAGAATAACAATCAACAAAACATCATTAAACATATAGCATAGCACCAAAAGAAAAAATTACTCACCTTAGTAATGTTGTTTCTTCTAATGGAGTCTTGCTGTATTCTGACTATTGCAGTGATATTCAACCTTTGAATGAGCTAACTTTCCATGCAAGGCATGGAACGCTGAGCTCGTGCTCGGATGAGACTCTTTCTATTGTTGTTTGAACCCAAACCACCAGATCTTTACGAACTATACTCACTGGGCATCCTGTGTGGAAACTGTAAACTCACACTAGCCAACTGGCAACTAAATTTGATAAAAAGGCTTTTTGGTTCCAAGGCAAAGACTCAAGTCAGGAAACCCAAAAAACAAAACACAACACACACCTAAAAATAAGAGGGTGAGAAAAAGAGGGCACCTCTAGGGTGCCAACGCTGTTCCTGCCCACCCACATCCCAAAACCCAGGTTCTGAGAGGGGAGGCGGGGGGAGGTCAGAATACAGCAAGACTCCATTAGAAGAAACAACATTACTAAAGTGAGTAATTTTTTCTTCAAACAACATGAAGTCTTGCTGTATTCTGACTACTGCAGTGACTACCAAGCAGTACCTCCATGGAGGAGGGACAGAACCTACTTTGGGAATAGGCTCTGAAGCACTGCTGTGCCAAACCGAGCATCACTCCTAGCCTGGATATCCAGAGAGTGATGCTTGGTGAAAGTATGCATTTTCCAGGTGGCTGCTTGACAAATCTCTAAGACAGGAATATCCCTGGCAGCAGCCAGGGAAGCAGCTGTACCTCTAGTAGAGTGAGCCCTCAGGCCTGAGGGTGGGATTCTGCCTAATTTTTCATAGCAGAATTGTATACAAGAGACAATCCACCTGGCAATAGATCTCTTAGTGGCAGGTTTTCCCTTACCAACCTCACCATAAGTGAGGATCAATTGGAGGGAGTCAAACCTGTGACCCTTGGTGCGCTCTATGTAGTAGCTAAGGGCCTTTTTCACATCCAGGCTGTGTAACCTCCTCTCCCCAGAGGAGGAATGGTCAGTGAAGAAAACAGGAAGAGACATAGACTGATTAAGGTGGAAATCTGAAACCACCTTAGGCAAAAACTTCCTATTAGTCCTGAGAACCACCTTATCTCTATGGAAAGAGATAAAATCAGGCTCCACTGACAGGGCCTGTAACTCACTTATGCGTCTGGCAGAAGTAATGGCTACCAAGAACACAGTTTTCCAAGTCAAGTATTTAAGCTCTGCTGAAGACAAATGCTCAAAAGGGGGTTGCATAAGCTGAGCAATGCAAACATTAAGGTCCTAAGCAGGGGCACGGTCCCTGAAGGGAGGATTGGTATGCAGCAATCCCTGGAAGAATTGACAGAATACAGGATGAGCTGAAAGGGAAGAGGGCTTGCCTGCTGACAAGAAGGCAGAGACAGCTGCCAGATGCACTCTAAGTGTAGCTGGTCTGAGCCCCAAGCTATTGAGATGAACCATATAGTCCAGGACTGTAGGCAACCCAGCAGACTCTGGAGAAATGTGCTTCCCAGAGCATTAAATAGTAAACCTTTTCCATTTGGAGTTGTAAGTCTTTCTGGTGGAAGGCTTTCGAGAAGTCTTTAGAATATCCAGAACACCTTGAGAGAGATGCAAATCAGCAAACTCTAACTCTTCAAGAGCCAGGCCCTGAGATTGAGAGATTTGAGATTTGGATATCAAACCCTCCCCTGAGAACATGTTAACAGGTTGTAATTCCTGGGAAGAGACAGGGGAAGGTGGACTGCCAAGGACAGCAAGAGAGGGTACCAGGGCTGTCTGGCCCAGTCTGGAGCAATCAGAATCACTTTGCAGGGTCAAGACCTGATTTTGACTAGTACCTTGAACAGGAGAGGGAAGGGGGGAAAAGCATACAGGAATTTCCCTTCCCAGTTGAGAACTAGAGCATCCAGGGGGACTGAGCCCAACACTGGGGGTCTGCAGCAAAAAAAAAGGAAGTTGGTGATTGTCTGGGGCTGCAAAAAGATCTATCTGTGGAGTGCCCCATCTGGAGAAGATCACCTTCAAAATTAGGGGATCTAGGGACCATTCGTGACAGCCCTGAGATATCCTGCTGAGAGCATCTGCCAGGACATTGTCCTTCCCTGGGAGGTGCACTGCTATCAGAGAGGTATTCAGTGAATAGGCCAGAGACCACAACTTCATTGCTTCTGTGCACAAGGCCGTAGACCGAGTGCCCCCTTGCTTGTTGATGTACCACATTGTGGTAGTATTGTCTGTCCTGATCTGAACTACTTTGTTCTGAACAGACTTGGAAAAACCTAGAAGTGCTAGAAACACTGCTCTGAGTTATAAGAGATTGATGTGAAGCAGAGATTTTTGAGGTGACCACAACCCTTGCGTGGTCAGATCCCCCAAGTGGGCTCCCCAGCCCAAGAGGGAGGCATCTGTGGTAAGGATTAGAGAATAAGATTGAGTGACAAAGGGAACTCCTTGTCTTAGGTTGTCCTGATCCTGTCACAATTGCAAAGCCTGGATCAGGGTTCGAGTCATTGGGATTAGCTTGGTCAGAGAATCCTTTCTCTGGGACCAGAAGGCTCTTAAGTGGAACTGAATGCCCCTCATCTGAAATCTTGCTCCTTGAACCACTGCCCGAAGAAGCAGCCATGTGGCCCAGGAGCTGCAGAAAATGTCTTGCTGGTCGAGACACCTGAAGGGTGAATGAAGAGGCCAGTGTCACAAGGGTCCTTGCCCTGTCCAGGGGAAGGAAGGCTCTTGCCCTTATTGTATCCAGCTCTGCCCCTATGAAGGTGAGGAGCTGCACTGGCTCTAGAACTGACTTTGAAAGATTCAGGAGGAATCCTAGAGAAGTGAGCAGTTGCTGAGTTATCTGTAGGTGTGACTTGACTTGGTCTGGAGACTGACCCACTATGAGCCAGTCGTCCAGGTATGGAAAGATGAAGATCTTTTTTTCCTTAGGAGAGCAATCACTACTGCCAGGCATTTTGTGAACACCCTTGGAGCTGATGTTAGGCCAAAGGGCATTGCTCTGAATTGATAGTGGCCTGAGGGCAACTCGAACCTGAGGTACTTTCTGTGGGAGCATCTGATGACAATGTGGAAATAGGCATCCTTGAGGTCCAGGGAGACTAGCCAGTTCCCTGGCCTTAGAGAGGGTAGAATTATTTCCAGAGTCACCATTTTGAACTTTGGCTTTAAAAGGTGCTTGTTTAAATATCTGAGATCCAGGATGGGATGCCATTCTCCTGTCTTTTGGGGGGTTAGGAAGTACCTGGAGTACAATCATTTTCCCTTGTGTAGGGATGGAACCCTTTCTATGGCTCTGAGAGCCAAGAGGGAAGAGACCTCTGCCTCTAGGGCAAGGGCCTCTGAAGGATTTGCAGGTGGAAAGGATCTGGTTCTCATCTTGGGAAATTGTTTGAAGCTGAGAACCAGTCCCTGGCTTACTACTTCCAAGACCCATTTGTCTGATGTTAAAAACATCCAGTCCTGGACAAAGTAAGCCAGCCTGCCCCCTACGGGTAGTGGAGAATCGGCCCGGGCAAACCCATCAGGGTGCCTGTTTGACAGGGGCTTTAGGCTGAGGGGTGGTAGCAGGCCTGCTTATATCTCATCTGCCTCTCCCTCTGAAGAACCCCCTCTGGGCAAAGGCAGAAGAGGGGGCCTGGGCTTGGCAGAAAGGCCTATGAAAAGGCCTGCCCCTGCCCCTGGAATGCTGCCTCTGGGGAGTGGCTTGCCTTCCTTGGCCTGAGCACTCCTATAGGTGGTCCTGTACTCATCCATTTTCTTCATGTAGTTCTCTGTCTGCTCCCCAAACGAGACTTACCAATAGCAGGAAAATCCATGGCGCAGTCTGGGTATCCTGTGACAGGCTAGTACATCTGAGCCGAGCCATCCTACGAAGGGCCACAGATGTAGCCATGACTCTAGATGAAACATCACTGGAGTCCAGTGCAGCATGAAACTGCACCTTGGATGCCTCAATATCATATGCAGCCACCTGCTCCAGCTCCTTGGCAAGCTGGTCAGGGACCTGTTTAGCTAGAGCCATCACAGTGTCCCATCTAGACTTCTGGTATTTAACTGTGTAGGCCATATAATTAGCCTGCCTGAGTCCCAAAGATGCTGCCATGTACTGTTTCTTTGTCATGGCATCAATCCTCCTGGAGTCCTTATCTGGGGGGTGTGAAGCCAAGGGTATATTTGCCTTATCACAGGCAGCAGCCTACACTACCCCAACATGGCTGCATTGCTGGGAAAGGAACTCCGTATCTGAGCCTGAAAGACTATACCTCTTGTCCATTCTTCTGTCTACAGGAGGTATGGAATTAGGAGTCTTTAAAATTTTAAATGTCTGTTTCCCAAAAGACTTATGGAAGGGAATAGACAGTCTCCTGGACTCTGGGATGTTCATCATTTCAACATAATTAGGCTCCTCCTGATCCTCCACTGCTTCCTCCATAGGAAGCTGGAGAGTTTCAGCCACTTTTTTGTAAAACATAAAGTGGGAAGGGGACTCAGAAAGCCTAGGAGGAGAAACACCTGAAGGTCTGTCTGGGGAGATGTCCGGGTCAATGGGCACATCCAGACTTTCATAATCACCATCACTATCCTCATACTCTCCCTCCTCCTCCTCCTCCGGTTCATAAAAATCCTCTAAATTATAATCCAGAACCGGGTGAACTGACCAAACTGAGCCCCTAACCGATGGTGTCTTTTCAGTCAGAATCGAAGTTAGCGATTGAACAATCCTTATCGCTTTGGTTATTTCATCAGTGGTCGGAGAAAGAACTTGTGGATCCAAACCGGCTGACTTATCCCTTCTTTTTCTTATAACCGGAACTGACTCCTCAGAGTCGGTTCTCCTTTTGACCGAAGAAGTTTCGCCCTGGTCAGAGGGCACTCCTTCTGGTTCGGTTGGAACCGAACCGGGCTGGCCATTTGGGTCAGCGGACTTCTTGGCCTCCCTTTCCCTCAGCCTACCTACTCTCTTTTCCAGGGTAGCTGTGGGAAAACTTTACAAATCTGGCAGTCTGAATCAGGTGGTCAAACCCCAGACAATAAACACAGGTGGTGTGGGGTCAGCCTTAGCAAAGCTTCCACACACACTACAATGTTAAACCCAGTGAGCCGGTTTTTCTCTTGGATTTCTCAGACATGGCCAGTCCTAACCAAACTTACCCTTTTTTCGGAAATCCGACAGGCAAGACACCCCTATCGGTTCCTGACCATGTTACGGGTCGTGGAAACAACCATAACGAAATCTGTTTTTTTTTAGAACCGATAAGGACCAGTTACCACACTCTAAAAAACAGAACAAACTTTTTTTACAAACCTGATCGGTTCAAACCGAACCGATCCGATGTTTACAAGTTCCACACAGAAGCTAATAATAATAAACCTATCTAGTACTCACAGTACCACAGACAGAGACTGACCCGACAGGTTAGACAGAAGAAATTCGGTTGAAACCGACGGAAAAAAATGACACTTTAACCGACTAAATTGAACCAAGTGAAGGAGAAATCTCCAGAGCGACTGTTCAGTGAAGCGGAGTAAAGAATCTGGTAGTTTGGGTTCAAACAACAACAGACAGAGTCTCAACCGAGCTTGAGCTCAGCGTTCCATGTCTTGCATGGAAAGTTAACTCTTTCCTGTCTGGGGCAGTTCAAAGGTTGGATAACACTGCAATAGTCAGAATACAGCAAGACTTCATGTTGTTTGAAGTAATATGTACTATCTAACAGGTACAACTAATTAAAATCTAGCTGGAGAATGCCTGCTCAAATAACTAAGTTTTCAGAGAGGTTTTAAAGACTTCTACTATGCAAGCAGAACTGATGTTAACTGGAAGAGAATTCCACAACATGGGAGCCACCACACTGAATGCTCTGTCTCCAGATTGTCTCAGGTGGGAAAGGGGAACAATGAGCAAGCCTGCATCAATGGAGTGAAGAGGCAGGTTGGGAGGTAAGGAACCAGGAGATACAGTGGCGATCATCAGACCTCTCAACTGTCCCTGATTCTCAGGGACACCCCTGATTTCGCCTCAAAATTTTCCTCTGTCCCTCATAAAATTTGAATTTTTGTGACAGAACAGTGGGGATTAAAAGCACAAAATAATGTCAAACATTAAAGTAACAGACTTGTTCTTCTTCAGAAAATGCAACTTAAGACAAATCCCTTTATTTTATCAGTTTTTTGAGAGAATAGTGCCAGTTTTTAAGATGTGTCCCTGATCTGAGGTCTTTGTCCGTGATTTTTTTAGGCCTTGTCCCTGATTCATGAGGCAAGAGGTTGAGAGGTATGGCGATCATCTTAAAGTTTTCTGGTACTGCGGTATACCACTTGGTACTGCTCTATACCACTCAGTGTGGTGCTCAGTGCAGTGCAGTGGTGAAGAGGAGGACCCTTAATGCGGTGTGTTATAATTGTTATTTGGATGCATTTCCTAGGTTACCAACAGGATGGCTACTACAAGCCATCTCAGTGGTGCTGCCTGCCTGCAGTGTGACTGTCTTTTCTTTCTCTTTATGTACCTGCAGGTGGCCTTCTGTTGCACCGCATTTAATTGAGGGGAAAAAAAAACTAGCTATTGTAGCTACATTTCATCTTGGGAATTTTTTCCTTTCATTTTTTCAAGTTTTGCAAAACCCGAGTATGTTCCCCAATGTCCGCTGTGCAAGCACTTAAAAGATATAATATTTGTAATATTGACTAGTTTCTTATACATAATTTCTCCAGGAGGATAATTCACCTAGATAGTTAATGTGTAGAAAATGAAAAATAAAAACCTAGCTACTGCACACTACAATATTTCTTCTCAGACATTTTCTTCCTTTAATTTTTTGAAATAGTTAATGTGTAGAAATAAACTTAGAATGCATTTAGAACTTAATAGTAGCACTGTAAAAACTGATCTGTTATAAAAATGCAAGAGTGCTACTACAATGAATGTAGAAATTATCTTCAAATTGGCACCATCTGTACAAAGCTCCTAAAGTGTCAATTGATATTATTGATAATCGCTAAAGAACTCAAAGCCTTGGCTTTACTTTTACAAGTACATACAGTACTTCAAAGACCAGTATGCAGCTAACCAGACCATTTACAGAAGAAAGAGTCCTGAAAGAACTCCTAAAACTCAAGGTGGACAAAGCAATGGGGCCAGACAGGATTAACCCCAGAATCCTAAAGAACTAAGAGGGGATCTAGTGACACCACTGACCACACTTTTTAAAAAATCATGGGAGGATGGAGTGGTACCAGAGGACTGGAGGAGGGCAGATGTGATTCCCCTTTACAAAAGTGGGAGCAAGGCAGAAGCAGGAAACTACAGACCTGTTAGTTTGACCTCAGTGGTAGGGAAAATGAAGGAGTCACTTCTGAAAGAAAGAACTGTTGAGTACCTAAGGGGCCAGCGGGGCACAGGACCCAAAGCAGCATGGATGCACAGCAGGAAGGTCATGTCAGATGAATCTAATTGATTTCTTTGACTGGGTGACCAAAGTAATAGACCAGGGAGGGGCTGTGGATATGGCCTACCTAGACTTTAGCAAGACATTTGACACAGTCCCACACAAAAGATTAATAATCAAGTTAGCCAGCTTGGGAGTGGGTCCCCATGTGGTAGCCTGGGTAGCAAATTGGCTGCACAACTGGTCACAGAAGGTAATAGTGAATGGAACTCATTCCGAAGAAAGGGGGGTTACTAGTGGAGTACCTCAGGGCTCAGTACTGGGTCTGGTCCTCTTTAACGTCTTTATAGGTGACATTGCAGAGGGTCTGGAAGGAAAGGTATGCCTCTTTGCAGATGACACAAAGATCTGTGACAGAGTTGATACACAAGGAGGGGTATACAGGATGAGAAGGGACTTGGCAAGTTGGAGGAATAGTCAGATGTATGGCAACTTAGATTCAATGCAAAGTAGTGCAAAGTAATGCACCTGGGAAACAAAAACCCAGGAGAAGAGTACACAATGGCAGGGGATGTACTAACAACAACAATAATGGAAAGGGACCTGGGGGTAGTCATATCAGATGACCTAAAGCTGGGTAAGCAATGTGAAAAGTCAGTAAGGAGAGCTGGGGGGAATACTGGGACGCATAGGGAGAGGCATCACAAGTAGAAAAAGGGAAGTGGTTATCCCTCTGTACAGACAGTTGGTGAGACCCCATCTGGAGTACTGCATGCAGTTTTGGAGACCCCATCTACACAAGGACTTAGACAGGATGAAAGCAGTCCAGAGGAAGGCAACTAAAATGGTGCAGGGTCTGCATCAGAAATCATATGAAGAGAGACTGAGAGAGCTTAATATGTATACCCTTGATGTGAGGAGGGATGGGGGGACATGATAGAAACTTTCAAGGGCCTCAAGGGAATCAACAAAGTCCAGGAGGGTAGTATCTTTCAGAAAAAGAGATGTGCAAGAACAAGGGGGCACAATTTAAAGATAGAGGGGGGACGACTCAGGGGTAATGTGAGGAAATTCTTTTTCACAGAGAGGGTGATGGATGTATGGAACTGCCTTCCTTGGGAGGTTGTGGGGTCTAACACATGGGGAAATTCAAACATGCATGGGACAGACATAAGGCAATTATAGTCGGGGGTTGCAGGAAGTAGGCTGTTGGTTAACTAGAATCTGCAGCTTATCCAATAGGTAGGGAAATGGGCAGACTGGGTGGGCCAAGTGATCCTTATCTGCCGTCAAAATCTATGTTTCTATGTTACCTGAATGAACCCCATGTTATACCAAGTAGAAAATGAACTTAGTCCAATAGCAGCACACAGAAAATTTGATCAGTGTTTATAAAAATGCAAGGTATGTCATCGAGGCACAGGTCAGGAAGCATAGAGCAAACCAGGAGCAGTTGTAGAATTCACCAACAATATTTATTTACAGTAGCAGTAACATAAAAAGAAATAAACTTGTTCAGAATAACTATGTACTGAGGAGAAATGAAATATGTTTTTCTTTCATTTTCTTTTTGTTGTATAGCCCACCATTTGAAAAAGCCTATCAGGCTTTTAGTTTCTGTCATTGCCTCTTCTTTTTCCATAACTTGTGCTGGCTGTACAATCTCAGACTGGACTTCTGTCTATGCGAGTTTGGCTGCCATTCTCCTGCTAACCACTCCTGGACTTGCTGCGGCAGAATCCATACCTTCCTCTGTGCTTCCCTGGTACTAGGTCCAGTACCCATACACAAAACTCCTGTCTTAGGATATGCACGGCTTAAATCCCACTTCTAAAACTGTCTGTCATCAAGGTACACATCAGGAAGCATAGAGGAAAACCAGGAGCAGTTGTAGAATTCACCAAAATATTTATTTACAGTAGCAGTAACAACAACAACAAAAAAACTTGTTCAGTATAACTATGTACAAAGTGAAAGCAACTTAAAAGCCACTAAACTTACAAAGTTGTGTCCCTTGGAATATATAGAGGTTTCTAAAATTGAAGCTGTAGCTAACAGCTCTATCCCTAAAACAAAGGATGTGTCGCACCAAATGAAAGTGGGGGTAATACCTAAGTTACCTGTACCCATAATTATTGGAAATGACTGTCCAGTATTTACTGAGTTAATCAAAGAAAGAGTAAATCCTGATGTTTCGGTAGCTGTGGTGACAAGAGCTCAGGCAAAGAAAATTTCAGATGGTCTTGTGGAGCATTTTAACCAAACCCTAAATTGCTTATTAAAAAGGTGCTCTACTATCGAAAAGGAATATTTAGCAGCAAAGTGGGTCATGGAGTCATAGTTATCATAGGTACAGTACAAGACACATTAAACTGTTCCTTCAACTCACTGGTGTAGCATTGTTAAATGAGTTTCCTAATCTGTGCAGGGTTTAATTCAATGAATTAGTAAAAGTTTAGTTTTGGTTTGCATCTAGCTGTTATGTGCTATAAGCTTTACTTTCAGCCGAGTGCTTATGAGTTTCATTTCAGAAGGCAGACTAAACAACTCTTAAGGAATGTTGAGATATTCATAAACAATGCTCTTAAGGAATGCTGTGATATTTATAAACAATGCCATGAAAATGCAGCTACTGCCATTTCACTAAACAGTTACATGTGAGCTGAATAGGCAGTGAAGGCTGGTTGGAAAATAGCTGAAAGCTTCAATAGTCTGAGTTGCCACTCCAGTAGCATCACAAAAAAAAATTCTACACCAGTGAGTTGATGGAACAGTTTAATGTGTCTTTTACTGTATCATAGGCATAACTGAACATAGTAAAGACTTTCATCCGTAAAGCTGGTTAGTTTGTATTTTTCAACCATTATGGACTGATGTATATCCTGTCTCCAGTGTCTGTCCAGATTTACCTTGAATAGATGCATTTAGCTACTCCCTACCATTTCTAGTGGTAATGCATTCCAAACTGGAACAATTCTCTGATTGAACCATCTAGCTCTATTCTTAGGTCTACAATTATCACTATCCAACTGAAGAGGGTGCGATTTAGTCTCATGATACTTATCTTTGGTTTGTATTCTCATGAGCTCCCACAGATCATGGTTTTCCCAAGCCCTGTATGTTAAACACATATCTTCCCCCTGTCTTCTGAATTCCAATGTGTACATATCTAGTTCTTGAAGTCCCTTAAGTTTTATTTGTTAGGAACAGATTTTGTTCTTGTAACTGATCACAATCCTCTCTGTTGGCTTAACCAGATGAAAGATAAAAATTCCAGAATCACAAGGCGGTACTTGGCACTACAGCCATTTAAATTTACTGTGATACACAGATCTGGTAAAGAGAACAGCAATGCTGATTTTCTGTCAAGATATGGATCAGGAATTGAGGGTTCTGAAGGCTGAAAAGCAAATGTATGAGTTTGAACTCTACTGTTTGCTGTACTGTTACAGAACAACAGATCATGCACATGTGCTTAATTTCAGAAAGCAGCAAATGTTAGTAAAGAATTACTGTAATAAAACATTTTGGAAACCTGTTTGATAAAACAGTTTCCCTCGGGGTATGTGACAGGGTGGAAAAGGACCCTGTCCCAGCTGTTATGGAGAAAGTGTTTCAATGCAAGGATCTTTCCTTTTCTGTGTCTTCTCTGTATGGTTGTGCAAACAAATTTTCCTGTAAGACTTCGGACATGATCAACCTGAACAGTTTACAATTCTTTGCCTCTCACTGACTTTTAGACCTTCCTTGCTGTCTGTTTTTCCTTCCTTGCATATCTGTTAATACAAAAATATATGCAAATCATTGCATGGAAATGTAACTGATATTGAGATCCCTTGTGTTTGGAAAACATATAGCATTACTGTTGAAATGTATATAATTATAATTTGAGATCACTGCAAAAAGCTGTTGGAAGCTAGAGGTTACCAGAGTTCAATTTTTAAGCCTTTTGCAAAAGCTGTGCAAAAGGGGGCCTCAACTCAAGAAGTACACTGTATTCTAGCAGCTCCTGTCTGATATTTACAAAAACAGGATGCTTGCTAAGGATGGGGGTTGAAAGGACTTACAAGAGCTAAGTTGCAACTGCAAGAAAGATTTGAGAGAGAAAAGGGACACAGAGATAGGAAAAAACTCAGATGAATCTTTATTTTATTTTGCCTTTGTACATAGTTATACTTAACAAGTTTATTTTTTTATGTTACTGCTACTGTAAATAAATATTTTGGTGAATTCTACAACGGCTCCTGGTTTTCCCTATGCTTCCTGACCTGTGCCTCGATGACAGAGTACTACTGCAATGAAATTATCTTCAAATGGGCACCATCTGTACAAATTTCCCAAAGTGTCAATTGACGATCTCTAAAAAATCAAAGCCTTGACTGTACTCTTAGCTGATCTCTTGCATATTGACTGGTCCTTTCTACAATGTGCCCTGAACTTTTTTATCACAGGAGTTCATGACATTACTTGCTCTCCATGCCCCTTTGACTAGACACAGAGTACAAGTTAATGAAGACCAGAAACAGAGCCTGGAGTGCCTACACAAATTCAGTCTGACTAGGATGTTTGCAGGCACCTATGGAATAAGTTTAAATTAGACCTTAACTTAGTTACAGGTACATACAGTACTTCAAGGACCGGCATACAGCTAACCTGAATGACCTCCCCCCAAAAATTGGGACGTTATTAATTAATCAGTCCGAGAACCATTATAACCCCTCTGCCTCTTGAAGTCAGTGTGGTTAAGTACACCATCCGAAAATAGTAGCAGATTTGTTTAAGGACCATTTTTGCAGTTTAGAAAACTGTAGATATCCTGTTACTGAAGGGGAGCAACCTACAGATTTATTTAAGAACACAGAGCCATGTTATACAGTACTGTTTTCTTTTTATTTCCAAATGCTTCCCAGTGGCATGCATTCAAGCCTCCACCCACATTGCATGTAATAAGGCAACAAGTGCAAAGGCGGGAAAACCCCAGTAGGTTCCCCAATGTCGGCTGTGCAAGCACTTAAAAACTGAAGTGAAGAAAAAAAGAAAGAAATCTAACGTTGAAAGTGATACAAAAGACTATGAACAGGGGTGTGTGTTTGTTTGGGACATTAGATAAAAGGGATCAAAAAGTATCGGAAGATATAAGAATAGGGGACAGTCTTAGAGTGAAACACATAAGAACACCTCCGCGCAGATGTCACTCTTTCAAAACTGCAAAGTCTGCTCATCAGCCTCTCAAAAGATAAACAATGGACCTGTAGATAAGAAGCACAAATGATACAACATCATATCACACAATACTATAGCTCTGATGCTATGAGTGGAGTGCAGGGGCTGACCCCCCCCCCAGGTACTATCAATCAATCAATCAATCAAAGTCTTTATTTAACCAGGCGATCAGCGTTGAGCAAGCTAATTTTCGAGGTGGACCTGAGTTTGTTAACAAGGAACAAGGGACAATATACATGGGATGCAACACACAAGAAAATAGTAATAATACAAATAAAGTTAGATATAATAATACAGTATATACAGAGTATCAGCAGGTAGCACTGACAGTAGTATATGTTTGGAACAGAAGATAGAGCTAGTTTTGGGTAGGACACAATTTTCCATAAAGGTAAAGAAATATACACATCAGGTTCACTGAACACAAATAAAACCTAATATAAAAAGATATATAGTGATACAGTATGGAGAATTTAGAGCTGGAACCAGGGTCAAAGGAATGTGGAAAGGACAGATATGGGGGTAGAAAAAGGGGAGAAGGAAGAATCGATTATAGATGTGATCAGTCTTTTAACAGTAGTAATTAGAGTGTGCTTGGATTTACAGGAGTCACTATTTAGGGTAGACAGGCACAGAACTCTTTATTATGAACATACGAATATACGAAATTTGCCAGCAGATAAAGGCCTAGAGGTCTATCAAGTCTACTCGAATGTGCAGCTAGCACCCCTTATTCTACAGCTGCCCCTTCCTTCCACCCTTCCCCTTCATTAACCCTCCCAGGGAATCACTGCAATGGGCCTGGCTGAGACATGGGATACCACTAGCACCAGGGAATACACTGCACTGGGCCGGGCTGAGGCAGGGGGTACCAATAGCACCAGGGAATACACTGAAAAGGGCCCGGCTAAGGCTGGGGATAAGACTAGCACCAGGGAATACACTGTGATGGGCCTGGCTGAGGCAGGGGGCATCACTAGCACCAGGGAATAGATACTGCAATGGGCCTGGCTGAGGCAGGGTGTATATCTAACTTTATTTGTATTATTACTATTTTCTTGTCCCATCCTCATTTGAAGCAGTCCACTGTTCTACTGCATACCACTTCAGGAGGTAATGCATTCCACCCAGCCACCACCCTCTCTTTAAAAAAGTGCCTCCTCATCTCCCTCCTGAACCTTCCTCGCTCCAGTCTCATATCATGGTCCCTGGTGTCCCTCCCCTCCCTTACTTTGAACAGCCCCTCTGTACTTGTCTTGTTTATTTCTTTCATGTATTTAAAGGTTTCAATCATGTCACCCCTGTCTCTCCTCTCCTCCAGTGAGTACATGTTCAACTCCTTCAACCTCCTCTCGTATGATAAGTCCCCCAGCCCCTTGATCATCTTTGTCGCTCTGCACTGCCCCCCCTCCAGTAACTTAATGTATGATGTAGATATAGAGATTTAAAAGCTGCTAGGCTGATGGGGTGAGTTAATTTCAAAGTTTTTTGCAGCTTGTTCCACAGATGAGGGAGCACAAAGCTGATGGCTGCTCCGCCAATGTGAGATTTTGCTTTGTAAACATAAAGGTAGATATATGAGGTGCTTCTCAGGGCATACTTCCCCAGAGTGCACAAAGGTAAACAGACAGAGATACTGTATACTGGGGCAGTTTATTTGAGATAGCTTTGTATGTCCAAACCGCAGCATTTTTTTGCCGTCTATAAGAAAGGGATGACCATCCCACTGCCATGTACAATGCACAGTGATGGGTTGAGTATGGAAGACCCGTGATAAATCTTATGGCTCTGTGATAAACCGTATCGAGTTTGGCTAGGGTACCTGCAGGTCCCTGACTATATAGAAAGTCTGTGTAATCCAATAGGGAAAGAAAGGTAGTTTGAACCAGTTTCAGTTTAGCGTGTCTTGTGAGAAGATTATTAATCCTAAAGAATAGACCAAGTCTTTGTCTAAGTTTCTTTGCCAGTTCTTCTAAGTGATATGTGAAAGTAAGTCTGTGGTCTAACCAGACCCCCAGGTACTTGAACTTTGGTACGTAGTCCAACTGCTCACTTAGAATGGTAGTGATCTGCAGGAGTGTCCCAGCAATTACAGGATTTATTGCATTTTGAAGGGGCGAGAGGAACATTGCTTTGGTTTTTTGCATTTAAGAGCAGTTTCTGGTTTATAAGCTGATGCTGCAGCAGACTAAATTCATTTTGGTTTTTTTTATACTTCCTTTATTTCATCACATATTACCTCAAAAATCATTTACATGTAAATGTAAACTACATATCGAAGCAATCTTTCAGCTTTGATGTAGCACTTTAAGAATAAAGAATTAACAATGTTAACATCAGCATCTACCATTGGACAAGGTCTTACAAAGAACTACAGTCTTCTTCCTGTCTATCAACATTCTATAAGTATAAAATACATTTTATACCCATATTGGGTCCTGTATTTTTTAGTTCTAAGGTCTATCTACAAACCTTTTTAGTCTTTATTTCATCCCATCTTCTATTATCTCTAATGAAAAGGATCTAAAGGAGTTGTTCCTGATAGAGTTCCCACCTAGCCCATCTTGATGTGAATACCTCTCTCCGATCTTGTAGCTCCATGGAGATTTGTTCATTATGCTGAATATTTAATACTATCTGCTTCCACTCAGAGATCAGTGGGGCTGTTGTCTGTAACCATTTTTTAGTGATGGATTTATAGGCTGAACCCAGCAATATTGCCCACAAATATAGTTTACCTGCATCTTTTATTTCCATTGGGGGAAGGCCCAACATCAGGTTAGCTGCTTCTATCTCACCCTGTATATCCAATATGTTTTTTATATGTTCCGTTATTCGAAGCCCCATGTTCCGTTATTCGAAGCCAAAACTCCGCTATCTTGGGGCAGTCTAGGAAGATATGTTTGTATGTAGCTTTCCGCTCACTACATTCCCTCCAGCAATGAGCAGGGCCCCCAGGGCTTCTCAAGGACATGACTGAGGGAACAAGAAAAAAACCTCACTCTTACTTTCCAGGTAAACTCCCGCCACATAGGGGATGAGGAAGTGGCCCTGGAGCTTCTCCAAATTTTGGTCCAATCTCTAGGGGATATATTCTGGCCCAAATCTCTCTCCCATTTTGCTTGTGTGGGAGACATCATATGTGTTTTCTGATGTGTCAGATATTGGTATATTATTGTTATTGCCTTTTCTCCATATTGTGTGGACCATATTTGTTTAAACGGGGTGTCGTCTTCCATTAAGTTGGAGTTCTTCTCACTTTGTCTAGTATGTATAGAAATATAAGCTCTCATTTGATAGTAAAATAACCTTTCATTATCTGACCACCCATATTTTAATTGGGCTTCCTCAAAGCTCTGAATATCCTTTCCCCGCATCAACTGCCATGGGGCTTCTAGGCCTTTTTTAGCTTGGTTTTGAAACCATTGATTATTAAACTCCTGGTTCAGGGTAAAGTGCTTATATTTCCAGGCATAGTGCTGGAAAACGTTGTGTTTGGTCCCCATTTGCCATCCTCTCAAGACTGCCATAGTAGCCTGAGGGACTATCTGAGCGGTTTCTGTGAGGGGGGGGGGAATAGGCAGGTTAGGAGAGCAGGCCCTGTGGGTCTCTCTAGATCAATCTGTTTCCAACTTGCTCGAGAGGCTCTATTGCCCCACAACAAGGCTAGTCGCATCTCCGCTGCCATCCAATAGTTCCTGAGCGAGGGAAGTGCCACCCCACCTGCCTCCTTAGGAAGGGTCAGTTTTAAGTATCCAATTCTTGGCCTTTTATTTTCCAAGAGATCTATTTAATAGCTTTTGCCATGATAAGAGTTCCTTTGAAGACAGAGTGCAGGGGACACACTGGAACAGGTATAAAAACCTAGGGAGGACATTGATTTTTAAGGCCATGTTCCTTGTGTAGTGCGAGGAGGGTATCAGTGATCACCTCTTAAAATCTTGTTTTATCTTCTCTGCCAGGGGGGCAAAATTCAAGGAAAATAATTTCTCTGGGTTACTTGGAATTTGAATGCTAAGGTATTTTATGTACTCATTATCCCATTTGACTGGGAATCGTTTTTTAAGGGATGGGGGTAGTACGTAGTTAAATGATAAAGCCTCTGACTTACCCATGTTCAAAGTAAATCCCGATAGACTAGTAAACTGCTGTATCTTATTAAAAAGAGCCTCTAGCGATGATTTGGGGTTAGTTAAATAGAGGAGTACATCATCCGCAAACAAGGCTAGCTTTTGTTCGGTCCCTCCTATATTAACTCCCTCAACATTTGCAGTCTGTCTCAGACTTTGGGCCAGTGGTTCTATGTAAAAGGCAAAGAGTAAAGGGGAGAGGGGGCAGCCCTGACTTGTCCCTCTGTGTAACCTAAACCTCTCTGATATGTGGCCATTTGTTTGTATGTATCCTATGGGGTTATTATAAAATTTAAAGATGTGTCTATGAATAGAGTTGGGAAATTAAACTTTAGGAGTACCTCTCTCAGATACTTCCATGATACCTTATCAAAGGCTTTTTCTGCATCAAGCCCTAGTAGGACTGCTGGAATTTTCTGGGTTCTAATTTGATCGATAATATAGACTGTCCACTGTACATTATCCTGGGCTGCCGACCTGGAATAAAGCCACTCTGGTCCACGTTTATTGCGGCCGGTGCATACTGAACCAGCTGTTTGGCAAATATAGAGGCCAATAATTTATAATCGGTATTTAAAATAGATATAGGGCGATAAGATGAGCAGTGCGTTAAATCTTTTCCTTCTTTAGGGATCACCGAAATTATTGCCTCCTTCCAGGAAGGTGGGGTCTCTCCCTCTGAAAAGGCCACAAATGAAAACAGCCTTGTTAGTATTGGGGTCAGTGTTTTAGATAGGGTCTTGTAGAACTCGACGGGGAGTCCGTCAGAGCCCGGGCACTTGCCTGACTTTAGCTTGCCAATTGCAGACTCAACTTCTTTATTAGTTATTGGGGCCATCAGTAATCTTCCCTGGTCCGGGGATAAATTAGTGAGCTTTAATGGCGCCAAGAACTTCCTAATGTTGTCAGAGTAGGGATTAGTGTCTTCCGAATAGAGTTCAGAGTAATAGCAGTGAAAGGCTTCTGAAATCGAATGAAGCTTATCTTTAACTTCATTTGTAATAGAATGCCTCACTTTTGTAGTAGTAGACTTAGCCTTACGAGCTCTCAGTTGAGCTGCTATAAGTTTCGTAAACCTTGGCCCCCCATCATAGTATTTATGCCAGAGAAACATCAGTTTCTGTTCTACTGCATAGTCTAGTATAGTATTTAATTGGCTTCTAAGGGAGTTAAACTCTCGAGATCGGATTTTACAGTGTTTCACCTTTTGCATTTCCTCTAGGGTCTCTATCTTTGTTTCCAGCAAGAGTTTTCTTTCTTCCCTCTGCTTTTTCTTATGGGAGGATATTGCAATGATTTTCCCCCTCACTATAGCTTTAATTGTATCCCATAGTATGGCTACCGAGGCTTCATGAGTATCATTTTCTACCATTGCCCGAGTCACCGTCTCGGATAATGACTCCTGTACTTCCCTATCTCTAAGGATTGATACATTAAGTCTCCAAAAAGATCTCCTATATGGTGTTTGTGACTGTATTCTACAAAACACAGGTGCGTGATCGGAGAGGACGAAGTCTCCCTGCCATGCTTTCTGGATGGTATTTAGGTATTCTTTTTGAGTTATTAAAAAGTCAAGACATGAATATGAGTCATGTACCTGAGAGTAAAAGGTGCGCCTGCGTCCCTGACCACACGTATGCCTCCATATATCTTCATAGCCCAATTCTTGCAGTAGTTTCTGGACTTTCCTACTTAACTTGTTTGTTCGAGCCCCGGGTGGAGCAAGAACCCCCCCCCCCACTGATATCCAAGTTGAGGTCCCCACCACATATTAACCTACCCTCCGCCCATCCCGCCAACTGAGTGAAGATGTTTCGATACACTGGAAACTCTGTAGCCGGGGGGATATATAGTGAGGCCAGCGTGAGCCGCTGTCCCTCCTCGTCACCCTTCATAAAAACAAACCTTCCTTCTTTATCTACTATTTTATCCCTTATCTCGAAGGGAGTACCCTGCCTTACCAGTATAGCTGTACCCCTACGTCTGCCCCCCTTTGTATGATGAAGCCACCACCTGAGAGAAGCCTAATTTCTCAAATGTTTTATGTTTGGCATGAGAGAGATGGGTTTCTTGTAGTAGTATAATGTTCATTCCTTGCCATCTCATTAATTGGAGGATCTTAGTTCTTTTTATTGGGCTAGTAATTCCATGCACATTGTAGGTGCAAATGGCATAACTGTGTTGCGTCATTTCTGGGGGATTCTAATATCACATATTAAGCTCCGACCCAAATTATAGGCTTTGTCCTCTGGTGGTAACCTCTGATTCAATAGACCGTCAAGTTTCATTAGACATTCTCCAAAATCAAACATTCGTTTTTGTCCTGTAGTGCCATAACCCATATAACCTTCAAATATAACATTTGACATCAGGTATAACCAAACTCTTAACACAAACATCTGAACTTCCAAGGTTGGGGGCTTAGTGTCCCACTAGTCCCTTTGTACTCCTATTTTTAGGAGGACGAGGAGGATTTCTAAACCCACCGTTGCTGAGGGACCTCCTCTAGAGCCTCGTTTTCATGGGGCTCCTTAAAAAAGTAGTCTGTTACGGCTCCCTAGCACCCAGCAAACTCCCCATTAGGCAGCGTCTTCTTCAATAACTCAAAATCGTTGCATACCATAGAGGCTTCCCCTTCATGCTCAATTCCCAGAGCTTTAGTTATGTCTCAGCTTAGTTAGACCAGATCATACAGAGAAAGAAAAGAAAGAAAAAGGGGGAGGTAGGGAAAGAAACTAGGAGGGGGGGTAGTAGTAAGGAGGGAGCGTGAAGGGGGGGATGACTAGGCCTCCTGTAACCCCACCCTGCTTTGTGTATCTGCCCACACTTTTTTCATCCCCTTCCCTTCGCATATGACCTCAAGCAGTGAGTCCTTCAGTGTGGTTAGTGCAGACCCCCCTTGCATCGTTGCAGCACTATCCCATTTTCACAACCTTCTTGTTCAGAGAGACAGTTTGTGTTACTGAGCCTTTTAGTCCTTAATTTTAACAGCCTAAATACTCTAGTCCGGGAAGACGGCCCAAAATTCAACTTTCTTGCCGATAACGAACAAAACTTAAGTGGAGAAACTGCAGTCTCGCACTCTCTGTGGTCCACATTAGAACACTGCATGGGGGGGGGGATTAGAAACAGGAGCAGGCTCAAGGCTCTCCAAGCGTCATTATGAAGTAAATTAAGATATTTAAATTGTACTCATCCTGATATATTAATCGAAGGAGAGAGCCTATCCTTTCAGACAAGAGGTGAAGCCTTAAATTGCCCTTTCCACATTTCAGGTCTGGCTATCTTTGTGTGCAGTTTTCCTCTCGGGAAACTTTTGGAGGGTGCACATCACTTCTGTGTGTGTCTCAGAGTAGGGTCCTCCGGTTTTTCTGCTTGGAGTGCGTTGTTTAATAGGTCCCCAATTCCCAGCATCTTGGTTCCTCCTTTCATTCACAGTGATGTTTCGTTTTTCCATGGCTTCCAAGGCTTCTTCCACTGTTGTGTAGATTTTTGTCCCATCATCCCAGAACACTCTTAACCTTGCCGGGTAAGGTGTATTAAAACGTATTGATTTTTCTCTCAAAGCTTTTAAGATGGGCAAATATTTAACCCTTTGCTTCTGGATTTCAAGTGGATAGTCGTGGTCTAAGTAGAGCTTATGCGTAAGGTATTTTATTTCTTTTTTTGCCCACGCTCGTCTGAGAATCTCCTCCTTGGCTAGGAAAGAATTTACTTTAAAAACAATAGAGCGTGGTTGAGCCGCTGGGTCCGAAGGTTTGGCCTGAAGTGACCTATGCGCCCTTTCGATGTGAAAGGCCATGGTCGGAGGGAGATCCAGTGTATCTTTCAGCAGGTTTTCTATAAAAGCTGGCATCGGGGGTGTTTCCACATTCTCTGGTAACCCATACAATCGCAGATTCTCTCTATGTGAGTGGCCCTCCAAATCCAGACATTTGGCTTGCAGATCTGCCATTTGCTTTACTAGAGTCTGAATTATTGTTACCATTTGCTCAGTGGCATCTTCAGTAGTAGATAGTCGTTCTTCCATATGGGTAATGCGACTTTCAACTGCAGCCAGTTTTGTTTGCATAGCTCGAAATTCTTGCTTGTTTTCTCTTCTGGATTCCGTTATCTCATGGAGCAGTCTTTCAAATCTCGAACGTGAGAGTTGGTTGTTTTCCCTGTCTGTATCGTATTCGGGGGTCTGCAAGCTCTGCGGTGAGGTAGGCCTGCTCGAGGAGCCGATTCTCAATCTGGTTGCATCTTTGTTCATTTTGGAATCATGCCGGTTTTTGCCTCTATTCGTGTTCTGGAGTTGTCCCCCTACACCTTTTGACATTTCTGGTTCATTATTAGCTACGTTTTGGGGGAGATTTTCTTCTGCCCTGTGGGGAGCTCCACAGACTAAGCTTGTAGCGGCTCCGTGATGTCACCGGAAGTCCCAGACTAAATTCATTTTGAAGGGCTTTACAGGCCACTTCAGGTGTGGGACTACTAGCATAGAGTACCGTATCATCTGCAGATAGGTGTACAGTATTTGTGCTTCTTTGATGGGGGCATCTACATTGTTAATATAAATGGTGAAGAGCAAGGGACCAAGAAAGGAACCTTGTGGTACACCCCTCGATAGGGGTTTTGGTGGAGAAAATTCCCCTTCTGCTTTTACTTGTTGAAGTCATCCTGAGAGGTAGCTGGAGAACCATTTAAGGAATAGGGAATCCAAACCAATGTTCCGGAGGGGCGACAGAAGCAGTCTGTGATCAGCGGTATCGAAAACCTTGCTTAGGTCCAGAAAACTGTGCTGACAAAGTTTTTTTTTGTCTAATTCAAGCTGCCAGTCATTTGTCAGCTTGACTAGAGCAGAGATTGTACTGTGCTGTGCTCTAAAACTGGATTGTAATGGGCTGAGAAAGTTTTCTGATTCCAGATACTTCCGGAGCTGGGAGTTCACTATTTTCTCCAGCATCTTTGACAGGATTGAAAGTAGGGAGATTGGCCTGTAGTTATTGAGGTCAGTAGGATCTCCTGACTTAAACAAAGGGAACACAAGTGCATGTTTCCAAATGGGCAGTAGGTCACCCTGGGACAAGGATAAGTTGAAGAGATGAGTAATTGGGACTGCGAGGACATGGTAGCCGACTTTTAAGAAGTACGGGTCAACGAGGTTGGCCCCAGCACTTTTCCTAGTGTCCAGCTGAAGGAGAGGATCTTCGACTTCTTTCAGGGAGGTAGGCTGCAGAGAGTAGGATGGACTGGGGATGGGTTTCTCTTGTGTATCCAATCTAAGTTGTTGGCGGAGGATATTCATGGGAGAGGAGTCAAAGGCTAGCCCTGCAGTGGCAAAATGATTATTGAGAGCATCGAGGATAGACGGTCTGTCGGAGATGACAGTATTGTCGATCAATAATTTAGTAGGTAGGGAATTTACAGTGGTGTGACCTTCAATGTCTTGGATAGTCCTCCAGAATTTGGAGGCATTTCTTGAGGAGCTCTCCAACTGAGAGTGGTAGAAATTAGCTTTGGCTTCTCTGACCATTTTGGTGCAGAGGTTCCTTGCCCTCCGGAAATAATTCCAGTCATTTATTAAATTAGTTTTCCTAGCAGTTCTCCAGAGTACATCTCTACTCCACAAAGCATCTTTCAGGTCTTCTGTAAACGACCGACAGGATTTGTTTCTGGCACAAACTTTTACTATGGGAGCATACTTGTTGAGAGCCCCTAGCACAATTTCTGAGAAAATATCATAAGCCGTAGTCAGGGACTTGGCAAGATAGAAGTTCTGCCATCGCATGGAGTCTCCTAGGTCTGATATATATCCATAGAGATCAAAGTTGCGTATGCACCTTTTAAGGACAATTTTGGTACAGTTGTGGATTTAAGAGTGGATCTTACACACACGATGAAGCAATGGTCACTAATATCAGAGAAAAAGATGCCAGTATGGGAGAATAAATGGGGTTTGTTAACTAAAATGATATCCAAGAGAGTACTGTTATTAGGGTTGAGCTTGTTAGGATGAGTAGATTCATTTATTAGCTGTGACAACCCAAGGGAATCGCAGAACATTTTAAGTGGGGTGGATGCACTGGAGAGCCAGTCTAAGTTGAAGTCCCCTAGTATGATACACTCTGAAGATACAGAACCCAGGATGTTTTTGAGATGTTTTAACAACTGTAGTCCAGCTGATGGGGGTCTGTAGCATCCTACTATACATAATGAGACACCGGTGGAAATTTCAGTCTTTAATGACAAGCTTTAGAATTCCTTTGGGACAGAGGCTGAGTCAATTATGGAGGCAGAGAATTTATCCTTGATGTAAATAGCTACCCCACCACCTCTGGTTTGCCTGTCAGCTCTGAACAAAGAGTAGGAGGGGATGTTAACTCTGTTGTTACTGGTCGCCGGTCAGAGCCAGGACTCCATAATCACCAGAACATCTGGAGCAGTATGACATACCCAGGCCTGAACAGAAGTGATTTTTTTTTATAGGCTACTTACATTAACATGCAAGAATGTAAGCCCCTTGAGGCTTTGTAGCTCTGCTGGGGATTCCATGGGTGCCTGAGGGCCTGGATTAAGCTCAATATTTCCTGAGCATAGTAAAAGCAGGAACAAGAGTTTTCTGCAGAGTTCTAGGAGAAGTGTGGGTGGCTGGGTCTTCTTTTGGTTACGTGATTTGACTGTGAGAGTATAGGGAGTTCTGAGGCTAGTTCCCAGTTTTCCTGATGCTACATACAATAATACTCTGACCGAGAGAGTCAGTGGAAGTTGGGGGGAGTGTGCAGAAGGTGGTGTAGCCCTGTGAGCAGGCTCTAGGAGAGTTCTTGCATGCCGGTGCAGGCGAAGGACCAGCAGGGGGCTAGGGGAAGTTAGAGCACATACAAGTTCTTCTACTTGATAGGAAAAGTCCCGGTCAGACAATGTAAAAAGAGAGCCATTCTCCACTCTAGGAGTTATTTTTTGATTCATGTTCAGGTCCAATACATGTAAGATGAGCAGAGACAAGCACAGAAGCAAGTAATATGCCCTCATTATGAGACTATCACCCAGGGGGCACTACAAGTGCAGGCAAGAGAAGGGATTCTCAATGGAGGAGAATTTCTTAATCCCTGCAGAATACTACTATAGGCAGTGGAGCCTGAAGCAATAATCCTTAAGTACAGCTCCTAGTCAGGCTAATAAGAAAAGAGTTCACCTGACTATAGAGTAGTACTAGGGGCAGACAGGCTTTGAAGCAAATTTCTTAGCTACTACTCTGGAGCAGACTAAGTGCTAGAGAGATCACCTGACCTAAATCAACTGCCTTAGCAAGACCGGATATGCTAGTGAACAGTAAGCAAACCTAAAGTACCAAAATGGTATGCCTCAGCAAGACAGAATGAGATAAATCTGCTAGATTTAGTTGCAAAAAGGGGATGGGAGAAATTGCAGTTGTTGACAGTAAGTAACCAATAAATTCAAACATTAGATAGGAGTGGGCGGAGACTGCGTGCATTTAAAGGACGCCTGGGAGGGGGAGGGGGGGTGGCACGAAAAATCAAGGGGAAGTTTGCAGAGCAAGCACTGAATCAGTCCGCATACAGTTGGAGAGAAACTGCAGTGGGGTGGAATGGTAAGTTACTTTACACAGGCCGAGCAGAACAGGCTAAATTAAAATATATAAATTAGAAGCTGAGTACAGGGATGCAGGCTTACATTAAGCCACATGTCTCAGGTGCTCCTGTCTCAGGTGAGTGAGACCAGCCAATCAGGGAGCTCTACACAGGCGTGGAGCCGATAGCACTACCCTGAGAAGGCACTGAAATTGAAAACAGCAAACTGCAAGTGATGATCTGGTTCAGCGTTCACACAGCCCAGAGAAATCATGGCAATTTTTCAAGCGTCGTAACTTATCTATCTCTTTGGGGGGGGGTGGATCAGGCTCACTGCACCGTAGAGGTACTATGGCTGGATCATGACCGCTGCCTGTGGGGGCAAGTGGCACCTGTAAGGAAGGAGACAGCAGATTAAATAGGAGCAGATGGGGGAGGTGTGCCTAAACAGAGACACACAAAGAGAGCTGAGCACCAACTTGAAAGACAGGTCAGGGGGCGGTCTCAGACACAGGCAAGGTGCCGGCTAACTCGGGAATCCAAAACAAGCACAAAAGAACAGACTGATGGGGGAGGGCAGGAGGGACAGAACAGAGACACAGGAGGAGAGGGGGACAAAGGAAGATGATTAAGAATAAAAGTCAAGGGCAGGAGCCTTAGGCTCAAGACAGAGGCTACACAGATTTTACAATTCACTGAATTTTCTAACAACATCCATAGCAGTAAGCATGTAAACCCAGTACAGTCTTAAATAGGATTTAAAAAAAAGTATATTAACAAAGCCAGTAAAACTTTTTTACAAACTCAGTTCAAGGCAGTGTACAGAGTGAAAGCTTAATTGGGGAAAAATCAAGAAGAACTTTGCAGAGCTAGCACTGAATCAGTGCACATACAGTTGGAGAGAAACTGCAGCGGGGGGAATGGTAAGTTACTTTACACAGGCCGAGCAGAACAGGCTAAATTAAAATACATAAATTAGAAGCCAAGTACAGGGATGCAGGCTTACATTAAGCCACATGTCTCGGGTGCTTCTGTCTCAGGTGAGTGAGACCAACCAATCAGGAAGCTCTACACAGGCATGGAGCCAACAGCACTACCCTGAGAAGGTGCTGAAATTGAAAACAGCAAATTGCAAGTGATGATCTGGTTCAGCGTTCACACAGCCCAGAGAAATTGTGGCAATTTTTCAAGCATCGTACCTTATCTATCTCTTTGGAGGGTGAGTGGATCAGGCTCCTTGCACCGTACAGGTGATATGGCTGGATCATGACCGCTGCCCGTGGGGGCAAATGGCACCTTATCTATTTCTTTGGGGGGTGGGTGGATCAGGCTCCTTGCACCGTTGAGGTGCTATGACTGGATTGTGACTGCTGCCCATGGGGGCAAGTGGCACCTTACCTATCTCTTTGGGGGGGTGGGTGGATCAGACTCCTTGCACCGTAGAGGTGCTATGGCTGGATTGTGACCACTGCCCGTGGGGGTAAATGGCACCTTATCTATCTCTTTGGGGTGTGGGTGGATTAGGCTTCTTGCACCATTGAGGTGCTATGACTGGATTGTGACTGCTGCCCATGGGGGCAAGTGGCACCTTATCTATCTCTTTGGGGGGGGTGGGTGGATCAGACTCCTTGCACCGTAGAGGTGCTATGGCTGGATTGTGACCACTGCCCATGGGGGTAAATGGCACCTTATCTATCTCTTTGGGGGGTGGGTGGATTAGGCTCCTTGCACCGTAGAGGTGCTGTGGCTGGATCGTGACTGCTGCCCATGGGGGCAAGATACTACATACTTAAAATAGTGACAGTCTACAAATGTGCAGTTTCTGCACTCCCTATCATGGCTAGACAAGTTATTGGAGATGGGCATGATGGACTCCTAGTGCAGGTGGTTGTGATTTTGGAAAATGGGAAAAAATAGAAAACTAAATGAAATACAAAAAATATAAAACAATGTGCAGGAGGGACTACTCATCAATTGGCACCATGGATCAGTGTCCCATAAGGGCAGTAAAGTGATTCACAAAAGATATGAGCTTGATTGCATACATACATACTATATGCAGTACATGTGAGACTAACAGTGCTTGAAATGTATCCAAATCATGAAAAGGCAGCCTAATTAGTCTGTCACCTTCTATAAATAGATTGTTTAGAAAATTAGAACAGCGTCAGCATGTGAGCGAGCATTGGGGGTGCAACTGAATCAACTGATCATGGGTTAAAAAAAAGTACACTGAAAGAAGACAAAAAAAAAAAAGAGATCTGCCTAGTATGCCAGATTGAAAAAGTCAATGAGTCAACAGTCATCACTGTACTGAATCCAAGTGGGATGACAGACAGTAGTTTTAAACCTGTCATCAGTCTATATGGTGAAACTGGAAACTTTTTTTAATTGATAAACACAGGTACAGTTGTCTGGGGGGGTTGCAATTAAATCAACTGATTACAGGTTAAACCTAGCATTACATAGATACATAGACAGTGTCGGCAGATAAGGGCCTACAGCCCATCCAATCTGTCTATTAATAGCAAGAAATGAAAATTACGTACCTACCATAATTCTTGATCTTCTCTTACAGCTTCACCACTCATTACTGTTGGGTGTAAGCTGGATGTGTGCACCCATCACAGGAGCTTTTTTTTTCCTTTTTGGGAGTGAGAAGTTGGCGCCGATGGCACCAAACATGTAAGTGATGCACTGCGTGGTGCACATGGGGCAGCCATTAGGCACTGTAGACTCCTCCTCCATCCCAGTTCTGTGCAGCCAGAGAGGCAGAAATAGATTATAGGAAGAGAGTGAGGTAAGGGAGCCATGGGATAGGTAAAGGAAATGAAAGGAAATAAACTGAAAAAAGGAATAAGCTGAAAAGGGGCCAGAAAAAGAGACAACCCTACCCTAAGTGATCACAGGGCCTCAATCCTCAGGCGGTCCTAAGGGAAGGAGAAGGGAAGGAATAGGAAAAGAGAGAAGAAGAAGAAAGAGAGGGATAAATGGGAGGGAAGGACGGAAATCTGACAAGGTAAATTGGAAAACCACTGGCTTTGAAAATGTCAAATTCCCAGCAGGGACTAAAGACAAGGGAGCAAGGATCCCACCAGTTAGGGGTTAAGAATCCAAGGTTGGACTCCTGATTTTGACTGCTTTGAAGGCAGACTTCTCTTCCTCTCCATTTATCCAAAATGTATGTAGCCCAGCCTAAACTCACAAAGTGCCCTCAAAGAGGGAGCAATTCCACTCAGAAGAGGAGTGAGACCTGGCTTAGGTGTAGAGAACCAATTTCTTACAGTACCCTAAAGGAGTACTGGTGTAGTCCCCACTTCAAAAAGAGAAATACGGGACAACCAGAGAGGAAAAGAGAAAGACAGCGAGGAGAACTCCCGCAGACTCTTTTAGAACTGCATTGAAGAAATGGCAGTTATAGGGTGACAATCCAGGGGATAAGGACCCTCAAACCAGGGGACACCCTAGGCATAAAAGAATCAGAGGAAGTTCCCTCAGAAGGTAAGGGTCGAAGACCCTACTCACCATCTTCCAGAGTGAATGCTCCGTGACTTGGATAAGAAATGGAGAGCTCTGAGGTACCAAGGGAACTCAGCCCCTAACTGGCCTCAATGAGGGGGAGGGGGAGCAGGGCAGAGGAGACGCCCAAGAATTAAGCCCTATGAGGGGAAGGTGGTTGGGATTCAGTAATGAAGTGTGAAGATACATGACAAGATCAAGAATTACGGTAGGTACATAATTTTCATATCTTCCCTTGTCAATCTTCACCATTCATTACTGTTGGGTGTATACCAAGCTCCCCGGGGGCCTGATGTTCAGCCCTGAGAGAACAAATTCCTCAGCCTCCTACTGGTGAAAGGCAGCAGAGGAGACCCTAGCCACATAGACTGAGGCAGTCTAAGGCTGTTGAGGATGAGGTGGTGTCCCCTGTGGTTGGGGGGATGGAGGGTGCCCCTGAAGAATCTTCCTCACCCTGCGGGAAAACAGGCGGGTTCCCCAGAAAGTGAAGGAAATCACCCTACGCTGGGCAATGGGTGACAGTCTGGATAGACAAAGCCATGCCATCTGCCTAATGCAAATCACTGTGCCTGCCAGTCTGGAAGCCACCTCATTGGCATCATAAGATTTCCTTGCCTGCTGCCTTGCAAACTCCATATCCTGTGTAGAGAGGGCAATGGCCTGTCTAGACTGCTCCATATCAGGCATAGATGCCAGAACCTGAGCCAGCATCGACTAAAGATGCCTGTTGTAGGCAGCGTGGTGTGCCTGATGCGAATATATGCACATCAACGCATGAGCCAAAAAGAACACTCTTCATCCCCACCAGTTAAACTCTGTGGAATCCGGATCTGAGGGTCGGTCATGTGCCAGGTGCCGAGGCTTGGATGGAGTGTCTAGGGATGTCAAACCTGAAGGCGGGTGAGGTAGAGAACCTAGAGACTCATGGGGGCACAATACCATCTCCTACAGTCTGCCAGGGCTGGAGAAGGGGTGGCTGCAGACTGCGAGGTGCAAATAGACGCTTCCTGGAAAGGGATAGACCAGGAAGGCACCACAAGGTGGTGAGCACTAAATTCGCTGAAGAATGCACATATCTGCCACTCGGTATTGTCCCTGCAAACAAAAGAACTATGGAGCTCCGTGACCAGCCTCAAAAGGAACTGCTGATATTCAGTGAAATCAGCATCAGATAACAGGTGGACAGGAAGTTCCTCTTCCTCAGAAGAGGAAGATGAGGAGGAGGTGGAACTTAAACGTTCAGAGGACTCCTGTGTTGGAGGGGAAAGGCGGAAGACCTGTTTGTCCATGGCCCTAATGTAGGAAGGAAAGGCCACCGCAGTAGCCCTGAACGTTTCCCAGGTTAAAGGCCCTGTAGGACCCACATGGCATGGGAAAGGGGGAGGTGTCTGCAGAGGGATGGGTGATGGGCACTCACATGAAAGTGTTTGGCCTCTGCCAGAGCTCTGAGATCCAAGGGATGATGCCACCATGACTGGGGGCCCTGAGATCTTACTGGGTTACAAGGAAGAAGTCTGAGAAGGCAAACTCTGGAAGAGCCCAGAAGGGGATTCTCCCCTGTGATGCACCTGGGGTTGCATGTGTCCAGAAGGGCAACCCTCTACACTGCCACCCAAAGGCGCCCTTGAGCCCCTGGAGGAAAGATGGGGCTCTGTGCTGTGACTCCTCCCCACCCCCCCGCAGGGTGGTGGGAGTGCTGTTGCCCCTTGCCTCAATCTCTCAACCCATCAAACTCTGAGGAAGTACTTTTCTTTGAGACCAGCGTAGGAGTCCCTGGTCCCGTAGGCTCCCCAAGAGAGGCCACAGAAGCAAAGGTCCCCACCCCTTCCCTGGGGCACATAACAGCAAGAAAAATGGCAACTGTCTGGGCCTCCACAGAAGAGAGCAGTCCCTCCTGAATCCTTGAGCTATCACCCCCTGGGGATCCAAGACCACCCCCACCTGAAGGATCCTCACTGGCAACTTGCTCTTGGGACTCAGAGATAGGAACGCTGGATAGCCTGACACTACGTCCCACCGAGACTTCCAATTCTGAGGAATCATGCTGCCAGTCTAGGTCCAACTCCGAATAGTCACCCTATGAAGAGGAGGTGACCAGAAGGACCTCCAGAGAAGCAACCTCGGGAGAACCTCTGGTAGTGGTGTTTCGGACGGCACCACCATGGGACATGGGGCCACCAACAGCACTGCCCGAGTCACCAGCACCGTGAATGGTCCTGGAGCCCAGAGCAGTGCCACCAGCAGCATTGCCTGAGTCACCGGTGCCATGAGCAGTCCCTAAAACCAGAGCAGCACTGCCAGGGGCACCGACCGGGTCACCGGCACCACAAATGGCCCCGGATCCCAGAGCGGCACTGATGATGGTACTGTTCGAGTCACCAGCACTACCAAATGGTGCCAAAACCCAGGGCAGCGCCACCTGTGGTGCTGCCATGACCACCAGTGCCGCCAACGGCACCACAATCTGGAGTGACACTGCTCGGCAGCACCAAGGGTCCACCAGAGCTGGGCCCAGCAAATGTGGGCCATGATGCTGGGGGAGCCTGCACCTCCGAGGAGGTGACTGCTGGGGCAGCACCAGCAACGCGACTCCAGGAGGAATCATGCCCCTCCTCCAGTATCACAAAGAGGCCTCCTCCCCAGCAAGGCTTGATCTGGAGGAGGTCTCCTCCTCACCGGGCTGTACAGGCCTGGAAGGGGACCTGGAGGAAGGGTCTAATGTCCTGGCCTAGAAAACCCATGGGTGACATCATCCTCCAAAAGTCAGTGGGGCCCTGCTGACATTAAATGTGAGGATTTCCAGTGTGTGGCAGTCCACGGAAAAACAGCCATCGCAATGATCCATATCATGGTTGGGTCCTAGGCACCGAAGGCAAACATCATGCGGATCTGAAACGGAAAAATGCCGGCCACAGGAGCACCAACGTTTGGGGGCATGGCCCGCTTTGGATTTATGTTTTGCCCCGAACTGGACAGGATGCAAAAATAACAAATAAACAGAATGGATCCCGGCACCATCAAATTAATAAATGAAATGGTCTTACTGGCTTCACTGGAGTCAGGATGGAGAACTGGGATGAGGAGTTGTTGAAAATTCGGTGATGAAAATTCGGCATCGAGAAGGCCTAATGGCATACTTTTTTTCTGAAAACGCACAGCAGGTGCGGCCTCAACAGTGGGAGAAACAGAACTGGGATGGAGGAGGAGTCTACAGCGCCTAACAGCCGCCCCACACGCAGCATGCAGTGCGTCGCTAATGTGGGCAGTGCCGTTAATGCCGACTCCTCCCTCAAAAAAAAAAAAAAGCTCTTGTGGCGGGTGAGTGCATCTGGCTTACACCCAACAGTAATGAATGGTGAAGACTGACAAGGGAAGATCTACAGTATGAGAGAGAGAGAGATAGAGATAGAGACAGAGAGTGAGAGAGAGAGAGAGAGAGAGAGAGTGAGAGAGAGAGATGGAGAGAATGTGCAGAAAAATGCAGACCAGCGTCTTTAAAACACAATTGTCATTGTCATACAATGTACTGACATTTAAAAGTGCATCCCTTCCATCTCCACCACCCAGTTGATGTACCCCGCCCACCCCATTCCACAATTTGAATTAAACTTAATAAAAATAAGTAAATATGCTCTGTGTAGACTGTACCTTCAAGTCAACTATTTTCATATTATCTGTAGTTAGCCTCTTGGCTTTTACAAAAATATATCCCCTTTTCATCACAAATGGCAGATACAGCTGCCTCTCCATGCACATTTAAATACAGTACATATGTTTTTATTTATTTTGCCCAATTGTAGTCTCTCACCACTGATACTGATGGCCAGCAAAAAACAACTCTGTTTAATGGAAGACCTGCACAGATCCTACAATCCTGGCCTCAGTTAGATGTAGGAAAGCACAACTCTGTGCAAAATGTGGTCACACTGTATTACATTTTCTTTTGCTGCTTCTGCCGCTGCACAAAGCCTTTATGTATTAAACCAATCTTGTTGATAATATTTTAAAGACTACTGTTTAAACAGCACTGTTGAAATGTAATATAGTAACATATAGTTTAATGAAAAGACACTAGCTGCATAAGCCCCACACCCCAATGCAAACAGCCTTATTAGTATGCCTAGAATAACCCTAAAAATCACAGTAAGCTATATCAATGTCAGCCGATATGCTGGTATCCAGACAAATTATTACACATTACTACTCATTTATATGGTCCCATTTACACAATTAACAATTATTTAAAAAAAAAAGGCTTACTAGATAGAATTCTTGGTTTAGCTTCTAAAGCAGTTTAATCTTTGTTTACCATTGTGTAAAAGACTGTTAATTTTAAAACACTTCTGACACAGTCGAAACCGAATTGCATATGAAAAATCGAAGCATCAGTACGTACTATAACAAATACAGTACAAAAAAAACAAAACAACTGACTAGTCAGTAAGCCATGGTATCTTGTCTGTGAACAGGTCTATTCTTTGGTCTACTCTTGCTCAGGTGGAATTCCAAATAATTCTGCAGAATTTGGGAAACTCTAGAGGAAAAGGAATTTATCAATTTCACTATACACTAGCAGGAGTGCATTGTGTTACCATGGTAATGGGTAGGTACAGTAGACAGACATACAGACAAAGAGATACTGTACACCATTTTTGCATGAATACACCTGCATAGGGTAAAAAAATCTCAGATCAGTGTGCTGTCATGTATATAGTAATTAATATTCAGGGCTTGGACAACTCTAATGCTATACGATTCTAACTGATTTCCACATCTGTTATGCTAATCTTTGTTGTTTCATCAAGCAAATGTGATTTTTTTACATCGACTTTGAAGAAGTCATAAAAATGAGTCCAAAAGTAGAGAGTAAAGCACTTATTAACTGGGGCTAGTCAAACTACTACTAAAATATTCTTAAAAAGCAAAAGTGCAGTCCAATGGTATGTCAGAGGTTAGTGATAAATAGTAATCATGGACTGTTGTAATCCAGAATCCAAATTTATTGCGTGTGTTTCAGTGGCAACATTAAAAATTAAAAAGACAACTAGGGTATACAGTAGCATACTCATAGGGTACCTTCAAAATCGCACAGTGAAATAAAGCTCCTGCTTTTTTGGGCTGGAGACATTTTCACTCTGTTGTAATGGTAATGCCTTTGAGAGTAGGAGCAATTAGTTACCAGGACAACAGATGTTATGCCAAAAATTTACACATCCTCTGCGTACATATCCTGCCCAGAAACAGCAAGATTGGCTTAGAGGAGATCACTGAGCTGATTCCTGTGGTATCTAAGAAAAATTAGGTAATTTGTTTGGGTGATTTTAACCTCGACTGGTGGGTTCTGACTCCTCTGTCCTTACTTTCTCTATCAGCAAGGCCAACCTTCTACAACTAATTGAGTCCCCAACTAGGATCTCTCAGAATGGCTCCAGTTGTATCTTAATTGACTGGGTCCTCACCAATTGGAACGACCTCTACTCCTCTGCTGATGTTATTCCTGACTCTGTCAGTGATCACTGCCCAGTTTTTTGTGTTACAGCCATCCCTACTCCTTCAAATCTCCCCAGAGTACTTTCCTTCTGTGACTTCTCGAGGTTTGACCAGGCTATGTTCCTTCATGATCTTAACCATGTTGACTGGTCTCCTATCTTTACTACCTCTGACATCAGTTTTGTCACTGACTATTTCAATATGGCCCTTCTAGCCTTGCAGAGCAAGCACATCCCCATCTCAACGCGAAGAGGCAGGGGACAGTGACTAAGTGGCTGAAGTGGCCATTCCTGAAATTGCTTAAGTGCCGTGACAAACTCTAGCCAAAATGGAAATCCTCCTCTCTCCAAGCTGACCTAGATGCATACTGCTCCCTGCGCAACGCTTGCAAGAAGGAGGTTCATATTGCCAAGAGCAACTACTACTGCAAACTTCTCAAATCCTCAGCTGCTAACCCCAAAAGTTACTAGTCCCAAATTAGAGATAATGGGTAACATCAAGTTGCAGATTCCCAATGACTTAATGATTAATGAGTCACTCTGTAACAATCCTAGCACTATTGCCAATGCTATCAATAAGATTTTTACTAAGGTTCCCAATACCCCTCCTCTCTCTTCCCATGGTTCACAATCCCCTACGTCTCCTCAGGCTCCACATGATGCACCTCCTACTTTGATTCTCTCCCCTGTCACCTGTTCTGAGGTCCTAAAGTTGCTGAATACCATGCCTATGCACAGCAGTACTGGGCTGGATGGGCTAGAACCCTATATCCTTAGACTAGTTGCCCCACTTCTTGCCACTCCGGTAACTCGTCTTTTCAATCTTTCCATTTGCTCCTCTATGGTGCCTTCAGCATGGCAATCTGCGAAGACTATTCTGGTTTTCAAGAAAGGAGACCCCCAAATTACTGTCTAATGATTGTCCCACTGCTCTTCTGCCTATACTCTGCAAGATTTTCGAGAAATTAATACACCGCCACATATCTGCTCACTTACTCCAATTCAACCTCCAGTCCCCTGTCCAGCATGGTTTTAGGTCTGGTCATAGTACTACCACTGCTCTCACTCTATTTACCAGTGAGGTAAAATCCTGCATGGACAAAGGTCTCCTTACTGGTGCTGTGTTTATTGACCTCACCAAGGCCCTCAATCTAGTAAATCACACTCTGCTCCTGAATAAACTTTATGTCCTTGGTGCCTCTAAATCCACAATGTCCTGGATCCACAGTTCCCTTGACAATAGGTCACGGTCTGTCCTGTTTGGCAAGGTTCTCTCATCTCCTTCCCCCATCTCCTGTGGAGTCCCTCAGGGCTCCATCCCAGGGCCTTTGCTCTTCTCCATATTTGTCAATGATATTCCAACCTCTAATCTACATTGCCACTCAGTTATGTATGCTGATGACTTGATCCTTTACACTGCTTCCAGTTTAGTCAAGGACATCAATGATCACCTATAATCTGGGTTCCAAGAAATCCAATCCTGGTTCTCCTCCAACTCCTTCTTACTCAATTTTCCGAAAACCCAGGTCATGCTTTTTGGGTCCTCTAAGAAACTCTCGACCACTTTGCCAGAGTTTCATGTATTTTGTCTTGATGGGTCAATAGTCTCCCCTACTGTCTCCTTTAAATATTTGCAACATCTGCTGACTAATGTAATAAAATATCTCTGGTTGCTACCTGACATGGTACTTGTGTACCTATATTATGACTACTGTGATCTACCTATTACCAAGCGTGTACCACCCGTGAATGCCTACAACATTGGTTGCTTTTTTAATCTAAGTGTTATGTACTGTACTGTTTGTTTGCTGTGATGTATTGCTCTCTTGACAAGGTGCCTTTGTAAATGAGTCTATGACTCAAAGGTCTGTAAATCAATGATCTAATAAATAAATAAATATTTGGGGGTGTTGCTTGATCCTGCACTTAACTTCTCTGTTCATATAAATGAGGTGTGTAAAGCAGTCAACATCAAGATTGGGGCTTCATATCATGTGTATCACTCATTAACTCCGGCTGCCAGGATCTCTATAGCTCAAGAAGTCCTTCTCCCCACCCTACTTCATGCTCTCTGGCTCCTTTCCCATGCAAACGCTATTAGCCTTCACAAATGGGATGTTGCTTATAACAACATTTGCAGATTTGCCCTATCAGCACCTCACCTAATGCACCACTGCTTGCTTTACTCTGCCTTGCAGTGGTTGTCACCTAGTTCCTGATGTCCCTATTCGCTGGGTTGTTTCATTGACTCCTTAACCAGATATCCTCATCCTGCCTCACTAGGGTCGATGCTCTCCCCCTTGCCTCAGTCTGGACTCTGAGGTCCTCTGATGCCCAGCTACTCTCTGTCCCGTACTGTTCCACTAAAATGGGGGAACAAGCTTTCTCTCATTTTGCTCCAAAATTCTGGAACTCTTAGCCTACCCACCTAAAGTGCTCCTTATCTCACTCTTCCTTCAGAACTGCACTTTTTTCTCACCTACACCTGTGACTGCACCTAACCTTGGGCGATCTTCAGTTTCTTCTCCTCTTCCTTCCTTCCTTTATTTCTGCTTCCTATTATACTACTTATTGGCATCGTACTCTCCCATACTAACTCTACCCATCCCTGCGTGGATGGTTTTATGTATTATTTATGTTTGACGGATGGTTTTCATTTGTACGTTTAGCTTATTCTTATTATTGTTGGACACTTGCTAAGCACTGTCCTGTACTGTTTCTATGCTACCTATGACTGATTGTAAAATTGTATCGTGTAATCTCCTGGGTTGTGCCTGAAAATGGGCAGGGTTATTGCCAAGTGTACTGACTTGGTCATCAAAAGCTAATAAATAAATAATAACTAGATTTCACATAGACACAACGCAAGGTGCCACTGAGTTCACTGGGGAAGGGGCAGTTTTTATGAGCCCATTTACCTTTCAAGCAGTTCCTCCTAAATTGACTCCCCTGTCTTTTTCAACAGTCTTCCTGTCATAGATATTTACACCTGTTCCTTCATGTGATTAAGGGATTATAAATTCTGTTTGCCTGCAAATAAAGCATGATCACTGACGAAAGTGGCACCCCTCAGTATAGAACACAGCAGCTTATTCTTTCAGGCTTTAGGAAACCATTGAAGGTTTGCAAAATGTTGAAGTCCTGATGTGTTGTTTGAAATAAAGTTGTCTCTGTCACTGAAATTACAATTATCTTATCTATGCCAATACCAGTTTGTTTTTGGTTTTTTATCTGAATGCACATAACTGAGTAAAAGGACTATAGTTCTAAAACAGGCAGGATTCACTTACTGCATGAAGAAAGTGAATGAATGCACTCAGATGTCATACAGTTTAACTGTGTGACTTTTATTTTTATTTCCACTAGGTTAGAAGTCTTTGTGGGGGTTATTTTGCGCTTGCGCTTCTGATCACTCAGGCCTTCTCTGCCTGTGCTGCCCTACCCACCCCTTGTGCAACTAAACCCCCTTCCTCATTCTATCGCTCCCGGCGTAAACTCTCCATCTGCCTCCCTCTGACCAGAGCACTTCTCCTCCTTCTACTCCTAACAGGGAACATACATCCCAACCCAGGCCCTGCCCCTCCCACCCACCCACCCAGCCCACTGGTCTTCAAGTAGCCTCCATGAACATATGCAGCCTGCTGAAGAAATTAACGCCTACAGTGCTGGGCCTTGGCTCATCAACCAGACATCATAGCCCTGGTTGAAACCTGGCTGTCCAAATCCACCCTGACTCATTTGTCTCCCTCCCAGGCTATACCTTATACCGGGAGGACGGAGTAGAACTAACAAGGGAGGCTGTGCAATCTACACCAGGGACACAATACCTGGACACGCACTCCCCACCCTGCCCTTATAAATGGGGCCCAGGCTCTTACCCTCAAACTCACCCCAGACCCCTCTAGGAGCCCTCTCTATCTCACCACAGCCTACATTCCCCAAGAACCAGCACCCGGCCTGGTATCTTTAACAGACTACCTGGCCACCCTCCACCCATAAGCAGAACAAATCCTAGTGGGGACCTTAATGTAAATTGGCTCAGCACCTCCTCATCCGCAATCAGAGACTCATTTGCCGCCCAAGATCTGACACAACTCGTCACCCAGCCCACGAGACTTAACCCTAAGAGTGGTACCAGCACCCTTCTGAATGTTATTATAACTAACCGACCCCATAAAATCCAAAACATCCAGGTCCTCCCAGACTCCCTAAGTGACCACTCCCCTATCCTATTTCATTGGGTAGTCCCCAATCCCAAACCCAAAGCCCAGACCACCCTCCGCTGGCGCCTCCACCCCGGTGGGCTGAAAAAACTTAAAGCACTCCTCACCCAGATAAACTGGTCCCCCATTCAGCATGCAACCAACATTGACACTGCCCTCGCCTTCTTCACTCACACCTTCAACATGGCCTGTGATCTCTTTGCACCCTTCACCAAAATCCGGTCCAAAAAACAGAACGCACCCTGGGTTAGCCCAGCCCTCCTACAATTACTTAGAAACCGGGATAATCTCTGGCACCTTGCCACTGAAACAGGTCGTCTGTCTGATAGGCAAGCCTACAATGCAGCCCGGAATAAGTGCTCATGGGCCATCAGGAAAGCCAAGGCAGACCATTACCAGGCCTCCCTTACCTCCTCCTGGGGCTCAGCCCGGACTTTCTGGGATAATATTAAGCAACTTAATGGTAAAGCTTGCTCCCCTGCCCCATCCCAGCTCACTAGAAATGGCACTACCTCCACCGAGCCTGCCACCATAGCTAACTGGTTCAACATCACTTTCACTGACCTTAGCTCAGTCCTCCCTAGTAATTTCTTTGACCCTCCCCCCAACCAACCTCCCCCTGTCCTCCAGCACCCCAGCTTCCACCTGCGCAAGATTTCCACCTGGGAAGCCAGACCCATCCTAATCAAAGCTCTCAATGGCAACAATCCCGGCAGTGACTCACTGGACCCCAGCATCCTCAGGCTGGTGCTAGATGAAGTCCTTGCCCCACTCACCAGCCTAATTAACCAGTCACTCTGCCTGGGACAATTTCCCACAGCTTGGAAAACAGCCATTATCACACCTATTCATAAAGGGGGTGACAGATCATTGGCCAACAACTACCGGCCAATCTCCATCCTCCCCCTCTAAAGCCCTGGAGAAAGTGGTGGCCATTCAAATCACTGATTATCTGGCTAAGCATAACATTTTATGCCCAGAGCAACATGGCTTCCGTGCTGGTCACAGTACCAGCACTGCCCTTATTGAATTCTCCAACTTTCTACACTCCTCCTTGGATACCAGCTCCCTAGCTGGTGCAGTGTTCATCGACCTCTCAAAGGCTTTCGACACCGTCTCCCATCCACTTCTGCTGAATGCACTCTGCCACACTGGTCTCTCAGCTGGCCCCCTAGCATGGTGCGCTAGCTATCTTGACACTCGATCTCAGTGTGTAAAAATTAATAGCACACTCTCCGATACCCATCCCATTCTCTCTGGGGTCCCCCAAGGCTCCATCCTGGGCCCCCTTCTCTTCTCGCTCTATCTGAACACCCTGCCCAGTGCATGCCCTGGCAAAATTCTACTGTATGCAGACGACGCTGTCCTTTTTGCCACCCACCGCAATCCCATCTCCCTACAGGACTCCCTACAGCAGTCTTTCAACAGTGCCGAGGCTTGGTTTAAGGAGCACAGACTCGTCATCAATCTTAATAAAACCAAAGCTATGCTCTTTCCCACCCCAAAACAAAGCTAGCAACCACCCACTCTATATCCTTCAAGTACCAATCAGCCACTGGAACAAGTCTGCTCCTACAAATACCTTGGGGTTACCTTCGACTCCAGCCCTCACATTCCACAACCACATCGACACCCCTAACATCCACCACTAACTACGGCTTGGCATCCTCTTCCGCCATAGAACCTGCCTTCCCAAATGCTCTCCAGCTCGCTGTTACATCATCCGTTCTGTCCCTTGTAGACTATGGTCTACCAGTATATGTGCTGCTGACACCACTGCACTCAACAAAATTCACTTAACCCTGAATAAAGCCTGCAGATTGATTACTGGTGCCCCAGGCTCCACACACACCCTGTCAGCCTGTATGTAGAGGCTAACCTGCTTACCCTGGATGAGCGGCTCCGATACCAAACCTGTCTCCTCACAAAAAACCCTACTGGGCTCTTCCTGGGGTAACGGCATCCATCCACCAGAGCCCTCCCACTATTGCAACACGGTCTTCCTACAAGACCACTCTAAAGGTCCCCAGATCAAGAACCAGCCATTGCCAGAGGTCCTTCTGCTATAGAGCCCCAACCTGGTTTAACTCTCTCCCTGCCCCCATCACCAATGCCACCACCATCTCCAAGTTCAAAACCACCCTTTGGAACCACATCATCAGCACTCATAACTGCTCCTGTCTCTGAACATAGCCTCCACCTCTGCTTCTCTTGACAACGCCCCCCGGGCAGCTCTCCACCTAGCCATCCCCACCACCACTCCCCTGTATACCGTGCCTATGTTTAACCTGGCCAGTGCCAGCTGTTTAGGTGTTTACCAACTAGATTGCTCACTTGATACCAACTTGTGTAACACCTGTTATCAATTACATGTACCCTGTAACCTAATTGTATTTGTCTGACCACAGTGTGACGTGGCGCCTCTGTTGAACGCCTATTGTTTTGCAAATCTATGCTATGTAACCAAAACAAAATGTATGTCTTTATGTGACGAAGTACCTTTGGAAACGAGCCTCTGGCTCAAAGGTTGTAAACTGATTCTTAGAAATAAATAAATAAATAAATTTTAAGTTGTTTTATTCATATTTAATAAAGGATATATACTGTATAGATTAAAATGGAAGCAGATTAATTGTAAAATTGTGTCTCCCTCTGACTGTATTTTTTGTCTGTCTGTGTGTGTGTGTGTGTGTGTGTGTGTGTGTGTGTGTGTTGTGGGGGGGGGGGTTCCATTCTGTTGGAACCTGTAGGATTTCATTGTTAAAGGATTAAAGATAAATGGATAAATAAACAAAAAAATGCAGACAGACCCTATATACAGGTGCTCAAATATGTTATTTTTTTAATTCAAATTTATTAAATACTCAAGCACATTTACAGAGTACATCATCATAAATTAATAGTAGTATAATTTCTTACTAAGTGTTACAGACCTTACGTCAATCAATTTCTCTCAAGTACATTTTCCTGTTCTCTTTTGTACATTGGATGGTGGCTAATTAGCTCCAAAAGAGCAGTTCATCAGTAGGTCAACCAAGATTCCCCTTAATCCAGATTCAAAAATGTATACAGTGGGTCAATTGTTTCTTAGCAAAGAAAAAGTCATCCTTATCTTGGTTTGAAGTCCCTCACCCAGACATTTTCTTTTTAGGTGTCCCCCCGTGCCTGTCCCCTTTTCTGTACTTGAGCTCCCTTGGCTTCTCAACAGATCACCCATCAAGACCATTTGTTTATGAATAGTGGGGTTCTAGAGTTAATCTTATGTGTCAGATCTTCCATTTCTTGTATTTCCTCCACTGTTTCATACCACTAACATATTGTAGGTGGCTCGAGAGAAAGCCATCGCCTGGTCACAGCCTTATGGGCAGCTGCTATCAGGACATTCCAAAGGTATAACTGATCTTTACCCCTCTCTCCCATCGGGGGTAAGCCTAGCACAAGATGCTTCAGGGTCAGGACCTCACCAAGGGAGAATATGCTGTCTAAAACTCCCGTCACCCCTTGCCAGAAGTGGGTCAGGCATGGGCACCGCCCCAAAATATGCAGGTGACCTGCCCTTCCCTCTCCACAGTCCCTCCAACAGCTAGGTCCACATCCCTTTTCCCACTTATTCTGAATCTGGTTTGGACCTTCCATTCAAATTCCTTCCACCTGTGGGAGTATGTGGTTTTGTGGGTTTGTGTGAAAATGGTATCCCATTCTTTTCCTGTGAGTTGTTCCCCTAACTCCTTCTCCCATCTGTTCTTGATGGGAGTGGCAAGTTCCCTTCCAAGATCTCTGAGAGCTCCATAGATAGCTGAGAGGTGAGCCTTAGTTAATTGGGAGCATAGTATTTCTTCTATAATGGTCCATATGGGCAGAAACTCCATTTCCTGTCCATATTGCATCTGTAATTTTTGTATGTGTGCCCGGACCTGGAGATATCTGAAGTAATCGGTTTGTCTTAACTGATATAGTGCTCTAATCTCCATGAAGTCCCTAATCATGTTCCCATTTAAAAACTGTCCCCAAGTATTCAGCCCCAGTCTACTCCACCTCCTGAATATGAGGTCCTGGCCAGTAGGTACAAATTCCCTGTCCTAAGCAAACCATTTCATCATCCATAAACTCTTTTGGAGACCATGTTTGGACCAGATTCTATGGGCTGCATCTAAAGTGTTCTTTACTGACAGCAGAGTAAACCCCCAGCCCTTGTTAATAATTTTAGGGGTAAGTATTCTGGCCAAGAGGGGGGCTCCCTCCATGTCCTCTCCCTCCATCACTCTCAGTATCGCCTGGTAACCTGGGACCGCCCAGAGAAGGGCATTTCTCAGTTGGGCTGCCAGGTAGTAATCTTCTAGATTTGGGACCACTCTTCCACCATATACTTTGTTAGTCTGTAATATCAGATTTTTAATTCGAGGTTTTTTGTTATCCCATACAAATCTCATTATTATCCTTTGCCATATTTTGAATTATTTCCAATGTATTTTAATGGGTAGGCATTGGAATAGGTATAGAAACACAGGTAGTACGTTCATAGAAATATTTCCTATCCTAGAATAGAGAGGTAAATTTAGAAGTTCCCACCTCTGAAAGTCCTTTTTTAATTTGGCCAATAAGGGGATCAAAGTTATTCATAAAGAGATGGCTAAGGTTCTTGGGGATATATGTTCCCAAATATTTTATTTTAGAGGTATTCCATCTCAGTGGGAGAAGATTATTTATTTTGGGGGAAGAAGCATAATAAAATCATAGTATTTCCATTTTATTTTTGTTCACAATATAGCCTGACACCCATCCAAATTTGTGGAGGAGGTCCTATACTTTTGGTAGGGTGTCTGCAGGGTGGGTAATATAAAGCAGCACATCATCTGCATAAAGATAAATATTTTGTTCTATTTCCCCTACCCTAAAACCTCTAATATCTGGATCCTCCCTAATCACCTGTGCGAGGGGTTCGATATATAGCATACAGCAAACAGCAAGGGTGAGAGGGGCAGCCCTGTCTGGTTCTCCTACCCAAAGAGAACCATTGTGATATCCCTCCATTTACTCTAACATACACCTGGGGGTGGCATAGAAGGCCTTGATTGCTTCTAGAACCGTAAAGAGATAAGTCCAACTGACCTTATCAAAAGCCTTCTCGGCATCTAATCCAAGAAGGCACGTTGGGGTGTGGTGCCTATTTATTAAATCAATTATATTTATTGTTCTCCTAACCACTTCTTGGGCCTGCCTCCCCTTGATGAAACCTGTTTGATCTGGTTGAACAATCCGAGTCAACAGAGGGTTAACTCTTACCACCAAGATGGCTGTAAAGATTTTATAGTCTACATGCAGAAGAGAAGTAGGCCTATATGAACTACATTCTTTTGGATCCTTCCCTTCCTTATGTATAACTGTTACCAGAGACAGCGCTAGATAGGGCAAAAAGGGAAAAAGTTGCAGCTTGCCCAGAAATGACCCACTTTCCACAGGACAGTGGGTCCAAAGTGGTGCACCTGTCTCTAACAATAGCTGAAAGATGGAAAACTAAACAATAGAAAAGTATTTTCACTCAACAAATTTAAGCTTCTGTACTAGTGAAATGTCTACTTACGATTAGGTTTGGACCCAGTTGTTTCTCATTTTGACCCACATTTTTTACACCTATGGGTCTAATCTGACCCGTGTTTTAAAACCCCTAGCGCTGTCACTGACTGTTACAGTAGTATAATTCCAGGAGGGGGGGACAGGATCTCTTTCCAGCCAAACTGTATTAAAGACATGCTGGAGAAGGGGCATTGTCTCTGAGGCGCAGATTTTATAGAATTCCCCACAGTATCCGTCCGGCCCCAGGCACTTTCCCGGCTTCAGAGTTTTTATCGTCACCTGAATCTCGGCCATAGAGATTGGGGCCAAAAGTGTCCGGATTTGCATCCCATCCAGTCTAGGCAGACCCAATTCATTTAGGAATTTGGTTGTTTGCTCTATTGCGATTCCTACATCTACTTTATAGAGATCTTTATAATATCTCACAAAAGATTCTGTGATTTGCTCCCACCGTTGTCTATATATACTCGACTTTGGGTCCTTGACTCCAATAATCGTTACCTTAGCAGCCCTTTGCTTAAGGCGGTATGCTAGCTGTTTTGCTGCTCAGGCACCCATTCATAATAATTTTGTTTCAAGCAGAATAGGGCCCTTTCAGTTGCTAAGTTATTAATTTTTTAAATTTTAGTTTTGAGTTCTTTAATCTCCAGGTCCTTATCTTTATTCCATAGTTGTTGTTGTTGTGTTTCTAAATATCGTAATTGTTCCTTCAGGTTTTGCATTTGCTTTTGCCTCTCCCTCTTTTGGAAGGATGCTATGGAGATCAATGTCTCCCTTACCATAGTTTTGACTGTGTCCTACAGGATCTGTGGGGTGATTGGTGGTCTGTCATTAAGTTCTAGGGTTTGTGTGATAACCTTTCTGATATCCTCTCTCATGGCCTCGTGCCTTAGGAGGCTTACATTAAGTCTCCACTGAGTGGGCTTTTCAGGAAGTTGCAAGTCCAGCTCCCAAAAAATAGGTCGATGATCAGATAACATGGCTGTACCCACCCACATGGAGTGAATTATAGAAAGATCCCTCCCATATGTGAAAAACCTATCCAGCCTTGAGTATGTTTTATATCAGGGTGAATAATGTGTATATTCTTTTGCCGTAGGGTACTTCTCTCTCCATATATCAATTAGGCCACAATCTGCCAGTAATCTGGAGAATTGGGCTGCCACCTCTCACTCTTTGGTGGGGATTCCTGAGGTGGAGTCCAGTCATCTATTTAAGATCAGGTTCCTCAAAATATGTTATTAAGAAAATGAAGTAAATGCACAGCTGACCCAGCCACTAAAAGTGTGTGCGTCAACCTTTTGCACAACTGCTTTTTGTCAAGAAGCTGAAGACTCAAATATTACCCCTCTTTTAGATAAAATAAAGCATGTGAAACAGATGAGAATCATTAAAACATGCAAACATGTAATGCATTACACATCACAGTACTAGATGTACTACTGATACTATTTGGCTCAGTGAAATGCATCTGAATTAATAGACCTTCTATTACATCACCACGGATTACAACCATACGATATACTGTACAATGAAAGAGGAATTAAGTTTGGCTAGGGTGAATTTGGAGGTAGCTGTATAAACATTCTCATAGTCAAACACTAAGAAGATAATTTTAAAAACAGTCTCATGGTGGACAGGGAGGGGGGTACAAGCCTTGTTCCAATACAGTGTAGTACCTACAGTACAGTAGCTTGGGGAGGAGTTTTTTACAGATGAGATCTATGTGACAAAAGAAACTGAGATCATTGTCAGCCATGATGAAATGCACTATTAATCCAAATATGATTTACCAAGGAAGGCGTAGGCACATAACCATCATCCCATTTTTTCCCCCCTTAGGCACTAGTGCAGCAAGAAAAAATTACTCACCTTAGTAATGTTGTTTCTTCTAATGGAGTCTTGCTATATTATAGACATTAGCAGTTTGATCCAGCTCTAGAACTGCCCCGGAGTGAAATGGTTAAAACCATTCCAAAATAGAATTTTGGCATGAGAGCAGCTCTATCTGTGTCATTTCAAACTTGAACTGTCAGATCTTTACGAGCCAAACTCACTAAGGTCTGTGTGGAAGCTGTAACCTACACTAGCCAAATGGCTACCTAAATAATAACAACCATTGATGGTCCCAACACCCAAGACTCAAGTCAGGGGACCAGAAATACTAACACCATTCTAATAATATGAAATGGAACATAAGTATAATAAAACACACACACGCGCATACATATACACCCCAAAGTCCCAAAGGGGACAAAATGCTAACAGGACATAAGTAGTGCCCACACTAAGTTGCCCACACCTCACCAAGTAGAGGTTCTGAGAGGGCAAGTTGGGGGGAGGTATACAATATAGCAAGACTCCATTAGAGAAACAACATTACTAAGGTGAGTAATTTTTCTTCAAACAACATGAAGTCTTGCTATATTATAGACATTAGCAGAATACACAGCAGTACCTCCATGGAGGAGGGCAGAACCTACTTAGGGAATAGGCTCTGAAGAACAGCTGTGCCAAACCGAGCATCTCTCCTGGCCTGGACATCCAGGGAGTAATGCTTGGTAAAAGTGTGTACCATTTTCCAAGTAGCAGCCTGGCAAATCTCTAATAAAGGGATATCTCTGGCAGCAGCTAGAGACGCAGCTGTACCCCTGGTAGAATGAGCCCTCAAACCAGGGGAGGGGTCTGCCCACTTTCAGATAACAAAATTGGATACAAGAGACAATCCACCTGGCTATTGATCTCTTAGTGGCAGGTTTGCCTTTCCCAACTTCACCATAGGTAAGGAAAAGTTGGAGGGATTCGAACCTGTGACCTTTGGTACACTCTATATAATAACTAAGAGCTCTCTTAACATCCAGGCTGTGCAACCTCCTCTCACCGAAGAGGGTGATCAGTGAAAAAATACTGGAAGGAGATAGATTGATTAAGATGGAAATCTGAAACCACCTTAGGCAAAACTTCCTATTAGTCCTAAGGACTACCTTATCCCTGTGGAAAGAAATAAAGTCAGTCTCCACTGACAAGGCTTGCAATTCACTTATGCGTCTGGCAGAAGTGATAGCCACTAGAAAAACAGTTTTCCAAGTTAGGTACTTAAGCTCTGCAGAAGACAGAGGTTCAAAAAGGGGGTTGCATTAACTGGGCAATGCAAACATTAAGGTCCCAAGCAGGGCCGTTCCCGAAAGGAGGATTAGTATGGAGTAATCCTTAAAAAACTTGGAAAACACAGGATGAGAGGAAAGAGGGATGACTTTCCTGCTGACACAAAAGCAGACACAGCTGCCAAATGAACTCTCAGGGTAGCTGGTCTGAGACCCAAGGAATTAAGATGTACCATATAATCTAACAAAATGGGCAATTCAGCAGATTCTGGGGAAATATTTTTCCCAGCACACCAAATGGAAAACCTTTTCCATTTAGAACTATAAGTAGTCCTAGTGGAAGGCTTTCTGGAAGCCTTTAGGATCTCAAGAACACCCTGAGAGAGGTGTAAATCAGCAAACTCTAACTCCTCAAGAGCCAGGCCTTGAGGTTGAGGGATTGAGGTCAGGATACCAAACCCTTCCCTGGGCACAAGTCAACAGATTGTGATTCCTGGGGAGGCACAGGGAAGATGGACTGTCAGAGACAGAAGGAGTGGGTACCAGGGCTGCCTGGTCCAATCCAGGCAATCAGAGTCACCCTGCAAGGCTGAGATCTGATTTTGACTAGTACTTTGAATAGGAGAGGAAAGGGGGAAGCATAGAGGAACTTCCCATCCCAATCCAGAAGAAGGGCATCCAGGGGAACTGAGCCCAGCACTGGAGGCCTGCAACAGAACAGAGGAAGTTTGTGATTGTCTGGGGCTGCAAAAAGATCTATTTGAGGGATGCCCCACCTGGCAAAAACTATCCCCAGCACTTGAGGATCCAGGGACCATTCGTGATGGCCCTGGGAAATCCCGCTGAGGGCATCCGCTAGGACATTGTCCTTCCCTGGAAGATGAACTGCTATGAGGGAAGTGTTCAGGGAATAGGCCAGAGACCACAACTTCATTGCCTCGGTGCACAAGGCCGAAGACCGAGTGCCCCCCTGTTTGTTGATGTACCACATTGTTGTGGTGTTGTCTGTTCTGACTTGTATCACCTTGTCGTGGACAGATGCAGAAAAAGCTTGAAGAGCTAAAAAGACAGCTCTGAGTTCCAGCAAACTGATGTGGAGCAGAGATTCCTGGGGGGACCAAACTCCCTGAGTGGAAAGGTCGCCCATGTGGGCTCCCCAACCCAGAAGGGAAGCATCTGTAGCGAGAGTCAAGTCGTGAGAAGGGGAAATGAAGGGGACCCCTGCTCTTAAATTGCTCTGATCCTGCCACCACTGGAGAGCTAGGATCAAGGTTAGAGTCACTGGGACCAACTTGGAAAGGGGGTCTCTTCTCTGAGACCAAAAGGTTCTCAAGTGAAACTGAATGTCTCTCATCTGAAATCTGGCTCCCTGCACAACAGCTGTGGATGCAACCATGTGCCCCAGGAGCTGCAGAAAGTGTCTTGCTGGTCGAGAGACCTGCAGAGTGAAGGAAGAGGCCAGAGCCACTAAATTCCTTACTCTTTCTGGGGGAAGAAAGGCTCTGGCTAGCTTTGTGTCCAATTCTGCCCCTATAAAGGTGAGTACCTGGACTGGTTCCAGAACCGACTTTGGTAGGTTTAGCAGAAAACCCAGGGAGGTGAGAAGCTGCTGGGTGACCTGCAGGTGAGATTTTACCTGTTCTGGAGACTGGCCTACAATGAGCCAGTCATCTAGATAGGGAAAAACAGCAATCCTCTGCCTCCTTAAGTGGGCCACTGCCACTGCTAGACACTTTGTGAATACCCTTGGAGCAGAGATAAGGCCGAGGGCATTGCTCTGAACTGGTAATGACCTGAGGGCAGTTCGAATCTGAGGTACTTTCGATGGGATCTTCTGATTAGGACATGGAAATAGGCATCCTTGAGGTCCAGGGAGGCTAGCCAGTCCCCGGCCTTAGGGAAGGTAAAATCATTGCCAGAGTTACCATTTTGAACTTTGGTTTCAAAAGATGCTTGTTCAGATATCTGAGATCTAAAATGGGCCGCCCATTCTCCTGTCTTTTTGGGGTAAGGAAGTATCTGAATACAGACCCTGCCCTGATGCAGGGAGGAACCTCTTCTACTGCTCTGAGAGCTAACAGGGATGAGACCTCTGTTTCCAGAGCGAGGGTCTCTGAAGCACTTGTAGAAAAGTCTGCTTCTCAACTTGGGAAACTTTTGAAGCTGAGAACCAGACCCTGGCTTACTACTTCCAGAACCCACTTGTCTGAGGTTAAAGAAGCCCAATTCTGACTGAAGTAAGCCAGCCTGCCCCCCACTGGTACAGGAGAATCGGCCCTGGGCACCCCATCAGGGTGCCTGTTTCACAGGAGCTTTAGGCTGGGGGGTGGGAGCAGGTCTGCCCACCCCTCATCTGCCCCTGCCTCTGAAGAAGCCCCTCTGAGCATAGGCAGAGGAGGCCTGAGTCTGGTAGAAAGGCCTGTGAAAAGGCCTACCCCTACCCCCTGGGGCATGCCTTTGAGGAGTGGCTTGCCGCTCCTTAGCCTGGGCACTCTTGTAAGTAGTCCTATATTCATCCATCTTCTTCATGTAATTTTCTGTCTGCTCTCCAAACAGAGAATTTCCCACCACAGGAAAATCCATAGCCTTAGTCTGAGTATCCTGTGACAAACTAGTACACCTGAGCCAGGCCAACCCCACTAAAAGCTACAGATGTGGCCATGACCCTAGAGGAAACATCATTAACATCCACAGCAGCATGAAACTGAACCTTAGAGGCTTCAATGCCATCAGCAGCCACCTGTTCTAGTTCACTAGCCAGCTGGCCATGGGCCTGCTTGGCCAATTGCATAACAGTATCCCATCTAGATTTCTGATACCTAGCTACATAAGCCATATAATTTGCTTGCCTGAGTCCCAGAGAGGCTGCCATATACTGTTTTTGCCATGGCATCAATCTTCCTGGAATCCTTGTCAGGAGGATGTGAAGCCAAGGAATATTAGCTTTATCACAGGCAGCAGTCTGAACTACCCCAACATGACTGCATTGCTGAGAAAGGAATTCTGTATCAGGGCCTGACAATGTATACCTTCTGTCCATCTTCTTATCTACAGGAGGCACAGAATTAGGAGCTTTTAACATTTTAATTGTTTGTTTCTAAAAGACTTATGTAAAGGAATAGACAATCTCCTAGACTCTGGAATATCCATCATTTCTACAAAATCAGGCTCCTCTTGCTCATCCACAGCCTCTTCTAAAGGAAGCTGGAGGGTTTCAGCAACTTTTTTATAAAACATAAAATGAGATGGGGACTCAGACAGCATAGGGGGATATTCTAAAGGTCTGTCTGGGGAGATGTCCGGTTCAATGGGCACACCCAGACCTTCCCAGCCACATTCATACTGTTCATAATCCTCCTCCCCCTCCTCTGGTTCATAAAATTCCTCAATATCATAATCCTGAACCACTGGAACTGGACGAACCGACCTTTTACCAGATAGTGGTGGTTCGGACGGACCCTGAGAGAGTGACTGGACAATTTGTATGGCTTTTGCTATCTCTGCAGCAGTTGGAGAAGGAATTTTGGACTCCAGACCTGCTGATTTTCTTGTTTTCTTTACTGGAATTGGTTCCTCAGAACCAGCTTTTCTTTTGCCCGAGGAAGTCTGGCCCTGGTCAGAGGGCACTCCCTCTGGTTCGGTTGGCACCAAACCGGGCTGGCCATCCGGGTCAGCGGACTTTTTGGCCTCTCGTTCCCTGAGCCTGCCCAATCTTTTTTCCAGGGTGGCTGCAGGGAAATTCTTACATACCTGGCAGTCTGACTGGAGGTGGTCAAACCCCAGACAATAAACACATATGGTGTGTGGGTCAGCCTTAGCAAAGACTTCCCCACAAACATCACAGTGTTGAAACCAGTGAGGCCGTTTTTCTTTTGGGTTTCTCAGACATAATGCCAGCCTAACCAAAAACTTGCCCTTTTAACGGCAGTGCCAGGCAAGACACCCTTATCGGTTCCTAACCGTGTCACGGGTATTGGAAAAAAACGTAATAAATCTGTTTTTTTTAGAACCGATAAGAACCGGGAACCGCACTCTAAAATAGTAACTTTTAGTTTTAAATGAGTTTTAAACCCACTGATCGGTTCAAAACCGAACCGATAACTTACAAGTTCCACACAGACAAAACCTTCATTTACTTACGGTTACCACAGATAGAGCTTGAACCGAACGGTTTTGCGGTTAAAATAAAACTATTCTCGGTGAAATCCAACTGAGAAAACAGTTTTTAAACCGAGAAATGAACCGAGCAGAAGGAGAAATCTCCGGAGCGACTGTTCACTGAGGCGGAGTAAAGAATCTGACAGTTCAAGTTTGAAATGACACAGATAGAGCTGCTCTCGTGCCAAAATTCTATTTTGGAATGGTTTTAACCATTTCACTCCGGGGCAGTTCTAGAGCTGGATCAAACTGCTAATGTCTATAATATAGCAAGACTTCATGTTGTTTGAAAGCTGATATTGTTACAATATGCTATAATATCTGTTGATGTTGTAACAGTCTGCTAAAATAAATTCCACCAGGTTACAAAACTCATCCATTTCTGGTTTTGTTTGCCTAATAAAGATTTTATTGTACCACCCATTGATGAGTCTTGTGTTTATTTTGTTCCTGAATCAATGTATAGCTAGTTGTCAGTGACAAGCAGCGCACGGGCATTACATTTTTCATTTAACAGGCAGCTGTGTCTTTGCAAAGTTTCTTGTTTTTTATTTGTTTTACATGTATGCCAGTCAACTTTAATATTAATTTATTTAAATTTCTGCCAGTGAGTGTGATTGAGATAAGTTCCTAAGAAATGTTTTATACTAGATGATAAATCACAATCTTCTTGCCATAGTGTTATTTATTTTTTTTTATTTTAAAGCTGATCACTATTGATCTCATAAGAGATACAGTTCATTGCTTGCATACTAATTGTTGTGATGCAGTTTCTTAATTTCCCTCCAACATGCACACATACACTCACACTTTACATAGCTACTGGTGAACATCGTATTAACTTTGTACTGCCATGGTCAAGCAATGGTCAGAGCCGTTGATGTCACATAAGCTGCTTGACCCTAGTAGCTTGCACAGAAGAACCTACTTACTGTGGACTGATTTTTTTTTTAATAAAAAAAAAATGAAAACAAATCCAAATAGGTCTCAATTATGACTCTGCCAATAGCTACCATCTCACTGGAAACTTGGACTTCTTCACAGTACAAACATTCCCAACTGAACAGCTGCTTGAATAATTTTTGTTTGTTTAATTTTTTTTTTTTACCAAACAGTCAGTCTCAACACCATAGGTTTAGATCCATTTGGTTATTTTTTGAGGGTTGGGTTGGAGGTGATAAAGATTTGAAATTGTGTTAGGTATGAGGTCCAGTCCTGTGATTGCTCCTGGAATGGCATGATATAAAAGAGTCAAAATCGAGACCTATTTTGATTTGTTTTTATGTTTTATTTGTTTTATTCCAAAAAGCATCAGTCCATATTAAATAGATTCTAGCATGCAAGCTGCTATGGTCAAGGAGCATAAGTGACATCTATTTATTTATTTATGTTTTTGGTAGCCAGGTTAGTGCACTGATCCAGTGGACCATTTTCAGTCCTGACCTAGGCCACAAGGTGGCAATGGAATAACACAAGCAGTGGACATTTTTACAATTTGTTTTACAGACATTTATATTTTTGTGTGTAGATGATACAAACACTCATGGATATTTATTTATTTATTTATTGAATTTTGATGACCGGGTAAGCCCACTGAGCCCCGAAGGTCCCTTTTTCAGGGGCGACCCGGGAATAAACATAAAGAGACACATACATTAGAATAAACATGTGAGAGTACAGAATAACACGGTATACAGTATTCAGCTGTTTACGCGTAGCAGACATGACATTGGTTATATGTTGTACATTACATTATTCATTGGCAAAGACCTTATAGAGACAGTTCAGTAGGTTTCCTTGGTAAGCCAAGTACAGGAGCAGTAATAGGGAAGGAAAGCGATAGTGTATACATTGCCAGGGGCTAACACTTATAGTTGGGTGGGATATAAAACAGTCATTATTTATATATTGTTCCAGCAGGGTAAACTACCGAGTAATACAGGCAGTAGTACAGAGAAGATAGATTACCATTTGTACAAACTAAACAAGGTGCATCATCTAGTCTAGGTAAACACATATGACCTGGCAGACAGTTGGAGCAGGCCGGGATTGAGAAGAAAAAATTACTCACCTTAGTAATGTTGTTTCTTCTAATGGAGTCTTGCTATATTATGATAATTGCAGTTTGTCCCACCATTAGAACTGCTCCGGAGGTGAAAGAGTTAACTTCCATGCCAGGCATGGAACTTAGAGCACGAGCTCGGTTAGAAAAAGCTCTGTCTGGGATATTTCAAACTGAAACCGTCAGATCTTTACGAGCAAAACTCACTAAGGTTCTGTGTGGAAGCTGCAACCTACACTAGCCAACTGGCTACTTAAATATTAACACATTTTCCTGGTCCCAACACCAAGACTCAAGTCAGGGGACCAGAAAATAAGATAAGATAAAATAAAATAAAACACAACACCCAAACACCCCAAAAAAGAAGGGGTGGAAAACATAAAATGGGCATCAACAAGTGTCAACACTTGACTGCCCACCCCATACCCCAAGTAGAGGTTCTGAGAGGGGCAGGCTGGGGGGAGGTCATAATATAGCAAGACTCCATTAGAAGAAACAACATTACTAAGGTGAGTAATTTTTTCTTCAAACAACATGAAGTCTTGCTATGTTATGACAATTGCAGACTACACAGCAGTACCTCCATGGAGGAGGGACAGAACCTACTTAGGGAATAGGCTCTGAAGCACGGTTGTGTTAAACTGAGCATCCCTCCTGGCCTGGATATCCAGGAGTAATGCTTGGGTGAAAGTGTGTACTGTTTTCCAAGTAGCTGCTTGACATATCTCTAAGATAGGGATTCTCTGGCAGCAGCTAGAGACGCAGCTGTACCTCTGGTAGAGTGAGCCCTCAGGCCTGAAGGGGGAACCTTACCCAGTTTTTGATAGCAAAATTGGATACAAGAGGCAATCCACCTGGCAATGGATCTCTTAGTGGCAGGTTTCCCTTTCCCAACCTCATCATAAGTGAGAAATAGTTGGAGGGAGTCAAACCTGTGACCCTTGGTACGCTCTATGTAGTAACTTAGGGCCCTCTTAACATCTAAGTTGTGCAACCTCCTCTCACCAGAGGAGGAATGGTCAGTGAAGAACACTGGAAGAGAAATAGATTGATTAAGGTGGAAATCTGAACCACCTTGGCAAAAACTTCCTGTTAGTCCTGAGGACTACCTTATCCCTGTGAAAGGAAATAAGTCAGTCTCCACAGACAAGCTTGTAACTCACTTATACGCCTGGCAAGTGATGGCTACTAAACACAGTTTTCCAAGTCAAGTACTTAAGCTCTGTCGAAGACAGAGGTTCGAAGGGGGGTTGCATCAGCGGAGCAATGCAAACATTAAGATCCCAGGCAGGGGCAGGGTCCCTGAATGGTGGATTGGTATGAAGCAATCCCCTGAAAAACTTGGAAAATACAGGGTAAGCAGAAAGAGAAGAGGGCTTCCCTGCTGAAATAAAAGCAGAGACAGCTGTCAAATGCACTTTCAGGGTAGCTGGTCTCAGTCCCAAAGAATTAAGATGGACCATATAGTCCAAAACAGTGGGTAAATCAGCAGATTCCGGGGAAATATGCTTCCCAGAGCACCATATGGAAAACCTTTTCCATTTGGAGTTATAAGTAGCCCTAGTGGAAGGCTTCCTAGAAGCTTTCAAGATTTCGAGAACACCTTGAGAAAGGTGTAGGTCAGCAAACTCTAACTCCTCAAGAGCCAGGCCCTGAGGTTGAGGGATTTGAGATTCGGATACCAAACTCTGCCCTGGGCACAGGTTAACAAATTGTGGTTCCTGGGGAGACACAGGGAAAGATGGACTGCTAAGGACAGAAGGAGTGGGTACCAGGGCTGCCTGGCCCAGTCTGGAGCAATCAGAATCATCTTGCAGGGCTGAGATCTGATTTTGACTAGCACCTTGAACAGGAGAGGGAAGGGGGGGAAGGCATAGGGAAACTTCCCTTCCCAATCGAGGAGAAAGGCATCCAGGGAACTAGGCCCAACACGGGGCCTGCAACAAAACAGTGGAAGTTGATAATTGTCTGGAGCCTGCAAAAGATCTATCTGAGGGTGCCCCATCTGGCAAAACTATCCCCAGTACTGGGGATCCAGTGACCATTCGTGATGGCCCTGGGAAATCCTGCTGAGAGCATCTGCCAGGACATTGTCCTTGCCTGGGAGGTGAACTGCTATGAGGGAAGTGTTCAGGGAATAAGCCAGAGACCGCAACTTCATTGCCTCGGTGCACAAGGCCGAAGACCGAGTGCCCTCTTGTTTGTTGATGTACCACATTGTAGTGGTGTTGTCTGTTCTGACCTGTACCACTTTGTTCTGAACAGATGGAGAAAAAACCTGAAGTGCTAGAAAAACAGCTCTGAGTGCCAACAGATTGATGTGGAGCAGAGATTCCTGAGGGGACCACAATCCCTGGGTGGAGAGGTCGCCCATGTGAGCTCCCCATCCCAAAAGGGACGCATCTGTAGTAAGGATCAAGGAGTGAGATAGAGGGCTGAAGGGAATCCCTTGTCTCAGATTGCTCTGATTCTGCCACCACTGAAGGGCCTGGATCAGGGTTCGAGTCACTGGGATCAACTTGGATAGGGGATCTCTTCTTTGAGAACAAAAGGCTCTCAAATGGAACTGAATGTCCCTCATCTGAAATCTTGCTCCTTGCACTACAGCTGTGGAAGCAGCCATGTGTCCTAGGAGCTGTAGGAAATGCCTTGCTGGTCGAGAGACCTGCAGAGTGAAGGAGGAGGCCAGGGCCACCAGGGTCCTTACCCTTTCTAGGGGAAGGAAGGCTCTGGCCTGCTTTGTGTCCAGTTCTGCACCTATAAAGGTGAGTACCTGGACAGGTTCCAGAACTGACTTTGGAAGATTGAGAAGAAAGCCCAGAGAGGTAAGCAGCTGCTGGGTAACTTGCAGGTGTGATTTGACCTGGTCTGGAGACTGACCCACAATGAGCCAGTCGTCTAGGTAGGGAAAGATGGCAATCTTTTGCCTTCTTAAATGAGCAACTGCTACTGCCAGGCATTTTGTGAATACCCTTGGGGCAGAGGTAAGGCCGAAGGGCATTGCTCTGAACTGGTAATGGCCTGAGGGCAGTTCGAATCTGAGGTACTTTCGGTGGGAGCTTCTGATAAGAACATGGAAGTAGGCATCCTTGAGGTCCAGGGAAGCTAGCCAGTCCCCTGGCCTTAGGGAGGGTAAAATCATTCCCAGAGTCACCATTTTGAATTTTGGTTTTAAAAGGTGCTTGTTCAGATATCTTAGGTCCAGGATGGGCCGCCATTCTCCTGTCTTTTTTGGGGTAAGGAAGTACCTGGAGTACAGACCCTTGCCCTGGTGTAGGGGAGAAACCCTTTCTACAGCTCTGAGACCCAGGAGGGTTGAGACTTCTGTTTCAAAGCAAAAGTCTCTAGAGGATTTGCAGGTGGAAAAGATCTGATTCTCATCTTTGGAAATTTTTGAAGCTGAGAGCCAGACCCTGACTTACTACTTCCAGGACCCACTTGTCTGATGTTAAAGACTCCCAGTCCTGGGCCAGTAAGCAACAACCTACAGGTAATGGAGAACCGGCCCTGGGCATCCCATCAGGGTGCCTGTTTGGCAGGGGCTTTAGGCTGAGGGGTGGGAGCAGGCCTGCTTGTACCCCGTCTGCCTCTCCCTCTGAAGAACCCCCTCTGAGCATAAGCCGAAGAGGAGACCTGGGTTTGGTAAAAAGGCCTGTGAAAAGGCCTGCCTCTGCCCCTGGGGGGCTGCCTCTGAGGAGTGGCTTGCCTTTCCTTGGCTTGTGCACTCCTATAAGTGGTTCTATATTCATCCATTTTCTTCATATAATTCTCTGTCTGCTCCCCAAACAGAGAATTTCCCACCACAGGAAAATCCATAGCCTTAGCCTGGGTATCCTGTGACAAACTAATACACCTGAGTCAAGCCAATCTATGAAAAGCCACAGATGTAGCCATGACTCTAGAGGATACATCATTAGAATCCACTGCAGCATGGAATTGCACCTTAGATGCCTCAATACCATCAGCAGCCACCTGCTCCAGCTCCTTGCAAGCTAGCCCAGGGCCTATTTGGCCAAAGCCATGACAGTATCCCATCTAGATTTCTGGTATCTTGCCACATAAGCCATATAATTTGCTTGTCTGAGTCCCAAGGACGCTGCCATGTATTGTTTTTTAGCCATGGCATCAATCTTCCTGGAGTCCTTGTCAGGAGGATGTGAAGCCAGGGGAATATTAGCCTTATCACAGGCTGCAGCCTGAACTACCCCAACATGGCTGCATTGCTGTGAAAGAAATTCTGTATCAGGACCTGACAAAGTGTACCTCCTGTCCATCTTTTTGTCCACAGGAGGCACAGAATTAGGAGCTTTTAAAATTTTTATTGTTTGTTTCCTAAATGATTTATGTAAAGGAATAGACAATCTCCTGGACTCTGGGATATCCATCATCTCTACAAAGTCAGGCTCCTCTTGCTCATCCACAGCTTCCTCCAATGGAAGCTGGAGGGTTCAGAAACTTTTATAAAACAGAAAATGAGAAGGGGACTCAGAAAGCCTAGGGAGATTCTCCTAAAGGTCTGTCTGGGAGATGTCCGTTCAATGGGCACATCCAGACTTTCAAAGTCACATTCACACTGTTCATAATCATCCTCCCCTCCTCTGGTTCATAAAACTCTCTATATCATATTCTTGAACAGTGGAACCAGCCAAACCGACCTTTGCCAGATAGGTGCTCGACGGAACCGGAGAAAGTGACTGGACAATTTGGATTGCTTTGGCTATCTCTGCAGCAGTTGGAGAAGGAATTTTTGACTCCAAACCTGCTGATTTTCTAGTTCTCTTTGCTGGAACTGGCTCCTCTGAGTCAGCTTTACGTTTGCCAGAGGAAGTCTCGCCCTGGTCAGAGGGCACTCCCTCCGGTTCGGTTGGCACCGAACCGGGCTGGCCATCCGGGTCAGCGGACTTTTTGGCCTCTCGTTCCCTGAGCCTACCAACTCTCTTATCTAGGGTAGCTGCAGGGAAATTCTTGCAAATCTGGCAGTCTGCATTGAGGTGGTCAAACCCCAGACAATAAACACATGTGGTGTGTGGGTCAGCCTTGGCAAAGGCTTCCCCACAGACACTACAGTGCTGAAACCCAGTGGGCCGGTTTTTCTTTGGGTTTCTCAGACATAATGCCTAGCCTAACCACAAACTTGCCCTTTTCCGGCAGTGCCAAGGCAAGACACCCTTTATCGGTTCCCAACCGTGTCACGTGGTCGTGGAAAAACCGTAATGAAACGTTCTTTTTAGAACTGATAAGAACCGGGAACCGCACTCTAAAAAGCTTTTAAATGCTTCAGAATAAAGTTTTAAAACAACCTGATCGGTTCAAACCAAACTGATAAACATTTACAAGTTCCACACAGAAATAAACCTATCTATTACTTACAATACCACAGACAGAGCTTGAACCGATCAGTTTGCGGTTAAAATAATAATAATTGCGGTTGAATTTAACCGAGAAAAACTCTTTTAAACCGAGAAATGAACCGAGCAGTAGGAGGAATCTCCGGAGCAACTGTTCAGTGAGGCAGAGTAAAGAATCTGACGGTTTCAGTTTGAAATATCCCAGACAGAGCTTTTTCTAACCAAGCTCGTGCTCTAAGTTCCATGCCTGGCATGGAAGTTAACTCTTTCACCTCCGGAGCAGTTCTAATGGTGGGACAAACTGCAATTGTCATAATATAGCAAGACTTCATGTTGTTTGAAAGCCTATCTGGTTGTCTGTGCTAGACAGCAAGAGAGTCACATGCCGGTTTTGCTCAAGGAGAAGGGAGTATGTGCAGGGAAGTAGAGGAAAAAGCGAAGCGGGGAAAAGTTACGGCAGGTTTCTGACGGCTTATGGTTTCCCGAGCAGCCAAGTAAGCATCTGCATGTGGACTCTTTCAGTAGCCAAGCCTTCAGGTTGGATTTAAAAGACACATGGGATGGAGATGTGTAGATGGTTGCTGGAAGACTGTTCCAGAGGGAAGGGGTAGATACGGAGAAAGTCTTACTGCCCATCACAGTTGAGACCCGAGGGACTTCTAGGGTCAGAGTGAAGGAAGCCTTAAGAGGTGTAGTGGTCACTCTATTTATGAGTAGGAAAGCATAGAGGGATAGCTGGTTACTTCTGAGAGCACTATCCACTAGGCAGCCTGTGGCATAATCAAGGTGTTGCTGGAGGGGGATCCATCCTAAGGAGTGGTAGAGTGTACAATGGTTGGTTAGTGAGGGGGCTTTGAGAACAAAGCGACAGATAGCATTATATGTTGTGTTTAGGCAGGTGTGTTGCATAGAGAACATGATGGAATAGATGGGGGAACAGTAGTCAAGGAGAGGGAGAAGAAAAAATTACTTGCCATAGTAATCTTCTTTCTTCCCAGCGATGCTCAGACATTCATAACTTTGTGCAGTCATCCTGATGGGTTGGACTGCCCGGAGAGATGGAACACACGCAAATGATGGAATTCTTTGCACGTGAGCATCTTTCAAATACTGCCTCTACCAACTGTAGTGTTCTAAGCCCTTCAAATTTGTAAGAAGCCTGGAAGTCAGGCAACATGGAAAAACTTTCTATAAATTATTAACTAATTAATAATCATTTTAAAAAAACATTTTTAGGATTAGCCTAATAAACAACCTACTTGAAAAACCTCCAAGGGAGGAGCTATATCTAAATATAATAATGGTGTTCACCATAGATTGAGAAAACTATTTTGAGAGACAGAAAGCTCTGGTAAAAAATGAAAATTACGTACCTACTGTAATTCTTGATCTTCTTGGACGAGTCTCCACCACTCATTCACACTATTGGGATCTGCGCCGGAGGCACTAGGACCCATCGGGAGCAAACATTTTGATGGAGGGTCGGCGCCAGAGATGGAGCTGCGAGGAACAGCGCCGCGAGCCCTTGCTCGCGCGACACTGACTATCTCGGCGTCGAACCTCCAACCGCCTCAGTACCTTTTTTACCAAGGAGGTGCAGCGTAACTTAACCTAGAAGGGTAGCTTAACCTAAAACCCGGACATAAGATAGTCTGGGCGACCCGTGTAAGAAGGGTCAACAAAGAAGTCTTCACAGCCTAAAGATTTGAGGGAGTGAAGACCAACAACAGAGGTGAGCTCGGGGGATGGAGGGTGGGCATGTGAATGAATGGTGGAGACTCATCAAAGAAGATCAAGAATTACGGTAGGTACACAATTTTCATATCTTCCTGGACATAAGTCTCCACCACTCATTCACACTATTGGGAGAGTACCGAGCTAATAATCCCCCGAGACGGCGGCAGGGGAGACCAAGAGCTCACGTTTCTAGGACAGAAGTCCATTAAGGATGGCTCTGCCAAAGGAAGAATGTTGTCTGGCATGGACATCCAGTGCATAATGTTTAACTTAAGTATGCACTGAGCTCCAGGTGGCCGCATTGCAGATGTCTGCAATGGGCACATTGCGAATTTCCGCTAGGGATGCCGCGACTGCTCTAGCAGAGTGAGCGTAAACCCTACCCTCCAACTTAACCTGCGCCATGGAATAGCAGTGTCGAAGGCATGCCACTAACCATGCTGAAATACATCTGATAGCGACAGGTTGACCCAGCTGGGTCTCGGTGAATGAGACAAACAATTGCTGGGCTTTGCAAAAATCCTTGGTTCTATCTAGATAGAAACGCAAAGCTCTCTTAACATCCAAAGAATGAAGAGATCGTTCTCCTTCATTTTGGAAGTCCGCAAAGTAAGAGGGAAGGACTAGAGGTTGGTTTAGATGAAAGTCTGACACAACCTTAGGAAGAAATTTCGGATGGGTCCGAAGGACTACTTTGTCCTTATGGAACATAGTGTACGGAGGATCTGTGACCAGGGCATGTATCTCAGAGACCCTGCGAGCTGAAGTAATGGCCACTAGGAAGGCAGTCTTCCAAGTGAGAAATGTTAGCTCACAGGTGGCCAGAGGTTCGAAAGGTTTCCGAGTGAGCATGTCTAGCACAAGATTAATGTCCCAGGCCGCAACTGGACGTCTTGTAGGAGGTCTGGTATGCAGAATTCCTTTAAGAAATCTCTTAACCACAGGTAATTGAGCTAGCGTTAAGGGAAAAAATGGCTCATGATACGCTGAAATGGCACTAAGGTGAACTTTGACCGTAGAGTACTGCAGACCTGAATTTGAGAGGTCCAAGAGGTAATCCAGAACCTTATCTGGTGGACAGGAAAAGGGGAAAGAGGACTTTGCACACCAGAGCGAAAAACACTTCCACTTAGCTGTGTAAGTTTTCTGGGTGGCTGGCTTCCGAGCATCCAGAAGAATATCTGAAACCCTACGAGAGACATTGAACCAGTTTACTTCTACTTCTTCAGGAGCCAAGCGTGAAGGTGAAGTGATCTCAGGCTGGGATGAACCACAGGCCCCTGAGTCAAAAGGTTCATCTGTAGGGGAAGAGTTCTCAGAGGGACTGCCAACATACTGTTGAGAAGTGGAAACCACAGCTGTCAAGACCAGAAGGGAGCAATGAGAATCATTTTGTCCCCCTGGGATTCAAACTTGAGGAGCACACTCTGAATTAGAGGAAGAGGTGGAAAGGCGTAAAGAAAGCATTTTGTCCACTGCAGCCTGAACGCATCCTGACAGAAAATGCCAGGCCCTGGATTTCTGGAGCAGAAGAGAGGCAGTTTTGCATTGAGTGGGGATGCAAAAAGGTTCAGGTCTGGAGTTCCCCACTCTTTGAATAGTGACTGAACTATGGTTGAGTCGAGAGACCACTCGTGAGGATCTGTCTCTGTTCTGCTGAGACGGTCCGCCAGCTTATTTTGTATTCCCGGTAGGTAGACCGCTTGAATTACAGCTTTGTGCTCCAAGCACCATTCCCATACCCTCATTGCTTCCCTGCACAAGGGGTAGGAATGAGCACTGCCCTGCTTGTTGATGTAATACATCACTGCTTTGTTGTCTGTTTGAAGGAGAATGTTCTTGTGACAGAGAATGTCCTTCAATGCTTGGACTGCATAAAGGATGGCTCTCATTTCTAGGACGTTTATGTGAAGCTGGGACTTGACTTGAGTCCACACACCTTGAGTGTGGAGAGCCTGACAGTGAGCTCCCCACCCCATTAGGGATGCGTCCGTGGTAATGGAGATTTGATGGTCCAGAGGAGCGAAAGGATATCCATCCAGGAGATTGCTCTTTTGAGACCACCAGGTGAGTGATCTCTTTAAAGGTTCTGACACCTTGATGAGATAGGGACTCCGGGTGCGAGGTTGGGGACCACTGAGTACTGAGCATCCACTGAGTGGTTCTCATGTGCAGACGTGCTAGGGGTACAGTGAACACTGAGGAAGCCATGAGACCTAGCATCCATTGCATCGAGAGAGCTGTAACTGAGGTGTTCTCCCTGATGTGACGAGCCATTTGAAGGATATCTTTCCTTCTGTCTTCCGGAAGAAAAGCCTTTGCGCAGGAGGTGTCCAGAAGAGTCCCTATAAAAAGGAGCCTCTGGGAGGGCTGCAGTTGTGACTTCTTGAGGTTCAGCAGGACTCCCATGGATGTGAGGAGCTGAGAGGTCGTCTCTACAGCATCCAGAGTCCCTTGTCTGGAAGGGCTTGCTAGAAGCCAATCGTCCAGATAAGGGAACACCCGTTTCTCGACCTTTCTGAGGTGCGCCGTGAGAACTGCACAACACTTTGTAAAAACCTGCGGCGCCGAGGATAGCCCAAAGGGCAGGACTCTGAACTGATAATGTTGCCCCACAGCCACAAACCTCAGGAATTTGTGATGCCTCGGGTGAATAGGAATGTGCTGGTAAGCATCCTGCATATCCAGGGAGGCTAGCCAGTCGTGTTGATGAAGCAAAGGCAACAGAGTTCCTAGTGAAATCATTTTGAATTTTTCCCTGAGAAGAAATTTGTTTAGCTTTCTGAGATCTAGAATGGGGCGCATTCCCCCGGACTTCTTTGGAACCAGAAAGTAATGGGAGTAGAACCCCATGTTCCATTGATGCAGCGGCACCACTTCTACTGCCTTGTGGTTTAGAAGGCCCTGAATCTCGGCGGCAAGAAGGTCTGCCTGAAGGGTCGACAGCCTGGGCTGCCGTTTGGGAGGACGATCCGGAGGGGTCTCCAGAAGATTGAGTGAATACCCCTCGTGAATTATCCGGAGGACCCATTTGTCTGAGGTTATGGACTTCCACTGGTTGTAGAAGTACATCAGATGACCTCCCACCGGAGAGGAAAAGTCCACCTTGGGCAGCTGAGATGGGACTTGGGCCAGCAATTCATAAGGTAGCGCTGGGCGCTTTGGGCCCTTGCGCTTTCTGTTGTGCCTTCTTCTGAGGTTGGGCAGGTTGTTTTTTATGGAAACCTCCTCTGCCTCTGCCTTGAAAGGACTGACGATTATGAAACTGATGTTTATTGACATGCCCTCAAAAGGGGACAGGAGGGGGTTGAACCAACTTAATGGCTGACCTGGTCTTTTGAGTAGCTTCTAGAGCTTGCTCTATCTTAGGACCAAAAAGAAATGCACCATCAAAGGGCAACGCCATTACCTGCTGCTGTGTGTCATTCGTGAAGTCCGAAGTGCGCAGCCAGGAATGACGGCGGGTACAAATACCGGCAGCCGCTGAATGAGAAGCAGTGTCGAAAGCATCCATGGCTGCTTTAACCTGCTGGTTGTTAGATTCGATACCCCTGGTAATGGTTTGAAGATGTTCTGGCTTTGCATCCCACTCCGGAAGAGCTTCCACCATCTGCTTGATAGAGTGCCACAGGATATACTCATACTGGGGGAAATAACCTTGGTAACTGGCAATACACATACTTAGGGTAGAAGCAGCAAAGACTCTCTTACCTAAGGTGTCTATCTTATGAGATTCTTTGTTAATAGGTCGAGCTGTAGTAGTTTGAGGAAGAACGACCTTATCGTTCTCTGCCAGAACTACAATAGGATCTGCAAAGGCTTGAGACGCCAAAATGGGGCGATCCTTGGGGGCTGAATATTTCCTATCTATGGATTTAGCCACCAAAGGAGTGAGAGCAGGATTATTCCATACCATTTGAGACAGCGTCTTGAAGGAAGGCTGAACCGGAGGAGTCAAATCCGTAGGGATCTCTGGGGCATGAAGGTATTGGAGTCTTAACAATTTCCCAGGATCGATGTCTGTAGTCTGGAGAGAAAGAGTGGAACTCAGATTTTTCAGCAGAGACTTAAATGACAGGTCCTGGACCACAGGCTCTGTAGCAGTAAAAGATCCTGCTTCGTCCACTTCATCACCCAACCAAAGGTCTGGGTGAGGCTCAATGTCATCTCCTGACAGTACAGGAGGGACTGTATGGACAGGAAAGGAATGAAAATCAGGAGAGAGGGAAGAAGGAAATGAGAGAAAGGAGGAGTCCTGAAAAGCAGAGGGAGCCCTGAGAGCCCCCGGTGCCGAAGAGGCACACGGCACCGAGAGCGACGCCGAGGGACCAAGCGGCACCAAAAACGATGCCGAGGGACCATGCAGTGCCGAGAAGCCGCATGGCGCCGAGGATGGTGCCGAGAAACCGCACAGTGCTGAGAAGTTGCACGGCACCGGGGATGGCGCCGAGAAGCCACACGGCGCCGAGGACAGCGCCGATAAGCCGCATGGCGCCAAAGGCACCGGAAACACCCCTTGACCCGAAAACAGGTTTTGAAGGAAGAAGAGCAGGAGATAAGGGCATCGGTGTGGCCCCCCGCGCCAGAAAGCCATGGAGGGGGGGAACACCTAAGCGCGGAGTCAACGGCACCGAAGAAGGTACCGCGTGACCAGGAAAATCCAGCTGTTCTACCCGGTCTCCTAATGAGCCCAAAAGTGCACGAGAGACCGAGCCAGGCAGCTGAACCAACCTCCGAGCCTATTGCTCCATAAGAGCGGCCCACTGATGAAACTGTTCATCTGAAGACCTACCTGCGGGCGGGGTAGGGCTCCAATGTTGAAGCCATTGGCTACCAGAAGCAGAGGTTGGTGACTCCGAAGGAGGAGACCGGCAACTAGCCCTGATAACCGAACATCTACGTGCAGACATATCAGAGGGCGACCTCGGGTGACGCCTTCTCTTTTTAGACCTATGGGCCGAAGAAGAGCTCAAGGCCGAACAGTGCCGAGAATGCGACCGTTTATTTTTATGCTTCCAGGGGGACCGCCCATCCCCCCGGGCATTGGACTGACCATTGTCAGACCCCCCCCCTCCGGAGAAGGCGGCGGACCAGACCCAGCCCAACTGACTGAACAACTTTCATACGAAGTCTCCCTACCATCACCTGACCTGCTCATGGTCGACTCCGACAAAGTAGGCTGAGACTTCTTTATTTTTAAAAATAAAAGTAAACTAAGCGATACTTTATCGAGATAATACTACAAAATAACAAAACTGAAAACAATGCTGCTAGTTTGAAGTTTCACTCCCGGCGGGCAAGCAACGTCGTCACTGAAGCGCACTCGACAGCGGGAAAAAGGAACTGAGGCGGTTGGAGGGTCGACGCTGAGATAGTCATTACCCTTGTGAGCTGCTCACGCGCCAGCCTCGCGGTCCGCCTCTGGCGCCGACCTCCAGCAAAAGTTTGCTCCCGATGGGTCCTAGTGCCTCCAGCGCAGCCAATAGTGTGAATGAGTGGTGGAGACTTGTGTCCAGGAAGATCTCTGTCTAGCATAGAGAAATGTACCCAGAAGGATATGGCTGTGTGACACTAGCATATGGAATGCAGAGGCTTAAGTTCTGGAAGGGGAGGAAGGGAAGGAGTTATGAATGTCTGAGCATCACTGGGAAGAAAGAAGATTACTATGGTAAATAAGTTTTTCTTCTAACCCCAGTAATGCTCAGACCATTCATAACTTTGTGCAGACTACCAAGCAGTACATCCAGGTGGTGGGCACAGACCTTATTTTGGAAACAGATTTTGCAGGACTGCTGTGCCAAACTTGACGTCACTTCTGGACAAACTATCCAGATTATAATGCATTGTAAAGGTGTATACTGATTTCCAAGTAGCTGCTTTACAAATGTCCAACAATGGCACCTCCCTAGCAGCTGCAATAGTGGCAGCTGTTCCTCATGTTGAATGAGTCCTCAGCCCAGCTAGGGACTCTTTACCTGCTTTATTATAGCAGAACTGAATGCACTGGACAATCCACCGAGAAATGGATCTTTTTTAGGCTGGTTTGAATATTCCAACATCCCCATATGTAAGGAAAAATTGTTTTTTGTCTTGCCTATGGCCTTTAGAAGCTGTCATGTAGTAGCTGAGAGCTCTTTTCACATCCAGACTGTGAAGCCTTCTTACACCAGAGCTTGCATGGTCTGTGAAGGAATTGTCTGTTTATTCTGAGGACTACTTTATCCTTGTGGAAGGAAATATAGTCCTGGTCGACACAGAGAGCCCAAAGCTCACTGATTCTTCTTGCTGAAGTAAGTGCTACCAAGAAAACTGTTTTCCAGGTAACATACTTCAAATGGGCTGTAGCCATGGGCTCAAAGGGAGTCCGCATCAACCTTGCTTTACATACATTAAGATCACAAGCGGGCACTGGTGCCCTGTGGGGAGGGTGCAAATGCATTAGGCCTTTGAAAAATCTTTTGAAAATGGGATTTGATGCTACAGATACTCTTGTCCAAGCAGACAAGTATGCAGATACTGCTGCAAGGTGGACCCTCAAGGAACTGGGTTGCAGACCTTGTGAATGCAAATGAGTTAGATAATCCAAAACCACTGAGACCCCTGCATCATTTGGGGTGAAGTTCCTAGTAGAGCACCAGAAAGAGAATCTTTTCCACTTAGCAGAATAAGTTTTCTTAGTTGAAGACTTCCTGTAACCTTTCAAAATTTTTAATACACCGTCAGAAAGGTTCAAGCCTGCATACTCTAACTCCTCAAAAGTCATGCTTTTAGGTGAAGAGACTTGAGATTTGGGAATAACAATGTTCCCTGATTGGAGGTTAGAAGATTGTGCCTGAGAGGCAAACTTATTGGCTGCTCACTGCCATGGAGAGCAGAAGAGAGTACCATGGCTGCCTGGGCCAATCTGGAGCTATCAATATCAGAGAAGCTGAGAGGGATCTGAGTTTCAGTAGCACCCTAAAAACCAGAGGGAAAGGGGGGAATGCATAGAGAAACTTGCCCGACCAATCCAGCACCAAGGCATCCAGAGGGATTGTGCCCTGGGCTGGTGGCCTGCAACAGTATTGAGGTAACTGGTGGTTCTGGTGGGATGCGAACAAGTCTATCTCTGGAACGCCCCACCTGTTGAAAATTACCTGTACCACCTGCTTGTTCACTGCCCATTCGTGATGGGACTGATTGATTCGACTCAGTGTGTCTGCCAAGATATTGTCCTTTCCTGGCAGATGGATGGCTTACAGGGACACCTTTAAAGAACATGCCAGAGCCCAAATTCTCATGGCTTCTGTGCATAGGGGACCTGATCTGGTGCCACCCTGCTTGTTTATGTACTACACCATGGTGGTATTGTCTGTTCTGACCTGTACCACCTTTCCCATTACCAGTGAAGAGAAAACCTTTAGTGCCAGTCGCACTGCTCTGAGCTCCAGCAGGTTTATATGCTGGAGGGACTCTGCTTCTGACCAGGTACCCTGAGTTGTGTGCTCCCCTAGATGGGCACCCCAGCCCAGCAGGGATCCATCTGTTATGAGGATTAGTGAGGGATCCTCCTTCTGGAAGGGGACTCCTTGTCTTAGGTTGGATTCCTTTTTCCACCACAAGAGGGCTTGTAAAAGGGGCCTTGTCACTGGAATGAGCTTTGAAAAGGGGTCTTTTTTCTGACTCCAATGAGTCCTGAGGAGAAACTGCATGTGTCTCATGTGAAACCTGGAACCCTGCACTGTACCTGTGGATGCAGCCATATGACCCAAGAGCTGCAGAAATTGCCTGGCTGTTTTTTGACCATGCAATTTGAAGGAGTTTGCTGTGGCCTGAAGGCTTTGCACCCTGCCTAGTGGTAAAAAGGCCCTGGCCTGCAGGATGCTGATCTCTGCCCCTATGAACTGTAAAGTCTGTGTAGGGGCAAAGACAGATTTTTTTCTGGTTTACTATGAAACCCAGAGATTCCAGAAGATCCTGTGTAAGCTTTAGAGAGGTTGTGACCTGCTCTGGTGATTTGCCTACTATCAGCCAGTCGTCCAGGTATGGAAAGACAGTCACTCCCTGTCTTCGAAGAAATGCCACAACTGCTAGGCATTTTGTAAACACCCTTGGTGCCGAGGAAAGGCCGAAGGGTAGAGTTGCAAACTGATAATGACCTGATGAGAGTTTGAATCTCAGATATTTTCTGTAAGATTCTTTTATGGGGATGTGGAAATAAGCGTCCTGTAAATCCAGAGATGCCAGCCAGTCCCCTTTCTGGATTACTGGTAGAATCCGAGCCAAAGTGACTATTTTGAACTTTGGCTTTTTCAGGTACTTGTTTAAAGCTCTGAGATCCAAAATTGGCCGCCACTCCCCATTTTTCTTTGTTGTTAGGAAGCATCTGGAGTAAAAACCTCTTCCTCTCAGGGTTGCAGGGACTAATTCCACTGTTTTGAGCTGAAGCAGCTTCTGGACCTCTGCCTCTAGCAATGAAATTTATGCTAGAGGCGGGGAGGTAGAAACCCTGGGTTTTTTTAGAGGAAGAAATTTGAACTGCAGAGACAGACCTTTGCCCACTACCCCCAGCACCCACTTGTCTATGGTGATGGTTGACCAGAGGGGGAGGAAATGGGACAGTCTGCCTCCGACAGGTAGGGAGGAGGCGGCTTGCTGAAGGGGGTACTGCTGGTATTGGGGCATGGCTACTGGCTGGAAGAAAGGTTGTGATAAAAAGGGACGACCCCTAGCCCCCCTTCCATAGGGCCTAGTGGATGAGGAAGCTCTGTCCCTAGCAGAGTTACTTCTATAAATAGCCTTATATTCATCCACTTTTTTCATATAGGCCACTGTGGACTCCCCAAACAGCCGGTTTCCTTCCAGTGGGAAATCCAGGGCCTTTGACTAAGTATGCTGAGTGAGGTCTGTGGCCCTAAGCCAAGCAAACCTCCTCTGAGCCACTGTATTAGCCATCCATCTGGCTGCAGTGTCATTCAAATCAGTAGCCATTTGGAACTGGTACTTGGCCACCTCTAGCCCAAACCTGGCAGTTTCTGCCAGGTCATCTGACAAGGGTGGGTTGGCCTTCATGGACATTGCCAGTACCAACTGCCACAGAGATTTCTGATACTGGGCAGCATAAGATTGAAAAGTGGCCTGTCTCATGGCCAATGAGGCTGACAGATAGCCCTTTTTTGGCCATACTGTCCAGTTTTCTGGAGTCCTTGTCTGGAAGGTGTAAGGACAGAGGGACCTTAGCCTTATCACAGGCAGCTTGCTGTATAACTCCTTGATGATCAGGGTGGGAGAAAAGGAATTCAGCTCCCTCCCTGTTCAGCTGATATTTTTTATCTATTCTCTTATCTATAGGAGGAATAGAGTTTGGGGTCTGGAGGAGCTTCATAGCATCCTTCTTAAAGAATTTATCTACTAGAAGGAGGAGGGCTTTTGTGGGTGTAAAAAACCCATCATACTGAGGTACTCAATCTCCTCCTCATCTTTCACTTGCTCTGTTGTGTTGATATCCAGAGCATCTGCCATTCTTCTTACAAAAGAAAAATGGGAGGAAAAATCCTCAGACACTCTGGGAGGAGAGCCAAATTCCTGCTCAGGGGAAACCTTTGGGGGAATAGGTTCATCCTCCTCATAAATGTCATCATTCCCTTCTAAATATTGTTGCTCCGGAGAAGGAGGCAACACAGAAGCAGCAACCTAGGGACCCTGGGGAGGGGCAGGAGGCTAAGGGATGATGTTTTGCAGAGTCTGGATAATTTTGAATGCCTGGGCTATGTCTTGAGCTGAAGGCATGACAGGCTGCTGCGCAGAAGTCCCTGGTTTAGCAGGAGAGGGTTCTGCAAGTTTGAGCTTTTTTAATTTCTTTGAGGGAACTGGGGAGTCAGCTGGTTCTTCCCCTCTTTTGCCCCTTTTTCGCCCGTATCAGGGGCAGGGGTAGAAGCACTTGTCAATTCAGCTGCAACAGACTGGGGTGTCAGCTGGTCAGAGCCTGAGGGATCCCTAGGAAACTTTTTGTGAAGCCTTTCAAGGCGTTTTTCAACAGTTTTTTCTGGGAATGTTTTGCATATTTCACATTCCTGGTCCAAATGTTCAAAACCCAGACAAGCTACACATAAGGTGTGCTAATATGCCTTGGTAAACACATCTCCACACTTGAAACAGTTTTTAAAATCAGGTTCACCGGTTCTCTTTTTAGGTTTCTCAGTCATGGTGAAAATATAAAAGAAAAACCTCAACCGTTAATACTCAAAGCTAATGCAGTTATTAAAACAGCTTAAAAAGCTTTTACTTTTTTTTTTTTATGGCGGTCAGTTCAGGAACCGATGGAACCGAGAAAGGAGATGAAATATGAACCGGTTCAGCGGTTCTGTAACCGATGAAAAGCGGTTACAAATAAAAACTTTAAGGACCAAATTTAAATGAAAATGAATAGGTTCTTTAGTTAGAGAACCGAAACAGAGTTACAATTAGCTTGGATCCCCCACGGTTATACCGAACCGCGAGGAACCGAGAAAACAACAATTTAAACAATAATAACCAATATAACTAACAAATTAGTAGAGGCAGTAAAAGAAACTAAAAATACTTATGTTTTTAAGCTTTTTTCTTTCTTCTTCATGCGAAAGAGGGCGACAGAGACTCCGAGCAACCAGACTTTCAGGCGGAGAGAAAAATCTGAAGGGCTTAGAACACTACAGTTGGTAGAGGCAGTATTTGAAAGATGCTCACGTGCAAAGAATTCCATCATTTGCATGTGTTCCATCTCTCCGGGCAGTCCAACCCATCAGGATGACTGCACAAAGTTATGAATGGTCTGAGCATTACTGGGGTTAGAAGGCTGCCTTACGCAATAGTGAGGTGAGCATCAGGTGAGAGCAGGTGAATTGCGCGGTAAGCCACCCCCAGTTTCTGGTTTATCTTTCTAGCAGTCAGGGTTGAGTAATCATGGAAGGTAAGTGAAGGGTCAAGAGTGATGCCGAGGTATTTGAAAGAGGTGACTTGTTCGAGAGGGGGGCCTGTGGGTGTGCATACGGTGAGGGAGGAGTCAGCTTTGGCAACTTTGTTTAGGGACTGCTTGGATTCAAAGAGCATGGCCTTTGTCCTTTTCCCATTTACTAGGAGTTTTCTGGATGCAAACCAGCTATCTGCTATAGCATAGTTTCAAGTGAGAGTGGAAGAGATGGATTCCAATGACTTATCGCTGTGGTACAGGACTAGATCATCCACATAAAGGTGTGAGTTGCAGTTTAGGACCTCTGTCGGCAAGGCATTTACAAACATGGAGAAAGGAAGGGGACCAAGAATTGACCCTTGAGGAACACCAGTGCTTGTGGGAAGGGAAGCTGAAGTAACTTTGCTTGTAAGCACAGACTGGGTCCTGTTTGAGAGGTAGCTTTTGAACCAGGTCGCAGGTCTAGGGGCACAACTAAACTGTTGAAGTAAGGAGAGAAGGAGATGGTGGTCTACAAGGTCAAACACCTTTGATAAGTCAACAAAAACAACACCTGTGGCCTTACCTATGTCCATATGTTTGAGGACACAGTTTGAAAAAACTGCCAGGGCAGAGGAGGTGCTGTGATGCTTACGGAAACCATGCTGGAGGGGACATAAGAGGTGGTAGTTATTTAGGTGTTCTGACAGCTGGGAATGAACAACCTTCTCTAGCAGTTTGCTAAGATGTGGGAGCAAGGAAAAGGGTCTACATCGATGGGTCTGACCATTACCTGATCATATGATGTTCAATGACAACAAATCAAAATACTGTAGGTTTCGATTATGACTCTTTCATCATGTTATGTCAGGGGCAAACACAGGACTGGACCTCAGACCTACAGTAACACAATTGCAAGTCTTTACCTCCCCCAACCCAACCCCTAAAAAAATAATCCAATGAATTTAAACCTTTGATTTTGAGACCAGTAGTTTGGTTAAAAAAATTAATAAACCTGCAAATGTGTTTTGGGTACGAGGCTGGATCAGTCTGTATATATACATATCATCAAGTAGTCTGTGTCTGTTCTCACATCATAAGCTGACACAGAATAAGCACCCAAGACCAATGCATTCCAAAGGGGGGAGTAGAATGCAATATAAAATTTCAAATGTTGAAGTAGTCATCTACAGTATAAGCTCATTCCATTGCCAACATGTATTTTACAGTACTGAACCAGGGGTGTGTTCTGCAGATGTTCTGTAGTTGTATTCCATGGTTACCATCTCATCTCACTGGAAATTCAGACTCCTGCACAAAAATTATCAGCTGATCAGCCCCTTGAATAATTGTTTAATTTTTTGAACTAAATGATCAATCTCAGACCATACAGTAGGTTTAAATCCATTTGGTTATTTTTCAGGGTTGGGTTGGAGGTTATATAGATTTGCAATTGTTTTAGGTCTGAGGTCCAATTCTGTGTTTGCCTGGGACACAGCATTACAAAAGAGTCATAATCGAGACCTATTTTGATTTGTTTTTATGCTTTATTTTTTTCTTCTTCCAAAAAACATTGGTCCACATTAAATAGGTTCTAGCATGCAAGCTGCTGGGGTCAAGGAGCGATTTGAAGGATTGCTCAACATAGCATTGACATTTACATTGCCCTGTGTTCAGCACTTTTTCTGAAGACAAACTGACTACTTAGCAAAAAATGAAGTACAACCAGTTAAAACATGAGAACATGAGACAAAATATATTATAAATATTTTATTACCTGTATGCAACTCACAATTCTCATCATGGTAAAACGGTGCCGCAAACAATAATAGTTAACCAGGCCCCTCAGTAACATGAACTCAATGGCATTTCACACTGGCACGCTTTTTCAAGTATTTGTGGCACCTTTGTAGTGTGATGAGAACCATGAGTAACATAATAAATTCTTTCTGCTACATTTTGTCTCACTTTCTCATTTTTCAATTTCTCATTTGGGATCCCTGCACTGGCTCTGTGTCTCTGGGAGATGTATTATCGTGTAGGAAGGGATTAGGGATGCAAAATCCACCCATCCCCCAACTGAATGGATGCTTTCATTAGGATAGCCCTTCTAAATGGAAACACAGGTTCTCAGTGGGAGGAGAGATGCAGGTAAGTGGCTTGCTCCAGAGTGACAATGTTCTTGTTTAAGGTCTATAGAAAACATCAAGTTGGGGGAGGGGTGAGAGGTGATGGTCAAGACGAAAACATTACTTACCATAGTAATCTTGTTTCTTTTAAGGGAATCTTACTGTATTCTGACAATTGCAGTATGGTCTTACCACAGGACTGCCCCAGAGCCGAAATGGTTACTAGAACCTATGCTAATGATGGAATGTTAGGCTCTAGCTCGGTTTTCAAATCGCTGTCCCTGGTTGCACTTCCTGCAACCATCAGATTCTGAGGAAGCATGCAGAAGCTAAAATACTAAGCTAACTTAACTAATCCTAAATACAATAACTAGGGTAGGAAAAAACACCTTCAATGAACAAAGGGCATAACTAAGACTCAAGTCAACAGATGCCCAAGAAACTAATAGGTATGCACAGGTTTCCAATGTCAGTAACAGGCAGTGTGTGCAGTGTCCTGTAGGGCCTAGCAGGGGAGGAAGGGTGAGAGCTCAGAATACAGTAAGATTCCCTTAGAAGAAACAAGATTACTATGGTAAGTAATGTTTTCTTCAAACCCCAAGAAATCTTACTGTATTCTGACAATTGCAGACTATCCAAGCAGTGCCTTTGTAGGAGGGCAGAGGACCTATTTAGGAAACAAGCTCTGCAAAATTGCTGTGGTAAACCAGGCATCATTCCTGGCCTGGGTATCCAAACAGTAATGTTTAGTGAATATGTGGACTGTTTTCCAGGTAGCTGTTTTACAGATTTCCAATAAAGGAATATCTCTTAAAGCTGCTATAGATACTCCTGGCCCCCTTGTAGAATGGGCCCTGAGCCCCTGAGGGGGCTGTTTGCCCATTTTGCCATAACACAACTGGATACATGCCACAATCCATCTTGCTATGGATCTCTTAGTGGCAAGTTTGCCTTTTCCTACTTCCCCATAAGTCAAAAAGAGTTGGGTTTTATCCCCTCTATGACTTTCTGTATGTTCCAGATAGTGACTGATCGCTCTTTTAACATCCAAGCTATACAGTCTACGTTCACCTGAAGTAGAATGGTCAGTAAAGAAGACTGCAACTGTGATGGATTGATTAATGTGAAAATCTGAAACCACCTTTGGAAGGAATTTATTATTTGTCCTAAGGACCACCTTGTCTCTATGGAATGCTACATAATCAGGCTCCATGGACAAGGCCTGGAGTTCACTGATCCTCCTGGCAGAGGTAATGGCAACCAGTAACACAGTCTTCCAAGTCACATGCTTGAGATCAGCTGTTGCCAAGGGTTCAAAGGGTGGCTGCATAAGCTGTGCTATGCAAATATTAAGATCCCATACTAGAGTGGGAGTTCTGTGAGGTGGGTGCAAGTGCATCAGTCCCTTAAAGAAACTTCTGAACACAGGGTTAGATGCCAGGGAAGATGTCTTACCTGCTGACAAGTAAGCAGAAACTGCAGCCAAATGCAACTTCAATGTGGATAGCATTAAGCTTAGAGAGTGAAGGTGGGTAAGGTAATCCAAAACCACAGGCAATTCTGCCTGATTATGGTTCAGGTTTTTATTCTGACACCAAATAGAAAATCTTTTCCACTTGGAAGAATAAATCTTTCTGGTAGAAAGTTTTCTAGAAACCCAGAGGACCGCCATGACACTTTCTGAAAGATACAAATTGGCATACTCTAGGTCCTCAAGAGCCAGGCCTTGAGCCTGAGGGACTGAAGATTCGGATCCTGCCCTAGGATGAAGTCAATAGGTTTTTGCCTCCTGGGGAAGCTGACCGGCTTGGTTATTGATAGATCCAGTGCCAAGGAGTACCAAGGTTGCCTGGCCCAATCTGGAGCAAGTAGAATCATTGTGGCAGACTGGGATCTGAGCGTGATCAGAACCCTTAGTAACGAGGGAAACAGGGAAGGCATACAGAAACTTCCCTGTCCAGTTCAGAACTAGTTCATCCAGTGGCACTGAACCTGTCACTGGTGGCTTGCAACAATATCTTGGAAGCTGGTGATTGTCTGGTGAGGCAAATAGGTCTATCCCTGGGGTCCCCCACCTTTTGAATACCACTTGTAGTACCTGACTGTTCAGGGACCATTCGTGGTTGCTCTGATGTATTCTGCTCAGTGCATCTGCCAAGACATTGTCTTTGCCTGCCAGATGAACTGCTGAAAACTGAATATTTAATGAATAAGCCAGGGCCCATATCTTCATGGCCTCTGTGCATAGAGGAGTGAACCTTGTGCCTCCTTGCTTGTTGAAGATTACACTGTGGCTGTGTTGTTTGTTCTGACCTGTACCACATTCCCTTGAAGCATGCTGGCAAATGCCTGCAGTGCTAACAAGACTGCCCTGAGGTCCAGCAGATTGATGTGAAGCAGGGACTCTTGCTTGGACCATGAACCGTGGACAGTATTCTCCTCTAGGTGTGCTCCCCAGCCTAGGAGGGATGAATCTGTGGTAAGTACCCTGGAGGGTTGTACCTGTAGGAAGGGAACTCCCTGCCTGAGGTTCTCTTCTTCTAGCCACCACTGCAGAGCCTGCATGAAAGTTTGGGTTACTGGGACCAGCTTTGACAGTGAATCTTTCTTTTGGAGCCAGTATTGTCTTAGATGATATTGAATATCTCTCATCTGAAACCTTGCTCCTAGCACTGTAGTTGTTGATGCTGCCATATAGCCCAACAACTGTAGGAAGTGCCTGGCAGGCCTGAGGCTGCCAGGTTTGAAAGAACTTGCCAACTGTACCAAGTTGCTTGCCCTTTCCTGCAGAGCAAAAGCTTTTCCTTTCACTGAATCCAGTTGAGCCCCTATGAATTCTAGGAGCTGCACTGGTTGCAGCACTGACTTTTTTTGATTTATTAACAATCCCAGGAACTGACTGCAGGGGATCCTGTGTGAGCACCAGGTACTCCTTGACCTGTTAAGGAGTTTTTCCTATGACTAACCAATCATCTAGGTAGGGAAATACTGCCACTCCTTGTCTCCTTAGGTGTGCCACTACTACAGCCAGACATTTTGTGAACACCCTTGGAGCAGAAGTAAGACCGAAAGGCATTGCCCTGAACTGGTAATGGCCTGAGGGCAGTTTGAACCCGAGAAATTTTATATGGGATGTGGAAGTATGCATCCTTGAGGTATAGGGATGCAAACCCATCCCTTGCTTTAAAATGGGCAGAACTGTAGACAGAGTGACCATTTTGAATTCTGGTTTCAGTAAATGCTTGTTCAGATGTCTGAGATCCAATATGGGTCACCACTCCCCTGTTTTCTTGATAATGAGGAAGTACCTTGAATAGAGACCTTTCCCCACTGCTGCAGGGGAACTGGCTCTATTGCCCCTAGGGATGGGAGATTTAACACTTTCTTCTCTAGCAACAGAGTCTCTGCTGGGGAAGGTTGAAAAACTTTTGCCCTCAGCCTTGGTTTTAATTTGAAACTGAGGGCCAGATCTTGGCCCACTACCTCCAGGACCCACTTGTCTGTAGTAATGGATTTCCATTCCTGGAGGTAATGGGACAATCTGCCTCCTGCTGGTACTGGGGAGGCGACCCGAGCAGAACCCTCAGGGTGTCTGCTTAGGTTGGGAAGCTGGCTGAGTGCTAGGGGCTATCCAGTTGCCACCCCTTCTGCCCCTGCCTCTAAAGTAGCCCCTCTGCTGCTGGTACTGGGGGTAAGCTTGGGGCTGAAAGAATGGCCTATAAGGCCTGCTTCTGGGACCCCTGGCTTGCTGCTTATGGAGTGTAGAGGGCTTCTCTTTAGCAGCAGCAGCACTTTGATAGGCTGTTTTGTACTAGTCCATTTTCTTCATGTAAGCCTCTGTCTGCTCACCAAACAGAGACAGAGGTTCACAGGGGAAGACCATTGCTTTGGGCTGGGTGTCCTGAGTCAAGTTAGTTGTCCTGAGCCAGGCAAACCTTCTTAAAGATATAGAAGAGGCCATTTGTCTGGCAGCGGTATAATTACTGTCTACTGCCATACGAAATTGCACTTTAGATGCCTCTATGTCCCTTTTTGCAGCTTCCTCCAAATCCGCTGCCATAGGGGCTGGCACTGACTTTGTGATTTCCACCACAGTGTTCCACAAAGTCCTCTGGTACCTTGCAACATAGACCATATAAGATGCCTGCCTTACTGCAAGAGAAGACCCCAGATACTGTTTTTTGGCAATGGAATCTATCCTCCTGGAGTCTTTATCAGGAGGATATGAAGCTAAAGGAATGCCAGCCTTATCACAGGCTGCAGCCTGCACCACTCCTTCATGGCTAGGGTGTCCAAACAAGAACTCTGCTCCACCCTTAGCCTCCCAGTACTTTTTATCCACTTTTCTTTCCGAGGTGAAATGGAAGTGGGGGTATGCAGTACTTTTAGGACCTGTTTCCTTAGGGATTTATGGATGGGTAACAAATCCCTTTTAGAGGCTGGCACATCCATCATCTCTTTGTAATCGTGTTCTTCCTCATCAGTGGATTCTTGAGTGGGAAAGTCCAAAGACAGAGCCACCTGCCTAATGAACTGAAAATTAGATGTATAATCCTCAGTTCCCTTATCAGGGGAGTCAGGTCTATGAGGATCTGGGGAGATACCCGGTTCAATGGTCTCCCCATAGTCATCTTCTTCCTCATCATCATCTTCATAATATTCCTCTGCACAAACCTCCACTTTGGGTTCTCCTGGACTGGGAACCGAAGCAGAGTCTGCAGTAGCCAAATGCGGTCCTTCTTCAACTGGGACCGGATTGGTCTGCAAGGAATTAATTATGCGAATCCCATTCGCCATCTCCTCAGCGATTGGAACCAATGCCTTCGGTTGCAGTTCAACCGCAGTGTGTTTTTCTTTCCTTTTTCTTTTGCATGAATACGCTGGGTCAGCAGCCAGTTCAACAGATCTCTTTTTAGTAGATGAGGAGTCAAACTTGTCAGAGGGCTGGTCCCCCAGTTCCTTATGAGTGTCTGCCACTGGTTCAGCGGTTTTCTCAGACATTTTCTCCTGCAGTCGTTTAAGTCGCCTATCAAGCGTCGACTGAGGGAAATTTTTACAAATTTCACAGTCTTCCTTGAGGTGGTCAAACCCCAAACAAATAACACAAATTAAATGAGGATCTGCTTTAGCGAACGGTTCCCCACACTCTGTACAATGTTGGAAACCTGTGGGGCCCGTTCGTTTGTTAGGCTGTGACATTTATCGGTTGGTTAGAACCGAAGTGAACCAAAAAGTACCTTGTAAATATTATCAAAACGTTTAAAATAACTAAACTGCCTTACTGGATGGTACCAAAATTAATATAAATAAATTCAAACCAAATCAAAGCATCGGTTCCTTCCCGGTTAGGGAGAACCGGAGAGGAACCGATAAAACTTACCAAACTAACACTATCTAACTAATTCTACCTGTGAACCAAGGACAGTGCTTCGAAAATCAAGGAACATAAAACGGACTGCAATTTAAAACTGAGAAAATAACTTCTTCAGATGAAGTGAAGGAGAGTTCTCTGGAGACGTCTGACTGAGGCAAGCAGAGTAAAGAATCTGACAGTTGCAGGAAGTGCAACCAGGGGCAGTGATTTGAAAAACGAGCTTGAGCCTAACATTCCATCATTAACATAGGTTCTATTAACCATTTCGGCTCCGGGGCAGTCCTATGGTGAGACCATACTGAAATTGTCAGAATACAGTAAGATTTCCTGGGGTTTGAAGTGGATTTCTACAATTTAAATAATCACTCCTTGTTTACTGAAGGATAGTGGCTTTTCATTATCTACTTAAGATTAAGCGAACAGTGGATTTTGACTTTCCTTAACCACATGGGCAATTGTCATTGTAAAGGCACCAAGGCACATAGAAAACACCCTAAATGTGCAGGACTTTCACAGGGTTGCATGCATGCCAGGCGTGATTGGGGCCAAAGACTGCACCAGGGGCGTGGTTTGTTATTTTACAGGGGGGGGGGGCCAAGTAACAAAAAAGTCCTGATTTTCGCATATCATGACAGTGAAGAAAAAATTACTCACCTTAGTAATGTTGTTTCTTCTAATGGAGTCTTGCTATATTATGACATATGCAGTTTGTCCCAGCCTTAGAACTGCTCCGGAGGTGAAAGAGTTAACTTCCATGCCAGGCATGGAATCTTGAGCGCGAGCTCGGTTGAAAAAACTCTGTCTGCTGTTCTTCAAACTGAAACTGTCAGATCTTTACGAGCAAAACTCACTAAGGTTCTGTGTGGAAGCTGTAAACCTACACTAGCCAACTGGCTACTAAAATATTAACATATTTTTCTGGTCCCAAAACCAAGACTCAAGTCAGGGGATCCAAAAATAAAATAAAATACAACACCCAAACACCCCAAAAAAGGGTGAAAACACAAGGTGGACATCATTAAGTGCCAACACTGCACTGCCCACCCACATCCCAAGAGCAAAGGTTCTGAGAGGGGCAGGCAGGGGGGAGTCATAATATAGCAAGACTCCATTAGAAGAAACAACATTACTAAGGTGAGTAATTTTTTCTTCAAACAACATGAAGTCTTGCTATATTATGACATATGCAGACTACACAGCAGTACCTCCATGGAGGAGGGACAGAACCTACTTAGGAAATAGGCTCTGAAGCACAGCTGTGCCAAACCGAGCATCACTCCTAGCCTGGATGTCCAGGGAGTAATGCTTGGTGAAAGTGTGTACTGTTTTCCAGGTAGCTGCTTGACATATCTCTAAGATAGGGATGTCCCTGGCCGCAGCTAGGGACGCAGCTATACCTCTGGTAGAGTGAGCCCTCAGGCCTGAAGGGGGAACCTTACCCAGTTTTTGATAGCAAAATTGGATACAAGAGACAATCCACCTGGCAATGGATCTTTTAGTGGCAGGTTTCCCCTTTACCAACCTCACCATAAGTGAGGAACAGTTGGAGGGAGTCAAACCTGTGACCCTCGGTACGCTCTATATAGTAACTAAGGGTTCTCTTTACATCTAAACTGTGCAACCTCCTCTTGCCAGAGGAGGAATGGTCAGTGAAGTACACTGGAAGAGATATAGATTGAGTAAGGTGGAAATCTGAAACCACCTTAGGCAAGAACTTCCTGTTAGTCCTGAGGACTACCTTATCTCTGTGAAAGGAGATAAAATCAGGCTCCACTGACAAAGCTTGTAATTCACTTTTGCGCCTGGCAGAAGTGATGGCTACTAGAAACACAGTTTTCCAAGTCAAGTACTTAAGCTCTGCTGAAGACAAAGGCTCAAAGGGGGGTTGCATTAGCTGAGCAATGCAAACATTAAGAGCCCAGGCAGAAGCAGGGTCCCTGAATGGAGGGTTGGTGTGAAGCAATCCCTTGAAAAACTTGGAGAATACAGGGTGAGCAGAAAGAGAAGAGGGCTTTCCTGTTGAAATAAAAGCAGAGATAGCTGCCAAATGCACTTTCAGGGTAGCTGGCCTCAGCCCCAAAGTATTTAGATGGACCATATAGTCCAGGACTGTGGGCAAATCAGCAGATTCTGGGGGAAATATGCTTTCCAGAGCACCATATGGAAAACCTTTTCCATTTAGAATTATAAGTAGCCCTGGTGGAAGGCTTCCTAGAAGCTTTCAAGATATCGAGTACACCTTGAGAAAGGTGTAGGTCAGCAAACTCTAACTCCTCAAGAGCCAGGCCTTGAGGTTGAGGGATTTGAGATTCGGATACCAAACTCTCCCCTGGGCACAGGTTAACAGATTGTGATTCCTGGGGAGACACAGGGAAGGTGGACTGCTAAGGACAGAAGGAGTGGATACCAGGGCTGTCTGGCCCAATCTGGAGCAATCAGAATCATCTTGCAAGGTTGAGATCTGATTTTGACTAGCACCTTGAACAAGAGAGGAAGGGGAAAGGCATAGAGGAACTTCCCTTCCCAATCGAGAAGGAAGGCATCCAGAGGGACTGAGCCCAACACTGGGGATCTGCAACAAAAAAGCGGAAGTTGGTGATTGTCTGGGGCTGCAAAAAGATCTATCTGAGGGGTGCCCCACCTAGCAAATACTAACCCCAGTACTAGGGGATCCAGTGACCATTCGTGATGGCCCTGGGAAATCCTGCTGAGAGCATCTGCCAGGACATTGTCCTTGCCTGGGAGGTGAACTGCCATGAGGGAGGTGTTCAGGGAATAAGCCAGAGACCACAACTTCATTGCCTCGGAGCACAAGGCCAAAGACCGAGTGCCCCCTTGCTTGTTGATGTGCCACATTGTAGTGGTGTTGTCCGTTCTGACCTGTACCACTTTGTTCTGAACAGATGCAGAAAAACCTGAAGTGCTGAAAAACAGCTCTGAGTTCCAACAGATTGATGTGGAGCAGAGATTCCTGAGGGGACCACAATCCCTGGGTGGTGAGGTCGCCCATGTGAGCTCCCCATCCCAAGAGGGACGCATCTGTAGTAAGGGTCAAGGAGTGAGATTGAGGGATGAAAGGAACCCCCTGTCTCAGATTGCTCTGATCCTGCCACCACTGCAGGGCCTGGATCAGGGTTCGAGTTACTGGGATCAATTTGGTTAGGGGATCTCTCCTTTGAGACCAGAAGGCTCTCAAATGGAACTGAATGTCCCTCATCTGAAATCTTGCTCCTTGCACTACAGCTGTGGAAGCAGCCATGTGCCCAAGGAGCTGTAGAAAGTGCCTTGCTGGTCGAGAGACCTGCAGAGTGAAGGAGGAGGCCAGAGCCACCAGGGTCTTTACTCTTTCTAGAGGAAGGAAAGCTCTGGCCTGCTTTGTGTCCAGTTCTGCGCTATGAAGGTGAGTAGCTGAACAGGCTCTAGAACTGACTTTGGAAGATTGAGAAGAAAACCTAGAGATGCAAGCAGCTGCTGGGTAACCTGAAAGTGTAATTTGACTTGGTCTGGAGACTGACCCACTATGAGCCAGTCGTCCAGGTAAGGAAAGATGGCAATCTTTTGCCTTCTTAAGTGAGCAACTGCTACTGCCAGGCATTTGGTGAAAACCCTTGAGGCAGAGGTGAGGCCAAGGGCATTGCTCTGAACTGGTAATGGCCTGAGGGCAGTTCGAATCTGAGGTACTTTCGGTGGGAGCTTCTGATGAGAACATGGAAGTAGGCATCCTTGAGGTCCAGGGATGCTAGCCAGTCCCCTGGCCTTAGGGAGGGTAAAATAATTCCCAGAGTCACCATTTTGAATTTTGGTTTTAAAAGGTGCTTGTTTAGGTATCTTAGATCCAGGATGAGCCGCCATTCTCCTGTCTTTTTTGGGGTAAGAAAGTACCTGGAGTACAGTCCTTTGCCCTGGTGTAGGGGAAGAACCCTTTCTACAGCTCTGAGAGCTAGGAGGGTTGAGACATCTGTTTCCAAAGCAAGAGCCTCTAATGGATTTGCAGGTGGAAAGGATCTGGTTCTCATCTTTGGAAATTTTTTGAAGCTGAGAACCAGTCCCTGGCTTACTACTTCCAGGACCCACTTGTCTGATGTTAAAGACTCCCAGTCCTGAACGAAGTAAGCCAGCCTGCCCCCTACAGGTAATGGAGAATCGGCCCTGGGCATCCCATCAGGGTGCCTGTTTGGCAGGGGCTTTAGGCTGAGGGGTGGGAGCAGGCCTGCTCGTACCCCGCCTGCCTCTCCCTCTGAAGAACCCCCTCTGGGCATAAGCTGAAGAGGAGGCTTGGGCTTGGTAAAAAGGCCTGTGAAAAGGCCTGCCCCTACCCCTGGAAAGCTGCCTCTGAGGAGTGGCTTGCCTCTCCTTGGCCTGTGCACTCCTATAAGTGGTCCTATACTCATCCATTTTCTTCATGTAATTCTCTGTCTGCTCCCCAAACAGAGAATTACCCACAACAGGAAAATCCATGGCCTTAGCCTGGGTATCCTGTGACAGGCTAGTACACCTAAGCCAAGCCATTCTACGAAAAGCCACAGATGGAGCCATGACTCTTGAAGATACATCATTAGAGTCCACTGCAGCATGGAATTGCACCTTGGATGCCTCAATACCATCAGCAGCCACCTGTTCCAGCTCCTTGGCAAGCTGGCCAGGGACCTGTTTCGCTAAAGCCATAACAGTATCCCATCTGGATTTCTGGCATCTTGCAACATAGGCCATGTAATTTGCCTGTCTGAGTCCCAAGGATGCTGCCATGTATTGTTTCTTTGCCATGGCATCAATCCTCCTGGAGTCCTTGTCAGGGGGGTGTGAAGCCAAGGGAATATTTGCCTTATCACAGGCTGCAGCCTGCACTTCCCCAACATGGCTGCATTGTTGTGAAATGAACTCCGTATCAGAGCCTGACAATGTGTACCTCCTGTCCATCTTTTTATCCACAGGAGGTAAAGAATTAGGAGCTTTTAAAATATTTATTGTCTGTTTCCTAAAAGATTTATGTAGAGGAAAAGACAATCTCCTGTACTCTGGGATATCCATCATTTCCACATAGTCAGGCTCCTCCTGTTCATCCACAGCTTCTTCCAAAGGGAGCTGGAGGGTTTCAGCAACTTTTTTATAAAACAGAAAATGAGAAGGGGACTCAGAAAGCCTAGGGGGAGACACTCCTGAAGGTCTGTCTGGGGAGCTGTCCGGTTCGATGGGCACATCCAGACTTTCAAAATCACATTCACTCTCTTCATAATCTTCCTCCCCCTCCTCCGGTTCATAAAATTCCTCTATATCATATTCTTGAACCGGTGGAACCAACCGAACCGACCGTTTACCTGATGGTGCGGTTCGAGACGGAACCGGGAAAGTGACTGGACAATTTGGATCGCTTTGGCTATCTCTGCAGCGGTTGGAGAAGGAAATTTTGGCTCCACACCTGCTGATTTTCTAGTCCTCTTTGCTGGAACTGGCTCCTCCGAGTCAGCTCTTCGTTTGCCCGAGGAAGTATCGCCCTGGTCAGAGGGCACTCCCTCCGGTTCGGTTGGCACCGAACCGGGCTGGCCATCCAGGTCAGCGGACTTTTTGGCCTCTCGTTCCCTGAGCCTACCAACTCTCTTATCCAGGGTAGCTGCAGGGAAATTCTTGCAAATCTGGCAGTCTGCATTGAGGTGGTCAAACCCCAGACAATAAACACATGTGGTGTGTGGGTCAGCCTTGGCAAAGGCTTCCCCACAGACACTACAGTGCTGAAACCCAGTGGGCCCGGTTTTTCTTTTGGGTTTCTCAGACATAATGCCAGCCTAACCAAAAACTTGCCCTTTTCCGGCAAATCGCCAAGCAAGACACCCTTATCGGTTCCCAACTGTGTCACGGGTCAGGGAAAAAACGTAATGAAATCCATTTTTTTAGAACCGATAAGAACCGGGAACCGCACTCTAAATGTAATTTAATAAGTTTTAACAACAACCTGATCGGTTCAAACCGAACCGATAACAACGTTTGCAAGTTCCACACAGAGAAATGTAAAACCTATCTATTACTTACGATACCACAGACAGAGCTTGAACCGACCGGTTGCGGTTAAAATATACAAATGCGGTTTAAAAACCGAGAAATAACACTTTTTAACCGACAAAATGAACCAAGCAGTAGGAGGAATCTCCGGAGCGACTGTTCAGTGAGGCGGAGTAAAGAATCTGACAGTTTCAGTTTGAAGAACAACAGACAGAGTTTTTTCAACCGAGCTCGCGCTCAAGATTCCATGCCTGGCATGGAAGTTAACTCTTTCACCTCCGGAGCAGTTCTAAGGCTGGGACAAACTGCATATGTCATAATATAGCAAGACTTCATGTTGTTTGAAGAGGGCGGGTGGCTTGCGTAATGCAAACAAATCAACCAGCATCAAATAATGCCCAAAAAACATTTAAGACTACAGCTGAATAACTCCTGGGAGGGACCAGTCCAGGCCAAGTCAGAGCACTTCCCCACCCCACCAGTTTTACTGCAGCCTGCTCTTGGCCCAACTCCTCCTGAGACCAGAGTTGAAAAACTGATCGAGATCTGTTTTGTATTCAGTTCTTTGTTCTTCTGCCTTGGGAGTGAGGACTTACTTGTAAAATTGCAAATATGTAAGGAACTTAACGTCCTTCTCAAGAGGACAGGACCTCCCCTCAGCTTCAATTCAAATTAGTCTTGACCTAATTTTGCCCCCATCTGAACCTCCAAGAGGATAGCTCATTAGTTTCTCACCCCCCCCTTTGCTGCTTACATAACCCTTCCAAGTCCAGCCCTTATAGTTGACCCTGAACTTCTTGAAATATCTGCTTGAGCTAGCCCTCCCACCCTTGAGGAGTGCAAAAAGCATGTTTCAAGGAAGTGCAGCAAATGGCTGTGCCACCTCAGTATACCTATAAACATGGATGGTATGGAAACAACCCAATGTGCTACCCTCACAGCATGAGCCCTTATTTACAAGATTACATAAAAAATGCGATTATACAATGACAAGAATGAATGCTGGCCTCTGATTGGTCAGTCTTGGGCTAGACCCATGATGTTATCCCAGTACATCCGATTCATCACAGGTCTAGTCTCAGCCTCTCGTGAACCTCTTGATGATTGTTAGCATTAGTGTATTTTTGTATATTCTCTTAAAAATATTTTCCACACCAAATAAAACATCTTTAAAATTAATTTTTTAATTCTGTATAACAACACACCATTGTATAATAGCAATAATGCCCTCCAGGGGTGTGTGTCCTGGTAGGATAATGTCATGCCTTATGTATTGGATGCACTCGTGCCCAACCACCTGAGGCGTGACGTTATCCCAGCATGACACACGCCCTGTCGGGCATTATTGCTTCCTTGCACCCAGTGTTAACACTTTTCTTTGCTATAACCAAATTAATTCATTAGTCTCCCATCCCATCCCGTATTATTCAATGTCACATGCCTGAATCTGGTTAGGTAAGGTAAGCAAAGAGGATAATGCGCTCCTCAAGCAAGCAAGCATTGCATACATAAGCATGAGATTTGCTGATATCCCTCAGGCGGTGCTCTTAACAAGCATGCTGACAGTGCAACAGAACAATGTAAATCCCCTAATTGTTCAAGATTATCATGGGCATGGTGTGGTCACACCACAACCCCTACCACTCTCCTCCCTGTGGGCTCCTAAAGAATATGCATCTCTGTCCATGCCCAGGGTTACACAACCCCATCCAAGCAAACACGGACTGCCCTGGCACAAAAGTGGTCGCATCACATAACCTAAGAGAACAGATGCCACAGGAAGTTTGCTGGAACAACGACTCCAAATACCTGTGCACAGCCTCGCAGGGCCCACCCTGAAAGGTAAGTACTTGGTTGGTGGTTTTTATTAGCATCACCTATGACAGTGTGTAGTGGTCCGGTTGTGGTAGCCCAGGTTGCCGTGGATGTTTCCCCCCCCACAGACTACTTCAAAATCATCTCATCTGACAGTTTTGAAGGGCACAAATGAAACATGGTTGCTTCAGTTTGATGTGGTTTAATACAGTTGTTTTGTCCGAGTGTGTGTCTCTATTCTTCTACACACAGACACAGACAGACACACACACACCACCAAAAAATGAACTTTTTTTATACCATGTTTACATTCAGGGTAGAGACAGGGTAAAGCAGGTCCAGGCAGTACAACACAGCAAATGAAACAATGCATTTTACAATGCCCAACAAACCACCAAAAGACCACAAAACAACAGACCTTCCACCTGCCCTGGGGGAGGGGAATGGCTAGGTCACAGGTCAGGGTGCTAAATGAGGAGGAGAGACCACAGAACATCTTGTCGAACCACACAGTAAGGTGAAACTATATAAACATGCACAATTTTTATGCTGAAAAATTTCATACTTCCCAACAGTTCCTAATTTTGGCACAAAAACTTATCTTTAGTGCTCAGAAGCCCCTTGCACAAGGGATGTAAGCATGGACCCAGCAGACTGGCATACATGTTGAAAAAAATATTTATGTGCCAGTATGCCCGTCCACCCCTCCCTCCTCCATCACCAGTGGCCAGAACCATTTTTTTCAGCATGTGTACCAGTCCGCCCTGGTCAGCACAGCAGCACAAAGCTGGCAGGGCAGCAGAAGGCACAGCAAGCAACAGTGAATTAAATGTCCATGCAAAAAGCTACAGCCCACTCTCCCCACCCCACACCTGCAAGGCCACTATCTCCACCCAGACTGGCCAGCTCAGCTACTCTCTGCACCCTGATGAACTTGCACAGCCACTCTCCACACTATGTGTCCACCCTACCAGCACAGCCACTCTCCCCACCCCACCCAACCAACACCATTTCCAGCTCCATTTATCTGGTATCCTCTCCAGGCATCCAGGTCTGTGCCTCCCCATTACAGGCACACAAAAATAAATAAAACTACATTTTATACTGCATTTTGTTTATGTTTCTTTCTTTGTCTGCAAAGAGAGATGTTGAGCTACCGATCAGCACAGTTTGCCTGATATACAATTACAACCCCGCCCCACCGACACAATGCCAGTACCTCCACCCACCCACACAACAGTGCCCCAACCACACCCACACAATGCCACCCACACAAATGACCAGTGTCCGCAACATCACACACACACACACACATGACCATCAGTGTCCCCAACCCCCAACACACACACGACCAGCAGTGTCCCCAACCCACACACACACACACACACACAATCAGCAGTGTCCCCAACCACACACACACACACACACAACCAGCAGTGTCTGCAACCCCACCCACACACACAACCAGTGTTCCAACCCCCCCCCAAAAAAAATCATGGGCAGTCAGTAGTCGCTATAACAATAGCCAGGTAGTATTATAATCATTTCTTAAGGGTGCATGTTTTAGTGCAAGATTTTTTTTGCAAGTCTTGTAACACTGTACAGGGGAGAACACAAAAAGCTACCCCTTTGGTTGTGTTTGCCAGGCAATGAAGACAGAGACAGCAAGGCCAAAGAATCTGTCTGTTTCACCCCTCCACAGTGGACGATCGGAGAAATCAAAAAAAGTAAAAGATTACTTTTACAGCCAGGTAAAGGATGAGGGGGAAATAATGTTTCAATATTTACTAATGTTCATATGCTAGCTGCGGTTACAGGTCAGGGAGATACATCCCTTGACAGGTAAAGGATGAGGTGGAAATTACGTTTTAACATTTACTTATGTTTATATGCTAACACCCAGTCAGCAAGCACAGAATGTCCCCCCTCCTAACCAACATGGACAGTTCACCAGAAACCCAGTCAGCAAACATGGACAGTCCCCCCCTTCACCCCACCTACAAGGACAGTCCCCTGGACACCCAAACAGTCCCCCTCCCCACCAGACACTGGGCTAGCGAGCATAGAATGCTCCCCCAACCGACAAGGACAGTCCACCAGACACCCAGGCAGCCAGCAAACATGGACGGTCCCCTCATTTCCCACCAAGGACAGTTCCCACCCCCGACACACAGCTAGCAAACACAGAATTTCCCCTGCCCCACCAACATGAAAAATCCCCCCAAACACCTGGCTAGCAAACATGGAGAGTTCACCCTTAACAACATTGATAGTCCGTCCTAGACACCTGATCAGCAATCACTAACATCCCCTCCCATAAGCCAACATGGAAAGGTCCCCCAAACACCGACCATCAAATAGTCCCCCCTTCCCCACAAGACACCCGGCAGGCAAACATGGACAGTCCCCCTTTTCCACCATCATGGACAGTCCCCCCAGACAAATGGCCAGCCAAGTCCACCAAACAATGGCTAGTGTCACCACCCCACCATCACAGCCAGTGTCCCCACATCACCATGGCTTGTGTCTCCACCCCACCAGACCCCAAAATAGAAAACAGACTGTCCCCCCAGCCCCACCAAACACTGACCGCCCTCCCAGTCCCAAACACTAACCACCCCAGCCCTAAACACTGATCGTCCCCCCCAGCCTCACCAACGCAGGCCCTCCCCAGCACCAAACACTGACCATCCTCTCAGTGAGTCAGCCCCAAACACACAGACTGTCTCCCCCACCCCAACCCCACAAAAAGACCATCCCCCAGCCCCACCAAACACAGACCATCCAGTGAGTTTCCCAACAAACCCCACCACACCAGTAGCACAGTAACTGAGTCCCCACCCCACCAACATGACCAGTGTCCACACCATACCAAACAAATAGACCGCCCACCCACCCCACCAATATGGACAGCCTCAACAGCCAGCAAATCACCTTCCACCCAAAGAAACACAAGCTGACAGCAAACCTTCCACCCACCCCCTAGACACATGGCCATGGCCAAGACAACCCCCGCCCCAAAAGACACGGTTCTGGGATGTGAATGGTATTCATTTCCAACAACCAGCTTGCAGCACAGTTACTCACCAAATCAGTAAGGGCACAGACAGGGCAGCATGCAGCAGTGCACAGCAAGGCCAAGAAGGCAGGTCAGGTAGCTGAGTCTCTCCCAACAGTCCCGTTCCTCCTCCAATTAATCCCCTGACGAGACAGTAACTCATTTATTCTGACACCAGATGAACGTGTCGCATTATGGGTCTGCTATAGCCTGCATGACTGCCGGCTTCTTCACTGTTCTGGGCCTGGCTGTTCACTGACCTGAATAATCCCTCTCGGTGGACTGTGGAACTGGTGGGCAACGGGCGTGGTGTGGGACTCACCGACAACATGGTAAATCTTTTTCTGGCCTGCTGAACACAGTAGCTGGGCTTGCAGGCAAGCTTGGCCGTGCCTCAGACTCACTGTAATTGTACTACTCGCTCCTCCGCCTGGTCTGTCCGGTGGTAGAGGCCTTGTGGCTGCAGACCTCCTAGGATCTCAGGGATGGGAGGCTCAGGTGGCAGCGGGAGAGCCTAGAGCACAGCTGGCTGCACTGAAAAACAGAGAGTAGGTAGTCAGAGGACTCGGGTGAGGTATATTTAAACTGGGCTGTTCAGGACAGGAGGAGGGTGGGAACACTAGACTGACTGAGACACTGGTGACACCTGACAGACAACCAATGACTGCTGCTTGACATCCTCAAATAGCTATCTCTCCTCAGCCCTATGCTATATGGATGCTGCTGCTGCTCCTTCATGGAAGGCACACAGACAACTAAATGGCGCCACTAACGGAGTACTGCTCATGCGATGGTGCCAGCTTGTAGCACTCTCTGATAGGCTGTAACATGCAGGCTACTATGGTTGCAGGTTTGCAGCCAATTGGAAAAGGGGATAGTTTTTGTTTAAGAGACACGGCGCCGCGCCACCAACCCCCTCCCTCCCCTGGAGAGGTGCAGGCGGTCCGGGCATAGCCCTGAGCCCATTCAATATTAAAAAAAAAATAAAATGATAACCGGAGAGCGGTGACTGGGCTCCTAAAAAAGTCCTGGTCTAATTTCTCAGGGGGGGCAGCTTGCCCCTCTTCCCCCCCACAATCTACACCTATGGACTGCACACATGTGGGCATTCACATACCACCTGACCCAGAGGGTCTGGTATATATCAACAGGAAGGGCTACCCATCCATAAACTGCCAAGTGGTGTGTGATGCAACGGGGAGCATCATCAATGTCTGTGCCACACATCCCGGGAGTGCACATGATGCATTCATCTGGCACAGCTCTGCACTATGCCAGAGGTTCAAATGTGGGGACATCCCCACGGGCCACCTTGTGGGTGAGTAGTGCATGGGCCAGGGTGCCTGGGAGGCACCGCCCTGGGGGTGAGGGAGGGCAGGCATGGCGGACATGAAGGAGTGGGCAGTGGGTGACAGGAAGCAGGTGGTGGCACAGCACAGCACAGGGATAACCATGTCTTTCCCCACATAGGTGACAGCGCATATCCCCTTAGGCCATGGCTGCTCAAACCCTACCGGCGACAGTCATCCCCCACGGAGGAGAGATACAATGAGGCACACGCCAGCACATGCAATATCATTCAGCGTGTCTTTGGCACGCTAAAGATGCGATTCCATTGCCTAGACAGGTCAGGCGGTGCCCTACAATATAGCCCATTGAAAGCCTGTGGCAGATTCCAGGCATGCTGCATCCAGGATGTACTGGAGCAACTCTATGGCACATTACCTGCATACGTGCATTGTGCATGCCCGCAGTGCACAACATGGAGCACATGCCTATCATGTGACTTATGTACCTTGTGCGAGGCTGTTGCATTGCCAGGATGGCATCGTGCATGCATGTGTAACCCCCCTGCAAATGGGGGTTCCCAAAAGACTTCCAAGAGCTTGCTTGAATGCTCCAAGCCTGAATGGTGTTTGGCATTTAAGCCATTTATCAGTGAGTGTTTTTAGAACCTCTGGTACTGTCTCTTTAAGAGCTGTCTGCTTGCAGACATAATTAGTTTGTATGGGGACTGTGTGTTTCTTTGATTGAGTACCACTCAAGCTGCTGCCAATTCACTTCATTTTGCAGTCACTAGGGGTGCAAAGGGAACCTATCTGAAAGATGTAACTGTTTGCCAGAAATTATTTAGAGTAATAATGAAATTACAGTTTGTCTAACCTGCTTTCTTTGCAGTCAGAACTGTGTCTGCTAGTTCCCATTCTAGTTTTGAACTGCTGAACTGGACCAATCAGTGTGGGGTAAGCTAGCTCTAAAATGGTGCCTTGGGCGAATCAGAACTTGGACTCATAATCTGGGCCAGCCACAAGAGGATTGTATGGGCAGTGACTCTGGGAGATGTAGTTTAGACTTCAGTGCCTTTTGGACCAACAGCAGCAGTCTATTGTGAGTGACAGCCAATCCAGTCAAGAACTGGGAGGAACTCAAAGGAAGTGCCCGGTTTTGTCGGTTGGAGTTTCAGTTGAGCTTTGGCAGTGAAGAAGGAAGGAGCCCTGTGCTTTTTCAGTGTGCAGTTTTAGTCAAAAAACGTGTGTAAGGCCCAGAGTTCCGGTCTGCAGCTTGTGTAACAGCTTGTTAGGACTGAATCCGTCCTGTGAAAAGAATCAAAGGATCTCTGAAGAGTAGAAACCAGGCTCAACCTGTAGAAGACTGGAGGAATTGCTGAAAATTGCACTCGGTCTGTCAGGAACTGAATCTGCTGTGTGTTCTCCCGGGTATTGTGCAGTAATTGCGATCGGGATACAGATGCAGCCTGCCTGGTATAGTGCTTTCTTTCATATGGATGTGTGAAGAGGATTGTGTACCTCAAGTCAGCCCTGCTGACATTGAAGGACCCTATCTTATTTGGAGGTCGTGAGTACTAATTCAGGGTCGCTCCCTGTTGAATTGCCACATTAAATCCAAATGGAATTACTGTACTGCTGACTGTTTAATTCTCCTTTTCTCTGTGTGAAAGGGCCCTACCAGCTGCCATGGTTTGGACTAGCCACTAGGGCTTGGGTACCCAGGGACAGTAACTGATAGGGATAGGCCTGTGCACAGAGCCATAGATGAATTATTAGAGTGATAAGCTAATTAACCTGATTTCCCTCTCCTTGTTATATCCCCTAAATAAATCAGAGCTGCTTGTTTCAGCAAAGTTATACTGCCTGAGGTATTTGTCTATGTTAAAAGTACTGTACTGTGATTGTTGCACTGTATCTCATTTCACAGGAGGTCCCAGTGCCGGAACCAGACCTGGGAGTAAGTGTATACTGTGAAGGTAATTCTGATATATTGTGTGGGCCACTAGTGGGAAGAAAGGGGTTGCAGTGTCCCAGAGGGCTGTGACCAAGTTAGTTTAACTATTGCAAACCCTGACCTCTGGGTGGAGGCACCGCCATTGGATCCAGGCCCTCAACCTGTTAATGGCAAATCAGGCAGGGGTAGTAGCCCTGGGATAGCGCCATCTAGGGGTTACATCTTGGAGGCTCACCGCTGGGATTGTGTGTCCTCTAGTGGCCATATTCTAGAACCACTGTTAAGAAAAAATGGGTACCCGACAGAAGTGGCTGTGCACCGGCTGGTGGAGTGGTGTACTGGGAGGAGATCGACCCCCAAAATGCTATGCTTATCCTGGACATCCCCTGGGTATCAATAGGACACTGTGCAGGAGTACTTTCCAAGGTGGAAGGTTTACAAAACCCTGTGGTGGTGGGTCGGCATGCTAATCTGCTCACCCACACTTTCCTGGCCCTAGTAGAGTTTAAGGATCCCATAGATAGCTCCAAAGTGCCACAGACCATTACCCCAGAGGAGCCCTCACTGCTTGGAGAGTGATAACTAAGGACAGTAAAGACCGGGGAATCAGCCCCACCACTATCTGAAACTTTTGAGGAGAAATTTGCTGAATGGTTGCTGGGAGAGGGAAAACTGTGGAGGACTTGAAGAAACTATTCTTGCCACCTGGGGGTGTTCCTCCCCCAACACCCTCTCCTGCTCCAGTGCCCGTAATGGTGGCTGAACCAATGCAGACTCCTATTTCTGCACCTGCCATTAGTCACGACTCTTACCGAAGGTTGAGGATCTTCTCTGGCACCCTCCCCACCCCCCAAGGGGAGGATGACTGGGAGACCTGGATAGACTATGTTGCCTCCCAAGTGCTAGAATGGCAATGCTCGGAAGCGGAAGGTTAGTGAGAGCCTCTGAGGTCCTGCCCTGGCTACCATCCGTGCTAAGCGGCCCGGTAACCCTGAGGCGACTGCACAGGCCTATCTTGAGGCCTTGGAGAATGTGTATGGGAGCCCAGATTCTGATGAGGACCTATGGTGGAGAGTAAGAAATGCACAACAGTACCAAGGGAGTTGTTTTCTGTGTATGTCTCTTGGCTGGAAAAATTGTTGCAAGAATGCCTCAGAAAGGGTAGTTTGCCAGCGATTGAACTGGACCGAACCAGACTGGACAGAATCCTTAAGTCTGCCCCTTCTCAGAACTGCTGTTGCTTCAATTCGCCTGGCAAATCGACTGGAATCCCCACCCTCCTATGATGAGTTAATGAGAGAAATTGAGGAGTTGAGAAAAGGCGACCTCGGGAGGTACCTGCACCAACAGCTGTGGCTATGACCCGAGTGACTGAGGGTGACCCATCAAGTGAAGTTCAGGGCAGAGGTTGACAGTCAATGAGTGCTCTGACAAGGAAAAGATATGCCACAATGGGCTGAACTGTTGAGAGAGATCCGGAATTCAAAAACAGTCCCTTTATGAAGGCCACGCCTGCAAGTACGGGCCCTGACCTATATCCGACTGCATCTGCTATGGGGGTTGGGGTACCCACCCATGTATCTCCTGCTGATAACAGCTCCAAACTCAATTCCTTGACCACGGAAGTGGAGAAACTGACGAGATGTCTCCAAATGCTTATCACGCTGCAGACAGAGATGGCACCCAGGTTTCCAGTTAGTAATACCCCCGCCCTGGCTCCCAGTGTGGCGCCTCGGCCAGCTCAAACTCCAGAAAGTATGTTTTGCTATAATTGTGGGAAAGATGGGCACATGAAAAGGGAATGCCAGTCCCCAAAAGACACTGACAAAGTTGCATATAGGCTACAAGGAGAGCTTCGGAGAAGAAATCAGTGGTTAAGAGGTGCACGACATGATCCCAGTGAGGGCACCAAAAATGCTAATTCACGTCCTTTTGTGGCAAGGTCAGTTGCCCAGGCCCCCACTACCGCCTCTCCAGACTGGTCCAGAATAGTGGGTCCCTCCATGGAGACCACTGTAAAGGTGAATGGAGTGTCTACAAGAGCTGTATTAGACAGTGGCTCCCAAGTGACAATTATGTTCCAGGATTGGTATCAGAAGCATTTGTCAGATGTAACCTTACAACCATTAGAAGGACTGCATGTATGGGGGTTAAGTGAGAAGGCCTACCCCTATTCCGGGTATATCCGAATTTGGCTGTCTTTCCCCGCCTCCGTGGCTGGAGTGGCCGAACAAGTAGAGACCCTAGCCTTAGTGTGTCCCCCACTGGACTGTATGATGGTGTCCCTTTGTTGATTGGAACAAATGCTCATATGTTCGGAAGGCTGGCACAGTTGTGTTATGAAAAACAGGGGTCAAAGACTAGTAGAGCTTTAAGAGTTCCTGCTTTAATTAAGAAGGCCTATGAGGCACAGAGAGATGCTGAAAAAACAGAACCAGAGGAACCGGTCGGAATTGTATGGAAGAAGGATCCTGAGTCTCTGATCCTGGTGCCAAATGCCCAGTGTACCTTACAGGAGAGGTCCGTATCAGAAAGGATGTTAAGAATAAAATATTAATGTTGGATGCACCAGGCGATGGAAAATTGCCAGAGGGACTGCTGGTCAAGCCTAGTATTTTGCCCGCTAGAGCCCATGCTTATGCCAGAAGGGTAATGGTCCAAGTTCATAATGTGTCTGAAAGAGACATTCGAGTAAACAGAGGTTGCATCCTGGCTAATGTGCATTGTGCAGACACTGCAGTGCTACCCAGCAGCAAGAGTTCAAGGAAGAATGACAGAGTAACGCCTGACTTGTTTGATTTGGCGACTCCGCTGCCAGCTGAATGGAAAGTGAGAATCAGTGAGAAGCTTGCCCAGAGAGACCAGGTGTTTTCTTTAAAGGAATGGGATGTAGGATGCGTGCAAGGAGCTGAGCACAATATCCGCTGCATGACGAAAGACCATTTCGTGAGAGGTCTCGACGCCTGGCACCTGCTGACATAGATGATGTGAGACGGCATCTGCAAGAGATGTTAGCTGCTGGTGTAATACAAGAATCCAGAAGCCCTTATGCTTCCCCATTGTGGTAGTGAGGAAAAGAATGGAACAGTAAGGATGTGTGTGGATTATCGCACCTTAAACGGCGGACTATCCCTGATCAGTACACAATGCCCGCATTCAGGATGCTTTGGACTGCCTAAGCGGAGCAAGTGGTTCTCTGTGCTGGATCTCCGCAGTGGGTACTACCAGATCGATGGCCCCAGAGGACCGTGAGAAGGCGGCCTTTATCTGTCGGCTTGGCTTCTATGAATTCATTAGGATGCCTCAAGGGATTTCAGTGCCCCAGCCACTTTTCAACGATTGATGGAGCGTGCAGTGGGGACATGAACTTACTAGAGTGCCTGGTATACCTAGATGATGTTATTGTGTTTGGCAGCTCACTGGAGGAACATGAGAGCAGATTATTTAAGGTATTGGACCGACTGGAGGACTTTGGCCTTAAACTGTCCATTGATAAGTGTCAATTCTTTCAAACATCAGTAAAGTATGTGGGACATAGTATCCACCGAGGAATAGAGACCGACCCAAGTAAAGTTGAGGCCTTGACCACCTGGCCACAGCCCAAAAATCTAAAAGAACTGCAAAGATTCCTGGGATTCTGTGGTTATTATGAGCTTCATCAAGGACTATTCAAGAGTGATCCGCCCTTTACTTAACCTTACTCAAGGGTATCCCCAACCCACAAAATACCAAAGTCAGCGTCCCTCAAGACTGAAAGAGTGCATTTTCATCCGGTGAAGTATTTGGGGCCCGCTGGACTCTGATTGTGAGACTGCTTTTCATGAGATCATATATCAACTTACCCATGCTCCAGTGCTGGCCTATGCTGATCCAAGAAAACCTTACGTCCTGCACACTGATGCTAGCTTGCAAGGGTTGGGGGCTGTGTTAACCAAGAGCACGAGAATGGCCTGAGACCAGTGGCCTTTGCCAGTAGAAGCCTGACCCCATCCGAAAAGAACTATCCTGTACATAAGTTAGAGTTCCTAGCTTTGAAGTGGACTATTGTTGACCAATTCCATGAGTACTTGTATGGGGCTAAAATACTAGTAAAACTGACATAATCCTTTGACCTATGTGCAGACCTCAGCAAAGTTGGATGCCACTGGCCATAGGTGGCTTTCTGCATTATCTACATATGACTATGCTCTCGAATACCGAGCAGGTCTGAACCACATAGATGCTGATGCTCTCTCCCGGAGGCCTGTTCCCAGAATGATTGGGTCCGATTGGCAGAACCTGACATTCGGGCACTCTGCCGGAAGTTTGACAGGGAGGAACAAATGTCCACAGGACGCAGTGGACTGCATGGTGGATTGCTTGGGAGCCTCTGAGAATTGCATACCTGCTGCTTATTGCCACTTTTCTGCAATAGACATTGGTGCACTGCCTCAGCTGGACAATGACAGTATTCAGCGGCTCAATCCCGCGATCCCATGATCAAAGCAGCTTTAGAAGCCCTCTATGCAGGAAAAGATGTGTCCAAATTACGCTCCACTGATTTGAGAACTGCACTGTTATACAAAGAAGGTCCTAAGTTGAAACTGATCAATAAACTGTTATACAGAGAAACAGTAGACAGAGGGGACAAGTAGACAAACAACAACTAGTGCTGCCCACTGCCTTTCGAGACTCAGTACTGAGGTCCTTGCACAACCACATGGGGCACCTTGGTATAGACAGAACACTTGACTTGGTGAGATCCAGATTCTATTGGCCTAAGATGGGGCTGATGTGGAGCAACACATTCGAACTTGTAGTCGCTGCTTACAGAGGAAAGCTTTACCCCAGAGGGCTGCCCCTTGTTAACATCACCACCAGTGCACCCATGGAGCTGGTCTGTATTGATTTTCTGAGTTTGGAGTCAGATCAAAGAAATATCAGTAATGTGCTGGTGGTCACTGACCATTTCACGAGATATGCCCAAGCTTTCCCCACCAAAGACCAGAAAGCATCCACTGTGGCCAAAAGTACTTGTAGAAAACTTTTTGTTCACTATGGGGCTCCACAAAGAATCCATTCTGATCAAGGAGAGACTTTGAGAGTCGTCTGATCAAGAGATGCTTTCTTTGTGGGAGTGCGAAAGTCCAGAACCACTCCTTACCACCTCAGGGGACCCACAGCCTGAACGTTTCAACCCACTTTGCTAGATATGCTAGGCACCCTGCACCCAAAGGACAAGCCTAGATGGAGCCAACAAATTAGCACCCTGGTACATGCTTATAACTGCACCAAAAGTGATGCCACTGGATTCTCCCCTACCGCCTGATGTTTGGAAGAGAAGCTCGACTACCAGTAGATGTGTGTTTTGGGGTCTCCTGATGGGGTTCAAGCTGACAACTATTTACAGTATGTGCAAAAGTTAAAGGCCCAGCTAACTCATGCGTACCAACTGGCTCAAACCATGGCTGCCAAAGAAATCTGGCCAACAAAGAAAGGTATGATAAAAGGTGAAAGCACAGGAACTCCAGGAGGGAGATCGGGTATTGCTAAGAAATCTGGGACTGCATGGCAAGCACAAGATTGCTGACAGATGGCACCATCTCCCTCACATTGTAGTGGGCAAACTAGATGATCTGCCAGTGTACAAAGTAAGGCCTGAGAATAATTCAAAAGATGTAAAAACAATGCATAGAAATCATTTACTGCCCATTGGACAAATCTTAATTGAGTCTGAGCCCCTAGAAGATGCCCCCTCTGGACCAGTGACTAGAGCTGCTGCTAAGAAAAGATCAAGAAAGTCTGCACCTACAGAAGCAAAGTGTGTTCTCCACAAGTCCCAGTTGAGCATGACTGTCAGTCCATATTGGAAGAAAGTGAGAGTGACTTTGAATACTATCCTTCTTACGAACTGAGTCAATTGTTTGGGCAATCCCTAGTCAATACTGGAGATGAAGCTGGGCCTTCTGGACTGTCTAAGCCCCAGCTTCATCCCTGGAGCCAATGCTCCCAGAAAGTGAAGTGCAAAGCATCAGATCAGATGAAATGGAATCAGTCAGTATGGTTGAACTGTTTGAGCTTTCAGGGAGGAAAATGATAGATTGGGGCAGACTGGTGATACACCCGAACAAGAAGAGTATTTTGAGTGCCCTGACAGTCCACTGCCAGTGTCCGAAAGCTCTCCATGCGAGCCAAATGTTGTGGACTCAGAAACTGTAACCCTGGAGCTGAAAGTGCCCCAAGTTCTACGCCTCTACCCCATGGAGACTCTGACAAGTGAGGACAATGCTGAAAATGAGGCTCAGAGTGCAGAGACTATAACAGTTCCCCTAGAAAGACTGTGAGCTGTAAAGCCTGTGGTGCACCTCAGTTATGATTCACTTGGGAGGCCTGTGGACTTGCCTCTCAATGTTGTCCATAAAGGAGTGTATGTGTCCCGAGCTCATTGCCCAAACTGAGCATCAGTGCTAACTCCAAGTTACTTGTGTTGCCCTCTAGTATGGTGCCCTGCCCCATCCAGCCCCAAGGTAACTGATAGGGAAGGGCCCCTCTCTTCAGGTTTCATGTACAAGAGGTAATAACTTGAGTTATGGTACAATGTGTATGTAATACTGTGTAAAGAGTGACGTACTGCAATGTTTCAGAAATGTGTTCTTGGTAAATGATATATTGACTGATGATTACATGTGCGAGCCTAATGCAAATGTATATGGTTACAGTTGAAACTTATGGGGGTACTTATGGCAGGGCGTCAAGCTTTCCCAACCAGGAAGGTGTAACCCCTACAAATGGGGGTTCCCAAAGACTTCAGGAGCTTGCTTGAATGCTCCAAGCCTGAATGGTGTTTGGCATTTAAGCCATTTATCAGTGAGTGTTTTAGAACCTCTGGTACTGTCTCTTTAAGAGCTGTCTGCTTGCAGACATAATTAGTTTGTATGGGGACTGTGTGTTTCTTTGATTGAGTACCCAAGCTGCTGCCAATTCACTTCATTTTGCAGTCACTAGGAGTGCAAAGGAACCTATCTGAAAGATGTAACTGTTTGCCAGAAATTATTTAGAGTAATAATGAAATTACAGTTTGTCTAACCTGCTTTCTTTGCAGTCAGAACTGTGTCTGCTAGTTCCCATTCTAGTTTTGAACTACTGAACTGGACCAATCAGTGTGGGTTAAGCTAGCTCTAAAATGGTGCCTTGGACGAATCAGAACTTGGACTCATAATCTGGAGCCAGCCACAAGAGGATTGTATGGGCAGTGACTCTGGGAGATGTAGTTTAGACTTCAGTGCCTTTTGGACCAACAGCAGCAGTCTATTGTGAGTGACAGCCAATCCAGTCAAGAACTGGGAGGAACTCAAAGGAAGTGCCGGTTTTGTCGGTTGGAGTTTCAGTTGAGCTTTGGCAGTGAAGAAGGAAGGAGCCCTGTGCTTTTCAGTGTGCAGTTTTAGTCAAAAACGTGTAAGGCCCAGAGTTCCGGTCTGCAGCTTGTGTAACAGCTTGTTAGGACTGAATCCGTCCTGTGAAAAGAATCAAAGGATCTCTGAAGAGTAGAAACCAGGCTCAACCTGTAGAAGACTGGAGGAATTGCTGAAAATTGCACTCGGTCTGTCAGGAACTGAATCTGCTGTGTGTTCTCCCGGTATTGTGCAGTAATTGCGATCGGGATACAGATGCAGCCTGCCTGGTATAGTGCTTTCTTTATATGGATGTGTGAAGAGGTTTGTGTACCTCAAGTGAGCCCTGCTGACATTGAAGGACCCTATCTTATTTGGAGGTCGTGAGTACTAATTCAGGGTCGCTCCCTGTTGAATTGCCACATTAAATCCAAATGGAATTACTGTACTGCTGACTGTTTAATTCTCCTTTTCTCTGTGTGAAAGGGCCCCTACCAGCTGCCACGGTTTGGACTAGCCACTAGGGCTTGGGTACACAGGGACAGTAACTGATAGGGATAGGCCTGTGCACAGAGCCATAGGTAGATTATTAGAGTGATAAGCTAATTAACCTGATTTCCCCCTGTCCTTGTTATATCCCCCTAAATAAATCAGAGCTGCTTGTTTCAGCAAAGTTATACTGCCTGAGGTATTTGTCTATGTTAAAGTACTGTACTGTGATTGTTGCACTGTATCTCATTTCACAGGAGGTCCCAGTGCCGGAACCAGACCTGGGGTAAGTGTATACTGTGAAGGTAATTCTGATATATTGTGTGGGCCACTAGTGGGAAGAAAGGGGGGTTGCAGTGTCCCAGAGGGCTGTGACCAAGTTAGTTTAACTATTGCAAACCCTGACCTCTGGGTGGAGGCACCCGCCATTGGATCCAGGCCCCTCAACCTGTTAGTGGCAAATCAGGCAGGGGTAGTAGCCCCTGGGATAGCGCCATCTAGGGGTTACACATGCACTTCCTGACAGTGGCTCCTATTGCGCACAGCGCACTGTGAGTGGCATTATCTGTGCATGTGCATTGCATGTTCTCACAGTGCGCATGTGCACAACACAGAGCACATGCCTATCACGCAACGTGTGTACCTTGTGCAATGCTGTTGCATTGTGCATGCGGCACTAGGATGACATAGCGCATGCATGCGTTTCCTAACAGTGGCTCCTATTGTGCACATGCACACTCTGTGTGGGTTGACAGCCTTTGACCCCTGGGTTGTATGCGTGACTCCATGCACCCGCCAGGCAATGATGTGATGTGCATACCCAGGAGTGCGCTATTCACCCACACTGTGCATTGTGGTCACGCACCTCCATGCTGCGTGACTGCATCCTGGCTTTTGCGATCGTGCATCATACACGTATGGTCACCATGTGCGCATTTTCATGATCATTCGCATATACATTTCTGCTGATACCTGAGGCCATGGTGCAGAGCAGGGACAGGCGTTCTACCAACTGGTCAGACGTGGAGCTAGTGAACCTTGTGGCCGTGGTGCAGCCATTTGCGGGGCAGTTGTATGGGCAGGTGCCCCTCCAGCAGGCCAGGGGGGTTGTCTGGCAGCAGGTCTCTGAGGCCCTGGAGAGGAAGATAGTGGTGGCCAGGACCCCGGAACAGTGCCACCACAGATACAGGGACCTGCACAGGAGGGACCTGGAGAGGCTGTGCCAGATGCAGGCACACATCCAGAGCAGGGCAGTGCCACAGCCAGGTAGGTATGCGCATGTGGCATGTTTGTACGTCTGCACAGCATGGTCTGCAGCAGGAGTACAACACCGTCCTGATGGGCACTGCGCATCATGCATGGCTACTGTGCATGTTGCAGTCATGCTGGCATGGGGGCCTCAGGATGGAAAGGGACATGCCCTGTGCCATGTGGGCTGTGTGGTGGTGGGGGGCTCTCCATACGTGCTTGTGTACTTATGTTCTCCTCTCTTCAATCCTTCCACAGGGCCAGAGGACCACAAGCGGGCCATGGTGGTCACAGCAGGCAGGAGGGACCCCGGTAGGGATCAGCAGACAGCACCCCTGCACTGCATGGGGCAGGTAAGCTTTGTCACATTCATTGTATGTGTCTCTGTGGGTTAGCAGTGGGGACTGGGTCTGGCCATGGTCACGTCAGCCATGTGCCTGCACAGCCATTTTGGCACACTGTCCATTGTGTATGCCACGTACCTTGGCTGCCATGTTCTGGCTGTTGGGGGGGGGGCATGCGTATGGCTTCCACCATGTGTGCTGCAGCAGTGCCTTTGCTCTGTGCCATGTGACCATGCCCGTGAGAACATGTGCACGCTGTACTGCACCGTCCACCTGGCTGCATTACTGTAGTGTGCCGTGTGGATGGCTGGTGTGGTCCTCCATGTGAGGGTCCATTGTGGTCTCTCCAGGGGTGTGTGCCCCTGCTGTCCACTGGATACTGTGGGTGGTCAGGGGTCTTTGGGGCATTGCACTAATTGCCTGTCCTGTCCCTTCCCCTAGGTGACGATGGGTGGCGGGCTGGAGGGAGGCGAGGCCCCAGTTGCAGGCCTTGGCCCGGATCCTGGTTGTGCCATGGAGGGTCCTGGCAGTACAGAGGCACACCATGCAGGAGATAGCAGCCATCAGGAGGGCCATGGGGCAGCTCGGGACATCTGGCCGTGGATGGCACTAGGCCTTTACTATAAATAGCCCCCATTCCCACACTTTCCCTATTTTCCTGCAGTCCCCCATCCTGTTGTACAACCCCTATATCCTGTCCCCATCCTACTTTCTACCTCTCCCATCCCTGACCCTTGTTTCAATTGTTTGCTTTGGTGTTTCTATATTGTTATAAAGTGTTTATTTTGCTACATGCTTGTTCATGTGTGCTTTGAGGGTGGCATGTGTAGCCATGCTGCAGATATCAGGTGTTAGTCCATGGTGTCAGTGCAGAGGGGGAGGGCATGTGTGGGGCTCCCGAGGGTTCCATGTTGTTTCCAGTGGTGTTTCACATGGTGGTGGGGGATATATCCAGGGTTCAGTAGGGTTTGTTGTGTATCTTCACGGTTGCTGTGGGAATTTTAACTGGGATGGGCAGGCGAATGGGGGGGATATGCACAGGGACCTAGGTGTCCTGGAGGCCTGAGCTGCCTGCTGGTGATTGGACATCAGTGTACACTGGTGCAATTCCAGTCACATGGGGAGTTGCTACCTGCCTGGGACCTGCATCCTTTGGTGCCTGGCACCGGTGATGCCTATGGGGGTGGGGATCTGGGTGTGTTTGTGTCCAGGGACATAGGGGTTGACACCCTCTGCGGCCAGGCATTGCCCACAGCTGGCAGGCCATTGGACTGCATGGGGGGGGCTTCAATAGCAGGCTGGCATTGACCATTGGCCCCTTTTGTCACCTGCTGGTCAGGCCGCAATTGGATTCTGTGGTGCAGTTCTGGGGACCGTTCCTGTCACACAGCCATGGACCGGCTGTGGTGGATGCAGTGCACAGTTGCTCCAATGGTGGCTATGCACCATCCCATGGTGCTCTGTGTTACTATTAGTGCTTCTGAGTACCCAGGTGTACCCCGCTGGTAGGGTCCTGTGCTCCTTGTTCCTGTGCTTCCTTGGCTATGTGTCCCAGGGCCTGTTGCTCCTGCCCTGCTCACTGAGTCTGTGCTCAGGTCTGCTCCATGCATCCATGGTTGCGCTGGCGCATCTCTGGTTGCACCATGGCACATCTGTGCCATATTCAGCGAGCTTACACTGGTGCATTTCCAGTGGCGCATCTTCTGAATATGGCTCCCGCTGTGCCATGGCACATCTGACTTGTACTGCACCGGAGTTGCGCCACCATTTGGCGCAATTCTGAATATCTCTCATTATGACTTTAGTGATCCCATAAAGTAATCCTCTCATAAATCTAAAACATTCAACCATAACAAAATAGACTTTGCAGCAGGATGTGGAAATTCCATCATGTGGTGGTATACAAATCAGAATGTGTTTAATAAACTTTCCTAGATAATGTTTTAGATTTTTGAATTGAGGAAACACCACAGCGGAACAAAAAATGTTATTTAGCTATTGTATTTACCTCACCCCATATACTTCTAATTATAACTAATTTACTTAAACTGACTGAAATTCTGGCTATGGGTTTCTGACAAACACAACGGCGTTTCTACTTAGTATTCATTATGGTCTACTTTCTTAGAACTGTCACTCTTTGGAGGAAAAGCTTTTTGTGTGCATTGCCTATGCTGCAGTGGCTGCTAAGTAATGCAATATGTTAAAAAAAAGCCTGGAAGGAAACTATTTATCCAGACAGATGCAGGTAGACATAGTTTGAAAAATCGTATGACCTGATTCATGCATGTGGTAATAATCGGAACAGACAGACTTTTTTATTAGTGTAGTGCACTAAAGAATTAATACGATGTGGCACAGAATGCAGAACTTTTAATCTGCACCTACTGCTGTATTACTGTGTGCCGATAGCATTGTCCATGATGTACAAAGCTCTGTCAAGCTTCAATGAGCTGCAAATATTTGTAGAGATACAGTAAACCACTTTTGGGATGAATTCTTTTAATACAAGCAATGAGAGCCAAATTACAGCAATCAGAGTCTGATGTGCTCTTCAATTTAAAAACAATAGACAACATTGTTGGCATACAGTAAACTGACACCAGGTACAGATTCAAACTTTAAAAGTTTTGTATTCTAAGCCACATGGTACTCATTTTTGGGAACCAAACTTTAAAGATAGAAGAATACCAGTACCTAACAACCAGCACAGATGCTTTTGCCAGCTTATGGTCAAATAAGACTTTTTATGAAGATACAGTATGTGGATTGTGGGGACGCCTACCGGCAAATTGAAACTTAGAAGATACATTTAACTGCAAAACAGTGCCACTTAGTGCTTTTAAGGTGCCGATGAGGGGAATTCCATTAATAACATACCTTACTGCATTGTGGCTTTAACCAGGTAATGATGTATTTCTCTGTACTGCTTGGTATACTGCTGGGTATACCCTCGGTATAACGTCTCAGTATGCTGCAGCTGCCAAGGTATACCTCGTTACTGATAAACTTTTCTACAACAACCACTGTATTTTAAACATCTTTTAAGTATTATATCATAAAGCAAGGGGCAGGTATTTACCCAAACATGCAATCATTGTGGTCTCAGGCTGCCTCCTCTCCCCCCTTCCCTGTACTAATGCTTATACAGTTAAACACCAGCTGCAGGCAGCCTTATCAACTACATCACATTGCATCCAACACCGCACTCTTGTCCCTACAGACCCTTTCCAATTTAGAGACAGAACAGTGTTGTCTGCAGACCACGTGGCAAAGCTAGGAGCATACTACTTATTTATGTATTTACCTTTTGCTGACCAGGTAAGTTTACTAGACAAAAAAATTATCAATTTTCAGATAAGACCTGTGAGGTCACAGTTGGTTGAAGAACATTGTAAGGTAGACAGAGGACGCATACAAATATATTTTCAAACATGTCATAGATAACAGCATAAATAAGAATGATATATTGAGACAGGAAAGGAGATCAGAACCATGTATACTTTTGATTAAGTTATTCTTTTTTGAATATGCATCTTCTTCAGACAAGATGGCTGCAAGATCACATAAGCAAGTGTATATGGAAAAGTTAAATTGCAGGTCTGATGGTTCTCATGAAAAAGTTAACAGGAAAAGCCAGGCAGGAGGCAGTAGAGCAATAAACCCATAAACCCAGTGGGGTTATCCTTCCTGGAGATGTTCCCATGTTGAACAAAAGGATCCAGGTGGATGTAATTATGGTAGTTCAAAAGCATGGGGGGGACACACATACATACACACTCTCAAAGAGGGCTGGGCGACATAGACCTGTTATTCAGAGTGAGTAGGAACCTCCCCACTTGGAGCAAAGCAATATATTGAGGGGTTTAAAACGAGCTCGCTCTCTTGGACTGAAACACCTAAAGACCAGGGCCCCTGCCATTACAAAGACTAGCTGAGATAAGATAGCACAGTGAGGGGAAAGTGCTTCTTTAGCTAGGGCAGGTAAAGTATTCAAAGGGGAGGATAGCTTAGACATCTGCTGTACAATACCTATCTGTTTAACGTGATTTTATTTTCTGCTTCTTAGTAAATGTGCAACCCTTTTGTTTCCTGTAAATACATCCTGTTGTAAATACTTGTAGTATTCTAGCAAAGAGTCTATTTTTAAAGAATTAAGTGATTGCTTGTGTGTTATTTAAAAGGGTAATTCTGTTTCTGCTGGACTCTGTTTGCAGCCTGTCTCTGAGAGAGCACTCTATTCACAGTTATTGTGTTGAACTTCCTGACCTTGTGCAAAGGAAGAAGTCAGAAACAGGCTTCCTGGGCCATGTTGGTAAAAAAGTCAGGTGGTGGCGGTGAACTAGAAGTCCCCAGTGAGGGATTTACATACTAACATACTATTTGCCAGCAGATTAGGCCTTACGGTCTATCGAGTCTGCTCGAACTTTAGATCCTTAGTTGGGTGCCGAGACCCTCCCATCCCTTGTGCTCCAGAAACCCGTATCATCCATCCCCACACCCCTGGGACAGGACATCATCTGATACATCCACTTTCTGTGTCTGTCCCATCCTCTCTTGAAGCCCTCCATTGTGGATCTCTGAACTAGCTCACCAGGCAGTGCATTCCAAGGGTCCACCACCCGCTCAGTGAAAAACCTCCTCCTCTTTTCCCCCCTTACCCTTCCACCTTCCAACTTCAAACCATGCCCTCTGGTGATGCCTCCCTGCTTTAGTCTAAAGATCCCCTCCATGTTTACCCTATGTATTCCCTTGAGGTACTTGAAGACCTCAATCATGTCCCCTCTGTCTCTCCTCTGCTCCAGTGAAAACAGGCAGAGCTCCTTAAGTCTGTCCTCATACGTCAAATCCCCTAGCCCTCGTATCATCTTTGTTGCCCTCCTCTGTACCCTCTCTAGGAGCTGTATGTCCCTCTTTAAGTGTGGTCTCCAGTACTGTACACAGTACTCAAGGTGTGGTCTAACCAGTCCATTGTACAGCGGCAGAATCACTTCCTTGCTCCTAGGGGTGATCCCCTCACGATGCATCCCAACATCCTGTTTGCCTTGCTAGTCGCTCTCCTGCACTGCTCAGAGTTATTCATACATGCATCCACCATGACCCTAGGTCTTTCCCCTATTGAGGCCTCCAGCGCCCCTCCCAGGGTGTACCTGTGTTTAGGTTTCCCGACCAAGATGCAACACCTTGCACTTGGTGATATTGAAATTAATTTCCATGTGTGGCTCAGCTTTCCAGGGTGTCCAGGTCCCTTGCAGGGCCAACCTCCCTCTTCTCCCTCAACTACTGCTCCCATCTTGGAGTCATCCGGAAGAGACTCATTTCACACCCTATACCCTCCCTGATGTCCGATAGTATGCATTAAACAGGATCGGACCCAGGATAAAGCCCTGCAGTACCCCCTACCAACCTCTCTAGGGTTCGAGGCTCTCCACAGACCACTACTCTCGAGTGCGTCCAGCTAGCCAGTTTTCAATCCATCTGACCATCAAAGGCCTACTCCTAACCCCATCAGTTTCTCCACCAGACCATTGTGGGGACAGAGTCAAACGCCTTGCTGAAGTCCAAGAATAATACATCCACAGGCTTACCCTGTCCAGTTCTGATGTTACCCATTCATAGAACTCCACAAGGTTGGTTTGACATGATCTACCTGTCACAAACCCATGTTGCCGACTATCCAGACCTCCCACCTCCTCCAAGTACACCCCCAATCGTTCCTTTGGTATACTCTCCATTAATTTTCCCACCACCGAGGTCAAACTGATGGGTCTATAGTTACCTGGTACTTCCCTCGACCCCCCTTTATGGATTGGTACCACATGTGCCTCTCGCCAATCCCTAGGTACCCTCCCTGTCTCAAGTGACCTGCTGAAAAGCTGTGCCAGGGGTGCAGCCAGTATGTCCGCCAATTCCCATAGTACTCTCGGATGAATGCCATCCGGCCCAGGAGATTTGTCTTTCTTTAGGGCCTTGAGGGCTAACCACACCTTTTTGGCAGAGATAGCATCATCCGTCCCCTCCACCTTACTGGCCTTTTTATCTTTACCCAGATGTGACACCCCTTGGGTACCTCTCTCTCCCTCTTGCTCCATTTTTGTTGCTCCCCTGATCCCACTTACTGATGTTTCTATCCCCTCCGTGCCTTGCTTTGTAGATATCCCATCCCCCTCCCTAGTGAACACAGAGGCAAAGTACTTGTTAAATACCTCTGCCTGGTCCCTCGCCTCTTCCACCCACCCTCCTTCTGATCTCAATCTGCTGAGATGGCCCTTAGTTTTTCTCCACTCCCCAATGTAGCGGAAGAACCCCTTTTCCCCTCCATGTATCCCCTGTGCCAGCCTCTGCTCTTTACTGGACTTTGCTCCCCTCACCATACAGGTGACTTTTCTAGATGCAAGCTGGTACATTTCCTTATCCCTATCCCCTCTTGTTGTTTTATATTTTTTGTAGGCCGCCTTCTTTTCTCTGACTGCTACCTGTACCTCACTGGACCACCAGCATGGTTTATGTGACCTTGCTCCCTTACGTTTCAACTTAGTGCAGATCCTGACTGCCTCATGAAGTCCCCGTTTTATGACCTCCCATCTCCTTTCCACACTTGTCATTGAGGTAATCCCCATCAAGTGATCCTTGAGAATATTTCCCATGCCCATGAAGTCTGCCCCCCTGAAGTCCACTGCCAGTGTCCCAGATCTCCCCCCTCCCCATGCTTAGTTGAAACCAGACAGTATTGTGGTCGCTCCCAGTCAGGGGTCTTGTACAACCATGTCCCTTACCAGATCCCCATCTGCCAGAACCACATCCAGGACATGCCCCTCCCTTGTGGGCTCCATCACATGCTGTGCTAAGAAAACATCCTGGAAGCCATCCAGCAGCCTCTGCTCCTTGGCCACCTTAGAGGACATGGTTCCCCAGTTTGTACCTGGCATATTAAGGTCCCCCATCAACACCACTCCTTCCCCTTTTGGTCCACACTGGGCAATGATGTTGTCCAGCAAACCATCCTCTAGAACCTCACTCATCCCGGGGGCCTATATGCTACACCCAGCTTGACCTTATTTCCTGCTGAGGATCGTAAAGTGACCCATAAGGCCTCCACGTTTCCCTCTGCCTCTTCTACCCTAGCAATTTCTATGTCATCTCTAATGAACATAGCCACTCCACCCCCTCTGCCCTCCTTTCTATCCTTCCTGAGCATAGTGTACCCCTGTACGTTTAGGTCCCAGTCATGGTTTTTGTTGGCCCACGTTTCCGTGACCGCCGCCACATCCACCCCCGAACAGCATGGCCTGGAACTCTGGCAACTTGTTTCCCAAGCTCCTGGCATTTACTAACACCAACCCCCACCCCTTATCCCTGATTCTCTTTGTCGAACCCCACCCAGATTCCTTATACTTCCATCCTCCCTCTGCTCCTCCTGAAACCTCCATCCCCAATCTGTTTACCCCTTCCCCCCTTGGGCGTGAAGGCTACTCCCCTCATCTGGAGGAGAGGTCTTCTGGTCAGCCCCTCTCTTATCCCTTCCCCCCCTCACAAGTTTAAACCCCACCTTTCTTGTATGTAGTCAGCCATCCCCTGTTTAAGGACTTCCTTCCCTAATGGGGCAAGAGGAAACCTATCCTTGGCATATAGTCCCTTATCCTCCCAAACTCCATTCCAGTTCCCTAACACCCCCAACCTACTCCCTTCACCCCACTTCCTAAGCCAGCCATTAACCTCTGTGAGCTTCATTTTTTTCTCCACTGAGGCCTTTGGTACTAGCAATATCTCCGAAAAGGAAATGTTGCATCCATTATCCCGACAGACTCTGGCAAGTTCTTGGAACCTTGCTTGGATTTCCAAAATGCTATTTCCCTCTAGATCATTAGTTCCCAAATGCACCAGGAAATCCGGTTTCCCTCCACAATCCCTAACCATTTCATACACCATGAACTTTGCTCTGTGCAGTGTCAGCCCAGGGATACACACTACCTTCACCTGGCTATGGCATCCACCCCCCTGTCCCTCCCACTGGATACCCCTAATCATCGAGTCTCCCAATAACAGAACCTTAACACCGCCATCATCCTTATGGTTACCTCCACTATGCCCTCTCAGCCCCCCTTCCCCCCCTTTATTCATGATCTCAATTTCGGTGGGAGTCTTCCTGCCTACTAGACCCCTTGTCACCTCCCTTTCTGCCTCCTTGCTATTTTGCCCACTTAACTCAAACTCCTCTGAATAGGTGTCCCTTTAACCCTCTCTTATCTGAATCATTTATCCTGGCCCTGATGGTTTCTCCTTCCCCACACCGCCATCCTCCCCCCTTGTAATAGTACCCCTGCCTCCAGAGGCTCTCTGTGGGTCCCCTTTAGCTAGGGCCCCATCCTTGATACTGACCCCCCTGCTGAAAGGGGCTCCTCTCCCACCTCCTTGTCTCCCAGTTTCTCTCCAATCATGCTCTCCTCTCTCATGTCTGGAATATGTTGCATCTCCCCCATTTGCTTAACATATATGTTTCCCCTTCTCCCTCTGGGACTATTTCTATCCTTTCCATTGCCGGTCTGTGATGCCCTATGGGTATCAGACTCCCTCCCCCCGGCCTCTGTATAAGTTTTCTCATTTCCACCAACCCCTTCCTCCCCCTCTAGGTTGCTTAGTAGCTCAAATTTATTGCGACACTCTATGTCAGCCTCCATCAAGTAACCCAAGATTCCCCTGACTGCACCTCTAAACTGCCCCTCTTCTTCCCCTCTTGCTCTGTTCACCTTAGGAGCTCCCTTCCCACAGTCTGCTGCTTTAGACTTCCGCACAACAGCCCCTCCTGACTTTTCCCCTCCACTCTCTTTGTATTCAGAATGTTCACCCCGTACGCTTTCCCCTTAGCATCAACTTCCCTATCTGAGGGTCCTCTGTCCCTAATATCCCCCCTCCTGCTTGCTGTAACATAACGTCCTGTAATTTCAGAGCATTGCCCCAGCCTCCCCTCAGCCCCACCCTTCTGCTGCCCATATCCACACCCCTTATCCTTGGACACCCCCCCAGCTCCCAGCTTACTTCCTTAACCAATATACCTCACTCCTGATACAAGATAACTGTCTACAGAGTGGCAGCCTCCCTCTCCAGGCCCAATTTAGAATTATTGCCATCCCACAGCCTGTACAGCCTACAACCTTCCAAAGATGCCTGCCATGGTGGAATATGGCCACCCTGTTTATCCCCTCTGTTTATAATGGCACACCTTTTTCTCAGTCCCTTTCCCTGAAATACAGTTTCTCTCTATACTGACTGTAGTTATTTACAAACCCAATTTCAACCCCAATAAAGTTCCAAAGTCTCACAAACACATACAGTCCAGTGTGTGTTCGGTCCCACTAAGTGTGTAAGTGTAACCCTGCAAATGGGGTTCCCAAAGACTTCCAGGGAGCTTGCTTGAATGCTCCAAGCCTGAATGGTGTTTGGCATTTAAGCCATTTATCAGTGAGTGTTTTTAGAGCCTCTGGTACTGTCTCTTTAAGAGCTGTCTGCTTGCAGACATAATTAGTTTGTATGGGGGACTGTGTGCTTCTCTGAGTACCACTCGAGCTGCTGCCAATTCACTTCATTTTGCAGTCACTAGGAGTGCAAAGGAACCTATCTGAAAGATGTAACTGTTTGCCAGAAATTATTTAGAGTAATAATGAAATTACAGTTTGTCTAACCTGCTTTCTTTGCAGTCAGAACTGTGTCTGCTAGTTCCCCATTCTAGTTTTGAACTGCTGAACTGGACCAATCAGTGTGGGGTAAGCTAGCTCTAAAATGGTGCCTTGGACGAATCAGAACTTGGACTCATAATCTGAGCCAGCCACAAGAGGATTGTATGGGCAGTGACTCTGGGAGATGTAGTTTAGACTTCAGTGCCTTTTTGGACCAACAGCAGCAGTCTATTGTGAGTGACAGCCAATCCAGTCAAGAACTGGGAGGAACTCAAAGGAAGTGCCCGTTTTTGTCGGTTGGAGTTTGAGTTGAGCTTTGGCAGTGAAGAGGAAGGAGCCCTGTGCTTTTCAGTGTGCAGTTTTAGTCAAAAAACGTGTGTAAGGCCCAGAGTTCCGTCTGCAGCTTGTGTAACAGCTTGTTAGGACTGAATCCGTCCTGTGAAAAGAATCAAAGGATCTCTGAAGAGTAGAAACCAGGCTCACCCTGTAGAAGACTGGAAGAATTGCTGAAAATTGCACTCGGTCTGTCAGGAACTGAATCTGCTGTGTGTTCTCCGGTATTGTGCAGTAATTGCGATCGGGATACAGATGCAGCCTGCCTGGTATAGTACTTTCTTTTATATGGATGTGTGAAGAGGTTTGTGTACCTCAAGTGAGCCCTGCTGACATTGAAGGACCCTATCTTATTTGGAGGTCGTGAGTACTAATTCAGGGTTGCTCCTGTTGAATTGCCACATTAAATCCAAATGGAATTACTGTACTGCTGACTGTTTAATTCTCCTTTTCTCTGTGTGAAAGGGCCCCTACCAGCTGCCACGGTTTGGACTAGCCACTAGGGCTTGGGTACCCAGGGACAGTAACTGATAGGGATAGGCCTGTGCACAGAGCCATAAGTAGATTATTAGAGTGATAAGCTAATTAACCTGATTTCCCTGTCCTTGTTATATCCCTAAATAAATCAGAGCTGCTTGTTTCAGCAAAGTTATACTGCCTGAGGTATTTGTCTATGTTAAAGTACTGTACTGTGATTGTTGCACTGTATCTCATTTCTCAGGAGGTCCAGTGCCGGAACCAGACCTGGGGTAAGTGTATACTGTGAAGGTAATTCTGATATATTGTGTGGGCCACTAGTGGGAAGAAAGGGGGGTTGCAGTGTCCCAGAGGGCTGTGACCAAGTTAGTTTAACTATTGCAAACCCTGACCTCTGGGTGGAGGCACCCGCCATTGGATCCAGGCCCCTCAACCTGTTAGTGGCAAATCAGGCAGGGGTAGTAGCCCCTGGGATAGCGCCATCTAGGGGTTACATAAGCAGACATCAGGTACCGTATGATGTCACAGGCCCACCAGCTGCTGTTGCTTCAAATTTCAGTCCTAAAACAGAAATACTCAGCCTTTCAATCCAAACCCCCAGTGGTTTTTCAGTATTTAAGAAAGCCTACAAAACAGGGTGGGTGAGAGGGCTCTTACCAAACACCAGGCAAACAACACATTTAAATTTCCCTCTAATTAACCCTGACAAACAACTGTCCCCAAACCTCAAAAAGTTACAATATCACAGCCCAAGTAACAGTTCTAATTCAGGGTAATAATTTTTACCACATAGAGCTAATTTCACTTACAAACTATTCCAATATTTCAGTTAAAAACAGAATATAAACCCAGAGCTCTGTCCAACCAACCTGCTGCTGTGAGTTCCCAATCACATATATCTATATCTATATCTATATCTATATCTATATCTATATCTATTCAATGTTTGTGAGGATATTTTCTGGCAGATATCAGTGATATTTTTGCTCCCTCAAGACCTACAGTAAAAATATCGAAATATTCTAACTGTAGGCCCCCAGGAGCAAAAATATCCTCACTGTAGCTTCTGAATGACCCCTGGCAGCAGCACGAGCTCCACAGTTTCAAAATCAGAACATTTGATTTCATTTCATGGCTGGCTCCCGAGGAGTACTTTCACTTTTGAACTCCTTCCAGCCGTGACTGAAAAACCTACTTAAAATGTCCCAATAAAAACATTCTGCCATGCACCATACTTCTCTGTGTTTCCCAACCAGCAACCTCCATATTAGCAGTGCCACTCTGTTTCTTCTTACACTGGCAACCACTGTTCCGAAGTCTGCATCCAGAGGCTGTATCTACTCGCTACTGAAGTCCACATGACCACTAGCTCAGCATGACTGCACACCAGGAACTCGCACACTGATGCACTGACGCATGCAACAGCATCACGTGCTTCAATATTTGGCAAAAACCGCTTGGTCATCCTGAACAACACTCCAAAGGAAAGAAAAAACACAACAAAAGAAAAAAAATGCAAAAATAAACAAACATTGGATAAATCCAATATGCCATGCCCCCCCTCAGAAATATCTGTGATATTTATCCAGAGTATAGTTTGACCTTATGACAGCACAGATACTTCTGATGTGGGCATGTCATATCCCCTGAGCAGGGGTTTCTATGTTAAATCTCAAATTTTGCACTTTAATATTATCACAACCGTTCAACGAACTTGCACAAAAGTTTGCATGTGCTGTCTTCTGGGAAAGATCTCTTGAAGTGCCAAGTTTTGTTCCAGTCAGATGTGTGGATTCTGAGATGCAGATAGCACAAAAACATAAAAAAAAATCACTGTTTTTTTAAGTTTTTGTCATCGCCTTGTGCCTAGACAGTTAAGAATTTTGTCTGAAATTTTCAGGGTAGAAAGGGCTTGTCCCACTGATGTGCCTTTCACTGGGTTGGTGAAAAAATATGGATCGGTTCTAAAGTTATTCAATTTTAAAATTCTGGTTCTGATCATGCTCAATATAGGCTTTTGGATAGCTGCTTGGAATGGAAAAATAATGTTTTCCATAAGAAAAAGGGATCCTTTTTTGTATGGGGCCAATCCTTTTTTGTGAGTAAAAAATCCTTTTACATAAGGCAGACATCTTGTTTCTGGTTTTCCCACCCCCCCCAAAATTTTCAAACCCCACAAAAATTACATCCTGCAGAGACACCAACACATGTATCTTGGTAATCAGGACCCCATTAGGTGGATCCTGTACTTAACTGTTGGAGTAATGACCCCCAAATGTGTATTTCAGACTAGAGACTGCATATAAAACTAGTTATGCCCTTACTCCTTCCGCCAAAATGGTCATCGCTCATGGTATCCTGCTCCCTGTTCTCACCTATGGTGTTGTCACCTATACTGCCATGCCCAAGACCACTCTTCACAAATGGGATACCACCTATAATAGTATTTGCCGGTATGCCTCCTCATCCCCTCGGTGCAAACATCACTGCTAAGTCTGTGCTGACCTAGACCGGCTCCCTCCCATGCCCTTAGACTCCTCTCCCTTGGCTCCCTGATGGATAGTATCATCAGTGTCATCGAGGCACAGGTCAGGAAGCATAGGAAAACCAGGAGCAGTTGTAAAATTCGAACAAGTGATTTATTATTAACAGTAAAATAAAAAAAATGTTCAGTATAACTATTTACAAAGGCAGTATAAACAGTGAAAGTCCATCTGGGTTTCTTCTCAATTTCCAGTCTCAGTCTCTATGTTTCTCTATTGCAAAACATTGCAGCTCTTTTTTATAAGTCTTTGCAACCCCCGCTCGTTAAGAAAACAGCATGCTTCTCACACAGTGTTCTTGTACGTTTCAACAAGTGCAGCAAAAAGAACATTGGGACCCAGAACTGACCTCTTGCTTACATCTTCTCAGAGTTTGCAAACAGGTTAACCACTTGAGTTCCAAACAGCTTTTTGCAAACATTTCAACAGTATAAGTATATACATTTCAACAGTAAAACTATATACATTTCTAAACAAAGGGATCCCAGTATCAGTTACATTTCACCAAAATGATTCATATATATTTTATACCAGCAGATATGCAAGGGGGAGGGAGAAAAGACAGAACAACAAGTGAGAGTAGAAAGACAGTGAGAGGCAGAGAACTACAAGATTGTCAGGGTGATCAAGTCCTAGATGTCATGAGAAAATTTGGTTGCATAACCAGACAAGAGACAGAAAAGGAGAGAATACGACAGATCCTTGCATTTAAATTCTTTCTCCAGAACAATTGGGACAGGGCCCTATTCAACCCTGTCGCATACCCCCTCCTTAAGAGGGAACCTGTTTTACAAAAACAGGTTTCCAAAACTTTCTGTAAATTCTTCTTTAACATGACAGTAGCTTATGATCTTTATAGTTCAGTGCATATACAGTACAGTATCCTTTTTTCTATAACAGTACAGCAAATAGTGAAGTTTAAACTCACATATTTGTAGTTTCATCCTTCAGAATTCTCAATTCCGGATCCATATCTAGACAGAAAACCAGCACTGACATTCTCTTTCCCAGATTTGTGCATCACTTTAAATTGAAATGGCTGTAGTTCCAGGTACCATCTTGTGATTCTAGAATTTGTATCCTTCTAGATTTAAACACTGCCCTAGATAGATTCTGCCAGAGGCTTGGCAGAGAACACCAGGAGGAAGGAGTGCTGTGTGACTGGACTTCTCTACTGGGACTAAAGAAGTAGAACTCTTCTACTGGGACCTTCAATTTAGGGTAAAAAAACACAAACAACAAAAATAAAAGTTAGTGTGTTTCTCTGAGTTAGCTGAAGTGAATGGTTATCTGAGCAGTTATCTCAGATAACTGAGCAGTTATCTAGGTGTAAATCTCAGGTGGCTGAAGGGGATTGTTATCTGTGCAATTTAATTACATGTAGAAAGATCTATTAAGTAGGGGGAGTGGCTTAGCTAAAAGGAAGCTAGATTTAAACACTACCCTAGATAAATTCTGCCAGAGGCTTGGCACAGAACACCAGGAGGAAGGAGTGCTGTGTGACTGGACTTCTCTACTGGGACTATATTGCCCTCCTTCCCTCATCTCCACCCTCCCACCCAAAGCTAGTTTTACTTTTATAGGCACAGGATTTGACTGACAACAGGAACTCCTGTTTGGGAGCAAGAAGTGAGTGATCACAGAGCAACCAGACTCACCATCCTAGAAGGGCAAGAGTAGCTCTCTGCCCCCCCCCCCAGCTGCTAGAGGTCTGCCTCTGAGCAAGTAAGGGGTCTACTGAGAAATATAGGATCCTCTTGTCTCAGAACAGGATGGTCAGGAGCTTAAAGGGCACAGAGGCAGTAAGTAAGTAGGGAGAGAAGAAAAAAAAACAGAGGAAAGAGTTAGGATTCCAAACAACAGTGAAGGGGCCAGAAGTAAGACATGATGGGAGTGGTGCAGTGCAGTGGCTGTGGAGCAGCAGTCTTCTGGAAGACATTCTGGAGGATGCAGTGTTGTCCCATCTGCAGGCACCTCTCTGGGCTGAGGGAGGAGGTTGCTTATCTCCAGGCTGAGTTGGCCAGGATTTTTGGGACCTCCTCTTCCATCCAGGGACCACCAGGGCCACTACCGTTGCCTCAGAGGTTGCCAAGAAAGAGGAGCAGTTGGACCACAGTGGGCTCAGGGAGGGTGAGGGTTATGGAACAGAGGTGCATCCCTCCAGTTGTACCTCTCCACAATTCCTATGCTGTTCTGGCAAAGTGTGGTTCCCCTATGGAGGCACCCACAGTGGAGACCAAGGAGGATGCTGGGAACCTCCACAAGGGAGACCCACAGGAGGGTGGCATGGGACCCCATAGGGGAAGGAAACAACTCCTGGTGGGGGACTCCATTGTTAGGAAGGTAGAACTGGGGAAGAAGGGAGAGGGAGGTAAGGTGCCTGCCTGGTGCCATGGCTTGGAGGGACAGGGAACGAATCCTCAGGATCGCAGGAGCAGCTGCACAGGGGAGGGAGCTGGATGTCATTGTCCACCTAGAAACAAATGACCTGGCTAAGAAAGGGATCAGAGCAGTGCAGGAAGAGTTTGTGGAGTTGGGGAGGGGCCTTAGACAAGTAGCACGCACGGTAACCTTCTCGGAGGTGCTGCCTGTCTATGGCGTAGGTGAGGCTAGGGTGCTCCACACCATGGGATTCAATCAGTGGTTGAAAAACTGGTGCAGAGCTCAGGGATTTGGCTTCATTGGGGACTGGGTCCACCTGGAGTGATGCAGGCCTATATTGGCATGGTGGACTGCATTTGTCCAGGAGGGGAACCAGGATCCTAGGTGATAGGTTTAAATGCTTCATTGGCAAGCATTTAAACTAGCCAAGGGGGGAGGCACTGGAAAGGAACAGGGAAATCCTAGCCCCACAAAAAAAGTCAGGGTAGTAAGTGAGGTAAACACCAGGATAGAGATGTTGATAGGGAGAAGGGCAGGGGTAAATGGAGAAAGTGACAAAGGTAATAAGGACTGGGATGGGGCAAAAAGGAGTAAGGCCATCTGTACTGTGTACAGTACTGGAGACCACACTTAAAGAGGGATATACAGCTCCTGGAGAGGATACAGAGGAGGGCAACTAAGATGATACGAGGACTAGGGGATTTGACGTATGAGGACAGACTTGAGGAGCTCTGCCTGTTTTCATTGGAGGAGAGGAGAGACAGAGGGGACATGATTGAGGTCTTCAAGTACCCCAAGGGAATAAATAGGGTAAACATGGAGGGGATCTTTAGACTAAAGCAGGGAGGTATCACCAGAGGGCATGGTTTGAAGTTGGAAGGCGGAAGGGTGAAGGGGGAAAAGAGGAGGAGGTTTTTCACTGAGAGGGTGGTGGACCCTTGGAATGCACTGCCTGGCGAACTGGTTCAGATATCCACAGTGTAGGGCTTCAAGAGAGGGTGGCACAGACACAGAAAGTGGATGTATCAGATGATGGTCTGTCCCAGGGGGCTGGGGATGGATGATAGGGGTTTCTGGAACACAAGGGGGGGCTCGACACCCAACTAGGGATCTGAGGTTCGAGCAGACTCGATAGACCGTAAGGCCTAATCTGCTGGCAAATAGTATGTTAGTATGAAATGGAGGGTAATGGGTACCAATGCCTGTAGTCTGGGCAACAAACTCCCTGAACTGGTGGCCTTGATGGAAGAGGGATGCCTGGATATTGTAGCAGTCACAGAAACATGGTACACAGAGAACCATGACTGAGATGTTAACATACCAGGTACATAACCCATGGAGAGACAGGGAGGGAGAAGAGGGGAGGAGTAGCCTCTATGTAAAGGAAGGGATAAAAGCAACTGAACAAAAGAGTAAACAGGGAAGAGAGGAGGCACTGTGGGTTACCTTAGAGACTGGAAATGGCACCACAATCCGCACAGGGGTTGTATACAGACCCCATGTCAGGGGAGGAATGGACAAGGATATGATAGAAGGCATTCTTGGATGACAGAGAAAGGGAGATACTGTTGATGGGAGACCTGAATATGCCAGATGTTAACTGAGCACATTTGCTGCAGCCACATCCAAGAGCAGGGCCATTCTCGATGCCCTGCAGGTGGCATGCCTCAGACAGCTAGTTTCGGAACCCACTCATGAGGGAGCAATCATAGACCTCATACTCTCAAATGGGGACAGTGAGAGGATCTCAGATCTAGAAGTGGGTTGCCATATAGGAACAAGTGACCATCAAACAGTGTGGTTCACGATAAACTCAGCTACAGAGTCAAGCCATACAAAAGTAAGGGGACTGGACTTCAGGAGGGCTGACTTTGGCAAGATGGGAGAATGCCTTAGAAAAGCACTAGCAAACAGGCTAGAAGGAGGGGTGGAGCAACAATGGGGAAACATCAAAACTGCCACCACAGAGGCAACAAGCCTTTGTGTGAAGCAAATAAACAAATCAAAACAAAAGAAAAGCCACTATGGTTCTCAAAAGAGGTGGCAGGGAAAGTCAGGAGAAAAAGATAGCATTCAGGAAGTATAAGGAAACACAGAAGGAGCAGGACAGAGAGCTGTACCAGTTAAGGAAGAAGGAAGCAGGGAAGGCGGGAAGTCAGAATAGCAAAGGCCCAAATTGAGGAAAAGATAGCCAACTCAGTTAAGAAGGGGGATAAGAAAAAAAATTACTCACCTTAGTAATGTTGTTTATTCTAATGGAGTCTTGCTGTATTCTGACAATAGCAGTTGAGTCCCAACCTTCAAACTGCCCCGGAGATAAAAGAGTTAACTTTCCATGCTAGGCATGGAACGCTGAGCTTGAGTTCGGTTGACACTCTATCTGTTGCTGTTTGAACTCAAACCGTCAGATCTTTATGAGCTAAACTTACTAAGAGTGCTGTGTGGAAGCTGTAAACCTACTAGCCAACTGGCTACTAAATATGACAACAGATCTTTTGGCCCCAAAACAAAGACTCAAGTCAGGAAACCCAAAAAATGAAATAAACACAACACCCACTCACCCAAAGAAAAGAGGGTGATAACAAAAAGGTGGGGCACCTACTGAGTGCCAACACTGCTACTGCCCACCCACATCCCAAAAACAAAGGTTCTGAGAGGGGAAGGCGCGGGGGGGAGGTCAGAATACAGCAAGACTCCATTAGAAGAAACAACATTACTAAGGTGAGTAATTTTTTCTTCAAACAACATGAAGACTTGCTGTATTATGACAATAGCAGACTACCAAGCAGTATCTCCATGGAGGAGGGACAGAACCTACTTAGGAAATAGGCTCTGAAGCACAGCTGTGCCAAACCGAGCATCACTCCTAGCCTGAATATCCAGAGAGTAATGCTTGGTAAAAGTATGAACTGTTTTCCAAGTGGCTGCTTGACATATCTCCAAGATAGGAATATCCCTGGCAGCAGCCAGGGGAAGCACCTGTACCTCTGGTAGAGTGAGCCCTCAGGCCTGAGGGTGGAATCTTACCTAGCTTTTCATAGCAAAATTGAATGCAAGAGACAATCCACCTGGCAATGGATCTTTTAGTGGCAGGTTTTCCTTTTCCGACCTCACCATAAGTGATGAACAGCTGGAGGGAGTCAAACCTGTGACCCTTGGTATGTTCTATGTAGTAGCTAAGTGCTCTTTTCACATCCAAACGGTGCAGCCTCCTGTCACCAGAGGAGGAGTGGTCAGTGAAGAATACAGGAAGAGACATAGATTGGTTAAGGTGGAAGTCTGAGACCACCTTAGGTGAGCCCACCTTAGGTAAAAACTTCCTGTTAGTCCTGAGGACCACCTTGTCTCTATGGAAAGAGATACAATCAGGCTCCACTGACAGGGCTTGTAACTCGCTTATGCGCCTGGCAGAAGTGACAGCTACCAAGAACACAGTTTTCCAAGTCAAGTACTTAAGCTCTGCTGAGGACAAAGGCTCAAAAGGAGGTTGCATAAGCTGAGCAATGCAAACATTAAGGTCCCAAGCAGGGGCAGGGTCCCTGAAGGGAGGATTGGTATGCAGCAATCCCCTGAAAAACTTGGAGAATACAGGCTGAGCTGAAAGAGAAGAAGGCTTACCTGCTGAAAGAAAAGCAGAGACAGCTGCCAGATGCACCCTTAGTGCAGCTGGTCTAAGTCCCAAGCTATTCAGATGAACCATATAGTCAAGGACTGTGGGTAGGTCAGCAGACTCTGGGGGGATATGCTTCCTAGAGCACCATATAGAGAATCTTTTCCATTTGGAATTATAAGTAGTTCTGGTGGAAGGCTTCCTAGAAGCCTTTAGAATATCCATAACACCTTGAGAGAGGTGTAAATCAGCAAACTCTAACTCTTCAAGAACCAAGCCTTGAGATTGAGAGATTTGAGATTCGGGTACCAAACTCTCCCATGAGCACAGGTTAACAGGTTGTAATTCCTGGGAAGAGACAAGGGAAGGTGGACTGCTAAGGCTAACAGGAGAGGGTATCAGGGCTGTCTGTCCCAGTCTGGAGCAATCAGAATCACCTTGCAGAGCTGAGACCTGATTTTGACTAGCACCTTGAACAGGAGAGGGAAGGGGGGAAAGCATACAGGAAATAAAAATTACATACCTACCGTAATTATGATCTTTCTGTGTGTCTTCACCATTCATCACAGACTAGGTACTGGCCGAGATCAGGACCCATGAGAATTTTTAAGGACAGGCGGAGCCGGCGCAGCATCGGCGCCGCCCTCGAGGCCGACGTACTACGTGGCACTCGAGGATTAGCCATTAGGCTGCATCGACTCCACCTGCCTACCAGTGCTGAGTCGCCAGAGAGGTAAGAGGAAGGGATGGAGGGTGGGACAAGAGAGTCTAAGGGACAGAAAAAGGAAGAGAAAAACTGAACTAAAAGGAGAAATAACGACTGAGAGGACAGCATAGAAGAAACAAGAGTAAGGGGATTGGGTAGGGGCCCCAATCTCTGGAAGTGGAAGAAGGGAGGGAAGGGAGGGGTGAAAATTTAGGAGAGAGTGAGAGGTAACAAGGATCCGAGACCCTTGTCCATCACCAGACTGTATAGGAACTGCAAGGAGTAGCAAAGCTCTCTGCCAGAATTCAAGGCACAGAATAACTGGCAATACCCCAAAAGCAGAGTCGGCTATTCTGGAGAAGGACAGGGTACAAGGACTTAGTACTCTCTCTGGAAAGATATTTGGTGAAAAAAAGGGGGAAATCTTTTTTTTTTTTTTAAAGTTAGATGGATAACAAAAGGAGGGCAACCACCAGCTCCCACCCCGTAGGGGTGGAGATATGTAGTAGAGAAGAAGTGCCACTCGAGCTGTACCCCTTAGGGGAGAAAATACCCCTGTGTGTCCCAACTTACCCCGCCTCAAGAAGAGGGGTAGGCACAGAGGGAGGACCCAGAGACTGAGGCCCTAGGGATGGCGGGCAGATTGTGATGAATGGTGAAGATACACAGAAAGATCACAATTACGTGTAGGTATGCATTTTATATCTTATCTGTGTCAATCTTCTCCATTCATCACTGATGGGTGAGTACCAAGCCCCCCCAAAGGGGGTTGATTCATTGCACCCTAAGGGACAGAGTCCCTTAGCCCTCAGTGGGTGACACACTAAGGGGGGGAACCTTCTGGGCCTGATGAGGCCCGAGAGTGGGGAGAATGAGACGGGGTCTCCCCCAGAGGGGGAAGGAAGTTGCCCAGACAAACGTCATCTCGCCCTACGGGAGAAGAGATAGGTTTCCTGGTGAGCGGAGCAAATCACCCTACGCTGGACCAAGGGTGACAACTGGGAAAGACGAAGCCACGCCGATCTCCTGGTGCAGATCGCTGTCCCTACGACCCTGGTAGCTACCACATTGGCGTCGTAAGATGCCCTTGCTTAGTGCCTTGCTAGCCCCAGGCCACGTGCAGAGAGCGCGATGGATTGCCTGGTTTGCTCCAAGTCAGGCAAAGCAGCTAGGATCTGACCTAGCGCGGACCACAAGAACCTGTTGTAGGCTGCATAGTGGGCCTGATGAGCAGAGATGGAGAGAAGCAACCGTGCCGAGTAGAAGGTCCTCCTCCCCCAGAAGTCAAAATCCAAGGAGTCTTGATCTGGGGGCCAGTCACGGTGGAGGGCGCGATGCCCGTCAGGGGTGTCCAGGTGCGTCAATCCGGACTGCGGATGAGTCATAGAACCTGGAGACTCCGGGGGAGCGCAATACCTCTGGCAGAGGTCCCTTGGGGCAGGAACTCCGGAGAAGGGCCTCTGCCAGAAACGCATGGACACTTCCCGAAAGGGAGTAGGCCAGGGCGGCACCACAAGGGTGGCCACACCAAAATTGCCTAGAAGGGCGTGCGCCACATGCTCAGGATTGCTCACAGACAGGGGAGAAAGGTGAAGGTCCTCCATCATCCTCATGAGGAAACGCTGATACTCAGAGAGATCAACGGCCGGAGAGATATGGACAGAGGGTTCCTCTCCTCCAGAAGAGGGGGATGAGAAGCTGGAGGTCATCAAATGTTCTGAGGGTGGTTGCACGGGGGGAGGTTGGAAATCCTGACTGTCCATAGCCCTAACGAAGGTCGGGAGCCGAGCAGCCACCATTCTGAACTGCTCCCAGGTGAGAGGGCCGCTAGGACCAAGAATGCCTGGGAGCGCTGGAGAATGTGGCAGAGGGATGGGGCAGAGCCGAGAGAAGAAGTCAGCTGAACTCTGCCAGGGCTAGGGAGCGGACCATGGACACCTGAGGAAGGTGTCCTTGGAGACACCACAGCTGACAGCTGTACAACCACGTTGGTACTGCCAAGGCTGCACCCAGAAGAATCCTCCCAGTGAGGCGACCGGGGCCGTATAGGTCCAGAAGGACGGTCCCCTGCCTCCAAAGAATGGGACCCCCTCAAGGAACCAGAAGGGGAAGGGCAGAAGTCCACACTGCGGCTTCGTCCAGGGCCCGGGTGGACCCCAGAGAAAGACTGACACGCCGACCCCACACCCCTCGACCCCTCAGAGTCCGAGAGGGTCCTGGTCCTCGAGAGGGCCAGCCTAGGTAGCTGGCAGCTCTGGGCTGCCCCCGAAGGGGAGACCCAGGGAGCAGCACCCTTCCCTCCTGCAGACTTCCCGATGGGCCCCAAAGTTGGGCGATCGAGACACACTACCAGAAGGGGTACCACTGCCGAGGGGTTGAGGAACCCCCCAAGGCCAGGTTGCATGGCAATGGTGGCACGCACCATAGCCTGCTGGTCAGTACCACTGACCCTAACCTTGTGAACTACCTGACGCTCCTCAGAAGGGGGCTGGCTATGACTCGTCATCGAGACCACTGGCGCGCTCTCCTCTGCAAACAACCCGAAGGATGTGACTGCCCGTCCAACTCCGAGCCCGTCTCCGACTCCGAAGAGGTAGAGTCTGAGGCCCTAAGCCAAACGGTAGGAAGGCAGGGAAAGGCAACCTTACCAAAGGGCCCGGCAGTTAGAGCAGTGGCCGAGGAGGCACCCGTGCCCTCCACAGCCCCGCAAGCGGGGCTGACAGAAGGCGCCAGGGCAGCTCGGGCCAAAGGTCCAGAGCCAGGGCCAGCCGCGGCGCCGTCAAGTCCACTGGCACCGGGGGCAGTACCAGGGACAGAGATGGTGCCGACGGCAGCCCCAGCTATGACATCGGCGCCGACGACACCGCCAGGCCCCTCGGCGCCGCGGGTGGCAACGAGGACCGAGGTGGCACCGACGGCTCCAAAGGCGGACTCGGCGCCGAACACGACACCGCTAGGCCACTCGGCGCCACGAGCGGCACCGAGCGCACCAACGGCTCCGAGGACGGCACCAACTGACGACGTCAAAGGCCCCATGGCGCCGTGCTCAACCTCGGCGCTGAGAACGGTGCTGAGGCGAGACATGACGAAAGGCGACGCTGAATCCAGGGTCACGGCGCCGAGAGCAGTGTCAGCACCGGGAATGGCGCTGACAGGGCCCATGACACCAAGAGACCGGTCGGCGCCGACGTCAGCGCCAACAGGGCCCACGGCACCGTGAACGGCGCCAAGGCCCGACGGCAGCACCGGCGATTCGGCATCGAGGACAGCGTCGACCGAGCCTTCTGACCGCTGGAGCGACACCGGGAGCTTCACCTCAAGGGGCGATTGAGTAGGATTCTCCCGCCTGCGCCCGGGGAAGCGGATGGGCCTCCTGGCGCCATGGGACGAGCCTCGACCAAGGCCAGGCTACTAGTAGCCGAGGCTCCCTCCTCCTCGGCCCGTATAGAACCGGGAGGGGACCTGGAGGAAAGGCCGAGAGAGCGCGGCTTGGCCCGACTAGTGCGAACCCTACCCCCGGAAGTCGGCGGAGCTCGTCCCACTTTCCACGCGCGCTGTTTGAGGACACGGCGGTCCATGGAGAAGCAGGCGTCGCACGAATCCATGTCGTGAAGTGGCCAAGACACGCGAGACACCAGTCATGTTGGTCGGTAATGAGTATTTCAGGTCAGACGGCACCGACGATGGGAGGCCGGACTATCGGAAAAATCTCTTTTGCCCCGACCGGGACATGACTCTACGGAAAAACACCAAACAGACTCAACGTCGCAAACTTTTAAATAAAAAGGAAAGATCTTACCGGCGACGTCCAGTAGAGGCAAACCCAGAACTAGTAAGACCGACGGATTAAACGTCGCAATAAAGGCTGACAGGCTTAGTTTTTCTTCCAACAGCTTCCCATGAGGCGACCTCGACGGCGGGAGACGAAGAACTGGTAGGCAGGCGGAGTCGATGCAGCCTAATGGCTAATCCTCGAGCGCCATGTGGTACGTCGGCCTTGAGGGCTGCACCGATGCTGCGTCGGCTCCGCCTATCCTTTTAAAAAAAAAAAAAAAACGCTCGCGTGGTCCTGATCTCCGGCCAGTACCCATCTGTGATGAATGGTGAAGATTGACACAGATAAGATCTTCCCTTCCCAATTGAGAATCAGGGCATCCAGAGGGACTGAGCCCAACTCTGGGGGCCTGCAGCAAAAAAGGGGAAGTTGGTGATTGTCTGGGGCTGCAAAAAGATCTAGCTGTGGGATGCCCCATCTGGAAAAGATCACCTCCAAAGCTAGGGGATCCAGTGACCATTCGTGATGGCCCTGAGATATTCTGCTGACAGCATCTGCCAGGACATTGTCCTTGCCTGGGAGATGTACTGCTGTAAGGGAAGTGTTTAGGGAATAGGCCAGGGACCACAACTTCATTGCTTCTGTGCACAAGGCCGAAGACCGAGTGCCCCCTTGCTTGTTGATATACCACATTGTGGTGGTATTGTCTGTGCTGATCTGAACAACTTTGTTCTGAACAGACTTGGAAAAAACTTAAAGCGCTAGAAACACTGCTCTGAGTTCCAACAGGTTGATGTGAAGCAGAGACTCCTGAGGGGACCACAACCCTTGGGTGGTCAGGTCTCCCAAGTGAGCCCCCCACCCCAAGAGGGAGGCATCTGTAGTAAGGATTAAAGAGTGAGACTGAGTGACAAAAGGTACTCCCTGTCTTAGATTGTCCTGATCCTGCCACCACTGCAAAGCCTGGATCAGGATTCGAGTTACTGGTATTAGTTTGGTCAGAGGGTCCTTTTTCTGAGACCAAAAAGCTCTCAAGTGGAACTGTATGTCCCTCATCTGGAATCTTGCTCCCTGCACCACTGCTGTAGAAGCAGCCATGTGCCCCAGGAGCTGCAGAAAATGCCTTGCTGGTCGAGACACCAGTAGGGTGAATGAAGCGGCCAGTGTGATAAGGGTCCTTGCCCTGTCCAGGGGAAGAAAGGCTCTTGCCTTTTCTGTATCCAGCTCTGCGCCTATGAAGGTGAGGAGCTGAACAGGCTCTAGAACTGACTTTGAAAGATTCAGAAGGAAACCTAGAGAGGTGAGCAGTTGCTGAGTTATCTGTAGATGTAACTTGACTTGGTCTGGGGACTGGCCTACTATGAGCCAGTCGTCCAGGTATGGGAAGATGGCAATCCTTTGCCTTCTTAGGGAAGAAACTACTATTGCCAGGCATTTTGTGAACACCCTTGGAGCAGAGGTTAGGCCAAAGGGCATTGCTCTGAATTGGTAATGGCCTGAGGGCAGCTCGAACCTGAGGAATCTTCGATGGGAGCTTCTGATGAGAATATGGAAGTAAGCATCCTTGAGGTCCAGGGAGACTAGCCAGTCCCCTGGCCTTAGAGAGGGTAGAATTATTCCCAGAGTCACCATTTTGAACTTTGGCTTTAAAAGGTGCTTGTTTAAATATCTGAGATCCAGGATGGGCCGCCATTCTCCTGTCTTTTTGGGGGTGAGGAAGTACCTGGAGTACAATCCTTTCCCTAGGTGTAGGGGTGGAACCCTTTCCACAGCTCTGAGAGACAGGAGGGAAGAGACCTCTGCCTCTAGGGCAAGTGCCTCTGAGGGATTTGCAGGTGGAAAGAATCTGGTTCTCATCTTTGCAAATTTTTTGAAGCTGAGAACCAGTGCCTGGCTTACTACTTCCAGGACCCATTTGTCTGATGTTAAAGACTTCCAGTCCTGGACAAAGTAAGCCAGCCTACCCCCTACAGGTGGTGGAGAATCGGCCCTGGCGAACCCATCAGGGTGCCTGTTTGGCAGGGGGTTTCGGCTGAGGGGTGGAAGCAGGCCTGCTTGTATCCCTTCTGCCTCTCCCTCTAAAGAACCCCCTCTGAGCATAGGCAGAAGACATGGTGCCAGTCCTAACAAAACTTACCCTTTTAATGGCAAGCCACCAGGCAAGACAGTCTTATCGGTTCCTGACTGTGTTGCGGGTTGTGGAAAAAAACGTAGTAAAATCCGTTTTTTTTAGAACGGATAAGAACCGGTAACCACACTCTACAAGTAGAAATAAAGATTTTAAACAACTTGATCGGTTCAAACCGAACCGATGAACCGTTTACAAGTTCCACACAGAAAAGAAAATAATATAAACCTAATACTCACTAATAATCTAGTACTCACGAATACCACAGACTGAGACTGAACCAACAGGTTGCGGTTTAAATTCGGTCGAAAACCGAGAAAAATAGTACTTTCACTGACAAATTGAACCGAGCAAAGGAGAAAACTCCGGAGCAACTGTTCAGTGAGGCGGAGTAAAGAATCTGACAGTTTGAGTTCAAACAGCAACAGACAGAGTCTCAACCGAGCTCGAGCTCAGCGTTCCATGCCTGGCATGGAAAGTTAACTCTTTCATCTCCGGGGCAGTTCGAAGGTTGGGACTCACTGCTATTGTCAGAATACAGCAAGACTTCATGTTGTTTGAAAACCTTTTATAGGTACATCAGGGAGCGTAGAAAGACAAAGGGAGGGATAGTGAGGCTGAATAGAATGGACGGTGAGTGGGCAGAGAGGGAAAGTGAAAAAGTAGGGATACTGAACGAATATTTCTGATCAGTATTCACAAAAGAGGAGGAGGGGGAGGGGCCTAATCCAATTAACAGAAGCACTCTTGATAGGGGGGTTGATCCCAGTCCTTTCACAGAAAAAAGGGTTCTGAAAGAACTCCTAAAACTGAAGGTGGACAAAGCAAAGGGGCCTGATGGAATTCACGCCAGAATTCTAAAATAATTAAGGGGAGAACTAGTGAAACCACTGACTACCCTTTTTAACAAATCATGGGAGGATGGTGTGGTACCTGAGGACTGGAGGAAGGCAGATGTGAGTCCCCTTCACAAAAGTGGGACCAAGACAGAGGCAGGAAACTACAGACCTGTCAGTTTGACCTCTGTGGTAGGGAAAGTGATGGAATCACTTCTGAAGGAAAGAATTGTTGAGTACCTAGAGGCCAATGGGGCACAGGACCCAAGGCAGCATGGGTTCACAGCGGGAAGGTCATGTCAGACAAATCTAATTGATTTCTCTGACTGGGTAACCAAAGTAGTAGACCAGGGAGGGGCTGTGAACATGGCCTAACTAGACTTTAGCAAGGCATTTGACACAGTCCCACACAAAAGATTAATTGTCAAATTAACCAGCCCGGTAGTGGGTACCAGGGTGGTGGCCTGGGTAAAACATTGGCTGGACAACAGGACACAGAAGGTAATTGTAAATGGAGTCCACTCTGAAGAAAGGGGGGTTACTGGTGGGGTACCGCAGGGTTCAGTACTGGGTCCAGTCCTTTTTAATGTCTTTATAAGTGACATTGCAGAGGGACTGGAAGGAAAAGTATGCCTCTTTGCAGATGACACAAAGATCTGCAACAGGGTTGACACAGAAGGAGGCGTGGAAAGGATGAGAAGGGACTTGGCAAGGTCAGAGGAATGGTCAGAAGTATGGCAGCTTAGATTCAATGCAAAGAGGTGCAAAATAATGCACCTGGGAAACAAAAACCCAGGGGAGGATTACACAATGGGGGGGAGGTAGTAACAACAACAAAAATGGAAAGGGACCTGGAGTTGATAATATCAGATGACTTTAAGGTTAGCAAGCAATGTGAGAAGGCAGTAGGGAGGGCTGTGGGTATACTGGGATGTATAGGGAGAGGTATCACCAGCAGAAAATAGGAAGTTGTTATCCCTCTGTACAGATAGTTGGTGAGACCCCATCTGGAATACTGCATCCAGTTCTGGAGACCCCATCTTCGAAAGGACATAGACAGGATAGAGGCAGTCCAGAGGATGGCAACTAAAATGGTGCAGGGTCTGCAAGAGAAGCCATACGAGGAGAGACTAAAGGAGCTTAATATGTATACCCTTGAGGAAAGGAGGGAGAGGGGGGACATGATAGAAACTTTTAAGTATCTCAGTGGGATCAACAAAGTCCAAGAGGGTAGCATCTTTCAGAAAAAGAGATGTGCAAGAACAAGGGGACACAATTTAAAGATAGAGGGGGAAGGGTGGTTCAGGGGTAATGTGACAAAGTATTTTTTCACAGAGAGGGTGGTGGACACATGGAACAGTCTTCCTGAGGAGGATGTGGGGTCTAAAACTGTGGGAAAATTCAAATACATGGGACAGACATAAGGCAATTCTTGTGGGGGGTAAGAAGAAATAGGCTGTTGGTTAACTAGGATCTGCAGCTTATCCTGTAGGTAGGGGAATGGGCAGACTAGGTGGGCCAAATGGTCCTTATCTGCCATCAATGTCTAAGTTTCTATGTTCATTTGGTTTTATTTATTTTATTTATCTATTTATTCAATCTCAGATTACAAGTACCTTTGAGTGCAAGGCAGCTGATTTACAAAGGTTCCACGTCAGTGGGGAAGGGGTTACAGTTAGACAGGGAGTACAACAAGTTAATGTTAAAAAATACAGTACAGTATGTATGTATGCTACAGCTTAAAATGAGACAATTGCTACAGCAATAATAAACAGCAAATAAACAGTAAGGAAGCAGCCAGCAAGGATGAGCTGACAGTTATGCTGCAACAAACAGTCAAATGAATACATCCAAAGGATACAGTGACAGATTAAGCAAAGGAGGCAGTAAAGAGTTAAGATAGAGGGATAGATGAAGGTGGTGGCATTGCGATATTGATCAGAGTGGGGAGGTAGCAGGCAGTGGCTTTGTCAGTGTTGTAAGAGGGGATAGGCAGGGGGTAGGGGATAGAGGGAGGGCATGGTGAAAGGGTGATGTAGGTGACCAGTGCCATGTAAGTGCCAAAATGTAAGTGCCAATGGGTGTGGACAGGGTGCCACAGTACAAGATGGAGGTAGTCAGAAGGGAACTAGGATTGGGTGGTACAATCACAGGTGCTTTCAGTTATAAGACGCTGCTGGAGCAAATGTTTAAACTGTGCAAACTTGGTTAGATTGGTCAATTCACTACACAGGCCATTGAACCAAAGTGGAGCTCTGTACAAGAAGGATCTTTGGTACTGCACAGTCCCGACATCATGGGATGAGGAGGTGTTCAGTTTCTGAGGTACGAGTGTGCTGGGTCTTAAGGGATTTATTCAACAGGTATCCAATGCCTGGAGGCAAGAGCACAAGGAGTGCTTTTTTGGTCAGGAGGCACGTTTGGTATTTGAGTCTACCAGTTAGTTGAAGCCACCCAGTTTTGGTATATAGATCATAGGTGTGGGTGAGATAGGCAGCACCCGTGATTAGTCTACATGCTTTGTTTAGAGCAACAGCTAGCCATTTGAGTGATATGGTTGTGGCGGCTCCATATATTACTAAGCCATAATCAATGAATGATAGAACCGAGCTGTGGATTGCAAGCTTCAGAGCTTCTGGAGTCAGACACCGTCTATATCTATAGAGGAGCCCAATCCTGGTGTTAATGTTTCTAGTGACATTCTCTGTGTGAAGTACATAGGTGAGGTGACTGTTCAGGGTTACACCAAGGTACTTAAAATGATGTAGTTGTTCTAGAGGGGCTCCTTGGTTGTTTAGAACAGTGAGAGTATGTGCCTTGTACTTATGGTGAGAGGATGAAAACAGCACCACTTTTGCTTTTTCGTAATTTAGCACCAATTTGTAGGTATTAAACCAGTTCTCAACTTCCATGAATCCTAGTTGTAGGTTGCTTTGAAGTGTGTTTGGGTCTGGGTGGCTTGCAAAGATGATAGTGTCATCTGCATATAGGAGAGTCCATTGATGACAAGCAGATAGCAAGTTGTTCAGGAAAATACTGAACAGGAGAGGACCCAAGATTGATCCTTTCGGTACACCAGACCAGACAGCCTTCTGTCCTGAAATGACATTAGATATCTTCACCCTTTGTGATCTGTCTCCTAGGTAGCTTTTGAAGCATTTCAGAGTGTGTGGTGAGAGACCAATTTTTGTGAGCTGACCGAGTAGGAGGGGGTGATTCACAGTACCAAAAGCCTAAGTTAAGTCAATAAAGGATGCTCCTACAAGATTGCCTTGGTCAATGGATTGTTGAATGTAGCTGGTGAATTCTAGCAGTGCTGTGGTGGTGCTGTGCCCTTTTCTAAAACCATGTAGTTGTGGGCATTGGATGGCAGGGATCAACAAATTTCAAAATGACATGCTAGTCCAGGACAACTGGCCTTGTCAAAAATGGTAGTCCCCAAGTTCCAAGTGGTAGTCCAGTATGTTTCAATGTAAATTTTAGGCCAGTTTACGTAGAAATAAATTACATGGTGTGACCTGGGTTGTATTGTATTATTATTTCATAGAATAGGATGTAGAAGTAGAATAACTTCAGAAATCAGGAAAAAAACAATATGTTTCTTCTATAGTTTTCTGTTAATACACGATAATGGCAGGCTGAAGTCTGTATCACAAGAGAAATGTTACAGAATTAGTTAGGAGGACAAGCCATCGGTTGAATACATAATTGTGTTCAGGGACAAGGCATGAAGATGATGGAGCAGTGAGATCAGCAGGATTATCAGCAGAAGAAACGGAAGCAGTGGCACCAGCAGATGCAGATGCTGCTCTTTCCAATGCTAATAAAATGTATTTTACAAATCACTGTGTGGTGTGTGAGTTTCAATGGGTGCTGGGTGGTGGATTGGGAGGGGGGTCAGGTCTGAGTGAGAGACACTAGCAATGTTGCTTATTTGTTTAGCCTTTTCAATAACTCTCTGTAGTGTCTTGAAAGTTGTGACTGTGCAAACAAGGAAAGGCAGTCAGGCAGCACTCTGGACTAGAGCAGTTGAAGGTATGAGAAGTTTAAGGAATATTAGCAAGCCTAGATTAATTCTACAGGATGGGATGGAAGAAAAAATTACTCACCTTAGTAATGTTGTTTCTTCTAATGGAGTCTTGCTATATTATGACATATGCAGTTTGTCCCAGCCTTAGAACTGCTCTGGAGGTGAAAGAGTTAACTTCCATGCCAGGCATGGAATCTGGAGCACGAGTTCGGTTAGAAAAACTCTGTCTGTTTATCTTCAAACTGAAACTGTCGGATCTTTACGAGCAAAACTCACTAAGGTTCTGTGTGGAAGCTGTAAACCTCACACTAGCCAACTGGCTACTAAAATATTAACACATTTTCCTGGTCCCAACACCAAGACTCAAGTCAGGGACCCAGAAAATAAGATAAGATAAAATACAACACCCAAACACCCCCAAAAAAGGGGTGGAGAACACAAGATGGGCATCAATAAGTGCCAACACTGGACTGCCCACCCCCATCCCAAGAGTAGAGGTTCTGAGAGGGCAGGCTGGAGGAGGTTCAATATAGCAAGACTCCATTAGAAGAAACAACATTACTAAGGTGAGTAATTTTTTCTTCAAACAACATGAAGTCTTGCTATATTATGACATATGCAGACTACACAGCAGTACCTCCATGGAGGAGGGACAGAACCTACTTAGGAAATAGGCTCTGAAGCAAAGTTGTGTTAAACCTGAGGCATCCTCCTGGCCTGGATGTCCAGGAGTAATGTTTGGTGAAAGTGTGTACAGTTTTCCAAGTAGCTGCTTGACATATCTCTAAGATAGGAGGTCCCTGGCCAAGAGCTAGGGACGCAGCTGTACCTCTGGTAGAGTGAGCCCTCAGGCCTGAAGGGGAACCCACCCAGTTTTGATAGCAAAATTGATACAAGAGGCAATCCACCTGGCAATGGATCTCTTAGTGGCAGGTTTCCTTTCCCAACCTCACCATAAGTAAGGAAAAGTTGAGGGAGTCAAACCTGTGACCCCTTAGCACGCCTATGTAGTAACCAAGGGCCCCTTTAACATCTAAATTGTGCAGCCTCTCGCCAGAGGAGGAGGAATGGTCAGTGAACTACACTGGAAGAGATATAGATTGATTAAGGTGGAAATCTGAAACCACCTTAGGCAAGAACTTCCTGTTAGTCCTGAGGACTACCTTATCTCTGTGAAAGGAGATAAAGTCAGTCTCCACTAACAAAGCTTGTAATTCACTTATGCGCCTGGCAGAAGTGATGGCTACTAGAAACACAGTTTTCCAAGTCAAGTACTTAAGCTCTGCTGAAGACAAAGGTTCAAAGGGGGGTTGCATCAGCTGAGCAATGCAAACATTAAGATCCCAGGCAGGGGCAGGGTCCCTGAATGGCGGGTTGATGTGAAGCAATCCCTTGAAAAACTTGGAAAATACAGGGTGAGCAGAAAGAGAAGAGGGCTTTCCTGCTGAAATAGAAGCAGAGACAGCTGCCAAATGCACTTTCAGGGTAGCTGGCCTCAGCCCCAAAGTATTTAGATGGACCATATAATCCAAAACTGTGGGCAAATCAGCAGATTCTGGGGAAATATGTTTCCCAGAGCACCATATGGAAAACCTTTTCCATTTAGAGTTATAAGTAGCCCTGGTGGAAGGCTTCCTAGAAGCTTTCAAGATTTCGAGCACACCTTGAGAAAGGTGTAGGTCAGCAAACTCTAACTCCTCAAGAGGCAGGCCTTGAGGTGGAGGATTGAGACTGGATACCAAACTCTCCCTGGGCACAGGTTAACAAATTGTGGTTCCTGGGGAGACACAGGGAAGATGGACTGCTAAGGACAGAAGGAGTGGGTACCAGGGCTGTCTGGCCCAATCTGGAGCAATCAGAATCATCTTGCAAGGTTGAGATCTGATTTTGACTAGCACCTTGAACAGGAGAGGGAAGGGGGGGAAGGCATAGAGGAACTTACCTTCCCAATCGAGAAGGAAGGCACCCAGGGGGACTGAGCCAACACTGGGGGCCTGCAACAAAAAAGCGGAAGTTGGTGATTGTCTGGGGCTGCAAAAAGATCTATCTGAGGGGTGCCCCACCTGGCAAAAACTAACCCCAGTACTAGGGGATCCAGTGACCATTCGTGATGGCCCTGGGAAATCCTGCTGAAAGCATCTGCCAGGACATTGTCCTTGCCTGGGAGGTGAACTGCTATGAGGGAGGCATTCAGGAATAAACCAGAGACCACAACTTCATTGCCCTCGTGCACAAGGCGAAGACCGAGTCCCCTTGTTTGTTGATGTACCACATTGTAGTGGTGTTGTCTGTTCTGACCTGTACCACTTTGTTCTGAACAGATGCAGAAAAAACCTGAAGTGCTAGAAAAACAGCTCTGAGTTCCAACAGATTGATGTGGAGCAGAGATTCCTGAGGGGACCACAATCCCTGGGTGGAGAGGTCGCCCATGTGAGCTCCCCATCCCAAAAGGGATGCATCTGTAGTAAGGGTCAAGGAGTGAGATTGAGGGATGAAAGGAACCCCCTGTCTCCGATTGCTCTGATCCTGCCACCACTGCAGAGCCTGGATCAGGGTTCAGTTACTGGGATCAACTTGGTTGAGGATTCTCCTTTGAGACCAGAAGGCTCTCAAATGGAACTGAATGTCCCTCATCTGAAATCTTGCTCCTTGCACTACAGCTGTGGAAGCAGCCATGTGTCCTAGGAGTTGTAGAAAATGCCTTGCTGGTCAAGAGACCTGCAGAGTGAAGGAGGAGGCCAGGGCCACCAGGGTCCTTACCCTTTCTAGAGGAAGGAAGGCTCTGGCCTGCTTTGTGTCCAGTTCTGTGCCTATGAAGGTGAGTAACTGGACAGGTTCTAAAACTGACTTTGGGAGATTGAGAAGAAAACCTAGAGAGGTAAGCAGCTGCTGGGTAACCTGAAGGTGTGATTTGACTTGGTCTGGAGACTGACCCACTATGAGCCAGTCGTCTAGGTAGGGAAAGATGGCAACTTTTGCCTTCTTAAGTGAGCAACTGCTACTGCCAGGCATTTTGTGAATACCCTTGGGGCAGAGGTAAGGCCGAAGGGCATTGCTCTGAACTGGTAATGGCCTGAGGCAGTTCGAATCTGAGGTACTTTCGTGGGAGCTTTGATGAGAACATGGAAGTAGGCATCCTTGAGGTCCAGGGAAGCTAGCCAGTCCCCTGGCCTTAGGGAGGGTACAATCATTCCCAGAGTCACCATTTTGAATTTTGGTTTTAAAAGGTGCTTGTTCAGATATCTTAGATCCAGGATGGGCCGCCATTCTCCTGTCTTTTTTGGTGTAAGGAAGTACCTGGAGTACAGTCCTTTGCCCTGGTGTAGGGGAGGAACCCTTTCCACAGCTCTGAGAGCCAGGAGGGTTGAGACTTCTGTTTCCAAGGAAAGAGTCTCTAGTGGATTTGCAGGTGGAAAAGATCTGATTCTCATCTTTGGAAATTTTTTGGAGCTGAGAACCAGTCCCTGGCTTACTACTTCCAGGATCCACTTGTCTGATGTTAAAGACTCCCAGTCCTGGAGGGAGGAAGTAAGCCAGCCTGCCCCCTACAGGTAATGGAGAATCGGCCCTGGGCATCCCATCAGGGTGCCTGTTTGGCAGAGGCTTTAGGGTGAGGGGTGGGAGCAGGCCTGCTCGTAGCCCGTCTGCCTCTCCTTCTGAAGAACCCCCTCTGGGCATAAGCTGAAGAGGAGGCCTGGGCTTGGTTAAAAGGCCTGTGAAAGGGCCTGCCCCTGCCCTTGGGGGGCTGCCTGTGAGGAGTGGCTTGCCTTTCCGTGGCCTGTGCACTCCTATAAGTGGTCCTATATTCATCCATTTTCTTCATGTAATTCTCTGTCTGCTCCCCAAACAGAGAATTTCCCACCACAGGAAAATCCATGGCCTTAGCCTGGGTATCCTGTGACAGGCTAGTACACCTGAGCCAAGCCATTCTACGAAAAACCACAGATGTAGCCATGACTCTTGAAGATACGTCATTAGAATCCATTGCAGCATGGAATTGCACCTTGGATGCCTCAATACCATCAGCAGCCACCTGTTCCAGTTCCTTGGCAAGCTGGCCAGGGGCCTGTTTGGCTAAAGCCATAACAGTATCCCATCTGGATTTCTGGTATCTTGCAACATAGGCCATATAATTTGCCTGTCTGAGTCCCAAGGACGCTGCCATGTATTGTTTCTTAGCCATGGCATCAATCTTCCTGGAGTCCTTGTCAGGAGGGTGTGAAGCCAGGGGAATATTAGCCTTATCACAAGCTGCAGCCTGCACTACCCCAACATGGCTGCATTGCTGTGAAAGAAACTGTGTATCAGGACCTGACAAAGTGTACCTCCTGTCCATCTTTTTATCCACAGGAGGTAAAGAATTAGGAGCTTTTAAAATTTTTATTGTTTGTTTCCTAAAGGATTTATGTAAAGGAATGGACAATCTCCTGGACTCTGGGATATCCATCATTTCCACATAGTCAGGCTCCTCTTGTTCATCCACATGTAACCCCTAGATGGCGCTATCCCACGGGCTACTACCCCTGCCTGATTTGCCACTAACAGGTTGAGGGGCCTGGATCCAATGGCGGGTGCCTCCACCCAGAGGTCAGGGTTTGCAATAGTTAAACTTACTTGGTCACAGCCCTCTGGGACACTGCAACCCCCCTTTCTTCCCACTAGTGGCCCACACAATATATCAGAATTACCTTCACAGTATACACTTACCCCCAGGGCTGGTTCAGGCACTGGGACCTCCTGTAAAATAAGATACAGTGCAACAATCACAGTACAATACTTTAACATAGACAAATACCTCAGGCAGTATAACTTTGCTGAAACAAGCAGCTCGGATTTATTTAGGGGGAATATAACAAGGACGGGGAAATCAGGTTAATTAGCTTATCACTTTACTCATCTACCTATGGCTCTGTGCACAGGCCTATCCCTACCAGTTACTGTCCCTGGGTACCCAAGCCCTAGTGGCTAGTCCAAACCGTGGCAGCTGGTAGGGGCCCTTTCCCACAGAGAAAAGAAAAATTAGTTTAAACAGTCAGCAGTACAGTGATTCCATTTGGATTCAATGTGGCAATTCAACAGGGAGCGACCCTGAATTAGTACTCACGACCTCCAAACAAGATAGGGTCTTTCAATGTCAGCAGGGCTACTCTTGAGCTCCACGAGACTCCTCACACATTTATATGGCAAACTGCAACAGGCAAAAGTCCTTTAATGGCAGCAGGATTCACTTGAGCTAACCAAGCCTCCTCACACATTTATATGGTAAAACAGAAAGTACTATACCAGGCAGGCTGCTTCTCTATCCCGATCGCAATTACTGCACAATACCCGGGAGAACACACAGCAGATTCAGTTCCTGACAGACCGAGTGCAATTCAGCAATTTCTCCAGTCTTCTACAGGGTGAGCCTGGTTTCTACTCTTCAGATATCCTTTGATTCTCTTCACAGGACGGATTCAGTCCTAACAAGCAGTTACACAAGCTGTAGACCGGAACTCTGGGCCTTACACACGTTTCCCGACTAAAACTGCACACTGAAAAAGCACAGGGCTCCTTCCTTCTTCACTGCCAGAGCTCAACTGAAACTTCAACAGACAAGACCGGGCACTTCCTTTGAGTTCCTCCCAGTTCTTGACTGGATTGGCTGTCACTCACAATAGACTGCTCCTGTTGGTCCAAAAAGGCGCCGAAGTCTAAACTACATCTCCCAGAGTCACTGCCCATACAATCCTCTTGTGGCTGGCTCAGATTATGAGTCCAAGTTCTGATTCGTCCAAGGCACCATTTTAGAGCTAGTTACCCCACACTGATTGGTCCAGTTCAGCAGTTCAAAACCAGAATGGGGAACTAGGCAGACACAGTTCTGACTGCAAAGAAAGCAGGTTAGACAAACTGTAATTTCATTATTACTCTAAATGGTTTCTGGCAAACAGTTACATCTTTCAGATAGGTTCCTTTGCACTCTAGTGACTGCAAAAATGGAGTGAATTGGCAGCAGCTCGAGTGGTACTCAATCAAGAAACACACAGTCCCCATACAAACTAATTATGTCTGCAAGCAGACAGCTCTTAAAGAACAGTACCAGAGGTTCTAAAACACTCACTGATAAATGGCTTAAACGCCTAAACACCATTCAGGCTTGGAGCATTCAAGCAAGCTCCTGGAAGTCTTTTGGGAACCCCCATTTGCACGGGGTTACACCCTTCCTAGCCTGGGAAAGCTTGACGTCCGCGTCAAGCAAGTACCCATAAGTTTCAACTGCAACCATATACATTTGCATTAGGCTCGCACATGTAATCATCAGTCAATATATCATTTTACCAAGAACACATTTCTGAAACATTGCAGTACGTCACTCTTTACACAGTATTACATACACATTGTACCATAACTCAAGTTATTACCTCTTGTACATGAAACCTGAAGAGAGGGGGCCCTTCCCTATCAGTTACCTTGGGGCTGGATGGGGCAAGGGCACCATACTTAGAGGGCAACACAAGTAACTTGGAGTTAGCACTGACGCTCAGTTTGGGCAATGAGCTCGGGGACACATACACTCCTTTATGGACAACATTGAGAGGCAGATCCACTGGCCGGCCCAGGGAATCATAACTGAGGTGCACCACAGGCTTTACAGCTCGACCAGTCTTTCTAGGGGGAACTGTTACAGTCTCTGCACTCTGAGCCTCATTTTCAGAATTGTCCTCACTTGTCAGTGGAGTCTCCATGGGGGTAGAGAGGATAGAACTTGGGGCACTTTCAGCTCCAGGAGTTACAGTTTCTGAGTCCACAACATTTGGCTCGCATGGAGAGCTTTCGGACACTGGCAGTGGACTGTCAGGGCACTCAAAATACTCTTCTTGTTCTGGTGTATCACCAGTCTGACCCAATCCATCATTTTCCTCCCCTGAAAGCTCAAACAGTTCAACCATGCACAATGATTCCATTTCATCTGATCTGATGCTTTGCACTTCACTTTCTGGGAGCATTGGCTCCAGGGACGAAGCTGGGGGCTTGGACAGTCCAGAAGGCCCAGCTTCATCTCCAGTATTGACTAGGGGATTGCCCCAAAACAATTGACTCAGTTCGTAAGAAGGATAGTATTCAAAGTCACTCTCACTTTCTTCCGATATGGACTGACAGTCATGCTCAACTGGGACTTGTGGAGGGGAACACTTTAACTTTGCTTCTGTAGGTGCAGACTTTCTTGATCTTTTCTTAGCAGCAGCTCTAGTCACTGGTCCAGAGGGGGCATCTTCTAGGGGCTCAGACTCAATTAAGATTTGTCCAATGGGCAGTAAATGATTTCTATGCATTGTTTTACATCTTTTGAATTATTCTCAGGCCTTACTTTGTACACTGGCAGATCATCTAGTTTGCCCACTACAATGTAAGGAGATGGTGCCATCTGTCAGCAATCTTGTGCTTGCCATGCAGTCCCAGATTTCTTAGCAATACCGATCTCCCTCCTGGAGTTCCTGTCTTTCACCTTTTATCATACCTTTCTTTGTTGGCCAGATTTCTTTGGCAGCCATGGTTTGAGCCAGTTGGTACCATGAGTTAGCTGGGCCTTTAACTTTTGCATACTGTAAATAGTTGTCAGCTTGTACCCCATCAGGAGAGACCCCAAACACACATCTACGGTAGTCGAGCTTCTCTTCCAAACATCAGGTGGTGGGGAGAACCCAGTGGCATCACTTTTGGTGCAGTTATAAGCATGTACCAGGGTGCTAATTTGTTGGCTCCATCTAGGCTTGTCCTTTGGGTGCAGGGTGCCTAGCATATCTAGCAAAGTGCGGTTGAAAGCGTTCAGGCTGTGGGTCCCCTGGGGTGGTAAGAGTAGTTCTGGACTTTCGCGCTCCCCACAGAGAAAGCATCTCTTTGATCAGACGACTCTCAAAGTCTCTCCCTTGATCAGAATGGATTCTTTGTGGAGCCCCATTAGTGAACAAAAAGTTTTCACAAGTACTTTGGCCACAGTGGATGCTTTCTGGTCTTTGGTGGGGAAAGCTTGGGCATATCTCGTGAAATGGTCAGTGACCACCAGCACATTACTGATATTTCTTTGATCTGACTCCAAACTCAGAAAATCAATACAGACCAGCTCCATGGGTGCACTGGTGGTGATGTTAACAAGGGGCAGCCCTCTGGGGCAAAAGCTTTCCTCTGTAAGCAGCGACTACAAGTTTGAATGTGTTGCTCCACATCAGCCCCATCTTAGGCCAATAGAATCTGGATCTCACCAAGTCAAGTGTTCTGTCTATACCAAGGTGCCCCATGTGGTTGTGCAAGGACATCAGTACTGAGTCTCGAAAGGCAGTGGGCAGCACTAGTTGTTGTTTGTCTACTTGTCCCCCTCTGTCTACTGTTTCTCTGTATAACAGTTTATTGATCAGTTTCAACTTAGGACCTTCTTTGTATAATAGTGCAGTTCTCAAATCCGTGGAGCGATTTGGACACATCTTTTCCTGCATAGAGGGCTTCTAAAGCTGCTTTGATCATGGGAAGCTGGATTGAGCCCGCGAAATACTGTCATTGTCCAGCTGAGGCAGTGCACCAATGTCTACTGCAGAAAGTGGCAATAAGCAGCAGGTATGCAATTCTCAGAAGGTCCCAAGCAATCCACCATGCAGTCCATCATGTCCGTGGACATTTGTTCCTCCCTGTCAAACTTCCGGCAGAGTGCCCAATGTCAGGTTCTGCCAATCGGACCCAATCATTCTGGGAACAGGCCTCGGGAGAGAGCATCAGCATCTATGTGATTCAGACCTGCTCGGTATTCGAGAGCATAGTCATATGTAGATAATGCAGAAAGCCACCTATGGCCAGTGGCATCCAACTTAGCTGAGGTCTGCACATAGGTCAAAGGATTATTGTCAGTTTTACTAGTATTTTAGCCCCATACAAGTACTCATGGAATTGGTCAACAATAGCCCACTTCAAAGCTAGGAACTCTAACTTATGTACAGGATAGTTCTTTTCGGATGGGGTCAGGCTTCTACTGGCAAAGGCCACTGGTCTCAGGCCATTCTCGTGCTCTTGGTACAACACAGCCCCAACCCTTGCAAGCTAGCATCAGTGTGCAGGACGTGGGTTTTCTGGATCGGCATAGGCCAGCACTGGAGCATGGGTAAGTTGATATATGATCTCATGAAAAGCAGTCTCACAATCAGGAGTCCAGTGGGCCTCAAATACTTCACTCGGATGAAAATACACTCTTTCAGTCTTGAGGGACGCTGACTTTTGGTATTTTTTGTGGGTTGGGGGATACCCTTGAGTAAGGTTAAGTAAAGGGCGGATCACTCTTGAATAGTCCTTGATGAAATGCCGATAATAACCACAGAATCCCAGGAATCTTTGCAGTTCTTTTAGATTTTTGGCTGTGGCCAGGTGGTCAAGGCCTCAACTTTACTTGGTCGGTCTCTATTCCTCGGTGGATACTATGTGTCCACATACTTACTGATGTTTGAAAGAATTGACACTTATCAATGGACAGTTTAAGGCCAAAGTCCTCCAGTCGGTCCAATACCTTAAATAATCTGCTCTCATGTTCCTCCAGTGAGCTGCCAAACACAATAACATCATCTAGGTATACCAGGCACTCTAGTAAGTTCATGTCCCCCACTGCACGCCCATCAATCGTTGAAAAGTGGCTGGGGCACCTGAAATCCTTGAGGCATCCTCATGAATTCATAGAAGCCAAGCGGACAGATAAAGGCTGTCTCTCACTCAGTCCTCTGGGCCATCGGGATCTGGTAGTACCCACCGCGGAGATCCAGCACAGAGAACCACTTGCTTCTGCTTTTGGCAGTCCAAGCATCCTGAATGCGGGCATTGTGTACTGATCAGGATAGTCCGCCGTGTTTAAGTGTGATAATCCACACATCCTTACTGTTCCATTCTTTTTCCTCACTACCACAATGGGGAAGCATAAGGGCTTCTGGATTCTTGTATTACACCAGCAGCTAACATCTCTTGCAGATGCCGCCTCACATCATCTATGTCAGCAGGTGCCAGGCGTCGAGACCTCTCACGAAATGGTCTTTTCGCCATGCAGCGGATATTGTGCTCAGCTCCTTGCACGCATCCTACATCCCATTCCTTTAAAGAAAACACCTAGTCTCTCTGAGCAAGCTTTCACTGATCCTCACTTTCCATTCAGCTGGCAGCGGAGTCGCCGAAATCAAACAAGTCAGGCGCTACTCTGTCATTCTTCCTTGAACTCTTGCTGCTGGGTAGCACTGCAGTGTCTGCACAATGCACATTAGCCAGGATACAACCTCTATTTACTTGAATGTCTCTTTCAGACACATTATGAACTTGGACCATTACCCTTCTGGCATAAGCATGGGCTCTAGCAGGCAAAATACTAGGCTTGACCAGCAGTCCCTCTGGCAATTTTCCATCGCCTGGTGCATCCAACATTAATATTTTATTCTTAACATCCTTTCTGATACGGACCTCTCCCTGTAAGGTACACTGGGCATTTGGCGCCAGGATCAGAGACTCAGGATCCTTCTTCCATACAATTCGACCGGTTCCTCTGGTTCTATTTTTTCAGCATCTCTCTGTGCCTCATAGGCCTCTTAATTAAAGCCGAACTCTTAAAGCTCTACTAGTCTTTGACCCCTGTTTTCATAACACAACTGTGCCAGCCTTCCAACATATGAGCATTTGTTCCAATCAACAAAGGACACCATCATACAGTCCAGTGGGGGACACACTAAGGCTAGGGTCTCTACTTGTTCAGCCACTCCAGCCACGGAGGTGGGGAAAGACAGCCAAATTTGGATATACCCGAATAGGGTAGGCCTTCACCTAACCCCCATACATGCAGTCCTTCTAATGGTTGTAAGGGCACGCCTGACAAATGCTTCTGATACCAATCCTGGAACATAATTGTCACTTGGGAGCCACTGTCTAATACAGCTCTTGTAGACACTCCATTCACCTTTACAGTGGTCTCCATGGAGGGACCCACTATTCTGGACCAGTCTGGAGAGGCGGTAGGGGGGCCTGGGCAACTGACCTTGCCACAAAGGGACGTGAGTTAGCATTTTTGGTTCCCTCACTGGGACTCATTTTTGCACCTCTTAACCACTGATTTGTTCTCCCAAGCTCTCCTTGTAGCCTATATGCAACTTTGTCAGTGTCTTTTGGGGACTGGCATTCCCTTTTCATGTGCCCATCTTTCCCAAAATTATAGCAAAACATACTTTCTGGAGTTTGAGCTGGCCAAGGCGCCACACTGGGAGCCAGGGCGGGGGTATTACTAACTGGAAACCTTGGTGCCATCTCTGTCTGCGGCGTGATAAGCATTTGGAGACATCTCGTTAGTTTCTCCACTTCCATGGTCAAGGAATCGAGTTCGGAGCTGTTATCAGCAGGAGATACATGGGTGGGTACCCCCACCCCCATAGCAGACGCAGTCGGATATAGGTCAGGGCCCGTACTTGCAGGCGTGGCCTTCATAAAGGGACTGTTTTTGAATTCCCGGATCTCTCTCAACAGTTCGTCCCATTGTGGCATATCTTTTTCCTTGTCAGAGCACTCATTTACTGCCAACCTCTGCCCCTGAACTTCACTTGATGGGTCACCCTCAGTCACTCGGGTCGTAGCCGCAGCTGTTGGTGCAGGTCCCTCCTGAGGTCGCCTTTTCTCAACTCCTCGAATTTCTCTCATTAACTCATCATAGGAGGGTGGGATTCCAGTCGATTTGCCAGGTGTAACTGAAGCAACAGCAGTTCTGAGAAGGGGCAGACTTAAGGATTCTGTCCAGTCTGGTTCGGTCCAGTTCAATCGCTGGCAAACTACCCTTTCTGAGGCATTCTTGCAACAATTTTTCCAGCCGAGATACATACACAGACAACAACTCCCTTGGTACTGTTGTGTTCTTACTCTCCACCATAGGTCCTCATTAGAATCTGGCTCCCATACACATTCTCAAGGCCTCAAGATAGGCCTGTGCAGTCGCCTCAGGGTTACTGGCCCGTTAGCACGGATGGTAGCCAGGGCAGGACCTCGGAGGCTCTCACTAACCCTCTTTCGCTTCGGCTTCCGAGCATTGCCATTCTAGCACTTGGGGCAACATAGTCTATCCAGGTCTCCCAGTCATCCTCCCTTGGGGGTGGGAGGGTGCCAGAGAGATCCTCAACCATCGGTAAGAGTCGTGACTAATGGCAGGTGCAGAAATAGGAGTCTGCATTGGTTCAGCCACCATACGGGTACTGGAGCGGAGAGGGTGTTGGGGAGGAACACCCTAGGTGGCAAGAATAGTTTCTTCAAGTCCTCCACAGTTTTCCCTCCCCAGCAACCATTTAGCAAATTTCTCCTCAAAAGTTTCAGACAGTGGTGGGGGCTCATTCCCCCCCGGATCTTTACTGTACTTAGTTATCACTCTCAGGCAGTGAGGGTCCCTCTGGGGTAATGCTCTGTGGCACTTTGGAGCTATCTATGGGATCCTTAAACTCTACTAGGGCCAGGAAAGTGTGGGTGAGCAGATTAGCATGCCGACCCACCACCACAGGGTTTGTAAACCTTCCACCTGGAAAGTACTCCTGCACAGTGTCCGTATTGATACCCAGGGGATGTCCAGGATAAGCATAGCATTTTGGGGTCGATCTCCTCCCCAGTACACCACTCCACCAGCGGTGCACAGCCACTTCTGTCGGGTACCCATTTATTTATTTATTTATTTTTCCTTAACAGTGGTTTGTAAATATGGCCACTAGAGGACACACAATCCCAGCGGTGAGCCTCAAGATGTAACCCCTAAATGGCGTATCCCAGGGGCTACTACCCTGCCTGATTTGCCACTATCAGGTTGAGGGCCTGGATCCAATGGCGGTGCCTCCACCCAGAGGTCAGGGTTTGCAATAGTTAAACTTACTTGGTCACAGCCCTCTGGGACACTGCAACCCCTTTCTTCCCACTGTGGCCCACACAATATATCAGAATTACCTTCACAGTATACACCCACCCCCAGGGCTGGTTCAGGCACTGGGACCTCCTGTAAATAAGATACAGTGCAACAATCACAGTACAATACTTTAACATAGATAAATACCTCAGGCAGTATAACTTTGCTGAAACAAGCAGCTCGGATTTATTTAGGGGAATATAACAAGGACAGGGGAAATCAGGTTAATTAGCTTATCACTTTACTCATCTCATTATGGCTCTGTGCAGAGGCCTATCCCTACCAGTTACTGTCCCTGGGTACCCAAGCCCTAGTGGCTAGTCCAAGCCGTGGCAGCTGGTAGGGCCCTTTCCCACAGAGAAAAGAAAAATTAGTTTAAACAGTCAGCAGTACAGTGATTCCATTTGATTCAATGTGGCAATTCAACAGGGAGCGACCCTGAATTAGTACTCACGACCTCCAAACAAGATAGGGTCCTTCAATGTCAGCAGGGCTACTCTTGAGCTCCACGAGACTCCTCACACATTTATATGGCAAACTGCAACAGGCAAAAGTCCTTTAATGGCAGCAGGATTCACTTGAGCTAACCAAGCCTCCTCACACATTTATATGGTAAAACAGAAAGTACTATACCAGGCAGGCTGCTTCTCTATCCCGATCGCAATTACTGCACAATACCCGGGAGAACACACAGCAGATTCAGTTCCTGACAGACCGAGTGCAATTCAGCAATTTCTCCAGTCTTCTACAGGGTGAGCCTGGTTTCTACTCTTCAGATATCCTTTGATTCTCTTCACAGGAATGATTCAGTCCTAACAAGCAGTTACACAAGCTGCAGACCCGGAACTCTGGAGCCTTACACGTTTTCCGACTAAAACTGCACACTGAAAAGCACAGGGCTCCTTCCTTCTTCACTGCCAGAGCTCAACTGAAACTCCAACAAACAAGACCGGCACTTCCTTTGAGTTCCTCCCAGTTCTTGACTGGATTGGCTGTCACTCACAATAGACTGCTCCTGTTGGTCCAAAAGGCGCTGAAGTCTAAACTACATCTCCCAGAGTCACTGCCCATACAATCCTCTTGTGGCTGGCTCAGATTATGAGTCCAAGTTCTGATTCGTCCAAGGCACCATTTTAGAGCTAGCTTACCCACACTGATTGGTCCAGTTCAGCAGTTCAAAACCAGAATGGGAACTAGGCAGACACAGTTCTGACTGCAAAGAAAGCAGGTTAGACAAACTGTAATTTCATTATTACTCTAAATGGTTTCTGGCAAACAGTTACATCTTTCAGATAGGTTCCTTTGCACTCCTAGTGACTGCAAAATGGAGTGAATTGGCAGCAGCTCGAGTGGTACTCAATCAAAGAAACACACAGTCCCCATACAAACTAATTATGTCTGCAAGCAGACAGCTCTTAAAGAGACAGTACCAGAGGTTCTAAAACACTCACTGATAAATGGCTTAAACGCCAAACACCATTCAGGCTTGGAGCATTCAAGCAAGCTCCTGGAAGTCTTTTGGGAACCCCCATTTGCAGGGGGGTTACACACAGCTTCTTCCAAAGGGAGCTGGAGGGTTTCAGCAACTTTTTTATAAAACAGAAAATGAGAAGGGGACTCAGAAAGCCTAGGGGGAGACTCTCCTGAAGGTCTGTCTGGGGAGATGTCCGGTTCAATGGGCACATCCAGACTTTCAAAATCACATTCACTCTCTTCATAATCTTCCTCCCCCTCCTCTGGTTCATAAAACTCCTCTATATCATATTCATGAACTGGTGGAACCGGCCGAACCGACCGTTTACCTGATAGTGGCGGTTCAGACGGAACCGGGGAAAGCGACTGGACAATTTGGGTCGCTTTGGCTATCTATGCAGCAGTTGGAGAAGGAAATTTTGGCTCCACACCTGCTGATTTTCTAGTCCTCTTTGCTGGAACTGGCTCCTCTGAGTCAGCTCTTCGTTTGCCCAAGGAAGTCTCGCCCTGGTCAGAGGGCAGCGGACTTTTTGGCCTCTCGTTCCCTGAGCCTACCAACTCTCTTATCCAGGGTAGCTGCAGGGAAATTCTTGCAAATCTGGCAGTCTGCATTGAGGTGGTCAAACTCCAGACAATAAACACATGTGGTGTGTGGGTCAGCCTTGGCAAGGCTTCCCACAGACACTACAGTGTTGAAACCCAGTGGGTCCGGTTTTTCTTTTGGGTTTCTCAGACATAATGCCAGCCTAACCAAAAACTTGCCCTTTTCCGGCAAATGCCAGGCAAGACACCCTTACGGTTCCCAACCGTGTCACGGGTCGTGGAAAAAAACGTAATGAAATCCGTTTTTTTTAGAACCGATAAGAACCGGGAACCGAACTCTAAATGTATTAAAATAAGTTTTAAAACAAGTTTTAAAAGCAACCTGATCGGTTCAAACCGAACCGATAATCACATTTACAAGTTCCACACAGAAAAGGAAAACCTGTCTATTACTTACGATACCACAGACAGAGCTTGAACCGACCGGTTTGCGGTTAAAATAAATATAATCGCGGTTTATTTAACCAAGAAAAAACACTTTTTAACCGAGAAATGAACCGAGCAGTAGGAGGAATCTCCGGAGCGACTGTTCAGTGAGGCGGAGTAAAGAATCTGACAGTTTCAGTTTGAAGATAAACAGACAGAGTTTTTCTAACCGAGCTCGCGATCCAGATTCCATGCCTGGCATGGAAGTTAACTCTTTCACCTCCAGAGCAGTTCTAAGGCTAGGACAAACTGCATATGTCATAATATAGCAAGACTTCATGTTGTTTGAAGGGTTAAGTTTACTTTTTTCCTTTGCTTAAGTTAGACTTTTTAACAGTAACACTGCAGTTTGTCCTGTCCCAGTGAGTTCCCGGTATCTCCCAGTGCCCCCGCCCTCAGTGGCAGTCCTGACACTCAGGCAGTCAGTCAGTCCCCTTCCTTGAGTACCACTACTCCAGTAGCAATCAGTAAGATCCAGTATGTCGGCCGGTCAGTTTTTTTGTTTGTTTTACAATCTTTAGGCAGTTTTTGCCATTTTATTTTCCCTGGTCACTTGCATCTGTTGTAGAAATGTGCACAGCTACTTTGAGCTGACCCACAGGCCCAATGAGTCTAACACACAGTGCAATGTGTGATTATTTTTCCTTCCTTTACTTTTCCCTGCGGTGGGCAAGGACGACAGCAGCACACACACCTCAGGCTGCCATTTGCTTCTTCAGGTAGCTGAGTACTCTTAGTCCTCATTTTTTTGTTAAATTCACTAGCCACAGCCAGAGCGACCAATAGCTAGGCTAGAAAGGTTAGAATTAGGACTCTTGTGCAGAAGTGACTGTGTGGTCTGCAGTGCAACCCAGCACTACTCTGGGCCCTGGTCCTTACACACTGGGCCAAAAAAACAAAACAGACACAGGACTGGCATTTGGCAGTGGCACCACAACAGTCACCAAACACCACTGACGACACCTCAGTCCTTTTCCGGTAGTTGGCTGTTGGTTCTGTCTGTAGTGCTCAGTCACCGGTTATGTTTTGATTATTTGACTTTTTACTATTTAATTTTTTTTTCTTTATGTTTTCTGCTTAGCTGCAGTGCAAACTGCAGAGAAAATCAATTCACATTGTCACTTCACTGCTGTCCTCAAACTCAGTAGCCGCCTTTCGTTAGCTAGGCAGGGAAGTTAGTACAGTTGTGTCTGTATAAAACACTCCTCGCTCCCAAACTGCAGTGCACACAGTAGACCACTGGACATGGTGGATCCACACACAAGCAAATCCCACACCCTTTCCTTTTTCGCTCAACTTCAGTTTTGTGTTTTGGCAGTTATCCTCTTGTGTTGCACAGCACTCCTCCTCTTCCCTACAACAGAGCAACTGCCCCACACAAAACAGAGAAGATTTCCCCTTTTGTGTTTATTGTGATGACCTATGTTCTACTGTACAAACCCCTTTTCAGTTTTTTTCTACTTCTCACAGTCACTTCTCAATGAGTTTACTTATTATTTTCCCTTAAAAAAAAAAAAATGAAACCAGTTTAACAACTTTCTGGATGCTTGCTGGTTCTTGCGGGGGGGGGGTCTCTGATTTTTTTCACTCAGTGATTGTAGATATCATGTACTTTTTTTCTCAGACTTTCCCCTTTATTTGTGCTTTTCCTTTTTTTTTCTTTGCCAAGTTCGATTTTACAAGGTCCTCACAAGGTCTATAACAAGTTTGCTAAGTAAAAGAGAAGAGACCTTTAAGTTTAAGTGGTCTGTTGGCTCCAATCGATCGCACAGTCACAGTGATGAAAAATGCGTCTATACACTCCTGCAGCTGCAGTTAAATGGCGCATTTTCACTAACTGCCACCATTCTTCACCACCACCCCCCCTTTTGTGCCAGGACTGATAGGCAGCTAGAAAGAACACCCCATTCATCGACTCACCTGTCATGACCGTTGGCTGGGTGGGCGGGTCGGAAGGAGGTACACAGTGCCGCGGGTGTGCTCCTTCAGCTCCGGCTGCTCCCTCTCGCCTCTCTGCTCCTCCTCCTCTCCTCACACTTACTAAGCTGCTTGTGCTGTGTGCTGCAGAATGGACTTGCCATAATGTGAATGGCGCTCCACACAGAGGAATGAGGACATCTATTGGCAGAAACGGCACACAGCAGCTCAGAAAATAAAAAATAAAGGACAACCTATGATAGAGAAAGTGCTTGTCCGACAGCGTAAGATTGTAGCCCGGGACATCGGGCTATTGGATTTGTCGATCCCTGTTGGATGGAGTGAGTTTCAAGGTAATCCACTAGCTGGTTGGTAATGATTTGTTCCAGCACCTTGGATAGGGGAGGAAGACTTGATATAGGCCTATAGTTACTATGCAGGGACTGATCACCAGACTTATGAACTGGAGTAACCAGTGCAGTTTTCCACACTTGTGGGAACTGTGACAGAGTTAGTGAGAGGTTTATACCTTAGTTATGGGTAAGAGCACTTCCTCCAGTGTGAGTGCGATTAGTTTGAGGTCCAGAGAGTCTCCGCCATGCCTCGGCTTCCCCAACACTCTAGTTAGTAGTTTTCTGACCTGGGTTATTGAGACCTTCTTAAAGTAGAAGGGGGTGTGCTCAGGGCTCTTTACCTCATCAAGACTTGTAGCTTCAAGTCAGAGTTATCCTCTAAAGAAATCTTGAGCAAGTACACTGTTCAAGTTGGTGAAGGCATCGTTGAAAGTGTTTGCAATTTTGAACAGGTTCAGTGTGGGGGTGCCTTCAAGGTTTAGCATTGAAGGAGATACCTAGGGATCTTTGCCAGTGATATCTTTAATGTTTAACCAGAATTTTCTGCTGTCTCCCCAGGTGTTGGTCAGCATCTCCCTGTGGTGTTTAATTTTTGCCTGCCGTATAGCTCATGTACAGGCATTTCTTTTGGCTTTATAAGCTTGCGGATCCTGAGGTTTACCAGAGGCTTTGGCACAGTGCCATAGATTGTCTCATTGTTTCATACTGGTTATGAGGTCAGGGGTTATCCATGAGTTCACTGTGCCTCGAACTTTCATCTTTTTAAAAGGGGCATGTGTATCACAGGCTGTATTGAAAACCTTGATGAAGTGCTCAAGTGCTGTGTTAATGTCATCGGTGGTGTCCAACATAGCCCAGTCCTGATAACGTAGTTGCTGTTTTAAAAGGTACAGGAGACCACATTTTAGTACTCTGTTGTAGATAGTTTGTGGAGGTGGAGTATGGAATGTGTTAGACCAGCTACAGGTGACAGGTGAGTGATCACTAAGGGAGTCGGAGTGAACCGTTACATTAGAGCTACGATCTGGGCGATTTGAGATTATCCAATCCAGGGTGGTGCTTGTTCCAGTTTTGTAGTTAGTTCTGGTTGGTGAGCCAACTAGTTGAGTGAGATGTAATACTGCTAAGGCATCCTTTATAGAACCATTTGCTGGCAACAACCAGTTTATGTTGAAGTCACCCAGAATAATTGTCTCAGTGATGTGATTTTGGGACCGGAGGTAGTCCAGAACATTGTGGACACCTGAGGCTGGGTATTTGGGTGGTATGTAGACTGAGATCACTGTGAGAGTTTTGTAGTGGGCCCCCAGTAGCACTTTTATTGCCAGTGCCTGAGTGGTGCAACCAAGGTCAATCACTGGTAGGGCAAGACACTTTAGCGTATTTTTTAGATAGATTGCACAGCCACCCCAACATTTAGACAGCCTGTCCAGTCTGAAGATAGTATACCCTGGTATGGCAACTGCTGTGTCAGGTATTTTGGGGGACAACCATGTCTCTACTACCGATAATATGTCAGGATCGTGCTGTGTTACCCAGACTTTGAGGGTGTCAAGTTTGCACAGGAGACTACAAATGTTAATTTTTGCCAAGTTTACTGCACTGTGCTTAATAGTAGTCCTGTAAGTGGACTGACCAGGCGGACCAGGATTAGGATGGATGTTTCCTGATAGCAGAAGTAGCAAGAGGATGATCCTAAGAAGGAGTTCTCTTAGTAGCTTAGACGAGTGCTTAAGATTCCTTTGCGTGCAGTGGTACTTTTTCCTTTTGTTGTTTAATACAAGGATGGTAGGATCAGAGAGGACATAGGGTCGAGGGCACTTGCCATACGAGGGCCAGTCACTTTGTTGATGGAGGACCAACAAAGAGTGCCATGGACCCTTGTTAATGCTGAAAAAATTCCCAGATATACAGCCCTTGTTGTAGTGGAGGTTATCACCATGGTCATTATATAGAGGATAATGTATGGTCCTCTATCGTTAACCGGTCAGTTAACAGTCGAGAGGTTGCCAGGGTGACCATGTAAACCTCGAGAGCGAAGCTCGAGAGGTTTACGGCGCCATGGCAACCTCGAGACGGTTAAAATTGACCGGTTGCCGATAGAGGGACCATACATTATTTTTTATAGTGTATGGTCCCACTATCAAAAAAAAAAGGGCTACGTTTTAAAAGAAGTCACCGCGTGACCCTTCAGTCCTTCCCGTCGGTTTCCTTCAGTCGGTTTCGTGTCAGAAAAAAAAAGCGGCACATCACGCGAATACTCGCTGTTGTTAACCTATCGATGTGACGTAGGATCGATAGGTTAACAACATATCTACGTCACATCGATAGGTTAACAACCTTAGGAAATGATGATTTCCTAAGGTTAACAGCGTTCTAACATACATTATAGAAAGGTTTTTCATTTTCAGTGTTAGTGTTTCCAGGGTGATAGAACATTGTTAGGAGAATGAGAAGGTGGGGGGAAGGCACTCAGGGTGTGTGTATCCATTTTAGACCGGTTTCCACTTGTACTAGGAGCTAGGGAAGTGAGCTGGTAGTAGTGGGTTGTACAGTTTCCTCAAGTGGCTGACCTAAAAATCCCAGTGTTAGGATAGCTGAAAAGCCAGCAGCCAATAGGAAAGGGAGAGAAAAAAGAAGGGGTGGTGCTTATGTGTATTTAATAGCGGCCGATGTTGGGGTGGGTGAGGAGGGACAAAAACCCAATCAGAGAGTAGAACTGCAGCTTGGTGAGCCAACTCTAAAGCCGCGCTTTGCAGTTTTAAAGAGTAGAACAAGCAGCCAATGGCAGGCCAGGAAAAGTGGCAGAGTCCAATCGCCATTCAGTTCTTCCTCTGCAAACCAATCAGGCACTATCTGTAGAAGCCAGAGAAAAGCCCAGGAGACGTACCTTAAGTGGACCCAGGAGCGGCCTCTCAGCGGCGGGTTTTAAGGCATCAGCCACCAGCAGTGGAGCAGGTCCATGACCAGAGCAGAGCCCAAGTCAAGGGCTGCATCTTAAGTGGACCCAGGAGCGGCCTCTCAGCGGCGGGTTTTAGGATGTCAGCAACCAGCAGTGGAGTGAGTTAAACCAACATAGAGGATTGTGATCTGTTACCAGTACAAAGTCAGCTCCTAGTAAGTAAAACTTAAGGGACTCTATGACCTACTTTGCCACAAGGCATTCCTTTTTGGAGTGGAGTACCTTTTCTCTCTGTCATGCAATTTCCTACTTATATACAGAATAGGATGCTCTTTCCCATCTATATGCTGACTCAAGACAGCTCCTAAGCCTATCTCTGATGCATCAGTCTGTAACAAAAATTGTTTCCCAAAGTCTGGGCTTCTTAAAACAGGGATGAACATAATGCAGCCTTATCGTCACACTCTGGGGTCCATTTCACATTACTTGGGAACCGTTTCTTTGTGAGTTCAGTGAAGGGAGTAGCTAACTCGGCAAAGCTGGGAACAAATCTCTGATAATAACCAGCCAGCCCTAAAAATTACCTGACATGTTTCTTGGTTTTGGGGACAGGGATGTTAGCTACAGCTTCTATCTTGGAAACCTCTGGCTTGACTTCTCCATTTCCCCAAAACATAGCCCAAATATCCGGTTTCCTGCGTCCCCGATGCACACTTGGTAGGATTAATTGTCAGTCCAAAACAATGTGTCCAAGGGAAATGGCTGTTCAATAGTTCCTTAGCTGTGGGTTCCTGAAGTGCTGTGACAACTCTCTTTTAACTGTATTGAATTTGGGAATGACTGCTTTCCTTTTGTAAAATAAATAGTCCAAACACTTTTCTTGTCCCAAAGTCTTCTTGTTTTATTAAGTTAAACCGCCATGACGTTTTGCTTCCTATGTTGAAGCTTTTTCAAAGGGCATAAGGTCTGTAATATAATTAAAAAATTCATGTTTTAGTTTGCTTATAGTCACCAACTACTTTTTACCTATTTTTATATTCATACAATAAATAAATATTTACCATCAATCGTGTTGTTTTTTTTTTTACATTTTATTGTGCACTTAATTCATAAGCTGAAATGACATATTACATGGAACTTATAATTCACATATTTAAACCAACCCGCCACATCGTTTACATTCACAAATATTTTCAAACTGCCAAAAGGCTTGTATCCCCATCACCATAGTAGGACATATTTATTACCTCTATATTCTTATAAATATGTCTTCTGCTATTTATTTAGTACCTCTAGAAGCTTTGTTATCTCTGTAATAAAGATATACATTCAATTTCAATTAAATGCTCCATGCATAGTTCATGGCAATTATGTACACACCCTTATACTCACTTTCTTATTCTCTAATTGCGCTACTGTAATTAACAAATGCGCTTTGATTAGAAGCTTCATTGAGTTATTTGTGGTGTTACTTGCAAATTATTAACATATCATATTACGTTTATTGTGTTCATTTCCCTTTCAAATGCTTTAAAAAGATTTTTTGTTATAATTTGCATACCTTAATCCATTTATGTTGTGTCGCTCATATTACATGCTGTGTTTTTTTCATTTTTCTATAAAAGTAAAACATCTCATTGTAATATTTTTATTTATTTATTGGAACATCAGTTTAACAACCTTTGAGCCAGAGGCTCATTTACAAAGGTACCTCGTCACAGAGAGGACAAAACATTGCAAACAACAAACATCAAAGAAGACAGAAAAGCAGAGCACTGTTAAGAGACAAGGCAAATTGGTAAGCATATGTCAAAACACAGTATTCAATAAGATTACAGGTGAGCATTACAAGATTGACAGTAAATAGTTGATACATGCCGATTAGTTCAGCAGGCTGAAATATGTAAGGCTGGGTGGAAGAAATCAGAGTAGAGGAGTGTGGGGAAGAGAGTAGCAAATAAAGGTAGAGATGGTCAGGAGGTCAGAGAGCCGCTCAGGGAGCTTTGTCTGGACAAGAATTGGAAGAGGCTTAGAGGCAGCTACAGCTGCGTGCAGAGAGCAGGTGATTTCTAAGGCTGGTTTTGAAATGAGCTATCGAGGGGGCATCAGTGATACCGGTGGGAGAGTGTTATACCAAAAAGGGTCTCTGTAGGGGTATGCCCTTTGACCTTGTGAGGTTCTTGCCCTCGGTACTACCAGTGCAGTTTTGCAGGAGATACGGGTATGCACTGTAGAGTTTGCTCAGTGGATAGAGGCAGACAGACCAGGTGGGGATAGACCAAGGAGTGACTTTTTAGTTAGGAGACAGGTTTGGTATTTGAGGCATTCATCTAGGTTGAGTAGATTAGCCATGGTGTAAAGAAGGCAGGTATGGGTTAGTCTTGGAGCCCCAGTTATTAGCCTGCATACCTTGTTTAAGGTGAGGCAGATCTTGTGTAGGGCAGTCTGGTCTGCTGCCCCTTACACAGGTAAGCCATAGTCTACTAGGGATAATACAGAAGATGTGACTGCAAGTCGGAAGGCATCAGTGGGGAGACAGTTTTTATGATGATAGAGGATACCCAGCCGAGTGTTAGAGGCTGAGGCAAGGGCAGAGATGTGGGCATGAAATGAGAGGGCAGGGTCAAAAGTTATACCTAGGTATTTATACGAGTGAACTTGCTCAATTGGGAGTTTTGAGCTGGAGTGGACTAAGAGTGGATAGTTACTAGATTTATTTTGGGGGTGGGCAATGAGCATGGTTTTGGTTTTCTTAAGATTAATTACGAGTCTGTGCTTGGTGAACCAGGCTTCTGCGTCATTGTAGGATACTTGCAGAGAGTCCTGAAGTGAGTTAGGATTACGGTCCAAGGCAAAGAGTACAGCATCGTCTGCATAAAGTAGGATTTTAACGGTACAATCACTTGGCAGGGAGTTGAGAAAAAGTGAAAAGAGCAAGGGCCCAAGAATGGAGCCCTGCGGGACTCCAGAGCAGATAGAGCAGGCGCTGGAGAGTGTCCCATTAATTTAAACACATTGTGAGCGGGCAGACAAGTAGCTGGAGCACCAGGAGACGGGCCCAGTGGCAAAGCCTAAGTGGCTAAGGGCAACCAGCAGGAGGGGGTGGGAGACAGTATCAAAGGCTTTTGATAAGTCTATGAACACTGCACCTGCTAAGGAGCCACAGTCCAGCGAGGAGTGAAGAAAGTTAGAGAACTCCAGGAGGGCAGTATCGGTGCTGTGACCAGCTCTGAACCCAAAAATTGTATTTACAAGCCTTTAATGTTGTATAGCTCACATGGTGGATATTGTGGTGTGCTATTCTTGCCCTTATCTCCTTTAAACCTGTTATCACATTTGTTTATATGTATAAAAGAAAGGTTAACCAAGATAACAATAGCTTTCCTTGCTTCTATCAGGTCTCAGTGCATTTCTTATCTTAGCATAATGCATCATTCCCCCGTCTGTGTTATAACACTCTACTGCCAGGTACTTAAATATTATACGTACACGTATTTCTTTAATGCTTCGTTTGTTCCTATATAGGAAAATAAAGAAATAAAAAGAAATGCATTCACTGTTTGTTCCTATGTGGAACTTAGTTTACTTCTGTTATTAAAAGGCACATTTCTGCTCGACTTACTCACATGGCATCCACATTTCCATAAAATGGATTCTGTTGCTGGAAATGCCATTGCGTGCCTTCCTCCTACTTATAACCTCTCAGCCCCGATCACCATAGTCTCACGAGTCTGAGCTCCACGAGTGCTATTGTGCATGTGCATGTTAGTAGGTAGTTGTCATAGCAGCTGTCAACTTGCTTTGGTGTTTGGAAAGCTTGGGACAAGTGGGACCTTTTTGCAAATGTATTTGATGCTGGGATGGTGTTCATGTGTGTCTTATATTGTTCTTAATTGTACTAATTCTTTTTAATTCTGCTATGTGTCCTATTGTATCCTATGTTTGTGAGCTAACTTCTTGTTTTCGAGACACTGCTCATTTTGGCCATAGGGGTTGACTCTCTTCAGACATTACATGGGAATATTGTCATGACCTTTTTTTCATAAAAAGAATTTAAGCACCATTAAGATCTGAAAATGAGTTTACCTTATGTCACTACCTTACTAAGAGGTGATGAAATGCCCAAAATGGAGGGGGCCTAGGGGTGTTTTCTTTTTTACTACTTAAGGAAAAGTTAGTAATATTTACTATGTAACTACCCAGGGGGGGGGGAGTTGGGAAGAAAAAATTACTCACCTTAGTAATGTTGTTTCTTCTAATGGAGTCTTGCTGTATTCTGACAGTAGCAGTGAGTCCCAACCTTCGAACTGCCCCGGAGATGAAAGAGTTAACTTTCCATGCCAGGCACGGAACGCTGAGCTTGAGCTCGGTTGAGACTCTGTCTGTTGCTGTTTAAACTCAAACCGTCAGATCTTTACGAGCAAACTCACTAAGTCCCTGTGAGGAAGCTGTAAACCTACACTAGCCAACTGGCTACTAAACATAAAAACACATTTTTTGGTCCCAAAACAAAGACTCAAGTCAGGAGACCCAAAAAATGAAAAACACAACATCAATTCACCCAAGAAAAAGGGGGGGAAACAATAAGGTGGGCAGCTACTGAGTGCCAACACTGCCACTGCCCACCCACATCCAAAAACAGAGGGTTCTGTGAGGGGCAGGCAGGGGGAGGTCAGAATACAGCAAGACTCCATTAGAAGAAACAACATTACTAAGGTGAATAATTTTTCTTCTAAACAACATGAAGTCTTGTTGTATTCTGACAGTAGCAGACTACCAAGCAGTACCTCCATGGAGGAGGGACAGAACCTACTTAGGAAATAGGCTCTGAAGCACAGCTGTGCCAAACCGAGCATCACTCCTAGCCTGGATATCCAAAGAGTAATGCTTGGTAAAAGTGTGAACTGTTTTCCAGGTAGCTGCCTGACATATCTCTAAGATAGGAATGTCCCTGGCAGCAGCCAGAGAAGCAGCTGTACCTCTGGTAGAGTGCGCCCTCAGGCCTGAAGGTGAAACCTTACCCAGTTTTCCATAACAAAATTGGATATAAGAGACAATCCACCTGGCAATGGATCTTTTAGTGGCAGGTTTCCCTTTGCCAACCTCACCATAAGTGAGGAACAGTTGGAGGGAGTCAAACCTGTGACCCTTGGTACGTTCTATGTAGTAGCTAAGGGCTCTTTTCACATCTAAACTGTGGAGCCTCCTCTCGCCAGAGGAGGAATGGTCAGTGAAATACACAGGAAGAGATATAGATTGATTAAGGTGGAAATATGAAACCACCTTAGGCAAAATTTCCTGTTAGTCCTGAGGACCACCTTATCTCTATGAAAGGAGATAAAATCAGGCTCCACTGACAAAGCTTGTAACTTACTTATGCGTCTGGCAGAGGTCATGGCTACCAGAAACACAGTTTTCCAAGTCAAGTACTTAAGCTCTGCTGAAGACAAAGGCTCAAAAGGGGGTTGCATAAGCCGAGCAATGCAAACATTAAGGTCCCAAGCAGGGGCAGGGTCCCTGAAAGGAGGGTTGGTATGAAGCAATCCCTTGAAAAACTTGGAGAATACAGGGTGAGCTGAAAGAGAAGAGGGCTTACCTGCTGAGATAAAAGCAGAAACAGCTGACAGATGCACCTTCAGTGTAGCTGGTCTAAGCCCCAAGCTATTTAAATGGGCCATATAATCAAGGACTGTGGGCAGATCATCAGACTCTGGGGAAGTATGCTTTTAGAACACCATATGGAAATTTTTTTCCATTTGGAATTATAAGTAGCCCTGGTGGAAGGTTTCCTAGAAGCCTTCAGAATGTCCATTACGCCTTGGGAGAGGTGTAAATCAGCAAATTCTAACTCTTCAAGAGCCAGGCCTTGAGATTGAGAGATTTGAGACTGGGGTACCAAACCCTCCCCTGAGCACAGGTTAACAGATTGTGATTCCTGGGAAGACACAGGGAAGATGGACTGCTAAGGACAGAAGGAGTGGATACCAAGGCTGTCTGGCCCAGTCTGGAGCAATCAGGATCATCTTGCAGGGTTGAGATCTGATTTTGACTAGCACTTTGAACAGGAGAGGAAGCATACAGGAACTTCCCTTCCCAACTGAGAACTAAGGCATCCAGGGGGACTGAGCCCAACACTGGGGGCCTGCAGCAAAAAAGGGGAAGTTGGTGATTGTCTGGGGCTGCAAAAAGATCTATCTGTGGGGTGCCTCATCTGGAAAATACCACCTCCAAGACCAGGGGGTCCAGTGACCATTCGTGATGGCCCTGGGATATCCTGCTGAGAGCATCTGCCAGGACATTGTCCTTGCCTGGAAGGTGAACTGCTGTGAGGGAGGTGTTCAGGGAATAAGCCAGAGACCACAATGTCATTGCTTCTGTGCACAAGGCCGTAGACCGAGTGCCTCCTTGCTTGTTGATGTACCACATTGTGGTGGTATTGTCTGTTCTGACCTGGACAACTTTGTTCTGAACAGATCTGGAAAAAGCTTGAAGTGCTAGAAACACTGCTCTGAGTTCCAACAGATTGATGTGAAGCAGAGATTCCTGAGGGGACCACAACCCTTGGGTGGTCAGGTCTCCCATGTAAGCCCCCCACCCCAAGAGGGAGGCAGCTGTAGTAAGGATTAAAGAGTGGGACTGAGAGACAAAGGGAACTCCTTGTCTCAGATTGCTCTGATCCTGCCACCACTGTATGGCCTGGATCAGGGTTCGAGTCACTGGGATCAATTTGGTCAGAGGGTCCTTCCTTTGAGACCAAAAAGCTCTCAAATAGAACTGGATGTCCCTCATCTGAAATATTGCTCCCTGCACCACTGCTGTGGAAGCAGCCATGTGCCCCAGGAGCTGTAGAAAATGCCTCGCTGGTCGAGACACCTGCAGGCTGAAAGAGTAGGCCAGAGAGATAAGGGTCCTTGCTCTGTCCAGGGGAAGGAAAGCCCTGGCCTTTTCTGTGTCTAGCTCTGCGCCTATGAAGGTGAGGAGCTGGACAGGCTCTAGAACTGACTTTGAAAGATTCAGAAGGAAACCTAATGAGGTGAGCAGTTGCTGAGTTATTTGTAAGTGTAACTTGACTTGGTCTGGGGGACTGGCCTACTATAAACCAGTCGTCCAGGTAAGGGAAGATGGCAATCCTTTCCCTTCTTAGAGAAGCAACTACTACTGCCAAGCATTTTGTGAACACCCTTGGAGCAGAGGTCAGTCCGAAGGGCATTGCTCTGAACTGGTAATGGCCTGAGGGCAGCTCGGAACCTGAGGTACTTTCGATGGGAGCTTCAGATGAGAATATGGAAGTAGGCATCATTGAGGTCCAGGGATACTAGCCAGTCCCCTGGCCTTAGAGAGGGTAAAATTATTCCCAGAGTCACCATTTTGAATTTTGGCTTTAACAGGTGCTTGTTTAAGTATCTGAGATCCAGGATGGGCCACCATTCTCCTGTCTATTTTGGGGTAAGGAAGTACCTGGAGTACAACCCTTTGCCCTGATGAAGGGGGTGGAATCCTTTCCACAGCTCTGAGAGCTAGGAGGGAAGAGACCTCTGCCTCTAGGGCAAGTGCCTCTGAGGGGTTTGCAGGTGGGAAGGATCCGGTTCTCAGCTTTGGAAATCTCTTGAAGCTGAGAACCAGTCCCTGGCTTACTACTTCCAGGACCACTTGTCTGATGTTAAAGACTTCCAGTCCTGGACAAAGTAAGCCAGCCTGCCCCCTACAGGTGGTGGAGAATCGGCCCTGGCAAACCCATCAGGGTGCCTGTTTGGCAGGGGTTTTTGGCTGAGGGGTGGAAGCAGGTCTGCTGGTACTCCTTCTGCCTCTCCCTCTAAAGAACCCCCTCTGAGCATATGCAGAAGAGGAGGCCTGGGCTTGGTAGAAAGGCCTGTGAAAAGGCCTGCCCCCTGCCCCTGGGATGCTGCCTTTGAGGAGTGGCCTGCCTTTCCTTGGCCTGGGCACTCCTGTAGGTGGTTCTATACTCGTCCATTTTCTTCATGTAAATCTCTGTTTGCTCCCCAAACAAAGGATTACCAACAACAGGAAAATCCATGGCCTTAGTCTGGGTATCCTGTGACAGGCTAGTACATCTGAGCCAAGCCATTCTGCGAAGTGCCACAGACGTAGCCATGACTCTTGATGACACATCATTTGAGTCCACTGCAGCATGGAACTGCACCGTGGATGCCTCAATACCATCAGCAGCCACCTGCTCCAGTTCCTTGGCAAGCTGGCCAGGGACCTGTTTTGCTAAAGCCATGACAGTGTCCCATCTGGATTTCTGATATCTAGCAAAAAAAGCTATATAATTGGTCTGCCTGAGTCCCAAGGATGCTGCCATGTACTGTTTCTTTGCCATGGCATCAATCCTCCTGGAGTCCTTGTCTGGGGGGTGTGAAGCCAAGGGAATATTTGCCTTGTCACAGGCTGCAGCCTGCACTACCCAACATGGCTGCATTGTTGTGTAAGGAACTCCATATCAGAGCCTAACAATGCATACCTCTTGTCCATTCTCTTATCCACAGGAGGTATAGTGTTAGGAGTCTTTAAAATTTTAAATGTCTGTTTCCCAAAAGATTTATGTAAGGGAATAGACAGCCTCCTGGACTCTGGGATATCCATCATTTCCACAAAGTCAGGCTCCTCTTGATCATCCACAGCTTCTTCCATAGGAAGTTGGAGGGTTTCAGCCACTTTTTTATAAAACATGAAATGAGAAGGGGACTCAGAAAGCCTAGGAGGAGACACTCCTGAAGGTCTGTCTGGGGAGATGTCCGGGTCAATGGGCACATCCAGACTTTCAAATCCACATTCACTTTCCTCATACTTCTCTTCCTCCTCCTCCGGTTCATAATACTCCTCTAAATCATAATCCTGAACCGGTGGAACCAACCGAACCGAGCGCCTCCCTGATGGTGCCGGTTCGGTCGGAACCGGGGAAAGCGACTGGACAATTTTTATCACTTTGGCTATTTTTTCAGCGGTTGGAGAGGAAAGTTTTGGCTCCACACCAGCTGATTTTTCTTTCCTAGTTCTCTTTGCTGGAACCGACTCCTCAGAGTCAGATCTCCTTTTGCCTGAAGAAGTCTCGCCCTGGTCAGAGGGCACTCCTTCTGGTTCGATTTGAACCAAACCGTGCTGGCCATCCGGTTCAGCGGACTTTTTGGCCTCCCTTTCCCTGAGCCTACCAACTCTCTTTTCTAGGGTAGCTACAGGAAAATTTTTACAAATCTGGCAGTCTGCATTGAGGTGGTCAAACCCCAGACAATAAACACAGGTGGTGTGGGGGTCAGCCTTAAACAGACTTCCACACACACTACAGTGTTGAGCCCAGTGGGCCTGGTTTTTCTTTGGGTTTCTCAGACATTGTGCCAGTCCTAACCAAACTCACCTTTAATGGCAACTACTAGCAAGACCCTTATCGGGTTCCTGGACCGTGCTCACGGGTCGTGGAAAAACTGTAATAAAATCTGTTTTTTTTAGAACCGATAAGAACCAGTAACCACACTCTAAAAGTACAATTTAGGATTTTTAAATAACTTGATCGGTTCAAACCGAACCGATAAACTGTTTACAAGTTCCACACAGAATAGAATTAATATAAAACCTATCTAGTACTCACGAATACTACAGACAGAGACTGAACCAACAGGTTGTGGTTTAAATTCGGTCGAAAACCGAGAAAAACGGTACTTTAATCGACAAATTGAACCAAGCAGAAGGAGAAATGTCCGGAGTAACTGTTCAATGAGGCGGAGTAAAGAATCTGATGGTTTGAGTTTGAACAGCAACAGACAGAGTCTCAACCGAGCTCGAGCTCAGCGTTCCATGCCTGGCATGGAAAGTTAACTCTTTCATCTCCGGGGCAGTTCGAAGGTTGGGACTCACTGCTACTGTCAGAATACAGCAAGACTTCATGTTGTTTGAATGGTGAAGTTAAACATTATGTAAATTTCCTACTGCACTTTGTATTGCGCTCTACTAAATGTGCTTATCCTGTTCTGAACTGTCAGATCATGTGTGTTTGTGTCTGATTCAAAAAAACAAAAAAAAATAAGGCAGAACCATTATTGCCTGTGACGTTCTGCTGACTGTTTCCAGCTTATTAAAAAGTTTTGTTTTATTATGTATTTGCTTCCTATTGAGTGATCCAGGCTTAATATTTTGTCCTTATTATATTACACATCCCTTTACACACATGCCTGACAATTAGTTTTTGTGTTCATACCAATTCTTTTATCCAGGACTTTCAAATTGAAAATTCATCTAATTTCAGCATTGTCCATAAGTTGTTGGTAGTTGCCTCCCCTTTGGGGTGGCTCAACTATTTCTAGTCCCCAGAATCTCATGGTTGCCCCAGTATGTCCTGCTTCTGCAAAACGTATTACCACCTGTGACCTTTCATCTATACATCTTATGTCCCCTTTGTGTTCCTGTATCCGGAATTCAAGGCACGAATTGTTTGTCCTATGTACAGTTTGTCATACCTTAACACAGTATTTGGTATATGATAGAATTCCAAGGGGCCCAATAATATCTATTGAGCTGAACTTAGGGATTAATTCAGTAAAATTAACTCAAAACTGGGATGGTATCAGGAACAGAGCTTCCTGTGACTTCATGTATGCCCTCATAGAGGCAGTGATAGATGAGAGGCAGGAACAAGAAAAGAAAATCAAACTAGTGGAAGAGGCAATAAAATTTATATTAGAAGAGGACGAGTTTAAAACAAATTTAGAAAGCATAAAACCTAAACTCAAAGAATATGAAGAAAAAATAAGACAACAAATTATTAAGAAGTTCCATTGGGACACGATAGACTATAGGAACAATAAAGTATGCACCTACAAAAAGAAAAAAGTACCCACCTTAGCAATTGTGTTTCTTCTAATGGAGTCTTGCCGTATTCTGACTTACTGCAGTTAGCCCCAGCACTTGAACTGCTCCGGAGAGGATAGAGTTAAATTCTAAGCAGGGCATAGAACGTTGAGCTCAATTCAAACCTCTGTCTGGTGCACTTCAAAGTGTAACCATCAGATTCTTATGTATGAGCTAATACTAACTAACTAAAACTCACTATGTGGAAATCGTAACATTTTTACTAGCCAAACGGCAACCAAATATTTTGGATCTTCAAAGACTCAAGTCGAGAAATCCAAAATGAAAAACCAGGTAATGAATACTATGACTATCAAAATAACAAAAACATAACTCACTCCCCCTCTCTAAAATGAAGGAGTGCCAAAATGCACCCCTGGGGTGCAACACTGCACCTGCCAGCCCACTTCCCAAAAACAGGTTCTGAGAGGGTAGGCAGGGAAGGAGGGAGGTCAGAATACATACAGCAAGACTCCATTAGAAGAAATGTCTGACTGGGAGGACAGTAGTCTCTATGCCAAGGACAGACTACACTTGAGTGAGGAGGGAAAGAAAGTGTTGAAACAGAGGATGGAGGAGTACATAGAGGAAGTGGGAATTTAAACTAGGAGTGGGGGGTGGCAGTTGGGGAAGAGATATGCAGAGACCACAGGTTGGGAAACCATATGAGCTTACACCCCATAACAGTGACAAAGGACAAATGGCAAGTACTGTTGGTGATGCTAGGAAAGGAGGGCAGGATGGGAGGGGGGGGAGGGTGGAAGGTGGTTACCCTTAATGCTAGGAGCCTTGGGAGGAAAACTGCAGAGTTACAGGTTCTCAGAAGAAGCCAGAAGGGGAAGGAAGGAAACATATTCAATTCAGTGCTTTAGAGTAACTGGTAATTGCTATTTTTCTTTTAAACTTAGATTGTGGGCTTTTAGTGACACTATACTTTCTTTGTTGTCTTTACTTATAATTGTTTTTGGGCTGTTGAAAATTTAAAAACATAGTGGTGGTGTAATTCTGTGCTGTCTTTAATTGCTGCAAATTTTATCTTGGCTTGTCTGACTGCCCTGTAGTTGGGTGAAGGGTGTTAATTGTCTGGCCTCTGACCTCAGCTACGTGATAACTGGAGGTGGGGCTTAGTCAGAGTTAAAGTAGCAAGCAGAGTTTTAATTTCTCAGAAGAAGCCAGAAGGGGAAGGAAGGAAACATATTCAATTCAGTGCTTTAGAGTAACTGGTAATTGCTATTTTTCTTTTAAACTTAGATTGTGGGCTTTTAGTGACACTACACTTTCTTTGTTGTCTTTACTTATAATTGTTTTTGGGCTGTTGAAAATTTCAATCAATCAGTCAATCAAAATCTTTATTTATTCAGGCGAGCATCATTGAGCATAGCTCATTTACAAGATGGACCTGATTGGTCATAACAATATAAAGGTACTATTTTTACACAAATACAAGATATAGATTGAATACAAAAACAAGGACATTATAAATGAACAAAAAGCAAGAACATTCACATATATACAAGGCAATGAGCCAAAGAAACTGGGTTATAATAAAAAGGAGCAAAATAAGACAGTAATGAAAGATTAAAGCGAGGGAGGTGGGATTCTGGGAATAAGGTCAGGTATGAGTTAAGTGGGTGAAGGCTACAAAAACAAATTAAGGGTGGAAGTGTGAGGAAAAAAGGGGTGTGGGAGAAAAAAAGTGGGTTGTGGTAGGACTAGGCCTTGTGAAAACAGTTGCATGGCTCTGGAAAGAGACTAGTGTATAGCTTTTTGAAGGATGTTAATGGAATGAGTGTATTCAACTTCAGGATCTTTTGAAGAGAGTTCCAAATAAGTGCTAGAGAGTAGCTGATTGCTGCCCCCCATGCCGGGTACAGGTAATAGGTATCTTCAGCATGATTGAGTTTAGTTGTTCCTTAGGTCATATGGTCTGGATATGACCTTGGTAAAACAATCTGAAATGTAGGATGGTAATTTGTTTGTTAGAGCTTTGTAGATCCATAGAGCAGCATTTTGTTTCTTCTATGATGTAGGGATGTCCAGCCGACTGCAGTATAGAGAGCAATGGTGGGTGCTGAAAGGAAGGTCTGTAATGAATCTAAGAGCTCTATGATACAAGGTATCCAACTTGTTTAAGTGGGAAAGGGAGCAGTGACTATACAGGAAATCAGCATAATCAATGAGGGTAGGAATGATGCCAGGATTAATCTTTGTTTAGAATCTCTGGTTAGGTAATGTTTTATTCTGTAGAATAGGCCAAGTCTCTGCCTGAGCTTCTTCAGGAGTTCTTCAATGTGGCTAGTGTAGTCAAGTTTATTGTCAATCCAAACCCAAGATATTTAAATTTATCCACATAGTCAGACTTTCACCAAGGACGGTAGATAATTGGGAAAGGTGTTTGGTGTGAAGTGGAGGAGAAGCTCTTGGAGAAAGAGAACATGGCTTTCGTTTTCTTGGCATTCAGTAGGAGTTTCTTTTCTAGTAGTTTGTGCTGCAGCAGAGAACTCAGATTGTAAAAGTTCACAGGCTTTTGATGGTGTAGGACTACTGACATATAGGACAGTATCATCTGCAAAAGGTGAATATTAGATTTGGTGAGGTTGGAATCAATATTATTGATATAAATGGCAAAGAGGATAGGGCCCAGGATGGAACCTTGTGGTACACCTCTTAGGAGTGGTTTTGAGGTAGACAGGTCACCTTCATTTTTTACATGCTGTAGTCTACCAGAGAGGTAGCATCTGAACCATTGAAGAGAGACTGAGTCGAGGCCTATGGAGTGTAGAGAGGAGATTAGTAGTTCATGGTCCACAGTATCAAAGGCTTTACAGGCTTTAAAATTTAAAACATAGTGGTGGTGTAATTCTGTGCTGTCTTTAATTGCTGCAAATTTTCGCCCCCTCCCCTTCCCCCAACTCTTAATTATATGCCCTGTTAAATCTGATTGACAGGAGCTAAACACAGGGTATAGTAAGGGGTGTGAAGTAGGAGGGGCATAAGAGGGAAGAACCCCACCCTCAGCACAACAAGTGTTTTGACTCATTTATTTATTGGTTTCTTTTTCTTTAAAAAAAAAAAAAATATCTGAGGATCAGTGGCTGGATTTTTAGTACAGTACATTAATAAAAAGGGAACTAGGAGAGCTTCAGTAGCAGACAAGTAGTGGAATTGCAGTATAATGTGGGGAGTGGTGCAATGCAGTGGCTGTGGGGCTGCCATATTCAGGCAGACCTTCTGGACACTGAGGTGCTGCCCTATCTGCACACATCTCTGGACTGCGGGATGAGGTAGCCAGACTCAGAGCAGAAGTAAACTGGGTCAGAGTACCATCACCCTATCCAGAGACCACCCAGTCCAATGCAACTGCTCAAAGGATGCCAAGAACGAGGAGCACTTGGATGACAGTGGGCTCAGGGAGGTTAGAGCAGTTAGGCAGAGGCACATCCCAGATCCTATTCCACTCAAGAACTCATATGCCACACTGGCAAATGAGGACAACCAAATAAGGTACCCAGAGAAGTGGAAGGAAAGGATGTGGAGGTTAGCCAAGGAGGTGACCTCAGCGGGGAAAGCAGTGGACCCCAGAGGAGGAGGAAGTGAATCCTGGTGGGGGACTCCATCATAAGAGGGATCCAGCTAGGAACACAGGAGGGGGAGGACAGGGAGGTGAGGTGCCTACCAGGTGCCACGGCATGGAGGGATGGAAGGAAGATCCTGGGGATCACTGGGAAGGCAAGACAGGAGGGTTAGCTGGATGTCATTATCCACCTAGGTACTAATGACCTGGCAAATGGGGAGCCAAAGGAAGTTCAGGAAGAGTTTAGGAAACTGGGAGGGTCTCAAGCAAGTAGCTACTTCTGTCACTTTCTCAGAAGTACTACCTGTGAGAGGCAAGGAGAGCATAGGAGTGCATGCACCAGGAACTTTAACTCATGGTTGAAGAACTGGTGCTGTGAGGAAGGGTTTGGATTCATTGGTGACTGGGGACCCACCTGGAGGGATGGAGGTTTGTTCAAGCCTGACGGCCTGCATCCATCCTGGAGGAATCCAAGCACTCAATGATAAGTTTAAATGCTACATTGACAAGCATTTAAACTAGCAAAGGGGGTGACAGGCCTGCAAGGAGGGTACCTACTCACTACCACAGCTGGCAGTGGAACCAGTGAACCAGAGAGGTGGCTATCTCTGCAAAGCAGTGCAAAAGATGGAGATTAGTGCCCAAGAGGTGGATAAGCAGAAAGGGCAAAATTCAGCAGAAGGGCAGACAGCAAGGAGAACCAGGGATAAATGACAACCAAGAAAGGGGCTGAGTAGAACAGTGAAACAGTCTAGGAGGTCAAATCATGGAAAGCCATGTGTGCAAATGCCAGGAGCCTTAGCAACAAGATGGAAGATCTGGAGGCTGTCATGGTACAGTCAGACCTGGACATTGTGGCCATCACTGAAACCTGGTGTAATGATAACCACGACTGGGAGTTGACCATACCTGACTACAACATATTCAGAAGAGACAGAGCAGGCAGGAAGTGAGGAGGAGTGGCACTGTATGTGAAAAATGACATAAGGGCCACAGAGATCCAGGAGGAACAAAATGGGGGAGAGATACTGTAGGTTAAGCTGGAAAGGAAAATGGGGACAGCCATCCGCACAGGTATGGTCTATAGACCACCAGTCCAGGAGGAAGAAACAGATAGGGAGCTGATGCTAGCCATCCAAGGATGGCAGACAAGGTGAGGTAGTACTGGTTGGAGACTTCAATATTCCAGGCGTGGACTGGAGCATCCCAGCAGCTGCATCAACTAGGAGCAGATTTATCCTGGACTCCTTCAGGTGCCTTCCTCAACAACTGGTCTTGGAACCAACTCGGCAGAAGGCAATACTGGACCTTGTGCTCACAAACAGGGACAGTGTGATGGGGGTAACAGTGGGGAGCACCTGGGAAACAGTGACCACCAGTCATTGTGGTTTGAAATCACAGAAAGAGCAGAACCAAACCACACAAAAACACGTATCCTGGATTTCAGGGGGGCAGACTTTGGGAAAATGGGAGATACTCGAAAGAGGCATTAAGGGGAATGTGACAGGAATCAGGGGTTGAGGAACAGTGGGCAGTATTTAAAATGGGGATTACAAGAACAACAGAATTATGCATTAAGCAGGTTAGCAAGAGGAAAAGGAAGAGGAGACCATTATGGTTTTCCAAAGAGGTAGCAAAGAAAGTGAAAGCCAAAAAGATTGCATTCAGGCAATACAAAAAGACACAGGCAGAAGGGGATAGGGAGAAGTACCAGGAGAAGCAAAGGGAGGCAGGGAGGTCATAAGGGAAGCCAAAGCTCAGACAGAAGAACACATTGCAAAATCAGTGGGTAGAGGGGACAAAACCTTTTACAGGTACATAAGTGAAAAAAGAAAGACAAAGGGAGGGATAGTGAGACTGAAGGGGGAGGATGGGGCTGCGTGGAGGATGACAACAGAAAGCTGACATTTTGAACAGGTATTTCTGCTCAGTCTTTACTGAGGAAGAGGAGGGTAATGGGTCTGAAGGGAGTACAAGGGTGAGAATGGTGCAGAAATGGACACAAGTCCCTTACACGAGAAAGGGTCCTGAAGGAACTGGAAGTAATAAGGTTGATAAAGCAATGGGGCCAGATGGGGTGCACGGAGGTCCTTAAAGAACTAGAGAGGTGGTAGCTGAACCTCTGGCTGTCCTGTTTAGCCGATCACTGGAAACAGGAGGTACCCAAAGACTGGAGGACAGCAGATGTAGTCCCCTTATACAAAAGTGGGAACAAAGAGGAAGCAGGGAACTACAGACCAGTCAGCCTCACCTCGGTAGTGGGAAGATCATGGAAGCACTACTGAAGGAGATTGGCGGAACATCTGGTTGTCAATGGACTACAGGACCCAAGGCAGCATGGTTTCACCAGGGGAGGTCATGTCAGACCAACCTCGTTGAATTTTTTGACTGGGTGACTAGGGAGGTGGATCAGGGGAGGGCAGTGGACATGGCCTATCTGGACTTCAGCAAGGCCTTTGACACTGTGCCACATAGAAGACTATTACACAAACTGAGGAATATGGGTGTGGGCAGGACAGTAGTGTGGTGGGTAGGTAACTGGCTGGGTGGCAGGACACAGAAGGTGGTGGTAAATGGCTATCACTCCACAGAGGGAAGAGTGACCAGTGGGGTACCACAGGGATCAGTGCTGGGACCGGTCCTATTCAACATCTTCATCAGTGACATTGCGCAGGACCTAGAAGGCAGAATTTCACTGTTCGCTGATGACACAAAGCTCTGTAACAGAGTAGACACACCAGAGGGTGTAGACAGAATGAGAAGCGACCTGCAGAAACTTGAAGAATGGTCAGGGGTTTGGCAGTTGCAATTCAATGCAAGAAGTGCAAGATAATGCATATGGGGCACAAAACCCTGGCACAATATATCAGTTGGGGGTGAGGATATAGCATGCACCAAGCAGGAAAGGGATCTTGGGGTTGTCATCTCTGATGACCTCAAGGTAGAGAAACAGTGTGACAAGGCAGCAGGTAAAGCAAATAGGATGCTGGGATGTATAGGCAGGGGCATCACCAGCAGGAAAAGGAGGTCATAATTCCTGCATACAAGACACTAGTGAGGCCCCACCTGGAGTACAGTGTACAGTTCTGGAGACCATACCTACGGCAGGACATAGACAGGGTAGAGAAGGTTCAGAGGAGGGCAACAAAGATGGTGCATGGATTGCATCTCAAGTCCTATGAAGACAGGTTGAAGGAACTGAACATGTACTCCCTGGAGGAAGGAGGGAGAGGAATATGATAGAGACATACAAGTATCTTACAGGGAGGAACAGGGTGCAGGAAAACACTTTTTTAAGCGAAAAAGATGTTCCAGGACTAGAGGCATGGGATGAAGTTGGAGGAGGGACGATTCAGAGGAAACATGAGAAGAATTTCTTCACAGAGCGGGTGGTGGACAAGTGGAACATCCTGCCAGAGGAAGTGGTGGGGGCTGAAACAATCACGGGATTTAAGACTGCATGGGATACACATAAAGGAATTCTGGAGGTCAGGGGTAAGGGGCAACAGACTTCTAGGAAAACAAACTGAACTTACAAGCTCAAATGGGCAGACTGGGTGGGCCATAGGCCCTTATCTGCCGACACTGTCTATGTATCTATGTATCTATGTATCTATGTGTCATGGCAGAGGGAGAGGTAGACACTGCAGTCATCACGGAAACATGGGCCACCCAATACAATGACTGGGACCTGTCTGTACCAGGGTACAGATTATTTCGTAGGGACAGAGTGATTGGGAAAGGGGGGGGTGGCACTATATGTGAAGGAAGGACTGAAGTGTGTAAGGGAGGAAGGGGAGGAGGGTAGTACGGAGTCACTTTGGATGCAAATCCAGGATTCCAAGAATAGGATTCTTAGAATGGGAGTGGTGTACAGGCCACCATCTCAGATGGAGGAGTTTGACAGGGAACTAGCGGGATAGATCAGGAGGACCTGTGAGAAGGGTAGTGTGGTGATTGTGGGGGACTTCAACATGCCAGGAGTGGACTGGAGCACCCCAACAACCAGGAACAGAAGGGAGCAGGTACTGCTGGATGCCTTCCAGGACAGCTTCCTGCTGCAAATGGTCAGTGAACCAACCAGGTTAGGAAATACCCTTGACCTTGTGCTGGCAAATGGGGACTTTGTGAGAGAACTTACAGTGGAGGAACCGCTGTCAGGGAGTGACCAACGCTCAGTATGGCTCACATTGGATATGGACAAGGAAGGAGTGGAATCTGGCACAATAGTGCTGGACTTCAGGAAGGCCAACTTTGGGAGGATGGGGGAAGTGGTAAAAGGGTACCTGGCCAGAATTCAATCTGGTATGGACACTAACCAGAGGTGGGAGCTCATAAAGCTGGGGATAGTGGAGGCAACCAAAACCTGCTGCAAAGCCCAGAGCAAGAAGGCTAGGACTAAGAAACCAATCTGGTTGAGCAAGGAGGTCATGAAAAAGGTAAGGAGGAAAACAGCTGCCTTTAGGAAGTACAAGAAAACAGGGAGGGGGAGGACAGGGAGGAGTACTTGACAGAATTGAAGGAGGTGACAAGGGCAGTAAGGGGCCAAAGCATCTACGGAACTCAGGCTGGCAGAAGGCACTAAGAAGGGGGAGAAGAACTTCTTAAGCACATCAGGGAGAAAAGGAGCTGTAAGGACCACATAGTAAGGATTAGGAAGGAGGGGGTTGGGTGGAAGCAGAGGTGCGATAAAGGCGGAAGCACTAAATGAGTACTTCTGCTCAGTATTTACTAAAGAAAGAGGTGGGTGACACCCAAGGTGGGAGAAATGGCAGAAGCAGGAGGAAGTGGTGACAGATGGGAAATCATGAAGAGCAGAGTTGAGAGGGTTTGAAGGCACTGAGGGTGGACAAGGCGCCAGGCCCAGATGGCATCCACCCCAGGGTACTGAAGGAGCTGGCAGAGGTCCTTGCAGGACCTTTGGCAGACCTATTTAATGCCTCACTACATTCAGGGTGTGTACCTCAGGACTGGAGGATGGCTCATGTGGTGCCCCTCCACAAGAGTGGTCCCAAGGATGAACCGGGAAACTACAGACCAGTGAGCCTCACATCCATCGTGGGTAAGCTAATGGAGACTATTCTGAAGGAGAGGCTGGTGGCCCTCCTAGAGGCCAAAGGACTACATGACAGCAGACAGCATGGCTTCATACATGGCAGATCCTGCCAAACCAACCTGGTCGAGTTCTATGACTGGGTAACTAGGCAACTGGACAAGGGCCATGCAGTGGATGTCCTGTATCTGGACTTCAGTAAGGCATTTGACTCAGTGCCACATGGAAGGCTGGGAAGGAAGTTAGTAGGCACAGAGGCGGGTGCAAAGCTGGTGAGATGGGTAGGAAACTGGCTGCAGGGAAGGCAACAGAGAGTGGTGGTGGGTGGGGAGCTCTCACACCCAAGAGCAGTGACAAGCGGTGTTCCACAGGGCTCAGTGTTGGGACCAGTGTTGTTTGGGATATTCATTGCAGACATATCATGGGACATCAAGAGCAAGATCAGTCTGTTTGATGATGATACCAAGGTAGGCGTGGTGGTGGATGACCTAGGGGATGGCAGGGGTTGCAGGATGATCTGGCAAAGCTTGAAACCTGGTCAGACACCTGGCAACTGGCTTTAATGCCAAAAAGTGCAAGGTGCTGCATTTTGGGATGAAGAACCCAAGGAGGAGTTACCAGCTGGGAGTGCAGCTAGCCCAGACAGAGGAGGAGAAGGATCTGGGTGTGCTCATTACAGGGTCAATGAACAACTTCGGCACAATGTAGGAAAGCAGCTGCAAGGCCAACAAAATGATGGGTTGTATTGCAAGGGGTATATCCTCGAGGAGGAGGAGGTGATTCTGCTACTGTATAGGTCATTAGTTAGACCACACCTGGAGTACTGTGTGTAGTACTGGCGTCCGTATCTGAAGAGGGACATTAAGTTACTGGAGGGGGTGCAGTGCAGAGCGACAAAGATGATCAAGGGGCTGGGGGACTTATCAAATGAGAGGAGGTTGAAGGAGTTGAACATGTACTCACTGGAGAAGAGGAGAGACAGGGGTGACATGATTGAAACCTTTAAATACAGGAAAGGAATAAACAAGACGGGTAGAGGGGCTGTTCAAAGTAAGGGAGGGGAGGGCCACCAGGGGCCATGATATGAGACTGGAGGCGAGGAGGGTTCAGAGAGAGAGATGAAGAGCCACTTTTACAGAGGAGGTGGTGGCTGGGTGGAATGTGTTACCTGCTGAGTAGTATGCAGTAGAACAGTGGACTGCTTCAAATGAGGATGGGACAGGACAAGGGGGGAAGGTTAATTAAGGGGAAGGGGGGAAGGGAGGGGCAGCTGCAGAATAAGGGGTGCTAGCTGCACATTTTAGCAGACTTGATAGACCTCTAGGCCTTTATCTGCTGGCAAATTTCGTATGTTCGTAAGAAACACAATTACTAAGGTGAGTAATATTTTCTTCAAACAACATGAAGTCTTGCTGTATTCTGACTTATTGCAGACTACCAAACAGTACCTCTCTGGAGGAGGGAATCGAACCTACTTTGGGAATAGGCTCTGCAGTACTGCTGTACCAATCTGAGCATCACTCCTAGCCTGGATATCCAGAGAGTAATGCTTGGTGAATGTATGGACTGTTTTCCAGGTGGCTGCTTTACAAATCTCTAGCATGGGAATATCCTCTGTCAGCAGCCAGGGAAGCAGCTGTACCTCTAGTCGAATGAGTCCTCAGGTCTGAGGGTGGTATTCTGCCTATCTTCTTGTAGCAGAATTGTATACAAGAGACAATCCACCTAGAAATAGTTCTGTTAGTAGCAGGTTTGCCCTTTCCTACCTCCCCATAAGTGAGGAACAACTGGAGGGAGTCAAAACTGTATGCCTTAGTATGCTCAATGTAGTAGCCAACAGCCCTCTTAACATCTAAACTGTGTAATCTTCTCTCTCCTGAAGAAGAATGATCAGTGAAGAATACAGGGAGAGACATGGATTGGTTCAAATGAAAATCTGAAATCACTTTAGGTAAGAACCTCCTTTTCGTTCTAAGGACCACCTTATCTGTGTGGAATGAATGAAATCAGGCTCCACTGACAGGGCTTGTACTTCACTGATATGTCTGGTAGAGGTAATAGCTATCAGGAACACAGTTTTCGAAGTCAAGTACTTAAGCTCTGCTGAAGACAAAGGCTCAAAGGGGGGTTACATAAGCTGAGCAATGCAAACATTAAGGTCCCAAGCAGGAGTAGGATCACTAAAGGGGGGATTGGTATGAAGCAATCCCTTGAAAAATGTACAGAAAACAGGATGAGATGTCAGTGAGTAAGGCTTTCCCACTGGCAGAAAAGCAGACACAGCTGACAAGTGTACCTTGAGGGTAGTTGGTCTGAGGCCAAGGCCATTAAGATGAACCATGTAATCCAGAACTGTAGACAATTCAGCAGTGTATGGGGATACATGCTTCTTGGCACACCAAATGCTGAATCTTTTCCATTTGGAATTATAGGTTTTTCTGGTGGCAGGTTTTCGAGAGGCTTTGAGAATGTCCAGAACCCCTTGAGACAGATGCAAATCTGAATACTCTAACTCTTCAAGAGCCATGCCTTGAGATTGAGAGACCGAAGGTTAGGATATCAAATCCTCCCCTGAGAGGAGGTTATCAGATTGTGATTCTTGGGAAGAGGCAGGGGAAGATGGACTGCTCGGGATAGCAACAGGGGATACCAAGGTTGCCTTGTCCAATCTGGAGCAATCAGGATCACTTTGCAGGATTGTGACCTTATCTTGACCAGGACCTTGAACAGTAGAGGAAAAGGAGGGAAGGCATATAGAAATGTCCCTTCCCAATCCAGAATCAGAGTATCCAGAGGGACTGAGCCCAAGACTGAGGGTCTGCAACAAAAGAGAGGAAGTTGGTGATTGTCTGGGGCTGCAAAGAGATCTATCTCTAGAGTGCCCCACCTTGAAAAATTACTTTTAACACTAGGGGATCCAGGGACCATTCGTGATGGCCCTTGGAAATCCTGCTCAGTACATCTGCTAGCACATTATCCTTTCCTGGGAGGTGGACTGCTACCAGAGAGGTCTGTAGAGAATAAGCCAGGGGCCATAATTTCATGGCTTCCGTGCACAAGGCTATAGACTGAGTGCCTCTCGGCTTGTTGATGGGTACATGACAACTCGCTCCCGTCAATTCGCTTCCTCCAGATTTGCTCCCGACAACTCGCTCCCGCAAAACTCACACCCATTCTAACTAGCTCCTTCACCAATTCTCTCCCACTCCCGCTCTGACAGTCCGTGCATTACATGCAACCTAAGCAGACATAATCTATGTAATTGCTTAATTGTTTGAGCTTCGATCAGTAATCTGGCAACTACTACTGCACTGTAATTACAAAATTGCAATGTTCCCAATCAACTGTAATGTGACAGCTTGCATCAATTAATTAAATCCTTTTATTCCTGCACCCTGCTATTACCAGGTTTGCTTGGTTCTTATCTGCTGCAATTATGGCTTGCTGCTTTCTTACTTCAGAGAGATAGAAGAAGAAGCTGGTCAACGAGTGAAATTTTATTTACACTCATCACAAGCCCGGATTCCAAGGGAAAGCAATCTGGCAGTGTGAAAAAGCAGTCTAGAAACCAAAAGGTTGTAACGACACAGTGCACACAACCAGTTACGATGAGCCAACCATAATTTATAGATTCAGTGCACACACTCATGCCCCAGATCCTGCTGCGGTTGAAAAGGAAGCCACAATACATTTGGCTAAGCAGCGTGCTTTAGAAACTCAGGACAGCACTGGACAAGTACTCATTCATGCAAAACAAAATGTTTCCTTGGCTGCTCAAGGCACATTGGTAGACAGAAATCTGAAATGCACTATACAGAGGGTACGTGTTCATGGCGCACCGTCAAACCCAAAAGACCTTATGGAGCTTGTAGTGCCAGAAAACTATAAAAATTACAAGCAGGACTTCGGCGATGTACCTATTAATTTCCTGCTCTATGATAGTGGCCCCTCTCCAGACAGAATATTGATATTTGGTACTCACAATTTGTGATTTCTAGAGAGAGCAAGAAATTGGTACACAGATGGAACCTTTAGTATTTCCCCACCACTGTTTCATCAAATGTACGTTATCCTGGGAGAAAGGTTCGATAATATGCAGCCAGCAATCTATGCTCTGTTGCCTGGCAAGAGAAGGGAAACATATGAGCGTATGCTGCGGGCATTAAAAGACCTAAATCCTAACTTAAATCCAGAGTTTGTAATGACAGGCTTTGAGAGAGCATCAATCACTGGCTTTCAAAATGTGTTTCCCAATGCCAAACAAATCGTCTGTTTTTTCCATTTTACACAATGTATCTACAGGAAAATTCAGTGTGATGGATTGGCTAGCAAGTATGCACAAGATGCTGATTTCACTCTGAAATGTAAATACTTGCCAGCTTTATCATTTTACCCCCTGGACCAAGTGATACCAAGATTTGAAGAACTAACCGATGAAGCACTAAATATTTTTCCCCCAGAGCTTGAGTTTTTAATCGACTATTTTAAAGACACTTGGGTGGGAAAAAGAAATCGAAGGGGCACTGGCCATAGGCAACCAATGGACAATATAGAGCTGTGGAACCACTCTGCCAGTGTCAGAGACAGACGTGCCAAAACTAACAATGCCGTGGAAGCCTTTCATAGAGGTATGCAGACCATACTGTCTATGGCACACCCAACATTGTGGAAATTCATTGATGGTATCCGTGGAATTCAAAAAAAAAGGGACTGAGACTGAACAGCTACTGACTGGTAACCCTCCAGTCGGCTCCAGATGAGTGTATAAGAACAGCGTAGATCTGCTGGCTTACATTCTGCAAAAATTCGAGGATTGCACAACAGAGGAGTTTCTACGTGGTGTGGCACACTGCTTAGAATACTAGCTTGCTGAATAACTCAATAACTTTTAACTTTGGTTTTAACTTTTCTTTTAAAATTGATTAAATAAAGATTCTGAATTTTACGGACTGCGTCATGGAATTATCAACACGTGGAAAGGGCAAGGTAAGAAAATGCCAATAATAATATAATTTTCATTCATTTTGTTTTGTTCATAGTTGCTGGTGCTACTAATACCCTGCTGGTGCTGATTTAATTTGTTTGCTAACGGTATGAAATGATTTGTTATTTTTCATTCGTTTCGTTTAGTTTTCAGCTGCGGTACTGAACACACAACAGAGAGCGTATTAGACAGGAGCATATACTTTACTGCAGGTGCTGATTTATTTTATTAGTTTATTTTCATTCATTTCGTTTACTTTACAGCTGCTGATACTGAACTCACAACGGGGAGCGTATTAGACAGGAGCGTATACTTTACTGCTGGTGCTGATTTATTTTATTAGTTTATTTTCATTCGTTTCAAATACTCTTCAGCTACTGGTACTGAACACACAATGGGGAGTGTATTAGACAGGAGCGTATACAAGTTCGTTTCATATATTTTTCAGCTGCTGGTACTGATTTCATTTGTTTTGTTGCACACTGAACGCACAACAGGGAGCGTATTAGACAGGAGCATATACTTTACTGCTGATTTATTTTGTTAGTTTATTTTCATTCATTTCTGGTACTGAACTGAACACACAACAGGGAGTGTATTAGGCAGGAGCGGGTTGCTAACTGAGCAAATTGACTTGGGTATGAACTGTCGGGAGCGAAATATCAGGGAGCGATTTGTCAGGAGCGTATTGTCGTGCTCCCCTTGTTGATATACCACATGGTGGTGGTGGTGTTGTCTGTCCTGACCTGAACCACCTTTTTCTGTACTGATTGAGAGAAGGCCTGCAGAGCCAGATAAACTGTCCTGAGCTCCAGACGGTTTATGTGGAGAAGAGACTACTGAGTAGACCACACTCCCTGGGCTGTGAGAGTCCCCAGGTGGGCTCCCCACCCCAGGAGAGAAGCATCTGTGGTAAGAACCACAGAATGAGACTGAGTGATGAATGGGACTCCTTGCCTGAGATTGTCCTGATCCTGCCACCATTGAAGGGCCTGGATCAGGGTCTGAGTTACTGGAACAGGTTTGGTTAGAGGATCTTTTTTCTGAGACCAAAAAGCCCTCAGATGAAACTGAATGTCCCTCATCTGAAATCTGGCCCCCTGAACCACTGCAGTGGAAGCTGCCATGAGGCCCAGAAGCTGAAGGAAGTGCTTTGCTGGTCAAGAAACCAGAAGATGGAAGGAGGAAGCCAGCTGTATGATGGCCCTTACACTTTCCAGGGGAAGAAAAGCTCTTGCTTTGACAGTATCCAGCTCTACCCCTATGAAGGTCAAAAGCTGTACTGGCTTGAGAACTGACTTGGGAAGACTGAGAAGAAATCCTAGAGAAGTGAGCAATTGATGGGCCACTTGCAGATCTGACTTGACTTGGTCTGGGGACTGACCCACAATGAGCCAGTCATCCAGGTATGGGAATATGGAGACATTTTTCCTCCTTAGAAAGGCCACTACTACTGCTAGGCATTTTGTAAACACCCTTGGAGCTGATGTTAGGTCAAAGGGCATTGCTTTGAACTGGTAATGGCCTGAAGGCAATTCGAACCTGAGGTACTTTCTGTGGGAGCACCTGATGGGAAGGTGAAAGTAGGCATCTTTTAGGTCAAGGGAGGCTAACCAGTCCCCTGGCCTTAGAGAGGGAAGGATTATTCCCAGAGTCACCATTTTGAAATTTGGTTTTAAAATATGTTTGTTCAGGTATCTAAAGTCTAGGATGGGCCACCACTCCCCTGTTTTCTTCAGGGTAAGGAAGTACCTGGAGTACAGACATTTGCCCCTGTGTATTGTCAGAACTCTCTCTATGACCCTTAAGGCCAGTAGAGATGAAACCTCTGCCTCTAGGGCAACGGTTTTGGAGATGTTTGCAGGTGGAAAAGATCTGTCTCTCAGCTTTGGGAATTTTTTGAAGCTGAGAACCAGTCCCTGGCTTACTACCTCCAGGACCCACTTGTCTGAGGTAACAGACTTCCAGTCCTGGAAGTAGTAAGCCAGCCTGCCTCCTACAAGAATTGGGGAGTTGACCCAGGCTGACACATCAGGGTGTCTCCTTGGAAGGAGCCTTAGGCTGAGGAGTGGATGCAGCCCTGCTCATCCCCCTTCTGCCTCTCCCTCTGAAGAACCCCCTCTAAGAAAAAGGAGAGGAGGCCTGTGCTTGGTAGAAAGGCCTATGAAAAGGCCTGCCCCTGTTCCCAGCCTGCTGCCTTTGAGGAGTTGCCTGCCTTTCCTTGGCTTGTGCACTCCTGTAGGTGGTCCTATATTCATCCACCTTTTTCATGTAATTCTCTGTCTGATCCCCAAACAAAGAATTACACACCACAGGGAAATCCATGGCCTTAGCCTGGGTGTCCTGTGAAAGGCTAGTACATCTGAGCCAAGCCATTCTCCGAAGAGCCATAGATGTAGCCATGACTCGTGATGACACATCATTGGAGTCCACAGCAGCATGAAATTGGATCTTTGATGCCTCAATCCCATCAGCAGCCACCTCCTCCAACTCCCTGGCCAGCTGGGGGGTGGTCTGCTTAACCAGTGCCAGTACAGTGTCCCACCTGGACTTCTGGTATCTGGCTGTATAGGCCATGTAATTAGCCTGCCTGAGTCCCAAGGAGGATGCCATGTACTGCTTCTTTGCCATGGCATCCAACTTCCTGGAGTCTTTATCTGGGGGATGTGAAGCCAAGGGCATGTTAGCCTCATCACAGGCTGCAGCCTGCACAGCCCCAACTTGGCTGCATTGCTGCTACAAGTACTCCATACCTGAGCCTGACAACATGTACCTCTTGTCCATCCTTCTGCCAACAGGAGGTAAAGAATTTGGTGTTTTTAACTATTTTTGTGCCTGTTTCCCAAAGGGCTTATGAAGGGGAATAGACAACCTTTTGGACTCTGGGATGTCCATCATTTCTACGCAGTCAGGCTCCTCTTGTTCCTCAACAGCTTCTTCCAAAGGGAGCTGGAGGGTTTCTGCCACTTTTCTGTAAAACATAAAGTGGGAAGGGGACTCAGAAAGCCTGGGAGGGGAAACACCAGAAGGTCTGTCTGAGGAGATGTCCGGTTCAATGGGCTCATCCAAACCTTCCATTCCATCATCATCATCATCACCTTCATAGTCATCATCCCCCTCCAAATCCGGTTCATAAAAATCTTTAGGGGCATAATCCTGAACCGGAGGAACCGACCGAATCGAATGCCTGCTAGAAGGCACCGGATCAGTCGGAACCGGATGAAGCGATTCCACAATCCTAATTGCTCGAGCAATCTCCTCAGCGGTCGGAACATGTGATTCTGGATCCGAACCGGCCGACTTCTCTTTTCTCTTTCTTTTTGACGGAACCGATCCCTCAGAATCGGCTCTCCTGTTGCCCGAAGAAGTATTGCCCTGGTCAGAGGGCACTCCTTCTGGTTCGGCCGAAACCGAACCGGGCTGAACATCTGGGTCAGCGGACTTCTCAGCCTCCTTATCCCTAAGCCTGCCCAATCTCTTGTCTAGGGTGGATTTAGGGAAATTCTTACATATTTGGCAGTCTGGATCGAGGTGGTCAAACCCCAGACAATAAACACAGGTGGTGTGGGGATCAGCCTTAGCAAAGACTTCCCTACACACGCTGCAGTGTTGAAACCCAGTGGGCCCAGTTTTTCTTTCGGTTTTCTCAGACGTAGCCATCCTATCCAACAAACTTACCCTTTACTCGGCAAAAGCCTGGTAAGACCCCTTTATCGGTTTCTAACCGTGTTACGGGTATTTGAAAAAAAACTCAAGAAGCGTTTTTTTTTTTAAACCAATAAGGACCAGTAACCACACACTAAACTTGAAAGAGAACATTTCAAACAATAACACACAGGGTAACCGGTTCAGCCGAACCAGTTAAAAAAATTCCATATTACAATTTCCACAAGTATCCTACGGCTAGTCCACTACCTAAGTACTTACTGTACCACAGACAGAGATCTGAACTGAAAGAGAAACGAAAGGATCGGTAAAACCGACAACTTTGACTGATGAACCGAGTGCAGAGGAGAAATCTCTGGAGCGACTGTTCAGTTAGGCGGAGTAAAGAATCTAACAGTTACACTTTGAAGTACACCAGACAGAGGTTTGAACCGAGCTCAAGCTCAATGTTCTATGCATTGCATAGAATTTAACTCTATCCTCTCCGGAGCAGTTCAAGTGCTGTGGCTAACTGCAATAAGTCAGAATACAGCAAGACTTCGTGTTGTTGGAAAAAACAATAAGCAAACAAGATTTAACCAACAAGGCAATTACATGGATACAAGCACAAATAGTGAGGGCAGCAATGCAAGGGATGCACAGTCAACAGAAAACATGGAACCACAGGGAGCAGATAATTCAAAACCAAGACAAGACACACAGCAACCATCCACATCCGCTCAACAAATGAATAGATACGCTTTAAGGGAACGGGTGGTGGAAGGGTAGGGATGAGAATAGGGGTTTGGAGGAGGGACAATGGGAGGACAGTACATGGGAGGCGGGGGGAGGAAGAGGCAGAGGTGGAAGAATAAACAGAGGACAGAACAGGGGGTACAACAACAGATACCAGACTTAATTCCTATATTCAGTTTGAGCAAAAGACAGTTGTCACTAGCTGAAACTCAAGTACTTAGTCTGAGCTTATCATTTTCACCACCTACACCTACAAATTTGAATTAGAAGTGGATTTACAAACATTTTTTAGGTCATTAAGACTTAAAAATATGTTTAGTAATACAGAAAAGGGGGATGAATATCAACAAAAAAAATCAAACAAACAATGAAAGCAAAATCCAGTTACAAGCCACCAGCAGGCAGATCCCATGGGCTAGAAACATACTGTACAGTGGTTGAACAAGAGGTTACAAAATTGTTTGAAACACCACAGGGTACAAAACCACACTATTCAAACCTCACAAGGGAACAAAGAGCAACCTTAAGCGATCTAACTGAAGATCAAATAATAATAGTTAAACCAGCTGATAAGGGAAGGGGAATTGTAATAATGAACAGGAAACAGTATAACAATTTGTGTTCAGCACTATTAGCAAATAATATCAAGTGTAAGGCATTTGACAGAGATCCAGCATTACAAATCAAACAAGAAATAGGCAACACCATAGAGGAATTTGTAACCAATGGTCGGATAGAGAAATGGGAAGCTGATTTATTAATTAAAACACACCCCAGGATACCAACATTTTACTGCATACCTAAAATACACAAGGATCAGATAAATCCACCAGGAAGGCCCATTGTATCAGCAGTAGGGTCTGTCCTTGAACCATTATCTCAATTTATTAATTACCATTTACGACCTCTTATAACAGGAACAAGAACATATGTTAGGGACACGATGGACATTATTCAAAAACTGCAGTTGTTACAGTGGGATGGACTGGAAGACACAGACTATTCAGTAACTACGGATGTGATGGATCTATATTCATCGATTCCACATGTACAGGGTCTGGATACTTTAGCAGAAATATTAAACACCAAACCCCAGGGAAGCAAACCAAAAACACCAGTGCTACTAAAGCTAGCAGAATTAATGCTAACCAAAAACTATTTTGAATTTGACCAGAAATGTTATATACAAACCAGAGGGACAGCTATGGGGAGCACTATGGTTCCCGCATATGCCAATAATTTTATGTATGCATTTGAACAAAAACACATTTTGGACTCCAATCACAGCCCATGCCACTCCTATATCAAGGCATGGTACCGCTTTATTGATGATATTTTGTTTATTTGGTCAGGCACTGAAGAACAATTTTGATTGAGTTTAAAAACTACATAAATACAAGGAATCACAATCTGGGATTTGTAATGCAGTACAGTCAAACTACAATAACATATTTGGATATTGAAATTAGAAAAACACAAAGGCATATTCAAACAGCATTATTTAGAAAAGCATAGACAGGAAATGAAAATTACGTACCTTCTGTAATTCTTGATCTTCTCTTGTATCTTCACCATTCATTACTGCTGGGTGTAAGCTGAGGGCGCACATCCGCTACGGGAGTTTTTTTTTTTTTTTGGGAGGTTGGCATCGCCGGTGCCACTGAGAGGACTTCCACCACGTGAGGTGCGAGGGACCCGGCCATTAGGGCGTCAGACTCCTCCTCCATTCCAGTTCTTTAAGCCGGAGAGGTGAAATAAGGATGAGAAAAGGAGAGTGAGGCAAGAGAGCCGAGGGATAGGCAAAGGAAAGGATATAAACTGAAAAAAGGAATAAGCCAATAGAGTACAGGAAAGGGATAAACCCTACCCTAAGGGACCACAGGGCCTCACTCCTGGGGTGGTTCCGAGGGAGGAACAGATAAAGGAGAGGAAGAAGGAAGAAGAAGAAGAAGGAGAGAGGGGGATGTTGGGAGGAGGGAAAAATTCTGTCAAATTGTGAGTTAACTGGCTTAAAGGTTTAAGCTCAGAACCAAAGGGCAAGGGAGCAAGGATACCATCAAACAGAAACTGGCCTAAGAAGATTCGACCAAATCTTTTGCACAGCTTGATACACAAAAGGCAGACTTTCTACACCTCCTGCCATCCCCAACCCCTTACTCAAGCTGAGAGCTCACAGATTGCCAAGGCAGATAATCTGTTCCATAGGGAGAGCGCCCAACTAGGGTAGGGGAAAGGACCCCACTAGCACATTGTTGTGTGCTAAAACCAGTGTAGGGGGGTAACTGAAGCCCTACAGAGGGCATCCCTTTAGGAAGCTGGACAAGACAGAGTAGGAAACTCATTCTGACTCCCAGGGAGGCAGAGGCAAAAATCAGATCACCAGTTCAAGGGCAATTTGAAATGCTAGAACAGAGTTTAACTAGCACAGAATGGCATAAACAGGACAAAATACAGAGGTGCCAGCGGAATCCTAGACTAAAGGAACAGGACCGTTTAAGGAGTAGCTCTGTTAACTGGTGATTGAGCAACATGGCCTTTGAAGGGGCCAACAGGTCACCTTCAAAGGCAATCAGAAAGAGTTCCCTCAGGAGAAGGACAAATCCTACTCATTCCCCTCCCTTTCCAGACTTATGCTACCTGTTTTGAGAGAAGAACGGAAGACCCAAGTTTTTTAGGGATTTAGGCTCTAAGGCCATGAGGAGGAATGAGCAGGGTGGAGGGGACACACAAGAAGGAGGCCCATGAGGGGAAGGTGGGCGGGATTCAGTAATGAATGGTAAAGATACAAGAGAAGATCAAGAATTATGGTAGGTACGTAATTTTCATATCTTCCCTTGTCAATCTTCACCATTCATTACTACTGGGTGAGTACCAAGACCCCCCCCCCCCGGAGGGGGGACCTGAGTAACCCTGAGGGAACAAGTCCCTCAGCCTCCTGCTGGTGAGAAACAGGAAGAAGAGACCCTGGCCATACTAGACTGGAAGCCTAAGGCCAAGGAGAGCTAGAAGGTGTCCCCTGAAGATGAGGAGATGGAGAAAGCCCCTGCAGAAGCCTCCTAGCCCTGGAAGAAAAGAGGTGGGTCCCTCGGAAGGCAGAACGAATCACCCTATGCCCGGCCAGGGGTGACAACCTTGTGAGAAGAAGCCATGCCATCCGCCTAATGCAGATCGCTGTCCCTGCAAGCCTGGAAGTCACCTCATTAGCATCATAGGATGCCCTTGCTTGGTGCCATGCCAGTTCCAGACCTATAGGGGAGAGGGCAATGGCCTGTCTAGATTGCTCCGTATCAGGCATTGATGCTAGAAGTTGAGAGAGCATCGACCGCAAGTGCCTGTTGTAGGCAGCATGGTGTGCTTGATGTGATGCAATGCACAGCATCGCACGAGAAGAAGAGAACACTCTTCGCCCCCACTGGTCAAATTGTAGAGAATCTGAGTCCGGTGGTCAGTCGGGCGCCAGGCAGCAGCACCCGGAAGGAGTCTCTAGGAACACCAATCCTGAGGGTGGGTTGGGGAGAGAACATAGGGACTCAGATGGAGCACAATGCCTCCTCCTGCAGTCTGCCGGGGCTGGGATAGGGTCAGCTGGAGACTGTCAGGTGCAGATAGATGCCTCCTGGGAAGGAACAGGCCAGGATGGCACCACCAAATGCTGGGCACTGAATTCACCAAGGAATTCACTTGTCTCCCACTCAGTATTGTCACATCTGACATAGGAGATACCGAGATCCCCAACCACCCTTGAAAGGAAGTGCTGATAATTAGTGAAAGCAGTGTTGGAAGAAAGGTGAGCAGAGGGTTCCTCTCCCTCCGAGGAGGGGGCCGAGGAGGATGGGGAACGCGAATGTTCAGATGACTCCTGCAGCGGAGGGGAAAGGTGAAGTACCCACTCATGCATGTATCTAACATATGACAGGAAGGCTGCCGCAGTGCTTCTGAACATCTCCCAGGATAACGGCCCCATAGGACCGACATGGCCTGGAAGAGAGGAGTGTGGCTGCAGAGGAATGGGAGAGGGGCACCTACGAGGAGGCAACTGTCCTCTGCCAGGGCTCTGAAATCCAGAGAACAGAGCCCAAGCTGGTGGGGTCCCTGAAATCAAACCAGGTCACAAGATGGAACCCTGGGGATGTGAAGAAGAGCCCAACTGGAGAATCTTCCCTGTGATGCACCTGAGGCTGCATGGGTTCAGAAGAGCAACCCACAGTGGTGCCACCGGAAAGGTCTCCTGAGCCCAAGAGGGAGAGGTGGGGTTCAGTGCTATGATTCCATTCCACACCCCAAGGGGTGGCAGGGGGTGCCAATGCCCCTCACCTTGACCTCTCAACCCCTCAGACTCCAAGGATGCCCTCCTACTCGACTCCAGTAATGGGGTCTGTCGATCCCGAGACCTCCCGAGGGGGACCCCCGAAGTCAGGACCTCCAATCCAGCTCAAGAAGGTGCAGCAACGCCAGGGCTGGCAGCTGCCACAGCCCCCTCAGAGGGGACAGCCCCATCCCCAATTCCCAAACCATCCTCCCACATAGACTCCAGGCCACCCTCAGCCTGGGAGTCCTTAGAGAAAGATTGCTGTGGGGACTCAGGAATGGGGGCACTGGGCCACCTGATATCGTGCTTCACAGGGAACTCTGACTCTGAAGAATCGGGATACGAGACCGGGTCCACATCTGAGTCGTCTGCTTCCGGAGAAGAGTCGACCAGAAGGACCTCGATGCTGGCAACCCCAAGAGTCTGCTGGGAAGCAGTGCTGTGAACAGCGCCAGTGTCGCTTGAGACACTGGTCACTCCAAGCACCTCACCCATGGCTCTGAGACCTGGTCCTGACCCGCCAACAGCCCCAGTCGAATCCCTGGCACTGCACACGGCCCCAGACTCCAACACAGCACTGCCAGCAGTGTCAACCAGATGAATGGTGCCTCGAGTGGCGCCAAGAACCAAACCAGCACTGCAAGTGATGCCGCCCTGATCACTGGCACCGCGAACGGCATCGGGATCTGAGACGGCGCCGGCAGGTGGTGTTGAGGGTCTACCAGTGCTGGACCCAGCAACCATGGGCTATGACACTGGGGGAGTCTGCACTTCTGAAGAGGTGACTGCCGAGGTGGTGTCTCCGATGTGACCCCGTGAGAGGCCACAATGTTCCTCCGACACCGCAAAAGAGGCCTCCTCCTCGGCAAGACTTGAAGATGAAGAGGCCTCCTCCTCACCGGACCGTATAAGCCTGGGAGGGGACCCAGAGGAAGGGCCTATGGTCCTGGCCTGGGAAACTTGAGGCCGACACCATCCTCCAAAAGTCAGTGGGGCCTCGCCAACTTTAAACACGTGGACTTTGAGAACACGGTGGTCCATCGAGAAGCAGGCATCGCATCTATTCATGTCATGGTTAGGTCCCAGGCACTGAAGGCAGACATCATGCCGGTCCGTCACAGAAAACTGCCGGCCACAGGAGCATCGACGCAAGGGGGCACAGCCCGCTTTGGACTTTTGCTTGGCTCCCAAACCGGACATGATGCGAAACAATTAATGAAACACAGAAAAGCTCCCAGTGCTGTCGAATAATAAAATGAAATGGTCTTACCAGTTTTCAACGGCGTTGGGAAGTCGAACGAGATGAAGGAGCGGAGAAAGCATCAAAAAGATGACAAAAAGGCCTAGTGGTGCAGAAACCAGCTGTTCAACTTGTGTAGCAGGTGTAGCCTCGATGGCGGGAGAAACAGAACTGGGATGGAGGAGGAGTCCGCGGTGCCTAACGGCCATCCCTCGCACACCACGTAGTGCGTCGCTCTCAAGGGTGGTGCCGTCGGCACCGACTCCTCTCAAAAAAAAAAAAAAACTCCCATAGCATGTGCGTGCCTCCGGCTTACACCCAGCAGTAATGAATGGTGAAGATTGACAAGGGAAGATCACCTTGTTACATGGTGCTAGCTACCACACTCCACAGCTGAAAGAGAGCATTCCTTACTCTCAACTCATTAGGGTAAGAAGGAATTGTAGTTCACAGGAAGCATACACTGAACACAAAGAACGAATGCTACAGTGATTTTCTAATAGGGGTTATAAAATGAGTACACTAAGAAAAAATGGAATATGAAGTAAAATCTCTGAATAGAATGGATTTTCTCAAACCTAAGGAAAGAGAATCTCAGCAGGAGAAACTGGCATTTACTACTAAATAGAATCACAAATTTACAGAAATCAAAAAAATCATAGAAAAGCATTGGCATTTGGTAAATTCAGATAATCAAAATATAAAGGCTTTAATGAACACACCAATAGTGGCAGCAAAGAAAGTACGGACAGTAAAAGACAAATAAGTAAAATCACAATTTCAAGAACCAAAAAAGAGAGACAGGCAGTTGCTACTGGGGCCACTGCAGCCAGGCATGGCCCTATGTGGCAGATGCTCGGTCTGTGGACAAACTAGTAAAAAGAGTGAGTTCCAGCACCCATATACAGGTGAGAAGCATCAAATAAAACAACACATAACATGTGTAAGAACAGGGGTTATATATGTAATACAATGCCCGTGTGACAAACTACGTAGGACAAACAACTTGTGCCTTGAAGGTCCGAATACAGGAACACAAAGGGGACGTAAGATGCATAGATGAAAGGTCACAGGTGGCACTACATTTTGCAGAAGCAGGACATACTGGGGCAACCATGAGATTCTGGGGAGCAGAAATAGTTGAGCCACCCCAAAGGGGAGGCAACTACCAACAACTTATGGACAGAGCTGAAATGAGATGGATTTTTGGTTTGAAAGTTCTGGATAGAAGAATTAGTATGAACGCAGAAACTAACTGGCAGGCACGTGTGTAAAGGGATGTGTAATATAATGAGAACAAAACATCAAGCCTGGATCACTCAATAGGAAGCAAATACATAATAAAACAAAACTTTTTAACAAGTTGGAAACAGTCAGCAGAACGCCACAGGCTATAATGGTTCTGCCATGTTTTTTTTAAATCAACCATAAACACACATGATATGACAGTTCAGAACAGGATAAGCACATTTAGTAGAGCGCAGTACAAAGTGCAGCAGGAATTTTACATAATGTTTAACTTCTCCTTCCCCCCCCAGGAGTTCCATAGTTAATGTTAATAACTTTTCCTTAGAAGTAGTAAAAAAAAAAAAACCTAGGCCCCCCTCCCCCATTCATGGGCATTTCAGCACCTCTTATTAAGGTAGTGACATAAGGTAAAGTCATTTTCAAATCTTAATAATGATTGAATTATTTTTATAAAAAAAGGTCATGACAATATTCCCAAGTAATGTCTGAAGAGATTCACCCCATGGCCAAAATGAGCAGTTTCTCCAAAGCAAGAAGTAAGCTCACAAACATAGGACACATAACAGGATTAAAAAGTATTCGTACAATTTAGAACAATATAAGACACACATGAACACCACCCCAGCATCAAATACATCTGCAAACACCAAAGCAAGTTGACAGCTGCTATGACAACTACCTACTAACATGCACATGCACAATAGCACTCGTGGAGCTCAGACTCGTGAGACTATGGTGAGCGGGGCTGAGAGGTTATAAGTAGGAGGAAGGCACGCAATGGCATTTCCAGCAACAGAATCCATTTTATGGAAATGTGGACGCCATGCGAGTAAGTCAAGCAGAAATGTGCCTTTTAATAACAGAAGTAAACTAAGTTCCACATAGGAACAAACAGTGAATGCATTTCTTTTTATTTCTTTCTTTTCTTATATAGGAACAAACGAAGCATTAAAGAAATACGGGTACATGTACAAATTTAAGTACCAGACAGTAGAGTGTTATAACACAGACAGTGGGAATAAACGATGCATTATGCTAACATAAGAAATGTACCGAGACCCAATAGGAGCAAGGAAAACTATCATTATCTTGGTTAACCTTTCTTTTATACATATAAACGAATGTGATAAAAAGTTTAAAGGAGATAAGGGCAAGAATAACACACCAAAATATCCACCGTGTGAGCTATACAACATTAAAGGCTTGTAAATACAATTTATTACAACGAGATGTTTAACTTTTATAGAAAAATGAAAAAAGCACAGCATGTAAAATGAGCGACGCAACATACATGGATTAAGGTATGCAAATTATAACAAAAAAATATTTTTAAAGCATTTGAAAGGGAAATGAACAAAATAAATGTAATATTATATGCTAATAATTTGCAGGTAACACCACAAATAACTCAATGAAGCTTCTAATCAAAGCACATTTGTTAATTACAGTAGTGCAATTAGAGAATAAGAAAGTGAGTATAAGGGTGTGTACATAATAGCCACGAACTATGCATGGAGCATTTAATTGAAATTGAATGTATATCTTTATTACAGAGATAACAAAGCTTCTAGAGGTACTAAATAAATAGCAGAAGACATATTTATAAGAATATAGAGATAATAAATATGTCCTACTATGGTAGGATACAAGCCTTTTGGCAGTTTGAAAATATTTGTGAATGTAAACGATGTGGCGGGATGGTTTAAATATGTGAATTATAAGTTCCATGTAATATGTCATTTCAGCTTATGAATTAAGTGCACAATAAAATGTAAAAAAGAAAGACAACACGATTGATGGTAAATATTTATTTATTGTATGATTATAAAAATAGTTAAAAAGCAGTTGGTAACTATAAGCAAACTAAAACATTGAGGGTGGGATATTCAAAGGTTGCGCCATGCATACGCAAGAGTTCTTGCTATGCTCAAGTCCCTACATTGCCTGCCTCCGAGATATTCAGCAGGAAGCAGTTGCAACTGAAAACAGGCTGAGCAACAGCACAATGCAAATAAATGCATCTCAACAGGAGGGAGGAACCATGCATAAACTGCACAGCCCGATATTCAGCGGGCTGTGCAGAGTTAACCATAACCCCAACCTGAGCCTGCAGGACCTTAGGCCAAAAAAAGCTTAAGTAGAGGGCCACCCACAGGTGAGCTGCTGTATTGCAGAGGCGCAACACAGCAGCTGCCACCTGTGGCTGGCCCCAACCTGTCCCTGTGCCCCCAGCCCCATCACGGGCATAGTGTACTCCCACAAGCCCGATCGGGGCATCAATGTGGCTCCCCCCCTCCCATTTCCACATCCCTGGTGGTCCAGTGGACCCGTAATGCCGATCGCGGGCAGAATGTAAAAGAACCCCGCCCAAACATCTCCCTAATGCCCGCATCGCGGGCAGATATAAGACCCCCCAGCACATCTCCCTAATGCCCGATTGCGGGCAGATATAAAGAACCCCCCACATCTCCCTGGTGATCCAGTGGACGTAATACCCGATCGCGGGCAGAAAGTAAATAACCCCCAGCCCAAACATCTCCCTGGTGGCTAGTGTCCCCCCACCCACCCACCCTCGACGCCCCACCACCCGCTCCCCGGCAGCCGACGGGCAGCATCCCACCGCCGGCCGCCCGCTCGCCGACGACTGCAGCGGTGTACTTACGTGCATTAGAGCAAGAACCACGGGCGCAGTCGTAGTCAGAGCATGATAGTCCAGATTTGTGATTCATTCCACAAATCTGGACTGTCGTCAGTAGGGACATGTACGCCCATTGGTCCTTGCTCTGCACCAATACGGCGTGAGCCCTACCGGCAGTCAGTCGGCGGGCGGGCGGGCGGGTGGATGCTGCCCCCGCCGCCGCCGGGGAGCGGGTGGTGGGGCCAGGTGGGTGGGGGGACACTAGCCACCAAGGAGATGTTTGGGCGGGTGGGTTCATTTTTACTTTCTGCCCGCGATCGACATTACGGTCCACTGACCACCAGGGAGATGCTAAGTGGGGGTTCATTTACTTTCTGCCCGTGATCGGGCATTACGTCCACTGACCACCAGGGAGATGTTGGGGGTTCTTTACATTCTGCCCGCGATCGGGCATTAGGAGATGTTTGGCGGGGGGTTCTTTACATTCTGGCCCGCGATCGGGCATTTCGGGTCCACTGGACCACCAGGGAGATGTACGGGAGGAGGTGGGAGCCACATTGCTGCCCGCCATCACGCTGCAGGGTGCGTCGGTCCTCGACGCTGCTGCCTGGGCAGGGCGTCAGGCGCAGTCCTCGGGACCGGGCGCACCTACATGCTAATGGTATGCAGATGGGGCATAATCAGATGCAAATGGCCCCCCGCACCTTGCATGAATTATGGCCCCATTTGCATGTCACCTTTGAATATCGTGATTTTGCGCGATGGCGCAATGGTATGGCCACCAAGGTTGAATGCTCCACTCTGACAACTTGCGGTGGCGCAAGGTTCACTGCACCTTGCACAGTGGCTGTGGCTGGGGGGTGATATTCAAAGGAGTTGCTCAATAGCGCAACTCCTTTGAATATCGCCTGGGCCACACCCCTGCACAACTATTTTGCGCAGTGCAAGGGCTTGCGCCTCAGAATGGCGCAGTTTGAATATCCAGCCCTGTTTTCAATTATATTACAGACCTTATGCCCTCTGAAAAAGCTTCAACTTAGAAAGCGAAATTTCACAGTGGTTAACTTAATAAAACAAGAAGTCTTTGGGACAAGAAAAGTGTTTGGACTATTTCTTTTACAAAGGAAAAGTGGTCATTCCCAAATTAAATACAGTTAAAGGAGGATTAATTGTCAGACCTTCCTTTTTGATCAATTGGATAACTGCTTGCAGGTATTCCAGGTGACTTTTCCAGTCTGGACTGTATACCACGACATCGTCCAGGTATGCAGAGCAATAACCAGTGTGAGGGGATAAAATTACATCCATGTACTACTGGAATATAATAACTGGTCAGCAATTTCTCTCAATGTACTGACCAGGTTGATATTTTCCATAACAACCAGCTGGTTGTTATAACATTCATGAGCCATGCCAGTCAGACTATCTGCTGCCTCATTGGCCAACATTCTGTATGTGGGTGGGGCCAAACAGTCTCATAAACTACTGGAGAAAAATTGCTGGTCTGTTGTTATACAAAATAAAAGATGGGGAAGGTGTTTCATATGAGAATTTAATGCACACCCCAGTTGTGGGATGCTTTGATAAACTCCTCGGCTTTGCCCTCGGGGTTTATGTAGCATCCCACAACTCGGGTGTGCATTAAATTCTCATATCAAACCCTTCCCCATCCATTATTCTCTATGTAGCAGGTGCGCCATGTAAACCAAATGGCATGGTGGTGAACTGATAGAATCCTACAGGAGTGGCAAATGCAGTTTTGTTTCTGGATTCTTTAGCTAGAGGGATTTGCTAGTAACCCTTGATGAGGTCTAGGGTACTGATATAGTTGGCGCTCCCCAGTCTGTCCACCAAAACATCTATTCTAGACATAGGATAACTGTCAGATTCTGAGACTTGATTAGGTTTCCTAAAATCAAGACATATTCATACACCCCCTTCTTTTTTGTTTACAATCACCATTGGTGATGACCAAGCACTTCTTGACTCTTCTATGATACCCAATTCATTAATTTTTTTTTATTTCCTTAACCACGTCAGCTCTTAACCACTCTGGTATCTGTATGTTTTTTTGTCTGATAGAGCAAGTGTTCTTTGTCACTATTACATGCACGACTTTTGCTTGGCCAAGTATTGTGGTAAAAGTACTGCTAAATGTCTTTAGCAAGTTACAGATTTCTATGGTTTGTTCGGAGGTTAAGAAAAAATTACTCACCTTAGTAATGTTGTTTCTTCTAATGGAGACTTGCTATATTCAGACATAATGCAGTTAGCCCCGGCACTTGAACTGCCCGGAGAGGAAAGAGTTAACTCCATGCAGAAGCGTGGAACACTGAGCTCGAGCTCGGTTTTCAAACCTCTGTCTGTGGTACTTCCCAGTGTAACCGTCAGATTCTTATGAGCAACTAACTAACTAGGCACTAAAATATGGAAATTGTTTGAAACATACTGTATAGCCAAAAGGCAAAAAATAGTTTGGGGGTCCAAAAGACTCAAGTTGAGAACCCAAGAAGAAACAAGGTAGTGACAACTTAGGCTATGAACATAAGAATAAACATAACAGCTACCCACCAAAAGGGAGGGTACAAGGTACACCCCGGAGGCAACACTGTACCTGCCAGCCCACTTCCCAAAAAACAGGTTCTGAGAGGGAGGCGGGGAGGATCTGAATACAGCAAGACTCCATTAGAAGAAAGAACATTACTATGGTGAGTAAATTTTTTCTTCAAACAATATGAAGTCTTGCTGTATTCAGACATAATGCAGACTACCAAGCAGTTCCCTACAAAGGAGGGAATGCAGAACCTACTTTGGGAACAGGCTCTGCAGTACTGCTGTGCCAAACCTAGCATCACTCCTAGCCTGGATGTCCAGGGAGTAATGCTTGGTGAATGTATGTACTGTTCTCCAGGTGGCTGCTTTACAGATCTCTAACAAGGGAATATCTCTGGCCGCAGCTAGAGAGGCAGCTGTACCCCTAGTGGAGTGAGCCCGCAGGCCAGAAGGGGGTGTTCTACCCAATTTATCATAGCAGAATTGTATATAAGAAACAATCCACCTGGCAATAGATCCTTTAGTGGCAGTCTTACCTTTTACCACTTCACCATAAGTGAGAAACAATTGAAGACATAATTTCTATGTGCCTTAATATGCTCTATGTAGTAGCTAAGAGCCCTTTTAACATCCAAACTGTGTAATCTTCTTTCCCCTGAAGAAGAATGGTCAGTGAAAAATATAGGGAGCGATATGGACTAGTTTAGGTGGAAATCCGATACCACTTTAGGCAAGAACTTCCTACTAGTTCTTAGGACCACTTTATCCCTACAGAAGGATATGAAGTCAGGTTCAACTGACAGGGCCTGTAATTCACTAATCCGCCTGGCAGAAGTAATAGCTACCAGAAACACAGTTTTCCAGGTCAAATACTTCAATTCAGCCGAAGCCATAGGCTCAAAGGGTGGCTGCATGAGCTGAGCAATGCAGACATTAAGATCCCAAGGTGGAGTAAGCTCCCTAAAGGGAGGGTTAATGTGGAGCAAACCTTTGAAAAATGTTCTGAAAACAGGATGAGATGCCAGGGAAGAGTCCTTCCCTGCTGACAGGAATGCAGAGACAGCTGCTAGATTAACCTTCAGAGTGGAAGGCATAAGGCCTAGACCATTCAGATGAACTAGATAGTCTAAGGTTGTGGAAATGTCTGCAGAATAAGGCAGGATGCCTTTCTGAGAGCACCAAATACTGAACCTCTTCCATTTGGAATTGTAAGTTTTTCTAGTGGAAGGTTTCCAGGACACCTTTAGAATATCCAGAACTCCCTGAAAGAGATGAAGTGCTACATATTCTAACTCTTCAAGAGCCAGGCCTTGAGGTTGAGGGACTGGAGATTGGGGAACCAGATCTGCCCCTGGGAGGAGGAGGAGAGAAGATTGTATCTCCTGGGAAGACACAGGGGAAGTGACACAGCCAAGTACAACAGAAGAGGATACCAGGGCTGTCTGGCCCAATCTGGAGCCACCAAAATCACTTTGCAGGGTTGAGTTCTTATCCTGATCAGAACTCTGAATACAAGAGGAAAAGGAGGGAAGACATAGAGAAACTTGCCCTTCCAGTCTAGAATGAGGGCATCCTGGGGAACTGTCCCCAGGACTGGAGGTCTGCAACAAAACAGAGGAAGATGATGATTGTCTGGTGCTGCAAATAGATCTATCTCTGGGATGCCCCACCTGGAGAAAATGATCCTCAGAATGTGAGGATTCAGGGACCATTCGTGATTTACTTGTGAAATCCAGCTCAGGGCATCTGCTAACACATTGTCTTTCCCTGGAAGATGAACCGGCTACCAGGGAAGTCTGAATGGAATAGGCCAGAGACCAAATCTTCATGGCCTCTGTGCACAAGGTCGCGGACTGAGTGCCTCCCTGCTTGTTGATGTACCACATTGTGGTAGTATTGTCCATCTTGATTTGGACCACCTTGCCCTTGACTGAATCTGAGAAGGTCTGAAGGGCTAGAAAAACTGCCCTGAGTTCCAGGAGATTGATATGAAGAAGAGACTCCTGCAGGGACCAGATTCCCTGAGCTGTTAGGGCTCCCATGTTGGCTCCCCAGCCTAGGAGAGAAGCATCCGTAGTAAGTACTACTGATGGAACTTGAAGGAGAAATGGAACCCCTTGTCTGAGGTTGTCCTGGTCCAGCCACCACTGGAGAGCTTGTACCAGAGTTCGGGTCACTGGAATCAGTTTGGAGAGAGTGTCCCTTCTCTGTGACCAAAAGGACCTTAGATATAACTAAATGTCCCGCATCTGAAATCTGGCTCCCTGAACCACTGCAGTGGAGGCTGCCATGTGGCCCAAGAGTTGGAGGAACTGTCTCGCTGGAAGAGAAACCTGAGGCCGAAAGGAGGAAGCGAGGTCTACTAAGGCCTTCACCCTTGCCAGAGGAAGGAAGGCTTTTGCTTGGACAGTATCAAATTCCACCCCTATGAAGGTGAGAAGCTGTACTGGTTCAAGGACTAATTTTGGCAGATTTAGAAGAAACCCCAGAGAACTGAGCAAGTCCTCAGTGGTTTGCAGAGCTGCCCTGACCTGATCTGATGACTGTCCTACCAGCAGCCAGTCGTCCAGATATGGAAAAATGGTGATACCCTGTCTTCTGAGGTAAGCCACCACTACTGCAAGGTATTTGTGAACACCCTTGAGAGCTGATGTTAGGCCAAAAGGCATAGCCTTGAACTGATAGTGGCCTGAAGGCAACTCGAACCTGAGGTATTTTCTGTGGGAGCACCTTATAGGGATATGGAAGTAGGCATCCTTGAGGTCTAGTGATGCTAGCTAATCTCCTGGCCTTAAAGAGGGAAGGATTATTCCCAGAGTTACCATTTTGAATTTGGGTTTTGATATGTGTTTGTTCAAGTACCTTAGATCCAGGATGGGTCGCCACTCCACTGTTTTCTTTGGGGGTAAGGAAGTACCTGGAGTACAGGCCTTTCCCCCCTGTGTTGAGTAGGAACCTTCTCTATGGCTGTGAGAGCTAGGAGAGAGGAAACCTTTGCCTCCAGGGCAAGGGTTTCTGAGACTGATGCAGGTGGAAAAGAGTTGGCCCTCCTTTTTGGGTACCTTTTGAAACTGAGGGCCAGTCCCTGGCTTACTACTTCCAGGACCCACTTGTCTGAGGTAACAGACTTCCAGGCCTGAAAATAGTAAGCCAGCCTGCCTCCTACTGGGATTGGGGAGTCGACCCGGGCTGACACCTCAGGGTGTCTGCATGGCAGGAGCCTTAGACTGGCAGGAGGAAGCAGTCCTGCTCATCCCCCTCCTGCCCCTCCCTCAGAAAAAAAACCCTTTGTGAGTAAGAAGAGGAGGCCTGGGCTTGGTAAAAAGGCCTGTGAAAAGTCCTGCCCCTGTCCCTGAACTGCTGCTTTTGAGGAGTGGCTTGCCTTTCCTTGGCCTGTGCACTCCTGTAAGTTGTCCTGTATTCGTCCATTTTTTTTTCATGTAAGCCTCTGTCTGCTCTCCAAACAGAGAGTTACCAACTACAGTAAAATCCATAGTCTTAGACTGGGTGTCCTGTGATAGGCTAGTACATCTGAGCCAAGCATGCCTCCTGAGAGACACAGATGTAGCCATGACTCTGGATGCCACATCGTTGGAGTCCACAGCAGCGTGAAATTGTACTTTGGATGCCTCAATTCCATCTGCAGCCACCTCCTCCAGCTCTTTGGCTAGCTGGGGGGAGGCCTGTTGAGCCAGTTTCAGAACCGTATCCCACCTGGACTTCTGGTACCTGGCTGTATAGGCCATATAATTTGCCTGCCTGAGTCCCAAACAGATGCCAAGTATAGTTTTTTGGCCATGGCATCAACTTTCCTGGAGTCCTTATCTGGGGGGTGTGAAGCCAAAGGAATGTTTGCCCTGTCACAGGCTGCAGCCTGCACTACCCCAACATGGCTGCAATGTGAATAAAGGAACTCCACAGCTGAGCCTGATAACATATACCTCCTGTCCATTCTTTTATCTACAGGAGGTAAAGAGTTAGGAGTCTGTAGAATCTTTTGTGTCTGTTTCCCCAAGGACTTATGAAGGGGAATAGACAACCTTTTGGACTCTGGGATGTCCATCATCTCCACAAAATCAGGCTGTTCATCCTCCTCAGCAGCTTCAACCATAGGGAGCTGGAGGGTTTGGGCCACCTTCATGTAAAACAAGAAGTGTGAAGGGGACTCAGACAGCCTGGGAGCAGAGATATCAGATGGCCTATCTGGGGAGATGTCCAGTTCAATGGGCATATCCAGACCCCCCTGGTCATCATCATCGTCATAATCATCAGGAAAAATCTTCATCTCCCTTCCACTCCTCATAGAAAGCATCCAGATCGTAATCTGAAGGAGCCAGTTCCGACCGAACCGACCGCCTAACCGGCAGTGCCAGTTCAGAAGGAACCGGGCGAAGTGATTGGACAATACTAATTGATTTGGCTATCTCATCCGCGGTTGGAGTATGTGGTACTGGATCCAAACCGGGAGACTTTCGTTTCCTTTTTGACTGACCCCTCAGAGTCGGCTCTCCTTTTGCCCGAGGAGGTATCGCCCATGTTAGTAGGCACCTCCTCAGGTACGGCTGAAACCGTACTGGGCTGGTCATCCGGATCCACAGACTTCTCTGCCTCCCTTTCCCTCAACCTACTGAGTCTTATTTCTAGAGTAGTTTTGGGAAAGTTTTTGCAAATTTGGCAGTCTGACTTGAGGTGGTCAAACCCCAGACAATAAACACAGATGAGGTGGGGGTCAGCCATGGCAAAAGCCTCCCCACACTCAGTACAGTGTTGAAACCCAGTGGGACCGGTTTTCTTTTTGGGTTTCTCAGACATGGCCAACCTACCAAAATTACCCTATAGAAGCTTTCAAGCCAGGTAATACTAACCTATTGGTAAGAAAAAATTACTCACCTTAGTAATGTTGTTTCTTCTAATGGAGTCTTGCTGTATTCTGACTATTGCAGTTAGGTACTGCCTTTCAACTGCCCTGGAGAACAAAGAGTTAAACTTTCCATGGCCAGCACGAAATGTTCACCGTGAGCTCGGCTGAAGCCCCTGTCTGCTGTTGTTTAAACTCCAACCGTCAGATCTTTACGAGCAATACTCACTAGAAGTTCTGTGTGGAAACTGTAAAACTCACACTAGCCAACTGGCAAATAAATTTATTAAAAAGGGTTTTTTGGTTTCAAAGCAAAGACTCAAGTCAGGAAACCCAAAAAACAAAACACAACACACACCCAGAGTAAAGGAGGGTGAAAAAGGGACACCCCTAGGGTGCCAACACTGCTCCTGCCCACCCACATCCCAAAAACCAGGTTCTGAGAGGGGAGGCAGGGAAGGAGGTCAGAATACAGCAAGACTCCATTAGAAGAAACAACATTACTAAGGTGAGTAAGTTTTTCTTCAAACAACATGAAGTCTTGCTGTATTCTGACTATTGCAGACTACCAAGCAGTACCTCCATGGAGGAGGGACAGAACTGACTTTGAGAATAGGCTCTGAAGTACTGCTGTGCTAAACTGAGCATCACTCCTAGCCTGGATATCCAGAGAGTAATGCTTGGTGAATGTATGGACTGTTTTCCAGGTGGCTGCTTGACAAATTTCTAAGATAGGAATATCCCTGGCAGCAGCCAGGGAAGCAGCTGTACCTCTAGTAGAGTGAGCCCTCAGGCCTGAGGGTGGAGTTCTACCCAGTTTTCATATCAGAATTGTATACAAGAGACAATCCACCTGGCAATCAGATCTCTTAGGGACAGGTTTGCCTTCACAGACCTCTCCATCACGTGAGGAACAACTGGAGGGACTCAAACCTGTGACTCTCGAAGCGCCTATGTAGTAGCTGAGGGCCCTTTAACATCTAGCAGTGCAGCCTCCTCTCCAGAGGAGGAATGGTCAGTGAAGAAAACAGGGAGAGACATAGACTGGTTAAGGTGGAAATCTGAAACCACCTTAGGAAAAAACTGTTAGTTCTTAGGACCACTTTATCTCTATTGAAAGAGATGAAATTAGGCTCCACTGACAGGGCTTGCAATTCACTGATAAGCCTGGCAGAGGTAATGGCTACCAAAAACACAGTTTTCCAAGTCAAGTACTTAAGCTCTGCAGAGGACAAAGGCTCAAAGGGTGGTTGCATAAGCTGAGCAGTGCAAACATTAAGGTCCCAAGCAGGAGCAGGGTCCCTAAAGGGGGGATTGGTGTGCAGCAATCTCTTGAAGAACTTACAAAACACAGGATGGGCTGACAGAGGAGAGGGCTTGCCTACTGACAAGAAGGCAGAAACAGCTGCCAAATGCACTTTAAGTGTAGCTGGCCTAAGGCCTAAGCCATTAAGATGGACCATATAGTCCAGAACTGTAGGCAACCCAGCAGATTCTGGAGAAATATCCTTATTAGAGCACCAAATAGTGAACCTTTTCCATTTGGAGTTGTAAGTCTTTCTGGTGGAAGGCTTTCGAGACGTCTTAAGGATATCCATAACCCCTTGAGAAAGCTGCAGATCAGCAAACTCTAACACTTCAAGAGCCATGCCTTGAGATTGAGAGACTTGAGGTTCGGGTACCAAATCCTCCCCTGAGAGGATGTCAACAGGTTGTAATTCCTGGGAAGAGACAGGAGAAGGGGGACTGCTAAGGACAGCAACAGGGGGTACCAGGGCTGTCTGGCCCAGTCTGGAGCAATCAGAATCACTTTGCATGGTTGTGACCTTATCTTGACTAACACCTTGAACAGGAGAGGGAAGGGGGAAAAGCTTACAGAAATTTCCCTTCCCAATTCAGAATCAGAGCATCCAGGGGGACTAAGCCCAAGACTGGGGTCTGCAACAAAAGAGAGGAAGTTGGTGATTGTCTGGGGCTGCAAAAGATCTATCTGTGGAGTGTCCCATCTTGAGAAAATCACTTTCAAAACTAGGGGATCTAGGGTCCATTCGTGATGGCCCTGGGATATCCTGCTGAGAGCATCTGCTAGAACATTGTCCTTCCCTGGGAGGTGAACTGCTATCAGAGAGGTTGCAGGAATAGGCCAGGACCACAACTTCATTGCTTCTGTGCACAAGGCTGTAGATCAGTACCTCCTTGCTTGATGGTACCACATTGTGGTGGTATTGTCTGTTCTGATCTGGACCACCTTGTTCTGTACAGATTTGGAAAAGGCTTGCAGTGCCAGAAACAATGCTCTAAGTTCCAAGAGATTGATGTGAAGCAGAGATTCTTGAGGTGACCACAGCCCTTGGGTGGTAAGATCTCCCAGGTGGGCTCCCCAGCCCAGCAGGGAGGCATCTGTGGTGAGTATCACTGAATGAGACTGAGTGACAAAAGGAACTCCTTGTCTCAAATTGTCCTGATCCAGCCACCATTACAAAGCCTGGATCAGGGTTCGAGCCACTGGGACTAGTTTGGTAAGGGAATCTTTTCTTTGGGACCAGAAGGCTCTTAAGTGGAACTGAATGCCCCTCATCTGAAATTTTGCTCCCTGGACCACTGCTGTAGAGACTGCCATGTGGCCCAGAAGCTGCAGGAAATGCTTTGCTGGTCCAGACACCTGAAGGGTGAATGAAGAGGCCAGTTCCATAAGTGTCCTTGCCCTGTCCAGGGGAAGGAAGGCTCTTGCTCTTATTGTATCCAGCTCCGCCCCTATGAAGGTGAGGAGCTGTACTAGCTCGAGAACTGACTTTGGAAGGTTGAGGAAGAATCCTAAAGAAGTGAGCACTTGCTGAGTTATTTGAAGATGTGACTTGACTTGGTCTGGAGACTGACCCACTCTGAGCCAGTCGTCCAAGTATGGAAAGATGGAGATCTTTTTTCTCCTTAGGAAAGCAACCACTACTGCCAGGTACTTTGTGAACACCCTTGGGGCTGATGTTAGGCCAAAGGGCATTGCTCTGAATTGATAGTGGCCTGAGGGCAACTCGGACCTGAGGTACTTTCTGTGGGAGCACCTAATGGGAATGTGAAAATAGGCATCTTTGAGGTCCAGTGGGGCTAGCCAGTCCCCTGGCCTTAGAGAGGGCAGAATTATTCCCAGAGTCACCATTTTGAACTTTGGTTTTAAAAGGTGCTTGTTCAGATATCTTAGGTCCAGGATGGGCCACCATTCTCCTGTCTTTTTGGGGGTTAGGAAGTACCTGGAGTACAGTCCTTTGCCCTTGTGTAGGATAGGAACCCTCTCTATTGCTCTGAGAGCCAGGAGGGAAGAAACCTCTGCCTCTAGGGCAAGGGTCTCTGATGGATTTGCAGGTAGAAAGGATCTGGTTCTCATCTTGGGAAATTTTTTGAAGCTGAAGACCAGTCCCTGGCTACTTCCAGGACCCACTTGTCTGATGTCAGAGACTTCCAGTCCTGGACAAAGTAAGCCAGCCTTCCCCCTATAGCTATTGGAGAATCGGCCCGGGCAGACCCATCATGGTGCCTGCTTGGCAGGGGCTTTGGGCTGAGGGGAAGAAGCAGGCCTGCTCATTCCCCATCTGCCTCTCCCTCTGAATAACCCCCTTTAAGCATAAGAAGAAGAGGAGGCCTGGGCTTGGTAAACAGGCCTTTGAAAAGGCCTGGACTGCTGCCTTTGAGGAGTGGCTTGCCTTTCTTTGTCCTGAGCACTCCTGTAGGTGGTCCTGTACTCGTCCATCTTTTTCATGTAGTTCTCTGTCTGCTCCCCAAACAGAGAATTACCAATAACAGGGAAATCCATGGCCTTAGCCTAGGTATCCTGTGATAGGCTAGTATATCTGAGCCAAGCCATCCTCTGAAGGGCCACAGATGTAGCCATGACTCTTGATGAAACATCACTGGAGTCCACAGCAGCATGAAATTGCACCTTGGATGCCTCAATCCCATCTGCAGCCACCTGCTCCAGCTCCTTGGCAAGCTGGTCAGAGGCCTGTTTAGCCAGAGCCAGTGAAGTGTCCCATCTGGACTTCTGGTATCTAGCTGTGTAGGCCATATAGTTAGCCTGCCTGAGTCCCAAAGATGCTGCCATGTACTGCTTCTTTGCCATGGCATCAATCCTCCTGGAGTCCTTATCTGGAGGGGGTGATGCCAAGGGGATATTTGCCTCATCACAGGCAGCAGCCTGCACTACCCCAACATGGCTGCATTGCTGAGAAAGGAACTCCGTGTCCAAGCCTGAGAGGGTGTACCTTTGGTCCATTCGTCTGTCCACAGGAGGTATGGAGTTAGGAGTCTTAAGAATTTTATTTGTCTGTTTCCCAAAAGATTTATGGAGGGGAATAGACAGTCTCCTGGACCCTGGGATGTCCATCATTTCAACAAAATCAGGCTCCTCCTGATCCTCTACTGCTTCTTCCATTGGAAGCTGGAGGGTTTCAGCCACTTTTTTGTAAAACATAAAGTGGGAAGGGGACTCAGAAAGCCTAGGTGGAGAAACACCTGAAGGTCTGTCTGGGGAGATGTCTGGGTCAATAGGCACATGCAGACTTTCATAATCACCATCATCATCCTCATACTCTCCCTCCTCCCCCTCCGGTTCACAAAATTCTTCTGAAGTGTAATCCGAAACCGGGAGAACCGACCGAACCAAGCCCCTGCCAGATGGTGCCGGTTCGGCCGGAACTGAAGTTAGCAATTGCACTATTCTTATTGCTTTGGCTATCTCATCAGCGGTCGGAGTATGAATTTCTGGATCCGAACTGGATGATTTATCTTTTCTCTTCCTTTTAACCAGAACCGACTCCTCAGAATCAGCTCTCCTTTTGCCCGAAGAAGTATCGCCCTGGTCAGAGGGCACTCCTTCTGGTTCAGTCGGAACCGAACCGGGCTGGCCATCCGGGTCAGCGGACTGCTCGGCCTCCCTTTCCCTCAGTCTACCTACTCTCTTATCCAGGGTAGCTTTGGGAAAATTCTTACAGATTTGGCAGTCTGAATCAAGGTGGTCAAACCTCAGACAATGAACACAGGTGGTGTGGGGATCAGCCTTAGCAAAGGCTTCCCCACACACACTGCAGTGTTGAAACCCAGTGGGCCCAGTTTTTTTTTCTTGGGTTTCTCAGACATGGCCAATCGTATCCAAAACTTACCCTTTTTGGCAATCCGCCAGGCAAGACTCTCCTATCGGTTCCTGACCGTGTTACGGGTCTTGGAAAAAACCGTAATAAAATCCATTTTTTTTAGAACAGATATGGACCGGTTACCACACTCTAAGTAAATTCACAGACTTTTTTAAACTAAACTGATCGGTTCAGCCGAACCGATCCGAAATGTACAAGTTCCACACAGAAACTAAATGTAAAACTTATCTAGTACTCACGGTACCACAGACAGAGACTTTAAACCGACAGATTCGGTAGCAGAAATTCGGTAGAAACCGAGCGAAAAACGACACTTTAACTGACTTGTTTGAACCGAGCAAAGGAGAAATCTCCAGAGCGACTGTTCAGTGAGGCGGATTAAAGAATCTGACGGTTGGAGTTTAAACAACAGCAGACAGGGGCTTCAACCGAGCTCACAGTGAACATTCCATGCTGGCAATGGAAAGTTTAACTCTTTGTTCTCCAGGACAGTTGAAAGGCAGGACCTAACTGCAATAGTCAGAATACAGCAAGACTTCATCTTGTTTGAACAACTGTGTCACGGGTTTGGAAAAGAACTGAGAAAAAGCCCGGTTCTTTTGAAACCAATTGGTACCGGAACACCACACTAATCCCAGAAAGATATTTAAAATTAGGGAGTTCACAAGGTTGGTTCCTAACCGGACCAACCGAAAAGAAACCGAAAAGACAAATGATTTCCACAGTTAAATAAGATAAAAACACAATCACTACCTATCTACAACACTACCTGTACCGTAGACAGAGGCTGGAAATCCGAGAAAACAATAAAGAAATGTTTTTTAAACTGAACACTTTACTATACCGAACCGAGCAGAGGAATCTCCGGAGCAACTTCACTGTTAGGCGGAGTAAAGAATCTGACGGTTACACTGGGAAGTACCACAGACAGAGGTTTGAAAACCGAGCTCGAGCTCAATGTTCTATGCTTCTGCATGGAGTTAACTCTTTCCTCTCCGGGGCAGTTCAAGTGCTGGGGCTAACAGCATTATGTCTGAATACAGCAAGACTTCATGTTGTTTGAAGGAAACATTCACCTTGACAGCATCAGCAGTTACAGTTTGTTCCAGTCTATCATAAGATTCATCAATAGCTTCTTTATCAGTTTCCGGTAAAACTAGCAAAACAGCTTTTGATGTGTTTTTAACTCATTTCTTGAGGAGGTTAGCATGGTATATCTTAATAGGATTTTTCCTATCGGGGGTCTCAGACTCATAGTTAACTGTGCCAGTATGTCTAAGCACTTTATAAGGCCCTTGCCACTTCCCTAACAATTTATTTTCTGTTGTGGGTAACAGCAGCAAGACCTTTTCACCTGGCTCAAAAACTTATTTTTTTACCCCATGGTCATAATACAGCTTCTGCTGGTTTGGGGCTTCTTCCGGATTACTATGGGTGATTTCAACTTATTTTGCCAGCTTCTTTCTCAGGGCACACATATAAGATGTAATAGATTGTTTTTGATTGGGGTTATCTTCCCATGTTTCTTTTATTACATCTAGTGCCCCTGTAGGTTGTCTACCATACACTATTTCAAATGGTGAAAAATCTGTTGATGCCTATGACACTTCTCTGTAAGCAAAAAGCAGGTAAGGTAAGTATTGGTCCCAATCTTTCCCTTTCCCTTTTACAGACCTTTTTAACATGCGTTTTAGGGTTTGATTAAAATGCTCAACAAGACCGTCTGTCTGAGGGTGATAGGGGGAGGTTCTTATGGCAGTGATACCTAGTAGTCTGTACAGCTCCTTAAGTAATGAAGCACCAAAATTACTACCCTGATTAGTAATGATTTCTTTAGGGATGCCCACTCTGCTGAAAATTTTGGCAAGCTCTGCTGCCACTTTTGGGGTTGTGACAGTATGCATTGGAACTGCCTCTGGGTATCGAGTAGCATAGTCACATACTACCAAAATGAATCAATTACCCTTTTCACTTTTGTCTAAGGGGCCAACCACATCCATTGCAATTCTCTCGAAAGGCACATCTATCAGGGGTAGGGGCACCAGGGGCACCTTGCCTTTTTTAGTCACTGGGGCTACTTTCTGACACTCAGCACAAGAACTGCAACAGGTAGCAACATCTTCATGAATTCCAGGCCAGTAAAATCTGTACAGCAATCTGGCAAGGGTGCGATCCCTCCCTGAGTGACCAGCCATAGGACTGTCATGCTATCTGTAACAACTCAGATCTAGACTTTTGTGTTATAACCAATTGTTCTATCTGGTCCTGTGTCTGAGGTTTAACCCAAACTCTGTACAGTAGCCCATTACAATTTTCAAACATAGGTTCAACCTGTTTGGATTTCACCCAGGCTGCTTAAAATAACCCTGGAGAGAAACATCATTAGCTTGTTTTGCAAGAAAATCACAAACAGTTATCAGTTTAGTTTCAGAATTTTCATATGATAATCCCTTACGTTCATCAGTCTTTTGTTTCCATTGTTTCTTCAGGTGTTGTCTTTCTTTCCTGGACTTCTGGATCTTGGAGCTGTGCTCAAACAAGTCTGAATCAAAATCAGCGAAAGGCAAAGAGTACCCGCCATCTGAGATTTTCTTTGCCTGAGCTCTTGTCATCACAGCTGCTGAAACATCAGGATTTATTTCCTCTTTGATTGACTCAGTAAATCCTGGAAAGTCATTTCCAATAATCACAGGTACAGGTGACTTAGGTACTACCTCCACTTTCATTTGGTGCAACACCCTATTAATAGTCAGAGTCACTTGGCTGGTGGGATGGTATCGCGTGTCCCCATGGATGCAGATGACACCAGTACCTGGTCCTTTTTATACTGTTTTCCTAGCACTTCAATATGTACTAGGGTCTGTCTGCTTCCCGAATTTATAAGTCCCTTCACAGTCTTATCTCCCACCTTCTCATCTGTTAAGTACCTGCCCCAATTTCCTAAGGACAAATCTGCTCCAGTGTCACTCTTCTTACTACGGCAATTTCTTGCAACATAACTTGGCTTATTACAGTTATAGCAAATAAAGGCTTTGGGTGCAGATTTGTTACGCCCTCCAGAGCTCTTATCAGGCTTAGAATTTAATAGGAAAAATAATGTCTTACTGGTGCTTGGCTGTTACATCACTGCTGTGCCATCTGTCTGGCCATTTGGTAGTCTTCAGCCAAAGAAACAGCCTTCTCTCCACTTTTGGGTCTGTGTTCTTTCACCAAAAGCTACACATCTGTAGTCAGAATGTTGATGAATTGCTCCATTGCAATTGTGTCGATGATCTGTGGGACTGGTTTTGCCCTCTTGGTGGAGCCATTTTATCAGGGGTTCTCTGAGTCAGGTGAAGGCTTCTCGAGGATTGTCAACTGAGTTGTACTTCAGAGATCGAAATCTCTGCCTGTAGGTCTCTCCTGAGATGTCATTCCTTTTTAGGATCTCGCTTTTCACCAGGCCATAGTTTTCTGACTGTGCAGTATCAATACTTCAGTAGGGAAGTTGGGCTTTCCCTGTTGGGTAAGGTACCAGTCTGATTGCCCATTGCTGCTTTGACCACTGGCATGCTGCGGCAGCCCTTTCAAAAGTTGTCAGATATGCTTCGATATCATTTGAGGGACACAACTTTATAAGTTTGATATATTTTAAGTTGTTTGTGTCTTGTTGCTCTACTGGACCAGTGCCAGATCCTCCAGCTTTGATAACTTGCAAGGCATCCATCCATCACTGAATCTCTTCTCTTCTTTGCTGCTCCTGTTGTTGCATCTCTTCTTTTCTCTGCTGTTCGAGTTGCTGCATTTCTTCTTTTCTCTGTGCTTCTAAACGTTGAATATCTTTTTCTCTCTGCTTCTCCATCTCTTTTTGTTGTGTAGCCCACCATTTGAAAAAGGCAGTCAGGCTTTCAGATTCTGTCACTGCCTGTTCTTTTTCTATAACAGATGCTAGCTATACAGTATCAGCTTGGACTTCTGTCTGCTAGTTTGGCTGCCATTCTCCTGGTAACCACTCCTGGGCTTGCTGCTGCAGAATCCATACCTTTCTTCTATGCTTTCCTGGTACCAGGTCTAATACCCACACACAAAACTCCTGGCTTAGAGTATGCATGGCGTAAATACCACCTCTCACACCATCGGTCATTAAGGCACAGGTTAGGAAGCATAGAAAAACCAGAAGCAGTTGTAAAATTCAAACAAGTGATTTATTATTAACAGTAAAATAAAAAAAATAAAAAAAATGTTCAGTTTAACTATTTACAAAGGCAGTGTAAACAGAGAAGGTCCAGCTGGGTTTCTTCTCAATTTTTCAGTCTCAGTCTCTGTGTTTCTCTATTGCAGAACAGCTTTTTTATTCTTTGCAACCCCCACTCATTAAGAAAACAGCATGCTTCTCACACAGTGTTCTTGTAAGTTTCAACAAGTGCAGTAAAAAGAACAATGTGACCAAGAACTGACCTCTTGCTTACAGCTTTTCAGAGAGTTCAAGTTCAAGTTTATTGCAGGAAAACTCCATTAAGCAAGTTCATTCACAAGAAGGTCATGAGGGACATATACAGACAAAGGAAATTACATACATAAAATCTTGGCACATAAAAGTACATGGTGCATGTGGTACATAGTGCTCAAAATAAGACACAAAAAGGTATTATTTATAAACATAACCTGGAGAAATCATTAAAAGTAGAGAAACTACAGCCCAAAAAGCTGGAACAAGAGAAATAGGATGCATAAGGTGAAGGGAGAGTATAATATAGGTGCAAAGGGGAGTGGTGAGGGAGAAGAGAGGGAGGATCTTGTGAGGGAAGAGGGGGAAGGAAAAGGAAGAAAAGTGCAGAGGAATATCGAAAGTAAGGGTGACTGAAATAAAGAGTAAAGGGAGGTTGGGGAAGGAAAAGGAGAGGTAAGTAGAATTAGAAAGTAGAAGAATTAGGGAGGGGAACTGAGTTGTTGATATAAAAGTCAACGGTCAAGTAAGGACTAGAAACAGCTGCAGGCATTTTTTTATTTGGTCACAGCAAAGGTTTTAAAGAGATAGACAGAAACAATGCCAGAGAGTTTCAGTACAGACTGGAGCTGGCTCCAGATAGTTGGAAGAGTTTGCAAACAGGTTAACCCCTTGAGTTCCAAACAGCTTTGCAATCATTTCAACAGTATAACTGTATACAGTTTTAGGTTTGTAATAATTTCAACCATATAACTATATACAGTTTTAAACAAAGGGATCTTAGTATCAATTACATTTCCATAAAAAAGATTCACTTATATTTTTATACCTGCAGATATGCAGGTGGGGGGGGGGGACAGAACAGCAAGTGAGGGTAGAGAGATAGCGAGAGGCAGAGAATTGCAAGACCGTCAGGGTGATCAAGTCCTAGATTTCACAAGAAAATTTGGTTGGCAACCAGACAAACAAGAGACAGAAAAGGAGAGAATAGAACAGATCCTTGCATTTAAACTCTTTCTCCAGAACAACTGGGATAGGGCCCTATTCAACCCTGTTATAATCAGATCCCAAATCCCCCTCATCTCTTGCCTCCCTGTTGCTCCCTCAATCCTCCACCTATGGGCTTCGATCTGTCGAAAATTCTCTTCTCTTCTCTTTGTACCGAGGTGTAGAACCTTTAAGGACTCCTGTGCCTTCTCCCATGCAGCCCCAATGCACTGGAACTCCCTTCCCCTTGCCATCTGACAATCACTGATTCATACTACCTTTAAGAAGGAACTTTTAAATTTCCTATCCAAATCTGCCTGTTGCTCGTGCTTTAATCCTCCTTAGTCTCTGCACCTCCTCTGTCACCCTGACTTCTTACTCCTTATCTCTATCCTAGTTTGCCACCCTGATCTTGTCAGGTTTTCACCAATGCGCTCTTGCCCTATATCTGCTGTTGACTGCCCCTTTCTTGTAAATTGTCTCTCTTCCTCTGTCTTTTGGATTTTCCGTCATAGCACTTACCCTGTATTGCTCCTCCCCTACCGCGGCCCTCCACTCCTTTTTTCCTAATACTGCTCACCTCAAAGTAATCTCCTCCAATTCATTTGATGTGATTGTACACAAAGCTATTTAGCTTATCCATTTTGTATCGCTCCTAATAGTGTCTAGATGTTTTACTTTGTGCGTACTGTACCCTAGTTACTTTGTTTATATTTATGGTCTCTATTATATATGTAACTGTTTTGACATTTTGTTATACTGTGTTCCTTGTACCTCAATATCCTTGTTTTGTTTTGATTATTTCTGACTTTGCTTTGTTAAATTCTTTGTACCTCAATAACATTGTTCTGTATTGCCTACTTTGTAACCTCCCGGGTTGTACCTGAAAATAGTCATTTTATGGCTAGTGTACCCACCCGGTAATCAAAAACTAAATAAATACATCATTTTTTTTTTTTACATTTTTACATCCTTTTCTATGACTCACTGCTGCTTTTTTTCGTATGGCCATACGACAAAGAATTTGACCATACCAAAAAAGTATACCTTCATATGAAAAAGAATTGGGACATACTTTTTTTCCAATTCTTTTTTCATAGGAAGGGATCCTTTTTCATATGCTTTTTTCATTCATATAAAAAAGGATGCCCTCATACGAAAAAAGATTTTGGACTTTTTTTTTTTTTATTCTTTTTCGTATGACGGGATTCTTGCTTGTTAGAAACATAGAAACATAGAATTTGACGGCAGATAAGGACCGCTTGGCCCACCCAGTCTGCCCATTTCCCTACCTAATGGATAAGCTGCAGATCCTAGTTAACCAGCAGCCTACTTCTTCCTGCCCCCAACCCTAGAATTGCCTTATGACTGTCCCATGCATGCTTGAATTCCACCACTGTTTTGACTCCACAACCTCCTCCGAAGGCTGTTCCATGCATCCACAACCCTCTCTGTGAAAAATACTTCCTTAAATTACCTCTGAGCTGCCCCCTCTATCTTCAAATTGTGCCACCTTGTTCTTGCACACCCTTTTTTGAAAGATGCTACCCTCTTGGACTTTGTTGATTCCCTTGAGGTACTTGAAAGTTTCTATCATGTCCCCCTCCCTCCTTTCCTCGAGGCTATACATATTAAGCTCCTTAAGTCTCTCTTCATATGTCTTCCAGTGCAGACCCTGCACCATTTTAGTTGCCCTCCTCTGGACAGCTTCCATCCTGTCTATATCTTTGTGGAGATTGGGTCTCCAGAACTGCACACAGTACTCCAGATGGGGTCTGACCAGCTGTCTGTACAGAGGGATAATAACTTCCTGTTTTCTACTGGTGATGCCTCTCCTATGCATCCCAGTATCCCCCAACCCTCCTTGCTGCCTCTCACATTGCTTGCCCACCTTTAGGTCATCTGATATGACTACCCCCAGGTCTCTTTCCATTTCTGTTGTTGTTAGTATCTCACCCCCCACTGTGTACTCTTCCCCTGGGTTTTTGTTTCCCAGGTGTATTACCTTGCACTTCTTAGCATTGAATCTAAGCTGCCATACATTTGACCATTCCTCTAACCTTGCCAAGTCCCTTCTCATCCTTTCCACCCCACCTTGTGCATCAACTCTGTTGCAGATCTTTGTGTCATCTGCAAAGAGACATATTTTCCTTCCAGTCCCTCTGCAATGTAAACATAAAGACATTGAAGAGGACAGTCTAATACTGAACCCCACTAGTAACTCCCCTTTCTTCAGAGTGGACTCCATTTACTATTACTCTCTGTGTCCTATTCTCCAGCCAATTCTTTACCCAGGCTGTCATCTTGGGACCCACTCCCAGGCTGGCTAACTTGTATATTAATCTTTTGTGTGGACTGTGTCAAATCCTTGCTAAAGTCTAGGAGGCCATGTCCACAGCCCCTCCCTGATCTACTACTTTGGTCACCCAGTCAAAGAACTCTATCAGATTTGTCTGGCATGACCTTCCCGCTGTGAATCCATGCTGCCTTGGGTCCTGTGCCCCTCTGGCCTCTAGATACTCGACAATTCTTTCCTTCAGAAGTGATTCCATCATTTTCCCTACCACTGAGGTTAAACTAACAGGTCTGAGTTTCCTGCTTCTGCCTTGCTCCCACTTTGTGAAGGGGAATCACATCTGCCCTCCTCCAGTCCTCGGGTACCACCCCATCCTCCCATGATTTGTTAAAGAGGGTAGTCAGTGGTGTCACTAGTTCTACCCTTAGTTCTTTTAGAATTCTGGGATGAATCCCATCAGGCCCCATTGCTTTGTCCAGCTTCAGTTTTAAGAGTTCTTTCAGAACCCTTTCTTCTGTAAATGGGCTGGTATCAACTTCTGTATCCAGAGTGTTTCTACTGTTTGTTTTAGGTACCTCCCCCTCTTCCTTTGTAAATACTGAGCAAAATATTTGTTTAGTATCTCTGCCTTTCACAGTCACCCTCTGCCCACCCTCCCTCCCCTTTATTAAGCCTCACTATCCCTCCCTTGGTCTTCCTTCGCTCCTGATGTACCTATAAAAGGTTTTATCCTGCTTCTTAACCGAGTTGGCTATCTTTTCCTTGGTTTGGGCCTTTGCTATTCTGACTGCCTTCCCAGCTTCCTTTTGCTTTAACTGATACAGTTCTCTGTCCTGCTTCTTCTGTGATTCCTTGTACTTCCTGAATGCTTTCTTTTTCTCTTGAACCTTCACTGCCACTTCCTTTGAGAACCATAGTGGTTTCTTACATCATTTCATTTTGTTTATTTGCTTCACGCAAAGGCTTGTTACCTCTGTGATGGCAGTTTTTACTATTCCCCATTGTTCTCCCACCCCTCCTTCCTGCCCATTTGCTAGTGCATTCCTTAGGCACTCACCCATTTTGGCAAAGTCAGCCCTCCTAAAGTCCAGTACTTTTGCCTTTGTATGACTTGACTCTATTGCTGTGTTTATTGTGAACCATACTGTTCGATGGTCACTAGTTCCCAGATGGCTACCCACTTCTACATCTGTGATCCTCTCTTCATCTCCATTTGATAGAACCAGGTCTAAGATTGCTCCCTCTCAAGTGGGCTCCAATACTAGTTGTCTAAGGCATGCCCCTGTGGGGCATCTAGAATAACCCCACTCTTGAAGTGGCTGCTGCAACTGCACTCCAGTTAACATCTGGCATATTCAGATCACCCATCAGCAATATCTCCCTTTTTGCCATTCTAAGTATACTTTCTATCATTTCCTTGTCCATTTCCTCCCCCTGAGAAGGGGGTCTGTATACAACCCCTGTGCGGATTGTGGTTCCATTGCCGGTCTCCAAATGTACCCACAGTGCTTCTTCTCCTCCCTGTTTTCCCTTTTGTTCTGTTGCTTTGATTCCTTCCCTTATGTAAAGAGCTACTCCTCCTCTTTTACCCTCCCTGTCCCTCCTGTAGATAGTGTATCCTGGTATGTTTATGTCCCAGTCATGGTTTTGTGTGTACCATGTTTCTGTGACTGCCACGATATCAGATGTTCCTCCTCCATCAAGGCCACTAATTCAGGAAGCTTGTTCAGACTACGGGCATTGGTACTCATTGCTCTCCATTTTTGATGGCTTTACCTTCTGTTGCAGCATCCCCACTGACCTTTCTACCTCGGTCTTTTCTCATTTAGTACCCTGTTTTGTAGGGAGGCTGAGATTTTCCTGCTGCTTATCAGTGCTTCCCTGACCAGTTTAAAAGCTTGCCAATGAAGCATTTAAACCGATTGCTCAAAAGACTTGTTCCCTTCCTGGACAGATGCAGACCATCCTGCCAGCATAGGCTGGTGTCCCTCCAGGTGGAACTCCAGTCCCCAATGAAGCCAAACCACTGTTCTCCACACCATTTTTTCAACCATTCATTAAACTTCATGGTGCAAAGTACCCTCTCCTCACTTATGCCATCGACAGGCAGCACCTCGGAGAAGGATACTGTGTGTGCTACTTGTCTTAGGCCCCTCCCCAATTCTACAAAGTCCTTCTGTACTGCTCTAATCTCATGTTGAGCCAAGTCATTTGTTCCTAGGTGGACAATGACATCCAGCTCAGACTCCCGTACAGCTGTTCTCGTGATCCTGAGGATGCGCTTCTTCTCCCTCCAAGCCATGGCACCAGGCAGGCACCTTACTTCAGTTTTCCCTGCTCCCCCCAGTTCTATCCCCCTAATAACTGAGTCCCCCACCAGGAGCTGCTTCCTTTCCTTGTGGTGTCCTCTGCCTCCTTCCTGTGGGACTCCCTTGTGATAGTTGTCCTCAGCCTCCTTAGTCTCCTCTGCGGGTGCATCCATAGGGGAGCTATGCTCCCCCAGAATGGTGTATGGATTGTGGAGTGGAACAACTGACTGGGTGTGCCTCTGTTCCACCATCCTCACCCGCCCTGAGCCCACTGTGGTCCAACTGCTGTGCTTTCTTTGCAACCTCTGAGGTAGTGGTGGTGGCTCTGGTGCTCCCTGGATGGGGGAGGTTCCCTTCCTACCATCCAGTGTGGCCTGGGGGAAGGTTCCCTTACTACTGTCCAGTGTGGCCTGAAGACGGGCAACTTCCTTCCTCAGGGCAGAGAGTTGTCTGCAAATAGGGCAGCATCTCAGCCTCCAGAAAGACTCCCGGAAGACTGCTGCCCCACAGCCATTACATTACACTACTCCCCACATGTTTATCTTCTTTTTTGTGTGTGTGTGTTTGTGTGTGTGATTGGTCTGTTATATAGAAATATATATATTATACAATGTGTATGCTTATATTGTCAGTGCAGCGTGCTAGAGAGGATATGACAGTGATATGCACCTTGCACTCTTGAGAAATGATGTCAGAACCCCAGGTATAAAGGAACTATTTCCAGGGTGGGTGGGGTGAGGGTGGGAAGGGGTTGGGCTAAACTGTGCCCTCACAAAACAATCAGCTAAGAGCTCTGACCCACCGCCATGATGAGTGTCTTCCTGTCAGCAAGATACCCTACACAACAATTTGACAGAGAAAATACCCTGTTAATCAAACAGAGAAAAATGCAGACATCCAAGTCAGACACAGGTAAAACTTCCCCAGCCCCAAAACAGCCTGGTGGTTTGTGCTCTGAAAGCAGTCAGCCCCAAAATAAGTCAGCTGTGCTTTAAACTCTTCCTGCACTGAAAATCTTAAGAATTGTAACAAAGACTGTCTTGTCCTGCTAATTCTAAGTTCTTTATTTCACCTTTCAGTTAGAAGTAGCCTCCACCTGCAGAATATCTGCTACAAACAAAAGACAATTGTAAGGTTCACCTTCCTCTGTTGTGAGCACAACTCGCTTTCTTGCAAATCCTATGTTCAGTATTGCAGCTTCCAGCCAGAGATAGTTTGACTTGAAAAATATTAGCTGTTCTGATGAGTTTGCTATAAAACACTTGCTTATAATACTATCGTTCTCAGGTCTGTTACCAAAGCTATTGGCTGATAAGTAGCTATGATGTAAGCACTTCCTGCTAAAGTCTGGAATTTCCTTTTAAGTCACACAGATAAACACTAAAACAGTTTCCACCCCTAGGCACTTGTCTGGGTCAAATACACAACCTGTACCTGCACTTATTTCAGGATTTATGACAAATTCTTGGCCCAAGGTTTAAACTCTTCCTGCACTGAAAATCTTAAGAATTGTAACAAAGACTGTCTTTTCCTGATAATTCTAAGTTCCTTATTTCACCTTTCAGTCAGAAGTAGCCTCCACCTGCAGAATATCTGCTACAAACCAAAGACAATTGTAAGGTTCACCTCCCTCTGTTGTGAGCACAACTCGCTTTCTTGCAAATCCTATGTTCAGTATTGCAGCTTCCAGCCAGAGGTAGTTTGACTTGAAAAATATTAGCTGTTCTTTGCTTATTTTGTTGATATGAAAAATATTCCCTTTCTATGAAAAAAATATTTGATTTAGTTTTGTTTTCTGAATTTTATTTTGTGTGAAGGGATCTTTTTTGTATGCTTTTTTCATTCATACAAAAAAGGATGACCTCATATGGGAAAATAATTTGGACTTAGTTTTTTTCACTATTCTTTGTTTGTATAAAGGCATTCTTTTTCATATGGGTTTTTCATTTCACACAAAAAAGGATTCCTTTACACAAAAAATGATTTGGGACTTAGTTTTTTTTACATATTTGACTTCAGCAAGCCAACATTCTCTCAATATTTGGACTTAAGGGACGGTCTATATATCATAGCAAAAGTCTTAATGAGTACTGCAAGAATAACACATAATCCCTCCAAACATATCTAGGAGACATTTAAAAAGCACAAACTTTAAAAAATGGAAATTCCCATAGGATAACATTGGATGTTTAAGAAAGTCATAACTCCCTAAATATTTGGACTTAAGGGACAACCTATATATCAAAACAAAGGTCTTAACGAGTACTGCAAGGATAACACATATCCCCAATTATTTAGGAACAATATATAAAATGCAATTTCTCATTGGATAACACTGGAAGTTTAACAAGCCATACAATGATGGGATGAAATTGTTGTTATGGCACAAATGCAAGCGCATGGCCTGTAGAGCCTTGCGCATCCACAGCAACATACATGTACACATCTATGGAGGGATGGGAGTGCAGGACCCTCTGGGCCCTGCCCCTCCGCAGGCAAATGAGGATACAACTGGACTATCTAGAAAAGTAAGGAAATTCATTACAAAAAACTTAATTAATGCACTAGTTAGGGTTACACCAACAAAAATAGAGAAATGGGGCATTTGGGTTTCCAACTCTAACACCCCACCCCCATCCTGCAAGCAGCAACCGGAAAAAAACATCACAGTTTGACCTCTCCTGCATCTTCACAAATCAGGTGTGGGGTGTGCCTTGGGGTTGTCAACCCTAACGCTCACCCCATTCTCATGTACTCTACACATCTCAGCTTCTTTAATGATGGAATGGGGTGAGCGTTAGGGTGGACAACCCTGAGGCACACCCCACACCTAATTTGTAGAGATGCAGGAGAGGTCAAACGGTAATGGTTTTTCCTGCTGCTGCCTGCAGGGTGGGGGTGGGGTGTTGGGGTTGAAAACTCTAATGCCACATTTCCCTACTTTTGTTGGTTTAACGTTACCTAGTACATTAATTAAGTTTTTTTGCAATAAATATCTACATAAAGTTAAAAAGATATCCTAGCTAGTGACATCAGGTATAGCAACATATCAAAAATATGTTGTTACTGTTGTCACAATGGATATTTCTAAGAGTACTGTCATCACAGTGGAATACTGAACCAATCAGAGAGCACCTTTTACAATGCTGATGACATCACAATACCTAGTGCATCACTGTAGCCATCTCCTAACAAACTTCAGATTTTAAAGCTATTACTTGTAAACTACTGTTGCATATATCAAATATACTATCAACTAACTCAAAATAGGCAATTTACATGAGCGTGATGACAAAGTGCTGCAGATAAAAATGATATTCTGTCCAATGACGAACCCGATTCATAGATAACAAATGTATCTTATGAACTGGATTTGTCATAGCCGATATCCCCACACTCCAGTTCATCACAATGGGAGGCAGACTGTGTGATTAACCAAAACTGTTTTATTATAGCCCAATAGTGTCTGATGCTCAACATCATAGCACAGCAACACAGAAAGAGCTGTGATGGTGCTGGCTCATGCCTCAATAGCGCACAGCCACACTGCCAATCATAAAAAAGTAAAATAAAAATCATTCATTCTTGCCAAGCCACAATGATGTGCTGAATGGTACTGTAACAGTCAGTATAAAAAACACAAAGTAAAGCTGTCTGTCAAACAATCTAGCAACCTGATTGCTAGGTAACACCACCATGACAACGGCTAGTATCCAAGTGGCTGTGCATCTGTTTGACAGTGTAGCCGGATGCGTTTAAAAAGGAGATCCAATAGCGAGGTAAACTGTTGTTACAATTATAAAAAAATGTATAGACAAATACAACGATGGGCGGCTCTAATTTGTTATCACGCTCAATGTATAAACCGGATGTGTCATGGATGTTCGCGTCATACGCTTTTTATTTTCACTCAGAGTCTGTGACCTCTTGATCCTGCACTCATGTCTGCACCACTCGTGAGGGGTCAAGAGGTCACAGACCTCTCAAGAAGATAGAAAGCATATGACATGAGCATCCATGACATCTCTCCTATTTATCATCACTTGTGAGTGGGCAGGAATTTCATCACTCACTCATGGCTCTGCCACTTGTAAGTTATGGTCCTGCTTCCTCAAACTTGAAGATTATTGCATATTTTGAGTGAATCCACTGCACATCCCCTATATTGCTGAACCACATATAAGCAAACATAAATTAAAAGGTATAGTATAGACAACGAGCACTGAAGGAAAAGAATAGCAGTGACATTTCCTACAATCAGAGATAGCAAAACAGTAAGATTACCTGTGTGCAGCCAGGGCCCGAAGGTCAAGTTGCAATTCTGTGTATCAAAAGGAAACTTGAATATTGCCAAGGAGCACCCTACCACAAACCTCAAAGGCCGATAGTGTCTGACCAAGCCTGAGAAGGTTATGGAGACATAGGGCACATTCCCAGATTTTACTTCGTTTACACTGAAACAAAACATGAAAAAAGAAGGATGGCTGCAGTTCAATACTTTCACTCACCATTTTTATAACATCTGTTCGGAATCCATCTGTCGAAAGCAGATACAACAGATTCCAGGCATTTTTTTTTAATTCAAATGTTTGACATTGAAGGACAAAAATCTGATTCCCAAACTCCAAGTCAGAGTCAGATTGCAATTGCAGATCTGATCACCACCCCCACCCCCCCGATGAAAAGTGGAAGCCAGGTAGTAATATAGAGAATAATGGATGTGTAGGTAGTTATAAGGAGGATTTTACACTACTCTGAGGGATGGGATGCCACATAAACCCTGAGAGCGAAGCTCGAGGGGTTTATTAAGGCATCCCACTCTGAGGGGGTGTATAAAATCTGAGTTTTACACACCTACCCATCCTTTATTTTGTATAATTGTTGGAGGTCATTTTTTCCACCACAGCAATTATACAAAATAAGTGGATTTCTGTACAGTCAAGCTGTGAACTGTTGGGATTTTAACACGTTCCACAGTGGCTGGCTCATAAACTGAAGCAGCTTTTTTCCCCCCTAACTTGCGTCCAATTAAGCAAGTTTTTTTTTGTGTGCCCAGTAGCATTTTTGGTTTAAAAAAATAACTTACTGCTGACTTCTGTTGGGGAAGTTTCCAGCGCTGAAGAGCAGGGAGGGACAGCGCAGAGAACAGGAAGTTTGCAGTAGGTGCATATGCTGAAGTAGGGAAACCAGGTGTGTGTTCGTTATTATAACTGGCTGGTTATAATGATAGAATTGTAACCCAGTTTCCCTATGGGAAAAAATGGTAACCAGTTATTATAGTAAAGTAACTCTCATGGCACACCTGCCCTCAGCCTAAAAGTTCTGCCTCCTCCCTCCTTACCTTGAGTGTGGCGGCCCTCCACAACACAACTTCACACAAGGGACTGGCTGTGTATGGACTCACTGACTACTACTGCAGGAGTTAGATCAGGTCACTTGTCTTTGTCACCATCCATTGCTGCCATCAACCCACCAGGACATAATCTGGAGTTTCGACTGGTCCATATTTGTCTTGGTCAGCCATGTGAAATAAGATCCCTACTAACTAAGTATTACTACTACTAATTATTTTTTTTTTTTAGTTCTCAAGAATCCAGGGCAGGCTTTTACTCCGATACCCCTAACCAAGGCAAACTAATAACTGAATGCCTGAGTCTGCTGGTAAAGTGGTGGTCTGGCCTACATGTACCAAACACAGCAAACTCCTGCTGCTTACTTGCTACCGGCCCATTATGGAACCCCAGAGTCTGGTTGTGGTAGGCCAACACATATTGTCCCAGCAGACTCAACATGGCACACTGCAGTGTTCCCTCCCATGCAGAAGACCCTTGGATTCAGGGCCAACCAGGAAGGAAGAACTAAAATATGTAGTTAACTCACTGAGTGCCATGGATTGCTTGTATTGGACATAAGGGGTACAGGCTGTGATGGATGGATGGGTGGGTGGGTGGGGGCATTCACAAAGCCAGGGGTTGAGTGCAGCCAGTCCTGGAGCAGTGGGTTGGGTTCAGTTTGGTGTCAGAGGGTGGATTGATCATTACACTGTTCAAACTTCATAGGTAGCAACAGCAGTAGGACGGAGCCACCACCTGGCCATCACCGATTACTGAAATACGACTTAGTATGAGTGATTATGAGTCATTATCAATGAATGTAGCCTGGAACCCCATCAAAATTAAGCTAGGAGGGAGTCTGGGGGACAACAAAGAACACTCCAGTCCAGTAAAGGGTGGGGAAGGGAGGTCACATAGGCTGGGTATGGATTGAGAGGGAGTCCGGGACACTTTTATTGTAAAGGTTAGCACACTACTGGACTTACATTGGGGGTTTCTTATTGCAGGCTTTGGATGCAGAATCAGAATTCTGATTCCATCTCTGATTCCATTCCAGCTCCTTAATAAAGATCAGATCGGAGTCAGAACCAAAATTTCCAAAATTCTGAAAAACTGGCAACTGGGATGGATTCCAGAGAATCGTAGCACCTCTATTTTATACTGAGTGCCCTCCAGTGGCTAAGGAATGTGTATAATAGGTCATTCACTGGGATCACTAAAGTTGAATATAGGGATGGGATGTAGCTGTATGCAGAACGAGACCTTATAACTACAGTAAATTAGTGCAATGTGACTGTAAGGGATCACCTGAAGTTCCATAACTCCAGAAACATAATGTGAAGACTATTCTTTTTCCTGGCAATGTTTCTCTGGGTCCAGAGTAGCTCATGTCTACCACAATAACAGCCTCTTCTCTCAAGGGTCACTGTAGATAATAATGTAGGATCACGGACTCTGGGGGCACTGACAGCTGCTCCACTCTCAGCTTCTCCTAGCAGGAGTCAATGTAAACAATGGTGTAAGATCAGTGACTCAGGCTGCATTCACAGCTACTGCAGTCCCAGTCTCAAGCAATAGGAGTTGATATGGGTAATGCTGTCACAGCACTGGCAGTGGGGGCCCTCACAGTTAATTCAGACCCAGCCTCTCCCAGCAGGAGTCACTGCTGGCAACTTTGTAGAAACACTGCTAGTGGGGGAGCTCACAGCTATTCCAATCTCAGTTTCTCCTAGTAGTACACACTGTAAGTAACTGTGTAGTGATACTGGTTGTGGGGGAGCTCATGATAGCTAATCTAGTCCTAACCTATCCTAGATGGAGCAGCAGTATAGCAGAACCTTTTGAAGTGATACCAAAGGAGGTAAGAAAGACACAAATAGCACTGTATACTCTGTGCCCCCATAAAGAAACCATGTAAAAAGGTCATATTTACACTTCTTGAATCGCAATGTCTGGAGTCCAGATCTCACTGACTGGCAAGGAGAAGTGGGTGAGCCCATCATAGTCTTCGGGATTCCAGGTCAAGTACTCATCTGTCCACTTCTGCAAGAGGGAGCATGCAAACCAATCAGTGACTGGATTATGGCAGCAGAAACATGTAGAGGGTGGGACAATGTGGCTCCATGGATAAAGCCAGCAGTCACAGAAGACCAAGATTCAAATCTCAGAACAAACCACAAGTGAAATGAGTTTGGTGAGTCTTAGCCCAGTGCCTATCAGATATAAATTAACATTAAAAAAGCACCACACACTCCCGGTCCAGTGGCACTGGGCTGGAGACCCAGTTCACTCCCTGATACAACTTTTTAAAGTTCAAAGTGAAATTTAGTGGCATTGTGCTCTGACCCTGGGTGAAATAAGTAGGTTTGCCTGCTCTATTATCACCTTCTTCATGGGAGCTGGGACAGCACTGACACCATGGGTGACCATACAACATCATATATATAATACTGTATATTTGCACCCCTCTCCCACCTATAGGAGTGAAGAGAAGGAGTGGTTAAGCCTGCTTGCTGTGGAGAAGATCTCTGTAAGTGTTGCTATTGTTTTTTAAACTACAGGAGAGACGGGTTAGTTAATCTACTTGCTGTTGAGAGAGTTAATGTGAGCAGAATTTTTGTAAGTTTTGATATTGTTTTACTTTTTTTATTTAGCTTAAAGTGGAATTGAGCTTAAAGGTTTCTGTGGCTGGAGTGACTGTAAAAGTTTCTGTGGCTGGAGTGACTGCACAGGGCATGCCCAGACTTGCCCACCCACATAGCCTTTAAATTCTGAGTGAGTCATCAAACTGCAGGAGATAAGGAGTGGTTAAGCCTGCCTGCTGTGGAGAAGATCTCTGTAAGTTTTGCTATTGTTTTTTTAAACTACAGGATAGAAGGGTTAGTTAATTCTACCTGCTGTTCAGAGAGTTAGTGTGTAGAGGATTTTTGTAAGTTTTGATACTGTTTTACTTTTTTTTTTTTAATTTAGTTTAAAGTGGAATTTAGCTTAAATGTTTCTGTGGCTGGAGTGACTGTAAAAGTCCTCCCACCTACCCCTTTCACCAGTCTTTCTTAAATACTGAAATACCACTGGGGGTTGGGTTTGAAGGCTGTGAGGGAGGAGCTTGCGGAGCTGGAAACTGACTTGAGCCCTCAGAGCAGGTCAGGAAGGAGGAAGTGATGAACAGCCATATGAGCTAATTCTTAAAGCTATATAAATATATATAACTTATGAGTAGGTCTATAGTCCTTATGAGTAAGATTGTGGTTTCCAGTTAGTACTGTAGTTGGCTGTCTTATGCTGCATGCAAGGGCATTTGGGATTAACATTTCTGTTAGAGGCTGGGCTAGGATTAGTTAATTCTACTTGCTGTAGGGAGAGTTAGTGTGGAGAGGCTGTATAGGTAGTGTGGACCATGGGTAGGATTGTAGGGTGCAGTGGTTGTGGGGCAGCAATGCAGATGACCATATTGTGGAGGCTGGGAGGGTGCCCAATATGCCACAGGATAAGGAGGCTCGAGGAAGAGGTTCAGCGGCTCAGCAGGGAGCTGGGGAGGTTGAGTGATATGGGGAGGACTGCGTCGGTAGGAGGGCTGATATCTGAGAGTATTGTAGAGGCACCACAGAGAAGGAACAGTGGGTCAAGGGAGGGGCAAACTAGACAGGAAGCCAGCTGATGAAGGGTGGACTTTAGTAGGACCTAGAAAAAGAGGAGCAGCAGGAGGGAGAAGAAAACACATAGTAAGGCATAGGGGGTTGGGAACATGTTTGCTTTACTAGCAACACATGGGAAAGAGGATGCAGGAGGAGATTGCACAAGAGATAGCACTCACAAAGAGGAGGCAGTGAGGGGCATTACTAGTGGAGAGATTGAGCATGGTGTGGCAGGGGGAGGGATAATACTCGGAGAGGTGAGGAGGGAGGGGAGAGGAGGTTGGCAGTCAAACAGGAGGAGGAGGGGTCTCAATTGAGAGGGGCAGGGGAAGACACTGGGGCACATGGTAAAGCACCATCTTGAGTGGCCCTAGAAATGAAAACCTGGGTGAGGGGGTAGTGACGGGCACAAGGAAAGAGGAGGGGGGTGTACTGGTGTTGGGGGACGCCAAACTCAAGGGGATCAGATGGGGCAGCAAGGGGGAGAGGCACAGTCGGATCTGGGTGTAGTCAATACCAGGATTAAAGGCAGACAAGGCAGGACAGGCAATCTTAAGGTGCTTAAGGAGGGGTAGGAGGAAACCACACATTGTGGTACATGTGGGGACAAATGACCTAGTGGGGGAAACGGTGGAGGTAACAAGGGAGAGGACTGAGGAAGTGGGAAGGTTGTGCAAGGAGATTGGGGAGTCTGTGGCCTTCTCCGAGGTGCTCCCAGTACCCTGCACAAGCACAGTGAGTAAGGAGAGGATTAGGGAGTTGAACACATGGTTGGCAGAATGGTGTTGAACTAAGGGGTATGGGGTTGTGGGTGGCTGGGGCAGTGCCTGGGATAATAACAATCTGTTTGCAAGGGATAGGCTGCACCTGAGTGGGGAGGGGAAGGAGGCATTAAAGCAAAGACTGGGGAGGTATATTGTGACTAAGGTGGATTTAAACTAGATGGGGGGTGGCAAGTGGACAGCAGGTAGGCAGGGATCCAATAGATTGGAGTCACAGCCTACCCCCCAAGCTAGCAGGGAAGGACTCAGGGTGGCCAAAAAAGGAGGGAGTAGAATGGAGGAGAGGGAGGCCAGTGAAGGGAAGGGGGCAGGATGAAGGGTGGTCTCACTGAATGCAAGAAGCTTAGGAAACATATCAGCTGAGCTACAGGCACTCTTAGCAGTGTGGAGGGAGGATGTTGCAGCTGTCACAGAAACGTGGACAACTGAGCACCGGGACTTGGATCTGGCAATCCCAGGATATAAATTATACAGGAAGGACCATAAGGAGGGGATTAGGGGTGGGTTGGCAGTCTATGTGAGGGACGGGATCAAATGCACAAGGGACGAGGGGGAAGAAAGGAGAACAGAGGCAATCTGACTGCAGCTCCTAGACTCAAAGGGTAGGAAACTGAGGTTTGGGGTGGTATACAGGCCACCATCCCAGTCTGAGGAACTTGACAGGGAATTAGCAGGACAAATCAGAAAGGTATGTAGAAAAAGAACGGTGGTCATCGTGGGGGATTTCAACTTGCCGGTGGCTGACTGGAGAATTCCGGTCATCTCCAGTGCTAGGGAGCAAGTGCTCCTGGACGTGATCCAGAAGGGTCTCCTGTCACAGTTGGTTAGCGCACCTACTAGGCTAAAGAACACTTTAGATCTGGTATTGTCGAATGGGGAGGCAGTAAGGGAAATAAAGGTGGAGGACCCACTAGCTGACAGCAATCACCAAACAGTGTGGTTTAATATCACGAAGTGTGGGGAGCCAGAGAAATCAGTTACTTGGGTGGTAAACTTCAGGGGGGCGGACTTTGGGAGGATGCAGGAAGTACTGAAAGGGAAACTGGAGGGCATAAGGCAGGAGATGGATGCAGAGCAGAAATGGGATATTATTAAATGGGGATTACAGAGGCAACAGAAGCCTGCACCAAGACACAGAGTAAGAGGAGCAGAGCAAGAAAACCATGCTGGTTGAACAGCGAGGTTGTGGAGGTGGTGAGGGCAAAACAAGTGGCACACCAGAGGTATAGGAGGATGGGGAAGGAAGTGGACAGGGAAGAATATGCAAGATGGTCCAGGGAGGTGACCAGAAAAGTGAGAGGAGCAAAGGTGCAGAGGGAGCTGAGATTAGCACAGGGAATTAACAGGGGGAGAGAGAAAGACTTTTTCAGATACATCAGGGAGACAAGGAAGTACAAGGAGACAATAATGAGGATAAAAAGGGGTGGGGAGTGGACGGAAAAGGGGGAGGAGCAGGCAAAAGCACTGAATGAATACTTTTGCTCAGTGTTCATGGAAGAAAAGGGGGGACCGCTACCACCGTGGGGTGGGAGGGTGGAGAAAGGGGGAGAGGAGGAGACAGATGGAAGAACTGAGGCAAGTAGAGTCCTAGAGGGACTGAGGGCACTGAAGGTAGATAAGGCACCAGAGCCGGGTGGTATTCACCCCAGGGTGCTGAGGGAGATGGCGGAGGTGTTGGAGGAGCCACTGGCGGATCTGTATAGCACCTCACTGGAGTCGGGATGTGTTCTACTGGACTGGAGGATGGCACACGTGAAAAAATTACTCACCTTAGTAATGTTGTTTCTTCTAATGGAGTCTTGCTATATTATGACATATGCAGTATAACCCCAGGTTAGAACTGCTCAGGAGGCGAAAGAGTTAACTTCCATGCAGGGCATGGAATCTTGAGCGCGAGCTCGGTTGAACACTCTGTCTGTTGAAGCTCAAACTTAAACTGTCAGATCTTTATGAGCAAAAACTCACTAAGGTTCTGTGTGGAAGCTGTAAACCTACACTAGCCACTGGCTACTAACTACAAAGACACCTTTTTGATCTTGATCCCAAAACAAAGACTCAAGTCAGGGGATTCAAGAAGAAACTTAAGCATAACACCTAAGCACCCTAGAAGGGTGAAATGAAGTGGGCATCAAAGAAGTGCCAACATTGCACTGCCCACCCACATCCCAAAAACAGAGGTTCTGAAAGGGGCAGGCTGGGGGAGGTCATAATATAGCAAGACTCCATTAGAAGAAACAACATTACTAAGGTGAGTAATTTTTCTTCAAACAACATGAAGTCTTGCTATATTATGTATATCAGATACACACAGTACCTCCATGGAGGAGGGACAGAACCTACTTGGGAAATAGGCTCTGAAGCACGGGTGTGCAAATCGAGCATCACTCCTAGCCTGGATATCCATGGAGTAATGCTTAGTAAAAGTGTGAACTGTTTTCCAGGTAGCTGCTTGACATATCTCTAGGATAGGAATGTCCCTGGCAGCAGCCAGAGATGCAGCTGTACCTCTGGTAGAGTGAGCCCTCAGGCCTGAGGGAGGAACCTTACTCAGTTTTTCGTAACAGAATTGGATACAAGAGACAATCCACCTGGCAATGGATCTTTTAGTGGCAGGTTTCCCTTTACCAACCTCACCATAAGTGAGGAACAATTGGAGGGATTCAAACCTGTGACCCTTGGTACGTTCTATATAGTAACTAAGGGCTCTTTTGACATCTAAACTGTGCAATCTCCTCTCACCAGAGGAGGAATGGTCAGTGAAGTACACAGGAAGAGACATGGATTGATTAAGGTGAAAGTCTGAAACCACCTTAGGCAAAACTTCCTGTTAGTCCTGAGGACTACCTTATCTCTATGAAAGGAGATGAAATCAGGCTCCACTGACAAGGCTTGTAGCTCACTTATGCGCCTGGCAGAGGTGATGGCTACCAGAAACACAGTTTCCAAGTCAAGTACTTCAGATCTGCTGAGAACAATGGCGCAAAGGGGTTGCATAAGCTGGCGATGCAAATATTAAGATCCCAAGCAGGGGCAGGATCCCTGAACGGGGATTGTGTGAAGCAACCCTTTAAAAACTTGGAGAACACAGGGTGAGCTGATAAAGAAGAGGGCTTACCTGCTGACAAGAAGACAGACACAGCTGCTAAGTGCACTTTTAGGGTAGCTGGTCTCAGCCCCAAGGAATTCAAATGCACCAAATAATCCAGGATTGTGGGCACACCAGCAGATTCTGGGGAAATATGTTTACCAGCACACCATATGGAAAATCTTTTCCATTTTGAATTATAGGTAGCCCTGGTGGAAGGCTTCCTAGAGGCCTTCAAGATATCCAATACACCTTGAGAAAGGTGTAGGTCAGCAAACTCTAACTCTTCAAGAGCCAAGCCTTGAGATTGAGAGATTTGAGGTTCGGATACCAAACTCTCCCCTGGGCACAGGTTAACAGGTTGTGATTCCTGGGAAGGCATAGGGGAGGGTGGACTGCTAGACATGAGGAGGGGTACCAGGGCTGTCTGGCCCAATCTGGAGCAATCAGGATCATCTTGCAGGATTGAGATCTGATTCTGACTAGCACTTTGAAAAGAAGAGGGAAGGGGAAAGCATAGAGAAACTTCCTTCCCAACTGAGAAGGAAGGCATCCAGAGGGACTGAGCCCAACACTGGGGCCTGCAGCAAAAAGGGAAGTTGGTGATTGTCTGGGGCTGCAAAGAGATCTATTTACGGAGTGCCCCATCTGGCAAATATTACCTCAATACCAGGGATCCAGTGCCCATTCGTGATGGCTCTGGGAAATCCTGCTGAGAGCATCCGCTAGGACATTGTCCTTGCCTGGGAGGTGAACTGCCGTAAGGGAGGCGTTCAGAGAGTAAGCCAGAGACCACAACTTCATTGCTTCGGTGCACAAGGCCGTAGACCGTGTGCCCCCTTGCTTGTTGATGTACCACATTGTAGTGGTATTGTCTGTTCTGACCTGAACTACCTTGTTCTGGACAGATGTGGAGAAAACCTGAAGTGCTAGAAAAACTGCTCTGAGCTCCAGCAAATTGATGTGGAGCAGGGATTCCTGAGGGGAACCACAGCCCTTGGGTGGAAAGGTCGCCCATGTGAGCCCCCACCCCAGGAGGGATGCATCTGTAGTAAGGGTCAAGGAATGAGACTGGGGGGTGAAGGGAACCCCCTGTCTCAGATTGTTCTGATCCTGCCACCACTGAAGGGCCTGGATCAGGGTTTGAGTCACTGGAATCAATTTGGTTAGGGGATCCGTCCTTTGAGACCAAAAGGCTCTCAAATGGAACTGAATGTCCCTCATCTGAAATCTCGCTCCCTGCACTACTGCTGTAGAAGCAGCCATGTGCCCCAGGAGCTGTAGGAAATGCCTTGCTGGTCGAGAGACCTGCAGGGTGAAAGAGGAGGCCAGAGACACCAGGGTCCCTGCTCTCTCCAGAGGAAGGAAGGCTCTGGCTTCTTTCATGTTCAGTTCTGCGCCTATGAAGGTGAGAAGCTGGACAGGCTCCAGAACTGACTTTGGAAGACTGAGAAGGAAACCTAGAGATGTAAGCAGCTGCTGGGTTACTTGCAAATGAAGTTTGACCTGTTCTGGAGACTGGCCTACAATGAGCCAATCGTCCAGATAAGGGAAGATGGCAATCTTTTGCCTTCATAAATGAGCAACTGCTACTGCCAGGCATTTTGTGAACACCCTTGGAGCCGAGGAGAGGCCGAAGGGCATTGCTCTGAACTGGTAATGGCCTGAGGGCAGTTCGAATCTGAGGTACTTTCGATGGGAGCTTCTGATGAGAACACCTGGCAAGCTATTCAGGGGCCTGTTTTGCTAGGGCCAGGACAGTATCCCACCTGGATTTCTGGTACCTAGCTGCGTAAGCCATATAATTTGCCTGTCTGAGTCCCAAAGATGCTGCCATGTACTGCATTTTTGCCATGGCATCCATCCTCCTGGAATCCTTTTCAGGCGGGTGAGAGGCTAGAGGAATATTAGCCTTGTCACAGGCTGCAGCCTGCACTACCCCACATGGCTACACTGCTGAGATAGAAAACCTATCAGAGCCTGATAAAGCATACCTCTTGTCCATCCTTTTATCCACAGGAGGATAGAATGAGGAGTTTTCAGAATTTTTACTGTCTGTTTCCTAAAAGATTTATGCAAGGAATAGACAGTCTCTAGACTCTGGAATATCCATCATTTCCACAAAATCAGGCTCTTCTTGATCATCAACAGCTTCCTCAACAGGGAGTTGCAGAGTGTCAGCAACTTTCTTGTAAAACAAAAAATGAGAAGGGGACTCAGATAGCCTGGGAGGGGATACTCCTGAAGGTCTGTCTGGAGAGATGTCCGGTTCAATGGGCATATCCAGACTGTCAAAATCACACTCACTCTCCTCGTACCCCTCCTCCCCTTCCCCTGGTTCATAAAAATCTTCAAAATCATAATCTTGAACCGAGGGAACCGACCGAACCTGGCGTTTACCCAATGGTGCCGGTTCGGACGGAACTGGGGAAAGAGACTGGACAATCTGAATAGCTTTGGCTATTTCCTCAGCAGTTGCCCCAAACTAGCTGACCTTCTAGCCCTTTTAGTTGGAACCGGCTCCTCAGAGCTGGCTCTTCATTTGCCCGAGGAAGCATCGCCCTGGTCAGAGGGCACTTCCTCAGGTTCGGTTGGAACCGAACCGGACTGGCCATCCGGGTCAGCGGACTTTTTGGCCTCCCTTTCCCTGAGCCTACCAACTCTTTTTTCCACGGTGGCAGCAGGAAAATTTTTACAAATCTGGCAGTCTGCATTGAGGTGGTCAAACCCCAGACATACACATATGGTGTGTGGGTCAGCCTTGGCAAGGCTTCCCATAGAGGCCACAGTGCCAGAAACCCAGTGGGTCAGTTTTCTTTTGGGTTTCTCAGACATAGTGCCAGCGTAACCAAAAACTTGCTCAACGGCAATCCACCAAGAAGACTCTCTTATCGTTCCCAACCGCAGTCACGGTCGGGAAAAACGTAAAATCCCTTTTTAGAACCGATAAGAACCGGGAACCACACTCTAAAGGGCTAGAAAGTAATTTAAACCCTCTGATCGGTTCAAGCCGAACCCGAAAAAGACGTTACAAGTTCCACAGAAAAAAAAAAAAGTAAGCCTATCTATTACTTACAATACCACAGACAGAGCTTGAACCGACGATTGCGGTTAAATTTCGGTTAAATAAACCGAGAATTACACTTTAAAACCGACAAACAAACCACTTTGCCCTGGTGTATGGGTAGAACCCTTTCCACGGCTCTGAGAGCCAGGAGGGCAGAAACTTCTGCTTCCAGGGCAAGTGCCTCTGATGGGTTTGCAGGTGGAAAAGATCTGGCTCTCATCTTCGGAAATTTTTTGAAGCTGAGAACCAGTCCCTGGCCTACTACCTCCAGGACCCACTTGTCTGATGTTAAAGACTTCCAGTCCTGGACAAAGTAAGCCAGCCTGCCCTACCGGTAGTGGAGAATCGGCCCTGGCTACCCCATCAGGAGCCTGTTTTGCAGGGCTTTGGGTTGAGGGTAGAAGCAGGCTTACTAGAACCCCTCTGCCCCTTCCTCTAAAGAACCCCTCTGGGCATAAGCAGAAGAGGAGCCTGGGCTTGGTAAAACGGCCTATGAAAAGGCCTGCCCTGCCCCTGACATGCTGCCTTTGAGGAGTAACTGCCTCTTTTGGCCTGTGCACCCTATAGGTGGTCCTATACTCATCCATTTTCTTCATATAATTCTCTGTCTGCTCCCCAAACAGAGAATTTCCCACAACAGGAAAATCCATAGCCTTAGACTGGGTATCCTGTGACAGGGCAGTACATCTGAGCCAGGCCATTCTGCGAAGAGACACAGATGTAGCCATAACTCTAGATGAAACATCATTAGAGTCTACAGCAGCATGAAATTGCACCTTGGATGCCTCAATACCATCCGCAGCCACCTGCTCGATTCAGTGAGGCGGAGTAAAGAATCTGACAGTTTAAGTTTGAGCTTCAACAGACAGAGTGTTCAACCAAGCTCGCGCTCAAGATTCCATGCCCTGCATGGAAGTTAACTCTTTCACCTCCGGAGCAGTTCTAACCTGGGGTTATACTGCATATGTCATAATATAGCAAGACTTCATGTTGTTTGAAAGTAACATTACACAAGAGCATGCCAAGGGATGAACCGGGTAATTATCGTCTGGTAAGTCTCACCTCCATAGTGTGCAAACTCATGGGAAACGATACTAAAGACAAGACTGGTGTCATACCAGGAGGACAATGGCCTCCAGGATGTTAAGCAGCATGGGTTCATTTCAGGGACGTCTTGTCAAACCAACTTGATACGATATTATGACTGGGTGACAGGTGAGCTGGATAAGGGTCATGCGGTGGATGTTCTTTACTTGGACTTCAGCAAGGCCTTCAATTCAGTGCCTCATGGGCAGCTTGTGGGGAAGCTAACTGGTGTAAGGGTGGGGCAAAAATGATGAACTGGATTACAAGCTAGCTGAGTGGGAGGCTGCAATGGGTGGTGGTGAGAGGGCAGCTCTCAACTCCAAGGCCGGTGATGAGTGGGCTGCCACAGGGCTCTGTGTTGGGGCCTGTATTATTTGGGCTCTTCATAGCAGACATTGCACACGAGGTGGTGAGCAAGGTAAGTCTGTTTGCTGACGACATCAAAATCGGAGCAGTGGTGGATGGAGGGGAGGGATGGAAGCAGCGGCAGGAGGACCTAAGCAAGCTAGAGGAGTGGTCAGAGAGGTAGCAGCTGGGGTTCAATGCAAAGAAGTGTAAGGTTATGCACTTTGGGGCAAAGAACCCAAGGAGAGAATACTGGCTGGGGGGGGGGTTAAGCTGTGGATAACTGAGGAGGAGAAGGGTCTAGGGGTAAAGATAACGGGGACCATGAACAACACTGCCCAGTGCAGGAGAACAGCTGCAAAAGCAAACAAAATGCTGGGGTGCATAGTGAGGGATTTTTCATCCAGGTGAAGAGAGGTGATCTTGACCCTCTACAGGTCACTGGAAAGGCCACACTTAGAGTATTGTGTGCAGTTTTGGAGGCCATACCTAAACAGTGATATGGAGGGGGTGCAGAGGAGAGCAACAAAGATGATATGTGGAATGTAGAGGAGAGACTATGAGAGCAGACTGGGAGACCTGAATATGTACACCCTGGAGGATAGAAGGGACAGGGGGATGGGGGGACATGATAGAGACATTCAAGTATCTGAGGGGAATCAATAAGGATGGGGCAGACAGGGTCTTTAAGCTAAGGGTGGGGAGGGACAACAAGGGCCATGGGCTAAGACTAGAGGGGGGAAGATTTAGGAGGGAAACTATTCCACAGAGAGATTGGTAGCAAAATGGAATGCACTACTAGAATGGGTGGTATCACGTAAATCAGTGAACAACTTCAAAAGGGCATGGGACAGGGAACAGGGGAGAGTGAGGGCGGGGAAGGTGGGGGGTGGAAGTGTGATGACAAAAGGGAGGGGGGGGCAGCTGCAAACTAGGGGTGCTAGCTGCATACTCGAGCAGACTTAGATAGACCAGATGGTCTGCTTCTGCTGGCACATTCGTATGTCCATATGTATGCTGCAGTGGGCATCCAACTAGGGATAGTAGGAGAACTTAATGAGGAAAAAAGACCCTGCCTGTGGTGATAATGGCAATAGCAAGCCCAAAAGCAAGACCATCCACCTCAAGCCTGTGACTGCCCTCCTCCTGTCCTCAACAGCTGCAGCTGCTCCTCTACTAGGTAGGAGCCATGACACAAACAAGAGGCTGCTATTATGGTGGGGGGTGCAATGATAATGCTGCAGGATCATGGGGATCTGGAATGATGTCCCTGGTGGTGGTGGTGGGTGGGGGGGATCTGTAGCACTATCAGAGACAGTGAGGCCTGACATAGGAGAACTCTGGAATTGCTAACGCAGACTGGGGAGAGGACAAATAGACTGAGAAAAGTAAAAAGAACCACACACAATGTGGTATAGTTTGGCACACACAAACAACTGGACATGATTTAACGGGAACACACACACACACACCTCAGCATAATTTGGCACACACATACAATTCAGCACAATGGTACACACACATCTGTGCACAGTTTGGCATGTACACACAATTCAGCACGATTTGTCACACACACACACACACATACACACGACTTGGCATAATGTGGCATACACAACTTGGAATGATTTGGCGCACACACACTCAGGTTGGCAGAATTTGGTAAACACACACAACTTGGCAGGATTTAGTGCACACACACCTTGGCATGATTTGGCACGCAGAATTCAGCTTGGTTTGGCACACACACACACCTCAGCACAATTTGGGACATGCACACGCAGACACACACACACACATACACACAGCTTGACTCGATTTGTCAAAAGTGCATTACTCAGCACAACCTGGCACACTTTGACACAGTCAAAACTTGACTCAAAACTAATGTGCTCGACCTGTTGGAATTTGCACTCTCACCAGTAGAAACATCTTTACTTTTTAAAGGTTTGTCTTTTTGTCTATCATCAAATCTAGATGAGATCCAACTATGTGGGGACCTTGAACAGTTTTTCTGTCAATTATGCCTGCGGGAATTCTACTATGCTATGCAAACCACTGAAAAGCAAACCCTCCATAACACAGCGAGAAACCTCATCATGGAACCCACTGACAGGACGGAACCCTAATCTAGGTCAATATATTGACACCATTGCACTGCTCAGTGTGGATGATGGCCGATGCTGTACCCACTCACACAGGTCCCAAAACAGGCATGTTACAGCCGATCTCCCATTCATTTGTACAATTGGGGAACTGCGGATGAACGATCTATAGCCTGAAGCATACACTGCAAATGGCATTACAGGATACCACACCCCATGGCACTCGGGATACTTCAGAAGTCCGGAGGGTGGCATGTTACACAGGGGAACAGGGGAGAGTGTGGACTTGCAGCAGTGCATGACAGCAGGAAGATACAGCATTGACAAGGCATGCACTGGTGGTATATAAATTCCCTCTTCAATTTGCCAGGGATGTACACACAACTGCATACACTGGTGGATCCGCAGCTGGCATGGTGCCCCAATGCATGGTACAGACAGTTGGGTCATTCCAGAGTGCAGGTCCCCAGCCTGGGTTCAGCACAGTCAATGGCTGGCCATGGCAGGATGTGAAGGGCAGTGCCAGTCTTTGCAACAGGTTGGGTATGGGGGAGTGAGGGTGTCTGTGTACAGGGGTGGTGGATGGGAGTCCTCTAGACTATGGATATGGACCATGGTTTCCTCTGTTGCAATTGGGTCTGAGGATGGAAAGGGGGCACCTCTAGACTACCAGGGCTGCCAGGCTGCTGTGCACCTGGGTGCACATCTGCAGCCTGCCTGTGGGTGGGTGGCTGGCCAGGTTAGGCCAGCTATTCATGGCCTAACTGTGGGCCACGGTGCTCTGGACTGTAAGGGGAACATTCCCACTGAATATGCTGCAGTATGGCATATGCATGGGATTGCCCCCTCGACTTGAATGGCATACCATTTGTAGGTGCCCTGGCCCATTTCCTTGTGGCCGGCACATCCCGCACGTTTGAATATTGCGCTGTTGCTCATTGTTGGAGTTGTGCGACCCATCTCCCTTTTCCACCGGGATGCACTGCATATCTCCTTTGAATACAGGCACCCTGGACTAGGTAGCCTGAATAAATACATTATAAAAATGGTAAAATCATGACCCCACTGAAAACAAGATATTGTATCTAATCTGGGACAGCCTGAGTAAATACAATGCAAAAATGTGTCAGTGAACATCCCTGTGACAATGAGATGTTGCATTTCCCCTGCCCTATCCAGGATACAAAATATAGGATAAGAAACATTCCGTGCTCCCAGATCTGAATAACCATTACTCTGTAAGATGCCCTCATTTTCCCTGTGTTTTCCCCACAAAGGCAGAATCAAATCCCTGTATAAATCCCTGTAGATTTTTCCACAAGCCACTGGTTCTTTATTTATGACTTTGTTCTTTATTTATTATATCAGCAGCCTTTTATTGGAAAAAGAGCTCTGATTTGCTGCTCATTATTAATATTATATGTCACGATGGCTTTGGAATGATTTGGTTTTATATGCTATGCATAAGGCATAATGGGGGACTGTATGAAACAACAAATATCAAGCTCATTATTTCATGAACTATACTCAAAATTAATAATTACAAGTCAGACAATCTTTGAAAAGATACTAGTAATGGCCCCAATTCTAGAAGGTTGGCGCAAGTCGCAGCCAAATGCGACTTACACCAACCACAACTGCGACAATGACCCTGCACCCTACTCTAGAAGGGGCAGGGTTTCCGCGACTAAGTCCTGCAATATACAACATGCGGCCAGGTACGCCGAACAGAAGGCGCATCTGGCAAGCATGTCGCAAGCCACAACGCAGGTCGCAAGTGCCCCACCCCATGCCCAGCAAGCCACGGTAGGCGCCCCGCAGGGCTGCCCACACCCCCAGCCACCCTAAAGTGTACAGAAAGAGCCCCGCAGGGCTGCCCACACCCCCAGCCCCCTGAATCTGTCAAGAACTGCCCCGCAGGGCTGCCCACACCAACTGCCCCCCGAAGCATCCAGTAAGTGCCCTGCAGGGCTGGCCACACCTCCTGTCCCCTGAAGTCACCATAGATATGCCCCATAGGGTTGGCCACACCTCCCGTCCCCTGAAGTCACCATAGATATGCCCTGTAGGGCTGGCCACAGCTTTTGTCCCCCGGAGTCACCATAGAAATGCCCCACAGGGCTGCCCACACCCCCTGCACCCCGAAGCCTCCAGTAAGTGCCCCACAGGGCTGGCCACACCAACTGCCCCCTGAATCCACCATAGATATGCCCCACAGGGCGGTGCAGTCAACACCCCCACCCATGCCCTGACCCCGAGTCGCCTACCACAAATGCAGCATACACCCAGACATGCCCTGGTAGTCTAGTGGCCCCCATCCAACCATGCCAGTCCACCCTGCACCCCACCCGTCCCCAGCCAGCATTGGCACAGCCCACCTCTCACCTCCACGGACAGCTGCCGACTGAGTTCAGTTGGAGCGCATCTGTAAAGATGCGTTCGGAAATTAATTTTTGAGCACGTCTGTACTGTACTCACTCCAACTGAACTCAGTTGGTGGCTGGCCGTGGAAGTGAGAGGTGGGCTGTGCCAGTCACCGACTGGGGACGGGTTGGGGGGTGCTGGGTGGACTGGCATGACTGGGTGGGGAGCCACTAGACTACCAGGCCATGTCTGGGTATATGCTGCATTTGCGATAGGAAGACTCAGGGGTCCAGGCACAGGTGAGGGGCTGGCTGCACTGCCCTGACGGGCCTATCTATAGTGAAGCAGGGAACAGTGGTGTGGCCAGCCTGTGAGGCACTGCCGAGGGCAAGAGGCAACTCCTGAGTGTTGAGGGTGCAGGGGGGCATGTATAGTACTGGGGATGGGCGGGGTTGTGAGATGCCCATTGGGGTACCAACGGCTGTGGTCTGGGCATGGGGGAGGGCACATGGACTGGGTTCTACAGGACCCTTGGAGGATGTATGTAAGTTACACCAGCTACATGCAGGTGTAACAAGTTGCCGATTCTCCTCCGGGGTTCTTGTAGAATCCTGATATTAGGGACTTTGTTGCTGCCCTTCTGGAATGGGGGAGCAACTATTGTCAGAAACCCCTAACGCATGTCGCAGGGGTTTATAGCAACGCCAGCATAAGAGTTTTCGGCGAAGTGACCGCGAATATCGCAGGCCACTTTGTAGAATCGCGCATATCGCAACTGCTGGCATAAGTTGCTACTTGCACCATTCTACTTGTTGCAAGTGCTGTCACGTCAGGTGTAACTTTTCTAGAATCGGGGCCAATGTCTGTAAACACATTTATTGCAAATAGAGACATTTTCATATATATATATATAAATATAAAGAACCTCAGCGACAAGGACTGAGGCAATGGTTACCCCTAAAGGGCATTGGCCGGAAGCCAAGTTTCAAAGAAATGCAAAATCACATTATTGGGGTATGTGTGATTATATATATATATATATATATATATATATATATATATATATAGCCAACTGTTGCTTACTGATGTAGACAATGGACACCCCCGTCCGACCTCATCTCTATATGTATGTAATCAACTGCCTACTTCCTGGAGGGCACCATCAACCTGCGTGCCAGTGTCTGCTAACTGTAATCACTATTACTGTACCTGATGATGCAAGCACTGTGTTTTGAATATCTCTCTTATTCCCCCTACCTGTAACTTTTGTTGTGATACTGATCACTGTACAGTGCCTTCAGAAAGTATTCACCCCCCCTTAGATTTTGTCACATTTTGTGCTGTTGCAAACTCAAATTAAAATACATTTATATAGGATTTTTTTGTCACGTATCTACACAAATTACTCTATAATGTCAAAGTGGAATGAAACTTCTGGAATTTTTTGTACATGTAATTTAAAATAAAAACCTGAAATGTCTTGATTTGATAAGTATTCACCCCCTTTGCTATGACACTCCAAACTGAGCTCAGGTGCATCCAATTTCCTTGTGAGATTACTCTAAAACTTGAATGGAGTCCATCTGTGGTCAGTTCAAATGGTTGACATGATTTCAGAGGAAAAACACCTGTCTACATAAGGTCCCACTGTTGACAGTACATGTCAGAGCAGAAACTCTACGATGAAGACCAAGGAGCTAGCCGTAGAACTCCGTGATAGAACTGTGAGGACACATAGATCTGGGGAGGGGTATAAAAACATTTCTAGGGTGCTGAAAGTTCCCAGGAGCACAGTCAAGTCCATCATTAGGAAATGGAAAGATTACGGAACCACCCAGACTCTTTCTAGAGCAGGCCGTCCTCCCAAACTGAGCAGCTGGGCAAGAAGGACCTTGGTCAGGGAAGTGACCAAGAACCCAATGACCACCACCCTGACAGAACTACAGAGTTCCATGGCTGAGATGGGAGAACCTGTCCAGAGTTCCATGGCTGAGATGGGAGAACCTGTCCAGAGGACAACAATCTCTGCAGCACTTCACAGATGTAGCCTCTATGGGAGATTGGCTAGACGGAAGCCACTCCTGAGAAAATGCCACATAATTGTTCAAATAAAACTCCAGAAGACACTGTACAGGGGAGCAGCAAAGACCTTTTTATTACTAGACAGGCCGGTGATAACAGCTTACAGACCTTCCACTACAGCCACAGGAAGTGCTCACCCACAAAAAAATTCCCCTTACTGGAGCACCTGAAACTAAGTCCCCAGGTACCGTAATTACATGTGTAGAAGGCTACTTAAAATAAAGTTAACTTAACAATTTCCCACTTTTCTTTAAAGACTTAAATTTTAGCCCCTCCTTTTATAATAGCAAAGTTTAATGTCCACATGGCTAAGTGACTTCTTCCTCAAGCTGACACATCCCTTTACTGAGTGCCTTTAGAAGCATAAGAGCCGATGCTCCCTTTTTTGTCAAGCAGTCAGCCAGTTGTTCCTTCGTGGTAGACCAGAGAACACGCTGGACCCTCTTAGCCTGGATAAGTTCTTTAATGCCACTGATTTCAAGACGAAGCCTTTTCTCTGAAACCGACTTGGTCGACTTGATAGCATCAACTAGTGAATGATTGTCCACAACACATGTCACAGGTAAGATGTGTTTGGTACCACTGGTAGTGAGCTCTGAGTACAGCATTGCAGAAAGATGGCATTATCAATTCCCTCAGCCAAAGCAAGGGTTTCCCCAGCAAGCGTGCTCCGGACTACTCTTCTTATCCTTTTTGACTGCCAGGAAAGTGGTGAAAAGCATCCTTCCTCACCCATTAAGATAATCACCCAGCACCCATCATTGCTCCCTTTATATGGCAGTCAACTGGACATCATTGCAACACAGAAGAAATAGGAATGCTGTTATCTGGATATTCAAAGCGTTAACAGGCAAACTACCGACCTATATCACTGATTGCTTTACCCAAATTACAACTAGGCCATACACATGAGATCAGTAAACTCATCATATTAAGGTCCCCAATGCCTGCACCCGTATGGGAGGCTGCTTTCAGCTATTCTTTAGCAGTTGCATGGAACTCTCTCAAAAATCCATGAAGCTAGATAGCCTACTACCTCTGGCATCCTTCAAAAGATTGTTCTCCGCCTTTTTCCAGAGCTCTGCAATTGCTTTTATAAAGCCTAATCCCCTACCTATCTGACCCACCTTCCTTTTTCCATCCATTATATTAATTCAATTTCTTTTTCGAATCACCTATTATATTCTCATAAAAACTAGTTAGACCATATTATTTTATTTTATGCCTGCTATACCCTTTGTCCCCTTTTTCCTACAGGCTAAATGGTTCTACTGTTACTTGTATATATGTAAATTGTTGTATATAATCATTTCATGCCATTGTATTGCTATTTATTCTATTTCTTGTCTATGTAATAATACTTGTATCCTCATTTGTATGACCACTCAGGTCCATCTTGTAAATGAGCTTTGCTCAATGATGTTCGCCTGAATAAATAAAGATTTTGATTGATTGATTGATTGATTGATTGATTGAATCAGGTGACCACCCTGAGTACCCCCCATCCGGGAGGTTGCCTAGTGATGCATCACTAAAAACTACCAATTTTAAGGAGGCATCTTTTCCCAAACATTGAAATTTCAAAGTCACTTGTTCTGATTTCAGTTTTGTTTGCCTCATGTATGGTTTGAACAGTGGCTTGTTTCGTGTTAGATGCTAAAGTTGCAAGCATCAAACATGACATCAGGTCTGCTCTGTCTAGCAACTGAGAGAATTTGGCCTGTCTTTGACCTCAGTTGATCCTTTTCACTTTCAGTGAGAGGATCATCACGGTGTAACGCTCTTGTGGAATCCATGTGGTTGGGATGAAGATTTTGTATGTAGTGTTGCTGTTGTAACTGTACGATTTTATCAACTGTATTGAACTCCATGCCCACGTAACAAAAGCTGTCATGCTCCTCACGGCCAGTCTTAAAGACATTTCTTAAGTGTGGTATTACTGTTGTGGCAAAGTTGTGTGAGCCACCCCAAATGAAGTCATCAACATGGCAGGCAAGCACTCCAGCTACATTGCTATCTTGATCTAACCAGTAGAAGATGGCAGGATCCACTTGTGACATTTTTCCACCTGTATTCAGCATAGTCTCTTTAACTTTGTTGTACCAGTACAGAGATGCGTCTGCCAGACCATAGACACACTTTTTAAGTTTCCACAGTGTTCCTTCACCTTTAGCTTCAGGTGGAGGTTTGATGTAAATATCTCGAGACAACTCTGTTCCTTGTAGGAAAGCAGATTTAATGTCCATGGAATGAAGTCTCCATTGTTTTTGACAAATTACAGTTAGAAGCAATTTTAAGGACTCTGAAGCGCACGTTGGTGAGTCTTTTGGAAGTTCTTTATTGTCAAGTTCCTGAAAAGCTCTGGCCACCAGACGTGCTTTTGGAACTATTCCATCCGAGGTTTCTTTTAGGGTACAAACCCACCTTGTAGAAATACACTTTTGTCCACTTTTGTCCATTGTCTTTGACTACGTCAAGCACTCCATTGCTCTTCCTGCTACTGAGCTCATCTTGTTTTGCATAATCAAAAGATACTTCCTTTGTAACTAGTACATCATCTTCAGAGTGTTGCACTTGGTTGTCCATAGGTTCGATGTAAAGATTGTCTACACATGACAAGTCAACTGACCCTGCTGTATCTGCAATGGCAGAGGGTTCCAAGTAGTGTAAATTGTACCAATGTTTGTTTTTCCCCTTAACTTTTCCTGCATGTCCAAGAACTTTTGCTGTGTATGGAATCCCACTTTCTCTGTCTGTATATCTAACAATTTGTTCAGGTTTTAGATTGACACAACCGTTTTGTCTTGACACATGGGGTTGTTGAATGTCCACTTCGTCAGTATTTCCTGTGTCATTGGTGAAGTCCTCTACTTCATCATTGTCTGTGCCACTCATAGTGTCCACGTTATTGTGTTCAGCATCTGGTAAATCTGTCTCATCTTCGGCGACCTATTGTGTAGCATGCTGATGGTCAGCCACCGCTCCTTCAACTTGTTCGTTATTCACTTTTCGTAACCTTGAATGATGCACCTGCACATAGGTGCCTCCATGTCTCACAAATATTACCATGCCATCCTGACCAATGATGACACCAGGTCCTTTCCACTCTGCACAATCCATGCGTTTGTAATAGACTTTGTCTCCAGTCTCATATTTTTCATCTGTAGGATGAAGTTGTTTACGCAAAGCCTGGCGAATTCTCTCTGAGCATTCTGCTTTGGTGAATGCTTTCTTCGCTGCATGCAATGCTGAAATATGCTGTCCTACCCATTCACTCGTAGTCGTCCCTTCCAAAGCAGGTGGCTTATCAACCAGCACAGAGGGAAGATTAAGGTTCTGTCCAAAGACTAGCTGGTATGGGCTGTAGCCATGGACATTCTGCAGTGTAACCTTTGCTCAAAGTCAAGAATGTAGTCCGTCATGGACATTGAGCTGCCTCTAGCAATCCAGTCAAAATTAGTATATGCGTCGTAAATCCGAGCCTTCTCCTCCTTGAGAAACACATCATCAAGTGCTCTGATTAATGTCTCCATTCCCGTATCTTTGTTTAAACTTCTGCTGAAATTTCCAATCCAATGTCCCTCGCTCTACCCTTGAGCGAAAGTACGACCACTAGCGCTTGTTTTGTTTTTTTCCAGTTCAGTAACATGTTGCCATATTCCAACTTCATTTTTCCAGCTTTCATATGCCCTTTTCTCATCAAATGCAAGCGGGACCCTGTAATTGCTAACCATCCTCTGCTACCAATGTTCAAATAAAACTCCAGAAGACACTGTACAGGGGCGCAGCAAAGACCTTTTTTATTACTAGATAGGCCAGTAATAACAGCTTACAGACTTTCCACTACAGCCACAGGAAGTGCTCACCCACAAAAAACTCCCCCTTACTGGAGCACCTGAAACTAAGTCCCCAGGTACTGTAATTACATATGTAGAAGGCTACTTAAAATAAAGTTAACTTAACAATAATAGCATGCCTGGAGTTTGCAAGAAGGCACGTGGCAGACTCTGAGACCATGTGGCAAAAGATTCTCTGGTCTGATGAAACAAAAATTTAACTCTTTGGCCTGAATGCAAAGCGCTATGCCTGGCGCAAACCAAACACAGCTCATCACCCATGTAACACCATCCCTACCATGAAGCACGGGGGTGGCAGCATCATGTTATGGGGATGCTTTTCAGCGGCAGGGACTGGGGCACTTGTCAGGAAAGAAAAAATTACTCACCTTAGTAATGTTGTTTCTTCTAATGGAGTCTTGCTGTATTATAGACATTAGCAGTTTGATCCAGCTCTAGAACTGCCCCGGAGGTGAAATGGTTAAAACCATTCCAAAATAGAATTTTGGCATGAGAGCAGCTCTATCTGTGTCATTTCAAACTTGAACTGTCAGATCTTTACGAGCCAAACTCACTAAGGTCTGTGTGGAAGCTGTAACCTACACTAGCCAAATGGCTACCTAAATAATAACAACCATTGATGGTCCCAACACCCAAGACTCAAGTCAGGGGACCAGAAATACTAACACCATTCTAATAATATGAAAATGGAACATAAGTATAATAAAACACACACACGCATACACATACACACCCCCAAAGTCCCAAAGGGGACAAAATGCTAACAGGACATAAGTAGTGCCCACAGTAAGTTGCCCGCACCCCACCAAGTAGAGGTTCTGAGAGGGGCAGGTTGGGGGGGAGGTCTATAATATAGCAAGACTCCATTAGAAGAAACAACATTACTAAGGTGAGTAATTTTTCTTCAAACAACATGAAGTCTTGCTATATTATAGACATTAGCAGAATACACAGCAGTACCTCCATGGAGGAGGGCAGAACCTACTTAGGAATAGGCTCTGAAGAACAGCTGTGCCAAACCGAGCATCTCTCCTGGCCTGGACATCCAGGAGTAATGCTTGGTAAGAGTGTACCGTTTTCAAGTAGCAGCCTGGCAAATTTCTAATAAAGGGATGTCTCTGGCAGCAGCTAGAGGCGTAGCTGTACCCCTGGTAGAATGAGCCTCAAACCGGGGGCTCTGCCCACTTTCTGATAACAAATTGGATACAAGAGACAATCCACCTGGCTATTGATCTCTTTAGTGGCAGGTTTGCCTTTCCCAACTTCACCATAGGTAAGGAAAAGTTGGAGGGATTCGAACCTGTGACCTTTGGTACGCTCTATATAATAACTAAGAGCTCTCTTAACATCCAGGCTATGCAACCTCCTTTCACCCGAAGAGGAGTGATCAGTGAAAAATACTGGAAGGGAGATAGATTGATTAAGATGGAAATCTGAAACCACCTTAGGCAAAAACTTCCTATTAGTCCTAAGGACTACCTTATCCCTGTGGAAAGAAATAAAGTCAGTCTCCACTGACAGGGCTTGCAATTCACTTATGCGTCTGGCAGAAGTGATAGCCACTAGAAAAACAGTTTTCCAAGTTAGGTACTTAAGCTCTGCAGAAGACAGAGGTTCAAAAGGGGGTTGCATTAACTGGGCAATGCAAACATTAAGGTCCCAAGCAGGGGCGGTTCCCGAAAGGGAGGATTAGTATGGAGTAATCCCTTAAAAACTTGGAAAACACAGGATGAGAGGAAAGAGGATGACTTTCCTGCTGACACAAAAGCAGATACAGCTGCCAAATGAACTCTCAGGGTAGCTGGTCTGAGACCCAAGGAATTAAGATGTACCATGTAATCTAACAAAATGGGCAAATCAGCAGATTCTGGGAAATATTTTTCCCAGCACACCAAATGGAAAACCTTTTCCATTTAGAACTATAAGTAGCCTAGTGGAAGGCTTTCTAGAAGCCTTTAGGATCTCAAGAACACCCTGAGAGAGGTGTAAATCAGCAAACTCTAACTCCTCAAGAGCCAGGCCTTGAGGTTGAGGATTTGAGGTCTGGATACCAAACCCTTCCCTGGGCACAAGTCAACAGATTGTGATTCCTGGGGAGGCACAGGGAAGATGGACTGTCAGAGACAGAAGGAGTGGGTACCAGGGCTGCCTGTCCCAATCCGGGGCAATCAGAATCACCCTGCAAGGCTGAGATCTGATTTTGACTAGTACTTTGAATAGGAGAGGAAGGGGAAGCATAGAGGAACTTCCCCTCCCAATCCAGAAGAAGGGCATCCAGGGGAACTGAGCCCAGCACTGGAGGCCTGCAACAGAACAGAGGAAGTTTGTGAATGTCTGGGGCTGCAAAAAGATCTATCTGAGGGATGCCCCACCTGGCAAAAACTATCCCCAGCACTTGAGGATCCAGGGACCATTCGTGATGGCCCTGGGAAATCCTGCTGAGGGCATCCGCTAGGACATTGTCCTTCCCTGGAAGATGAACTGCTATGAGGGAAGTGTTCAGGGAATAGGCCAGAGACCACAACTTCATTGCCTCGGTGCACAAGGCCGAAGACCGAGTGCCCCCCTGTTTGTTGATGTACCACATTGTTGTGGTGTTGTCTGTTCTGACTTGTATCACCTTGTTGTGGAAAGATGCAGAAAATGCTTGAAGAGCTAAAAAGACAGCTCTGAGTTCCAGCAAATTGATGTGGAGCAGAGATTCCTAGGGGCACCAAACTCCCTGAGTGGAAAGGTCGCCCATGTGGGCTCCCCAACCCAGAAGGGAAGCATCTGTAGCGAGAGTCAAGTCGTGAGAAGGTGAAATGAAGGTGACCCCCGCTCTTAAATTGCTCTGATCCTGCCACCACTGAAGAGCTAGGATCAAGGTTCGAGTCACTGGGACCAACTTGGAAAGGGGGTCTCTTCTCTGAGACCAAAAGGTTCTCAAGTGAAACTGAATGTCTCTCATCTGAAATCTGGCTCCCTGCACAACAGCTGTGGATGCAGCCATGTGCCCCAGGAGCTGCAGAAAGTGTCTTGCTGATCGAGAGACCTGCAGAGTGAAGGAAGAGGCCAGAGCCACTAAATTCCTTACCCTTTCTGGAGGAAGAAAGGCTCTGGCTAGCTTTGTGTCCAATTCTGCCCCTATAAAGGTGAGTACCTGGACTGGTTCCAGAACTGACTTTGGTAGGTTTAGCAGAAAACCCAGGGAGGTGAGAAGCTGCTAGGTGACCTGCAGGTGAGATTTTACCTGTTCTGGGGACTGGCCTACAATGAGCCAGTCATCTAGATAGGGAAAAACAGCAATCCTCTGCCTCCTTAAGTGGGCCACTGCCACTGCTAGACACTTTGTGAATACCCTTGGAGCAGAGGTAAGGCCGAAGGGCATTGCTCTGAACTGGTAATGACCTGAGGGCAGTTCAAATCTGAGGTACTTTCGATGGGATCTTCTGATTAGGACATGGAAATAGGCATCCTTGAGGTCCAGGGAGGCTAGCCAGTCCCCTGGCCTTAGGGAAGGTAAAATCATTGCCAGAGTTACCATTTTGAACTTTGGTTTCAAAAGATGCTTGTTCAGATATCTGAGATCTAAAATGGGCCGCCATTCTCCTGTCTTTTTTGGGGTAAGGAAGTATCTGGAATACAGACCCCTGCCCTGATGCAGGGGAGGAACCCTTTCTACTGCTCTGAGAGCTAACAGGGATGAGACCTCTGTTTCCAGAGCGAGGGTCTCTGAAGCACTTGCAGGTAGAAAAAGTCTGCTTCTCAACTTGGGAAACTTTTTGAAGCTGAGAACCAGACCCTGGCTTACTACTTCCAGAACCCACTTGTCTGAGGTTAAAGAAGCCCAATTCTCACTGGTACAGGAGAATCGGCCCTGGGCACCCCATCAGGGTGCCTGTTTCGCAGGAGCTTTAGGCTGGGGGGTGGGAGCAGGTCTGCCCACCCCTCGTCTGCCCCTGCCTCTGAAGAAGCCCCTCTGAGCATAGGCAGAGGAGGCCTGAGTCTGGTAGAAAGGCCTGTGAAAGGCCTACCCCTACCCCTGGGGCATGCCTTTGAGGAGTGGCTTGCCGCTCCTTAGCCTGGGCACTCTTGTAAGTAGTCCTATATTCATCCATCTTTTCATGTAATTCTCTGTCTGCTCTCCAAACAGAGAATTTCCCACACAGGAAAAAATCCATAGCCTTAGTCTGGGTATCCTGTGACAAACTAGTACACCTGAGCCAGGCCAACCTATCTAAAAGCTACAGATGTGGCCATGACCCTAGAGGAAACATCATTAACATCCACAGCAGCATGAAACTGAACCTTAGAGGCTTCAATGCCATCAGCAGCCACCTGTTCTAGTTCACTAGCCAGCTGGCCATGGGCCTGCTGGCTAATTGCATAACAGTATCCCATCTAGATTTCTGATACCTAGCTACATAAGCCATATAATTTGCTTGCCTGAGTCCCAGAGAGGCTGCCATATACTGTTTTTTTGCCATGGCATCAATCTTCCTGGAATTCTTGTCAGGAAGATGTGAAGCCAGCGGAATATTAGCTTTATCACAGGCAGCAGCCTGAACTACCCCAACATGACCGCATTGCTGAGAAAGGAATTCTGTATCAGGGCCTGACAATGTATACCTTCTGTCCATCTTTTTATCTACAGGAGGCACAGAATTAGGAGCTTTTAAAATTTTAATTGTTTGTTTCCTAAAAGACTTATGTAAAGGAATAGACAATCTTCTAGACTCTGGAATATCCATCATTTCTACAAAATCAGGTTCCTCTTGCTCATCCACAGCCTCTTCTAAAGGAAGCTGGAGGGTTTCAGCAACTTTTTATAAAACATGAAATGAGATGGGGACTCAGACAGCATAGGGGAGATTCTAAAGGTCTGTCTGGGGAGATGTCGGTTCAATGGGCATACCAGACCTTCCCAGCCACATTCATACTGTTCATAATCCTCCTCCCCGGTTCATAAAATTCTTCAATATCATAATCCTGAACCACTGGGACCGGATGAACCGACCTTTACCAGATAGTGGTGGTTCGGACGGACCCTGAGACAATGACTGGACAATTTGTATGGCTTTTGCTATCTCTGCAGCAGTTGGAGAAAAGAATTTTTGGACTCCAGACCTGCTGATTTTCTTATTTTCTTTACTGGAATTGGTTCCTCAGAACCAGCTTTTCTTTTGCCTGAGGAAGTCTGGCCCTGGTCAGAGGGCACTCCCTCTGGTTCGGTTGGCACCGAACCGGGCTGGCCATCCGGGTCAGCGGACTTTTTGGCCTCTCGTTCCCTGAGCCTGCCCAATCTTTTTTCCAGGGTGGCTGCAGGGAATTCTTACATACCTGGCAGTCTGACTGGAGGTGGTCAAACCCCAGACAATAAACACATGTGGTGTGTGGGTCAGCCTTGGCAAAGACTTCCCCACAAACATCACAGTGTTGAAACCCAGTGGGCCCGGTTTTTCTTTTGGGTTTCTCAGACATAATGCCAGCCTAACAAAAAACTTGCCCTTTTAACGGCAGTGCCAGGCAAGACACCCTTATCGGTTCCTAACCGTGTCACGGGTATTGGAAAAAACCGTAATAAATCCGTTTTTTTTAGAACCGATAAGAACCGGGAACCGCACTCTAAAATAGTAATTTTTAGTTATAAATGAGTTTTAAACCCACTGATCAGTTCAAAACCGAACCGATAACTTACAAGTTCCACACAGACAAAACCTTCATTTACTTACGGTTACCACAGATAGAGCTTGAACCGAACGGTTTTGCGGTTAAAATAAAACTATTCTCGTTAAATCAAGCAGAAAACACTTTAAACCAGAAATGAACCGAGCAGAAGGAGAAATCTCCGGAGCGACTGTTCACTGAGGCGGAGTAAAGAATCTGACAGTTCAAGTTTGAAATGACACAGATAGAGCTGCTCTCGTGCCAAAATTCTGTTTTGGAATGGTTTTAACCATTTCACCTCCGGGGCAGTTCTAGAGCTGGATCAAACTGCTAATGTCTATAATATAGCAAGACTTCATGTTGTTTGAAGAGGGAACAATGAATGGAGTCAAATACAGGCACATCCTTGAGGAGACCCTGCATCAGTCTGCAATAGACCTTGGACTAGGGCGAAGATTTACGTTCCAACAGGACAAATGACCCCAAGCATACAGACAAAGCAACACTGGAGTGGCTTCAGAACAAGAAGGTGAATGTTCTTGAGTGGCCCAGCCAAAGCCCAGACTTGAATCCCATTGAGAATCTGAGGAAAGACTTAAAGATTGTGGTTCACTGATGCTCCCCATCCAACTTGACAGAGCTTGAGCAAATCTGCAAGGAAGAATGGGTGAAAATCCCCAAATCCAGATGTGCAAAGCTGATACAGACATACCCAAGAAGACTCAAAGCTGTAATTGCTGCCAAAGGCGGTTCTACAAAGCATTGACTCAGAGGGGTGAATACTTAAGTAAACACGATATTTCAGTTTTTAATGTTTCATAAATTTTTGTTACACAATAAAAATATTTTTGGCCCTTTCAATTGTTGAGTTTGCTGTGTGAATCAAGGGGGAAAAATAATTTCAATGCATTAAAAATTCTGGTAGTAACACAACAAAATGTGACAAAATTCAAGGGGGGTAAATACTTTCTGAAGGCACTGTATATGCTCATTATTGTAACTGTATTAGCCTGCTGACTACCTTATGTTACGTCTCTGTGTTTCTGACGTGGAACCTTTGTAAAGGAATTTATGACTCAAAGGTGTCTTTTCCGATATGCTTAATAAATAAATAAATATACACACAAATGCTATTTTTGCATCTTATAGTTGTTAGTTTTCAGACAAATTCTCATAGACTTTTTTCTGTCCACCTGATGGAATCTTGAATGAGTTAAGTAAATGTTATTATTTTATCAAGGTCCTGATCCAGCAACTCAGTAAATACACACTCGGTATATCATATTATAAAATTACAAAAAACAGTCTTCTGTTTCCAGTTGTTTGATCAGGAATTTTATAAATGATATAAGTTCTTTATGTCACATCTATGTTGGTCCAAAAAAGGTATCAAATCATTTGCTTCTGTATCACTCATGGTTTGTCAGCAGTTAATTCTTTAGATGAGGTCTCCCTTGCCTAGTGTTTGACTGTTTCTCTACCTCTCCCTCAAACACACACACACACTCTTACTTAAGCAATAAGGCACGACAGGGTGTGGTATATCTTGGGATATCGTCATGCCTCGGGTAGTTGGGCATGGGGCCGCAGGCCAAGAGCGTCCAACAACCTGAGAAGTGACGATATCCCATGATATACCACACCCTGGAGTGCATTATTGCTATTATGAACTGGTTTAATAGTTTTCTCAGAGAAAATAATAAAAATACACTTTTAAAATATTTTAATGCCTTTTTTGGAGTGATGGAGGAATATCTTTAAAAGAAATATTTCCTGAAGGGTATGGGCAACAGGTGGCGCTGTTGTAAGTGGAGTTCATGGAGGAGTGCAGCTGTGAACTCAGTGTCACTCTCTCAGCACTACTCCTGAACTTTAATTTCTCTGCATTTGACCCGGTCCTGCTGCGTGGTCTGGGACCCGGTGAAGATCTGTGTGGATTTTATTATTTTTTTCGTGAAAGTGCTGCTGACACGAGACTGTGATTATGTCGGTTGTGCTCTGGTTTCCTCACCTCACCACCACCACCACCTGTCCCTCCGAGATGCTGTGTTGCGATTGTTGCGTGGAGCAGAGGGTTAAACTGACTGCATTGTCTTCTGAAGGGAGCAGGTGAAGTTGGCAAAATCATTTTTAGTAATAAAAGGCAGCAGCTAAAGTGGTGAGGTTGTTTTGTCTACCAGCTGGCAGATGTTTGATTGTGAAGGGCCGTTGTGGTATTGCGGGTGTTTTCATGTGAGTGTCCGTTGAGCGGCATTTCTTGTTTGGGAGCGGGTGCTCTATTTATGTAAGTCGTACTTGGTGGGAGTTTCATTTCAGCAGTGGGAATAGTTTTTAGGGTTTTTTTTTTGCACTGGTTATCTTTGGCAGTGACTCGCTCTAGGCCTCTGGACATGGTGAACGTCGCGGTCGGAGAATCTGATGCCCATGAGGAGGCTGGTGGCCAGAGGTTTTTTTAAGCTGTGATGATGTAGCCCGATATCATCATGGCTTCAAAAACCTCTCAGCCAATCAGCTTCCTCCATTTACAATCCCCAGTTCATAATATAAGATATCTCAGTAGCTCTTATCTGTTATGTTTGGGAAGCAGGCCGCAGCCCTTTCCTGTCAAAAAGAAATTTATGTATTTAGTATGCGTAGTTCACTGAAGACCTGGCATTTTATCAGATAGGTCTTGAGAGGTTAAAAACAGTGTAAATCTTTACAAAATTTGCTGGGAAAGGGTAACATTTATGAGGTATGAATCTTTCTTGAAAGATATTCATCCCCAACTGAATTAGTAGCAAAAAATGTTTAAATGTTTATCATTTAAATGTGCAAGCTATTGCATTTCGAAGGGGGTAAAGAAATTTCCAGTTTAATAGGCAATCAATATTTAACAAGCTGTTTCAGTTTCCTAATGGCCCTCACATAAGCAGCTTGGAGTTATGTCTCCAACATTCTAAACAGAAAGAACGGATTATTTTATTTTAGTTGTCATAGTGATTTGTAGACATGGAAGAATTCAATGAAATGTTCAAAAAATGAGTTCCATGAAACTCTATTTTCAAGCTACAGATAGCAAAATGGCTGTAGGCTCTGCTCACAGCCACAAAAATGGACATGTCCTTTAGACAATGGCTCCCTCCACCCCCCTAAAGGAATGTACAGATGTAGAAAATACAACATGTGTGAATTCTGTTATCAAAGTAAAAAGTTTCACTTACAGGGATATGACAAAACAGTAGAAATCAAAAGCTTCCTAAATTGCAGCAGTTCCTATGTTGTCTATGCAATTTGGTGTCCATGTAAACCGATATATATTGGATGTACAATCAGACCAATCGGACGCGTATTCAGGAGCACATCCATAACATTCAAGCAGGCTTAACCAATAAACCACTGGGGAGACATTATGTGGAAAAACATAATAAGAAACCAGATGGGACCCAATTCATGACTTCAGAATTCATAGCCAGATCACCCAGAGGTGGTAATAGAAGAAAAAATTACTTACCATAGTAATCTTGTTTCTTCCAAGGGAATCTTACTGTATTCTAACATATGCAGTATGGTCTCACCATAAGACTGCCCCGGAGTTGAAATGGTTAATAGAACCTATGCTAATCATGGAATGTTAGGCTCAAGCTCAGTTTTTAAACCACTGTCTCTGATAAACATCTTATAACTGTCAGATTCTTTTTTTTTTTTTGTTAATCTTTTTTCTACCTGGCTCCCAGTCTGCTTCCACGTCCATGCATCCTCTTCATCCGGCCACCGTCAGGTCCACTTCCGGCTCCCAGTGGAACCCTCGCTACTATTACCCCCACAGCTTACCCCCCATGGTGGGGTGGCAGAGAGCCCCCACACTCTCCAGCTGAGACCAGATCCAGTACCCAGCGATGCCCCCAAAGCTGGGTGTCCCCGTAGATGGTCATCAAGCTGCCATGACCAGTTGCCATTTTCCCCTTTTCTGTGCCAGCATGAGTGGGGCATGCAATGACACCAATGGGGGAAGCACGCATGCTTCTGTATGTGCTTCCTCCCAGTGCTGTGCCCCAGCTCACCCCCGTGTTGTCAGTGCCGATGCACCACCCCAGCCTCCGCTGAGAACACAACGCAGCTGACAGCTGGAGACCCCCTCCCAGGAGGGAGAGCAGTCCCTTGGATGCTCATTCCCTCACCTCCCCTGCCAACCACCGGCGGCCCAAGTGCGTTCCTGAACCTGGGTCACCGGTGTGTAGCGAGGTGTGGCATCCAGCGCCTCAACCCTCAGTGCCACTGGGCCGGCATAACTGTCAGATTCTTATGGAGCATGAATACTAACAAGCTATCTATACTATGCTTAATAATAATGATAACATAAACAATCCCCTTTTACATAAAAATGTGGGCACCACTAAGATTCAAGCCACTATGCCCAAAAACAGAACTACCCATAGGTTTAACACAGCATGGACAGCTGTGATGCAGTGCCCATAAGTTCTAGAATGGGAGGAAGGGTGGGAGCTTAGAATACAGTAAGATTCCCTTGGAGGAAACAAGATTACTATGGTAAGTAATTTTTTCTTCAAACCCCAGGAAATCTTACTGTATTGTAACATATGCAGACTACCCACGTAGTACCTTTGGAGGAGGGTAGAGAATTTGTTTAGGGAACAAGCTTTGTAGTACTGCTGTACAGTACCAAATCTAGCATCACTTCTGGCCTGGGTATCCAGGCTGTAGTGTTTGGTAAAGGTGTGAACAGTTTTCCAGGTAGTTGTGTAACCCCTAGATGGCGCTATCCCAGGGGCTACTACTCCTGCCTGATTTGCCACTAACAGGTTGAGGGGCCTGGATCCAATGGCGGGTGCCTCCACCCAGAGGTCAGGGTTTGCAATAGTTAAACTAACTTGGTCACAGCCCTCTGGGACACTGCAACCCCCCTTTCTTCCCACTAGTGGCCCACACAATATATCAGAATTACCTTCACAGTATACACTTACCCCCAGGTCTGGTTCCGGCACTGGGACCTCCTGTGAAATGAGATACAGTGCAACAATCACAGTACAGTACTTTAACATAGACAAATACCTCAGGCAGTATAACTTTGCTGAAACAAGCAGCTCTGATTTATTTAGGGGGATATAACAAGGACAGGGGGAAATCAGGTTAATTAGCTTATCACTCTAATAATCTACCTATGGCTCTGTGCACAGGCCTATCCCTATCAGTTACTGTCCCTGGGTACCCAAGCCCTAGTGGCTAGTCAAACCGTGGCAGCTGGTGAGGGCCCTTTCACACAGAGAAAGGAGAATTAAACAGTCAGCAGTACAGTAATTCCATTTGGATTTAATGTGGCAATTCAACAGGGAAGCGACCTGAATTAGTACTCACGACCTCCAAATAAGATAGGGTCCTTCAATGTCAGCAGGGCTCACTTGAGGTACACAAACCTCTTCACACATCCATATAAAAGAAAGCACTATACCAGGCAGGCTGCATCTGTATCCGATCGCAATTACTGCACAATACTCGGGAGAACACACAGCAGATTCAGTTCCTGACAGACCGAGTGCAATTTTCAGCAATTCCTCCAGTCTTCTACAGGGTGAGCCTGGTTTCTACTCTTCAGAGATCCTTTGATTCTTTTCACAGGACGGATTCAGTCCTAACAAGCTGTTACACAAGCTGCAGACGGAACTCTGGGCCTCACACACGTTTTTGACTAAAACTGCACACTGAAAAGCACAGGGCTCCTTCCTTCTTCACTGCCAAAGCTCAACTGAAACTCCAACCGACAAAACCGGGCACTTCCTTTGAGTTCCTCCCAGTTCTTGACTGGATTGGCTGTCACTCACAATAGACTGCTGCTGTTGGTCCAAAAGGCACTGAAGTCTAAACTACATCTCCCAAGTCACTGCCCATACAATCCTCTTGTGGCTGGCTCAGATTATGAGTCAAGTTCTGATTCGTCCAAGGCACCATTTTAGAGCTAGCTTACCCCACACTGATTGGTCCAGTTCAGCAGTTCAAAACTAGAATGGGAACTAGCAGACACAGTTCTGACTGCAAAAGCAGGTTAGACAAACTGTAATTTCATTATTACTCTAAATAATTTCTGGCAAACAGTTACATCTTTCAGATAGGTTCCCTTTGCACTCCTAGTGACTGCAAAATGAAGTGAATTGGCAGCAGCTCGAGTGGTACTCAGAGAAGCACACAGTCCCCTATACAAACTAATTATGTCTGCAAGCAGACAGCTCTTAAAGAGACAGTACCAGAGGCTCTAAAAACACTCACTGATAAATGGCTTAAATGCCAAACACCATTCAGGCTTGGAGCATTCAAGCAAGCTCCTGGAAGTCTTTTGGGAACCCCCATTTGCAGGGGGGTTACAGTTGCTTTACAGATTTCCAACAAGGGATATCTCTTGCAGCTGCTACTGAAGCAACTATATCCCTTGTAGAGTGGGCCCTGAGGCCTACAGGAGGCTCTTTACCCACATTGCTGTAGCAAAATTGGATACATGCCATAATCCAGCATGTAATGGATCTCTTTAAGACAGGTTTTCCCTTCCCCACTTCTCCATAGGTCAGGAAGAGCTGGGTTCTATCCTACCTGTGGTTCTTTGTCTGATCCAAATAGTAGCCCTTAACATCCAGTCTATGCACTCTATGGTCCCCCAAACTGGAATGGTCAGTAAAAAGGACTGGCAAAGTAATGGACTGATTCAGGTGGAAGTCCGAGACTGCCTTGGGCAGAAACATTCTGTTCATCCTGAGGACTACCTTATCCCTATAGACTGAAATATAACCAGGCTCAGAAGACAAGGCCTGGAGATCACTAATCCTCCTGGCTGAGGTCATGGCTACCAGGAACACAGTTTTCCATGCTGCATACTTAAGCTCTGTTGAAGACATGGGCTCAAATGGTTGTTGAGTTATCTGACTAATGCATATATTGAGGTCCCGTGCTGGAGTGGATTCCCTGTGAGGGGGATGCAAGTTCAGCAGGCCTTTGAAGAACTTTCTGAATACCTGGTTAACAGCCAGGGATGACCCTTTACCAGCTGAGAGGTAAGCAGAGACAGCTGCTAGATGTACCTTGAGAATAGAAGGCCTGAGACCTAGAGAGTGAAGGTATGCCAGATACTCTAGAACAATTGGCAAGCTAGCCTGACAATAGTCTGTCTCTTCCCCTGACACCAGATGGAAAGCCTCTTCCACAGGTGTAAGTCTTTCTGGTAGAAGGTTTTCTAGAAACCCTGAGGATATCCAATACTCCTTCAGAGAGATGTAGGTCAGCATACTCTAAGTCCTCAAAATCCAAGGCCTGAGCCTGAGAGACTGGAGATTGGGGTAAAGGACCCTGCTCTGGGAAGAGGTCAACAGATTGTGCCTCCTGAGTAGGAAGATTGGTGTGGCTATTGACAAGGTCAGCAGTAGAGAATACCAGGGCTGCCTGGCCCAATCTGGACCAATAAGTATCATTGTTGCTGGTTGAACCCTGAGCTTGTTCAATATTCTGAGCAACAGGGGAAATGGAGGAAAGGTGTACAGGAATTTCCCTGTCCAATCCAACAGCAGTGCATCCAGAGGAACTGTGCCCACTGCAGGGGGAACTGCAACAGAATTGTGGCAGCTGGTGATTGTCCGAGTCTATGAAGAAAGCCACCTGTGGTGTGCACCACCTTTTGAACACCACTTGCAGGATCTGCCTATTTATTGATCACTTATGGTGACTCTGGTTGATCCTGCTGAGGGCATCTGCTAGGACATTGCCCTTCCATGGGAGATGTACTGCTAAGAGGGAGATCCCCAAGGAGTAAGCCAAATTCCACACTTTCATGGCCTCTGTGCACAGAGGGGATGACCTTTTGCGCCCTTGCTTGTTTATGTAGTATATATTGTGGTTGTATTGTCTGTTCTGACTTGAACCAGTTTGCCTTGGAGCATTGAAGCAAAGGACTGAATGCTTAGATAAGTTGCCCTGAGTTCCAGCAGGTTTATGTGAAGCAGGGACTCCTGCTGAAGCTAGGTACCATGTGCAGTGTGTTCCCCTAGGTGTGCACCCCACCCTAGAAGGGAGGCATCTGTTGTTAAAGCTGCTGTTGGTGGCAGCTGAAGGAAAGGCACACCTTCCCTGAGGTTGTCCTTTTCCTGCCACCATTGCAGAGCTTGCAGCAGGGGTCCTGTGACTGGAACCATCTTTGACAGGGAATATCTTTTCAGGGACCAGAGACCTGAGGTGAAACTGAATGTCCCTCATCTGGAATCTTGAACCTGACACCTTTGTCTTTGTTGCAGCCATGCGTCCTAACAGCTGGAGAAAATGTCTTGCTGGTCTGGGAGTATGCAGTTGGAAGGAGCTTGCCAGCTGCACCAGGCTGTCTACTCTTCCCTGAGGGTGGAAAGCACTTCCTCTCAGAGTATCCGGTTCCACCCCATGAACTCCTGATGCAGAACTGGTGTCAGCGCTTACTTTTTCTGGGTTACCAGGAAGCCCAGCGTGCCTAGAGTATCCTGAATGGTGGTCAGTGCATCCCTCACCTGTTGAGGAGACTGGCCTACCACTAGCCAGTCATCCAGGTATGGGACGACTGTAAGAAAAAATTACTCACCTTAGTAATGTTGTTTCTTCTAATGGAGTCTTGCTATATTATGACTATTGCAGTTTGCCCCAGCCTTAGAACTGCTCCGGAGGTGAAAGAGTTAACTTCCATGCAGAGCACGGAGCTTAGAGCGCGAGCTCGGTTCAGAAGCTCTGTTTGGCTGGTTTCAAACCGAAACCGTCAGATCTTTACGAGCAAAAACTCACTAAGGTTCTGTGTGGAAGCTGTAACCTACACTAGCCAACTGGCTACTAATATATTAACACATTTTTACTGGTCCCAACACAAAGACTCAAGTCAGTGGACCAGAAAATTAAGATAAAATAACTAAATGAACACAACACCCAAACATGAAAGGGGCATCAATAAATGCCAACAGAGGACTACCACCCATACCCAAAGTAGGAGTTCTGAGGGGGCAGGCTGGGGAGGTCATAATATCAGACTCCATTAGAAGAAACAACATTACTAAGGTGAGTAATTTTTTCTTCAAACAACATGAAGTCTTGCTATATTATGACTATTGCAGACTACACAGCAGTACCTCCATGGAGGAGGGACAGAACCTACTTAGGGAATAGGCTCTGAAGCACGGCTGTGCCAAACTGAGCATCCCTCCTGGCCTGAATATCCAGGGAGTAATGCTTGGTGAAAGTGTGTACTGTCTTCCAAGTAGCTGCCTGACATATCTCCAAGATAGGGATGTCTCTAGCAGCAGCTAGAGATGCAGCTGTACCTCTGGTGAGTGAGCCTCTCAGGCCTGAGAGGAACCTTACTCAGCTTTTGATAGCAAAATTGTATACAAGAAGATCCACCTGGCAATGGATCTTTTAGTGGCAGTCTCCCTTTCCCAACCTCACCATAAGTGAGAAACAGTTGGAGGAGTCAAACCTGTGACCCTTGGTACGCTCTATGTAGTAACTTAGGGCCCTCTTAACATCTAGCTGTGCAGCCTCCTCTCACCAGAGGAGGAATGGTCAGTGAAGAACACTGGAAGTGAAATAGACTGGTTCAGGTGGAAATCTGAAACCACCTTAGCAAAAACTTCCTGTTAGTCCTGAGGACCACTTTATCCCTGTGAAAGGAAATAAGTCAGTTTCTACTGATAAAGCCTGTAACTCACTTATACGTCTGGCAGAAGTGATGGCTACAGAAATACAGTTTTCCAAGTCAAATACTTAAGCTCTGCGAAGACAGAGGCTCAAAGGGGTTGCATAGCTGAGCAATGCATACATTAAGATCCCAAGCCGGGCAGGGTCCCTGAATGGGGATTGGTGTGAAGCAATCCTTTAAAAAACTTGGAAAATACAGGATGAGCAGAGAGAGAAGAGGGCTTCCTGCTGAAATGAAGGCAGAGACAGCAGCCAAGTGCACTTTCAGGGTGGCTGGTCTCAGTCCCAAAGAATTAAGATGGACCATGTAGTCCAATACAGTAGGTGAATCAGCAGATTCTGGAAACATGCTTCCGAACACCATATGGAAAACCTTTTCCACTTGGAGTTATAGGTAGCCCTGGTGGAAGGCTTCCTAGCAGCCTTCAGGATTTCGAGAACACTTTGAGAAAGTTGCAAATGAGCAAACTCTAACTGCTCAAGAGCCAAGCCTTGAGGTTGAGGGATTTGAGATTCGGATACAAACTCTCCCTGAGCACAGGTTAACAGATTATGGTTCCTGGGGAGACACAGGGAAGATGGACTGCTAAGACAGAAGGAGTGGTACCAGGCTGCCTGGCCCAGTCTGGAGCAATCAGGATCATTTTGCAGGGCTGAGACCTGATTTTGACTAGTACTTTGAACAGGAGGGAAGGGGAAAGCTATAAAGAAACTTCCTTCCCAATCGAGGAGAAAGGCATCCAGGGAACTGAGCCCAACACTGGGGGCCTGCAACAAAACAGTGGAAGTTGATAATTGTCTGGGGCTGCGAAAGATCTATCTGAGGAGTGCCCCATCTGGCAAACACTATCCCAGTACTAGGGATCCAGTGACCATTCGTGATGGCCCTGGGAAATCCTGCTGAGGGCATCTGCCAAGACATTGTCCTTGCCTGGGAGGTGAACTGCTATGAGGGAAGTGTTCAGGGAGTAAGCCAGAGACCACAACTTCATTGCCTCGGTGCACAAGGCCGAAGACCGAGTGCCCCCTTGTTTGTTGATGTACCACATTGTAGTGGTGTTGTCTGTTCTGACCTGTACCACCTTGTTCTGAACAGATGCAGAGAAAACCTGAAGTGCTAGAAAAGCAGCTCTGAGTTCCAACAGATTGATGTGGAGCAGAGATTCCTGAGGGGACCATAACCCCTGGGTGGAGAGGTCGCCCATGTGAGCTCCCCATCCCAAGAGGATGCATCTGTAGTAAGGGTCAGGAATGGGACAGAGGGATGAAAGGCACCCCTGTCTCAGATTGCTCTGATCCTGCCACCACTGAAGGGCCTGGATCAGGGTTCGAGTCACTGGATTAATTTGGATAGAGGATCTCTCTTTGAGACCAGAAAGCTCTCAAATGGAACTGAATGTCCCTCATCTGAAATCTTGCTCCTTGCACCATGGCTGTGGAGGCAGCCATGTGCCCTAGAGCTGCAGGAAATGCCTTGCTGGTCGAGAACCTGCAGAGTGAAGGAGGCCAGGGCCACTAAGGTCCTTACCCTTTCCAAGGGAAGGAAGGCTCTGGCCTGCTTTGTATCCAGTTCTGCGCCTATAAAGGTGAGTACCTGGACAGGTTCCAAAACTGACTTTGGAAGATTGAGAAGAAACCCCAGAGAGGCAAGCAGCTGCTGGGTAACTAGCAGGTGTGATTTGACCTGGTCTGAAGACTGACCCACAATGAGCCAGTCATCCAGGTAGGGAAAAATGGCAATCTTTTGCCTTCTTAGGTGAGCAACTGCTACTGCCAGACACTTTGTGAACACCCTTGGGGCAGAAGTAAGGCTGAAGGGCATTGCTCTGAACTGATAATGGCCTGAGGGCAGTTCGAATCTGAGGTACTTTCGATGGGAGCTTCTGATAAGAACATGAAAATAGGCATCTTTGAGGTCCAGGGAGGCTAGCCAGTCCCCTGGCCTTAGGGAAGGTAAAATCATTCCCAGTGTCACCATTTTGAACTTTGGCTTTAAAAGGTGCTTGTTTAGATATCTTAGATCCAGGATAGGCTGCCACTCTCCTGTCTTTTTTGGGGTAAGGAAGTACCTGGAATACAGACCCTTGCCCTGGTGAAGGGGAGAAACATTTTCTACAGCTCTGAGAGCCAGGAGGATTGAGACTTCTGTTTCCAAAGCAAGAGTCTCTACAGGGTTTGCAGGTGGAAAAGATCTGGCTCTCATCTTTGGAAATTTCTTGAAGCTGAGAACCAGACCCTGGCTCACTACTTCCAGGACCCACCTGTCTGAAGTTAAAGACTGCCAGTCCTGGACGAAGTGAGCCAACCTGCCCCCTACAGGTAGTGGAGAGCCGACCCTGGGCATCCCATCAGGGTGCCTGTTTGGCAGGAGCTTTAGGCTGAGGGGTGGGAGCAGGCCTGCTCGAACCCCATCTGCCTCTCCCTCTGAAGAACCCCCTCTGTACATAGGCTGAAGAGGAGGGGCCTGAGTCTGGTAAAGGCCTGTGAAAAGGCCTACCCCTACCCTGGGGGCTGCCTCTGTGGGTGACTTGCCGTTCCTTGGCTTGTGCACTCCTGTAAGTGGTTCTATATTCATCCATTTTCTTCATATAATTCTCTGTCTGCTCCCCAAACAGAGAATTTCCCTACAGGAAATCCATAGCCTTAGACTGGGTATCCTGTGACAAAGTAGTACACCTGAGCCAGGCCAATCTGCGAAAAGCCACAGATGTAGCCATGACTCTAGAGGATACATCATTAGAATCCACTGCAGCATGGAATTGCACCTTAGATGCCTCAATACCATCAAGAGCCACCTGCTCCAGCTCCTTTGCGAGCTGGCCAGGGACCTGTTTGGCTAAGGCCATGACAGTATCCCATCTAGATTTCTGGTATCTTGCAACATAAGCCATATAGTTAGCTTGTCTGAGTCCCAAGGATGCTGCCATGTATTGTTTTTTGGCCATGGCATCAATCTTCCTGGAATCCTTGTCAGGAGGATGTGAAGCCAGTGGAATATTAGCTTTATCACAGGCTGCAGCCTGAACTACTAACATGACTGCATTGCTGTGAAAGAAAATCTGTATCAGGACCTGACAAAGTGTACCTCCTGTCCATCTTTTTATCCACAGGAGGCACAGAATTAGGAGCTTTTAAAATTTTTACTGTTTGTTTTCTAAAGGATTTATGTAAAGGGATGGACAACCTCCTGGACTCTGGGATATCCATCATCTCCACATAGTCAGGCTCCTCTTGCTCATCCAACACCTCCTCTAAGGGAAGCTGGAGGGTCTCAGCAACTTTTTTATAAAACAAAAAATGAGAAGAGGACTCAGAAAGCCTAGGGGGAGACTCACCTGAAGGTCTGTCTGGGGAGATGTCCGGTTCAATGGGCACATCCAGAATTTCAAAATCACATTCACACTGATCATAATCCTTATCCCCCTCCTCTGGTTCATAGAACTCTTCTATATCATAATCCTGAACCACTGGAACCGACCGAACCGACCTTTTGCCAGACAGTGGCGGTTCGGAGGGAACTGGGGACAGGGACTGGACAATCTGTATTGCCCTGGCTATCTCAGCAGCAGTTGGAGAAGGAATTTTGGACTCCAAACCTGCTGATTTTTTAGATTTCTTTGCTGGAACCGGCTCCTCAGAGCCAGCTTTTCGTTTGCCCAAGGAAGTCTCGCCCTGGTCAGAGGGCACTCCCTCCGGTTCGGTTGGCACCGAACCGGGCTGGCCATCCGGGTCAGTGGACTTTTTGGCCTCTCGTTCCCTGAGCCTGCCCACTCTCTTGTCCAGGGTGGCTGCAGGGAAATTTTTACAAATCTGGCAGTCTGAATTGAGGTGGTCAAACCCCAGACAATAGACACATGTAGTGTGTGGGTCAGCCTTGGCAAAGGCTTCCCCACAGACACTACAGTGTTGAAACCCAGTGGGCCCGGTTTTTCTTTTGGGTTTCTCAGACATGATGCCAGCCTAACCAACCAACTTGCCCTTTTGATGGCAGTGCCAGGCAAGACACCCTTATCGGTTCCAAACCGTGTCACGGGTCCTGGAAAAAACCGTAATGAAATCCGTTTTTTTTAGAACCGATAAGAACCGGGAACCGCACTCTAAAAAGCCTTAAAAGGCTTTAAACTTATATTTAAATACAACTCGATCAGTTCAACCGAACCGATAATACTTTTACAAGTTCCACACAGAAAAAAACCCTATCTATTACTTACGATTACCATAGACAGAGCCTGAACCGATCGGTTTTGCGGTTAAAATAATGAAATCGCGGTTAAATTAAACCGAGAAATAGCGCTTTAAACCGAAGAAATGAACCGATCAACAGGAGGAATCTCCGGAGCGACTGTTCAGTGAGGCGGAGTAAAGAATCTGACGGTTTTGGTTTGAAACCAGCCAAACAGAGCTTCTGAACCGAGCTCGCGCTCTAAGCTCCATGCTCTGCATAGAAGTTAACTCTTTCACCTCCGGAGCAGTTCTAAGGCTGGGGCAAACTGCAATAGTCATAATATAGCAAGACTTCATGTTGTTTGAACACCTTTTCTCCTTAGGTGTGCCACCACTGCTGCTAGGCATTTGGTAAACACCATTGGAGCAGAGGTCAGGCCAAAAGGCATGGCCCTGAACTGGTAGTGGCCTGATGGCAATCTGAACCTGAGGTATTTTCTGTGTGATTGCCTGATGGGAATATGAAAGTAGGCATCTTTTAGGTCCAGAGATGCCAGCCAATCTCCCTTCCTGACAGTAGGGAGAATGATAGCCTGAGTGACCATTTTGAACTTTGGCTTTGTCAAATGCCTGTTTAAATGCCTGCGATCCAGTGTGGGTCGCTACTCCTATTTTCTTTAGTGTAGGAAGTACTGTATCTTGAGTAGAGATCCCTTCCCTTTTGGGCCAAGGGAACAGGCTCTACTGCTTTGTCTTGAATTAATTATGCTACTTCCCTTTCCAACAGAGTTGCTTCTGATAGGATGGCAGATCTGAAAAACCTTACTCCCAGTTTGGGCAGGACCTTGAAACTGAGTCTGGTCCACTACTTCCAGAACCCACCTGTCTGTAGTGATGGATTCCCAAGCCTGGATTTAGTGGGCTAACCTGCCTCCTGGAAGTGGGGAGGCAGCCCTGGCAGACCCCTCAGGGTGTCTGCTTGGTCTATGCACTTGGCTGAGTGCTGAGGCCAGCACGGCTGCTGCCCCTTCTGCCTCTGCCTCTGAAGTACCCTCTCTGAGGCTGGTAGGTAGGCGATGCCTGAGCCAGGAAGAAGGGTATGTAATGGGTTCTACTCCTACTCCCTTTGATTTGGTACTTCTGGGGTGTTACTGCCTTCTCTTTTGCAGCACCACTCTTGTAAGCCACCTTCTACTCATCCAACTTTTTCATGTAAGCCTCTGCTCACCAAAAAGGGATGTAGGCTCACAAAGAAAATCCAGTGCTTTTGTCTGGGTGTTCTGGGACAAATAAGTTGCTCTCAGCTATGTAAATCTCCTCAGAGACACTGAGGTTGCCATTTGCCTGGCTGCAACATCGGCATCCACTGTCATTCTGAGCTGGCATTTAGAAGCCTCTATGCCCCTTTTTGCAGCTTCGGCCAAATCTGATGCAATGGGCCCAGGACATGCTTTGGCAATCTCTGAAACTGTTCCAGAGACTTTTTTGATATCTGAAGACATAAGCCATGTAGGTGGCCTAATGGCCAAAGAGGCACTCAAATAGGATTTCTTGGCCATAGAATCTAGACAGACTATTTACAAGGACAGGATGTTTGTTTAGAATGGGGATTGAAATTACTTATAAAAGAGAGCTGAGCTGCAGCTTAAGGAGATTAGAAGAAAAAGGGACACGCAGAGACTGAAGAAAGATTGAATTGTATTTCTCTGTACATAGTTATTCTGAACAAGTTTATTTTTTTGTTACTGCAACTGCAAATACATAATTTTGGTGAATCCTGCAACTGCTACTGGTGTCTGCTATGCTTCCTGACCTGTGCCTCAACTACATGCTCACCCTCAAGTGGTGCGCCGGGGGGGGGGCAAGAGCTCTGTGGGAGGAGGCATGGAGGTGTGGGGGGTGGAGGACAGAGATGAGGGATTGTAAGTAGGGTGGCAGGGAGACAAACCAGTACTTTTCAATTAAAGTGACGCTATGTGCAAGGTGTCTGACACCGAGGAAAGGGAAGGAGAGCGAAGTGTAAAGGTCACAGTGGTGAGCTTGAGGCAGACAGACAAGAGCGAAGTGGCAGAAAGAGTTGAAAAGATTGTCCAGAGTATAGGGTGGATTTGGACGCGGAGTTGTAGAATATGTCTCCAAAGTTGAAGATAGGGAGAATCATCTTTTGGACGATCACTCTCTGGGCTTGCGGTGCAAGGCAGCTGTGGTGTCTGTACAGAGCACCAAGTTTGGGGAATAGCTTTTTGTGGATAGTATCCATGTGCACCGCAAAGTCAAGGTTTTTGTTGAGCCATAGCCCGAGATATTTGAAAGAGGAGATATCTTTCAGAATGGAAACATCGATGATATGGAAGGAGGGAGTGGCAACTAGCCTGGCAAATTTTTGCCTGGTGCCAAAGGTCATAGAGACCATTTTTTTGACATTTAGGGAAAGCTGGTTAGAGCAAAATCAGAATAGGATGTTGTTGAAGTCCAACTGGATGCTGGTCTCCACTTCCGAGGGGGACATGCCTGAGGCAAACAGAATGGTATCATCTGCATACATATGGATGCTAGCAGATGAGCAGATGTCAGGAAGGTCATTCGGGAATATGGAGAATAGTACTGGACCAAGAACGGAGCCTTGGGGGGCTCCAGCATTGATTGGGAGTGGGGAGGAAAGGGAGTTGCCGACCCTGACAGACTGGGATCGGCCTGTGAGGTAGGACTGGAACCAGATAGTGGTGGAGTCAGACAGTCTGGCTGCAGTTAGCTTGCTGAGGAGAAGGGAGTGAGCAACAGTGTCAAAGGCTTTTGCCAAATTGACAAATATGGCAGAGGTCATGCATCCCTGATCCATGCCTGAGAGAATGGAGTCAGTGAGCCAAAGTAGGGAGGAGGTGGTGGTGGAGTGGGCCTTCCGGAATCCAGACTGAAAGGGGGTGAAAAAAGAAGAAGAGTCAAGGAAAGGGGAGATTTGTGACAAAGTCAGGTGCTCTTAAAGTTTGGCCAGGATTGGGAGCAGAGATACTGTATAGGGTGAAAGTTGCCAGGGTTGGAGGGGTCATCACCTTTTGGAAGGGGGAAAACAGTGGCGACTTTCCAGGCATTGAGGATGGAGGCGAGAGAAAAGGAAAGATTCAAAAGGGTTGTTAGAGGGTAAGCTATAGAGTAATCTGAGAGGTGAATCAGTTTAGGGATGAGCCCATCAGGGCTTTCATAGCTTACTCATGGCTCTACAACCCATGAGTTATGGTCCTGCCTCCTAACACATGAAGATAAATTGCATATTTTGAGTTAGCCTATTGTGTAGCCCCTACTTCTAGGGATAGTGCTGTTTTATGTATCCCATCTGATACCATCATGTAGAAAACCCTCCATTTAGAGAAATGAAGATATAAATATTTCAAAAATGAAAAATAAAAACTGGCTATTTTTGAAAGCTAATAACATTTGCAGTCTGCTGTTTCGGGTGTTACTATCTCTTCAACAAAACAAACAATATATTTATTTCACTTACTTGAGCCCTGTAGAAACAGCAGCACAGATGGGGAATCAGTGTGCATGGCAGAGACTTCTGGCATGGTGCTGTGCTGGAATGAAGTACTTTGCTCTACTACAGCTTCATCCCAAGCAATCAGAATCAGAGGGACAGAGATAGGCAGCAGGCTGGTGAGAGTGGGGAATGAGGGGGCCATAAGGACTAACCTCACTGGTGGGCACCTTGGAATGCAGGGCTGTACTGAAAGAGTGTTGTTTATATGCAACCTCACCCGCCAGTACAATGGCACTAGATACAGGGCTGTAACCCAATTTTAGCACTCCCTGTTTCTATTTTCATCCTGGTAACCCATAAGCATTGCAGAGTAAAAGATACTCCCATCCCACCCAAGAAATGTTGGAGTTTCGACTTCTAAAAATAAAGTAAAAACTTCTAAATAAGCCAACCAGTGGCATGGCAATAGCATTACCACTTGCCACACCAGTGACCCAGTTTTGGGAGTGGACTCAGGCCACTTGGAGTTAGCCAAGGCAGAAAGGATAGAGCACCATCTGGACTGCTTTCCTCTCTTGGGGTGGGGGGCTAGGCCACACCACTACGTGTGTGTCACCTGGCAAAAGCTGCATGGCAGCATAGCCAGAGAGGCAACTCAGGAGAGGGCCTATACAAATGTGCTTGCCTCTGCATGCACATGGCCCTAGGGGAGAAAAATGGTGGAAAGTCCTCAAATGAGCAGGATGGCATGCCAGTCTACTGTAGGCCCCACACCACCAATTAGGCAGCTCCTCCACAGCTATCTTGCTTGTGCTCTGGAGGGGCCTGGCAAGCCCCACTGGCCCTATCATGAGGAGTAATCAGTGTGGGACTTTGGCAGAGGAGAGGTAAGCCCTAGAGAAAGTGGTGACGGGGCTGGGTGGACCCGGGCAGGCTGGGGTGGTCAGAGTAAGGAGAAAAAAACACCTTGATAAAAAAAAAAAAAAGAAATTCTGAAAAAAAAGGGGAAGGGCTGGCCCAGTGGCACTGAGGGTTGAGGCACTGGATGCCACACTTTGAGCCACACTGGCAACCCGGGTTTGGGGGCGAGCTTGGGCCACCGGGGGTTGGCAGGGGAGGGAGGACAGGGAGACGATCGTAGTGGCCGCTGGGCTGCTTTCATGTCCAGTACTGGGGAGTTGTAGTTCTCACTCTTGGCTGATACCTGGTGGAGGCCAGGTGTCAGAGTAGAGTCAGGGGCTGATGCAACATCGAGGCGGGAGGAAGAAACACTTGGTTTCCGGGAGGGGTCGTGCGCCTCCACAAGTATGCACTTGCCATGCACGCTGTTTCTCGGGAAACCACAGAAAACCCCATGTCTTTCCATGGCCGAATATGATGGCTCCCGCCGCTCACAGACACTGCTCCTTGTGGATCTCCACTGGTAAAGATGGTTGGGGGAGAAGCTGATGGGGTTGGGGGTGGAAGGGGGCCCAATGACAGCAGTAGGTGGCCACGGTGGAGCAAATGGCTATAGGAAAAAAAGAAGGGAAGGAAAGGAAAAATTACTTATCTTAGTAATTATGTTTCTTCTATTGGAGTCTTGCTGTATTCTGACTAATGCAGTTAGCCCCAGCCTTTAAACTGCCCCGGAGAACAAAGGGTTAAGCTTTCTATGCAGAGCATAGAATGCTGAGCTTGAGCTCAGTTGATGTCTCTGTCTGTTTCCCTTTGAAATATAACCGTCAGATTCTTACGAACAAAAACTCACTAGCTATCCTATGTGGAAATTGTAAAATTTTTACTAGCCAACTGGCAACAAAATGTTTTGGATTCCCAAAGGAAGACTCAAGTCAGGAAACACAAAACCCAAAATCAATTCAAATAAGAATAACAACAAAATAAACACCCAAACAAAAAAGCAAAGGGTGTAAAGGAGCACCCCTGAGGTGCAACACTGCGACTGCCCACCCACTTCCCAAAAACAGGTTCTGAGAGGGAGGCGGAGGTCAGAATACAGCAAGACTCCAATAGAAGAAACATAATTACTAAGGTGAGTAATTTTTTCTTCAAACAACATGAAGTCTTGCTGTATTCTGACTAATGTAGATTACCAAGCAGTAACTCCATGAAGGAGGGACAGAACCTACTTTGGGAAAAGGCTCTGAAGTACTGCTGTGCCAAACCGAGCATCACTCCTAGCCTGGATATCCAGACAGTAATGCTTGGTAAAGGTATGAACTGTTTTCCAGGTGGCTGCTTGACAAATTTCTAAGACAGGAATATCCCTGACAGCTGCCAGGGAAGCAGCTGTACCTCTTGTAGAGTGAGCCCTCAGGCCTGAGGGTGGAATCTTTCCCAGTTTCTCATAGCAGAATTGTATACAAGAGACAATCCACCTGACAATAGTTCTCTAGGTGGCAGGTTTGCCCTTTCTCACTTCTCCATAAGTGAGGAACAACTGGAGGGACTCAAACCTGTGACCCTTGGTACGCTCTATGTAGTAGCTAAGGGCTCTTTTAACATCTAAACTGTGTAGCCTCCTCTCTCCTGAGGAAGAATGATCAGTGAAGAAAACAGGAAGAGACATAGACTGATTCAAGTAGAAATCTGAAACTACTTTGGGCAAGAACTTTCTATTGGTTCTGAGGGCCACTTTATCCCTGTGAAAAGGAGATAAAATCAGGTTCCACTGACAGGGTTTGCAATTCACTGATACGTCTGGAAGAGGTAATGACTACCAGGAACATAATTTTCCAAGTCAAGTACTTAAGCTCTGCTGAGGACATAGGCTCAAAAGGAGGTTGCATAAGTTGTGCAATGCAAACACTCAAATCTCAGGCAGGGTCTCTTAAGGGAGGATTGGTGTGAAGCAATCCTTTAAAAAATTTACAGAATACAGGATGAGATGATAGTGAGGAAGACTTCCCCCACTGACAGAAAAGCAGAAACAGCTGACAAGTGTACCTTGAGAGTAGCTGGTCTGAGGCCCAGGCCATTAAGATAGAACATATAATCCAGAACTGTAGGCAATTCAGCAGTATCTGGAGAAATATGCTTCTTGGAACACCAAATGCTGAATCTCCTCCATTTGGGGTTATAAGTCTTTCTGGTGGAGGGCTTTCGAGAAGCTTTGAGAATATCCAGAACCCCGAGACAGATGCAAATCTGCAAACTCTAACTGTTTTCAAGAGCCATGCCTTGAGATTGAGAGACTGAAGACTGGGGTACCAAATCCTCCCCTGAGAGGAGGTTAACAGGTTGTAATTCTTGGGAAGAGACAGGGGAAGATGGACTGCTAGGGACAGCAACATGGGGTACCAGGGCTGTCTGGCCCAGTCTGGAGCAATCAGAATCACTTTGCAAGGTTGTGACCTTATCTTGGCTAAAACTTTGAACAGAAGAGGAAAGGGAGGGAAGGCATACAGAAATTTCCCTTCCCAGTTCAGAATCAGAGCATTCAGGGGGACTGAGCTCAAGACTGGGGTCTGCAACAAAAGAGAGGAAGTTGGTGATTGTCTGGGGCTGCAAAAAGATCTATCTCTGGAGTGCCCCACCTTGAAAAAAATCACCTTCAATACCAGAGGGTCCAGGGACCATTCATGATGGCCCTGTGAGATCCTGCTCAGTGCATCTGCTAGCACATTGTCCTTCCCTGGAAGGTGAACTGCTATCAGAGAGGTTTGAAGGAATAAGCCAGGGACCACAACTTCATAGCTTCTGCGCACAAGGCTGTAGACCAAGTGCCTCCCTGCTTGTTGATGTACCACATGGTGGTGGTGTTGTCTGTTCTGACCTGAACTAATTTGTTCTGTAATGATTGAGAGAAGGCTTGCAGGGCCAGAAAAACTGCCTTGAGTTCTAGGAGATTGATATGGAGAAAGGATTCCTGAGGGGACCACAGTCCCTGGACAGTGAGGGGCCCCAGATGGGCTCCCCAGCCCAGAAGGGAAGCATCCATGGTAAGGACCACTGAATGAGACTGAGTGGCAAATGGGACCCCTTGCCTTAAATTGTCCTGATCCTGCCACCACTGAAGGGTTTGGATCAAGGTCAGAGTCACTGGGATCAGTTTGGTAAGGGAATCCTTCCTCTGAGACCAGAAAACCCTCAGATGGAACTGAATGTTCCTCATTTGGAACCTTGCCCCTTGGACCACTGCCGTAGAAGCTGCCATGTGGCCCAAGAGCATGAGGAAATGCCTTGCTGGTCGAGATACCTGAAGGCTGAAGCAAGAGGCTAGTTCTATAAGAACCCTTGCCCTTTCCAGGGGAAGAAAGGCTCTTGCTTTGACGGTATCCAGCTCTGCCCCAATAAAGGTAAGAAGCTGGACTGGCTCGAGAACTGACTTGGGAAGGTTGAGAAGAAATCCTAGAGAAGTGAGCACTTGCTGGGTCACTTGCAGGTCTGACTTGACTTGGTCTGGAGACTGGCCCACTATTAGCCAGTCATCCAGATATAGAAAAATGGAAACCTTTTGCCTCCTTAGAAAGGCAACTACTACTGCCAGGCACTTTGTGAAGACCCTTGGGGCTGAAGTTAGGCCAAAGGGCATTACTCTGACCTGATAGTGGCCTGAGGGCAATTTGAACCTGAGGTACTTTCCGTGGGAGCACCTGATGGGAATGTAAAAATAGGCATCTTTGAGGTCCAGGGAGGCTGGCCAGTCCCCTGGCCTTAGAGAGGGAAGGATTATTCCCAGAGTTACCATCTTGAACTTTGGTTTTAAAAGATGTTTGTTTAGGTATCTTAGGTCTAGGATGGGTTGCCACTCCCCTGTTTTTTTGGGGGTAAGGAAGTACCTGGAGTACAGACCTTTGCCCCAGTGTAGGGTAGGTACTGTCTCTATGGCTCTTAAAGCCAGCAGAGATGAAACCTCTGCCTCTAGTGCAAGGGTTTCTGAGAGACCTGCAGGAGGAAAAGATCTGGCTCTCATCTTCGGAAACTTGAAGCTGAGAACCAGTCCCTGGCTTACTATTTCCAGGACCCACTTATCTGATGTAACAGACATCCAGTCCTGGAAGAACAAAGTCAGCCTGCTCCCTACTGGAATAGGAGAGTTGACCTGGGCAGGCCCATCAGGGTGTCTGCTTGGCAGGGGCCTTAGGCTGAGGAGTGGATGCAGCCCTGCTCATCCCCTTCTGCCTCTCCCTCTGAAGAACCCCCTCTGTGAAAAGGGAGAAGAGGCCTGTGCTTGGTAAAAAGGCCTATGAAAAGGCCTGCCCCTGCCCCTAGACTGCTGTCTTTGAGGAGTTGCCTGCCTCTATTTTGCCTGAGCACTCCTGTAAGGGTCCTGTAATCATCCATTTTCTTCATGTAATTCTCTGTCTGCTCTCCAATCAGAGAATTACCCACTATAGGAAAATCCATGGCCTTAGCCTGGTTATCCTGCGAGAGACTAGTACATCTGAGCCAAGCCATTCTCCGAAGAGCTACAGATGTAGCCATGACTCTTGATGACACATCATTGGAGTCCACAGCAGCATGAAACTGAACTTTTGATGCCTCAGTCCCATCTGCAGCCACCTTTTCCAGCTTCTTGGCTAGCTGGGGGAAGGCCTGTTTAGCCAGTGCCAGTACAGTGTCCCACTTGGACTTCTGGTACCTGGCTGTATATGCCACATAATTTGCCTGCCTGAGTCCCATGGAAGATGCCATGTACTGTTTTTTTGCCATGGCATCAGTCTTCCTGGAGTCTTTGTCTGGGGGTGTGTGAAGCCAAGAGAATGTTTGCCTTATCACAGGCAGCAGCCTGCACAACCCCAACATGGCTGCATTGCTGATATAAAAACTCTGTATCTGAGCCTGAAAGTGTATACCTCTTGTCCATTCTTCTATCAATAGGAGGTATAGAATTGGGAGATTTTTTGTGTCTGCTTCCCAAAAGATTTGTGGAGGGGAATAAACAGTCTCCTGGACTCGGGGATGTCCATCATTTCCACAAAATCAGGCTCCTCTTGATCCTCCATTGCCTCCTCCATAGGAAACTGGATGGTCTCAGCCACCTTTCTGTAGAACATAAAGTGGGAAGGGGACTCAGAAAGCCTAGGAGGGGATACACCTGAAGGTCTGTCTGGGGAGATGTCCAGTTCCACATGCACATCCAGACTTTCACCATTTTAATTTTAATTTAATTTAGTTTTTGTTGACCGGGTAAGTGCACTAGACAAATCCTGCCTATTTTCAGGCACGACCCGGGGGAGGGGGATACAGATGAATGCCAACTGACCTTGAACCAGATTAAGCTGTTGGTGGTATTTTTAGTGAATGAGGGAAATTTGGCCAGGACACCAGGGAAATTCCCCTACTCTTTTCGAGAAGTGCCATGGAATCTTTAACATCCACCTGAACTACCACCAATCCTGGCAGATGGGACCTCGGTTTATCGTCTCATCCGAAAGACGGCACCTCAGAAGTGCAGCACCCCTCTCATGCTGCACTACAGTGTCAGTACTGGGATATTAACCCAAGTGCCAGATGTGGGAACTGAACCCACAGCCCTCTGATCTCCCGGCCTCAGAGGCGTCACCATCACCATCATCATCTTCAAACTCCCCCTCCTTCTCAAACTCCGGGTTAATAAAATTCTTCAGGGGTATAATCGTGAAACGGGGGAACCGACCGAACTGAGCCCCTGCCAAAAGGCGCCGGATCGGTCGGAACCGGGCAAAGCGATTCTACAACCCGAATCGCTCTGGCTATTTCCTCGGCGGTTGGAACATGGACTTCTGGATCCGAACCAGACAATTTCTCTTTGTGTTTTCTTTTTGTCAGAACTGAACCCTCGGGATCGGCTCTCCTTTTGCCTGAAGAAGTATTGCCCTGGTCAAAGGGCACTCCTTCTGGTTTGGTTGGAACCGAACCGGGCTGGCCATCTGGGTCAGCGGACTTCTCGGCCTTCTTTTCCCTCAGTCTACCTAATCTTTTTTCAAGGGTAGATTTGGGAAAGTTTTTACAAATTTGGCAGTCTGAATCGAGGTGTTCAAACCCCAGACAATAAACACAGGTGGTGTGGGGATCAGCCTTAGCAAAGACCTCCCCATACTCACTGCAGTGTTGAAATCCAGTGGGCCCGGTTTTCTTTTTGGGTTTCTCAGACATGGCCAACCTAACCAACTTACCCTTTTTTGGCAACCGCCAGGCAAGACTCCCTTATCAGTTCCTAACCGTGGCACGGGTCTTGGAAAAAACTATACCAAACACGTTTATTTTAGAACCAATAAGGACCGGTAACCACACACTAAAGAAAGATACAAGATTAACAAATGATTGGTTCAGCCAAACCGATCCACACTTTTACAAGTTCCACACAGAAAAACAGTACAAAACCTATCTAGTACCCATGGTACCACAGACAGAGACTGAACCGACTATGCGGAAATACATTTCGGTTTAAAAACCAACGGTAAACCGACTCTTCAACCGACTTTCGAACCAAGCTGCAGGAGAAATCTCCGGAGCGACTGTTCAGTGAGGCGGAGTAAAGAATCTGACGGTTAGATTTCAAAGGGGAAAAGACAGAGACATCAACCGACCTCGAGCTCAGCATGCTATGCTCTGCATAGAAAGTTTAACCCTTTGTTCTCCGGGGCAGTTTAAAGGCTGGGGTTAATTGCATTAGTCAGAATACAGCAAGACTTCATGTTGTTTGAACATGTGACTCCCATAAGGGAACCAAAGAAAATTAGGTGACATCTAGTTTTGTAGATAAGTTAGGCAAAAATGGTTGCTTTTTCTGAAAGTAGATATATTTCATTAGTAAACTTTTATATTAGTAAAACAGGATTGTTAAAGTTATAGCTTTTTTTTTTTTGTGTGTCTACTTTTCCATTTGCAAATTATACTGCAAACCCACTAGAGGGCAACAACTCAAGGAGGCTGCAATCTGCTTCCCACTGCTCTCCCCTAACACTTCCAGTCCTGGGTCCAACACACCTCTCTAGATGTACTAGTGATTACAGAAACATGGCTGAAAGCATCCACCACTGACCATGCCATCAACCTATTTTATCTCCAATACTGCTTTCATGGCTATCTTTGATTGGCTAGTAACCCTGGCCTACCTTATTCTTCTCTGCTGGGCGTACCAATTTATTGCACACTCCTTAAGATTCCATCCTCGGGTTAATACCCCTTCCCCTCCGTGTCACATTGGGCCTGACTCCCCCTGCATACTCTTGTGCACCCCTTGCCTTCCTAAACCTGGCACTGCCCTCCTTGGGCTCTGGCTCTGCAAGTATTTCCATGTACCTACCATACAATTTGCCCCTGGAATGAAGCCTTCTTGTGCCTCGCTATGGGTCTGTATTTCTGTTCTCCTCCTTCTGGCCTGAGCAGGGGATATTGAGCTCAGTCCTGGACCCCCTCACCCTGCCTCTGCACAAATTCCTGTCATTAATACTCAACCCCCTCCCAAAGGCCTGAAAATAGCACATATGAATATTCACAGTCTTCACCCTGAGATGGCTGAATTAGAAGCCTGGGTATCCCATCAGAACCCTGACAATCTATGCAAACCAGTGGAAACAGGCAAACGTGGTACACATCCACAAGGGCCGCTCCAGGGAACACACGAGCAATTACAGACCAATCACCCTGCTCTGTTTACTCGCAAAGCTACAGGAAAGGCTCATATATAACCAACTCTGCGAGTACCTGGAGATGCACCAGGTACAAGCCCCCTCCAAGCACAGTTTTAGAACCAACCATGGGATGTACACTGCCCTCACTAACCTCACGAAAGACATACTCAGTGCCATGGACAGGGGGACCCCCTTGGGAGCAGTATTCGTAGATCTATCCAAGGCATTCAACCTTGTCGACCAAAACCTCCTCCTCCTCGTCAAACTGAGCAGCACAGGCCTTGACCATCTGGCTCTCAAATGGTTCAAGAGCTACTTATCTGGCTGTACACAGAGGGTCATCTGGAAGGGTGTGCTATCAGACCCCCTACCCCTTAAGGAGGGCGTGCCACAAGGCTCAGTCCTTGGTCCCCTAATTTTCTCTCTTTTGACGAATGACCTCAACCTCCACTGTGGGGGAGCCTTGGTCGTACAATATGCGGATGACACAGTCATATACTGCTCCTCGGACAGCCTAGCGGAAATCGGCCCCGCACTCCAAACTGACCAAAAGTCCCTGGAGGCCTGGCTAAGGAAGAGCAGAATGGTCCTGAATGCAGGCAAAACAAAAGCCATGCTGTTCGGACCCAGATCCCTGGGACAAGACAGGACCAACTCCTTACAGCTTACCGCACATGATGGGACAAGCATTGAGGTAGTGGAATCCTTAAAGTACCTAGGGCTCACGCTTGATCAAGGTCTCACCTAAAAGAACCACGTGGAACAAGTGACCAAGTCCATCCACCGCAAACTGGGTATCCTGTATCGGTTAAAGGACTAGCTTATACCTGAAGCTAGGCTATCCATTGCAACCAGCATCCTGCTCCCCACGCTGACCTACGCTGTCCCAGTAATACAGAGAATGGCCAAGCTGGAGGTCACCCAAATGAAAATCCTGTACAACAGTGTAACCCCCCTGCAAATGGGGGTTCCCAAAAGTCTTCCAGGAGCTTGCCTGAATGCTCCAAGTCTGGGCGGTGTTCAGTGTCTGAGCTGTTTAAATGTGGTTCCAACTGAGTGCTATTTGAGCCTCCACGTACTGTCTCTTTAAGAGCTGTCTGCTTGCAGACTTAATTAGTTTGTATGGGGGGACTGTGCATTTAATGCTCGAATCCTGCCCGAGCTGCTGCCAATTTGCTCTGTTTCTGCCGTCGCTACACGTGCAGAGGGAGCCTTGTTGAAAGACATAACTGTTTTCCAGAAATCATTTAGAGTGACTGAGAAAATGTAGTTTGTCTAACCTGTCTTCATTTCAGCATGAACTGTTTCAGTGTAGCTCTTTCATTTTGGTCCTGAATTGCTGTCTTGGACCAATCAGGATAATAGGAAGACCCTAAAATGGAGCCTATGGACGAATGGGAACTTGGACTCTCAATTTTGAGCCAGCCACAAGGGAATTGTATTGGCAGTGACCCTGGGAAATGTAGTTTTGACCTTGGCACCTTTTTTCACCAACAGAGGGAGTCTTATTGTGAGTGACTGCTGAACCAGCCAACAGAATGGTGTGGTGCTAAAGGAAATGCCCTGCTCTGTGACTATAAAGATCAGATCAGTTGTGACAGTGAAGAGAGAAGGAGCTCTGTGCTTCTGCAGTGTATAGTTTTGCACAGAAAGCTCGTGTGAGGCCTTGAGTTTCGGTCCGCAGCCTTTGTGAGTGCCAGTTGGGACTGAATCTGAGTTGTGAGGAGAAAGAGTACCAGAAGTGTGGAAACCAGGCTCACCCTGTAGAAGACTGGAGAAATTGCTGAATTGCGCTCGGTCTGTCAGAAACTGAAGCTGCTGTGTGTGCTCCCGGGTATTTTGCAGAAAGTGAGATCGGGATTGAGGAGCAGCCTGCCTGGTATAGTACTTTCCTTTTACATATGAATGTGCATAGTGCTTGTGGGGAATCGCTATTTCTAATCCCCTGTGCTGTGTGCTTTCTGTTGAAGCTGGAAGAAAACCCTAGCTTGTCTCGGACTAAATTCGTTTGCTATCAACTGCAGTGGGGTCTAGTCACAAGGACCTTGTCTCTATGCCCTGTTGTTCTGGCAACCCAGAAGAACATCCACCATCCGGTCCTCAGCTTGGGTATTGTGAGTACAAATCAGGGTATTCCCCTGCAGCCTGTTTTCAATCACAAGTGTGTCATCTAATTCTTGTTCTTTCACTGCTTCATGGACTGAGCCATCCGGCTCCGGATTACAATTGGGTGTTGTGCATATATTTTCTTCTACAGGGCCCTATCCACCTGCACCTGCCAGCCAACCCCGGGCAATGGACCTGGCTAGCCCCACCCTAACCTGGGTACCCAGAGTGTGACTTTTCAGACCCTGTATGTGTGCACAGTACTATGATTTAATGCCACCAATTAACCTGATGTCCCCCTCCCATGTTACTGTCTCCTAAATAAATCAGATTTGATGTTGTTAAACTTTAAACTGTCTGAAGTGTCAGTACCTTCATGCCAAGCACTGTACTGGTTTGTGTATCCTGTTTAACCTTATTTTTCAGGGAGTCCTCAGAGACGAACCTGCGAATCAGTCTCGAGGGTAAGTGGTACCTTATGATTGAACAGTGTGTACATGTGGGGTATTGGTACTGTAACTCTTGTGCATCGTGTGGGCCATTAGAGGGGTTAGTTTCCCAGAGGGCTGTGACCAAACTAGACCAACCATCACAAACCCTGACCCTGAAGGCACCCACCATAGAACCTAGGCCCCTCAACCTGCCAGTAGTCAAGCAGGCAGGGGTAGTAGCCCTTGGGATAGCACCACCTGGGGGTTACAACAAGATAGCATGATTTGCTACCCAGAAGCCACCACTGTGACACACTCGCCAAACTACAGTGGCCCACCTTTGATGCTTGTCTCCAATACCCGCTCCTCTACCTGGCTTACAAACTACTCCGTCTGTCCACTCAGCCCAGCCTGGCAGCTACAATCAGCACCAAAAATAACCCTTGGACCCTGAGGAGCTCAGGGCGGATGCTGCTAGAAACCCCCAGGACCTGGACCAATGCGGGAGAGAAGTCTTTCTCCTTCACTGCCCCCTACCTGTGGAACAAGCTCCCCCCCTTGGTACAGGAAGAATCCACTTTCCCGAACTTCCACACCAGGCTCAAGGCCCATATGCTTGATGCCAGCACCTGCCACTGTCCGAACACCTGAAAGTACCACCCCCTCCTTCCTCTCTAAACCCTCGCATTTGTACAACCTTGGTTTCAGATTGCCTTGAAATACACTAGGCAACCTTCGTGCTAGGGTTTCTGCTTGGTTTACAACATTTAACACCTGGTACACCATCTGCTCTGTATCAATGCCAAGAATGACTATAATCTATTAATTTACCTGTATATTCTCTGTAATCTCTTTTCTGCATGTATGACTTCATGTAATGTCTCTCTGGGTCGCCCCTGAAAAAGGGATCTTCGGGACTCAGTGGGCCTACCCGGTCATCAAAATTTAATAAATAAATAAAATCTCAGAATCGTGCCTAAAGCGAGCTATCAAACAACATGAGGTGTCATTGCCTGGCTATAACTGCTTTAGGAAGGATAGGGTGGGGTCAAAGAAACATAGAAGTTGACAGCAGATAAGGACCGCAAGACTCATCCAGTTTGCCCATTTTTCTACCTTATGAATGTGCCATAGGCTTTTACTCTGTCAATGGCCTATTTATTCATACCCATCTTTTTTTTTTTATTTAGTTGTTTAACCAGGTATAGCACACTAAGCTGAAAGCTTTCTTACAGGAGTGACCTGGGAGCACAAGGAGGTTAAGTGACTTGCTCAGGGTCACACAATATGCAAGTGGAAGCTGTGGGATTCAAACCCAGGTCTGGTCTGCTGGATGTCACCAGATTTACAGTTCAGAGCCTTAGACCACTGCGCTATACTGCCTCCTCCATCTGTATTGTTCCCTTATGCGTATCCCAAGCCTGTTTGAAGCCCTGCACTGTATTCATATCCACCACTTCCTGAGGTAGGTCATTCTATACATCTACCACCATTTCTATATGTATCCCCCCTGCAAATGGGGGTTCCCAAAAGACTTCCAGGAGCTTGCTTGAATGCTCCAAGCCTGAATGGTGTTTGGTGTTTAAGCCATTTATCAGTGAGTGTTTTTAGAGCCTCTGGTACTGTCTCTTTAAGAGCTGTTTGCCTGCAGACATAATTAGTTTGTATGGGGGGACTGTGTGTTTCTTTGCTTGAGTACCACTCGAGCTGCTGCCAATTCACTCCATTTTTGCAGTCACTAGGAGTGCAAAGGGAACCTATCTGAAAGATGTAACTGTTTGCCAGAAATCATTTAGAGTAATAATGAAAACACAGTTTGTCTAACCTGCTTTCTTTGCAGTCAGAACTGTGTTTGCCTAGTTCCCCATTCTAGTTTTGAACTGCTGAACTGGACCAATCACTGTGGGTTAAGGTAGCTCTAAAATGGTGCCTTGGACGAATCAGAACTTGGACTTGTAATTTGAGCCAGCCACAAGAGGATTGTATGGGCAGTGACTTTGGGAGATGTAGTTTGGACTTCGGCACCTTTTTAGATCAACAGGGGCAGTCTATTGTGAGTGACAGCCAATCCAGCCAAGAACTGGGAGGAACTAAAAGGAAGTGCCCGGTTTTGTCTGCTGGAGTTTCAGTTGAGCTCTGGCAGTGAAGAGGAAAGGAGCCCTGTGCTTTTTCGGTGTGCAGTTTTAGTCGGGAAACGTGTGTAAGGCCCTGAGTTCCGGTCTGCAGCTTGTGTAACTGCTTGTTAGGACTGAATCCGTCCTGTGAAGAGAATCAAGGATATCTGAAGAGTAGAAACCAGGCTCACCCTGTAGAAGACTGGAGAAATTGCTGAATTGCGCTTGGTCTGTCAGGAACTGAATCTGCTGTGTGTTCTCCCGGGTATTGTGCAGTAATTGCGATCGGGATAGAGAAGCAGCCTGCCTGGTATAGTACTTTCTGTTTACCATATAAATGTGTGAAGAGGCTTGTGTACCTCAAGTGAATCCTGCTGCCATTAAAGGACTTTTGCCTGTTACTGTTTCCCATATAAATGTGTGAGGAGGCTTGTGTAGCTCAAGTGAATCCTGTTGCCATTAAAGGACTTTTGCCTGTTACTGTTTACCATATAAATGTGTGAAGAGGTTTGTGTAGCTCAAGTGAATCCTGCTGCCATTAAAGGACTTTTGCCTGTTGCAGTTTGTCATATAAATGTGTGAGGAGTCTCGTGGAGCTCAAGAGTAGCCCTGCTGACGTTGAAGGACCCTATCTTGTTTGGAGGTCGTGAGTACTAATTCAGGGTAGCTCCCTGTTGAATTGCCAATTAAATCAAATGGAATTACTGTACTGCTGACTGTTTAACTAATTTTCTTTCCTCTGTGTGAAAGGGCCCCTACCAGCTGCCACGGTTTGGACTAGCCACTAGGGCTTGGGTACCCAGGGACAGTAACTGGTAGGATAGGCCTATGCACAGAGCCATAAATAGATGAGTAAAGTGATAAGCTAATTAACCTGATTCCCCCTGTCCTTGTTATATTCCCCTAAATAAATCAGAGCTGCTTGTTTCAGCAAAGTTATACTGCCTGAGGTATTTGTCTATGTTAAAGTATTGTACTGTGATTGTTGCACTGTATCTTATTTTACAGGAGGTCCCAGTGCCTGAACCAGTCCTGGGGTAAGTGTATACTGTGAAGGTAATTCTGATATATTGTGTGGGCCACTAGTGGGAAGAAAGGGGGGTTGCAGTGTCCCAGAGGGCTGTGACCAAGTTAGTTTAACTATTGCAAACCCTGACCTCTGGGTGGAGGCACCCGCCATCGGATCCAGGCCCCTCAACCTGTTAGTGGCAAATCAGGCAGGGGTAGTAGCCCCTGGGATAGCGCCATCTAGGGGTTACATCTTGGAGGCTCACCGCTGGGATTGTGTGTCCTCTAGTAGCCATATTTACAAACCACTGTTAAGAAAAAAAAAAAAAATAAATGGGTACCCCGACAGAAGTGGCTGTGCACCGGCTGGTGGAGTGGTGTACTGGGGAGGAGATCGACCCCCAAAATGCTATGCTTATCCTGGACATCCCCCTGGGTATCAATACGGACACCGTACAGGGAGTACTTTCCTAGGTGGAAGGTTTACAAAACCCTGTGGTGGTGGGTCGGCATGCTAATCTGCTCACCCACACTTTCCTGGCCCTAGTAGAGTTTAAGGATCCCATAGATAGCTCCAAGTGCCACAGACCATTACCCCAGAGGGAGCCCTCACTGCTTGGAGAGTGATAACTAAGGACAGTAAAGACCCGGGGAATGAGCCCCACCACTATCTGAAACTTTTGAGGAGAAATTTGCTAAATGGTTGCTGGGGAAGGAAAACTGTGGAGGACTTGAAGAAACTATTCTTGCCACCTGGGGTGTTCCTCCCAACACCCTCTCCGCTCCAGTACCTGTAATGGTGGCTGAACCAATGCAGACTCCTATTTCTGCACCTGCCATTAGTCACGACTCTTACCGAAGGTTGAGGATCTTCTCTGGCACCCTCCCCACCCCCCAAGGGGAGGATGACTTGGAGACCTGGATAGACTATGTTGCCCCCCAAGTGCTAGAATGGCAATGCTCGGAAGCCGAAAAGCGAAAGAGGGTTAGTGAGAGCCTCCGAGGTCCTGCCCTGGCTACCATCCGTGCTAAACGGGCCAGAAACCCTGAAGCGACTGCACAGGCCTATCTTGAGGCCTTGGAGAATGTGTATGGGAGCCCAGATTCTGATGAGGACCTATGGTGGAGAGTAAGAAATGCACAACAGTACCAAGGGGAGTTGTTGTCCGTGTATGTATCTCGGCTGGAAAAATTGTTGCAAGAATGCCTCAGAAAGGGTAGTTTGCCAGCAATTGAACTGGACCGAACCAGGCTGGACAGGATCCTTAAGTCTCCCCTTCTCAGAACTGCTGTTGCTTCCAGTTACGCCTGGCAAATCGACTGAATCCCCACCCTCCCATGATGAGTTAATGAGAGAAATTCGAGGAGTTGAGAAAAGGCGACCTCGGGAGGGACCTGCACCAACAGCTGCGGCCTACGACCGAGTGACTGAGGGTGACCCATCAAGTGAAGTTCAGGGGCAGAGGTTGGCAGTCAATGAGTGCTCTGACAAGGAAAAGATATGCCACAATGGGTGAACTGTTGAGAGATCCGGGAATTCAAAAACAGTCCCTTTATGAAGGCCACGCCTGCAAGTACGGGCCCTGACCTATATCCGACTGCATCTGCTATGGGGGTGGGGGTACCCACCCATGTGTCTCCTGCTGATAACGGCTCCAAACTCGATTCCTTGACCATGGAAGTGGAGAAACTGACGAGATGTCTCCAAATGCTTATCACGCCGCAGACAGAGATGGCACCCAGGTTTCCAGTTAGTAATACCCCTGCCCTGGCTCCCAGTGTGGCGCCTCGGCCAGCTCAAACTCCAGAAAGTATGTTTTGCTATAATTGTGGGAAACATGGGCACATGAAAAGGGAATGCTGGTCCCCAAAAGACACTGACAGAGTTGCATATAGGCTACAAGGAGAGCTTCGGAGAACAAATCAGTGGTTAAGAGGTGCACAAAATGATCCCAGTGAGGGCACCAAAAATGCTAACTCACATCTTTTTGTGGCAAGGTCAGTTGCCCAGGCCCCTCACGCCTCTTCAGACTGGTCCAGAATAGTGGGTCCTCCATGGAGACCACTGTAAAGGTGAATGGAGTGTCTACAAGAGCTGTATTAGACAGTGGCTCCCAAGTGACAATTATGTTCCAGGATTGGTATCAGAAGCATTTGTCAGACGTACCCTTACAACCATTAGAAGGACTGCATGTATGGGGGTTAAGTGAGAAGGCCTACCCCTATTCCGGGTATATCCGAATTTGGCTGTCTTTCCCACCTCCGTGGCTGGAGTGGCTGAACAAGTAGAGACCCTAGCCTTAGTGTGTCCCCCCACTGGACTGTATGATGGTGTCCCTTTGTTGATTGGAACAAATGCTCATATGTTCGGAAGGCTGGCACAGTTGTGTTATGAAAAACAGGGGTCAAAGACTAGTAGAGCTTTAAGAGTTCGGCTTTAATTAAGAAGGCCTATGAGGCACAGAGAGATGCTGAAAAAATAGAACCAGAGGAATCGGTCGAATTGTATGGAAGAAGGATCCTGAGTCTCTGATCCTGGCTTAAATGCCCAGTGTACCTTACAGGGAGAGGTCCGTATCAGAAAGGATGTTAAGAATAAAATATTAATGTTGGATGCACCAGGCGATGGAAAATTGCCAGAGGGACTGCTGGTCAAGCCTAGTATTTTGCCCGCTAGAGCACATGCTTATGCCGGAAGGGTAATGGTCCAAGTTCATAATGTGTCTGAAAGAGACATTCGAGTAAATAGAGGTTGCATCCTGGCTAATGTGCATTGTGCAGACACTGCAGTGCTATCCAGCAGCAAGAGTTCAAGGAAGAATGACAGAGTAACGCCTGACTTGTTTGATTTCGGCGACTCCCCGCTGCCAGCTGAATGGAAAGTGAGGATCAGTGAGAAGCTTGCCCAGAGAGACCAGGTGTTTTCTTTAAAGGAATGGGATGTAGGATGTGTGCAGGAGCTGAGCACAATATCCGGCTGCATGACGAAGACCATTTCGTGAGAGGTCTCGACGCCTGGCACCTGCTGACATAGATGATGTGAGACGGCATCTGCAAGAAATGTTAGCTGCTGGTGTAATACAAGAATCCAGAAGCCCTTATGCTTCCCCCATTGTGGTAGTGAGGAAAAGAATGGGACAGTAAGGATGTGTGGATTATCGCACCTTAAACGGCGGACTATCCCTGATCAGTACACAATGCCCCATTCAGGATGCTTTGACTGCCTAAGCGGGAGCAAGTGGTTCTCTGTGTTGGATCTCCGCAGTGGGTACTACCAGATCCCGATGGCCCCAGAGGACCGTGAGAAGACAGCCTTTATCTGTCCGCTTGGCTTCTATGAATTCATGAGGATGCCTCAAGAGGTTTCAGGTGCCCCAGACACTTTCAGCGATTGATGGAGCGTGCAGTGGGGACATGAACTTACTAGAGTTCCTGGTATACCTAGATGATGTTATTGTGTTTGGCAGCTCACTGGAGGAACATGAGAGCAGATTATTTAAGGTATTGGACCGACTGCAGGACTTTGGCCTTAAACTGTCCATTGATAAGTGTCAATTCTTTCAAACATCAGTAAAGTATGTGGGACACATAGTATCCACTGAGAGAATAGAGACCGACCCAAGTAAAGTTGAGGCCTTGACTACCTGGCCACAGCCCAAAAATCTAAAAGAACTGCAAAGATTCCTGGGATTCTGTGGTTATTATCGGCGTTTCATCAAGGACTATTCAAGAGTGATCCGCCCTTTACTTAACCTTACTCAAGGGTATCCCCCAACCCACAAAAAATACCAAAAGTCAGCATCCCTCAAGACTGAAAGAGTGTATTTTCGTCCGAGTGAAGTATTTGGGGCCCGCTGGACTCCTGATTGTGAGACTGCTTTCATGAGATCATATATCAACTTACCCATGCTCCAGTGCTGGCCTATGCCGATCCAAGAAACCTTACGTCCTGCACACTGATGCTAGCTTGCAGGGTTGGGGGCTGTGTTGTACCAAGAGCATGAGAATGGCCTGAGACCAGTGGCCTTTGCCAGTAAAGCCTGACTCCATCCGAAAGAAAAGGAAAATTACGTACCTACCGTAATTCTTGATCTTCTCTTGTATCTTCACCATTCATTACTTCCTGGGTGTAAGCGGTGGCGCGCACCCGTCACAGAGCTTTTTTTTTTTTTTTTAAAGTTAGCCTACTTGGCCCGCCCTCGAGGCGGCGTCATGCATCATGCAGCGGGCGGCCATATGACCAACTCCTCCTCAACTCAGTTCTGTGAGCCGGAGGCAAAAGTGAAAGCAGAAAATATAGATGGCGAGGCAAGATGGCAGGGATAGCAAAAGCAAGGAAGAATGAACTGAAAAGGGATAAGCCCGATGGAGGAAGGACAGAGAGATAGGAACATCCCTAGCCTAGGGACTGCAGGGCCTCCTTACCTGGGCAACTCTAGGAGGAGAGATGAGTAAGGAAATGAGAAAATAGAAGAAGAAGGAGAAGAGAAGAGATGGGATGTTGAAGGGACCCAGAATGCCCAACGAGCATAGTTAGCTTGTAGCTGAAGGCTCGACTAAAGGGGAAGCAAGAATCCCCGGAGATAGAGCTGAAGAGAAGGTTCACCGAACCCGCTAGACAGACTCAGGAGGGCATAGTCCTCATCTTCAACATGCCATTGTTCTTGATACCCACCTCGGGCTCCTGGCCGCGGAAGGCCTTTAACTGGAGGACAGCCGAGGAGGGAAGAATAAAACCCAGGCAGCATGAGAGTGCTCAGGGGTTTAGAAATGGAAAATGTAAGCCTTTCAGGCGTTTCAAGATAGAAATGGGACTCAGACTGACTGGCTAAGGCAGGTCAAGGACTTAGGCTGGCTAAGATTGGATATGGTCAGCAATGTTCTACTGTAAAAATTGTCCAAGAGGACACTTAAAGGGAGAAACCAATAGCAAAACAGCGAGAAGGATAGCCTACCTTCTCATTTGCCTTCTTGTTTGTTTTCCCTTTTTTTTTTTCAGATAAAAAATTTTTTTTTTTTAACTAGATGCATGACCCAGATACCAAGATGCCTATAGCAGTCGAAGAGAGTTCCCTCAGCATTTTTTTTTTTTTTGCAAAAAGAAGAAAGGAATAGACGTACTCGTTCCTCTGCTCTGTAAGGCAAGAATAGAGGGGGGGATTAGATTCCAGGGCAACTATCTGGACACGGGATTGCAGGATCAAAACTGAATAGCCTGAGCCAGGCCAAAAAACCCCAGAGGTATCTTGCCAGAAGAATAGCAAGAGATAGTTGTGCAGTCTGATCGCCAATGCAATCCACGAGATGGCCCATGAATCTTAGAGTAAGTAATTTCTCTGAAATTTAGAACCCCCTCCCCAAAGAAAGATCTTTTTTTTTTTTTGGAAAAATTAGGCAATTTTCCTATATTTTATATAAATGCAGAGAGAGAGGAGGAGGCGGGAGGTGGAGAAAGCACAGGAAGAGGCCACTGGGGATGGTGGGCGGGTGGAAAGAATGAATGGTGAAGATACAAGAGAAGATCAAGAATTACGGTGAGGCACGAATTTTTCCTATTTCCTTGTCAATCTTCACCATTCATTACTTCCTGAGTGATACATAGCTCCTCTTCCCTGGAGGAAGAGAAGCCATACCCTGAGGGAACAAGACCCCCAGCCTTCTGCTGGTGAGAAACAGAAGGAGAAGACCCTGGCTTATTCAGAAAGCCTAAGAGGGAGAAGAGCTAGGAGGTGCCTCCCGAGGGCGAGGAGACGGAGGAGCCCTGCAAAAGTCTCTAGCTCTGGAAGAAAAAGACAGGTCCCAGGGCCGGAGCGAATCACCCTCGCCGGGCAGGGGTGACAACCTGGAAAAAGCGAAGCCATGCCCGTCCGCCTGATGCAGATCGCTGTCCCGCAAGCCTGGAAGCCACCTCATTGGCGTCATAAGATGCCCTTGCTTGGTGTCTTGCCAGCTCCAGGCCTACTGCGGAGAGGCAACGGGTTGTCTGGTTTGCTCCGTATCAGGCATAGATGCCAGCAGCTGGGACATCATCGACCACAGATGCGGTTGTAGGCAGCGTGGTGAGCCTGATGTGATGCAATACATGCACTCTGACTTGAGAAGAAGAGAACACTCTTCGCCCCAACGGTCGAACTGGAGAGTCCGAATCCGGTGGGCGGTCGTGCGCCAGGCAACGGCACCCAGAAGGAGTATCCAGGTATATCAAACCTGAGGACGGGTTGGGAAGGGAACCTAGAGACTCAGAGGGGGCACAATACCTACGCTGGCAGTCCGCCGGGGCTGGGGAAGAAGCGGCAGGGGACTGCCATGACCGGATAGACGCCTCCTGGAAGGATAGGCCAGAAGGTACCACCCAGATGCTGGGCACTGAATTCACCAAGGAATTCACGCGTCTCCCGTTCGTATTGTCTCTTCGAACGTAGAAATCCGGAGATCCCACCATCCTCGAGAGGAAAACCCTGATATTCTGTGAAATCAGCATCGGGACAGATGAGCAGGGGTTCCTCCCTCGAGGAGGAGACGAGGATGATGGGGAACTATAATGCCCAGAGAAGTTCCTGCGGTGGTGGGGAGAGTCGAAAGACCGCTCATGCATGTATCTAACATATGAGGAAGGCCGCGCCAAACCCTGAACTGCCCCCAGGATAGCGGACCCGTGGGACCGACATGGCCTGGGACGCGGGGTGGTGAAGGCAGAGATGGGAGGGCACCTCCGCCGGAGGCAACTGCTCTCTGAGGGGCTCTGGAATCGGGGAAAGGAGCCCTGAAAGAGGGATCCCGGATATCAGACCAGGCCATAGAGCGGAACTCTGGGGAAGCGGAGCCTGGAAGAGCCCTGGGGAGAACCCCCTATGCGACCGGGACTGCATGGATCCAGAAGGGCAGTCCGCTCGACGCCACCGGAGGACACCCTAGAACCCTGGGAGGCGAGGCTCTGCACTGGCTCCTGGCCACCCCTCTGGGGTGGCCAAAGAAGACCGAGCAACAGACCCCTGCCCTCAACCCCTCGGACTCCGAGAGGCCCTCCTCCTCGACACAGCGTCCCCTGTCCCTAGAGAGGCAACAGCACCCGCAAGGTAGCTGTCACCGGGCCTCAGGAGGAGCCTCCCCTCACGTCACCCACGCCTGCCCCGGGGCTCCCATGCCCCAGCAGAGGAACCCTCAGGAGGCAGCCGGAAGAGGGGACAGAGGGAGGGCCCGCTGCACCGCCTGGCACCTCTAGCCACGGGGACCCAGACTCCGAAGAGTGGGGGTGCCAGGATGAGTCACGTCTGAATCATCGCCCTCCGAGGAGGCGAGACCAGCAGACCTCAATGCTAGCCACCCAGGGGTCCCGAGGCTGGGGGCCGTGGGCAGCCCAGTACCAAGGCGCCGCTGCGCCTCCCTCACGCCCCGGTAGCAGCCAGGCCTGGCCCACACCCCCAGCAGCACCGGCAAGGCGGCACCGCCTGGAGGAAGGACAAGGCCGCAGCGCCGGGGCGCGTTGGAAGGCGAGTAGCACCGCCCGGCGGCGCCCGCCTTGTCCACTCCAGCGCCCTTGAAGCAGGCGCCGAGGCTAAGCGGCACCGCCCCGATTACCAGCGCCCTTGAGCGGCCCGGGATCCCAAGCGGGCGTGCCCAGCAGCTCGCTCTGATCACGGTGCAGCGAGCGGCCGAGGACTCAAAAGCAGGCGCGGAAATGTGCGCGCGCCGATCACCGGCTTTATGAATGGCACCAGGATCAATGGCGGCGGCGCGTCAGTCCCACCGAGCTAGGCCCAAGAGTGGGGGCCTGCGCCACGGAGCCTGCACCTCCGAAGAGGTGACTGCCGGCGGGTGTCGGCGCCGCGGCCAGGGAGGATTCGATGCTCCCCGACCACCGCGAAGGGCCTCCTCTCGGCAGAAAAACGAGACCCCCTCCTCCACAGACCGTATAGGCCCGGGAGGGACCCGGGGAAGGACCTAGGGCCTTACCCAGAGAATCCCTTGGCTGACGTCGTCCCCCGAAGGTCGGCGGGCGTAGCTCCGAGCTTGAACCGGACTTGAGGACCTAGCCGGTCCATGGAGAAACAAGGCGTCGCCACGAATCCATGTCATGGTTGGGTCCCAGCACGCGAGGCAAAGCGTCATGCCGGTCCGAGGCAGATACCGGCCACAGTAACACACCGACGCAAAGGCGGCCCGTCTTGAGCTGCGTTTAGCTCGGACCCGGACATATGAAATCAACAAGAAAAAACAGTAGGAAAGCACACCCGGCGCCCTTTAAAAGAAAAAAAGTCTTACCGATTGGCGTCGAGTGTGCGGGAAAGAGGAGTTGCTGGCGCGGTCAAAATATGGACGCCCGAAACAGGTGCTGCCTCGCGGCGGGAGAAACAGAACTGAGTTGGAGGAGGTAGATCGCTATCTTGGCTGCCCCTCGCGCGCAGCGCATGGCGGTAAGCTCTCGGTAGGGGCGTTCAAACTAACACTAAAAAAAAAAAAAAAGCTCCCGTGATGGGTGCGTCCGCTTACACCCAGGAAGTGAATGAATGGTGAAGACTGACAAGGAAGATCTATCCTGTACATAAGTTAGAGTTCCTAGCTTTGAAGTGGCTATTGTTGACCAATTCCATGAGTACCTGTATGGGGCTAAAATACTAGTAAAAACTGACAATAATCCTTTGACCTATGTGCAGACCTCAGCTAAGTTGGATGCCACTGGCCATAGGTGGCTTTCTGCATTATCTACATATGACTATGCTCTGAATACCGAGCAGGTCTGAACCACATAGATGCTGATGCTCTCTCCCGGAGCCTGTTCCCCAGAATGATTGGGTCAGATTGGCAGAACCTGACATTCGGGCACTCTGCGGAAGTTTGTCAGGGAGGAACAAATGTCCACGACGCAGTGGACTGCATGGTGGATTGCTTGGGACCCTCTGAGAATTGCATACCTGCTGCTATTGCCACTTTTCTGCAATAGACATCGGTGCACTGCCTCAGCTGGACAATGACAGTATTCAGCGGGCTCAATCCCGATCCCATGATCAAAGCAGCTTTAGAAGCCCTCTATGCAGGAAAAGATGTGTCCAAATTACGCTCCACTGATTTGAGAACTGCACTGTTATACAAAGAAGGTCCTAAGTTGAAATTGATCAATAAACTGTTGTACAGAGAAACAGTAGACAGAGGGGGACAAGTAGACAAACAACAACTAGTGCTGCCCACTGCCTTTCGAGACTCAGTACTGAGATCCTTGCACAACCACATGGGCACCTTGGTATAGACAGAACACTTGACTTGGTGAGATCCAGATTCTATTGGCCTAAGATGGGGCTGATGTGGAGCAACACATTCGAACTTGTAGTCGCTGCTTACAGAGGAAAGCTTTGCCCCAGAGGGCTGCCCCTTGTTAACATCACCACCAGTGCACCCATGGAGCTGGTCTGTATTGATTTTCTGAGTTTGGAGTCAGATCAAAGAAATATCAGTAATGTGCTGGTGGTCACTGACCATTTCACGCGATATGCCCAAGCTTTCCCCACCAAAGACCAGAAAGCATCCACTGTGGCCAAAGTACTTGTAGAAAACGTTTTGTTCACTATGGGGCTCCACAAAGAATCCATTCTGATCAAGGGAGAGACTTTGAGAGTCGTCTCATCAAAGAGATGCTTTCTCTGTGGGGAGTGAGAAAGTCCAGAACCACTCCTTACCACCCCCAGGGGGACCCACAGCCTGAATGTTTCAACCGCACTTTGCTAGATATGCTAGGCACCCTACACCCAAAGGACAAGCCTAGATGGAGCCAACAAATTAGCACCCTGGTACATGCTTATAACTGCACCAAAAGTGATGCCACTGGGTTCTCCCCCTACCGCCTGATGTTTGGAAGAGAAGCTCGACTGCCGGTAGATGTGTGTTTTGGGGTCTCTCCTGATGGGATTCAAGCTGACAACTATTTACAGTATGTGCAAAAGTTAAAGGCCCAGCTAACTCATGCGTACCAACTGGCTCAAACCATGGCTGCCAAAAGAAATCTGGCCAACAAAGAAAGGTATGATAAAAAGGTGAAAGCACAGGAACTCCAGGAGGGAGATCGGGTATTGCTAAGAAATCTGGGACTGCATGGCAAACACAAGATTGCTGACAGATGGCACCATCTCCTCACATTGTAGTGGACAAACTAGATGATCTGCCAGTGTACAAAGTAAGGCCTGAGAATAATTCAAAGATGTAAAAACAATGCATAGAAATCATTTACTGCCCATTGGATAAATCTTGATTGAGTCTGAGCCCCCAGAAGATGCCCCCTCTGGACCAGTGACTAGAGCTGCTGCTAAGAAAAGATCAAGAAAGTCTGCACCTACAGAGGCAGAGTTAAAGTGTTCCCCTCCACAAGTCCCAGTTGAGCATGACTGTCAGTCCATATCAGAAGAAAGTGAGAGTGACTTTGAATACTATCCTTCTTACGAACTGAGTCAATTGTTTTGGGGCAATCCCCTAGTCAATATTGAAGACGAAGCTGGGCCTTCTGGACTGTCTAAGCCCCCAGCTTTGTCCCTGGAGCCAATGCTCCCAGAAAGTGAAGTGCAAAGTATCAGATCAGATGAAATGGAATCATTGTGCATGGTTGAACTGTTTGAGCTTTCAGGGAGGAAAATGATGGATTAGGGCAGACTGGTGATACACCAGAACAAGAAGAGTATTTTGAGTGCCCTGACAGTCCACTGCCAGTGTCTGAAAGCTCTCCATGCGAGCCAAATGTTGTGGACTCAGAAACTGTAACTCCTGGAGCTGAAAGTGCCCCAAGTTCTAGCCTCTCTACCCCATGGAGACTCCCCTGACAAGTGAGGACAATGCTGAAAATGAGGCTCAGAGTGCAGAGACTGTAACAGTTCCCCTAGAAAGACTTGTCGAGCTGTAAAGCCTGTGGTGCACCTCAGTTATGATTCCCTTGGGAGGCCTGTGGACTTGCCTCTCAATGTTGTCCATAAAGGAGCGTATGTGTCCCTGAGCTCATTGCCCAAACTGAGCGTCAGTGCTAACTCCAAGTTACTTGTGTTGCCCTCTAGGTATGGTGCCTTTGCCCCGTCCAGCCCCAAGGTAACTGATAGGGAAGGGTCCCCTCTCTTCAGGTTTCATGTACAAGAGGTAATAACTTGAGTTATGGTACAATGTGTGTGTAATACTGTGTAAACAGTGACGTACTGCAATGTTTCAGAAATGTGTTCTTGGTAAAATGATATATTGACTGATGATTACATGTGTGAGCCTAATGCAAATCTATATGGTTGCAGTTAAAACTTATGGGGGTACTTGCTTGACGCGGACGTCAAGCTTTCCCAAACCAGGAAAGATGTAACCTCCCTGCAAATGAGGGTTCCCAAAGACTTCCAGGAGCTTGCTTGAATGCTCCAAGCCTGAATGGTGTTTGGCGTTTAAGCCATTTATCAGTGAGTGTTTTAGAGCCTTTGGTACTGTCTCTTTAGAGCTGTCTGCTTGCAGACATAATTAGTTGTATGGAGAACTGTGTGTTTCTTTGCTTGAGTACCACTCGAGCTGCTGCCAATTCACTCCATTTTGCAGTCACTAGGAGTGCAAAGGAACCTATCTATAGATGTAACTGTTTGCCAGAAATCATTTAGAGTAATAATGAAAATACAGTTTGTCTAACCTGCTTTCTTTGCAGTCAGAACTGTGTTTGCCTAGTTCCCCATTCTAGTTTTGAACTGCTGAACTGGACCAATCAGTGTGGGTTAAGGTAGCTCTAAAATGGTGCCTTGGACGAATCAGAACTTGGACTCGTAATTTGAGCCAGCCACAAGAGGATTGTATGGGCAGTGACTCTGGGAGATGTAGTTTGGACTTCGGCGCCTTTTTGGACCAACAGGGGCAGTCTATTGTGGTGACAGCCAATCCAGCCAAGAACTGGGAGGAACTAAAGGAAGTTCCGGTTTTGTCTGCTGGAGTTTCAGTTGAGCTCTGGCAGTGAAGAGGGAAGGAGCCCTGTGCTTTTTCGGTGTGCAGTTTTAGTCGGGAAACATGTGTAAGGCCCTGAGTTCCGGTCTGCAGCTTGTGTAACTGCTTGTTAGGACTGAATCCGTCCTGTGAAGAGAATCAAAGGATATCTGAAGAGTAGAAACCAGGCTCACCCTGTAGAAGACTGGAGAAATTGCTGAATTGCGCTTGGTCTGTCAGGAACTGAATCTGCTGTGTGTTCTCCCGGTATTGTGCAGTAATTGCGATCAGGATAGAGAAGCAGCCTGCCTGGTATAGTACTTTCTGTTTACCATATAAATGTGAAGAGGCTTGTGTACCTCAAGTGAATCCTGCTGCCATTAAAGGACTTTTGCCTGTTACTGTTTCCCATATAAATGTGAGGAGGCTTGTGTAGCTCAAGTGAATCCTGTTGCCATTAAAGGACTTTTGCCTGTTACTGTTTACCATATAAATGTGTGAAGAGGCTTGTGTAGCTCAAGTGAATCCTGCTGCCATTAAAGGACTTTTGCCTGTTGCAGTTTGTCATATAAATGTGTGAGAGTCTCGTGGAGCTCAAGAGTAGCCCTGCTGACGTTGAAGGACCCTATCTTGTTTGGAGGTCGTGAGTACTAATTCAGGGTCGCTCCCTGTTGAATTGCCACATTAAATCCAAATGGAATTACTGTACTGCTGACTGTTTAACTAATTTTTCTTTTCTCTGTGTGAAAGGGCCCCTACCAGCTGCCACGGTTTGGACTAGCCACTAGGGCTTGGGTACCCAGGGACAGTAACTGGTAGGGATAGGCCTGTGCACAGAGCCATAAATAGATGAGTAAAGTGATAAGCTAATTAACCTGATTTCCCTGTCCTTGTTATATCCCCCTAAATAAATCAGAGCTGCTTGTTTCAGCAAAGTTATACTGCCTGAGGTATTTGTCTATGTTAAAGTATTGTACTGTGATTGTTGCACTGTATCTTATTTTAGAGGAGGTCCCAGTGCCTGAACCAGTCCTGGGGGTAAGTGTATACTGTGAAGGTAATTCTGATATATTGTGTGGGCCACTAGTGGGAAGAAAGGGGGGTTGCAGTGTCCCAGAGGGCTGTGACCAAGTTAGTTTAACTATTGCACACCCTGACCTCTGGGTGGAGGCACCCGCCATCGGATCCAGGCCTCTCAACCTGTTAGTGGCAAATCAGGCAGGGGTAGTAGCCCCTGGGATAGCGCCATCTAGGGGTTACATATAAAAAAGAACTTCCTCACATTACCTCTTAATTGGCCTCCCTCTAATCTCATGCTGTGTCCTCTTGTCCTGCTATTTTTCTTATATTGAAACATGTTAGACTCTTTCACCTTGTTAATGCCCTTAAGATATTTGAATGCTCTGATCATATCATCTCTCTCCTTCCTTTACTCTAGGGTATACATATTGAGCTCCATTAATCTGTCCTCATATGTTTTATGATGCAGACCCTACACCATTTTGGTTGCCCTTCTCTGGACTGCCTTCATTTTGTTAATGTCCTTGTGCAGGTGAGGCCTCCAGTACTGCATGCAGTACTCCAGATAGGGCCTAACCAGTGTCTTGTAAAGAGGGATTATTACCTCCCTGTTACATAGAAACATAGAAACATAGAAGTTGACGGCAGATAAGGACCGCAAGGCCCATCCAGTCTGCCCATTTCTTTTTCTACCTTATAAATGTGCCATCGGCCTTTGCTCTGTCAGTGGCCTATCTATTCATAGTCATTTGTATTGCTCCCTTATGCCTATCCCATGCCTGTTTGAAGCCCTGCACTGTAATTACGACTGTAAAATTACGACTTGTGATACCCCTACTAATACACCCGAACATCCCCCTAGCCTTACCTACTGCTTTAGTGGTCTGCTTGGATGATTTCAGGTCATCTGTGATGATGATGCCCAAGTCTCTTTCTTCCCTTGTGATTGCCAACAACTCCCCTTCCAACCTATAGGTAGCTTCAGGGTTTCTCTTCCCTATGTGCATGATCTTGCACTTCTTTACATTAAACACCAGTTGCCACTCTTCAGACCCTTTTGCCAGTTTTTCTAGATCTCTTCTCATTCTGCCCACCCCATCTGGATAATCTACTGTTACAGATCTTGTTGTCATCTGCAAACAGGCAATTCTTACCCTCCAGTCCATCTGCAATGTCACTGATGAAGATATTGAAGAGGACTGGCCCCAGGACTGATCGCTGAGGTACCCCACTTGTGACTTGCATCTCTTCTGACTGTATATAGTTTACCACCACTCTCTGTTTTCTGCCCGCCAACCAGTTTGCCACCCAGTTGACCAACTTCTGACTCGCCCTGAGCCTACCCAGCTTATTAATCAATCTTCTTTGTGGAACAGTATTGAAAGCTTTGCTGAAGTCAAGGTAGGTGACATCAACTGCACCCCCTTGGTTCACCACTCTAATCAAAGAAATCTAAGAGATTATCTTGACAGGACCATCCTGTTGTAAACCCATGCTGTCTTGGTTCCTGTGCTCCTATGGATTCTAGTTGTTGCACTATCCTTTCCTTTAGGTGTGCCTCCATAATCTTGCCCACTACTGAGCTAAAACTGACTAGTCTGTAGTTCCCTGCCTCCTCCCTGCTGCAGCTCTTCTGGAGTGGGATCACAGGAGCCCTTCTCCAGTCTTCTGGGACCTCTCCTGTGTTCAGAGATTTACTAAACAGTTCTGCTAGTGACTCTGTTAGTTCCACCCTTAGCTCCTTTAGTACCCTGGGATGTATGCCATCAGGTCCCATTGTCTTCTCCACCCTGAGCTTAGTGAGCTCTTGTAGGACCCTTTCTCTTGTGAAGGGACTTGTGCACACCTCCCTCCCCCCATGTCCATGGTGCTGAGCTGTGGGCCCTGCCATACCTTCTTCTTAGTAAATACTGAGCAGAAGTATCTATTTAGGATAGATGCTTTTCCTTGGTCCACACTCCCCTTATCCCCTTTGATCTTAGCAATACCCCCTCTGGACTTTCTCCTTTCACTAATGTATCTATAGAAAGTCTTGTCTCCTTCTTTTACTGTTCATGCTAGTGATTCCTCAGTTCGAGCCTTTGCCTGCCTTATTGCCTTCCCTGCTTCCCTTAGGGAAGTTTGGTATGCCTCCCTATCTTCATCCCGCTGCATTCTTCTTTATTTTCTGAAGGCCAACCTTTTGGCTCTGACCTTTTCTGCTACTGTTTTTTGAGAACCAAAGTGGTTTCCTCCTTCTTTTACCCTTGCTTTTCTCCCTAACACAATGGGATGTTGCTTCCGGTATTGCATCCTTAATGCTTGCCCACTTTGCCTGTACCCCCTTACCTGTATTTCTTCTTGCCGGGGCTAGCTTAACTCTGCTGGCCATCGTATCAAAGTCAGTTCCTTTGAAGTCCCATATTTTTGCCTTGGAATGGGATGATTTAGTTCTAGTGGCCAAATTGAACCATACCATGTGATGGTCACTGGCCCCCAGGTTATCTTCTACCTGGAGATCTGTGATCCTTTCCCTGTTAGTCAGTACTAGATCCAGGATAGCTCTGTCTCTTGTGGGTTGTTGTACCAATTGTTTGAGGCCCTTCCCCTGCAGGGAATCCACTATGTGCTTAGTTCTGGTGGATGCTCCAGCTGGTATTGACCAATCCGTATCTGGCATGCTGAAGTCTCATATTAGTAGAACCTCCCCTTTAGCTGTCATGTTTTGTATATCTTCTAACAGTAATGTGTCTATGTCCTCCCCCTGGTCTGGAGGCCTGTAGACCACCCCAGTTCGTATGGCTGTCCCATTTCCCATTTCCAGGGTGACCCACAGTTCTTCTGGCTCCTTACGTGTATTCTGAACTTCTGCAGCTTTGATATTTTCATTGACATAAAGGGCCACTCTCCGCCCCCTTTTTTCACCTCGGTCTCTTCTGAACAGTACATATCCAGGTAATGTAGTCTCCCAAGTGTGGTTACTGGTGAACGATGTCTCGCTAATGGCTGCTATGTTCAGTTTAGCCTCTGTCATTGTTGCCTGCAGGTCTGGGATCTTGTTTCCCAGACTGCGGGCATTTGTGTACATGATTTCCCATTTGCCAGATTTCAGTGCGTTAGTTGTGGGGTGAGGTTCGACTTTTCTCCTGTGCCCCGTACGGGGAGCTGGACCTTTTTCCTCACCTGGTGATGCAGATGAACTACAAACATGCAGAACTCCTGTTTGATCACTAGCTAAGGGGGGAGCGGTGCTCTTCCTGTTCAACGTATCAGGTGCTGCACCCCTCTCCCCATTTGCTAGTTTAAATATTCTGCAAAGACATCAGACTTCTTCCCCAATGCACTGACTCCCTCCTTAGTCAGATGTAGTCCATCAAATTTAAAGAACTTGCACTCCCACAACTGTTGGCAGTTACCTACAAATTTGTGTCTTTTTTTCCTGGCACCAGCCCTTGAGCCAAATGTTTAGCTCCCTTATCTCCCCTTCTCTGACCTTCTGCCCATCTGCCCCTCTCTCCCAGACCAGCAGGACCTCAGAGGGGGAGACACCAGATGAAACGGATGACAGTTTGTCTCCCAGCCTGGTCAGGTGTTCCTTGGTCTCCACAACTCACTAGCTTGTTAGATTGTTAGTCCCTATGTGTACCAGGACGTTGGTGTTTTCTCCTGCTTCCTGCATGATTTTAGCAATGCGGTCAGTGTCTCTCCATGCTGCTGTACCTGGGAGACATCTGACCATTACCACCAGCAGAAGGTAGGTTTCAACTCCTCGAATCATGAAGTCTCCTATGATCAGAAATGTGTTGGATTTCCTTTTGCCTTTTTTGTTTTGGTCCCTGTTTTGGGTGAGCTTTGTAGCACTAGCTCCTGCTCTGCAGTGTCCTCTGCCCCTTTGTTTGATTTTGGAGACAGAAGCAGATACCTGTTTGTAGTTTTTATATGGTTTGTGGAGGTGATATGCTAGTGAGCATTGAGTGATGGGGCACCCGATTTGCCCCTTCTAACCACCTACCACCTGATGAGGGTAGTTGGTCTGGGAGGGACCAACTACCCTCAGCAGTCAAGGTGCTTCAGTTGGATGTTGGATAAATGGTGGGCAGTTCTTGTAATACATTTCCTCCTGAATATGCAATTTGAGGTGTGCAGTCTCTGCCCATGCTGCCCAGAGCTGAGCCCTTAGATCTCTGATGGTCCAGCATGTAGAACAGCATCCTAAATCTTGTATAACTGCCCTTCTGAAAAGTGTCCCACAGTACCTGTAGTTAATAATATCCATTCCAGTTGAGTTGCCAAGTTTATAACCTGGTCTGAATAATTAGAAGGAAAATGAAAGTAAAAGTTTAATTTAATAACATTTTTTTTTCTTATGTTCACGCAGGCTGACTTGGATGTCATCGAATTCCCTGAGTCTGTCTCTGGATCCCCAGTCGTGCAATCCATATCCCTCTCCTTGATGCTTGGAAAGGGAAATAAATTAATTGTTGGGTGTATCTACTTGTCGCCCAGCAAGGTTTCTATTGGCCTCCCTCCTTCCTTAACTCCCTTGCCAGCCCCCACGCCAGGATGTTGTACTTTGTGATGATCTCAATATCGATTGGCTTAACCCTACTGCTGACAAAGTGTGTTCCACATTTGCAGATTTTAATCTAGTACAGCTTATTCAGGATCCTACGTGCCTCAAAACCAAGTCTGGTAAACATACTTTGCTTGACTGGGTGATTACTAATTGCCCCCAGAAGGTCAAAGCTACTGTAGTTCTTTCAGATTGCATAAGCGACCATTCCCCAACTTTCTGTGTATGGAGGAACAACTGCCCTAACCCCCTCCCAAGATTACCCTTGTTAGGGACAGGACCACGTTCATCACCAGTAGCTTCTGTACCTCTATCATTAACACCGACTGGAGCCCAGTTAAGACTGTCCCTGATATCAGTCAAGCCCAGGATTTCTTTATCTCCACCCTCACTCAAATCATTGATAAACATGCCCCTTGAAAAAATACAGGTCCAAGGGTGTCAAGGCTCCATGGCTTAGCAAGGACATTAGGAAGCTTATGTCCTCCAGAGACTGGGAATCATGGACTTACAAAAAAAGGGGAATGCCCCCTGCTTGGCAGGTCTATAGGCAACTCATAAATAAATGTACACACGCCCTCCATAAAGTCAAACATCACCATTACAAATCCTTACAAACTGAACACCTTTAACCCTCCAAAACGTTTTGGAGACAGGTTAATTCCCTGGTCAAAGGGAAAGCCGTTGAACCCCCGAGTTCCCTCACTGCCCAGAGCACCACCCTAACTTAACCCCTTCTATTGCCAATAGAGTTAATGAATTCTTCACAGATCTCCAAAAGTACCCCACTCTCTTCCAGAACTCATCTGTTCCCCCCTTGGCCCCATCATCTTCGGCCTACTGTGGAACTCGGCCTGCATTCCACTTGAAGCTGGCCTCTCTCAAAGAGATCCAGAGACTTCTTGGTGACTTGAAAGCTGAGAGCTCTCTTGGTCACAACACCCTGGACCCCAAGTTTCTTAAGCTGGGTGCGCTTGCTCTCGCTCGCCCTGTTAATGACCTATTCAACAGGTCCTTCCTCTCAAGTACAGTTCCCAACAAGAGGAAGGTAGCTTTTGTTATGCTTGTACATAAGGGGGGTGGGGGCCTAACTCAATGGGTGAAAATTTCAGACCCATATCCATCCTTTGCCCGTTGGCTAAAATTCAGGAACGCATAGTATACAATCACCTTCAGAATTATCTTGAACACCACAACTTGCTCTCCCCCTTCCAAAATGGGTTCAGAAAGAACCATAGCACACTCACTGCCTTGTTAAAAGTAACTTCTGACATATTCCAGGACATGGATTGTGGTTCTGCCACAGGTGCCAATTTCGTTGACCTTACAAAAGCGTTCAACCTGGCAGACCATGGTCTTCTGCTCTAGCAACTTCATATACTTGACCTTGACACCAGTGCCCTAAGCTGGGTCCAAAGCTACCTATCCTGCTAGTCTCAAAGGGTCAAGTGGGCTGGTTCTCTCTCTAGCCTCAGACCCATAATGCATGGTGCACCCCAGGGCTCCATTTTAGGCCCTATGTTATTCTCCTCATTTCTTAATGATTTCTCCAGTAACTGCAGAGGGGCCTCTGTGCATCTTTATGTGGATGATGCTATCATCTACTACTCCTCTCCAGATGTTGACTGGATAAACAGAGAACTAGCATCAGACTTTGCTGCTCTTGAAGGCTGAGTCAGACAGAATCAACTTGTCCTTAATACGAAAAGAAACAAAAGCGTGTTATTTTCCCACTCATCCTCCTCATCACATACTATCTCCCCTCTCTGTATCACATCTCTTAATGGTGATTCCATTGAGCCCATCACTACCTTCAAATATCTGGGCATCACTTTAGATACCTCTCTCCCCCTCAACAGCCATGTCAATCATAACTAAATCTCTAAACCAAAAGCTAGGTCTCTTTATTGCATCCGCCCCTTCCTCACCTCTGCCTCTTGCCATAAGATTGCTTCCTCGTCCCTTCTTCCACTGCTAATCTCTGGTGCTCCCTTACTGCTCTCCACTAATACTGCCCTGTCTCTCCTAACTCAGGCCCACCACAGGGTGGGAAGGTTCGCCCTGGGGACCAATGCCAGTCACCACCACTGTGACGTCCTTGCATCATTGAACTGGTTGCCCTATGAATGTAAACTGAGATATACCCCCTTCCCTCGTCCATCTTATCATGCTCCACTCTTACTAAGTTCCAAACCAATCTGCTTTCCTCTCTCTCTCTCTCTCTCTGCCTCTGCAGTATGCTCCTGCCTTCATTGATGACTGATCTTCTTTAGTACTGCTCTATACCCTTCTCCTCATCTAACCTGATCCCCTTGTCCAGTCCCTCCCCTTATCTCCCATCCTTATCTCATGGTATTCTTGCCATCTCCTCGCCCCCTCCTGTACCAGTACTACTAATTTGCTGCTTCTGGTCATCCTGAAACTGACTTGCAATATGTAATTACCAAAGTGTAAATATCTGGTTGTTAGCTGTTACAGTATATTCAGTTTTCACTGCTCGTGTTCATTCCGAAACTGACCTGCAATATATTATTACCAAAGCGTATATATCTATTTTGTTAGCTGTTATAAACTATTAGAACTACTAGTTGAACCGTGGATTTATAACATAGTTGTTTGTGGTTTCTGTCTGCTGAGACACAGAGAGGGAGAAAGTAGCCACAGCTTCCTTGAATTAAGGAGGTTATTTTCTAGACTACACTGAACTGAATTATTACTTTTTGGACCTGTGTAAGTAACTAGTATTGATTTTGTTTTTGTGGCTGACTTTGCTTAGTTTTAACTTTAATTTGCCAGGGATGAACTGTAGCTGGGAGATATTTGCAGTCATTTGTGACTAGCCCTGGTACTTAACCTCTGCGAAATAGGTGTTTATTAAGGGGAGGAGCTGAAAGGGGCCTAGTTGAACTGTGGATTTATAACAGAGTTGTTTGTGATCTCTGTCTGCTGAGACACAGAGAGGGAGAAAGCAGCCACAGCTTCCTTGAATTGAGGTTATCTTCTAGACTGCACTGAACTGAATTATTACTTTTTGGACCTGTGTAAGTAATTAGTATTGATTTTGTTTTTATGATTGACTTTGCTTAGTTTTAACTTTAATTTGCCAGGGAGGAACTGTAACTGGGAGATATTTGCAGTCATTCGTGACTAGCCCTGGTACTTATTCTCTGTGAAATAGGTGTCTGAAAGGAAGAAAGGCACTCCCTGGGGTGGAGGGTCAGAGTTGTAGTTGATTGTTTTTGGACAGCATAGGTTTACTCCCTCCCACCCCAAGTGCATAACTTCCTTTATAGCAGGGGTCTGACATCACTTCCCCAAAACTGCTAACAACATACACCAGTTCATATCCTTAAAGGCACAGCACACTGAATAGGGGGTAGAGACACTCACAAGCCTGCACACAATAAAATAAGAACAAAAAACAACAAAAGAAAAGCATCTGTAACAGGAAGGGACACAGACATGTGGGGAGTGGTGCAATGCACTGGCTGTGAAACAGCAGTCTCCCGGGAAACATTCTGGAGACTGCGTTACTGCCATATTTGCAGGCACCTCTCTGGTCTGAGGGAGGAGGTTGTTCATCTCCATGCTGACCTGGCAAGGATTTGGAAAACCTGCTCCCCCACCCAGGGACCACCCATGCCACCACCACTACTTCAGAGGTTGCCAAGAAAGAGGAGTGGTTGGACCACGGTGGGCTCAGAGAGGGTGAGGGTGGTGGAACAGAGAAGCATCCCTCCAGTTGTGCCTCTCCACAGTTCATTCACCACTCTGTCAGAGCATGGTTCCTCTATGGAGGCACCCACAGGGGAGACCAAGGAGAATGCTGGGAACCTCCACAATGGAGACCCACAGGAGGGTGGCACAGGACCCCACAGGGGAAGGCAGCAACTCCTGGTAGGGGACTCAATTGTTAGGGGGGTAGAACTGGGGGAGGAAGGGAGGGGAAAGGGAGGTAAGGTGCCTGCCTGGTGCCATGGCTTGGAGGGACAGGAAACAAATCCTCAGGATCGTGGGAGCAGCTGCAAGGGGGAGGGAGCTGGATGTCATTATCCACCTAGGGACGAATGACCTGGCTGAGAATGGGATCACAGCAGTGCAACAGGAGTTTGTAGAGTTGGGGAAGGGACTTAGATGAGTAGCACACATGGTAACTTTCTCGGAAGTGCTACCTGTCTATGGCAGGGATGAGGCTAGGGTACTCCGTGCCATGGGATTCAATGACTGATTGAAAAACTGGTGCAAAGCTCAGGGATTTGGCCTCACTGGGGACTGAGGCTCCACCTGGAGTGATGCAGGCCTATACAGGCGCGATGGTCTGCATCTATCCAGGAGGGGAACCAGGATTCTAGGTGATAGGTTTAAATGCTTCATTGGCAAGCATTTAAACTAGCCAAGGGGGTAGGCACTGAAAAGGAGAAGGGAAATCCTAGCCCCCCCCAAAAAAATCATGGTAGTTAGTGAGGTAAACACCAAGATAGAGCAGTCGATAGGGAGAAGTGCAGGGGTAAATAGAGAAAAAGACAGAGGCAGTAAGGACAGGGATGGGACAAAAAGAAATAAAGCCATAAAAAAATGGAGGGTAATGAGTACCAATGCCCATAGTCTAGGTAAAAAGCTCCCTGAAATGGTGGCCTTGATGGAAGAGGGATGCCTGGATATTGTTGCAGTCACAGAAACATGGTACACAGAGAACCATGACTGGGATGTCAATATACCAGGGTACACAATCTACAGGAGGGACAGGGAGTGAAGAAGAGGAGGAGGAGGAGTAGCTCCCTATGTAAGGGAAGGGATCAAAGCAACAGAACTAAAGGGTAAAAAGGGAGGAGAGGAGACACTGTGGGTCACCCTGGAGACTGGAAATTGCTCCACAATCCACAAGGGGGTTTTATACACGCCCCCGTCTCGGGGGAGGAACTAGACAAGGAAATGATAGAAGGCATTCTTGGGATGGCAGAGAAGAAAAAATTACTCACCTTAGTAATTATGTTTCTTCTAAGGGAGTTTTGCTGTATTCTGACAATTTCAGTGATTCCCAACCTTTGAACTGCCCCGAGGAACAAAGAGTTAACTTTTTTATGCAGGGCATAAAATGCTGAGCTCGATCTCGGTTGAAGACTTTTTCTGGAGTGTTTCAAACCTAAACCGTCAGATTCTTACGAGCCCAACTAACTAAAAATTCTATGTGGAAATTGTAAAAATTCCTACTAGCCAACTGGTTGAAAAAAATGTTGGATTCCCAAGGAAGACTCAAGTCAGGAAACCCAAAAACCAAAAACCAATCTACTACAAATAACGATAATAAATCAGCACCCAAACAAAAAGGAGGAGGGAGCAAGCAAAAAACACCCCTGGGGTGCAACACTGCACCAGCCCACCCACTTCCCAAAAACAGGTTCTGAGAGGGGAGGCAGGGAGGGAGGTCAGAATACAGTAAGAGTCCATTAGAAGAAACATAATTACTAAGGTGAGTAATTTTTTCTTCAAACAACATGAAGTCTTGCTGTATTCTGACAATTGCAGACTACCAAGCAGCACCTCCAAGGAGGAGGGACAGAACCTACTTTGGGAATAGGCTCTGAAGTACTGCTGTGCCAAACCGAGCATCACTCCTAGCCTGCATATCCAGAGAGTAATGCTTGGTAAAGGTATGGACTGTTTTCCAGGTGGCTGCTTCACAAATTTCTAAGAGAGGGATATCCCTGGCAGCAGCCAGGGAAGCAGCTGTACCTCTTGGGTAATGAGCCCTCAGGCCTGAGGGTGGAGTTTTTCCCAGTTTTTCATAGCAGAATTGTATACAAGACACAATCCACCTGGCAATAGATCTTTTGGTGGCAGGTTTGCCCTTTCCCACTTCTCCATAAGTGAGGAACAACTGGAGGGAGTCAAACCTGTGACCCTTGGTACACTCTATGTAGTAACTAAGGGCTCTTTTGACATCTAAACGGTGTAGCCTCCTCTCTCCTGAGGAAGAATGAGCAGTGAAGAAAACAGGAACAGACATAGACTGGTTTAAATGGAAGTCTGAAACCACTTTGGGCAAGAACCTTCTATTGGTTCTGAGGACCACTTTATCCCTGTTAAATGAGATAAAATCAGGTTCCACTGACAGGGCTTGCAATTCACTGATACGCCTGGCAGAGGTAATGGCTACCAGGAACACAGTTTTCCAAGTCAAGTACTTAAGCTCTGCTGAAGACATAGGCTCAAAGGGGGGTTGGATAAGTTGAACAATGCAAACATTCAAATCCCAGGCAGGGGCAGGGTCTCGAAAAGGAGGATTGGTGTGAAGCAATCCTTTAAAAAATTTACAGAACACAGGATGGGAAGATAGTGAAGAAGACTTCTCCATAGACAAAAATGCAGAAACAGCTGACAAGTGTACCTTGAGAGTAGCTGGTCTGAGGCCTAGGCCATTAAGATGGACCATATAATCCAGAACTTTAGGCAATCCAGCAGTGTCTGGAGAAATATGCTTCTTAGAACACCAAATCTTGAAACTTTTCCATTTGGAGTTATAAGTCTTTCTGGTGGAGACTTTCGAGAAGCCTTGAGGATATCCAGAACACCTTGGGAAAGATGCAGATCTGCAAACTCTAACTCTTCAAGAGCCATGCCTTGAGATTGAGAGACCGAAGATTGGGGGTACCAAATCCTTCCCTGAGAGGATGTTAACAGGTTGTAATTCCTGGGAAGAGACAGGGGAAGATGGACTGCTAGGGACAGCAAGAGGGGTTACCAGGGCTGTCTGGCCCAATCTGGAGCAATCAGAATCACCTTGCAAGGTTGAGATCTTATTTTGACCAAAACTTTGAACAGGAGTGGAAAGGGGGGAAAGGCATACAGAAACGTCCCTTCCCAATTCAGAATCAGGGCGTCTCGAGGGACTGAGCTCAAGACTGGAGGTCTGCAACAAAAGAGAGGGAGTTGGTGATTGTCTGGGGCTGCAAAGAAGATCTATCTCTGGAATGCCCCACCTTGAAAAAATCACTTTCAACACCTGAGAGTCCAGGGACTATTCGTGATGGCCCTGAGAGATCCTGCTCAGTGCATTTGCTAGCACATTGTCCTTGCCTGGAAGGTGAACTGCTACAAAACAGGTTTGCAGGGAATAAGCCAGGGACCACAACTTCATAGCTTCTGTGCACAAGGCTGTGGACCGAGTGCCTCCCTGCTTGTTGATGTACCACATGGTGGTGGTGTTGTCTGTTCTGACTTGAACCACCTTGTTCTGTACTGACTAAGAGAAAGCTTTTGGGGCCAGAAAAAAATGCCCTGAGCTCTAGGAGATTGATGTGGAGAAGGGATTCTTTGGGGGAGCACAGCCCCTGGCAGTGAGGGACCCCAGATGGGCTCACCAGCCCTGAAGAGAAGCATCCGTGATAAGGACCACTGAACAAGGCTGAGTAACAAAAGGAACATCTTGTCTTAAATTGTCTTGATCCTGCCACCATTGGAGGGCTTGGATCATGGTCAGAGTCACTGGGATCAGTTTAAGGGAATCTTTCCTCTGAGACCAAAAAGCTCTCAGGTGGAACTGAATATCCCTCATCTGGAATCTTGCCCCTTGGACCACTGCTGTTGAAGCTTCCATGTAGCCCAAGAGCTGGAGGAAATGCCTTGCTGGCCGAGATACCTGAAGGCTGAAAGAAGAAGCTAGTTCCATAAGAACCCTTGCCCTTTCTAGAGGAAGAAAGGCTCTTGCTCTGAGTGTTTCTAGTTCTGCCCCTATAAAGGTAAGAAGCTGGACTGGTTTGAGAACTGACTTGGGAAGGTTGAGAAGAAATCCTAGAGAAGTGAGTACTTGCTGGGTCACTTGCAGGTGAGACTTGGTCTGGAGACTGACCCACTATTAAGGCAATTCTAGGGGGTTGGGGTAGAAAGAAGTAGGCTGCTGGTTAACTAGGATCTGCAGCTTATCCATTAGGTAGGGAAATGGGCAGACTGGGTGGGCCAAGCGGTCTTTATGTGCCATCAAATTCTAAGTTTCTATGTTTCTATTAGCCAATCATCCAGGTATGGAAAAATGGAAATCTTTTGCCTTCTTAGAAAGGCAACTACTACTGCCAGGCACTTTGTGAAAACCCTTGGGGCTGAGGTTAGGCCAAAGGGCATCGCTCTGACTCGAACCTGAGGTACTTTCTGTGGGAGCACCTGATGGGAATGTGAAAGTAGGCATCTTTGAGGTGCAGGGAGGCTAGCCAGTCCCCTGGCCTTAGCGAGAGGAGGATTATTCCCAGAGTTACCATCTTGAACTTTGGTTTTAAGAGATGTTTGTTTAGATATCTTAAGTCTAGGATGGGTCGCCACTCCCCTGTCTTTTTGGGGGTCAGGAAGTACCTGGAGTACAGTCCTTTGCCCCAGTGTAGGGTAGGTACTCTCTCTATGGCACTTAAAGCTAGGAGAGAAGAAACCTCTGCCTCTAGGGCAAGACTTTCTGAGAGATTTGCAGGTGGAAAAGAACTGGCTCTCATCTTTGGAAATTTTTTGAAGCTGAGAACCAGTCCCTGCCTTACTACTTCCAGGACCCACTTGTCTGATGTAACAGACATCCAGTCCTGGACAAAGTAAGCCAGCCTGCCCCCTACTGGAATAGGAAAGTCGACCCGGGCAAGCCCATCAGGGTGTCTGCTTGGCAGGGGCTTTAGGCTGAGGAGTGGATGCAGCCCTGCTCATCCCCCTTCTGCCTCTCCCTCTGAAGAACCCTCCTGTGAAAAGGAAGAAGAGTCCAGTGCTTGGTAAAAAGGCCTTTGAAAAGGCCTGTCCCTGTCCCTAGACTGCTGCCTTTGAGGAGTTGCCTGCCTTTACTTGGCCTGAGCACTCCTGTAAGTGGTCCTGTACTCATCCGTTTTCTTCATGTAATTCTCTGTCTGTTCCCCAAACAGAGAATTACCCACTACAGGAAAATCCATGGCCTTAGCCTAGGTGTCCTGAGAGAGGCTAGTACATCTGAGCCAAGCCATCCTCCGAAGAGCCACAGATGTAGCCATGACTCTTGATAACACATCATTAGAGTCCACAGCAGCATGAAACTGAACCTTAGATGCCTCAATACCATCTGCAGCCACCGCCTCCAGCTCCTTGGCTAGCTGGGGGGAGGTCTGTTTAGCCACTGCCAGTACAGTGTCCCACCTGGACTTCTGGTACCTGGCTGTATAGGCCATGTAATTTGCCTGCCTGAGTCCCAAGGAAGATGCCATGTACTACTTCTTTGCCATGGCATCAGTCTTCCTGGAGTCTTTATCTGGGGGGTGTGAAGCCAAGGGAATATTTGCCTTGTAACAGGCAGCAGCCTACACTACCCCGACATGGCTGCATTGCTGATATAAGAACTCTGTGTCTGAACCTGAAAGTGTATACCTCTTGTCCATTCTTCTATCCACAGGAGGTATAGTGTTAGGAGACTTTTGGAATTTTTGTGTCTGTTTCCCAAAAGATTTGTGGAGGGGAATAGACAGTCTCCTGGACTCTGGGATGTCCATCATCTCTACATAATCAGGCTCCTCTTGATCTTCCACAGCCTCCTCCATAGGAAGCTGAAGGGTTTCAGCCACCTTTCTGTAGAACATAAAGTGAGAAGGGGACTCAGAAAGCCTAGGAGGGGAAACACCTGAAGGTCTGTCTGGGGAGATGTCCGGTTCCACAGGCACATCCAAACCCTCACTTACATCAACATCCTCAAATTCCCCTTCCTCTTCCAATTCCGGTTCATAAAAATCTTCAAGGGTATAATCTTGAACTGGGGGAACCTACCAAACTGAACCCCAGCCAGAAGGAGTCGGATCGGTAGGAACCGGACGGAGCAATTCCACAATCTGAAACGCTCTGACTATCTCTTCGGTGGTCGGAACATGAACCTCTGGATCTGAACTGGTCGATTTGTCTTTGCATTTTCTTTTTGTCAGAACCGATCCATCGGAATCGGCTCTCCTTTTGCCCGAAGAAGTATCACTCTGGTCAGAGGGCACTCCTTCTGGTTCGGTCGAAACTGAACAGGGCTGGCCATCCGGGTCAGCGGACTTCTCGGCCTTTTTTTCCCTCAGTCTACCTAATCTCTTCTCAAGGGTAGCTTTGGGAAAGTTTTTACATATTTGGCAGTCTGAATTGAGGTGGTTAAACCCCAGACAATAAACACAGGCGGTGTGGGGATCGGCCTTAACAAAGTCCTCCCCCCCACTCACTGCTGTGTTGAAACCCAGTGGGCCCATTTTTTTCTTGGGTTTCTCAGACATGGTCATCCTAACCAACTTACCCTTTTTATGGCAACCACCAGGCAAGACTCCCTTATCAGTTCCTAACCGTGTCACGGGTATGGAAAAAAAATGCACTAAAACACATTTTTTTAGAACCGATAAGAACCGGTAACCATACACTAAGTAAAACAAACAAAATACAAAATTTCACTATCAAATGGCTGGTTCAGCCGAACCGAGCTACACTTTTACAAGTTCCACACTGAAAAAACAGAACAATTCCTATCTAGTACTCACGGCACCACAGACAGAGACTGAACTGACTAAGCGGATACTTTTTCGGTTTAAAAAAACGAAGAAAGCTGAAACTTTAACCGACTTTCAAACCAAGCTGAAGGAGAAATCTCCGGAGTGACCGTTCAATGAGACGGAGTAAAGAATCTGATGGTTTAGGTTTGAAACACTCCAGACAGAGACTTCAACCGAGCTTGAGCTCAGCATTCTATGCCCTGCATAGAAAGTTAACTCTTTGTTCTCCGGGGCAGTTCAAAGGTTGGGAATCACTGCAATTGTCAGAATACAGCAAAACTTCATGTTGTTTGAAAAGGAGGTATTGCTGATGGGGACCTGAATATGCCAGATGTTAACTGGAGCACCTTTGCTGCAGCCACATTCAAGAGCAGGGCCATTCTCGATGCCCTACAGAGGGCATGCCTCAGACAGCTAGTTTTGGAACCCACTCGGGAGGGAGCAATCTTAGACCTGGTACTCTCAAAGGGGGACAGAGAGAGGATCTCTGATCTTGAAGTGGGTAGCCATCTGGGAACAAGCGACCACCAAACAGTGTGGTTCATGATAAACTTAGCTGTAGAGTCAAGCCACACAAAAGTGAAGGAACTGGACTTCAGGAGGGCTGATTTTGTCAAAATGGGAGAGTGCCTCAGAAAAGCACTAGCAAACAGGCAAGAAGGTGGGGTGGTGCAACAATGGGGAAACATTAAAACCGCCATCACTGAGGCAACAAGCCTTTGTGTGAAGCAAATAAACAAATCAAAATGAAAGAAGAAACCTCTATGGTTCTCTAAAGAAGTAGCAGGGAAGGTAAGGGAGAAAGAGATAGCATTCAGGAAGTATAAGGAAACACAGAAGCAGGACAGAGAACTGTACCAGTTAAAGCAGAAGGAAAGGGGAAGGCAGTCAGAATAGCAAAGGCCCAAATCAAGGAAGAGATAGCCAACTCGGTTAAGAAGGAGGATAAAACCTTTTATAGGTAAATAGGGAACAAAGAAAGACTAAGACAGGGAAACTGAGGCTGAATAAAGAAGAAGGTGGTTGGGCAGAGAGCGACAGTGAAAAAGCAGGGATACTGAACAAATACTTCTATTCGGTATTCACAATGGAAAAGCAGGGGGAGATACCTAGTCCAGTCAATAGAAGCACTCTGGATAGGAGGGTTACATACTAACATACTAACATACTAACATACTATTTGCCAGCAGATTAGGCCTTATGGTCTATCAAGTCTGCTCGAACCTAGATCCTTAGTTGGGTGCCGAGACCCTCCCATCCCTTGTGCTCCAGAAACCCCTATCATCCATCCCCACCCCCCCCGGGACAGGCCATCATCTGATACATCCACTTTCTGTGTCTGTCCCACCCTCTCTTAAAGCTCTCCACTGTGGATCTCTGAACCAGCTCACCAGGCAGAGCATTCCACCACCCTCTCAGTGAAAAACCTCCTCCTCTTTTCCCCCCTCACCCTTCCACCTTCCAACTTCAAACCATGCCCTCTGGTGATGCCTCCCTGCTTTAGTCTAAAGATCCCCTCCATGTTTACCCTATTTATTCCCTTGAGGTACTTGAAGACCTCAATCATGTCCCCCTGTCTCTCCTCTCCTCCAATGAAAACAGGCAGAGCTCTCAAGTCTGTCCTCGTAAGTCAAATCCCCTAGCCCTCGTGATCATCTTTTGTTGCCCTCCTCTGTACCCTCTCCAGGAGCTGTATGTCCCTCTTCAAGTGTGGTCTCCAGTACTGTACACAGTACTCAAGGTGTGGTCTAACCAGTCCATTGTACAGTGGCAGAATCACTTCCTTGCTCCTAGAGGTGATCCCCCTATGATGCATCCCAACATCCTGTTTGCCTTGCTAGCTGCTCTCCTGCACTGCTCAGTGTTATTCATACATGTATCCACCATGACCCCTAGGTCTTTTTCCCTGTTGAGGCTTCCAGCACCTCCTCCCAGGGTGTACCTGTGTTTAGGTTTCCCACCAAGATGCAACACCTTGCACTTGGTGATATTGAAATTTAATTTCCATGTGTGAGCCCAGCTTTCAGGGTGTCCAGGTCCCTTGCAGGCCAACCTCCCTCTTCTCCCTCAACTACTGCTCCCATCTTGGAGTCATCCACGAAGAGACTCATTTCACACCTATACCATCCCTGATGTCTGATATGTATGCATTAAACAGGATTGGACCCAGGACCGAGCCCTGTGGTACCCCACTACCAACCTCTGTAGGTTCGAGAGCTCCCCACAGACCACTACTCTCTGAGTGCGTCCAGCTATCCAGTTTTCAATCCATCTGACCATCAAAGGGCCTACTCCAACCCCATCAGTTTCTCCACCAGACCATTGTGGGGACAGAGTCAAACGCCTGCTGAAGTCCAAGAATAATACATCCACAGGCTTACCCTATCCAGTTCTGATGTTACCCATTCATAGAACTCTACAAGGTGGTTTGACATGATCTACCTGGCACAAACCCATGCTGCCGACTATCCAGACCTCCCACCTCCTCCAAGTAAACCCCAATCGTTCCTTTAGTATACTCTCCATTAATTTTCCCACCACCGAGGTTAAACTGATGGGTCTATAGTTTCCTGGTACTTCCTTCCCCCTTTATGGATTGGTACCACATGTGCCTCTCGCCAATCCCTAGGTACCTCCCTGTCTCAAGTGGACCTGTTGAAAGCTCCGCCAGGGTGCAGCCAGTATGTCCGCCAATTCCCATAGTACTCTCGGATGAATGCCATCCTGCCCAGGAGATTTGTCTTTCTTTAGGGCCTTGAGGGCAAACCACACCTCTTTTGGTGGGGATGGCATCATCTGTCCCTCCACCTTACTGGTCTTTTATCCTTATCCAGATGTGACACCTCTGGGGTACCTTTCCTCCCTTTGCTCCATTTCTGCTGCTCCTGATCCCACTCCTGCCGCTTCTATCCCCTTTGTGCCTTGCTTTGTAGATATCCCATCCTCCCTAGTGAACACAGAGGCAAAGTACTCAGTAAATACCTCTGCCTGGTCCTCGCCTCTTCCACCCACCTCCTTCTGATCTCAATCTGCTGAGATGGCCTTCGCTTTTCTCCGCCCCCAATGTACCGGAAGAACCCTTTTCCTCCATGTATCCCTGTGCCAGCCGATGCTCTTTACTGACTTTGCTCCCTCACCATACGGGTGACTTTTCTAGATGCAAGCTGGTACATTTCCTTATCCCTATCCTCTTGTTGTTTTATATTTTTGTAAGCGCCTCTTTTCTCTGACTGCTACCTGGACCTCACTGGACCACCAGCATGGTTTATGTGACCTTGCTCCCTTACGTTTCAACTTAGCGCAGATCCTGACTGCCTCATGAAGTCCCCGTTTATGACCTCCATCTCCTTTCCACACTTGTTGTTGAGGTAATCCCTTCAAGTGATCCTTGAGAATATTTCCCATGCCCATAAAGTCTGCCCCCTGAAGTCCACTGCCAGTGTCCTAGATCTCACCCCACTCCCCCAATGCTTATTTGAAACCAGACAGTATTGTGGTCACTCCCAGTCAGGGGTCCTGTACAACCATGTCCCTTACCAGATCCCCATCTGCCAGAACCACATCCAGGACATGCCCTCCCTTGTGGGCTCCATCACATGCTGTGTTAAGAACACATCCTGGAAGCCATCCAGCAGCCTCTGCTCCTTGGCCACCTTAGAGGACATGGTTCCCCAGTTAGTACCTGGCATATTAAGTCCCCATCAACACCACTCCTTCCCTTTTGGACCACACTGGGCAATGATGTTGTCCAGCAAACCATCCTCTAGAACATCACTCATCCCGGGGCCTATATGCTACACCCAGCTTGACCTTATCTCCTGCTGGGGATCGAAGGTGACCCATAAGGCTCCACGTTTCCCTCTGCCTCTTCTACCATAGCAATTTCTATGTCATCCTAATGAACATAGCCACCCACCCCTCTGCCCTCCTTTCTATCCTTCCTAAGCATAGTGTACCGCATTTAGGTCGCAGTCATGGCTTTTGTTGGCCCACGCTTCCGTGACTGCCGCCACATCCACCCCTCCTCGAACAGCATGGCTGGAACTCTGGCAACTTGTTTCCAAACCCTGGCATTTACTAACACTAACCCCACCCCTTATCCCTGATCCTTTTGTCGAACCCCACCCAGATTCCTTATACTTCCATCCTCCCCTGCTCTCCTGAAACCTCCACCTCCAGTCTGTTTCCCCTCCCCTTGGGCTTGAAGGCTACTCCCTCATCTGGAGGAGGGCTTCTGTTCTCCTTATCCCTCCCCTTACAAGTTTAAACCCCACCTTTCTTGTATGTAGTCAGCCATCCCTGTTTAAGGACTTCTTCCCTAATGGGGCAAGATGAAACCTGTCCTTGGCATATAGTCCCTTATCCTCCCAAACTCCATTCCAGTTCCTAACACCCCAACCCATTCTCTTCACCCACTTCCTGAGCCATTCATTAACCTCTGTGAGCTTTATTTTTTCTCCACTGAGGCCTTTGGTACTGGCAATATCTCCAAAAGGAAATGTTGCATCCATTATCCCGACAGACTCTGGCAAGTTCTTGGAACCTTGCTTGGATTTCCATAATGCTATTTCCTCTAGATCATTAGTTCCCAAATGCACCAGGAATCTGGTTCTCTCCACAATCCCTAACCATTTCATACACCATGAACTTTGCTCTGTGCACTGTCAGCCCAGAGATACTCACTACCTTCACCTGGCTATGGCATCCATCCCCCTGTCCCTCCCAATGGATACCCTTAATCATCGAGTCTCCCAGTAACAGAACCTTAACACCGCCATCATCCTTATGGTTACCTCCACTATGCCCTCTCAGCCCCCCCTCTCCCACTTTATTCATGATCACAATTTCATGGGAGTCTTCCTGCCTTATTAGAGACCCCCTTGTCACCCTCCCCTTTCTGCCTCCCTTGCTATTTTGCCCACTTAACTCAAACCCCCTCTGAATAGGTGTCCCCTTTAACCCTCTCTTATCTGAACCATTTATCCTGGCCCTGATGGTTTCCCCTTCCCCACCCTCATCCCCCTTGTAATAGTACCCTGTCTCCAGAGGCTCTCTGTGGGTCCCTTTAGCTAGGGCCCCATCCTTGGTACTGACCTTCCTGCTGAAGGGGGTCCTCTCCACCTCCTTGTCTCCCAGTTCCTCTCCAATCATGCTCTCCTCCCTCATGTCTGGAATATGTTGCATCTCCCCATTTGCTTAACATATATGTTTCCTTCTCCTCTGGGACTATGTCTATCCTTTCCATAGCTGTTCTGTGATGCCCTATGGGTATCTGACTCCCTCCCCGGCCTCTGTATAAGTTTCCTCATTTCCACCAACCCCTTCCTCCCCTCTAGGATGCTTAGTATCTCAAATTTATTGTGACACTCTATGTCAGCCTCCATCAAGTAACCCAGTTTCCTGTCTGCATCTCTAAACTGACCTCTTCTTCCTCTCTTGCACTGTTCACCTTAGAGCTCCTTCCCACAGTCTGCTGTTTTAGGCTTCCGCACAACAGCCCCTCCTGACTTTTCCCCTCCAGTCTCCTTGAATTCAGAATTTTCACCCTGTACGCTTTCCCTTAGCATCAACTTCCCTATCTAAGGGTCCTCTGTCCCTAATATCCCCTTCTGCTTGCTGTAGCATAATGTCCTGTAATTTCAGAGTGTTGCCCCAGCCTCCCTCAGCCCCACCCTTCTGCTGCCCATATCCACCCTTATCCTTGGACACCCCCAGCTCCCACAGCTACTCCTTAACCAATATACCTCACTCCTAATACAAGATAGCTGTCTACAGAGTGGGCAGCCTCCTCTCCAGGCCCAATTTAGAATTATTGCCATCCCACAGCCTGTGCAGCCTACAACCCTTCCGAAGATGCCTGCCATGGTGGAATATGGCCACCCTGATTATCCCCCTCTGTTTATAATAGCACACCCCCTTTTCTCAGTCCCTTTCCCCTTGAGTACAGTTTCTCTCTATACTGACTGTAGTTATTTACAAACCCAATTTCAACCCCACCAACAAAGTTCCCAAGTCTCACAAACACATACAGTCCAGTATGTGTTCAGTCCCACTAACAGTGTGTGTAAGCAGACTCCAGGTACCGTATGATGTCACAGGCCCACCAACTCCTGTTGCTTCAAAATTTCAGTCCCAAACAGAAATACTCACCCTTCAATCCCAACCCCCAGTGGCTTTTCAGTATTTAAGTAAGCCTACAAAACAGGGTGGGTGGGAGGGCTCTTAGCAAACACATTTAAATTACCTTCTAATTTTCCCTGCCAAACATCTATCCCCAAACCTACAATATCACAGCCCAAGTATCAGTTCAAATTCAAGGTAATAATTTTTAACACATAGAACTAATTTCACTAACAAACTATTCAAATATTTCAGTTTAAAACAAAATATAACTCCTGGCCTCTTTTCTACCAACCTGTTGCTTAAGCTCCCAAGTGAACAATGAAAGCCACAGTAATTCCTGTTTAAAGAAAGTTAATTGCAGCTAATGTCCCTCCTCCAAACACCAGGCAAACACATTTAAATTACCTTCTAATTTTCCCTACAAACATCTATCCCCAAACCTACAATATCACAGCCCAAGTATCAGTTCAAATTCAAGGTAATAATTTTTAACACATAGAACTAATTTCACTAACAAACTATTCAAATATTTCAGTTTAAAACAAAATATAACTCCTGGCCTCTTTTCTACCAACCTGTTGCTTAAGCTCCCAAGTGAACAATGAAAGCCACAGTAATTCCTGTTTAAAGACAAGTTAATTGCAGCTAATGTCCCTCCTCCAAACACCAGGCAAACACATTTAAATTACCTTCTAATTTTCCCTGCCAAACATCTATCCCCAAACCTACAATATCACAGCCCAAGTATCAGTTCAAATTCAAGGTAATAATTTTAACACATAGAACTAATTTCACTAACAAACTATTCAAATATTTCAGTTTAAAACAAAATATAACTCCTGGCCTCTTTTCTACCAACCTGTTGCTTAAGCTCCCAAGTGAACAATGAAAGCCACAGTAATTCCTGTTTAAAGACAAGTTAATTGCAGCTAATGTCCCTCCTCCAAACACCAGGCAAACACATTTAAATTACCTTCTAATTTTCCCTGCCAAACATCTATCCCCAAACCTACAATATCACAGCCCAAGTATCAGTTCAAATTCAAGGTAATAATTTTAACACATACAACTAATTTCACTAACAAACTATTCAAATATTTCAGTTTAAAACAAAATATAACTCCTGGCCTCTTTTCTACCAACCTGTTGCTTAAGCTCCCAAGTGAACAATGAAAGCCACAGTAATTCCTGTTTAAAGACAAGTTAATTGCAGCTAATGTCCCCTCCTCCAAACACCAGGCAAACACATTTAAATTACCTTCTAATTTTCCCTGCCAAACATCTATCCCCAAACCTACAATATCACAGCCCAAGTATCAGTTCAAATTCAAGGTAATAATTTTTAACACATAGAACTAATTTCACTAACAAACTATTCAAATATTTCAGTTTAAAACAAAATATAACTCCTGGCCTCTTTTCTACCAACCTGTTGCTTAAGCTCCCAAGTGAACAATGAAAGCCACAGTAATTCCTGTTTAAAGACAAGTTAATTGCAGCTAATGTCCCCTCCTCCAAACACCAGGCAAACACATTTAAATTACCTTCTAATTTTCCCTGCCAAACATCTATCCCCAAACCTACAATATCACAGCCCAAGTATCAGTTCAAATTCAAGGTAATAATTTTTAACACATACAACTAATTTCACTAACAAACTATTCAAATATTTCAGTTTAAAACAAAATATAACTCCTGGCCTCTTTTCTACCAACCTGTTGCTTAAGCTCCCAAGTGAACAAATGATATTAGTTTGATAGGTTTTGATAGAATTAGGTTGATATTAGTTCTTTCACAGAAGAAAGGGTTCTGAAAGAACTCTTAAAACTGAAGGTGGATAAAGCAATGGGACCTGATGGAATTCACCCCAGAATTCTAAAATAACTAAGGGAAGAACTAGTAACACCAATGACTACCCTTTTTAATAAATCATGGGAGGATGGTGTGGTACCTGAGGCCTGGAGGAAGGCGGATGTGATTCCCCTTCACAAAAGTGGGAGCAAGACAGAGGCACAAAACTACAGGCCTGTCAGTTTGACCTCAGTGGTAGGGAAAATGATGAAATCATTGCTGAAGGGAAGAATTGTTGAGTACCTAGAGGCCAGTGGGGCACAGGACCCAAGGCAGCATGGATTTACAGCAGAAAGGTCTTGTCAGACAAATCTAATTGGTTTGTTTGACTGAGTGACCAAAGTAGTAGACTAGGGAGGGGCTGTGGACATGGCCTACCTAGACTTTAGCAAGGCATTTGACACAGTCCCTCACAAAAGATTAATAAACAAATTAGCCAACCTGGGAGTGGGTCCCAGGGTGGTAGCCTGGGTAACACACTGGCTGGACAACAGGACACAGCGGGTAATAGTAAATGGAGTCCACAGTGAAGAAAGGAGGGTTACTAGTGGGGTACCACAGGGTTCAGTACAGGGGCTGGTCCTTTTTAATGTCTTTATAAGTGACATTATAGCGGGACTAGAAGGGAAAGTATGTCTCTTTGCAGATGGCACAAAGATCTGCAACAGGGTTGATACGCAAGGTGGGGTGGAAAGGTAGAAAAGGGACTTGGCAAGGTTGGAGGAATGGTCAAATGTATGGCAGCTTAGATTCAGCACAAAGAAGTGCAAAGTAATGCACCTGGGAAACAAAAACCCAGGGGAAGAGTATACAATGGGGGGTGAGATACTGACAACAACAAAAATGGAAAAGGACCTGGGGGTAGTCATATCAGATGACCTAAAGGTGGGCCAGCAATGTGAGAAGGCAGTAAGGAGGGCCGGGGGACACTGGGATGCATAGGGAGAGGCTTCACCAGTAGAAAACAGGAAGTTGTTGGCCCTCTGTACAGATAGTTGGTAAGACCACATCTGGAGTTCTGTGTACCGTTCTGGAGACCTCATCTCCACAAAGACATAGACAGGGTGGAGGCTGTCCAGAGGAGGGCAACCAAAATGGTGCAGGGTCTGCACCAGAAGACATATAAAGAAAGACTAAAGGAGCTTAAGATGTATAGCCTCAAGGAAAGGAGGGAGAGGGGGGACATGATAGAAACTTTCAAGTACTTCAAGGGAATCAACAAAGTCCAAGAGGGTAGCATCTTTCAGAAAAAGAGATGTGCAAGAACAAGGGGGCACAATTTGAAGATAGAGGGGGGATGGCTCAGCAGTAATGTGAGGAAGTATTTCTTCACAGAGAGGGTTTTAGATGCATGGAACAGCCTTCCTGGGGAGGTCGTAGAGTCAAAAACAGTGGGGGAATTCAAGAATGCATGGGACAGACATAAGGCAGTTATAGTGGGGGGGGTAGGAGGAAGTAGGCTGTTGGTTAACTAGGATCTACAGCTTATCCATTAGGTAGGGAAATGGGCAGACTAGGTGGGCCATGCGTTCCTTTTCTGCCGTCAAATTCTATGTATGTATGTTAGTTTTATATTTTTGTATGTTTTATGATTTATCCCCTACCTGCTGCATGTTAGTTTTATTATTACTGTAACAGAATTCCCTTGTTGTTTTTTGCACTGAAGTGTATTGTTTGTTTCTGCACTCCCGGGTCGACCCTGAAAAAGGGACTCTAATTGTCTCAGGGACTTACCTGGTTATCAAAACTCAATAAATAAATATTGGCTTCTATGACAACTACGTGATGTATTTTTTTTTATTTTCATTATCATCTATGCTTCCATAAAGTATTTCAGCTGAAGGGGGAGGCCTGGTGGAAACTGAAAATTACATTTCTCTGGCACAAGCTTCTGGGCACATAGCTGAGAGCCACTTTTGTTTAAGCAGTCCTTTGTTCTTAGAGTACAAGCAGGCTGGGTGGGGACAGTAACAATTCCTGTCCTGTAAAGGCTCTTTGTTTTACTTAAACATCAAGGGCTGAGCCCCTTTTCATTTAAAGAGGTTAAGTTTTGTCCATAAATAAATGTCTGGTACACCCAGATGGCACCCCACTGTAGCCAGAAGCTGGAGGAACAATGCAAGCTAAAGGCAATCCACATAACCAATTTGGACCAATTCTGGGAAGAAGTTGATCCTCAGAAATCAAAGAAAGGCTAGGGGTGTGATGTCAGAGAGGCATGTCCAATGACGCAGGTAGAGTGGGCTGCCTGACCAAAGGTATTTCTGTTGTATGTTTGCCTAAGAAATCAGTTATGTTTGGGACAGTGGAGTGGTAATATCACAGGTTTGAGTCTGCCATAATTTATAAGTTTGCACATGGCAGTAAGCTTTTCTACTCCACGTAAAAAAATGTTTAGCTTTAAAGGAGAACTGCGCTGAATCTATAAGTCATTTTTCCCAATAGAAGCTGTTTTTTAAATACTGTGTAACCCCCCTACAAATGGGGGTTCCTAAAAGGCCTTTCTCAGAGCTTGTCTAAGTGCTCCCTGCCTGAGGGGCGTTCGGCGTAATGCTGTTTAAAGGAGGGCACTGTGAGTGCTTCTAGAGCCTCTGGTTAGTCTCTTTAAGAGCTGCCTGCTTGCAGGTCTGATTAGTTTGTAAAAGGGGGATGGTGGGCTTACTGCTTGAATCCCACTCGAGCTTCTGCTTGAATTGCTCTGTTTCTGCCATCGCTAAGCGAGCAGAGGGAGCCTTATTGAAGGGTGTAACTGTTTGCTGGAACATATGTAGCGTAGCAGTAAAATTGCCGTTGTTTAACCTGCCTTTATTGCAGCTGGGACTTGTGTGTTTGGCCCCTCCATTTTGGACCTGGACTACTGAGAATGGGCCAATTGGGGAAGTGGGGCCTTAAAATGGAGACTGCTTGAGCCAACCAGAATTTGAACTCCCATGGGAGCCTGTAAAAAGGGGGGGATATATGGTAGGTGCTTCTGGGAAGTGTAGTCTGGACACTGGCGCCTTTTTTGCACCAATAGACGGCGTGTGAAGTGACAGACAGAACAAAGCATTCAACCAGAGCCCAGTAGAGCGAGAGGAAACTGCTCTGCAACTGTCTTGGAGGGGCAGGGTCGTTGGTGATCGTGAGGAGAGAAGGAGCTCTGGCTCCAGCGCTGTGAAAGTCTTCGCGCAGGAAGCGTGTGTGTTAGGCCAAGAAGTCGAGCGACCATATCGCCAGCAGAGAGCGGACAAGATCCGTAGAGGAGTGCAGGCAGAGGAGGCTGTACGTTTACAGCTACCTACCAGGCTCACCCTGTAGAGGACTGGAGAATCTGCTTCAGTTGCGCTCGGTCTGTCAGGACAAGTGAAGCTGCGTCGTGTCGCCCGGTTTGTTGCAATGAAAGTGATTGGGAAAAGAAAGCAGCTGCCTGGTATGGCACCCCTCTGTGTTACATGTAAATGTGTGGAGAAGTGTCTGGATCACAGGCCACGTTCTGCCAGTGACGTGAGAAGGATCTCTCTGCAGGAGTCGTGAGTACTAGATCAGGGTTGCTCCCTGTCGGATGCTCAGTGTGAGGGCAAGATTGGTCTGATTGCTCTGTTGGCTGCATGAACTGAGCCTGCTGGCTCTGTTTAATCAATTTAAGTATCAATTGCTCATTTTCTTCAGCAGGGCCCCAACCAGCTGCACCGAATAGGCAAGCCTTGTATTGCCTGGGTACCCAGAGACAGTGACTGTTAGGACTGGCCTGTGCACAGTGCCCTATACATATATTAGAGTGTTAAGCTAATCAACTTGATTCCCCCATCCTTGTTATTTTCCCCTTCAATAAATCAGATTTGTTTGCAAGGTATACTGTCTGAACTGTGTGTTAGTACCACCCTCTTGTACATGGGCTATTGTGTCACCACATCTTATTTTGCAGGAGGTCCTCAGCACCAAGTGGGTCTTTTCAATCTGGGTGTAAGTGTAAGTCGCAACGACTGTGAGGGGAGTGTTTGTGTGCCACTAGTAGAAGGAAAAGGGGGTTGCAGTAACCCAGAGGGATATGACAGAGTCGTGTTCGACTGTTCCAACCCGACCTCTGGGTGGAGGCACCCGCCACTGGATCCAGGTCCCTTAACCTGCTAGGAGCAAAGTAGGCAGGGGTAGTAGCCCTTGGGATAGCACCCCTGGGGGTTACATTTTGGAGGCACCGCTGGGATTGGCGTCCTATAGTGGCCACATTTACGAATTCCTGTTAAAAATAAAATGGATACCCTAACAGAAGTGGCTGTACACCAGTTGGTGAAGTGGTGTACTGAGCAGGGGATCAACCCCCAAAATGCTATACTTATCTTGGGTATCCTGCAGGGTACTAATATGAGCACTGTAGAGGGAGTACTTTCCAAGGTCAAATGTTTACAAGACCCCGTGGTGGTGGAGCAACAGGCTGATCTGCTCGCCCAAACTTTCATGGCCCTAATAGAGTGTAAGGACCCTGTAGACAGTTCTAAAGTGCCACAGACTATTACCCCAGGGGAAACCCTCTCTGTCTGGGGAGTGATAACTAGGGTCAGTAAAGATCTGAGGGGGAATGAGCCCCCCCCCACTATCTGAAATGTTTGAGGAGAAATTTGCTAAATGGTTGCTGGAGGAAGGGAAAACTGTGGATGACTTAAAGAAACTGCTCTTGCCACCTGGGGGCGTACCACCCCCAACATCTGCACCTGCTCTAATCCCTGCCCTGTTGCCAACTTCTATACTTGCCCCCGAGCCAGCAAGTAGTCATGGACCTTACTGCAAGCTCAAGGTATTCTCTGGTATCCGCCCTACTCCAAATGGGGAAGTTGATCTGGAGACCTGGATAGATTCTGCTGCTCTTGCGGTACAGGACTGGCAATGCTTGGAGGCCAAAAAAAGGGCCCGCCTGGGGGAAAGTCTCCAGGGACCTGCCCAACGTACTTTTCACTCCCTGAGGTCCTCTAACCCTGACGCCAAAGCCCAAGAGTACGTAGTTGCTCTTGAGAATGTGTTTGGGGGTACCACTACTGTTGAGGCCTTGAAATGGAGACTTAGAGAAGTCAGAGAACAGCCGGGGGAATTGTTATCTGCCTATATAGATCGATTAGCGGGGATCTTACAGACCATTTTTCAGAAGGGGGGCTGGACCTCTAGTGAAGTGGACTGGGTAAGGCTGAATCATATACTCTGCTCTGCCCGGCACTCCAGCTGGGTGTTACTCAAACTTCCACTGCATCAAAGGAAATCCAGTCCCTTGCCTTTCCATGTGCTAATGAGGGAGGTATGGGAAGTTGAGGAGGAGGAAGGTTTGTCAGAACCCTGCGCAGTTGTAGCTATTACCTCTCCTGCTCCAGGTGCAGGGTCAGTTATTGATGGCCCGGAATCATTGAAATCTCATGACTCAATCCGAAGTCCCCCATGTTCACCAAGGGGGGCCCAGTCAGAGAGAGACAGTTGCAGATGCCCCACCATGGGGTGAACTACTGAGAGAGTTCAGGGAAATAAAAAACAGTCTCTTTATGAAGACCGCTCCTGCAAGTACAGGCCCCGACCCTGATCTGACCGCATCTGCTATGGGGGTACCACACCCATGCATCTCCTGCTGACAACAGTTCAAAAATCAATGTCTTGACCAAGAAAGTGGGGCAATTGACGAGATGTCTCCAAATGCTTATCATGCCTCAGACAGAGATGGCACCAAGGTTTTCTGTTGGAAGTACTCCCGCCCTGACTCCCAGTGTGATGCCTCGGGGCCAGCTCAATCTCCGGAAGGTATGTTTTGCTATAATTGTGGGAAGGATGGGCACATGAAGAGAGAATGCAGGTCCCCAAAAGACACAGACAAAGTTGTACACAGGCTACAAGGAGAGCTTCGGAGGACAAATCAGTGGTTGAGAGGTACACAAAATGATCACAGTGAGGATCCAAAAAATGCTAACTCACATCCCTTTGTGGCAAGGTCAGTTGCCCAAGCCCCTGCTACCGCCTCTCCAGACTGGTCCCGAATAGTGGGTCCCTCCATGGAGACCACTGTAAAGGTGAATGGGGTGTTTATAAGAGCTGTATTAGACAGTGGCTCCCAAGTGCTATTATGTTCCAAGACTGGTATCAGAAGCACTTGTCTGATGTACCCTTACAACTGTTGGAGGGGCTGCATGTCTGGGGGTTAAGAGTGAACAGGACTACCCCAACTCTAGATATATCCAAATTTGGCTGTCTTTTCCCACCTCCGTGGCTGGGGTGGCAGAGCAAGTAGAGGCCTTGGCCTTAGTGCGTCCCCCTACTGGACTGCATGATGGTGTTCCTTTACTGATTGGGACTAATGCACATATGTTTGGACGGCTGGCACAGTTGTGTTATGAAAAACAGGAGTCAAGGACTAGTAGAGCTTTAAGAATTCCAGCCTTGATCAAGAAGGCCTATGAGGCACAGAGAGATGCTGAAAAAGTAGAACCAGAGGAACCGGTTGGAATTGTCTGGAAGAAGGATCCTGAGTCTCTGATCCTGGCACCAAATGCCCAGTGTACCTTACAGGGAGAGGTCCGTATCAGAAAAGATGTCAAAAATAAAATATTAATGTTGGATGCACCAGGCGATGGAAAATTGCTGGAAGGACTACTGGTAAAGCCTAGTATTTTGCCTGCTAGAGTCCATGCTTATGCCAGAAGGGTAATGGTTCAAGTTCATAATGTGTCTGACAGAGAGATTCAAGTAAATAGAGGTTGCACCCTGGCTAATGTGCATTGTGCAGACACTGCAGTGCTATCCAGTAGCAAGAGTTTGGGGAAGAATGACGGAGTAATGCCTGATTTGTTTGATTTTGGTGACTCCCCATTGCCAGCTGAATGAAAAGTAAGGATTAGTGAGAAGCTTGCCCAGAGAGACCAGGTGTTTTCTTTAAAAGAATGGGACGTAGGATGTGTGCAAGGAACTAAGCACCACATCCGGCTGCATGATGAAAGGCCATTTCTTGAGAGGTCTCGACACCTGGCCCCTGCTGACATAGATGATGTGAGACGGCATTTGCAAGAGATGCTAGCTGCTGGTGTAATATAAGAATCCAGAAGCCCCTATTTTTCCCTCTTTGTGATAGTGAGAAAAAAGAATGGGACAGTAAGGATGTGCGTGGATTATCGCACTTTAAACTGGCAGACTATACCAGACCAGTATACCATGCCATGCATTCAGGATGCATTGGATTGTTTAAATGGTAGTAAATGGTTCTCAGTATTAGACCTTCACAGTGGGTACTATCAGATCCCAATGGCTTCAGAAGACCATGAGAAGACAGCCTTTATTTGTCCGCTTGGCTTCTATGAATTCATGAGGATGCCTCAAGGAATTTGTGGCACCCCAGCTACTTTTCAACGACTGATGGAGCGTGCAGTGGGGGACATGAACTTTTTAGAGTGCCTGGTATACCTAGATGATGTTATTGTGTTTGGCAGCTCTCTGGAGGAACATGAGAGCAGATTATTCAAGATATTGGACCGACTGGAAGACTTTGGCCTTAAACTGTCCATTGATAAGTGTCAGTTTTTTCAAACGTCAGTAAGTATGTGGGACACATAGTATCCACCGAGGGAATAGAGACCGACCCAAGAAAAGTTGAAGCCTTGACCACCTGGCCACAGCCCAAAAATCTAAAAGAACTGCAGAGATTCCTGGGATTCTGTGGTTATTATCAGCGCTTCATCAAGTACTATTCAAAAGTGATCCGCCCTTTACTTAACCTTACTCAAGGGTATCCACCAACCCACAAAAAATATAAAAAGTCAGTGCCCCTTGAGACTGAAAGAGTGTATTTTTGTCTATGTGAAGTATTTGGGGCCCGCTGGACTCTTGATTGTGAGGCTACTTTTCATGAGATCATATATCAACTTACCCACGCTGCAGTGTTGGCCTATGCTGATCCAACAAAACCTTATGTCCTGCACACTGATGCTAGCTTGCAAGGGTTGGGGACTGTGTTGTATCAGGAGCACGAGAATGGCCTGAGGCCAGTGGCTTTTGCCAGCAGAAGCCTGACCCCTTCCGAAAAGAACTATCCTGTACACAGGTTAGAGTTCCTAGCTTTGAAATGGGTCATTGTTGATCAATTCCATGAGTACTTGTATGGGGCTAAGATACTAGTAAAAACTGACAATAATCCTTTGACCTATGTGCAGACTTCAGCTAAGTTGGATGCCACTGGCCATAGGTGGCTTTCTGCATTATCTACATACGACAATGCTGTTGAATACAGAGCAGGCCTGAACCACATAGATGCTGATGCTCTCTCTCCTGGAGGCCTGTTCCCCAGAATAACTGGGTCAGACTGTCAGAACCGGATATTCAAGCACTCTGCCAGAAGTTTGACAGGGAAGAACAAATGTCCACGGCTGCAGTGGACTGTATGGTGGACTTTTTGGGACACTCTGAGAATTGCATACCTGCTGCTTATTGCCACTTTTCTGCAATAGACATTGGTGCACTGCCTCAGCTGGACAACGACAGTATTCGGCAGGCTCAATCCCAAGATCCCATGATCAAATCAGCTTTAGAAGCCCTCTATGTGGGGAAACATGTGTCCAAATTATGTTCCACTGATTTGAGAACTGCATTGTTATACAAAGAAGGTCCTAAGTTGAAACTGATCAATAGACTGTTATACAGAGAAACAGTAGACAGAGGGGACAAGTAGACAAACAACAACTAGTGCTGCCCACTGCCTTTCGAGACTCAGTGCTGAGGTTATTACACAACCACATGGGGCACCTTGGTATAGACAGAACACTTGATTTGGTGAGATCCAGATTCTATTGGCCTAAGATGGGGGCTGATGTGGAGCAACACATTCAAACTAGTAGTCGCTGCTTACAGAGGAAAGCTTTGCCCCAGAGGGCTGCCCCCCTTGTTAACATCACCACCGGTGCACCCATGGAGCTGGTCTGTATTGACTTTCTGAGTTTGGAGTGAGATAAAAGAAATATTAGTAATGTGCTGGTGGTCACTGACCATTTTATGAGATATGCCCAAGCTTTCCCCACCAAGGACCAGAAGGCATCCACTGTGGCAAAAGTAATTGTAGAAAACTTTTTTGTTCACTATGGGGCTCCACAAAGAATCCATTCTGATCAAGGGAGAGACTTTGAGAGTCATCTGATCAAAGAGATGCTTTCTCTGTGGGGATTACGAAAGTCTAGAACCACCCCTTACCACCTCCAGGGGGACCCACAGCCTGAATGTTTCAACCGCACTTTGCTAGATATACTAGGTACCCTCCACCCAAAGGACACGCCTAGATGGAGCCAACAAATTAGCACCCTGGTACATGCCTACAACTGCACCAAAAGTGATGTCACTGGGTTCTCCCCCTACCGCCTGATGTTTGGAAGAGAAGCTCGACTGCCGGTAGATGTGTGTTTTGGGGTCTCTCCTGATGGGGTTCAAGCTGACAACTATTTACAGTATGTGCAAAAGTTAGAGGCCCAGCTAAATCATGCGTACTACCTGGCTCAAACCATGGTTGCCAAAAGACAACTGGCCAACAAAGAAAGGTATGATAAAAAGGTGAAAGCACTGGAACTCCAGGAAGGAGATCGGGTATTGCTAAGAAATCTGGGACTGCATGGCAACATAAGATTGCTGACAGATGGCACCATCTCCCTCACATTGTAGTGGGCAAACTAGATGATCTGCCAGCGTACAAACTAAGGCCTAAAAATAATTCAAAAGATGTGAAAACAATGCATAGAAATCATTTACTGCCCATTGGACAAATCTTGATTGAGTCTGACCCCCAGAAAATGCCCCCTCTGGACCAGTGACTAGAGCTGCTGTTAAGAAAAAATCAAGAAAGTCTGCACCTACAGAAGCTGAGTTAAAGTGTTCCCCTCCACAAGTCCCAGTTGAGCATGACTGTCAGTCCATATCAGAGGAAAGTGAGTGTGACTTTGAATACTACCCTTCTTATGAACTGAGTCAATTGTTTCAGGGCAATCCCCTAGTCAATACTGGAGATGAAGCTGGGCCTACTGGACTGTCTAAGCCCCCAGCTTTGTCCCTGGATCCAATGCTCCCAGAAAGTTAAGTGCAAAGCATCAAGTCAGATGATATGGAATCATTGTGTATGGTTGAACTGTTTGAGCTTTCAGGGGAGGAAAATGATGGATTGGAACAGACTGGTGATACACCAGAACAAGAAGAGTATTTTGAGTGCCCTGACGGTCCACTGCCAGGGTCCGAAAGCTCTCCATGTGAGCCAAGTGTTGTGGACTCAGAGATTGTATCTCCTGGAGCTGAAAGTGCCCCAAGGTCTAGCCTCTCTACCTCAATGGAGACTCACCTGACAAGTGAGGACAATACTGAAAATGAGCCTCAGAGTGCAGAGACTGTAACAGTTTCTCCTAGAAAGACTGGTCAAGCTATAAAGCCTGTGGTGCACCTCAGTTATGATTCCCCTGGGAGGCCTGTGGACTTGCCTCTCAATGTTGTCCATAAAGGAGTGTATGTGTCCTCGAGGTCCTTGCCCAAACTAAGCCTGGGGAATGATTCCCGCCTGTTAGTATTGCCCTCTGAGTATGGTGCCCCTGCCCCATTTAGCCCTCAGGTAGCTGATAGGGAAGGGCCCCCTCTATCCAGGTGGCATGGGCAGGAAGCAATCACCTGAGTCAAGAAGGAAAAAGTTGTTTGTGTGTGTAATGTTGTATAACCAATAGTAAACTGTGTAATAGAGTACCAATGTATGTAACAAAAAGGTCTGATGTGCTGTCAGTTTAAACTGTCTTGCCTTAAAGTGATTTAAGGGTAACTACTTGACGCGGACACCAAGTTCTTTCCAGGACAGGAAGGGTGTAACCCCCTACAAATGGGGGTTCCTAAAAGGCCTTTGTCTGAGCTTGTCTAAGTGCTCCCTGCCTGAGGGGCGTTCGGCATAATGCCATATAAAGAAAGGTGCTGTGAGTGCTTCTAGACTCTAGAGCCTCTGGTACTGTCTCTTTAAGAGCTGCCTGCTCGCAGGTCTGATTAGTTTTTAAAATCGGGACGGTGGGTTTACTGCTCGAATCTCACTCAAGCTGCTGTTTGAATCGCTCCATTTCTGCCATCGCTAAGCGAGCAGAGGGAGTCTTATTGAAGGGTGTAACTGTTTACTGGAACATATGTAGCATAGCAGTAAAATTGCCGTTGTTTAACCTGCCTTTTATTGCAGCTGGGATTCTGTGTGTTTAGCCCCTCCATTTTGGACCTGGACTACTGAGAATAGGCCAATTGGGGAAGTGGGGCCTTAAAATGGAGACCGCTTGAGCCAACCAGAATTTGGACTCCCATGGGAGCCTGTAAAAAGTGGGGATATATGGTAGGTGCTTCTGGGAAATGTAGTCTGGACACTGGCGCTTTTTTTGCACCAATAGACAGCGTGTGAAGTGACAGATAGAACAAAGCAGTCAACGGGAGCCCTGTGGAGCAAGAGGAAACTGCCCTGCAACTGTCCTGGAGGGGCAGAGTCGTTGGTGATCGTGAAGAGAGAAGGAGCTCTGACTCCAGCGCTGTGAAAGTCTTCACGCGCGGGAAGCGTGTGTGTTAAGCCAAGAAGTCGGGCGACCATATCACCAGCAGAAAGTGGACAAGATCCGTGGAGGAGTGCAGGCAGAGGAAGCTGTATGTTTACAGCTACCTACCAGGCTCACCCTATAGAGGACTGGAGAATCTGCTTCAATCGCACTCGGTCTGTCAGAACAAGTGAAGCTGTGTCGTGTCACCCGGTTTGTTGCAGTGAAAGTGATCGGGAAAAGAAAGCAGCTGCCTGGTATGGTACCCCTCTATGTTACATGTAAATGTGTGGGAGAAGTGTCTGGATCACAGGCCAAGTCCTGCCAGTGACGTGAGAAGGATCTCTCTGCAGGAGTCGTGAGTACTAGATCAGGGTTGCTCCCTGTCGGATGCTCAGTGTGAGGGCAAGATTGGTCTGATTGCTCTGTTGGCTGCATGAACTGAGCCTGCTGGCTCTGTTTAATCAATTTAAGTATCAATTGCTCATTTTCTTCAGCAGGGCCCCAACCAGCTGCACCGAATAGGCAAGCCTTGTATTGCCTGGGTACCCAGAGACAGTGACTGTTAGGATTGGCCTGTGCACAGTGCCCTATACATATATTAGAGTGTTAAGCTAATCAGCTTGATTCCCCATCCTTGTTATTTTTCCCTTCAATAAATCGGATTTGTTGTTTGCAAGGTATACTGTCTGAACTGTGTGTTAGTACCACCCTCTTGTACATGGGCTATTGTGTCACCACATCTTATTTTGCACGGGATCCTCAGCACCAAGTGTGTCTTTTCAATTTGGCTGTAAGTGTAAGTCGCAATGACTGTGAGGGGAGTGTTTGTGGGCCACTAGTAGAAGGAAAGGGGGGTTGCAGTCACCAGAGGGCTGTGATCGAGTCATGTTCGACTGTTTCAACCCCGACCTCTGGGTGGAGGCACCCGCCACTAGATCCAGGCCCCTTAACCTGCTAGGGGCTAAACAGGCAGGGGTAGTAGCCCTTGGGATAGCGCCCCCGGAGGTTACAACTGGATTAAATTCTGTTATTGCTCTAGCTATCTAGGCTTTTTATTAATACTAGTGGGTGTTTTTGATTTACATACTTCTGGTAAGAGCCATTTTAGAACTGTATGATGTAGTTTATGTCCCTGTTCTACTCTTCTATTGTTGGCACAATGCATCCATGTTCTTCTGTAGAACTCTGTGGCGGAGAAGGACATAAACTAAATCACACAGTTCTAAAATGGTACTTACCACCAGACAGTAAAGCAGAAACACCCACTGAGGTTACTAAGAGGTCTGTATAGATATAACAATAACATCATTTTAGCTAGTACTTAACAGCTTCTGTTGGTAAAAATGACTTACACGTTCAGCACAGTTATCCTTTAAGTTAAGTTTTTTTGTGTGATCTCTATCTGTTCAAAGAAAAAATTACTCACCTTAGTAATGTTGTTTCTTCTAATGGAGTCTTGCTATATTATGACAATTGCAGTATGACCGCAGGTTAGAACTGCTCTGGAGGTGAAATAGTTAACTTTCCATGCAGGCATGGAACTTAGAGCACGAGCTCGGTTGAAAACTCTGTCTGTTGTGCTTCAAAGACAAACTGTCAGATCTTTACGAGCTAAAACTCACTAAGGTTCTGTGCGGAAGCTGTAAACCCACACTAGCCAACTGGCTACCAACATAAACACTCATTTTTGGCCTAAAACAAAGACTCAAGTCAGGAGACCCAAAATGCAAAAAACACAACACCAATTCACCCAAAAGGGTAGGTGAAAACAACAAGGTGGGCATCAAAAAGTGCTAATCCCTGTACTGCCCACCCACATCCCAAAACAGAGGTTCTGAGAGGGGCAGGCAGGGAGGGAGGTCATAATATAGCAAGACTCCATTAGAAGAAACAACATTACTAAGGTGAGTAATTTTTTCTTCAAACAACATGAAGTCTTGTTATATTATGACAATTGCAGACTACACAGCAGTATCCCCATGGAGGAGGGACAGAACCTACTTAGGAAATAGGCTCTGAAGCATGGCTGTGCCAAACCGAGCATCACTCCTAGCCTGGATGTCCAGGGAGTAGTGCTTGGTAAAAGTGTGAACTGTTTTCCAGGTAGCTGCTTGACATATTTCTAGAATAGGAATGTCTCTGGCATCAGCCAGAGAAGCAGCTGTACCTCTGGTAGAGTGAGCCCTCAGGCCTGATGGAGGAACTTTACCCAACTTCTCGTAGCAGAATTGGATACAAGAGACAATCCACCTGGCAATGGATCTTTTAGTGGCTGGCTTCCCTTTACCAACTTCGCCATAGGTAAGGAACAGTTGAAGGGAGTCAAACCTATGACTCTTGGTACGCTCTATGTAGTAACTAAGGGCTCTCTTCACATCTAGGCTGTGCAGCCTCCTCTCCCCAGAGGAGGGGTGGTCAGTGAAGTACACTGGAAGAGAAATAGATTGATTAAGGTGGAAATCTGAAACCACCTTAGGTAGGAACTTTCTGTTAGTCTGAAAGACCACCTTATTTCTGTGAAAAGAGATAAACTCCTGCTCCACTGACAATGCTTGTAATTCACTTATGCGTCTGGCAGAGGTGATGGCTACCAGAAACACAGTTTTCCAAGTCAAGTACTTGAGCTCAGCTGAAGACAAGGGCTCGAAAGGGGGTTGCATAAGCTGAGCAATGCAAACATTAAGATCCCAGGCAGGGGCAGGATCCCTGAATGGAGGGTTGGTGTGAAACAACCCCTTAAAAAACTTGGAAAATACAGGATGAGCTGAAAGAGAAGAGGATTTACCTGCTGAAATAAAAGCAGACACAGCTGCCAAGTGCACCTTGAGGGTAGCTGGTCTCAGCCCCAAAGAATTCAGGTGGACCATATAATCCAGGACTGTGGGTAGATCAGCAGAAACTGGGGAAATATGCTTTTCCGAGCACCATATGGAAAACCTTTTCCATTTGGAATTGTAAGTAGCCCTGGTGGAAGGCTTCCTTGAGGCCTTCAATATATCCATTATACCCTGGGAAAGGTGTAAATCAGCAAACTCTAACTCTTCAAGAACCAAGCCTTGAGATTGAGAGATTTGAGATTCGGGTACCAGACCCTTCCCTGGGCACAGGTTAACAGATTGTGAGTCCTGGGAAGGCACAGGGGAGGATGGACTGCTAAGGACAGCAGGAGAGGATACCAGGGCTGTCTGGCCCAATCCGGAGCTATCAGAATGACTTTGCAGGATTGGGATCTGATTTTGACTAGCACTTTGAACAGGAGAGGAAGAGGGAAGGCATAGAGAAACTTCCCCTCCCAACTGAGGGCTAAGGTATCCAGTGGGAGAGAGCCCAACACTGGGGGCCTGCAGCAAAAAAGAGGAAGTTGGTGATTGTCTGGGGCTGCAAAAAGATCTATCTGCAGGGTGCCCCATCTGGCAAATACTACTCCCAAGACCAGGGGATCCAGTGACCATTCGTGGTGGCCTGGAGAAATCCTTCTGAGAGCATCTGCCAGGACATTGCCCTTGCCTGGGAGGTGAACTGTCAGAAGAGGTGTTCAGAGTAGCCAGAGACCATAACATTATCGCTTTATGCACAAGGCTGTAGACCGAGTGCCCCTTGCTTGTTGATGTACCACATTGCAGTGGTGTTGTCTGTTCTGACCTGAATACTCTTGTTCTGAACAGATTTGGAAAAAACTTGAAGTGCTAGAAAAACTGCTCTGAGCTCCAACAGGTTAATGTGGAGCAGGGATTCCTGGGGAGACCACAGACTCTGGGTGGTGAGGTCGCCCATGTGAGCTCCCCAGCCCAAGAAGGACTCATCTGTAGTAAGGATTAGAGAATGAGACTGAGTGACAAGAGGAACCCCTTGTCTCAGGTTGGTCTGATCCTGCCACCACTGTAGGGCTTGGATCAGGGTTTGAGTTACTGGGATCAACTTGGTAAGAGGATCCTTTCTTTGAGACCAAAAAGCTCTCAAATGGAACTGGATGTCCCTCATCTGAAATCTTGCTCCCTGCACAACTGCTGTGGAAGCAGCCATGTGTCCTAGGAGCTGCAGAAAATGCCTTGCTGGCCGGGAGACCTGCAGGGTAAATGAAGAGGCCAGGGAGACCAGGGTCTTTGCCCTGTCTAGGGGAAGGAAGGCCCTAGCTTCCTGTGTGTTCAGTTCTGTGCCTATGAAGGTAAGAAGCTGGACAGGCTCTAGAACTGACTTTGAGAGATTCAGAAGGAAACCTAGAGAGGTAAGCAGTTGCTGCGTTATCTGAAGGTATAATTTGACATGGTCTGGGGACTGGCCTACTATGAGCCAATCGTCCAGGTAAGGAAAGATGGCAATCTTTTGCCTTCTTAGGTAGGCAACTGCTACTGCCAGGCATTTGGTTAATACCCTTGGAGCAGAAGTGAGGCCGAAGGGCATTGCTCTGAACTGGTAGTGGCCTGAGGGCAGCTCGAACCTGAGGTACTTTCTGGATGGGAGCTTCTGATAGGAATATGGAAGTAGGCATCCTTGAGGTCCAGGGAAGCTAGCCAGTCCCCTGGCCTTAGAGAGGGTAGGATAATTCCCAGAGTCACCATTTTGAACTTTGGCTTTAAAAGGTGCTTGTTTAAATATCAGATCCAGGATGGGCCGCCATTCTCCTGTCTTTTTTGGGGTAAGGAAGTACCTGGAGTACAAACCTTTGCCCTGGTGTAGGGGAGGAACCCTTTCCACAGCTCTGAGAGCCAGGAGAGTAGAGACCGCTGCCTCTAGGGCAAGTGCCTCTGATGGAGTTGCAGGTGGAAAAATCTGGTCCTCAGCTTTGGAAATTTTTTGAAGCTGAGAACCAGTCCCTGGCTTACTACTTCCAGGATCCACTTGTCTGATGTTAAAGACATCCAGTCCTGGACAAAGTAAGCCAGCCTGCCCCCTACAGGTAGAGGAGAATCGGCCCTGGCAATCCCATCAGGGTGTCTGCTTGGCAGGGGCTTTGGGCTGAGGGGTGGAAGCAGACCTGCTTGTACCCCGCCTGCCTCTCCCTCTAAAGAACCCCCCTGAGCATAGGGCGGAGGAGGAAGCTTGGCTTGGTAAAAGGCCTATGAAAAGGCCTGCCCCTGCCTCTAGGAAGCTGCTTTGGAGGAGTGGCCTGCCTTCCTTGGCCTGTGCACTCCTATAGGTGGTCCTATATTCATCCCTTTCTTCATGTAATTCTCTGTTTGCTCCCAAATAGAGAATTTCCCACAACAGGAAAATCCATGGCCTAGACTGGGTATCCTGAGACAGGGTAGTACATCTGAGCCAAGCCATCCTGCGAAGTGCCACAGATGTAGCCATGACTCTTGATGAAACATCATTAGAGTCCACTGCAGCATGAAATTGCACCTTGATGCCTCAATACCATCCATAGCCACCTGTTCCAGCTCCCTGGCAAGCTGGTCAGGACTTGTTTTGCTAGGGCCAGCACAGTATCCCATCTGGATTTCTGGTACCTAGCAGCATATGTCATATAATTTGCTTGTCTGAGTCCCAAAGATGCTGCCATGTACTGTTTCTTTGCCATAGCATCAATCTTCCTGGAGTCCTTCTCAGGGGTGTGAAGCTAGGGAATATTAGCCTTGTCACAGGCTGCAGCCTGCACTACCCCCACATGGCTGCATTGTTGAGTGAGGAAATCAGTGTCAGAGCCTGATAAGGTATACCTCTTTGTCCATCCTTTTATCCACAGGAGGTATAGTGTGAGGAGTTTTAAAACTTTTACTGTCTGTTTCCAAAAAGATTTATGCAAAGGAATAGACAGTCTCCTAGACTCTGGAATATCCATCATTTCTACATAGTCTGGCTCCTCTTGGTCATCAACAGCTTCCTCAACAGGGAGCTGGAGAGTTTCAGCAACTTTTTTATAAAACATGAAATGAGAAGGGGACTCAGAAAGTCTTGGAGGAGAAACCCCTTGGTGTCTATCTGGAGAGATGTCCGGATCAATGGGCACATCCAGATCTTCAAAACCATATTCCTCTCCTCATATTCCTCTTTCCCCTCCCCCGGTTCATAAAAATCCTCAAAATCATAATCTTGAACCAGTGGAACCGGCCGAACCGAACGCTTACCAGAAGGTGTCGGTTCGGTCGGAACCGGAGAGAGAGACTGGACAATTTTAATTGCTTTAGCTATTTCCTCAGCAGTTGCGGAAAGAACTTTTGGCTCTACACTAGCTGACTTTCTAGTCCTTTTTGCTGGAACCGGCTCCTCAGAACTGGCTCTTCGTTTGCCCGAGGAAGTATCGCCCTGGTCAGAGGGCACTCCCTCCGGTTCGGTCGGTACCAACCGAACCGGGCTGGCCATCCGGGTCAGCGGACTTTTTGGCCTCCCTTTCCCTGAGCCTACCAACTCTCTTATCTATGGTGGCAGCAGGGAAATTGTGACAAATCTGGCAGTCTGAATTGAGGTGGTCAAACCCCAGACAATAGACACATGTGGTGTGTGGGTCAGCCTTAGCAAAGCTTCCACAAACACTACAGTGTTGAAACCCAGTGGGTCCAGTTTTCTTTTGGTTTTCAGACATAATGCCAGCCTAACCAACCTGCCCGCTTATGGCAATCCACCAAGCAAGACTACTTTATCGGTTCCCCAACCGTGTCACGGGTCGAGAAAAAACGAATGAAACTGCTTTTTTTAGAACCGATAAGAACCGGAACCGCACTTTAAAAAGGACTAGTAGATTTAAACATAACCTGATCGGTTCAAACCGAACCGATAAAGAATTACAAGTTCCACACAGAAAACTAAATGTAAACCTATCTATTACTTACATTACCACAGACAGAGCTTGAACCGACTGGTTATGGTTTAATTTCGCTAAAAACCGAAAATAATACTTTTAAACCGACAAAATGAACCGAACAGAAGGAGAAATCTCCGGAGCGACTGTTCAGTAAGGCGGAGTAAAGAATCTGACAGTTTGTCTTTGAAGCACAACAGACAGAGTTTTCAACCGAGCTTGCGCTCTAAGTTCCATGCCTGCATGGAAAGTTAACTATTTCACCTCCGGAGCAGTTCTAACCTGCGGTCATACTGCAATTGTCATACTATAGCAAGACTTCATGTTGTTTGAATGTGTATTTTTCATCTTTGTAGAATACTAAATTCCCCATAGTCTTTAGTGTGTATAATCCTGTAACATATGTAAATATCATGGAGTAATAAATGTTATTTTTATATACTTCATGCTTTCTGTGACTGGGGGTCAGATATTCAAAACTTTGCGCTGGGCACAAATCGTTTGTGCAGGTTTATCGTGGGATTAGTACGGGCCTGCTATATTCAAAAGGCCAAATAGCACGCGCAAACTGCATTAGCGTCGGGCAAAATCATAATGTATGCAAGGGGCAGACTGAGGGGGCATGTCAGTGCAACGCTATATTCAGTGAATAGCACCACGCAAAGTGGTTTTGCATGACTTAGCATGACACTTTGTGCGGTACAAATTACCACCCAGGAAAAGGTAGTCTTAACCCTCGGCAAGCCAGCTTTGTGCAACATTGTGGCTTTGCGTGACATTTGCTCAGCTTTTTCATGGCTTTACATGACCCTAACCAATAAGTATGACACATAGAACAAGCCAGACATAGAGGAAATAAAAAATTACTCACCTTAGTAATGTTGTTTCTTCTAATGGAGTCTTGCTGTATTCTGACATATACAGTGATATCCAACCTTTGAACTGCCCCGGAGAGGAAAGAGTTAATTTTCCATGCAAGGCATGGAACGCTGAGCTCGAGCTCGGTTGAGACTCTGCCTGTTGTTGCTTGAACCCAAACCGCCAGATCTTTACGAGCTACACTCACTGGGCGTCCTGTGTGGATACTGTAAACTCACACTAGCCAACTGGCAACTAAATTTAATAAAAAGGCTTTTTGGTTACAAGGCAAAGACTCAAGTCAGGAAACCCAAAAAACCAAACACAACACACACCCAAACATAAGAGGGTGAGAAAAAAAAGGGGGCACCTCTAGGGTGCCATCACTGTTCCTGCCCACCCACATCCCAAAACCCAGGTTCTGAGAGGGGAGAGGGGAGTCAGAATACAGCAAGACTCATTAGAAGAAACAACATTACTAAGGTGAGTATTTTTCTTCAAACAACATGAAGTCTTGCTGTATTCTGATATATGCAGACTACCAAGCAGTGCCTCCATGGAGGAGGGACAGAACCTACCTTGGAAACAGGCTCTGAAGCACTGCTGTGCCAAACCGGCATCACTCCTAGCCTGGATATCCAGAGAGTAATGCTTGGTGAAAGTATGTACTGTTTTCCAGGTGGCTGCTTGACAAATCTCCAAGATAGGAATATCTCTGGCAGCAGCCAGGGAAGCAGCTGTACCTCTAGTAGAGTGAGCTCTCAGGCCTGAGGGTGGGATCCTACCTAATTTTTCATAGCAGAATTGTATATAAGAGACAATCCACCTGGCAATAGATCTCTTAGTGGCAGGTTTTCCCTTGCCAACCTCACCATAAGTGAGGAACAATTGAGGGAGTCAAACCTGTGACCCTTGGTGTGCTCTATGTAGTAGCTAAGGGCCCTTTTCACATCCAGGCTGTGCAGCCTCCTCTCCCCAGAGGAGGAATGGTCAGTGAAGAAAACAGGAAGAGACATAGACTGATTAAGGTGGAAATCTGAAACCACCTTAGGCAAAAACTTCCTATTAGTCCTGAGGACCACCTTGTCTCTATGGAAAGAGATAAAATCAGGGCCTGTAACTCACTTGTGCATCTGGCAGAAGTAATGGCTACCAAGAACACAGTTTTCCAAGTCAAGTACTTAAGCTCTGCTGAGGACAAATGCTCAAAAGGGGGGTTGCATAAGCTGAGCAATGCAAACATTAAGGTCCCAAGCAGGGGGCAGGGTCCCTGAAAGGAGGATTGGTATGCAGCAATCCCTTGAAGAATTTACAGAATACAGGATGAGCTGAAAGGGAAGAGTGCTTGCCTGCTGACAAGAAGGCAGAGACAGCTGCCAGATGCACTCTAAGTGTAGCTGGTCTGAGTCCCAAGCTATTGAGATGAACCATATAGTCCAGGACTGTAGGCAACCCAGCAGACTCTGGAGAAATATGCTTCCCAGAGCACCAAAATAGTAAACCTTTTCCATTTGGAGTTGTAAGTCTTTCTGGTGGAAGGCTTTCGAGAAACCTTTAGAATATCCAGAACGCCTTGAGAGAGATGCAAATCAGCAAACTCTAACTCTTCAAGAGCCAGGTCTTGAGATTGAGAGATTTGAGATTCGGATACCAAACCCTCCCCTGAGAACATGTTAACAGGTTGTAATTCCTGGGAAGAGACAGGGGAAGGTGGACTGCTAAGCACAGCAAGAGAGGGTACCAGGGCTGTCTGGCCCAGTCTGGAGCAATCAGAATCACTTTGCAGGGTTGAGACCTGATTTTGACTAGTACCTTGAACAGGAGAGGGAAGGGGAAGCATACAGGAACTTTCCTTCCCAATTGAGAACTAGAGCATCCAGGGGGACTGAGCCCAACACTGGGGGTCTGCAGCAAAAAAGAAGAAGTTGGTGATTGTCTGGGGCTGCAAAAAGATCTATCTGTGGAGTGTCCCATCTGGAGAAGATCACCTTCAAAATCAGGGGATCTAGGGACCATTCGTGATGACCCTGAGATATCCTGCTGAGAGCATCTGCCAGGACATTGTCCTTCCCTGGGAGGTGCACTGATATCAGAGAGGTACTCAAGGTATAGGCCAGAAACCACAACTTCATTGCTTCTATGCACAAGTCCGTAGACCGAGTGCCCCCTTGCTTGTTGATGTACCACATTGTGGTGGTATTTTCTGTCCTGATCTGAACTACTTTGTTCTGAACAGACTTGGAAAAAACTTGTGCTAGAAACACTGCTCTGAGTTCTAAGAGATTGATGTGAAGCAGAGATTCTTGAGGTGACCACAACCCTTGGGTGGTCAGATCCCCCAAGTGGGCTCCCCAGCCCAAGAGGGAGGCATCTATGGTAAGGATTAGAGAATGAGATTGAGTGACAAAAGGGACTCCTTGCCTTAGGTTGTCCTGATCCTGCCACCACTGCAAAGCCTGGATCAGGGTTCGAGTCACTGGGATTAGCTTGGTCAGAGAATCCTTTCTCTGGGACCAGAAGGCTCTTAAGTGGAACTGAATGTCCCTCATCTGAAATCTTGCCCTTGGACCACTGCTGTAGAGGCAGCCATGGGGCCCAGGAGCTGCAGAAAATGCCTTGCTGGTCGAGACACCTGAAGGGTGAATGAAGAGGCCAGTGTAACAAGGGTCCTTGCCCTGTCCAGGGGAAAGGAGGCTCTTGCCCTTATTGTATCCAGCTCCGTCCCTATGAAGGTGAGGAGCTGCACTGGCTCTAGAACTGACTTTGAAAGATTCAGGAGGAATCCTAGAGAAGTGAGCAGTTGCTGAGTTATCTGTAGGTGTGACTTGACTTGGTCTGGAGACTGACCCACTATGAGCCAGTCGTCCAGGTATGGAAAGATGGAGATCTTTTTTCTCCTTAGGAAAGCAACCACTACTGCCAGGCATTTTGTGAACACCCTTGGAGCTGAAGTTAGGCCAAAGCGCATTGCTCTGAATTGATAGTGGCCTGAGGGCAACTCGAACCTGAGGTACTTTCTGTGGGAGCATCTGATGAGAATGTGGAAATAGGCATACTTGAAGTCCAGGGAGACTAGCCAGTCCCCTGGCCTTAGAGAGGGTAGAATTATTCCCAGAGTCACCATTTTGAACTTTGGCTTTAAAAGGTGCTTGTTTAAATACCTGAGATCCAGGGTGGGCTGCCATTCTCCTGTCTTTTGGGGGGTTAGGAAGTACCTGGAGTACAATCCTTTTCCCTTGTGTAGGGGTGGAACCCTTTCTATGGCTCTCAGAGCCAAGAGGGAAGATACCTCTGCCTCTAGGGCAAGGGCCTCTGAAGGATCTGTAGGTGGAAAGGATCTGGTTCTCATCTTGGGAAATTGTTTGAAGCTGAGATCCAGTCCCTGGCTTACTACTTCCAGGACCCATTTGTCTGATGTTAAAGACCCCCAGTCCTGGACAAAGTAAACCAGCCTGCCCCCTACTGATAGTGGAGAATCGGCCCAGGCAAACCCATCAGGGTGCCTGTTTGGCAGGGGCTTTAGGCTAAGGGGTGGTAGCAGGCCTGCTTATACCCCGTCTGCCTCTCCCTCTGAAGAACCCCCTCTGGGCAAAGGCAGAAGAGGAGGCCTGGGCTTGGTAGAAAGGCCTATGAAAAGGCATGCCCCTGCCCCTTGAATGCTGGATCCTGGGGAGTGACTTGCCTTTCCTTGGCCTGAGCACCCTATAGGTGGTCCCTGCATCATCTATTCTTCATGTAGTTCTCTGTCTGCTCCCCAAACAGAGAATTACCAACAACAGGAAAATCCATGGCCTTAGTCTGGGTATCCTGTGACAGGCTAGTACATCTGAGCCAAGCCATCCTATGAAGGGCCACAGATGTAGCCATGACTCTAGATGAAACATCATTGGAGTCCACTGCAGCATGAAATTGCACCTTGGATGCCTCAATACCATCTGCAGCCACCTGCTCCAGCTCCTTGGCAAGCTGGCCAGGGACCTGTTTAGCTAGAGCCATCACAGTGTCCCATCTCGACTTCTGGTATCTAGCTGTGTAGGCCATATAATTAGCCTGCCTGAGTCCCAAAGATGTTGCCATGTACTATTTCTTTGCCATGGCATCAATCCTCCTGGAGTCCTTATCTGGGGGGTGTGAAGCCAAGGGTATATTTGCCTTATCACAGACAGCAGCCTGCACTACCCCAACATGGCTGCATTGCTGGGAAAGGAACTCCGTATCTGAGCCTGAAAGAGTATACCTCTTGTCCATTCTTCTGTCCACAGGAGGTATAGAATTAGGAGTCTTTAAAATTTTAAATGTCTGTTTCCCAAAAGACTTATGGAGGGGGAATAGACAGCCTCCTAGACTCTGGGATGTCCATCATCTCAACATAATCAGGCTCCTCCTGATCCTCTACTGCTTCCTCCACAGGAAGCTGGAGAGTTTCAGCCACTTTTTTGTAAAACATAAAGTAGGAAGGGGACTCAGAAAGCCTAGGAGGAGAAACACCTGAAGGTCTGTCTGGGGAGATGTCCGGGTCAATGGGCACATCCAGACTTTCATAATCACCATCACTATCCTCATACTCTCCTCCTCCTCCTCCTCCTCCGGTTCATAAAAATCCTCTAAATTATAATCTGGAACCGGGTGAACCGACCGAACCGAGCCCCTAACCGATGGTGCTGGTTGGTCGGAACCATGATGCGATTGAACAACTTTATTGCTTTGGCTATTTCATCAGCGGTCGGAGAAAGAACTTGTGATCCGAACCGCTGACTTATCCTTCTTTCTTTTTAACCGAACCGACCTCAGAGTCGGTTCCTCCTTGCCTGAAGAAGTTTGCCCTGGTCAGAGAGCACGCCTTTGGTTCGATGGAACCGAACTGGGCTGGCCATCCGGGTCAGTGGACTTTTTGGCCTCCCTTTCCCTCAGCCTTCCTACTCTCTTTTCAGGGTAGCTGTGGGAAAACTTTTGCAAATCTGGCAGTCTGAATCGAGATGGTCAAACCCCAGACAATAAATACAGGTGGTGTGGGGGTCAGCCTTAGCAAAGGCTTCCCCACACACACTACAGTGTTGAAACCCAGTGGGCCCGGTTTTTCTTTTGGGTTTCTCAGACAAGGCCAGTCCTAACCAAACTTACCCTTTTTTCGGCAATCTGCCAGGCAAGACACCCTTATCGGTTCCTGACCGTGTTATGGGTCGTGGAAAAAAACGTAATGAAATCTGTCTTTTTTAGAACCGATAATAACCGGTTACCACACTCTAAAAAGCAGAACAAACTTTTTTACAAACTGGATTGGGTCAAACCGAACCGATCCAACGTTTACAAGTTCCACACAGAAGCTAATAATAATAAACCTATCTAGTACTCACAGTACCACAGACAGAGACTGAACCGACGGGTTAGATGGAAGAAATTCGGTTGAAACTGAGGAAAAAATGACACTTTGACTAAATTGAACCGAGCGAAGGAGAAATCTCCAGAGCGACTGTTCAGTGAGGCGGAGTAAAGAATCTGGCAGTTTGGGTTCAAACAACAACAGACAGAGTCTCAACCGAGCTCGAGCTCAGCGTTCCATGCCTTGCATGGAAAGTTAACTCTTTCCTCTCCGGGGCAGTTCAAAGGTTGGATATCACTGCATATGTCAGAATACAGCAAGACTTCATGTTTTTTGAACATGCTGCTCACTGATAGCATTACAATGATGCCATCATCTGTCACCAGTCCCAGCTGTGCCAGGCAGCAGTGTGGCCATATAGTGCACACACCTGCAGACCACCCTTCTGTGGACACCAACAGATGCCAGCACACACATGCAGCACTGTGGGCATGGAGGGTGTTGGAGGGAGGGTGCACAGGTGGTCAGGCTACACCACAGACCGGGTGAATCCACAAGGCTGGGACACATCATGCAGTGCACATGGGCCAGTGTTGGGAATACCCCAAGAACAGTGTGCCTGTCTAACTGTATGTGCCCCCCCCCCAGCCACATACCACACAGCTGTACAAACAACACAGCACACACAGCCGGCCATGTATATGTCACTGTAAGCATCCCATGCCAGAGGTGCAGCATCTTTGGGCCACACAACAGTGTAATAGTGATGTCCACTGTCAGTAAACACCTGCAAGTTGGGCCTGTCACTGTGTACAGTGCAGTGGTCACCACTGCCCTATGCACCATAGGCATTGCTGTGTCCCTCACACTACTGGTCCCCTTGATACTGTAGTGCCTGCTGTGCACTGTAGCATGACCTACAGTGTGACAGCTGCATGCAGCAGCACCACCACCACCACCTGTGCCTATGTTGTGTTGTCCCCTGGGGCACAATATGCTATGCTGTACTGTATCATTCACTGCCAGACTGACCTACAGGTGGAGCTGTGGGACCCTGCAATAACGCTGGGCAAACTGCATGCAAATCAGGGCATAATAAGTTGCTAATCTGGAAGTTTGCCCAAAGACTACCTAAGTAGGCTCATTTTCATGTCACTTTTGAATATGGAAAAGTTTAGCCCCGGGCAAACATGTTTGCACCGGGCAAACGGCTTAGCTCCGTGCTAAACCCGTGCTAACGTGTTAGCACCGCACAAACGGTTCAGGGAATATTATACAGTTTTGCACACTGTACTTTCACATGTGCTGCTGCCTGCAGCTGTACTGAGTCCACGCATTTGCTGGCACACACATTGGCCACATAGTTCACCTCTACCTACCTTAACGTTGCTGTGCACTTGGCTGCAGTTGTGGTGTGCACTTGCTGGTTGCTATATTCAGAGCAGTCTTATTCCCAGGCACTGCACTGCACTCCCAGCTCAGATTGCCCTGCTTCCTTAGCATGCTATATTCAACAGGGTTAGCACCGGGGCTATCCCTTTTGAATATTGCAGGCTATTGGGTCCGGGCTGATTTAGCATGCCAGGCAGTGCTAATTTAGCCCCGGGGCAAAGTTTTGAATATCTGGCCCTGATTCTTTTAAAGAGCAGCAGACACCTTCAGGACAACTTTAACAAACCATAAATTTAGACACAGTGCAACTTGTGTTTCACATTAGTGCTATATTCCTCCTCCCCATTATATATTACTGAGGACATTTGCATTAAAATAAAATCTTTGTTCCTAAAGAGTTCATCTATTTTTGTTGCTTTCTTCCTATCTAAGATCATAATGCACAGTTTGTGACAGGTTCCTCGTCATTTGAGCGAATCTATTTGAGTGAAGACAATTTGGGCAAATCCAATTACAGCAAGCGTCATTTGGGCTACACCATAGCACATTTCAGCTACAATATGACATCGGACTTGTAGCTGACAGTTATATGTGAGGCTGTGGAGGTAATCATAACAGCTACGAATGGTATATTTGGACTCCAACTGGCGCACTCCCCAAACACCCTCCCATTTATACATCACAACCACATGCACTGTTGCATCTAGCTAGGGACGTCTGTGTTTATGCAGGGGGCTTAGCCCCCTGGCACCCCCTTCCCGGTGCTGTCCCCCCAGTCCCTCCCTATCGCCAGGACTCTCACTCCATGACACACATTGACTCTGGGGTTTGCTGAATATGTGGAGTCACTGTAATGTGCCAGTTCTTGTAATGTGGCGGTCACTCATTTTGCTTTCACTCATTTTCCTTCACTCAAATTACATCACTCAATTCACGTGCTACCCTTGTGACTTCTAGGGATGCAAGTTCGGTTCAACCTGGTCCTTAAAACAGACAAACTCTCCGTGTTCGAGGGTGTCTGCAGAATGTGAACATTTTTTGTAAAAATGCGAACTTTGGTTCGCTAGCTTCGACCCCAACATGTAAAAAAAAATCAGTCCCTACCAGTTGCTCACATACTCTTTGAGCTCCCCAGCCGGCTTGTCATGTGGTACAGCACTGCAAGAGAGGGAGAGTCACCAGACCAGCAGAGAGACGTCATTCCCAGTGTCACTCCTTATGACTAGAGGAAGGGGGTCCTAGGCAGCAACACAGGCTACCATTTGTGCAGCAGGTCACACAACGTGGGATGCTGACTGTTGTGCCTGCCCCTCCAGCTAGTCTTTGCAAAGTATGCCAGAGAGACACGTAAGTGACTGACTGACTGGTGGACAGTGGTCTAAAACGTTACGCTCTGTTCAGTGTTCACATAAATAAAACAGCCTCAAAGTCACCGTCGATCATCTGAACTTGTGTTGTGACAATTCCTGCCAAAAAAAAACAAACATTGGTGATGGTTTCACCAAGGGAAGGGAAAGAAGGAGAAAAAATACAGAGGGGCTGGGTTGGGAGGGTGATGCAGTTGAGGGTTGATCTGGGCTACTGTAAGGGCACTAACTGTGCAAAAGAAAGTTACAGTGCTTCATCACATAAGTAAATCATTCTCATTTAAAGTCAATCATCGATCATTTGAACTTGTTGTGGCAACTCCGTCCTGGCCAACAAAAGTGGGATTTGATGTTTCACTAGGACAGAAAGTTAATAAATTGAGGGAAGGAGATTGAAAATGTACAGAAGGACAGGGTTGGTAGGGGGGCACATTTGCACTACTCTTTGTTGGTCTGGGGTAGTGTAGGGGCACTAACTGTGCAAATTAAAGTCTAGGAATAAAAAACTTTGAAGTGCACTCACTGCATGGAGTGAAAGAGAAGGGTAGGCTCAGCAAACAGGGCACTAACTGCACGTTAAACAAAGTTTTGGTATAAAAAACAAGTAAAGGGCAATGTTGTAGTCACATAGCCATACTGGACACAGGCAAGTTTGAAATTTTCAAACGCTTTATTTTCACACTTCACCATCAACTAGCAGTAGTAACAGCCTACTGCCACTCAAAGATTGGTAGTCTAAAGCCCTGTCCATACTACAACCCAAAAACCCCTTTGTAACGTAACAGAGGGTCCAAACTGTTACTGCAACAGTTTGCGTTTACACCTGTAACGTCACAGAGGGCGTTTTCATAATTGTTGTGGAAACCACATATGAAGTGGTTTCAACACCGGTTATAAAAATGGTTCTGCCTTGGTAACGTTACTGGGTGTAGTGTGGACGTGTCAGCGTGTTGCCCCAGCTGTCCCCCAGTGGAGAACGCACTGCATTGAGGGATAGGGTGCCGTCTGTAACGGTCCAACGGCACCCACAATGTGGACGGGCTGTCACGGCTCCACACCGATACCGAGACAGTACACCTGCAATGTGGACACACTGTAACGGTTACTGTCTGTAATGATGTGGAACTGGTACAGCATTGAAAAAACATAGTTAGGACGAGGCCTGAGTGGCAGTAGTCTGTTACTAGTTGACGGTCAATGGACTGACTGCGAAAAGGAAGCATGTGGAAATTTCAAACTTGCCTGTGTCCAGCATGGCTATGTGACTGTAGCACTGCACTGTGCTTTGTGTTTCTTAGTGTTTGGTTTAGGCAAACCTGAGGAGCTGCACCAGTCCTGCTTACTATGTGGGTTGCAGACCACACCGTAATAATAAAAAAAACATTTCTTTTGGAGTGCACTCACTGCAGGGAGTGAAAGAGAAAGGCAAGCTCAGGAGAAAGATATCCCTGAGAGACAGTTCAGAGTGCCAGTGCTGTGTTCGCTGCTTACTAAATCTGATCTCTTAAAGGCTAACAACAGCAGCAGTAGTACAAGACCGAGCTGCACTGCAAAGCTGGAGAGCTGGGTTTGAATCCCATCAGCTCCCTCTTGCATACTGTGTGACCCTGAGCAAGTCACTTAACTTCCTTGTACTCCCAGGTTGCACCTGGAAAGCTCCAACTTAGTGTGCCATTCTGGTTAAACAATTTCCCCATTCCCTTATATTTTACTCCTGCTAGTGCTTTACTTACCTACTGTATGGTAAATGTCCCTGTGTTTTCAAACTTGACACAAGTCATGCAACCAGTAGTGCTGTACTGACCTATTTGCCAGGAATAAATCTCCCTGTGTTTCCAGGTACACAACACACCTACTAGTGCTTTACTATTAACCTATTTTGGATAATCTCCCTGAATTTGTAGCTACTTGATGCAGTCAGCAGTGCTGTACTGGCCTGTTTGGGAATAAATCTCCCTGTAAGACTGGCTGCTGCACTATGATGGCCCTTATGCTGCTCATACTCTGAGTACCACGATGGGTTTCTTCAGCAATATCCTGAATTTTCTGTACTATTCTCACTGTTCCCTGGATTGCCTGAGAAGTGCTGCTATTGGTTTCTTTACCACCTATGGTTTTACGTAAAGGGTCTGACACACATGCTTCTTGTCTTTCCAAGATGGGTTTTATAAATGTTCCTAATTAAAACATTTTTAAAGCAAATGGCGGTTGCATCTCTAGGTGCAAATTCAGGGAGAGCTATTCCCAAACCAGTCAGTACAGCACTGCAGGCTCCGTTGAGTAGCTGCACCAAAACCAGGACAAAGTATTCCCTAACTGCTGGCTGTGTCAAGTTAAGCTGTTTTAGTAGAGAAAACACAGGGAGAGTCTATAATATCAAACACAATTCTACCTGGTTCTACTTGAGGAAAAAATCCACTTAGTTTGCATGTTTGGGAAAGTACATGTAGTACTAAGATTTCAAGAATGGCAAAGTTTTATAAAGTGTTGATGCACTGAGACAGAATCCTATACACCAAAACTTTGCAAAAAATGCCATTCTTAGGGCTTCATCTACGTTCCCAGACATGCTGAAAAATACTTCTGTGGATTTCTTATTTCATTATTAAGCAGAACCAGTTAACACTGGGTTATATATTACAGAACCTGGTAATACCATGTGGAACCTGGTTTTGCTTGGTAGAACTTGATTTTACTTGGTAGAACTTGGTTTTACTTGGTAGAACTTGACAATAGCCGGTAGAACCCTGTTCTGCCTGGTTCTACCTGGTAGAACATAGAAACATAGACTTTGATGGCAGATAAGGACCGCTTGGCAAACCTAGTCTGCCCATTTCCCTACCTAGAGGATAAGCTGCAGATCCTATTTAACCAACAGCCTATTTCTTCCTACCCCTCACAAAAATTGCCTTATGTATGTCCCATGCATTCTTGAATTCTCCCACAGTTTTAGACTCCACAACCTCCTCAGAAAGGCTGTTCCATGTATCCACCACCCCCTCTGTGAAAAAATACTTCCTCACATTGCCCCTGAACCGTCCCTCCTCTATCTTCAAATTGTGTCCCCTTGTTCTTGCACATCTCTTTTTCTGAAAGATGCTACTCTCTTGGACTTTGTTGATTCCACTGAGGTACTTAAACGTTTCTATCATGTCCCCCCTCTCCCTCCTTTCCTCAAGGGTATACATATTAAGCTCCTTTAGCCTCTCCTCGTTTGGCTTCTCTTGCAGACCCTGCATCATTTTAGTTGCCCTCCTCTGAACTGCCTCCATGCTGTGTATGTCCTTGCGGAGATGGGGTCTCCAGAACTGGACACAGTACTCCAGATGGGACCTCACCAGCTGTCTGTACAGACGGATAACAACTTCCTGTTTTCTGCTGGTGATGCATCTCCCTATACATCCCAGTATACCCCCAGCCCTCCCTACCGCCTTCTCACATTGCTTGTCAACCTTAAGGTCATATGATATGATTACCCCCAGGTCCCTTTCCATTTTTGTTGTTGTTACTACCGCCCCCATCATTGTGTACTCTTCCACTGGGTTTTTGTAGAACCTGGTAGAACTTTTCTGGGTTCTACTTAGAAAGTTCACGAGGTAGAGTTTTTGGAGGTTCGAGCAGCCCTAGTGACATCACAGGTACTTTCAAGACAGCACATTGTGATATCACAACGGAGGATTATGACTTGAAGTAGGGAGTAAACTATAGAGGCATATGAACTCCACTGGAACTCTAAGGAATAAAGATTATGTAATCATGAAAATTTACCCAGAAATAAATAACATGAAGGAGAAATATATAGAATATATATGGAATGCAAGCTGAATTGCACCTAATTATTATGTTTTTTAAAAAGTTTTCTTTGAGGCATCAGTAGCTCTTTAATGTATAGATAACCTGAGATAAACTGGTAAGTCTGTGGTCTGCTTCTGAAGAGACAGGCTGCTAAAACTACCGTATCAAAAGTAAGTGTTTTCAGATGTGACTAAAGGGGTGGGTCATTTGCCTTTAGGGAAAGGGCACGGTACTGTGTGAGCAGCTGCCCTGGTAAGATTTGGACTTAAAGATACTCTGAGTAAGAGTCAGGCATATGTAGTTGCAATATACCAAGGTTACCATTCTAGCATCTAAAGGGTTTTGAAACCTGGTAGCACGGTGCAGACTGAGTTCTGCAAGAGAACCAATCTGTTACAACTAGGCAGTGGTTGAAATCTGAAATAGACCATCAATAAAAAAGTTATTTGTTCAGTTACAGAACAGATATACAGTGGTGTCATACAGGACGCAGTGCAGGTATGCTGCAGTATATCACACCATGCTGCAGTGTACTGCAGGGAACAATGTGAGTCAATGGCAATTAAGCCCTTTTGTCATGCAGTATTTTGTGATATGTCACTTACTGTAGTACTGCACTGCGTCATGGCTGACTCAGCTGTACAAAGGGGACACTGTATATATTACTATGTTTATTTTGTTGTAAGTAAGGGTAGATAGCTAAAGACATTATTTTTTTTATTTTTTTTTTAGTCTTTGGTAACCGGGTAAGGCCCACTAGGCAGAAGTGCCTGTTTTCAGGGGCGACCTGAGAGCACTGGGTGGTTAAGTGACTTGCTCAGAGTCACACAGTATGCAAGTGGAGGCTGTGAGAATCAAACCAAGGTCTGGTCTGCTGGATATACCAAGCTCGTTCACAGCTCATTACTCTAACAGTTAGGCTATACTGCCAGCCCAATTGTCCAGGCCATACAAAAAAGTTGAAGCTGGCACACCTTGCGGAGCTGTGGACAAGAACTAGGCTTGTCTTTGAGGAAGGCCAGCCATGGGCAGACCTCCTAGACTTCCTTGAGAAAAGTGAGCAGGGAAGCAGTACAGAAGTGGTCACCACTAGGCAACGTCATCAGATGGAGGCTAAGTGGAGTGAAAATGAGCCAGAGCAATAACTGGGGCAGCTGTGCAAGCAGACTGGATACAAATAATGCAGCTAAAACTCACCCTGATTAAGGTGAAGGCAGAGGCTGACTGGTAGAAAGCAGAGAAGAGAGAGAAGCAGCACCATCCCAAGACTCAGCTGAGACAGCATTAAATCCAGCTGAGAGAGGAATAAGAGAATGAATGAGAGGAACAAGAGAAAGGGAGGAGCAAGAGAGACAGCCACCCTACAAAGTCCCCAAGTGGGTGAAACATGTCGTTGAGGAGAGACCAGGGAAATGCTGTCCCTTAGGATAATACAGGACTCCAGTAGTCCCTTGCCCCCCTTCCCCAGTGGTACTGATCCCCAAGAAGGACATGACCATAAGGTGTTGCATTGACTAATGCAAGCACAGCAGCTGTATGGAGTCAGTTGCATACCCCATGCCCAGGACAGATGAGGTCCTAGGTTAGGGGTGATCGTGTACCTGACCACCATAGAACTGACAAAGGGCTATTGGCAGGTACATCTGACCCCTGAAGCCAGAGAAAGGTCCGCCTTCATCATTCCGTTTGGCCTATTCAAGTTTCAAGTAATGTACTTCGAGATGAAGAATGTGCCAGTCACCTTTTAAATGCTTTTCGACCACATTCTGTTTGGGAAAAGAAGACTTTGCTCTGGCATACATGGATGACATCACCATCTACAGTCAGACATGTGAGGACCACACCAGGCATGTGACTGAGGTGCTTCACTGACTGAAGGCTGCAGGGCTGACGGTGAAGGCAGAGAAGTGCCAAACAAAGATGGCTGAGGACACATCTGCCAACCCTGTTTACCAGAGGAATAACACTTCTGCCAAACAGAGACAGCAGAATTGCCATACTTTGGGCACAGGGTAAGGAGAGAGTATATTCAACCTGAGCCAGTAAAAATTGAGATCATACAGGGGTGGACCACACCCAGCACAAAGAGGAAAGTAAATACCTTCCTAGGAATGGCAAGGGACTATTTAAAGTCTGTGCCAAAGTTCAGTAGTATGGCCATATCCCTGTTTGATCTCACTAGAAAGAAGATTCCGGCAAACATTCACTGGACAGATCACTGTGAGACAGCATGCCACTAACTGAAGGAGGCATTGTGTCAGGCACCTGTGCTAATGAGCCCTAACTATTCTCTAAGTTCATTGTGCATGTTGATGCATCCGATCATGGACTAGGGTTGGTTTGGAGTCAGGTCAAACACATGGGGAGGAGCACCCAGTCATGTACCTGAGCAGGAAGCTGCTGCCCAGAGATGAAACCTATGCCATAATTGAGAGTGTCTGGGTATTGTGTGGGCTCTGCAGAAGCTGCAACTATATTTGCATCACTGACCACAACCCCCTCACATGGATCCAAAGAATCAGCAGGTAAAACACCAAATAGTTAAAGAGCAGCTGACACAATCCAGGGTCTTGGACAGGCAACTCATATTAAGTAGTTGCCTGTCCGAGGAGCTAATTAAGGGTAATTTGAAACAATCCTGTTAAGTAATTAAAAAGAAACTTAGAGTTGCTACAAGATTTTTTTTCCTTTTTTCCCCAGGGGATGGAGATGTGACAACTATGCAATATACATATTTTTTGTTTATATTATCATCTATGCATCAATAAAGTATTTCAGCTGAGGAGGGAGGTCTAGTGGAAACTGAAAATTACATTCTTCTGTGGCCCAAGCTTCTGGGCACCGAGCTAAGAGTGTCTTTTGTTTAAGCAGTCCTTTGTACTCAGAGTACAAGCAGGCTGGGTGGGGACGGTCACAGTTCCTGTCCTGTAAATGCTCTCAGTTTTACTTAAGCATTAAGAGCTAAGCCCCTTTCCACCAAAAAAAGGCCATGTTTTGACAATAACAAATGGCTGGTACAGGCAGACGGCACAATGCAAGCTGAAGACAATCCACAAAACCAGTCTGGACCAGTACCGGGAAGAAAGTGGTTCTCAGGGATCAAAGGAAGGTCCAGATTGTGATGTCAGAGAGGCATGTTTGATGATACGGGTATAGTAGGCCAGCTGGCTGGAGGTATTTCTGTTGTACTTTTTCCTGAGAAATCATTTATGTTTAGGACACTGGAATGGTAACATCATGGGATTGAGTTTGCCATAACTTACCAGTTCTCAGTTGGAGGCAAGCTTCTTCTACTTTACTTAGAAATGCAGCTAGTTTCCAGTTAGGTTTTTCTGTATGATCTCTATCTATTCAAATGTTTATTTTTCATCTCTGTAGAATACTGTATTCCCCATAGTTTTCAGAGTGTATAATCATGTAACATATTTAAATATTGTGGTGTATTAAATGTTACTTTTATTTATTTCATGCTTTCCATGACTGAGTCTTTTATGGCAAGGGTAACCTGGGATAAATTGGCAAATATGTGATCTATTTCCAAAGAGACAGGCTATAAGAACTACCATATCTAAAGCAAAAGTGTTCTCAGCTGTGACTAAAGGGGTGGATCATTTGCCTTTTGGTAAAGGACACTGTACTGTGTGAGCAGTGGCTTTTGTACTATTATGACCTAAAGATATCCTAAGTGAGGCTGAGTGGTGGCAGCATACCAAGGTGAACATTCAGGCACCTGAAGAGTTGTGAAAACTGGTAGCACGGTGTAGACAGAGTTCTGTGAGAGAACCAGCCTGTGATAGCTTCTAAAAGATGATCGCTGTTAAAATACTGGCTGCCAAAATTTGGGAACTTGGCAAGTATTTTAACCTTCCAAAAAATTTAGTGACCCCCCCCCCACCACCACATAGTAGAGTTACATAATAAATTTTCTCCCACCTTACACCAAAGGTAAACACCTACCTCACTGTACAGCACATGGAGGCTCAGCTTCTCATCCTTCTGTTCCTGAGGAAGAGCAGTAAAAAGAAGTACAGAGTTCAACAAAGTGCTCTTATGTGCCACATAGGAGAAATTAACAACCTAGTCACTGCAGAATGTTGTTTCTTCTCTGAGGTCCATCCATGAGCTAATACGATGTGTATCATTCTGCTGGAGTGTGATGTCCTGCAGATAGAACTCTATGCTAATTATTAGAACTTAGAATGAAGTATGAACTCAGCACAGTGATCACACTCCCCCTACTGGTTTAATGCCAGATTTGTTTCTAAAGCCAGGGGAGCAGTGACCACTAATACCATCTAAATGACTACTAAAATTGTTTTCAAAAATATTTTGTATGAATTTCTTTAAAAAATCTTAAAGAAAAAGTTATCAGACATATTTGTCTTGACATGATCATAGACTTAAAATTGAAAAGGCAAGCCCAGAAAGCTGGAGACGTCTTCAGGATAACTGCTCTCTTCAAGCTGAGAACAAATCTGATGTTAAGCCTGTAGGGGGAGCTGAACCATGGTGCAGAGTTCAAACTTCATTCTAAGACCTATCAATTAGCATCAAGTTCTATCTCCCAGGCATCACACACCAGCAGAAAGATGTACATTGTTTTAGGCATCATTGATGGATTCCAGTTGTTAGAACAGCAAACATCTTTTATTTTCATTGGTCAACAAAATAAGGCCAATATATTGGTCTGCAAACATTTTGCAATCAGAGCATTTTAGTGTGCATTCTTTTCCTTAATTTTTTTTAATTTGTTGTCCAGCATACATGATGAAGCCCAACTCTATTTACTGCAGCAAACAAAGCAGCTTCAATTGGAGTTAATCCATTTTGTCATGCAGGAAACCTGTGACACTGCACTTCATCCTGGCAGGCTTCACTGTACAGGGAATTATTTGTAGCCATATTGGTCCTTGTATAAATAGTTGAACAAAGTAAGTGGCTCTGAAATATCTTGGTCCAGTGGAATATATTCAATCATGTACTTTGATCATCTGTTTGTCCAGGAGAGGCACAATTAGCCAAAGCACATTTTCAGTCTGATTTGAGAGAATGATTAAAGGGCGGAAACGCCAACAGTAAAGGTGCAAAATTACAGCAGTGAAAATTACCAGTCAGTGTACAGACAGCAAATCAGAATAGTTTGTTTATTATAAGTTTATAACCATGGAGCATAGCTCATTTGCAGTGGTAACCTTAGTATTACAAAAGACATACATATAACAGTTTCAACAATATAAATACAGACAATAATACAGTACCTGAAACATTAGACTTTACAGCACAATAACTTTAAAAACAGTTTTAGGGAGCGATATCAAATATCTTTTCAAAATACAAACTGAAGGTGCCTTACTATTCTTACACCAAAACTGTTTTGGGAGGTTATTCCAATATTTTGGGACCATTTGGCTTAAACATTTATCCGAATGCATGGTTCTTGTATTAGGTATTAGGCAGTATAGCGCAGTGGTCTAAGGCTCTAAACTTCAAATTTGGTGACATCCAGCAGACCAGACCTGGGTTTAAATCCCACAGCTTCCACTTGCATACTGTGTGACCCTGAGCAAGTCACTTAACCTCCTTGTGCTCCCAGGTCGCTGTTGTAAAAAAGCTTTCAGCTTAGTGTACTATACCTGGTTAAACAACTAAATTAAAAAAAAAAAAAAGGTACAGTCATCTCCTTAGAGTTGCAACTTCTTTTGATACATCTACATTACAAAATTTTAATCTGTCACGTAGATACCCAGGGACCAAGCCCAGTCACAGTGACAGAGTTACTGGATATAAATATAAAGTACAAAGAACAAAAGTGGTGAAGGAATGTATATGACAAGTAAGCCACAGCTTACAAGTCGACTGGAGATGGTGCGTCATTCTGGGTCCTGACCACTGAGTTTAGTTACTCCTGTCTGATATCCATCCCTACTGGTATTATAATAGAAATGGTATGCTCTGTTTGAATGAAACATAATGTTAAATGTATAAAATGAAGTACTGCTATGTGTTTTTCTCTTATTATGTAGTTCCTGAAGTACAATATGGTGTGTACAAGGGGTCTGGGTAACTGATACTGTACAGGCATGTCTACAGTTGGGGGGCAGCCAAAGAGGCATCAATGGGTTCTGGCTTACACATTTTATTTTCCTAGCTACATCACTACAATATAACATCTCTAATGGGGATGCAATGCATATACATGTGAGGATGAGATAGCAGTAAAGGATCAGTGCGCTGGAGAAGCAGGACAGGAGGGAGGAGAAATGAAAAGTGTGAGTATATAGGTAGTTGATCGCACAGGACGGGGTGATCCTATCCAAGTGACTTTGAAGGAGAGGAGGAATAAATTTGGGAAGGGTGGCTTTTCCAGAGGTGGGGAGGTCGGAAGAGAAGGTGGATTGTCCTGCAAAGATTTTGTAGAGGGGGGCAGAGATGGACCAGGAGTCAGATGAATGGAAGTGATATGAAGTATGAAGGAAGGGAGGGGAGGGGAGCAGAACAAGTAAACAGTAAGACATGACAGGGTGTATAAGCAGATACATAGTAACACAGCAATTTAAGTTAATTTATGATACTGTAGGTCCATTGTGTCCACCCCATCCACTCTGCTACCCAGAGTACCCTCTGATTCCCTTGGGAAGCAGAAATATGTCCAGGCTTTTCTGGAAGGCATGTACACCATGCTGGGGGGTTTATGAAATGAAGTGCAGTAATTCTCTTCTAATGGTACAGCATGCCCTGTAGGTAAATGGTGGGAGTATGTAATTTCCAAGAGCACAGCACCACCTATGCACATCATACTAGAGGTGTAGATGATAAATGGCATAAGAATGAGGTATGCATCAGTTAAAATCTGGACCTTCAACCTAATGGAATGAGTTTGTACCATTGGCACTATAAGGGCAGCCTAAGCCAGAGCAAAAGCAAACAGGTCACTTTAAAATGTGCCCCTAGCAACATGGATGGTCCAGTTATAAATCATGCCCGGTCTGCGAAGAGAGACAATTAGAGATAGGTTCCCTTGTGTACTATTGGCCAGGAACTTGACCCAACTGGTTTGTTTACCAGTATTCTGCCTGGAAACATTTTAGCAGGAGAAGTAGTGCAGTTTGAGTTTTGCTTTTGCAGAGTGAAGGTTTTGCATTTTACAGAGAATAGAGAAGCAGCAAAAAAGTATCACAGAAAAAAGATCCAGACAGGAACTGTGTACAAGCAAGAGTGTTACCTTCTGAGAATCTAATAATAAAGCATTAAGGCAGGACCAGGGGTTACCATCCATTTATCTAATCCGGGGGGTAATGAGACATGAGTGCCATATGCCCCTAGGCAGGGTTAGATTAACAAAGGTAACCCAATCACCTGGAGTGCCTCAATACTATTATAATAACTGGGGAGCACTTTTCCTAGCATAAAGCAAGGTGTAATTCACCATTACAACCAATTGGTTATAACGGTGAACATGCGTCGCTTTCAGGAAAGGGAGAGCCATGACCCAGTAAGCAGCTCGTGCCACTGAGTTTTCTCCCTCACTCATTCAAAATACAAACACCTGCCTGTAATACAAAATGCTTCCAGGCCTGGCATTGCTGCTCCTCCTCATGCTACCCCCCCCCCCCACAGCAGTCTCTTCATATTTTAGCTTTGCATCCCTGCTGCCCCTCCCCCAGTCACATACTGCTTATTATCATGGAAACCATGTTACAACTGGATACCAGGAAGTTTTGAATATCCTTCTTTGTTGTTCAACCAGTTAAAGTCTTTGGTACTTTTGGACTTTACAGTTGGTTAATTCATTTGTTAGTTAGATAACATAGTAAATCGAAGTTAAAAAATGAAACATCTCCAGAATGTTTACACTTTTACTTCTGGAGTGAGTACAATCATGGTAACATGGAGAACAGTTTGTAAGTGTTCCCACGGAGAACAGTTTCTAAGTGCATATATTTAGTACTGCATTAATAAAATTCATTTTAAATATCAATTCAAAAAATGTTTAAAAATGTTACATTCCACGCATAAACTCACTGAACACAACTTTGTGTCACTCTGTTTTCATCTGTTTTTCAGTGTAGAACTGCCTTGCACTGATATCATTACTGTGACTAAAAAACACTCACCAGAAATGATATAAAACAAGGCATGGGGATGATGCGTAAAACTCTAATTTTACTCACACCCTCAGTGTGGGATGCTTAGATAAACCCCTCAAGCTTTGCTAATGGGGTTTATGAACCACCCCACACCTCGGGTGTGTGTAAAATTCTCATTATAAAATGGGGAAGAGATTTTGGCTATTCTGATTGGTCAACAGCGGTGTGTTAAAAGTGTCTAATGCACGGCTAAAACTAGAAACCCCATGTAGCATACACAGTCCCATTTTATAAATGCAATAAGTCGTTCTGGGGTGTGCGTTTAACAGTTCTAATGCATGGCTAGGCAGCTGGATGCACCTGGCCTGTGGCCTCGTGCCTCTCTACACCCCCTCAAGCCATGTGTTAGAATGGTCTAATGCACACCCCATTGTGTCTTATTGCTTACCTTCAGACACCACCACATGCATTAGTCTATATAAAAAACTAACATTTTTTAAAGATTGTTTTAATTAAGATCCTAATTCTATTATTACACACATTATTCGGGGGTTGAGAGGGTATCCCTGTACAGCCCTTCCCTGCACCGCCAGGAGCCATTGCCAGCCTGAGAGCCTTCACCCGAAGCAGCAGGTATGCAGTAACGGCTGTGGATGACTTGCTGCAGTTGAATTTAATTTTGGCGCCAGTTCGTATTTGAAATTCAGCAGGGACTTAAAATCAGCACAGTATTTCAGATAGGTTTTTGCTGCAGAAAAAAAAATACCACATTTTATTTGATTGAACAGAGCAGCATTTTGTGTTATATTAATTTACTTTAAGGAGCTACTTGTTTAAAAAGTATAATTTTAACTCCTCGGTTTAATGCTGCTGGGAAAGTAAAAAAAAAATAATACCTTTTATCTGTTGAACAGAGCAGCATTTTGTATTATATGCTTTTAAGGAACTGCTGTTGTTTAAAAGGCATATTTTAACCCCTTTACTGCCTCTCTCACTAAAATTAATTCTTAGCTTTAATTTAGCTCAGGATATGCTACTGAACGGTATTTAGCTTGTACCTCTCTCCACAATTGGCCAGCCCCCCCTTCCCTTACCTGTATTAAATTCTCTCTCCTTTTTCTATTCATCCTATAGCTCCACATTATTTGGGCGTTTAGAGGGTATACCTGTACAGCCCTCCCCCACAGTGCCAGGAGCCATCGCCAGCCTGAGAGCCCATACCCAAAGCAGCAGGTATGCAGTAGCGGTTGTGGATGATTTGCTGCAGTTGGATTTACCCCGCCAACGCTACGCGTCGGCTACCCCACTATCCCCTGCCACCACCCTTGATCTTCTTTGTATATAGAGGTGGTCACACGATTTTTAAACAATCAGTCCTTTTCTCTGCCTGCAGAATATCCAAACTTGCCACTAGGTGCCGCTATCACCCTCAACAAGACAATTCTCTGCATTTACTCATCCAGATGTCTCCTGAGTCTCTTTACCATGTTTCTCTCTCTTCTAATCCTCTCCCTCTTGGCCCTTCTGCTGTCCCTCCCACCCTCCTCTCAGCTAACTGAGCAGGAGTGCCTACCTACACCCCACTCCCCTTGTACCTCTGGCACCTCCCTAACCGTCACATACTGGGGAGTGCCTCTACAGTCTCTGGTTGTGGTCCCCAACATCCTCCCTCCTTTTTTTTAAATAGCCATTCACTTTTCTATGGATATATCCTTTGCAACCATCAAGCTTTCAACTAACCAGCCAGGGGAGCCCCTGTGGGCAAGGCCCCTAGCCAAACTGATGATCTCTCACCTTCTCCTGCTATCAGAGAATGTTGAGCTGCACCGTAGCCCTTCCTCCCCTCTCAATTCTACCTCCGCCCAACCTACCAAGCTCTCCAGGTGGCTGAAACTGATGCACCTGAACATATATTGCCTATTACTCAAACTGCCCATGGTACAACCAATCGTGCCCTTGCTTCATCCTAACGTCCTGGTCATATCTGAATCCTGGCTAAAACTTCATAACAGGGACTCTGAAATTATGATCCCTGGCTACTCAGTCATCTACCATGATCGTCCAGGTTGCAAAAGAGGTGGTGGAGTTGCCATGTATATTGCAGCTGGGACTTAGTTCTCAAGCATTGTCCTGCCACCTCCACAACATTCACAGATGCGCTTCTACTAAAACTAACCCTCCCTCATAATGCTCATATATATATATATATATATATATATATATATATATATATATATATATATATATCTATATATATATATATATATATATATATATAGATATAGATATAGATATAGATATATGATATCTATATATATATCTATATATGTGTGTATGTATATAGCAGGTTCATACTGCACATCTGATACCAGCCTGTCTTCTATAATGGACCACTTTGGGTGCCTAAAAACACTAGCTGCAGGGTACGAGCTCTCCAGGACCAACTCCAAAATCCGTAATAAAGTCATTGCCCTAAATCTCACCCAAATGATCTCCGAGCCTACCTGCCTAAATCACAAATCATTAAATCGCTCCCTTATTGACTGGTCCATTACCTCCCACCCTCACCGGATCCTTGAAGCAGGACTGCTCCCTGACTCCCTTAGCCACCACCACTTAATTTACATGATCAGGAAGATCTTTAGGTCTAAAGCACCACCATCTTACATCCTCCTTACCAGATCTTACAAAGCCCTAACCATCGATGCTCTTCTACAAGACCTGGTTGATGCTGACTAGTCTTTTGTCTACCATGCAAATTCTCCAGACACTGCCCTACAGGGTTTTAAGTCTAGGTTCCTTGCCATCTGAAATCACCACGCCCCTATCAGATGAGCTAGGGTGCGAGGCGCACACCTCCCCTGGATCTCAGCTGAGATCATCACCTACCTCAAAGACTGTGAATTAGCACAGAAAAGGTTTTAAGGTATCTGGGCTGCCACAAGACCACCTGAAGTACTGCACTCTGTGCAACACTTGCACAAGATTAATCTGGCAGGCAAAGGCTAAGTACTTCAACACAGCATTCCACGCCAACATAATCCATTTTGCTAGATTCTGGAGGGACCTCAAATTACTTCTCGATCCCCCTTCCCAGCCTTCAACGCTGTCCCTAAATATAGGCTCATCCATGGTAAATTACCCCTGTGCTGTAGCCACAGCCTTCAGTTCTTATTTCTTTACCTGCACCACTTCCTTGCTATCCTCTTCCCCACCCCATCACCTGCTCCCACTCTTCTCAAGCCCGCCCTAGACCCCACACCTACCCACTCCTTCTTCCTTCACCCAGTTACTCCACTGGAGGTGTACAGTGCCCTCATCACACTCAACCGAACCAAAAGTAGATGTCCCACAGGCCTTGACACTAAAATGTTATGCCATTGCCGCCACCCTGGTTGTGATCTTCAGCTTGTCTTTCTTGGAAGCCTCGTGACCAGCAGAATGGAAACATGCCATGATCATTCCCCTACCTAACGGTGGTGACCCATCCTCCTCCAGAAACTACAGACTCATTTCCCTCCTACCTATCTTAGCCAAGCTCCAAAAATGTGTACTCTCTCAACTATCTACCTTCCTTGACTCCTTTTCCTTCTATACCCCCTTCCAGTCTGGTTTCAGAAAACCCCACTCCACTACCACCTCCCTTCTATGGCTCATGGATTCCATCCTCATGCTTATGGATAAAAGGCGCATCACCTCAGCTATCATTGTCGACCTAGCAAAGGCGTTCGACACAGTATCCCATCCCCTCCTCCTGGCTAAGCTTGCCAGCGCAGGCCTCTCCCATTCAACCACTGCCTGGTTTCATGCCTACCTGGTTGGCCGGATGCAATTGGTCAGGATTGGCAATGCCACCTCCAACCCCCTCTCCATCTCCTCAGGGGTTTCACAGAGCTCTGTTCTGGGGCCTCTGTTGTTCTCCATTTTTCTCAATGACCTACCCTCCACCTGCCCCCACCCCTCCATTCAATTGTACACAGATGACACAGTGCTGTACACATCAGGCCCATCTGCTAGGGAGGTGGTGACCAGACTGCAGCAGGATTTCAACAGTGTCCAGCTCTGGTTTTGCTCAAACCAGCTCCACCTCAACGCCAAGAAAACAGTCTCTGTGACCTTTGGCACAAGGCAGAGACTAGCTCGGCTCACCTCACTCCCATTTTTCCACAGCCTGGATGGGACTTCTCTGGAGGCCTGCCCTTCCTTCAGATACCGTGGGGTCTGGTTTGACCACCACCTTGATTTTTCTGTACACATTAATGAGATCCAAAAAAAACTCCACCCTAGACTGGGTGCCTTCTACTGTAATCATGGCTACATCCCGTTGTCGGCTCGCAGAGCCATAGTACAGAAAATGATACTGCCAATTTTTGACTACTGCGACATAGTCTACAGTGTCACACCCAAGTCCTCCTTGACCAGACTGGACCCTCTTTTCCACTTCTTTTGTTGCTTCATTCTTGACTGTCCCTACTCCACCCATCACTGTACCCTCTACCAAACATTGTGCCTACCCTCCCTTCAGCACTGTAGAGCCTCACACTGTGCTCACTTCACTGCCAAGTACTGGACCAATGCCTTGCCCCCCTACCTCTCCTTGGCCCTGACCACTCACCCCCCTCAGTATATGAGCTCAGGAGAATGGACTCTAGACTCCTTTATATTCCTCAAAGATCCTCCATGTTGGGTCAGGGAGCTTTTAGCTACCACATGCCCAAGATTTGGAACTCCCTTCCTCCGCACATTCAGCAGTATCCTCACCTTCACTGCACCTAAATGATCTCTTGTTGGCACATTTTGCCACCTCTTGCTCATGGTTGTCAAGGCAGTGGAAAATGGACGGACACAGACACAGTTTCAGGTATTGCTAGTCTTAAAGATGCCAAGCCGAGTCTTTATTTTCATAAATAAATGTAATAGTAGACTTCATACATCAAAACAAAAACAAAATAAATCATTACATAACATAGAACATAGAATTTGACGGCAGATAAAGACCGCTTGGCCCACCCAGTCTGCCTATTTCCCCTACCTAATGGATAAGCTGCAGATCCTAGTTAACCAGTAGCCTACTTCTTTCTTCCCCCAACCCCTAGAATTGCCTTATGACTATCCCATGCATATTGCTTTTCCAAGATATAACAGTACAAGACTGCTCCAGAAATAGGCTAGAGTCCTGATAGAGGGTTACCTAGACCAACTATCCCTTTAAGGTCTGTAATAGCTCCGCAGACCTCTCCAACTTGGATCAGTATCAGGCTGATCCCACAACAGATCTGATGTGGACACCCAGATGAACTCCCTTAATACCTGGGATTCATCAGGTGACCACATCAGACCCCGCCCACAGAAGCTTTGAGACATAAAACATCTCCAAATATCATTATATCATTATCTCTATGTACAAAACATATTTATAGGTGACAAGATGTGCCCTACTATGTTTATAAATCAAATGAACTCTTTCAAAGATAAAATTAAAAATAATTTGGGCGTTGGCGCCTCCGTTTTCTTGTCCAAGGCATAAGTATGGAAAGGAGAGGGCCGGCTGGCTCTTAGAGAAGCATTTGAGAGTCCAGGGGAAAACCTCAGCAGACCCCTGCATACAGAATCCTTCGTTTGGTAAGTCTGGACTCCTACTGGAGGTTTTACACTTGAGAAAACTGACAAGGGAATATTTTCAGACACCTTCAGAATTTCTGTTCATTTATTCTAGAATTTCCATTCTAATTGAAATTTACTTCTACAAATGGTATATTACCAACCAGACAAACCGCACAGACATTAACTGCATGAAACCGTCCGTTTCCTTTACTGTTAATGCGTGTAGTTTGCCTGGTGTTGCCGTTTCACAAAAAAATGTGGTTACAAAAATTACAAATGTAAAATATTTGAATTTTCCTTTCAGGGAGCGTTGCTATGTATACTATGTCTCCTCAGCATCGTAACATAGCTCCCCGAGATTGGGCGACAGGGTAGATGGATTTAAAAACAAATTCTCCAGTCTACCATGGTGCTTATTTTCTATCAAATAAAATGTTTAAACATCTTTTTAACCCTTTGACTAGGGGAACAGTATCATGCAGTTGTCACCCGTACCTTGTGGTTGTGAGGAGGACAAATGGGGATAATGCTGCACCGCGGGGATTCTGCCCGTATTAAATGCTCTCACCTGCATAAGGAGCAACATGTGGGGGTTTCATGCACACAACCTGCGGAGTGCTGCAGGCACACCGCCACTATCTGGAGCGGCGGCAAAAACGTTCAATTGGCAAGTATACCTGCATCCCTTCAGGCTAATAAAGCCTGTTCTATGTATATTTGCCTGTCTCCTGTGCCAGACATAACGTTCCTACTTAGTCAATAGAATAAGAACAGTTATGAATAAAAAATACTTCCTTGGGGAGGGGGGGACTGAGACCCCACATGGATTCCTGGTAAGACATAGAATACAGGGATATCTTGGAGATCCTTTTTCCAGGTGGCATGCCTGAAAAAAGGGGGAGGGGAGGGGAGAACAATAGGACAGGAAGGTGTGCTACTGCAGTAGACTATGAGAATAAAGCAGCCAGGTATTCCAGAGGGGTCATCAGTACTCTTTCACAATGTTCCTAACTACATTCTCAGCACTACGACAACTAACCTTGCTCATTTTCCTAACTACATTCTCAGTACTATGACAACTAATCCCCCCCCCCCCCCACAGATCACTCTGAACAACTTCTGAACCTCCCTTTACTCAGGTTTTCGCCTCTTCCTTGTCTGGAATCTCTGTCATGGCTGGATTGGTCTGCACCTCCTCACCCCACATCATTTTTACTGCAGCACTATGACAACTACCCCTCCCAATCACTCTGAACAACTTTTGAACCTCCCTTCACTCAGTTGCAGCCCCCGGATTACTCTAACAACTTCTTAACCCCTTTCCCCAATCACTAAATTCACATCAGCATTCTTACTTGTCCAAGACTTTCTAGTCACTGACCACAACTGCAAAATAAATAGTCACCACTGAATGCAGCCTTTACTGTTAAGTCCTAATCAGGCTGGTAACTCAAGAAGGACCTCCATTCTAGCCCTGGCAGAGGTCACGAGTTACTTATTGCCACCATGCACACCATCCTTAATGCCAGTTGCTACTCCCAGTGCACATTGCTTTAGAGCGCTGATCATGCCAAGCAGTTACTGGTGTCTGGTGGATTCAGCCCCGATGGTGCTCACGATTTACTTACCGCCACTGAGCACGAATTTGTCCATCAGTTCCAGATGACTTTGCCCTAGTTGTAGAGCTCTAATTGGGTGAAACACTTTATGGAAACAGCTGATTAGGTCCCAGTGGGGCTCACAATGGCATCATTAGAAAACACCATATCAGGTCAGCATTGCAACTCCTTACCATGGCTTGTGCCCAAATGCCTGGGGGAAGAGACTGATCACAGACTAGGAAGACCTGTATATCCAGACAGAGCAAATTACTCAAAGTAAGAACTAGTTCTTTTTTATAATATATTCATACGTTTAGAAAATTTATTATAAAAATATTTCAAAAACTAAAATTTTAAATGTTATTTAAACTAAAAGGATCTATTTTATAATTATAATAACACACTCCAAAGTGTGCAATGTCACGGGATATCGACCCTACTCAGGTGGTTGAAGGCACCTGAGGTGGGATGATATCCTGTGATATCACAATGCCCTGTTGTATATTTAAGCAATACGGCATGACAGGATGTGGTATATCATGGGATATCATCACGCCTCGGGTGATTGGGCACGAGGCCACAGGCCGAGTGCGTCCAACCATCTGAGAAGTGACGATGTCCCATGATATACCACACCCTGGAGTGCCTTATTGCTATTATGAACTGGAATACAAGTTTAGCAGTAAAAAATTAAAAAATGTTAAAATCCTTCTGTCAATGTATTTTCTGAGGTGGTGGAGGTACTTTTAATAAAATAGTCCCTGGAGAGCTCTGGACTGCAGGTGGCACTGTTGTAAGTCGAGTTTATTGGAGGAGGGGTGTACTATGTGTCTCTCTTAGCACCAGGAAGTGAACTCTGTTCTTCTTGCCTTTGACTTGGTGCTGCTGGGTCACAGGGTCAGTGAAGGTGTGTGCATTTTTATTTTTAAACATTATGTGTGGCAAGCAGGAAGCAGCGTTGTAAACGGGAAGGACATCTCCCAGTAAGTCACCCGAAATCTGAAACTACTGCTTGGCTGGACATTAATAGTGTTTCAAAAAGAAGCTGGGGGCCAGTTTGGGATCCTTTACTTTTTTTTATTTTTAAATACTCGCTCAAGGCACGTCTCGCGCCAGTTTGTGTTGTAGTTAGATACGCCTAGTGGTCTGCGAGTGCTGGCTGTTAGCTAAGATTTGTGTGGGGAATGCAAGGGGAGGATGTTGTGGGTAGCTCGACCGTCGGTCTTTCTAGCAGCTTGTGTGATGCTGCGTTTCGTTACCGGCACAGTTGAGTTTTTAATTTTTTTAATAGCGGCGTACTGGAGGTCTGGCTCTCACTGTACAAGATGAGACACACTGCGCGGTAAGTGAGGAGGCTGGTGACCGGAGGTTTTCTGAAGCCGTGATGATGTAGCCTGATATCATCATGGCTTCGAAGACCTCTCGGCCAATCAGCTTCTTTGATTCTCGGCACCCAGTTCATAATATTGCTTAAGTAACTGTTTATATAATGTATGGGTACACCCAAATGTCTGCCTGAAGGGCTAGCATTATATACAACAATCGTTTGCCAGCAGTCAAGAATGCAGACTTATTTGAACTTTTGAGCTGATGTGCAAGACAGAGTCTTCTTAAGAGAAATGAGTTTGAAGGTGTAAAAGAAAAAATTACTCACCATAGTAATGTTGTTTCTTCTAATGGAGTCTTGCTATATTATGACAATTGCAGTATGACTGCAGGTTAGAACTGCTCCGGAGGTGAAATAGTTAACTTTCCATGCAGGCATGGAACTTAGAGTGCGAGCTCGGTTGAAAACTCTGTCTGTTGTGCTTCAAACGCAAACTGTCAGATCTTTCTGAGCTAAAACTCACTAAGGTTCTGTGTAGAAGCTGTAAACCTACACTAACCAACTGGCTACTAACAAAACACTCATTTTGGCCTAAAACAAAGACTCAAGTCAGGAGACCCAAAAATGCAAAAACACACCAATTCACCCAAAAGGTAGGTGAAAAACAAAAAGGTGGGCATCAAAAAAGTGCCAACCTGTACTGCCCACCCACATCCCCAAAACAGAGGTTCTGAAAGGGCAGGCAGGAGGAGGTCATAATATAGCAAGACTCCATTAGAAGAAACAACATTACTAAGGTGAGTAATTTTTCTTCAAACAACATGAAGTCTTGCTATATTATAGACAATTCACTACATAGCAGTACCCCATGGAGGAGGACAGAACCTACCTAGGAAATAGGCTCTGAAGCACGGCTAAAGTTAAACCGAGCATCACCCTAGCCTGGATGTCCAGGGAGTAATGCGTGGTAAAAGTGTAAACTGGTTTCCAGGTAGCTGCTTGACATATTTCTAGAATAGGAATGTCTCTGGCAGCAGCCAGAGAAGCAGCTGTACTTGGTAGAGTGAGCCCTCAGGCCTGAGGGGGGAACTTACCAACTTCTCAGCAGAATTGGATACAAGAGACAATCCACCTGGCAATGGATCTTTAGTGTCCGGCTTCCCTTTACCAACTTCGCCATAGGTGAGGAACAGTTGGAGGGAGTCAAACCTATGACCCTTGGTACGCTCTATGTAGTAACTAAGGGCTCTCTTCACATCTAGGCTGTGCAGCATCCTTTCCCCAGAGGAGAAGTGGTCAGTGAAGTACACTGGAAGTGAAATAGATTGATTAAGGTGGAAATCTGAAACCACCTTAGGCAGGAACTTTCTGTTAGTCCGAAGGACCACCTTATCTCTGTGAAACGAGATAAACTCCTGCTCTACTGACAACGCTTGTAATTCACTTATGCATCTGGCAGAGGTGATGGCTACCAAAAACAGTTTTCCAAGTCAAGTACTTGAGCTCAGCTGAAGACAAGGGCTCAAAGGGGGGTTGCATAAGCTGAGCAATGCAAACATTAAGATCCCAGGCAGGGGCAGGATCCCTGAATGGAGGGTTGGTGTGAAACAACCCCTTAAAAAACTTGGAAAATACAGGATGAGCTGAAAGGGAAGAGGATTTACCTGCTGAAATAAAAGCAGACACAGCTGCCAAGTGCACCTTCAGGGTAGCTGGTCTCAGCCCCAAAGAATTCAGGTGGACCATATAATCCAGGACTGTGGGTAGATCAGCAGAGACTGGAGAAATATGCTTTTCCGAGCACCATATGGAAAACCTTTTCCATTTGGAATTGTAAGTAGCCCTGGTGGAAGGTTTCTAAGGCCTTCAATATATCCATTACACCTGGGAAAGGTGTAAATCAGCAAACTCTAACTCTTCAAGAACCAAGCCTTGAGATTGAGAGATTTGAGATTCGGGTACCAGACCCTTCCCTGGGCACAGGTTAACAGATTGTGATTCCTGGGAAGGGACAGGGGAGGATGGACTGCTAAGGACAGCAGGAGTGGATACCAGGGCTGTCTGGCCCAATCCGGAGCTATCAGAATGACTTTGCAGGATTGGGATCTGATTTTGACTAGCACTTTGAACAGGAGAGGAAAGGGAGGGAAGGCATAGAGAAACTTCCCCTCCCAACTGAGGGCTAAGGCATCCAGGGGAGTGAGCCCAACACTGGGGGCCTGCAGCAAAAAAGAGGAAGTTGGTGATTGTCTGGGGCTGCAAAAAGATCTATCTGTGGGGTGCCCCATCTGGCAAATACTACTCCCAAGACCAGGGGATCCAGTGACCATTCGTGGTGGCCCTGGGAAATCCTGCTGAGAGCATCTGCCAGGACATTGTCCTTGCCTGGAAGGTGAACTGCCATAAGGGAGGTGTTCAGGGAGTAAGTCAGAGACCACAACTTCATCGCTTCGGTGCACAAGGCCGTAGACCGAGTGCCCCCTTGCTTGTTGATGTACCACATTGTAGTGGTGTTGTCTGTTCTGACCTGAATACTCTTGTTCTGAACAGATTTGGAAAAAGCCTGAAGTGCTAGAAAAACTACTCTGAGCTCCAACAGGTTGATGTGGAGCAGAGATTCCTGGGGAGACCACAGACCCTGGGTGGTGAGGTCGCCCATGTGAGCTCCCCAGCCCAAGAGGGACGCATCTGTAGTAAGGATTAGAGAATGAGACTGAGTGACAAAAGGAACCCCTTGTCTCAGGTTGCTCTGATCCTGCCGCCACTGTAGGGCTTGGATCGGGGTGCGAGTTACTGGGATCAACTTGGTAAGAGGATCCTTTCTTTGAGACCAAAAAGCTCTTAAATGGAACTGGATGTCCCTCATCTGAAATCTTGCTCCTTGCACAACTGATGTGGAAGCAGCCATGTGTCCTAGGAGCTGCAGAAAATGCCTTGCTGGCCGGGAGACCTGCAGGGTAAATGAGGATGCCAGGGAGACTAGGGTCTTTGCCCTGTCCAAGGGGAGGAAGGCCCTGGCTTCCTGTGTGTTCAGTTCTGCGCCTATGAAGGTAGAAGCTGGACAGGCTCTAGAACTGACTTTGAGAGATTCAGAAGGAAACCTAGAGAGGTAAGCAGTTGCTGCGTTATCTGAAGGTGTAAATTGACCTGGTCTGGGGACTGGCCTACTAAGAGCCAATCGTCCAGGTAAGGAAAGATGGCAATCTTTTGCCTTCTTAGGTAGGCAACTGCTACAGCCAGGCATTTGGTGAATACCCTTGGGGCAGAAGTGAGACCGAAGGGCATTGCTCTGAACTGGTAGTGGCCTGAGGGCAGCTCGAACCTGAGGTACTTTCGATGGGAGCTTCTGATGGGAATATGGAAGTAGGCATCCTTGAGGTCCCGGGAAACTAGCCAGTCCCCTGGCCTTAGAGAGGGTAGGATAATTCCCAGAGTCACCATTTTGAACTTTGGCTTTAAAAGGTGCTTGTTTAAATACCTGAGATCCAGGATGGGCCGCCATTCTCCTGTCTTTATTGGGGTAAGGAAGTACCTGGAGTACAAACCTTTGCCCTGGTGTAGGGGAGGAACCCTTTCCACAGCTCTGAGAGCCAGGAGGGTAGAGACCTCTGCCTCTAGGGCGAGTGCCTCTGATGGAGTTGCAGGTGGAAAAGATCTGGTTCTCAGCTTTGGAAATTTTTTGAAGCTGAGAACCAGTCCCTGGCTTACTACTTCCAGGACCCAATTGTCTGATGTTAAAGACGTCCAGTCCTGGACAAAGTAAGCCAGCCTGCCCCCTACAGGTAGAGGAGAATCGGCCCTGGCAATCCCATCAGGGTGCCTGCTTAGCAGGGGCTTTGGGCTGAGGGGTGGAAGCAGACCTGCTTGTACCCCGTCTGCCTCTCCCTCTAAAGAACCCCTCTGAGCATAGGTGGAGGAGGAAGCTTGGCTTGGTAAAAGGCCTATGAAAAGGCCTGCCCCTGCCTTTAGGAAGCTGCTTTTGAGGAGTGGCCTGCCTTTCCTTGGCCTGTGCACTCCTATAGGTGGTCCTACATTCATCCATTTTCTTCATGTAATTCTCTGTTTGCTCCCCAAATAGAGAATTTCCCACAACAGGAAATCCATGGCCTTAGACCGGGTATCCTGAGACAGGGTAGTACATCTGAGCCAAGCCAACCTGCAAAGTGCCACAGATGTAGCCATGACTCTTGATGAAACATCATTAGAGTCCACTGCAGCATGAAATTGCACCTTGGATGCCTCAATACCATCCATAGCCACCTGTTCCAGCTCCTGGCAAGCTGGTCAGGGACTTGTTTCGCTAGGGCCAGCACAGTATCCCATCCGGTTTCTGGTACCTAGCAGCATAAGCCACATAATTTGCTTGTCTGAGTCCCAAAGATGCTGCCATGTACTGTTTCTTTGCCATAGCATCAATCTTCCTGGAGTCCTTCTCAGGGTGTGTGAAGCTAGGGAATATTAGCCTTGTCACAGGCTGCAGCCTGCACTACCCCCACATGGCTGCATTGTTGAGTGAAATCAGTGTCGGAGCCTGATAAGGTATACCTCTTGTCCATCCTTTTATCCACAGGAGGTATAGTGTGAGGAGTTTAAAACTTTTACTGTCTGTTTCCGAAAAGATTTATGCAAAGGAATAGACAGTCTCCTAGACTCTGGAATATCCATCATTTCTACATAGTCTGGCTCCTCTTGGTCATCAACAGCTTCCTCAACAGAGAGCTGGTGAGTTTCAGCAACTTTTTTATAAAACATGAAATGAGAAGGGGACTCAGAAAGTCTTGGAGGAGAAACCCCTAGGGGTCTGTCTGGAGAGATGTCCGGATCAATGGGCACATCCAGATCTTCAAAACCATATTCACTCTCCTCATATTCCTCTTCCCCCTCCCCCGGTTCATAAAAATCCTCAAAATCATAATCTTGAACCGGTGGAACCGGCCGAACCGAACGCTTACCTGAAGGTGTCGGTTCGGTTGGAACCGGAGAGAGAGACTGGACAATTTGAATTGCTTTAGCTATTTCCTCAGCAGTTGGGGAGAGAACTTTTGGCTCTACACTAGCTGACTTTCTAGTCCTTTTTCTGGAACCGGCTCTTCAGAACCGGCTCTTCGTTTGGCCGAGGAAGTATCGCCCTGGTCAGAGGGCACTCCCTCCGGTTCGGCTGGCACCAAACCGGGCTGGCCATCCGGGTCAGCGGACTTTTTATTCTCCTTTCCTGAGCCTACCAACTCTTATCTATGGTGGCAGCAGGAAATTCTGACAAATCTGGCAGTCTGAATTGAGGTGGTCAAACCCCAGACAATAGACACATGTGGTGTGTGGGTCAGCCTTAGCAAAAGCTTCCCACAAACACCACAGTGTTGAAACCCAGTGGGTCCGGTTTTTCTTTTGGGTTTCTCAGACATAATGCCAGCCTAACCAACTTGCCCGTTTATGGCAATCCACCAAGCAAGACACCCTTATCGGTTCCCAACCGTGTCACGGGTCGTGGAAAAAAACGTAATGAAATCCGTTTTTTTTAGAACCGATAAGAACCGGGAACCGCACTCTAAAAAAGGACTAGTAGATTTTAAATACAACCTGATCGGTTCAAACTGAACCGATAAAGAATTACAAGTTCCACACAGAAAAAATAAATGTAAAACCTATCTATTACTTACATTACCACAGACAGAGCTTGAACCGACCGGTTGCGGTTTAATTCGGCTAAAAACCGAAAAATAATACTTTTAAACCGACAAAATTAACCGAGCAGAAGGAGAAATCTCGGGCGACTGTTCAGTGGCGGAGTAAAGAATCTGACAGTTTGCGTTTGAAGCACAACAGACAGAGTTTTCAACCGAGCTCGCGCTCTAAGTTCCATGCCTGCATGGAAAGTTAACTATTTCACCTCCGGAGCAGTTCTAACCTGCGGTCATACTGCAATTGTCATAATATAGCAAGACTTCATGTTGTTTGAACATCAATGGACATTCAAATGTTCTTCAGAAATGGGATTTGTGCTGGGAATCTTGTTAAATGCAATATCCTTCAAAAATGACAATGGGGATTGTGCAAGCTGAATGTTCCTTATTTTCTAGTTTTGTTTAGGTTGTCTTAGTAAATAATGCTAATCTAAGCATTGCTTTATTTGGAAATTGTTCCAGACAGTTTACTGTGTTTTTAGTGGAACCCCCCCCCCCCCGTGGGTTGCTACAGTGTGCCCTTAAGACACCTGTTTTGCTTGGACATCAGAGGTGTTTGCTGGTGTTGACAGAGCTGGCACTGTTGTGGCAGTGATTGCGTAACCCCCCTACAAATGGGGGTTCCCAAAAAGTCTTCCTTGGTCTTGCCTAAATGCTCACTGCCAGGCTGGTGTCCTGCGTTTTAGCAGTTTAAATGTGATTACCCAGAGCCTGTATAGCCTCTGTGTACTGTCTCTTTAAGAGCTGCTTGATTGCAGCCTAAGTAATCTGAGAGGGAGCTCTGTTGAAAGATGTAACTATTTACTGAATATCATTTAGAGTGATAATGATAATGTAGTTTGTCTAACCTGCTTTCTTTGTAGCAAGGACTGTTTTGCTTGTCTCCACTATCTTGATCCAGGACTGCAAATTGGACCAAACAGTACTGGTGGGACCTAAAATGTAGCTGGACCACAGGAGCTGTCTGAATTCAAAATCTGTAGGAACTGTAGTTTGAACTTTTTTCGCCTGTTTTGCAATGGAAGGGGGAGCTCTTGCTTTGACTGACAGCCAAATCAGCCAACCAAATCTTTTGGATCTTGCGGAAGTCCCAGGCTGCTGGCAGTTTTCAGTTAGTTCTGGACTGGGAGCTCAAGAAGAAGGAGCTGAAGTAATTCTGAGCAGCAATCCTGAGTGGATTCGCATGGGAGAACTGGGACAAGGCTGAGCGTTTGGCCTGTATGTCTGCCTGCTGCTCCTGAGAGGGAGAGAAGAGAATTATTTTGGACTAAATCCAAGTTTGTGTGACTAAAGTAAGCTACTGAAGTGAGCCAGGCTCAACCTGAAGAAGACCAAAGATTTTGCTGAATGCGATCGGTCTGTCAGGAGTTCCAGCTACCCCTAAGCTCCCAGTGTGTGCAGAGACTTTGCGATTGTGACCAGGGAGCGCTTTGCCTGGTACAGTAGAATTCCCATACATGTAAATGTGCTATGAGCTGCTAGTGGATTGTGAGTTAGTTCCCCACTGTGTGAACTGTGTTCTGCTTGCTGGAAGCTGTATCCAGCCCAAAACGGATTGCATCCGAATTTGTCTCCATGCGGTCTGGGCCTTGCCAGACTGGTCTAGCCAGACTACCCACTGTACAGAGAAGCCATCGACGAGAGACCTGCCTGGGGACCAGCCCCCTGCTGCATGCTTGAACAGGAACGATGCCTCTGCGACTCGTGTGGGCCCTGCTTCTCCTGGCATTCCAGATCAACCACCTGCAGTCTCGATTTTCGCCCAGCCTGTGTCCAGTCTTGGGTATCGTGAGTAAATACCAGGGTAGCTCCCTGCAACAACAGCTTAATCTGAGTGTGTCATCTGAATGTCTTGTTGCTTTGTTTCCTTTATGAACTGAGCCCTCTGGCTCCAGATTACAAATATTGTGTACTGTGCATGTTGTGCTTTCCATCACAGCACCCCAACCAGCTGCAACCTCAGGTAACAGTCCTGGCTAGCCAATCTTTTCTCCACCTGGGTACCCAGACGTGTGACTGTGTGGGGGGACTCAAAGCGCATGTATAACTGCTTGATTGATATAACATTTAAGCTAATTAACCTGATTTTGCCCCTCCCTTGTTCAAGTCCCTTTAATTAATGCGATCTAACTTTTTCTGCATGTAATCTGACTGTGGTTCCAGTTTGTGCTCAAAGTACTGTACTGTTGCTATTTGCTGTGCATAACCTTGTTTTATAGGGGGTCCCCAGGGTGGAGCCAGAGGAGCTAGCCCTGGTGGTAAGTGCAAACAGTGTGGGAACTTGTGTGGTGTACCAGGGGTTTTGTGAAAGTGATTATTGTGCAGTGTTCAGACCACTAGAGGGGAAAGAGGGGGGTTACAGTGTCCCGGAGGGCTGTGCCCAGGTTAGTTTGACCATTACCAACCCTGACCTCCGGGTGGAGGCACCCGTTTCAGAACTCAGGCCCCTTAACCTGCTACTAGCCAAGCAGGCAGGGGTAGTAGCCCTTGGGACTTCTGCAAGATCCAAAAGATTTGGTTGGCTGATTTGGTTGCCAGTCAAAGCAAAAGCTCCCCCTTCAGTTGCAAAAAAGGTGCAAAAAGTTCAAACTACAGTTCCTACAGATTTTGAATTAAGACAGCTCCTGGTCCAATTTGCAGTCCATTACCAAGACAGTGGAGACAAACAAAACAGTCCTTGCTACAAAGAAAGCAGGTTAGACAAACTACATTATCATTATCACTCTAAATGATTTTCAGTAAATAGTTACATCTTACAACAGAGCTCCCTCTCAGATTATTAAAGCTGCAATCAGGCAGCTCTTAAAGAGACAGTACACAGAGGCTATACAGGCTCTGGTAATCACATTTAAACTGCTAAAACGCAGGACACCAGCCTGGCAGTGAGCATTTAGGCAAGCTCAAGGAAGACTTTCTGGGAACCCACATTTGTAGGGGGGGGGTTACACCCTTCCCTGCCTGGGAAAACTTGGCGTCCGCGTCAAGTCTGTATCATCATGTGACGGGGAATCTTTGTAAAAAAGCCTCAGCTCAAAGGCATTGTGTAATACTAGACTTGAATAAATAAATCATAACATTGAAAATGCAACATATACAATATATTTATACCATTAGCATGCTATACTAGTACTATCTGATTCATCAATTGGCATAACTTGTCACTTTACTATACATTTCAGTGTACTCCACTATATCATTTCCATTCTGACAATACATTATGCATATTTCACACAGAGAAATTAAACATTACTATACAGAATCATGCAATAACTTCTTATACTTTAAACAATGCAAGAGGGGGCCCTTCCCTGTCAGCTAACTTGGGGCTGGATGGGGCAGGGGCACCATGGTGAGAGGACAGAACAAGTAACCTGTAATGGGCCATCAAGCTCAATTTGGGCAGTGAGCTCTGAGAGACATAAACATGTTTGCGGACTACATTGAGAGGCAAAGCCAGTGGCCTCCCGGGGGAATCGTAACTGATGCACACCACTGGCTTGACAGCTTGGCCAGTCTTTCTGGGGTGAACAGCCACAGTCTCTGTACTTTCAGCAATGGTCTTGGAGCTTTCATCACTTGTAAGGGGTGCCTCAGCATGAAGGGGAATGTCCAAGCTGGAAGCACTGTCAGCCATTTGCTCTGTAGTCTCTGTTTCTACAACACTTGGCTCATTTTGAAGACACACTGGCCCTGAAAGGAGGTTGTCAGCACTTTCACAGTGTTCCTCAAGTTCTGGCATGTCACCAGAAAGACTCATACCATCAGCCTCTCCTTCAGGCAAATCATACAGTTCCACAATACACAAAGACTTAGCATCCTCAGATGTGATACTTTACACTTCACCTTCATGTGCATTGGTTCCAAGGATGATGCCTGGGCGTTAGGCAGTCCAGAAGGCCCAGCTTCATCCCCATAATTCAACATAGGATTTCCACGAAACAACTGACTCAGTTCATATGAGGGGTAATAGGCATTATCACACTCACTGTCATCCAAATTAGACTGGCAGTCACTATCATTCTGGGCCTGCTGCGGGGGAAGTCTTAAATCGGCAACCACGGGGGCAGGCTGACTCTGTTTTTTTCTTGAAGCAGCACGAGTCACTGGTCCAGGGGAATCAATCTCGGTGGGTTCAGCCTCAATTATAACTTGACCAATAGGTAGCAAGTGGTTACGGTGCATGGTCTTGACAGCTTTGGAATTATTCTCTGGGCACACTTTGTACACTGGCAAATCATCCAACTTTCCAACTATGACATGGGGAAGATGGTGCCATTGATCAGCAATTTTGTGTTTACCATGCAATCCTAAATTTCGCAACAACACATGGTCTCCAGGTCTAAGCACCTGAGCCTTTACTTTTCTATCATGTCTCTCTTTGTTGGCTAGATTTCTTTTGGTGGCCATTGTCTGGGCCAGTCGATAGGCATGGTTCAACTGAGCTTTCAGTTTTTGTACATATTGCAGGTAATCTTCGGCTCGGACCCCATCGGGAGAAACCCCAAAACAGACATTAACAGGCAGCTGGGCCTCTCTCCTGAACATGAGGTGGTAGGGAGAGAACCTGGTAGCATCATTCTTCGTGCAATTGTATGTGTGTACCAAGGTGCTAATCTGCTGGCTCCATTTATGCTTATCCTTTGGGTGGAGGGTGACTAGCATATCTAGCAGGGTGCAGTTAAAGCATTCTGGTTGAGGATCCCCCTGTGGGTGATAAGGGGTGGTTCTTGACTTTCACACACCCCATAGAGAGAGCATTTCTTTGATTAGCTGACTCTCAAAGTCCTGGCCCTGATCAGAGTGAATTCACTGGGGGGCCCCATAGTGGATGAAGAAATTTTCCACTAGCACCTTGGCCACGGTAGCTGCTTTTTGATCTTTGGTGGGAAAAGCTTGTGCATACCGTGAGAAATGATCCGTAACCACTAACACATTGCCAATGTTTCGCTGATCAGGCTCTAAACTCAAGAAATGTATGCAGACTAGTTCCATTGGGGTGCTGGTAGTAATGTTGACAAGGGGGGAAGCCCTCTGAGGCAGGTATTTTCCCTAAAGGCAGCGACTACAACTCCTTACATGGTGCTCAACATCGGCTCCCATCTTGGGCCAGTAGAATCGAGATCGTACTAGGTCAAAGGTCCGGTCGATACTGAGGTGGCCCATATGATTGTGGAGGGACCTCAGTACCAAATCTTTGAAGGCTGTGGGCAGGACCAGTTGTTGCTTGTCTATTTGACCACCCTGATCTGCTGTCTCTCTATACAACAACTGATTAAGCAGCTTCAACCTGGGGCCTTCTTTAAGCAATAAAGTGGTTCATAGATCAGAGGAACGCGACTTGGACACATCTTTTCCTGCACAAAGGGCGTCAAGTGCTGGCTGAATCATAGGATCTTGGGATTGAGCACATTGAATGCTGTCATTGTCAAACTGAGGTAGTGCACTAATATCTAGAGCAGAAAGAAAAAATTACTCACCTTAGTAATGTTGTTTCTTCTAATGGAGTCTTGCTATATTATGACAATTGCAGTTTGTCCCACCATTAGAACTGCTCCGGAGGTGAAAGAGTTAACTCCCATTCTAAGAATGGAACTTGGAGCGCGAGCTCGTTAGAAAGCTCTGTCTGGGTTATTTCAAACCCAAACTGTCAGATCTTTACAAGCAAAACTCACTAAGGTCTGTGTGGAGCTGTAACCTACACTAGCCAACTGGCTACCTGACTATTAACACATATTCCTGGTCCCAACACAAAGACTCAAGTCAGGGACCAGAAGTAATAGTATAATATAAGCAATAATATAAGATAAAATAAAAACACCACACCCCAAAACCCCAAGAAGGGGTGGAAAACATATAATGGGCATAACTAGCACCCACACAAGGCTGCCCACCCCATACCCAAGTAGAAGTTCTGAGAGGGGCAGGCTGGGGGGAAGGTCATAATATAGCAAGACTCCATTAGAAGAAACAACATTACTAAGGTGAGTAATTTTTTCTTCAAACAACATGAAGTCTTGCTATATTATGACAATTGCAGACTACACAGCAGTACCTCCATGGAGGAGACAGAACCTACTAGGGAATAGGCTCTAAGCACAGCTGTGCCAAATCAGCATCTCTCCTGGCCTGGACATCCAGGGAGTAATGCTTGGTGAAAGTGTGTACCGCTTTTCCAGGTAGCTGCTGACATATCTCTAAGATAGGGATGTCTCTGGCAGCAGCTAGAGCCGGCTGTACCTCTGGTAGAATGAGCCCTCAGGCCAGAGAGAGAACTTTCCCAGTTTCTGATAACAAATTGGATACAAGAGACAATCCACCTGGCCATTGATCTCTTAGTGGCAGGTCTCCCTTTTCCGACCTCACCATAAGTGAGAAAAAGTTGGAGGGATTCGAACCTGTGACCCTTGGTACGTTCTATATAGTAACTTAAGGCCCTCTTAACATCTAAACTGTGCAATCTCCTCTCACCAGAGGAGGAATGTTCAGTGAAAAACACTGGAAGGGAGATAGATTGATCAAGATAGAAATCTGAAGCCACCTTAGGCAAAAACTTCCTGTTAGTCCTGAGGACTACCTTATCCCTGTGGAAAGAAATAAAGTCAGTTTCTACTGACAAGGCTTGCAACTCACTTATGCACCTGGCAGAAGTGATAGCCACTAGGAAACAGTTTTCCAAGTTAAGTACTTAAGCTCTGCAGAAGACAGAGGTTCAAAGAGAGTTGCATTAACTGGGCAATGCAAACATTAAGGTCCCAGGCAGGGGCGGATCCCTAAAAGGTGGATTAGTATGAAGTAATCCTTTAAAACTTGAAAAATACAGGGTGAGCAGAAAGAGGAGGGCTTTCCTGTTGACACAAAAGCAGAGACAGCTGCCAAATGTACTTTCAGGGTAGCTGGTCTCAGGCCCAAAGAATTAAGATGGACCATATAGTCCAAAACAATGGGCAAATCAGCAGATTCGGGAAATATGTTTCCCAGAACACCAAATGGAGAACCTTTTCCACTTAGAATTATAAGTAGCCCTAGTGGAAGGCTTCCTAGAAGCCTTTAGAATTTCAAGAACACCCTGAGAAAGGTGTAGGTCAGCAAATTCTAACTCCTCAAGAGCCAGGCCTTGAGGTTGAGGGACTTGAGGTTCGGATACCAAACTCTCCCCTGGGCACAGGATAACAGGTTGTGATTCCTGGGGAGACACAGGGAAGATGGACTGCTAGGGACAGAAGGAGTGGGTACCAGGGCTGCCTGGCCCAATCTGGGGCAATCAGAATCACCCTGCAAGGCTGGGATCTGATTTTGACTAGCACCTTGAATAGGAGAGGGAAGGGGGGAAAGGCATAAAGAAACTTCCTTTCCCAATCTAGGAGAAAGGCATCCAGGGGGACTGAGCCCAACACTGGGGGCCTGCAACAGAACAGTGGAAGTTGGTGATTGTCTGGGGCTGCAAAAAGATCTATCTGAGGGGTGCCCCATCTGGCAAAAACTATCTCTAGTACTTGAGGATCCATAGACCATTCGTGATGGCCCTTGGAAATCCTGCTGAGAGCATCTGCTAGGACATTGTCCTTTCCTGGAAGGTGAACTGCTATGAGGGAAGTGTTCAGGGAATAGGCCAGAGACCACAACTTCATTGCCTCGGTGCACAAGGCCGAAGACCGAGTGCCCCCCTGTTTGTTGATGTACCACATTGTTGTGGTGTTGTCTGTTCTGACTTGTACCACTTTGTTCTGAACAGACGCAGAAAACACTTGAAGTGCTAAAAAGACAGCTCTGAGTTCCAGCAAATTGATGTGGAGCAGAGATTCCTGAGGGGACCACACTCCCTGAGTGGAGAGGTCACCCATATGGGCTCCCCACCCCAGGAGGGAAGCATCCGTAGTGAGGGTCAAGGAGTGAGACAGAGTAATGAAGGGGAACCCCAGTCTTAAATTGCTCTGATCCTGCCACCACTGGAGGGCCTGGATCAGAGTTCGGGTCACTGGGACCAACTTGGAAAGGGGGTCTCTTCTCTGAGACCAAAAGGCTCTCAAGTGAAACTGAATGTCCCTCATCTGAAATCTTGCTCCTTGCACTACAGCTGTGGACGCAGCCATGTGCCCCAGGAGCTGCAAAAAGTGTCTTGCTGGTCGAGAGACCTGCAGAGTGAAGGAGGAGGCCAGAGCCACCAAGTTCCTTACCCTCTCTAAGGGTAGGAAGGCTCTGGCCTGCTTTGTGTCCAATTCTGCACCTATGAAGGTGAGCACCTGAACTGGTTCCAGAACTGACTTTGGAAGATTGAGCAAGAAGCCCAGGGAGGTGAGCAGCTGCTGGGTAACTTGCAGGTGAGATTTTACCTGTTCTGGGAACTCGCCTACAATGAGCCAGTCGTCCAGATAGGGAAAGACAGCAATCCTTTGCCTTCTTAAATGAGCAACTGCTACTGCCAGACATTTTGTGAATACCCTTGGGGCAGAGGTGAGGCCGAAGGGCATTGCTCTGAACTGGTAGTGACCTGAGGGCAGTTCGAATCGGAGGTACTTTCGGTGGGAGCTTCTGATTGGGACGTGAAAATAGGCATCCTTGAGGTCCAGGAGGCTAGCCAGTCCCTGGCCTTAGAAGGATAAAATCATTGCCAGAGTTACCATTCTGAACTTTGGTTTAAAAGGTGTTTGTTCAGATATCTCAGGTCTAAAATAGGCCGCCATTCTCTTGTCTTTTGGGGTAAGAAATATCTGGAGTACAGACCCTTGCCCTGGTGTAGGGAGAAACCCTTTCTACAGCTCTGAGAGCCAGGAGGTTGAGACTTCTGTTTCTAAAGTAAAGGTCTCTAAAGAGTTTGCAGGTGGGAAAGATCTGATTCTCATCTTTGGGAACTTTTTGAAGCTGAGAACCAGACCCTGGCTTACTACTTCCAGGACCCACTTGTCTGAAATTAGAGACACCCAGTTCTGAACGAAGTAAGCCAACAATGCCCCCTACAGGTAAAGGAGAATCGGCCCTGGGCACCCCATCAGGGTGTCTGTTTGGCAGGTGCTTTAGGCTGAGGGGTGGGAGCAGGCCTGCCCACCCCGTCTGCCTCTCCCTCTGAAGAACCCCCTCTGAGCATAAGCAGAGGAGGCCTGGGTTTGGTAAAAAGGCCTGTGAAAAGGCCTACCTCTACCCCCGGGGCCTGCCTCTGAGGAGTGACTTGCCGCTCCTTAGCCTGAGCACTCTTATAGGTAGTCCTATATTCATCCATTTTCTTCATATAATTCTCTGTCTGCTCCCCAAACAGAGAATTTCCAACCCAGGAAAATCCATAGCCTTAGTCTGGGTATCCTGTGACAAGCTAGTACACCTGAGCCAGGCCAACCTACAAAGCTACAGGCGTAGCCATGACTCTAGAGGATACATCATTAAAATCCACAGCAGCATGAAACTGCACCTTAGATGCCTCAATGCCATCAGCAGCCACCTGTTCCAGCTCATTAGCAAGCTGGCCAGAGGCCTGTTTGGCCAAAGCCATGACAGTGTCCCATCTAGATTTTGATACCTTGCTACATAAGCCATGTAATTTGCTTGCCTGAGTCCCAAACGCTGCCATGTATTGTTTTTAGCCATGGCATCAATCTTCCTGGAATCCTTGTCAGGAGGATGTGAAGCCAAGGAATATTAGCTTTATCACAGGCTGCAGCCTGAACCACTAACGTGACTGCATTGCTGTGAAGGAATTCTGTATCAGGACCTGACAGAGTGTACCTCCTGTCCATCTTTTTGTCCACAGGAGGCACAGGATTAGGAGTTTTTAAATTTTTGATTGTTTGTTTCCTAAATGATTTATGCAAGGGAATAGACAATCTCCTAGACTCTGGAATATCCATCATTTCTACAAAATCAGGTTCCTCTTGCTCATCCACAGCTTCCTCCAATGGGAGCTGGAGGGTTTCAACAACTTTTTGTAAAACATAAAGTGAGAGAGTCAGAAAGCGAAGGGGAGATTCAAAGAGGTCTGTCTGGGGAGATGTCGGTTCAATGGGCACACCCAGACCCTCAAAGTCACATTCATACTGTTCATAATCATCCTCCCGTCCTCTGGTTCATAAAACTCTTCAACATCATATTCCTGAACCGGTGGAACCGACAGAACCGACCTTTACCAGACAGTGGCGGTTGGACGGAACCGAGAAAGTGACTGGACAATCTGAATAGCTCTTGCTATCTCTGCAGCAGTTGGAGAAGAATTTTGGGCTCCACACCTGCTGATTTTCTTGTTTTCTTTACTGGAACTGGCCCCTCCGAGCCAGCTTTTGCGTTGCCGAGGAAGTCTCGCCTGGTCAGAGGCACTCCCTCAGGTTCGGTTGGCACCGAACCGGGCTGGCCACATCGGGTCAGCGGACTTTTGCCTCTCGTTCCCTGAGCCTGCCAACTCTCTTATCCAGGGTGGCTGCAGGAAATTTTACAAATCTGGCAGTCTGAATTGAGGTGGTCAAACCCCAGACAATATACACATATGGTGTGTGGGTCAGCCTTGGCAAAGACTTCCCCAGACATCACAGTGTTGAAACCATTAGGCCCGGTTTTTCTTTGGGTTTCTCAGACATAATGCCAGCCTAACCAAAACTTTCCCTTTTAAGCGGCAGTGCCAGACAAGACACCCTATCGGTTCCTAACCGTGTCACGGGTCTTGGAAAAAACCGTAATGAAATCCGTTTTTTTTAGAACCGATAAGAACCGGGAACCGCACTCTAAAACCTTAAATTTCAAGTTTTAAAACAAGCTGATCGGTTCAAACCGAACGATAACATTACAAGTTCCACACAGAAAATAAACTGTAATTACTACGATACCACAGACAGAGCTTGAACCGATTGGTTTTGCGGTTAAAATAATAATATTCTCGGTTGATCCGAACCGAGAAAACACTGTTTAAACTGAGAAATGAACCGAGCAGTAGGAGAAATCTCCGGGGCGACAGTTCAGTGAGGCGGAGTAAAGAATCTGCCAGTTTGGGTTTGAAATAACCCAGACAGAGCTTCTCTAACCGAGTTCGTGCTCCAAGTTCCATTCTTAGAATGGGAGTTAACTCTTTCACCTCCGGAGCAGTTCTAATGGTGGGACGCAAGACTTCTTGTTGTTTGAAAGTGGCAATACACAGCCGGTATGCAGGTGTCAGAGGGGCCCAAGCAATCTGCTAAGCAGTCCGCTGTGTCCGTAGACATCTGTTCATTTCTATCAATCTTTTGGCACAATGCTCGGATGTCAGGTTCAGACAGCCTGACCCAGTCACTCTTGGAAATGGGCCGGCGGGATAGGTCGTCAGCATCAATATGATTCAGGCCCGGTCTGTATTCGACTGCATAATCATATGTTGACAATGCAGAAAGCCACCGGTGCCCCGTGGCATCTAACTTAGCTGAAGTCTGTATATAGGTTCAGTCCTCACCAATATTTTCACCCCATAATGGTAATCATGACACTGATCGACAATGGTCCATTTTAATGCAAGGAACTCCAACTTGTGCACAGGGTAGTTTTGCTCTGACGGGGTCAAGCTTCTACTGGCGAATGCCACTGATCTCAAACCATCCTCATGGTCTTGATACAGTACAACTCCTAGACCCTGCAGACTGGCGTCAGTATGCAGCACATAGGGTTTGGTGGGATCAGCATAAGCGAGGATGGGGGCATGGGTGAGCTTGTATATGACTTTGTGGAAAGCTGCTTCACAGTCAGGTGTCCAACGGGACCCGAAAAGTTCACCTGGGCGGAAATATGCTTTGTCTGATTCTTTGATGGCCCCTTTTTTGTATTTTTGATTGGTAGGAGGGTAACCCTGGGTAAGATTCAAGAGTGGCTGAATCACTTTGGAATAGTCCTTTATGAACCAGCGGCAGTAGCCACAGAATCCCAGGAAACATTGTAGTTCTTTCAAATTGTGGGGCTGGGGCCAAGTAGTCAAGGCTTTAACTTTACTAGGATCAGTCTCTATCTCCTCTGTAGACACTATGTGCCCCACATACTTCACAGAGGTTTAGAAAAACTGGCACTTGTCAATGGACAGCTTGAGGCCAAAATCTTCCAGTCGGTCTAGTACTTTGAACAGTCGACTCTCATGTTCCTCTAGGGAGATCCCAAACACAATGACATCGTCCAAGTACACCAGGCATTCCAGCAAATTCATGTCTCCCACCGCTCATTGCATCAGTCGCTGGAAGGTGGCTGGGGTGCCTAATATCCCCTGTGGCATTCTCAGAGATTCGTAGAACCCCAAAGGACAGATGAAGGCTGTCATCTCACGGTCCTCCGGAGTCATCGGAATCTGGTGATATCCACTACGAAGATCAAACACGAGAACCATTGCTCCCATTCAAACAATCCAGAGCATCTTGTATACGGGGCATGGTGTATTGATCAGGGATGGTCCGCCTGTTGAGGGTCCGATAATCCACACGCATTCGTACTGTTCCATTCTTCTTACGCACAACCACAATGGGAGAAGCATAGGGGCTCCTGGATTCTTGTATCACACCAGCTGCGAGCATTTCCTGCAAGTGTCTTCTCACATTGTCTATGTCTGCAGGGGCTAGGTGTCGAGACCTCTCTCGAAATGGCCGTTCATCGTGCAGGTGTATGTGATGCTCCACACCCTGGACACATCCCATGTCCCATTCCTTCAATGAAAACACTTGATCTCTCTGGTAAGTTTATGGCTAATTCTAGTCTTCCATTCAGCTGGCAATGGGGAGTCACCAAACTCAAACAAGTCAGGAGTCACTCTATCTGTCTTGCCAGGGTGCCTGTTGCTAGGCAACACTGCAGTGTCTGCGCAGTGTACCATAGCTAGGGTGCATTCTCTGTTTACCAGGATCTCCCGATCTGACACATTATGAATCTGGACCATCACTTGTCGTGCATAGGCATGAGCATGAGCTGGCAAGATGCTGGGCTGAACCAATAATCCTTCTGGCAATTTTCCATCGCCTGGCATGTCCAACATCAGTATTTTGTTCTTGACATCTTTGCAGAGGCGGACCTCCCCTTGAATGGTATACTGGGTGTTAGGGGCCAGTACCATTGAATCAGGATCCTTCTTCCACACGACCCCTACCGGTTCATCCTGGTCCACTCCCTTGGGATTCTGCTGCAAATCATAGGCCCTCTTGATCGCAGCGGGAATTCTTAGGGCCCTCCCAGTCCGTCAAACTTGTTTCTCATGACAGAGTTGTGCCAGTCTGCCAAATATATGGGCGCTGGTCCCAATTGACAGGGGAACCCCATCATATAATCCAGTAGGGGGACACACTAAGGCCAGTGTCTCGACTTGCACCTCTACACCAGTTACAGCTGCAGGAAATGACAACCAGAGGTGGACATATCCTAGGTAGGGATAAGACTCAACCCCCACACATGCAGGCCTTCCAGGGTTTGTAAGAGCACAGCAAATAAGTGTTTGTCATACCAGTCCTTAAATACAATGGTCCCTTGTGACCCACTGTCCAGCACAGCCCGAGTAGGAATACCATTCACAGCAACGGTAGTCTCCATTGAAGGGCCCACTATTTTGGACCAGTCTGGAGGGACAGCAACAGGGGCCTGGACAGATGATTTAGCCACATAGGGATTTGAGTTACTACTTCTTGAACCCTCACTGTGGTCATTTTGGGTACTCCTTGACCGCTGATTCATTCTCCGAAGCTCTCCTTGAAGCCTGTATACAACTTTACTAGGTCTTTTGTGGACCGGCATTCTCTCTTCATGTGCCCATCCTTCCCACAATTATGGCAAAATATGTTTTCTGGGATTCGGAATGGCCAAGACATCACACTGGGAGCTGGGGCAGTGGTACTACCAACTGAAAACCTTGATGCCATCTCTGTCCGCTGTGTGGTGAGCATTTGGAGACATCTTGTCAATTCTCTTACTTTCATAGTCAAGATATTGAGTTTCGAGCTGCTGTCAGCAGAAGATGCCTGGTTGGACACCCCCAACCCCATAGCAGATGCAGCTGGATAATGGTTGGTGCCTGTACTTGCAGGAGCGGTCTTCATAAAGAGACTGTTTTTTGCTTCCTTGAACTCCCTCAGCAGTTCATCCCATGGCGGCACACCCTCATTGGTCCTCACTTCGGAAGGGCCTTCCGATGCCGTGATCACTTAGGCTGCGCTCACCCTAGAATTACAATCCCCCTCTTCATCTTCAACTTCCCAGAGTTCTTTTATCAAATCACAATAGTCCGATGGGTTACCCCTTCTATCTGGGAGCCTTAATTGAAGGAGCTGCAATTTAGAATGCTTTGCATGTTGCAGTATGTGCCTCAGCCTCACATGGTTTAAGTCACTGGCGGCTACTGGCACCTTTTCGGTAAGCCTTCTGTAGCGCTTTTTGCAGATGAGTAACATATGCAGACAAACTTTCCCCTGGCCATTGTTTTGTACCTTGAAATTTCCACATCAAGTTCTCCCCTGACTCAATGCTCCCAAAATTGCCTTCCAGTGCAGATCGGTACATCTGAGCAGTTGCATCAGGGTTTGTGAACCTCAGAAATTTAATGGCCTCTAGGGCAGGACCTCTCAAACTTTCTATGATCCTTTTCCATTTCTCAGCCTCCGCACACTGCCATTCAGGTACCAAAGGGGCAACACAATCTATCCAGGTCTCCCAATCATCCTCCCCTTGGGGGGTGGGGAGGGTGCCGGACAAGATTCTCAACTTTCAGTAAGAGTCGTGACTAATGGCAGGTACGGACATAGGAGCTAGCATTGACATGGGCACAGAAGGAGGGGCAATAACGGGTGCTGGAGCGGGAGGGGATGTTGGGGGAGGAATACTCCCAGGTGGCAGGAATAGTTTCTTTAAGTCCTCCACAGTTTTCCCTTCTTTCAGCAACAATGTAGCAAATTTCTCCTCAAAAGTCTCAGATAGTGGGGGTAGGGGGCTCATTCTCCCCAGGATCTTTACTGTCTTTAGTTATCACTCTCCAGGCAGTGAGGGCTCCTTCGGGGGTGATAGTCCATGGCACTTTGGAACTGTCTACTGGGTCCTTACACTCTACTAACGCCATGAAACTTTGGGCGAGCAGATTAGCCTGTCTACCCACCACCACAGGGTTTTGTAAACATTCAACCTTGGAAAGTACTCCCTCCACAGTGTTCTTACTGGTACCCAGGGGAATATCCAGGATAAGTAGAGCATTTTGGGGGTCGATCTCCTGCCCAGTACACCACCCCACCAACTGGTGTACAGCCACTTCTGTTGGGGTAACCATTCATTTTTAACAGCAATTCGTAAATTTGGCCACTAGGGGATGCTAATCCCAGCGGTGAGCCTCCAAGATGTAACCCCTAGGTGGCGCTATCCCAGGGGCTACTACCCCTGCCTGCTTGGCTAGTAGCAGGTTAAGGGGCCTTCTGGGACACTGTAACCTCCCTCTTTCCCCTCTAGTGGCCTAAACACTGTACAATAATAACTTTCACAATACCCCTGGTACACCACACAAGTACCCACACTGTTTGCACTTACCACCAGGGCTAGCTCCTCTGGCTTGACCCAGGGGACCCCCTGTAAAACAAGGTTATGCACAGCAAATAGCAACAGTACAGTACTTTGAGCACAAACTGGAACCACAGTCAGATTACATGCAGAAAAAGTTAGATCTGATTTTTTCAGGGGACTTGAACAAGGAAGGGACACAATCAGGTTAATTAGCTTAAAGGTTATATCAATCAAGCAGTTATGCATGTGCGTTGAGTCCCCCCACACAGCACACCTCTGGGTACCCAGGTGGAGAAGAGATGGGCTAGCCAGGACTGTTGCCCGGGGTTGCAGCTGGTTGGGGCCCTGTGATGGAAAACACAATATGCACAGTACACAATATTTGTAATCCGGAGCCAGAGGGCTCAGTTCGTAAAGGAAACGAAACAACAAGACAATCAGATGACACCCTCAGATTAAGCTGTTGTTGCAGGGAGCTACCCTGGTATTTACTCACAATACCCAAGACTGGACACAGGCTGGCGAAAATCGAGACTGCAGGTGGTTGATCTGGAATGCCAGGAGAAGCAGGGCCCACATGAGTTGCAGAGGCATCGTTCCTGTTCAAGCGTGGAGAAGGGGGCTGATCCCCAGGCAGGTCTCTCGTTGATGGCTTTTCTGTGCAGTGGGTAGTCTGGCTGGGCCAGTCTGGCAAGGCCCAGACCACATGGAGACAAATTCGGATGCAGTCCATTTTGGGCTGGATACAGCTTCCAGCAAGCAGAACACAGTTCACACAGTGGGGAACTAACTCACAATCCACTAGCAACTCATAGCACATTTACATGTATGGGAATTCTACTGTACCAGGCAAAGCGTTCCCCGGTCACAATCGCAAAGTCTCTGCACACACCAGGAACTTAGGGGTAGCTGGAACTCTTGACAGGCTGATCGTATTCAGCAAAATCTTCGGTCTTCTTCAGGTTGAACCTGGCCCATTTCAGTAGCTTACTTTAGTCACACAAACTTGGATTTAGCTCAAAATAATTCTCTTCTCTCCCTCTCAGGAGCAGCAGGCAGACATACAGGCCAAACACTCAGCCTTGTCCCAGTTCTCCCATGCGAATCCACTCAGGATTGCTGCCCAAAATACACCTGAGCTCTTCTCATTTCACTTCCCAGCTCAGAACTAACTGAAAACTGCCAGCAGCCCGGGACTTCCCCAAGATCCAAAAGATTCGGTTGGCTGATTTGGCTGTCAGTCAAAGCAAGAGCTCCCCCTTCAGTTGAAAAAAAGGCGCAAAAAGTTTAAAACTACGATTCCTACAGATTTTGACTTCAGGCAGCACCTGTAGTCCAGCTACATTTTAGGTCCCACCAGAACTGATTGGTCCAAATTGCAGTCCAGGACCAAGATAGTGGAGACAAACAAAACAGTCCTTGCTATAAAAAAGGCAGGTTAGACAAACTGCATTATCATTATCACTCGAAATGATTTTCAGCAAATAGTTACTTCTTTCAACAGAGCTCCCTCTCAGATTAGTTAGGCTGCAATCAGGCAGTTCTTAAAGAGACAGTACACAGAGGCTGTACAGGCTCTGGTAATCACATTTAAACTGCTAAAATGCAGGACACCAGCCTGGCAGCGAGCATTTAAGCAAGCTCAAGGAAGACATTTTGGGAACCCCCATTTGCAGGGGGGTTACATCTCTGTCTGACCAAGTGAAACTGTTGAGAGCTGAGATGCCAAGCCCTGCACTGCAAGGGAGGCTCTTGTGTGCCCTGGAACCATGAGTACTGCCAGGGATTTTCCCTGCAACTGGGACTTTGTGTATAATAGTTGGGAACTGTTTACCTGGATTTGGCCCTCAGGTCAGGGACTTACAAATACCTCCATCTGAGGTCTAGTTTGCCATTTTTTGCAATGTTATGGCCTTTTCTTTTGGGGACTCACTGAGTTGCCCAGTACTGCTTCCTAGTTTATTTAAAGTGCACCACTATCGGCCAATAAGCTGCAACATCTACGGGCCAGCACTGATTCAGCTACTGGGTATCCAGTTACTTGTATGGAAGCTCCCTAAAAGGTTTAAGGGGAAACATTCTGGTAGCAGGGGAGAGGGTGATGCTTCCAGTGCAATAAGGCAGGAGTTCAGCACTGTACTGCATATTGTAAGTCTAATTAATTATTCATAAGCCTAGCGAGGCTCCTGATTAGCTACTGGATTGGTCAGTAACATCTAAGAATTGACAAATCCAGCTGCCAACTGATGCTATGTGGAACACACAACTCATGCCACTCTGCTTAAAACCTTACTTTAGTTAAAAAAAAACACAGAAAAAATTGTTATTGCAGTTAGAGTTATAATCCTAATAACCACCTAGAAGTCGGTCATTTCCAAGGGATTAATGACCAGCTGAGGGAGGTAGCCCCAACTGGTCCTTAATCCCTTGGAAATGACTGGCTTCTTGGTTGCTATTGCTTAATTGGGGTGTGGAGTGGGCTGAATGTCCAGAGCCTTGTCCGTAACAGCTCAGTAAAGTGTTTTATTTGGCTGTACCTGCATAGAGCATGTGAAGAGTGTCCACCATGTTTGTGCTGAGCCTACAAAGGGCAATAGATAAATAGCCATCTATAGAACTAACTTATCCTGCATAACTCCCTTTTCCACTGCAGTGTCTGCTGACCTCAGAAAGTTGCACTCCATTTGTTTAAATTAGTTTCCCACAGATATTTATTAAGGAGTATACTGTAAGTGCCTGTAATTGGAGAGCTGTCTAACCTTGTGTGAGTTCTTGGGAAGGGTGAACCTGTTGAGGAGGTCGGTAGGTACAGTAGGTACAACATCCTGGGTGGTTGTACTGACTTATCACAAGGCCCACTTATATATTTATCTTGGTATAGAGGCACTGTGCTATTTCTACTGTCTGTATACTACCCCCCCCCCCACTATGCAAACAAATACTGAGCCCTGGAGCCACCGTGAGATTATATGGTGATGCAGGGGGGTTGTAAGGTGGCCGTGGACCAAACTCTCCCTCAAGGCATCTGAGTGGATAACCACACAAGGAACCTTAATGTTAAAGAAAAAGCAGGGAACTGGTATTAAAATGAGTAAATGTGGAACAGGAACCTCAATGCAAAAATTAAGTAAGGGTTAAATGAAGCCAAGTTTCAAATAAATACAAAATTACACATCCCCAGTGCAAAGCATCATGGGTAGTATACGCCAATGAACATATGAATTCAGGCTGTTATCTTTAAACAGGACTGTAGGGTGCCCAACAGGCCTTGCAATCTGAAAAGGATAAAAAGCACAGCAAACACAAACACATGTTTCATCCTTGTTAGGCCTCATCAATGTGCCTTAGCTATGGCCTCAGCCCAGACAGAGGGGTAAGGAATCAGCCACATGATGTCAATGGTTAGGGTCACGGTGAGCCCAAGATAAGAAGGTAAATCAAAAGGCAAGAATGTCAGTGTGAAGCACTGAAGCAAGGGTTACCCTGGAAGGTACTAGCAATAAAGCCAAGTTTCAAAGTAATTCAAAACTGCACATACCCCCATTGCAAGGCATTATGGGTAGTACATGTAAATCAGAGTGAAGGAATATGCCTGACCCAAATCACCAGAAAGGAATTCCTTCAATGTATGTGTGTGACACCCAGTAGCTCAGATAAAAAAACAAAAGATGAAAATTTAATAATTTTGGTCAGGAGGAAGTTTTAAGACAAAAATTCTTGGTAATGAGATTTTTTCTATTTATATTTTTATGCCACCTTCTCTCTCTTGTGGACCCTTTTCTGGGTCAGGCACAGCCATCCCCTCTTTTAACTGTAGCATTTACCCCCCCCCCCCATTGCCCCCTAAGCTTATCCCCCAAGGTTGGCCTGGCCACAGCTTGGCAATATCATCTGTATGCCTTTGTCTGGAGGCAGGCAAAGCCCATGGTGAAGAGGAGGCTAGTAGCAATAGTCAGACACACTGTAGGTTATCTTACATGCTCCAGAGTATTTACCTCATTTCCCAGTCCCTCAGGACGTTAGTACATATGAAGGTCCAAGCACATGTACACAAGTGTGCCATGCAGTGGCCAGCCAAAGTTTGCCCACTCACTATGCTTCCCTATTGCAGTGCCATGTGGCAGTATAGCAGTGGGTATCACAACCCTCCCTCCCAAAGGAGAAGAGCATCTTCTGAGATGTTTAACCCTTCTTCTCCTTTCCAAACTTGGGTCACTGCCATCGTGAGTGGTAGCACTATGCTCCCCAGAAAGGCCTGCTGCTGGTAAGGACTTTTGAGGTTGATGTTTTGCCCTTAAATAATCTGGTGCTCAACCAAACTGATTAATAAGAAGTACTGGTTCTAATTTTTGCCAATTGGAAGTCATGAAAAGCTGTGCCTCTCCCTGGCTGAGTTACTCCAGAGTGATTCATCTATTACTCAGTTACTCACCAGATCAAGAATGGCATAAATGGAGAGATCGAGGTAAATTGTGATGGCCTTGTTTGGTGTCCTCACTGGGCGAAATCTCTTCACATACCCTCTTGTTAGGTTTTGCAGCAAGGTCCTGTAGTCTGGGGACCTCTGACTCCAGGGATTCACATGTTCAGCTGAGCACCTGCCTTAGTCATAAGAATAAAAAAAAAATTAATGCTTTTTTAGCAATGTGCAAGTGGGTAGCTGGAACATATTTCACCAAAGCGTGGCAAAAATGTTTTACTCAGTGTTCTTGGGTGGTGTACCAAGTGTCAGAAATTAATTTATTACTATTGTAAAAATAAGTGTGTACCCCCCCAAAAAAAGAGTTGACCCCCCAGTCAAAATCAGTTATTTGATTGTGGTCATATGCAGTACAGGTATTTTGCATGATTGGACAGTATAGGCCCTGTCGCCTCTTTACAGGTCCACTGTATCATATATCACAACACATTTTATGCATGCAAGAACACCCTGCAAGATGTGTGGTTGTACAGATTATACAAACCTCTAGGCTGCTAGAAGGCACTTAGCTTTCCCTCACACCTTACAATGCACCCAGTGCATACAGATAATCAGCATCAGTGAACACCTTGTCAGGAGCTACTGCTCACACAAAGATTGCTAGAATAGGTGTTATGTCAACAAAAAGCCCACAGTCATGGGTACTATTCTGTGCTATAAATGCTGGCACCTGAGTGTAGTACTAAGGGGATGTGCTGTCAGGGGCTGCCATTCTTCAGATAAGATGTTAAAAACTGAGGTTCAATCTGCCTGTGCAACTGGACATTACAGATCCAATGGCACTTATCGAAAGAGTAGGGGAATTGTATTAACATCATACAGTCACAACAAAAGAATTGCATCAGTACATACATGGCTGTAACCACCAAATGATAACAAAATATACAGTGAAAAAAAAGCACAAGAGAATTCACAAACCAGGGGAGTTAAGACAGAACATCAAAGGAAAAAACTTGCGATAAGTATATGTGAAAACTAAACTTATAGACAAAAAAATTTATAAACATCCCAATGCAAAGGGGGACTACTTGCTATGACCCCTAGTACTTATTATCTCCCAGATGTATCAGACAACCATTTATAATGTACCCACAGAACGGAAATTTTTTTTTTAAATATTTATTTATTCAGTTTTCAGTTTTACAATAATACAATAGACAAGCTACATGTAAATTGATATATAACATATACAGTATGGAGTTATACAGATCAATTTAGAGCACTGGACTACACAATAGTTTCACCATGACACAGTTTTCATGGTATAAAATCATCATTTTTAGTCATAATTAACACCACCCATACTTGAGGACTATCTGATTTACTCTGGTCATTAACGTCTCCATCCTATACAGATCAGTCACTAAATCTCACTATAAGCTAACAGTGGAAACAATTGTTTCCTCAGTTTAGAGTACTCAAAGATATGTAAACATCCAAGGGTATCGATAATCTGGTATACCACATCCAACTGTGTGTTGTACTTTTGTTGCATAATAAGGACACACTAAACATGCCACATGTATGCATTAAGCCACTCTGAAGGAGGCTTCTACTGGGGAATTAATGCATGATTGCGGGGGAAGAGGCTGCGGCATGAGGCCGGAGGCCAAGTGCTTACAACCACCCAACCATGCATTAATTCCCCAGTAGAAGCCGCCTTCGGAGTGGCTTAATGTGCTTGTAACATGGGAACCTTTGTTAAAATGTGACTAATATAAATGCCATTTGTTAACAAAAGATAGACAAAAACAACATTTAATGTAGTTAAAATCTCTCACTGTAACTAAGTACAGCACCTGATAACCACGCTAATATTTTTAAATATTGTGATGGTGTAAAAGTAAGGTAGGCATATTTAACACTTTTAGCACAGTATTACACAGTGTGCTGGTTTTTACAACATTTCTCATGGTATATATTTATCTGCATGTCTCTATTATATAAAACCAGTGTTCCTTACTGCCACATTGTGTTCTGGGATTGACTGGCTCAGATATTTGCATGCCTGGCATTCAGAGGCCGATAGATTTCTATACGTCTGCTAGCACGAACACTGCAACTTTCAAGTCAGTATTTCACATTTTTTAAATGCACCCTGGCTTCAATTCCAATGGCTCCACAAACCTCAAGGGTAATTATTTATTTCAACATGCTTTGTTCTTTGAACGTGCTCCAACGGCTCCACAAACCTTGAGGGTAATTATTGATTTAATGATGCTTTGCTCTTTGTACATGCTAGTATTACATCCATTTTTGGTGCGATAGCAACAGGCCACTAGGTGAGTGGGAGAACTCAAACTTTTCTATGGGATATGTGCTGCTACAGATTTATCAGTGGTGTACCACAGTACTACAAGTTGGAGCGTGCATTATTCGAGAATTAATGCTGTCTCCAACTTATGTCTTGTGTCCCATTTCCTCCAATCCCTTAATTGCTTTCTGGAGTTCCATATATTGCCATGTTGCAAATAATATTTACACACAAGGAATCTGATTCTAAGTGAGGTTTTATAGTATTTATCCCATGCAGTTGCAAATATACTATATCTAATACCACTTCCTGGTAAGCGACTAATTCCAACAAGGGTTCCTTCCATACTTTTGCATAGTGGACCAAAAAGAGACTGCATATGGACACCCTACAGTACCAGCATATGTCTTTGAGTTTCCAAAATCGTTGAACTTGTTGCTCTCAGACAGTATCTTTTCTCACTTTTTTATGCTTAAAAGAATCCCTGTATCCCCAGCTTTATATTGTGCCACAACCAGAGGATGTTGCATGTATAACTTAGGATCCTTTTTTCTGTTAGTTGAGATGTAATGACTTTTTCTAATCCCAGTGGCAATACTTGAAACTAACAAGGGGAGAAGAAAAAATAATTATTCATCATAGTAATGATGTTTCTTCTAAGGGATCATAAATAAGTCATACAAAACTGCATCATCTCCATCCAGAGGTGTTGCCCTGGAGATAAAACTGAATGCTACTAGAATTTAGAATTCTGTTCAGACTCTGCACTGTGGTCACTCTCCATATGCTGTTCAAACATCAGATTTGTTTCTTGAAAGCAAGGAGAGCAGTGGCCACCAATAACTATTCTACCTCCCCCCAAAGAAAAAAACAATACATCCACTAAAAAAAGCAGTATTTTTAAAAATGAATAAACCGCTAATTTTTCAAACATTGTAAAAGACCACAGGGTTTAAACAATAAATACTCAAGCACAAAATCAGACTGATTCTTGTGAGAACCTTTTTTTGGGTTCTAGGATGGGAGGCAGGGTCAGGGATTGTATTCCTTATTGTTGGATCCCATAGAAGAAATATCATTACTACAGTGAGTAATTATTTCTTCTAACAGCAGGAATCCAACAATGATGTCATACAGAACTGCAGGCTTACTAGCAGCATCTAGGGAGGCTGGGTATAGAACCTGTTTAGGAAACAGGTTCAGCAAGACAGCTTTCCCAAACCTGACCTCAATCCTGTATTGGATAGCCAGACAATAATGCTTAGTAAAGGTGTGGACTGTAGGCCAGGTAACTGCTTTACATATCTCTTAGTAGTAGTAGTAATTTTGTTTATATAGCACGCAGTCCCAGGGGCTGTGAGCACTGTACATAGTAAAAACCATGAATCACAATCATAAATAACTTAAATATCACAGCAATTAAAATACGTAAACATGTATTAAATAATAAAAAAACTAAGTGACACCCATCAATAGCTAATAGCAGCCAGTAGGCAGTAACTGAAGTCAAAAGCCTGTCCAAACAGGCAGGTCATAAGGCCCCTCTTAAGGGCCTCCACCAACAGGGGCCTCCCTCAGAGATTTGGGAAGAGAGTTCCACAGGGCTGGGACGTCCACTTCAAAAGTGCGATCCCCGGATGTCTTAAGCCTGGCCCCAGGAACCTCAAGGAGGCCCACCTCTGAGGAGTGGAGGTGGTGGGAGGGATGGTAAGGACACATAACATCACTCAGATAACCCAGGTCCAGTCCATATAGGGCATTGTAGGTCAGTAAGCTGACCCTGAAGGCGAGTCACCACTGTACCAGTAGCCAGTGCACAGCACACAGGATCTGGCTTATATGACAAGACCTTGGGAGGCCTGTCAGTAACGCAGCCACTGCTTTCTTAATTCTATCTTTTATCACCCTGAGCCACCAGCCATCCAGTACCTCTGCTCAGTCATGTACCATGGGGCTTCCACCCCCAACGGTCACGGCCCTCTGATACTCCCAAACTGCCCCCGGGGTGGGGCTGTGGCACCCTGGCCTAGCACCACAGATGTCGGGATTGGTCAGAGGGCCAGCCTTGGGGGCTAATTGAAGCCCACAGCAAGCGTCATCTAGGGCGGCCGGCAGCTCCCTCAGTTTCCTGGTTTTCTAGGGGGCAGTGACATATAATGACGTCCTGCATCCATCCCACCCCCTGGAGTGCTGCTATGCACCAGTGGCTGCGGTGCCCCCGGCCTCCGCCAGAGGTCCGTCAAGCACCGGATGAGCTCCCAACCCTCCCCCGGAGAAGAAGAGCAGTCCACGGGATGCTCCATCCTTTTCCCCCTGGCTGGCCTTCCAGTGACCTGAGTCCGTTCCTGAACCTGGGTCACCGGCATTGCAAGTGGAAATCCCACTGCTGCGCTGATGACGGGCTGGCTCTAGCCACTGCTTTCTGCACTAGCTGCAGGTACCATAGAGCCCCTTTACGAACCCTGAGATACTAAGCATTACAGTAGGTGACTCTGGAGGTCACAAAGGCATGTACCAGTGAAAGCAGATCTTCAGACAGGATCAAGGCTTTAATCTGAGGGATTAAATGGGTGGGATGCCTTTGTAGCTGCCCTAGAGGCAGAAGAAGCTCTAGCAGAGTGCGCACTTTGGCTACTGGCAGGCTTTTTACCAGCTTTCTCATACCAAATCTAAATAAGGGAGAATATCCAATGAGAAATATTCTTTCTGGCTGCTGGCTTACCCTTACCAATTTGTCCATAAGTGACAAATGTATGCTGTCAGTTCTGGTGTCACTGGTTCTGTCAAGATAACAGACAATAGCTAAATGCCCCATTTACATCAAAGCAGTTAAGCTTTTGCTCATCTGTGTTGGAATGGTTAAAGGAAAGTACAGGTAGGGTAAAGGATCACTTCAGATAGAATTCTGAGATCAATTGCAGCTGAACAACTCTCCTGGCAGATGTCACAGCAATGAGGGATAATTGTTTTCCAGGTGACATGCTTGATGTTTGCTGTAACCATTGACTCGAAAGGAGACTCCACCAGCTGGGCTGGGCATGCATTCAAATCCCACAAGTTCCCTTAAGGAGGGATGCAGGGGATTCAAACCTTTGAAAATCTCTCAAGAATGGGTTGCAAAGCCACAGATTATTTCCTTTCCAGCTGACTTGTAAGTTGAGACAGCTGCTAGATGCACTTCCAGGGTAGATGGTCCAAGTCCAAAAGACTGCAAGTGTACTAAATACTCCGGTACAATAGGCAGATCTGTCTGTAAGGGTGTGATTTTCAGAGAGGCCCACCTAAATGTAAGTCTTTTCCAATTAGAGAAATAAGCTTTCCTCAAAGTTGGTTTTCTAGATACCGTCAGGTCGTCCAGCACTTTGTCTGAGCGGTTCAGTCCAGAAAACACCAGCTCTTCAAGAAGGAAGCCTTCAGGTGCAATGTTCTGAGATCTAGGTACTGTAGGTCTCCCTGCCCTGTGACAGGGTCAGGAGATTGTGTCTCAGAGGCAAGGAGATGGAGTTCTTGCATGACAGGGTAAGCAGCAGTGAATACAATACCTGCCTGCCCAGTCTGGAACTTCCAGTATCACTGTTGCTGACTCCCTCTTCAGCTTCATCAGTACTCTCTGAATGAGAGGAAACAAGGGGGGGGGCATACAAGAATTTCCCCTCCCTTGAAAGGGACAGTGAATCCACTGGCAATGTGGCCCCGGAGGGAGGTCTGCAACAGGACTTGGATGTTTTTTGTTCTCCCATGAGGTGAACAAATCAATCTTTGGAATGTTCCAGTTCTTAAATGTTGTCATCGTTTGCTGATTCAGTGACCATTCATGGTTGCCTTGGCTCACCCTGCTCCGTGAATCTGCCAGGACATTGTCTTTGCCAGGCAGGTAAACTGCAAATATTTTGACATTGAAAGGGCATGCCAGTTTCCATTCTCGCTGCCTACTTACAAGGTTTTGAAGATCTGGCACCTCCCTGTTTGCTTATGTAATACACAGTGGTTGTATTGTCTGTTCTTATCAGAGCTGTTTAGCTTTGTAATAGGGAGGAGAAGGATTGCATTAATGGGGAAGTGCCATGAGTTCTAGCAGGTTTATATGCTCCATGGGCTCATGCGCTTTAGACCACACTTACTGTTCTGTCTCCCAAATCACCTTCCTATCCAAAGGGGAGGCATCTGTTGTAAGTACCTGAGTTGGAGACAACAGAAGGAAGGAAATACCTTCTCTGAGGTTTTACTTGTCTTTCCACCACTCCAGAGCTCAAATAATTTTTTTGTGACTGGTATAGGGTGATTCAAGGGGTCTGTCCTTTGGTGCCAGTGCTCTTTTAGATGGTATTGTACATCTCTCATTTACAGGCAAGCCCAGGGCACTATAGCTGTTGCTGATGCCATGTGGCCTAGGGGCTGCAGGAATTCCCTGGCAGGCTGTCTTTGGCCTGCCTAGAATGAATTTGCACATGAAATCAGATTGTCTACCTTGTTCAGGGGCAGATAAGATTTGTCTTGCAGGGTGTCCAGTTCTGCACCTATAAACTCCAGTACCTGACTGGGCCTTACCTTTTTGATGTGGCTGTTTAAGAACCTCAGGTCTAAAAGAGGTCACCACACCCCATTTTTCTTATTGTTCAGGGAATATCTGGAGAAAAGGTCCTTACCCCATTTGGATACAGTGACATTTTCCACTGCTTTAGTTTGTAAGACCTTTTTGACTTCAAGCTCCTGGAGGAGTTTTCTTCTGATGAGTAGGCGGGGACGTTTATCGTTCCTTGCAGTTTGGAAAATTTCTACTACTTCCAGGAACCAGCTTTTTACCACTCCTGGAAATAGTGTGTCAGTCATCTTGTCACTTGTAATGATTGGCTGGTGATCTGAGCAAAATTTTCAGGGGTTCAGCTTGGGCTGTGGCTTGGGTGTTGGTGCTGCAACACACCTGGCACCCCTTCTGCCTCTGCATCTGCTGGTACCCTGTACTGGGTACACATGGCTTGAGCAGTGTCTCTGGTAATGACCCCTGCCTCTGTCTCCCCTTCCATATGGTCTTTAGGACGTGGAGGCCCTCTCTTTCTCAGTCAAAGTTCTATCAGGGGATTTTTGTTCAGCCACTTTTTTTCATACACTGTAGGCTTGTTTTGTCACCAAACAATGAAATGCCCTCAAAAGGGAAATCAATGACTTTGCTGTGAGTGACCAGGGTCAGGATGGCTATCCTTAGCCAGGAAGAAAAATTACTCGCCTTAGTAATGTTGTTTCTTCTAATGGAGTCTTGCTGTATTCTGACAAATTGCAGTGAGGTCCAACCTTCGAACTGCCCCGGAGATGAAAGAGTTAACTTTCCATGCCAGGCATGGAACGCTGAGCTCGAGCTCGGTTGAGACTCTGTCTGTTGCTGTTTGAAATCAAACCGTCAGATTTTTATGAGCTAAACTCACTGAGTGCCCTGTGTGCAAGCTGTAAACCTACACTAGCCAATTGGCTACTAAATATAATAAACAGATTTTTTGGTCCCAAAACAAAGACTCAAGTCAGGAAACCCAAAAAATGAAACAAACACAACACCGACTCACCCAAAATAAAGGGGATGATAAATAAAAAAAGGGTGGGGCACCACTTGAGTGCCAACACTGGTACTGCCCACCCACATCCCAAAAACGAAGGTTCTGAGAGGGGAAGGCAGGGAGGGAGGTCAGAATACAGCAAGACTCCATTAGAAGAAACAACATTACTAAGGTGAGTAATTTTTTCTTCAAACAACATGAAGTCTTGCTGTATTCTGACAAATTGCAGACTACCAAGCAGTACCTCCATGGAGGAGGGACAGAACCTACCTAGGAAACAGGCTCTGAAGCACTGCTGTGCCAAACCGAGCATCACTCCTAGCCTGGATGTCCAGAGAGTAATACTTGGTAAATGTGTGAACCGTTTTCCAGGTAGCTGCTTGACATATCTCTAAGATAGGAATATCCCTGGCAGCAGCCAGGGAAGCAGCTGTACCTCTAGTAGAGTGAGCCCTCAGGCCTGAGGGTGGAGTCCTGCCTAATTTTTCATAGCAAAATTGAATACAAGAGACAATCCACCTGGCAATGGATCTCTTACTGGCAGGTTTTCCCTTACCAACCTCACCATAAGTGAGGAGCAGTTGGAGGGAGTCAAACCTGTGACCCTTGGTACGCTCTATGTAGTAGCTAAGGGCCCTTTTCACATCCAAACTGTGCAGCCTCCTCTCACCAGAGCAGGAATGGTCAGTGAAGAAAACAGGAAGAGACATAGACTGGTTAAGGTGGAAGTCTGAAACCACCTTAGGTAAAAACTTCCTGTTAGTCCTGAGGACGACCTTATCTCTATGGAAAGAGATAAAATCAGGCTCGACTGACAGGGCTTGTAACTCGCTTATGCGCCCGGCATAAGTGATGGCCACCAAGAAAACAGTTTTCCAAGTCAAGTACTTAAGCTCTGCTGAGGACAAAGACTCAAAAGGGGGTTGCATGAGCCGAGCAATGCAAACATTAAGGTCCCAAACAGGGGCAGGGTCCCTGAACGGCGGATTGGTATGAAGCAATCCCTTGAAAAACTCAGAGAATACAGGATGAGCTGAAAGGGAAGAAGGCTTACCTGCTGAAAGGAAAGCAGAGACAGCTGCCAGATGCTCTCTTAGTGTAGCTGGTCTGAGTCCCTAGCTATTAAGATGAACCATATAGTCAAGGACTGTGGGCAGGCCAGCAGACTCTGGAGAAATATGCTTCCCAGAGCACCATATGGAGAATCTTTTCCATTTGGAGTTGTAAGTACTTCTGGTGGAAGGCTTCCGAGAAGCCTTTAGGATATCCATAACACCTTGAGAGAGGTGTAAATCAGCAAACTCTAACTCTTCAAGAGCCAGGCCTTGAGATTGAGAGATTTGAGATTCGGATACCAACCCCTCCCCTGAGTACAGGTTAACAGGTTGTAATTCCTGGGAAGAAACAGGGGAAGGTGGACTACCAAGGACAACAGGAGAGAGTACCGGGGCTGTCTGGCCCAGTCTGGAGCAATCAGAATCACCTTGCAGGGTTGAGACCTGATTTTGACTAACACCTTGAACAGGAGAGGGAAGGGGGGGAAAGGCATACAGGAACGTCCTTTCCCAATTGAGAACTAGGGCATCCAGGGGGACTGAGCCCAACACTGGGGGCCTGCAGCAAAAGAGGGGAAGTTGGTGATTGTCTGGGGCTGCAAAAAGATCTATCTGTGGGGTGCCCCATCTGGAGAAGATCACCTTCAAAACCAGGGGATCCAGGGACCATTCGTGATGGCCCTGAGATATCCTACTGAGAGCATCTGCCAGGACATTGTCCTTGCCTGGGAGGTGTACTGCTGTAAGAGGTGTTCAGGAATAGGCCAGAGACCATAACTTCATCGCTTCTGTGCACAAGGCCGTAAACCGAGTGCCCCCTTGCTTGTTGATATACCACATTGTGGTGGTATTGTCTGTCCTGATCTGAACCACTTTGTTGTGAACATATTTGGAAAAAGCCTGAAGTGTTAGAAACACTGCTCTGAGTTCTAATAGATTGATGTGAAGCAGAGATTCCTGAGGAGACCACAACCCTTGGGAGATCAGGTCTCCCAAGTGAGCTCCCCACCCCAAGAGGGAGGCATCTGTAGTAAGGATTAGAGCGTGAGACCGAGTGACAAAAGGAACTCCCTGTCTTAGATTGTCCTGATCTTGCCACCTCTGCAATGCCTGGATCAGGGTTCGAGTCACTGGGATCAGTTTGGTCAGAGGATCCTTTTTCTGAGACCAAAAGGCTCTCAAGTGGAACTTAATGTCCCTCATCTGAAATCTTGCTCCCTGCACCACTGCTGTAGAAGCAGCCATGTGCCCCAGGAGCTGTAGAAAATGCCTTGCTGGTCGAGACACCTGGATGGTGAATGAAGAGGCCAGTGAAATAAGGGTCCTTGCCCTGTCCAGGGGAAGGAAGGCTCTTGTCTTTACTGTATCTAGGTCTGTGCCTATGGAGGTGAGGAGCTGCACAGGCTCTAAAACTGACTTTGACAGATTCAGAAGGAAACCTAGAGAAGCAAGCAGCTGCTGAGTTATCTGTAGGTGTAACTGTGGAGGAAAAATGTTGTTGAGCAGAAGAACTTCACCGAAGGCTCTAATCTTCAGCAGCTTCAAAAAATTTATTTATAGAATTTCCAGCCAGAGTTACAAAATAAAATAAAGCGGACTTGTTTCGACAAAGTAAATAGCAAAATATAACAGGCATAAAGGCAAGAGACATGAATAGCAGCCTTTATATCTTTAACTAGAGCACTAGTTCAGAGGCATTCACATCACCATCCTGACTGCTACTGATGTTCAACTTGAACTGCTGGCAATATATACCCTAGACTGATCTGCCATTGGATGAACTATCCATCAATCAAGTGTACTAGAGATTTTCCTGTATAACACAGTTATTTATACTTTTTAATTATGAAGGAGTTCACTATAACACAATCTAAACACATATATGAGTTGTGGAAGTATTAATATTTTGTTTAGACTCCCCTATGTTAAGTTCGTACTGTAAGTCCCTTCCCTCTTTGTATAAGAGAACCAACACAATGGCCGGCGAGCTCCTAGAGAGAAGGCATACACAACATAAAACAAAGCCTCTTACAAGCTTCTGCTTTATACCAGGTAGACAACATTTCAGTGATTCTCCACAGTTATTTACATACTGTTGCCTTACTTAGTTTAAATAACTATTGCAGTTTTTTGGTTTTAGAGAACAGGACAAACTATCCCAGGAACCATTTAAAAAAAGGGTTTATAGACAACACTGTATGTTGTCTTTATTAATATAGTTGTTTGCACTGGAAAGGGGTTTAATATTTCATTTGCTTCACCTAAACAGAGGCAGCGCTTAGCCACAAGAATCAGTGCTACAGCCTCTCTGGCGCATTTTGGAAGCGAAAACGTCTTTTGACGTTCACCAGGCTGCAGAAGTGCAGGTGACGTCAGTGCAGCTCGCAGCGATCGTCACAAGGAGCGCTTTTAAGCGAGAGATCTAAGGAGTCCAATCTCAAGGAACATGCTGTAAATGATGAAATTTGGCATAAAACTCCGGTTTTATGCAGGAATAGAAGGTTTTGAAATATCCTTATCTCATTATGGCTTCTTAAAGGGGCCATGCCAGTTGAACTTACAGCATTAAATTATAACATGGACAACAAGGTATTGGTCAGCCAGAAATACATAAATGACAAACAATTACACAAAAGAACTATTTGCATAGGTGGCCAGTCTATGCTAAGACAAACAAAAGAAATGTAAAGACAATACAGAGACGTATGGGGGGGTAATTTCTGGCTAACAATACAATATCTGCCCATGTAAACGCATAAGTCCACGGCATTAGATCACCCTTTGACATTCTCCTCCCAACTCAAAATAACAAAAGTCACTGATTAACAGTGTCATTTGTTTATATTTTACTTAGATTTAGATCCCTTACTGTAAGGGATGGAGCCAGAGCCCACCCACTCCTCAGGCTCCACCTCGGGGTCCCATAGGAAAATGTAGCAACAAATTTCATTGGCTGCTACAAAGAAAAAAATGCCAATTCAAAATTTTTTTTTTTTTTTTTACTGTTATTATATTACTTTACCCGAGGTCGTAGTTGTCATGGTCAAAGCCATACCTAGACATGAACTGTGATTTGTGTGTTCGCATCTTTCCTATGTTTTATTTTGAAGCAATATGGCTGCAATGCCAGGTACCATCTCATAATCCTGGGGTTGCGATCTTTCATAATATTAAGCCAACATAAAGGGTTATGATCTGTCCACAGCTCAAACTCAGCTCCCCATAAATAAAATCTTAATGTCTCTATGGCCCAGCGTACTGCCACACATTCTTTCTCAATGGTGGAATATTTGACTTCTCTCTCATGTAACTTTCTGCTAATGTAAATGATAGGATGTTCTTCCCCCTCTATAATTTGAGATAAAACAGCTCCTATACCAGAATTTGATGCATCCGTTTGTAATATGAAAGGTATTGTAAAGTCAGGTGAACTTAGAACTGGGAATGAACATAATATTGCTTTAATTGTTGTGAAGGCTTCTTCACAATCTGGCGTCCATGTCACCTTTTCAGGCAAACGTTTCTTTGTTAACTCGGTGAGAGGTTAGCAATCATAGAAAAATTTGGAATGAAACGCCTGTAATAACTGGCAAGTCCTAGGAAAGACCTTACATCTTTTTAGTCACTGGCCTTGGGCTATTGCTACCGCTCAATTTTAGATTTTATAGGTTTTACTAGACCTCCACCTATTTGGAAGCCCAGATATTTAGTTTCTTTCATGGCTAGTGAGCATTTGTTTGGATTAATTGTTAAACCTGCAGAGGTAATAACATTTAGTACGGTAGCTAGGTGAAATAAATGGTCTGACCATGTGTTACTAAAAATTACCACATCATCCATATAAGCAGCGCTATATGCAGAATGTGGTAAGAGAAGTTTATCCATAAGCCGTTGGAAAGTTGCTGGGGCCCCATGGAGCCCAAATGGCATGACCGTAAATTGATATAGGCCAAGTGGAGTACTGAAAGCAGTTTTCTCCTTGTCCTCCGGTCTTAATGGGATCTGCCAATATCCCTTAGTGAGGTCAAGGGTTGAAATATATTGTGCTTTTCCCAAACGATCAAGAATGTCATCAACGCTGGGCATTGGATAACTGTCAAATTTAGAGATATCATTTAGTTTCCTGAAATCCAGACAAATCAGAACCCCACCCTCTTTTTTGCTTACAATCACCATGGGGAAGTTCCAGTCACTGCGAGAAGGTTCAATAATACCCAGTTGTTGCATGTTTATTAATTCCTTTTCTACTTCAGGTCTCAGTTTTTCTGGAATTCTGTAGGGTCTTACCCTTATAGGTTCCTTCTGAGTAGTTCCAATAATGTGATGAACATCTGTTACTCTACCCGATGTTCCTGTAAAATATTCAGCAAAAGGTTGCAGCATAGTATTTAGTTCTGCCTTTTGCTGACTAGAGAGCTCAGAGTTAACATTAAGATCATCGAGGCCACCAGCCTTCATTTCAAGGCGTTGGTACACTATGTCTAATTCACTGATGGGAGTTTCAGGACAGATAAAACAAACGGGGGGATCTTTCCTTTCTACCCATTTCTTTAGTAAGTTTACATGGAATATATTGAATCTTTTTGTTTTATCTGGCAATTCAGTCTGGTAGGTAACGGAGCCTGTTTGTTTAACCACTGTGTATGGGCCTTGCCACTTCATATATAACTTGTTATCAGATGATGGAAGTAACAGTAGAACTTTTTCACCCTCTTGGAATACCTTGGGTTTTGTACCCTTATCATAATGGAGTTTTTGTATTCCTTGTTGTTTGCTATTCACCTGGTGAACAAGTTCTATGTATCTAGATAACTTCTTTCTAAGGTGAGATATATACTCACTAGGATCTTGACCATGTGACACTTTCCCATCTTCCCACTGTTCTTTTACCAGGTCTAGTGGACCTCGTGGGTTTCGACCATAGAGTAGTTCGAAAGGAGAAAACCCAGTAGAGGCATGTGGTACTTCCCTGTATGCGAACATCAAATAGGGAAGTAATACATCCCATTTGCGGCCCTCCTCCTGACAGAATTTTTGCAACATTTTCTTAAGTGTCTGGTTGAACCGTTCCACTAGACCATCTGTTTGTGGGTGATATGGGGTAGTATGAATGGCAGAGATACCCAAAACATTATATAATCTCTTTAATAGGAGAGAGCAGAAGTTACTGCCCCTGTCAGTTAAGATCTCTTTCGGTATGCCTGTTCTACTGAAAAGTTTACCTAGTTCCTCTGCTATTTTTGAAGCAGTGATAGTACGTAAAGGAATAGCCTCTGGGTATTTAGTAGTGTAGTCACACACTACTAATATATATTGATTGCCTTTTGAGCTTTTTGGAAGTGGGCCGACTATATCCATGGCTATTCGCTCAAAATGGGTAGCTATCAGGGGTAAGGGTAACAGGGGAACCTTATCACTTTTCTTTAACTTAGCCACCTTTTGACATCTCGTACAACTTTTACAAAATCTGCCACTTGCTCATGAATACCAGGCCAATAGAACCGACACAATAATCGATTTAATGTCACGGTCTCTACCTAAATGTCCAGCTAACGGTATATCATGGGCTAATTCTAATAATTGTTGTCTGTATTTGCTGGGCACTACTAACTGGTCTATTTCTTCCCCAGTTTTTGGGTTTACACATTTACGATACAACAAACCATTATGCATTTTATATTTTTGACCATCATCCAATTGTAAAAAATAGTCCTGTAAGCTAGTATCCTGTTGTCTTGCATTCTTAAAGTCATTTGTGGAAACTATGGACTCAGTGTTCATGTTAGGCTTCTTGTTATGCTCTTGGTTCCATTGCCTCTTGTCTTTCCACTTCTGTGCCTTTGATTTCTTGCTCTTCTTAGTGTCACCATAAATATCAGAAGAGAACGGGAATATCTGTTCTAGGCCTTCTTTTGTCTGAGATCTGGTTACCATGGCAACTAAGTTGTTAGATATTAAAGTCTGAAAGTCAGGATAGTCATGCCCAATCAATATAGGAACTGGTAAGTTAGGGACAACACCCACTGGGATGTTATGTGTGTGCCCTTGTATTGTTATGTCCAGATTATAAAGAGGGTAGCGATGGGTATCCCCATGTATACATGTCACTCTAGTTGTTTGAGGCTTGTCCTTGGAAGCTAAATGTAATAAGGTGCTTTGTATGAGAGTCTGTTTACTCCCGGAATCAAGTAGGCCATATACAATACTTTGCCCAACTTGAACTGGCAACATATAATGTCCCCAGTTGGCTAAGGCTAAGTGTATGGTTTCAGATTTTTTTTTTGGACAAAATCGTGCTACATGCCCCTTACCACCACATTCACGACAGATGATGTCCGGGTTATATCCTCTTTGCACCCTGGGGTTTACCTTTGTCGCCATCGGAGAAGAGGAAGAAGGAGGTACAGTCTGTCTGGGTCCAGTGGAAGGATGGCTATGAAGTAAAATCCCCTTTGACCGTGAAGATCTGGCAGCAATAAAGTCTTCTGTAAGTCGAATTGCAGCATCCGAGGTCTCTGGCCGATGTTCCTTCACCCATAATTGAACCTCTTGTGGAAGAATTTTGATAAATTGTTCCAGCACAATGGTTTCCAGAATCTGATCAAGGGTCCTAGTAGCAGGCTGGAGCCACTTAAAGCACAAGTCTTTTAGTCGCACATAGGCGTCCTGAGGGTTGTCTGCATTCAAATATTTATAAGTCCGAAACCGTTGGCGATAAGTCTCAGTGTTTATATCATATCGCTCAAGATGGCCGCTTACTTGCTCATAATTATTTTGCGCTGCCACCTCCACATGACTATATGCCAGCTGAGCTTTTCCGGTCAAGTAGGGGGCCAGACGAATCACCCACTGATCTCTGGGCCAAGCACATGCTGTAGCAACTCATTCAAAAGTCATAATGTAGGCTTCAATATCATCAGAGTCTGTTAGTTTTGCTAATTTTATATTTTTATATCCACCCACTGATTGGTCTGGCGGTCTACTGACACCTAGGGCTTGTATTGCCCTCAAGGTATCAGCCCATCTGGCCTCATACTCCTTTTTATCCTGTTCCCTTTGTCATGCCATCTCCATCTGTTGCATGCATAGCCACCTTACCAGTTCGTGTGTCTCCTGGGGTGGAATCTCTTCGCTTGTTCCTCCTGCACCTCCTCCACTTGCCTCAGGTTTCTCTTCCATCTCTTCCACCTGAGAAGTCGGCTTCCCTTCCTTCTTTCTCACCACTTGTTCCATGCCAGGATACAAAGGTAAATGAAAAGCTGCAGAAATTGAGCGAGTAACAATCCTAGAAAAAATATCCGGATTTGTCTGTGTCTTCTGCATACAGAGTTCATGAGAGTCTTGGACAGACTCACCGGTTAATTGCAACCAGGATCCCACTTCTCACACCAGTGTGGAGGGAAAATGTTGTTGAGCAGAAGAACTTCACCGAAGGCTCTAGTCTTCAGCAGCTTCAAAAAATTTATTTATAGAATTTCCAGCCAGAGTTACAAAATAAAATAAAGCGGACTTGTTTCGACAAAGTAAATAGCAAAATATAACATGCATAAAGGCAAGAGACATGAATAGCAGCCTTTATATCTTTAACTAGAGCACTAGTTCAGAGGCATTCACATCACCATCCTGACTGCTACTGATGTTCAACTTGAACTGCTGGCAATATATACCCTAGACTGATCTCCCATTGGATGAACTATCCATCTGTAACCCCTAGATGGCGCTATCCCAGGGGCTACTACCCCTGCCTGATTTGCCACTAACAGGTTGAGGGGCCTGGATCCAATGGCGGGTGCCTCCACCCAGAGGTCAGGGTTTGCAATAGTTAAACTTACTTGGTCACAGCCCTCTGGGACACTGCAACCCCCCTTTCTTCCCACTAGTGGCCCACACAATATATCAGAATTACCTTCACAGTATACACTTACCCCCAGGGCTGGTTCAGGCACTGGGACCTCCTGTAAAATAAGATACAGTGCAACAATCACAGTACAATACTTTAACATAGACAAATACCTCAGGCAGTATAACTTTGCTGAAACAAGCAGCTCGATTTATTTAGGGGAATATAACAAGGACAGGGGGAAATCAGATTAATTAGCTTATCACTTTACTCATCTACCTATGGCTCTGTGCACAGGCCTATCCCTACCAGTTACTGTCCCTGGGTACCCAAGCCCTAGTGGCTAGTCCAAACTGTGGCAGCTGGTAGGGGCCCTTTCCCACAGAGAAAAGAAAAATTAGTTTAAACAGTCAGCAGTACAGTGATTCCATTTGGATTCAATGTGGCAATTCAACAGGGAGCGACCCTGAATTAGTACTCACGACCTCCAAACAAGATAGGGTCCTTCAATGTCAGCAGGGCTACTCTTGAGCTCCACGAGACTCCTCACACATTTATATGGCAAACTGCAACAGGCAAAAGTCCTTTAATGGCAGCAGGATTCACTTGAGCTAACCAAGCCTCCTCACACATTTATATGGTGAACAGTAACAGGCAAAAGTCCTTTAATGGCAGCAGGATTCACTTGAGGGTACACAAGCCTCTTCACACATTTATATGGTAAAACAGAAAGTACTATACCAGGCAGGCTGCTTCTCTATCGATCGCAATTACTGTACAATACCCAGGAGAACACACGCAGATTCAGTTCCTGACAGACCGAGTGCAATTCAGCAATTTCTCCAGTCTTCTACAGGGTGAGCCTGGTTTCTACTCTTCAGATATCCTTTGATTCTCTCTTCATGGAGATGATTCTGTCCTAACAAGCAGTTACACAAGCTGCAGACCGGAACTCTGGGCCTTACACACGTTTCCGACTAAAACTGCACACTGAAAAGCACAGGGCTCCTTCCTTCTTCACTGCCAGAGCTCAACTGAAACTCCAACAGACAAAACCGGGCACTTCCTTTGAGTTCCTCCCAGTTCTTGACTGGATTGGCTGTCACCACAATAGACTGCTCCTGTTGGTCCAAAAGGCGCTGAAGTCTAAACTACATCTCCCAGAGTCACTGCCCATACAATCCTCTTGTGGCTGGCTCAGATTATGAGTCCAAGTTCTGATTCATCCAAGGCACCATTTTAAAGCTAGCTTACCCCACACTGATTGGTCCAGTTCAGCAGTTCAAAACCAGAATGGGGAACTAGGCAGACACAGTTCTGACTGCAAAGAAAGCAGGGTAGACAAACTGTAATTTCATTATTACTCTAAATGGTTTCTGGCAAACAGTTACATCTTTCAGATAGGTTCCCTTTGCACTCCTAGTGACTGCAAAAATGGAGTGAATTGGCAGCAGCTCGAGTGGTACTCAATCAAAGAAACACACAGTCCCCCATACAAACTAATTATGTCTGCAAGCAGACAGCTCTTAAAGAGACAGTACCAGAGGTTCTAAAAACACTCACTAATAAATGGCTTAAACGCCAAACACCATTCAGGCTTGGAGCATTCAAGCAAGCTCCTGGAAGTCTTTTGGGAACCCCCATTTGCAGGGGGGTTACACATCAATCAAGTGTACTAGAGATTTTCCTGTATAACACAGTTATTTATACCTTTTAATTATGAAGGAGTTCACTATAACACAATCTAAACACATATATGAGTTGTGGAAATATTAATATTTTGTTTAGACTCCCCTATGTTAAGTTCGTACTGTAAGTCCCTCCCCTCTTTGTATAAGAGAACCAACACAATGGCCGGTGAGCTCCTAGAGAGAAGGCATACACAACATAAAACAAAGCCTCTTACAAGCTTCTGCATTATACCAGGTAGACAACATTTCAGTGATTCTCCAAAGTTATTTACATACTGTTGCCTTACTTAGTTTAAATAACTATTGCAGTTTTTTGGTTTTAGAGAACAGGACAAACTATCCCAGGAACCATTTAAAAAAAAAAGGGTTTATAGACAACACTGTATGTTGTCTTTATTAGCCCTTAGTTGTTTGCACTGGAAAGGGGGTTTAATATTTCATTTGCTTCACCTAAACAGAGAGGCAGCGCTTAACGCCACAAGAATCAGTGCTACAGCCTCTCTGACGCATTTTGGAAGCAGAAAACGCTTTTTGAAGGCTATGCAGGCTTTTAGCTGCACGAAGGTGCGCACGTTCATGCAGCTCGCAGCGCATCGTCGCGAAGGAGCGCTTTAAGCGAGAGAGATTCTAAGGAGTCCAATCTCAAGGAACATGCTGTAAATGATGAAATTTGGCATAAAACTCCGGTTTTATGCAGGAATAGAAGGTTTTGAAATATCCTTATCTCATTATGGCTTCTTAAAGGGGCCATGCCAGTTGAACTTACAGCATTAAATTATAACATGGACAACAAGGTACTGGTCATCCAGAAATACATAAATGACAAACAATTACACAAAAGAACTATTTGCATAGGTGGCCAGTCTATGCTAAGACAAACAAAAGAAACGTAAAGACAATACAGAGACGTATGGGGGGGGGGTAATTTCTGGCTAACAATACAATATCTGCCCATGTAAACGCATAAATCCACGGCATTAGATCACCCTTTGACAGTAACTTAACTTGGTCTGGGGACTGGCCTACTATGAGCCAGTCGTCCAGGTATGGGAAGATGGAAATCCTTTTCCTTCTTAGGAAGGCAACTACTACTGCCAAGCATTTTGTGAACACCCTTGGAGCAGAGCTTAGGCCGAAGGGCATTGCTCTGAATTGGTAGTGGCCTGAGGGCAGCTCGAACCTGAGGTATTTTCAATGCGAGCTTCTGATGAGAATATGGAAATAGGCATCCTTGAGGTCCAGGGAGACTAGCCAGTCCCCTGGCCTTAGAGAGGGTAGAATTATTCCCAGAGTCACCATTTTGAACTTTGGCTTTAAACGGTGCTTGTTTAGATATCTGAGATCCAGGATGGGCCGCCATTCTCCTGTCTTTTTGGGGGTGAGGAAGTACCTGGAGTACAATTATTTCCCCTTGTGTAGGGGTGGAACCCTTTCTATAACTCTGAGAGCTAAGAGGGAAGAGACTTCTGCCTCTAGGGCAAGTGCCTCTGAAGGATTTGTAGGTGGAAAGGATCTGGTTCTCATCTTTGGAAATTTTTTGAAGCTGAGAACCAGTCCCTGGCTTACTACTTCCAGGACCCATTTGTCTGATGTTAAAGACATCCAGTCCTAGACAAAGTAAGCCAGCCTGCCCCCTACTGGTAGTGGAGAATCGGCCCTGGCAAACCCATCAGGGTGCCTGTTTGACAGGGGCTTTAGGCTGAAGGGTGGAAACAGGCCTGCTTATACCCCGTCTGCCTCTCCCTCTAAAGAACCCCCTGTGAGCATAAGCAGAAGAGGAGGCCTGAGCTTGGTAGAAAGGCCTATGAAAAGGCCTGCCCCTGCCCCTGGGATGCTGCCTCTGAGGAGTGACTTGCCTTTCCTTGGCCTGAGCACTCCTATAGGTGGTCCTGTACTCTTCCATTTTCTTCATGCAGTTCTCTGTATGCTCCCCAAACAGAGAATTACCCACAACAGGAAAATCCATGGCCTTAGTCTGGGTATCCTAAGACAGGCTAGTACATCTGAGCCAAGCCATCCTACGAAGGGCCACAGATGTAGCCATGACTCTAGATGAAACATCATTGGAGTCCACTGCAGCATGGAACTGCACCTGGATGCCTCACATACCATCCGCAGCTACCTGCTCCAGCTCCTTAACAAGCTGGCCAGGGACCTGTTTAGCTAAGGCCATTACAGTGTCCCATCTAGATTTCTGATATCTAGCTGTATAGGCCATATAATTGGTCTGCCTGAATCCCAAGGATGCTGCCATGTACTGTTTCTTTGCCATGGCATCAATCCTCCTGGAGTCCTTATCTGGGGGGGTGAGAAGCCAAGGGTATATTTGCCTTATCACAGGCTGCAGCCTGCACTACCCCAACATGGCTGCATTGCTGGGTAAGGAACTCCGTATCTGGGCTTAAAAGAGTATACCTCTTGTCCATTCTCTTATCCACAGGAGGTACAGAATTAGGAGTCTTTAAAATTTTTATTGTCTGTTTCCCAAAGGACTTATGCAGGGGAATACACAGTCTCCTGGACTCTGGGATATCCATCATTTCAACATAGTCAGGCTCCTCCTGGTCATCCACAGCTTCTTCCATAGGAAGCTGAAGAGTTTAAGCCACTTTCTTGTAAAACATGAAATGAGAAGGGGACTCAGAAAGCCTAGGAGGAGACACTCCTGAAGGTCTGTCCGGGGAGATGTCCGGGTCAATGGGCACATCCAGACTTTCATAATCACATTCACTTTCCTCATACTCTCCTTCCTCCTCCTCCTCCGGTTCATAAAATTGCTCTAAATCATAATCTGAACTGGTGGAACCGACTGAACCGAGCGCCTTCCTAATGGTGCCGGTTCGGTCAGAACCGGGGATAGCGACTGAACAATTTTTATCGCTTTGGCTATTTCATCAGCAGTCGGAGAAAGAACTTTTGGATCCGCACCGGCTGATTTATCCCTTCTTGTTCTCTTAACCAAAATCGACTCCTCGGAATCGGTTCTCCTTTTGCCCAAAGAAATTTCACCCTGGTCAGAGGGCACTTCTTCTGGTTCGGTTGGAACCGAACTGGGCTGGCCATCCGGGTCAGCGGACTTTTTGGCCTCCCTTTCCCTGAGCCTACCAACTCTTTTTTCCAGGGTAGCTGCAGGAAAACTTTACAAATCTGGCAGTCTGAATCGAGGTGGTCATACCCCAGACAATAAACACAGGTGGTGTGGGGATCAGCCTTAGCAAAGGCTTCCCCACACACACTACAGTGTTGAAACCCAGTGGGCCTGGTTTTTCTTTTGGGTTTCTCAGACATGGCCAGTCCTAACCAAAAACGTACCCTTTTTTCGGCAATCCGCCAGGCAAGGCACCCTTATCGGTTCCTGACCGTGTTATGGGTTGTGGAAAAAAACGTAATAAAATCCATTTTTTAGAACCGATAAGAACCGGTAACCACACTCTAAAAGCAGAAATAAAGATTTTAAAACAACTTGATCGGTTCAGACCAAACCAATCCCACGTTTACAAGTTCCACACAGAATAAAAACAAAATTAAACCTATCTAGTATTCACAAATACCACAGACAGAGACTGAACCGATAGGTTACGGTTTAAATTCAGTCGAAAACCGAGAAAAACGGTACTTTAACCGACAAATTGAACCGAGCAAAGGAGAAATCTCCGGAGCGACTGTTCAGTGAGGCGGAGTAAAGAATCTGACGGTTTGAGTTCAAACAGCAACAGAGAGAGTCTCAACCGAGCTCGAGCTCAGCGTTCCATACCTGGCATGGAAAGTTAACTCTTTCATCTCCAGGGCAGTTTGAAGGTTGGACCTCACTGCAATTTGTTAGAATACAGCAAGACTTCATGTTGTTTGAAAACATTCTTAGTGTCTTTAAATGTGTCAGGACTCTGGATGTCACATCATGGGCATCCATTGCCATGTAAAGCTGGAATGTTGCAGCATGAAGAGCTGCTTTAGCTGTTGCTGCCACAATTTCACCCACGTTGCTTTCGGCCTTTTCACTTGGAGCCATTTACTGTCTTCCACAACACCTTTTGCTACTGAGCAGTGTAAGCCATATAGGCTGCCTGCCTCAGCTGTAGGGTGGCTGTTGTGTAAACACTCTGGCCATATTCTCCAGACTCCTGGAACCTTTTTCAGGAGGATGTGTTGTTAGACAGAGTTTGGCTTTTTCCCAAGCTGTAGCTTGTACCACTCCCTTATGATTTGGGTGGGTAAATAGGTGCTCTACTTCCTGTTTGTCCACTTGCACTTTTTCAGTCTTTTAATCTATAGTGCTGACATGATCTTAGTAGCAGCCTTTCTGAGTAATTCGTGAAATAGCACCAAAAATCTTTCAGTGGATGGCAGGGTTAACAAACTCAAAAATACACCTTTTCTATATCTGCCTCTGTTACTTCTGAGGGAATATCAAGGGTGTCAACCATTTGCCTGAAAAAGGAGGAATGTGATGAGGCAGAATCCTCATTTACTCTAGGTGCGGTGGGGGGGGGGTCTTTTCAAGAGTAATCTCAGGTTCAGTAGGTTCCTGCTCATCTTCTTAATACACCTCCTCCAGGACAGGTTATGCTTGTGTGATCTGAGTCTGGGGGAGGGAGAGAGGGTAGCAGCAATGACAAGATTCTTCACAGCTTGGAATGCCTGGAAAAACTGTCAAATGTTATATTTTCTGCAGAAGGCATAGCCCTCATTTCAACTGCCTGCTCTTCTCCCTTGCGTGTGGAGTGGTAGGAATGTGTGTTTACGTTTAATGAGCCGGCGCACCAAACATTTTGGGACACGTGAAGGGGAATTTGGGGGGGTTCACTGCTGAGCCCATTGCAGTTCACAATACCAGGGGCGTGGCAGTCTAGATCAATGACCATACAGTGCGGTCCTGACGCCACTCTCTGACTGCTGTGCGGAAACTCCACGTACTTCAAAAGACCGATGCCGCTCCAGCCAGAGAGGGTGTTGGTCCTTTGATTTGCATGAAGCCACATCAGCAAACAGCTGAGTGGCTTTCAACATGAGAAGCCTGTCTTTGGAACCACAACTCCGGTTTGTGCATTAGCATCCATGCTAATGCGCATGCCCAAATTCACGGAAATTCCTCACATTCACCTATCCACATTATTTGTTTTTCCCTGTTGTCTAGTGGCACACCCCCATCCAACCCTCCCTTTCAGCACTCACCCCCCACTCAACCCCCCCCCAAACATAACACTGACACTGGGGTTGCCTAATCCCCTAGTGTTGCCACCTCCTAGTTTTTTTTATTTTTATTTATAGCCTGTAACAAAGAAAACCATTCATCGATGTCTGTTGCAGGTGCCCCTGAAACTCTTCCCCCACCCGACCCTCTCTCTCAGCACCCAACATCCCATACCCCTCTCCCACAAACATAATACTGACACTGGGGGTGCCCAATCCCCCAGTGTCCACCTTGTAGTTTTTTTTGTTGTTTTTATAGCCTACAACAAAGAAAACTATCCCTCACTGTCTTTTGCTGGTGCCCTTGTAACTGTTCCCCTCCCTACCTGACTCTCAGCACCCACCACCCCAGCCCCCCAAACATAACACTGACACTGGGGCTGCCCAATCCCCCAGTGTCCACCTCATAGTTGTTTTTTTTTTTATATAACCTGCAACAAAGAAAACCGTCCATCGATGTCTGATGTTGGTGCCCCTGTAACTATCCCCCCACTCGAACCTCCATCTCAGCACCCCCCACACACAAAACACTGACATTGGGGGTGTCCAATCACCCAATATCAAAATCTGAAATACAGAAAACTGTTCCTCATCATTTTTTTTAACCCTGAAAAAAAGAAAACCATCCATCGATGTCTGTTGTGCCATTATCCCCTTCCCACCAAACCCTCCCACTCAGCAACACCCCCCCCGCCCTTACTTACCCACTGGGGATCCGCCACCGCTATCCTTTCTCAATTGCAGACACGCCTTCACTCTTCAAGGCCCCACCGTGAACTGATTAAATCAGGTATGCAGTTAAATGTATTTTAATGGGAATTTGAACTTAGTGACATAACTCGGCCATTTCTGAATATTTTTGCCCCAACTTTTCAACATGCATTCTTTGGGATCCCACCTCATGAGCAATTACAGTGGCTTTAGTAAATCTGTCCTGAAAGGGATTCATGGTGTTCGCGTGAAACGCTTTCGCAGGCGTGAGCTGAAATTTTTTTCTGCCCTTGTTCATAAGGTGGGATCATAAGAAGGCTATGTTGAAAATTAGGCATAGAAATATTACAAAACAACAAAGTTATGAGCCTACATTGAAATATGAATATGCAGGTTCATAACTTTGGTAATTATCAATATTTTGACCCCAAATGTTATACATAGCAGTTTCTTCACAGCACCTCATGAATGTGACAGTTGTCATTTTTCAAATTCTGGCCAAAATGTGTTTTCGCGACCTGAAAGGTGATTTTGCAGTCGCTGCACCAAATCACATTTAGGGCAGGAGTTGAAAATTGTCTCTGCATGTGTTCATAAGCTGGGGTCATAAGAAGGCTATGTTGAAAATTTGGGGCAAAAATATCAAAAAAACAACAGAGTTATGAGCCTATCTTGAAATTTATGAACACAGGCTCTTAACTTTGGTAATTTTCAATATTTTGACTGCAAATCTTAAACATAGCCATTTCTTCACAGAACCTCATGAATGTGACAGCTGACATTTTTCAAATCCTGGCCAAAATGTGTTTCCGTAACTGTGGCACGAAATGATGTTTCTGTAGTGCAGAATGACATTTTGATGAGTGTTTGTAAATCTTCACCTGCTGGGTTTATTAGGTGGGGTAATAAGAAGGCTATGCTGAAAATTTGGAGTACAGATACAGTAAAATGCCCCGTTTATGACTAAACATTACACTATTTTAGCATTCACTCATAACTTCACTAATTTTCAATATTTTGACTCCAAACTTTCAATATACCTATTATTCCACACCATCTCCTAAACATGATGGGCCAGATTCACAAAGCACATGCGCTCAGCGTCTCTTAGCTGCCCCAGTGCAAATGACATGCGCTGAGCCCAAACTGTGGTATTCACAGACGATGCACTGGGGGTGCTCCAAGTGCATCCCCTACGTGAATACCAAAATTGCGCCCAGCCAAAGATGTGCCAACACAACACCCTGATTGGGCTGGGAAACCAATGGGGCAGTGCATCTAAGGATGCGCTGCGTCCAATGTTGCCATTCAGAGCCACAAACATGCAAATGGGGCCATTAGGCATGCAAGGTCTAATGGGGCCATTTGCATGTCATTATGGCCCCATTTACAAGTACCTAGAAGGAATGAACCTGGCAGAATGTGCCAGGCAACTTCCCAGGACTGTGGGCCTCACACACATAGCCCCAAGTAGGCATGTTGTACCCCCCACCTATCCCATGGCCGATCACAGTCCGTGTTGACCCCACAAAGTATCCTCGGTGGTCCAGTGGCACCCCCCTCTCTGCCCACAACCCCAGTAAAATGTAATGTGATGCAGCAACATCCCTGATTGCCTAGTGGAACCCCCCCGCCTGCAGCCCTGGTAAAATGTAAATCAATGTGGCAACATGACTGTTGGTCTAGAGGACCCCCACTCCTACCCGATCACATCACCGACGGCAATCCTGACATTCCCACTGGTAGTCCAAAGGACCCCACCACCCACTCAGGAACCCCCCATCCCAGCATGTTTGTAACGTCGGCAGGCAGCTCAACCCCACCCACATACTACCACGGCTGCCTGCCAGCACAGCTATCAGTGAATGACAGCTAATGTACACCTGGAAGCCCATTGGTGGACCCTGTCGACCAATGGGCTTGCAGTGTGTACTGTACTCTGTCATTCACAACTTTGTGAATGACAGAGTACAGTACACACTACAAGCCCATTGGTGAACAGGATCCATCAATGGGCTTCCAGGCATACAATAGCTGTCATTCACAGATAGCTGTGTCGGTGGGCAGCTGTGATGTTATGCGGGTGGGTTGAGCTGCCCACCGACGTTGTGAACATGCTGGGATGGGGGAGCGGGGTGGGGTGAGTTGCCTGAGTAGGTAGGGGGTCTGCTGGACCACCAGGGATACTTTTGGGTGCAGCATGCCAGTGCGATTGGATCGGTGCAAGGAGTGGGGCTGCAATCACCTAACAGGGCAGATGGCTATTTTGTCAACAATATGGGGCTACAGGTAGGGAGGGGGGGATAGAATAGCCTAAAAGGGCAGACAGCTATCTTTATTGACAATACAGGGATATAGGCAGGGAGGGGGAATACAATAGCATGCTATGGCAGACGGCTATGTTTCTGACATTAACGGGTACAGGCAGGGAGGGGGGTACCACTTTCCCACCAGAGCTAGTTATGGGGAATTGCATACACGATTGGGGTTCTGGGCATGGAGGGGGTACCACTATTCCACCAGGGCATTCCACAGGTGATTTGCCTCAGACTCGGGATACAGGTGGGGGGGGCACTGGACTGCCAGGGTGGGCAGGCTGTTGTGCTGCTGTCAGCAGTATGTCAGCCTGCCTGTGAGTGGACACCCACTTAATCTACTTTTTATAGACTTATCCTTTGAAGATGCATCTCCGGACTTGCTCTGAGGATGCACCTCCAAGTTGGGTTATGAATGGGGCTGTGCACCATATGCATGGGCAGTCCCCTGCACAACCCCTCCGGATGTACCATGTAACATTATGGTTGGTGTGTGGCGCATCTGTGATGTGTCAGCACATTGGCGATGTGCCAGTGCATCAGCCCCCTTCCAGAATTGTGCTAGATGTAGGAAGTTGGGGATGTCTGGCACACCTCGGATGTGCCGGGCGCATCCCTTTTGTGAATCCTGTCTGACGTGTCATTTTTAAAATCCTGGATGAGATGTGTTTTTGCACCTTTGGTGAGAAATTACCTTACAGCCAATATACCATAAATCATAGAATCATAGAAACCTGGCAGCAGAAAAAGACCCTCTGGCCCATCGAGCCCCTTTTGCCCACTTGCCAACCCCTTATGTCTGTCCCACGCCCGCTTGAATCTCTCCACCATTTCTGCCCTCACCACTTCCTCCGGTAGTTAATTCCAGGCCTCCACCACCCTCTCCAAATGGTACATGCCATGTCCACGAGGCACATCCTACAAGTATCTTCAAAAGTTGGGGTCAAAATTAAAAATACATTGTTTATCAAGCATCAGATGTTTGACATTGGCAAATGCTTGTTCTTTTTTCTTGCCAGCTACTGCAGACAGCAGCTGGTCAGAAGCTCTTTTGACACTTTGCCAACATCTGCATCAGGACTCCCCTGACTGGTCACCCTGTGTTCTGTACTAGGCTGCAACGATGGCTTAGCAGCTGTTATCAGTACCTTTGGTGTAGTGACTACTGCTGGCAGCATTTCTCAGAAAACGATATGGATGCATCGCTGAGGCCACTGCGGAGGTGATGAACCACCTGATGCATGCTTTCTACCGTCATTGGTAACCACCTCCAATTTTGAGCTTTTTACTGGAGAGCTTCTTGGTGACACCGAAGCAGACTAAGGAGCTAAAAAAGATTCTCCTTTGGCAATCTTTTTCTTTTGTGTTTTGGTGTAAAACAGTTTGCATAAATCGCAATTTCTAACAGTAGGGTCAGTACCCAAACAGTTAATACGGTATCCCATCAAAATCGCGCCACCTAAAACAGCATGGTGAAAACTACCCCGTCATAATCGCTCAGTATGGAAAAGCTAAAGATAACATTTATAGACAGCATTTAATCAACAAGCAGTATAGCACAGCGGTTTAAGGCTCTGAGCTGCAAACCTGGAGACCTGGGTTTGAATCCCACAGCCCCCCACTTGCATATTGTGTGACCCTGAGCAAGTCACTTAACATCCTTGTGCTCTCAGGTCACACCTGTAAGCAAGCTTTCAGCTTAGTGTGTCTCTCCTGGTTAAACAAAACAGTTATAGACTACCCAATTTGGTATCAGCGTGTGTTTTGGGACACCTGTTTTTTGTCTCAGAGATTTTTTTTCCTTGACACGGTTTGTAAGCTGGCCTATGTGCTTCTTTCTTTAATGTTATTTATGGCATGGTTATTGATTGTGCTATCTTTGTTTGTGCTGTCTTGACATGGAACTGTTAAAATACAACATGTGGCTGTTTACATTTGCCAGGAGCTGGTGATAGGACTTACAATTTTTAAACCCGGTAGACGCTGTTCTCTTTTTGGGTTTCTCAGTTGTGTCAGTTGACTGAAAATGCCTACCAAATCATGTATTTGGTTTCACAAATATAATAAATTACAACAGCAAAGTTTCATTTTAAAATGTTTTTTCATTTTAATGTTTGCTTGTACGCATGCACAAGAAACATTATGTGGCAGCTTAGTAGAGAAGCGGGTTGTGGAGGTGCGGCAGTGTGGCCACCAATGCGAGCACTACATTTGTGGGCTTAGCAGTGTACGCCCAGTGCAGGCCCAGTGTCCTGATGACACTGGTTCTGCAGAAGTGCCACCAACTTGAAATGATTTGGCCGCTGCAATAAGGGTCCGTCTCGTCACTGCAGCATCAGCAATTCCGCTGCAATGAGGGAGTAACCCGTCATTGCAGGACGGTACCTTGCTTGGTGTAACATTTTCCCCAGCATTTCCATAAACATGGTGGCGGCTTCCTCAGGGCCCCCATGGAAACCGACTGATGGGGGTGCCCAATCCCCCTGTTGGCATGACCCCAATCCAGTTCATTTGCTGACGGGAGCCCACCGTCAGCATAATGCACCCTCCCCATTTGTTGTGTGCCCAGGGTGCCCAATCCCCCTCAGCATCATACCCCCCAAAACAGTCTTTATTTACCAACAGGGGCCCAACCCCATTGACTTAAGTCCCCCTTCCCCAAAATGCAGGCGGCACACTGGGAGCCCTCTCCAGTGTGCACAAATAAAGCCTGAAAAAAAACCTTCTCACGATGTCCTTTTTGTATTTTTGCCCTGAAAAGAAACGTCCTCGCGGTTTTTGTGCCCCTCCCACAAACTCTAAGCCCACACACTGCGGACCACCTCCCCCACACACCCTCACCCCATACTTACCTCCAGAACCTGGCGCGACGATCTTCCGTGGACCAGGAACACGTTTGCACTCTTCAAAGCCAACAACAAAGTGAATAAATGCCGGTAAGCTGTATAATGGCATAAACAGTTTTTTTTTCCAACTTCTGTGGATATCTCTGCAATTTTTTGGACTTTTGCGACCAAATTTTCAACATGGGGTTATTGGGACCCCTCCTCATGAATACAGTCCCTGTCATGGTGTTATTTGGTCCCGAAAGGTGATTTCTTGGTCACTGTACAGAATCACCTTTTTGGACCGAGTAACAAAATGAAAGTGCAACTGTTCATGAGGTGGGCTCTCAAAATGCCTATGTTGAAAATTTGGGGATGAAAGTTCATAAAATGACTGTGTTACGAGCGTGCATTCCGCAGTTTCCATGCACCTTCATAACTTTGCAAATTTGTAATATTTTCATTCCAGATTTTCAATTGTGGCATTTTTCCACACTTCCTTATGAACAGTACTGTTGTCATTTTTCACATCCTGGATGAAATGTGTTTTCACACTTCCGGCACAGAATAGCGCGGTCGCTGTGGGAAAAAGTGTTTGGGACCAATGAAGAAAATTACAGTGACTCTGTTTACGAGCAGAGGTCCTAAAATGCCTATGTTGAAAATTTGGTGACAAACATCCATAAAATGACTGTTTTACGAGCGTGTGTTGTGCAGTTTCCACGCACCCTCGTAACTTCGCAAACATGTAATATTTTCACTCCAGATTGTCAACATTGGCATTTTTTCACACCTCCTTATGAACAGTATAGCTGTCATTTTTCACATCCTGGCCAAAATGTGTTTTTGCACTTTCCGCACAGAATAGCGCAGGCACTGTGGGAAATCAGTGTTTGGGACAGATTAAGGATGAGTGAGTAAGAGAGGGAGACTGAGTGAGCTCAACAGAGCTCTGTTGGGAATGCTGTGGATTTCTTTGTGGTCAGAAAAGGTGCCAACACAGGCAGAAGCCCAGTACAAAAGGGCAGCCTGCAACGTCGGGAAAAACAGAACGAGCGAGTGACAGAGGGGGAGTGAGCGAGCTCAATGCAGCTCTGTCAGGACTGCTGTGCATTTCTTTGTGGGCAGAAAAAGGTGCCAATGCAGGCAGGAGCCCAGTACAAAAGGGCAGCCTGCAGCACCGGGAAAAACAGAATGAGTGAGTGGGGGGGGGGGAGTGAGCAAGCTCAAAGGAGCTCTGTCAGGACTTTAGAGTTGCCCACCCAACTGCCCAGGGTCCTGTGTGGTCCTATATCGCAGCAGGGACTCTGGGATGGAAACATAGCAATGACTGGATACTTTTAGGATTGCTGTAATAATACAGATTTAGTTGTTCTGTTTATTTCTCAAACTGAGCTAAGTACTGAACAATACTGTTAGGATTGATGTAATGATACATATTTATTTGTTCTGTTTATTTCTCTAGCTGAGCTGAGTAATACTTGGAGTACAATGCAATCTGTAACTGGGCTAAGTGGAACTATGTGGGCTGAGAACAAAACGTGTGGTAGCTGAGGGGTGAAAAATGGCCAAGGAGGCTTTAGGATTGCTACAGTAATACAGTATCTAACGGATAAGATTTGAGACTGAATTAACCTGGTCGGCAAGGGGGAAGTAGGGGGACTAGTATGGGGGACAGAATTTGAACAAATAGGTCCTAACAGATGTAGTAGGGTACAGAAACCGGCAGTAAGAGCCCGTAAGATGGGGGCCAAAATAGGACAGGTGCCACATGTCAATAGGGCGGGCAGCTTTGGAAGGGTGGTGGGGTGTACAGGGTGTGGGTCCACCATGATCCTAGACTGGGCTTGGGGGGGGTGTATGGTCTATAGAAAACTGGCTAGTTTGAGGGAGGAACTGTGGAGGTTAGGGAGGAGTCTAAGTGGCAGGGCAGGTGAGTATGGTAGGCATCCTGGCTGGGGGGGGGATAGGGTATGGCAAGGGGGAGACAGAGGAAGAACAACTAGGGACTGAAACCGAGTCCAGTATCAGAGGCACTAGCAGAAAAGAGAGGAGAAGGGAGGGGGTGCCCAAGGTGAGGGGGGAGCCCTCCTGATGGAGGAGGAAGAGACCACGAAGAGTACCAGGGGAGAGAGCAGATGGCTGTGGGTAGGGAGGGACCAGAGGTGGGAACGGGGGAGGGGGCATGTACGGGAACAAGTAGGAGGAGGGAACCGATAGGGGGAAGAAATGTAGGAGGGGTGATGACTGAGAATAGATTCGAGCCTCTGCTATGAGAGAGAGGAGAGCAGGAACATACTGAAGGGGGACAAGCAGGGTGGGAGAAGGATGGCACAGGTAGGGAGGAGATACGAGGATAAAAAGGGTAGAAGGGGGCTAGTAAGGAAGGAGGGGGTGACTGGAGGAGACAAAGCTACGGGAAGGGGAAGGATGGGAGGGGCATCACTATTGGGGTCGAAGGGAATGGGGGCTCTAAATCAACAACAACAGGGATAGGAAAGGGGTTGGGAATCAGCAGAGGAGGAGGGGAGGTTGACATGGGAAGTCCAGTAGGAAGTAGTCGGGCTGGGAAGGGGTTCAAGGGGGATGGAAGGAATAAGGCAGAGAAAAGGGGTGAGGCAGAAGTAGGGTGTGCAGCTACAGAAGTCACAGAGGGTGCAGCTGGAGGGGGTAAGAAGCAGGGAAGAACGAATATTGGGTGGTGGAAGGGGCATTAGAAGAGAAAGGGGGTAAGGGACGGGGGGTACTCATCCTGGGGGATTCTATACTGAAAGGGGTGAGACGGGGCAGAAGGGAGGAAAGGCACAGCTGTATTTCATGGGTTAAAGCTATCCCCAGGTTGACTGCAGGAGGGGCAGGGCAGGCACTGCTCAAATGTGCAGTGAGGGAGAGGAAGAAACCTCATTTAGTGTTGCATGTGGGTGCAAATGACCTGGCGAGGGAGACTGTGGAAGTAGTGAGGAGGAGGTTCTAGGAGTTGGGCAGGCAGTGTGAGGTGGTGGGGAAGTCGGTGGCATTCTTGGAGGTACTCCCGGTACCATGTGCAAGCATGGGGAGGAAGGGTAGGATCCAGGACTTCAACGAGTGGCTGAGGGATTGGTGCCACACCAAAAATTATGGGTTGGTGACTAACTGGGGTAGGGTCTGGAGCAATAGTGACTTGTATGCCAGAGACAGGCTACACTTGCGCAGGGCGGGGAAGGGAGTATTAAAGGTGGGATTAGAGGGCTATATCTCTACTAAGGTGGATTTAAACTAGTGGGGAGGTGGCCAAAAGACTGATGTTGGTATAAAGATCCGGACAGGGGAGCCTAATGAGCTCACCCTTCTTATATGTAGGTAAAGGCATAGGCGTAGTAACCCTGGGAGGGGGCCGGCAGAGTGGTCTGAGTGTAATACAGAAGGCACCGCCACCCGGTAAGAATAATAAGGAGAAAGGGTGCGGACTACTGGTAGGAGGGACACAGGCCAAGGAGAAGAGTGAGGAGAAAGAGGGGTATGGGTGGAAGGTGGTCTCTCTCAACGCAAGAAGCCTGGGGAACAAAATTGCAGAGCTTCAGGCACTGCTTTCAGAGGGGAAGGTGGACATTGCTGCAGTGACAGAGACTTTGGCTGCAGAGTACTATGATTGAGACTTCGCAATCCCGGGATATAGGATATACTGGAAGGACCGGGGGGTTGGAAGGAGGGGTTGCACTCTATGTGAGGGAAGGGGTCAAATGCATAAGGGATGAAGGAGAAGAGGAGAGGACAGAGGCGCTTTGGGTGCAGCTCCTAGACTCCAAGGGCAGAAAGCTGAGGCTGGGAGTGGTGTACAGACCACCAGCCCAATCCAGAGAACTGGATGGGGAGTTGGCAGAGCAGATAAGGAGGGTATGTGGAAGGGGAAGTGTGGTGATAGTGGGGGATTTTAACCTACCAGGGGTTGACTACAGCACCCCGGCCACTAGCAGTACCAGGGAGCAGGTGCTCCTTAATGCATTCCAAGACGGCCTTCTGACATAATTGGTAAGTGGGCCTACAAGGCTTGGTAGCACTCTGGACCTAGTACTGGCAAATGGGGAGGTGGTGAGGGAGGTAAGGGTGGAGGACCCACTAGTGGGTAGTGACCACCAAACAGTGTGGCTCGTTCTCGTGCTGGACAGGGAGACAGAAGGCACAGGCACTAAGATGGTGGACTTTAGTAGGGTGGACTTTGGGAGGATGGGAGCAATACTGAGAAGGAGACTCCAGGATATAAGGCCGGGGATGGATACAGAACAGAACAAAAGTGGGGCGTCATAAAGACTGAGCTAACAGAGGCCACAGTAGCCTGCACCAGGGCCAGGAGTAAGAAGAGCAGAGCCAAGAAACCATACTGGCTGAACAAGGAAGTGCTGCAAGGAATGAGGGCAAAGAGGGCTGCATACTGGAAGTACAGGAGAACAGGGAAGGGAGAGGATAAGGAGGCTTACGGGAGTTGGTCAAGGGAGGTGGTCAGGAGGGTGAAAAAAGCTAAGGCCTCCAGGGAATTAAGGTTAGCACAGATCATAAAGGGAGGGTAAAAGGACTGTTTTAGGTATGTCAGGGAAAAGAGGAAGTGCAAGGAACATATTGTGAGGATAAAGCGGGAAGCAGATAAGGTGGAAAAGGGGGAGGAGCAAGAGGAAATTCTAAATGAGTACTTCTGCTCCATTTTCGCTAAGGAGAGGGATGGTCCACTACCAGCATGGGCTGGGGGGTTGGGAAAGGGCAGGAGGAGGTGATGGACAAAGTGATCACAGGGAGTAGGGTGCTAGAGGGTCTGAGGGCACTAAGGGTGGACAAGGCACCAGGTCTCCCGATGGCATTCACCCCAGGGTGCTAAGGGAGATGGCGATGTTGTTGGCTGAGCCACTGGCAGATCTGTTCAACACCTCCCTGGAAATGGGGTGTGTGCCCCAGGACTATAGAGTGGCCCATGTGGTGTCCATACACAAGAATGGGCCTAGGGAGGAGCCAGAAAATTATCAGACGGTCAGTCTCACATCCATAGTGGGTAAGCTTATGGAGGCGATACTGAAGCAGAGGCAGGTGGCATTCCTAGAGAGTAATGGCCTCCAAGATGGCCAGCAACATAGGTTCATCTCAGGGAGGTCTTGTCAGACCAACCTAATAGAGTATTATGGCTGGGTGACAAGAGAGTTGGACAGGGGCCATGCGGTAAATGTCCTGTACTTGAACTATAGTAAGGCTTTTGATATAGTGCCTCATGGGAGACTGGGGGGAAGCTGACGACAGCGAGGTGGGAAAAAAGCTGACTAACTGGATAGAGAACTGGTTACACGGGAGGGTGCAGAGGGTGGTGGTGGTGGGGGGAGCTCTCGGCACCTAGAGCAGTGACAAGCTGGGTGCCGCAGGGGTCAGTGCTGGGCCCAATGCTATTTGGGCTCTTTATCTCTGATATAGCACACGGAGTGGGGAGCAGGGTAAGTCTGCTCACAGATGATACCAAGTTGGAGGCGGAGGTGGACAAACAGGACAGATGGGAAAAACTGCAGTGGAACCTAACCAAACTAGAGACATGGTCGGTGGAGTGGCAGCTAGGATTCAACACAAAGAAGTGTAAGGTGATGCACTTCGGGGCTAAGAACCAGAAGAGGGACTACTGGTTGGGGGGGTGAGGTTGGGGATCACAGAGGAGGAGAAGGACCTAGGGGTGTTGGTAACTGGGAGCATGAACAACTCAGCCCGGTGCAGGACAGGAGCAGCGAAGGCAAACAGGATGCTGGGGTGCATCGCAATGTGATTCACATCCAGACACAGGGATGTGATCCTATCTCTCTACAGATCATTGGTCAGACCGCACCTGGAGTACTGTGTGCAATACTGGAGGCCATATCTGAGGAGAGATATAAAGTTACTGGAGGGGCTGCAAAGGAGGGCAACAAAAATGTTAAAGGGATTGAAGGAAAGGAATATGAAGTTAGACTGAAGGAGCTGAACATGTACACACTGGAGGAGAAAAGGGATAGGGGGGATATGATTGGGCGTTTAAATACCTGAGGGGTAAATAAACCTAGCATCGAAGGGTGTTTAAACTGAGTGGAAGAAGAGATGAGGGGCATGGACTAAGGTTGGAAGGGGACGTTCAAGAGGGAAATGAGGAGCACTACTTCACTGGAGAGGGTGGTGTCTAGTTGGAATGCACCAGAGGGGTAGTAACATGTAGGACAGTCAATAGCTTTAAGAAGAAGTGGGATAAAGCAAGAGGAAGAGTCAGGGGGGCAGGGGCTGGGACAAGCGGGGGAAGAACTGGGGGGAAGAGGCTGGGGCAGCTACAATCTAGGGTGCTAGCTGCACACTCGGGCAGACTTAGATAGACTGATTTGTCTGTTCTGCTTGCAGATTCGTATGTCCGTATGTATGTTCATATGTAAAATCACAGTGACTCTGTTCATGAATAGAGGTCCTAAAATTTGGTGACAAACATCCATAAAATAGCTGCGTTACAAGCGCGTGTTGTGCAGTTTCCATGCACCCTTATAACTTTGCAAATCTGTAGTACTTTCACTCAAGATTTTCAACATTGCCATTTTCTCGTACCTCCTTATGAACAGTACAGCTGTCATTTTTCACATCCTGCCCGAAATATGCATTTACACATCTGGCGCAGAACAGCACGGTTGCTGTGGGAAAGCAATGTTCATGACAGATTAAGAAAATCATAGTGACTCTGTTCATGAGCAGAGGTCACAAAATGCTTATGTTGAAAATTTGGTGAAATAATTCCACTAAATGACTGTGTTACGTGCATGCGTTGTGAAGTTTCCATGTACTTGTACCCGTAACCAATTTGTTGTAACCATTGGTGTCATGAATGTTTTATCCTGTAATTTCATATCCTGTATTGTCTGTTCTTACTGACATGGAACCTTTGTAAAAGAGCCTCAGCTCAAAGGTACTTTGTAATCCTAGACTTAAATAAATAAATAAACGCTCAGAAGTTTGATCATTTTTAATATTTTCACTACAGATTTTCAACATTGCCATCTCTTCACACCTCCCTATGAATGGTGCAGCTGTTTTTCTTCACATCCTGCCCAATCTGTGTTTTCATACATCTGGTGCACAATGGCACAGTCGCTGTGGGAACTCAAAGTTTGGGGTACATTAACAACATCACAGCACCACTGTTCATGAGAAGATGTCCCAAATGCTTTCATGAGGTGGGGGGTCACAAAAAGGCCATGTTAAAAATTTGTACTGCAAATACCAACAAATGCCCGGGGCATTAGGCTTTCTAACCATAATGTCCCACCCTGTACAGACTGACAGGCATCAGTGGTGTACCTTTGGATTGTTGACTGTAATGCTCATGCTATTCCACCCCCATCCTGCAGCCAGTGACAGGCATTAAGGTGTGCCTTGGACTGTTTGGCCACAGAGTTCACCTCATTCTCCTATATTGCAACCATTTCAGTGTATGTCCTTATGGAGTGGGTGATTGTAAAGCCAAACACCCCAGAGCACACCTCAACACTTGGTGTCTGTAGGATAGGGTGAGGTGAAATGGCATGAACGTTACTGGTTACAACCCAAATGTGTACCTCAATGCCTGCCCGTCTCTGCAGGTTGGAGGTGGGGTTGGTGTGAAGTTCAATACTTCACTGCCATTCCTACTCTGCATCTGTCTAACTCTTCCATTTCCAGTGCTAATACCAGCAAGCAAACATTCAACATTGACAAATGCTTGTTTTTTTACTAGAAAACACCTGATTCCTTGCTAGACAGGAACCACGCTGAATCATGATTTCTCTAGTTCCTGGAACCAAAACAGAACCAAAGACGGCCGGCCCGGTGGTGCTGAAGGTTAAGGCACTGGATGCCACATCTTGCACCACACTGTTAACCTGGGTTCAGATGCGAGCCTGGACCGTCAGGGTTTGGCAGGAGAGGGAAAGGACTGAGCATCCGGAGGAGTGCTCTCCTGTTCCAGGGAGGGTTCCAGGGTGCCACCACTCTGCAGTGGCCCCTGGTGATGACCACAGGCACTGCTAGAGCTGATGCAGAGTAAGGAGTGCAGCAGACATTGGCACGTAGTGCTCCAACGTCATTGCACGCTCGCACTCCAGGGGCTTAAAACAGAACAGTGGAAATGGCAGCACTAGCCGCGGCAGCGTGATGGCTGCTACTTCATTGTCTGGCGATGCCTGGATTAGGCACGTGCCGGTACTGGATCCTGGCCTGACACAGGGACAAGGGGGGGGCATATGCCAGCTGGGTGTGCAACTCCAGAGTCGGCGGTGAAGGTGGAGTGGTGGCTGGAGGAATCAGCAGGTCAGTGGCTGCAGGGTGGATAAAAATACAATATATATATAAAAAAAAAAACAGAAACAAAGAAAACTGCTAATTATACTAAAAAAATAATAAAATTATCCTAAACTAATAAACAGTATCGAAAACTAACTTAATACTTAAAATCAAATAAACATTTTAACCATAATAAAATACGTAGAGGACAATGGATGGGCAACAGTGAACAACAACGCTGTGTTCACTTCAAGAGGTTTTCATGACAACTAAGTAGCTCTCAAGAGTGAAGCTTGAGAGGTTTCCAGTTGTCATGCAACCTCGAGAAGTGAACTCACCATTGCTGTTTACTGTTGCCCATACACCAAAAAAGACAACACTGGAACATTTCTTGAGAAAATGTTTTAAAACAGCATTGTGCGGTTACACACTTTCCCCACCTCCCACCACCATGATCAAGGGCCACTCCATCCCTCGCTCACACAGTCTCAATTTTTGTTTTACATAAAGAAACCGGAATGATCCTACTTTCTTCTATTCAGGGGTCCATAATGTCTCCGTCAGTCCTCCTTGGTACAGCTCTCCCGGTACTGTGCACACGAGCCAGGTTCAGAGGTAAACCAACACCGTACAACGCTGTTTGAACAGCAGCGCTGCAATCAAGAGGCAGCAGCAGCAGAGTGCACTGGCATTCGATGTTGTTGTACCATCACAGTGATGTACTCAAGATTGTACAACAACCTCTTGCTGTCGCTACGATGGTACAACAACACTAGGAATCCACTGAATTCCACACACAATAGCCCTTACCAATATACTATATACATTTAACACATAGGACTGGAACAGGGCTCCAGGCAATGGCTCTCTTGAGTGGGGAACACATCTGATGTTAGAACAGCATACAGGGAGTGACCACAGTGCAGTGTTTGAGCAGAGTTCTAAATTCTATTAGCATTTAGTTCCATCTCCAGGGCAACCCCTCTGGATGGAGATGATGTAGTTTTGTATGACATTAGAGGCTAAGGGAGTGCTCACGACCAACTGGAGCACTCCCTTCCCCTGTGTGAGACACTCTTATTCTACAAAGAGCATCTCATGTGCAGATGCCCTAGAAATGGGCATGTTTCGGGAACAGTTTTTTTTTTAAATATAGTATTGGTCACGCTTGGTCAATAATACATTATAATGTGTGGTAAGTGCGTATTAACCACCATAATCAGCAGTCACACAACTTTGTCATGCACTGTTTAGGAATTTTAAAAGTTGTTAACCACACTTCAGAACTTCCAAACAGTGGCATAACAAAAAAGAATGCACCAGAGTTCCATAATTCTCATACATAGAATGCAAACAGTGTTTTTTTGACAATACACTATAAAAGATGATGGCTGGGGATCGGGTGACAACCACGCTGAAATCACCTCTCATGGTTGCTAGGGCTACAGTAAACCTCTCGAGCTGCGCTCTCGAGGTTTACCATGTTGCCCTAGCAACCACTTGAGGTGATTACAATGTGGTTATCACCCGATCCCCAGCCATTATCCTCTACAATACGTCTCCTGCCGCCACTCATTCCTGTATTAGAGTGGTTTCACTTGCCTTCAGCTTGAGCTAGAGCAGCTCATCTTTCTTTCACTGTTCCTATTATTAGAAAGGTTCTGATCTATTATTAGGGTATACAATGTTTTCCTCAGAAAGGATTGTACTGCAGAAGTAGATACATTCTATTGGCCAACTTCACCCAGCGCAACCATAAAATATTCTGGCACGGCTGGTTTTCTTGCTTGACTCAATAGTTAAAGACAGCCATTTTCCCAATTCCCTAAATATGATTCAATCCATTCATTCATTAAAGGACCCACATTTTGTTTTTGTTATTTAACACAGGGCCAACATTACTTTAAAGAAAAATCATGTGGAAGAACACCAAGGGATTCATCGTCTCAGCCCACCATTTTCTACTGCTTTATAAGTAAATTCCTTTTTTAATAGGGTTCAATCGACTCCACCAAAAGGCTGAAAGAAAATACTATATAAACTTGTTTCTATATTAACTGGTGGGAGAAACACAACACTTAGAAACTAAAAGCAGGGTATTACTAGTGTCTTTATTAAGAAGATCCTTTTTCTTTTGGATAATAGTCTCTCTCCTTCCAGTGATTTAATTTGCCATTGACACATTTAGGCACAACTCCCAGTTAACTTATAGAAACATAGAAGTTGATGGCAGATAAGGACCACAAGGCCCATCCAGTCTGCCCATTCCTTTTTCTACCTTATGAATGTGTTATTGGCGTTTGATCTGTCAATGGCCTATCTATTCATACTTATCTGTATTACTCCCTTATGCCTATCCCATGCCTGTTTGAAGCCCTGCACTCTATTCATATCCACCACTTCCTGAGGTAGGCCGTTCAATGCATCCACCACCCTTCCTATGAAAAAGAACTTCCTCACATTACCCCTTAACCGGCCTCCCTCTAATCTCATGCTGTGTCCTCTTGTCCTGCTATTTTTCTTATATTGAAACATGTTAGACTCTTTCACCTTGTTAATGCCCTTAAGGTGTTTGAATGTTTCGATCATATCACCTCTCTCCCTCCTTTGCTCTAGGGTATACATACTGAGCTCCATTAATCTGTCCTCATATGTTTTCTGATGCAGTCCCTGCACCATTTTGGTTGCCCTTCTCTGGACTGCCTCAATTTGGTTAATGCCCTAGTGAAGGTGTGGCCTCCAGTACTGCACGCAGTACTCCAGATATGGCCAAACCAGTGTCTTGTAAAGAGGGATTATTACCTCCCTCTTCCAACTTGTGATACCTCTACAGTTAGCCAGGGACACATCCTAAGATCCAAATTTCGTGCCCCAAATGGTCAATTCTACATCCACTATCAGGGTTCCTACCACCTCCCTCAAACATCCCACATCCTGATCATTTTCTATAAACAGACCTTTACTTTTATGAAAATTAGCCTTAACCCTTGCCATCCAGGAGTACTCGAGTAGGATATTCCGCATTTCTGTTCAGGCATCCTCAGACTGCAGTATTATATAGATCTTGTCTGTATAGGCAAAGACTTGTGTATGGGGTTGCCAAGGAGAAAATTGAATAACCTCTATTCTCATGTAGGCCTCTATTTTCTGAACTACCGGGTTCAAAGCAAATATGAATGGGAGAAGGCTTATTGGATACCCCTAACTGACTCCTCTAATAGCTATTATCCCCTCCCCTGCCCACCGGATTATATAGGGAAGCATAACCGCCTTATTATATGGCATAGTATTCCAAACAATAGATTTTCCTGGTAAGCCTCATTCACCAAGATCCTAACTTGATACTCGTGTTCCATCCTAATAAATGTTTTTTGATGGTCTATGGACAGAATATATTCATTTATTTCCTCTCTCAATAATGTCCCTCTAAGGACAGAATATATCCATTTATTTCCTCTCGTAATAATTTCCCTCTAAGAACAGAATATATCCATTTATTTCCTCTCTCAGTAATTTCCCTGATCATAATAAGATTATCATCAATTCAGGATTCTATTTACAGAGAGTGGACTGCTGCTCTGACCTTGGGATTACATCACAGAGCTACTGCTGTTTGGTTTCAATTTAGGATTCTCTTTACAGAGAGTGGACTGCTGCTCTGACCTTGGGATTACATCACAGAGCTGCTGCTGTTTGGTTTCAAATTAGGAGCTAAACACTGGGTATAGTAAGGGGTGTTGAGTGGGAGGGCATACCAGGAAAGGAACAGCAGCAGTGAAGGGTGACTGCTCTCTCAGTGGAAGGGAAGTAAATGCAAATCTAGGAGCTTTCATTATTACTTCTTATCGATTGATATTGCATTGGGGAAAGGAGGAGTAGGAGTTTGAGGAAGGTTGTGCAATGGCTACTTAAAGCCTGTTTCTGAGTGTGGATAGGAAGGATAGGAATATAAAAGCAGTTGCTCAATATATCTGAACTGTGCAACAAAGGAGGTAAGGGAAATAAAGAAAATGTTTTGCACTGATAGAGGAGGAGAGGGGAGACTTGGGGAGTGTTTGGTATCCTGCATCTGGAAGGGTGGGGGGTCGCTGGTGGGCAACAACAGCAATGGGTAGGGTGGTAGGCTGCAACAACTGCGGTGCACCAATCTTTCTAAAAATTGCCTGGAGTGTGGGAGGATGTTTAGTGTGCAACCACATAGAAAAACTTAGAAAGGAGATTGAGGGTCTGCAGGAGGAACTAAGACAGGCAAGGCAGATTGGGGTGGGTTTAGCCCAATACTGGAGGGAGGAGAGGGGAGATGAGGGAGGGCGATTTAAGCCAACAGTGGTGAGAAGAGGGTCAGAAGAAGGGAAGCAGAGACAAAGGGGCCCAGGCCAGGAAGAACAATTGCCGGGGAAACCAGGTCAGGAGACAAAAGACAAATGGAAGGCGGAGATAGGGACTTGTGAGGGGAGGCGAAGAAGTGGCAAAAGTCATGAAGTGGAAAGGAGAGAACAGGTTACTATGAAGAGAGAGGGAGCGGGCATTTGTGTAGGGCCTTCAGAAAATAGTTGTGCACTGCTGGAGAGGAAGAAGGTGGAGGAGGGAAATGATGAACTTAGAGGAGTAATTGATAAATGCCTGGACCAAACTGGAGCGGGGGGAAGTTCTGCTGGGAGAATTGCAACGGGGTAAAAGGGGGAAATAATGTGCAGGAGGAAGAAGAGGAGCTGGAAATGAGAGAGGGAGATGAATGGAAGCAAGCAGGAGTAAGAGGGTGGAATCTTAGTGCTGGGGACTCAATACTAAGAGGAGTTAGGTGGTGTAGCAAGGGGGAGAGGCATAGTCACATTTGGGTGGAGGCCATGCCAGGAATGACAGCGGAAAGGGTGGGACAGTCTGTTCTGAAATATGCTAGAAGGGGTAGGGACAAGCCTCATTTAATTATACATCTTGGGACAAACGACCTGGCTGACAAGACAGTAGATACAGTCCAGAGGAGGTTTGAGGAACTAGCACAATTATGTGAGGGAGCAGAAAGATCAGTAACTTTTTCAGAGATACTTCCGGTGCCAAAGGCAAGCACAACAAGGAAGCTGAGAATAGAGGAATTTAACGGATGGCTAAGAACCGTAAAGAAGGGTAAGGGCTGTTGGGGGTGGGGAGGGACCTGGGAGGACAGTAGTCTCTATGCCAAGGACAGACTACACTTGAGTGAGGAGGGAAAGAAGTGTTGAAACAGAGGATGGAGGAGTACATGGAGGAAGTTGGGAATTTAAACTGGAGTTGGGGTGGCAGTTGGGGAACAGATATGCAGAGACCACAGGTTGTGAAATCATATGAGCTTACCCCCCCATAACAGTGACAAAGGACAAATGGCAAGTACTGTTGGTGATGCTAGGAAAGGAGGTCAGGATGGGGGGGGAAGGGTGGAAGGTGGTTACCCTTAATGCTAGGAGCCTTGGGAGGAAAAACTGCAGAGTTACAGGTTCTCATGGCAGAGGGAGAGGTGGACATTGCAGCCATCACGGAAACATGGGCCACCCAATACAATGACTGGGACCTGTCTGTACCAGGGTACAGGTTATTTTGAGGGACAGGGTGATTGGGAAAGGAGGTGGGGTGGCACTATATGTGAAGGAAAGACTGAAGTGTGTAAGGAGGAAGGGAGGAGGGTTGCAGTCACTTTGGATGCAAATCCAGGATTCCAAGAATAGGATTCTTAGAATGGGATGGTGTACAGGCCACCATCTCAGATGGAGGAGTTAGACAGGGAACTAGCGGGACAGATTAGGAGGACTCTGGAAAAGGTAGTGTGGTGATTGTGGGGACTTCAACATGCCAGGAGTGGACTGGAGGCACCCCAACAACCAGGAACAGAAGGAGCAGGTACTGCTGGATGCCTTCCAGGACAGCTTCCTGCTGCAAATGGTCAGTGAACCAACCAGATTAGGGAATACCTTGACCTTGTGCTGGCAAATGGGGACTTTGTGAGAGAACTTATAGTGGAGGAACCGCTGTCAGGGAGTGACCACCACTCAGTATGGCTCACATTGGATATAGCCAAGGAAGAGGTGGAATCTGGCACAATAGTACTGGACTTCAGGAGGGCTGACTTTGGGAGGATGGGAAAGTGGTAAAGGGTACCTGGCCAGAATTCAATCTAGTATGGACACTAACCAGAGGTGGGAGCTCATAAAGCTGGGGATAGTGGAGGCAACCAAAACCTGCCGCAAAGCCCAGAGCAAGAAGGCTAGGGCTAAGAAACTGATCTGGTTGAGCAAGGAGGTCATGGAAAGGTAAGGAGGAAAAGAGCTGCCTTTAGAAGTGCAAGAAAACAGGGGGGGAGGACAGGGAGGAGTACTTGACAGAATCAAGGAGGTGACAAGGGCAGTAAGGAGCAGATCTAAGGAACTCAGGCTGGCACAAGGCATTAGAGAGGGGAGAAGAACTCTTTAAGTACATCAGGGAGAAAAGGAGCTGCAAGGACCACATAGTAAGGATTAGGAAGGAGGGGGTTGGGTGGAAGCTAGGGTGCGATAAGGTGGAAGCACTAAATGAGTACTTCTGCTCAGTATTTAATAAAGAGAAGAGGGGGGGTGACACCCAAGGTGGGAGAAATGGCAGAAGCAGGGTGGGAAGTGGTGACAGATGGGGAAATCATGGAGAGCAGAGTTCGAGAGGGTTTGAAGTACTGAGGGTGGACAAGGCGCCAGGCCCAGATGGCATCCACCCAGGATACTGAAGGAGCTGGCAGAGGTCCTTGCAGGACCTTTGGCAGACCTATTTAATGCCTCACTACATTGGGGTGTGTACCTCAGGACTGGAGGATGGCTCATGTGGTGCCCCTCCACAAGAGTGGCCCCAAGGATGAACCGGGAAACTACAGACCAGTAAGCCTCACATCCATCGTGGGTAAGCTAATGGAGACTATCCTGAAGGAGAGGCTGGTGGCCCTCCTAGAGGCCAAAGGACTACAGGACAGCAGACAGCATGGCTTCATACGTGGCAGATCCTGCCAAACCAACCTGGTTGAGTTCTATGACTGGGTAACTAGGCAACTGGACAGTGGCCATGCAGTGGATGTCCTGTATCTGGACTTCAGTAAGGCATTCGACTCAGTGCCACATGGAAGGCTGGGAAGGAAGTTAGTAGGCACAGGGGCAGGTGCAAAGCTGGTGAGATGGGTAGGAAACTGGCTGCAGGGAAGGCAACAGAGGGTGGTGGTGGGTGGGGAGCTCTCACACCCAAGGGCAGTGACGAGTGGTGTTCCACAGGGCTCAGTGTTGGGACCAGTATTGTTCGGGATATTCGTTGCAGACATATCATGGGACATCAAGAGCAAGATCAGTCTGTTTGCTGATGATACCAAGGTAGGCGCGGTGGTAGATGACCTAGGGGGATGGCAGGGGTTGCAGGATGATCTGGCAAAGCTTGAAACCTGGTCAGACACCTGGCAACTGGGCTTTAATGCCAAAAAGTGCAAGGTGCTGCATTTTGGGATGAAGAACCCAAGGAGGAGTTACCAGCTAGGGGAGTGCAGCTAGCCCAGACAGAGGAGGAGAAGGATCTGGGTGTGCACATTACAGGGTCAATGAACAACTCGGCACAATGTAGGAAGGCAGTTGCAAAGGCCAACAAAATGATGGGTTGTATTGCAAGGGGTATATCCTCGAGGATGGAGGAGGTGATTCTGCCACTGTATGGGTCGTGGTTAGACCACACCTGGAGTACTGCGTGCAGTACTGGCATCCGTATCTGAAGAGGGACATTAAGTTACTGGAGGGGCAGCACAGAGCGACAAAGATGATCAAGGGGCTGGGGGACTTATCATACGAGAGGAGGTTGAAGGAGTTGAACATGTACTACCTGGAGGAGAGGAGAGACAGGGGTGACATGATTGAAACCTTTAAATACATGAAAGGAATAAACAAGACAAGTACAGAGGGGCTGTTCAAAGTAAGGGAGAGGAGGGACACCAGGGGCCATGATATGAGACTGGAGCGAGAAAGGTTCAGGAGGGAGATGAGGAGACACTTTTTTACAGAGAGGGTAGTGGCTGGGTGGAATGCGTTACCTCCTGAAGTGGTATGCAGTAGAACAGTGGACTGCTTCAAATGAGGATGGGACAGGACAAGGGGGAGGGTTAATGAAGGGGAAGGGTGGAAGGGAAGGGCAGCTGCAGAATAAGGGGTGCTAGCTGCACATTCGAGCAGACTTGATAGACCTCTAGACCTTTATCTGCTGGCAAATTTCGTATGTTCGTATCATGTATCAACCTCTGGGAAATAGCACATTACTGGTTGGGTGTAGTTCAGTCATTAGACACCAGAGATAGCCTTTGCACCAAAATTTGTGATATCATTTTCTGATTATTACTGAAAAGGCACAGAGGCTTTCAGCTAACTGACAAGCCGGACAACCTCAAGTAAGCAAAAAAGTGAAAGTCCCATGAAACTGCAGGGGAGTTCCTGAAGACACCTTTCACATAGTCCTCTGCTATCTATAATACATTTTGGGGATCTGTATATAAGAATCAGCAATGGCTCAAAATAGCAAACATAAAAACATGGCCCATCCTTTTTATGATAAATAAACCACAGTTTAACTGAATTGATAATGTGTGGTAACAGGAGGCTTCCTAGGCAAAGTCCCGTTTTGTAGCCATGAAGACCTGGGTTTGAATCCGAGTTCAGGCTGCAAGTGAAATGAGAGTGTGGGGGGAGGGGTCTCAGCTCAGTCTCTTGTCGGAGGTGATCCATGTCAGCACACCACCATCTGAAGCATTTGATTGACTGTTCAGCAAGAGAAGCCTAGAACTGGATCAGAATAAACACTGACTCACTTTCAGGACCCAGGAAAGGTGGAGTTCCCCTTCCCCAGACCAAGGTGAAGCTACTGAGGGAGATTGCCATAGGCTGTAGACAGCATACTCTTGTACAGTATCTGATCAGGGGGTGGCGATTTAGCCACCATCCATCCATCCATCCATTCATCTATCCATCCATCCATCCATTCCTCCATTACCTTTTGCCATTGCTAGATTTATTCACATTATACAGATGGATGGATGGATGAATGAATGAATGAATGTGGATGGATGGATAGGAATGAATAAATGATTATTGGGATTAATAAAGGATTACTGAATGAATACGGATGGATGGATAGATCTGGATGAGTGAATGAACAGTATATGGATAAATATGTATATTTATTTATTTATTTTATTTCGTTTTTGATTATGGGGTAAGTGCTCTAGACAAAGAAATCACCTATTTTCAGTCATGACCCAGGAGAGTTACAGACATTTGGAAAAGCACATTACATCACAGTGGTTACTATTACATTATAAAGACTTGGGTCAAACACATTATAGTATACACAGGCATGGTGATACGCCTGTTCTGTATGGGATGCACTGGTTGCCAGTACAATGGCGAATCACCTTCAAGGTTGGGTTACTGACCTATAAAGCCCTACATGAACAGGGACCGCAGTATCTGAAAGATCTCCTTACTCCCTACTGCCCCTCTTGCTCACTCCAATCTGCCGACGAGGGATTGCTAGAGATTCTCAGGGTTCATTTGAAGACATCTGGAGCTCGTGCATTTTCATATGCTGCTCCTACCCTGTGAAATTCTCTACCTCGTCAGATACGAAGCTGCCTGACCATCGAGAGTTTTAAAGCGGAGTTAAAAACTTTTTTATTTGCAAAAGCTTATGATGTATGATTTTATACTGTTAACATTGTATTTTTTTTTATTTATTGTTATTTGTAAAAAGTTTTGCTCTTTGGAAAAGCGTTTAAAATAAATTTTTAGTTACTTACTTTTTTACTTACTTACTGTACAGGAGAAATTATTCATTACATTAGGCTATCCATAGATACATGGGACTACACAACACACTTTCAAGGAGATTGTGGATGGATACGGATGGTGGGAGCTGGATGGACATGGATGGGTGACCATGGATGGATGGACATGGAAGGATGGATATGGATGGGTGGATTATGAATGGCTGGACATAGATGGATGCCTGAACTGCCCCAGTCATGTCCCCTCTTGGTACAATTCTCATAAGCCTGATACTGCATAGTGGGCTTACTGGGCCACTAACTATCCTTCTCTCAGACCCAAGCCTGCTTGGCACCCTGCCTCATGTATGCTACATTTGTAACATGCTCCATAGATACTGTGAGTCTCTTTTGTAAGATTCCAATAGCACCTGCCTAAATACTGCACCTTGTTTGTATCTGCGTTGTAGTCTCACATCATGTGCTGCTGCAGTATACAGGATCCAGTGTGGAAGAATGTATTTCTCTATATTTTGTAAATCTGTTACCTGTACCTATAACTTTCCCAGGTTCTACCCTTTCAGAGTGACAGCATTAGTGTGCAGGGTGCCAAGTTGGGATTTTGCTGACCCCTGTTTTTGTGGGAGGCTGTGGCCACCACAGACCCCTTTATTATTATTCTAACTCCAAGAGGGCGGACCTTGGGGAGGGGTTGCAAATCCCCAAACAGGTGCCCTGATGTGCTGGCAAACTAATGACAGTGCTCTAATGGCCGGAAAGGACTTTCCCACCCTCTCTCCTTACCCCAGGTTGCAACTGAAAATTAGTCCTCAAGGCTCTGCTAGTTTACCTGGTAAAATATGTTTAAACAAATAAAGAAATAAAAAATCTGAGCAACATTAACAGTATAGCCACTATTACTTTATGCAGTGAGTCCCATTATTGCACAAATGCCACCCTCCTCCTCATTTTTAAAGATATACACTTAAGTAGAGTGGACAGCGAGGAGACAGTTAAGGACATTCCCTGGTGTTTCAAATTCCCATTTTTCTGATGTGCTTGAAAATGTTTTCAAGGTTGTTTTCTGGAATAAGTATGTTGTTAAATATATGGAGGCACTATTAGAATAATGATTTATCCTAGTATGTCATGTCCAGTTAAGAATATATACTGTATATAGGATGTCAGCAAGGAAATTAGTTCTCACAATTGCTGCAGTTAATATCATTCAAGGCACTTTACCTACATATCTGTCTGTCTTTGGTTACACTGTTTATTTGATGTTAAAGTCCTTGCCATTCTGCATGTACTTTTGAATTGTTTGAATAGCTTTCTTGCAAGTTTTATTTTTTATTGAGTTGTTTCAATTATTTTGTCCTGAGCCGACCACCTCTAAAACTGCAATTCTGAAAGTAGATGTAACCAAAAGAAGTATGACAACCCCTATATTTCTTTCCTTGTCTATATTCATAACCATATTCTACATCTATCGAAAAAGTTTTATGAAGATGATATGGGTTTGAAATGGTTTTATGTATAAAAACATACAAGTAGTTCCCCTTTTTTGGGGGAATATCAGGTCACGAGGGTGTCACAAGTATCAGTAATGTACTCTTTATTTTTGCATTTGTGGAAAAAATGAAGCAAGCATCATGACAAATGATGTTGCCTTGTTTCACTTTTTTTTTCCACACTCATGTTGACACCTAAAATACTGATGTTATAACCATGTAAAACAATCTGACCCTTTCCGGATTTTTTCCATAAAGAGGGAATAAGTCTCACAAATGTAACTTAAAAACAGACATGGCAACCCATGCTTTCTGTTGTGGATTTTAAATGTTCAGATGACCATCATGTACTGGGCAAAAATGATGACTTTGATATGGGGTTGCTGAAACACCAGGGAACGTCCTTAAGAACCTTCAGAGAGATCTGCAAAGATTGCAAAAGTGGTCTAGTGTCTGGCAACTGAAGTTCAATGCCAAGAAGTGTAAGATGATGCATCTTGGCAAAAAGAACCCGAAGACTGCATACTGGCATAATGGAGTCAGACTCAACTCTTCACAGGAGGAAAGAAACCTAGGAATTATCAGTGACACCCTTAAGCAGACCAACCAATGCAACACAGCTTGCAACAAGACCAACAAAATATTGGGTGTATTGGGAGAGGATTTGATAGCAGGAACAGGGAGGTGATACTACCACTCTATAGGTCCTTTGCGAGGCTCCATTTGGAGTACTGTGTCCAGATTTGGGGTCCACGCCTTAAGAAGGACAAAAGGACAAAAACTGACTGGAGACCATGCAAAGAAGAGTGACAAAAATTATACAGGGCTTGCAGGGGCTTCCGTATGAGGGGCACTTGGAAGCATTGAATATGTTTTCACTGGAAACTAAGAGGGAGAGGGGGAGCATAACATAAACTTAGAGGGCACAAATGGAAGCTGCAGGGAGGGAGATTCAGCAGGGAACTCAGGAAATACTATTTCTCGGAGAGGGTTGTTGAGTCTTGGAACAGGCTGCCCACGGAGGCGGTAGAAGCCAAGACGGTGACAGCTTTCAAACGGGGCTAGAGTATGCACGAATAAAAATCTGTGGAAATTGGCATGGGTAGGGGTTAGAAGGGGGCTAGGTCCTGGGATCCGAGAAGGTCTCAGGAAAATTTGGGCAGACTAGATGGATCCTTGGTCTCCTTCAGCTGTCACTTTTTCTGTGTTTCTGTTTCTACTTACCAAAAGGAAAAGAAAAAGCACCTCAGGTATAAAAGGCAATAGTTGATTGTCTTTAAAAACTAATATTCATCTTAGGCAGTACACTAGGTCTTAAAGGCAGGCTTGCTTTCTAACCAGCAGTCAGTGCAGTCACCTTAAAATATAAGAACACAGGGCATGCTACAAAGCTACAAGAGTGGAAGTTTAGGAGAGATGTGAGGAAAAACTTCCTTATGCAAAGGGAGGTAGACTGGAACAGCCTGCCAGAAGAGGTGGCGGGGGCAAAGACTGTGGGGAGCTTCAAGCATGCATGGGATAGGTACAATGGTAAATTAGGTAGAGAAAAGGGAGGTGTGGGGACATCAGTGACCAAATAGGGTCAGAGGTGTCAGAATAGGCAAGGAAAAGAGACAGACTAGATGGGCCAACTGATCCTTTTCTGCTGACAAAGTCTGTGTGTCTATTTCCAGTGCTAGCATGGGGCAGCAGGTGACTGGAAGGAATACTACCTGTGGCAGCACGTTCCAGTGTGGGGAGGTCTGGTGGTAAATCCTGTTGACACAGCAACCCCTGACAGTGGGCCATGGGAGCTAGCCGCTTTCATCAGGGGATAGCCGCATGCCTGCCTTGAGCAAGAACTAGGTCTGCATGCTGATAGGGTGGGGGTGGGAGGATGAAAGGAGATGGCCCCCATGACAGGTCTCTCTGTAGGCCTTGCCATGGGGGGCCCTGGGGGCAGCTGTGCTGCTGACAGGGCTGAGTGGTTGCTGAAGCCAGACACAAGGCTGCTGGTCAGAGGATAAATACCTTGATTTAAAAAAAAGATGCCCCAAGGTGTCACCTGATGGCCCAGCCCTAATGCAACCTGATGCCATGCTTGTGACCCAGGTCAGGAGTGAGCCTGATTCTTCTGCGATTGGGTGGTCTGCAGATGGGGTTCTGCCAATGCCAGAGCATCCTGGCCTGGGGGGGGGGGCACTGCCTTAGTCACTTCAATACAAGCCTGTGTTGATAGGTCATGGGACAGTCAGCTGTGTGTGCTTCCTCTACAGGGGCACTGTGGACACATGAGTATTCCCCCAGTACCAGTAGGTGGGTGGGGGGTGGGGGGAAGACAACAAACTAGCTATATATCCACCTTAATGCTGGGGTTTACAAATACTGAGAAGAAACACACTTTCTAGCCTTCTGCTAGGTGCCACCACCATGCCAAACTATTGAAAGGAAAAATAACAAAGAAGATAGCGTGCACACATGGGGGGAAGCCATGGTGGTACATGAGGTAGGCCTGCTCGGGAGGAACTTGGTGGTCCCACGTAACAGCCCGAGTACTGGACAGCAGAGCCCAAAAAAAGCTAGAATAAAACAAGAGAGGTCTCCAAATTGCTTACTGCCTTTAACAGACTCAGCCCCCCATCACCTCCGAAAGATGGGAGAAGGGATGCCCTGTCTTGTACATCCCATCTACTGTTTTCCAGGATCGAGCTTTAACTAGTTCTCAAGCACAAAGTCACAAAACCACAGACAAGCAACTCTTAGGGTTTAAGGCTGAAGTGGCTGCTGCTCACAAGTTAGTTTAGAAAAAAAGGCAGGCATAGGGGTAATCTGAGACAAAGTGGGACTGCACATAAGGGCAATGTAGGCAGGGAAAAATGGGCAGACTGGGTGGGCCAAGTGGTCCTTTTCTGCTGTCAACTTCATGTTTCTATGTGAAGTTGGCAGTCCAGTGCGCCCCCAACACACACACTCGCCTTTTGCTGGCCCACTGCTCTACACAGCACTCTTCAGCTCAGCATGTGACTCTCTGCCACAGTACTGAACAAACTGGGCAAAACAAGTTACCTGCCAATGGAAGCTGCAACAGCACCAGCAGGAGCAAAGCAGCCACAGACATGCCTCCTTGCAGCAGCAGAATTCAGAACCACCCTTGCAGCCCCACTTCTGGGTCCTCCTAGGGAATCCTCAGCCTTCTGGATGCAGCTTTGTAGAACCCTGGGTTGGTACCAACAGAATGCCAGCTCACTTTAGTGAAACCATGCCCTGGCAGGAGTAAACTCCCAGACGCTGCTCACTTGTCTAGCGGTACTTCCGTGCCCGATTCCAGCCGAACGTCACCAGCAGGATCTGTTCTGAACCGCTCCTCTTTACCCCCGAGTGCTACTGCTCATGGCGTTGAGGTGAGAGCATAACTGACAGACTAATTTGAATAACATTATTGCCTATCATGTTATGATCGTTCTTCCTTCCTTAAATTGGTGTCTCCTTATCCCTCATACAATTTCCATCCTGATTTGCATGACCGGTTCTGCACTGCTGCTCTAACCGCTGATTTTCCTCAGAAGTCTGTCCCCAAAGTAGACGTGCATGTTTGAGGATTTTGGCAGGAGAACTTAGAAGGCTCTGTCCGTATAACGTCATAAACAAGTGTTGGGAAACCGGAGCAGCCTTCTTGTACATCCCATTCCTTTCCCATTTACTTTGTACAATTTAGGGATGGTCACTCTCACTTTCTTTCATCACAGAAGAAATCACTAGGGAACATCCCAGCAATGTCTTTGCCTGGCGTCTTGAAAACATATGTTGCATTGTGTGTGATCGTTCCCGTTGGTTAAAAAAATTAAAAATGACAGTTGCCCATTTCAAATGTCTGCGTAATCGCAACTGCTATCACGATTCTGTTTTACCATCAGTCTGACGTCACAATGAGGGTACAGCACAGCAACATTTCTGGTATCAGTGGTACAACAAAACGCTGACTGATTCCTCATGAGAAAAAGTGACCCGTCAAATATACTACAGCAGGGGCATCATGCAGTTAGAAATCTTGGAGGGGCACAAAATCCAAACCTCTCTAGGGGGTCCGGGGCATTCCCCCCCCAGGTGCATTTTGTGACTTTTAGCAGGCTGTAAAGCTGTTCCCCAACACGCTAAATGACATAATAATGATAGAGATTAGAGCAATGATAAATTGTTCTGGTTCTTTGTTCAGTCTGTGTACAGTGACCTTTTGTATTTTGAGGAAATTTTTAAAGCACTGAACTTGTACATTTTGTGTGTCTTTCATCATATATAGAATCAGCTAACTACTTAGTGCATTCCTAGCTTATCGACTAACTGCTAAATGACAGAAATGCACCATCTGAATTTTCATATAATTACAGTCATCTACTATAAATGTTTTACTTGAAAAATAATGACACCTCATGTGTTCTTGCTGTTTTCTTATTTATTTAAAATTTGGCAATTGGGGAAAAGCACACTGAACAGTAGCTGGTTCCCAGGTTCGATCCTGGGAAGGGTAACATTTGATTATACGTAATTCAAAACAAGCATTTGTCAATACCGAATGTTTGCTTGCTAATATTAGCATTGGACGTGCAGGAGTTAGGCAGATGCAGAACAGGAGTGGCAGTGAAGTACTGAACTCATGCCAATCCCACCTCCACCCTGTAGAGATGGACAGGCATTAGGGTGTTCCGTGGGTCGCTGCCCATAATGCTCACAGCATTTCACCTCACCCTATCCTGTAGACACCGACAAGTGTTGAGGTGTGCCTTGGGATGTTCGGCTTCACAGTCACCCCATTTCATAAGGACATACACTGAAATGGGTGCAGTACAGGAGAATGGGGTGAAGTCTGGGGCTGAAGAGTGCAAGGCACACCTCAATGCCTGTCACTGGCTTCAGGGTGGGGGTGGGATGGCATGAGCATTACAGCCGGCGATCCAAAGTTACACCTCTGATGCCTGTCAGTTTGTACAGGGTGGGCGTTATGGTTAGAAACCCTAACAGCCCAGGCGTGTGTTGGTATTTGCAGTACAAATTTTCAACATGGCCTTTTTGTGACCCCCCACCTCATGAAAACATTTGGGACCTCTTCTCATGAACAGTGGCACTGTGATTTTGTTAATGTGTCCTGAACTTCGAGTTCCCACAGCAACCATGCCATTCTGCGCCAGATGTGTGAAAACACAGATCAGGCAGGATGTGAAGAATGACAGCTGTACCATTCATAGGGAGGTGCGAAGAGATGGCAATGCTGACAATCTGTAGTGAAAATATTAAAAATGCTTGAAGTTCCAAGCTTACTTGGAAACTGCACAACACATGCTTGTACCACAGTCAGTTAGTGGAATTATTTCACCAAATTTTCAACAAGGGCATTTTGTGACCTCTGCTCATGAACACTGTCACTATGATTTTCTTAATCTGTTCAAAACATTAATTTCCCACAGCGACCACGCCACTGTGCGCCAGATGTGCAAATATGCTGGCCCGGTGGCGTTGAGGGCTGAGGAGCTGGACGCCTTACCTCATACCATGACAGCGACCCTTGTTCAGGAATGAGCACGGGCCGCCGGGGGTCAGCCAGGGAGAGAAGGATTGAGCACCCGACGGCTGCTCTCCTTCTCTGGAGAGGGGGACATCTGCTTGCTCCCGCCGCTATACCGCCACCTTGGGGAGCCCAGGTGGAAGGTGTGGTAGATGGGGGGAAGCAGTGAGGGAGCAGGGAAGATGTCGGCAGAGGGGTGGAGCAGGAGGCGCGTCAGCACAGCTCCTTGCTCCTTGGCCCTCATTGCACACCGATGTCTGGGATCGAATACAAGGAAAAACACCTCCTCTAGCCTAGATGATGACTCCTCAATATGTGTGTCTCCTCAAGATCATTGGGGCAGACTCCGCTGTACTGGATCAGACCACATCAGAATGAGTGAGTTGGGGAGTAGGGGTCTATTCCCACCCTACACCGGGGGGTTAACTGGGCATCAAAGGTCAGTGGTACCTTGTACTCTAGGGGCAGATCCTGATGATGAAGGTGGGACACATGCAACTTAGAGGAAGTCTGAAGGACTGGAGAGAGGGGGCAGTAAGGAGCATGGAAAAAATGTAGAGAAAAAAAAAGATGTGCAAATGCATATTTTGGGCAGGATATAAAAAATGACAGCTGTACTGTTCATAAGGTGTTGTGGCAAAATGCCAATGTTGAAAACCTGGAGTGAAAATATTACAAATTTGCGAAGTTACGGCATGCGTAGAAACTGCGCAGCCCACGCTTGTAACACAGTCATTTTATGGACTTTTGTCTCCAAATTTTCAACATAGGCATTTTAGGACCTCTGCTCATGAACAGTGTCACTGTGATTTTTTTAATCTGTCCCGAACGCTGATTTCCCACAAGCGATCACGCTATTCTGCACTGTGAGTGTGAAAACACATTTTGGCCAGGATGTGAAAAATGACAGCTGCATTGTTCATAAGGAGGTGTGGAAAAATGCCAATGTTGAAAACCTGGAGTGAAAATATTGCAAATTCGCAAAGTTACGAGCATGTGTAGAAACTGCGCAACACATGCTCATAATGCAGTAATTTTTGGGAATTTTTTCACCAAATTTGCAACATAGGCTTTTTGAGAGCCCACCTCATGAACAGTGACACTGTCGTTTCATTAATCAGTCCAGAAAGGTGATTCCATGCAGTGACCACAAAATTACCTTTCGGGACCAAATAACGAGATGACGGTGACTGAATTCATGAGGTGGGGTTCCAAGAACCCCATGTTGAAAATTTGGTGCCAAAATTCAAAAAAATGTCTGAGATATGCACCAATGTTGAAAAAAACACACATTTATGTCACTGTACAGCTTGCTGGCATTTCTTCAGTTCGCGGTCGGCTTTGAAGAGCGCAGACGTGTTCCCTGTCCACCGAAGATGTCACGCCAGGCACCAGAGGTAGTATGGGGTGAGAGGGGTGTGGTACAGTAAGCAGTGGGTGGGCGCGGGTTGGGGGAGGGCATGGGGCTCAACGAGGGACCGTTTTCTTTTTTTACAGGTTAACAAAGACATCACGGGACACTTTAGGCATGCTGGGGTGGGCTCCCAGTGTGCCACCTAGCCGGGGATTTGTTGGGGAGGTGGGTACTGGAGCCGATGGGGATTGGGCACCCCCATCGGCCATACAGTGTGGTGGAGTGGGAGCGCATGGGCCAAAGGTGATTGGGCACCCCCTTGGCACATAACAAATGGGGGGGTGCATCATGCCAATGGGGATTGGGCTACCCTGTTGGCAAATAAACTGGAGGTGGGGACATGATTACAGAGGATTGGGGAACCCCATGTTGGCTTTCATTGGGACTCTGAGGCACTGCCGCCATGTTATACGAAATTTTACACCAGGCAAGGGACCGCCCTGCAATGACGCATCACTCCCTCATTGCAGCGGTGGATTACTTTCAAGGTGGTGGCACGCTGGCTGAGCTAGTGTCAGCAGCAGCATGTCACCACATTGGAGAAAGTGGGCCAAGCCTCAAATGGCACTTGGGGCATTGGCCCCACAGTGCCCCACCTCCAAAACCCCGCTTCTCTCCTAAGCTGTAACAAAATGTTTCTTGCGCATGCGCGCAAGCAAACATAACAATAAAAGGTTTATAGTATACAAGGCTAGTTACAGTAAGGTAAGTCATAATACATGATAAATAATCACAAACCAGATACAGATTGAAAAAAAAATCAGGAGTAGGGCAGACAGTTAACAAATAGGATTGAAAGAAACTGTAATTGTTTACTGTTTGATATTTTCACTGTGTTACTTACATCAGTTAAAACAACCAGACATCAGTTTGTAACTGCTTAGCAGGTGAGGCAAGCATGGTAAACAGTATAAACATGGTAAAACAGTATATACTGGCTGTTTTGTGAGGGCACATGTAATCACAATACACAAAAGTAGTAACAGAGTAGAGGCTGGGAACTATGGGCTGGTCAGCATCAACTCAGTAGTGGGTAAAAAATGGAGGCACTGCTTAAAGAAAGAATAGTGGCATACTTGTAATCCAACTGTGCCAGGATCTAAGGCAACATGGATTCACAGCGGGAAGGTCACGACAGAAGAATCTGATAGAATTTTTTTGACTTGGTGACAAACTAGGTAAATGGGGGTTGGGGATGGACATCACCTACCTCGATTCCAGCAAGGCCTTTGACACCGTCCCACATAAAAGGCTGCTTAACAAGATGGGTAGTTTGGGCCTGTGGCACAAGGTGGTAAACTGGGTTAGGAATTGGCTAATGGACTGGAAGCAGAGGGTGGTGGTAAGAGGGTGGGTGATCAGCGGAATACCTCATGGATCAGTCCTTGGGCCTGTTCTGTTTAATGTCTTCATTAGTGACATTGTTAAAAGGCTGGCATGAAAGGTCTGCCTGTTTGCAAATGACACCATGATCTGCAACAGTTTGGATACTCCAGACAGAGTGGAGAATGAGGATGGACCTGAGGAAGCTTGAAAGTGTTCTGAGGAGTGACAACTGGTGTTCAATTCAAAGAAGTGCAAAATAATGCACATAGCACTGGGGAACCTTGGGGAGAACTACATGATGGAGGGAGTTGCTGACGATCATCAAGGAAGAAAGGAACTTGCAAGGTGTCCGCACAGAGTGCTAAGGCTGCAGGGAGGGTCAGTGGCATGCTGGGGTGCATGGGCAGAGGTAGCACTAGCAGATGGTGGAAGGTAGTGATATCATTGTATAAACTCCGGTGAAGCCTCATCTAGAGTACTGTGTGGAATTCTAGAGGCTGCATCTTTTGTAAGGACTTTGATAGGGTGGAGGCAGTCCATAGAAGGGTGACTAATATGGTACAGGTCTTGCACCTGAAAACATATGAGGAGAGATTAAAGTACCTCAATATGTACTTGCTGGAGGAGATGAGGGATTGGGAGGACATGGCAGAAACATTCAAGAACCTTAAAGGCATAAACAAGGTGTATGGGGTATGTATGAGCACTTTCCCAAGCATGTATTCAAATCATTGCAAGCTAGGATGGCAACAGCTGGTGTCAAAATTTCTGTGAAATTTAATATCAGGCAGCCTACCTGCCATTATCACTTTAGGGAAAGTGGCAGATTGGGGGGGGGGGGGAAATCATCAGGGGCAGATTGCAGAGAAAAAACTGTTGTAATATGGGTTAGCAGTTAAAGACAAACTTTCTGCTGTCCTTTATGCTGGTGTCTCTAAAGCAGTGCCACATATGTCTGAAAGAGGAAAATGGTCTTTCCCTCTATTTCATGCCACTTCCCCCACACACACACACACAATTAACCATTCTGTCAGCTTTGTGTAGATAAGATCAACAAAAAAAAAAAAGAAGAAAAAAAAAACCCAAAACCTCAGTCCATAATATTAGGAACCTCAAAGGGGAAAAACGAAATCCATATTACTATTACTCTACCGATGACGAGAGGTATTCTATGCAGGAACACCAAACATAAATGAACTACTCCCCTCAGTATACTGTACATTAGCAGAGTTAATTTCCTTGTCCTACAAAACATTATATTGATGTCCCTTGAGCAGATTCAGAGAAAACAAATGGTCTCTCATTCCCTGTCTTCGCTCTGATTTTTACGGCTGCAGTAGGTGGAGCCTGCAGATGTTTTGCATGTACAAAAGGAGTGATGTCATGTTTTCTGTCTGTGGAACTGACTGAAGGTGTAAATAGTCTCCTCCACCTTACCATCCTCCAAGAAATGTTTTCCACCATCAAATAAATACACTTTCATGTTAGTCAATGGTTGCAGGGTACTATTTTCTTTCTTAAATGGCGATACAAGAACTGGAACCTGAGTAGTGGGAGGCAGCATTAGTTTTTTGGGGGAGTAAGATCCACCCCACCTCCGCCTGAGAAGCTCCTAAAGATCCACCCCCACCTTTTTTTGATTCATGTGGGAGGGGCATGAGGTGGATCTATCATGTTGGAACAACTGATTATCTGAGCTGCCTGGGGAAGTAATTAAAGGAAAACTCCATGTTAAAATCAGAAAAAGATATGTTTCATCCTTTTTGTCTTTTGTTCTAACCTCTTCCCAGTGTGTTTTTGTTTCCTCTGGCTGTGAGAGTTTTTTTTTTTTTTTCAAACTTTCCATGGCTGTTTTATTGCCCCTGAAGGATGCCATTCTGGTTTCTTTTATGGCCTCTTGTCCCAGACAGCCTTCCCAGAGTGCCCTTTGATATGATATCTAATCGCCCCTGTAGGAGGCCAGTGTCTTGTTACAGGGTCTGTCACAGCTCAGTCACAGAGCAAATACTGCTTACACTGGAAACACACTGATAGATTTTAGGTGAGTTCAATCAATATTGTTTTCAGATACAGTATTGGTACCTTGTCCAGCTGTGTTCTGTGTGTGTGTGTGTGTGTGTGTGTGTGTGTGTGTTTTAATCATGCCACTTGTTACAGTGGTTGTGTCTGCACTCATCTGGCTATTCCTCTCAATCACTTTCAGTTTTTGCACCATTTTTTTTTTTTTTTTTTTTACAAATGAAGTGTATGGTACAAAGCTGCAGCCTAGAAACTGAAAAATACTTTGAAGACAGTTTTTCTCCTGTGTGGTATGGCATGAAAGCAATAGGATGAAAGTGACTATTTCAGCTACACATTTGATTCCATATTACAATGGTTCACTGCACTACACATTTAGTGTTGAGAAAAATATATGTTTTATTCTTTTTTTCTCAGTTCTAACCTCTTCCCAGTGTGTTTTTCTCCCTCTGCCTGTGAGAGTTTTTTTTTCAAACTTTCCATGACTGTTTTATTGCCCCTGGAGGTTGCCATTCTGGTTTCTTTTATGGCCTCTTGTCCCAGACAGTCTTCCCAGAGTGCCCTTTGATATGATATCTATGATGCTTGACCAGCTGGTTATGATTGTTCTATGATATTTGTAATATAGAATGTGGTATGTGAGGTGTCTCGCATGAGACATCTTGTGCTCCTGGGTGACAACCCCCCCCCAGGTTTCAGTGAAGCAGGAACCATTTAATTAACTGACTTACTTCAAAGTGCCATTTTATTACCATTTGTGATATGCCTAGGCTCTCTGAAGTGGAAATGAAATGGGACATTATGAGTCTGCCAGAGGATGGAGATCATAAACTTTTATGACGTCTTTAAGAGGAAGAATATTTAATATCAACTGGTGTTAAAAAGCTATATTGCACCTAAGTGAGATATGACAGAGTTGTTTAAAACCTTTGATGTCCTTGGTAAAATAGGAAGCCAGCCTCCAGTTCAAAGGAAAGGGCTTGATTTAAAGACTGTCATAATTTGGGAAATTAGTTTTTGCTGAAGTCACAGTATTTAATATACCTCCTGATAGGACAGCCTGTTTTGTATAATTTTTATATTCTGAAAGGAGGAGCTAGATGACATCATGGGAAGGGGTGTGTGAGAAAGACAGTTTAAACTGAATACTGTGTCTGATCTGTGTGACATATATTTGTGGACGCTTAAGAAACAAGATCTAACTTAAGCACTGTATAGAAGTACTACATTAGGTAGAAAAAGTCTAATTGTATTGTGGTAGGAGTTTTTGTTTATACTTTTCATTGTTTTTCTTTATGTGATTGTATGCTTTGTGATATAGTGTTCTGTGTTTACATTTTACATATTTTTATCCATTTTAAGTAAACCTTTCATTTGAAAAGACTGCCTGTGTGTGTCTTCCAAGTTCTTTCTTTTGCAAGTTTATTGTTTATTTAGATCTAGGATTACAATTACCTTTGAGCCAAGGCTCTTTTACAAAGGTTCCACATCAGGAGAGTACATACTGTACATGTTAAACATGTTAAACAAGGGCATGCAACATTAAAGAGTGCATACAACCATATTCATCAGTTCAGGTACAGCATCACATTAAATAGGATACATGAATAACACATACAAAGAATCATTTCAGAAACCTAGAAGAAATCGGGGAGGAAGGGTGAGAGGATGGGGGGTGACAGCCAAAAAAGAGACTAGGGCAGCTCACGGCATTGTCACAGAACATCAGAGGGGGGTGGTTGATCTCAATGGGGAAGGGGGAAGTTAGGGGTGGGAGTCACATGAGCTGGAGACTGTGAGATGATGATGGAGGCTTGATTTGAATATGCCAAGTGAGGAGGTGGAGGTGATATGAGTGCTTAGGGCATTCATCCAGCTGGGTGCACGGTATGCAAAGGATCTTTGGCCCAGAGTGGTGCGGCATCGGGGGACCTGTAGAAGCTGATGTTCAGACCCTCTGGTGTTACAAGGATTAGTGTTTGGGCACAGGAGGGCTTGGACACTAGGTGGAGTAAGACCGACAGTAGTTTTTTTCACCATCAAGCAGGTAAGGTACTTTATGCGGTTAGTGAGTTGAAGCCATCCCATTTGAGCGTAAAGCTCACATGTATGTGTGAGCTGGTGGGATCCAGTATGCAGTCGACAGGTCTTGTTTAGGGAGGTCGTTACGCACCTGAGGGTGGTAGTAGAGGCAGAGCAATAGATTATGAGGCCGTAGTCTATGACGGAGACCACAGAGCTCTGGATAGCAATCTTCAGTGCTGCCTGGGTAAGATGCTGTCTATTTCAGTAGAGAATTCCAGTGTATGAGTTTACCACTCTGGCAACACTATCAATGTGAGTCCCATAAGATAAGCAAGGGTCAAGTGAGATTCCAAGGTATTTAAACAGTGATGAAAGTGAACAGGAACGCACAGGAACTTAGTTCCTGTACCTTTTCTACAGCAGGAACAGAGTTCCTGTACTTCTTCCTGCTGACACTAGTACTGAAATTCTTAAAGGAGCAACATAATGACAGTTTCTGGGCCTGTGACCTGAAATTAGGGTTTCCATAATAACATTTGACATGTACAATAATGCTATTTTTCTAGAAATACTTAAATATCTCTAACTGAATCTACTAGTGACTAAACAGATAGATGTGTCTTGACAAAGCTATCCTTTAGATTGAGGATCGTCATTCTGCATTTCATATTTGCCAGTTCCTGAGTTCCTGTACTTCTTGTCTACCACTTGCACCACTGTATTTAAAAGATGACACTTGTTCGAGGGTGTTACCAGCGCTTGTATTGATATCAAGGGGGTATCACCTGTGTTTGTTTTGAGAGCTGCAGAAAAGCATAGATTTAGTCTCTTTGTGGTTTAGAACCAGTTTATGTTTTGAGAACCAGTTTTCAACAGTGGAGAAAGCAAGCTGTAGGTTGTGAAGTAATGGTTGTGGGTCCTTATGGGGGGTGAGAAGCACAGCGTCATCGGCGTAGAGGATAATTTGTTCTGGGCAGGATAGTGGAAGGGAGTTCAGGAAAAGCCTGAAAAGTAGTGGTCCCAGTATGGATCCCTGAGGAACACCTAAGCGAACAGGTTTGCAGTCAGAGAGTACTCCTGAGATTTTTACTCTTTGTGAATACTGGTCCAGGTAGCTGTTAAACTATGCAGTGGAGTCCTGGGAGAGCCCGGCATTCAGCAGGTAAGCAGGCCATGGTGAACAGTGTCAAATGCCTTAGTCAAATTGATGAATACGGCTCAAGTTAGATGGCCTTTGTCCAACGAGTTGTGAAAGACTCCAGTGAATTCCAGTAGGGCTGTGGATGTGCTGTTCCCTTGCCTGAACCAGTGTTGATGTGCACATAGGATGTTATATTTGTCTAGGAAGTCTGTAAGCTGGTCAGCAACAATGCGCTCAAGGGCCTTGGGGGGGGGTAATATAGAGATCGTCCGGTAGTTTCCCTGTATGGACTTGTTGCCACTTTTAAAGACCAGAGTGACAATAGCAGATTTCCATTTGCTTGGGAACTGACTGAGGCTGAGGGAGAGGTTGAAGATTCTGGTAGGTGGGCGCAATACCTCTTCAAGGGTGAGGGACAGCAGTTTAAGGTCCAGAGAATCACCACTGGCTCTGGACTTGGATATAGCCTTTGTTATGTATTTGTGGACATCATTCACCTTGACTTTTTTGAAGTGGAACAGGGGATGATTTGAGGTGGTAGGTAGGGAATTTGGAGCAGGGGAGTCAGTTTCGGAGAAAAAGTCCAGGGGGAGAACAGCACTAAGGTTGGTGAAGGCTGCATTGAAAGTATTGGCAATGACCTTCGGGTCAAGGGTGGTGGCTCCATCAACCATCAGTAGGGTTGGGGAGGATTTGGACTGCTTCCCTGTGACTTCCCTAATATTGTCCCAAAAAGCTCTCCCATCTCCCCAGGTGTTGGTGAGGGCTTTCTTGTAGTAGGTACTCTTTGTCTGTCGTATTTGTTTTGTGCAGTTGTTGCAAGTCTATTTGCAGTTTTGAATGTCCAGTTGAGCACCTGTGGTTCTAGCTATTGCCCAGAGGTGGTCCCTTGATTTTAACTGCGCCAGTAGCTCAGCCGTGAGCCAGGGATTGGAGAGTGCCTTGACTTTGCGCTTTTTTACTGGGGCGTAGGAGTCACAGGCAGCGTTGAATGTGGTGATGAAATAATCAAGGGCCGAGTCAACATCCAGTGCATTGTATATGGGAGACCAGTCTTGCCAACTAAGACAGAATTTGAGATGGGTCAGTTGGCCACAGGGTAGGACTCTGGTGGAAATGGTTTTAGAAGGAGGCTTACGAAACTTATTTGACCGGTTGCAGATGACAGGGGAATGGTCGCTGAGGGAATCCGGGAGGACAGTGGTGTTGTTGATACGGGTTGGGTGGCTGGCAACAACCCAGTCCAGGAGAGTGCTGTTACCTGACTTGTAGTTCTTCCTTGTGGGGGAATCGACCATCTGCGTTAGGTTAGTTGAAGAGATAGTATCCTTGTGGGTTCCTACATCAGGTGCAAGCCAGTTGATATTAAAATCACCAAGGAGGGGGATCACATGATGCCACAGAAGGAGTAGCAGTCAGAGAGCCCATCACCACCTCAACTTCAAGATTTACAACATTTTTTATCAACTTCCAGTACACTAATTTTGAGAGTATACCTACTGCAAACCCTCTCAATGATCCCTCGAACTGGTGGCGACTCAAGTGGAAGTTTTACTGACAATATACTGGAAGATCTGACTGTAAGTAGATTGTGGCCTAGCCGAACATGGAGGCAGAGATGCACCAGGCGCCTCCCCCACACACACTGCCGCAAACGTCGGAGAAGAATTCGAAGCGTTCCAGGGGGCAACCAGGATCCACTTCTAAGGCTGGCTTAATCTCAACATTAGTACCACCGGCCGTCCCCCTAACAGAACAGAAATATTTGGAGGAACTAAATCCATTTCCAGCAACACTCCAGGAACTTACCTCAGAACTGAAGGCCATGCGTACAGAACTTACTGACACCAACCGTGCAGTTAAAGATGTGGCGGCAAGGACAACCTCGCTGGAAGGATGGAAGACATCCATCGACTCTGAACTCCCTACACTGCGCCAAAAAATTAGTCGTATGGAAGCTAAACTAGAGGACCTAGAAGGTCGAAGTCGTCGCAACAACATCCTTATCTTTGGCCTTCTGGAGGGCTTGGAAGGAGCGACCCGATTACTTTTCTGAAGAAATTTCTAACTGAGGTGGCTAGCCCTTCAACTAACAACACCACATATGTAATTGAGAGGGCCCATCGCTCACTCAGGCCTAAACCGGTGACAGGACAACCACCAAGGCCCTTAATACTAAAATTTCTCAACTACCTGGATAAAATCCACGTATTAGGGCAAGTCAAGAGCCTTCAGGAAATCTTATGGGAAGGTCAGCAATTGCGTTTTCTGCAGGATTTCCCCGCTACTATTCGACAGCGAAGGGCTGCATATCATCCCATTGCTACTAAACTAATTGCTGCCAGCATAAAGTTCAAGGTCCAGTATCCATCTAAATTTTCAGTATACCATCAAAATACCTGGAAAAGTTTCGATACAGCCGAGCAAGCTCAATCCGAGTTGAGGGTGTTTATGCCTGATTTGTTCAAGCCACACTGAGCCCTAGAAATGACATTACCTACCACGGAAAGTGTGTAAGCAACAGAAGAACATATATTTTATTTATGACATCAATCTAGCAACCTTCGTACCTGAGACTGTAAGCCATGTATATCCTCGCTTCATCTTCACTCTTGACTGGGAGTCTTTTGAAATACATCTGAGGAGTAAAAATTAACAGTAATAACGACAATACAGGAATACCTAGTTTGGTCTGATTTAAACCTCAAATACTCCCAGATCCTTCCTTCTCTTTCTTTTGGCTTCCTTCACCTCCCTCAGAAGAGGAAAAAATCAAGAAACAAAAGATTGCACAATTTAGTTCTATACCCTACCCGTAGATCATTGAATCTTTTTTGGCGTAACATCTTTTCAGTACCTAGCACCGTCATATCTCGAGTTAACCCAGGTGATATTCGAGACTATTACCACAAGAGGGCGCTCTACTCCTGTGTACCGAATTGTGGCCCGTTTTATTGGTGTTTGATCTCTCTTTTAGTTCTAGTATCTACCTGAAGAACATCACCTCTTCAATACTTTGTATATGGCAATATGGAAACTCTAGAGCTGCAATGCTTATCAGCTTGAGTAGGGAAAGTGGTTCTCGCTCTACTTTGAAGGGGAACAGTTGTGTGACCATATAGTGCGAGGTGCATTTATTCCGCTTCACGTCTGGAAAACACTTCTTTGGTGGATTAACAGCTGAACAGTGCGAACTTTAGAGATGTTAAACACTGCGATGACTTTATAATGGCGCAACTACCTTAAAAACATTTTTTCTTCTTGTTTCTGATGGAACTCCAAATTATTAGAGAGTTCACTAGACTCATAAACTTTGGTCACCCTTCCCTCCCCCCCTTTTTCTTTTGTTTTTTATTTGTTTTTACTTTCATTTTACCATTTTTAACTCACTCCCCCGCTCTTCTTTCCTTTTTCTCTCCTTAAGCCAAGAGGGAGAATATAAATAATGGGCCCAAATGACTACCATTACATCACAGTTAAGGTCAAGTTGTGGAATGTGTGTTTACCTGACTATCGCTGCACCAATATTATACGGTACATTAAATCTCAGAGCAGGTGGATGGGAGGAATTGAAGGAGCAGAAAGAGGACAGAGGGGATGGATTGTCTAGGGGAACATTTACTTATATATATTCTTTTTGCTCCTCTCCCATCTGAAGGTAATAATAGATGGCTATATAACTCTGGATTATAGATAGCGGAGGTAACAAGGCGTACTAGGGGAACAAGGTATCTTGAGAGGGAGTACCGTTAAGAACTCACTGGGCTAACCTTTAGTACGAGGACAATTGTTTCTGTTATCCTTCAGTAGGGAATATGATGACAAATATAATTACGAAACAAACGCAAAAATACCTCATCGATCTCCTTAAAGGACAGTTACAATCTGATACAAGTAGGAAAGAGGAATACCAGTGTAACCAAATCTGGGTCGTATTTCTCACCCCCCTTCCCCCTTTTTTTTTTTTTGTGTACTGTACGCTCGACCTATCTTCTCTAGTTGAGCAATATTGGTGTGCAAACTTTTGAGGAACTGGTTCTTTAACTTGCATGATGGACTATAGAGGACTTTGCCAGCTTTATAAAGTTCTGAGAAAACCAATATTTACAACTTACTAGTTGCACAGGATCAATGTAGGATTGCAGTCTTGGTGCATGAAAAATACTGTCTTATATGCTACAATCTCATTACTTGGAGTTGGGGTGGGGGCGGGGTAACCTGGAAACTGCAACTTCAAAGGGTGTTATGAATCAGGAGGAAGGGAGGGAGGTATGCGTGGCTCCTTGGTGGAGCATCCACTAGACTGTCCTCTCACTTGATGTCTGCCCTGGCTGGGATTTTACAGAATGATCTGACCGGGGGACAGTACCGAGGGATCCTCTACCGAATAGCTGCGTGCAGGAAAGACTGGACATACGGTAAGGGGGGAGGGAGGGACAATTGGGTAATTAAGGGGAAGTGGAGTGGGGGATCAGGTATGCGGTGCAACAGTGCTTTAGTAAGGGATGTTTCTCTAACAACCTGGAAAACAAGATCATTCCTTGCCTAGGGTTTATATGTAAGAAACATTAGTAGTAAAGTGACGTCATATAAAGTATGTTCATGGAATGTAAAAGGGTCCCAATCCCCAATCAAACGGGCCAAAATATTGCTCCATCTCCATAAACTTGGCATTGACATAGCATTTCTGCAGGAAACTCACCTCCCCCCCAAGATATTGCAATTAATACCTACCCCCCCCGTGTTCCTATATGCTGATAAAACTCCCTTTTCCAGTCCCAAGATTCACCCTCAAAATGCCTGCTAGGTCCTATAATCTACATATTACTCCTGATGTGCCCATTACCTCTGTCTCACAGATTAAAAGTTTTAATGTGCCATGTACATATGTATATTGTTATATATTAGCACTTATGTCATTGTATTACTGTTTATGTTACCCCTGTCATTGTATTACTGTTTATGCTACCCTTGTCAATGTAATAACACTTGCACTTCTTGACCACTCAGGTCCATCTTGTAAATGAGCTATGCTCAATGATGTTCGCCTGATTAAATAAAGATTTTTGATTGATTGATTGATTGATTGATTGATTGATTGATATGGTCTTGGGTCGGCCAGGCCCTTGGGACTGGGCCGGACACTTGTAAAAGGGGGGGTAGTGATTCTTATTGCAAAGAATATCCTGTTCCGTCTTGTTGATACTATTGTAGACTCCCAACATAGATACATTTTGATCAAGGCTTTGTTGGGTCAATCAGAGGTAGTGCTTGGTTCCATATATGGCCCCAACACAGATGACCCGTCCTTTTTTGTATCCCTCATGAATGACTTGGCTCCATGGTCCCGACTCCTTATTATGTTAGGTGGAGACTGGAATCTTGTTTATTGTAATATTATGGACCGTTCTCCAAGTCATCCTTCGTCTCCCTCTCCAGTACAGGCTGCCATCAGAGAAATGATGGACTCCATTGGGCTAATTGACCCCTGGAGGGCCCTTTATCCACACCAATGGGAATATTCATTTCATTCCATTCCACATAATTCATTTTCCCGATTAGATTATTTTCTTGTAGATACGGGACACCTCTCGACTATAACATCCTGTAATTATCTCCCAAAAGTGATTTCCGATCACCATCCCATTCTTTTACATTGGAGCCTCGATCCACCCTTGTCCAGAGATAAGGTATGGAAATTTAACTGTCAGCTTTTTCGATCTGAATACCTGAAAAACCAACTGTCTGATTTTACTACTAACTTTATTAAGACAAATACCCCCTCAATGCCTAAGGCAGATATACTTTGGGGAGCTTTAAAAACTTCAGTTAGAGGAGAAATCATTCGTATGGCCACAGTTAAAAAAAAGACGACTTCCAAGGTTACTTCTGTCTTACTACGAGACATTAGAGCCATGGAATTGTGACTTTCTCCCGACTCTACATTGGATCAAGTTAAGGCCCTAGAAGTTCTAAGGGATCGATACAACTCTATCTTGACCGAACATGTAGAATATCTTCTTGTACGTTCTAAGATTAAGTACTTCGATCAGGGGGACAAAGCTGGAAACCTCTTGGCCCTCCGACTCAAAGCACAAGCTTCCGACAGAATCATTCAAAGCATCTAGCAACCCGGAGGACAAATTGTCACTTCCCCGAGAGAAATTGTTAACTGTTTCCAAGAATACTATAAAAACTTATACTCTCACATCTCTTACCCTTTCAATCCGGATATGCTAGAACAGTTTCTGTCGCCTTTACACCTCCCGCAACTTAGCACATGTCAAGCAAACTTGCTTAAAGCTCCAATATCCCAGCAGAAAATTAAGCAGGCCATTGACTCCCTCCCTACAGATAAATCCCGGTTTACTGTAGAATTCTACAAAATCTTTAAAGAGCAAATAGTGCCAATTCTGTTAGACACTTATAATTATATGTTCGAGCAAGGTATCTCAGACCCTACTTTACTTGAGGCTACGGTCGTGGTTATCCTGAAGCCAGATAGAGACCCCCTTCAAGTCATTAATTATCGCCCAATTTCCCTAATCAATGTTGACATTAAAATACTAGCAAAAATTTTGGCCACTCGGCTATCCAGTGTCTGGCAGGGTCTCATCAGCTGCGAGCAAGTTGGCTTTGTTGCTGGTAGGATCTCGTCTGACCATATGCGTAAGCTAGCCTATTTGATCTCTGTATCCAGGGAGTCCCGAATTCCATCTGCCTTGGTCTCCCTGGATGCAGAGAAAGTGTTTGATAGAGTATCATGGGAATACCTATTTCACTTATTGCATCTATACAATATTCCAACACAATATATAAAATGGGTCAGGTTATTATATACTTGTCCATCAGCACGCATATTGTGTAATGGATACCTATCTCAATCTTTTCAGTTACAACAGAGAACTAGGCAGGGATGCCCACTCTCTCCCCTTCTGTTCGACTTATACTTGGAGCCGGTGGTTAGACGTATCAATTGCTCCTCAGATATCTCTGGGATATCTATTAGACCTAACCAATATAAAATCTCGGTTGATGCTGATGACATTTTGCTCCATATAACATATCCTCTAAAATCGATCCCTGCTGCACTTGAAATCATTAATGCCTTTGGTAAATTTTCTAATTATGAGCTAAATATCATAAAAACAGAAATGATGCCTTTAAATGTTCACACATTTCACGCTGAATTTGCTCATTTCAGGTTTCGCTGGACTAAGGACAAACTAAAATATCTGGGCATATACCTTTCCAGTTCGGAACCCAAAATGAAACAATACAACCTGGACAAAATTCTTACTCAGATTAAAACGGATCTCTCTTGCTGGGCTATGCTACACACTTACTCTTTGGGGGCGGGTTAACGTCTTGAAAATGAATGTTCTCCTGCGAATCCTGTACCCCTTGCAGATGACACATTTCTTTTTAGCTAAAACTTGGTTTACTCAGATAAACCAGCTCATGTCTAATTTCTTATGGTGTGGCAAAACACCCCGGCGAGCCCTTTTTAAGCTGCAGAGAAGTAGGAAGAATGGGGGCTTGCAACTTCCGGACTTGATTCTCTATCAGTTCTCCATCACTTGTTCAGTTATTGCACACTGGATGAAGGATGTTCCATACCAGGAACAAGTTCAATACATCCCCTTGTGGTATCAAATCGAGCAGAATCTTCTTTCTCCATATAATATATCTCTTAATACTCTCATCTTCTCTCCTTTTAAAAAACTGCCCAAAGGTCTTAGGACCCTTCCCATGGGTACAACACTTCGGGTCCACACCCAGATGTGTAACTTTTTCCAGATATCTTTGATGAAGGATGTTTCCCAGCCTATAAATGCAAACCTTAACTTTAGAATTGGAGGAGTGCCTCTATTGCACAGTTTTTGGCCTGGAAATGTTCAGCTGAAAGTAGTGGAACTACTTCAGGAACACAAACTGATACCGTTCCGCACAGCTAGTTTATTGCTTAATCTCTCTAATTCTTTTTGTTTCAAATACCTTCAAGTACAACACATGTTGTTGCGACACTTTGGAACGGGGTACTGGACACAGTATTTAGCTAGCCCTCTTTTACCAGCTATTGCCAACTTACCCTCCTCTCATATCATTTCCTACTTTTATTGCCTCCTTAGGGATGCAATCAAAGAAATGCGAGGAACGCCACACTATGCCTGGGACCAAGCACTACCTCCTAGCACCTCAACCCCAAGACCATGGGCTAAAATTTGGTCGCATTTGTATCAAGATGTGAAATGGGTTAGATACCGTATGTTACAATTCTATGTATTAAACAACTTATATTACACTCTGGCCAGGCTTCACCAAATGGGGAAAATTTCCTCAAACTTATGTTCTCATTGTTTGCAGAAGCCTGGCACGTTGTTGCATATACTATGGGAATGTAATAAAGTTATACCCTTTTGGGACAGTATCAGGTCCAAATTGAACCCACTATTAGGGCTATCTGAAGCCTTCAGTCCAGAAATTTGTATACTAGGAGATTATGGAGTAGTATTAAGAGGCACTCAACGGAAATACATGACATTAATATCCATATGTGCTAAAAAAGTGGTCATGCGCCACTGGTTAGACCAAAATGTCCCAACATATGCAGAATGGCTAACAGAGATACTTTTCGCCTTGCAGGCCGAAAATAAGATTGCTCACATGACAAAGAGGCCACAATACTATCAGAAAGTATGAGCGCCTCTACACACTTTACTTACCATTTAATGACCCACGGTACACCAAGCAACTTTCTAGCGAAGTGGAGGGGAGATACAGTGCTAGTATTACGGATACACTAGTTTGGATCCTCTCCGAGTATCATACCTAGGCTGAATGCAAAGATAGGCAATTGCTACCGCATACCTGATAGGGGTTGGGGGTATTTTGGGGGGTTGGGATGGTTTGGATGAGGGACACGATAAGGCTTTGGTTGACCAAGGTGAACAGCTTATCTGTGTCAGGTTAAGACCAGATCTTTGTTCAATATTGGATATTATCTCATATTTTGCTCCAGAGTAAATAATCTTGTAAGACTTTATCACACAATATGTTGATATGTACTGCTTGTATGTATCCTTCTCTGTTCACTGTCTACTACACAAGATCTGTCAATTCCTCTTACATACAAAATGGGGGAAATAAGGAAAAATAAAATAAAATACATTTATTTTGGAAAAAAAAAAATCGCCAAGGAGGAGGATCTCAGATCTGGGTGGTTGGGATCTTACAAAGTCCAGGACAACACAGAGACAAATCCCTTGGTCTTTTGGTGGGATGTAGACTGAGACTACAGTAAGAACTTTATTTTGGGCCCCAAGGAGTAGTTTGATAGGTAGGAATTGCACAGAAGAGTCAGAGGGGGTAGTGGAGGGTTAAGAGTGACAAAACTGTTCATAAGCTTGATGGTGTTACCAAACTGGGAAAAGGTAGGAATATACCTAAGGTCTTTTATAGAGTTTTACGGGTTCATTTTGGATATCTGATTAGGTGCCCTTAGGCGAAAGATATCTGGCATCCCCCGAAGAGCAGATTATCTGAGCTTGTACATTTGGGTACACTAGCATATGGTTTACAGTTTGAATCCCCCCAGAACTTGAGACCAAAGGTGATTCGGACCCACAAGCAGACCGGAGGGTTGCCATGTTCTGTTACCTGTTCACAATATTGCGCTTGGAGGTTGGCACTGTGGGAGCAGAGGGCCTGACCTGCTGAGTGCGTTTGTGACAGATTGGTTGGCAGCGGTGTGGATACATTTGGTAACACAAGCTTTACCTGTTCAGTTTGTCAGCTTAATACTGTACAGTTCACTTGCAAAAAAAAAAGGCAGTGATATATTTTTAAAAAGGAAACAGAACTGTATCAGTTTGCTTACAGTCAAGTTCCTACCTGTTTTATATTTTTTCTAAAGTGCAAGTTAGAGCAGCCATAGTTAGGGAAGAAGATGGCTTCCAACTACAGCAGGCACACTGTAGACTACTTGAGGCAGTTGTGCCAGGACAGAGGAGTCCTGTATGAGGGGAGAGCCACCAAGCAGAACCTCATGGATGCCCTGATGGCAGCAGATTCCCAGAGTATTGAGTCACTGACTGTGACTGTAAGGGACCAAACCTTGAGCTTGGAGGGGCCAGTGGCCAGTGCAGTGTCCAGATCCAGTGAGGATGACAGCAGGGCCAGTGCCAGCAAAGGGCCACAGCAGCAGGGGAAGGTCGCCAGCATTCTGGAGCCAGAAGCACTCAAGCTGCAGATTAAGTTGCGTAGAATGGAGCTGGAGTTCCAGAGAGATGCTGAGCGAGAGAAATGAGCCACAGAGGAGAAGAAAAGCGAGAACAGAGAGAAGCAGAGTGAGAGAGAGGAGCTGCAGAGGAGAAGGAGTGTGAACAGCCAGAGGCTGACCAGGAACAGTGTTAGGCTGACCGTGAAGAGCATGAGTGCCAGCGAGCTGCAGAGGAGAAGAGGGAGTAAGAACAGCAAGAAGCTGAACATGAGGAGCGTGAGCGCCAGTGGCGACAAGAACTGGAGAAGCTACGACTCCAACCACCAGCACTAGAGCAGGTAAGTGGCTTGGGTTTAACTGCAACTACAGGACTGGGTTACAAATTCAATTCTAAATTGATAACCGAATTTAAAGAGGGAGAGGATATGGATGCCTTTTTAAATTCCTTTAAAAAAGTTTGTATTCAGGCTAAAATTCCTTGAGGGTCCTGGAGCTTCCAGCTATCCCCGCTACTTACTGGGAAAGCTCGGGATGCATTTTGTCAAATGGACAATGAGGACAGTAATGATTACAGCAAACTTAAAGCTGCACTTTAAAAAAAGTTTGATTTAACTGCTGAAGCATACAGAGCTAAATTCCATAAGCTCGGGAGAAGCCCTGATATGAGCTACAAGGAGCTAGCCATGAAACAACGTCAGTTTTTAAAACGTTGGTGGGAAGGAATTGAAGCAAACTCTATAGATAAAATTGAAAATGCAATTTTGTTGCAACAGTTTTTTTTGGGCATGCCCAGCAGAGCTGAAAACCTGGCTGGAGGACCGAGATCCCAAAACAGTGCAAGAGGCTGCTGAACTCTTGGACCACTATGCCAAGAACAGACCTGCTCTGAGAGTGAATAGGGTGGGCGTGGCAGTGCAAAAGGGAAACGCGAGCCTTCAGGGCAGTGAAAATCCTCACTGCCTCCACCGAAATCAGTTAGTCCCAGGTTTCAGAGAACAGATTTCTCTGAGAAAATAAATGAATGTTGGGTTTGTAAAGAAACTGGGCATATTGCCAGACAGTGTCCCAAAAGGATGAGCAATATGCAGAATGGTGCTAGGAAAGAAGTGGGTTGTTTATGTGTCCCTGGAAGCATGCCTGTGAACATAAGGGAACACATGCACCCAGTCATGGTGAATGGTGTACAGATACAAGGGTTAAGGGACACAGGGGCATCCCTAACATTGGTAAAAAGGATCTGATAGAGCCTGGTCAGCTTATACCCAATGAATTTGTAACTGTGGAAGGGTTCACTGGTGAGGAGACCACATTGCCACTCGCTGGTGTTCTTCTGGACTGGGGTGAAACAGAGGGAACAGGAGGAACTGTGCAGCAGGTGGCTGTAGCCAAACTTTAGCAGTGGACATCATCCTTGGCAACAATCTCAAATAGGGGATGGTGTGTGCAGTTACCCATAGTCAAGCGGGAAGGGGAAATTGTAGTTCCTTGGACTCCACAGAAGCTAGTGTGGAAATCCCTGGGAGGCTGATTTCTCAGCCTGTGTCTCCTGATCTGGAGACTAATGAAAAGGGGGTAGAAATTTCTCCAGTAGCAGTTAACCACACAGCTACAGAGGGTTACTCTGAAGAAGGAGGGGTGACCCATTGTCAGAGGATTAGGGATGACAGTGATCCTGAGTGCCCTGATGCTAGTGCTAGGGACCCTAGTTTAGAGACTGAAGGGGACCTGTCCCATACCTTGGGAATGTGTAAGGAGTTTGCAGCTGCTCAGAAAAGTGACCCTACTCTAGAGAAGCTGAGGGCTTGGGCAGACTCTGATGGAGCACAGGGAGGTGACAGTAAACATAAGGTTTATTGGGAAAATGGACTGATGTATACTCAGGTTGTGCAGAGAGAGGGAGGGGTAATAGGCAAGCAGCGTGTCGTTCTCCAGGAGTATCGTGTGCAGTTGCTCAACATTTCACATGATATTCCCTTGTCTGGTCATCTGGGAATCACACAAACTATGCAGTGGTTGGCTCAGAATTTCTATTGGCCCAACTTCACCCCAACAGGTGAAGGAGTATTGCAGGTCTTGCCACTGGTGCCAAGAAATAGGGAAGACAGGTAAGAAAACCCAAACTGCCTTAATTCCATTGCCCATAGTGGAGGAGCCATTCCAGAGGATGGGAATGGATATTGTGGGGCCATTAAATACCCCCAGCTCCTCTGAGAAGGGGTTCATCCTGACTGTGGTGGATTATGCTACCCGGTACCCAGAGGCAGTCGCCCTATCCTCACTGAGGACAGACAAAGTGGCAGATGCCTTACTTGGGATTTTCTCCCATTTTGGGTTTCCATAGCAGGTTATCATGATTGAGGGGGTTCCTTCATGTTGGACCTGATGAAATGTTTGTGGGAGAAGTGTGGGGTGGTGCAGAGATACACAACACCTTATCACCCACAAGCCAATGGGCTTGTGGAAAGATTTAATGGTACCCTGAAGTCAATGCTCCAAGCATTTGCTGAACAGCATGGGAGGGACTGGGAGAAATACCTTCCCCACCTGTTGTTTGCATACAGGGAGGTGCCCCAAGAGTTGACAGGATTTTCCCCCTTCGAACTCTTATTTGGATGCCAGGTATGTGGGAGGACTGGGAAGGCAAGCACGCAACCCAGGGAACTCCCATAGTGGATTACGTCCTTAGGCTTAGGAAAAGGCTGAAGGAGCTTATGGGGACAACCAAGAGCAACCTGGGTGCTGCCCAACAGAAACAAAAATTGTGGTACAGGGCCACCCCAGTGGCACTGAGAGTTGAGGCGCTGGATGCCACACCTCGCACCATGCTGGTGACCCGGGTTTGGGAATGGACTCAGGTTGCTGGTGGGTCAGCCAGGGGAAGATAGGCTGGAGCATCCCATGTCAGCTCACCTTCTCTGGAGAGGGATCCGGCCAATGCCTGATACTTGCATGACTACGAGCGGAGGCTCGGAGTACTGCAGGCTCCACTAGGGGAAGGGATGTGGCCATTGTACAGTGTGGACGTTGGCGCTATTGTGCCATGACATTGGGGGAATCTCAAGCTGTACAGGGTGGGAGAAAAAGTGAAAGAACCTGCCACAGCTGGGAAGATGGAGGAACCAAGCCATGCTCACGATTTCCCAGTGCCCACCCCATGGACCTCAGACCAACACAATGTAAATTACGGGGCATATGCTCCCCATCTCGTCCCTGCCTGGGGGGCTAATCCGAAGCTACATGGGGCTCAGGGGTCCATTTGGGTAGGGTTACGGGCAGTGGGATGGCAATGTGTCTCTCCTGAAGGGTCGGAGGTGGCAGGCGGGGTTAGAGGAGAAACAGTAATTAAAAAAAAAAAAATTGTGATACAACCACAGAGCCACAGCTCACTCGTACACGGTGGGTCTGGAAGTCATGATCCTTATTATGATCCAGAAAGACAAGCTGCAGGGTGAGTCGGCAGAACTATACAAAGTAGTTAGGAAGGTAAATGATGTGAACTATATCATAGAGTTACCTGACAGAAGACAGACAGAGAGAATGTACCGTGTCAACATGGTGAAGCCATATGCTAATAGGACTGACATGGTGTTTGCAGTATGTAGTCCTGGGGAGGGGACGGATGAAGGAGACCCCCTTCTGGACTTGCTGGAAGAAAGCAAGTGGGAGTCCTCTGTGGAGGCAGTAAAATTGTCTCCCCAGCTGACCCCAGAAAAGATCCAGGAAGTAAGGGAGGTTTTAGCAGACTTTGCCCTCCTGTTTAGCACCAAGCCTGGACTAACACCCTTAGTGACCCACGATGTGGAGACAGGGACACAGATGCCCATATGACAGACAGCATATTGGGTGTCAGAGGCTGTCCAAAAGGACATTAGGAGGGAGGTGGAGGAAATGCTGGATTTAGGGGTAATCCAGAGATCCCACAGCTGCTGGGTCTCACCCGTAGTCCTTGTGCCCAAGTCAGATGGCTCTACTTGTTTCTGTGTGGACTATTGTGGACTGAATGCAGTCACAAAGTCAGACGCCCACCCGATGCCCCAGACGGACGAACTCCTGGACAAGTTGTGAGAGGCGACATACCTTATGACTATTGACCTGACAAAGGGGTATTGGCAGGTCGAGTTAACTGACAGAGCTAGGGAGAGATCGGCCTTCATCACTCCAATAGGCTTATTTGAATTTAAAGTAATGTCTTTCGGAATGAAGAACGCCCCGGCCACTTTCCAAAGGTTGGTGAACCAGGTGTTAAATGGTGCTGAGGTACACTGTGGCATACCTGGATGACATTGCCATCTTTAGTGCCAGCTGGGAGGAACACCTGTACCACCTTAGGGAAGTGCTGGACAGGATACAGAGGGCCAGGCTCACTGTCAAAGCTGGGAAGTGCCAGGTGGCCATGGCTGAAGTGGCATACCTCGGGCATGTTGTAGGCTGGGGATGGTTCCGTCCTAACCAAGAAAAAATAGAGGTGATCAAGGCATGGCCCAGACCAGAAATGCAGAAGCAGGTCAGGAGTTTTCTTAGGAGAGCAGGGTACTATAGGAAATGTATACCCAATTACAGTGCCCTGGCTGCTCCTCTATCTGACCTGGTAAAGAAAAGGATGCCTAAGAAAATTACCTGGGGACCAGCCTGTGAGAAAACCTTCACCAGACTGAAGGAGACACTGGGTATTGGGGCAGTACTGAGTCAGACATCCAACCAAGGGAAAGATCACCTGGTAGTGTACCTAAGTAAAAAGTTACTTCCCAGGGAGCAGGCATACTCTACTGTGGAAAAAGAGTGTCTTGCCATAGTGTGGGCCCTAAAGAAGTTAGAGCCATACTTATATGGGCAGCATTTTGTGGTACAAACTGACCACAACCTCCTGGTTTGGCTGACCCAAATGGGAAAAACTAATGGTAGACTATTAAGATGGAGTCTTGCCTTGCAAGGGTATGACATGAAAATCTTACATAGGGCTGAAGTGACCAATCAGAACACAGATGGCTTGTCACATGTTTATGAGGAGTGAACTTATTTGGGAAGCTCATCCCATGCAGAGGATAGAGCCCCCAAATTCAGTCTAGGTGGGGAGGATTGTGACACTTGGCCAGCTGGTTATGATTGTTCTATGATATTTGTAATATAAAATGTGGTATGTGAGGTGTCTCACATGAAACATCCTGTGCTCCTGGGTGACAGCCCCCCCCCCCATGTTTCAGTGAAGCAGGAACCATTTAATTAATTGACTTACTTCAGAGTGCCATTTTATTACCGTTTATGATATGCCTAGGCTCTTTGAAGTGGAAATGAAATGGGACTTTATGAGTCTGCCAGAGGATGGAGATCATAATTTTTATGACGTCTTAAGAGGAAGAACATTTAATATCAACTGGTGTTAAAAAGCTATATTGCACCTAAGTGAGATATGGCAGAGTTGTTTAAAATCGTTGATGTCCTTGGGAAAATAGGAAGCCAGCCTCCAGTTCAAAGGAAAGGGCTTGATTTAAAGACTGCCATAATTTGGGAAATTAGTTTTTGCTGAAGTCACAGTATTTAATATACCTCCTGATTGGACATCCTGTTTTAAACATAGAAACATAGACTTTGGCGGCAGATAAGGACCGCTAGGCCCATCTAGTCTGCCCATTTCCCTACCTACAGGATAGGCTGCAGATCCTAGTTAACCAACAGCCTGTTTCTTCCTACCCCCCGCAAGAATTGCCTTATGTCTGTCCCATGCATTCTTGAATTCTCCCACAGTTTTAGACCCCACAACCTCCTCAGGAAGGCTGTTCCATGCATCCACTACCCTCTCTGTGAAATAATACTTCCTCACATTGCCCCTGAACACTGCCTCCTTCTATCTTTAAATTGTGTCCCCTTGTTCTTGCAAGTCTCTTTTTCTGAAAATGCTACCCTCTTGGACTTTGTTGATTCCACTGAGGTACTTAAAAGTTTCTATCATGCCCCCTCTCCCTTCTTTCCTCAAGGGTATACATATTAAGCTCTTTTAGTCTCTCCTCATACGGCTTCTCTTGCAGACCCTGCACCATTTTAGTTGCCCTCCTCTGGACTGCCTCTATCCTGTCTATGTCCTTGCGGAGATGGGGTCTCCAGAACTGGACACATTGTATAATTTTTGTATTCTGAAAGGAGGAGCTATATGACATCATGGAAGGGGTGTGTGAGAAAGACAGTTTAAAGTGAATACTGTGTCTGATCTGTGTGACATATATTTTTGGACGCTTAAGAAACAAGATCTAACAAGCACTGTATAGAGGTAATACATTAGATAGAAAAAGTCTAATTGTATTGTGGTAGGAGTTTTTGGTTATACTTTTCGTTGTTTTTCTTTATGAGATTGTTTGCTTTGTGATACAGTGTTCTGTGTTTACATTTTACATATTTTTATCCATTTTTAAGTAAACCTTTCATTTGAAAAGACTGCCTGTGTGTGTGTCTTCCAAGTACTTTCTTTTGCATGTGACTTATGGAGGGTTAAGACTGACAAAACTGTTCATAAGCTTGATGGTGTTACCAAACTGGGAAAAGGTAAGAATATACCTAAAGTCTTTTATAGAGTTTTAAGGGTTCATTTTGGATACCTGGTTAGGTGCCGTTAGGCGAAAGATAACTGGCAGCCCCCAGAAGAGTAGATTATCTGAGCCTGTACATTTGGGTATGCTAGCATAAGGCTCACAGTTTGAATCCCCCCAGAACTTGAGACCAAGGGTGATTCGGACCCACAAGCAGACAGGAGGGTTACCCTGTCTGTTACCTGTTCACAATACTGCACTTGGAGGTTGGCACTGCGGGAGCAGAGGGCCTGACCTGCTGAGTGTGTTTGTGGCAATATCTAATCACCCTTGTAGGAGTCCAGTGTCTTGTTACAGGGTCTGTCACAGATCGGGCATGGAGCGAATACTGCTTACAGAGGAGACACACTGCTAGATTTTGGGTGAGTTTACTCAATAATTTATTTAGATACAGTATTGGTACCTTGTCCAGCTGTGTTCCGATGTGTGCGTGTGTGTGTGTGTGTGTGTGTGTGGTTTAATCATGTCACTTGTTACAGTTGTAACCCCCCTGCAAATGGGGGTTCCCAAAAGACTTCCAGGAGCTTGCTTGAATGCTCCAAGCCTGAATGGTGTTTGGCGTTTAAGCCATTTATCAGTGAGTGTTTTTAGAGCCTCTGGTACTGTCTCTTTAAGAGCTGTCTGCTTGCAGACATAATTAGTTTGTATGGGGGACTGTGTGCTTCTGTTTTGAGTACCACTCGAGCTGCTGCCAATTCACTCCATTTTGCAGTCACTAGAGTGCAAAGGAACCTATCTGAAAGATGTAACTGTTTGCCAGAAATCGTTTAGAGTAATAATGAAATGACAGTTTGTCTAACCTGCTTTCTTTGCAGTCAGAACTGTGTCTGCCTAGTTCCCCATTCTGGTTTTGAACTGCTGAACTGGACCAATCAGTGTAGGGTAAGCTGGCTCTAAAATGGTGCCTTGGACGAATCAGAACTTGGACTCATAATCTGAGCCAGCCACAAGAGGATTGTATGGGCAGTGACTCTGGGAGATGTAGTTTAGACTTGCGCCTTTTTGGACCAACAGCAGCAGTCTATTGTGAGTGACAGCCAATCCAGTCAGAACTGGGAGGAACTCAAAGGAAGTGCCGGTTTTGTCTGTTGGAGTTTCAGTTGAGCTCTGGCAGTGAAGAGAGGAGCCCTGTGCTTTTCGGTGTGCAGTTTAATCGGGAAACGTGTGTAAGGCCCTGAGTTCCGGTCTGCAGCTTGTGTAACTGCTTGTTAGGACTGAATCCGTCCTGTGAAGAGAATCAAAGGATATCTGAAGAGTAGAAACCAGGCTCACCCTGTAGAAGACTGGAGGAATTGCTGAATTGCACTCGGTCTGTCAGGAACTGAATCTGCTGTGTGTTCTCCCGGGTATTGTGCAGTAATTGCGATCGGGATACAGATGCAGCCTGCCTGGTATAGTGCTTTCTTTTTACCATATAAATGTGTGAAGAGGTTTGTGTACCTCAAGTGAATCCTGCTGCCATTAAGTGACTTTTGCCTATGACTGTTTACCATATAAATGTGTGAGGAGTCTCTTGGAGATCAAGAGTAGCCCTGCTGACGTTGAAGGACCCTATCTTGTTTGGAGGTCGTGAGTACTAATTCAGGGTCGCTCCCTGTTGAATTGCCACATTAAATCCAAATGGAATCACTGTACTGCTGACTGTTTAAACTAATTTTTCTTTTCTCTGTGTGAAAGGGCCCCTACCAGCTGCCACGGTTTGGACTAGCCACTAGGGTTTGGGTACCCAGGGACAGTAACTGATAGGGATAGGCCTGTGCACAGAGCCATAGGTAGATGAGTAGAGTAATAAGCTAATTAACCTGATTTCCCCCTGTCCTTGTTATATCCCCCTAAATAAATCAGAGCTGCTTGTTTCAGCAAAGTTATACTGCCTGAGGTATTTGTCTATGTTAAAGTACTGTACTGTGATTGTTGCACTGTATCTTATTTCACAGGAGGTCCCAGTGCCGGAACCGGTCCTGGGGGTAAGTGTATACTGTGGAGGGAATTTGATATATTGTGTGGGCCACTATGGGAAGAAAGGGGGTTGCAGTGTCCCAGAGGGCTGTGACCAAGTTAGTTTAACTATTGCAAACCCTGACCTCTGGGTGGAGGCACCCGCCATTGGATCCAGGCCCCTCAACCTGTTAGTGGCAAATCAGGCTGGGGTAGTAGCCCCTTGGATAGCGCCATCTAGGGGTTACACAGTGGTTGTGTTTGCACTCATCTGGGTATTCCTCTCAATCCCTTTCAGTTTTTGCACCAGTTCTAAGTAGCAAAAAATCACCTTATAGGTTGTTAGAGTATACCATAAAATAAAATATGCAGAATTGGAATGTTTTATATAAACTAGCCTGGAAACATCATGGAGCTCATCTGTTTGTAATACAAGTTAGTGTTTCCCTCTCAACAATGCTACTTGACACTCCCACCCCCTCCCCCTCTCCCTTTGCATAATACCTGAGAGCTAGCTAACTGGGGTTTCTGTAAGATAACAGCTACTAAATAGCTCTAATTCACTATTTTTGTTTTCTATGTGTGTCAGGTCTAGCTAGCAGGAGTATTTAAATTTTAAAACTTCTAATTTTATTAAACTATATACAACTATAAAAGCACAGAAACTGCCCAGATCATCAATGCTATAATTAATAAAGACTCTAGCTGTTTTCTTACAGAAACTCCACTCAGTTAGATTTCAAGTATTTGCTAAACTGTAAATGTAGGTATCAGCATTCTATTAGCAGTTAGTGCTGATTTTGCTCTGTGACAAGATTTTCATTTTTTTTTTTTTACAAATGAAGTTTATGGTATGAAGCTGCAGCCTAGAAATTGCAAAAAGTCAGTTTTTCTCCTGTGTGTGGTATGGCATTAAAGCAACAGGATGACAATGACTATTTCAGTTGCACATTTGATTCCATATTACAATGGTTCACTGCACTACACATTTAGGCCCGGATATGCCGACTGCACCTGGCAGGGGCGCAAGCCTGGGTGCAGCGCAACTGGGATGCACCGGGGCCAGGACCTGGACCAGGACCAGGTGATATTCAGTGGTGATGTGCAACACCATTGAATATGGCACAGACTGCACAAGACACAGAGGCACTGTGCCAGTGCAAGCCATGGACAGGGAGCAAGGGGATGCACCAGCGCAACTGCAGTTGCACAAGGCACATCACCCATGATATTCAGAGGAGGGCATGCAAATGAGGCCATGATATATGCAAGGTGCAAAGGAGGCCATTTGCATGTCATTATGGCCCCATTTGCATGCCTTGCATTGGGCAGCCCGGCAACTTGCACATGGTGCCCTGCAAAGCATGACATGTGCGGTGGGGATCCCGGGGCAACCCCCACCTGTAGCCGTGAATGCGGAAATGTATGGGGAACAATCCCTGGTAGTCTAGTGTCCCCCTCTCCCTCCCGATGCCCCGATGAATGTAATGGTAGACCTATCCTGGTAGTCTAGTGGCCCCCCTCCCTCCCATGTCCCCAATCGCCATAATAAGTCCTTCATGTAATTCCCTGGTTGTCTAGTGGTACCCCCCACCCATTGCTGCAATCACAGTACTGCGCCAAAGCACAGTTCTCTGGTGATCTGTTAACCCCCACCTCCACCCACAGCAACCTTTGCCCACCCCACCCCCCTGTCATTGGCGGGTGGCTGCAACTCACCCGCATACCACCCGCCGCCAGCCAAATGACAGGTACAGTATGGGTTTGCAGGGCATACTACACTAGGCAGTCATTCATATATTTGGGACTGTCTAGTACAGTATGCCCTGCAAGCCCATACTGTACCTGTCATTCAGCCGGGTGGCAGTGGTATGCAGGTGGGTTGCAGCCACCCACCGATAATGAGGGGGAGCGGGGTGGGCAAGGGGTGCTGTGTGGATGGGAGGGGTGGTGGGGTGCCACTAGATCACCAAGGAACTGTGCTTTGGCACAGTACCACAATCGCAGCAACGGGTTGGGGGGTACCACTAGACTACCAGGGTAAGTCTATCGTTACATTTTTCGGGGCATTGGGGACTCAGGAGGAGGGGTCCACTGAACTACCAGGGATATGTGTGTGCTTGTGGACAGTGTTCTGGGTATGCGGGTGGCCACCCACAGCTGGCAGCTGCTGTGTTGCACCCTGCAATACAGCAGCCTACCTGTGGCTAGCTGGGAGTTGTTCCCACTCTTCACGGGCTCAATTCTGAGCCCAGCATGTGGTGTACTGCAGGGTTGTGCCAGCATATGTGCCGAACATCCCTGGCTGAATATCGGGATGTGCCGCATATACATGGGCACGCCCCCTGCATCTGCGCCGCATACAATTATATTGTGCCTTGGCGCATTGGGTTTTGCGCTGTGCCTGGCAGCACTGTTCAATATCCTCATTATGCTAATGGGTTTGTGCCAGAACAACTCTGTTATGCCATGTGCAACCCCTCTGAATATCCGGCCCTTAGTGTATCACACTTTTTCAAATAATAAAACAAATATTCTCCAAACTAAATGACTCACACATACATATTTTTATACTTTAATAAAAAGATACTTCACATTTGTAACAAAAACAAACAAAAAACATGCAGACTAAAATAACACAAATGTAGTTTTACATTTTTACTATGAGGGAAGCAAGAAGATAAACTAGCATGGTTAACAAATACATTGATTGACAACCTGTGAATGAGTGGGGAGTGGGAGATTTTCTAGCATTCCAATTATTTAGCCAGGTGAGACACACTAAGCTGAAAGCTTGTTTACAGGTGCAACCTGGGAGCACAAGGAAGTTAAGTGACTTGCTCAGGGTCACACAGTATGCAAGTGGGGGCTGTAGGATTAAAACCCAGGTCTCCAGATTTGTAGCTCAGAGCCTTAAACCACTGCACCATACTGCCTCCTTCCTGGTGGTTTTATACTCTCTGGAACCTGCTATTCAGGTTTTTGTTTTTTTATTGCATCTTGTCCCAGACAATCTTCCCAGAGTGCAGTTTGCTCTATTGTTTAATAGTTCCGGTGGAGGCCAGTGTCTTGTTACATTGTCTTTTGTTTTAAATTAACCACAGACATCATGGCAGCCAAAGGAGACACACTTTGAGTCTTAGGGTATGTACAGCATAATTAATAAGTTTTCATATGCGTATTCTTTCCATTCATGTTATTGCTAGACATACTGCAGCTAGCTTGGCTTGAGGAAGGGTGAACATGGTCAGGACCCCTTAGCAACTAAGATGCATATGCAGCAAATAAGTCCAGAAGCTCTAACTGCCTGCTGAATAAGGAAGAGTTGCAGGAAGCCAGGGAATGATTACGGGGGAGGTGGGGCGGGGGGTGATGGTCATCAAAATGGAAAGGGATTTGGGGGTAATCATATTGGATGACCTAAAGGTGGCTAAAGAATGTACCAAAGTTGTGAGGAGAACCAGTGGAATGCTATGGTGCATAGGGAAAGGTATTATCAGCAGAAGGAAGGAGGTGGTGATGCCACTGTGTAGATCACTGGTGAGGCTTCATTTGGAATATGGTGTCCAGTTCTGGAAGCCGCATTTCTGTCATGCAACTTTAAATCACAAATGGGTTAAATGGTTCTATTTTAGATTTCTATCCATTTCCCCTACGTCTCCCACTGGTTAGCCTAATGAAATGCAACCAGAACATATCTTGGCTAGCATGATGAATGTACCTACACAAGCTGCTTCTCAGTGTACAGCACTTTTTTTAAATGCTAACTTCTTGTTGAAAATATGGCATAATTTTTCCATTCATGTTAGTGCTAGACATACTGCAGCTAGCTTGGCTTGAGGAAGGGTGAACATGGTCAGGACCCCTTAGCAACTAAGATGCATATGCAGCAAATAAGTCCAGATGTGCTAACTTAACCTATAACTGTTAAGTGTCACAGTTTGCATTTTCTTCTTGAAATGGTTACATTTGTATTTATGTTTATTTTAAAATATTTAATATTCTGACCATGTGGTTATGTCATGGACCATAACCGATCTCCATATAACCCCCATGCTCCAACACTTATAGAAGATAGTGCTTGTAGACAAATCTAATCATTTTGCCACTGTGTTCTGGTGTGTGTGTGTGTGTGTGTGTGTGTTCTTTTGATTCAATTGCTTGTGTCTTACATGGAAAACAGTGCTTGTAGACAATCTAATCATTTCACAGCTATGTTCTGCTGTGTGTGTGTGTGTGTGTGTGTGTGTGTGTGTGTTCCTCTGAGGCTGTTCTTGCAACCTAGGAAAGGTACTTCCCCAGACATAGCATCAGTACATTGTATAGCAGATATAAAATGTCAATAAGCAGGTTATGCAAGGGATGTGCTGAGCAGTTACTGAAACAAGAAATGTACAGCTGTCATTGTTTACATCCTGTTCAAAATGTGTTTTTGCACTTGGCACAGTCGCTGTGCAAAATCTTCTTTCGGCTAATGAACTGATAGTGTCACTGTTCATGCAGTGGGGTCTCAAAAAACCCATGCTGAAAACTTGGAGTGAAAATACCAAGAAACGCCCAGGGCATTAGGGTTTCTGACCATAACGCTCTGCCCTGTAGAGACTGACAGGCATCAGGGGTGTGACTTGGGATTGTCAACAATAATGCTCACGCCATTCCACCCCCATCCCCAACCTGCAGCCAGTGACAGGTATTGAGGTGTGCCTTTGATTCTTCACCCCAAAGTTCACTCCATTCTTTTATCTCATTACCTCCAATGGCTCTATATGAATTCTGAACTATCCATTGTTCACCTGACACAAAATGGCCACCCAGGAGGTAATGAGTCATACTGTATCCATTTCAGTGTATTTCCTTGTGGGATGGGGTGAGTGTAAAGTCTGAAAACCCCAAGGCACAGCTCAACTCTTGTCTGTGTCTGCAGGGTGGGGTGAGGTGAAATGGTGTGAGCGTTATGGGCAATGAGCCAAAGACACACCCCAATGCCTGTCTATGTCTATGGGGTGGGGGTTGGGTTGGCATCACTTCAATACTTCACTGCCATTCCTATTCTGCCTGTCTGTCTGTGTCTGTCTCTCTTTAGCTATATGTCTATGTAATTATCTATCTTTCTGTTAATTGCATATATCGCTATTTTTACCTATTTCTAAAACAAACCTGCATATCACATTTGCCTTCACTCTGAGCACATACTTATGAAACTGTGCATATTTGTACTCCACTTCTGCATAGACCTCATACTTTCCTAATATTCCCATTATCACAAGCATAACTACCTTGCCTTTATTAAAAGCGACCCCCTCTGAAAGTTAAGATCACATTTTCTCTAACAGTCCATCATCATTACACCTGACTTCCTGACATCAACACATTGCTTAAATATAACTTACGTCGTCTCATGGACAAAAACCCTGTTTCTCTTAAAAAAAAAAAAAACCTGGGTAAATAATCCCAAGGCTGAACATATGCCAGCCATTACTTTTTCATGTACTGCCACATTGTGTACTGTCATGGGGAGTTGCATATGTTCCCCTTGATGCTTTGCATTATTGGGATATGTGCAATTGTGTTTTCTTTCAAATTTTGCTGCCTGACCAATATCATCTGGGATAACTTATACATCAGTGGCATTTGCTCTGGGGTTCTTTTGTAAGCTTCCTATTCCTTACATTAAAATGTACACCTCCATATATTTTCCTAATAATGTGTATGCCTTCCTTAGAACAGAAACTAAAACAAATCTTACTACTTACAAATCACTGTGTTGTTTCATCATACCTCCTTAACAATTCCTCACAACTTCACTAACTTCATTATGCAGCCGTGGTGGATCTGACAGGTTTTGTTTTTAAATACTGTAAGTAGCTGTTTACACTATCCACAATGCCCTTTACGTGCATTTTGTTTTAATTCTGCCTATTTTGTCTTTTTAGGATTACCTGCCTGGCTGGGGAGAATATTGGGATGAATCCCCAAATACCTCTCTGGCATCTACCTTTCTTAGTCACTAGTAAATTGTAACAAGTTCAGATAGAGCCAGTCACAATGTACTGTGACTTAAATGTTTATTTTTTGACTCAGTCCTCCTGCCAACTTAGCCTGACTCTGCCCTTAAAAATGACAGCATATTTTTTTGGGCCCTCTGACCTCTCAATGCTGCTTAATCCATAATTACCTGGTGCTTATTTTGTGCAAGACAGCCTGCAAATTTTATTTTTCCACTCACAGCCTGTATAGATTTTTGGGGGGGCCTCTTTCTCTCTGTGCTGCTTAATAATCACTTACCTGGAGGCGCTTTATTTCCTTCAGGTACTGGTTCAGAACAACAACGATCACTGACAGCCTCTCAGTGCCAGTGCTCCATGTCTCCACTGTCAGATGACAGATGTAGTAAAAAGTAAGCTGAGTTGACTCTGTACTTAAATCAAAAGGCCCTTCCTGCCTTCACCTACCTACTTGTTTAGCTGAAGACTCAGCAGCTGCAGCAGCCCCCCCCCAATCGACAGAGGCAGGGATCTGAATAACTAATAGGCTTATCTGAAGTCACTTTGGGCTGGCAGCCCCCCCGATCGGCAGACCACAGAGGCACTGGGATCTGAATAACTAATAGATGAGGTCTCTTCGCATCCCCCCCAAAGTGACGTGAACAAGAACAGCAAAGTCAAAAACACATGGCATGCCTGCCTACTGATGCCAGTAATTCACAAATTCATTCAACATCCACATTCTTACCTTGACGATTCTCCTTATGACTGCAAGTCCTGTGGTGATCCCTGGCTCCACTCCTTGCGATCAGATGTCTGAACCCATGAACCGGACTGGTGTTTTTTCAGATTTTTACAGTGGTATGAACTTTTGGCCTCAGTCCCCAACCTCCCTCCACCAGGCAAACAGCCAGCACACCCTTCAGACTCTTGTTATTTTTAGGAAGTTCCGACCCAACCGTCAGGGAGACGGATTACTAAAAAAAGGATTGCTGTAGGCAGGCAGCCCTGGTTTAAATTGGTTGCTCTATCTAGGGGTCCATCTGAGAGGGCAGGGGTACTACTTTCCTTCGGGCCCGGACTCTGTCTGTCTTTCTGAGCAGCCACCACAGCCGATTAAAAGATAACGAACCGACAACTCGAGTAACAAGTTGTTCTTCACACTTTCCTCCGCTCACAGTCTAACTCAGTGGAGATGCTGAGATGGCACCAGAAAAAGCAAAGTTTGCTGCATGGCATGTTGTTGTCTACCCTGTGTCACTTGATTGGCTACTGATGATCCAACAACTTTCTTCAGTGATTGGCTGCACAACTGACAACACAAACAGGAGAACTGATTGGTGGAGTTTATGCTGTTTGTCAGCATGGACTACCAATCACATCTTACAGACCACAGCCAGCAAGTGTGCATTTTTTTAAAGTTGAAAGTTGATTATCGAGCACCCCAACACCCCAACACCCCCACCCCCACCACCTAAAACTTAAAAAAAAGCATTGATTATTTTCTGCCTTGTAATTGTTTAAAATAAAATTAAAAATGCATAATTTTTTTTTTTTACCAGGTTACTCAAAGATATTGGGGGGGGGGGCACATGCCCCTCGGACCCTATGGACATGCCACCACTGTACTACAGTATTTCTCAGTTTCTGTGGGTTCCTGCTTGCACTGTTTTTTTACTGCTGGTACAGTGAGACTGAAGCGCTGGGAGGTGAAGTGACTTACTCAGTGTCACACAGTGTTCCACTGGCGGTATATGAACCAAGGCTCTCCAGTTCTACAGTTCTGTCCTCTTAAAACTAGTCCCCAGAACCTTCCAAACATTTTATTGGTGTCTAAATACAGGTCAAATGGAACATCACTGGTCCCAATTTAAGGTTTAACATAACCAACAAACTGGAGCTCTGCTGGTATCAGCTGGAGCTCTGTTGGTACCAAGTAGATATTTAAAATAACAGGTTCAGGAGAACTTTAACAAAACATAATATTTAGACACAGTCCAGCTTGTGGTTTTCATTAGTGCTGTATTCCTCCTCTCCATTATTTATTACTGAGGTCATTTGTACAAAAACATGATCTTTGCTTCTGAAGAGTTTATTTCTGCTGCTTTCTCCCTACCTGAAGTCATAGAGCACTGCTTGTGATATCACAGTTACTCCCATAGCAACAGATTGTGATGTCACAACAGAGGGTTATGACTTGAAGTAAGGAGTAAGATATAGAGGCAGATGGACTCTCAGGACATCTAAGTGATAAAGATCATATATTCATGCAAATTTCATTAGTAATAAATAATGAGGAAAAATATATAAAATATAAATGGAATGCAGGCAGAATTGTACCTAATCATTATGTTTTTTAAAGTTTTCTTTGAGGCGTCAGCAGCTCTTTAAGCAATAACACATTTCAGTGCGTGTTATCACAGGAAAACACCAAATCTCAGGTGTGTTGGAGCACGGGGACGCAGAATGATAACACACACCCTGGAGTGCATCATATGTTATACTACATGGGTAGGTGTGCATAATAAGAATTTTATATACGCCCAAGGTGTGGGATGCTAAATAAGCCCCAAGAGTGAAGCTCGAAAGGTTTATAAAATCATCACACACCGAAGGTGTGTATAAAATGCAAGTTTTGCACTCCTACCCATGTCTTGTTTTATGTAATTTCTGGGATCTGTTTTTTCGCCCTTAAAGTGCCCCCCCAATTGTTTATATTAATGCAGCACTCCCCTATGGAGCCAACTATGCTCCCAGACCTGCTTCCTCATACTCCCAGACCTGCCTCCTTATATTTATTTTCATTTAAATTAGCCTGGTCAGATGTTTGGAGCAGAGCCGTGGTGCAGCTTGAATTTTATGTCTCCATGTCGATATTAAGAAAGTATATCGATATACTTTATTATTATGGAAAAGTAAATCAATAATATTTATTAAAAAAACAGTTCTGTCGTGATTTAAATATGTATATCGATATAGCTAGAAAAACTGCCTATTTTTTATTTTGATAATATAATTACCACTGCTACATAATAAGATAATAACAATGCCATTTCTTGATAGCTGGACTCCAAGCTTTCATTAAATAAAATAAGTTTCTAGCCTCAACAGTTCCAGAGTTAAACCTTTCAAAAGATGATTTTCTTTAATATTTGATAACTTTGGAACCACTAGGACTAGAGGCTGAATTGTTTTTAAAATGAAAGCTTGGAGTCAGCTAAGTGGATGTATTGTTAATATATCACTACAATGACCACATCTCAATATAAACTTATAAAATGTTTGCTCTCAATGTAAAAATAACATATTATGTTTCATATCGATGTAAAAAATGTAAAATGGTTCACTGCATTTTTAAAGTCCTTTCATTTTTAACATATTATATCACCATATGTATGCATGTAGCAACACAGGAGATCTGTATTAACTGTTCAATTGTTATAGCTTTCAAAATTTAGCTTCAAGTGTTATAAAAATATCACATAAGATTATTTTTGGAAATGGTCAGAATATACTAGTGGCTGTTCAGTCTAATAATAAATACATTCTTTTCTGGTTTCAATGGCTTGTCTATTTATTAAAAAAAATAATATACTGTATATAAAGAGAGAGAGAGAGAGAGAGAGAGAGAGAGAGAGAGAAGTACTGTATATTACGAGGCTATAATACCACTGGGAGGTCCTGATGACATGTGAACCTCAAAAGTAAAGTTTGAGAGGTTCCAACAATTCAGAAGAACCTTGAGACAGGCTTATTGTTGAGTCATATATAATCCCCTTTTTGTTATTTTTGTAATATATGGATCAGAGATACACTGAGCCTGAATAAATTGATTCCTTTTTAGTATGTTTTCAGATGGTATTATTAAGTGTATCCATGTATTACAAATAGACTAATAGATACCTAAGTATCGATTACTGCCTTGAAATAGATACCTAGGTATTTGTTATATTTTTAATATATGGATCCGATTTTATTTTGTAAGTGGTGGTCGGCCACTGTTGTGAAGACTCTGTCCTGGCCGACCACCGCACTGTCTCGCGCTTCTCACCCACTGCAGTGTTTCGGTCCTGTAAACCCCTCCCACCTTCTCTCCTCCTTGGCAGTCCTCTTGGTCTCGAGTGCAGATGCTTTGTTTGTATTTGTTTGTATTTTGTAACCTTTTGTTACTGACCTTTGCAACCGCTCCCTCTGCCTTGGACATTTCCCCATTCCCCCCCCCCCATCCAAAGCCCTGGAAAAGATAGTTGCTTACCAAATAACAGACTACCTCACTGCACACAACCCTCTCTGCAAGGTGCAGCATGGCTTTTGCCATGGCTTCAGCACCACTACCACCCTCCTAGAATTCTCCACCTTCATTCAGTCTGCCCTGGACAAAGGCCACCTCGCCGGTGCAGTCTTCATCAATTTGTCGAAGGCTTTCGACACGGTCTGCCACCCCTTTCTCATAGACACCCTCACGCAGCTTGGGTTTGCCCCAGGCCCTGTAAGCTGGATCTCCAACTACCTTACTGCCCGAACTCAATGTGTAAAAATCAACAACGTCCTCTCAAGCCCCCATCAGGTCCACTCCGGTGTTCCCCAAGGCTCCATCCTTGGACCATTACTCTTTAGCACATACCTAAATTCCCTGCCTCACTCCTCCACTGAAAACATACTCCTTTACACAGATGATGCGGTCCTCTTTGCATCCCACCAGGGCCCTGTCCAACTTCAGCTTGCACTACAATCCTCCTTTGCACTGACCAAGCAGTGGTTCCTTGACCACAGACTTGTAATAAACCTAAAGAAAACAAAAACATTGCTCTTCACCCACAACCAGAACAAATTCAAGGGATCTGCTCTGTCCATCCAGTCCCTCTCCAATTACCCTCTTGAACAGGTCACCACATACAAATACCTTGGTATTGTCTTTGACTCGTCCCCTCACCTTTCATGACCACATCCACACCCTCTGCTCAGCCATAAACACATGTATAGGCTTGCTATAGCGGCACAAAGCCTGTCTCCCCCCAGAGGCACTAAGACTCACCATAGATTCCTCAGTCCTATCCCTTGTGGATTATGGACTTTTGATATACGGTGCAGCGGATAACACCGCGCTGGGCAAAATCAGGCTTTCTATCAACAAAGCCTGTCGGCTACTCACTGGGGCTGACAGGCTCACACACACCTGTGCACTATACTCCTTGTTGAACCTCCTCTCCTTTGATGAATGACTACTCTACCAAACCTGTTTACTCACCAAAAAAATGTGTGCTGTTTTCTCCCCCACCGATCTGTCCAAGATACTCAGCACAGCCCCTCCCACTGTCTCCACCCATAGCTCTTCCAAAAACCACTCTATTAATTCTCAGGGTCAGAATATCCCTTGCTCAGAGGTCCTTCCAGCATAGAGCCCCCTTCTGGTTTAACACTCTCCCTCCTAATATCGCATTCGAACACAGAATTGGGCCATTTAAAGCTGCCCTACGCGCAACCACTTGCTCAATTCTCGTAGCTGCAGGTGCTCTGCCACACCCAGTGATCACTTTAGACAGCACAATGTGAGTATCTCGGGGCTACTCCCACCTGCTTAGCTACAATAATGTATAGATCTGTTACATGAAAAAAAAAGGAGTTTGTTCTTGCCTTGTTTATGTTTGTGTTTCTTTCTTGCTGCTATTAGTACACCTTATGTATATAATATAAATACTGTATGTACCTGCACTGCTGTCGGTCAATTTCCACTCACTGTATGTTACACCCGCCCATCCTGTTTATGACGAGGAGCCTTTGTAAATGAGTCCTTGACTCAAAGGTTGTAATTCTGATACAATAAATAAATAAAATGAAGGCAGTCTTACCTTTTCACTGGTGAAAGAACTCAGGATCGCTAAGATAATTCCATTTCAATGGATTAGAAAGATAAAAAAAAATCAGGGAAGACTTATCGTAAGATAATTTCTTGCTAAGCAAGAGATAGCTGCCATGTTTTTCAGAATGTTCTGCCTGCCCACAAAGAGAAACGGCCTATCATGAGCCATGATTCTTTGATTGACGCTGTAACCACAGCGTGTGGTAAGAGACTTCTTGCACTCATGCACTTCAGTTTTATTGATAATAGTATCATTCAGAGCTCCAAATGATAGTATTATGGGCTCTGAATGATACTATTATCACTTAAGAACAGTAGTATTATCACTTTTGGGAGTACTGTATTACAGGGACATTTTTGTATGCTTTAGTGTGGTATTATTTTGGAAATCCATATATTAAAATGTTTTTAAATATACTTTCAGTGTTTTTACCATGTGATCCAAGGCTCATTTACAGATGGAACGGGGGCAGAAAGACAATGCATACAAATAATGATAAAGTGCAGCATGTGCATATAAAAACAGTGCAGAGGTTGTACCAAATCTTAAGGCTCAGGTAAAAACAAGTATGTGTCGATGCTGAATGTTTGCTTGCATTTGCTGTGTAGTTTTGGGGCATCGATAGCAGAGAGGCAAATGAACTAATAACAAGAAGAGTTATAATACTGAAATTGTTATGACTGGGAAACCTCGACATGCGTATCAACCCCTTGTAAGAGAAGGCTTCCCAGCCTGCCACAAGGTATCATGTGTGTGCACTGGAACACTACTGTGGCCCTTCCCAGGCTGGGACCAGTGCCGCATGCCACAGTGCCTTCCTCCAGCTTCAGCCCATTCAATCAGTGACTCACTGAACTCGCACTTGAACTCAGGTCACTGGCATGGGAAGGCAACGTGGTCCCCACTGGGACAACGGCTGTCTCTGCACACAATGTTACTTAATAATTTTTTTTGTGACATTTTGAACCCCAAATCTCAACACAGTCTTTTTATGCAGTCCCCTTCTGAATGTGACAGGTGTCATTTAGAAACATAGAAACATAGACTTTGACGGCAGATAAGGACCGCTAGGCCCATCTAGTCTGCCCATTTCCCTACCTACAGGATAGGCCGCAGATCCTAGTTAACCAACAGCCTTTATCTTCCTGCCCCCCACAAGAATTGACTTATGTCTGTCCCATGCATTCTTGAATTCTCCCACAGTTTTAGACCCCACAACTTCCTCAGGAAGGCTGTTCCATGCATCCACTACCCTCTCTGTGAAATAATACTTCCTCACATTGCCCCTGAACCGCCCTCCTTCTATCTTTAAATTGTGTCCCCTTGTTCTTGCAAGTCTCTTTTTCTGAAAGATGCTACCCTCTTGGACTTTGTTGATTCCTTGAGGTACTTGAAAGTTTCTATCATGTCCCCTCTCCTTCTTTCCTCAAGGGTATACATATTAAGCTCCTTAGTCTCCTCATATGGCTTCTCTTGCAGACCCTGCACCATTTTAGTTGCCCTCCTCTGGACTGCCTCTATTCTGTCTATGTCCTTGCGGAGGTGGGGTCTCCAGAACTGGACACAGTATTTCAGATGGGGTCTCACCAACTGTCTGTACAGAGGATAACAACTTCCTGTTTTCTGCTGCTGATGCCTCTCCTATACATCCCAGTATACCCCCGGCCCTCCCTACTGCCTTCTCACATTGCTTGCTAACCTTAAGGTCATCTGATATGATTACCCCCAGGTCCCTTTCCTGTTTTGTTGTTGTTACTAGCTCCCCACCCATTGTGTATTCTTCCCCTGGGTTCTTGTTTCCCAGGTGCATTATTTTGCACTTTTTTGCATTGAATCCTAGCTGCCATACGTCTGACCATTCCTCCAACCTTGCTAAGTCCCTTTTCATCCTTTCCACGCCTCCTTGTGTATCAACCCTGTTGCAGATCTTTGTGTCATCTGCAAAAAGGCATACTTTTCCTTCCAGTCCCTCTGCAATGTCACTGATGAAGACATTAAAAAGGACTGGACCCAATACTGAACCCTGCGGTACCCCACTAGTAACCCCCTTTTTTCAGAGTGGACTCATTTACAATTACCTTCTGTGTCCTGTTGTCCAGCCAATGTTTTACCTAGGCTACCACCCTGGGACCCACTCCCAGGCTGGTTAATTTGACTATCAATCTTTTGTGTGGGACTGTGTCAAATGCCTTGCTAAAGTCTAGGTAGGCCATGTCCACAGCCCCTCTCTGGTCTACTACTTTGGTCACCCAGTCAAAGAAATCTATTAGATTCATCTGACATGACCTTCCCGCTGTGAACCCATGCTGCCTTGGATCCTGTGCTCCACTGACCTCTAGGTACTCCACTATTCTTTCCCTCAGAAGTGACTCCATCACTTTCCCTACCACAGAGGTCAGACTGACAGGTCTGTAGTTTCCTGCCTCTGTCTTGGTCCCACTTTTGTGAAGGGGAATCACATCCGCCTTCCTCCAGTCCTCGGGTACCACACCATCCTCCCAAGATTTATTAAAAAGAAACAGAAGATGAAACATAATTTCGTGCCATAAGTACAAAAACATATTTTGGCCAGGATTTGAAAAAAGGCACCTGCACATTCATAAGGTGGTGTGAAAAATGTGCATGCTGAAAATTTGCTGTCAAAATACCGTACTTAGATTACCAAAGTTATGAGTGAGCATTGAAAAATTAAAACATACCTTCATAACTTTGTTGTTTTTTAATATGTTGACCAAAAATGTTCAACATAGTCTTGTTATGACCCCACCTCATGAACCCGGTAGGTGAACATTTTCAACTCTTGGCCAAAACACAATTTTGTGTCACAGGAATGAAAACACATTTTTGCCTGAATTTGAAAATGACAGCTGTCACATTCATGAGGTGATGTGAAAAAAATGCTATGTTGAAAATCTGGTGTCTAAATATTGAAAATTTTGAAAGGTATTATGAGCAAGCATTGAAATATTTCAGTGTACATTCATAACTTTGTTGTTTTTTAATATTTTACCCCAGATTTCCAACATAGCCTTCTTATGACTGCACCTAAATGTCCAATATCCAAAAAGGCCATGTTGAAAATTTGGGAGAAAAATATTTAAAAATTGACCAAGTTATGAATAAAAGTTCAAAATGAATTGAGATACATTAAACACACTGACCTGATTTTGTCAGTTCCTGGTCCAGCACTGAAGAGTGAAGATGTGTCTCCGATCTGCAGAGCATTACGGTGTTGGACCCTGGTAGGTAAGTATACGGTGGGGGTGTATGGGGCAAGTGCTGAGTGGGGATCAATGTGGAGTGGTTGTGGGGAGGCCAGCAGCACTACAGACATTGATGGGCATTTTTCACTGTTAGAGGGTTAACAAAACAAAAAAGGAGAAGGAGGTCTATTTTTTTTTACAGGTAGTGACACTGAGGATTTTCCACCCAAAGTATCGACTGGCTGGTCTATGGCACCAGGGGTGGGCACCCCGATGTCACACAGTGTTGGCTCAGGGGGAAGGAGGTGTTTGAGCTGGCATTGGGGGACTGGGCACCCAGTTGCCAGAGTGCAGGAGTGACGTGCTGTCTGTGGTGGGTAGGGGTTTGTTACGAGGCAGGGGTAAATGGACCTGGCAGTGATAGAAATGGTTTGGGTACTAAAAAGAACATGTGAGATTAGGGGAAGGCTGATCAATGTACTGCTCAGCTGTTTGCTGGGTGGTGTCATGCAGATGAAAGCATAGAGCTGCTCTGTGATGTGAACTGCTCTTTTCTTTCTAATGCACAAAGCATCTGCCCAATAAGCACAGAACAGTGTTGTGATCAGCCTGCCTGATTATTGGTCTGACACTGTTGAGCCCACTGCATACTGCCATGCATTGGATCCGACACTAACACACCTCTCAGATCCATTATTGTAGCAATATGTTTGCTTTGTGCAAGCACAAGTAAACATAACAAAAATGAGTAAGGCTGATACAGTAACAGGCAATAAATAAGAACCATGTGACCATATACAGTGATACATACTGCAACAGTGAGTACATGGGAGCAAAGTTTATTTTTTGTCCATCAAGTAGGTCTGGGCATTAATGAGCTGCATCAGTAGGCATATGAGTAGGTGTACGTCAAAAATAAAAAAAATAAAACTCTGGCCAGAGCCAATAGGGCTGAATGTGAGGAATTTGGGGTAAAAATATTGAAAATTACCAACGTTATGAGCCTGCATTAGCAAAATGTAATGTGGGCTCATAAATTTGCTGTTTTATAATATTTTTACACTAAATTTTCAACATAGCCTTGTTATGACCCTGTCTCATGAGGAAGGGCAGAGTAAATGTTCAACTCCTGGCCTAAAGGTGATTTCGTGCAGGGACCGCAAAATCACCTTTCGAGATGTAAAAATATACATTTTTTGCCAGGATTTAAAAAGATTACAGCTGTCACATTCATGAGGTGCTGTAAAGATATGGCTATGTTATACATTTGGGGTAAACATATTGAAACTTACCAAAGTTACGAGCCTGCTTTTGCAAAAGTCAGTGTAGGCTCATAACCTGATTGTTTTTTAATATTTTTGCACCAACATTTCAACATAGCCTTCTTATGACCCAACCTCATGAACAAGAGCAGAGAACATTTTTAAATCCTGCCCAAAAGGTGATTTTATGCAAGGACCACAAAATCACCTTTTGAGATGTAAAAAAGCATTTTGGCCAGGATTTGAAAAATGACAGCTGTCACGCTCATGAGGTGCTGTAAAGATATTGCTATGTTGTGAATTTGGGGGAAAATATTGAAAATTGCCAAAGTTATGAGCCTGTGTTTGCAAAATTCAAAGTAGGCTCATAACCTTGTTGTTTATTAATATTTTTACCCCAAATTTAAAACATAGTCTTCTAATGACTCTACCTCATGAATAAGGGCAAATACAATTTTCAACTCCTGCCCCAAATGTGATTTTACACAGGGAGCACAAGATCACCTTTCAGGACAGATCTGCCTAATGACAGAGAAATTGTTCATGAGGTGGATCCCAAAGAAGGCATGTTAACAATTTGAGCCAAAAATATGCAAAAATGCCCAAGTTATGCCACTAAGTTCAAAATCCCATTGAAATACATTGAACTACATACCTGATTTCCTCAGTTAGTGGTCCGGCTTTGAATAGTGAAGACATGTCTGTGGTTCAGAGACAATTATGGCATTGGACCCCCTATCAGTAAGTGAGGGCTTGGGGGGGTGCAGGGTGGTGGGTGCTGAGTGGAAGGGTTTGGGTGGGGGAGTCTGATGGCTGCAAAAGACATCGATGGACAGTTTTCTTTTTACAAATAAAAAAAAAAAAGATTCTTGCACTGGAGGATTGGGTACCCCCCAGTGTCAGTAATATTGTTTCTGGGGGTGGGTGGGTGCTGACAGAGAGGGTCCGTTGGGTGATTTAAAACAAATATATAAATAAATAAAACAACTATTCATGCATGGTAGTGGAAGGGGGTTGGGTGATAAAAAAAGGGTGATCGCGACACTGGGTGATTGGGCATCCCAGTGTCACTGTTATGTTGTTTCTGGGAGGGGTGTCGGGTGGTGGGTGCTGAGAGATAGGGTTGGGTGGAGGGATATGTATAACTTAATAAAAAAATGGTGGTGGCCTGATCACTACACTGGGGGATTGGGCACCCCCAGTGTCACTGTTATGTTGTTTCTTAGGGTGTGTGAGGTGGTGGGTGTTGAGAGGGATGGCCGGATGGGGGAAATCTGTATAACAAAAAAACAGTAGTGTCCTGATTATGACAGTGGGAGATTTGGAACCCCCAGAGTCACTCTTATGTTTCTGTGTGTGTGTGGGGGGGGGGTGAGTGCTGAGAGGGAGAGTTGGATGGGAGGGATATGCATAATTTAAAAGAAAAAAAATGGGAGGGTCATGGTGGAACACCGCACATTCTGAAGTGTCCAAGATGGATGCTGTGCTCCACTGTACATACATGACATGCATGACTGCTAGCACATGTGCAGTAGTGTGTGGTGGCCATCTTGGACATGGCGGAGTGTGCTGTGTTCCGCTGTGGTCCATCAGTTTTTTTTGTTTTAAATTATACATATCCCCCCACCTGACCCTCCCTCTCAGCACCCACCCCCCCTTCCAGAAACACAAGTGCCCTATCCTCCAGTGTCACGATCAGCTGAAAAATAGTACAATATGACTTCGGACAACAAGCAGAGTGCTTCACAGACTCTGAGGTGACTGGTGCAACTCCAACATGTTGTTCAGTCAGAAGGAATGCATTGAGATCTTTACTCAAAGCAAGAGGTCTGCAGAGCTCCGCCCACTGCAGCCCTAAAATGAGTACTGTTGCTCTGTCATTGACCAGTAGATGGTGCTGTGGTGAACATACTTTTTATTTTCACTGTACAGTGATTGGCAATGTGCCCCCAGTCCATGCAAGTGAGCAGTGCAGTGGTGAAAAGGAAGGGAACCAAAGATGCTCTTTAATACTGTAAGGTAGGGAAATGTCAAACACTGTCAGCTCTGCCTAGTTCACTCCCCACTGCCTCAGCTTTCCCAAATTAGTGAGAGAAGCAGCTTAGGGATGGCTTCTGACATGGCAGTAACGGTAATAGTGTGTGGCATGTGGTCAAGCCGAGGCTTTGTTTATGCCACATGGTAACATTCATTTAACATGTGTGGCGGGGAATGATAGTGAAGTTTAGTTGGTTCCAGACATTAGCTGCATGATGGATTTTATTTGAGTTGTGTGGTGGGGAATGATAGAGAAGTTTAGTTGGTTTCAGCCATTAGCTGCGTGATGGATTTTATTTGATTTGTGTGGTGGGGAGGAGTGTGAGGGAGCACTGGGACCATTCTCTGCCTAGTCTGTTGTGGCAGGAAGGTGGGAGGAAGGCTTGGTGCATATCTTGGCTGTGAGAAAAGGAGGGAAAAGCAGCATGATACATGGAACTTGCCAGCAGATAAGGATGCCTAGCCCATCTTGTCTGCCCATTTAATGCCCAGTCTGCCTTGATGATTGAAGAGGTTAAAAAAACTACAGAATGAATTGTCCAACTTAGTACTCTACCACCCAAAGCTCTGTTGTTAATGGTTTACCTGGTCAGCCCCTAACCATTTTTATGTTCTCACCGCCCCCCCAACCCCGTTAAGCTAGAATGTCATCTTGCTTTTTATCTCATGATGTTTGTCACCTCATACTTTGTATTTACTAATGAATTGTACTGTATGATCCTCTGTACTGTTGGCACTGTTCTTCTATTCTTTGACCTGTATGTGCATCTGTTATCTATGATATTGTGCATTTGTTATTTATTACAAATGATGGTACATGTAACTAACTCCGGGTCACCCCTGAAAAAGGGTCCCTCGGGATCCGGTGGGCCTACCCGGTTAACAAAATTGAAATAAATAAATAAATGTGGATAAATGTGTCGTAATGCACTTAGGCATAACACAATGGCCCAGTACTAACTGGATGGCAGTTCCTCAAGGTAGTGTAAAGGGTTTAGCAAGTTCAACCCCTGCATTTACAATGCATCTTAGTAAAATTAGTGGGGAGGCACCTGTTGTGTGACCAAACAAAAGCATATAGTTAAGGTACCAGTGCCCCCCCCCCTTCTGCTTTAAAGCCTACAATTTTTTTTAAATAACCCCAATGTTCTTACTTGTTACACAGTTTAGAGGGATTATTGTTCTCATCATCCAGCTGGATTATGATCAAGCCTGACCACTACGGCAAAGTGACCACCTCCAACGGTCAGGTTCCTTAAGGTGACAACTCAGGAGAAGGATCTGGGTATTCTAGTCACAAATGACTTGAGATTTAAGCAGTGTCACTGAAGTGCAAAAAAGGAACGCATTAGAAGACCTATTAGAAGCAGTGGCAAGGGAGTGGTAATACCTCTGTATGCTTCCCTTGTGAAGCCCCACCAGGAATACAGCTCTCAGTTTTGGGCACTCAATACAAAAACAAGGATAAGGATACTGGAGGGGGTCCAGCAAAGAGCTACCAAGATGGTGTCTGGCTTTATGGCCTGAATTATGAGGACAGGTTGAAGTCCCTGGGATTGTATTCCCTTGAGTATAGAAGACTGCAGGGAGATCTGTGCCTGCTCTTCAGAACACTATCTAATGATGACTCATGGGAATGCCTGGGCTTCGAATTAAGGGAACAGAACTACAGGACACAAGCCCATGGATTACAGCTTAGGGGTGAAACTTGCTCTACTAGGCGTAGGGTCAGTTGGTTAAACCAGAGGGTAATCAGTATCTGCAATAGCCTCCCAATGAAGGTGGTGGGTAGCAGTAATGTGGCAGCATTTAAACTCAGAATGGATGAATATTTTTTTAGTGAGGGCATATCAGGATATCCCTTGGTATAAAGGGCAAGCTTCTAATGGGTCTTTGGCCTAAATAGCTTGTAAAAGACCTACCGTATAAGACCTATGAGACTGTGATCGGAACAGACAAGAACCTGCACAGGGTATATAGGATGGATGGCAAGGAACGTTTCTTCTTAGACTTGGACCTAGGCTGCTTATCTTTGTTTTGTATCTTATTTCTCCATTCCTCATGGATTTGAAGAAGCTTTTCATGTTTTTTGTTTATGTTTTAACGTTTTGTATACTGTTCTTCCACTTAGGATTTGTTGTATACTGACTTGTAGGGTCTGAATTGTCACTGCCTTGTACCATTCTCTGTAATGTATTTTATGTTGTACTCTCCTGGGCCGTGCCTGGAAATAGGCATTTGTCTGCTGCCTAGTGCACTTACCTGGTCAACATAAACTAAATAAATTGAGCTGAAATACAGGGACAAGAGGGAACTCTTCGCAGCATCCATCTTGGACACTTCAGAATGTGTGGTGTTCCACCATGACCCTTCCATTTTTTTTCTTTTAAACTCACAGGGGAAAGATTTAAAAGAGACGGCCAAAAGCAATTTTTACAGTAGGAGTCATGGATCAGTGGAACAAGCTGCCAGAAGAAGTGTTACAGGCAAGATAGTGAGCAGCTTCAGGCAGGGATGGGACGGGTATATGGGATTGGTTAGAAATTTGGTGGGGGTCAGAAACAAAGGGGATGGGATGTCCACTAGGGCCAGTGCGGAGTAGTTAGGTAGGGTGGGAAGACTGAATGGGCTGATTGGCTATTTCATGCCATCGTTGTCTATTTATCTATTGTACATATGAACACATGAAAATGCCAGCAGATTAAGCTTTGAGGTCTATTGCGTCTGCTTGAGATGCAGCTCACAGTTTAATAACTGCTGCTGCCCCGCCTCCCCTCTCTATACCATCCCTCCTCTGATTTCCATTTAAAGTCCCCCGGTCTCTACCCGCACTGCCTGTACTCTGCCCATGTATCTATCTCATCCTTTCTTAAAATCTCCCACTGATTTCCTTAATACCAACTCCTCAGATAGCGCATTCTAAGGCATCACCACCCTTTCTGTGAAGTAATGCTTTCTCAGGTCTCTTCTATACTTCCCTCCAACTAGTTTCTGGCTATGACCCCTCGTGGTCCCTTCCCCTTCAGTCTAAACACCCACTTTGTGTTTACTCTATTAATACCTTTCAAGTACTTAAAGGTCTCGATCATGTCCCCTCTTTCTTACCCCAGGAATCCTTTAGTATCAGTAACTTTTTTGCACTTAGCTGGCTAGGTGCAACTGCCCCGGAAGTGTGCCTTTGAGAGATATTTAAATGAGCGTAGGGCAAAGCCAATCAAAGACAGGAGGGGGTGTGAGCTGAGTGAGAGCTGTTGAAGGCTGCAGAATTTTTTCTCCGCTGGACTGAGCAATATTGCCAATGAGGTGTCTCCACTTTCCTTGTTGACAGCCTCCTAGTGCTTATCTGGGTAAAGTTTTCCTCATAAATGATTTCCTTTAGTGTGTTGAGTCAAAGTTTTACTTTTTTTTTAGCGCAACCGCGCTATTTTGACTTTATTTTTACTGCAACTATTTAGTTTAAAGCCTAATTTTATCGTGGGTGCTAATTTTCAACAATTTCCTTCATTTTTGGGGAAAATTCTTGTGGGAACCATCAAATTAGAGACAGTTGCCTTATTTTTTTACCCCAGACCTCGCGGGGTTACCACGAGGCACCTGCAGTGGATTTCAAATTTAAACAGTGCCTGGGGGTTTTCTCTCTAGCTTGGCAATTACGAGGAAACCTTTTTTGTTATATTACTGGACCTTGGTATCATCTGTGTCAGGACTGTCCACAAGGGTCCAGCAGCTACCTGTGCGCAGTTGAGTATTACTGGGTTTCTATTGAGATTGGCACTGGTATAGATCCCAGTTCTACAACCAAAAAAAAAAGGCACTAGTAATAGACAGAGTTTATTAACTGGGGCAGGACTGGCTGGTGGCATTTCCACAGAAACCTGCACTCAGTTTGTAGGTCCAGGACTGGTTTGCTTTGCTTAAACTGCCAAACATCGCTGACAAACCTTTGATTACTATGGCTGAGGATAAATCAAAGGTTTCTGACGAGGGGCCATTCAAAAGTACTAACACCCAAAGCAGAGGTGCTGAGGAACCCTCCAGATCCAAGCCAAAAAATAAAGCTTCCAAAGATGAAGTTCCTCACAAACTGAAAAATAATAAGAGTGACGAAAAAAGACAGCTTGATAAAGCCTCTGATGAAGTGGCTAAAAAGAAACTCTGTCAAGACAGATATGCTCCCGTTGCTCCTGGGAAAGCCAATAGCAAGACAACAGGCAGCTTAAAGCATACAGAAAAAGCAAAACACTTACAAACTGCGCAGGTTCTTCCATCAGTACAAGATATGGAAAAAGCGTGGCAACTGTTTCAGACCCTTCAAAAGATGGGGCCTCGATTTACTGGTGCTGGCAAGCACTCTTCCACAGTTCTCTCTTCTGTAGACTGTGAGGGTGACGCAGATGATGATCAATTTTATGATGCCCCTGACATGGATTTTGAGGGCCTTGAGCCCCAGGAGTCCCCGGACCCTCATCTTGGGTATCCCCCAGGTGACCACGAGGATCCTTCTTCTATGTTTACATTTATACAAAATATGCTGGACACCCTGGACCTCCCTATGCAGGAGCCCAACCATGATGTCGATGAAGAAGAAGACTATAGGGAGATGAAGGGTCTTTCATCCTCAAAGACCCTGGTCATCCCTATGTAACCCCCTGCAAATGGGGGTTCCCAAAAGACTTCCAGGAGCTTGCTTGAATGCTCCAAGCCTGAATGGTGTTTGGCGTTTAAGCCATTTATCAGTGAGTGTTTTTAGAACCTCTGGTACATGGTACACACAAAACCATGACTGGGAGGTAAACATACCAGGATACACTATCTACAGGAGGGACAGGGAGGTAAAAGAGGGGAGGTAGTTCTTTACATAAGGGAAGGAATAAAAGCAACAGAACAAAAAGGGTAAACAGGGAGGAGAAGAAGCACTGTGGGTAAATTTGGAGACAGGCAATGGCACCACAATCCACATAGGGTTGTATACAGACCCCTTCTCAGGGAGGAAGTGGACAAGGAAATGATAGAAAGTATACTTAGAATGGCAGAAAAAGGGGAGATATTGCTGATGGGTGATCTGAATATGCCAGATGTTAACTGGGCGCAGTTGCAGCTGCCACTTCAAAGAGTGCAGTTATTCTAGATGCCCTACAGGGGCATGCCTTAGACAACTAGTACTGGAGCCCACTGAGAAGGAGCAATATTAGACTTGATACTCTCAAATGGAGATGGAGAGAGATCACAGATGTAGAAGTGGTAGCCATCTTGGAACTAGCGACCATCGAACAGTATGGTTCACAATAACACAGCAATAGAGTCAAGCCATACAAAGACAAAAGTACTGGACTTTAGGAGGCTGACTTTGCTAAAATGGGTGAGTGCCTAAGGAATGCACTAGCAAATGGGCGGGAAGGAGGGTGGAAGAACAATGGGGAATAATAAAACTGCCATCACAGAGGTAACGAGCCTTTGTGTGAAGCAAATAAACAAAACAAGACGATGTAAGAAACCACTATGGTTCTCAAAGGAAGTGGCAGTGAAGGTTCAAGAGAAAAGAAAGCATTCAGGAAGTACAAGGAATCCAGCAGGAGCAGGACAGAGAACTGTATCAGTTAAAGCAAAAGGAGGCTGGGAAGGCAGTCAGAACAGCAAAGGCCCAAACTGAGGAAAAGATAGCCAACTCAGTTAAGAAGGGAATAAAACCTTTTATAGGTACATCAGGAGCAAAGGAAGACCAAGGGAGGGATAGTGAGGCTTAATAAAGGGAGGAGGGTGGGCAGAGGAGAATGTGAAAAGGCAGAGATACTAAACAAATATTTTTGCTCAGTATTTACAAAGGAAGAGGAGGTACATAAAACAAACAGTAGTAACACTCTGGATACAGAAGTTGATACCAGCCCATTTACAGAAGAAAGGGTTCTGAAAGAACTCTTAAAACTGAAGGTGGACAAAGCAATGGGGCCTGATGGGATTCATCCCAGAATTCTAAAAGAACTAAGGGTAGAACTAGTGACACCACTGACTACCCTCTTTAACAAATCATGGGAGGATGGGTGGTACCGAGGACTGGAGGAGGGCAGATGTGATTCCCTTCACAAAGTGGGAGCAAGGCAGAAGCAGGAAACTATAGACCTGTTAGTTTAACCTCAGTGATAGGGAAAATGATGGAATCACTTCTAAAGGAAAGAATTGTCGCGTATCTAGAGGCCAGAAGGGCACAGGACCCTAGGCAGCATGGATTCACAGCGGAAGGTCATGCCAGACTGAATCTGATAGATTTCTTTGACTGGGTGACCAAAGTAGTAGATCAGGGAGGGGCTGTGGACATGGCCTACCTAGACTTTATAAGGCATTTGACACAGTCCCACACAAAGATTAATATATAAGTTAGCCAGCCTGGGAGTGGGTCCCAAGATGACAGCCTGGGTAAAGAATTGGCTGGAGAATAGGACACAGAGAGTAATAGTAAATGGAGTCCACTCAGAAGAAAGGAGGGTTACTAGCGGGTACCGTAGGGTTCAGTATTAGGACCAGTCCTCTTCAATGTCTTTATAGCGACATTGCAGAAGGACTGGAAGGAAAATATGTCTCTTTGCAGATGACACTAAGATCTGCAACAGAGTTGATGCACAGGGTGGGGTGGAAAGGATGAGAAGGACTTGGCAAGGTTAGAGGAATGGTCAAATGTATGGCAGCTTAGATTCAATGCTAAGAAGTGCAAGGTAATGCACCTGGGAAACAAAACCCAGGGAAGAGTACACAATGGGGGTGAGATACTAACAACAACAAAAATGGAAAGGACCTGGGGTGAGTCATATCAGATGACCTAAAGGTGGGCAAGCAATATGAGAAGGCAGCAAGGAGGGTGGGGGATACTGGGATGCATAGGAGAGGCATCACCAGTAGAAAACAGGAAGTTATTATCCTCTGTACAGACAGCTGGTGAGACCCCATCTGGAGTACTGTGTGCAGTTCTGGAGACCCAATCTCCATAAAGACATAGACAGGATGGAAGCTGTCCAGAGGAGGGAACTAAAATGGTGCAGGGGTCTGCACCGGAGGACATATGAAGAGACTTAAGGAGCTTAATATGTATAGCCTCGAGGAAAGGAGGGAGAGGGGACATGATAGAAACTTTCAAGTACCTCAAGGGAATCAACAAAGTCCAAGAGGGTAGCATCTTTCAAAAAGAGGTGCAAGAACAAGAGGGCACAATTTGAAGATAGAGGGGCGGCTCAGAGGTAACTTAAGGAAGTATTTTTTCACAGAGAGGGTTGTGGATGCATGGAATGGTCTTCCGGAGGAGGTTGTGGAGTCAAAATCAGTGGTGGAATTCAAGCATGCATGGGATAGTCATAAGGCAATTCTGGGGGGGGGTAGGAAGAAGTAGGCTGCTGGTTAACTAGGATCTGCAGCTTATCCAGTAGGTAGGGAAATGGGCAGACTGGGTGGGCCAAGCGGTCCTTATCTGCCATCAAATTCTATGTTTCTATGTTTCTATGTCTCTTTAAGAGCTGTCTGCTTGCAGACATAATTAGTTTGTATGGGGGACTGTGTGCTTCTCTGTTTGAGTACCACTCGAGCTGCTGCCAATTCACTCCATTTTTGCAGTCACTAGGAGTGCAAAGGGAACCTATCTGAAAGATGTAACTGTTTGCCAGAAATCATTTACAGTAATAATGAAATTACAGTTTGTCTAACCTGCTTTCTTTGCAGTCAGAACTGTGTCTGCCTTAGTTCCCCATTCTGGTTTTGAACTGCTGAACTGGACCAATCAGTGTGGGTAAGCTAGCTCTAAAATGGTGCCTTGGACGAATCAGAACTTGGACTCATAATCTGAGCCAGCCACAAGAGGATTGTATGGGCAGTGACTCTGGGAGATGTAGTTTAGACTTGGCGCTTTTTGGACCAACAGCAGCAGTCTATTGTGGTGACAGCCAATCAGTCAAGAACTGGGAGGAACTCAAAGGAAGTGCCGGTTTTGTCTGTTGGGAGTTTCAGTTGAGCTTTGGCAGTGAAGGGAAAGGAACCCTGTGCTCTTCAGTGCACAGTTTTAGTCAAAAAACATGTGTAAGGTCCAGAGTTCCGGTCTGCAGCTTGTTAGGACTGAATCGTCCTGTGAAGAGAATCAAAGGATATCTAAAGAGTAGAAACCAGGCTCACCCTGTAGAAGACTGGAGGAATTGCTGAAAATTGCACTCGGTCTGTCAGGAACTGAATGCTGCTGTGTTCTCCGGGTATTGTGCAGTAATTGCGATGGGATACAGATGCAGCCTGCCTGGTATAGTACTTTCTTTTACCATATAAGCGTGAAGAGGTTTGTGTACCTCAAGTGAATCCTGCTGCCATTAAGTGACTTTTGCCTGTCACTGTTTACCAAATAAATGTGTGAGAGTCTCTTGGAGCTCAGAGTAGCCCTGCTGACATTGAAGGACCCTATCTTATTTGGAGGTCGTGAGTACTAATTCAGGTCGCTTTGTTGCCACATTAAATCCAAATGGAATTACTGTACTGCTGACTGTTTAATTCTCCTTTTTCTTGGTGAAAGGGCCCTACTAGCTGCCACGGTTTGGACTAGCCACTGGGGCTTGGGTACCCAGGACAGTAACTGATAGGGATAGAGCCTGTGCACAGAGCCATGGGTAGATGAGTAGAGTGATAAGCTAATTAACCTGATTTTCCCCTGTCCTTGTTATATCTCCTAAATAAATCAGAGCTGCTTGTTTCAGCAAAGTTATACTGCCTGAGGTATTTGTCTATGTTAAAGTACTGTACTGTGATTGTTGCACTGTATCTTATTTCACAGGAGGTCCCAGTGCGGAACCAGTCCTGGGGGTAAGTGTATACTAAAGGTAATTCTGATGTATTGTGTGGGCCACTAGTGGGAAGAAAGGGGGGTTGCAGTGTCCCAGAGGGCTGTGACCAAGTTAGTTTAACTATTGTAAACCCTGACCTCTGGGTGGAGGCACCCGCCATTGGATCCAGGCCCCTCAACCTGTTAGTGGCAAATCAGGCAGGGTAGTAGCCCCTGGGATAGCGCCATCTAGGGGTTACATCTTGGAGGCTCACCGCTGGGATTGTGTGTCCTCTAGTGGCCATATTTACGAACCACTGTTAAGAAAAATGGGTACCCCGACAGAAGTGGCTGTGCACCGGCTGGTGGAGTGGTGTACTGGGGAGGAGATCGACCCCCAAAATGCCATGCTTATCCTGGACATCCCCCTGGGTATCAATACGGACACTGTGCAGGGAGTACTTTCCAAGGTGGAAGGTTTACAAAACCCTGTGGTGGTGGGTCGGCATGCTAATCTGCTCACCCACACTTTCCTGGCCCTAGTACTGTTTAAGAATCCCATAGATAGCTCCAAAGTGCCACAGACCATTACCCCAGAGGGAGCCCTCACTGCTTGGAGAGTGATAACTAAGGACAGTAAAGACCCGGGGGGGAATGAGCCCCCACCACTATCTGAATCTTTTGAGGAGAAATTTGCTAAATGGTTGCTGGGGGAAGGGAAAACTGTGGAGGACTTGAAGAAACTATTCTTGCCACCTGGGGGTGTTCCTCCCCCAACACCTTCTCCTGCTCCAGTGCCCATAATGGTGGCTGAACCAATGCAGACTCCAATTTCTGCACCTGCCATTAGTCACGACTCTTACCGAAGGTTGAGGATCTTCTCTGGCACCCTTCCCACCCCCCAGGGAGGACGACTGGGAGACCTGGATAGACTATGTTGCCCCAAGTGCTAGAATGGCAATGCTCGCCGAAAAGCTAAAGAGGGGTTAGTGAGAGCCTCCGAGGTCCTGCCCTGGCTACCATTCGGCTAAGCAAACGGGCCAGAACCCTGAAGTGACTGCACAGGCCTATCTTGAGGCCCTGGAGAATGTGTATGGAGCCCAGATTCTGATGAGGACCTATGGTGGAGAGTAAGAGATGCACAACAGTACCAAGGGAGTTGTTGTCTGTGTATGTATCTCGGCTGGAAAAATTGTTGCAAGAATGCCTCAGAAAGGTAGTTTTCCAGCGATTGAACTGGACCAACCAGGCTGGACAGGATCCTTACGTCTGCCCCTTCTCAGAACTGCTGTTGCTTCAGTTACGCCTGGCAGATCGACTGGAATCCCCACCCTCCTATGATGAGTTAATGAGAGAAATTCGAGGAGTTGAGAAAAGACGACCTCGGGAGGGACCTGCACCAATAGCTGCGGCTACGACCCGAGTGACTGAGGGTGACCCATCAAGTGAAGTTCAGGGGCAGAGGTTGGCAGTAAATGAGTGCTCTGGCAAGGAAAAAGATATGCCACAATGGGGCAAACTGTTGAGAGAGATCTGGGAATTCAAAAACAGTCCCTTTATGAAGGCCACGCCTGCAAGTACGGGCCCTGACCTATATCCGACTGCATCTGCTATGGGGGTGGGAGTACCCACCCATGTATCTCCTGCTGATAACAGCTCCAAACTCAATTCCTTGACCATGGAAGTGGAGAAACTGACGAGATGTCTCCAAATGCTTATCACGCCGCAGACAGAGATGGCACTCAGGTTTCAGTTAGTAATACCCCTGCCCTGGCTCCCAGTGTGGCGCCTCGGCCAGCTCAAACTCCAGAAAGTATGTTTGCTATAATTGTGGGAAAGATGGGCACATGAAAAGGGAATGCCAGTCCCCAAAAGACACTGACAAAGTTGCATATAGGCTACAAGGAGAGCTCTGAGAACAAATCAGTGGTTAAGAGGTGCACGACATGATCCCAGTGAGGGCACCAAAAATGCTAATTCATGTCCTTTGTGGCAAGGTCAGTTGCCCAGGCCCCCACTACCGCCTCTCAGACTGGTCCAGAATAGTGGGTCCCTCCATGGAGACCACTGTAAAGGTGAATGGAGTGTCTACAAGAGCTGTTGAGACAGTGGCTCCCAAGTGACAATTATGTTCCAAGATTGGTATCAGAAGCATTTGTCAGGCGTACCCATACAACCATTAGAAGGACTGCATGTATGGGGGTTAAGTGAGAAGGCCTCACCCTATTCGGGTATATCCGATTTGGTTGTCTTTTCCCCACCTCCGTGGCTGGGGTGGCCGAACAAGTAGAGACTCTAGCCTTAGTGTGTCCCCCACTGGACTGTATGATGGTGTCCCTTGTTGATTGGAACAAATGCTCATATGTTCGGAAGGCTGGCACAGTTGTGTTATGAAAAACAGGGTCAAAGACTAGTAGAGCTTTAAGAGTTCCGCTTTAATTAAGAAGGCCTATGAGGCACAGAGAGTGCTGAAAAATAGAACCAGAGGAACCGGTCGGAATTGTATGGAAGAAGGATCCTGAGTCTCTGATCCTGGTGCCAAATGCCCAGTGTACCTTACAGGGAGAGGTCCGTATCAGAAAGGATGTTAAGAATAAAATATTAATGTTGGATGCACCAGGCGATGGAAAATTGCCAGAGGGACTGCTGGTCAAGCCTAGTATTTTGCCGCTAGAGCCCATGCTTATGCCAGAAGGGTAATGGTCCAAGTTCATAATGTGTCTAAGAGACATCGAGTAAATAGAGGTTGCATCCTGGCTAATGTGCATTGTGCAGACACTGCAGTAAAGTACCAGCAGCAAGAGTTCAAGGAAGAATGACAGAGTAATGCCTGACTTGTTTGATTTCAGCGACTCCCGCTGCCAGCTGAATGGAAAGTGAGGATCAGTGAGAAGCTTGCCCAGAGAGACCAGGTGTTTTCTTTAAGGAATGGGGCGTAGGATGCATGCAAGGATGAGCAAAATATCCGGCTGCGTGATGAAAGACCATTTAAGTGAGAGGTCTCGACGCTCTGGCACCTGCTGACATAGATGATGTGAGCGGCATCTGCAAGAGATAGTTGCTGGTGTAATACAAGAACCCAGAAGCCCTTATGCTTCCCCATTGTGGTAGTGAGGAAAAAGAATGGAACAGTAAGGATGTGTGTGAATTATACCTTAACACGTCGGACTATCCTGATCAGTACACAATGCCCTTGTTCAGGATGCTTTGGACTGCCTAAGCGGGAGCAAGTGGTTCTCTGTGCTGGATCTCATGATGGGTACTACCAGATCCCGATGGCCCTAGAGGACCGTGAAAGACATCCTTTATCTGTCCGCTTGGCTTCTATGAATCCATGAGGATGCCTCAAAGTTTCAGGTGCCCCAGCCACTTTTCAGCGATTGATGGGCGTGCAGTGGGGGACATGAACTTACTAGAGTGCCTGGTAGCTACCTAGATGATATTGTGTTTGGCAGCTCACTGGAGGAACATGAGAGCAGATTATTTAAGGTATTGGACCGACTGGAGGACTTTGGCCTTAAACTGTTCATTGATAAGTGTCAATTCTTTCAAACATCAGTAGTATATGGGACATATAGTATCCACTGAGGAATAGAGACCGACCCAAGTAAAGTTGAGGCCTTGACCACCTGGCCACAGCCCAAAAATCTAAAAGAACTGCAAAGATTCCTGGGATTCTGTGGTTATTATTGGCGCTTCATCAAGGACTATTCAAGAGTGATCCGCCCTTTACTTAACCTTACTCAAGGGTATGCCCCAACCCACAAAAAATACCAAAAGTCAGCGTCCCTCAAGACTGAAAGAGTGTATTTTCATCCGAGTGAAGTATTTGGGGCCCACTGGACTCCTGATTGTGAGACTGCTTTTCATGAGATCATATATCAACTTACCCATGCTCCAGTGCTGGCCTATGCCGATCCAAGAAACCTTACGTCCTGCACACTGATGCTAGCTTGCAAGGGTTGGGGGCTGTGTTGTACCAAGAGCACGAGAATGGCCTGAGACCAGTGGCCTTTGCCAGTAGAAGCCTGACCCCATCCGAAAAGAACTATCCTGTACATAAGTTAGAGTTCCTAGCTTTGAAGTGGCTATTGTTGACCAATTCCATGAGTACTTGTATGGGGCTAAAATACTAGTAAAACGACAATAATCCTTTGACCTATGTGCAGACCTCAGCTAAGTTGGATGCCACTGGCCATAGGTGGCTTTCTGCATTATCTACATATGACTATGCTCTCGAATACCGAGCAGGTCTGAACCACATAGATGCTGATGCTCTCTCCGGAGGCCTGTTCCCCAGAATGATTGGGTCCGATTGGCAGAACCTGACATTCGGGCACTCTGCTGGAAGTTTGACAGGGAGGAACAAATGTCCACAGACGCAGTGGACTGTATGGTGGATTGCTCGGGACCCTCTGAGAATTGCATACCTGCTGCTTATTGCCACTTTTCTGCAATAGACATTGGTGCACTGCCTCATCTGGACAATGACAGTATTCGGTGGGGCTCAATCCCGCGATCCCATGATCAAAGCAGCTTTAGAAGCCCTCTATGCAGGAAAAGATGTGTCCAAATTACACTCCACTGATTTGAGAACTGCACTGTTATACAAAGAAGGTCCTAAGTTGAAACTGATCAATAAACTGTTATACAGAGAAACAGTAGACAGAGGGGGACAAGTAGACAAACAACAACTAGTGCTGCCCACTGCCTTTCGAGACTCAGTACTGAGGTCCTTGCACCACCACATGGGGCACCTTGGTATAGACAGAACACTTGACTTGGTGAGATCCAGATTCTATTGGCCTAAGATGGGGGCTGATGTGGAGCAACACATTCGAACTTGTAGTCGCTGCTTACAGAGGAAAGTTTGCCCCAGAGGGCTGCCCCTTGTTAACATCACCACCAGTGCACCCATGGAGCTGGTCTGTATTGATTTTCTGAGTTTGGGTCAGATCAAAGAAATATCAGTAATGTGCTGGTGGTCACTGACCATTTCACGAGATATGCCCAAGCTTTCCCCACCAAAGACCAGAAAGCATCCACTGTAGCCAAAGTACTTGTAGAAAACTTTTTGTTCACTATGGGGCTCCACAAAGAATCCATTCTGATCAAGGAGAGACTTTGAGAGTCGTCTGATCAAAGAGATGCTTTCTCTGTGTGGAGTGCAAAAGTCCAGAACCACTCCTTACCACCCCAGGGGACCCACAGCCTGAGCGTTTCAACGCACTTTGCTAGATATGCTAGGCACCCTGCACCCAAAGGACAAGCCTAGATGGAGCCAACAATTAGCACCCTGGTACATGCTTATAACTGCACCAAAAGTGATGCCACTGGGTTCTCCCCTACCACCTGATGTTTGGAAGAGAAGCTCGACTACCAGTAGATGTGTGTTTTGGGGTCTCTCCTGATGGGGTTCAAGCTGACAACTATTTACAGTATGTGCAAAGTTAAAGGCCCAGCTAACTCATGCGTACCAACTGGCTCAAACCATGGCTGCAAAGAAATCTGGCCAACAAAGAACGGTATGATAAAAGGTGAAAGCACAGGAACTCCAGGAGGGAGATCGGTATTGCTAAGAAATCTGGGACTGCATGGCAAACACAAGATTGCTGACAGATGGCACCATCTCCCTCACATTGTAGTGGGCAAACTAGATGATCTGCCAGTGTACAAAGTAAGGCCTGAGAACAATTCAAAGATGTAAAAACAATGCATAGAAATCATTTACTGCCCATTGGACAAATCCTGATTGAGTCTGAGCCCCAGAAGATGCCCTCTGGACCAGTGACTAGAGCTGCTGCTAAGAAAAGATCAAGGAAGTCTGCACTACAGAAGCAGAGTTAAAGTGTTCCCCGCACAAGTCCCAGTTGAGCATGACTGTCAGTCCATATCAGAAGAAAGTGAGAGTGACTTTGAATACTATCCTTCTTACGAACTGAGTAATTTGTTTCGGGCAATCCCTAGTCAATACTGGAGACAAAGCTGGGCCTTCTGGACTGTCTAAGCTCCCAGCTTCATCCCTGGAGCCAATGCTCCCAGAAAGTGAAGTGCAAAGCATCAGATCAGATGAAATGGAATCATTGTGCATGGTTGAACTGTTTGAGCTTTCAGGGAGGAAAATGATGGATTGGGTCAGACTGGTGATACACCAGAACAAGAAGAGTATTTTGAGTGCCCTGACAGTCCACTGCCAGTGTCCAAGTCTCCATGCAAGCCAAATGTTGTGGACTCAGAAACTGCAACTCCTGGAGCTGAAAGTGCCCCAAGTTCTAGCCTCTACCCCATGGAGACTCCCCTGACAAGTGAGGACAATGCTGAAAATGAGGCTCAGAGTGCAGAGACTGTAACAGTTCCCCTAGAAAGACTGGTCGAGCTGTAAAGCCTGTGGTGCACCTCAGTTATGATTCCTTGGGAGGCCTGTGGATTTGCCTCTCAATGTTGTCCATAAAGGAGTGTGTGTCCCGAGCTCATTGCCCAAACTGAGCGTCAGTGCTAACTCAAGTTACTTGTGTTGTCCTCTAGTATGGTGCCTTGCCCGTCCAGCCCCAAGGTAACTGATAGGAAGGGCCCTCTCTTCAGGTTTCATGTACAAGAGGTAATAACTTGAGTTATGGTACAATGTGTGTAATACTGTGTAAAGAGGACATACTGCAATGTTTCAGAAATGTGTTCTTGGTAAAATGATATATTGACTGATGATTACATGTGTGAGCCTAATGCAAATGTATATGGTTGCAGTTGAAACTTATGGGGTACTTGCTTGACGCGGACGCCAAGCTTTCCCAGGCCAGGAAGGGTGTAATCCCCGCAAATGGGGGTTCCCAAAGACTTCAGAAGCTTGCTTGAATGCTCCAAGCCTGAATGGTGTTTGGCGTTTAAGCCATTTATCAGTGAGTGTTTTAGAACCTCTGGTACTGTCTCTTTAAGAGCTGTCTGCTTGCAGACATAATTAGTTTGTATGGGGGGACTGTGTGCTTCTCTGTTTGAGTACCACTCGAGCTGCTGCCAATTCACTCCATTTTTGCAGTCACTAGGAGTGCAAAGGGAACCTATCTGAAAGATGTAACTGTTTGCCAGAAATCATTTACAGTAATAATGAAATTACAGTTTGTCTAACCTGCTTTCTTTGCAGTCAGAACTGTGTCTGCCTAGTTCCCCATTCTGGTTTTGAACTGCTGAACTGGACCAATCAGTGTGGGTAAGCTAGCTCTAAAATGGTGCCTTGGACGAATCAGAACTTGGACTCATAATCTGAGCCAGCCACAAGAGGATTGTATGGGCAGTGACTCTGGGAGATGTAGTTTAGACTTGTGTGCTTTTTGGACCAACAGCAGCAGTCTATTGTGAGTGACAGCCAATCCAGTCAAGAACTGGGAGGAACTCAAAGGAAGTGCCCGGTTTTGTCTGTTGGGAGTTTCAGTTGAGCTTTGGCAGTGAAGGGAAGGAACCTGTGCTCCTTCAGTGCACAGTTTTAGTCAAAAACATTGTAAGGTCCAGAGTTCCGGTCTGCAGCTTGTTAGGACTGAATCCATCCTGTGAAGAGAATCAAAGGATATCTGAAGAGTAGAAACCAGGCTCACCCTGTAGAAGACTGGAGGAATTGCTGAAAATTGCACTCGGTCTGTCAGGAACTGAATCTGCTGTGTGTTCTCCGGGTATTGTGCAGTAATTGCGATCGGGATACAGATGCAGCCGCTCTGTATAGTACTTTCTTTTACCATATAAATGTGTGAAGAGGTTTGTACCTCAAGTGAATCCTGCTGCCATTATGACTTTTGCCTGTGACTGTTTACCAAATAAATGTGTGAGGAGTCTCTTGGAGCTCAAGAGTAGCCCTGCTGACATTGAAGGACCCTATCTTATTTGGAGGTCGTGAGTACTAATTCAGGGTCGCTCCATGTTGAATTGCCACATTAAATCCAAATGGAATTACTGTACTGCTGACTGTTTAATTCTCCTTTTCTCTGTGTGAAAGGGCCCCTACCAGCTGCCACGGTTTGGACTAGCCACTAGGGCTTGGGTACCCAGGGACAGTAACTGATAGGGATAGGCCTGTGCACAGAGCCATAGGTAGATGAGCAGAGTGATAAGCTAATTAACCTGATTTCTCCCTGTCCTTGTTATATCCCCCTAAATAAATCAGAGCTGCTTGTTTCAGCAAAGTTATACTGCCTGAGGTATTTGTCTATGTTAAAGTACTGTACTGTGATTGTTGCACTGTATCTTATTTCACAGGAGGTCCCAGTGCGGAACCAGTCCTGGGGGTAGTGTATACTGTAAAGGTAATTCTGATGTATTGTGTGGGCCACTAGTGGGAAGAAAGGGGGGTTGCAGTGTCCCAGAGGGCTGTGACCAAGTTAGTTTAACTATTGTAAACCCTGACCTCTGGGTGGAGGCACCTGCCATTGGATCCAGGCCCCTCAACCTGTTAGTGGCAAATCAGGCAGGGGTAGTAGCCCCTTGGATAGCGCCATCTAGGGGTTACATCTATCTATAATGCATTTAGGAAAAATACCATGAAGGTGCTTTAACACCCCACTTCAGTATCAGGGGTTGATAAGCGGCTTGAGAGAAAATATAAATTGTCTAACAATGGTACCGAGTTCCTGTCTGCACACCCTAGCCACGAGAGTATTGTGCAGCAGGCAGCTTGTGAGAAAGCTGGAGCCTCCTTGTCCCTCTCTCCCACCCCCCGACAAGGATTCCAAGAAAATGGACTTTATAGCAAAGAAAATGTATGCCACAGCTTCCCTGCTTCTCAGACTTTCTTTTACATGGCATTCACAGCCAAATATCAGAAAGCCATTTGGAAATCTGTCCAGGCTATCGCCTGCAACGGATCAGATTCTATGGTGCAGGAGCTGGTGGATATGTCAAAAACTGCCCTGGAAGCTACTATGTACCAATTCCACATGGCAGACAACAACAATGATGCAGCCTCTAGGGCGATGGCCCATGCCATCTCTCTGAGATGCTTCGCCTTGCTTAGAACAACCAATCTGACCACAAACACTCAGAACAAGGCCATGGATTTTCCCTGTGATCAAAATATGTTGTTTGATTATAGAACCACTGACTACATGAAAAAAGTAAATGAGTACAAGGCCTCCTGGCAGAGCCACTCATCCAAGCCTAAGCCCACAACCCCTCAGAGATCCCATCCCGGGGTGGTATGGGCAGAAGTTTTGTTTCCAGGCCTTACAATCCCTAGCCCCAATCTGACTTCGACCAGTACAGGGGGTCTTTCAGAGGCAGGGGTAGAAGGGGCCAAAGAAGAGCCACCTCTACCCAGTCATCTGCCTCTCAGTCTAAGTCCTGATGTGAGTATCCAGGTCGCCTCCTCGCTTCCAGTTGGAGGTAGACTCTCCCACTATCTTCAGCACTGGTCCCTCATCACATTGGACAAGTGGGTGCTGGAGATAGTGGAGAAGGGTCTGTCATTACAGTTCCAGCAGCTGCCAGACCTCAAGCGTACCCAGGTGCCAAGACCTCTGTCACCAACACAGATACTGCTGTTGGAAATGGAGGTACAAATCCTTCTAGCTTTACAAGCAGTGGAGAGGGTCCCCACCCACAAGAAGGGCAAGGGCCTCTACTACAGGTATTTTCTGACACAAAAGACAACTGGGGAGTGGCTACCTATCTTAGATCTCAGATATTTAAACAAACATCTGAAAAAACCCAAATTCAAAATGGTCACTCTGTCACTGGTCATACAGTCCTTACAGCAGAGAGACTGGTTAGCCTCCCTAGACTTAAAGGACGCCTACTTCCACATACCCATAAGGAGATCTCAGAGGAATTTTCTCAGGTTCAAACTTCCTTTGGGTCACTATCAGTTCACTGCAATGCCTTTTGGTCTGTCCTCAGCTCCAAAAGTCTTTACCAAGTGTCTCACAGTGGTAGCAGCACGTCTCAGGAGACTGGGTGTTACTCTCCCCCCCATCTGGATGACTGGCTCATACTGTAGAAGCAAAGTCTCCTTGCCAGGTCAAGGAATCTCTTTCCCTCACAGAACGCACTCTGGAGTCTCTGGGTTTCCTGGTAAATCTAAAGAAATCTCACCTGGAACCCACCCAGCTGCTCACCTTCATAGGGGCCCAGCTGGACACTCAAAGGGATATGCTTTCCTCCCGCAGGAAAGAATTCAGAGTTTCCTTTCAGTGGCAGATTCTTTTGCCCGGGATAAGCCAAGACCAGCCAGACATTTCCTCAAACTTCTGGGACATATGGCCTCTATGACTGCAGTAGTCCAAGGGGTCAGGTATAGGATGAGACTCCTGCAAGCCTACCTCAGAGCTCGCTGGTCTCAGAGAAGCAACACATTTTCAAAGTTGATACCTGTGTCAGAGCAGTTCCTCCAAAATTTGCTGTGGTGGAAGAACCCTGCAAATTTGCAGGCAGGGGTTCCCTTTCAAGCTCCTCTTCCCACAAAAGTGATCACCACAGATGCCTCCCTTTTGGACTGGGGAGCTCATTTGGACTGTGCCTCAGTAAGCGGCAACTGGACTCCTGAAGAGTCACAGTTGCACATAAATCTTTTGGAACTCAGAGCAATCTTGCTAGCTCTCAAAGCTTTCGCTCCCAACATAGAAGGACAGGCAGTTCAAATTTGAACGGACAACACCACTGAAATGTTCTACATAAACAAGCAGGGTGGTACTAGATCAGGGAATACTCTGTTTGGAAGCTCTGAAGCTCTGGTCTGTAGCATTCTCCCTGAGAGTCAGCCTCTCGGCTATTCACCTCCCAGGCAAACTCAATACTCTGGTGGATGCACTAAGCCGCATCAGTCAAGACCAGAGCGAATGGACACTGAACAAGCAAGTACTAGCCACAGTGTTCAGGTGGTGGGGCACACCAGACATGGATCTGTGTGCCTCTTCTCTCAATTTTCATCTTCCTCAGTACTGTTGCAGACCCCAAGTTCTGGGAACACTTCCTCTGGATGCCCTGGTCCTAGACTGGTCAGGGAGGTTCTTATACGCATTTCCTCCCTTTCCCCTGATATTCAGGGTTTTGCTGAAACTCAGACAGCAGCCTGCATCGATGATCCTAGTGGCTCCGGACTGGCCCAGGCAAGCCTGGTACCCTCTCCTTCTCTCAATGTCCTGCAACAGGCCCATTCGCCTGCCTCCAACTCACTCCCTGCTGACCCTTCCTCAGACGGGAGTGCAGTACCCAGACATATACTGTCTTCACCTCAAGGCCTGGTTCTTGAGGTATTAGAGTTTCCATCCTCACAGTACTCTGAACAGATCCTTAAAATAATGAGGATGGATAAAAAAATGAACACTAAGAAGACTTGTGCAGCCAAATGGAAAAGTTTTTCCCTCTGGTGCAAGAGCAAAAATGTCGAACCCCTATCAGCTTCAGACCCTCAGCTGCTAGACTATCTGGTACACCTACAGGCGTCAGGCTTGAAACCATCTTCACTCAAGCTACACCTGGTGGAAATTTCGGCCTACCTTTTGGTGGGAAAGAAGAAATCAGTTTTTTCCCCCCATGACATTTTTAAAGTTTTTCAAAGGACTCTTGCACCTCTAGCCTCCAACCAGGGAGGCTGTTCCTCCATGGAGCATGAACCTTTGTATAGATGGGCTCATGAATCCACCCTTCGAGCCTATGTCCACAGCCCACATCAAGTTTGTAACTTGGAAGATCATCTTCCTGGTAGCCATTACATCTGCCAGGAGGATTTCAGAGCTACAGGCCCTGTGCACTGAGCCGAATTACATCATCCCTCACAATGATAAAGTTGAGCTTAGAACAAATAGGAAATTTCTGCCAAAGGTGGTTTCAGAGTTTCACTTGAACCAGTCCATTACTCTGCCTGTCTTCTTTACTGAGCCATCCACTCCTGCCGAGCAAAAGCTCCACAGCTTGGATGTCAAAAGAGCCATCTTTCACTACCTAGAGCATACTAGACAGTCCAGAAGCTCTTTCACTCAGTTGTTCCTCACCTACGGGGATGTAGGTAGAGGAAGACCAGCTACCAAGAGAACTGTTTCTTGTTGGTTGGTCTCTTGTATTAGATTCTGCTATGAGAAAGCTGGTCACCAACCTCCAGTGGGGCTCAGGGCCCACTCCACCAGGAGCACTGCAGCCTCACTTGCGGCAGCAAGGGACATTCACCTACTGGATGTATGCAAAGCAGCTACCTGGAAATCTGTGTACACCTTTGTGAAACACTACAGTTTGGATGTGCAGACCAGATCCGATGCCAAATTAGGCAGGGTGGTTCTACAGAGCCCCTTTCCTAAGTAGGTTCTCTGCCCACCTCCCACTTGGTACTGCTCGGTAGTCTGCAAAAAAGTTGCTGATGTTAAAGAACTCCAAGGGTAGGAAGAAAAAATACTCACTGCAGTAATCTTTTTTCCAAGGGGTCCTTTAGCATCAGTAAGCTCCCACCCTTCCATCCAGTTCACCTGTCCGAGAAGGGCTCTTTATGTCCCCTTTTACCAAATTTGGAGTTTCTTATTGATGAGTTTTTAGCTCGTGTTGCTGTTGTTTCCGTTTCCACGTTTGTGGACATTTGCATGTTTTTTGAATCCTGTTGATTCTTTTTCGGGGCATTTGCCCTCATTTTTCCCTCGAAAACATTCTGAAGCCTTCAACAGCTCTCACTCAGCTCACACCCCCTACTGTCTTTTGATTGGCTTGGCCCTAAGCTCATTTAAATATCTCTTAAAGGCACACCTCTGGGGATGTTGCACATATCTAGCTAAGTGCAAAAAAGTTACTGATGCTAAAGGACCCCTTGGAAGAAAGAAGATTACTGCAGTGAGTAATTTTTTCTTCTCTTCTGTCTTCCAGGGAGTACATGTTTAGCTCACTAAGTCTCTCCGCATAGGGCTTATCCCCATTCCAAGGATCATCTTAGACGCCCTTCTCTGTACCCTCTCCAGGAGCATACTGTAATGTCCTTCTTTAAGTAAGGGCCTCAGAATTTTGTATATTACATTATATTATTTATATATTATATTATATTAAATTATATTATATTGTATTGTTTTGTAGTTGTATTATGTTATATTATATTATACAATGGCAACCAAGAATGATGGCCTCTGATTGGTTGAACTGGGACTGGACCCATGATGTTATCCCAGTACAACATCACAGGTCTAGTCTCAGTTACACAGAAGACCGCATCAAGTAAAAATCACTGCATGCAGCCCGCTGTGCTGCTTCCCCGCCCTGCAGCCCACTTCAAACGCTCTGCAGCCACCTTCAGTGACCCAGCACAAACAAAAACCAACAACCCTCTTACAACCCCACCTGAGTGTCTCTCTCCTATTTAAAAAAAAAACAAATATGCAGCTAAAACCATGATTACCATCGGGTTCACACCAAGCGAGATCAGAGAGCAAGTCAGTCTTTACATAGACTGCGCAGCTGTTAGCCTCACTCGCTCACTCTTCAACTCACTTACTGCTGGGTTTTTTTCTTTTTTTTTTTAAGTGAACCATAAAAATACTTTAGAAATATCCTCCCTACCTCCTTCCCTCCTATTTCAGACATTCACACAGCACCGGGTGGTACATGTCAAGACGGGGGGCGGGGGGGGCAGCAGTCCCAATACAAAAGCAGAACTGCGATAAAAACACAGTCACAGAAAGACAGAGGAAAACAATGTAAAAAACCACAACCAAAGACAACATAAACACTGAGGTAATAGGTCAGATTAACAAAGAGTGGCACCACTGACAAAAGTTGAAAGGTTGCTATGGGGACTGCACAGCTACTCAAAAAACACATCAGCTCCACCTGCTGGCTAAATCAGCACTACTTTTTCTTCAAGTAGCCCTACCCATTCAAAACATGATAGAAAAATCTATTTTAGAAGTAGTTTTTCATAATTTTTTTGTTTGTTTTACAAACGAGCCATTGTAGATTAGCAATAATGCACTACAGGGTGTGTGTTGTGCTGGGATGACATCACTTCTGGGGTCGTTGAACGCACTCGAACTGCAGCCTCGTGCCCAACCACCCCAGGTGTGATGTTATCCCAGCACAACACACACCCTTTCGTGCATTATTGCTTAATTATATATTTGAATATTGTATATATCTATGATTAAATGTGGCTGGCTAGAAGATGTGAGTAGTGATTTCCAGTGTGTTAATGGATATAAACAAGTTCTGGCTGGAGGGATTCATACTTACCAGTGAGTTATGGTGTATTAACACCATTGGTAAAGAATGTAGCCAATCAAGTTTCTTTTTTTTTTCTGTTCAGTACATAATAAAGCAACAATACATTACAGGGTGTGTTTTATCATAGGTTACAAAATGGGCTTTAAAAATAAAAGAAATCTGATTGGCTGGCAGGGGTACATTAACTAACAGATATATGGCCACCAAATAAAAAGTACCACACTATAGTGCCCATTCATCCAATAGAGTATCCGAGTGCCCACCCTGCTTTCTAATTGGCAACCCCCCCCAATTTGAATATCAAATTGCCACCATTTTTTTCTCTCGCTCAGCAAGAGATACTGGTGCCCAATGCTCTGTACTTCACTACCAGCTATGTAACGGTAGTCACACACAACCTCAGCTGGGTGTATCTGGATTTTCATTTTCATTTTTTTAAATTTAATGTACATACCATAACTCTGTGAGAGTTAACTCTGCTCTCTCTCATTCCTCCTCCAGCTGGCCAGTCACACACCCCTGAAAATGAAACTGGTAATCATTTGTACCGAATGGCCAAGCGAGGCAACACCCCCCACACCCACCAAGAGAAGTGCTCCCCTCAATCTTCCTTACTTTTTAATAATTTAAAACAGACAGTAGGCAGTGGGCACTCATAATAAAATAACAGCACCAAAGCTGCCAGACCAATCAGCTTCACGAAACTGCCTCTCAAAAGTGTGGTTTTCTAATGTGCGGTGCGCACCTCTCCATGCCTCCTCTATCCAACTGCCAACAAAAATATACGGCGGTATACAGCTTACTGTGATCAGCGATCGGGCGCTCCATAAATAGAAGCACTACATATTTACAACTTTCTTTTCTGTGGCCTGCATTCCCCTCTCACTTCTAGTAACAGTACATTAAAAAATGTCACCAGTGAGGTGGCAGAAAGTAAACAAGAAAGAAAGGCACACAGTGATGGGGGTGGGGGGGACCTGAAACAGCACACTACCAGAGATATAGGGACTGCTTTACCCCTAAAGAAGAAAAAATTGAACTTTAGTCATTTTTATAGAATTACTTCACAATTTTTGTGTAATCCTATAAAAAAATGACACAGTTTGGCCATTTTCTAAACACAATAATACCCTCAAGGGTGGGCGGTATGGGCAATACCGGACCATCGAGGGGCTATAAGGCCTTCCACCTGTGGTGTTGGGCCTCATTATGCCCCTGGGCAGTTTGGTATTGCCCAATACCACCCACCCTGTCATGTATTATTGCTTACATATTGGCATGCCTCAGATGTGTTATGAAGGGCCGCGAGGCTTTTTAATAAGTGCCTTCTGCCTGAAGTGGCGATATTCTATGATAAAACACACCACGGCATGTATTATTGCGATTATGAAATTACTCCATATTTTTTGTAAGAAAAGACATTTAAAAAATATATTTCAAAAATGTTTTAATAATCAGTTATCTCATGAGTAGGTGTATATTTAAAAAAAAACTTTCTTATGATACAGTCAGTATGTGTCACTGTTGTAATAGTAGCTGTGTTGTAGTACTACCTGTATGCCCAACTGTCCACTGCTGTGTCCTTCCTCCTCGTGCCCATCTCCACCTCACACTTCTGATACCTGCTGGCAGAGACCAAGCAATGTTGCTGGAGCAGCAGTTAAAATAAACACCTGCTGGAAGCAGGCAAGGTAAAGTCTCGCTACTGGCAGGCACAGACCTACTATTTACTTTGCCTTTTTTGATAACTCTTATTGCCTATACACTATTTTGTTTACACTGATGGCACCTTACCACGGAATGTATTTTTTCCCCTGTTCAACTCCCCCCAGATCACACCTGGAAATGAGCCTTGGCTCAGTGTGCCTTTCCCAGTTACCAGTTTTAAATAAATAAATACCAATGCCACTGGAGAGGCTATCTAAAGTCCTGCTATAAATGGGCACAGGCCTATCAATACCACCATAGCAGCTGCATAAATAATATTCCACTATTAGTGAGCACGAGCCTTTCGATGCTGCCTGACTTGGGTGCACGATCATGTTGTTGGTGCCAAGCAACTCAGTTCTGCTATGAGCAGGCATGGGCTGTGATACTTCAAACATACTGGTAGAGCAGTTAGCTGTTAGGAGAGTGCACAGGACAAGGGATGCTGCCGGGGAAGGGATGCCATTGCCATCGAAGTGGTTGTTCCAATCAGTGATGTCAGGGAAGCCATCTGTAGTGTGGGCAAGTGGAGAGTAATACCTGGTGAATGGATTCTAAATGAGGTCAAAAACCTGTTGGCAGGGACTACTTTCTACCCAGAATTGTTTGGTGGAATTTGTTCATGGGTCAAGAATTTTATTTTATTTAATCATTTGTTAACTGGGAAAGGCACACTGAGATGAGACTTATTTCCAGATGCGACCGGGGGATATCTGGGGAGCAGGCAGCAAAATAACATTGCAATTCACTTAAGTAATACAGTCACTATTACAAGGCACAAGCAGGATATTTACAGATGTAACTGATAAACATTTGTTACATAATCAGGCCATTTACATCACAGCCAATCAGGTTTGGACATTCTTTCCATCCTATCCATTTCATAAATGACAATAGCACCTAGACACTTCATGGTGCCACCGCATACCAATGAGCAGAAGTTTTGTTCTGTAAAGGTATGACCCATATGAACAAACTTGAGTTCTATAGATATGAACTATATTAATCTGATATTAACTCAAGTTATCCTGTTACAGGTTCATGAAATTTGCCTTATGTGGAGTTGCACTGGTATAAACAGGTGCAAATTATTAGTTAACTGGAGTGCCTTTGGGCTGTACTCAGAATTTACTTGTATGCAATGGAGTAAACGGTAATCATCTTGAAGTGAACTTCTACTAGAAAACATTTGGGTAAACTGGAGCCCAGCTGAAATGAACCAAATGTCTACCAATAGACATGGGGGTACATTGGAATTCTGTTTAAACTGAACATGTACTTGTAAACACTTGGATAAACTGGAGTTGTGTCAGACTGAACTAAACATCTGCTGGTAAATGCTGGGTCAAACTTGTGTTTTGTTGAACTGAACTGAAGATCTATTTGTAAACATACTGAGGTAAACTGGAATTCTGTTGGACTGAACAGAACATCTACTGGTAAATAAAGCGGAAAACTGGAGTTCTGTTGAGCTGAAACAGCTTATGCTGGTAAACATTGGAGTAACCTGGAATTCTGTTGGACTGAACTGAACATGAACTGGTTAACATTCTTGGGGTAAACTGGAGTTCTGTCTGACTGAACCAAACACCTACAGCAGTGATCCTCAGATTGTGGCTTTAGAGCCTTAACTGGCTCTTCAGCTTATCACCTGCGGCTCATCCTAGTAAGCGATGCAAATAGTTCCAGCACTATATAATATTAACTAGCCAGGATGCACTATAATACCACTACATTGTACACCAGCAAGCATTATTTGCATAGTGTGTTGCAAATTTTCTTGCAAGCTGCACCCTGTTAGACTATGCAAATGTTAACTAATGTTTAGTAAATGAAATAATTTTCTTTTACACTGGAGTGTGTTTGACAGAATTTACTAGGAAGTGTATGTTGTGGCTCTTTGGCTAACACTGACCACTCATGTCCTGAGCCATTCTGGACTGAGTGTCACTGACCTACATGTAAACACTTGGGTAAACTGGAGTTCTGTTGGACTGAGTCTAATATCTACTGGCAAACACTGGTACAAACTGGAATTCTGTTGGACTAAATTGAACATCTACTGGTAAACACTGGGGTGAACTGGAATTATGTCTGACTGAACAAAACATTTACTGGCTAACAGTGGGGAAAGTGAAGAACTGTTGGACTAAACCAAACAGCTACTGGTAAACAATGGGGTAAACTGGAGCTCTGTTGGACTAAATCAAACGTACTGGTAAACAGTGGTGTATAGACTGGAGTTTTGTTGGACTAAACCAAACATCTACTGGTAAACAGTATGGTAAACTGAAGTTCTGTTGGAAAATACCAAACATCTTTCTGGTAAACAGCAGAGTAAATTGTAATTCTGTTGGGCTGAAACAAATATCTACTAGTAAACACCAGGGTAAACTGGAGTTCTGTTGGACAAAACCAAACATCTACTGGTTAATAGTGAGTAAACGAGTTCTGTTGGACTAAGTAGAACATCTACTGGGAAACAATAGGGTAAACTGGAGTTCTGTTGGACAGAAACTGAACTTCTACTGGCATATACTGGAGTGAACTGCAGTGGTATTGGGGTGAAGTGATTTGCGTAATACCTAAAGTTCTTTCAGTACCTCTGTCAACTACTCTGAGGTTGCCAGCTTGGGTCCTATGTATAAACTCCCCGCAGTGGCCAACCTGACAGTGTCACAACCCCAGAGGGAGTGCACCCGGATTTCCCTCCAAAAGTTCTTCAGATCTCATTCACTGTTGTTGTGGGTACTTCACCAGGCTGGAGCTGGTGCTAACAGGTCTGATAGGTAGACACATTTGCATGCTTTCCCAAATTGACACAAGCTAATAACAAGCAAACAAATTAAAGAGGTCTGTGTTTGTAATCCAAATGGGAGTTGGGTCAATTGACCTCCACAGGTGCTCCTCTTGAGACTGTAGTTTGCTAGGTACAATCCTGCCTGAGACATTAACCCCTCCTGGCCTAACTATCTAACAAGGAACAGACTGACACCTTGATGTCTACACACTGGTTTGTAATCACAGCTGGCATTCACCCCAGAATGGGTATTTTGTCATACTTTGCACCTAGGGTCTTTCAGCACCCGTCGTTACTGGTCAGAACATTTCTTTTACACTGTCCTGTTTTTATAAGTTTATTGTTCTAGCTACAGGCTGAAATCTGGCCACTTCCAGTATTGTAGTCTCTCCCCTCCCATTCTCCCAAGTATGCATGGTGCTTGCCTTCTCCTGTGCAGAGCCGCAGACAGACACAGAGGGAATGTGGGTAGTGAGGGAGAATTGAAACACAGCACCTTGCACTCTGTGTTTTATTCTGTGTAAACTGCTTTGGCAAGAAGCCAAAAACAAAACATTCTTTCCTAGGTGAAGCAGAGGTGTGTAAAGGCCAGATGAGTCAGCTTGTCTTGTGTTTATTTAGGATGAGTCGGCCGGCATGTGTTTACTCAGAGAATTGTGATGTAATCCTACCTCGGGGGCTTACCTTGTTTGCCCCTAAGTTATTTGCTTTCTGTTTCTCCTCCTGCTGCTGGCATTCTGCTGCATCTCCACTTCCACAGCCCGATTCCTCTGGTGCCCCTTGCTCCTTAATTTGTTCCCCAAAGGTTCCCCATGCAGCCCATACTATTATTTTGGTCCAGTTTTGGGCTTGGATGCAAATCGCGATCTCCTGCATTGGAAGTGTGCCTCAATGCAAGAGAGGATCATGTAGGAGCGAGCTGCACCTTTGATCTGCTGACCGGTGATTTTGCTGTCAGCAGAAAAGTGATCTTGCAGTCCCGGCGCTTCTCCTCTGTTAAGTGAGGGCCGGTGACCAGAACGCTGTGGCAGAGAAGCTGCCTGGGGGAAAAATAAAAAGTCTGAACAAGGGAAAAAGTTGGGACTCATTAATATGCATGAGGCTCGTATAAATATGCATAAGATGCTGTCTGCCGCCTAGGGGGACAGTATATCAGTGACAGAGACAACAGAACCACAGGGGACAAAATACATAAATGTAGACTTGTTTGAAAGGGCACAGCCAGGGCTACATGGGTGTGGGAAAAACAAAACAAATAATGTTTATCCTGGCTGCTCCAGAGTTTAAAAGGTGGGGAACTGTATGGATGGCATCAAAACATTTACAGCAGCCACCATTTTGAGAGTGCCTTAACCAGTCATGAGCCAGGATTTCAGCCAGAGCTCATGGGACAAAACAAGTGACTTGCGGGAGAAACCAGGGGTTTATTCCTGACACCAAAAAGCCAAAAAGATTGCATTCTGGCAATACAAAAAGACACAGGCAGAAGGGGATAGGGAGAAGTACCAGGAGAAGCAAAGGGAGGCAGGGAGGTCAGTAAGGGAAGCCAAAGCTCAGACAGAAGAACACATTGCAAAATCAGTGGGTAGAGGGAACAAAACCTTTTACAGGTACATAAGTGAAAAAAGAAAGACAAAGGGAGGGATAGTAAGACTGAAGGGGGAGGATGGGGGCCACGTGGAGGATGACAACAGTAAAGCTGACATATTGAACAGGTATTTCTGCTCAGTCTTTACTGAGGAAGAGGAGGGTAATGGGTCTGAAGGGAGTACAAGGGGTGAGAATGGTGCAGAAATGGACACAAGTCCCTTTACACGAGAAAGGGTCCTGAAGGAACTGGAAGTAATAAGAGTTGATAAAGCAATGGGGCCAGATGGGGTGCACCCAGGGTCCTTAAGAACTAAGAGGTGGTGGCTGAACCTCTGGCTATCCTGTTTAGCCGATCACTGGAAACAGGGAGATACCCAAAGACTGGAGGACAGCAGATGTAGTCCCCTTATACAAAAGTGGGAACAAAGAGGAAGCAGGGAACTACAGACCAGTCAGCCTCACCTCGGTAGTGGGGAAGATCATGGAAGCACTACTGAAGGAGAGATTGGTGGAACATCTGGTTGTCAATGGACTACAGGACCCAAGGCAGCATGGTTTCACCAGGGGGAGGTCATGTCTGACCAACCTCGTTGAATTTTTTGACTGGGTGACTAGGGAGGTGGATCAGGGGAGGGCAGTGGACATGGCCTATCTGGACTTCAGCAAGGCCTTTGACACTGTGCCACACAGAAGACTATTACACAAACTGAGGAATATGGGTGTGGGCAGGACAGTAGTGTGGTGGGTAGGTAACTGGCTGGGTGGCAGGACACAGAGGGTAGTGGTAAATGGCTGTCACTCCACAGAGGGAAGAGTGACCAGTGGGGTACCACAGGGATCAGTGCTGGGACCGGTCCTATTCAACATCTTCATCAGTGACATTGCACAGGACCTAGAAGGCAGAATTTCACTGTTCACTGATGACACAAAGCTCTGTAACAGAGTAGACACACCAGAGGTGTAGACAGAATGAGAAGGACCTGCAGAAACTTGAAGAATGGTCAGGGTTTGGCAGTTGAAATTCAATGCAAAGAAGTGCAAGATAATGCATATGAGGCACAAAAACCCTGGCACAATATATCAGTTGGGGGTGAGGATATAGCATGCACCAAGCAGGGAAAGAGATCTTGGGGTTATCATCTCTGATGACCTCAAGGTAGAAACAGTGTGACAAGGCAGCAGGTAAAGCAAATAGGATGCTGGGATGTATAGGCAGGGGCATCACCAGCAGGAAAATGGAGGTCATAATTCCGCTATACAAGACACTAGTGAGGCCCCACCTGGAGTACAGTGTACAGTTCTGGAGACCATACCTACGTAAGGACATAGACAGGGTAGAGAAGGTTCAGAGGAGGGCAACAAAGATGGTGCATGGATTGCATCACAAGTCCTATGAAGACAGGTTGAAGGAACTGAACATGTACTCCCTGGAGGAGAGGAGGGAAAGAGGGGCTATGATAGAGACATACACGTATCTTACAGGGAGGAACAGGGTGCAGGAATACACTATTTTTAAGCGAAAAAGATGTTCCAGGACTAGAGGGCATGGGATGAAGTTGGAGGGAGGACGATTCAGAGGAAACATGAGGAAGAATTTCTTCACAGAACGGGTGGTGGACAAGTGGAACACCCTGCCAGAGGAAGTGGTGGGGGCTGAAACAATCAAGGGATTTAAGAATGCATGGGATAGACATAAAGGAATTCTGGAGGTCAGGGGTAAGGGGCAACAGACTTCTAGGAAAACATAAACTGAACTTACAAGCTCAAATGGGCAGACTGGGTGGGCCATAGGCCCTTATCTGCCGACACTGTCTATGTATCAAGGATCCAGCCAGTTCAATGGCTCAGACTGTAATTGACAGCTTGCTCAGCCAACCAGATTCCTGGAACTCTGCCCTTTGTTTTAAGAAGGACTGTTTGAATTCAGCCAATGTTTCTTCAACTCGAGACATCGAGGAGAGAGGAACCTGTGTGGTTCTGTGCTGCCTTTCACAGGGAAGGCCCTGTGAGTAATCCTCCAGTCCAGAGTAGGATCAGAGATCAGAACTGCCTGCCAGCAGACCAGAAAGAAGTGTTACCAGTGCTGCTTGTGATTTGGACCGAAGATTTTGCTTCAGTGAAGCGATCGGCCCAACTTGTGTGCAAGGCGTGCCCGGATTGAAAGGTTTGCTCAGTAAAGCTGCTGAATTGCAACCGGACTATATCCAAACTGTTCCGAAAAATAGCTGCCTATTTTAAATGTGTTACGTGGGTCGAGACCTGCTTGCCTATGGTCAAACCTGTTACGCCAGCTGGAGGCTTTTCCCGCAGAAGATTACAAACTTTGCCAGGCTGCTCATCCTGCCTGGGCCTTGCCAATTCAGTCCAGACCACAACTCCTGCACCAGAGACTGTTTCAGCGAGAGACTGGCTTCAGGGATCCATCCCTTGCGCAACAACAACATGCAGGTTGCGACCACCTGGAGGAAAGGCCGTGAAGAGGAGGTGCGTCGTGTCGGCCATGCTTCCCCATGCCCATCGGTAACCACCATGAGGTCTCCATATCGCCTGCATTCCAGCAGAAACGTGGTAGCATGAGTACAATCAGGGTAGCTCCCTACAACAAATATTTAAAGAGCAGGTGCTTAGTAAGTGTGCATAGCTTAAAGAATGAAGGTTTGGGACCTTTAGATGCCTCTGCAATCATTTAGTTTGCTTTTATTTGTTTAATTACTTACTTTTCCATCTTTGTATTTATTTTTTGCCAACTGCTAGTGAAAAAAAAGTCCAATGGAATCCCTGTGTGATGATGTCATAAAATCCTTACTAGCAAGGCTGCCAGCGTATTTCAATGGGAAACAACAAATCTGTTTTCAGATTTTTATGGAGAAAGAACACTTCCTGCCACCAAAATATTATATATTTAATAGAAATATGTGATATTTGATAACATGTGATCTTTTGTTATAATTTAGCAGCTGACATTTTCTTTATAACTAGATTTCACTTGGAAAGAAGTAAAGAGAAACTAATTATTGTATTCAAAAACGTAACATCATATAGATGGAACACTATAGTTCAAACATATAAAAGGCAAAGTTTGTTGATGAAATAAGTATCAATTTCTCTTGAAAAAGATAGAAAAATATATTTAGTTTCTTATTGAAGTACACTGGGGGCAGGATTCCCAAAAGGCGTGAGATGCGCCGGTGCATCCCCGACTTGCGCACTGACATGATTCTGGATGGGGACTGATGCACCGACGCATCCTCGATGTGCTGATGCATCGCAGATGTGCTGCATGCTACCCATAATGATATGCAGCAAGGGGCTCTGCAGGGGGAATGACCATGCATATGGTGTGCAGACCCATTCACAACCCAACTTGGAGGTGCATCCCCGGGGCAAGTCCAGAGATGTGCCTCCCAGAGATAAGGCTACATTAAGTAGACATAAGTGGGTGGCCACCATCAGGCAGGCAGCTGCACTGCAGACAGCAGCATGGCAGCCTGCCCACCCAGCCAGTACAGTGTGCCCCCCCCTCCCTGCCCGAATCCCCTGTTGCATGTCGCACCCTGCGGTGGTACAATCTCCATGACAGGACACCCCCCTCATGCCACACCCTGTAGTGGTACAGTCTTCATGATAGAACACCCTCCTCCCTGCCTGAACCCCATTTGGCATGCCGCACCCTGCGACGGTAGGCATGTAAACCCAGAACCCCCCCCCATCCTGACCCAATTGCAATGCGGACCTGAAGTCCAGTCCCACCCTGGTGGTCCAGTGGACCCCCCACCCACTCAGGCGCCCTCTCCCCACCTCGCTCCGCCTGTCCCAGCAGGTCCAGAAGTTTGGCGAGCAGCACAACCCACCCGCATACCACCACTGCTGCCTGCCGACAGAGCTGTCTGTGAATGACAGCTACTGTACACCCTGCAGCCCATTGGTGGACCCAGCTGACCAATGGGTGTGAAGCATGTACTGTACTCTGTCATTCACAAGGTTGTGGATGACAGGGTACAGTACACACTACAAGCCCATTGGTTGGCTGGATCCACCAATGGGCTGCAGGATGTACAGTAGCTGTTATTCTCAGACAGCTCTGTCGGTGGTGTAAGGTGCAGTGTGCAGTGGGTTGTGCTGCCTGTCGAACTTTGGGACCTGCTGGGACAGGGGGAGCAGGGTGGGGAGAGGGTGCCTGAGTGGGTGGGGGGTCCACTGGACCACCAGGGTGGGATTGGACTTCGGGTCCACGTTGTGATTGGGTCAGGGTTGGAAGGTGAGGGGGGATCTGGGTTTGCATGCCTACCTCTGTAGGGTGTGGCATGCCAAACGTTGGTTCGGGCAGGGAGAGAGAACCACAGGACCACCGGGGCCCCTTTGTGGGCATTCTCACGGCCAGCGAATGGGCCAGGGATGTGTGGGGGGGTGCAATTTACCTCTCTGGGGTTATGTGTGTGGCCCATAGATATTGCAGGGCACCCGGCGCATTGCGTCGGGCGCATTCCTGCATGGCACATACAAATGGGGCTATAATGACTTGCAAATAGCCCCACTGCACCTTGCATACCTAATGGCCCCATTTGCATGTTGTTGGCTCTGAATGGCAACTTTGGGCACAGCACATCATGAAATGTGCTGCCCCATTGGATTCCCAGCTCGACCAGGGGGTTGTGCCAGTGCATCCAGGGCTGGGTGCAACTATGGTATTCACAGAGGGGATTCATTAGGAGCATTCCCCGGTGCATCTTCTGTGAATACCACAGTTGGTGCTTGGCTTATCTCATTTGTGCCAGGACATCCAAGATGCATCGAGTGCAAGGCGTTTGAGAATCCTGCTCTGGACTCTTAATGAGCAGGTGTTTACTTCTAATAAATAGAAAACTGACTACTAACACATCAAAATACAATACATAAAAATAATTACTTTCTATTGTATAATAAGGTATTTGTTAGTGCAGTGAAACAAGTGGATTTTTACCTTTGCTTTTCATACTACTAGTAAAAAAGAATTCAGTAGAATGCTGGTATTATGATCTTAGAAACTGCCAGCTATTTAAGAGCCCAGTGTATTTCAATGAGAAACTGAATATATTTTTCTATCTTTTTCAAAAGAAATTGATACTCATTTCATCAACAAACTTTGCCTTTTATATGTTTGCACTATAGTGCTCCATCGGTGTGATGTTAGGTTTTTGAATACAATAATTAGATGGTCTTTACTTCTTTCTAAGTAAAATCCGGTTATGAAGAAAATGTCAGCTACTAAATTATAACAAAAGATCACGTTATCAAAAATCACATATTTCTATTAAATATGTAATATTTTGGTGGCTGGAAGTGTTCTTTCTCCATAAAAATCTGAAAACAGATTTGTAGTTTCCCATTGAAATACACTGGTAGCCTGGCTAGTAAGGATTTTATGACATCATCACACAGGGATTCTATTGGACTCTTTTTTTCGCTAGCAGTTGGCAAAATGCAAATAAAATGATGAAAAAGTAAGTAAATAAACAAATAAAAGCAAACTGAATGATTGCAGAGGCATCTAAAGGCCCCAAACCTTCATTCTTTAAGATATGCACCCTTACTAAGCACTTGCTCTTTAAAATCATCTGTGGTACCATCTAATTGCTTCTGTTTTCTGGATTTGCAAGAGACTGAGCCAACCATCTCAGATTACAAATCATCAACTTGTTGTTTTGAGTGTTAACTGCCTTTTCTTTCCATCAAGGACCCCAACATCAGCTGCAGCACCGGCCACCCCAGGGCAACGCCTTTGGCTAGCCAGACTTTCCACTCTGGGTACAATAGTTGCTAGACTGACAACTCAGGGACTGAAGTAATGAAAAGTAATTTAGCCTGTTTTAAATATAGTAAAGTAATCGTTTACCTAAATTTCTGCCCCTGCCTTGTTCACGTCCCCTTAATAAACCAGATTTATTGTTTTGATGTTAACCTGGCTTATAAGCATATTAGTACCTGGTCTAAAGTAATTGAAATACTGCAAAACATATTGAAAGTGCATGCCTGTATTGTTGAAATTGTCTCTTATGTGGGGTTGCAGGGCATGAGCCAGAGATAGACTCTGTTGGTAAGTGGCCTGACTGTGAGCATATCATTAATGGTCAAACTGTGTGGTATTCTAATTGTTGAACACTGCAGTTCAGGTTTTTGTAAAGGGTCACTAGGTGGGATTGTGGGTGGTATTAGCTTTCCAGAGGGCTGTACCTACTGTGATAGTTACCCACGTAATTTCTCTGGCTGGAGGCACCATAATTATAGCACTACTACAGGTAGGGGTCTCCCCCTCCATACTAGGTAGTTATGAACCTAGGCCCCTCAACCTGTTATTAGGGATACAGGCAGAGGTAGTAGCCCTTGGTATAGCACCGCCAAGGGGTTACAGTAAGTCAGACGGCTCACATGGTGCTGACATCATCAATAGGCAGGGATAAAAGCCTACCTCCTGAGATGCAAAACAGATTACATAGATTACATAAATTACATAGTTATTACAGAGCACAAAGACATTTGTCCATGAGCTCACCAGTCACAATTTATGTATACCCATTTATATTTTTACTTAAGAGAAATTTATCTAAATTTGTTTTAAATTCCAACATTGTATTACTTTCCGCAACCTCACCAGGCAGCATATTCCAAATTTCTGTTACCCTACTGTTTAACCAATATTTCCTTTTATTTGTACTATAGCTGTCTTTTAACAATTGGTATCAATGGGCTCTGGTATTATATGATTGATCCCTTTTTACTAGGCCTAAAAGATCCCACAAATTAGTATCGATCGATGCCCTATAAATCAGACACATGTCACCCCTCATTCTACAATATTCCAGTGAATACAACTCTAAATACTGCAGTCCCTGCTCACAGCTCAGTCCCTCAGTCCCTTTGATCCTTTTAGTGGCTCTCCTCTGTACCCTCTTCATCAATCCAACATCACTCCTTTTGTATGGGGCCCAAAACTGAACACAGTACTCCACATGGGGACGCACCAATGCATTATACAGGGGCATCACAACCTGACTATCTCTACTTTTAATGTGTCTCTGTATACAGTATGTTATACTGCCAGCCTTTTTTAGAACTATATTACATTGTAAGCTAAAACTAAGATCACTGTTAACAATGATCTCCAAATCTTTTTCTTCACCTACAGCCTTTAATACAGAACCACCCAGGGTATATTGAAACTGGTTATTTTTCTTTCCAAAGTGCATAACAGGGCACTTGTCAATATTAAAAATAGATTGCTTCTGGGAGGCCCACATATCCAAACTATTTAATGCTGTTTGTAAGACTGACTGTTCCTCTAAATTATTTACAGGACACCCAATCCTAGTGTCATCTGCAAATTTAGATAACCTGACCCCTGAATAAACCTGCATAGATGAAATATATAAATTAAATAGACATGGTCCCAAAACCGACCCCTGAGGGATACCACTAGTCACTCTAACTTGGCCAGAGAATTCCCCTTTAACACAGACTTTCTGGCCTCTGTCTGTAAGCTACGCCTTAACCCATTTTTGTATCCAAACTGGTATATCTAGCTCAAAAAGTGATTTAACAAGCTCCACATGGGGGACTTTGTCAAAAGCCTTCGCAAAGTCCAGGAAAATCACATCAACTGGATTTCCCATATCCATGGCTTTACTAACCTAGTTGTAAAATTCCAAAAGGTTGGTTTAACTCATTCACACCACAAGAGCTCTTTGAGACTTCCACCACTTGTGCCCTGTATACTGTTAGCACTGCATCCTGGGCCTTTCTAAACAAAATCAAGCCATGATCAGCATGCCACAAACAAATGTGACTACGTCTTGAACCATAAGTGCTACACACAAAGTATGAATGACAAAGTTGTTCAGCAAAACGTTACCTTTCCAATGGTGCTATGTAATCAGTTGTAATCAATTTAGTTTTTATTTTATACTAGCTGAAATACCAAACAACTGATTTTTTTCAAGGTGCTTAGGTGACGCATGAGAAACAAATGTCAGCCATGCACACCATACCTTGAACAAATGCAAATAACTCCTAAAGTATATGTGGTAGACACAAAGTATCAGTGGCAAAATTGTTCAGCACAAAATAACCTTTCTAATGGTGCTATGCAATGAATTGTAATCCATTTAGTTTTTATTTTATAGTAGCTGAAGTACCAAACAACTGTTTGTTTTTTTCAGATTTATTCAAGGTGCTTAGGTGAGGCTTGAGAGACAAATGTTAGCCATGCACACCATACCTTAAACAAATATGAATAACTCCTAAAGTACACATGATAGACACAAAGTATCTGCAGCAAAATTGTTCAGAGCAAAATTACCTTTCTAACGGTGCTATGCATTCAATTCTAAGCAATTCGGTTTGTTTAATAGTTAGGTAAAAACTGATGACTTCCCCAGACGTTTCTAGGCCTGAGTGAAAGTCAATTGAGTACGTCTACAGGCGTTATTGTCCTGAGAGGCTATGCTTTCAGACGCCGCCTACAGACGTCTCTAGGCCTGAATGAGTTAACATGACCTTCCTCTGGTAAATCCATGCTGAGTCATATCTATCCTACCTGTAGTTCCTAGGAATTCAATGGTATAGTCTATAATTACACCTTTCAGAATCTTTCCCAGCACTGAGGTCAGACCAATAGGCCTGTAACTTGAGACTTCCTGCCTAGAGCCTTTTTTATGTATAGGTATAATCACTGCTTGCCTCCAGGCCTCAGGAACCTCACTGGTGTCTATTCTTTTCTGAAAAAGACAACATACTAGACCCACTAGTAATACTGTAATTTCTTTAATTACCCTGGGATGAGTCAGATGAGTCAGTAAATGGAGACCTGACTGTTGTGGAGGAAGCAGCTCATAGTGCATGCAAGTTTTCATATGCTAGGAATCTAGTTGACTGGAACAAAGCCTGGAAGTTGTGCACTGAGGGAATTGTGCACTGTTTCTCATAGTACATGCAAATTTTCATGTGCTAGGAATCTATAGTATTTGGCTGGAATGAAGCCTGAAAGTTGTACACTGAGGGAATTGTACACTGTTTTTGCAGAACTAAAAGACTAATCACCTATTTCCTTTCTGTATGTTTATTATTTTATTTTGGAAAATAAATACAGCGAAGTGCATTCTACACCTTTTACCTGAGGCTGTGCATCTGTCTCACCCACTAACCTTCACACACACCCTTGGGAGGGTTGGAGAATACCACTTAGACTGTGAGTGCCAGCTGGTACAGGCTTACTGCAGTGGCTACTAACAGGGGTAACTGCACAGATATTGTTTACCTCTGATTCTCCTGGGCTCTGGCTGGAACCTTTCTGTCCTCTTAGGCAGTGGCCCCATGAACTCTGGGTTTGCTGGCAGGATCAGTTCCAGGCTGGGAAAACTGCCTGTGAGCAAATCTGCTCTTTTCAGCAATCATATCTGAGTACTGTAATTTAGCAGAAGGCACACTGTCCTTCTTCAGCAGGAATTAATTTGAACAGGTGCCCTTTTTAAGCCTACCAGTCACCCTCTGAACTCAGACAGCACAGTCTCTGTCATTGGCTATCAGACACACAGCCACCTGGCTGAACAGTATGATCTGACTAAGCCCAGATTCATGGCTTCCAGGCTGTTGCTTTGAAGCTTAGCTCCAATTGGCAGACAGTTTATCAAATCAAATCATATTTATTTGTAAAAAAAAGTGCTTTTCCAAATATATCAAGGCACTTATACATAATCAACAACAATATTTAAAATCACATCACATAAATCGAAAAATTAATAATTCTCATAAAATCTATATCATAATTAAAATATCAACTTCAAAAACTAAGAACAATCTGGAAATGCCAGGCTATATAAATAGGTTTTAAGTGCTGTTTTAAAGCTCTAGATGGTCAGGCACTTTCTCACCCGATGAGGTAGAGAATTCCACAGGGTAGGGGCCACAAAAGCAAAAAAACAGGCCCCTGATGTTTTTAATCAGACCCAGGGAATCTCTAGTAATTCCTTGTTGGCAAAGCAAAGTGGGTGGAGGGGGCAGAAGGGGCAAAGGAGATCTTGCAAGTAGCAGGGTCCCTGCTCATGTAGGGCTTTATAGGTTAGTAAACCAACCTTGAAGGTGATCCACCACTGTACTGGCAGTCTGTGGGGTACAGGCATAATATGACTGGTGCTAGAAGTGCCAGTCAGTAGCTTGACTGCTGTATTCTTCACCAGCTACAGGCAGAGGATAGCAACCCCCAGTAGCCCTAGGTAGAGGGCATTGCAGTAGTCAAGGCGAGAGGCTACAAAGTTGTGGACCAAAGTTGGAAGATCATCGGGGGGAACCAGATGTTTTACCAGGGCAATATTCCTCAGATGGTAAAATGAGGCCTTGACAATGGCCGACACCTGAAATTTAAGAGTCAGGCCATCATCAAAAATAACGCCCAAGTTCCGCACCCGATCTGAGGTAGTCAACTGAATACCCCTGAGCCAAAGCCTGGAAGGTTGTCCAGCTCATAAACCCACCTCCCGATGATCTGGGTCCACAACCAACACCTCGGTTTTAGCCAGGATCAACCGCAGCCAACTGGTACTCATCCAGTCTTGGATCTTAGAGAGGCAGTTGTTAAAAAGCTGAAAGGATTCCATCCTGTTCGGGCACAAAGGACGTGTACAGCTGAGTATCATCTGCATAGCAGTGAAAACTCAGACTATACTGCCTAATAATGTCTCCCAATGGCAGCATGTACACAGTGAACAACATGAATGACAAAATGGAGCCCTGCGGTACCCAGCAGGATGGGGGAGAGTGGCTGAGGAATAAGTCCCAGACACCACTCTTTGAGTTCTACCCTCGAGGAATGATCAAAACCATTCAAGGACTGTACCAGACAGTCCACAGATGACCCGTAGATGCTCCACAGTGTCAAATGCTGCAAAGAGATCAAGGAGGACCAAGATGGAACGAGTCATCCAATCCCTCGCTATTAGGAGATCATTTAGCACCCAAACCAGGGCCGTCTTGGTACTATGTCTCTTTCTAAATCCAGACTGGAGAGAATCATAGACATCATGGGTGGACAAATGATCATCCAGCTGCAGAGCAACCACCTTCTCAATAACCTTACCCACAAAGGGCAGGTTAGAGACAGGTCTGTAGTTGGTCAGACAGTCCGGGTCAACAGAGGGCTTTTTAAGGAGCGTTGTACAACTGCTTGCTTTAGGGGGTCAGGAGAGACCCCCTCTCCAGTGAGCTGCAGACTATCTCAGCCAGGACTGGTCTGATTTCATCAACACACCCTACAAGAAGTCATGTTGGGCCTGGGGCCAAACTACAGCAGGTTGGCCACAAAGTCTGGATGATCCTCATGATGTCAGTGATTTCCAGCTGGCCAAAGTCAGGCCAAGTAAGCCAGGCACTCACAACCTCCTGCTGACCTCTGCAACACCCAGTAGAGGGGGCTGAACAGATCCCAGACCTGATGGTGGCAACCTGATCTGTGAAACATTGAGCAAACTCATTACACTTCTCTTGTGAAAAAGCTCTACCAGACTGAAGACAGATTGGATTGCACAATCTGTCGACAGTCCAAAAGAGCTGAGTTGGTTGATTTTGCACAGGAGCAATCTCCCTGGACATGATATCTGCCTTCTTATGGATGATTGCTGATTGATAGACCGCATAATGGTCCATCAATCTAAGCCTGTCAGCCTCCAGGTCCGATTTCTGCCAGCATCTCTCTAGCCTTCGTCCCACTCTCCTCAACTCCTTCAGGGTCCCATCAAACCATGGGGACCTTGGATGAAGAGTGGGGGGTGAACACAGACTGGAGCTATGGAATCCAGGGCCTCTGTCATCATCTTATTATAGGCAAGTACCAGATCCTCTGGATCCAAGTATTCACTCAGTTTACCGAATAGGTCCAGCACTGCTATTAGGCCATCTGGGGTCACACCCCTCAAAGGGCAGTATTGGACCATCTCCGTGGGGACAGGCCTATTGGGGGGAGCCACAAAACTGAACCCTATGGTGTGATGGTCAGACCACCCAACTGGTTCCACCACCAAATCGGAGATCTCCATCCCCAGGAGGAACACCAGGTCCAATGAGTGACCACAAATGTGGGTCGTGGAGGTAACAACCTGTGTAAGGCCCAATGAAGTCATCAGTTGGAGGAAGTCTTGACCAAATTGCGAGAGTTCATCATTGACCTAGGCATTGAAATCCCCTAGAATTAACCATCTGGGGGATCCCAACACCACGTCGACAATGAAGTTCATGACTTTCTTACAGGGAAGTCATGTATCTGGAGCCTGAGCTAAGTTTGCATGCATGGTCTGTTGTAAATCTGAACTCAAGATTGGTCATTACATTTCTGGGCAAACCACTGTGTGCCTCTGGTCCCTTCTCAGCAGTCTTGGGGGGGCAGAGGGCTTGCTGTTACATAGCCATGACCATGGTTGTTCACCTTGTGCCCATCCTGCAGCTTCTGCTGCCTTTATTTATCACCAAGTGGGCTTACATTCACTCTGTCCTGACCCTACTGCTCTCCCTGGCATTGAGACCACCACCTGTGTTGTGGGCACACTGCCATTTCATTTGTTAGGGAGCAGAAAGCAGAATCCACAGCAGAGTCCCCCTCTCTCTCTCTTGCTATTGGCATGCTGTCGTGCATGTGCCTGGTCCCACATGACACTCCAGCATTGGAGATTCCTGTCCATGACCCCACTTGCCAGTCCTCAGGGGTCAGGGAGCTGCTGTTGTGTGACCAATGGTGCCTCTTTACCCTTTCATAGCCTCCATAGTCTAGTTCAGGGCCAGGATCGCGGCCACTGCTGGTGCAGCAGTGGCTGCGAAGATGAAAGGAGTCAATCTCCCACCATGGACTCTGGTTGTCTCCTTGCTTTGCCAGTCTAACATGCTGCATTTCCATGAAAGGGTGTCCTGAAGGCAAAGAGGACCATCTCCACCTGACTATAAGTAATGCTTGGGGTCAGAGAGCTTAAGTAGGCGGGCCCTCATTTGGGGTGGGCTACATTTGGAACAAAAGTCAGATGATGGCAATCAGGGAAGGAGTTGACTGGCTCGGTGAACTGCCATCAGGCTACAGAGCATGACATCTCTGGGTTACTGATTTGACCTCTAGACCAGTAAAATAAACTGTGGGGGGGTCTCAGTGCTGTTCCTGGTGGGCAGCTGTCCATAACTGGTACCCTTATTTTCAGTCTTACCTGAGAGGGTAAGGATTGAAAGGGCATGGAATATGAACTACCATCCTAGCCACAAGAGGCAGCTCCTCCCTAAGGAGGTCTAGTACAGTATTTAGAGGGAAGTCATGGTGACCAGGAAGTCATGGAGAGAAAGGTTCAAATCCCACAAGAGCCCCACACACATTGTGTGAAGGCCTGCATCCTTCTGGGAAGAAGACGGCAGTGCTTGGTTGGAAGGTAAGACACTACTTGGAATGAACATTTAAACTAGCCACAGGGTGGCAGAAAAACCAGAGGCAACACTTGCCTCCCACCAGATGGTAAGAAGACAAAGGGGGAAATCCCCAAGGGTGACAATACCCCAGGGGCAGAGTCACAGGGAGTTATCAACAGAAACAAGGGCAAAAGTATAGGGAACACAAGAAAAGGGAGGAAAGCAGATCAAGGGGCATGAGGAACAGGTTAAGCATAACAGGTTGATTGGGAGGGGTAACAGGTAGGGATATGGGCAAGCAGGAAAAAAATGCACATGATATAGACGAAGGTGTGAGAAGGAGTGGAAAGCCATGTGTGCTTATGTCAGGAGCCTCCGAAACAAAATCTGCAACCTGAAGGCTATCATGGTGGAGGCTCACCTAGATCTAGAAGCCATTACAGAGATGTGGTGCACCATGCACCATGACTGGGACATGACCATACCAGGCTACTCACATTTTAGAAGGGACAGGGCTGAAATAAAGGGGGGGGGGTGGCACTGTATGCGAGGGAGGGAATTAAAGCCAATGAAGGGAGAGTAAATCAAGGTGAGGACGGTCTAGAGGTGCTGTGTGAGTCACTCTAGAGATCACCTGTGAAACAGTTATCTGAACGGAAGTAGTATATAGACCACCATCACAAGGAGACAAGACCGATAAGTCTCTAAGGGAGGAAATTATCAGGATGGCAGGGAAGGGAGAGGTGCTGGCTCTTGGAGATTTCAGTCTACTGGATGTGGAATGGAACCTACCAGATGCAGCTTCGGCAAGGAGCAGGGCCATCGTAGACTCCTACAGGGAGCTTTTGTCATTTAACTTGTAAATGAGCCTACCAGGGATGGGGCAGTGCCTGGTACTCACAAACAGGGACAGTATTACAAATGCCAGCATGGGTAGTCCCTTGGGCACCAGTCATCTCAATATGGTGTTGTTCAACATAAGGAAAGGAGCTGAGGTGAGCCATGTGAAACTGGGGGTCCTTAATTTCATGAGGGTGGATTTCAAATCAATCGGTGACTGCTAGTGGTGCTCAGATAGAGCTTTTGTGGATCCAACTATCCTCCGTTGGATAGTATGGGTATCCGACCTAGGATTCGATCAAAATTGGATTCTGGATCCATAGCCAGATAGAAGTTGGATCCATCGGATCCAACCTCGGATAGTTGGATCTGATGGTCTGATATCTGGATTCAATGGTCAGATCAATTGAATCCAGTTCCGATCCCTAGATACCTCAAATGCTTACTGTGGATCATAGCAGGTTGGATCTTTGGTCGGATGTCTATGCCACCTGATGCTATCTGATCTCCGACCAAAATGATGGTATCTGATGGTATCTGACTTGGTAGGATACTGTCCAAGCACCACTAGTGACTACCTCAGGGAAAGGATAGCCAGGTAGAGGTGGAGGCACAGTGGATGGAAATAAGTGAATGTATCATTAGGGCAATGAACATCTGTAAGAAAGAAGTTAAAAAAAGGAGGAGGAAAAAGAGACCATTGTGGTTCTCCAACGAGGTGGCAAAAGCAGTGAAGGAAAAAAGGGCAGCATTCAAAAGGTACAAGGGAACTCAAAAGGGGGAGGACAGAGGAGTGCACCAGATGAGGCAAAAGGAAGCAGGAAAGGTGGTTAGCTGATCTAAAGTACAGGCAGAGGAAAGAATTGCAAGGGAGTTGAGAAAGGGGGATAAAACTTTTTTCTGATACATCAATAAGAAGAGAAAATCTAGAGGTGGGATAGTGAGGATAATAAAGGTGGAAGGAAGAAACTGTGCATCAGGAGACCAAGAAAAAGCAAGCATTTTGAATAGGTACTTTTGCTTGGTCTTCACCATAGAGGGGAGAGGGTACAGGCCACCAGAGAGAAATAAGAACAGAGGTGGGAGGGGGGGGGGCACAACACATTTTCAGAGGAAAGAGTACAAAAATGACTTGTAGCCCTGAAAGTGGACAAGGCTATGGGACTGAATGGGATACATCCCAGGGTACTGAGGGGTGCTAGCTGCACCACGGACTGCTCTGTTCAATAGCTCACTGAAAAAAGGAATTGTTCCAGAGGACTGGAGAAGGGCTGACGTGGTCCCTGTACATAATAGTAGCAGTGGGGAGGAAACTAGTAACCACTGGCTAGTTAGCCTAAATTCAGTTGTGGGGAAACTAATGGAAACCATTCTAAAAGAGAGACTGACTGAGTACCTAGAAGCTAATGGGATGCAGAACCACAGACAGCATGGGTTTCATTGGGGGAAGATCATGTCAAACGAATCTAATACATTTCTTTAACTGGGTGACCAGAGAAATAGGATCCAGCAAGGCCTTCAACACTGTGCTGCACAGAAGGCTAATCCGAAAGCTGACCAATTTGGGGTTGGGGTCAAAATAGTAAATTGAGTTTGCTGCTGGTTAGTGGATAGGAGGCAAAGGGTAGTGGTAAATGGAAGACATTCCAAGGATGGGAGCTGACCAGTGAGGTACCGCACTGTTCAGTGCTCGGACAAGTGCTGTTTAATATCTTCATAGGGGACATTGCAGCAGAACTAGAGAGAAAGGTCTGTCTTTTTGCAGATGACAACAAGAGCTGCAATAGGGTGAACACCCAAGAGGGACTGGAGTCAATGTGCAGGGATCTAGAGAAACTGGAGGAGTGGTCGAAAGCATGGCAGTTGGAGTTCAGTGCCAAAAAGTACAAAATCATGTACCTAGGGCACAGGAACCCTGGTGCTGAGTATGGGATGTGGGGAGGTGTTGGCTGTCACTAGGTGGGAGAGGGACCTTGAGGTCATAATCTCAGATGACCTCAAGGTGGCATCGCAGTGTGACAAGGCCATGGGCAGGACTAGTCTGATGTTGGGGTGCGTAGGGAGGGACATCACCAGCAGGAGGAGAGGTGGTGCTGTTCTGTACTGATCTCTAGTATGTCCCTACCTGGAGTACTACTGTATGTCCAGTTCTGGAGACCACACTTCAGGAAGGACATACTGTAGACATGGTTGAAGCAGTCCAAAGAAGGCCAACTGAGATGGTGCAGGGTTTGCAAGGGAAGCCCCGAGGAGAGACTGAGGGAACTAAATATGTACACTCTGGAGGATAGGAGATTGAGGGCTGGCAAGATCAAGACCTTCAAGTACCTCATGGGGGTGAATAGGGTGAAGAGAGGGATCCTCTTCCAATGAGCACCAGAACTAGGGGAAATGCAATGTCACTGGAGAGGGGAAGTTCTAGAAGGATGTGAGGAAATACTTCTTCACAGAAAGGGTAGTAGATGCATTGCCCCACCTTGCAGTTGAAGTTGTGGAAGCCAAAATGGTGGAAGGCTTCAAGGATGCTTGGGAGAGAAACAGGGATATAACAGTACAGAAACAGGGAGGGGTGAGAATCCCTGGAAGCCAATTAGGGTCTGCAGATGCACAATAGGCAGGGAACCTTTGGGCAGACTAGTGGGCCTTTTTCTGCAAACAAATTGTGTTTCAAGGTTTCTATGTATGATCCAGAGAACGCCACTTCATCTCGCAGTTCTTCAGTCCACCTGCCTATAAAATGAGTAAAAGCAGGACACTACTGACAATGAGGTGTGGCACCTCAGCCGGCCCTCCTGGGTAAATACATTGTAAAATAAAAATACATAAAGGAAAGATGAAGGCATGATCTTGCACTGCAGTCTCTACTCAGGTGTATTTCACAGTGAAATTACAATAATGAAATACATAAATGACTGTCCTGTGCCAATTCCCTACACCCTGAAGATTCCGGTTAGAATTATTATCTTTCCAGGGCTAGCCCACTGCTGGTGCAGTGGTAGTGCTACCTCTTGCGATGCCAAAGACCTGAATTTGTGAACAAGCTTGAGTCATCGGAAGGTCAGCTGGGGGGTAAGTCACAGGAGCAAAGGCCAGGTAAGATCCAAGGGAAGCTGGGGTGATGGGGCTGGGAGAGCCAGAAATGATGGGGAAACCAGCCAGGGAGAAGAATCAGTAACAAAAAAAAAATAGAACTGCTCTCATTCCTGTGGTAATTGTTCTACGGGGAATAGAAGGAAGCAAAGCAGAGACAGGGTTATAGGGAATGCTAGAGAGCTTCTTTATACAACAAGACATGTGGCATGGCCAAGGAATCCCCCCACCGCCTATAGAGGCTTTAGTGGCAATGTCACTCCACTGTTCCCAGCATAAGTTTTTAGGTGGTGAGATGAGAGAAACTGTTTAATTTCTAACATTTCTTTCTTTTCACTTACTAGTTATCTCTTTACTCCTGCCTGCCCCATCTGGGTGGCCTTCCTCTGCCCAGTCACCCAGCATCTCTGGGACTTGTAGTGTTCCACCATGACTTGCCCCTTACGGTGGGGTCAGGAGGAACCCCCATTGCCCTTCAAAGTGGGATCCAATTTGGTGCTCAGTCGAGGGTGGCAGGTCTTTAGGAGGGCTGTATGGCATCCCACTCTGGCAGAGAAGTTTCCTTCATTTTTCTGTGCCCCTGGGACATTGATGTGCAATGACATGGAGCATCTATTGACATCCCATGTCTTTCTGGGCCTCCGATCTGCCATGACACCAAGCCTCCGCTAGTTGTGAGGCACAGTGCAGGAGGTGCCATCCCCCCCCCACCCTGGGAGAGGGGAGTGGTCTTCTGAACATTCAATCCTTTGCCCCCTCAGCCCACCCCTGGTGACTCAAGTCCACTCCCAAAGCCAGGTCACCAGCGTGGCAGGTGGTAGGGCTATCATCATGCCACTGGGCCAACTAATTTCAAACATTTTCAACAAAACCATCAGCTCTGACAGCCTAGCAATTAAGACACCTGCCTTCCATTTGAGGCGATTGTGGGTTTGGGTCCTTAACCCGTGATCCCAGTCAACTGTGGCAGGAGTTGGAGAGGCAGTCTGAAGGATGCACTCTCCTCTCCAGGGAGGGTCTTCACTATTCCTTACAGAATAGCTACCACCTGGTGACCTAGGGTGGTGGGACTTGTTCTACAAGGAACCCCCTTAGTCACACCTGCATTCACCCGTAGATGGCAGCAGGTGTCTCCAATGTTCCTTACTGAACAACAGCCCCCTTCCCCAGTGGCCCTGTGGAAGGGAGCCATTGTACAGGGAACCCCTCCAGTTACAACTGCATCCTTCTGTAGATAGAAGGGAGGGTCTCCAATGTTCCTTGTAGAACAACGGCACCCTTGGTAGTTCCAGGGTGATGGGAGCAATTCTATGGGGAACCACCTTAATCACACCTACATCCACCTGTAGATGATGATGAGTGTCTCCGATGTTCCTTGTGGAATGATGGCTCCCTGGGAGCTCCAGGATGATGGGAGCCATTCTGTGGGAAACCACCCTGTCACACCTGCCTTCTCCTGTAGATGGTAGGGAGGGCCTACAATGTTCCTTGTGGAACAACAGTCCCCCTGGTGGCCCCTGGGGAAGGGAGACATTGTAGAGAGAATCACCTCAGTCACACCTGCATCCTCCTGTAGGTGGTAGGGCTGGTCTCCAATCTTTCTTGTGGAATGACACCCCCCTGGTGCAGGGAACCCACTTAGCCACAGCTGTATCCACCTGTAGATGACAGCGAGATGTCCTTTATGGAATGATGCCCCCCCAGTGGCCCTTGGGGGAAGGGAGTCATTGTGCAGGGAACCCCCCATCACATCTTCAGCCTTCTGTAGATGGTAGGGAGGGAGGGTCTCCAATGTTCCTTGAGGAACAACGGCCCCCGTGGTGGCCTCTTGGGGAAGGGAGCCATTATGCTGGGAACCCCTTCAGTCATACCTACCTCCTCCTATAGACTCCTCCAATTTCCTTGCGATAGGGTGGCCCCTCTGGTGGCTCCAGGATGATAGGAGTTATTCTGTGTGGAACCCTCTTAGTTACACCTGCATCCATCTGTAGATGGAAGGGGGGCCCTTAGTGGAGGATGTGAAGACACTGACACCAGACCATGTCCCCTTCTCTCCTTGGAATATAGGATACTCAGCCTCAGGCTGTATCTTAATTCGATCCTCTTGAGGGCGTGGCAGATAATGGGTGTGGGTTGGAAATAGGTGGCTGATGTGCACAGTAGAGAACACTGTAAGTAAAGAAAATAGAGTGATAAGAAACAGTCCAGGGGTGGTTGAAAAAAGGCCTCATTGTGTAACTGATATGTACTGCATAAAGTGTGAGAGAAAGAATTTGCATGATGGTTTATGTAAATGATACAGTATAACCGAGGATACAAAGAGAAAGGTTGGCAGGGAGATCACAGAGGCTGATAGCGAATAGTGCAGCCTTTAGAAGTCAACGTACTGTAGGGTTATAAGGGAGCTGGTTCACCTAGCAGAGTCTGTCATGAAGGAATAACAGAGCAAGAGAACACTGAACCCAGGGTATGGTCAGCAGTGGAACAGGGACACCAAATGAAGCAAGAGAAGACACTAACTCTGCAGACTCTGAAAAGGCACAGTGTAGAGACTAAAGCATAGCAAAGGGAGATAGGAGGTCTCTGTTGCCACAGATATACCATGTGAGTATGCTATGGAATTTCTCCTTTTTCCTTGCCATCTTTGTTTTCTTTGCTTCTTTTATTGTTTTTAATAATTTATTTACTTAGAATAAACTGACTGCAATAAGTAGTAGTAGTAGAGTTTATTTATGGGTGCCCTTCCCCGAAGGTTCAGGGTGCCCTTACAGCAAAAAATTAAACATACAACTACAGCAGAAGGAAACAGACAATAATAAAATGTATAAAAGCTTTTCATTAACCCAATAAAAGTCTAAAAACATGCTGCTTCCTAAGCTGTCTGATGGTCCCAGACTAAGTTCCTCATGTTCCATAGGAAACAGTCCATTTCATAATTGCTTAATTCATAATTACGTGAGGCAGTGTGATTTGGTGGGCAGAGCACCAGCTTGGGAACTAGGAGATCACATGTTCAAAACCAGCCAGGGTCAACTTTAGGCAGGGTGGCCTAGTGGCGAGTACAGCAGCTTGAGGACCACAGGTTCAAGCCCCACTAACTGTCTTTCGAATGAGACATTGAACTGAGGTCCTGTCTGCCTGTTGAGATGGTTGTTCAGGTAGACATTAAAGATCCAGTGGCATGCCTCAAAAAGAGTAGAGAAATTTCCCAAGTGTTCTGGCCAAATTTCCCCCATTAGCTAGAGGTGGGCTGGCAGTATAGCCTAGATGTTACAGTAATGAGCTGTGAAAGAGCATGATATATCCAGTAGACCTGGGTTTGATTCCCTCAACCTCCACTTGCATACTGTGTGACTCTGAGCAAATCACTTAACCACCCCAGTGCTCCCGGGTTGCCCCTAAAAATAGACACTTGTGCCTAGTGGGCATTACCTGGTTCCCAAAGAATATAAAAAAGCTAAAAACACCATCAACAGATTAATCAGTTGGTTTCCATCATCTCCCCCTTCCCCCACACACACACCCAGGACAAGGCTGAAAATAGGCAGAATTGCCTGTCTTCCTTTCCCAGTCAACAAAAACTAAAATAAACTATCACCAAATACTCAATTTTTGACCTTGGGCAAGTCACTTAACCTTCCAGTGCTCCAGTCCACCCAGCTGAGGAAATGGGTAGAAGCAGAGCTAGAAATGAGATGTTGCATCTCAGCTGGGCTGTATCCAGGGTAAATAACTGTATCTCAGCTGGGCTGTATCCTGGGTAAATAACTGCAGCTCAGCTGGGATATATCCTGGGTAAATAACTGCATCTCAGGTGGGCTGTATCCTGGGTAAATAACTGCATCTCAGCTGGGCTGTATCCTGGGTAAATAACTGCATCTCAGCTGGGCTGTATCCTGGATAAATAACTGCATCTCAGCTGGGCTGTATCCTGGGTAAATAACTGCATCTTAACCTACATTTTATATCTTAAAATAGATCCACTGTGCCTGATCGTGCTCCCAGTGAGCGGCGCGGCTAATCCTGCCAGCTGCCCATACCTCCATCCTCCTGATGAACAGGACACCTTCAAATCCGGTTAAGTGTCCGGGCTAGCACTGTGCGGGTTTGATAAGCGGCCACCTGCTGCCACCCTCCTCTAATTGGACTGCTGCTCTCTGCTCGGCCATTGTTTGGCCCTGCCTTTTCTCTGTCGGATTATCAGTCTCTGGGCTTCAGTGCCCTCTGCTTTGCATTGACTTTTGCCGAACACTACTGCTATCTGTATAGTCTCCCATTGGTTCCTTATAAAATTCCGCCACTAGGGGTGCCGTCTAATATATCTTGAATAGGCCTTCATTTCCTCACTGTAACCTTTACCACAAGTAGAGCCTCCGGCTGGTCTGCTTTCCTAATTAACCTTTGTGGGGCTTTACTTTCTGCTTCTCTGATCCACTTCTTCTAATAATTTACTTTCACTTCTTGAAACACTTAGATTTTTTGCTCTATCTCTAATTTCAGCCAAAGGGTTAAAGCGTGGAACACGGTCACCCTTGCAGTCTTAATTTTACACACACTATCTCTTTATCCCTAAGAGCTAATCCTCTGTCTCAGTATACCACTTGCCTTCCTACCCAAGTCAAATAGTAACACTATGGCAAAGTATAGTCTGCTATGGGCACTCTTGTCATTTGTCCTTTTACTCAGCCTGGACACTGCCATGAGCTCTCCCATGTAACCAAATGGCAAAAGACTCCTCAGAGGCTTACCGGAACTATAGTTTCTCTAACTTGATTGCAGAGACAAAGCATGATCTGCAACCTAACTCTATCCTCCTTGTTAGAGGCAGCATCTATTACCCTCTACATGCCAGGAGGATGCTGCCATGGAGATGTGCTTTCACCCTAACCTGCCACTGTGCAAGGCTTTGGTTCCTAGCCGTGATCATTATTCTGCTATCTGGGGACGTCAAACTAAACCCAGGTCCACCTACCTGTTTCTTTTCCCCAAATGAGTTATCTGGCTTGTCCAAGAAAGGATTATTAATTGCCCATATCAGTATCAGAAGTCTTACCTGTCATCATGTGGAACTCGAGGCCTGGGTGAAAGTCTATAATCCTGATGTACTCTGTCTCACAGAAACTTGACTAAAACCCAGAATACCTGATGATGTATGCTCCTTGCCTAACTATTCCCTGTTCTGGCAGGATAGATCCTCATCCAAGCGTGGAGGTGGAGTTGCCCTATTCTTCAAAAACCACCTCAACATCTCTATTGTCCCGGCATCTGCCTCTCCCGCAGTGTGCGAATTCATACAGGCAACTATTGTATTGGGGGAAAAGAAGCTTCATATTATCTGTGCCTATAATCCCCCTGCTGGGGGAATAGTAGGTCTTCAAGAACTCCTTGACATCACCACCCAGACTGTAAATCATAATGAGGCTGTCATCCTAGGTGATCTTAACCTCAACTGGTTAGGGTCAGCTCAAATATCCTTGCAATCACTCATGCTTAGTTATAATTTTCACCAGTTGATCTCTGAAGCAACTAGAGCCACGTCATTCCATCAAACGGGTACACTCCTAGACTGGGTGATGGTTAACCGTATGGAACATGTGTCAAAAGCAGGAATCCTTGCAGATGCACTAACAGATCACTCACCCACTTTTTGTATCCTATCTATGGTTGCGCCTCCATCTCCTCCATCAAGACTAATCGCGTTTACAAATCTAGCTCATACTGACCAGGATGCATTTCTCTATGATGTCTCCAATATCAACTGGGCAGGTATCTATCAAACAAAGGATGTGGAGGTTGCTTTCACAGATATTCATAAATGAATTTCTTACCATTCAATATAAACATGCCCCAAGACTACTAGGAGGGTCAGAGGAAAACAGACGACGTGGCTGCATAAAGACCTCCTTGCTAATCTGAGCCAGAGGGACAAGCTTTGGATTCGCTACAAACAAACTGGCCTACAGTCAGATCTTATTGTCTATCGTGAACTAAGGAACAGATGTAAGAGACAAGTTAGAGCTGCTAAAAGCAAATACTGCAAGGACCTTCCTCAAAGCTCAGCCTGCGACCCGAGGAAATTCTGGGCCCATGTCAAAACATTTCTCGGTACCGTGCAGTCGGTCACTCCTGATGAAATTATCATAAATGGAGCACATTGTAATGACCCTAGGACCATCTCAAACAGTTTTAACAATCTTTTCTCTGATCTGTCATACTATACCTTGGCTTTACAACCTAGTGGATCGCACTCCAATCTACCTACCACACTACCATCAGACAACCATACTGCCCTATCATATGATGCTCCTCCAGCACCACCACCATTCTATTTCAAGGCTATATCAAGAGCGGAAGTTCTGAAATTACTGAGATCCATATCTGCCAATACCAGTTCTGGTTCTGACTCACTGGAACCTCAACTTCTAAAGCTGGCTGCTCCACTCATTGCCTCTCCGATTGCCAGAATCTACACTTTATCCCTTATCCATAGCACTGTGCCGGACCTATGGAAATCTGCAAGAGTAATGCCTGTCTTTAAAAAAGGTGACCCAAAGGACATGGCCAATTACAGACCTATAGCAATTCTCTCTGTCCTTAACAAGATCCTAGAGAAAATAGTTGCATCACAGACCACTGACTACCTTACACACTACAATCTCCTCTCAGACACCCAGCATGGTTTCAGAAAAGGTCATAGCACCACCACGGCTCTTCTTCAACTAACTACTGATATTCTGTCCAACATGGACTCTGGAAAACTCACAGGTACCATCTTCATTGACCTCACTAAGGCTTTCGACCTTGTAGACCATCCCCTGCTTCTCTCCAGTCTCCATAAATTCCATTTCTCTACCCCTGTTGTGGACTGGTTCTGTAGCTACCTGTCAAACAGGTCGCAAGCTGTCATATTTAACTCCTCCCTGTCCAACACGTCTACTATCAACCTTGGGGTTCCCAGGGCTCTATCCTTGGGCCCCTTCTGTTCTCAATTTTTATCAACAATGCAGCTGAGATCCTGGAGTCCTGCTCAGCTATTCTCTACGCTGATGACCTGATCATCTACACTAGTTCTTCTAGTATTGCCTACATAAACACATCACTTACTTCAGATTTCAATAAGGTCTTAGACTGGCTACTAGACTGTAAGCTTGTACTAAATGAAAAGAAAACAAAAGCTATGCTCCTAGGTTCTGCACCGAAGATTAAGACCTGTTCTAGTTTGCTGGAGGTTCTTCACTCAGGAGGATTTCCACTTGAAAATGTTACCTCCTTCAAGTACATTGGGATCCTGCTGGACCAGTCCCTGGATTTTAATCTTCACATTCAGTCCTCGTGCAAAGCTATAAACTGGAAACTAGGAGTAGCTACAGCTACGAGCTACATGCTTACACCCTCGGCCAAATTAGCAATTGCCCGAGGTATTCTGCTCCCAACCCTTACTTATGGTGCCTCTATTCTTGCCTCTGCCCATAAAACCTCCCTACTAAAATGGGACGTAACTTATAACAATATATGACGATTTGCCTCTTTGTTACCTCGACTTAAACATCACTGCCTTCTTTATAAGGATCTGAATTGGCTCTCACCCTCTGCCAGTAGACAATACTACCTTGGATCACTAATGGACTCGATCGTACAGGAAAAAAAACCCATCCCAGCTGGTGGTGTTGCTGGTCCCTCAACCATCCTCCCATGGCCTGCGATCAGCTGACAAATCCTTGCTCTATGTTCCGAGATGTCGGATGACTAAAGGCACAGGGGCCTTCCAGTTCTCTGCTCCCAGGCTATGGAATGCTCTTCCACTCAACCTCCAGCTGTCTCAGTCTCACTTTGGATTTAAAAGTGAATATCGTCGTTATCTATCCTTAGCTGATGCTTGTACATGCTTTGACCCAACCTGAAGCTCCTGAGACTTACCAGTAATGTCACCCCTGCTCTAATCCAGCTCCAAGACTGTCTCCTCTTCCCCTTCCCATATTTTTCCTTCTCTTTGTAAATAACTTCTTGACTACTAGCTGTTTTCCTTCTCGAACCTTGTTGCTGACCATCCACTGTTGTTTTGCCAATTACCACCCCTGACCTTCCTTCTGTCAGTCTTTCTTGTCATGTTTGAACATTTCTCTCTATATAACCTTACTATCTTATTAACCCTTTCACTCCACAGGTCGGGTCCATGGTTTCTGCACTTATTATATATCTTACTGCCATTATCTGTATAATGCTTGCCATTATTTTTTGTTGTTTCTACCCATTGTATTTTTGTAGCACTGCTGTACTGTTCCTCTATTTGTATTATTGTACCCATGTTGCTGTTGTTCAATGGTTCTCCTTTTGTTGTACTCTCCCGGGTCGTGCCTGAAAATAGTCATTTTATGGCTAGTGCACCTACCTGGCTAACAAAACTAAATAAAAAAATAAATAAAATCTCAGCTGGGCTGTATCCTGGGTAAATAAATGCATCTCAGCTGGGCTGTATCCTGGGTAAATAAATGCATCTCAGCTGGGCTCCATCCTGGGTAAATAACTGCATCTCAGCTGGGCTCCATCCTGGGTAAATAACTGCATCTCAGCTGGGCTCTATCCTGTGTAAATAAATGCATCTCAGCTGGGCTCTATCCTGTGTAAATAATTGCATCTCAGCTGGGGTCTATCCTGTGTAAATAATTGCATCTCAGCTGGGCTCTATCCTGGGTAAATTATTGCATCTCAGCTGGGCTGTATCCTGGGTAGATAAACTGTAAGACCCTGTGACCCTGGCGTTGTCACATTCATGTCAGATACATCATTTTTGGCCCAGTACATTTATTTATGTATATATGTATGTACACATTTATGTGTTTGTTTGTTATTTAAACATATTTTACCAGGTAAACAAGCAGAGCCCAAAAGACTCATTTCCACTTGCGACTTGGAGGATGGGGAAGGGGTGGGCAGTTAAAAGAGACAAGTAACAAGTTACAAAAAGATACAGGACAACAATCTTCCACTAGTGTTCTTATAAACAGCAGCAGTACGTAACATAAGAATACAACATAAATACATACGAGCTGCAATATTTAGGCAGGGGCAATTAGAGTCTTACAAAGGAGACTCACAGTATCTATGGACCATGTAATAAACATATCACACAACAGGCAGTGTGCTAAGTAGGCGTGGCTCACAGGGGGGCATAATTTGTAGCTCATCATACCTTCTATGAGCTATCAGGTCTGTGACTGTTGTACCCAGAGGAGGCATGACTGGGGCAGTCGAGGTATGTAATCAGGGAGGCATGATGAGCCTTTATTTGCACTTACACGACAAGGAATTAGCAGTCGTGATTTTGGCAGGCAAGCTATTCCAAATACAGGGAAGCCTCTAGGTGACTGAGGCTTGCCCTAAATTTCTTCTGCATCTACAGTAGAGGTCTGGAAATGTTGACTGTCCTCAGAGCTGAGGGAGTAAGTGCAATTTGAGACTGGTGTAAAACGTCCCTGTCCAGTACCTAGCCCTCACTAGTGCAGTACGTAGAGAGTGCCTCTTTGGCTGTGATAGCCATCCAAGTTCATTGTACATCATGCAGTGGTGGGTTCTTGGGGAACAGTTCAATATGAATCTGCAAAGTGCATTGAGCAGTGTTGTCAGTTTGGACAAGGTAGAAGAGTTGGCTCCTGCATAGACCATGTCCCCATAGTCCAACGGGGGAAAATGCGATGCTCAACCACCAGTTTCTTGATGTGCTGCTGGAGGCAGCTTTTCACCTTGCAAAGGGCACCTAGCTTTGCATGGCACTTAGCTGTTACTTGGGATATGTGGTCAGAGTAACTGAGCTGCCGATCCAGACATATGACTAGTTATTTGTACGATGATACTGAGTCAGGGCAATCCCCTTGGATGGAGCATAGGTTTAGTGAGTCAGGAACTGCACTTAACCAGTGGCTGGATCTGAACAGCATAGATAACTGTTTTGTTTTTGATTCATTACTAGACAGTTATGCTGAAACCATATTTGGACAGCGGATAAGTCCTTTTGCAGGAGTTCTTCGATGGAAGGGCAGACAGGCCGGATGCGTAGATAACTATCATCAACACACATGTGTATGTCACAGTAGGAGACAACTTGTGGGAGATCATTTATGAAGACGATGAACAATCAAAGGTCCAGGACTGAGCCTTGGGGATCCCAAGGATGACTGGTAGAGGAGGAGATAGGGTTCCAGATAGCTTGACTGATTGCGCTCCTTTGTTTAGATAGGAACAGAACCATGCTAGAGAAGAGGGGGGGCCAGAGGCCATCAGCTTTTCCATGAGTAGACTGAGGTTAAAGGCCTTGATAAGGTTGATAAAGATGGTCCCAGTGCCCATGCACTTGCCCGTGTTGGAATGAATGTGGTCAGTGACCTGGAGGAGGGAGGAGTAGGTAGAGTGGTTAGGTCAGATGCCAGATTAGTATTGGGTCAAAAACCTGAACTGGAGTAGAAGTTTACTATTTGCCTGCTCACTAGCCTCTTGAAGACCATGGAAAGGCTTGGTAGGAGGGAGACTGGCTGGAAGTTGGAGGTAGCATCTGCAGGACCCCCTCTGTGGATGGGTATGACTGTACTCCCAGGTGTGCAGAAACTCCTCAACTATGCCACCAACTCCAGACACACCAGGGGATCAAGCAAAGCTATCTTCCACATGCCGTTCTGCTGTACCTCACAAGGACAGAGATCCTTTGAGTATAGGGCCCCCCTTTGGCTAAATTCACTCAGCACAGAACTGGTTTTGGAACCAAAACTATGCCCTTTTAAATCCAAAGTGCAAATGCATCTGGCCACTCTCAGCACATGCAACTGTAATACTGCAACCTAATGCCCTTAGATTTTGTCCTTACTTGAGCACTTACCTCCTTTTCCCTCACCCCCTGAATTCCCAACAATCTCTTATATAGCTTGAGCCCATCTCTAATTCCCCATCCCGTTTTTCCTACCATTCCATCCCTACCCTTAAAACCACATCTAATAAAACGCTGCTGTTTCCTCCTTCATATTCTCTCCCTTCTCACCCCCTACAACCTTACAACCCAAATCCCATCATCACTCCAAACCTTCTCCAATGAAATCCTATTGGGTGGATTTTCTTACTTTCACACCCTGTCACCCACACTAACTCCTGGGTAGTTACCCCTCTAACTTGTCTCCTTCCCTCACCCTTTCCTCCTTGACCCTACTTCCCCTAAGCTGGGCACTTCCCTAGTTGTACATATAACTCTGCCCTAGAAGCAATACCCAGTACCTCTTTACCCCTGCTTTTTGTTTCCTTTGTAACAGGTTCTTCGCATACTTGGTGTTTTATACTGACTCAATGTACCCATCACTTCAAACACTTGAATCTTGTTAACATTGTGTCTATGTTAAACTTGTTATTGTAGTGATGTATGTATCTGCAATACTGTCTGTATCTTTCTAACGTGGAACCTTTATAAATGAGCTATTAAGCTCAAAGGTATCAAGCCCTCGCTTATTTTAAAGATAAATTTCTAACTACATGGAACTCCTACGCTCCTTTCAAACGTACTAGAGTTTGTGGCAACCATCATCCCTGGGTCTCCCCTGAGTTACTGACCTGTCTCAGGGAATGCTTGAAGGAAACATAAGGACTCCCAGCTTCTCCTAGACCATGCCATGTATCGCATGTTAAGAAATGCCTGCACAAAAGCTACCAGACTTGCCAAGTCTGAATATTTTAAATCGTCTTTTCTCAAAAACATAATTTCCTCCTCCAAATTCTGGAAAGTGGTCCATGCCCTATTCTCTTCCCCTTCACATCCACCTCCTCCTGTGCTTAAAATAAACAACTCATTGGTCTCCGAACCATGTGCAGTGGCTCAAGAGTTTAACTCATATTATACCTCCTGTGCCACAGCACTTCTAAAGTCACTCCCCTCTAATCTCCTCCCTCCTCATCCTCGCACACCCAGCACTCAACCCGTCCATGCCCATCCTTCCTTCTCTTTTCCTGCAATCTCCCCAGAAGAAACACTAGTGGCCCTTCTCTCTCTTAATCCTTCCAAAGGCTCATTGCTGGATGATCTTGACCCTAAACTCCGTTACCTTTCAGCTTCTGTTATAGCTTACCCTCTCTCCTTGATCTTAAAACTTTCCTTCTCATCCTCATCTGTCCCCTTATCCTGGAAACATGCTGTGGTCCTCCCACTCCCAAAGGGTGGTGACCCCTCCTCCCCTGCAAATTTTAGCCCAATCTCCCTACTCCCTGCCCTTGCTAAACTCCAAGAACATCTGGTCCTCTCTCAGCTAACCTCCTTCCTTGATGACACTTACTTTTCTACCCCGTTCCAATCTTTTTTTTGGAAGAATCACTCTACTACCACCTCCCTACTCAGGCTCACTGATTCCATCCTCGCTGGGATGGATAATGGCCTCATTACCTCTGCTGTCTTTGTTGAACTCACCAAGGCATTCGACACAGTCTCCCATGCCCTACTTCTTGACTCCCTTACGGCTGCTGGGTTGTCTACTTCTGACCAAAACTGATTTAGAGCTTACCTCTCAGGCAGAACACAATCAGTCAAGATCCAGGATACAATCTCTGGCCCCCATTTCCACTGGAGTCCCACAGGGCTCAGTGCTTGGGCCCATTCTCTTCTCCATCTTCCTAAATGACTTGCCTCAGTATGCCCCCCCTGCACCTCTATCCATATGTATGCCAACGACACTGTCTTGTTCTCATCTGGCAAATGCCCTACTGATGTTGCAACCACCCTTCAGCTTGACTTCCACCAGGTTCAGTTATGGTTTGCCTCACATCAACTGTTCCTAAATGTCAAAAAGACTGTCTCCATGACCTTTGGCACTAGGCAGAGACTCTCTAGGCTCCACCCTTTGCCGTCTTTCCATACCCTTGATGGGACAATATTTAGAGGACACCTCCTCATTCAGATACCTTGAGGTTTGGTTGGACCAGCATCTCAAGTTCTCTGGCCACATTGATGCCATCCTGAAAAAATTGCGTCCCAAGCTTGGTGTCTTATTCAGGAACTGTAGTTGCATCCTTCCTACAGCGCGACGTGAACTAGTCCAAAAGATGATCCTCCCCATTTTTGACTACTGTGATGTAGTCTATGGTGCCGCTCCCAAATCCTTCCTAACCAGATTGGACACTCTATTTAACTCCTTCTGTCGATTTGCCCTTGATGCTACATCAAGCACTCATCACTGTGACCTCTACCACACCATTTCCCTTCCCCTGTTTGCCAACAGGCACTTCACTCATTGTGCCAAACTCACTTCTAAATTTTGGTTAGGAGAACTTCCCACCTATCTCTCATGTTTGCTCTCTTCCCCGCCTCCCCCCCTCCCATTCCCTCAGATCCTCTGTCACTTGCACTTTGTTGGTCCCCCGTCATACCACTCTCATCGGTCAGTCAGGCTTTACCCATCATTTCCTGCAAATCTGGAACTCCCCCCCAAATACGGCACTCCTCCTCCTCCCACTCCCTTGCCTCTGCCTTACATAACTTCCTCTCATCTAACTGCTCCTGCTTTAACCCTCCTTAACTGTCCTCCGATGCCTCTGCTCCTCTCCATGACTCACATCACCTATTAAACCTTTCATCCCCCAGTCTGCATCTCAGCACGCTCTCCTCCCCCTTCACCACTACAGTATGTACTACGTTCCTTAGATATGCCACTTGTAATTAAATGCATATTTCACAGGTATGATATATTTAATTGTATGTTATGTTACAAATGCGAGTGAATGATTATTTCCGATATTTTTTTAACTGTCTTGTTACAAGTGTTATTGAATGTTTCATTTCTTGTATGTTTTAAATGTTAAACTGTATGTCTAATTCTTCATCCAATAGTACCCCCCCCCCCCACCACGGTCGCACTGGGAGATGAGCAGCTTGTTGTTCAGTGTGCCTTCCTGGTGAAATATTTCAATAAATAAATAAATAAGTATTAATTCGAGATTCAAATAAATAAATAAACAACTAATGCATTCTTCCAGTTGTGGGGAGAATGAGCCTGCTATGAGGGAATGATGAAAAATATGGGTGATAAGGATCCCTAAGCATGGGCACCTATCCTCAGGAAGTTAGTGGAGATACCATCACCCCACAGCTCAATGCAGTGTTCAGTACAGAGAATTCTTTGTGTACCTCATCCACTGAGATTGGCAGAAGGCAAAAGGTTCCAGATGGGTGTGGCTGTTGAATCCAGATAGAGCAGGATTTGGGAATAAGAGCCCTTGGACTCTCAGTAAAGAACTTGTTTAAGACGTCGGCTGCCAGCTTGGAGTAATCTGGTCCCTGGCAGATGATGTGGGGGTGTTGAGGAGGCCATGGCTTGATTTCCAAAATTTAGATGGGTCCAAACCTTCACGCTCAAGCTTGCTTTAGAAATAGGTGGCTTTGGCCTTTCTTGTGATCTTAATGCAGAGGTTACAAAAGGTGTCAAGGCATGCCTGTCTGAGGGAAGCCCTGAAGATTTGTGCCTAGCCCAGGCCTCATCCCTGTGTTGGTAGCTTTCAGTTATTTCCAGGGGTAATCCAGGGAAAATGGTGGTCTTAAAACGATCTTTCAGTAGGAGTATGCTTATTGCTTCAAACAACATGAAGTCTTGCTATATTATGACAATTGCAGTGAGTCCCCGTCTTCGAACTGCTCCGGAGGTGAAATAGTTAACTTTCCATGCAGGCATGGAACTTAGAGCGCGAGCTCAGTTGAAAACTCTGTCTGTTGTTCTTCAAACGCAAACTGTCAGATTCTTTACTCCGCCTCACTGAACAGTCGCTCCGGAGATTTCTTCTTCTGCTCGGTTCATTTTGTCGGTTTAAAAGTATTATTTTGTCGTTTTTTCAACCGAAATTAAACCGCAACTGGTCGGTTCAAGCTCTGTCTGTGGTAATGTAAATAATAGATAGGTTTTACATTTAGTTTTTCTGTGTGGAACTTGTAATTCATTATCGGTTCGGTTTGAACCGATCAGGTTGTCTTTAAATCTACTAGTCCTTTTTTAGAGTGCGGTTCCCGGTTCTTATCGGTTCTAAAAAAAACGGATTTCATTATGGTTTTTTCCACGACCCGTGACACAGTTGGGAACCGATAAGGGTGTCTTGCTTGGCGGATTGCCATAAATGGGCAAGTTGGTTAGGCTGGCATTATGTCTGAGAAACCCAAAAGAAAAACCGGACCCACTCGGTTTCAACACTGTAGTGTTTGTGGGGAAGCTTTTGCTAAAGCTGACCCACACACCACATGTGTCTATTGTCTGGGGTTTGACCACCTCAATTCAGACTGCCAGATTTGTCAGAATTTCCCTGCTGCCACCATAGATAAGAGAGTTGGTAGGCTCAGGGAAAGGGAGGCCAAAAAGTCCGCTGATCCGGATGGCCAGCCCGGTTCGGTACCAACCGAACCGGAGGGAGTGCCCTCTGACCAGGGTGATACTTCCTTGGACAAACAAAGAGCCGGTTCTGAGGAGCCGGTTCCAGCAAAAAGGACTAGAAAGTCAGCTAGCCTAGAGCCAAAGGGTCTCTCCCCAACTGCTGAAGAAATAGCTAAAGCAATTCAAATTGTCCAGTCTCTCTCGAGCCCGGTCCAACCCACACCATCAGGGAGGCGTCGTCTCGTCTGGTTCCACCGGTTCAAGATTATGATTTTGAGGATTTTTATGAACCGGAGGAGGGGGAAGAAGAATATGAGGAGAGTGAATATGGTTTTGAAGATCTGGATGTGCCCATTGAACCGGACATCTCTCCAGATAGACCCTTAGGGGTTTCTCCTCCAAGGCTTTCTGAGTCCCCTTCTCATTTCATGTTTTATAAAAAAGTTGCTGAAACTCTCCAGCTCCCTGTTGAGGAAGCTGTTGATGACCAAGAGGAGCCGGACTATGTAGAAATGATGGATATTCCAGAGTCTAAGAGACTGTCTATTCCTTTGCATAAATCTTTTCGGAAACAGACAGTAAAGGTTTTAAAAACTCCTCACACTATATCTCCTGTTGATAAAAGAATGGACAAGAGGTATACCTTATCAGGCTCCGACACTGATTTCCTCACTCAACAATGCAGCCATGTGGGGGTAGTGCAGGCTGCAGCCTGTGACAAGGCTAATATTCCCCTAGCTTCACACCCTGAGAAGGACTCCAGAAGATTGATGCTATGGCAAAGAAACAGTACATGGCAGCATCTTTGGGACTCAGACAGGCAAATTATATGGCTTATGCTGCTAGGTACCAGAAATCCAGATGGGATACTGTGCTGGCCCTAGCAAAACAAGTCCCTGACTAGCTTGCCAGGGAGCTAGAACAGGTGGCTATGGATGGTATTGAGGCATCCAAGGTGCAATTTCATGCTGCAGTGGACTCTAATGATGTTTCATCAGAGTCATGGCTACATCTGTGGCACTTGCAGGATGGCTTGGGCTCAGATGTACTACCCTGTCTCAGGATACCCAGTCTAAGGCCATGGATTTTCCTTGTTAGGGCAATTCTCTGTTTGGGAGCAAACAGAGAATTACATGAAGAAATGGATGATATAGGACCACCTATAGGAGTGCACAGGCCAAGGAAAGGCAGACCACTCCTCAAAAGCAGCTTCCTAGAGGCAGGGGCAGGCCTTTTCATAGGCCTTTTTACCAAACCCAAGCTTCCTCCTCCGCCTATGCTCAGAGGGGGTTCTTTAGAGGGAGAGGCAGACGGGGCACAAGCAGGCCTGCTTCCACCCCTCAGCCCAAAGCCCCTGCCAAGCAGACACCCTGATGAGATTGCCAGGGCCGATTCTTCTCTACCTGTAGGGGGCAGGCTGGCTTACTTTGTCCAGGACTGGAAGTCTTTAACATCAGACAAGTGGGTCCTGGAAGTAGTAAGCTAGGGTCTGGTTCTCAGCTTCAAAAAATATCCGAAGCTGAGAACCAGATCTTTTCCACCTGCAACTCCATCAGAGGCATTCGCCCTAGAGGCAGAGGTTTCTACCCTCCTGGCTCTCAGAGCCATGGAAAGGGTTCCTCCCCTACACCAGGGCAAAGGTTTGTACTCCAGGTACTTCCTTACCCCAAAAAAGACAGGAGAATGGCAGCCCATCCTGGATCTCAGATACTTAAACAAGCACCTTTTAAAGCCAAAGTTCAAAATGGTGACTCTGGGAATTATCCTACCTCTCTAAGACCAGGGGACTGGCTAGCTTCCCTGGACCTCAAGGATGCCTACTTCCATATTCCCATCAGAAGCTCCCATCGAAAGTACCTCAGGTTCGAGCTGCCCTCAGGCCACTACCAGTTCAGAGCAATGCCCTTCGGCCTCACTTCTGCTCCAAGGGTATTCACCAAATGCCTGGCAGTAGCAGTTGCCTACCTAAGAAGGCAAAAGATTGCCATCTTTCCTTACCTGGACGATTGGCTCATAGTAGGCCAGTCCCCAGACCAGGTCAATTTACATCTTCAGATAACGCAGCAACTGCTTACCTCTCTAGGTTTCCTTCTGAATCTCTCAAAGTCAGTTCTAGAGCCTGTCCAGCTTCTTACCTTCATAGGCAGAACTGAACACACAGGAAGCCAGGGCCTTCCTTCCTCTGGACAGGGCAAAGACCCTAGTCTCCCTGGCCTCCTCATTCACCCTGCAGGTCTCCCGGCCAGCAAGGCATTTCCTGCAGCTCCTAGGACACATGGCTGCTTCCACAGCAGTGGTGCAGGGAGCAAGATTTCAGATGAGGGACATCCAGTTCCATTTGAGAGCTTTTTTGGTCTCAAAGAAAGGATCCTCTTGCCAAGTTGATCCCAGTAACTCGAACCCTGATCCAAGCCCTACAGTGGTGGCAGGATCAGAGCAACCTGAGACAAGGGGTTCCTTTTGTCACTCAGTCTCACTCTCTAATCCTTACTACAGATGCATCCCTCTTGGGTTGGGGAGCTCACATGGGCGACCTCACCACGCAGGATCTGTGGTCTCCCCAGGAATCTCTGCTCCACATCAACCTGTTGGAGCTCAGAGCAGTTTTTCTAGCACTTCGAGCTTTCTCCAAATCTGTTCAGAACAAGATTATTCAGGTCAGAACAGACAACACCACTACAATGTGGTACATCAACAAGCAAGGGGGCACTCGGTCTACGGCCCTGTGCACCGAAGCGATGAAGTTGTGGTCTCTGGCTTACTCCCTGAACACCTCCCTTACAGCAGTCCACCTCCCAGGCAAGGACAATGTCCTGGCAGATGCTCTCAGCAGGATTTCCCAGGGCCATCACGAATGGTCACTGGATCCACTGGTCTTGGGAGTAGTATTTGCCAGATGGGGCACCCTGCAGATAGATCTTTTTGCAGCCCCAATCACCAACTTCCTCTTTTTTGCTGCAGGCCCCCAGTGTTGGGCTCAGTCCCCCTGGATGCCTTAGCCGTCAGTTGGGAAGGGAAGTTCCTCTATGCCTTCCCTCCCTTCCCTCTCCTGTTCAAAGTACTAGTCAAAATCAGATCCCAATCCTGCAAAGTCATTCTGATAGCTCCAGATTGGGCCAGACAACCCTGGTATCCACTTCTACTGTCCTTAGCAGTCCATCCTCCCCTGTGCCTTCCCAGGAATCACAATCTGTTAACTTGTGCCCAGGGACGGGTTTGGTATCCGAATCTCAAATCTCTCAATCTCAAGGCTTGGTTCTTGAAGAGTTAGAGTTTGCTGATTTACACCTTTCCCAGGGTGTAATGGATATTTTGAAGGCCTCAAGGAAGCCTTCCACCAGGGCTGCTCACAATTCCAAATGGAAAAGGTTTTCCATATGGTGCTCGGAAAAGCATATTTCCCCAGACTCTGCTGATCTACCCACAGTCCTGGATTATATGGTCCATCTGAATTCTTTGGGGCTGAGACCAGCTACCCTAAAGGTGCATTTGACAGCTGTGTCTGCTTTTATTTCAGCAGGTAAATCCTCTTCTCTTTCAGCTCATCCTGTATTTTCCAAGTTTTTTAAGGGATTGCTTCACACCAACCTTCCATTCAGGGATCCTGCCCCTGCCTGGGATCTTAATGTTTGCATTGCTCAGCTTTTGCAACCCCCCTTCGAGCCCTTGTCTTCAGCCGAGCTCAAGTACTTGACTTAGAAAACTGTGTTTCTGGTAGCAATCACCTCTGCCAGACGCATAAGTGAATTACAAGCGTTGTCAGTGGAGCAGGAGTTTATCTCCTTTCACAGAGATAAGGTGGTCCTCCGGACTAACAGAAAGTTCCTACCTAAGGTGGTTTCAGATTTCCACCTTAATCAATCTATTTCTCTTCCAGTGTATTTCACTGACCACTTCCTCCTCTGGTGAGAGGAGGCTGCACAGCATAGATGTGAAGAGAGCCCTTAGTTACTACATAGAGTGTACCAAGGGTCATAGGTTTGACTCCCTCCAACTGTTCCTCACTTATGGTGAGGTTGGTAAAGGGAAGCCAGCCACTAAAAGATCCATTGCCAGGTGGATTGTCTCTTGTATCCAATTCTACTACGAAAAGTTGGGTAAAGTTCCCCCCTCAGGCCTGAGGGCTCACTCTACCAGAAGTACAGCTGCTTCTCTGGCTGCTGCCAGAGACATTCCTATTCTAGAAATATGTCAAGCAGCTACCTGGAAAACAGTTCACACTTTTACTAAGCACTACTCCCTGGACATCCAGGCTAGGAGTGATGCTCGGTTTGGCACAGCCGTGCTTCAGAGCCTATTCCCTAAGTAGGTTCTGTCCCTCCTCCATGGGGTACTGCTGTGTAGTCTGCAATTGTCATAATATAGCAAGACTTCATGTTGTTTGAAGAAAAAATTACTCACCTTAGTAATGTTGTTTCTTCTAATGGAGTCTTGCTATATTATGACCTCCCTCCCTGCCTGCCCCTCTCAGAACCTCTGTTTTGGGATGTGGGTGGGCAGTACAGTGTTGGCACTTTTTTAATGCCCACCTTGTTGTTTTTCACCCTCCTTTTTGGGTGAATTGGTATTGTGTTTTTGCATTTTTTGGGTCTCCTGACTTGAGTCTTTTTTGAGGCCAGAAAATGAGTGTTTATGTTAGTAGCCAGTTGGCTAGTGTAGGTTTACAGCTTCCACACAGAGCCTTAGTGAGTTTTAGCTCATAAAGATCTGACAGTTTGCGTTTGAAGAACAACAGACAGAATTTTCAACCGAGCTTGCGCTCTAAGTTCCAAGCCTGCATGGAAAGTTAACTATTTCACCTCCGGAGCAGTTCGAAGATGGGGACTCACTGCAATTGTCATAATATAGCAAGACTCCATTAGAAGAAACAACATTTCTAAGGTGAGTAATTTTTTCATATTGTAGAGAAGGTGGTGGTAAAGAGGGTCAGTGCTTCATCTGGATCAGCAGCTATTAGGGTAGGAGCCCAGTTGGCCGATAGCAGGTCCTGCAAAAATACATCTGCCTTAAACTTTTTGAGGTTTCTGGCTAGGGTAATCCTGGGTTCAATGTTTGTGGAATAGCAATAGGGAGAGATTGGGTATAGTGCTTGTGTAACTTGTAGTACTTTTTGTGGCTTTACTGTATTCCCACCCTTGAATAGTAGGTATGTAGGTAGTAATTTGTAGGGAATACAATGCCCAAAAAGATACCTCCTCCAGCTCACAGAGAGATGACCCCCTGGCACTCAGGAGAGGAAAACCCCCCAGGTGGAGGAAACCTCTGAGGACCCATGCCCAGAGGTCTGCCCGTTCTCTGGTCATACTAAATGGAGAAGGACCTAGGTTCTAGTAACCATAGCTAAATTGAGGTTGGTGAGCTGCTTGGAGAGACGATAATCCATCCTCAATCCATGGATGGTGCCGATCACACGATGGTCCTGAGGTTGAAGTGTAGATCTGTTCTGAATGAGCGATAGAATCCTAAATATGAAATAAATCCAGGTGAAGGAGGGCGAAGGAAGTCCAAGTTCCAAGATGATAAATGATGTTTGTCCAATGGAATTGCAAAGGTATAATGAGCAGAGGGACCATGACCAGATCAATAAGGTACTAAACTGGGAATGGTGGAAATGCAATGGTAGAAAAAGTCATTGGTGAATGATCCGACTTGTGAAAGGTTCAAGAAGAAGAAAAAGAATCAGCATTTATATAGCGCTTTTCATACACAGTGTATCCCAAAGCACTTTACAAGCAATGTTAGACTGGTAGTGAAGTGACTGAATGTGTGGTGGTGGCAGCCATATCGCACATCATCACCCCCACACAGCCTGGAAATTGCATGAACCAGTTTATGGGAAGAAGAATGTTGGCCAGGACACCGGGAATGTTCCCTACTTTTTGAGAAGATTGCCATGAGTTTGTTTACTTCCACCTGGACACCTACCAGGACAACACCAGGATGGGCAGAAGGGACCTCAGTTTAACGTCTCATCCAAAGGACGGCACACCCCAGCAGTACAGCACCCTCCAATACTGCACTCGGATGCCAGTGATTTTTAGGTGCAAGTCCAATCCTGGTGTCAGATGAGAACTCACGACCTTCTGGACCAGAGGCAGATGTGCTACCAACTGAGCCACGCTGACACCTACCATACCTTCAAATATAAAGGTATGGTTTGGAGGCAAGGAACTCCGTATTGAACAAGGAGTCACTAAGGAAGTATCCATAGAGTAGAACTGAGTAGAAGAGTCTTTGAGTGCCCTGGAGATGACGGTTCATTCTCGATCCAAAGATGATACAGACTGAATGATGATCCTGAGGATGAAGGGTACATCTTTTCCATAGGGATGGTAGACTCATATGTGTGGAGCAGATCCAGTTAAAGAAGGGCTAATGTAGTCCATGTTTCTGAGATGACAAAGGATGCATGTCCACAGGGATTGTAGGGCTGTAATGAGTCAGGAGAGCATGCTTTGATTGATATAAGACCAGACAGTACACTGTGGGAGTTGTGATGATTTGTAAAGTTATGGGTGACTGATCCAATTCATGTAAGGTTTGATATTCGAGGTAGTCTGAAGGTAAAGAATCAATTAGTGAGAGATAAGTCGCTAGGTAAGCATCCCAGAGTAATATGAATAGAAGAGATTTTGAGTGCCTGACGACAGTAATGCCATAAGTGATTAGTAAACCAATAGAGGAAGATTTGTGCAGCAGTCCAGATGGTAGCCTAATATATATGGGGAATGTTTGGAAATTCGGTATAAGGAATGGATGGCTTCTTTGGTCATGATGTTCGTGACTTTATACTCAAATCCTCTGCTGGTATGCTGCCTGAAGTAAGTGTGGGTGTTCCAGTGGTGTGATCATTTAGGAGATGCACTGTGGTGCCATAGGTTGGATAAGTTTACAGGTAATCCTGATGCTGAAGTACTTGAGAGAAGCTTGGGGGCTGATATGAGGAAGAGTCTGTAGGCTAGATTGGTGGTGAGATCGATTAGTGCTCGATGCCATAGGATTTTAGTGTTACGGCTGATTAATACCGATTGGGAGGCAAGGCTGAGTTGATGAATTTGTCTTGGCTGTTACGGATTTGCCAGTTAGAATTCAGGAAAACCAGTTCTTGGTAATGGTCTTTGCTGTAGAGATTAGGGAAGGTACTTCGAAAAGAAGAGGCTGAAGGGTTCACTGGAAGAGCGGTTGACCTGGTTGAAGGTACTAGATGAAAAGGTGCGGATGATTGTATGAGGAATAGTGATGTCCGGGAGTGAAATCGAAGGTTTGGATGGCGTGGAGTCAGTAATCAGTTAGACTGTGGAGATTTCATGATGAATATTCTGAAAGATATCTGTGAAATTCCTAAAACTAGCAATGACTGTTGGGATGTAGAAGTCGAGTAACTTGGTCATCAGAGTCAGTGTTGAAAGAAGAGGCAGCAGAAGGTAAAATGGAGGATGTCAGCAGTTGAATAGGTTATCTTGCGATTCCCGATATCCATAGAAGCGATGCTGATTACAAAGTCGGAGTATAACGGAAGGATTTAAATCCTTTCCATGTGTGAGGATTGCCAATGAGACAAGGCATACAGAGAAGTCATAGTGATTGGATGGACAGGAATTTGAGGGTATATACAATAGAGGCAGAGAAGATCTTCCTATTGTCCAGGCGAATGGGAGTCCATGAATGATTGTGAAGAACTGATTGGGCAGTATAAAACTCTATAATAATGGAAGAGTCTATGAAGCATGTAAGCCAAGGAATGTTTGCTGGCGGTAGTATTACTCCAGAGTAATGAACTAATGATCCAATGAGTAGTGGAAGGGTACTGATAGAAGGGCTGGAGTAAAAGTAGGGGATGGATCATATGGAAGAGCAGATGACTGGGTAGGAGTGCTGGTTGGAGATAGGATACAAGGCCCAAAAGAGCCACAGCAAACAGTATGAAGCCCCGAGACAGCAAGGTGAAGATGAGAAGGCAGTAATTCAAAATGGGAAGGAAGTCCGAAGTGGATCCTGAGGAACTGAAAGAATAAGCAGAGGAAGCCATGGGGGCGGTGAAGCCAGATGATGTCCAGAGCAGGAAGATACAGGACCGGGTCAGTGTCATGGTGAACAGCAGCGAATTGCAGTAAAGATGAAGCAAGGCATCAGATGATGATTCACGGAAGGCCAAGGAGCCAGTCAAGCACCATGAGCAACAGGAGTCCCACATCTGATGAAGGCTGGAAATGGCTAGAGAAAATGATGGAAGGCGCTGGAGTGACAAAGGACGAGGTCCCAAATCTGCAAAAGAAAATAAGTTCGTATAGCAGCCAGACAGGGGATCTGCAGTAAAGAAATCCATGAGGAAGTCAACCTGGGGTGAGGGATTAAACAAGCTGGCAGGATCCATTTGATGAGGACAAGGAGGCCATAGGGGCTAGAGAATGAAGGTCCATGGAAGAATGGGATGGCGAGTGGAGTCATTCAAAGGAGAAGGGTCCTGCGATGGAAGGGAAGTGGCAAACTGGCAGGATGGAGACAAACAAGTTGAAGAGGTCCAGGTTCCACAGTCGAAGTCGCAGGCAGAAGTAGGAGGTCGAGCTCTAGAAGGGTCGTGGCATTGGGTAGCAGGTGGAGAAAACACATGTGAAGTAGTGGAATGGAAGGACATGCATCCAGATGGGATGTTCAAGGTAAGATGATCCGGACTAGATTCGGCTAGTGGATACAGAACGATGAGAGAACTTGGTTGAAGAAGTTCCATTCCTGAATGGAAATGGCAATCTGCATTGGTGTAGATGCAAACAGTGTATACAGTCCATGTTAGAGTCAGGCTCCCGGCCATGGAAGTCGGTAGATAGGACAAAGAGTCTAGGCTGCAGATGAGATAAGATGGAGAAGCAAGTCAGGCAAAGTCCTGTTCCTGAAGGGAGTGGCAGCTGGGTATCAGGCTGAGAACATAAAAGATGAATCTCTGCTTCACCCAAGCAATAATTCTCGCCACACCAGGGGATCCGTAACTCAGCTTCTACAGGTCCCCCACTGTCGTACCACACACGGTCAACAATCTTTTGCTTATAGGGCTCCCAGCTGGCTAAATGGTCTCAGCAATGACATCTCCTCCACTCCCAAACTTGGCACATTTAAATCCAGGCTCCACCGTCTCCTCACCGCCTCTAGTTCCTGTGATTGCCTCAGTTAATTAGCCCAACATACCATTACCCTAGTCATATATCTGCTCCCTCCACCTAGCACTTCTATCTCTATCTACCCCTTCCCCACCCCACCCTCCCACCCTCCCTCCCTCTACCCCCGTGACACCAGCACTTCTCCCTGTTTGATGTTGACAATGCCCCTGGCTGCTCCAACTTTCCTTTGCCCCCCCGTCCTCCTTTCTCCCTACCTTCCTCATTAATGCCTCTGTCTTTTGTTTTCCAAAATAACGTGCAATCAATTTCATATATCTGATTGTTGTTCTTGTTAATTGACACTGTTCTTTTATTGTTTTTAATTACTGTATTGTACTGTAACTAACGTGGAACCTTTGTAAAAGAGCCTTGGCTCAAAGGTACCTGTAATCCTAAACCTAAATAAATAAAAATAAAGCACAGTAGACTGTAGACTCAGGCAACCATCAGGGACAGCAGAGCTGGATGGTGGTGACCTGAAGCAGCATAAGTAGATTGATGAGGGTACACAGAGTATGAGAGTTCTGTTCCTGAAGGGAAGCAGCATCTGGCATGAGGTAGAAAAGGTGTGGTATAAGTCTGTAGATTGGAGACATAGCTCCCATCCCTGGTAGTCGGGGCGAGCTAACCTACACTCGATGCTGCCAAGCAGAGTTAGGGAAGGAGGATGTCGAGTTTGTAAGTAGGAGGTAGTTCCGTTCCCAAAGGGAAGTGGCAACTGGTATGAGGTAGAGAAGGTATGGTATGACTCAGTAGATTGTAGACATGGATCCCATCCCCAGTAGTCAGAGTGAGCTAACCTTCACTCGATGCTGCCAAGCAGAGTTAGGACCAGAGAATGTCGAGGTGGTAAGTAGGAGGCAGTTCCATTCCCGAAGGGAAGTCTCAACTGGTATGAGGTAGAGAAGGTATGGTATGACTCAGCAGATTGTAGACATGGCTCCCATCCCAGTAGTCGGGGCAAACTACCCTTCACAGTAAATGTAACAGAATCCCATCCCCAGTAGATGGGGGAAGCCTACCTTCGCTCAGCACCTCAGAAGGTGCGAGTTAGGGATGGAGACTGAAATACTGCTGGTGTGGGCTGGCCAATGCACGACACTGCTGTAGAGAGAGTAAAGTAAAAAGAAATAGTAGATGAAATGGTAGGTATAGTAGAATGAATGGAAAGGATGGCAACATATAACAAGGCGGGTTTAGTATAGCCAGATGATGGAGTAAATAGGGTAGAAGCTCTGGAATGCATTGTGGGGAGAAGGTTGTAAATCTCATGCAGAGGTCAGGTATGTAAATGTGAAATATGCTTTTAGAGTTGCATTTCTGAAGTGGCTTTCCATGCTGGGGAAAGGATTTGCTTCACAGTGGTACAGGTTACCTGGCTGAGGAAATGTGGGGCATGAAAGAGGTATTTCAAGCTTGAATTATTTTCATAATGTAAGGAAAAGCAGATGAAGCAGAATGTTGCAGGAAGAATTGCTGCTGAGTATTCAGCTATAAATTAGGTAGAGATGGGGCAGTGCTGGAAGAAGTGCACAATCCAGGTGGCTATCGTTGACATGAATCATTGAAATGAATTGCAGACATTCACTTGGCAGTTAGCAGCCTTATGTCCCCCCACAGACGGAGATAGCAGTGTGGCTCAATTGCAGGAGAACACTAAGAAGTAGAATGCAGAAGTATGAAAACCACATACTAGCAAGTGACCCTCTAAAAAGTTATTTAACCCCTGGGTTACAGGTCCAACCAGTTGCAGAAATGCATAATACATCCAATAGACATGGGCTCATATGACTAAGTCCTTCGTATCCCATTGACGCCCGTAGTTGCAGCATTAGGCAGGTAAGAAACAAAATGATTGGCACTGGTTAAAGTTAGTAGGATTTCCACACATTAAGGAGATGAAAAAATTTCCCATCTACCTGCCCCTTTCCCTCCTCCCCTTAAATGCTCTCTGGCCATGCCCCCTGCCTAATCAAGCTTAGTGGTGTAACTTACTTTCTGCCCTGGTTTAGTCTAGCTCTGGTCTTGGCTGCCTCGCTTCTCCTCATAAATGGGGTGGTAGGCTGAGACTGCATTATCTGTAATTCACCCAACTCGATTTCCTGGTCCCTATCCATGGTGGTGCTAATCTTGTTGTGAATCTTGTAGGGGGTTGATCTGTACGTATCTTACTGCCAGTTGCATAGTTCTGCTGTACTGTCATTGGTCCTGCATCCTAGAGGGGACCTTTTACTGCAGCCTATGCTGCTGGGGCTTAAGGTATGATCTATACAGTGGGGTTACTATGTGATTTACATGGTTTACTCATTTCAGTCCCTTCTCAGGCCTCAACCTAGATTATCTCACCAAGAGTGGTCTTGGCATTTCTCATTTTGTGGGCAGGAAACTGTTCATATAACTACTGCCTGCTTGAACTGCCTCAGCATCCTAGTCTAGGTAAAATTGTTTAACGTTTTATGGTATGGTCCCTGCTACATAGCCACTGTTGAGGATTCACTCATGTAACTCAGCCCTCCTCTCTTAGTGGCTACTGCTGTGCTCTTATATAAGGGAGGGTATTATACTGGCCGCAATCTACACTCTCACTAAAGGGGGAGTTACTCATTTACTGTGGTGGAGGTGGCAGCTGTTGGTCGTATACCTCATAGTTGCCCTCTAGGTAGCTCAGGGGGGGCCAGTCTTGTTAGTGCTTCTAATTCCCCCTCCTGAGGTCCCCTCATTGCTGCCTGGCTCAACGCTTGGCCTAAGCCCAGACGCTGGAATGGGGGTCCTTGTGCCTCTCTTAAAGGGGGCTATGCCCGTCATACTCACTTGCTCCCTCACCATTTGTCTGCTTACTGTACTTTGCCTCCCTCTACCTACTGGTGGTGGCACCCCTTCTGCGGGGGCCCCCTGAATCACCAACGTCCAGCATGAGGAGTTGGATTTCACCTTCTCCAACCTGACAGCCTGTGCTGTACAGCCTTCCATGACAATCTGCTGTCTTGATCTCAGGTGCTTTCTAGATCTTGTCACTATAACCAGGCAATTTGGCCACAAGCCACCTGTCAGGGTTGGCCCCCCATCTCTAAGACACCTCCTTTGGCTCTTACTGGTGACCCTTGCCCTGACAAGAGATGTTGAGCCCAACCCTGGCCCTCCCTATCAAGCCTCACCTCGCCAGTGGTCTGGATGTCTGGTAAAGGACTAAAAATTGCCCACCTTAATATCCGTATTCTCCTACAAAACCAGGCTGAACTCCTTGCTTGGGTAACTCACCATAGGCCTGACATCCTTGGAGTTACCGAAACCTGGCTGAAACCATCAATCCCGGACTCGACATGTGCACTTTCTGGCTATGACCTTGTCAGGCTGGACCGGCAGGGAAAAAAGAAGGGTGTGGTATTCTGTTCTACTACAGGAGCCACCTCAACCTGTCGGTTCTGCCCAGCCAACAGCCACTGCAGTCTCCCTGTGAACTATTACACACAGTACTGTTACTTGGGAATACAAAGAAGCTACATATTATATGTACGTATAATCCCCCAATGGGGGGCACGTCGGGATTGTCCTCCCTCCTTGATGCCATTGGATTAATGGCTGGGGATAATGGGTTATTGATCCTGGGTGATTTCAACCTAAATTGGCTTGGTGGGAATGCGAAGTCGTATGAGCCCTTGCTTGCGGATCTCTCACTGTCTCAACTCATCAAGGAACCAACTAGGTGGTCCACCACTGGAGGTTCGGGCCCCCTCCTGGATTGGGTTTTGTCCAACAGGCCCGAGACTATTAGCTCGTCGGGTGTCCTTCCTGACTCCATCTCTGACCACTCCCCAGAGTACTGTGTATGGAAGATCCCCTCCCTGAAAGTTCCTCCTAAAATCATTCAGGTTACGGATTTCTCCAAGTTTGACCTTGGCTTATTTCATGATGATCTCCTGCACACTGACTGGGCCGAGGTGTGGAATGCCCAGGATGCCTCCACAACAGTGGGTCACTTTCTCACTGCCTTTGGGGCCCTGCAGAATAAACATGCCCCTCTCATCAGGAGGAGGGTTAGGGAGTCTGTTACCAAGTGGTTGCATGGGAGCCTCCTTGCCCTCATGAGGACCAGAGACAAGTGCTGGGCCAATTTCAAGGTCACAATGGACCAGGCCATATTCCAGCAGTACAGGAGGCTCAGAAATGAGTGTAAAAAAGCAATACGTACTGCCAAAAGTAAATTCTACAAAGCTGCTCTGCTGAATTCGGCTAAAGACCCCAGGAGTTTCTGGAGGAACATTAAAAACATTGTCAGTGGTTCCTCCTCTTCTGAGGCTACTGACATACTCATCGATGGTGCTAGCTGCAACAATCCCCTTACCATCGCAAATGCATTTAACTTGCATTTCTCTGACTTGGCTGCATTTACCTCTCCATCCTCGACTGGTCGTGATAGCTGCAATCCGGTCACTGCCCAATCACTGGCCCCTGTCTCTCGCCCACTCCTCTACTTCAGGGCTGTAATGGCCCAAAAGATGCAGAGATTGCTCTCTGGTCTCTCCTCATTCTTTCAGTGCTGGCCATGATGGTATGGAACCTAAGCTCCTCTGTCTTGGCGCCTTTTACATTGCCTCCTCGTTAGCTCATATATTTAACCTGTCCCTAACAATTGGAACTATCCCAGACGTATGGAAGGTATCCAGGGTGGTCCCTATGCTAAAGCAGGGCAACCCTAAAATCCTGAACAACTACCGTCCGATAGCCATATTGTCTGCAGTCAGTAAACTACTGGAGAAAGTGGTGGCTGGGCAACTCTCAGAGTATATTCAGCACCACGAGCTGCTGTTTCCTGCGCAGCATGGATTTCAGAAAGGACATAGTACATCCTCTGCCCTAGCCTCTGTCTCCACCAGAATCAGAACAGCTATGGACCAGGGTAAACTCTCTGATGCTGTCTTCATAGACCTATCCAAGGCCTTTGACCTTGTGGACCACACCCTGCTTTGCTCTCAGCTCAGGTCCTTTGGCATGTCCCCCCCAGTCCTTCTCTGGTTCTCCAGTTACTGAAATGGTAGACAGCAGCTGGTCAAATACAGCAAGGTGTTCATGGGTACCACTACTGTATCCAAAGGAGTCCCCCAGGGTTCAGTACTGGGGCCCCTACTCTTCTCCATTTTTATCAACGTCCTTCCCTCTTCCACTGTGCACTGCAGTACCACCCTGTATGCAGATGATCTGGTCATCCTTACTCACTCTCGGGACATTGGGGTCATTAACCGCCAATTGAGTGAGGATTTCAGGAACATCCAGTCCTGGGTGTCATCCCACAAGCTGGTTCTCAACCTAAAAAAAACTCAGACCATGCTATTTGGGTCCCTGGCCAAGATCAAGGCCTCCCCAGCTCCTCTGTACATCACTAGAATTGATGGTGCTCTGGTCCTCGTCACTGGTACCTTCAAATACCTTGGAGTGACACTAGACCCTCAGCTTGACCTTGGGCATCACATCCAGAATGTCTCTAAAGCTGTAAACTGCAAATTGGGTATGGCTTACAGAGCAAAGAGCAACCTTATCCCCACTGCATGTCTGGCGCTGGCTCGAGGTGTGTTCCTCCCCTTCCTCTGCAATGGACTTCTTCTGTTTGCCCGCACCTCCAAAGCTCTCCTCTCAAGGTGGACTGTTTCCTACAATAATATTTGCCGTTTTGCGCTTGAGGACCCTCGACTCACCCATCACTGTGACCTGTACAGCAAGCTGAACTGGCTCTCCCTATCTAATTACTTAACCATCTGCCTGGGGTGCTTCACAGGCAAGGTTCTTCACACCGGCACCCCCCGGGCTGGCAGAGCTCCTCATACCGGCTGCTTCTCCACCCTATTCCCTTAGGTCCCTGGGCCCTGCTGTCCTCAAGATACCTGGCACTCGCATCCAGATGGGTGACAGAGATTTTGCCTCGTGTGCACCCAGGTTGTGGAACTCTTTTCCTGTCAGGTTCGCTCCTCCCTCTCACAGGCTTGCCTTAGATCCTCCCTTTGGAATCACCTTAAGCTTGCCTCAGCGTGTAGTTGTACCAAGCCTCCATAATACTCTCCTGTCCCCTGGCACCATTTCCCCTCCTCTCTTTTAGACTTGCCAGACCACTTGGGGTTTGGCTCAGTTTGTAATTGCCTCTGCCCGATGCTCTGGGTATGCCCTGACTGTGGCTCTACTTCTATGGGGTCCTGTAGTGCGCTTAACTGTTTTTACTTGCACTTCATACTGTATATATTGTACTGCTCATATCTCTATGCATTTTGTACCACTGTATGTACCCTATCTGAGAATGTAATGTTTTTCCTGACTCTGTTAAGCTGATTACATCTGTACTATGTTGTCCTATGTATCTGAATCATACTTTCCTGTACTCTCCCAGGTCGTACCTGAAAATAGGCAAATGTCTTGTCTAGTGTACTTACCCAGTTAACAAAAGCTAAATAAATAAACAAATGTAGAGCAATACGGTAAATACGGTGAGGAATTGAAGTAAAATATACTTACAGGCAGCCGTGGGCTCTTGAGGGTAGAGTCTTGGGTCGGTTGGGAGGTAAGTGATGAGAGAGGGGAAGGGGGAGGTAGAGGAAGACTCCTGATGGGCAGTCAGTCTGGGTTAGCGTAGGGGCCATGAGCTCTAAAGAGGTAGAGAAGCGTCGGGTACAGCAGCAACTTAAGTGCAAGGAAGAGCGTGGAATAGCTAAGGTAGGGACACTAGGAAAGGGGCTGAGAAGCAGGGGAGACAGCGATACAAGCACCAATGTGAACTGGGTGGGAGCCAGAAGGGGAAGCAGTGCAAGAGGCAGGAAAAGGAGGAGGTGCTGCAAGTGCCAAGAGCTGAGAAAGCCCAAAAAGAAATGGGACAAGGCAAAAAATAAAAGAGAGGGAGAGGAGACCACAGGAAAAGGACCAGAAAGGGAAAACAGGAGGAGAATAGGCAGAGGGGACCAAGACAAGGAGGGGAAACAAACACCAGATGCAGGAGGGGAGGGGGGAGGGAAAAACAAACCAGAGCAGCAGGGAGGACGAAGGAGCAGCCACACAAACCATGCAGGAGCCCAGGGAAAAAACACTCCCTAAGCAAGGGAGGTGCGTTAGAGGAGGGCTTAAGTAGAGGTTGTGGGAGGAGCTATTCCCCACATTGAACCTCGGGCAAGCCCTCCCAAAGAACTTTGACTGTTGTGATCTACCACACACAGTAGGTCATACAGTGGTCACTAAATACAGTATGTCAGGGAGCGTGTCTGTGTGCAAGACTGTTTATGGGTGCGATGACTGCACCCAGTCATTTGTGCTGTGGTTGTTGGACCTGGCATTGAATTGGGTAGGAGATGAGATCTGCTGAATCAAGTTTAGCGCCTTGATTTCTGAGTGGAGATTGGAGGGAGGTAAGGGGCTGGACCCAGCCAGTCTGTGGACATTGCAGTCTCCTAGCATGATGTGTTCCCTGTTAGGTATGGGGTTGAGCACTTTATTCAGAATGTTCATTACTGGGTCAGAAGGGGGCCTGGAAGAGTAGTATGTACCAGTGAGGACTATTGGAATGGAAAAGGGTCTAGTAAGTATCCCTGAGATAGTCTCATGAGATTTGGGAATGGCCTCTTGAGTAGAAATACTGAAGCTGTATTTGCAGGCCGAGTAAATGAGTACTGCTCCTTCTATTTTGTTGCCATTCTTGCTGTAGGAGTGGCAACCAGGGATGTCAATGACAGCAAAGACGATGCAGGAAGCAAGACAAGTTTCTGTGAGAATAATGAAGACTGGATTGTTTAACGTGGCCCATATATTTACTATGTCAGGCATGAATGGCGGCTGGTTATCCTAACGTGTAAAATCAGCAAAATAAACCGTAGGTTTACCAGCACATTTTTGAGTTACGTGGTGACTCTTAGTGCCTCTTGTTGGATAAAAACTCAGTAAGGAGTTTATATTTACTAGCAACAACATCATTGTTTTAGGTGTCAACGGGAATACTAAGGGTAAATTAAACAAGAATACAGTGTTTGTCATTGTTTTTGTTCTATTTTTTCCACCTATGTAAAAATATAGGGTAATTTACCAGTACTATGACACCCCACTTGCACAAAGATTCCAAAACATAAGTTGACAACTGCCAGCAATTGCTGTTTCTGCATTTGCTTGATGTTTTTTTTTTTTAATTTATGTATGTGTTTATTTATTTATTTTATTGTTGCAAAGTGCCTTTGAGTACAATTGCCTCTTTTTCAAAGGTTCCACGTCAGGATTGATTACATATAGTACTGTACATAATCACAGAATAGGACTTACATAATGTTTACATAAGGTGCAGTACAGATCACATGTAAGTCAGGAGACAGTTACAAAGTACAGATCAGGTTATCTGTAGATACATGAAGCCTTTTCGGAGAGTAATGCTTATAGAGAGATTTTTTTTTTTGCAAATTCTTTTTCCCTCCAGTCACAGCCCTGAGGTCCTCTCTCAGGCAGCCAATCCGTTGTCCTGCCCGCTTATGAGTCCCGAACTGTGCCTCCTCTCTCCCCTTCTCGCCGATGCCAGCACCCCCGGCTAACCCTATCCGGGGAGGGTCGCTCCCCCACCAACTTGGAGTGCTCTTACTAGTCAGACTCTGGCATCTGACAAGGAACTGGGCAGGGATCAAGGCCAGCCAGGGAACCGGCGTAGGGCATGGGGGAGAGGTGCCATCACCTGAGCCTAAGCGCCGATGTTTTCCTGTGTTCTGTTCCGCCCACTGCCCCCCAATGTGTGCACCGCCTGACACTGTAAGGTGCACGGCAACCCTGCCTTACGTTGGGCACATCATTACGTGCAGCCCAAGCTACTGCGGTACCCCCAATCTCCACCAGGGGCTGCCGGTGCACCGAGCTCCCCAATGCCCTCCCCCCGGGACAGGAGAGCAGCCCTGTGGATGCTCAATCCAGTCCCTCCCTGCCGACCCTGGCACCCAAGCTTGCTCCTGAACTCGGGTCGCCAGCGTGGTGCGAGGTGTGGCGTCCAGCGCCTCAACCCTCAGGGCCACCGGGCCAGTATAGAGAGCTTTTAAACTGCACCAAGTTAGTTATGCTACAAGTCAGGAAGGTCGTTCAACCACTTTGCAGTTCTGACTAAGAAGAAGCATTGGCCTTGTTTTGGTCTGCAGAAGGGTTTTGTTAGGCTATGACTGGATATGCTCCTGGTACGGTACTGGTTTTCAATAAAACAAAGACAGTTTCTGATGGGGGGGGTTAACCCTAGCAGAGCCTTGCCCAAGATGCAAGGTTTAAACTTAATTCTGTTTGGAAGAGGCATCTGGTTGGTTTGTGCATAAAGCTCACAACTGTGGGTGAGCTTGTCAACACCTAGGACAAATCTGTAGACTGTTACATAGGGCCTTGACCCAATGCAAGACTGAGTCACATGCTGCAGAACATACAGTGAGGCCATAGTCTGCAATTCCAGGGATGGAGCTTGATGCGATTAGGCATCTTGCCTTAGAGGTGATGCTATTCCAGTTTTGAAACAGGGCATCTAACTTATCATTGACAGTCTTAATCAGGCTTTCCACGTGGGGCGTGAAGAACAGTGTATCATCCAAGTATAGGCTTAGGTAGTTAAAGTTTTCCACTTGCTCCCGTTTAGAACACTTGTCATTGTATATATCCAGCGGGGATACTTTTTTCTTCTGATTAGAATTAAAAGAGCATGGCCTTGTTTTTCTTGTAGTTAAGGATGAGACTGTTAGAGAACAATTTTTTTACAGGTTCAGACATATGTTGTAGGACTTGATCAGACGATCCTTGCTGTGGTGTCTTACAAAAACAACTATTTTGTTAGCATATAAAAGAACTAATAGCAGATCCAGAATGGAGCCTTGAGGGACTTCAACTGAGATGGTCTAAGGCTATATTATAGTTGTATTATTGTGATATAAGTGAGGTTAGAAATTGAGTCCTGGTTACTACTGTAACCCCCATTTACATTTAGAGGGTAACAGTTTGATCCACCTCCTCTGGCTGTGGAGTGAGTTTAGATTCATAGCGGGTAATAAATAGGGTGGAGTCATTGCTAAAGAGATTCATAACCAACCACAGAGAGTGGTTCCAGAGGGCAGACTTATAAGTACAGACCTGTCCGGTCTGCACAGTAGGCCCCCAGCGAGCAAGGGCCCTCTTCCTTTAATGAGTCTGCAGCTGAGCTCTATTAGCACTGGGATGGAAAGGCATAAGTCTTCAACCATCAGCCTCTTAGGGGCATAGAGGTGGTTCATCCAGTTAGGTGCACCTTGAGACCAAATCCCTGCTGAGGGAGGAATAATCTAACTGAATCCAGTGCTGGAAACAGCCCAGCTGAGAGACTAGCAGGAAAATAAGTTACAGAGTGTATACTGTGCCCCCCACAGGATCCCAGGAAAGGTTATAGAGCTAATGTAATACTTGCAGGCAGCAGCATACTGGGCAGCCATTCCAGGGCTTTCAAGGGTACTTATATCCAAATCTCTGAGGAGGCTAGCCTGGGTTCTTTGTGAAGTAACACACTGAGTTCTGGTTTATTTAGTAGGGAGACTCCACTTGGGCCAGTCCCTTGCTATGCACCCTTGCAGGGCCCTCCAGGTGCAGCTACAGATACAAAGAATCCATTGGTCTGTCTGTGAGGTTTGACCCTGGGGAACCCCTGTAAAACAAGGTTATGCATAGCAAACAGCAACATTACAGTATTTTGAGCACAAACTGGAACCACAGTCAGACTGAATGCAGAAAAAGTTAGATCTTATTTATTCAGGGGACTTGAACAAGGGAGGGGCAAAATCAGGTTAATTAGCTTAAAGGTTATGTCAGTCAAGCAGTTATGCATGCGCTTTAAGTTCCCCCACACAGTCACACCTCTGGGTACCCAGGTGGAGAACAAGTGGCAACACTCAGCCCCCTCCCAGATCTATCACCACTGCAAATCTAGGCAGCCCTTAAAGAGACAGTACATAGGCGCTCTCTGGCGATAACATTTAACTGCTAAAACGCAGGACACTGGCCTGGCAGTGAGCATTTAGGCAAGCTCTAGGCAGACTTTTTGGGAACCCCCATTTGTAGGGGGGGTTACACATGTTTGGTGTGATATTTTTAAAAGTTCACCTACTGTACCTGGTTCATGAGGTGAGGAAAAGGCTATGTTGTAAATGTGAGTTAAAATCTGGTAAAATAGCAATATTATGAGTAAACGTTGAAGAATTTTGAAAGTTGAAGAATGTCAATGGCTCAGCAGGTTGCACGCTTGTCTCTGAGGCCGGAAGATCAGAATGCTGTGGGTGCTTTCCCCATACCAGGTACTTAGGTTAAAATCCTACTACTGACACTGTGGTGCAGCATGGTGGGGGTGCTGCACTTCAGAGGTGCTGTCTTTTGATGAGATGTTAAACCAAGGTCCCATCTACCTGTTCTGGTGGTAGTTCAAGTGGATTCTAAAGATCCCATGGCACTTCTCGAAAAGAGTAGGGGAGTTTATTAGGGAATAAATCAAATTACACAAACTTTCCATAAAAATAAAAGGAAACCATCTGGTTACACGGTTACAACATACACTACTAAAAAACAAATCATATAAATTTCCAGCATATTGTGGTTTTAAAAAAAAGAGTGAAATTAATACAGACAATGAGCTGGCAACAGATTCAGGTAACAGGAGCAATGGAGTCCGTGATCCATAACATAGTTCTTCACATAGTGTTTAAACAGGTTCATGTCACTCGAAGAGATTCTACATAATAAATAGCCTGCAATTCCAAAGTGATTTTTTACAGTAATTTCAATATGTGAAACTTGTTTTTGTCGTAAAGTGTATAAACACCTAGAGTTCCAAATGAACCATTTAATGACACTAAAAATCATATGAAAGGTACTCTTTTCCCATTTTCCCCAAGATTTTGGGTAATGACCATAAAGAAGCGTATCATATGTCACTGTGAAGAAATAAGGTTCTGACCAAAAAGCTGCTATTGCTTGCCAAAAACCCTGTATATAAGCACATGTAAAGTGTAAATGATGTATTGTTTCTAATTGTAGGTGACAAGTAGTCCTGCTACAGTGTCTCTCGTCCAGCCGTTTGTGTTTTTGGTTACTTTTAAAATTCAGCTTACTATGGCAAGTGACCAGTGCACATCACACTTCCTGGGAGGAATCCTTGTACACATCACAAGATCAGTTAACAGATTTTGAAGGGAGGTGTACAAGTCGGGAAAGTAAGGGGTTCTGTAAAACAGACACTAATAATATCCGCATATCATTCTTTTCCACTAATTGTTAAAATCTGTCTACTAGTGATTTTCCAGATCCAAAATTTGTAAAAGCACTCCCGAACATAAGTAGGGGTTAAGGCAGAAGCAGTGAGGATAAGTAAAGTGTCTGAATCCCATTTCTTGAACTAGAGTTGACACGTAAAGTACCATAAATTGCTCAAACTCTTACCAGTGAAATAAAGTTAAGGGTCTAAAATTAGTATAAATGAAGATTTTGTAATAGAACACTACTGGATTTATCATATTTAGACCACTGTTTTGGACTGAGAGATACAAAATGTTTTGTTTTATAGGATTGAGCCTACTGCCCCACATAGCCTGTAATAAAATGTTGTATAAAGTAGTTTCTTTTCTTTCTTTTTTTTCAGTAAGTATGCATTATTGATTTTAAATATAAGGTGGTTTCGAAGGATTTTGGGGGAGGAAAAATATAACTCAAATATAAAAATAATGGTACCAAGAAGGTTTTAATTAATGCTACTCTTTTCTTTCCCCATCTGCCATTGGTTCCAGTGGGCGACTAAAGCCTTGCCTTGATTTAGTTTAGATTCCTAATTCTGTAGGTCCATTACAGTACCCCCAAATTTAATACCTAGTTATGGGTAGCGGGTCTTGTGTAATTTGTATGCCATTAATATATGAGACTATCAGTGTCATATTACCAAGGCTAAAAGCTCTGCTCTTTGTAACATTAAGGGAAGCCTCTGAAAGTGCACCGTAAGTGTTACAGATCCTTAATACTTCAAGAGTTGAAGGGATTTCTGTGGTCAAAATGCAGAGATTGTCTGTGTATGCTATTGCTTTATACAGCAGCAGACCCTCCACACTGCAAAGAAATTGGACCCTCGGTAAATGGTTTAGTGCTCTCAACAAGGGATCTAGGCTAAAAGCATAGAGGAGTGGGCTTAGAAGGCAGCCTTGGTGAATTACTTTTCTAATGGAGATAAGTGGCCCTTTCCAGCCATTCGCTAATGGACATACAGTAGCTGTGTTATAATGGCATTTAAGCCAGCTTATAAATGTGTCAGGGATGCCATATGTTTGTAATGTGTGCCAGAGATATTCATGGCTAATTGAATCGAATGTCTAGGACTGATCAAGCGAGAAAACATAGCCCTGTAATAAATCTGAGTTTCATCTTTCAAATTTTTCTTGTAAGAGAATTAAATGATCTATTATGCTGCATTCTGCAGTGGAACAAGTCTGAGCATTGTAAATGAATGTTTGGGCTATAGGCAGGAGTCTAGAATAAAGAATTTTTGTGAGAAGATTGAAATCAGTATTGAGGAGGCTAATCGGCCTCCAGTTTTTTAACAATTTATTATCACCCTTTTTGAGTAAATAAAGCCGTAAGCCCTCTGATATGTCTAAAGGCATATTTTGTGTTTTAAGATTGTCAGTAAATACTTGAGCTAGTTCTGGTGCAAGTTCTTTTCCTGTCAGTTTGTACAGTTCTCCAGTAAGCCCATCAATTCCGGGAGCCTTGTCATTCAGCAAAGTAGAGTGCACAGAGATGATTTCAGCAACCTGAGTGTCATTCACAAGGGCATCTACCATGTCCTCTGGATATTGTGGAATAGGGAAAGTGGTAAAAAAGTGAGGCATTCAGGAAGTCTCAGTGTCCTGTTTCTGAAAAAGGGCCATTGTATGTAAGATTACCTGTGCCATGACTAACCTATTACTAGAAACTGGATTGTCAGTGTGGTCTAATAAACAGTGTATTGTTCTTTTATTTACCCTATCTCGACAAGTATCATAGGGGTAACATTTGTCCAGTTTGCCCTGCGTTCCAAGACTCTGTTGATTCTTAAGGTTATCAGCCTGTTTCCTATGAAAGGACAGCATTTCATTTTTTTTTATAAATTTAATCTGAGCTGTATAGCAGAACCCAGTTTGATGGATAAGGGACATTAACTTTTGCAGCTGTTTCCTGTTTTGGAGGTACTGAATATAGTCCACATTCTGAGTTGTTCTTGCTGTGGATTTAAGAAGATTAATCAAGTCACTTTTAATATATGAGCACCAAGTAATATGATCTTCAAACATAACAAAAACAGATTTCCTGACTTGGAAGACGTGTTGAATTCGTTGAAGATCCCTACCAGTTAACAGAGAGGAGTTACATTTCCATGTTCCAGGGCCCTGTGATATATCAGTGTATTTTTTAACTATTAGTGTCAGTAAATTACGGTCTGAGAATTCAGCTGGAGAATTGGTAATATTTTGAATATTTAATGTTTTGGAAATGAAGAAAAAATCTTTTCTAGTGGCCAGGGTTCCTTTATGAAAGGTAGGGTCTGTAGTCATTTTTTTTTAAAACTTTCTTTATGCACTCTCTCTACAGCAGGGAGTACTTACCCCCCATCCAGCCTTGTACATGGATGTTCAACTGATCCTAGGCGGAGACAGCCTCCACTACAACGGCCGAAGCGAGGAGGACCACAGCTTACCCCCTACGACTGGGCCTCCCTGGAGAGGGGAACCAGGAGAGGAGTCCACATCACTATGAGCCCTCGACTCCAGCCATTGGGCTTTGTTTGGTCCACTGGATAGGTCATCCATAGGTGGCTATCATGCTGCTGTAGGCGAAGGATTTTTTTGGAGCTTGTAGTTCTCTTGGGCTTGGACGTGCAATGACACGCTGCTCGACGTGCACACGCTCCTGTGCACACTTAAAAAGGTGTCTGCCGTAGCCCTAAATCCACTGCGTCTGCAAGCTGGGCAGTGCAATCTGCTAGTAGCCACTAGGGGCTACTATAGCACCAGCAAGAGCAAACCCCCCTCCCCAAGGAAGGAGAGCAGTCCTGGGATGCTCGATCCTTCCTCATCCACACCGACCCCTGGCGGCCTGTGCTCGTTCCCGGACACGGGTTGCCAGTGTGGCATGAGGTGTGGTGTCCAGTGCCTCAACCCTCAGCACCACCGGGCTGAGGGTCTGTAGTCTTATGAGAATAATAATAAGCGTCTTCAAAATTAGAAGTTTTGATCATTTTAACCAAAAAGGACATATCATAAAAAAGATTTCTTTGTTTTTGTTTGTTTTCCCCTATCTGAAAGTGATAGGCCACAATGAAAATCCCCTCCCAGGATGTTCTGATGTGGTGTGTAGAGGTACGGTTGAACAAGCTGAAGAAGCTCTATCCAGTCAGCTTTTGATTGTCCAGTGCAGATATATTTATAAATCTACAAAATCCATTATTAACCTTAATATCCAGTATTGACACTCTGTCTGGGACTAGGTCTATTAGTTTTATAAGGCGCATATCTATGTTGTGAAAAAGCATGCCAAGGCCTGAACACGTATCTGTCCCTAAGGTCCAGTATGAGGGCCCACATACCATGCCTTAATGGCCTTGGAAAGTTCTGGGAGTGAGTGTAATCTTGCATCCTGTAGGAATATAATCTGGGAATGGGTGGAAATGAGGTAAGAAAAAGCAGTTGCCTTCTTCTTGGCAAACTTAATCCTATTGACATTAAACATACTAAACAACATAAAAGGTGCCATATAAGAGTTAAGTGATTAGGAATATTCTCTGTACCCTTCAGGGTGGGTTCTATTTCTTCTTTTTAGCTTTATCCAATGTTTTCTTTTTGGCTGCCATGCTGCCTGCTAGTGCTACTGGAGCATCAGTGACCATCAAAGAAGAGTCCTTGGTGTCCAAGGGTATGTCACCAGGGAAGAACCTAAGGATGAGGTATGAGACTCATTCCCTGAGGTGTTGAAATTCTCAGCAAGGGCTTCAGATTTATTATATAGAAGGACAACCATCATTTTTGACACCTTGGATTGGAGGGGTTTTGATTGTGCTGCCTCCAAGTGATCATCCATCTCTTCTCTGCATCTGGTGGAGGGAGGGGGCATATGTTGCAATTCAGTGGTAGGATGGGTTAGAGGGAGAGGCTGTTGTTGAACTGCAACTGTAGAAGGGGAGACCTTTAAAGATGGTTCCCCTACAGAGATGTCAGGAACTGGCTGAGGCGGAGGAGGAGGAACTGAGGGTTCCACTGAGTTCCCGACCAATGGAACTGAGGGGCAGCAGTGCTAGGTGCAACCTTAGTGCAGGATACATCAGGTGAAGCAAGATCCAAGGCTGTTTGGCCCCTAGGGGGTACCAAGGTAGATAGCACAGGGGTGTAGGGGCCCTTTTGGGTGTTACAACGCTGGGCTAGAGCTATGATTATCCGTTGCTCTTCACTATCAGTTTGACCATTCTGACTGTGAGCTGCCCAAGGGCAGCTACTGTAGGTGTGCTCTTTAGTATCACACAAATTACACATAGGCTCGATAGTACAATGGCCACTAGTATGGCCCAGCTCATTTCAAAAAGTATAGCAAAGCTTATCACATAACCTATTCAGATTAGTTGTAGAGCCACACCGATAGCAGGCCTTTGGTTGGCCTGTGTTGGAGAGAACACCCTGTCCCTACCCAAAAAAAAGCAATTTAGGAAGTGAGCTAAAACAGTCTCTGTGGAATTCAGGATCACTTGCGCCATCCCCCAGTCCAGATTTGTTTGGTATCTAGAATGGCCTCAGGGGCACCCAAAACAGTGCATCGTTGTTTCAACCGTTATAGTAAGTCAGTCATGCTGACCCCTTCATTCCTGAAAAGAACTGTTATATTCCTGGATGCCAGTTTTGTCAATGGCACCACTTCAAAAGGAGACCAAAGGGGTGTTTTTTTCAGCGTGTTGTATTTTGACCAAAATTTTTCCAATCTACTCCCTAGTTTAAAACTAATATCAAAAGTCATCCCTCCAGAGATGTGGATTAAAGCACAGATTTCAGTTGCATGGTATCCCATTGATTCTTTCAATAGTGTTTTAGCTAGGTACACACAATATGGAAAGAGTTCCATCCCTCCTTTATAGTGCAATCAGACTGCATAATGGCATTTTGCTGGGTAAACAGGGGTCTGAAAGAAGGAGGCATAAGGCCTTGAGGTGGATCCTTTTGGAGGTTGTCTAGGAGTCTCGGAGAAATGAGGGTCAGGCATTGTGGTGAGGATTGGACCCTGTATATGCTGTGAAACTGTCAAAGGAACAAAAGGTGGCTGATGTACAGCTGGCCTGGGATCTGTGATGGTAGAATGAAGGCCCATGGTTTGTTCCCCAGTATTGAGAGCAATGTTAAAATGCAATACTGGGTTCTGAGTCAGTTGCAGGTCATCAGGTAAGTCAACAGACATATGGCTGCATTGACTGATATCCTCCATTTCTGAGTCTGAGACAGTAACAGACTTTGTCTCAGGTGTATTGTTTTATCAAGTGGAGGAAAGGACTTACTAGGTACTGGATATGTACCCATTGTGTCACAACTGGTGTAGTCATCAGTAGATCTCTGTGGGTCCTTTTCTGGCAAAGTCTTGTTTATTTTGATCGGGGAAAACCCTGAGATCCATTGCCCTTTGTTTTGCACCTAAACCCAGCCTGCCCCATGAAGGGCCATTTCTACAACCAGTCCTTATCAGGAAATGTTTGCTGATGTACTGAGGGGACACTCCTTAGGCCAGGCTTGTTCGTGCCTATTGCTGCCATTCCTGGAGATGCCTCCCTGGCCTGATGTCCCGCAAAAGTAAACAGTTTTTTATTCTCCCAATGCCTAGTACTGAAAGAAAATTGTTGAGGCAATGTACTTGGCATTTGGGAGTTCATAGCATGCGTAGGTGGCTGTGGAACATTAGGCGGGGAGCTCTGGCTGATGTCAGATGGTGCTGTAATACCGGCTGGATCACCCGTGTTGTCTGCCGGTGGAGCCGTTGATGATTCTGTGGTATTAAATGTGGGTATAGTGTCTCCTGCTTGTTAGGACCCCGCATTCTGCATGTAGTTACTTGATGCTTGAGTTTGTGAGGAGAAGCCTGCCGACTCCCCCAGAGCTGCATTCATGTCTACTGTCATCAGGGAATGTGCCAAACTGACTGGCATTTCATTTCAAGGGTACAGAGGCAAGGCTTCCTTGAGGATTGACAGCACTGCCCCGACATTTACCAAGTCTGCAGAGGATCTAGGCACAGCGGGCTCATTTGATGTTGCTGCATCATTACTGGAATAAGGGGTTGACTTGTGTGAGGGGCCTTGACAGCCTCTGGAGCACTCCTTCTTTCTTTTATTTTCAATCACATCTGATAGCTCTTTCTTTCTTTGTAAACAGCATCATTCCTCCTCTAAAAGCAAGGCTTGCAAATCTGTGCCATCTATCGATGGTGCAGAAGCTTCCCCCGTGGTTGGTAAGATAATCTGCTGAGTAGAAATGTTAGTCTGTAGAGGTGATTCTGTAGTATCCATAGTGACTTCTGATTCTGGTACAGTATCAATGCTATTTGCATCAAAGAAAATGTCTTCAGTCTCTAGCTTTTCAGAGGTAAGGGAGGAGACCTGCTCTCCAGCCTCCTGCACATCCATTTGGCTAGGTGGCTTACCAGGATTGCCCATTATCTCCAGCCGCCAGTATTTCCCCTGCAGCAGAGTAGGGGAGTTTCAGCGGTGTCCTGCCCAAACTACACCCATTCACGAAAATTACCAGCAACCGTTAAATCTGGTTCAATGTCAGCTGTCATCCATCTGTATCCCCCTTCCCTGGGACAAGGCTGAAAATAGGCCAAGTTGTCTAGTCCTCCTTTCCCTGTCAACAAAAAAATAAATAAAAATATCAATGTTTCTTCAGAACTTTGTTGTTTGAGATTTTTGACCCCACATTTTCAAGCATAATCTTTTTATTACATTACCTTATGATCAAGACAGGTGGAATTTTTGAAACTGTAAAAACACATTTGGAGTGGGATTTGAAAAATAGCAATCACCTACCTGGTTCTCGAGGTTGAGTAAAAACGGCTATGTTGAAAATTTTGGACAAAAATATTTAAAAATTTCAAAGTTATGAGTAAAGGTTCCAAAATGCATTTAAAAGCAATACACTGAATGTGCCTTGTTTCAGTCACTTCCTGAACTGGCTCTGGAGCAGCTGGATATGATGGTGAAAGCAGTGGGACATGCCAGTATACTAAATAAGTAAGTGAAGGGTGGGAAGTGTAGGGTGGTGAGTGCTAAGTAGGGGGTTGGGGTGGAGAGGTGGGGGGGCAGAAGTCATCACTGGGCTGTTTTCTTTTTTTCAGTTGTAGGAAACAGGCAAGGAGTGGCCACCAGGGCAGAAATGGAGCACCAGAGAAGTGACCAGGAGGAGGGGCATTCTGGGCAGCGGGTGGGACTTATATGAAGGAGTGGCCACCAGGGCACCAGGGGAAGCAATTGGGAGGTAGGCAGGCTGTATTGGAGTTGGAATTCATATGAAGGAGCAGGCACCAGTGCACCAGGAGGAGAAATCTGGAGGTGGGTGGGTTGTGCTGTGGTTTGGACTTATATGAAGGGGCAGCCACCCGTGCACTGGGGGAAGCAATCAGGAGGTGGGAGGGCCATGCAGCAGGTAGGATTTATATGAAGGAGCAGCCAAGAGGGAGCACTAAGGGAAGCTATCAGGTTGGGTGTGATGAGAAGCAGGCTGATCACGAAGCCGCTCAGCTGGCAGTTGGGTGGCATGTAATAGATGAAAGCATGCAGCTGCACTCTGATAGGTGTGGCTGCATCCTTTCAACAACACAAAGTTTCTGCCCATCAATCACCACTCCATCACCATCTGCCTGCTCCTCATTGGGCTATCACTGGCGAGCCTCCTACAACCTGAGCAGCACTGTATGCTACACTGACACACCTCTGAAGCCTCTACTTTCCTGAGTAGTCACACAATGTTTATTTCACGCTGCACATGCAAGCAAGTATAATAACAGCTAGTTCTTACCCCAGGAGTCCTTTAGCATCAGTAACTTTAGCAGTTAGCTGGCTAGGTGCAACTGCCCCGGAGGTATGCCTTTAAGAGAATTTTATTTAAATATACTTTGGGTAATAGCCAGTCAAAAAGCAGGAGGGGGAGTGAGCTGAGTGAGAGGTGTTGAAGGCTTCAGAATTTTTTCTCTGCTGAACTGAGCAACATTGCCCCTGAGGTGCCTCTCAGCTTTCCTTGTTGACAGTCCCCTAGCACTTATCTGGGTAAAGTTTTCCTCATATTTCATTTTTAATAGTGTGCTGAGTGAAAGTTTTACTTTTTCATTAGCGCAATGCTGATTTTCTATTTTTAGCGCATGCGCGCTATTTTGACTTTATTTTTACTGTGACTGTTCATTTCTAATGTTTTTTTACTGTGGGTGCTTAATTCCGATGGTTCCTCCCTTTTTTAACCAAAGTTTTGATGGAACTGTCGAATTAGGGACAGTTGCCTTGCTTTTTACCTCAGACCTCGTGGGTTTTACCACGAAGCAACCATTTGGAATTCCAACTTCAACATTGCCTGGGGGTTTTCTCTGAGGATTGGCAATTACAGTGAAACCCATATACAGATAAAAAACTGGACCTAAGGCATCTGTCACAGGACTGGCCGGTGGCATTCAACAGAAACCTGAGCGCAGTTGACCAGTATTACTGTTTTTTTTCTATTAAGATTTGCACTGGTATAGCTCCAAGTACTACACAAAAAAATAAATAAAAAGGCACTTAAAATAGACAGAGTTAATTCACTGGGGCAGAACTGGCTGGTGGCATTTCACATAAACCTGCACTCAGTTCGTAAGGCCCAGAACTTGGTTTTAATTTCTTAAATTGGCAACATAGCAAACAAACCTTTGATAATAGGAGGCTGAGGATAAATCAAAGGCTTCCGATGAGGGACCATCTAAAAGCAATAAAAATGCAAGTGGAGGTGCTGAGGAACCCTCCAGATCCCAGCCAAAAAATAAAGCTTCCAAAGATGAAGTTCCTTACAAACTGAAAAATAATAAAAGTGATGAAAAAAGGAAGCTAGATCAAGCCGCCGATGAGGTGGCTAAAAATAAACTCTGTCAAGACAAAAATGCTCTTGTTGCTCCTGGAAAGGCCAATAGTGAGACAACAGGCAGCTTACAGCATACAGAAAAAACAAAACACATACAACCAAAGCCTGCACAGGCTCTTCCATCTGTGCAAGATATAGCAAAAGCATGGCAACTGTTCCAGATCCTTCAAAAGATGGGTCCTTTCTTTACTGAGGCTGGCACGTACTTTCCACAGTTCTCTCCTCTGTAGACTGTGAGGGTGATGCAGGTGATGAAGAACATTTTTATGACGTCTCTGACACTGATTTTGAGGGCCTTGATCCCCATGAGTCCCTGGACCCTCCATTCAGGTACCCCCTGGGTGACCAGGGTGATTCCTCCTCTATGTTTACATTTATACAAAATATGCTAGACACCCTGGACATCCGTACACAGGGGCCCAACCAGGATGTTGATGAAGATGAAGATTATAGGGAGATGAGAGGTCTTTCAACCCCCAAGACCCTGGTCATCCCTATCTATAATGTGTTCAGAAGAAATACCATGAAAGTTCTTCAAAACCCCACTTCGGTGTCAGGGTTTGGCAAGTGGATTGAGAGAAAATATAGATTGTCTAGAAATGATACCAAGTTCCTGTCTGCACACCCTAGCCACGAGAGTATAGTGCAGCAGGCAGCTTGTCAAAAAGCTGGAGTCTCCCTGTCCCCCTTACCTCCAGACAAGGACTCCAAGAAAATTGACTTTATAGCAAAGAAAATGTATGCCACAGCCTCCCTGCTTCTTAGACTTTCTTCGTACATGGCATTCACAGCCAAATATCGGAAAGCCCTATGGAAGTCTGTCTTGACCTTTGCCCGCAATAGGTCAGATTCTATGGTGCAGGAGCTGGTGGATATGATAAAAACTGCCCAGGAAGCTACAAAGTACCAATTCCACATGGCAGACGACAACAATGATGCAGCCTCTAGGGTGATGGCCCATGCCATTTCTCTGAGACGCTTCGCCTGGCTTAGAATGACTCATCTAACCACAGACACCCAGACCAAGGCCATGGATTTTCCCTGTGATCAAAACTTGTTGTTTGATTGCAGAACCACTGACTACATGAAAAAGGTTGATGAGTACAAGGCCTCCTGGCAGAGCCACTTGTCCAAACCTAAGCCTACCACCTCTCATAGATCCTGTCCCAAGGGTGGTAGGGGCAGAAGTTTTGTCCTCAGGCCGTACAATCCCTATCCCCAATCTGACTTCAGTCAGTACAGGGGAGCTTTAAGAGGCAGAAGAAGAGCCACCTCTACCCAGCCGACTGCCTCGCAGTCTAAGTCCTGATGTGAGTGTCCAGGTCGCCTCCCCACTTCTGGTGGGAAGCAGACTCTCCCACTATCTTCAGCACTGGTCCCTCATTACGTTGGACAACTGGATGCAGGAGGTAGTGGAGAAGGGTCTGCCTCTACAGTTCAAGTGGATGCCAGACCTCAAGCGTACCCAGGGGTCAACACCTCTGTCCTCTTCACAGGTCCCACTGTTGGAATTGGAGGTACAAAACCTTCTGGCTTTATGAGCAATGAAGAGGGTCCCCACCCACGAGAAGGGCAAGGGCCTCTATTCCAGGTATTTTCTGACACAAAAGAAAACTGGGGCGTCGCGACCTATCTTAAATCTCAGATATTTAAATAAACATCAGAAAAAAAACAAATTCAAAATGGTCATTCTGTGACTGGTCATACAGTCCTTATAGCATGGAGACCGGCTAGCCTCCCTGGACTTAAAGGATGCTTACTTCCACATACCCATTGTCACAAATGCACTCCGCAGGTCAAGCCCTCTGCTCCCACAGTGCCAACCTCAGAGTGCAATAGTGTGAACAGGTAACAGATAGAGTAACCCTCCTCTCTGCTTTTGGGTCTGAATCACCCTTTGTCTCAAGTTCTGGGGGGATTCAAACTGTGAACCTTATGCTAGCATACCCAATGTACAGGCTGAGATACGTACCCTCTTTGGGGATTGCGGTACAATCTTTCACCAGGGGCACCAAGCCAGGCTTCCAAAATGAACCCTTGTAACTCTATAAGAGACCTTAAGTATATTCTTACCTTTTTACTCCAGCTCAGTAACACCATCAAGCTCTTGAACAATTGTCAGATTTAACCATCTATACATCACATGCAAAAAAAAAGAACTGGCAGACTCCCAGGCAGTCTTTAAGAATATGTTTACTAAAAATGAATAAAAAACGGTAAGATAAAATACAGAACAATATCAAAGAGCATCACAATCACATAAAAGAAAAACAAGGAAAACTACAGAACAAATTCCTACCAAAATACATTTAGATCTTTTCTGTCTAATGTATTACCTCTGTAAGTGTAGTTAAATTAGAGAACTGTGTCTCTCTAGAGTCCTAAGATAAATATAACTCAAACAGTTCAGACACAAGTATTAGTTTAACTCTGTCTCTCCACACCCCTTCTGTGAGTCATCTCGCTCCTCCTTTTAGAATACAAAATTACAAAAACATTTTTTGTGTCAGGAGATATTTTAAATAATGCGACTTCAGAAGGAAAAAGACATTTCCTAAATTATGACAGTCTTTAATCAAGCCTTTCCTTTGAAATGGTGGCTGGTTCCTGTTTTCCCAAGGAACACCAAAGGGTTTTGCAACTTTTAATACTATGTTAGTATCAAATATTCTTCCTCTTAAGACATCATAAAAGTTTATTAGGCTCATCCTCTGGCAGACTCATAAAGTCACGTTTCGTTTCCACTTCAAAGAGCATAGGCATGTCATAAAAAGGTAATAAACTGCCATTCTGAAGTAAGTCAGTTACATAAATGGTTCCTGGTCAGTTTACATATCCTGAAGCTTCACTGAAACCTGGGGTGGGGGGGTACCCATGGAAACACAGGCTGTCTTATGTGAGACAATCACATACTATATTTTTATATTACAAATATATTACAAATATCAACAATAATCATAACCAACTGGCCAAGCGTCACACCCATAAGGAGATCTCACAGGAAGTTTCTCAAATTCAAACTTCCTTCAGGTCACTATCAGTTCATCACAATGCCCTTTGGTCTGTCCTCGGCCCCAAGAGTCTTTACAAAGTGCCTCGCAATGGTAGCAGCACACCACAGGAAACTGGGAGTTGCTCTTTATCCCATCTGGATGACTGGCTCATAGTAGCAAAGCCCCCTTGCTAGGTCAAGGAGTCCCTTTCTCTTACAGAATGCACTCTGAAGTCTCTGGGTTTCCTGGTAAATCTAAAGAAATCTCACCTGGAACCAGCCTGGCTGCTCACCTTCATAGGAGCCCAGCTGGACACTCAGAAAGGATATGCTTTCCTCCCGCAGGAAAGAATTCAGAGTTTCCTTTCAATGGCAGATTCTTTCATCCAGGGACAGCCAAGACCAGCCAGACATTTTCTCAAACTCCTGGGACACATGGCTTCTATGACTGCAGTGGTCCCAGGAGTCAGGTACAGGATGTGACTCCTACAAGCCTACCTCAGAGTTCGCTGGTCTCAGAGAAGCAACAGCTTTTCAAAGTTGATACTCATGACGGAGCAGTTCCTCCAAAACCTGCTGTGGTGGAAGAACCCTGAATATTTACAGGCAAGGGTTCCCTTCCAAGCTCCGCTTCTCACAGAGGTGATCATCACAGATGTCTCCCTCTTGAGGTGGGGAGCACATGTGGACAGTGCCTCATAAGCGGCACCTGGACTCTCAAAGAGTCACAGTTACACATAAATCTCTTGGAACTCAGAGCAATCTTTCTAGATCTCAAAGCTTTTGTTCCTAGCATAAAAGGGCAGGCGGTTCAAATTTGAACAGACAACACTACTGCAATGTTTTACATAAACAAGCAGGGTGGTACCAAATCAGGAATACTCTGTTTGGAAGTTCTGAAGCTCTGGCCTCTAGCCTTCTCCCTGGGAGTCAGTCTCTCAGCTATTCACCTCCCAGGCAAGCACAATACCCTGGCAGATGCTCTGAGTCGCATCAGTCAAGGCCAGAGCGAATGGATCCTGAACAAGCAAGTACTAGCCACAGTGTTCAGGTGGTGGGGCACACCAGAAGTGGATCTGTTTGCCTCGTCCCTCAATTTTTAGCTTCCTCAGTACTGTTGCAGGTTCCCAGTCCTGGGAACGCTTCCTCTGGATGCCCTGATCGTGGACTGGTCAGGGAGCTTCCTATACATGTTCCCTCCTTTTCCTCTGATACTCAGAGTTTTGCTTAAACTCAGACAACAGCCGCATCAATGATCCTGGTGGCTCCAGATTGGCCCAGGTAAGCCTGGTATCCTCTCCTTCTCTCAATGTCCTTCAGCACACCCATTCGCCTGCCTTCAACTCACTCTCTGCTGGCCCTTCCTCACTCAGGAGTGCAGTATTCAGACATACACTCTCTTCACCTCAAGGCCTGGTTCTTGAGGAGTTAGAGTTTCCATCCTCACAGTACTCTGAACTGGTCCCTAAGATATTGCGGATGGCTAAAAAAACTGAACACCTAGAAGACTTATGCAGCCAAATGGAAAAGGTTTTCCCTCTGGCGCAAGAGCAAAAAGGTCAAACCCTTTTCAGCTTCAGACCCTCAACTGCTAGACTACCTGGTACACTTACAGGCATCAGGCTTGAAATCATCTTCCTTCAAGCTACACCTTGCGGCAATTTTGGCCTAACTTTCGGTGGGAAAGAAAAAATCAGTTTTTTCCCCCCACGCCATTCTTAAATAGTTTTTCAAAGGCCTCTTGCACCTCCAGCCTCCAACCAGGGAGCCCGTTCCTCCTTGGAGCCCGAACCTTTGCATAGACAGGCTCATGAATCCACCCTTCGAGCCTATGTCCACTGCCCACATCAAGTTTATAACTTGGAAGACAGTCTTCCTGGTAGCCATTACCTCTGCCAGGAGGAGTTTGGAGCTATAGGCCCTGTGCACTGAGCCAAATTACATCATCCCTCACAATGATAAAATTGAGCTCAGAACGAATAGGAAATTTCTGCCAAGGGTTTTGGAGTTTCATTTGAACCAGTCCATTACTCTGCCTGTCTTCTTTATTGAGCCATCCACTCCTGGCGAGCAAAAGCTCCGCAGCTTGGATGTCAGGAGAGCCATCTTTCACTACCTAGAGCATACTAAACAGTCCAGAGGCTCTTCCACTCAGTTGTTCCTCACCTATGGGGATGTAGGCAGAAGAAGACCAGCTGCCAAGAGAACTATTTTTCATTGGTTGGTCTCTTGTATTAAATTCTGCTATGAGAAAGCTGGTCACCAACCTCCAGTGGGGCGCAGGGCCCATTCCACCAGGGGCACTGCAGCCTAGTTTGCAGCAGCAAGGGACATTCCCCTCCTGGATGTCTGCAAATCAGCTACCTGGAAATCAGGGCACACCTTTGTGAAACACTACAGTTTGGATGTGCAGACCATATCTGATGCCATATTTGGCAGGGCAGTTCTGCAAAGCCTCTTTCCTAAATAGGTTCTCTGCCCACCTCCCACTCGGTACTGCTTGGTAGTCTGCTAAAGTTGCTGATGCTAAAGGACTCCTGGGGTAAGAAGAAAAAATTACTCACTGCAGTAATCTTTCTTCCAATGGGTCCTTTAGCATCAGTAAGATCCCACCCTTCCTCCCTGGTTCACCTGTCGGAGAAGGGCTCTTTATCACATCTCTCACCAAATTTGGAGTTTGATTCATTTTTAACTTGTGTTGTTGTTGTTGTTCCTATTTCCTCTTTTGTGGACATTTACATGTTTTTTGAATCCTGTTGATTCTTTCTCAGGGCATGTGCCCTTATTTTCCTTGGAAAAAATTCTGAAGCCTTCAACAGCTCTCACTGAGCTCCCTCCCCCTCCTGCTTTTTGATTGACTATTGCCACAGTTCATTTAAATAAAATTATCTTAAACACTTACCTCCGGAGCAGTTGCACCTAGCCAGCTAACTGCTGAAGTTACTGATGCTAAAGGACCCCTTGGAAGAAAGAAGATTAGTGCAGTGAGTGATTTTTTTCTTTATTGACAGACAGCCACGTGGTTAGACAAATCTTACTGCAGAGTCATATAATGTGATTCAGCCAATCACGTACATCCATTTCTGATTGCCATTTTATAATTGCTAATAAAGAACTCAAGCCCTTTGACTTACCTTAAATTACCCAAAATTGACTTTTAACTAAAGGCTTGTCCAGACAACAATAATGATAATTTGATTGACACAAAGAGGGAAAGTGTTAGCACATTCATAAAAGGCTGAACAGCTGAGCTGGTAGCACTGGCTGTTGGTGCACCTCACCAGCCCAGCAGAGACCAAAGATTGATTGCCTTCCCAGCTTCTATGTTCTGGGCAGGTGGGGTACTAGGCACAATGCAGAGGCAGCATGCACAGGCTCTGTGGGTTCTGAGCAACTGTTCCTTGAATGCCTCCTGGTGGATTCCAAGAGCTTGGCATCCTGAGTAACCCTATATAGTCTGTACCCCCTCCACAGATCAGCGCATGCTGGGTACTGACATTCAACATCAGAGGGGAGAGTTAGAGGGCAGTCCACAATCAGGGAGATGCACCCTTGCCTGGATATAATGATGTTCGGTCCCCTGCCCCATGCCAATGTCCTGATCTCTCCATGCACCTCGCCTTCGGTGCCATCATTAAATATATTTTCTTCTGGGTCACTGCCCACAGAAGGGGCAGTCTCTGGGACTGTCAGTGTTCTGAGGTCTGGGAAGTGGGTGGAAGAGCAACTGGAGATTGATGGGACAAAGCAGGGGCAGGAGCAGCTTTAGCAAGTCCACTGGCTGACCACAGTCAAATGGGGGCAAGGAAAAAAACTAAATTAGAAGAGAAAATAAATACTGTGAGAAGCAGCACCACAAGGTCCTTCCACATGTCGGCTGAACGCTCTCATACTGTACTTATTTGTCTGTAGAAACCCACAATAGCTGAATCTAAAATACAGTTGTAGCAATTGCCACGGTCAGATATGTTACTGTATTTTATAAAGAGATTCTCTCTAGTGGCCCTACTGTGGTTCTGCAGACAGGCAGGGACTTTTACTTGATATATCACAGAAATTTCAGAAAATATCTGACCATGGCAATCACTGCTACTGTATAAGAACCTCATTCAGTTAGCTAATAAAATCAGATTAACGTAAGGAATTGCCTAGGCAGCTTCAGGTCATGGCCAGGCCCAAACAGGATGGGAAGTTTCAAGTGGCCAACACCCAAACAGGAAGGGGAGTTTCAAGTGACCAACACCCAAACAGGAAGGGGAGTTTCAAGTGACCAACACCCAAACAGGAAGGGGAGTTTCAAGTGGCCAATACCGAAACTGGAAGGGCAGTTTCAAGTGGCCAACACCAAAACAGGAAGGGGAGTTTCAGGTGTCCAACACCCAAACAGTAAGGGAAGTTTCAAGTGCCCAACACCCAAACAAAAGAGAAATTTCAAGTGACAAACACCCAAGCAGGAAGGGGAGTTTCAAGTGGGCAAACTGTCTATAAAACAGATCAGATTATACCTCCTTGTTCTCCTCTCATACAGGAAGAGCAGAGGATTCCCAAATGTAAGCGTTGACACTCATGCAGAAAACACCTCACCTTCTCGCGTTGGAAGAAGATAACAGGAAGAAAAACAAATCAGAATCTGTTCCATTTCAGAGGATTACCCTAGAAATTCACATCCATTTCACAGACTTAACCCCTTAAAATGGGTTATTCAAATCAGTGTAAATGTACGAGTATAAATCAAAGTGCACAGACACGAGAGAACGCGCACTGGGTTGGGCTGCTCACGGTGAAAATAGAAATAAACTGATTAAAAACTGGGCACTTGCCAAATGATTAATAAAAATAGCCAACACCAAAAATGAAAAGCTCGTATTATTTATTTGCCACAAGGCCAAACAGATAAATACCTGATGTGTTTCCCAAGCGAGGTCCTTTATCAAAGGTATGAACCCGTATTCTAATCCATTGCACTTAAATTGGTAAAATGACATTACAATATTACATCACAAGTAGACAAACCACATCAGAACAGACTTCGCATAACAGTTACTATGTTGTTAATTATCTATACTGATCACAAGATACTCCTCACAAGTATCCTTAAAAGGCTGTCTATGAGAGGACCCCCTATAAAACAAGTATTGCTATTATTTTCATACTATGAATTTACATACTACATTAAATATATACACACATACACATAATCAGCAGCCAAACCTGATAATATTTGATACTCAGTGTTTAAAAAAAATGGTTTTAAATCTAATGGTGCATTTCAATCTGGATGTTCTGTTGCTTTAAAATTATAAATCCAGAAGACTTCCCTATGTAATACCAAAGAGTTGTAATCTCCCCCTCTAGGATTACAATTCACATTGTCAAGAATGCAAAAGGTAAAAACATGTTCCTTGGGGTTCCTGGACTGATTAACGTGCAAGGCTGTTGCGTAGTTTATATCTTGTGTCTGAATCGCACACTGATGTTCATTTACCCTCAATTTAAAACTTCTGTTTGTTTTTCCTATATACTGTAAAATGTTCTGCATCCACAGGTAGCCAGATATATTACACCTTCTGTATCATATCTCACAAATTGTCTAATTTCAAAACTTTTGCCTTCTGGTTCTGTGACCGTGGAGCCTTTAGTTATGAAAGGGCAATCGCTACATTTTTACAGTTAAAGCATCCTTGACCCTCTGCTCAGACATGTTTTCGTTTCCTGATTGGTAAAATGGCTATGTACAAGGCAATCTTTGTTTCAGCCCTTTTTTAAGCCACCCTGGGGGGATTTTGTACAATGTCTTGTAAGCCCACATCATTCTCCAAGATACCTCAATTTGTCTTGATAATGTTCTCTATATGCTCTATATATCCATACTTAAAAACAGTGAAAGCTCAGAAGTTTTAAAATTGCTAATAAATATGAAGCCTGATAAGACACCTGGCTATGACGATTTATCTCACCTAAGCTCTTCATCCTTGCTGCAACAAAAATTGCTTACCCACTCAGTATAATATTTAATTTATCATCCCGAACTGGTCAGGTGCCCAGCTTATGGAAGAAATCATACATAGTTCCAATTTTCAAATCTGGATTGAAGTCTGAATTCTGTAATTATTGTCCCATTTCAATCTTGTCTGCTCTTTCAAAACTGCAAGAAAAAATAGTGCATAAGCAGCTTATTGAATACATCACAATACATGACCTGATCTCCCCTAACCAACATGGTTTGGGGGGTCACAGTAGTGAGATTGCCTTGGTTAGGTTCACAGATGCTGTCCATAGAGCCCCCAAAGCTGGTGACTGACTGTAACAGGGGCAGTGTTCGTGGACCTAACCAAGGCATTCAGCCTTTTAGATCATACACTATTGTTGGATTGCCTCAGGAACCTGGGGGTGGGAGACTTTACATTACTATGGTTTAGGGATTATCTTGCAATCAGGATGCAGTGTGTTAAAATAAATGGTGCTCAGTCATCTTTTGTGAGGGGTCCAGTATGGGGTCCCTCAGGGCTCCGTCCTGGGCTCCTTGCTCTTCTCACTTTTCATTGATCCTGTAACAAAGGTGCTGAATAGTGATTTGATATTATACACAGATGATGCAGTTTTATACACTCATAACTCATCTGTGGTTGATATCAACCTAACTCTGGGTGGAGAATTTAGTAAACTTCAAATGTGGCTCACACAAAACAACTTGGTACTTAACAAAACTAAAACGAAGGTGACGATATCTGGTTCTGAACCAAAACTAAGAAACAAGTCAGAAAACATTGTAGTTTGTATGCTTGGGGTGGTACAATTGATGTTGTTGAATCATTTAAATGCTTACGTATTATGTTAGATCATCCTCTGCTGCATTCTAAAATTGGGACTCTTTATCGTCTTACAGGTTTTCTGTCTAAAGAATCATGAAAAATAATCATGCATCAGAGTTTACTTCCTGTTTTGAATTATGCTTCAATAATAACTGATGCCTCATCAGTCTCCTTTGCTTCTAGAAAGGAGACTTTGCTATATGAAATTGGAAAGTTCGTACTCATGGCACCACGTAGAACCCATCATTGTATTGTTTTTGATAGGTTTGGTTGGTTAACTGTCCAAACAAAATTGTAATCTGGCCTTATCACATTTTATTTTTAAGATATTGTATATGGGTACCACTACTTCATTACGTGCTGTCTTGGAGATTTATAACTCTCCTTATGATTCTTGATCTTCTCAAAAACTTCAGTTAACCCTACCCTAGGTACGTACAAACTCAGGGAAAAAGTCATTTGCTTACTGTGCCGCCACAGTATGGAATTCTATCCCTGAATTGGTTACGCATTCAGCCTCTATTGGTACACTTTCTAAGGCTGTATACAACCATTTTAAAAACTTGAATGTGTGTACAGTATTTGTGTAAAATGATATGATCATTTCTCTGATTGTTCTGTGTTACTGTAAGTTACGTTTGTTTCTTATTACTAACTTCAGGTCGCGCCTGAAAATGGAATTTTAATATTCCAGTGTACCAACCTGCAATTACAAAATAAATGAAATGAAAATGAAAATATGGCTAGCATGTGCTGAGTATTGAGTAACAAAATTAAAACAACCAGCATTATTATTTTTGGCCCCTTTCCTGACACATCAAAACTTCCCTATCTTGACTCTAGCAAATTCCATAGCGCTTTGAACCACCTGGTTGCTGTATCCCCTGGATAGAAACCTTTCCTCCATGATTTTGGATTCTGTTTCAAATATATCAGTTGTACTACAGTTTCTTTTTAATCTTAAAAACTGACCCTTTGGAATATTCTGAATAACATGATGGGGATGGCAACTGGACACTTCTAACAAAGTGTTTCTGTTAGTGTTTTCCTATATATTCTTGGTGTTATTCCATCCTGTTCATTTTTGCTAATTTCTAAATCCAGAAAACAATTTTTTTCCTTACTGGCTGTGTGGGTAAACCTTAAATTTTAATTTGTGGAATGTAAATATAGTATGAAATTCTCTAACTCTTCCAAGCTGCCAGTCCAAATCATTATTACATCATCCAGGTACCTTCTCCACAAATCCACATAATGTAAATATTGATTTTTATCCTGATCAGACAACACTTTAGATTCCCAATGTCCAACACAAAGGCTAGCCAAGGTGGTGGCAAAATTAGCTCCCATGGCCGTTCCCTTTATTTGGCGGTACCACTTATTTTTAAAGGTAAAGGCATTACACTTCAAAATAAATTCTACCATTTTAATAACCAATTCAGTATGTGAACCCTCACTTTCACCCCTCTGATTCAGAAAAAAAATGCAATGGTATCCAAAGCATCATCCTGGGGGATGTTGGCGTACAGGAACTCAATATCCACAGTAACTAGAGATGAGTCCCTGTCCACCTGAACATCCTCCAGGATTTGTAACACCTCCTTTGTGTCTTTTAAAGATGTGGGCTTACAAGACATTGCAAAAAAATTCCTCCAGGATGGCTTACAAAAATGCTGGAACAATTAAAGACTGCCTTATACACAGCCATTTACCAATCAGGAAACAAAAACATGGCTGAGTAGGGCAGGGTCAAGGGATGCTTTCACTAAAAATGTAGTGCATGCCCTTTTATAACTGAAGGTTCCACATTCACAGGACCAGGAGGAAAAAGTTTTGAAATTAGACAATTTGTGACATGTGATACAGAAGGTATAATATGTTTGTCTACCTATGGATGTGGAGCATTTTATATAGGAAAAACAAACAAAAAGTTTTAAATTGAGGGTAAATGAACATCAGCATGTGATTCAGACACAAAATATAAACTGTGCAACAACCTTGCACGTGAATCAATCCTGAAACCCCAAGGGACGTGTTTTTGCCTTTCGCATTCTTGACAAAGTAAACCGCAATCCTAGGGGGGGAAGACGGCAACTCTTTGGTGTTACGTAAGAAAACCTTCTGGATTTATTATTTTAAAACAACAGAACATCCAGATTTAAATACACTATTTGATTTAAAACCATTTAAAAAACAAAACGCTGAGTATCAAATAATAGCAGGTTTGGCTGCTGATTATATGTATGTGTGTAACATACATTTAATGTAGTATGTATATTCATAGTATGGAAATAATAGCAGTACTTGTTTTATAGGGGTTCCCCTCATAGAGAACCTTTTAAGAATACTTGCAGGGAATATCTTGTGATTAATATAGATAGTTAATAATACATTAACTATTATGTAAAGTCTAGGGCCCAATATTCAAAACTTAGCCCTGGGTCAAAATTAGCACTGCCTGGCATGCTAAATTATCCCACATTCATTTGCACACTATATTCAAAGGAATAGCCCAGGTGCAAAACCTTTTAAGTATAACGGGCAAACAAAGCCGGACAAACAAGGCAGAGAGTGCAGTACAAAAATTGCCTGGCAAAGAAGACAGATCTGAATATAGCAACTGGGCAGTGCCAACTGCAACAATAGCCCAGTACACACAGAGGTGGAGTAAGGCAAGATTGAATTACGTGGCCAATGTGGGTGCTAGCTAAGAAGTGGTGCACAACAACTGAAAACAACAGTGTAGGACAAATACTGCAAAACCATGCTATGTTTCATTGAGATACTTGAGGCAAACTCAGTTGCCTAGCATGCCCACATTTCCCGGGCAAAATTTTGCTATATTCAAAGCTCCTATGCAAATGAGCCTACTTAGGTAATCCGAGAGCAAACAGACACATTAGCGCCTCGCTATGGCCTGCTTTGCATGTATTACCATGTAGATTGACCGTTGCTATTTCATGTTGCGCGCAGCTCCACTTGTATGTCAGACCAGAACTACAGGTTGGTGGCTGCAGGATGGGTTTGCACACAGCACCACCAGTATGTCAGCCTGGAACAACAAGACAGTAGCTGCAAGCTGGGTTTGAACACAACAGCACAGACTATTGTGGCCCAGGAGACTAGCACCACAGGAGCGGGTGGTTGTGCTGCATGCCATAGACATATTTTTGTTCCTGCTATAGTGCGTATCAGGTGGTACAGTACCATAGTAGCCGGTATTGTGAGGGACACAGCAATACCTGTGGTGTGTCAGGCAACAATGACTCTTGCTAGCCACACAGTGACATGCACAGCTGGCAGGTGTGTTCTGACAGTGGTCACAACAGTCATACTGTCCTGTGACCCACCTACACTGCGCCAATGGTGTGGGATTCCCACACTAACATACACATGACTGGCCATGTGTGGTTCATACTGTGGTCTTGTAGGAAACTGGAGGCATAGATGCCTATGTTGGTTTCCATCCATTGTCCGTTAACTATACATGGAGCTCCTATAGAGCAACCACTTATCCAGTTTATTTTTGAAGGCCTGCTTGTTCTTACTGATAACTATATCCAGAGGTAGGGCATTCCAAGTCCCTATCACTCTTTGCAAAAAGAAATATGGTACTTCCGGTTGTTAGTATTATACTTGAAACTATGCAATTGGAGCGGGTGTCCCCTAGTTTCTATCATATCCTGTTTATTGGCAAAACCCATCTCTGTAAACAGATACGGACCATTCATGGCATCTCATAAGAGCAACAGGTCCCCGCTATACCTCCTTTTCTCTAGTGACATTAACTTTAATGTTTCAAGATGAACTTGATATTCTTGGTTCTATGATGCCGGTTCAACAACGCTATTGTCGACCGGCATCACATCAACAGAATTTATGTCAACCGCAAGTTGTGGTCGACATAAATCCTGTTTGTCTCCTAGTCCTGTGTTTTCATTGGGGGCTTTCCCCTCCACCGTCCCATGTACTTTAGATTTTCAACGCTAGTCAGAGTTGACTTGGGAAAGGAGTGCAGGACTGGGAGTGTGCCCCTGCCTCAGGCACACCAACACAGTCACCTGTCAGCAAAGTGTTGATTTTGCTGATAGTGAGGTATGCCGCTGTGTTGGTGTCACTGTTGTGTCAGCATACCAATATGTTTTATCCCTAAATCCTTTTATTTGTTAGTGAACCTTCTCTGAGTTTTCTCTATGGTGAGTATATCTGTTTTTTTATGAGGTGTCCAGAATTGTGAACAGTAATCAATGTGTGGCCTGACATATGAACAGTACAATGGGAGAAGTACATTTGCATCCCTAGAGGCAATATTTCTTTTTATGTTCCACATGATTCTGTTTTCTCTACCTATCACCTCATTAACTTGTTTGGAAAAGTTTAGATCTTCTGTGATTATAATCCCCAGGTCCTTTTCCATTACTGTATTTGTTAGCAGTGTATCATGTAGGATATATTGATGTTTGGTGTTTTTTTGGCCCCAGGTGCATGACTTTACGCTTTTCTATATTAAGCTTCATACCCCAAGTTTGTATCAAGTTGTTAATTTTCTCCAAATTGTTTTGCAGTGATATGATATTTTCAGCTTTTTTGCATTCACCCCCTAGTTTAAGGTCATCAGCAAATGTTATATTGTCATTGGTTATGTTATCCATTAGATCTGCTATAACACCTGGAAAATAGGGCTCTAACAATGACCACTGAGGGACCCCGCTTGTCACCCCAGATGTTTCAGGGTGTTGGCCATTTAGGATCACTCTCTGAGTTCTTCCCTCAAGCCAGTTTCGGATCCAGTTTATATAATATGGGTCAACTTTCCTTTTTTTTACTTTTACAGCTATGTGGTTGTGGGGCACTTTATCAAAAGCTTTGCTTTGGTACATCAGGGAGCAAAGGAAGACCAAGGGAGGGATAGTGAGGCTTAATAAAGGGAGGGAGGGTGGGCAGAGGAGAATGGAAAGGCAAGAGATACTAAACAAATATTTTGCTCAGTATTTACAAAGGAAGAGGAAGGTACATAAAACAAACAGTAGTAACACTCTGGATACAGAAGTTGATACCAGCCCATTTACAGAAGAAAGGGTTCTGAAAGAACTCTTAAAACTGAAGGTGGACAAAGCAATGGGGCTCGATGGGATTCATCCCAGAATTCTAAAGAACTAAGGGTAGAACTAGTGACACCACTGACTACCCTCTTTAACAAATCATGGGAGGATGGGGTGGTACCCGAGGACTAGAGGAGGGCAGATGTGATTCCCTTCACAAAAGTGGGAGCAAGGCAGAAGCAGGAAACTACAGACCTGTTAGTTTAACCTCAGTGATAGGAAAATGATGGAATCACTTCTAAAGGAAAGAATTGTTGAGTATCTAGAGGCCAGAGGGCACAGGACCCTAGGCAGCATGGATTCACAGCAGGAAGGTCATGCCAGACGAATCTGATAGATTTCTTTGACTGGGTGACCAAAGTAGTAGATCAGGGAGGGCTGTGGACATGGCCTACCTAGACTTTAGCAGGCATTTGACACAGTCCCACACAAAAGATTAATATATAAGTTAGCCAGCCTGGGAGTGGGTCCCAAGATGACAGCCTGGGTAAAGAATTGGCTGGAGAATAGGACACAGAGAGTAATAGTAAATGGAGTCCACTCAGAAGAAAAGAGGGTTACTAGCGGGTACCGTGAGGGTTCAGATAGGACCAGTCCTCTTCAATGTCTTTATAGCGACATTGCAGAAGGACTGGAAGGAAAAAGTATGTCTCTTTGCAGATGACACTAAGATCTGCAACAGAGTTGATGCACAGGGTGGGGTGGAAAGGATGAGAAGGGACTTGGCAAGGTTAGAGGAATGGTCAAATGTATGGCAGCTTAGATTCAATGCTAAGAAGTGCAAGGTAATGCACCTGGAAACAAAAACCAGGGAAGAGTACACAATGGGGGTGAGATACTAACAACAACAAAATGGAAAGGGACCTGGGGGTAGTCATATCAGATGACCTAAAGGTGGGCAAGCAATGTGAGAACGCAGCAAGGAGGGCTGGGGGATACTGGGATGCATAGGAGGCATCACCAGTAGAAAACAGGAGTTATTATCCCTCTGTACAGACAGCTGGTGAGACCCCATCTGGAGTACTGTGTGCAGTTCTGGAGACCCAATCTCCGCAAAGACATAGACAGGATGGAAGCTGTCCAGAGGAGGGCAACTAAAATGGTGCAGGGTCTGCACTGGAGGACATATGAAGAGAGACTTAAGGAGCTTAATATGTATAGCCTCAAGGAAAGGAGGGAGAGGGGGGACATGATAGAAACTTTCAAGTACCTCAAGGAATCAACAAAGTCCAAGAGGGTAGCATCTTTCAAAAAAAGAGATGTGCAAGAACAAGAGGGCACAATTTGAAGATAGAGGGGGGGCGGCTCAGAGGTAATTTAAGGAAGTATTTTTTCACAGAGAGGGTTGTGGATGCATGGAATGGCCTTCCGGAGGTGGTTGTGGAGTCAAAATCAGTGGTGGAATTCAAGCATGCATGGGATAGTCATAAGGCAATTCTGAGGGGTGGGGGTAGGAAGAAGTAGGCTGCTGGTTATCTAGGATCTGCAGCTTATCCAGTAGGTAGGGAAATGGGCAGACTGGGTGGGCCAAGTGGTCCTTATCTGCCGTCATATTCTATGTTTCTATGTTTCTATGTTTGCTAAAGTCTGAGTAAATTATGTCATAAGGTATTTTACTGTCAAGATGTTTACTGACTTGTTCATAAAAGCAAAGAAGGTTGGTCACACATAATCTATTTTTTACAAAACTGTGCTGGGAGTTGTCAATGTTCCCTATCTGTAGGTTAACCCTATCTTTTATAATCCCCTCTAGCACCTTTCTGATTAAGGATGTCAGGCTGATGGGCCTGTCATTTTCCACTTTGGACTTGTCTCCCTTTTTGAAGATAGGTATGATGTTTACCATTTTCCAATCCTTGGGTACATAACCTGTGTTAATACTCTGTCTAAAATTGTTTTTAATGGGTAGAGTATTTTTTCGCACATTATTTTAATCGTTTTGGCCGTGCTGTTATCAGGGCCTGGTGAACAATCCTCCTTGATTTGTTTTTCTTTTTATATTTTCACTTATTTCTTCCTAGCAAATTTTGATAAAGTCCACTCAGGGTCTATTCTGACCTGAGTGATTATTTCATTTTGTAGTGTACACGCTGCAAAAGTAAGTATTTAAAATATCCGCCATATTTTCTGGTTCATGTACAACTATATCATCATGTTGAATTTGGCCCACTCTACAGGTTTTAGTTTTTAATGAGCTTAAGTACCCATAAAAATCTTTAGTATTATTTTTAGTAGCATTTTTGTCTAGGTTTATTTCAGTCAACCTTTTTGATTTACGTATTTCAGTTTTGCATTTTTCCTGGTTTTTTTGTATTTATCCCAATAAAAAGTGGTGTGTGTTTTTTATAGATATTTGTAAGCTTTTTTTTTTTTTGTCCTATTAGCTTCTTGATTTTACAATGCAACCACTTGGGTCTCGGTTTATTGTTATTTGTGGTTTTTTTTGTATTTAGGTAATACATATTGAGTACTTTGAGAATATAGTTTTTTAACCTGTTCCTCATAGTTTCAAGGTCACAACCGTTCAGTAGAGTATCCCGATTAGTGTTTTGAAGTGTGTTTATTATTTTTTTCATGTCTGCTTTCTTATAGTCAAAAAAGACGCTGACATTTGATTGTATATCGTGGGAGATATTTATACCCAGGGTTACTGAGTTGTGATCGCTAGTACCAAGGGGAAGTCCCACCCTGCAATTTTTGATTAATAAGCCCCTTTGTTCCTAGTACTATATCCAAAATGTTTTCACCTCTTGTGGGGTTTATTACATATGGTCGTAGCATAAGCTGTTCTGTAGCTCCAAGAACAATTTTACCGTGTGTGGCAGTTGCCCCAGTTTTATACCAGTTTATATGTCCCATATTCATGTCCCCTAAGATGATAGTCTCAGCTTCCTCACATGTGAGTTCAAGCTCCCTAATGATGTATGATGTATCTTCCAAGCTAGCATCAGGTGGTGTATACCATAAACCTATGATAAAACTGTCATTTTGTTTGGGAGTACTTTTAGCCAGAGTGTTTCGGTGGTATCATCTTTTGTTTTTATTTTTGAATCAGTAATATCCAATGAATTTAGTATGCTATTTATAAATAGGATTATTCTTCCCCACTTCTTATTTTTTTCTGTTCTTTTGAAAAGTGTCATACCCTGGAATACAACTCTTCCAAGTGTTGTTATCATTCTGCCAGCTTTCTGTAATTGTGATGATATCTGCTGTATTAAGTTGTGCTAAGGCTAATAGTTCATCAAACTTCTTATTTAGGCTCCTTGTATTCGCAAGATATATTTTAATTTTTTTATTTTCTAATTTATTTGTACTTTTGGAGACACTACGTGTGGTTTGTTGTTGTGGGTGTTGTGGTCTATTGTTTTCCCCCTGATTTATCAATTTAAATTTAACTCATTTAAGGTGCTAATAAAACTTTTTCCCCAGTACAATAGCTCCTTTTTTATTGTGACAGGGAGGTTGGACAGGTATGTGGTATGTGCCCTGGGGAAGGGGCAGACACATACCCATCATGCAGGCACACTGATGTGAGGGGCATTCCCATCACTGGCACATGTGCACTGTGTGGATAGCCCCAGTCATGTGGCAGCACTGATTATGTAGTACAGCCTGGCCACCTGTACACCCTCCCTTCAGCACCCTCCATTCCCCCTGTGCTGCATGTGTGTGCTGGATTGTGGTGGTGTGCCCCTATGGGGGGATTGGAAGTGCGTGCTGCTTGGGCACACTAACAAGGTGTCCACTGGGTGCTGGGGCACCCACAAATGCCTGGCAGAATTGGGACTGGTGCCAGATGATGGTGGCGTGGGTGGTGCCATCTGTGTGCAGCATATCTCTTCCATGGCATATGGTATGACCCAGGGTGGCCATCTGCCTTTTCAGCCTTCTCATTGCCTGCAGTCATTAGGTGCACCATGCTTCTATTGTTTGCATACAGCCTTGTAGCCTGTTTCTGCTGTGTCCTTGCCCCCATTCTAGTTTTGCCCAAAGTTAAGACTACATTTTCGTAGGCAGTAATTTGTGCTGTGCTACATGTCACGCTAATACACGTTATGCGGTGCTATGACTTTGAATATACCATTGCACCTGTATGCATGCTCCCACCTCTCACTTTGCCCTATGCATACATTATGTTTTAACACTGGCACTAACATGTTCCTCCGGTGCTATTTGGCTTTTTGAATATAGCAGTCAAGCACAATTGTGGCACAATCCTGGCACAAATGGTTTGTACCCAGCATAATGTTTTGAATATCTGGCACCTGGTCTGCTGTGGTTTGTCTTATTGTGATGTAATATTGTGATGTCATTTTACCTATTTAAGTTCTGTGACCTGGAAGACAAACTTCTGGGTCCCAGAGGATAAACACACTCACAGGAAGCGAGTAGGGTGAGCGCGCATCCATGCGAGCAGAGAGGCCAAGGGAAAAGGGGCACCAAGATAACAACCAGAAAAAGTAAACCTGAATAGGAACCTGAGGAGGATGAGTCGTAGATATACCATAGCTGAGTAGGGGCACTGTCTATTACATATACAGCAACAGCCTCCTAGTTTGATTACTTCCTCATTTAACCGATTATAGATAATTTTAGCAAAAATCTTCCCCACAATGTCCAGCAACGAAATTGGCAGGTACATTGCAGGGTCTTTTCTATCACCTGTTTTACATATAGATATTATAATTGTACCCTTCCATTCTACTGGTATACCTCTTGAATAAATACATTCATTAAAATATGCAACTAAAACATCCCTCCAAAACATAGGAAAGTACAAAAATGTCTCAGCTGGAACTGAGTCAGGACCTGGTGCTTTTCTCTGTTTTAAAGTTGTTATTGCCATATAGACTTCTTTTGGTGTTATCATCTGGAATTGGGCACTATCAAGATATAATTCCCAGAGAAGATCAACTTCAAGATGGTTCTCATCAAAAAACAATTTATGATACTAATCAATCCATACTTTTTCCGAAAAATATATATATACAGTATATCCAAGACATTGTTACTGTTATCAGTACCTTTTGCGACCATCAACCAAAAAGATTAATCCTTTTTGTCTATTATATCCAACATCTTTTGCCATTGATTCAATTTAAAAGTGTGACATTTCTCCTTAAGTAATTTCCTCTATTCCTCTCTTGCTTTATTTAAATTCCTACTATTATTTTTATCTTTAGAAGCTTTCAATTTTCTCACTAGTCTAGTAAGTTCTTTTTTTGCCACTAGGTATTCTTTATCATACCAACTATTGTTATCCTTAAACACTTTTCTCCCTAGTATAGGTTTGAATAGAAAGCCCCATATGATAGAAAAACAATTATTTATATAGTTCTTCATAACTAATAATATAGCATTTCTATCCAAGTAGGTTCAATTCTGCAATGATTCAATAACTAACTGTTCTATATTTGATTCCCATCTCATTTTTTTTAAATTCCTTACTTCAATGTTCATAAGATGGTCTTCTATTACCATTTCATGATCTCCCTTATTACAGGCAATAATCATAGGGAAATGGTCACTATCACTTCTTTCAATGATCTTACAATAGGACCAGTGGTCCATATTACCACTCCAACAAATATAATCAATAACTGCCAGGCCTCTTGGCCCATAATGTGTAAAGGTTCCTGATTTATCTGGTTGTATTCTTCCATTCACTGGAGCCAGATTTTGATTAGCCAAAATCCCTATAAATTTATACCCATATTATTCAACTTTTTGTCCAGAAATATCTGATCATAATCTGCAGCTGTCAAAAATACCCAGTTTTTTATTTTCAGTTTTTTACTTTGCCACCTGCAAAACTATCATAATTGACAATTCTGGCATTCAAATCACCACATAATAATATGTGCAAATCAGGTCTTACATTTTGAACTTTCTGCAATAAATTCTCTAATTCGTCCCAAAGAGATTCAGTAACATATCTTGAGTTTGTAGGTGGGATATAAACATTCATCAGAAGAAAGACCTCTTCATTATTTTCAAATAGAAAAGCTTGCGCTATAGAGCACTCACGTATAAGTGAGGCATTTAAACCTTTCATAATTTTAAAGGAGGTAAGGAGACCTGCCGTTACCCTGCCAGTTTTACCTAATTTCTTCCCTGGTAAGTGATAATTTGTATAACCATTCAAGCAGGTATCCATCTCAGTTGTAAGCATAAAATATGATGATCACTAATAAACTATTTCCAGTCCAGATCGGCAATTCTATAAACTAACCCTGCAACATTCCATGATATTATTTTAAATGCAGAATCATCCAGTACCAAATCTTTTAGATTTTCAGAGCCTTCCATTCATACCCTCAAATCTCAGTTTTGCAAATCTATTATCTGTCTCAAAATTATAAATTATTTGATTATTATCTATTCCATCACAACCTTTAACTCCATTAGTCTGATTTCCTTCACATGTTAAATTAACCTTGCCTGTTTATCTTTTACCAATGGAATTGTCATATCAATGTTCCTAAGACTCTTTTCCTCAGTTATGTAAAATCCCATTTTGTCAAACATTTCCAAATTATTTAAAATCGCATCATATGTCTCTCTAGATTTCAGGATAATCCCGATCTGGTCACAATAAGAATCTTTTGCTAATCTTTTAATCTCAATTGAGGCCCTTATCAAAGGGATGTCCACAAACTGTCCCAGGATATCCATAATTATATTTTTTGAATTTATAATTATTTTCATTCCAAGATTTTTTTAGGCCAAAAAGCTACAGCATTAACTCCTCTTCAAGACCTTTCATTTCTGCTTGATTCCTTTTTGATTCCACAGGTACGCTATCATACAATTCCTCACTTTCTACAATAAAAAAATACCTATTTCATCCAAAACTGGAAGGCTTCTTTGAATATGGTTTAATACTTCAGTACCAGCAAGACATATATCAATCTGTCTGCTTCCATTTATGCTCTTTTTTCTACATACAAATTCTATCTCAGGGGAACCTTCTGGCATATGTAGAACATGCTGAAACATATTACACAATATTTTTTTAAGTTTGGCCAGCAGATTCATATCTTATTTCTTTAACACCAAAAATACTCAAATAAGCCCCTTCTATCTCAACCCCATTCCCATAGGTATTCAATGAATCTTTGTTAATAAAGTCAAGTTTCATGCCCAGTGGTTCCAATGTAGTGTTATTCAGCCAAAGATGATTTGCCAATCTTGGTTCTGCACAGAAAATAAATATACAATCTCAACCTTTGACATCTGTGTCTATTATGGCTCTCACAATATCACATTCCATAGTTTCCATACCCAAGACTGCCCTAAACAGGGGCACAATCTTGTTCTTAACCATTTTAATAGTGGGAAATGTTTTTAAATCCAAACCATATAAGGTCAAAATAGCACATTTATTAATATCCACTGCCTTCCAGGACCACATCCATCTTAGGAGCAGTTTGTATCAGAGTTTCCTTCATTTCCACACAATTCTATTTTCCCCATTCAGATTTCAACACTTTAACATTATTGTCAACTGAAACACAAATATCCAGTAACTCACACATTCTTCTGTCTCCACCCTCTCCAATTTTCCTTATCTGACTAGCATCATCACTGTTAGTCACAGATAACCCTTCCTGAATTGGACCTTCCAAGATTAAGTTAGTTTCTCCATGTATTTCCTCACCTACTAGAGAGAGACTTTTTCTTGGATTGTTCGCAGTTTGGATTTTTCTCTTTCTTCTATTTCTGTTTCTGTTTCTTTTCCTGCTCTTATTTACAGATCTCTCTTTTTGGTGAATCAGGGATAATTAATGGGGGAAAATCAGGTCTGAGAGAAGGCACTATTATCACACCCTGATTAACCTGGCTACCTTGACAAACCTCCTCAATTTGAAATGAGGGAGATTTACTTTCTGGTGCCAAGATAGACATTTTATATAAGATGTCCTCCAAACTATCACTATTTATAATGATATTCTGTTTGATGGTTTCAGGATCCTCCTTCAAATTTATCATCTGGTCCATCAAGAACAGGTGTGCAGCATGTGGATTACCCATCAATCTATTCAAATTCTCACTTATACAAAAAGGATAATTTTGCAGGGTATGCTCTGTGGCATTCACCATGCTGACCTCTCCATCTGTCCCTGTAAACTCTATTGACCTACCTTCATTATTGTCACTGTACTGTGTTAGTTCTAATTTTTCTAATCCATTTATAGTATTATGCATTTCCAAAATTATTTCCTCCATGTCTCTAGAGGACTCTTCAATATTTTTACTATCTTTCCTTTGTTTACTTGTCAATACTGGTGATCTCATATTTAATCTACTATCTTCTGGTGAAAATTCCATGTTTGGAGATGGACTATCATGATATAGCATGGAATTTAACTGACTTTCCATACCTTCAAGCTCAGTCAATTTCAAGGATCTTGTTTCTAGCCTAAACCCCTGCATTGGTTGGCTAGGATTACTGTTCTTCTCTATACTTAGAGAAATCTCCAAAGGGACTGGAATTTGCTCAATATTAGTCTCCCTGCCAGCAGAGAGTTTGAAAAGTTTTGCTGTAGAAGTAAAACCCGAGAGACTTAATTGAGGAACAGTCAGTATTTGCTCATGATTTTCTTTTGGAGTAGTAGCTCCCAATATGATTTCTCCTAGTCTTACTAGTGGGACAATTACTTCATTTTCTAATAAACCCAATACATCTTTATCCACTTCATTTTTTCTGCAAATGGTCATTTTGCTTGCCTTTTGCGTTTCATCAACTCCATCTCACCTTTCTTTTTTATCTGTTTAGAGTTTCTTTTAGCCCATTTTTTAGATTTTAATTTAACCATTACTGTGTTAGCAGTTGGATTAGTCATTTCTTCTTCAGAAATGACTTGCTGTGTAAACCCATCCTGAGAGTATAACAAAGGATCTGATTCTCTAATACTCTGAATTTCAATTGCCTGCACTTCCTCCAGGATTTGTCACCTAGTTTGTACCATTTCCTTTAATACTGGCTTATTTACTCAGAAAAAAACTGTAACACGCGTTAACTCAATTCTCAAAACTCAAATTTTTAACTACTTAAATCACACCATAAATTAAAAATAACAATGTGATAAACATACAGCCGTATTGCACAATAGCAATCTCTGATTTCTTCAGCCACCCATAGACATAAATCATTTGGTATTCCAGTCAAATGCAGCAATGCACCAATCAGTACAATATGATGTACAATGCCTTCTTGTCCTACACGGGGAGAAGTCTATTTAAATTCCTCTTTCTGATCACTCTTCTTTAGAACCCAAGCTTTGCCAACAGTCTTATGTTTTAAATAAAAGTCTCACAACTTCAGATAACCATGGCCTTTCACAAAAAGCTGCTGTACCCATGAAAGTTCCACAGTTGTCCTCTCCCCTCCGGTACTGCAGACAAATTAAACCAGTTCCCAGATACCTTTATCAAAGAAAAACAATATGTGTGAGAAGCTAAAAATAACTTTTCTAAAAGATAATGCTGGCCTAGTACATATCTTTATAAAATAGCATTGAACTAAGCTAAAAACTCAGACAGACCAACAGCAACAAAATACAAAAAATACAATCTATATAAAATATATATACTATACATGTATAGATCCAGGTATATAACTAAAAGTTTTGTAAAAACTTACATCTCCAGACTTTGTAGAATATAATTTGTTACAATTATAGCTGCGCTACTTTCCATGTTCTAGCCTAGTTTCACTCCTGGACTGTGTATCGGCTATCTTAACAAAAAGTTATTTTCTCAATTAGAAGCCAAAATACTACACTTAATACTTAAATGGAATACTACGCTCTACATGCTCAAAGTGATTGAATAGAAGAAGGTGAAAAGTAAAATACAAAATTTAATTTTGGCAGCTTTCCTCTCACTCACTCCTCGGCTACTTGTCCCCTCAGACTGGAATGTTGTTCTCCCGCTCCAGTACACCAAACCTGCTATTTCAGTGTTTTAGACACATGATCTCCAAGGCCAATCAGAGGATGGTTTTGCCAAAGTGCGTGAAAAAACAAAAACTACATACAAAATCTTTATAGAAATATAATAACAATTTATATAAAAAAATGCTATCTTAACTAATCATCTACTAGTATGATCCAAGGGGCATAGAGAATTATAAACAACAGATGCATGAAGACTCAGAAAATATTTCCCCTTTATACAGCTTTTAGTAGGCTTTATGATTCAAAGTCTTTTTGTTTCTTAATACATGCTTCTCTGTTTTTGCTCACAACTCCACCAAATTTCACCAAATCTCCGGACACTACCATTGGGTTCTGTCCTCTAACGGCTGCTCTGAGGCTTTAGACCTTCCCGAAGGGCCTCTCCGCCATCCAGACCCACCCTTGGCTTTCTTGCTGCAGGGGAAAGAGAACACCTAGGAACAGCACGTCTGGCGGGACACAGCACAAGAAAAACTGGTAAGATCAATTATTCTTCGGTGGCATAACTTTTATAAAGTATTTTAAGCTTATAATAGATCCTGCTGCCTGTGTTTCTCTCCAACAGAATAGTGTGCAGTTGTGTCCCACAGTCTCACTCCCACAGCTGATTTTTGCTAAAATTATCTATAATTGGTTAAATGAGGAAGTAATCAAACTAGAAGGCCTCTCTGAAATTCAGTCAGGATTCAGAAGGGGCTATATGACAACAGACAATACTTTTGTACTAATGCATTTATATGAAAAATATGTAAGGTTGAGAAAACAAAAGATTTATATGGCCTTTATAGACTTTAGTCAAGCATTTGACTCTATTTATAGAAATAAATTGTGGCAGTTAATGTTTGAGTGGGGAATTAATCCCATATTGATTAGTATCATAAAGGAATTACAGGTATATTCTCAATCTTGGGCACAAGTTAGATGGGGGAAAAATGGTCAAACATCTAAGCCATTTTTAGCAAATAAAGGAGTTAGATAAGGCTGTATACTGGTACCATTATTATTTAATAGTTACTTGAATAAGTTCTTAACACAACTTAGTAAAGAAAATATGGATTCCCCAAAGATAGGTACTTTTCCATGTCCTGTCCTTGCTTATGCAGATGACCTAGTATTAATAGCATTATCAAAAAACGGTTTACAAAGTAAATTAGGAAAACTTTTATTATTAGAAAAAGACTATGGGTTGAAAATCAATGAACAGAAAACACAAGTAATGATTTTTGGCGAGTATAGAAGTAAACAAGATTAGAGAATTAATGGGAAGAAGTTAAAAATAGTTCAACATTATGACTATCTAGGCCTGACAATATCTTCTAATGGGAAGTGGCAAAAACATATTCAAAAGCTTAAGATAAAATTAAAACAAACAGCAGGAGCACTACAAAGATTCAATTATAAATATGGGGGGATACTATATTACTTTTAATAAGAGCAATAAAAGCAAAATATTTCCTACAAATTACTTAGAGTGAAATTTAGAGTTTGGCTAAAAAGGAATCTACAGAAGTTCCAGTAAATAAATTTGATAAAAATGCAATGGGACTTGGTCCTTCTGCCCCAAATATATTGGTGAGAGTGGAACTTAGGATGGTTACATCAAATGCATTAATAGCAATAAGAAAATGTACTTATTGGATTAAACTAACAAGAATGGCTAGAGATTGGTTACCCTCTTTGTGTTTTATGGAGACATTAGAGTGGGAAAAAAGAAGATGTTATACATCAGATTGGCTAAAGAATATAAAAACATTACTGAAAAATTATGATTCGGACATACTGAATAACTTACATCAAAAAGGGATCCAAATCAGTCTACAATACTCCAAATATATAAGGAATAAAGTGGTGAATGCCCATAAATAATATGGGGCCAGATATTCAAAACTTTGCGCCGGGCCAAAACCGTTTGCATGGGATTAGTGTGAGTTTGCTATATTCAAAAGACCAAATAGCGTGCACAAACTGCATTAGCGCTGGGCAAAATCATAATGCATGCAAGGGGCAAACTGAGGGTGTGTGTACATGAATACAGATGCAACGCTGTATTCAGTGACTAGTGCCGCACAAAGTGGTTTTGCGTGACTTAGCATGACACTTAGCACGATGCACATTACTGCCCAAGAAAAGGTAGTCTTAACCCTGGGCAATCAGCTTTGTGTGACATTTTGGCTTTGCGCGGTGTTTGTGTGGCTTTTGTGCAGCTTTGCGTAACCCTAACAAATAAATATGACAGCATGGATTCACAGCGGGAAGTTCATGTCAGACGAATCTAATAGATTTCTTTGACTGGGTGACCAAAGGAGTAGACCAGGGAGGGGCTGTGGACATGGCCTACCTAGACTTTAGCAAGGCATTTGACACAGTCCCACACAAAAGATTAATAGTCAAATTAACCAGCCTGGGAGTGGGTCCCAGGGTGGTAGCCTGGGTAAAACATTGGCTGCACAACAGGACACAGAAGGTAATTGTAAATGGAGTCCACTCTGAAGAAAGAAAGGTTACTAGTGGGGTACCCGAGGGTTCAGTATTGGTTCAGTCCTTTTAATGTCTTCATCAGTGACATTGCAGAGGGACTGGAAGGAAAAGTATGCCTTTTGCAGATGACACAAAGATCTGCAACAGGGTTGATACACAAGAAGGCGTGGAAAGGATGAAAAGGGACTTGGCAAGGTTGCAGGAATGGTCAGAAGTATGGCAGCTAGGATTCAATGCAAAGAAGTGCAAATAATGCACCTGGGAAACAAGAACCCAAGGGAAGAATACACAATGGGTGGGGAGGTAGTAACAACAACAAAACAGGAAAGGGACCTGGGGTAATCATATCAGATGACCTTAAGGTTAGCAAGCAATGTGAGAAGGCAGTTTGGAGGGCTGGGGTATACTGGGATGTATAGGGAGGCATCAGCAGCAGAAAACAGGAAGTTGTTATCCTCTGTACAGACAGTTGATGAGACCCCATCTGAGTACTGTGTCCAGTTCTGGAGACCCCATCTCCCAAGGACATAGACAGGATAGAGGTAGTCCAGAGGAGGGCAACTAAAATGGTGCAGGGTCTGCAAGAGAAGCCGTGTGAGGAGAGACTAAAGGAGCTTATATGTATACCCTTGAGGAAAGAAGGAGAGGGGGACATGATAGAAACGTTTAAGTACCTTAGTGGAATCAACAAAGTCCAAGAGAGTAGTATCTTTCAGAAAAGAGACTTGCAAGAACAAGGGGACACAATTTAAAGATAGAAGGAGGGCGGTTCAGGGGCAATGTGAGGAAGTATTATTTCACAGAGAGGGTAGTGGATGCATGGAACAGCCTTCCTGAGGAGGTTTGGGGTCTAAAACTGTGGGAGAATTCAAGAATGCATGGGACAGACATAAGGCAATTCTTGTGGGGGGTAGGAAGAAAAAGGCTGTTGATTAACTAGGATCTACGGCCTATCCTGTAGGTAGGGAAATGGGCAGACTAGATGGGCCAAGCGGTCCTTATCTGCCGTCAAAGTCTATGTTTCTATGACACATAGACAAAGCCAGACATAGAGGAAACATGCTGTTCACTGATGACATCACAATGATGCCATCATCTGCCACCAGTCCCAGCCATGCCAGGCAGTAAGTGGTGACTGTGTTGCCAGTGGACAGCATGGCAGTGTGGCCATACAGCACACACCTGCGGACCACTCTTCTGTAGACACCAACAGATGCCAGTACACACATGCAGAACTGTGGGCATGGAGGATGTTGAGGGGAGAGTGTACGGGTGGCCAGGCTGTGCCACAGACCAGGTGTGGCCACAAGGCTGGGAAACATCATGCCGTGCACATGGGTCACTATTGGGAATACCCCAACACCTGTGTGCCTTTCTGATAATATATGCCCCCCCGGCCACATACCGCACAGCTGTACAACTGCCACAGCACACAAAGTCGGACATATATATGTCACTGTGAGCATCCCATGCCAGAGGTGCAACATCTGTGGGTCACACAACAGCATAACAGCAATGTCCACTGTCAGTAAACACCTGCATGTTGGGCCTGTCACTGTGTATTGTGCAGTCATCAGCACTGCCCTACACACCATAGGCAGTGCTGTGTCCCCACACTACTGGCCCCCTTGCTACTGTAGTGTCTGCTGTGTACTGTAGCATGACCTACAGTGTGACAGTTGCATGCAGCACCATCACCATCTGTGCCTATGCTGTGCTGTCTCCTGGGGTACTATATTCTATGTTATGCTGTACTGTTTACATGTAGCCTACAGTTATCATCATGCACTGCCAGACTGACCTACAGGTGGAGCTGCAGTCAGACCTGGCCAGCCCCTGTACTTCCAGACTGACCTACAGGTGGAGCTATGGGACCCTGCAGTAACGCTGGGCAAACTACATGCAAATCAGGGCATAATGAGAGCTAATCTGGATGTTTGCCCAGAGACTACCTAAGTAGGTTCATTTGCATGTCACTTTTGAATATGGCAAAGTTTAGCACCGGACAAACGTGTTTGTACAGGGCTAACGGTTTAACCCTGCACTAAACCCATGCAAATGTGTTAGCGCTGTGCAAACAGTTTGGGGAATGTTAAACAGTTTTGAACACTGTACTTTCACATGCGCTGCTGCCTGCAGCTGTACTGGGTCCACACATTTGCTGGCACACACATTGGCCACATAGTTCACCTCTACCTACCTTCATGTCGCTGTGCACTGTGTTGCTGTTGTGGTTTGCACTTCCTGGATGCTATATTCAGAGTTGTCTTATTCCAGGGCTAAGTTTGCCGTGCACTCCCAGCCCAGTTTGCCCAGCCTCATTCCCATGCTATATTCAGAAGCTGTTTGCCCTGGGCTATTCCTTTTGAATTTAGCTTGCTTTGTGCTCTGGGCTAAGTTTGCCTGCCGGGCAGTGTTAATTTAGATCCGGGGCAAAGTTTTGAATATCTGGCCCATGATCTCTTGATGGCATAAAAAATAAAGACTTCTTCTTGGTTAGTAGCACAAGATTTGAAACATGAGTATAGATATTATTTAGATGTTATCATAGATCAAGTTAAAAGAAATTGGCATACTAGATACCGTATGGGTCTTTATAATGGTAATAATATGACAGCTCGCTTCTTAAAGAAAACAAATGTGGAGGATAGATTTTGTGAATATTCTTGTTTGGAAATAGAGGACTTAAACCATGTAATATTTAATTGCACATGGTATAATATGCAGAGATCTTATTGGCTCCAGCCAATCTGGGATTCAGTACAGTTAGCTGATAATAAGACCCTGCTGAATATCATGTTTACCACCCAGGATGATTATATTATAAATCAAGTAGTTTCCTACCTAAAGAATATTGCCTTGATAAGAATTAAATATTGTAAGACTTAACTCAGTCTAGATGTCTTGTACTTCCGAGTTGCACAACATATGTTTCCAGGAAATGACCTTATGTACTTTAAATATGATGGAATTGTTTTTGAGTGAATTTTATATTTATGTCTTGTATAGAGTTTTTTCTTTCTTTTTCTTTTATGGATGTACTGTGTATTTGATTATATGTGGAGATGTTACTTGTATACAGGTATTTTTATATGTTGTAAAGATGTCTGACCGAATAAACAAAGTATTTATCTATACAAGATTTGTGAACTAGGCTAGTATTACTAGCTATTAACTTAAGAGGTGTATCCAACAAAAAGCATCTAGCACGCATTTCCCAGGGTAAGTGTTCCCTACTTCCTAAGAGATCACGTGCATTATGCCTTACTGATACATCAACAGCCGACAGCAATACATTAAGAGAGAGTGAGAGACAAAAAAATATATATATATGGCTACAGCTGAAACTTTTCCAGGAAACTTCCTGGATATGTATACCCAGGATGGGTCCATTTTGAAATGCCTAACCAGTATAATGTGCTGTATGCTTGAAACAAATTATTAGGATTATAAAGGATATAGCCCCCCTGAATTTACTTGTAACAGATGCATAAGCCATAATCAACTAAAGGAAGAAATTGCATTACTGAAAACCAAGTTATTTAAAGGAAATGTCCGATATGAAGGAGCTACTCACATATTGTGGTAGCTGCCCTCAGCGACAGTTATTGTAGCCATGTTTTAAGTATTAATTGTAGCCCATACCTTTGCAATATTGCTGGTAACTTTTTTCTTGAGATGGGCTGCCCAATGACTTTTGAGTGCTCCAGTCCCGCCACCACATCTCTGCACTCAAACACGTAATGATGTGTGACCAGGAAGAGCGCGGGGGCACGCCCCATTGAAGTGACTAGGCCTTGTTTTTCCTGTCATTTTTATGCCTCAGGATGGCCAGTTGGACAGTAAGGGAGGACACTGCTTGACTAACAAAGACCTTGGGAAAGGAAATCCAGGGAAGAGGGTGGAATGTGGCAATATCATCCATCCTGCCAATACCTAGGGCCCATGTGGAGAAAAACAATACTATTGAAAGAATAAATATCAGAATTTCAAATTGGTGCAAACAAGATGGAATTATGTTCATAGGTAACTGGGAAACTTACAAATCTTTCTTTTGTCTGTACTCCAAAGATGGTCTCCACCTCAATAAAAAATTGTTCAGAGTGGTTCTAGGCTTGACACTTCATGTAACAACCAGGTGAGCAATGGGCATGCTTCTGCACAGACAACATTGAATGGGGGCTTATGAGGGCTTATAGTACTTGGTTATTACTAACTTCAAAGAAAACTTGATCCAGGCAGGACGTCAGTGTAACACAAACAATACCCACTTTTCATCAGCTGCTACAAAAGACTGTGCCAGTTTGAATACTGTCACCTGCTACATATCAGATTAGTGACTGCTCTCAAACATGGCTGCACAATTACGACAAATCATTACACACAGGCTTGATGTTCTAGATCCTGGGCAGTTTCATTAGCGTTCCCTAGTACTGTTCAGAAAGTAGTTCTTGTTTCATGGTCCCTGCTATGCACAGTTCTGTGAGTAACACTGTCCTTTGGCTTTTCCAGACTGATGCACAGAACTGAACGCCCCATCAGTATGTTGAAGAAGCCCAGTGGTTCAATATTGGTGCTCATCACCCTGGGAGTATGTGGTAAGGAACGTGTTCTAAACTGAAACAGACACAGACGTACACACACATAAACACACACACTCGCCCCCCTACACACACACCCTTGCACACATACCTACTTAGATCACCTGCTCTGGAAGTCTTTTACATGGCCACCACTCACTGTGTGACATAGTGCTTCCTGATGTTTCCCTCAATTCTTCCTCCTTTCAATGACATTGTGTGCTCCCCTGTCCTTTCATCCTTGTGTATCCTGAAGAGTTGCATGTCCTGCCAGTGGCTCAGCAGGTTGCACACTCGCCTCTAGGGCTGGAATATCAGACGGTTGTGGGTTATAGTCCTACACCACAAACTTGGGCTAATACCCAGTACTGACACTGTAGTGCAGTACTAGTGGGCATTTGGGGGGATACTGCACTGAAGAGGTGCTTTCCTGCAAATTAGACATTAAGCCAAGGTTCCTACTGCCCATCACTGGTGGCTCTTCAGGTGGAAGGTCAAGATCCATGACACTCATTACAAGAGATCAGATTTTCCTCGGTGTCTGGTCGGCAATATAAATGTAGTCCACCCCTCTGGCTGCACCACTAAATGAGCTGTCAGAGCTCAGTTTATCATTTCTGGTCAAAAACTCCAAATAAATAAATAAATAATTGTACTAATGGTTAAAGCCCTTTCAGATTATTTGAAGACCATGATCATGTCCCCTTGGATTCTCCTTTATCCATGGAAATCTACCTGGATATCTTTTCTCAGGAATGGGGACCCAAACTGCAGTGCACATTGTATTTGAGGGTATTTCAGCCTGACCAAGGGTCTGTATACACAAATACCAGTTCACAGACACACACCGTACATATACCTCCCTAGAGCACATACCTCTCCAACATACACATATGTACATACATACACACATATACAGTACACACAAATACCAGTTCACAGACACACACTGTACATACACCTCCCTAGAGCACATACTTCTCCAACATATACATACATACATACATATACAGTACACACAAATACCAGTTCACAGACACACTGTACATACACCTCCCTAGAGCACATACCTCTCCAACATATATATACATACATACATACATACATACACACATATACAGTACACACAAATACCAGTTCACAGACACACGCACTACATACACCTCGCTGCAGCACATACTTCTCCGGCACACACACGCATACATACATATACACACAAGTACCAGTTCCCAGACAAACGCCATACAGACACTTCCCTACAGCACTTACCCCTCCAACACACACATACATACATATACACACACATACCAGTTTCTAGTCACATATCCTACATACACCTCCCTACAGCATTTACCTCGCTAACAAACAGACACACAAATATTGGTTTCCAGACAAACGCCTTAGTGTTTCCTATTTATTTATTAGAATTTCAGATAAATACCTTTGAGCCAATGGCTCTTTTTCAAAGGTTCCACGTCAGTATACAAAGAATAGAAGTACAGTTTGCGTGAGATTAGCAGGCAAGCAGTTTGAATACAAAATTCAGTACAGGGTATACATGGTCTAAAGCTACAGGTGATATAAATAACAGTTAGAACAACATAATCAGGCATACATTTAAGAATGATGAGTCACAACAAATAATATTTGCATGAATTAAAGCTGCCAGAAGGGCATTGTCAAAGGGAAAGGTAGAGTGGAAAAAACTGAGTTGCTGCCAATGGTGCCAGGTAGCGTAGGAAAGTGGAAGAGAGACTGGGTGTAGAGGGGTAACTGGGAGGGAGGTAGAAGGAGAGGTGGATGGGAGGCAAGGATCGGGGAACAAGTGCAACATTGGGTGGGGTGAGCAGATTAGAAAAGGGAGAGAGGAAGGGAGTTGAAGGAGGGGAAGAGAGGAAGGTGGTGGACCAGGGCTAGGGAGAGAGGCAGGGGTAGATATGGGGAGGGGGAAGGGGAGGGTGGTGGCAGGCAGAGGTGGTGATAGTAGAAAGGTACGAAGAACAGAAGTGACTACATGGGAGGTTAGGAGAAACAGTCACAGGTGGCTGTGTACACAAGCATTTGACGTAGCTTGTGTTTTAACGAGTAGAGGGTGCCTAAGTTGGTGAGTTTGCTGCCCAGGGAGTTAAATATCTTAGAGGCTCTACCTGCAAAACCTTACCTTGCCTTACATATTTTATTTATTTATTTATTTATTTTAGTCTTTGGCAACTGGGTAATGCCCACTAGGCACATGTGCCTGTTTTGAGGGGTCACCTGGGAGCACTGGAGTAGTTAAGTGTCTTGCTCAGAGTCACACAGCATGCAAGTGGAGGTTGTGGGAATCAAACCCAGGTCTGCTGGATGTACCAAGCTAATTCACAGCTCGTTACACTACCTGCTAGGCTATACTGCCAGCCTCATTACAGCACATACCTCTCCAACACATACATACATATGCACACTAATATCAGCTCCCATATACACACACCTTACATACACCTCCCTCCGGCACATACCTCTCCAACACACACATTCATACATATACACACAAACACCAGTTCCAAAACACATGCCCTACGTACACCTCATACAGCATGTACTTCTCCAACACACACATATAGAATAGTGTATGACTGCCCATACACAACAAGGCTATGTTTGCCATCGAGGGTATGTGATGACATCATGCAGACCTCAAGAGCAAAGCTCGAGAGGTCCGTATGATGGCATCACATCCCCGAGATGGCAACATAGCTTGCTGTGTAATGGCAGCCATACACTGTTTTGTATAGTATATGATTTTCCCCAAAATGTATCAAAATTGATTTCACAAAGATTCATACCTTGTGCTCGTGCTACCGCTCCTCGATGCAGTCCTGCTCCTCTCCCGGCTCCGGTCCTCGATGCAGTCCTGCTCTGCTCATGATCCTAATATTTACAGTACTAATCATGGAGAAAAAAAAAAAGAAAGCAAACTGGAAAACTTTTAGTTTGGACACATGGAGCTGACTATGGCAGTCCATGTCCAAACTATTTTAAACGACCGCTCACTTGCTCGCTCGCTAACCGGGCACCACCATTTTAATCCGTTAGTTTTCCAGAACAGAGCAGTTTCAACCAATCGGGTAACAGCTGAAGGCTGAAAAGTCGTACTATTGATATGATGTCAGAACAATAGTACATCAACTTTTTTGACCTTTGAACTGTCCTACAACAGGATTTGGAAAACCACTGTTTTCCATACACAGTAAGCCCTAATCATATACTATATACATACATATACACACAAATACGAGTTCCCAGACACATGCCCTACATGCACCTCCTTACAGCATAATCTTCTTCAACACACACATACATACATATATATACAATACCAGTTCCCAGACACATGCCCTACATATACCTCGCTACAGCACTTCTCTCTCCAGCACACACACACACACACACACACACACACACACACACAGAGTCTCAGACACATGCCCTATATACACCTCCCTATAGCAGTTACCTCTCCAACGCACACATACATACATATATACACATACCAGTTCCCGAATATATACCCTATATTCACCTCCCTATAGCATTTACCTCTCCAACACACATACATACATATAAACACAAATACCAGTTCCCAGACACGTCTTACATACAGTACACCTCCCTACAGCACTTACCTCTCCAACACACACATACATACATATACACACACACACATACCAGTTCCCAGACACATGCCTTACATACACCTCCCTACAGCACATATCTCTCCAACACATACATAGACACTTGCCTTACATACACCTCCCTACAGCAAATACCTCTCCAACACACACGCACATATATATACACAAATACCAGTTTCCAGACACATGCCCTACATACACCTCGCTACAGCACTTACCTCTCCAACACACATGTACATACCTGTATACACATATCAGTTCTCAGATACATGCTTTATATTCACCTCCCTACAGCACATTCCTCTCCAACAGACACATACATACATACATAAACACACAAATACTGGTTCCCAGACAAACACTTTACATACACCTCATTACAGCACACACCTCTCTAACACATACATACACACTAATACCAGTTCCCAGACACACACCTTACATATACCTCCCTCCAGCACTTTCCTTTAGTTGTTAGGGAGGCCCCTTCTGTTGAAGTTTTTAAGGCCCGACTCAAGACATTTTTATTCGATCAGGCATTCCCTGACTATGTTTTATAGTTTATATTGTCCAATTTTTTAAGGTTTATTTAAGTTTTAGAGAATAAAAACAAATTGCATAGTAAATTATATTTTAATTGTTTGGAGTTGTATATTTTATTGATAATTATTGTGTTGGGTTGTTTTTATTTGATTGATGTATGGCACCCAGAGCCTCCGGGATGGGCGTCTTTTTAAATAAAATTTGCCTTGCCTTGCCTTGCCTTGTCTTGCCTCTCCTACACACACATATACATAAATATTTATATATATATAGATATATATACAAATACCTGTTCCTAGATGCATATCCTACATACACCTCTCTACAACACTTATCTCTCCAACACACATACATACATACATATACAAACATCAGTTCCTAGACACATGCCATACATACACCTCTCTACAACACGTACCTCTCCAACACACACATATACGTACATTTACACACAAATACCAGTTTCCAAACATATGTCCTCCATATACAGTACATCCCTACAGCACTTACTTCACCAACACACGCATACATACATATACACACAAATACCAGTTCCCAGACACACACCTTACATACACCTCTCTACAGCACATACGTCTCCAACACATACATCCATACAAATACACACAAATACCGGTTACCAGGCACATGTCCTACATACACTTCCCTACAGCACATACCTCCCCAAAACACATATATACATATACATACATTTACACATAAATACCGGTTCCCAGACACACTTCTTATGCACACCTCCCTATAGCACTTACCTCTCCAACACACACATAGATACATATACACACAAATACCAGTTCCCAGACACATGCTTTACATACACCTCCCTACAGCACATATCACTCCAACACACACATTCATACATATACACACAAATACTGGTTTCCAGGCACACGTCCTACATACACCTCCCTACAGCACATATCCCTCCAACACACACAAACATACATATACACACACATACCAGTTCCCAGATACATGCCATACATACACCTCTCCTTTCAGCACTTATTTCTCCAACACACATACATACATATACACACAAATACCGGTTCCCAGACACATGCCTTTCATACATCTCCCTAAAGAACATACCTCTCCAACACACACATACATACATACATATATAAACAAATAGCAGTTCCCAGACACATGTCCTATTTACACCTCCCTACAGCACATACCTCCACACACACACACACACACACACACACACACACATACATATATGTCAGTTCCCAGGCACATGTCCTACATGCACCTCCCTCCAGCACATACCTCTCCAGCACACACATACATACTTATATACACAAATACCAGTTCTCAGAAACATGCCCTACATACACTCCCTAGAGCATTCACCTCTCCAACACATCAGGTGCTCCCACAGAAAGTACCTCAGGTTCGAGTTGCCCTCAGGCCACTATCAGTTCAAAGCAATGCCCTTTGGTCTAACATCAGCCCCAAGGGTTTTCACAAAGTGCCTGGCAGTAGTCTTTGCCTTTCAAAGAAGGCCAAAGATTTCCATTTTTCCATATCTGGATGACTGGCTCATAGTGGGCCAGTCCCCAGACCAAGTCAAGTCAGACCTGCAAGTGACCCAGCAAGTGCTCGCTTCTCTAGGATTTCTTCTCAACTTTCCCAAGTCAGTTCTTGAGCCAGTGCAACTCCTTACCTTTATTGGGGCAGAGCTGGATACTGTAAAAGCAAGAGCCTTTCTTCCCCTGGAAAGGGCAAGAGTTCTTATAGAACTGGCTTCTTCCTTCAGCCTTTAGGTGTCTTGACCAGCAAGGCATTTCCTCCAGCTCTTGGGCCATATGGCAGTGGTCCAAGGGGCAAGCTTCCAGATGAGGGACATTCAGTTCCATCTGAGGGTCTTTTGGTCCCAAAAGAAGGATTCCCTTACCAAACTGATCCCAGTGACTCGGACCCTGATCCAAGCCCTTCAATGGTGGCAGGATCAGGACAATTTAAGGCAAGGGGTCCCATTTGCCACTCAGTCTCATTCAGTGGTCCTTACCACAGATGCTTCCCTCCTGGGCAGGGGAGCCCATCTGGGTGCCCTCAATGCCCAGGGACTGTGGTCCCCTCAGGAATCCCTTCTCCATATCAATCTCCTAGAACTCAGGGCAGTTTTTCTGGCCCTGCAAGCTTTTTCTCAGTCAGTACAGAACAAGGTGGTTCAAGTCAGAACAGAAAACACCACCACCATGTGGTACATTAACAAGCAGGAAGGCATGCGGTCTACGGCCTTGTGCACAGAATCCATGAAGTTGTGGTCCCTGGCTTATTCCCTGCAAACCTCTCTGATAGCAGTCTACCTTCCAGGGAAGGACAATGTGCTAGCAGATGCACTGAGCAGGATCTCACAGGGCCATCATGAATGGTCCCTGGACCCTCTGGTCTTGAAGGTGATTTTTTCAAGGTGGGCCACTCTGGAGATAGATCTCTTTGCAGCCCCAGACAATCACCAACTTCCTCTCTTTTGTTGCAGACCCCCAGTCTTGGGCTCAGTCCCTCTGGATGCTCTGATTCTGGACTGGGAAGGGAAATTTCTGTATGCTTTCCCTCCCTTTCCCCTACTGTTCAAAGTTTTAGTCAAGATAAGGTCACAACCTTGCAAAGTGATTCTAATTGCTCCAGATTGGGCCAGGCAGCCTTGGTACCCCCTGTTGCTGTCCCTAGCAGTCCATCTTCCCCTGTCTTTTCCCAGGAATTACAACCTGTTAACCTCCTCTCAGGGGAGGATTTGGTACCCCAATCTTCAGTCTCTCAATCTCAAAGCATGGCTCTTGAAGAGTTAGAGTATGCAGATTTGCATCTGTCTCAAGGGGTTCTGGATATCCTCAAAGCCTCTCGAAAGCCTGCCACTAGAAAGACCTATAACTCCAAATGGAAGAGGTTCAGCATTTGGTGTTCCAAGCAGCATGTTTCCCCAGACACTGCTGAATTGCCTACAGTTCTGGATTATATGGTCCATCTTAATGGCCTAGGCCTCAGACCAGCTACTCTCAAGGTACACTTGTCAGCTGTCTCTGCTTTTCTGTCAGTGGGGAAGTCTTCCTCACTATCATCTCATCCTGTGTTCTGTACATTTTTCAAGGGATTGCTTCATACGAATCCCCCATTTAGAGACCCTGCCCCTGCCTGGGATTTAAATGTTTGCATTGCTCAATTGATGCAACCTCCCTTTGAGCCTATGCCCTCAGGAGAGCTTAAGTAATTGACTTGGAAAACTGTATTCTTAGTAGCCATTACCTCTGCCAGATGTATCAGTGAACTGCAAGCCCTGATAGTGGAACCTGATTTTATCTCCTTTCATAGGGATAAAGTGGTCCTTAGAACCAATAGAAGGTTCTTGCCCAAAGTGGTTTCAGATTTCCACCTGAATCAGTCTATGTCTCTTCCCATTTTCTTTACTGATCATTCCTCTTCAGGAGAGAGGAGGCTACACAGTTTAGATGTTAAAAGGGCCCTTAGCTACTATATAGAGCGTACCGAGGGTCACAGGTTTGATTCCCTCCAGTTGTTCCTCACTTATGGAGAAGTGGGAAAGGGCAAACCTGCCACCAAGAGAACAATTGCCAGGTGGATTGTGTCTTGTATACAATTCTGCTATGAGAAACTTGAAAAGATTCCACCCTCAGGCCTGAGGGCTCACTCCACCAGATGTATAGGTGCCTCCCTGGCTGCTGCCAGGGATATTCCTCTCTTAGAAATTTGTCAGGCAGCCACCTGGAAAACAGTTCATACCTTTACCAAGCATTATTCTCTGGATATCCAGGCTAGGATTGATGCTCGGTTCAGCACAGCAGTACTTCAGAGCCTGTTCCCAAAGTAGGTTCTGTCCCTCCTCCATAGAAGTACTGCTTGGTAGTCTGCAATAGTCAGAATACAGCAAGACTTCATGTTGTTTGAAGAATAAATGACTCACCTTAGTAATTATGTTTCTTCTAATGGAGTCTTCTGTATTCTGACCTCCCTCCCTGCCTCCCCTCTCAGAACCTGTTTTTGGGAAGTGGGTGGGCAGGTGCAGTGTTGCACCTCAGGGGTGCTCCTTTTATTCCCTCTTCATTTTGTTTGGGTGTTTTATTATTATTATTATTATTTGGATTGGTTTTTGGTTTTGGGTTTCCTGACTTGAGTCTTTCTTTGGGAATCGAAAACTTTTTGTTGCCAGTTGGCTAGTAAAAATATAACAATTTCCACATAGATCAGTTAGTGAGTTTTTGCTCATAAGAATCTGACTGTTGGATTTCAAAGGACTCCGGACAGAGACCTCAACCAAGCTCGAGCTCAGCATTCTATGCTCTGCATAGAAAGTTAACCCTTTGTTCTCTGGGGCAGTTTAAAGGCTGGGGCTAACTGCAATAATCAGAATACAGCAAGACTCCATTAGAAGAAACATAATTACTAAGGTGAGTAATTTTTTCTTCCTGAACACTGCACTGACAATATAAGCGTACACTTTATATAATATATGTATATTTATATATAATAAACCAATAACTGGAGGGAGAGAGAGAGAGAGAGAAAAAGACAAGATACATATGAAAACAAAACTTGCACAGGATGAACAGGAAGATAGACAGACATGTGGGGAGTAGTGCAGTGTACTGGCTGTGGGGCAGCAGTCTTCTGGGAGTCTTTCTGGAGGTTCAGATGCTGCCCTATTTGCAGGCAACTCTCTGCCCTGAGGGAGGAGATTGCCCATCTTCAGGCCATACTGGACAGTAGTAAGGGAACCTCTCCCACCCAAGGAGCACTAGAGCCACCACCACTGCCTCAGAGAGTGCCAAGAAAGTGCAGCAGTTGGACCACAGTGGGCTCAGGAAGGGTGAGGGTGGTGGAACAGAGGCACACCCGGTCAGTTGTACCACTCCACAATCCATACACCATTCTGGGGGAGCATAGTTCCCCTATGGATGTGCCCGCAGAGGAGACTAAGGAGGTTGCAGACAACTGTCAGAAGGGAGGGCCACAGGAAGGAGGCAGAGGACACCTGAGGGAAAGGAAACAGCTCCTGGTGGGGGACTCAGTTATTAGGGGGATAGAACTGGAGGGAGCAGGGAAAACTGAAGTAAGGTGCCTGCCTGGCACCATGGCTTGGAGGGACAGGAGGCGCATCCTCAGGATCACGAGAACAGCTGTACGGGAGACTGAGCTGGATGTCATTGTCCACCTAGGGATGAATGACTTAGCTCAACATGAAATTAGAGAAGTGCAGGAGGAGTTTGTGGAGTTGGGGAGGGGCCTTAGGCAAGTAGCACACTCAGTATCCTTCTCGGAGGTGCTGCCTGTCTATGGCATGGGTGAGGCGAGGGTACTTCTCACCATACAGTTCAATGAATGGTTGAAAAAATGGTGTGGAGCACAGGGGTTTGGCTTCACTGGGGACTGGGGTTCCACCTGCAGAGATACCAGCCTATACAGGCAGGATGGTCTGCATCTGTCCAGGAAGGGCAGTCGGTTTAAATGCTTCATTGGCAAGCTTTTAACTAGTCAAGGGAGAGGCACTGATAAACAGCAGGGAATTCCCAGCCTCCCACTACAAAACAGAGTACTAAATGAGGAAAAGACAAAGGTAGAAAGGTCAGTGGGGGATGTTGCTACAAGAGGTAAAGCCATCAAAAAATAGAGAGCAATGATTACCAATGCCCGTAGTCTGGGTAGCAAGCTTCCTGAATTAGTGGTCTTGATGGAGGAGGAACATTTGGATATTGTGGTAGTCACAGAAACATGGTAAACACAGAACCATATCTGGGATGTAAACACACCAGGATACACTATTTACAGGAGGGACAGGGGTGGTAAAAGAGGAGGAGGAGTAGCTCTCTACATAAGGGAAGGAATCAAAGCAACATAACAAAAGGGTAAACAGGGAGAAGAGGAAGCACTGTGGGTCAATTTGGAGACAGGCAATGGCACCACAATCTGCACAGGGGTTGTATACAGACCCCCCTCCCAGGGGGAGGAAATGGACAAGGAAATTATAGAAAGTATACTTAGAATGGAAGAAAAAGGGAGATATTGCTGATGGAGGATCTGAATATGCCAGGTGTTAACTGGAGTGCAGTTGCAGCAGCCACTTCTAAGAGTGGGGTTATTCTAGATGCCCTACAGGGGGATGCCTTAGACAACTAGAATTGGAACCCACTTGAGAGGGAACAATCTTAGACCTGGTACTCTCAAATGGAGATGGAGAGAGAATCACAGATGTTGAAATGGGTAGCCACCTGGGAACAAGCGACCATCTAACAGTATGGTTCACAATAAACACAGCAATAGAGTCAAGCCATACAAAGGCAAAAATACTGGACTTCAGGAGGGCTGACTTTGCCAAAATGGGTGAGTGCCTAAGGAATGCACTAGCAAATGGACAGGAAGGAGGGGTGGAAGAACAATGGGGAATAATCAAGACTGCCATCACAGAGGCAACAAGCCTTTGTGTGAAGCAAATAAACAAAACAAAACGATGTAAGAAACCACTATGGTTCTCAAAGGAGGTGGCAGGGAAGGTTCAAGAGAAAAAGAAAGCATTCAGGAAGTACAAGGAATAACAGAGGAGCAGGACAGAGAATTGTATAAGTTAAAGCAAAAGGAAGCAGGGAAGGCAGTCAGAACAGCAAAGGCCCAAACCGAGGAAAAGATAGCCAACTCAGTCAAGAAGGGGGGATAAAACCTTTTATAGGTACATCAGGGAGTGGAGGAAGATCAAGGGAGGGATAGTGAGGCTTCATAAAGGGGAGGGGGTGGGCAGAGGAGGGACTGTGAAAAGGCAGAGATACTAAACAAATATTTTTGCTCAGCATTCAGCCGTCCCCCCTCTATCTTCAAATTGTGCCCTCTTGTTCTTGCACACCTCTTTTTCTGAAAGATGCTACCCTTTTGGACTTTGTTGATTCCCTTGAGGTACTTGAAAATTTCTATCTTGTCCCCCCTCTCCCTCCTTTCCTCAAGGCTGCCTCCATCCTGTTCATGTCTTTGCGGAGATTATGTCTCCAGAACTGCATGCAGTACTCCAGATGGGGTCTCACCAGCTGTCTGTACTGAGGGATAACAACTTCCTGTTTTTTACTGGTGATGCCTCTCCCTATGCATCACAGTATCCCCCAGCCCTCCTTACTGCCTTCTCACATTGCTTGCCCACCTTTAGGTCATCTGATATGACTAACCCCAAGTCCCTTTCCATTTTTGTTGTTGTTAGTATCTCATCCCCCATTGTGTACTCTTCCCATGGGTTTTTGTTTTCCAAGTGTATTACTTTGCACTTCTTAGCATTGAATCTAAGCTGCCATACATTTGACCATTCCTCCAACCTTGCCAAGTCCCTTCTCATCCTTTCCACCCTACCTTGTGTATCAGCTCTGTTGCAGATCTTTGTGTCGTCTGCAAAGAGACATACTATTCCAGTCCCTTTGCAATGTCACTTATAAAGATATTGAAGAGGGCCGGTCCTAGTACTGAACCCTGCAGTACCCCACTAGTAACCCCCTTTTCTTCAGAATGGATTCTGTTTACTATTACCCTCTGTGTCCTGTTCTCCAGCCAATTCTTTACCCAGGCTACCATCCTGGGACCCACTCCAAGGCTGGCTAAATTGTATATTAATCTTTTGTGTGGGACTGTGTCAAATGCCTTGCTAAAGTCTAGGTAGGCCATATCCACAGCCCCTCCCTGATCTACTACTTTGGTCACCCAGTCAAAGAAATCTATTAGATTCATCTGACATGACCTTCCCATTGTGAATTCATGCTGCCTTGGCTCCTGTGCCCTTCTGGCCTCTAGGTACTTAATAATTCTTTTCTTCAAAAGTGATTCCATCTTTTTCCCTATCACTGAGGTTAAACTAACAGATCTGTAGTTTTCTGCTTCTGCACTGCTCCCACTTTTGTGAAGTGGAATAACATCTGCCCTCCTCCAGTCCTCAGGTACCACCCCATCCTCCAATGATTTGTTAAAGAGGGTAGTCAGTGGTATCACTAGTTCTACCCTTAGTTCTTTTATAATTCTGGGATGCATCCCATCAGGCCCCATTGCTTTGTTCACCTTCAGTTTTAAGAGTTCTTTCAAAACTCTTTCTTCTGTGAATGGACTGGTATCAACCCACATATCCAGAGTGTTTCTATTGTTTGGTTTAGGTACCTCCCCCTCTTCATTTCTGAATACTGAGCAAAAATATTTATTTAGTATCTCTGCCTTTTCACAGTCACCCTCTGACCACCCCTCCCCTTTATTAAGTCTCACTATCCCTCCCTTGGTCTTCCTTCGCTCCCTGATGTACCTATAAAAGGTTTTATCCCCCTTCTTAACTGAGTTGGCTATCTTTTCCTCGGTTTTTGGCCTTTGTTCTTCTGACTGCCTTCCCTGCTTCCTTTCACTTTAACTGATGCAGTTCTCTGTCCTGCTTCTTCTGTGATTCCTTGTACTTCCTGAATGTTTCCTTTTTTCTCCCTAACCTTCCCTGCCACCTCCTTTGAGAACCATAGTGGTTTCTTACATCGTTTTATTTGCTTCACACAAAGGCTTGTTGCCTTTGTGATGGCAGTTTTGATTATTCCCCATTGTTCTTCCACCCTTCCTTCCTGCCCATTTGCTAGTGCATTCCTTAGGCACTCACCTATTTTGGCAGAGTCAGCCCTCCTAAAGTCCATTACCTTTGCCTTTGTATGGCTTGACTCTACTGCTGTGTTTATTGTGAACCATACTGTTTGATGATCGCTAGTTCCCAGTTCTAAATCTGTGATCCTCTCTCCATCTCCATTTGAGAGTACCAGGTCTAAGATTGCTCCCTCTCTCGAGTGGGTTCCAATACTAGTTGTCTAAGGCATGCCCCCTGTAGGGTATCTAGAATGACTCCACTCTTGGTAGTGACTGCTGCAAATGCACTCCAGTTAACATCTGGCATATTCAGATCCCCCATCAATGATATCTCCCCCTTTTCTGCCATTCTAAGGATACCTTCTATCATTTCCTTGTCCATTTCCTCCCTCTGAGATGGGTGTCTGTATACAACCCCTGTGCAGATTGTGGTGCCATTGCCTGTCTCCAAATTGACCCACAGTGCTTCCTCTCCTCTCCGTTTACCCTTTTGCTCTGTTGTTTTGATTCCTTCCCTTATGTAGAAGCTACTCCTCCTCCTCTTGGAGAAGGAGCAGGACACAGAACTGTACCGGTTAAAGCATAAGGAAGCGGGGAACACAGTTAGAATTGCAAAGGCAAAACTGAGGAAAAGACAGCCATCTCAGTTAAGAAGGGGGATAACACCTTTTATTGATACTGTACATTACTGAGCGAAGAAAGACCAGGGGAGGGATAGTGAGGCTTAATAAAGGGGAGGGGGGTGGGCAGATGGTGACAGTGAAAAAGCAGATATACTGAACAAATACTTCTGCTCAGTATTCACAAAAGAAGAGGAGGGGGAAGTACCTAAACCAAATAATAGAAGCACACTGGATAGGGGGGTCGATACCAGTCTATTCATGGAAGAAAAGGTCCTGAAAGGACTCCTAAAACTCAAGATGGACAAAGCAATGGGGCCTGATGGGATTCACCCCAGAATTCTAAAAGAACTAAGAGGAAAACTAGTGTCACCACTGACTACCCTTTTAACAAATCATGGGAGCAGGGTGTGGTACCTGATGACTGTAGGAGGGCGGATGTGATTCCCCTTCACAAAAGTGGGAGCAAGGCAGAGGCAGGAAACTACAGACCTGTTAGTTTGACCTCAATTGTAGGGAAAATGATGGAATCACTTTTGAAACATAGAAACATAGAAGCTGATGGCAGATAAGGACCCGAAGGCCTAACCAGTCTGCCCATTTTTTCTACCTTATGAATGTGCCATAGGACTTTTATCTGTCAATGGCCTATCTATACGTACTCATCTGTATTGCTCCCTTATGCCTATCCCATGCCTTTTTGAAGCCCTGCACTGTATTCATATCCACCACTTTCTGAGGTAGGTCATTCCATGCATCCACCACCCTTTCTATGAAAAAGAACTTCCTCACATTACCCCTTAATCTGCCTCCCTCTAATTTCATGCTGTGTCCCCTTGTCCTGCTATTTTTCTTATATTAAAATATGTTAGACTCTTTGACCTTGTTAATGCCCTTAAGATGTTTGAATGTTTCGATCATATCACCTCTTTCCCTCCTTTACTCTAGGGTATACATACAAACATAGGAATGTGCCAGCAGAAACAGACCACCTGGTCTATCTAAGTCTGCTCAAATGTGCAGTTAGCACCACTAGCTTGCAGCTGCCCCACCTTCCTCCCCTTTGTCATCCCACTGCCACCCTTCACCTCCCCCCCCCCCAGTCTTCCCTGTTCCCTATCTCATGCCCTTTTAAAGCTGTTCACAGATTTACTTAACACCCATTCTGGTAGTGGATTCCATTTTGCTACCACCCTCTCTGTGAAATAGTGTCTCCTCATTTCCCTCCTAAATCTTCCCCCTCTATTCTTAGACGGTGCCCCCTGGTGTCCCTCCCCCTCCTTAGCTTAAATACCCCATCTGCCCCATCCTTATTTATTCCCCTCAGATACTTGAATGTCTCTATCATGTTCCCCTGTCCCTTCTATCCTCCAGGGTGTACATATGCAGGTCTCCCAGCCTGCTGTCATAGTCTCTCCCCTCCATTCCACATATCATCTTTGTTGCCCTCCTCTGCACCCCCTCCAGTAGCCTGATATTATGCTTTAGGTATGGCCTCCAAAACTACACACAATACTTTAAGTGCAGCCTTACCAGTGGCCTGTAGAGGGGCAAGATCACCTCTCTTTGCCTGGACGAAAAAACCCTCACTATGCACCCCTACATTTTGTTCGCTTTTACAGCCACTCTCCTGCACTGGGCAGTGTTGTACATGGTCCCTGTTATCATTATCCCTATGTCCTTCTCCTCCTCAGAGATCCCCAGCTTAACACCCCCCCCAGTCAGTATTCTCTCCTTGGGTTCTTCACCCCAAAGTGCATAACCGTACACTGCTTTGCATTGAACCCCAGCTGCTACCTCTCTGACCACTCCTCTAGCTTGCTTAGGTCCTCCTGCAGCTGCTTCCATCCCTCCCCTCCATCCACCACTGCTCCAGTGTTGGTGTCATCAGAGAAAAGACTTACCTTGCTCACCACCCCATGTGCAATGTCTGATATGAAGTGCCCAAATAATACTGGCCCCAGCACAAAGCCCTGTGGCACCCTGCTCGTCACTGGCCTTGGAGCTGAGAGATTCCCTCTCACCACCACCCTTTGCAGCCTCCCACTCAGCCGGCTTGTAATCCAGTTCGTCATTTTTGCCCCTACCCCATACCAGTTGACTTCCCCCAAAGCTGCCCATGAGGCACTGAATGGAAGGCCTTGCTGAAGTCCAAGTAAAGAACAACCACCGCATGACCCTTATCCAGCTCACCTGTCACCAAGTCATAATATTGTATCAGGTTGGTTTGACAAGACTTCCCTGAAATGAACCCATGATGCCTCACATCCTGGAGGCCATTGTCCTCCAGGTACGACACCAGTCTTTCCTTTAGTATCCTTTCCATGAGTTTGCACACTATGGAGGTGAAACTTACCGGATGATAGTCACCCAGTTCATCCCTTGGTCCACTCTTGTGTAATAGTACTACATGTGCCATCCTCCAGCCCAGTGGCACACATCTTGACTCCAGTGAGGTGCTGTACAGATCCACCAGTGGCTCTGCCAACACCTCCGCCATCTCCCTCAGCACCCTGGGGTGGATACCATCTGGCCCTGGTACCTTTTCTACCTTCAGTGCCTCAGTTCCTCTAGGACTCTACTTGCCTCAATTCTTCCATCTGTTGCCTCCTCTCCCTCCGTACCCACCCTCACCCATGGTGGTAGCGGTCTCCCTTTTCTTCCTTGAACACTGAGCAAAAGTATTCATTCAGTGCTTCCACCTCCTCCTCCTTTCCTTCCCTCCCCACTCCTTTTTATCCTCACTGTTGTCTCATTGCACTTCATTTCTCCCCTGATGTATCTAGAAAGTCTCCCCCCATTAATTCCCTTCACTAATCTCAGCTCCCTCTGGGCCTTGGCTTCTCTCACTTTTCTGGTCACCTCCCTGAACCATCTTGCATACTTCTCCCTGTCCACTTCCTTCCCCGTCCTCCTACACCTCTGGTGCACCTCTCATTTTGCCCTAACCACTTTCAGTACCTCGCTATTCACCCAACATGATTTTCTTGCTCTGTTCCTCTTACTCTGTGTCTTGGTGCAGGCTTCTGTTGTCTCTGTTATCCTCCATTTAATAATATCCCATTTCTGCTCCACATCCATCTCCAACCATATGCCCTCCAGTTTCCCTTTCAGTACTTACTGCATCCTCCAAAAGTCCACCCCCCTGAAGTTTACCACCCGAGTAACTGGTTTCTCTGGCTCCCCACACATCATGATATTAAACCACACCGTTTGGTGATTGCTGTTGGCTAGTGGGTCCTCCGCCTTTATTTCCCTTAATGCCTCCCCATTCAACAATACCAGATCTAAAGTGTTCTTTAGCGTAGTAGGTACACTAACCAACTGTGTCAGAAGACCCTCCTGGATTGTGTCCAGGAGCACTTGCTGTCTAGCACAGCAGATGATCAGAATGTTCCAGTCAACCCCCGGCAAGTTGAAATCCTCCACAGTGATCACCTGCTCTTTTCTACATACCTTTCTGATTTGTCCCACTAATTCCCTGTCATGCTCCTCAGACTGGGACAGTGGCCTGTATTCCACCCCAAACCTCAGTTTGGGGTGGAATACCCAAACCCTTTGAATCTAAGGGCTGCAGCCAGACAGTAGCGGCTCTAGCCACAAATGGTTACCAGGGCACAGCTGGGGCACAACAGATAGCAGCCAGGGCACTGACATATGGTTACTATGGGGGAGGTTCTGCACCATATGGGGCACCACCTGGGGCACAGCATTTTTTTACCAGGGCACATGCCCTGGTGGGCCCTGGTGTAGAGCCGCCACTGCAGCCAGATTTCCTGTGTTCTCCTTTCTTCCCCCTCGTCCCTTATGCATTTGATCCCGCACCTCACATAGACTGCCACCCACCCCCTCCCCTCCTTATGGTCCTTCCTGTATAATTTGTATCCTAGGATTGCCAGATCCCAGTCCCAGTGCTCAGTTGCCCATGTTCCTGTGACAGCTGCAATATCCGCCTCCACACTGCTAAGAGTGCCTGTAGCTCAGCTGATTTGTTGCCTAAGCTTCTTATATTCAGTGAGACTACCCTCCATCCTGCCCCCTTCCCTTCACTGGCCTCCATCTCCTCCCTTCTACTCCATCCCTTTTTAGCCACCCTGAGTCCTCCCCTGCTAGTCTGGGGGTAGGTTGTGACTTCACTCTATCGGATCCCTGCCTACCTGCTGTCCACTTACCACCCCCCATCTAGTTTAAATCCACCTTTGTCTCAATATACCTCCCCAGTCTTTGCTTTAATACCTCCTTCGCCTCTCCACTCAGGTGCAGGCTATCCCTTGCAAGCAGATAGTTATTATCTCTAATCCTCTCCTTTCTCACTGTGCTTGTGCAGGGTATTGGGAGCACCTCAGGAAAGGCCACAGATTCCCCAGTCTCCTCACACAACCTTCCCACATCCTCAATCCTCTCCCTTGTTACCTCCACCATTTCCCCCGCTATGCCATTTGTCCATACATGTACCACAATGTGTGGTGTCTTCCTACCCCTCCTTACGCAATTTAAGATTGCTTGTCCTGCCTTGTCTGCTTTAATCCCAGTATGGACTCCACCCATATCCGACTGTGCCTCTCCCTCTTGCTGCTCCATCTGATCCTCTTGAGTATGGAGTTCCCCATCACCAGTACACTCCCCTCCTCTTTCCTTGTGCCCGCCTACCCCCCACAGGTTCTCATTCCTGGGGCCACTCAAGATGGTGCTTTTACCATTTGCCCCAGTGCCTTCCCCTCTTCCCCTCTCAATTGAGACTCCTCCCCCTCCTGTTTGACTGCTAACCTTACTCTCCCTCATCACCTCTCTGAGTATTATCCCTCCCCCTGCCATGCCATGCTCAATCTCTCCACTGGTAATGCCCCTCACTCCCTTCTCTTCGTGAGTATTATAACTTATGCACTCTCCTTCTGCATCCTCTTTCCCATGTGTTGCTAGTACAGCAAACGTGTTCCCTACCCCCTTTGCCTTACTATGTGTTTTCTCCTCCTTCCTGCCTACTGCCGCTCCTCTTTCTTTAGGTTCTACTAGAGTCCACCCTTCATCAGCTGGCTTCCTGTCTAGTTTTCTCCCTCCCCATGACCTCTCCCTTGACCCACTGTTCCTTCTTTGTGATGCCCACATAATATTTTCAGATGTCAGCCCTCCTACCGATGCTATCTTTCCCTCATCCCTCAACCTTCCCAGCTCTCTGCCAAGCCACTGAACCTCTTCCTTGAGCCTCCTTAGCCTGTGGCATATTAGGCACCCTTCCAGCCTCCACAGTATGTTCATCCGCATTACTGCCCCACAACCACTGCACCCTACAATCCTACCCTGGTCCACACTCTCTATATAGAGCAGTGAAGTACAGTTTCTCTATATTGATTGCAGTTGTTTCAAACACAATTACAAACCCACCAATAGCATTCCCAGGTCTCACAAACACATACAGTCTAAAAATTAGATGTTTGCCTCAGGTCCTCTTTAGGACCCTCCCCTGGCTTTAAGTGGTGCCGCTGTGCCCCTATTGAGCTTAATTCCCAAAAACACACCCACGGAGACCTTTAAGGTAAATTCAAAAGACACAGCCACAGAAACCTTTAAGGTGAATTTAAAAAACACTGCCACAGAAATCTTGAAGCTAAATAAAGGAAGAAAAAAAAATAGCAAAACTTACAAAAATCCTCTCCACACTAACTCTCCCTACAGCAAGTAGAATTAACTAATCCTAGCCAAGCCTCTAACAGAAATGTTAATCCCAAATGTCCTTGCACACAGCATAAGACAGCTAAGTACAGTACTAACTGGAAACCACAATCCTACTCCTAAGAACTATAGACCTACTCATAAGTTATATATATATTTATATATCTTTAAGAATTAGCTCATATGGCTGTTCCTTGTTTCCTCATTCCTGACCTACTCTGAGGGCTCAGGTCAGTTTGCAGCTCACCAAGCTCCTCCCTCAAAGCCTTCAAATCAAACCCCCAGTGGTATTCCAGTATTTAAGAAAGGCTGGTGGAAGGGGTGGGTGGGAGAACTTTTACAGTCACTCCAGCCACAAAAACCTTTAAGCTAAATTCCACTTTAAGCTAAATTAAAAAAAATTAAACAATATCAAAACTTACAAGAATCATCTACACATTAACTCTCTCAACAGCAAGTAGAATTAACTAATCATTCTCTCCTGTAGTATAAAAAACAATAGCAAAACTTACAAAAATCTTCTCCACAACAAGTAGACTTAACCAATCCTTCTCTCCTGCAGTTTGATGGTTCTGTCAGAATTTAAAGGCTTTGTGGGTGGGCAAGTCTGGGTATGCCCTGTGCAGTCACTCCAGCCATAGAAACCTTAAGCTAAAGTCCACTTTAAGCTAAATAAAAAAAAATAAAACAATATCAAAACTTACAAAAATCCTCTACACATTAACTTTCTCGACAGCAAGTAGAATTAACTAATCATTCTCTCCTGTAGTTTAAAAAACAATAGAAAAAATTACAAAAATCTTCTCCACAGCAAGCAGACTTAACATATTGAGCTCCATTAATCTGTCCTCATAAGTTTTCTGATGCAGTCCCTGCACCATTTTGGTTGCCCTTCTCTGGACTGCCTCCATTTTGTTAATGTCCTTGTGCAGGTGCAGCTTCCAATACTGCACAGAGTACTTCAGATGGGGCCTAACCAGTGTCTTGTAAAGAGGGATTATTACCTCCCTCTTATGACTTGTGATACCCCTACTAATATAACCCAACATCCCTCTAGCCTTACCTACTGCTTTAATGGTCAGCTTGGGTGATTGCAGGTAATCTGTGATGATGATGCCCAAGTCTCTTTCTTCCCTTGCGATTGTCAGCAACTCCCCTCCCAACCTATAGGTGGCTTCAGGGTTTCTCTTTCCTATGTGCATGATCTTGCACTTCTTTGCGTTAAACCCAAGTTGCCATTCTTCTGACCATTTTTCCAGTTTTTCCAGATCTTTTCTCATTTTGCCCACTCCATCTGGATCATCTACTCTGTTGCAGATCTTGGTATCATCTGCAGACAGGCAGACCTTACCCTCCAGTCCATCTGCAATGTCACTGATGAAGATATTGAAGAGGACTGGCTCTAGGACTGATGCCTGAGGTACCCCACTTGTGACGTGCATCTCTTCTGACTCTCTGTTTTCTGCCCGCCAACCAGTTTGCCACCCAGCTGACCAACCTCTGACCCACCCTGAGCCTACCCAGCTTATTAATCAATCTTCTATGTGGAACAGTATTGAAAGCTTTGCTGAAGTCAAGGCAGGTGACATCAGCTACACCCCCTTGGTCCATCACTCTCATTACCCAGTCAAAGAAATCTATGAGAGTAGTTTGACAAGACCTTCCTGTTGTAAACCCATGCTGTCTTGGATCCTATGCTTCTATGGATTCCAGGTGTTGCACTATCCTTTCCTTAAGGAGTACCTACATAATCTTGCACACTACTGAGGTAAGACTGACTAGTCTGTAGTTCCCTGCCTCCTCCCTGCTGCCACTCTTGTGGAGTGGAATCACATAAGACCTTCTCTAGCATTCTGGGACCTCTCCTGTGCTCAGAGACACACTAAACAGTTCTGCTAATGGCTCTGCTAGTTCCACCCTTAGCTCCTTTAGTATCCTGGGATGTATGCCATCATGTCCCATTGCCTTGTCGACCCTGAGCTTAGCAAGCTCTTGTAGGGCCCTTTCTTTTGTGAAGGGACTTGTGCACACCTCCCTCCCCCCTGTGTCCATGGTGCTGAGCTGTAGAAATACTGAGCAAAAGTATCTGTTTAGGACAGATGCTTTTCTTTGGTCCTCTTACATACACTGCCCCTTATCCCCTTTGATCTTAGCAATACCCCTGCTGGACTTTCTCCTTTCACTAATGTATCTATAGAAAGTCTTGTCCTCTTCTTTTACTGTTTGTGCTAGTGTTTCCTCAGTTTGGGCCTTTGCCTTCCTTACTGCCTTCTCTTCTTCCCTTAGGGAAGTTTGCTATGCCTTCCTACCTTCATAACATTGCATTCCCTTATATTTCCTGGAGGCCAACCTTTTGGCTCTGATCTCTTCTGCTACTGTTTTTGAGAACCAAAATGGTTTCCTTCTTCCTTTCCTCTTGCTTTTCTCCTTAACACAATGGGATGTTGCTTCAAGTATTGCATCCTTAATGCTTGCCCACTTTTCTGTACCCTCTCACCTGTATTTCTTCTTGCCAGGGCTAGTTTAACTCTGTTGGCCAACTTATCAAAATCAGCTCCTCTGTAGTCCCATATTTTTGTCTTGAAATGGGATGATTTAGTTCTAATGGCCAAATCTATCCATACCATGCGATGGTCACTGGCCCCCAGGTGACCTTCTACCTGGAGATCTGTGATCCTTTCCCTGTTAGTCAATACTAGATCCAGGATAGTCCTGTCTCTTGTAGGTTTCTGTACCAATAGTTTGAGGCCCTCCCTCTGCAGATAATCTACTATGTGTCTAGTTCTGGCTGATGTTCCTGCTGGTGTTGACCAATCTGTATCTGGCATGTTGAAGTCTCCCATTAACATAACCTCCCCTTTAGCTGTCATGTTTTGTATATCTTCTAACAGTAATGTGTCTTTGTTCTCCCCCTGGTCTGGAGGTCTGTAGACAACCCCAGTTCATATGGTTGTTCAATTTCCTGTTTCCAGGGTGACCCACAGTTCTTCTGGCTCCTTATGTATATTCTGAATTTCTGTAGTTTTTATATATTCAGTGATGAAAAGGGCCACTCCCCCGTTTTGCCCCCCTGTCTGTCTGAACAGTACATAGCTGGGTACTGAAGTCTCCCAAGTGTGGTTACTGGTGAACCATGTCTCGTTAATGGCTACTATGTCCAGTTTAAACTCTGTCATTGTTGCCTGCAGGCCTGGGCTCTTGTTTCTTAGACTTCATGCATTTGTGTACATGATTTTCCATTGGCCAGATTTCAGTGCATTAGAAAGAAAGAATTGCTGAGTACCTAGAGGCCAGTGGGACACAGGAGCCAAGGCAGCATGGCTTAACAGTGGGAAGGTCATGTCAGATGAATCTAATAGATTTCTTTGACTGTGTGACCAAAATAGTAGACATGGGAGGGGCTGTGGATGTAGCCTACCTTGACTTTTGCAAGGCATTTGACACAGTCCCACAAAAAAGATTAATAAACAAGTTAGCCAGCCTGGGAGTGGGTCCCAGGGTGGTAACCTGGGTAAAAAATTGGCTGAACAACAGGACACAGAGGGTAATAGTAAATAAGTCCACTCTGAAGAAAGGGGGGTTACTAGCGGGGTACTGCAGGGTTCAGTACTGGGACTGGACCTCTTTCATGTCTTTATAAGTGACATTGCAGAGGGACTAGAAGGAAAAGTATGCCTCTTTGCAGAAGACCCAAAGATCTGAAACAGGGTTAATACACAAGGGGGGGTAGAAAGGATGACAAGGGACTTGGCAAGGTTGGAAGAATGGTCAAAAGTATTGCAGCTTAGATTCGATGCAAAATAATGCATCTAGGAAACAAAAAACAAAGGTAAGAGTACACAATTGGGGGAGGATATTTATTTGGTTTTTGTTAACCAGGTAAGGTGCATTAGCCATAGCAATGACTATTTTCAGGCACGACTCGGGAGGTTACAGAAACAAAACATTAGAGGCAGTGACAGTACAAGCACGAGAATACACTAAATATAATACAATTACAGAGTAGGTATTATAGGAAGGTAAGGTAAAAGGTTAAGTTCAAAACAACAACAGTCCAGTACTAACTGGAGTAGGTTTAATACTGAGGTGATTGTACACTTTCTAATAGTCTATACCGGGTAGGTATGGTAGTGCTGGGAGTAGAATAGGAGTAGGGGTACCAGTTTAAGGAGGAGAATATGGAGTAGGGAGATAGAGGAGGAAATTAGGAGGAGTGAGCCAAGAATGAAAATAGGAGGTAGGACAATCTTGGAGAAAAGTGTAGAGCATGTTTATTAGGGCTAGTTTTGGAGATAGGTAATAGAGGGAGGAGTCATGAAAGTGGTAGGAACTAGGGAGGTTCAAAACAGGAGCATGTACAGGAATCAGCAAGATGGTCATGCAGCAGTATTTTGAAGGAGGCATGGGATGATGCTAAGCGTATGGTTAGCGGGAGGGAGTTCCAGTATTGAGGGGTGTGGCAGGAAAAGGCACTAGCACCTTTGGTGGAGTTATGTCTAGGAATGTGAACAGGGGCATTGTCCGCAGAGTGTAGACCATAGTTGGGTGTCTGGTTTCAGAATAGGCCTGCCAGGGGCCTGGGTATTTGTGTTCTGATTATATTATCAATGACGGAGCCATAGGCATATGATCTGGATGCAGGAGGAGAGAGCCAGCCCAGTTCAGAGTAAAGAAGGCAGTGGTGTTTCATCCGATGAGAGGAAGACGCATAGCGACAGATATTGTTGTAGGTAACATCCAACTTCTGAAAAGACGTCTTACCTGCTGTGGTATAAGTTGAGGCCCCATAAGTGAGCAATGGCAGGAGTATGCCACATGTTATGGCAAGCTTGGCAGTGGGGGTGAGCACATAGCTAGTACGATAGGCAATAGCAGGTTTTCTATTTACCAATTTGCAGGTCTGTTGAATATGAAGATCAAAATTTAGAGACGGATCAAGGATGATACCTAGATATTTGAAAGAGTGAATCACCCCAACAGGTGAGCCATCAGCAGTAGCAACACTGAAGTAAGGCTGAGCATGCTTAAGTTTATTACTGGATCCAAATAGCATGGCTTTGGTTTTAGCAACATTTAAGACAAGTTTATTGCTGAATAGCCACTGTTGAATTTTTTGAAAGTCCCGGGAGAGTCGCTGGTTGATGTCAATAATGTTTTTAGCACTAGTGTACAGGACAATATCATCAGCATAAAGCAAGGAGGCAGTCTGATGGAGCTTTGAGGTGATATTGTTGATAAATATAGAGAAAAGCAGGGGGCCAAGGATAGATCCTTGTGGAACACCAATGTTTACAGTAGCTAAGTCTGGTACAGTGGAGTTGTATTTAACTAATTGAGACCTATCTGATAGGTAGCTCTCAAACCATGTAACGACATTCGGTGAGAAACCGAGAGATCTTAGAGTTCCTAGGAGGATGGGGTGGTCGACAAGATCAAACGCTTTGGCCATGTCAATAAAAATTGCCCCATAAGAGAACCTACATCCGTGGCCTCAAGGGTATCAGACGTGAAATTGAGCAAAGCAGTGGTGGTACTATGATCTTTCTGAAAGCCATGCTGAGCAGAGGTAAGAATATCATTTTTCTGTAGAAAGTCAATGGTTTGATTGGCTATGAGTTTCTCAAGAATTTTGCTGAGTACGGGCAGGATAGCTATGGGTCTGTAATTAGATGGATTTTTATGATCACCATTTTTGAAAACCAGGGTGATCCTAGCTATCTTCCAGATGTCCGAAACATAGCTATGGCATAGGGAGAGGGTAAAAATCTTTGCTAGAGGCGCAGCTATGTAAGGGGCAGCAAGTTTTAGGAGCTTAGGTTCTAGATTGTCTGACCCAACCACAGCAAACTCGGAGATGTTGTTTAGCAGTCTTAGTACTTCACGGTTAGAGACCGACTTGAAGTAGAAATCTGGCCCAGGTATATCAGGTAGGATGGTTGGGTTCAGTTGGGCAGAGAAGGAAGAGGTGTAGTTGGAGAGGTCAGAAAATTGAGTGTTAAAATATTTGCAATGATTCTGGGATTATTACAGTAGATGCCATTTAGAGACATGTCATTAGGGGAGGGAGTTTGATTTGAGCCAAGGAAGCATTTTATATGGGACCAGAATTTTTTGGAATCCCCATAGGATTTATTTAACAGATCCTTGCAATAGGCACTTTTGGTCTTTCTGATTTTCCTCTTACAGGAATTGTGTAAGGTTCTATAGGAATGAAAGTCAGCATTTTGTCCAGAGCTTTTGTAATGGAGCCACCTTTTGTCTCTCTGGCATAGTTTTGTGGAGAAGGTCTGATTTTAACCACCAGATAGGTTTGTTTTTTCCCACCGGGTTATGAGAGGACAGTGTTTTTCCTTAAGCGCAAGGAAGTGAGTCAGGAAAAGGTTCAGAGCACATTGAGCATCACTGGATATAAAAAGTGGGGGCCCAATTAATAGTAGCAATATCCAGTAGGAAAGACTTTGGGTCAAAGTGTGCATAGTTTCGGAATGTAATGAAGCGAGGCTTCGACGGGGGAGGTCTAACCTTACCCCATACACAAAAGGTGGGGGAATGATCAGTGATAGCGTCAGCTAAGATGCCAGAGGCGATAATGTTTTCTTGGTGGTTGGTCATAACCCCCAGTCCAGTACAGTGCTAGATTTGGATTGTTGGGCAGTTCTAGTGGGGTCACTGATCAACTGGTGCAAGTTGAGACTTTGAAGCCTAGTCAGAATTGAGGTTTGGAAGTTACCTAACCAATTTAAGTTGAGGTCACCAAGGTTGAGGACCTCATTTCTTCCTGAGAGAAGAGAGGTCTGATCAATTAGCTCATTGAGTCCATTTAGACCACTGGAAGGGGGGTTGTAGACACACACTGTATGAAGTTTTTTGGAGCCAAGAGTGAAAAGGACATGTAGCACTTTACAGTGGGTGAGGGGAGATGAGCGGATAGCAGAGAGGTGGAGGTGGTCTTTAAAATAGATTGCAGTGCCACCCCCTCTTTTTGAGCCCAGATCTATCAGGTCTCAAACAGATTGTATGATGGAAGGGAACAAAGAGAGGCCAGGGTGGATGGTTTGAGCCAGGTTTCAGTAAGGCAGATGATACCAGGTTTGTGGAGAGCAGTCCAGGATTCCAACTCAGCAAAGTTGAGTACAAGGCTCCTGATATTATGGTGCACCACAATAAGACCTTTGGCACAGGCAAGGGGACTAGGTAATTTATTAACTGGGCCAGGGTTGAAATGAACATCTCCTCAGAGCAATAGGGCCAGTAGTAGGAGATACCTGAGTTTGTGGGCTAGGAAGGGACAAAAAGTACCTGAGTACACAGGGCTGTTTTTCAGGGCATAGGCAACTATATTGATCCAGAACCTACATAAAAGTAGTGGGGTGAGGTCACAAGGGATAGTAGTGAGCCGAAGAAGGTTTGAGTATAAGTAATCATGGGGCTGATAGTTGGGGATGACCGGGGGAGTACAGGGAGCAGTGGGAAGGGACAGTTGGAACAAGGCCAAGGAGGGCACAAGAAAAAGCAGTAACATGTGAGGTTTCATATTCAGCAGATCAGGGTACAGTTTTGCTGTACCAGGGAGACAGGAGACACTAGAAATTAAAGGAAATTAAGAGCAAATATTGAGGCTGGGGTAGACCTTTAGACAAATATGATAGGGATCGTCAGTTTTATTCAAGCTTATATAGTTGGATGTGTGACAGAGCTATAAACTTTGCTGGGGATTGTGAAGTGGGACCAGTGAGAAAGGAGGGAAAATGGGGAGTACAGAGTAGGAAAAACAGAGGGCAACCCTATAGGGCAGACAGAGGGAGGCAGTATTGCACAAGTCAGCAGATGCACAGAGGAGTATGAGGAGGAGACAGCAGGCCTTGTTCACAGAAAAGATGAGCAGGGAGACAGTGAGCCAATCGAGTGGGAGATCGCGAAAAAGGGCGGTGCAAAAGCAGTATTTAAAGG